>OY982963.1:19204282-24204282 GCA_963890685.1 Plagodis pulveraria
TTAGAAGTTCAACGTTTTCTTTGTATCCGTACTCTACTTGGGTATATGGTCCGGCACAAAGCGTTTTATCCTAACAATACACATCACAAAAACATGGCGATTGTAAAAAGTTTTAACTCCAAGATGACCCACCGTGGTAACGCCTTCCTGATTGTAACCCCTTGGAAACATTCGTTACACCCACTACCTCTCATAGAATCTCTCTGATAAAGGTTCAAGATTATTACCAATCTCTGTTATGTGCGCCTAATGTATAGCAACATCCTAATAACATCTCAATGTCAGTAGTTGCACAATTGGCGCATAATATTTTATCCTTTTCATTCTTTAGCTTTAACGATAATCAAATAGAAGTTAATAAGATCCCCGAGTCATAAGCCAGGATCTGTACAGCTATCTATACAGCACGGTATAAAGCAATTCAATATTATTTCCTCTTCAACATTTTATATTTACTTACAATACTCGCTGCTGAATAAATCATTGGTATATAGAAGGAATTGCGAAAACAAAACGTACATGTAGGTCAGACAAATCTGTTTAATGTCATACAAACCCAATAAAAAGGGATTAACGCTAACCAGAGCGGTGCTCCCTGCCATTCCGACTGGGGTTTGTACCCACCGATGTCGACTACGGCATGAATTCACGCAGTCTATATCGTAAATACACGAAAATAGGTATTAGTAAGAGTAGTTTTTAACTGACTTCAAAAAAAGGAGAAGTATCTAAATTCTGACAGTATTTTTTTGTGTGTTACCTCATAACTCTTTACAGGGTGTATTGATATTTATGTTTTTTTTACATTCAAAAGCTGGTGCTTCTCATGAGGTCCTATTTAATTTTGAGTGAGATTTGACGAGTAGTATTTGAGTTACAAAAAATTTTATGCCTACTAAAACTAATTTAAAAAAACTGGTTTAGTGCGAGTCCGACCTCACTCTTTTAGGGTTCCATAGCAGCCTGTTAGGTGTAGTAAACATGCTTATTTTGATCATGGCATCATAACTGGATACATCGGTGTTTCAAGTATTAACTAGTTAAATAAAGGACATTCACATAATATACTGAAATTTTAGTTTCGTTACGAGTTTAATTTGTGAGATAGACTCCTTATCTGAACTGGTCTATAATAGACAACTTTGACTGCCCTCTCTTAATTGATTTTGTAAATAAAGGATATTTATACGATTTAACCCATTGGCATCAGCAGGACAATAAATAGGTCTACTCTTACTACGACTTATGAATGAAATTATATTGTTCTCATTATATGTGATGCGCATGGATTATAAAAATAAATAAAAATAAATAGACATATACACAACATTATTCATTGTGACAATTGCCCTGAGCCCAACCACGATATCTCTACTCTCTGCTAAGTCGGTAAGGAGTTAGGTATACCGCAGCATCACCTGCAGATTCCATACTGAATTAATGTTGGTTTATCCATGTTGGAGCTACGATGCCACAGACAGAAAGAAATACACGTTAGGTTAATACCTATAAAACCCCTCTGTTTAATATGTGCTATGCTATGTTAGATATGTGCAGTATGAAAATAATGGGGCTCCGTTTTGCTTTTAAGGTACTTTCGTTACAATATAAAAAAAGGATGTTATCGCAATATTTGCAACCGATGTGTTGCAGAACCCGGTAAAGCTGAAAATCCGAACCCTAAAATTACTTAAAAAATAATTGCAAAACATATGTTATATTATCTTTGTTATAATGATGAATGAAAACTAAATTTTTATAACATGCTTCATTTGAATCGAGATGTAAAATTACTGATATTTGTTTTTTTATACAAAATTAAAATTGGTCTTTTTGATTACCAAAAAACTTGCGGAAATATATTGCTTTTTAGGATATACCAAGATATTCTAGCAGATTTAAATTAATAGAACGACATTCAAGCTTCCTTTTTGTCGTACTAACCATAATCACCATAACCCAGTCTACCGAATGAGCTAAACTTAGGCCGCATTCCACTTTACACCAATTTCGTTATTTTCGAAAATTTTGACCATATTTTGTGTCCACGGTTCATATTACATGTGGTACCATAGTCGCAAAATGTGGTAAAAATTATCAAAAATAACGAAATTGGTGTAAAGTGGAATACGCCCTTATAATAATATTAATCATGACGTCGATATCTTCAATACATCGACTAATGAAACAAAAAAAATATTATTATTACTTTCTATCTATTCAATACTTTATTTCATTATAATGTTGAACATAGGAGCATTTTTGATTGAAAAAAAATGAGTACTCTAATAGTATTTTGTATTATCAAATTTTTGTCATGTAAGTGTATACTCGTACTTAAATGTTACTTAAGTTAGCCTGTGTAATAGTTGTTAAACATGCTATGTTCACATCGAGAAGATTCACATGATATGGATTTAAAAGTTTTGTAATTTATGTAAGCTTTGTGAAACATTCAGTTTTGGGAGCCTAATAAAAAATACACTGAACACAACATAAGTTATGAAACGATTGCAAATAAGGGGAATAGCCCGTCATTTCATTTACTTAGGTTACTTACTCGTAGAACCCTACCGAACGATCAAGAGTACTTTGTGAAAAAACTTGAAACTTTGTTACAAATATTTATTTTATTTATAAAGATAATTTCGAATTTCAAAATTTACTCGAACGAAAAATAAAATATTTATGTACATAATCGCAACCATCAATTTTGGAAAATAACCACTGTTCGTAGAATTAAATCCCGGATGCACAAATGTCATTTCGCAAACGTTTCTTATAAGTTTGTATAACAAAACCTCATTTAGAAATTATAACTTTATTTTTCAGGCCCTATTTCACCATAAACGGCTCATTGTGTCAATATGGTCAATATGCGGATAACGTTAACGCTATTAACCATTAAAATATGATAGGCTTTTGCTTGCATAGATCGTCAAACCTAGTAGTAAATTTTAAATTTCGTCGGATTGCATAAAATACTCATTGGTATATATATATATATTGGTATTTTAAGACATGTAACACCAGCATGGACAATGAAATATCACAGTATGGATTGTAGAACTGGAAATAGTTTGTATTACCAGTTGTAGTAGATCATGTTTGTCTTAGTTAATGGAGCTATACCGCGAAATTCGACGGTATAGTTTCTAATGTTGGATAAAAAAATCCATTGCTACAGCTGTCTGTCCGATGAAATTTGACATTTCATAAAGTCAATATAATGACAAATTTAAAATACTGGAATATCATTGGACGTCTCTAAAAGGTTTATCATATTTTATAAGTAATAGAGATTAACATTATTTTCATAAACTTAGTTTGGTGAAATTGGCCTTAGTATAGTCAAGTCAAGTTCAAAATCATTTATTCAAATTTCATTCAATGTGTGGGTTTGCGAGGTTACATTGAAAATTAGCGTTGACAGTCACAAACATCTTACAAAAATACCGACGAAAAGTCTTTTTGACTTATTACTGTCAGCGGATATGTTTTAGGTTTCTTTTTTTTAGCTTATAGCCATTGACCACTATCTTACCTGATGTTAAGTGATGATTTGGTCAAAGATGTTGTTCAAGCTAACCTAGAATTAATGGCGTTCAAGGATAGCTGTCAGAACACACCGTTAGATGTTTTGTGACAGATTTTCTACTTGAGGGTGGTAGCTAGCCAAGCGGGCATTTGTAAAATGCCCTATTTTCATGCTAATTGCCATCCTCAAACAACAACCGGGAACGATGGCGTAATATGCTCTCCAAAGCAGGGAGTGCTCAATAGTAAAGACCACTGGTCACCCATGCAAGTAATTACCGTAACAGACTTTGCTTAACATAGTTGATCTGTTTAGAAAGATACATTACGTTTCGAACGCTTCAAAAAGGTGTTGTGGCAACACAGAACCCATACAGTTTCGCCGTAGCAGTATGTCAATATATATATAAAGCAGGAATTTAAAAATATTTTGCGTATGAAGGTCTCGTTGAAATTTAAACTCATTTTGTACCGATAATGCATGAGTGGGATAAAAGTAGGAAGACGATGGTTTCTCGTAGTCAATTTTCAAATCACTTCAGTGCTTCATAACATAGTATGTCGAGATTTCACCTGATGACATTTCGCGAAAGATCTGAAAAAAATTTAATAAACTCATAACAGCAAATAAGCGGACGCTACTTTACGAGATATTACTGGAGTATAATAGTTTTAAGGGTTTCGTCTCCTAAAGGTAAACGCTAGCTCTATTAATGAGACCCCTGACTGTGTGTCTGTCCGTCCGAGTACTTATGTAAAGGATCTCTCGGTATTTCTTTAACTTTCGCAAATTAAATTCATGATAAAAGTAAGAAACATTATATATTGACCTTAATTTATACGCGAACAGACCCGAAAGTGTAAACTAAAGTTGTTGACCCAAAAGTGAAAAATGGCCCAGCAATTCAATAGTATTTATTTTCAGAGTCGAAAATTGTCTACATTTCATTATGTAGACTGCAAATAAATATTCCAGAAAATATAAAAAAAAATCTCAGTTTGGAGTTACATTAACAACGTTAATTAATGACTGATGAAAAAGTACATAGTGTGTAAATATTTAGAAAAATGTACGTAATAGATTTTCGTCTAGGGTATTATTGAAAAAACCTTGAGCGCATTTCGAATTTACTTTATATTACGATTAGCTCAGAAAACTCACCTATACAATCAGAATAACGTTAGTTGACAGAACATAAAACAGTTAACAACAGTGGCACCGTATCTACAGTCTAAATAGAACATTGTTAGTAGAATGTAGAATCTGAGACTGGGTCACCACGCCATTATAGTATCATAGTACATTTAGAGGCGACGTGACTTTTGAATAGGGCTGGCGATAAGAGGAGACGCGATGGCGGGCGCCGAACATCCCTCAGACAACGGCGGGGAAGGCGATAAATTGAAAACGTGTGCCGAATGAGACATCGATGGACATCGGATGCTTAGCCTCGTCATCTATTCGCAGCAATATATGGGTATAATAGAATTTTTTGTTATGCAATTTTTGTTGTTCCCTTGTACTAAACGAAAAAAGGAAAATACAACTTTTGTAAACATCTGGATTAGGCCATTCTGGATGGTGAATTCTGCATTGGTTTCGAAATTATTAGTATATAGTTTTAAAAAATATTGTCTTGTAAGGTGGAAATTTGCGTTTGTGGGTAAAAAATTAAATAATTTTATCTCGCACTAGCGGCCCGCCCGGGTTTTGCACGGGTATGAAACACATGAAAATAGTTATTGTCACCTAACTGTAATAGTTAGGCGGTATTGCGGACTTTTTCTGTACATATTGATGTCTTCTATAAAATTGTAGTACATCACTTTGCTCTATTGTAAACGATATCCTTAGAGTACGCGATGTCACGATTTATTTGGTTATTTTTTTCACACTAGGTTACATTATCGAAGTTTTCATACGGATACCTAAATTTTTTTAAACATTATATAGCCTATTTTCATCAAAGTGTAGGATTCTAACACCAAAAGAATTTTTCAAATCAGTAATCGGTAGTTTGTAAGTATAGATATATAAAAATACAAATCTTCCACTTTATAACATAAAACAACTGTACGTCGTTAATCGAATGTTGCATATTTTTAAAAGAGTACCTTATCGGTACCATTTGAAAAAAAAATCACTCGTAAATCTCAGACCATGAAGGTTCTATGTTAATTCGAAGTACCTTATACAATAAAACTGCAATTTCATACTTCAACCCCTATTATTAGTATAGATAGACAGATAGCTAGGTTTGGCAATTATTCCGCATGATCAAGGTATTCACGAGTTTAATATAATTGTGCTCGTATGAACATTTAAGTTATTAAATATCAAAGCACATGATTCTATATGTGACCAAACAGTCAAAAATATTAATAATTACGTTCACATGTTGTGTTTGTGGTTTAATAGATTGTGTTAGCTTTATATGGTATTAAATATTAAATAAGTAATTTATAAATAATAGTTAGAAGACCTAGCATCAAATATATAAAAAAATATATAAAATGCCGTGTTAGGTGTCAGAGTTCACTTTAGTAACAAATCATAGAACTAAAACATTTTATTTTATTTTAAACCTCGCCTATAGTGAATTTTGTTGCATCAATATTTATATAACCCTTTGTAAGAATTTAACGTCCCTACTTTTCACCCAATTGTAATCGATTTATTGCTGTTGTACTTTATTTTAAATAGATGAGGCTTCCCATATATAGTTATTTTTTTACTTTGCATGTCAAAATAATAATAAGTAGGTACTGAAATAACTGATATACAAACAAGTCTTTATTATTTACTATTACTGTGGTCATACTTTATTATACAAGGTAATCGTTCATCTATGTAATAAGATAAACAACGATCGTAAAACCTCTATCTGGTTATGGAATAAAATTATTGCTAGAAGAATGGTTCGGTGTAAATGAATAAGATAATATAAAACTATAATGATATATTCAAAAGAAAGCTTACATTTTTATGGTCTGACTTCCACAAGTTATTTCGTAATTTTCAGTGTTGGAAGTCAGTAATTTTTTAAAGTTTTTTCAATCTTTTCATGTTCATTTTATATAGAAGATTGATTTTTCACTCACCCTTAATACTGATCATCATCGGCAATAGTTGCAAATATTATCAAGTACTCACCCATAAAAATATATTGTAACAGACTTTTTAAAAAAAGGAAGTTTTCTATTGGACTATTCTTACACGGCTGCCCGAAAAAAAAAGAAGTGTTATGTTTTCAGGGTTCATGTATATATGTTTGTGAGTTTCTTTATTCCACCATAACTTCTAAACGGCTTAAACGATTTTAATGTATGAGATACCATTAGATTCGTCTTGTAAGCGCAGGTGACACTAGGTTCATGAAAAAAAACTGGCGGATTTTAAACGACATATAACGGGAGAAAAAAATATTTTTTTCTTCCAAACCCAATAATATATATATATATTTATATATATATATAGATATATATAACATACACTTTTAATTACGAAACGATAAAACGAAAATAACGAAAATAATTAATTTGCAGTCGGGTAGCGATTACTCCACTAATTATGAATAGAGTTTTTTTTTTTTAGAGTTTTTTTTATGCCTGATAGGTTAGCCTTGGACCACTATCTCACCTGATGGTAAGTGATGATGTGGTCAAAGATGTTATTTAGGCTAACCTAGAAGTACTGGCTCTCAAGGACAGCTGCCGGAAAACACCGTTAGTTGCTTGGCGACAGATTTTCTACTTGAGGGTGGTAGCTAGCCAGGCGGGCATTCGCAAAATGCCCTACCACCATGCCATAACGACTGCCATCCTAAGACAACAACCGAGTTCTCCTAAATAAACTTCATCAACATAGTTTTTAAGTTACACTCAATTAACTCAATTAACAAAATATATTGTTAATATGCCCATACCACGATGACAAGGTAATTAAAAATCTTGTCATTGGTGACTAGTATTGTGTGATTGAAAATAGATTTTGTTAGCGTTATGTATCACTGAAAGAAAATGGTAAAATTATAATAGAAAATGTTACTGACTGTTAACAAAGAAAAGCCTGGCAAATGATATCGTTAAATGGCTGGTGTGGCCGGAAATTTTACAAACACTTCGATACCAGGAGAGGCCATGGTGACCGAGTTGATCAACTGCAGTACCACACTGGCAGTACTGTGCTACACAACACCTTGCACCTAAGCGTAAGCTAAAAGTGAAACGAAAAGCGTATGGATCTATAAGTCTACCAGTTTTTTAAGAAGGACCTGTAACCAATACCAGATTCCCATACAGAAACTGCTACGATCTGCGATGCCAGGACACGTATTTATAAAACAGTTAACTTCTATTTTTTGTATAAATAATTAACTGCAGTATATTTGAAACAGACCAACACGAGCGTCCTGAAAACAACGTGAAATAATATCTTGTAATGAAATAAACTACAACATGTAAAAAAAAAACAATTAGGTTTCGTATCAGCTATACCTATAACGCAACTGCCTAAAATATTTACCTAGTTAATGTGAGATTTTCGCTTGTATAAGCAGACACTCTTCAGACATTATCCATCATCTCGTTTGACATCATCAATATAAAAGAGAAAACATTCGATAATTTACAAAATTAATAATTTTATAGGTCTACATCTCTATATACTCACTCTCTACATCTCTTTACGTAAATACATATTATGTTTTTTTACATTTTGACAATATTTTTTTATTTTTTTATGCCTGATAGGTAAGCCTTTGACCACTATCTCACCTGATGGTAAATGATGATGTGGTCGAAGATGTTGTTCAGGCTAACCTAGAAGTACTGGCTCTCAAGGACAGCTGCCGGAACACACCGTTAGGGTCTTTGGTGACAGATTTTCTACTTGAGGGTGGTAGCTAGCCAGGCGGGCATTCGCAAAATGCCCTACCACCATGCTGTAACGACTGCCATCTTAAGACGACAACCGGGACCGACGGCTTAACGTGCCCTCCGAAGCACGGAAACGCTCAGTAGTAATGTCACTAGCGGTCACCCATCCAACTCATGACCGCGGGCGACGTTGCTTAACTTTGCTGATCGGTTGAGAACACCTAAGTAAACTTCGCTACGAGCGCTTCACATATACATATAGAAACAATATAGTAAAATTATAAGAATATAGAAGAAATCTTACCGATACCTAATCAAATTGATATTTGTGCATGGTGGAAAGTCATATAACGAATGCCCGTCTGGATACCTATCAACGTAAAGTAGAAAATCTGTCACCAAAACCTAGCTTTGGATTTCGAAATCTGTCCTTGAAAGCTTGAAATTCTACGTTTACCTCGTTTATCACTTTGGACCATTACACCACCTACCATCAGTTGAGATTGAGTATATACGGTAGCCTATCAGTAACAAAAAAAGTGATGCGCTATTATTGTCCAAAACTTCAAATAGATGTAAGTATACAAGTCAAGCGCGAACCAAGCACAGCTGGAAGTGCGAACCTCTGAAAACATATTCTGACTAAAATGGGTCACTACATTGAATGTGCCCCGTGGGGTGCCGGACTAGAATGTCACTACCCCCATTGCTGCCTGTGGGTGTCGTAAGGGGCGTCTAAAGATAAAATACCGGAAGGCGGGCAGCAGAGCCTTCTGAGGAACTGTCATTTTAAACTTCAATCCCAAAGACACCTGCCAAGCGTGGGGATTATGAAAAACCCATCCTTGATAGGGGAGGCCGTGTTCAGCAGTGGACAATCCGGCTGATGGCTGATTGGATGTATATGACGCATGTAATGAGAGTGAATAAAATGACAGTAATGATTTTTTTTTTATCTATAGGCTTTTATTACTATCTCACCTGATGGTAAGTAGGTACTCACAAGATTGTATTTAGTAAGTAGAAAACTATGGTCGTTGCCAACTAGGAAACGGAAGTACCTATATATCGTCCAAAGTCTTCTAGTATAAATCTAAGCACCTTCAAACATAAAATATTCTCATTTCCAGAGACCATTGTGATGCGATTAATTTAATAAGCTTATACAATACGCTACGCTGTATAAATCGTGTTGATACGACTCTCTCTTTTTTACCTTATAAGAGTATTTGGGAAATAATTCCACCCCAAAAATAAAACTCCCTTTTGCAGATCTGGCAACGTAACAAATAAAATTTTTCAAGCTTCAGTAAGTATTTGAAATTTAACGATATACGTCTTCACCTTTGCTGACATAATTTAATTTCCAGACAAAACTGTGTAAGTATAATTACCGGAAGTAAATTTCTATTTGATCTTCACGCTAAATTTAGAAAAGGAAAATGAGCCTTCTTATAAAGTATGTTCTTTTTTGCGGGCAATTACGGAAATAGAATAAAGTTGGCCCGTAGGGTGCCGGGCTAGAATGTCACCAAATCATGTACCATGGGTGTCGTAAGAGGCGTCTCAAGGTAAAATACTGGAAGGTGGGCAGTAGCATTCTGAAAAATGTATACCTTAAATAAACTGCGATCACCAAGATGCCTGCCAAGCGTGGGGATTATGGCAAACGCCCCCTTAATGGTGGAGGCTGTTTTCAGCAGTGGACAATCCAGCTGATACAGTATTCTTAGTGCTTTATTGACAAGTCAACGGATATATTTTGAAGCAGTGATGGCTCAGTGGCATTGGCTATGGACTGCCGCGCAGCAGGTCCATGGTCCTTGAGAGCCAGTGAAATAACAGGCAAAATGAGACTTAACAACTGTCTCAAGGTGATGGGCGCAGTGCAGTTCGTCACTTGTGATGAAATGCATCTGTTATAGGCAGAGGATACCCCTTAACATCAGGTGGACCTCGCGCTTGTTCCATCACAATAACATAAAAAAAAAAAAAAAAAAAAAAAAAAAAAATATAGTTTGTAGTGTATAGTATATAGCAATAGCTGTAGTGTTGTATATAGTTTGTAGTATTTGGTTTAATAAAGTCATACCGCCATTTAAAAAAAAATTGATACTTATGTTACAGATGATGCGTATATAATTATCAGCCACCGGATCAAATAAATTTGACGCAATATACTTTCATGTACATAAATTTACTTTCCTTCCTGTCTGATCTGACAAAGTAAGACTCTCCAGTGGAATCTTAATCTCCTGCTCCTATTTTACATTCTACTATTGTACTGAGGTAGTGATAGCCGAGCAGTACTAACTATGGATGCCGCAAGTCCATATGGATCGATTCCCATCCCCAGCTTGAGTTTCGCCGCATGGTGAAAAGCCATTTTGCGAATGCTGGCTGCTACACACTTGCCTGTTTTTAATAGCGTCAGATGCCACCTACGCGACCACAGTATTGCAATATGCTGTAAAACTATGACCTTACCATATGTACTAAGACCATATGAATATAGCCACTAAAGGCACGCACAGTGAGTTATTGACACTCATTGGTACGGGTAGGCCTCCTTAGTTCTAAGTGTACTAAGGAGGCCTACCTTTAGGTCTTAGGTCTTAGTTTTAGTGTAAAGTCTAATGATACAGACAACATATTGACATCGCTTGGGTTGCCAGTAAGAGCTGCAAATACACTCAAAAATATAGAGGGGCGCGCCTTTGCTGCTGAAAAGGTCGGTATTTATATATTATATGAAATTTTGGCCTACATACATAGTGTTGGTATATACCCTACATATATTACGAGTATTTCAGTTTATGACCAAACCAGTGCAGATATTAAGAGAGAAATTCTATCATCATCATAAAAGTAGTACTTAAAACTGACCCGTTTTATTGCACACGTTTTTATGCCCTCGGCTTCGCCCACGCTTGTCGGCTCTCTTTTGTTCAAATACCTACCATGAAATAATAACCCTATACACAACGAATAAAATATTTATTCGTATACATTTATTGCTGCTCGGAACGATATGGCGTTGTTTTTTTTTAAATTTCTTCAGTGTTACTTTGTTAATTGTCTTGTTCTTGAAAAACTTTTATAGACATGGACAATTTGCTGATTAGTTATTCTCGAGTGAATATCCTTAAACCACTCTCATTTGTTGAGTTTAGAATGCAAACTACCTCTCAAAGACAGCTTCTAGAACATTCTGCTACCTTTGTATATAGTGTGTTCCATTAAACAGTCTAACTTTGTCACCAAGCTGGTGCTTGGCAACAGATTTCTAGTTAGGTAAGGATTCGCACAATGTCTCTCAGCAACGCTCAAACATACCCAGGATTCGAACTATGGACATCATGCGTGGCAGTCTACAGCTACGAGTATTGTCACATGACCATCATTGCTTTATTGTTTACAGTAATGAAATATCTAACTATAAAACTGTCGCCAAACACCAACCAGGGGAGGATCCACAATATACCCTTCCATCAGGCTCACCTATGACGAGAACCATGGACCAATAATGTAACAGTCCACAGACATTGTCATTAAGCTATCATTACTTTTATTGTTTTATAGTAGAGATTTTTTGTTAGTATGTATTCAAAGTAATGTTACGAGAGAAATAATACAACGAAACTTAATATCTTAAGACTCTTCAGGCTGCTCGCAAATTCATAGGGAATCTGATTCTTATAGTCTTGTAAAGCACTCTTCGCGATTACCTCTTACTTATAACTTTGTTTTTTAATAGGATTTAACTTTGTAACTTTCCTCAAGCTCAAGAGACCTTTATGAATTTCAGTCACAACGAAGACTATGTTCTAAAAAGAATTTACTATTTATTTAAAACTTTATGCACTTTCGTGATGCTAAAACATTAAGTAGTAAATAAGTTTTAGCCGTCTGAGAGGAGAAATAACATAGCTGCTTTTACTCGTATAAGGTTCACAAACGAACCCACCGCGCCTAAAATAATATAACTTGCATAGTAATGTGTAAGATCAATGGTGCTTAAACTCTAGTTCTATATGTGCCTATTAAGACTTCATTTTTAGAGTTACGTCCTGGTAAACTGGAGCTAGTAATATAACTAAGCCTGTATCTTTGGAATGGTACTAGGTAGCCGGTTGAAATTTTCATAGAACACGATTTAGTATGGCGGATTGCCTTACATATATACACAATATAAAAAAAAAAAAAACTAAAGGGTAACGCTTGCAAGAAATGTGTTTTTTGAAAGTTTGTTGTTTTTGCTCTATCGTTAATAACAGTAATATATACAAGCGTCAAACTAACTATAATTATAGACCAATATTTTACAAATAACACAACATATAATACAAACAGGCAAAGTGCGGATCGGACACTATTTTTAATTAATTATTTGAATTTGTTTCCTTCAAGTCAGTACTTTTACAATATGATGTACTTAAATAAATTTGTACCACGAGCGAATGAGTAAAGTTAAAGTGAGTTACACTCAAGGTGACTTGAGACATACTGTTAGGTGCTTGGCGACAGATTTTCTACTTGAGGGTGAGAGCTAGCCAGGCGACAATTCGCAAAACACCCTTCTAGCATGCGGTGAAGCTCCGGCAGTGGAGATTGAACCATGGACCTGCGTTAGTCCATAGCTAAATCGCTCGTGAATTATTGCTCCAAAATGTCTGATGATTGATAAACCATGTCTTACCGTAATAAATGCCTACTTCTGAAATATTCGTGTCTAAAAATAGTACTAGATGCTAGAGGAACATATACAGTGTAAAATAGATAGAGAGAGTACACTATTCATTAGAAACACATACCATTATCAGCGTGGTACCGGTCGGGTCCACTGTCGTGTTCAGACTCCGACTCGTCCCAGATGGTGTCGGTCGTGATCTTCTGACGCGAACATTCGATCCAGTAGCCAGGCGTCGGGATCAGGCTGTGAGGGTATTCTTCGCAGAATTCATCTGGAAGCAGAAACACTCGTGAGCCATAGTGGCAAAAGAAAGCTTTTGTCTACCTAAGAAGCCCTATTGAAGCGCTTGTAGCGAAGTTTACTTAGCTGTTCTCAACCAATCAGCAAAGTTAAGCAACGTCGCCCTCGGTCATGAGTTGGATGGGTGACGCTTCGGAGGGCACGTTAAGCCGTCGGTCCCGGTTGTTGTCTTAGGATGGCAGTCGTTATAGCATGGTGATAGGGTATTTTGCGAATGCCCGCCTGGCTAGCTACCACCCTCAAGTAGAAAATCTATCGCCAAGCTCCTAACGGTGTGTTCTGGCAGCTGTCCTTGAGAGCCAGTACTTCTAGGTTAGCCCGAATAACATCTTCGACCACATCATCAATTACCATCAGGTGAGATAGTGGTCAAAGGCAAAACTATCAGGCATAAAAAAAAAGTTTGTTGACTTCGTCAATTTGCACATTGTAACTATTGCTGCTCATTTGTTTATTCCAAGATTTGCATCCTTCATTTTGTCGCAAAAATTTGCACGTAGCGTTTCTCATACAAACGTGGTTTTGTCATTTTTTATACTAAGTGTTCAAACTCTGCGAAATGTTTCATGTATGTCCTTGAGCTTAATATTATCTATGCAGAAGCTTTGATATTATGCCCAAATATGCATACAAATTTTAATTGATCTTGAACCTTTGATATTTATGACGAAACTGCCTTTGTATGGGAAACGCTATAAAGCACAGTAGAATGTACGTATGTTCAGTGTAGAACAAATTTTAATCAGCAGCTTGGCGCTATACACTGCGTATTGCCTGTTAGACACATAATTTAGTTTATATTGTAATTTTAATGTTTGTAAGCTAAATATGAACTTAGGAGCTATCAAAGCTTAGCTAAGACCGGAATTAAATAAGTCTTTGAGAAAACAAATACACAACTATAGCATGCGGTTTTAATACATATATCCCATAAAAATCTTTTCACTTTGAGAGTTTTATATTTCGATTATTAAGACAGCTCATTGGATGGCAAAAATACAGTAGCGATAACATTCCTCTTACTAAGTCAACATGAAATCAACACATATATTTTTTACATATAAGTATACATATATTCACTAACCTACACATATGTATTGGAAAAATAAACTTGTGAAAGTACATGTAAAAGCACTTAAAACAACAACATGTTTCTATACCTACCTATAATAAAAACCTAGAAATTAAGGATCAGTTCCTGTGCGATTGTTTCCAACCTATTATTTCCAGCTCAAGCATAATTAGTCTACTTACAGAAGAAAATACCTATTAAGCTAAAAAAAGGATAAACCTACACCCAATACTTTTTTGTGGACGTTATTACGAGGGATAAGGGTGGATTCAATGGACTTTGGCAGAATATCTTATTACGAGACTCCGGTTTTTGCCAAACTCCTAATTGAATGTCAAACAAAACAAATTCAAACAAACTCCCCCAATGTTCATGTACAAAATTTGACATTAAAGCTTAAGCAAGGTGTAATAATAGCATTTTCTATCTTGATTAATCAGTTTTATTTTATATAACGTGATAAAATTATTTTATTCATAAGTTAAAGGAAAAATAAACTAATATTTCGAAAAAGTCTCTGGTAATCCCATAACGGGTACAAAATTACGATTTTGAGGCTTCTAAAGGCGCATGTGTCTTCTTTTTACAAACGGTATTTTTCGGTCCATGAAAACCTTTTTAGTGTTACGGGATAACCAGAGACTACAATGTGCGACTTTTTCAATATGTTTGTTTATTTTGCTTTTAACATATGAAGTAAATAAATAAAAAATAAAAACTCTTTAGTCAAGATAGGAAATGCTATTATTACAACTTGCCTAAGCTTTTTAATGTCCAAACAGGTGTTGTGCTGTGACACCTGTGCTGTGATGGCTCTACTCTACGTGTGATGAACCTGGAAGACCGACCGACTGAAGACCTGGAGGTCTGGGTCCAGGGTTTGCAGATGCATTTGTGCAGTGGCTTAGGTATATATTGATAAGAAAGTATGAGGAAAACTGTAAGGGAAATGGTACATGTACTGTAGGTTTTTTTTATGCTTGATAGGTTAACCTTTGACCACTATCTCACCTGATGGTACGTGATGATGTGGTTGAAGATGTTGTTCAGGCTAACCTAGAAGTACACTACAGGCTCTACAGGTACGTATAAAGATGCTTACATCTCGAAAATATAAGACCAAAATAATATCTATGACCTCCTTAGTGTAGTGTCATACCCATAAAAAGAAACATGTTTAAGATATTTGCGAATCAAGGCGAAACTACTGTAACAAGTGAAATACAGACAAGTGAAATTTAGTACGAACATAGTCTGGTGGGTTGGATAATCAGGATTGTTTTGTCCCATCATTATGATGTATAGGTATATGAAAATAGATATATACCCATTAAATTCATTAAGGCCCAATTCAATCAAAGAAGTATAAGTCTCAAACAAAGACTGAAGTAAGTATTCTAAACGAAATTTGCGTTTTAACAAATCCGTAACTCAGAATACCTGTCTATCCGAGAGTCAATATTGATTGACTCTCGGATAGGCAGTTATATATATACAGCCAAAATCTACAGAGTAAATAAGTTATCCGAGAATAAGACTCCGTATCAAAATATTCTCTACATATACTCTAACTCTAATATTTTGTCGAGTTATGTATTCGTTAAGCGTGTTCTCTATTCACTGCGTATAACTCGAGATTAGGCTATTCTATAGATTGCATGGAAAAACGACACTTGAGTAATCCGGGAATAAAATATTAAGAATAAGATAAACATAGTATTGTTATACTCGTATAAAGTCGATGTTGGACTAATCTATCTTAAGTGTAATGGTTCTGTCCACATTGATTAGATATTTTATGTTAGGATTTCTTCGTATAAATATAAAAAGAAAAAGTAATATAACTTTATCTATAGAATTTTTTTATTTCTCATTAAATCTTAGAATGGTTTTTGTACGCAGAAATTTTTCGCATAATGGCGGATTTCAGACGCCATGGAGTGGTTTATCAAAATTAAGGCCTTTAAAAACGATTCCATATATATATATATATGCAGTTTTAATTTCAATGGAAAGTGCTGCATATTATTTATGTTCGTCAAACGTATAACTCGGGTTCTTTACTTTTTAAATTAATTTATACTTGTTATTTATTATTTTCATTTTAAATGCAATGATCTGAAACGTAAATCACGAGTGTGATTTGCTTAGATTCAGAAAATCTGATACTGCGGTAGTACCTACTAAGAAGAACTTTTTCTAATCAGACTACCTTGAAAACTTAAATAAAAATCTTCTATTCTTGTAATAAAACTGTAAAAGGTCCAATTCTGTACATTGCAGATATTTTGAAAATAAATTTTGGGATCACTCTGTAGCTGATACTGATACCAAAACAGTATTTTTTTTATTTTTGTCTGTCTGTCTTTCTGTATCCCGGCCGCGCATCACTTAAAAACTCCTGAATGAATTTCAATTAAACTTGGCAATATTTGAGTTCATACTACGAAAAAGGACATTGTATACTTTATTCCGAAATTCAGCACGGTTCCCGCAGGAAAGGGGATGAAAGTCAAAATTTACACTCAGTTGAAATGTATTGACTCATTGTCCGATTTCAATAAATTTTTTTTGTTAGAATAGTGACGAGTGATCATACGGATAGCTCGGCACCCCGGTTGGAACGTTCGCCACAATCAGTTTTTTTAACGATCTATCTTTTGCCGGATACATTCTGGAGACTGCGGAATGGAAGTGCGCAATCTAATATAAATTAGTGCTACCGCCAAACAAGAAGAACCTCGGCAAAAAGACGCCGTTTTGAAATCGAAATCCCAATGAAACGCACAAAGTAGGTACTTTGCTTCAACATTTATTGTGCCAATCGCAAAGGAACTCTGAGTAACTTAACCACTGTCTTCTGGAAAATACAACCCAGGAGATTTCAAATATAAAGTAAAAAGCTCCGTTCTAAGCTTTGCTTCACCGCAGACCACAGCGTTGCTAAATATGAGAAACAGTGCTCAAATATGAATAATTAGTCTGCAGGTACGGCAATCGTGAACGAAGTCGCAGGTACAGCTAGTTCTATGACCTTTTTACACTTTCCAATATTTTCTACTGATAACGATTAATCAATCTTTATAACCGTGAATCAATTTATTTTTATTTTATCGTTGCAGCAAAACAGCATCAATCTTTATTTATTAAATGTATTATTTACCTACGCGAAAAAGAAGATAGTAATGGGGGTAGGATTATTAGTCCAGTTATCCACGCAAAGAAATCTGGTGCCATGAAATCTGGTCATACCATTTCGGGAATGGGAGTTTGTGGGGCCCGAACAAATTTATTATTTATGGTTAATTCGGCTTGGGGAACGGACGGAAAATTGTCTGCGTCCAAAAAGCGACCTGCCTTTTCTGCGTCGAATATACTGATATTACTTTTTGGGTAGGTTAAATAAGTCAAGTCACTCAATAAAAGGTTACATTTAACTGGATGCTTTGATTAAATTACTAAGTTATCCTACTTATATCTACTTAATTCTTTCGTCTTTGTTTAATTGTGTGGTAATAGATTATTTTGTTCTCTCATTACAAATTGTGATCTCAATACGTAAACTCTATAGGTACAGCTACACTGTGATATAAGTAAGCTATATTGGTCATTACATATACTCGAAGATGGATGCAGTTTGAATCGAAAGCCTCTCGCTTTTGGCTCGAGCTGCAATCTAGCTTGTCATGGAGCCGAGATACTTTACGAGCAATCGCGTTGAAAAGTATTTCTGTCCACTTATCATTATATCTTTTTTTTATTGCTGATAGGTAAGCCTTTGATTACAATTTCACCTGATGGTAAGTGATGTTCGAAGGTGTTAACAGCCTTAACCTCGAATTACTGGCTCTCAAGGACAGCTGCCGGAACACACCGTTAGGTGCTTGGCGACAGGTTTTCTATTTGAGGGTGGTCGCTAACCAAGCGGGCATTTGCAAAATGCTCATCCACCATGCGGTGAAGCACAAGCCCGCGGCGAGATTCAAACCATGGACCTGCTGCGTGACAGTCCATAGACAATCCCACTGAGCCATCACTGCTTAAAAAATATCAGTCATAAATAGCCGTCTAGCTCCTGGTTTAAGATATTCAGGTATACCTAAGGGCTGCTCAAAGTCCTCCTTTTGATGTAGTCAAATATGGCTCAGTATAACAAAGCGCCTAAGAGGTTAACTATTTACAATTAAGCACACATGACATAATGCATTATAAACACATACATCAAATACAAGTCATATATCAAATAAAATAGAAATATATGGTACAGATCTCAAACTTATAACATCTAAACTTACGTCGTTTTACAAAATTGTGTGCCGTCTACCTAAATATATGATATTATTCAATTAAACAATTGTACTAGTAATTGTTTTCTAAAACATTTGTAAAACGTACCAACATTTTCCATTATTCTATTATTCTATAATTAATAACACTTAATGTAAAGTATATGTCTTGAACACCCCCAACTGTATATGCCGGAAGGGGTAGCCAGATTTGCCTAGATGCGCACATTTCGATTCTCGATATGAATGGTTCCACATCATTTTACATATTAATACGATCAAATAAACTAAGAAGTTCAATCATTACTATCATTATGAACACATTGTTATTAGTATAATAGGGCGCGATTATTAAGCATCTCCTACACATTTCCCGACTTCGAAAGTTGTAATATTTTTTGTCAGACAAACGATAATTTTCCAAGCTAGGAGTCAAAAACCCTGAGATTATAAACAAACATTTTACGACTTTCGACCAACGAGGTATTCTCAACTTAACTTATGTAAGTAATATTGCTTGTTTAATGGTTTCTATAGGATACATAAACATATTTGCTGAGGTCACGGTCCGCTTCAAAATTTTTTTACTCTTCTGTATTATTTCTTCGTTTTCTTCATTTTTCATGACGTTGCAGATTGGGGCGCGGTTCACTGTAAGGTAGAACACCAAACTTTACTTATTAGGCTTGGCGTTCATACTTAGAGTGTACCGAACTCTCATATAGTCTTCTTTCTTCTTTGACTTTTTTATTTCTTCACAATTTGGCCTATTCCAATAAATCAATTGGTCAAGTTACAGACATAATTTATCTTACATCTATCTAGCAGCTAAACTAAATAACTTGCATCAAAACGTGATGTCGATAATTCATGAAAATATTTACCTTACATATCCATTTTCTGTAACATGAATTTATTTGCATTTTACTTTACTTTTACTTAGCCGGCAAAGTATGATTGTGAAACATCAGGATCATAATTAGTAATATCATCATAGTCGTTTCTTAAAAACTATTTGAAAACACTGACATATTCTGTATGGACACATGCAACGTGAGCGTAATATGCGGATATTGCAAACGTCCTCACCGCGTTAGTACCGAGTATCCGTACTTTAGCCCACCTCATTAGTGAAAACTTTTATGTAACTAAAATAGTTATTTTGCCAAATAACAATTAACGGTGATCACCAAAATGTACAACTTTTATTTACCCTTCCCAGTAGAACTGTCAAGAACACGGATATGGAAGAATATATAGAATATATATATGGATAAGAAATAAGGGCGCACATATAAACCTTGATAGGTGTCGTGCGCCATGATATCAGATAACATTCATAAAACCTTATATATTCTATAACTTATAATCAAAAAAGATAAAGATCAAATGTGTACTTTGTGAAGTATAAAAGTATATGCACGTACTGAAATGCAAATTGTACACTATTAAAGAAAAAACGAGATTATTCACATCGAAAACTCAGATAGATCCTATTTTAGTTTCGGCCTTCTCGCATCTTACTGATATCAATGCAAAGTGAACCGTTGACGCGAGCAGCGTCCCGAACACTCATTGACCACCAGATGTGGTCGAAACTTTAATATATATAATTTTGATATTTGATAATTTTCCAAATTTACGAAACAATGCAAACCTTATTACCAATTAACCTTACAATTTTATCAATAATTTTACCCTCGTCTTGTGGTTGCTTCAGATTCGAATTTTAACTTAGCGAAGCGGTTGTTAAGTTGAATTTCAACATAAAATTGGCTTCGGTAAAAGCTGCTCATTCCAGAGAATGAAAAACGAAATTGGTCGCGGACTAAATGCTCCATTTCTTATAACAAAATATCTGGTGACCCACTATCTTTTCACTTCATCAAAGAACACAAAGGAAATATTAATTTCCGGTTTGCTTCACGGGTTTTTGAATCATAGTACAAAGCTTGGAAATGTCTTTTTGAGATATATTGTGACCTAGTTACATATCCGGGACGATTCATTGTGGATCTTAAAACTGCCGTAAACGACATTTTTTTTATAAAAGACTAAAATTATGAGGATAACAGGCTTTCTCGTTATTAAAAGTACCTGGAAGAGTAGAGGCAAGTGTTTTCATACTTCTGCTTATAACTTAGGGAATATACAGATCTCATAAATTTAGCAGACCGTTGGCTACATTGCCACGCTGAAGCAATTCTAATTATTTTGCAAAGTATCAGCCAGCACATGTGTTCTAGAATTGACGACGACAAAATTATATCGATCAAGCTGAGATGTCTCGAAAAACATCCTGTTCTTTTTTTACATGATAGTCCAACCTGTTCTAGGCAATCTATTTAAACACCATTTATGAAGGGCTTGACTTGGCTTGAATGGTGTCTAAAAGAGCGACGAGCACCCAAAGACCTGACATCGCGAAGAAGCTAGAATATAAGTACGCTCTGCAGAACCATTTGAGGTTTCGAATAATTTATTTTGTTCAAAATCTCTGAGATTTTGCGATGCAGGGATCGGGACCGGACAGCAGACCGAGAAGGTGGACAGCAGCACCATCTGAGGCACTGACATCTTGAATTGCGGTTTCCGAGACGCCTGCCAAGCGTGGGGATTATTGCAAATCCCCTCTAAATGGGGAAGGCTGTAGTCAGCAGAGGACAATCTGGCTGATACAGTATTTATAAAAATATCTATAGATAGTAATAGGCTCACCCCTTATTATTATATTTCCCATATTGGACCAAAACCACCTCACAAAACGTGGGTGTGTGAAGTATTTTGTATTTTTCTAATAATTTTATTGTTATTAGATAAACAGGTGCCGGGTTAGAATTGCACCTCCCCGTATCATCCCGTGGGTGTCGTAAGAGGCGACTAAGGGAAAAATACTGGAAGGCGGGCAGCAGCACCTTCTAAAGAACTGCCATCTTACACTGCGATCCCCAAACCGCCTGCCAAGCGTGGGGACTATGGCAAATACCCCTTTAATAGGGGAGTTTGTGTTTAGCAGTGGACGAGTCAGCTGTTACAGAAGATAAACAGAAACAAAATCATGAAAATACCTCTGATATACACAGTAGGAACCATGCATTATATTATCCCAGAAGCATAATTGCAGCATATCGCTTTTAAAAATGAACGTTTTTATTGTAATAAATTAAGACTGGGTTTGATTCTGAAAATCTACATCATCATAAGCTCGCCCATAGAATCAGTACCTCAAGGTTGTTGACGTGGTCCTCCTAAGCAGGGAAGCGTAGTAAAGTCGGTATAATAAAGCTACTAGCGGTCACCCATCCAAGTAATGACCACGACGAACGTTGCTTAACCTACTTGATCGTTGAAAACGACAGTGCAAGCTCCGCCTAGTGTTTCAGATATTATAAAAGTACGCTAAGACGTCCTTGTCTAGTTTGTGTTATTTGCTATCTAAAGGCAATAATTATAACTACTTAAGAGTTAGACTCTTGTCGGTGCAGCTGATGCAATGTTCTCCATTTTGTTCTATTGTTTTACCTCTTTGTACGACATGACATTGACATGTTGTTTTATTTGGCTTATAGCTTATCCGTGGCCTACCCCTTCCTCGCTTGCCTTCTATTTTCCTATATGTTTATAATAAAGTTGTCATGTCGCAAAAGGTGGCCAATCACTTTTCCTCTTCCCTGTTCTCTTTACAGAGAAGAGGAAAGGCAAAAATTAAAATACATGTATATTAATATAGAAGCAGCAAGGAATATAAAAAGCATTACCAGACAGCTCCTGATCTTGACAAATTTTTATGATTTGCAGTTATATAAGTACGGCTCGGGGTAGTGACGTAAACAAACACCCTTTATTATAGCCCGCCCAGCCGAGCTGGTATGAGTGACAGATAAAATTACGTCGTGTCAGAGAAGATTAAAAATTGCACCTGAATTATATTCAGGAGAAGGGAATTTTTGCAATTAAATGCATAAATTAAATTTTATTAGTAATGGGCATATATAATTTTATAATACTTTCGGTTGATGTTTTTGTAGAAAAAGAAAGGGAGATAATTTATGCTTTTGCGATAGAAATCTTGGGATCTGACTTTACAATATCTTTGAGAGAATTTTGTAACTCTACGTGAGAACATTTTTTTTTAATAAAGTGTGAATAAAAATATTGATTAGGGCCAGGTATCTGTCAAGCCTGAAGGATAACGTTTCTAGCTACTTTTAAAGTTAAAAAGTTAAAACGATTTGTCGAGTATTGTAGGTTCTTGCATTATGACGGAGCAATAACGGTAAGATCCGTGAGCGACGGTCATCACTTACCAAAGTCAGCTTAATCGATTGTCCTCCTATCCCATTAAAAAAAGAGAGAATCGTTTGATGAATTGGGGTTGTTTCTTTGAGAGTTTTGCCATCATTGTGCAAGGTTCTTCTCGATATCCTTGTTATTGTTACAAAGGTTCTTAAAAAGCTGTAGTAAATTACACTTCAAAGTGTATCAAAAACATCATCGAATCTAAAATTATCATTATTTATACACGAATTTTACCTTGATATGATAAATGACGTATTTATACCTACTATCCTATCGAAATCCATAATCGAATCTACTTTCATATAAATAAATCTTGTTTACCTATACTACTCGTTTTCTGGAACAAGCACTACAAGTGTTACAATCTCAATATTTGATTAATAAACATTGTAAACTAAATCAATTACAGATGAGAAACCTCCGGCTTTCGTCGCCTTAACAATTTTCCAACACCCCACCAGTTATCAAAACAGTTGGCATGCAATCGGCATTGAACTCGTAAGTTGCCTAGATGATTCCCAATTTGACAGGGTTATTGTAAAGCTACTTGTTTAAAAAGTTTGTAGTAAAAGCAATGAAGGGATATAAACGTCACTGGGTTAAAGAGAGAAATGTTGCGTGGGAAATTCTATTCGGTGGAATGATTGGAAATGGTCCGTCACTGTTTGTTTGTTGACACAATTCAGTCCAATGGCGTCCCCATAGGACTGAGCCACCTTATCTTACGCCACAAATATCGTTATTTTGCTCAAGTGTCCACAAATGTTGCGAGTTTGCCAAATAAGATTTTTTATTGTTTTATTTCATTGTTGTTTTAAGGTTTTTTTTATTTTGTACGATATAATTTGGCTTCTGTATACAAAATTGCTTTGTATTCATTATTGTTTTAATATTCATTTATTATTATTAATGATTATCACATTTTTATATAACCAACAGGCAGCGGTGTATATATGTGCGTGTTTCGCCAGATATGCCTGATTCTTATATAAAAAGGGACATGTCCATAGTCATCTATCGTGGACATTTGTATGTCGGGGATTTTTTGTGCTTCTAAACAGGCAATATTATTAAGGCAATGTATGGCTCAACATGGGATTAAAATGGTCTTGCTATCACAAAACTATTTTAATGCAGAATATGCTAATTTAGCATTGAACACGGACTACATTACCAGGTAGCAATGTCTGAGGTAATCATACGTTACACTATTAAAAAAAAATTGGATATCAGCAATTATTTACAAAATTTTACTGGAATGACAAAAAATTACTTCGAATTCGTTTTAAACAACATTGGATTGAAAAAAGTGAAATAAGTCCAAAATTGGACCAAAAGTAAAAAGGAAAGATTAAAGCTAAAATCTTAGCTTGGTTGGGAAAAAATCTCAGAATTGTTGAGTCTCAAGCGATTGTCTCCTAACCTGACGGCAGTACATAAAATACAATAATACCAAACAGCATATATTAAAAAAAAATAATTAAAATCTGGCTAGCACTGCTAGCAATTTTACTGGCCTTCTAGATGCAGCTATATAATGTTGTTAAATATCTCTACAACTAGACTCTCTATTCTTCCAATTTTTGTCCATAAATTGAAGTACTTAAGTATTATTTTGTATGTATTGATTCTTCATTTAAATTTTAAAACAAAAGAGCGTACAAAAATATAAATTAAAAAACCTTATATTTTGTTTACAGATATTTTCAAAATAAAGTATAGTTAAATGAAAAACACAGTAAAAAAACATAAAAAATATCCAGGAATCTTGTGATAGCAGCGATTTAGTAACTAATTTTGAACCTCTACCATCTTTGTTAGTCATAGTTATATTACTAATAACAATAACTATTTAAAAAGTCAACATAATCGAGTACCATATTACAAGATTAAAAGGATGTCCTTTTTTTATTGCCTGCTGTATTCCTCAAATGAAACTAAGGACTTTTTAAAACTCCGTGCTTTATCACCAGAGTGCGGGTTTCAGTAATTAATATTTGAATGTTTGTTTTGGCTTCCAGCAGACACAAGAGTTTCACAAAGCTATCTTTTCTCGGATTTTAATTTGGTATTGTGTTGGCACAGTGTCTGACTGAGTTTTGTTTACTTGCCCCGGCTGTATTTATCTGATTTTATTTTTACTATTTTGGTTTTATTAGCCTTATAGCATTTCATAGTGGGCTAATATTTAAATGCATCTTCAACTACGGAATCACTAACGATTATTTCTAATGTTGGTTTGTGATTCATTCATTTCGCAGTTGCAAAAAACTTAGCCCTGGAATAGGTTATGGCTCTTAAATATAACTTATATTTAAGAACACTATTATAGGTATAGATTACACTTATAGTAGGTTCTTGGCGACCAACTTTCTATATTTGTGTGGAATTTAGAACAACCCTGAGCTGATTCAAACTCAGTACCACCTGATTTGTATTCTTGTATTCCCTTTTCTTCTAAAGGTTGCCCAGAAAAAATCATTATTGGTGGTAAAGATGCCTTGTGACAATCATGAATTATCTATATTTTTTTTTTTTTTTTTTTTTTTTTTTTTTTTTTTTCAAATGGCGGTATGCCTTTATTAACCAAATACTACAAACTATATACAACACTACAGCTATTGCTATATACTATATACTACAAAAAAATTAACAGTAACATTTTATTCTATAAATTGACAGTCACCTGACCACACAGATGATAACCGCTTTGTTTTAATGATACTGCTTTAGCTGACTGTCTGTCTGACCATAGCTCATATTAAATTAACATTTACCAGCTTTGAATACATCATCACTTCCATCAGGGTAAGATTGTGGTCAAAGGCTTACCTATCTGCAGTAAAAATGTGAGAATCCCACCGTAAGATAAGGCATCCAACGACATGGCAATTTATCGCTGGTAGGGAAGGGTGTGTTCGATGTAAGGTCAAAAATACAATAAAACACTCATGGATTAAAACTGGATTGAGAGTGGAATACCTCGTTCGATAGTATCTATCCGTTCGCAACCTTAAAGGTAGGAATGCTTGGTATTTAAGCCCTTGAAATATACATTGATATCTAATTTTTTTTTGTCACATAAATTTAGTGGTTATGCTCTAGTCCAATTTCTCACAAAAAGCTATTCCGGAGGTACAGTCAACAATAAATCTTGCACACTCTTCTTCTACCCATTGCATAAATAACAAACTAAGCTATGCGAGCCCCGTCTTTTATAAATTGGTACACATTTTTTACCAAATTTGCTCACAAGAGACTGTCCCAGGTAAAGTCAAGTATGTCTTCCTTTGTCGCTTCGCTATGCATACCTTAAGTTAAACATACGTGAACCTACCGTGTGAGGATATCAAATGTAGGTCAGCGAAAACTTTTAAGGTAAAGGTGTGATCAACAACAAGCTACAATATGAACTGTCCACGTAACAAATCCATTACCTATATTCGTATACTTACATAGTTTGCGCTCACAGCGCAGCTAAGTCGTTCTTAAAGATCAACTAAGTAAAGTCCGCTGAGGCCATGACTTGGATGGGTGACCGCTAGTGGCCTTACTACTAAGAGCTTTCGTGCTTCAGAGGGCACGTTAAGACGTCGGTCCAGGACGTTGTCGAATAGCAAAGGTTTTATCAAGATCGTCGGGAATTCGCGAATGTTGTAGTCGAATAGCAGTCGATATAGCATGGTGGGCGAGAATTAGTGAATACCCGACTGTCTGGCTACACTCAAGTAGAAAATCTGTCACCAAACACGTAAGATATGTTCTGCGAGCTGTGCTTGAGAGCTATCAGGTGAAATAGTGGTCAAAGGCTTGCCTATCAGCTATAAATAAATAATCATGTAAAAATCAACAGTCTCTAAAACATCATCTAAGCATTATTACAGCGTGAAGGTACATGGCGAATGTAACGATCCTTAAATATTTTATGCGCACATGTTTTAAGCGGCCCTTCCTGTGCGAGTAGCGGTTGCGTTATTAGGAAAGTTATTCTTTATACCCACAATATCTGACTTTCAATTTAAACAGAATGCTGTCTACGGAAATTGGTTTTCCTTGCATTTCATTTCATGGATGGTGAGTGGGGCCGTCATTGTCAAAACGTAGCAAACCCTCGCCGACTTTGATCGACGTTTAGGATTGAAAATATATATCTCCAGGTTCCCACTGGGAGCATTATTGCCGAGCAGACCATTTGCGTCTGCGTGATAGTTACGGAGTGATGCGACGCGGTCTTTTATTTCAATCTGACTTTTATACCGTTTATTGTGGATTTATTAAGAACCGTTTAGTTTTATCGTTTACTAATATCGTTTTTTGGGTTACGTTCTAGCAACCGAGATCCTATTAATCTACCTTCGCTTTCTGGCCGTATTCGATCCTCAACGTGAGTGTTTTTGCCGGTTTAATTTATAATATTTAAATATGTGTGAAACTCACCAGAATTTCATATCGAATATAGCAATATTATCAATAATAATAATCAAATATATTGCGTTTCTTTTTAACATGCTTTTATTCGGTTATTTTTTTTTTGAGTTGGTCGACAAGTTACCACTTTTAGTACAAAATATAGGTAAACACGGACGAACTCTTTGCCCTGCCATGTTAGCACACGAAGACATAGCGCGATTTGTCTATTTTACACGAGATACACGGTAGACAAAATTTACTCGCGGCGCGCTAGCTAGCCGGGCTGATGACGTAACAATAATACCATAGTATCATTGGACTGAACTTGTCAATTGTAATATAAAATCAAATATATCAATAATTTTAACAAATATGAAAATAAATTAATATTTAAGGAAATCATTTAAAATATTTCTAGTACCTAATAATTGTTCTAAAATTATTAGATATAAAAAATACTTTTTTCCTAATCAATGATCTTAGATGCTAAAAATATCGTGGTGAGACCGAATAACTAATTTAGAAGTTTTACAAAGACAGCAGAAAAAATAGAACTATTGATAACAGTCAAAAAAATATAATTTCATATTTTGGACTTATATACCGTAAGAATATATATCAAATTTTAATGAAAATATTGGAAGAGAAAATAAAGGAACACAGAAGTAGAGGAAGAAGGAAACTGGCCTGGATGGACAATATTAAACACTGGACAAATATTAATGACATTGCGAACCTGAGTAGGGTGGCACAAGACAGGAATAAGTTCCGTGAGATGGTCACCGACGTCCGATGAGGACAGGCCACACAAGGAAGAAGAAGAAGGCGATCTTAGAAATTGATATGTCTAGGTAGTAAATTTTAACAAAGTTATGCATTTATAATATTTAGAAGTAGCATACCTATTAGATAATTTGGATATGGGACGTATAATATCGTTGGTATGTATAATATCCACAATAAGGTTCACGACATGTACCAAGTCCATAGTGCTGTAGAAAACCGAATTCGATATAGGAAATATGGGAATAATATTGCTGTCAGTCAGTAAATGCAAACCCAGGCCTCGGTGAAACTCGGTTGTCAGGTAACACGTATTCTCCATTTCTGGCCGACAGTTATTGACTGGACTGGCTAGCTGAAAATTGCCGACAACAACGCTTGAACTGAAGCGTTACGTTACTTTATTGAAAAATTTAATATGCTTTGTACACGATATAGTTTGTTTTTCGGTACCACTAAATGTAAGCTAATCACCCCAATGTTAAATTTTATCAATTTCAATAATTTCCTTCTCGTGTAGACTTTAAATTACTGGTGTAGACCCGTGGGGGGCCGGGTTAGAATTGCACTTCCCCATATCTGCCCGTGGCGACTAAGGAAAAAATATTGGAAGGTGGGCAGCAGCGCCTTCTAAAGAACATCCATCTTACACTGTGATCCCAAAGCCACCGGCCAAGCCTGGGGATTATGGCCAGTACCCCCTTAATAGGGGAGGCTGTGTTCAGCAGTGGACGATCCGGCTGATACAGTACACTTTAGAGGCGAGGTTTCACATCTGCCGTACTGCAATGATTTAATTGTATCACTATTCTCTCCAGTAAAACAATAATATTAGCCTATGGGTAGTAAAGACAGCGTTGACTGCCATTTGATGAAGCCCTCCTGAAGACTTCCTATCAAGTTCCGCGGAAATGGGGCACGTTTAGGTTGGTAATTCTACATGAATAGAAACAGAACGTTGTCCTCTGATCACCTCCCATGAGCTTCAAGCTCTCACGCTTTTTATTTGCTCGCTAGGGGCGCTTAAAAGCAAGAAACGTCGGTATTATCTGTTCTAGATCAGTCATTTATTACGAACCTAATCTCAACATCTGCATTGCACGTTGGTACGCCATTTTGGAAATGCCCGTCCGGCTAGCTACTATTCTCAAGTATAAAATCAGTCACCAAGCACCTACCGGTGTGATCTGGCAACTGTCCTTGAAAGCTAGTATGTTTATGGACAACATCTTAGACCACATCATCACTTACCGAGATAGTGGGCAAAGGCTAGACTATCATCAATAAAAAATAGATAATTTTGCAAGCGATACTAGCTGGCAGGATTTAATGTCATCATGTTATACCTAACCTGTATTATTTAAGAAGTTTTATGTTAAAATTACCCACCTAAACGAGCCCCATTTCAGCGGAAACTTGGCAGGAAATCTTCATTTGAATGAAAGTAAAACTGAACGTAATTATTCCGTCCTGTGATTTTAGGAACAGTTAAAAGGAGTAGCGAATGGTTGGCGCGTTTAATCTTGCCAATTATCCAGAAAATTGGAACAGGTACTGAAGCCCGGGACACGCCATTACTCCTATTTTATAGACGTTTTGAACCCTTGCTCTTAGATAAACCAATTGCAGGTTACTTCGACTAGGTATAGAGTCAAGAATTTTAATGCTGTGATTTCTTGGGACATCTTGCTTATTCAGCCAATTCCAAGTTGAGCGGATTATAAAGTAGCTCATTTGCATGCTGTGTAGGTACTTGTTTATAAGACGTTGAATCTATGGAAAGTGCAGCTTTGTAGAATATCATTACGTGCAAGGATCAAACTGAAAGGAGTGTAATAGAGTTAGATGTTATCTTTGTTGATTTTTAAACCTTTTTTTTGGAATCCGAATCGAAAACTGTTTCTACACAAGGGGCCATCAACCATGAAAAAAACAAAAAGTTTATTTAAAAAAAATAACGGTAATATATAGTCATATTGAATATTTACGTTTTGTAATTAATGATAAAAAAAAACATGTAGAACAAGATATACCAAGTAATGGAGAACCTTGCCTAAAGTAAATAAGTGGGAAACTAATTAATATTGATCTCCAAGTCTCCAAGCTAAAATGTTACGACTAACGTAGTTTAATTTTCCTTTGGCATTCCAGTCATTTATTAAATGTTATTATACCTGTCTGTCAAGCGTCTAAGGTCTAGTACTTAGAATGAAATTTATTATTAATTTCACATATCCTCTCAAAATTATTCGTCCATGAATAAGCCCTTCAAATATGCTAAGAAGACATTCAGAAGAGGTTTTCTTTTTAAAGAAATTTATCATTTCTATTTTTTGTATTTACCGTATAAAAAAGCTCAAGTATAAAATCTAGAGCATAGCACAAAAACGCGTTGGAGTAAATTAATTTTATACAAATTAGTAGCCCACTAGCGTGGTATACTCAAAATGCAGGTTGTACAAACTCAGACCTTTTTTAGCTGTAACCATGGAAACATTCACATATGACCTGCTTTTTACCAGAACAGTCGAGTGGCAGTAGCGGAATAATGGCTAAAACTTAAACTGCTTCCTCCAGGCAACCGCTGCGCTCAGTTACTGTATATATATATATATATACATATTATGTTATTGTAATGGAACAAGCCCGAGGCCCACCTGATGTTAAGCGGTATCTTCTGCCTATAACAGATGCATTTCATCACAAGTGACGAACTGCACTGCGCCCATCACCTTGAGACATACCTGTCAAGTCTCATTTTGCCTGTTATTTCACTGGCTCTCAAGGACTGCTGCCGGAACACACCGTTAGGTGCTTGGCGACAGATTTTCTACTTGAGGGTGGTCGCTAGCATGTGGGCATTCGCGAAATGCCCTTCCACCATGCGGTGAAGCTCAAGCTCTGGGCGGGATTCGAACCATGGACCTGCTGCGCGGCAGTCCATAGCCAATGCCACTGAGCCATCACTGCTTCATATTGAAGCTACGGAGCTGCTGTATATGCTCCCCATGACCGAGAAGTACGTGAAGTGCAGCTCACTATATAGATGCTACTGAGCTATATGCAGCAAGCGTTGAAGCAGAACAGTTACTGTAGTTTAGATCTGCGGAGCAGCTGTATCTACACTCAATGACTGAGAAGTTCGTGAAGTGCTGGTCACATAAGGATATATACTGCTGAGCTCTAAAGTTATGCTCCGTTAGAGCTGGTTTTTACCTGAACAAGCTTGTGGTGGCAGCGGGAATATGAGGGTAGTAGACGACTTCCTCCTGGCGACGGCGCAGCCAAGAGACTGCGGTTTGAAGCTGCGCAGCTGCTGCATGAAGTCACTGCACTCCATGAGCGCGACGTCCGCGAAGTGCAAGTCGCACAGGATATGGTTCTTGAAGCGGCGCGCGCGTTTCTGAATACAAAAATTAAATTAAGTTCTTGCGCGACCAATATCTGCTCATTGGCGATGTAAAACAAGTTACCTTAAATGAAAGGTCTAACTTGATTGGTTTATCAACCACGAAAAGTTTTGTAGCTATGCAATAGAGCTATTTTTAAGGACAGGACTGTATTTAACAATGTAAGGTGGTCAGCTTATTTCGGATATTTTTAAAGCCTGTATGTGTACCAGGTTTCAGGTTTCAGCTCGCGAGCTCAAACCTCACTATACAGGGAGAGTCTTCCGTTCCATCTGGAAATGGAAGCCGATTTTAGTAAATATAAAATTTCTAGATTAGAAAGGATTTTTTTAGGTAAATTTTTTGTTTCAAAAGTATTGAACCTTGCTAAAGTGTGCTTGACGTTTTGAATCAGCATGGTTCCGACTTCCAAAAGTTATATCATACTATTCAGTGTTGAAAATCGGTTACATATTTTTCGAAAAAAAAAACTCTTTTATTGATAAAGACTGCTTAAAAGATCATAAAATCTCGTTAAATAGTGTTCATCGTCGACAAAAGCCACATTTTCCAGTTAATACATTATAACTTACAAATTACTTAACCGATTTTGATTATATTTATATGGGACCACCTCGGTGATATACCCTTTCCAATAGAAAAAAGAGATCATATATATAAGAAGATAAAAAGTTGGGCGTGTACAATTAAAAAAATATACATTTTGAATTGAGAACCTTCTCTATTTTTGGAAGTCGGTTAAAAAGTACCAAGACGTATCATTGCAAGGATATCAAACTTGCCTGCATAACATTATCGCGGAGTCAGTTTGCAAAAGTTAGGTACGAACATAATACAATTCAATAAGTACAAGCCGTCAAAATCTATATAACCGAGTATTCCATTCCATAAATACTCGGTCCACGCCTACGAAGTAATAGAGAATAGGAATTAAGGGCGACTGAAGCGCAGGCGTACGAGGCAACCGTAAGTCACATGGCATAAAAAAACATGCTCAATGGTTAGCACGTGTATTGCACGGTCTAACACCGTGCAATACACGTGATAACCATTTCGAATGCCGCTCGGCTACATACCACCTTCAAGTAGAAATTCTTTCGACATACCCTAACAGTGTCTCGGAGCCAAAAAAAATATATTCATCTCAAGATTAAGTTCAGCCTAAGCAATCTGATTGCTTTACATTTTATTTTTATACATCTATTATTTAATCATCATCACTACATAGTATAAAACATAGTCGCTTCCCGCTGTCTGTCTCTATGTATGCTTACATCTTCAAAATTGCGGAAGGGATTTTGATTCAATGATTCAAGAGGATAGTTTATATGTTTTTTTTTTTATTTTTTTATTCCTGCCTTTGACCACTATCTCACCTGATGGTAAGTGATGATGTGGTCGAAGATGTTGTTCAGGCTAACCTAGAAGTACTGGCTCTCAAGGACAGCTGCCGGAACACACCGTTAGGTGCTTGGCGACAGATTTTCTACTTGAGGGTGGTAGCTAGCCAGACGGGCATTTCCAAAATGTCCTACCACCATGCTGTAACGACTGCCATCCTAAGACAACAACCGGGACCGACGGCTTAACGTGCCCTCCGAAGCACGGAAACGCTCAGTAGTAATGTCACTAGCGGTCACCCATCCAACTCATGACCACGGTGGGCGTTGCTTAACTTTGCTGATCGGTTGAGAACAGCTAAGTAAACTTCGCTACGAGCGCTTCAAATAATACATTCATAATGTACTAGAGAAACACTGATAATTTTAGAGGTATCTAAATTAGTGATTTCAAGAGTAACCTCTAAAGAAAACATGTACAAGACAACATCTTTCGGTACATTATACATAAAAAAAATACACTTAAGAATAATACTCATGTTTTAATCGACCTAAAGTTTTTTCTGATCAAACACTGTATTATATAAACAGAAACACGCGATGTTATAAAAAGTTTTCCCGACTTTGTCACCTTCTTATTCTCATAGAACTCTTAAGACAAACAAGCATCTAAAACAAAGAAGGTTTTATTAACTCATCTAATGAACACACTAATAAAATACCTCCTTTGTTCGTAAAACTAATCAAATAAGGATTACAGAGCCGTGAGTTAATAACAACACTTCGCCCTTCGTTGCTGTGATGAGAATCAATCATTTAGCTTGAGATTAACTAAAATACGTAATGCAATATAATATTGGCCATTTCAAAACAGTAAGCTTATTCTATTATACAAACAATTAATCATTACAGTCAGCCAGAAACAAAACTACATTCAGTAACTTGATTTAGTTTAGTTTGAGAACTATTTGTTCTTGATAAAGATACTTTAAATAATATTGAATGAATTAATAAAACATTTACAGAAAAAATAATTCCGATATAGATACACAAACCTAGGCTTAGACTTGATTTTTAAATAGATAACAATTTGTCTTTATTATAAGTTACATGTAATGACTTAATTTGACCTCCTTAGTGACATATTTTGAAACTCCGATGATGCTTTGTGAAGATGCGAAAGCGTCGAAAACTCTTCCGTATAGGCATCCACGTGGCGTTAGTGACGTTGGCTTAGCAGGAAAATTAGGTGGAATTATGACTAGATATACTTTTTATGTTTTGCTAAATTAATAAATTGATGTGTAAAATTTTGAAGGAGACGTGTATAAAAGAGAAAAGTCGTGTATATAAGGAAAACATTTCATCATCTCCATACCTTACCTTTATCCTTAACACATATCTACGCTCGGCAATAGTTATTTGATCAACAATAAAGTATTTTTTGATGCGATTATAGACTGTAAGCCCCGAACTAGCGAAGCGAAGTAGTCCAAACTTGTAGTGTAGCAAAGGGTTGACACTACAGAGCACTGTAAGAAGTTTATATGCATGAAACCTAAAAAAACTTCAGTTCTGTGAAACAAACAACTTTATGTACCTACCAGCGAGAAATTACTGTCGCACCATTTTGGTATAAGGTTATGTTTTAATAATAATAATAATAATATAATAAATCTTTAATTCAGGTAACAGACGCCATAAATAAATTTATAAATGTACGGACCCATAGAACATAAATACCTTAATCTAAAATATATATATAAAACAAATTTAAATAATTCCATGACACTACATAACAGGTTGTCTCTGCTTCCTCTCCCTGTACAAGCGGTATACCACCCCTGCAGGCCAAAAGTCCGGTGTCAGGAACATCTTAGATTGAGCTGCTGGGATCTGAAGGGTATAAGACTTAAAGTCCGTGGCCCTAATCTGCTCCAACCGCATCAAATTCAGTGAGATTTGCTCCTCACACCGGCCCTTCAGTCTCTCCCGGACGTAACGAAGGATATCTTCTCCTTTTGTCTCCTTGTCCAGTCGAGAAAGGTATATTTTAACGGTCGGTGCTACGACCCGTAGTGTAAAGGTCGTAGCAATAGCTGTGCCGCGATGATTGCGGTTCTGCCGAGGTTGACGGCTCTTCTTTTTCACAAGGGTGAACCCATTGTCATCCTGAACCGCACAGGGTACAGCACGCTGTACATCCACAATCTGTTTCTGTGTTTTCATACCAGTTTGACACGTTTTAGAAACTTGTGCGTATGACTGCTTCTGATGCCGTGCTATAGGTGGTCGTACAGTTGCAGTCGGAGTGGACGTCATAGGCTGTGACGATGGCGTGACGTCAGCTGCAGGTCGAGTTACGTCGGTTTGAGCCCGTGGTGACTCAGTAGGCGATATTGTCGCTGGGTCTTTTTAGTGTGTGGTGGCTTGGTCGCTTTTAAGGAGTTGTGTTCGGAACTTTTACTGCACGGGATTGAAAGCGAAGCATGACATTTTCGAAGTAAGTGATATTAAATCATCGTTCCTTACTAATAATAATTATGAATATTTAGATGTCAAGATTAAAAAGATCTAATTTTAATTTCAATTAAAGACAAGACGATTACATATTTCAGTTTGTGTCTACATTATTTTGTTTTTATTTACCCAGTGTCATTCTAAAAGTCGATGTTTGAAAATCGAATCACTTGTCCACACAAAAAAGGAAAAAAAGCTAGTCTTTTATTTTCCTCTGGGGCTTACTATGACGCACTATGTATCATTCGGAAGAAAGTGCAATTCACATTAAGTGCGTGTTATGTTGTTCAAACTACACCCTTTTCGTTGTTTTTTTTTCTATGTTATTGTGACGGATCAAACACGAGGACCACCTGATGTGAAGCGGACTAACCTCTGCCTATAACAGATGCAATTTGGTCACAAGTCACGAATTGCACTGCCCCCGTCACCTTGAGACATAGTTGTTAAGTCTCATGTGCCTGTAATTTCACTGGCTCTCAAGGACTGCTGCCGGAACATACCGTTAGGTGCTTGGCGACAGAATTTCTACTTGAGGGTGGTCGCTAGCCAGGCGGGCATTCGCAAAATGCCCTTCTACTATGCGGTGAAGCTCAAGCCCGCGGCGGGAATCGAACCATGGACCTGCGGCACGGCAGTCCATAGCCAATGCCACTGAGCCATCACTGCTTCAGTCTGTAAAAGTATTCTGAAAGGACGACACGGACATAATTATTATAAAACTATGTTTTTTATATCTTTTCGTAATAACACAAAAGAGAACACATTTAAGGTTTTTGTTTTCTTTTGACGAAAAATGTGACTTAAATTGTATGTAATAAATCACAGTTGCATATATAAATATTAGATAAGAAAGAGAACATATTATTACTATTATTTCTAAACATTGTCAGACGAAATAGACACAGTTAAAAAGCCCGTATACGTATTTTAGTTACATGCGTGTGAATACAAAATTCAGAACGGCATGTACTAAAACCAGAAGTTTATCATCTTGCAAGTTATGGCGGATCCATTCAAATGTATTAGATGTCACATTTGTCATCCCCATACGTGTATAAACTTTATGGCAAGAAATCACGGGGTTTTATTATAGGACAAGTTACTGCCGAGTTTTGAAAGGAGGTATTATTTTCGTTCTCAGTATTTGACGTTGAGTTTTTGACACATCTAAGGCTCGATTTTATAAAATTTTACTATAACTGGTTCTGGATCCACAAAAATAGTGAAAAATTCACTCTTGTTTCAGATATTGTCAAACTGTAACATTGGGTTTGTAAAGTTTAAAAAATACTGTGAACAGTTTTGTCCATACGAACATACAATATTTTAAGCTAAATAAAGAGTTGGTAAGTGATGATGTGGTCGAAGATGTTGTTCAGGCTTACCAAGAATTACTGGCTCTCAAGGACAGCTGCCGGAAGACACCGTTAGGTTCTTGGCGTCAGATTTACTACTTGAGGGTGGTAGCTAGCCAGGCGGGCATTCGCAAAATGCACTACCACCATGCTGTAACGACTGCCATCGTAAGACAACAACCGGGACCGACGGCTTAACGTGCCCTCCGAAGCACGGAAGCGCTCAGTAGTAATGTCAGTAGCGGTCACCCATCCAACTCCTGACCGCGGCGGAACTTGCTTAACTTAGCTGATCAAAGTCAAAGTCGAAATCATTTATTCAATTTAGGCGTCTACGACGATCTTATGAAGGTCCATTACAAATTTTAGTATTGAAATATTCTACATTGTACTACCACGTTCAGCAAATAAATTGTATAGAGCCACTGCGAGAAGAACGGGCAAGAAACTCGGGGCCATTCTTTTAATCGATTTAATTTTGATAGATTAAGAACGGCTAAGCAAACTTCGCTACGACCGCTTCAAAAAGTTAAATAATAGTTTATTGTCAGGTTTATGACTTTGAGTTTACAACAAGAATATATAAGATACTTAGATAATATTTATTTACATACAACCTAGCATCAGCTACAGTTATAATTTTTGACATTTAGATATTCATATAATCTATGGTTTATTCCATAGTAATTATTGAATAAATGAAAAATTTACAATTTACTCTTAAATATAATTTTACACCTTCTGATTCCAGTATTGTTCTTGCAAATTATTGTATTTATATTTAAGGACCCATATTTAGCTCTGCCTATAGTTATTAACTCTGCCTATAATTATAACAAATGCATTTCGTCACAAGTCACGAATTGCACTGCGCCCATCACCTTGAGTCGTAGTTGTTAAGTCTCATGTGCCTGTAATTTCACTGGCTCTCAAGGACTGATGAATAAATTATCTTTATTACGGAAACAAGAACAACAAACAACCTTACTAGAATTTTGTTTCCTTTTTATATCGAATTTTATTTGCATTTGTCATAAATGTCAATATTAAAAAAAAAAGGACGAAGTTATTACAATGATATTGGCCAGTACTAATATGGGAAATATCATGAAAAATGACGCTGTTATCAGGCCGCCCAATGGTTACATAGCCATGATATTCAAAGACAACATTATTGCGATGGTTTAACTTGCCCTCCTAAGCAGAGAACCGCTCAGTAGTAACAAGCTAGGCCACAAGCGACCACCCTCCAAGTTACCGAAGTGAACACCGCTAAGCCTGAGAAAAGGTAGTACAGAGTACAAGCGCATCAGAAAATTTTACAACTATAAAGTAATAGAACAATACAGCCTAAATAAGGCTTTTTGATATCGGAATTCTAACCATAACACAACCTACACACAGATTCTCTTGCCGAATCTACAGATGTTGTATGTCCTCGAACACAAAGGTTTATTGTTCATGTAGACGGATGTTAGAATGGTTGGCAAGACCCAAGACAACAAGGCTGTTCTTGTCTCTATAGATAGTTAGCCCAAATGTTTGAAAGCGACATAATGGTTTGTACTGAACGGCCTAGTCTTATTGGTATATTAAGTTTATTATTTGTCTTGTTTTATACGAATGTATATTGTGTGAGCAGGAATTGGCGCCGATTTGATGTACCTTGGTACCTACTCGTATGTATTTTATAATCTTAATAGCTACTGCTCTAACAGGCTTGTATAACTTATAAATTTTAGTAAAAAAGTTACAGGGTTAAAAAATTACAGGCACATGAGACTTAACAACCTATGTCTCAAGGTGACGAGCTCTGTGCAATTCGTGACTTGTGACGAAATGCATCTGTTATAGGCAGAGGTTAGTCCGCTTAACATCAGTCGGGCCTGATCAGTCACAGTAACATAAAAAAAAATGTTGAAGACAAGGATCTTAGTAGTTTCCTCCAAATTTGACTTTTTTTTGTATGGCACTTTGAATTTACAAGCATATATATCAAAAGCAACATTATATTTTGGAAGCTTTAAAATATCGTTTAAATATGCTTGCCTGATGAAACTTTTCACCTCTATTAATATTATTTAATACCTGGTCTCGATTATAAGTTTATTTTATAATGTATAATTGTCAGAGACTTAAATTTAAAAATAATACTTGGTACATATTATGCGTCCGTGGGGTGCCGAACTAGAATGTCACCCCCCCAACTCTACCGGTGGGTGAGTAAGGTTGGTTTTATAGATCCTCTCCATCCAAGGGTTACCAGAGCTATTTATAGGCAAAGGCTACCACTTATCATCAGGTGGGCCTCGTGCTGGTTCCATCCCAATAACATAAAAAATTCACAATTTAAAAATCTGTCGTCAAGCTGACGCCAAGCTGACAAGCAAGACTGTGGTACTAGGTTAGCCTGAATAACATCTCAGGGTTAATTAGCTACAGCTGAGAAAGTGGTCAAATGCTAACCTTCCAGACTATATATAAACAAATTACACTTTAATACACATACGTATCTAAATTCTAAATCTATTCCCATGACACATTCTAAAATGTTTTTCATTTTGCTAAATCTGTACGGCATTAAATTGTTTATAAAAGCTCTTTTTTCGGCTTGTTTGTCTCCGGGGCTGAAAATAACCTGGGTAACAAACTAATCCCTTTGTTTACGAGGAGGGAATTTAATGCAGCCCTTTGTTGAGTCCCAAGCGCCTCTTATTTATCTACTTTCTTTGCATAGAGAGGTTTTGAGGTGCGGTTTCACGAGAATGCATGGAAAATTATCTTGTCTCTTTAGAATTTTGTATCAGAGCACGAGCGTAATATCCTTTTATGAGACCGTGGCGTCAAAATGAAAATATTTTCTAACAAAATGCTGGATGAAAAATGGATCGTGAATACATTTGTTGTAGATTTAATAAAAACAGAACGTTTTGTCAGTATAACGTATATAACCATTTTTTTTATGCTTGATTGGTTTGCCTTTGACCACTATCTCACCTGTTGGTAAGTGATGATGTGGTCGAAGATGTTGTTCAGGTTAGCCTAGAAATACTGGCTCTCAAGGACAGCTGCCGGAACACACCATTAGGTGCTTGGCGACAGATCTTTCAACTTGAGGGTGGTAGCTAGCAACGCGGGCATTCGCAAATTTACCTACCACCATGCTATAACGACTGCCATCCTAAGACAACAACCGGGACCGACGGCTTAACGTGACCTCCGAAGCACGGAAGCGCTCAGTAGTAATGTCACTAGCGCTCACCCATCCAACTCATGACCGCACACGACGTTGCTTAACTTTGCTGATCGGTTGAGAACAGCCAAATAAACTTCGCTACGAGCGCTTCAAAACCTAGATGTATTAGTCCCTCGTGCGGTGCCGGCCTGGGTGTCGTAAGAGGCAACTTAGAAAAAATACCGGAATGTAGGGAGCAGCGCCTTCTGAGGAACCGCTATCTCATATTGCGACCCCCAAGAAGCCTCCCAAGCTTGGGGACTATGCCTGCCAAGCATGGGGATTATGGCAAGGCTGTGTTTAGCAGTCGATAATCTGGCTTATACAGTAATTATATAACATTATAACAGTAATTATATAACATATATAATACTATAACAGTAATTAAGAAATATAATCTTTCGTGAAAATTAATTGCGTGACAACACATTGGTTACTCTTTTGAACACAATAGAAATTAGAATAAGATCGAAGTTGCAAGCATTACAGTAGTTTTTAAATGTATAAGTGTATGGAATAAATTTAGTGTCGAAATAAAACATTGTAAGAACAAAAAAAACGAGATACATAAGTAAGATTCCAATAATCCTTACTAATATTAGAAAGGCGAACGTTTGTAATTATGGATATAAATGATGTTTGTACTCTTTCACACAAAAACTACTATGAATGGGTTTTAATGAAACTTTGCAGTAATATAGCTTACACATCAGAATAACACATAGGCTATCTAATCTTCTTTCTTAATATATAAAATTCTCGTGTCACAGTTTTCGTTGCCATACTCCTCCGAAACGGCTTGACCGATTTTGATGAAATTTTTTGTGCTTATCCGGTATCTATGAGAATCGGCCAACATGTATTTTTCATCCCCTTAAATGTTAGGGGTAGTCCACCCCTAAATTTATTTTTTTATTTTTTAGACAATATTTTTAATTTCTATTTTTTTATGATACAACATACAAAAATACATACAATCCTCAATTTTCACCCTTCTACGATCAAACCTTATTTTTTAAATTATTTATATGGCAAAACAACGTTTGCCGGGTCAGCTAGTAATTTATAAAGATATGGTGCGAATGGTCCAAAATATACCGATAAGTGTCAAGTAAGTTGAAAAAATACTGCCATATGCGACCTATTCTGGCGTGCGCTGTAAAATCTTTTATTATCTCACGTATATAATGCATAACGGTTTTTATCTCAAATTATCCTACCAAAAAGCCCGCGACAGCGTATATGTATCTTTTATGTGTAAGATATTATCACCAAAATAGTAAACCATAAATACTATAAACATTGATAATTTATTTCTAATGCATATTTGGTAATAGAAAATTGATACTTATCAAACTAATACCAAATATAAAGGCGAACGTTAGTGAGTTTTATGTTTATTACTTCTTCACGCTCAAATGGCAGGACCAATTTCGATGAAATTTGCTATGGAGGTAGATAAGGCGCTGAATTAACATATATGATACCTTTTATTATTATCATCCATCACAACGCGGGTGGCACCCCGGGCGCAGCTAGTAAAATATAAACATGAGCGTAACTTAATATGGTATGACACATAGACTAGAGCACAGACCGGAAACATATCTCCCCGAGGAGAGGATGAAAATCTTCTCACTTTTGATTTTTGTACTACTCTCCGATGTTGTGGTCGCTGGTGAATATTTATCCACGGTGGATAAATCCTTTTCCTCTTTTAATATCATCTTACATATCAATATAAAATAAAACTATATATATGGCATTTTCTATAATTGCACCTCCCCATATCATCCCGTGGGTGTCGTAAAAGGCGACTAAGGGAAAAATACTAGAAGGTGGGCAGCAGCGCCTTCTAAAGAACTGTCATCTGACACTGCGATCCCCAAGACGCCTGCCAAGCGTGGGGATTATGGCAAATACCCCCTTTATAGGGGAGGCTGTGTTCAGCAGTGGACGATCCGGCTGATAAGGAGGAGGATATTAGATATTAGTTTGTTCTTCCCCCGCTTTCTTTCCCCGCTATATCACTTACCAGTAAAGTGATGAAGGTATTACACAAGATTAACGTAAAGTGCAAATTACAATACGCACCCGACAATATATTATTCAATGCGTTATTATATACCCACCTCGTAGGTACAACGATAACTTCTCCCTATCTTATGTCAGACGGAGACTTTTTTATACACGTTTTGTGTCAAATCTATAAAACGGAGACATATATCTACGGACAAAGTTAAAAAGAGATAGTTTTACTTCCCTCAGTAGATATTTTTCTCTCTCAAATGTGGATAAAATCAGGGTATAAAATTTGGGGATATTTTTTTATCTCCAGTCCATTCTAGACCCTCTGTTAAGGATAGGGACTAAGTATTTCTACTCTTTCCTGACCTTACTTCTGATAAGTGAGTTTGGCACAATAAATATTTTTCTTCTACTCTAATCTGCCGCTCATTTTTCCTCTCACTTCTCACGCCTCCTGCACATCGTTATAGCTATCTACCGCCCTCAAGTAGTAAGTCTGTCGCTAAGCATAATGCACCTACCAGAACACATCATGCTTGGCGACAGATGGTAAAAGAGCTAAAGTTTACCATGTTAGACCTTCACCTTCAAATTCAACTGACATTTAGTTTCATCATACCCGTGGGGTACCAGGCACTGCCCCACTACTACCTGTACTTATGTATGTGTGGGTGTCGTAAAAAACCGGAAGGTGTGTAGCTGCGCATTCTGAGTAACTGATATCTTAAACTGCTATCCCCGAGACGCCTGCCAAGCGTAGGCAAACCCTCCCCCCCCCTAAATGGCTGTGTTCAGTAGTGGACAATGCGGTAACGTATACAGTACTAATTTAAAGCTCATTGGCGACTATGGGTTATTGAAGGCTAGACTCCAAACACTCTTAACAAATAAATATATATAATAAAACCTTGTATAAACGCTGCAACCTTCAATTAATTAACAAAAGCCGATATCACATTATCAAAGTTTGATCAATTTGATACCTGCTACGGCTTTGTGCGCGAAATTTCTAACAGACAACGCCGATTCTGTCAAGTGGACTGTTGAAGATGAAGACCTTCGTAAACTCAAATGGGGCAATTTTCCTTTAGATAGACTGATAAATGAAGAGAAATTATGGAGTGTATTATTAAGAACGAGTGCTTGCCTTGCCATAATATATTTTACCGCTATGGAAGGCTTTTTGCACCATTCATTTGTTTGCGATTTTACAAAGAAAAAAGTCCTTATTTTAAATAAAAGATATGATAGCGGTAGTGTATACGAAATACCTAGAATTAATATTAAACCGTTGAACTTAAAATAAAATGTATATATTATTGTAGAGCCAAATATATTTTTGTTCATATTAGTTTATATGTATGATTTAAAACTTTCGCGGTCTGTTTTCGCACATAACTATATCAGAAGAGAATTTTAACTAGCCTCGACTATACGGTCGAGTAAGTTTATTATGCTAAAATTGACAATCGTGGTAGTGCCGTGCCATTAGTAAGAATGTTCATATATTTTTCATAAACGAACGAAAATTATCATATTTTGGTGTGTTAGTTATCATCGAAAACACAAAAGCCAATAAATTTGTGAGTGCGAGAGGATGTAAATGTGTATGTTTGTTTATCCTTCACGTTGAAACAGCTGTACCGATTAAGATGTACCTTAGAATATAGATAGTATAGGTCCTGGATTAACACTTAAAATACTTGTCAGCATTATCATCGTCATTTTTAGGGTTCCGTACCCAAAGTATAAAAACTGGACCCTATTACTAAGACTTCGCTGTCCGTCCGTCCGTCTGTCACCAGGCTGTATCTCAAGAACGGTGATAGCTAAACAGTTGAAATTTTCACAGATGATGTATTTATTTTGCCGCTATAACAACAAATACTAAAAATAAAATAAATATTTAAGGTAAGAAACGATACAAGTTTGTTGTATGGGAGCCCCCCATACAACAAACTTGTATCGTTTCTTGCTAGATATACTAACGGTGACAGGTAGACGTTTAAACTATTCACAGAATATTTAGTTTTATGTTCTCTTTAAATATAATTAATTAAAATAAAAGAATTAGGGGGCCCATACAATATAAGAGGTTTTCGCTGTACCTACTCAGATTAATCAGACACTGCGAAAAGTGTCTGTAACTTGCAAGATTAGGTTACGGATAATGGTACGGAACCCTTCGTGCGCGAGTCCCACCGCACTTGGCCGGTTTTATTTATCACTGTCTAGCTGGTGAATCCACTGAGCTAGTATAGTCATATAAAGTTACACATTATATTAGTAGGTACATTATTGTACGAGCACAATCTGTTTTGCCATAATTAATGCAAGGAAAGAATCTGGTTTTCTCCGTCCTCATTTGATGAAATTATCTTATAATTACAAATATCTTTCTTTTGAAGTTAGTGTCTCTCTTTTGGATGTTGTATAAACCTCGCTTCTTATCTATATTTTCTATATTTGGAAGCGCTCGTAGCTAAGTTTGCTTAGCTGTTCTTAATCGATCAGCTAAGTTAAACAACGTCTGCCGCGATCATGACTTTGATGGGTGAGCGCTAGTGACATTACTACCGTGCTTCGAAGGGCACATTCGGTCCCGGTTGTTGTCTTACGATGGCAATCGTTACAGCATGGTGGTAAGGCATTTTGCGAAAGCCCGCCTGGATCGATACCACACTCAAGTAGAAAATCTGTTGCCAAGCATGTAACGGCGTGTTCCGGCTGTCCTTGAGAGCCAGTAATTCCAGGTTTAACCCTTAACACCTTCAACTACATCATCACTTATCATCAGGTGAGATTGTGGTCAAAGGCTTACCTATCAGCAATAAAAAAATGCATTCAATTAGAATATAATAAAATCTACTAAAACTTGCGTGCCGCATACTATTTTCTATTGGTTATATTCTCTTTTACATAACATAGCTTTTCAGTAGGAATCGCAAGTCAGTAGAAGCAAAATCTAAATTTAAATACGTTATTAAACTTTAGGAATTGGCTCTTTGACTTTTTTTAGAGGCATCAAACTAGTAATTATTTAAAAAAAAAGTTTCTAGTATAAGCTTCTTCACGAGGGCATACAAGTACGTGGAAATGATATTCACCAAAGGACATAAAAATAATATTTATTTTCAAATTTGTTCATATTGTTGACAGAAATAAAATGCATAATTCCAAAATATACAAAGTGATTATGCAGAAAAAATCTTTGGCCAGAACAGATAAGAATTGTGTAAGAGCCTTGCTAGAGCGTAAAATGAATGAATTTCCTCACATGGAGCTATACAAGCATGACAATATTTTTTAGAGAGGTATAATTTCACGAAATACCTACGGAATCATTAAAGGCAACTAAGAGATAACTGACACTATTGTAATTAGCAATACAAGCTCCAAAGGCTATCCAAGTTAATTAGTATGTTAGTATGATACACATATTTAATTAAAGTCCATATAGATATCTGTTATGTGTTAATGGCAGCTGATGTCATTTTTTTTTATGCTATCGGTACGGTTCATGCTCGAGGCCCACCTGATATTCAGCGGACTAACCCCTGCCTATAACAGATGCATTAAATCACAAGTAACGAATTGCACTGCGCCTGTCACTTTGAGACATAGTTGTTACGTCTCATGTGCCTGTCATTTCACTGGCTCTCAAGGACAGCTGCCGGAAAACTCCGTTAGGTGCTTGCCGACAGATTTTCTACTTGAGGGTGGTCGCTAGCCAGGCGGGAATTTGCTAAATGCCCTTCCACCATGTGGTGAAGCTCAAGCCCGTGGCGGGATTCGAACCATGGACCTTCTGCGTGGTAGTCCATAGCCAATGTCACTGAGCCATCACTGCTTCAAAATTGTCTAATTTGCCGAATCAAATAGTCCAAAATTTTATATTAGCTAAATAATTAATTTAGCTCTTTATTTTTAATACTTTGCAGAAATTCATTATTAATAATAACAAATATCTCAATATTATTAAAATATTGTGTGCACGGTACCAACTTTGACAAATTATTTCACACTCTTGAGTGTTGAAGTCAGTTCCATTTTTAGGTAAAACATTTTTTTTCACTCGTTTTAGTGTTCCTTGCTATTTATGGGATCGATTGTAATTCACTGGCAATGACTATATATCATCAAGATAGGCAAAAAAATCAGTTATCGGAGTGTAACTCAAAAAGGGCTAAACCGATTTTGATAAAATTTAAATGGGACCACACGACAAGCATCAGATTTGAAATAAAAAAGAAACATCAAAATCGATTCACCAAGTAAAAAATTCTGAGGTAACAAACATAAAAAAATACAGACGATTCGAGAAGTCGGTTAAAAATCATATCTATGGATCGTCTCATTTTCCTGCTAAACCGACACGACATAAAAATCAGACATCAGAAGTCTTTCTGAATCAAGATAAATGTCAAAACCAGATCATGCTTCGTGTAGAATCGAAACGCGCCGGCAATTCTTCCACTTACGTTTTGCTGGTTGAGTAAATATGACGTCACGTCAGCTTAGCAGAAAATGCATAATTGTCACTTCATATAATATTTTAGTAGTTATTATAATTAACTGATTAGGTCATCGCAAACCGCTATAGCTTTAGAGGGTAAACCTTAACAAATTCAATGTATCGAACTTTAAAAAAGACTTTTCCTGCCGGATATTAAGCACGCCATTCTGCGCAAATATAATTTTGTTACCGGGAGTGTATTTAGCCAACTGTGATGAGCTTTTGTTGGCGAACGAATAGGGATGCCCATTTAGTGGAGTGTTTGCGTATATTGCGTATGAGTTCTTTTAATATGTGTCACGCATTTGACGTATCTCTATTTTTTTAGTGGTGAGTATTGTTTGTCGTATTGCTAATAGATTGATGACATATCTAGTTAACGAATGTATGCTGAGCCAATTATGATAAGCTTTTGTTTGTAAGTATAATTATTATAAGCGTGAGCAGCGAGTGATATTTTGAGTGTGTTGTGTTTTCTATTTCAATATATCACACTTTGTCATGCCTGTGGCTATCACATACATTGATAACATTATAAATTCCCGAAGTGAATTGGCTTACCAACTGTGACCAACTTTGGTTTCTGAGTTGGCGAAACAAAAACAGGGTATCGCTCTTTATCACTGCCACTGTAATATATTTTTACATAATACATGCATTTTGAACCAGTGATGACTCAGTGGCATTGGCTATGGACTGCCGGGCAGCAGGTCCATGGTTCGAATTCCACCGCGGGCTTGAGCTTCACCGCATGGTGGAAAGGGCATTTTGCGAATGCCCGCCTGGCTAGCTACCACCCTCAAGTAGAAAACCTGTCGTAAAGCACTTAACGATACACCGTAAAGTACTTGGCGACAGATTTCCTACTTCCGGCAGTTGTTCTTGAGAGCCAGTCTAGGTTAAGCCTGTTAACACCTTCGACCACATCATCGCTTACCATCAGGTAAGATTGTGGTCAAAGGCTAGGTAAGCCTTAAAGCCTTATCAGCAAGAAAAAAAAAACATAATTGTGAATAAAAAACAGTTTTTCTGTTACGAATTAACGGCTCCATATTTCTACTGAGGCGGTATTGTGCCAAAACATTAAGATTAGACATTGTACACTCTCTCTACTGTAAGTTTATAAAATATTTAACTTTAGTAATTGCATTTTTGCTTCAATATGGTGATCCATAGTTCAATTAATCAACATCATTAATATAACATACTGTATCAGCCGTATTGTCCACAGCTGAACACAGCCTCCACCATTATCGGGGGTTTTGCCATAATCCCCACGCTTGGCAGGCGTCTTGGGGATCGCAGTTTATGATATCAGTTCCTTAGAAGGCGCTGCTGCACCTCTTCCGGTATTTTACATTTAGTCGCCTCTTACGACACCCACAGGTAGAAATGGGGGAGTGACATTCTAGCCCGGTACCCCACGGGCGTAAATAACATACGCTGGATTAATTATCAGTTATCAGTGACCGTAAAGTGTTATGATTTTATATTTGCCCTAAACCTTTTAAACAAGAAATATTACCGTTCGACATGTAAGGTGATATTTCAGCAGGTGGAAACAACACCGGAAATTATATGTAGGTATTTAAAAAGGGTTCGTTGCTATCCGAATAAAATAAATGAGTTACTCGAGGGGTTTCCCAGATTTTGTTTTGCATTTAATAAAGGTTAAATACCACTTTTACTATTAATATAATAATGTCTTGAAGCAGTGATAGCTCAGTGGCATTGGCTATGGACTGCCTCGCAGCAGGTCCATGGTTTGAATCCCGCCGCGGGCTTGAGCTTCACCACATGGTGGAAGGGCATTTTGCGAATACCTGCCTGGCTAGCGACCACCCTCAAGTAGAAAATCTGTCGCCAAGCACCTAACGGTGTGTTCCAGCAGTTATCCTTGAGAGCCAGTAATTCTAGATTAAGCCTGTTAACACCTTCGACCACATCATCACTTACCATCAGGTGACATTGTGGTAAAAAAAAAAAGTATTTTTCCGGATAGGTAACATATAGGTCATCACGCCTGCCTTAAACAAGAAGCAGAACTACATAAACACTTATTTTTCGTCAGATGTGTCTGACGGATGACATATTTTTGATGCCATGTAATCTGCGACGAGTCTATTGCTATCTAACGACTCCAGATTATAAAATAAAAAATTATTAGTGAGCGAAAAATCAAATAAATTATCCGTCTCGAGGATTGAACCCTGGAACCTGGAACCCGACTATATGACAGTGATCTCACGACTGGCATGTTGTGATCCAAAATGTTCATCCTTAGGCAAACCGGCTTTCAAAGACAGTTGTTTGACTACACCGTTAGGTGCTTGGTGACTGATTAAATACTTGAAGTGTTAGCGATGTACCCAGCCGAGATGACTATAAAAACCAGCATGCGGTGAAGTTGAAGCTCGCCGAATGAATTTATCAACTTATCCCGTGGGTCCAGTTTATGGAGGAATCAGTTAACGTATGAACCTAGGATTCCAACCACGGACCTCCAGTGGAGTTCCAACCTACAGGCAGTGCATATACATTGCCATTGGGGCATTATTACATTGAATACTATTTATGATGGGAAACCTATTATCAGTGTCTATGCTGTACTACAAAAATTTAGCTATCTGATTCTATACTAAGTAAGATAAGAGATAAAAAAATATTTTAAAAGAAAACTTATTCTAGATACAGTATTTTATTATTAAAGAACTGTATTTTTCATTAATAATTCTGCATTCTTATTATATAAATGTTTGGTAAGAGCTGACGTTCAAACAAGGTTTCCCCGTGACATGAATATCAGTCATTCTCTTACCTACTTGATAAAAAAAAACAAAAGAAAACAATAATTTTTAGTTCAGTTTATATTTAAAAAAGTTATAGTTATTTCACATCTGGGAAAATAAAAATTACAGTAGGTATACTCGACTAATATGTATTGAATATCTAAAAATATTTTTCATAAGATTTTATATCTACGGATATATTTTCGTGACCCAGGAATTCTAGATAGTCTAAACATCATCATTACTTACTATCAGGTGAGGTAGTGCTTAAAAGCTTACCTACAGCGATAAAAAAAACTATTTTTATCTATTTTTCATATCACTTTACTATAACTAGTTAAATTCACTACGAACAAAACATGTTTTTAGTTATCGCTACGTGTTGGTGCCACACACCACCACGGTTGATGCAACACGATAGAAACATTGAAGTTAATCAAAGTTCCATTTCGATGCAGTAATGTGCCCGGAAAAATCTGTCAATGATTCTTTAAAAATGAACCGTAAAATCTCTGAAAAGTATTTTAAACGTCGGAATGAAAAAGCTGAGTATATTGTGTTATCAACATAAAACATGTTAATCGCAGCTGTATTACCCCGAAGAGTACTCTGAGGACTCTAAACACACATATCTTTCTGTTATGTGATTTATATAATCTACGTAGAGTCGTTTGGTAACATATTACAATTGCTGCCGAAATGCGCTGCGATTACAGCGTCAATATTATATTTATACTGTAGTACATAACACCCGTGGAGTGCCGGGTTAGAATGTCCTCCCTATTTCTTCCCGTGGGTACCGTAAGAGGCAACTAAAAGAAAAGTGCGACAAATGAGCAGCATGCCACTTTTCACGTCGATGTGAGTTGGGTGTTGTGTGCATTAAACGCACAACAGTAGGGCTATATACCATTGTAGTGCCATGCCCGGGTTTCACACAATATGTTCTTGTGTTCCTGTCTTCCAGTTTTGTAAGCGTTAACGTATACGTAATATGTTCTGTGTTTCGTCCAGTGTGTTAGAGAAAACATTTTATATGACCCTGCAACTGTGCCCAGTGCATGGCAATAGGCTCGCCTCCTATTACATGGGACCAAAATCCGCTTGGCGAAACGTGGGTGTTTACACACCTCTGCCTTCCCCTTTCGGGGAATACAGGTGTGATTATATGTATGTAGTACATAAGACAGTGCAGTTTTATATATGGGCCTCGTAATAGTTTCTGTTCATTGTTTCTGCTGAAGGGCGCGTGATTGATTCTTTTCTTGGCACTAATAACTCGACGGCTTCCTGCCTGCGCGAATTTGTAAATCCTCCTAACGAAAAGCTTACCAGGTGGAGGGGAAATAATGAACAAAATGTACAACAAACACCGCTAACTGGATTTTTTTCTGGTGGAATCTGATTAAGTTCCCTCGGAAGTATGCTTCCTAATTCTCTATTCTTATAGACTATAGAAGGCTATAGAGACCAACGTAGAGGATTTATTTTTTACTAACTGCGTTCTGAAGCTACACCCGCGTGTTGGTAGATGATGATGATGAAAATACCCCATGTTACGCCAGTGTCTCATCTACCTCCATACCAAATGTCATCAAAATTGGTTTACCGTTTCAGCGGTAAGAAGTAATAAATATACCTACAAACACATTCACAAACTTGCGCTTTTATAATATTTTGTCAAAAATGGCAAAAAAAATTATAGATCAGTCAGGTTTATTCCAATAATTTAACGTTTTGCCCATTCAAAACATGATAAAAATTTCAATTTTAAAAGAATAATATAATGAAATCCGTAATCTAAACCTAAAAAAAACTAAAAAAAAACTAGAGAAGATGATCCAATCATTAAGCAACGAAAGTGAGAAAGTAGGTCTCAATGAATCAGGAAAAAACTAAAGTAATGACAAACAGCATCAAAACCGCAATAAATCTGAAAGGGAGACCGCTAGAGTATGTAAACAACTATATATACTTGGGAAAACTAATATCATTTGGAGATAAATGTGGAGAGGAAGAGATCGAACGAAGAATAAACCTGAGCTGGAAAAAATTCTGGTCCTTAAAAGAAATACTAAAAGGCAATGCACCTCAAAAAGATAGTTCTAGACACTTGCATTCTACCAACCCTCACTTATGGGTGCCAAACATGGGTATACAACACTAAAATAAAATCCAAACTTGTGATGTGTCAAAAATCGATGGAACGAAGTATTTTAAAAACCAGAAAAATTCACAAAATAAGAAGTACACACATAAGAAGAAAAACAAATTTAGTAGACGCTTTACATTACGCTCTGAAGCTAAAGTGGCGATGGGCAGGGCATTTAGCAAGATACAAAGACAAGAGATAGACTTCAGAGACAACTAAATGGAAAGGACCACTGGGAAAAAGAAGAAAAGGTCGCCCAATAAAAAGGTGGATTGACGACATCATAAACATAGCGGGAAACGATTGGATGACCAAAGCCAAAGACAGAGATACTTGGACTAAGCTGGAGGAGGCCTATACCCTGACAGGGGTTCCAATACTTGAAAAAGCGTAAATTCAGATTTATAAAAAGTTAATATTAAATGTTATTCAATACCCTAATTAAAACTTTGTAATATTTAAGATGTATTGGAAATAAACAGGCTTATTATTATATTATTATAATCTAAACCTAAATATATATAAGCGTCCTAACAACTTACGTACCCTTAATAACTCCAAACCATTTCTAATGAATAGATTCAGGCGTTACTTTGCGGAAATCCATTTTTAATAATAACAAATACTTTTAAAATATTTTAAGAAAACATCAAATTAATATTTTAATAAAACACTTAAAAATATAAAAATATATCTAGTGACAATTCCGCTTAATTTTTCTGCTCGAGCGCACGATCGAGCGCTCGAAGAGTCAAGACCTCCTGAGGATGCTTCGTGTAGAATCGAAAATTCTTCCGGTTTGGCTGCGTGGCGTTTGTGACGTCACGTCGGCTTAGCAGGAAAATTAAGCGGAATTGTCACTAGATATATTTTTATATTTTTAAGTGTTTTATTAAAATATTAATTTGATGTTTCCTTAAAATATTTTAAAAGTATTTGTTATTACCAAACCATTTCATCTACCTAGATATAATAATGCATATGGAATGAGAACCTACAATTACTTTCTACCTAAAATAATTAACACTACCTAAATACATACAGGACATATACCTCTACACTCCACGCCCTTTCAATATATTAAAAAAGAAACTTATGTTTTTGTTATTAAATAACACTGATTATATACTTTAAATAGCTATTTCTTTTAAAAGTATTTTTTTTATTTTAATATATAATTTATAAGTTACCAACCTCATTGACTGCTCATAAGTCCTTCGGGCTTACGCAGTCTCTAATTTTAAGTAAAACTTTTGTATTGTTAAAATTTTCGACAGTAAATTAAAAAAATAAGGTGAAAAAGCAAAACAAACAGATACCACACTGATAGTAATATTTCTGAGGAAAGAATTCTTATTAGGAATTTCCTTATTTCTGTAAATTCTTAATGTTAATTGATGGCCCGATAAACGATGTAGACGACTGTCCAAATAGTTGAAGTAGTTTTAAGTCAATTATGGATAAATATCTCGGTTTTTCAAATTTACTGAAAATGGTCATGCATTAATAAGTAGTTTCGAAAACTATTAGTACTTTTTCATATAATGAAGTTAAACGTGGCGTTAACAATGCCGTTTTGAAGATTAATTGCCATGTAATAAATTACTACCATGCATTTGCATGGTCGTAGGGCGTTTTGCGAATGCCCGCCTGGCTAGCTACCACCCTCAAGTAGAAAATCTGTCGCCAAGCACATAACGGTGTGTTCCGGCAGCTGTCTTTGAGAGCCAGTACTTCTAGGTTAGCCTGAAGACTATCTTCGACCACATCATCTCTTACTATTAGGTGAGATAGTGGTCAAAGGCTAGCGTATCAGGCATAAAAAAAAAACTACCACCGCGACCTTAAAAGAGCAACTGCGAGTGTAAGAAGAAAAAATCTACCACAGCATTGATTAATCGTTGAAATAATTTATGAATTATTAGAATAAATTAAATTGTTTTTAATAAATAATTTGCCATTCATTTCTTTACAATACAGTATTTTTTTGCGAGCGTTATACGTAGTTTGTCAACTACGTATAACGCTTAACCAAAATCTGAAAAGTTTATCCACATCCCGTTTACCAATGTCGATTCTAAACTAGTTAGACATAAAAATGTCTTTAATTAAAAGTATAAATTATAAAGTAGCGTTAAATAGTATGAATGCATCAATAGAGACCAGGGGCTTAGTATTGAACCTCTATCAAATAATCTGTCGATGTGTAAGAGTAACTCTCGTTTGATTAATTTCAATCGTTACCACGACGACGTCGGCGAAGGTCTTGTTCTGTGTTGTGTTCTTTATTTCATTGATTGTTTCTCCTTTAATTATGACCCAATTTTGGGAAATTTCTGGAAGTTGATGATTATATTAAAATTAATTGGAAATATATTCACGATGACAGATTTATTTCAAATAGGCATCTTTATTATATGAGTATCAGCAGAGAAAACAAACACGTACTACCATAGTGATAGATAAGATCTCTCAACATGTAAATAATACTTTTTTTTCTTCTCCAAGTAAGGTAAAAGAAACTTTTTCGTTTTGCTCTGAATTTTTTCTCAATATCATCTGATTAAAGAAGAATATTGATTCTGTCAATTGTATAACGTTTAATAATTTATTTTCAAATTAATAGCTGACAATTTCAATTCAAGTTTTCTATTAACCAATAGTCCAATTTAACTTTACTACCTGAAATTGTATCATTTGTCTGAATAGGACAGTAAATTGAAAATAGGCCATTAGCCCGATGGCTGAACTGATACCGGGACAATCTAATAGCTATTGTTATCACCCAATAAAGGTGGGGTCTGTATCACCGTTAGCCCAACAAACACATTTGCAATTTTCACTTTAGGGCTGACGACCTTCTATGTGTTTTATTTTGTAAAATGTTCCTTGTGTAACCGATTAACGCTGTATTTTCTGTTGCACTTAACTTTGAACTTTATAATTAGGTTATTTGAACTTTATAATTATATTATTTGAACTTTATAAAGTCATAAAAAGTATTTAAGTACAGAGTCGGATATATCAGTGGCATAACGGCTTTAATCACTAGTCACAACTAGCAAAACAAGTATAACTTAATTAAAAAGGTAAAAACCCGACTGCAATTTATATATTTTCGTTAAACATTTTGTCGTTCCATTGAAATGAAAACTGCAAGTTATATATGTTTATGGAATCGTTTTAAGGGTGAACTGGCCGGCCCGTTCTCCATACAAACGTTGTAGGGTGATTACTCCCTTATGTGACGATTTACGTCCAAAATAAAGTATAATACCGATTGATACCGTCATTATCTAGGCTTGTATGATGCCGAAATTTTAATAATATAATTGACTTGAGAATTATGAGTTTTCATATAAAGTTTTCGAGGCTCATAACTTACAAATCAATTATCTTTTTAAAATTTTGGCATCATACAAGCCTAGATAATGACGATATCAATCGGTATTATGCTTAAGTCTGGACCTAAAATCTCAAACAAGGGAATGATCACCCCACCACGTTTGTATGGAGAACAGGCCGGCCAGTTCACAGCCCTTCATTTTGATATCCCATTCGGTGGGCTTAAAAGAAAAAATAAAAATTTTAACTCACCATATGGCGTCTAAAATTCGCCACTTTATTTTTTTATGTACCGAGTGTTGCTTGCGTTTTCACAAATCTAACAATATCTCATAACTTAAATCGATATAGCCGATTAGAAGTTATGGCGCAATAAAGAAACTCACAAACATATTTACGTGAACCCTGAAAACATAACTCTCCTTTTTTTGGGCAGTCGTGTAATAAAAGTATCTGATCGTTGTAGCAGGCTCTCATGTCTAAACATGAATACTTTAATTTAAGACTGGTAACTGGCTCTCAAAAACGTAATGCTTATATGCAATACCTAAACATAAACTGTTGAAGTTCTTAGACCTTTTTTTTTTAAAGTGCGTTAGTTGTGTAGTAGGAATTTATAAGAAATAACAGAGCACACGGGAAATTATATTTACATTGTACAATTCATGGAATACTTTTTTGGCTTTTGCATAAGATCAAATTTGAAAATACACCGTAAATACTACTTATAACAAGTTGCTGTATAATATGTATGTAAGAAATCGTCAGTAACTCTGTATGTTAAATCTGATTTTAAAGTATATTTTGAGAAGTAATAAACATTTAGTTTTCCGTAAGGAGAATATTTTCTTATGTTATTGTGACGGAACAAGCTCGAGGCCCACCTGATGTTAAGTGGACTGACCTCTGCCTATAACAGTTGCAACATGACAACTCACGAATTGCACTGCGCCCGTCACATTGAGACATAGTTGTTAAGTCTCATTGTGCCTGTAATTTCACTGGCTCTCAAGGACTACTGCCGGAACACACCTTTCGGTGCTTGGCGACAGACTTTCTACTTGAGGGTGGTCGCTAGCCAGGCAATCGCAAAATGCCCTTCCACCATGCGGTGAAGCTCAAGCTCTGGGCGGGATTCGAACCATGGACCTGCTGCGCGGCAGTCCATAGCCAATGCCACTGAGCCATCACTGCTTCAAAATTATTTATTACATGTTCCGTTTCTCTTTCACTCATGGTAAAAATTGTGTTAATTTATATTTAATACACAATTTTCATAATTATGCTATCAAAAAATGTTTCATCAAATAAGTGTTTTTTCTGCAGTCGAGAACAATACGTGTTAAAAAGAGTAAAGGCAGGCTATACAATCATATTGAAACTATTGAAACAAAACCTCATATGTTATTGAGAAATTCTATGGCACGAGGCTAGAAAAGTCTCGGTTCTTTGTCAAAAAGATAAAACTCGCGGTAAACTACCACAGACAATTTAAAAATGCATTTATTTGTAGTATTATTAGTAGGGTAGTTTTTTTTTGATATGTTAATCCTGGCCTGGTCTATAAAACTGGCAGGACGATTTCAGGACTACAAATGCACTTGTGAACAAGTTTAATTAAAAAATCATTTCACTTATGTTCTATACGTTAGGTCGAAAAGGTAGACAAAACACCTTTCGAGTACCCCAATTTAGATTCTGGAATCTGGCTAGGTAAAAAACTCCAAACCAGATTGGACCTTGTGTAAGTTTTTCTCGTGAAACGCCGCGAGTGCGTTAAGGGCGAACTGGCCGGTCAGTTCTCCATACAAACGTCGTAGGGTGATCACTCCCTTATTTGAGGATTTAGGTCCAAAACAAAGCATGATATCGATTGAACTCGTCATTATCTAGGTTTGTATCTTAACGAAATTTCAAAAAGATAATTAAGTTCAGAGTTATGAGCCGCGCAAGATTTTCAAATAAAGTTTTCAAGGTCCATAACTTACAACTTAATTATCTTTTTAAAATTTCGTTACGAGACAAACCTAGATAATGACAAGTTCAATCGATATTATGCTTAATTTTATACCTAAAATCTCAAATAAGTGAGTGATCACCCTACGGCGTTTGTATGTAGAACTGTACGGCCAGTTCAACCTTAAGTGCAAATTTCGTATAGCAAACGCACAATATACCTTGGGCCCCAGCGCACTAGCCTTTCAACTGGAAGAAAGTAACGAATCAAGCCTTTTATCCTACTAACCCGGGAGTATCCTCCAAATGCAATGCTTACAAGTTGGAGGGAAAATAATGAACAAAACGTACAACAAATCCCGTTAGCTGGAATTTTCCTTGAAATCTGATAATTTCACGTTCCCTCAGCAGTACGCTTCTTACATTTTTACGCTCTCAGACTAAGGTTACGGAGACGGCCGTAGGATACACCTGAGGGATTTATTTTTTATCAAAATTGATAAAAAGGTTTATAAATAAAATAGAATAAACACACTTCTGCACTCGTAGTAATATTTGTGAGGAAAAGACTCGTCTTCAGGGATTTCCTTATTGCTTTTATTTTTTTTACACGTTATTGTTCAAACAATCTGAAAATGAGCTATTTTTCAAGTTGAAAGGTTTACACGGCAGTAGTCTTTTTCACTGTTATATTTGAACAAGAAATTTCTGAATATAATGTACCCTAACCCTATAGGTATATAGGTAATTATAAAAAATCTGAATACGCCGAGTCATAATGTAGTTTTTAAGCTGTGTAATAAAACAAAAATTTCTTTAGTGCAAATATACTTCAGTAACACTGGCTGACTCTTAATAGATCGATTTTTTAAGATACACTCAAATATCATATATCAAACACCATTTTAGAAACAATATGGATTAACTATAAAAAAGTTTGCTATATTATCTTCTACTTTTAAGTTCTGATAACTTTTCAAAGTAAATAAAGAGCACACAGAGCTAAAGCAAATAGATATTGTAAATATTATCTGTGAACTCACCCGCAAAGTCTTTATTTATCAAACTCGTGAAAGGGTCGAAGTCGTAGTTTCGGTACTAATTTGTAAATGTTGAATAAAATTTTCAAAACTCTTAGCAAAGTTAAGCAGCGACTGAAAGTTTTAAATACGGTTAATTCTATTCGAACTCTCATAAAACAAATAGAAAGCATTTATATAAATTACTGAATTGTTTAGTTCTGTTTGAATAAAATTATATTCCCTTTGTAAAAATATAGCGAAAACAAAATACGCGGAACATTTATTTGAAATCTGATACATAAGCAGAAAGCTTCCTACAGTACTACAGTACCTACTTGAGAAGAAGGAAAAACAATTATTTTTTTGTGTTGTAAAGACTTCATTTAATCAATGAGCTGGTCCATATTTTTAACACCTTAGCGTGTTAAGAAAAAAGTCAACAACACAATAGTGTGTACAACACTACGAATAAATTATTCGTAGGTACAACATAATTTGTAAGTATACTCGTAGCAGAATGCCGTAGCAAATAGAGCTACGAAACTGTGCTACATTTTTTGCTAGATCGAATACAAATATTATATAAACTACAGTCTACAAGTCTAAGTAAGTCTACCGACTATGTCTACCGTATGATCAAAATAAAAAACAAATACTTGAAGATATATTTTTACTTGAGGTAGCTAGCCAGGTGAGCATCCGCAAATGGCCTATTACTTAGGCATAGCGCGAATGCTTGCCTGGCCAGCTACCACCCTCAAGTAGAAAATATATCTCTAAGCACTTGAGCTTAGACAGTTTTTTTATTTGAATCATACCATATGATCGATACGTAGTAGCAGGTAGGTTACGGACTATATAAAATATTTTGTATTTCATGTAGCAAATATGTAGCTCTGTTTCGTAGCTCTATTTGCCACGGCATAGTGCTACGAGATATAAAACACTAAAGCTACGGAAAAACATGTATTGATGTAATTATACTTCACTTTCAAATAATAAATAAGACTTTATAACAAAGATTAACTTACCTAAATGACTAATTGTCATACACTTGTCCGTGAATAAAGCGAGTAGTCGTATATATTAAGCCATTGGCATCGGCGATAATTATAACAATAGAATTTCATTCATAAATTGGCCATAATGGTCCAGTCCGATTGCAACTTATTAAAAACCTGGTAGCTAACTATAATTAATGGTTATGCTTAGTTGGTCTACTACATATGGCCTTAATCAACCTATTGCAAACTGACTCCGTGTCGAATTTATTCATATAACAAACTTTAACATTGGCAATTGTTTTCCTAATTATCAGGCTTAAAATGACAAAAATCAAGATTCAAAAAAGGTATAAAGTAATGCTGCAACATAATGCAGGTGTATATCTTATGCATCACCGAAATATGCACTAGTTTAAAGTTGATACCGGATCTGGATATTGTTTAGCTGATATGGTACAAAACGCAGAAAATGAAGGTAAATGTATTTTCTTGCGTTTTTTTAATGTGATTGTGTCGGAACGAGTTCGAGGCCCACCTGATGTTATGCGGACTAACCTCTGCCTATAACAGATGCATTTTGTCATGTGATGAATTGCACTACGCCCGCCACACTGAGACATAGTTGTTTAGTCTCATGTGCCTGTAATTTCTCTGGCTCTCAAGGACTGCTGCGGAACACATTGTTAGGTGCTTAACGACAGATTTTCTACTTGAGCGTGGTAGCTAGCCAAGCGGGCAATCGCAAAATGACATTCCACCATTCGGTGAAGCTCAAGCTTATTTCTTAAATACATATAATTGAAAATTGAACTGTGTAAGCATATCTATCATATAATCCTAAAATGTACTGCAAATAGAACAAATTTAAAGTGAAACTTATTTCTAAACGAATTTTGTGTTGATAAATTATATTCTGAACGCAGTTACTCCCAAATGTCTCTGGCCTCACATTAGTTGAATTATTTCTAAAACTCTCACAACTTGCTTGTTTTGACGTTATTCAAACTGTTGTCTATAAAAACGAATAATTCAAAACGTTACAAAGTTGTTACAAATGCCATAATCGCACTTAACATGGGATTGAAAAATATCCCTATAAAGTTAGCTCTGTTGACCATGATTGTCAATTGTGTATAAACTTACGAGTATAATATCTTACCTGATTTGGTCCAGTGAGGTTTAGTCCACATGAGTTGCATCGGAGACATTCCTCGTGGTAGTGATTGTTGTCGTAGAGCGGTGATGGTTCTGAAACATAAATTGAACACTGAGCAAGTTTTATTAAAATAACCAAAAAGCAGCGAGATGATGTGAATAAAATGTTTGTGGTCAAAACTTAGATAAAATAAACGTACATTGCAATAGATTATGCGGTAACGATAGAGCTTGAAATCATTTCTAGAAATTACCTAAATTTTATTCAATATTATGCTTCTTCTTGTGATGTTCCCTAAAATTTTAGAAGTTTAGTTGGTCACGACCGAAATTGGATGTCTACGAATTTAAGATAGTCATTGCAAGTCTTACACGTAGATACGTTTATTGACCTAAAATCAATTTTCCTATCTATTCACTGTATACTATCCCTTCCTTATTTATATTTTCGGACAAAATATTATAATCCCATGGGTAAATTGTTATTTTTTTTAAGAGTTACAACGTAAATCACAACGACACAAACTGCACATTAAAAAGTTTAGATAACCCGAATACTCACTTATTCCCAATAGTTTATTACTTTATGCGTCATATAGTAGACCACAAACATACTCAGTAGAAAAATGTTTAATAAAGAGAAACAATTATGAACACGCCCCTCAAATGAAATATCCAATAACCATCTTTGGAATAAAACGGTCTGAATAAATATTACACAAACGTTCATTACAGAAAAAGTAAAAGCTGATTTTTCACTTGGCTTTCTGCCAAAGGGCGAGAAACGATTCGGAAAGTTGCCAAGAAGTTAAAATTTTCAAGTATTAGTTGTAGAGTACCCCCGTCGTACCGAGTGACAAGCACTTAAGTATTCTTACTGGGGCCACCAGCAGAGCTGCATCTACCCACTTGTGAATAATATGCATTATTAATAGCCATTCATCTGGTTCACCGTGATCGAAACGTTTTTGCCTGTATTTTTATCAAATATTTTGTGAATTCTATTAGAAATTAACGAACTATATATATATTTTTCAGGGGCAGAGACGATGAAGATGAGTTATTCGTAATAATAAGGGTATCTTTGTGTTTGTATTATTTAAATATGTGTGCACATTTTTCTAAAATAAATGTTCTATCACTTGGCTTCTAATCGGAGGCATCGGTAATTGACAGTTTGAATGATTGTTGTTAAGGGTTCTGTATTAGAAAACGGGACCCTATTACTAATTTTCGGCGGTCCGTCCATCCGTCCGACTAACTAACAATAATCTACCTGACGAATTTAGGCTAAAGTTCTACAACCGAGAATTTTATATAATAATTAGAGCGTGTTTTTTAATTCTATGTTAGTAGAAAATGATATATGCTCAAACCTCAGATATTTATTATAAATAACGTATAAGAATTTAAAAAATCTGATACGTGCTCATGGCACTTTAACTCTCAATTTGCTGAGTCAACTTTGATATTATCAGAAAAGTATTGCTTACTCTGAGAAATCAAAAATGGTTTAGAAGATATGATAGCTTATCCGGACATTTTATGATACCTACTGTGTGGCTGCGCGGAGGCCGAAGTTCAACTTTGAAACATAAATATCTATTGAATTTTTGAACAGTTCATTGCACCTAATTCTGAATTCACAATTTGGTAAATGGCCGTAAGGAGACATAAAACTTTGGGTTTGACGGCTGACTAAGTCAATATTGATCATGAATTTGAAGGAATATATAATTTGTTTACTTATCTGTCCGCGATGTTGGTTTTGTCTTCATAATTTTACGAACTTTCCGATGATGAAAGTAAATATAGGAATAAGTGCCTTCATAATTTTGCCGTGGAATCACTTTTAGCTTTTGGTAGAATATTGATTTCCATCGGTAGGCATGTGAGACATGTGCTCGAGAGCACAAAGTATTTCGAATATATATCATATTTTCAAATAGATGGGCTAATAATTTTTGTTAAAGTGTGTTTTTTCCTACTGGTTATAATAGCATTAAACTATATTATCTTTTAATAAATCATCACTTCGGATAATATTATATATAAAAATAGCTTTTGACTTACTAAGAAATTAAAGTGTAGAGTCGTAATTTGTATACCTACAAAAATACTTAATACCAGGGCGGTGAAAAAGCACTTTCGTTTTTTATAGGTAAGGAAGTATATTCCAGAGGTAATAATATTGTTATGGGCCATAGTAATAACATTGTTTCAATATTCTCTACGTTTATGATCTGAACTGATCGACGTAACAAGACGATGTTATGATTAATTTACACAAGCTATTTAGATAGCACCTACGAATAACAATATATATGTTATTCGTAGGATAGCACGTATATCTACATACGTAGAAAAAATATTATTTAAGCAGATTTTTTAACAACCCATAAAAATAAATAAATGTGTTAGAATTTCCTTTTCTATTTGCTTAATTTCCTATTATTATTTACGTTAGGATCCGAAATCCTTAAGAGTAAGTTCTCTATATTATAAAAGTATGAACTGAAATCCAGTTCCCGATGATAGACAAGGTTGGAAGGTGGTTCCACCTTCGACAACCGCATCAACGCCGTCTTGTGAGATAGTGGTATCACGCTGGCCTATTCTTACTACTTTATATCTCAAAATATAAAGTAGAAAAACTATACTAATAAATACACATAAAATAGTTGGTACGATATTTATACATTAAATATATTATTTAAAATCTAAATTACTTAAGAGACTTCCTGCGATAGTATTAAATAAAAAAAAACGCATAGTTGGTAAACTGCGTATTTTATTACCGCGATTTAAAAAGTTAGTACTACCACTATTAACGAAGAAAATGTATGTAATTGAATATGATATCCAACATTAGGCAAAAAATTTCTAAATACGCATGTTGACGCCAAATAAATTGTTTTAACGTTTTTCAAGCAATTATAGTATTCTAATTAAATACAAACTCATACATTCTCCATGCTTATGTTATGCACGACTTCGCATATATATACGAAGTCACATGGTGCAAACTGAACAATCGGCTCAATTTGTTGAATAGGCTACATTGTGCAATATATTATTAAAGTTGGGGTTATCAAATGAATAAGCTCAGAGTTTATCATAACACCGACTTCTATAAATAAATTTATATTTTTCATGTTAGTTAACGGTTATTTTATTTTTAGATTCAATGACCTCAACAATGTAATTAAAAATTTAGAAAGTTAAAAATATCTAATTACCTGTACTTACCATAGTGCCCAATGTGATATTTACCAAAACACTTTTTACAGTTTCATTACAATATATGCAGGTATATTACAAGTTACTAATTATTAAAAAAATACATTTATTTTATGCGACTAGATTTGGTGTTTTTAATAGCATTAACTCGTTACTTTTGCAGGTTAGAATAAATTTACGAAGTAAATATTGTTGTCCTTCAAAGTCACACCCTATCACTAAACAGATAAAAGTTTTATCACTTCACGTACTTGCACTTCACCGTGAAAACCGAACCGTAAAAGTATTTCTCATATTATTAAAGCAGAAAATAGTGATATTTATTTAACACATTTATTAAACGTGATTTTTTAATCGGTTTTGGTAATTTATTTTATAAATTAAATTCGTTGTGGCGACGCAGTAGGTATATATATATTTGTATTAGTTATTTTGGGGAATATCAAACTATTATTATTGAGGTTATTCGTTGTGTACGGCACGTCACTTTCGTTGAGTAAACATGGCAGCGATCGGCAACAGATGACAGGGCGCGGGCGAGCGAGCCTGCGCGCCGTGAGTTCACTTCATCTCATCTGGGTATGATCGGTACGATCGCGGAACCAGTTTCAAGTGTGACGCCTCAGCCGTCGCTTTCAGCGGCGATGGCGCCACTGTGGACCTACCCTCTCCTTCAGTGAAGAAGATCCCCTCTCGTCCTTATCCCGTCGATAAAGCAGCCCAGCTGGAGCGAGATGGAAGCGCTACGTGCGAATCGATTGGCGGATAAAAGGAGGCGGGGACTAAGCACGTGGCTTTGGCTGTTGATACAGTGAATAGTGGCCGTATTGTGTTTATATTACTGACGAGATTCATTTCTCATCCAGGGAAAGCTCTTTCGCGCTTGTAAATTTATAACTTCACAGCCACCCGCCCAACTTAAGTACAGATACGCGTTGCTGTAACTCACAGCAATTTAAATTTAACCAATGTTTTTATCTTTAATAATTTACGTTTAACCGTATATAGTTATGTATAGTTTTTCTCATGATTCGCCGGTAGTTTCAACATAGTAGAATAAACTACGAATTTTTATTAAAAAAAAAACGAACTAGTCTCATATCATATTTTTTTATTAATTTATTATGACGTAACAAGCTCGAGGCCCACCTGATGTTAAGCGGACTAACCTCTGCCTATAACAGATGCATTTTATCACAAGTCACGAATTGCACTGCGCCCGTCACCTTGAGTCATAGCTGTTAAGTCTCATGTGCCTGTAATTTCACTGGCTGTCAAGGATAGATGCCGGAACACACTGTTAGGTGCTTCGCGAAAGTTTTTTTTTCTACTTGAATAAAAAAAGTAGTAAACTCACCAGTTTGCGTACTGGAATCGAAGAATGTGCTTGTTGTTTCAACAGTCATAGTTGCAAACGTTCCGTCTAATATCTGTGTGGAAGAATCACGGCGGCCTCGTGCGCGCATGCAGGCATCGTCACTTTGCGAACTTTGCCGTCGAAAATTACGACATCTGATCATTTCTTCTGTTGTAGATTGCCTTCGGAAACCACGGGCTATTAAAATTTCCTCTGTAGTAGACTGCCGCCTAATCATGGTCCTCCCTTCTGGTGGACGCGCCCCAGGGCTTGGGTCACGACTGGAGCACGAACTAGATTCTGGACTCCGAGCTCGACCCATCCTAGCACAAGATGCCTGCCTCCTCAATCGACTACGTCGCCTTGCTGCAGATGGACTTAGCTCGCCACCACCAGCCCTATCGGGACTTAGTTGTGATCGTTCACGTCTAGGTCTTACAGCTGAATCTGGGCTTAATGAATCCCGCCTTGCTCTGCCTTCATCGTCAGGACCCAATGAAGGTCCAGAGTCTCTACGCCTTGCACCCGGAGGCCCATTAGGATCATCAAATGCTGTAGCTTGCCGTTGTAATCTGCCTAACCTTCTCTCCGGACTAGCCGCAGCACGGGAATCTCTCCTTTGGCGGCCACATTGTGTCGTCGAATCTCGTCTTCCTCCTAAGTTAGGAGGAGAACGTCCACTAGGTGTCACCTGAGTCCCTTGAGCGGATTGAGTGGTAGTAGATGTAGCCGTCTGCACAGTTTGCGTGGCGCTACCAGCACTGGGCGCCGTGGGTGATGTAGGAGATGGGGTGACTGCTGATGTAATGATTGTTGGCATTGGCATACTCGTATGTTGGCATTCCCCATCAGATCGGCTGGGTTCACGAATTGAGACTATTGTCACTGTTGGCATCTGCGTTGATGGGCCGGGGTCAGATGACGCGTCAACAAATGAAGGTGCGGCAGGTGCAGGGGGAGATGAGCGACGTTTTCTATGAGTTGCAACAATACGTGGTGGTGCTGCAACAGAATCACGACGATGACGGTGTCCATCTACAGAGTCTCTCCTTTCTTTTGGATCATCCCCGGAGCCGCGTCTTTTTATACGGCGCTCTTTAGTTGGCATCACTGTAGTGGAGTCTTTTCTGTCCCAGTTAAAATCACCACGAAAATCTTGTGGTGCTTTGGAATCCCGGCGCTTAGAGGTCATAGACTTTACGCCAGAATCGGCTGAAGAATCACGTCTGCGGCGCGGAGGTGGTTCATGGCGCGTCCAGGGAAGTGACCTAGCGAGATCCGCCAGAGTTTCACGACGGGAAAGTGGAGCTCTTTGTCGCCGCTGCGGCTGACTGCCCCCGCCACCCCACTCGCGGAGTATATCTGTGAGTTGAGCTAGAGAAGACCGACGACGACGGACTCCACCTGTATAATGATAGAATACATTCTCTTTCCTGAATTTAAAATAAATTGATACCTTCCACTAAAATATACATATAGTTTTCCTCACCTCTGGGCTGACCTGAGACGTCGGATTCTGGTGGTGAAAGGCAGGAAACTTGTGCTGAGGAATCCCTCCGGCTTCCCAATCGCTGCCTGAGGGTGTTTTCTTCTAACGTGGACCTGGTCAGCTCGTCCCAGCCGTTGCCACCAGCCCAGACTAGCCCCACTTGATGCGACAATATCGGGAGGTTGCAAACGAAACATATTGCTGTCATAGTCCTGTCAAAAAATAAATTAGCTTTAATACAAAAATACACAATTTCAAGCGATATGGAAATAACTCAACTCACGCCTTGTTATTACGAAAATTAGTGTCGCGATACATAATTGCAGATTTGCGCAAGTTTTTTGGCACACGACGAGTGTAAGCGTGTCGCAACATATTGTGTTGTGTTCGCATCACCGGTTTGATAAACGAACTACTGATATTAAACGACAACCACTCCCATAGCTGTTGACATGTATTACACTATCTATAATCAATTGATATTACAAAGGTCATGTTAAGTTGGACTATCACTACAGACCGTTGATCAATCAACAGTGAATGAAAGATGCAAAGCCCTCGAAAATACAATGATAACAGTAGCGGTTAAACGCTTTGACATATTGTCTAGTACTGACATACGTCAGGTTTAACACGTTTATTATAAGATAGGCGTATGATTGTTATTACAGAGGCGTTATTGTGTTGTGTCGCGTCGACGTGTTATTTCATAGATAAAAGCCTATCGCAAGCTGTGCGGATGAGTGGGTAAGGCACCCTTGCTACAACGAAGGACGTCTCTGTACTTGGTCCTAATATTTGGTGAAGTGTAAAGAGAGAATCAGCCTATTCAACTTGAAATCATGTATCCAACAACGTCTAATTTACTGATGGTCTGGCTGCGTAGATAGGTGATTCAATAGGATGAGCATTTGAGATAAGAGTCAGCTACTCGTATGATGATATCGATTTGCTAATTCAATTGTATGTGCTGATAGAATGTTGTACTTACGAAGCTATTATTCGACTGAGCTTTGTAAATGTATCTTATTAACTATTCAAAAATAATCTAAAATGGCGTAATATCTTCTAAATTTAATAAAATATTTTGGTGCATTAAATTTATGCCAGTTTTGTATATGTTTACTTTGGTGCAGCAATATTCTAAGAATTTACCTAAATACGATACAATGACTAAGTGTAAAAAGGCTCCTAAAGCTAGTATATTCTATGATCTAATTTCTAATGCAGTGTTTTACTTATTGTTACAGCTTGTTGAAATAATTATAGTCTTGACTGTACTATTTTATTGTTTAAAATATTAATAACTTATCTATCTACTTATAATACAAGGTTAGTAAGAAGTCAAGGATGTAGAAAGCAAGGTATAAAGCGAGTGATTTTGCTATAGAATAGTAAGTGGCCATCGTGCATTAGGCTAAGTTCAAACCTTGTTCAGACAGTTGTCATGCAATTTTTTTTTCATGCTTAGTATTTTCCATGCTAGGATTCGAATCGGGGACCTGTAATGGCGCAGTCGAGGTGAGGGGGACTGAGGCATGTCGAAAGCCGGGTCATTGGGGTACAGGACACTAACTGAAGGTAATGCCCACATATAATATCACATCAAACACTTTGTACATCTGAAACAATGGTTAAAGTTAGTTTGGATTTGGAAAACATATAAACATCGCATACAGTAAGGACCAAGTCACCAACGCATAAAACCAATTAGCATAGGCACTTGCATGTCCAGCAATTAAGTTGTCTGTGTAGTGGTGTAATGCTTTGGCGTCATATATACAACAATAAAAATGTATAAAGAGGTGAAAATAAAATAAGGTTGTAGATGGTGACATTTATCTTAAGAACTAGTTGGTACAGCGTTACTTAATTAATATTATCATGATGTACAAGTAGAAGCACAAAAATAAATTTGTAAATGAAAAACTAAAAGTTTTATGATAATAAACAAACAAGCTATTTGTGTAACAACGTAAACTTTCGTGTGTAAGAGTGAGTGTATTAGAAGTTCAGTTAAGGCTAGAGTTCTCTGGCGCTTTTCACACAAACGTAGTTCCGTCATATTTTAACTACTAAGTATTAAAACTCGGTGAAACTTTGCATGTACGTCCTTGAGCCTAATATTCATGCTTCTGGTTTGCCAGATTTACGTAAAATACGTATAATAAGTATATTCAAAAATAATTCAAACATTCGTTTTGTATAGGAATTGTTATTTTGACAGTTAAGGATTAAACAAATAATAAATAAAAAAAATAGCGAACCAGAAACCTAGATATTAGGCATATCAGCAATGTGCTTACAAAATTTGACCGAGTTTGAACACTTGGTATTTAAAATATAACGAAACTACGTTTGTATGGAAAGCGCTCCGTGCACTCTACTCTTAAGTGCTTACCCATAATAAAATATTATTTCGGTACTACCCAGTGAATTTGTAATTAGACAATAATACGTATAATGAGCTAAAACGAATCCTTTCCATTGTTTAATAAAGTTTTTAATGATCAAAACACTCCTAATTTTGCCATCATTAAAATTACTTTTCGTTCATGTCGTAACTTTTGTTTACCACACCACTGCTACTTTTAACCTAAGAACCATTAGCGACACCTAGCAGAATTTTCTTGCACGATTTTCTGGAAACTCTCCCAAGTTTTCTATCCCGTTGTCAATGCTAACAGCCAGCCACAGATGGCGCCATTTTACAGCCCTTGTTACGGATATTAAATATACTAAATAGCCTTGTTTTCTCGAAAAAATGTAGATGTCGCCTTTTATAACTTAAGAAGTTGAATTTTTCACTACACTTAAATTTTTTCTTAATTACATTATCTTGCTTTCAAAACTAAAATGTTCGCTTGAAACTATATTCTTGATGAAATGATATGGACATTATTATACATATTTTCTTTTGAGTAGGTATTAGTTTTTTGTCCCTTGCACGAGTATCACTTGTATGAAGCTTTTATTCGCTCTCTGTTTTGTAGGGGCTACACTGATCGTACAAATATATAATTTGAAACCTAGCTAATTGTTAGGTCTCAAGGATAGAGACGAAACAAACTGATAGGCTTCACGAAAGATTTTCTACTTGAAGCTGATAACTAACCAATCGTAACTACCTACCACCATACGATGATCCTCAAGCCCAAGATGCGAACCATAAAGCTCTGCTCAGCAGTCGTATACATTCGAACTAATAATTTTTTTATTTTCTACAAGTGATATTTTAAGTTTTTAATTTTACATTTTAATTATGGGATAATAATTATGGGTACTCAGTGTAAATCTTTTTAATTCAGTTCTTACATTAATAACTCCTGGGGCCCGATTCTCTTAGCTATTGAACGGCGTTAACGCAACCTTATTGCATGAACATTGTAGTTTTTGACAGTATCCGTAGTCTGCCCGCTATTTAGGTTCGATCGCAAGTCAGTGGCTTGCTATCAATAGTTTTTGACATATTTGGTATGCTGTAAGCTATTCTGTTGCGATTGCGTTGCTACAGTGGCATAAACTATTTTTGAGGATTTAAGATATAAAATAGCTTAATGACTAATTTACATTTATTTAATGTATTGTTTCCTAGAAAACCACTGTTTTGATGTTTGCATTGATGCTTGATTGATGAAGTTTCCATTATTATTTCAGTGGCAACATTTGCAAGCCATAGCACAGCCATACGATAGCGACGCGATTGCTATACAACTGCGATTAGGAGCCAGAATTAGCAGACTACCAAATTTGACATTAATAGCAGTTCGATTGCAGAAGCATCGCAGTAGTGTGGAGTTTAGTCAATAGCTAAGAGAATTGGGGCCCTGCTCATTCATAGCCTAATGAACACTTATTTGCATTAAATACTGTCAAAAGCATTTCAAAAAGAACAATTTAATGCTAGTCTAAAGTTAATTGGTAATGCTAGTCAGTAATAGCAAGTTTATATAAATCATTTGTATACCTCCAGAGTACAAAGAGATTCCACGACCACAATCCACGAACAAATTTTCCGCGAATTGTTATTAAACAGTGCTATTCAGTCGGGAAACATGATCCTACTTTGCAAGTATCTATTCAACTGTAAGCTTAACGGGTACTCAGAGAAGCGTATGAGGTATCCAATTAAGAGGTTTTGCCGTGTGAAGTTCCTTTTCAATGCGCTCTAGGGAGTATTAGTGCAATTAATTTGCAATGCTACGGGATTTTGAGTTCCTCTGAGAGCTCGTTAAATTTCATGGAAATTGTACGATTGTCTGTATATTATATGCATTTTCTTTACAATTGAAGTAGTTATGAGTACGTTACAAGCTCGTCAAGCACTATATCGCATAGTTTTGTATACTGTAGTAGTGTTTGAGAACATGCACATCAAAATTAATGTTTATTTTTTTGAAAGCTTTGAGCCTGTTACTTTTGATTAATATCAGTAATAACTTAATTACATATTGCATGCATAAATCATTTAAATTAATTCTGTCTACAAATAATAATTACTACATATGACGAAGTCAATTTCAGTTTGGAAACTATCACGAGTTTTATTCATATTAATTTATTGAGAACCGGCTAAGACTCCGTTTTATTTACTGGAAAGATTTCGACCGAATTCAGACAGTTTTGCAGATCTTCGTCTGGAAGTCGACGATTCCACGAAGTGTCAAGCAAGGGTTTCAGCGCGTAACTAATTTTAAAAATATTTGAAGCGTAGCGAAGTTTGCTTAGTAATTCTTAACCGATCAGCAAAGATAAGCAACATCCGCCGCGGTCAGGAGTTGGATGGGTGACCGCTAGTAACATTACTACTGAGCGTTTATCGCTATATAGTTTAAAAAACATTATTTTAAATAAATGTTATTGTACAAAATCTATTAGATAAATTACAATGACAAATTACTGGATTAAACGAACAAAAAGCTATTGGTGATCTAATAACTATTGTCTAAATATTCAAAGATTCACTGTTTGAAGCAGTGATGGCTGAGCGGTAATAGTTATGGATTGCCGTGCCGCAGGTCGATGGTTCGATCCTCTCCACCGTCTTGAGCTTCCCTGTATGGCGGAAGTGCATTTTGCGAATGCTCGCCTGGCTAACTACCATCCTCAAGCAGAAAATCTGTCACCTGTGGAAATTACAGGCACATGAGACTTAACACTTGTATGACTCACGGTGACGGGCGCAGTGCAGTTCGTTAGTTTGGGAGAAATGCGTCTGTTATAAGCATAGGTGATCGCTTAACATCAGGTGGGAACCGTGCTAGATCCGTCACAATCCCATAAAAAAGAAAAAACTTAGGAAAAAAAATATAAATACATGGATTACAAACAACAGCCATTTTACAAATTGGAATGGGTGATAAAGGCATTAATTTTTTCGAATATAATCCGCAAATAAAGCGTATGTTGTCCCTTTTAGATTGGATTCTGATTGATGGCGACCGCCAAAGTTTAAAATGAATTTAAGCCAATTGAAAGCTTGATGTACACCGCTGAACACATACCTATATACTCGTATATACAGACTTTGATTTTTTCTGATTTCGGATATTTTTTTATGTTTATTCTCTATACGGCTGAAGTTATACTCCTTCAGCCGTATAGAACTAAACCCAAAAGAACGTATTGATATGACTTGGGGTAGAAAGTTTTGCCGAACTTATAAAAAACAACTGTATCAAACAAAATACATTTATTAAGATATGTTATGTGTTCGTTTAGTTCAATTGCTTTTCTAAATCTTAATGAAATTATGGCAAGATTTTGAAAGATACTTACAACTAATACAAAACATTTTGATCCTTTTTTGGACCAATCTTCTATAAACCTTACAAAAGCTTACTAAAATGATATTTATTACAATAAATATTTGAAATAAATCAAATTTGTCCTAGCTTTCCATAGAAAAAGATTGGCCCAAAAGTAGAATTCTTCAAAATCTTGCCATATATTGAAGGAACGTACCAAAAGCTAAACAAGTTATAGAAATTTGTAATTGAGCTCTGTCTGTTTTGAAATTCAACAGGCAGCATTAAAAAGTTCAGGACTAAATGATGTCAAAAAATTTGTTCCATATACACAACATGAATAAAAGTTATGAAATGTTCTCCGAAGCATGGAAGCGCTCAATTGTATTGTCATCCATACAACTCATGACGGCAGCGGACGTTGCTTAACTTAGCTGTTCGGTTAAGAACTGCTATACAGCTACGCTACGAGCGTTAGAAAATTACAAATTTACGAGAGAAAAAAGTCATGTTCGGGATTCAAACCCGCGTCCACCCACCCCTTTAGCCGGGGTATGCTCTAACCAATTGAGCTAACATGACACAATGACTCATAACTCAAATTTTTGCTTCCGTTCTTCAACCATCCTATCGGGATGGAGCGACACCTATAGTTCTACTTGCGTGGTACTACAAACAAGACCATTTTTTGCAATTGGTTTTAGATTTGTAAATGATGACGCATCCTTATAATTTTAATATTGTTATGTTTGCAATAACGCCTGCTTGGCGAATTACTAATTACGCTACGAGCGCTTCATCACGCTTCAAATTAATTTAAAATGGTGCATACATGATGGATTACCTACACAACATTATTTAAATATATCATAGTAAATTCCCATTATCAGTAGAGTGTAAAACAAAATGAATACCTACTGAATAATGAATATCTGTTTAATGGCAAACATATGCAGCCAAAAGGGTTCAGCCACAAAAGGGCACGGAAACCTCGACCCATGTGTTTTTACATTGCAGAGATAAAAAGATTAAACGTTACTTCTATGTTATAATTTATGAATTTCATACAGTAGCCCAAATCGAATTTAACTATACTAACTTATATTCTTTAACATACGAATAGTTAAAAAAAAAACTTAATTTTTTTAACTTTAAAATGTCTTCAATGTTGTAACATTTTTTATTTTATTTTTATATTAATGAATATTATTCTTATAGTAAATAAAATCTTAAATGCAATGCATTAATTAATCAATCCATGTGATACATAACTGACATAAAACCTGTTTTATCTGGCTACTAATGAAAGCTCTTATCGAGCTTAGGGAATAGAGTGCTGCGAAAAATGATAAAAAAACTTTTAAAACGCGCTCTTAAATTGAAATCAGGCACAGTGAAACAAAGCGTCCATTAGGATATTGAACAAAATAGGCCAACACAACGCATACCCTCCGGACACAGTGTTTCAATGTTTTAACTCTAATTGGAAATCGTATTTGTCATATGCATTGGCAAAAACTGAAATAACGAATCGGATTATGCTGGGCACTTTTTATGTTCTTTTTTTGTAGGCAGTAGTATTAGTAAATATAAGTGTTCAAGAAGATTTGGAATTAATAATCACAGGTAGACAAATTTAAAATGCAATTGAAGCACATAAAAGTTGTTTAATTATAAACCACGATGAATAATCGTGAATATTTCATATTTAATATTTTTTATTACAAACGCATATTTCTCAGATTTTCCAAAAAAAATAAATTAAATGGACATTTGTAAGATGGTGTTTTTAAATGCATATTGGTCGTATGGTTAGGGCTCTCTAATTTTATTTTACATCCTTAATATTATTTGGTTAAACGTAATGTTTTTAACATTTATTTATGTTTTTATTTCGCTTGGTCGAAGCAAGTTAGTTTTTTTTTAATATTCTTGATAGGTTAGCCTTTGACCACTATCTCACCAGACGGTAAGTGATGATGTGGTCGAAGTTGTTCTTCAGGTTAACCTAGAAGTACTGGCTCTCAAGGACAGCTGCCGGAACACACCGTTAGGTGCTTGGCGACAGATTTTCTACTTGAGGGTGGTAGCTAGTCAGGCGGGCATTCGCAAAATGCCCTACCACCATGCTATAACGATTGCCATCCTAAGACGACAACCGGGACCGACGGCTTAACGTGCCCTCCGAAGCACGGACAGTGATATTATAGTGTAAAATAGAGCCTCGTGCCCGTAATTTCACCGACTCCCATACCCTTTGCGAATGTGGAATACAGTAATGCGAACATGAAATAGGTATGGTGGCAGTACTTCTACGGACGAACTTTTTCACAAAGAGTATACTGCTACTACATTGAAAAAGTTGGCTCAAAGACAGGACAATGTTAGATAACGTATTATTTTAAGTTATCTATACTAATATTATAAAAGATTTGTATTTATATATTTTTGTATACAACAAATAAACTTAAAAACTACTGGACCGATTTGAAAAATTCTTTCACCATTATAATTCTATAATACCGCTGATAAACATAGGCCATAGAATATTTTCTAAAATTTAGGAAACCGTATCAAAACTTCGATAATGTAACCCAAGGTGTGACAAAAATACCAACAAAATTGTTATATCGCGTACGCTGCAGAAATTGTTGACAATAGAACAAATAAAATCAAAATTAAAATCTCAATACAATTTTAGTACATCACGCTAAAATTTAGTGAGGACATCAATATCTACAAAAAATCCGCAATACCATATGGCTAACTATTACAGTTATGTCACAATAACTACTTGTTATGTGTTTCAATTTATATTTTTTGTTAAAGACCTGTGCAAAGCCGGGTAGTAATATGTAAATCAATTACAGGACAATGCTCACTATTACAATTTACTTACTAACTATATTATTATACCTACATACGTATAATAAATACCACACTTAAATTTGCAACACAATCTTTGAAATTGTAAAGCTCGCATGAGCTGTGTAGCTCGGGTTGCTTTATCATTGAATTCCGATATTACCAAATATCAGGTACATTAATAAAGCCGACGCAACCCGAGACCATGATCACGGTGATCATAGGCAATCAAGTATTTTTGTGGAACATTTCCATTCGGCCAATTTGCCAACCCTGAAGCTTTCAAATCAACGAAGCCAATTATTTAGAAAAACTTTGTATACGGAAAAATGTACGCAAATACGCCAATGAGATGAACAATTTTGAAGAATGGGTATTTCCCTTTATTATCAGGATCACATTTCAAGGTTTTCATTGTTAGTCGAAAAAAAATCCAAAGCCCCTTTCCCGGTGTATTCCGGTTACGAAATAAAATGAGTAATGATCTGGGAATGTTTTTGTTCGAAACGGCAAGTCATTATATCAAAATATTTCTTGCTGAGTAAGGAATGTGATGGTGTCGTGGTGACGGCGCTGTTTACCTGTTGTTTCTATGTCTTTGTGGTTGGAGGGATTGCAATTGTTTTCTTTTCATTTTAACCTACTTATAACTTGGTTTGTATAATTCAAAACAGTCGTTATGATACACATTATATGGAAACGTTCTCTGCATTAAGAAGCATTTAAAAGTCTTTACGAAGCACTACATTGTTGCCGTCTATACATTCCTTCGTTCAGTCGATACCTACATTAATCATCATCATCTTCTAGAAGACGTCCACTGTAGAACAAAGCCATCCCCCCCTATATAACACCATAATGAACAACTAGCCACTTGTAACCGTTGTCTATCCGCAACTTTTACGATGACATCAGCCCACCTAGTGGGGCCCTACAACCGTCCGATGTAATATGGTAACCACTCGAGAACCTTTTTGCCTTCGCTTATTATCAAACAATGAGGCCTGCCCATTGCTACTTCAACTTATACATTTCGGTGACTTAGGTTCTTTTAGAAATTTCCTCGTTCCGGATTTATCGCGCAAGCACAGCACTCTCTATAGCTCGTTAGGCGACTCTGAGCTTATCCATAAAGGTCACTGTTAAGAACTTTGTCACATAAGTCATCTTTGGAAACACACACTGGTTGAGACTTTCATTTTAAGTAGGCAAAATTGATATCAATCTTAATATTAATATTTCGAGTATATATATTATACACTAAACAATAGACGGGCTGCATAAAAAAAAACATAAAATATCGGCTGCCAAAAATTAACGATGTATTTGATATGTTGGAAATATAATCAGAAAATAAAATTTAATAATGATATTACTATTATGATCACAGCAAAAACACTAAACTATAATGGATTTGTATTGTGCTTAACGTGCCTACATTAATATATGTGTCTCTATGAAAGCCTCTCGAGACGTCCTCATATATTACGAATCTTAACAAGATATATCATATAATATGTCACGAATGTATCTACCTACCTAGTATGATAAGTAGTTTGCCGTGAATAGTTACTTAACGCTGTATTGAATTCTATACATATTGAATCTATTATGGCTTATATGTATAACAACGTGTGGTCTAAAATAAAGATGTAGGTACTTTTTAATGTACAAGTAAAGCCTTTCTAAAGTTATAGTATTTGCATTAACGCTAAAGTTTCGTATTCACGATTGTCATTTTTAAAACTTCATCCCCTTTTAAGAGCTTACATCTTATCAACCAACGATTTAGTTCATATAAAAACTTTACTATTCTGTTCATATAATGTAAGCTACCTCTCTATAAAACTTCTTGTAAATCAGATGAGGCATTCGAAAGTTATGTAAAACAACTAAAATTTATTATGGAATATATACAGTAGTGATCCAAACTGAGAAAGTATCTGGGAAACGGTATGAGATAGGTAAGGTATTCGACCAAATGTTATAGGGAATGGGGAGAAGAGTCGAATGACACGTGTCAGAAACCAAAAAGGGCGGATTCCAGATGGCCGTCATACTAATTTCTTCGATTCCTCTCAAACGTGGCCGTCAGAACTACAGATATATATAATTCTTATATTTAAACCCGTAAAAGAGGCCTTCACTGATTAAAACATCATATTTATTTGGCGGTGCTATTTGAAAGTAAAAATAATTTTGAAATGCGTTGAGGTTGCTGTTGTTTTGATATACATACATTATTAACACGAAACAATTTAGACTAAAACACCACAGGTAGGTAAGTAATATTACGCGCTTCAATCGCTTTGAAGTATTTGGTATTGCCACTTAAAATGTTATATTTTTGCATTTAGATTCTATTTAACAAGTAAGTATTTATTAGCTGGAAGATGTCAACCGTTGAACAGACGCATTTATTGGAGGTTTGCCATAGGCCCCACGGTTGACAGGGGTCTTGGGGATAACAGTGTGAGACTGCAGTATCTTTCGACTCTTACGACTCCCACGGGAAGATATGGGGGATACAGTTCTATCATCTTTAGTCACCCGAAGGGGAATAGACACTAACAATTGTGTTAGCGTCTATTTTTGCATAATGACAAAAATGTATAAAATATTTCTGAAAACATTAAATTATTATTTTGGAAAATCAATTAAAATAAAAAATATATTTAGTGACAATGCCACCTAAATTTCCTTCAAAACCAACATGACTTCAGTAATGCCACGTCAGGTACGTATAGTTTACGACGCGTTTTCCTTCTACACGAAAAATCTTCAGGTTTTGACTCTTTGAGCGCACGGTCGGAAGAAATATATTACCTTATTAGCTTTTACTGCATTTGAAAGGCTTGTGTTTGGATGGTAACTTTAACCAACTGATCCCTCATGACCAACGGTACCCAAATTATAGAAAATGGGAACACGCTGAACCAAATAATAAATCCTGTTCTTTAGCAGAACCCGTGATAAAAGTTCAACGCTCAAACTGTTAAGCAAAAATAATTTGTGAAGGTTAATGACTAAAGTAAGAAATTACTTCCTTCATCTAAAGTTAGCTAATGAGTAGCTTGTGCGGGCTGAAGTAATTTGGAGCAGCAATAACGTTTAATTTTATCTAAAAGCAGTTGTAACAATTAAGGTTGGCGTACTAAAAAAACGACTTAAGTTATTTTATCGCGAAATCTCTGGCAAGCCCGAGTTGAAATCAATGACCGAGATTTGAATATCTAATTCGAATTAAAAAGGAACAGATAATGATTACGGGGGTGGCTTAATGAATGATAAATAAAGCCGTTTTAAAAGGAAAGAGTTTGTTAAAAGAATAGGCGAAAAGGCGACGGCGATGTCATCAATTATACTGTTGTAACTCTATCTAGGGAACTTGCCTTTTAACTTTCTTAGCAATTATTTAAGACGGGTCAGCTATATAAATATTGTCGATTAGATTTTTGTCGTTTTTAAGAGGAACGGAGTTTTTAACGTCACTTCTCTTTCTATCTCTCCGTCCATATGTCATATCGTCCTTAGCTCATCTTTGAACATAATGAATTACAAACTTGATACTTAGATATTTGTAAAAAATATCAACCCGTAAAGAAATATTGTTTATATCTAAATTGCTTTATTTTTCGCATAGGTGAAAAGGTAGCCAAAAAAATATACGCTAGCAACTTTAATTAGATTACAAGGAACGATGTATATGTTTGATATTTTTATAAATATTAGTAAATAATAAAACATGGGCTATCAAAGTTGCTGGTTTATGTCGATTTTTGTTACGGGGTCTATCTTTAAAACTATGCTAGAAAACTGGATTCACCGAAAATTATGTATAATCCTTGAACTTTTAAAAAACGTATTTTGAACATGGCAATATAAAATCAGGCGACGTCTCCTCATTGAGTCTCAGTAGTGTGTCAGTCTCTTGCTTGTCTTCCTGTCTTTGTCATTCATTAAAACGTGTCATATACAATGGAAGTATAGCTGTGCCATCGAGAAACTAACTCAAAGCTCGTTGAGCTGTGCATTATATGTTTATGTAATTTTTTCTCCACTTTATATTGTCGCGATATTAGAGCGTACCATAATCTTCCTTTTTTATTTAAATCAATGATCATAATATACTTTATTTGTTCAACACATATTGAAAATGCTGATCTATAGTTATGAATTTGTGATAAAAATAAGGTTTAATAATTTTAAGGGTTATTTCAATACGGAACACTAGTATACCTATAGTTCAGCCGCCTCGCACATGCCAAATTTATATATATAAATATTAACAATTGGTAAGCGTTAAAGTTTTTAGTGTTAGCCCATTTTGTAACTATTTAAAATACTAAACAAGTCAGAAATACGAATGTTCTATACATTGTGTCCCGTAATATACTTTGTATATTTTATATCATATTCTACTATAACAGAAAATGCTGAAAGCAGCGATTCAAAATGCAGTAATAACGCTGTGAACAAAGAAAACTGTTTTGCTTTCCCGTTTTGTGTTTCGATATGATGAAGGCTCAACTTGCACATGGCTGGGCTTCTGTATTTTTTTACAAGGTAAAAAATATATAATGTAAAACAAATTAATTATTAATAATGGCATAACTAAGCAATAACTAACTGATACTGATCACACTAACAAAGTGTTTTGTAAAGATAACAGATTTATGTATGACCTATGAATCATTGCTTGAACACTATACCTAAACATATTTTCATTATCAGCAGTGTTTTATTGATTCAAAAATTGATGCTGTGCTTGCAGTTACGGCTAAAATTGCGCACATGTAATGAAATAATCACGGGAACCAATAATACATTCCCTGAAAAGTAGTAAAGAGCTCAACAAAGCAAAGTATATTTCAAGCAAATCCCTTGAAATCGACACAGCAGTTTCCTCAATAAAGAACGTGTCCGCAGACGCTAAGGATCGATTAAGACATCATCTCGTAAAGCCTTCTGAAGCTCGTAAAAGCTACTTATATACTGGTAGAAACATACGTTACGTCGAATCACTGTCGTGTTACTAACTTAATACGTTTAATATATAGTGGAAGCGGGTGGGCATATAATAAGTACTTATAGTAATTTCGTACAGGATAATTTTCGTTCGAGACTCCAATCTTTAGATGACTTGGGGCTGATCTAATAGATTTGCACGTTATTATAAGCGCTATACATTTGTATGTATAGCGCTTATTTGTCTTGAATTAGCGTCATAAGTGTTTAGTCCTTTCAATATTTGGGATAACATGTTTTTATTAAGCACAAATCCTTTGAATTATTAACCTTAGAATTAAAATTATTATAAGAATTAAGAATCGAGACTACTTTCAAAAACGAAGTTCAAGCTATGATGCTGGTACATATTTGGCTAAACGAATAAGCATTGCCATTCAATGGGGCAATGCTGCCAGCATGCTCGGCACGCTACCAACTGGTAGTGGGCTAGAGCATTTGGACTGCCCGTGAGTCTGCAACGACTTATAGGTTGTCTAAGTGTTTTAATTGTAGTAGTTGTAGTGTTGTGAAGTTCGTAGCATTTTGTTAATAAAGGCATCCCGCCGGTAAAAAAGTAATAATTAACAATGATTTACACATTCTTTACCGAATGCAATGCATACTAATATTTACATGCTACATTCATTTTTAACAGTTGTTAAAACTGTGAGACGGCACTTTTGGCATTTCACTTGGCTACCCAGTTCTAAAGCCCCAACAGAAAATGTTTATGGCAAAGCAAGGATCCTTTACGAGCAGCTTGGGACACGGAATTGTCAATTAAATTGCTATAACGTAAATCAACATATTGTTGAATAATTCTTAGTAATTTATTTCAATTAAAACAAGCATTTAGTAGATTTATGTGTCACCTATTAGACGTAAACAACATTAAGTAAATGACAACGACGTTGAATTTATTCGACTCATGCTTTGATCATGTGGGCGTAATCAACTTCTGCTTCTGACTTCGTCCTATTGCAAGATATTTAAATCCATATGTATCAATATGTATGACTGAAAAACACACGTCATGGGTTAGAGTTAATTGCGTACACTTCTCTGTCCCCGTTCTATCTCTAGATCTTATCAAATCCACTTTAGTAAAAAATATGTCCCAGAAAATCACCCAAAATAATAACAATTATTTACAACAATTATTTTGGTAAGTATATTGTAGCAAAAACCATTTTTTTGCCATTCTAAAAAATGGGAGATTTTACCAATTCGATGTATCTTGTGTTGAAATTTGATGTAAAAATAGGTATGGGCCACGGAATTTAGGTCATAAATCCGCGGTATGGGCAGTACTTCTCGGGACGAACTTGCACAAAGACTTCTAATGCTACTATAATTGCTGTGACATCGTTCATTGTTTATGGATAAGTCTTGGGATAACTTCATAATTATAGATTTTATATGACATCATTATTTTCATACGATTTAGTAGGTAAGCTATGTACTGTTCTTTGCGGTTTCAACTTATGTAGGGAACCACCACGCAGAGAGCTGGTCTGCTATTGGCATCTATAACTAGCGTTTGTCTGCTTCGGAGTACTCGTCAAGCCATCGTTGGTCATAGTTGTTGTCTTTATTGCAGTTGTACGATAAATTGGAGGCCTTCGGCAGTTCAAAAACTTTGCATAGTGGCGTTTTACAAAAATCGCCTAAAAACACGTTGAAAATCTGTCGCCAAGCTCCTAATGGTGTGCTCCAACAGCTGCACTTGACAGCCAGTTTTCATTATAGGTTTAGCCTTTTACTATCATAAACCACATCATGACAAATCCATGATGTGGTCTAAGATAGGTTAGATTGTAACCAAGCCTAATTATTTACTAAATGCTTTGTCGGCAAGCTATAGTATTTAGGTGTAGTTGGTCAGTTCATATATGAATATAAATTCTTGTATCGATTCTTGAATCTATGTGTTGCGTAAATAGAATTTTTAGCTGATGAGAGGAAAATGTATTGAATCACTTACCCAGTGCCGCGTGGCGATAGCTCCTGTTACCGGGCCCGGGTTTGATTCTAGAAAGGTTTTGCAGGTTCTGGCGACTCGTGTATGTTCCTTATGCTAATTTCACAAGCACTTAAAATATTTGGAGAAGATAGTATTATATTCCTCCGCGGTTTGTGTCACACGCGAAAAAGTCAGCGAACGAGATGTTGCTGGGAAGACGGACGTCGTAAGAGTGTTTTGTTTCTAATGTGATAGGTGGCAGCACTTGTGGCTGCTGGGAGCGTATACCGCCTGAAGATAGTGCGGATGCTTCAAGTTTATGACCCAATACATTTCCATTTTAAATTATTAAAGATAATGAGTATTGTATTGTTTGCGCTAACAGGATTAAGAGAAGCTAGATGCTACTTATCCATAAGGCTTGACAAATGCTAATGGTAATACGGAACATGCCGCCGACCTTAAAATATGTACGTATTTTAACTAAATAGGTACTACTACTAACTACATCTAAAACTACAACTAGAATATCTATTGTAAATAGGATAATATCTACCTATTCGAGGGGTAGAGGACAGACCTTCACGACAGGTCTCTTTGTAAGGGAATTACCCATGCGCACTGTGACTACACGAGTAACACCGTCGGTTCCGGGATGTAACTTGTGCACACGTGCCAGACGCCACTGCAAGGGCGGCAGCGAGTTGTCTACCAGCACCACTACTGTACCCTCGGTGAGGGGTGTGTGAGATGACTCGCGGAACCATTTACTTCGTTGGGAAAGCTGATGTAGGTATTCTACGCTCCAGCGTTTCCAAAAATGTTGCACTGCTTTTTGTATAACTTGCCAGCGAGCAAGGTGTGATATATTTTCTAATTCATAATTCACTTCTGGAAGTGAAGTTAATGGTTCCCCGATGAGAAAATGTCCGGGTGTTAGTGGTAAAGGATCAATAGGATCGTTACTTTGAAGAGTTATAGGTCTAGAGTTTAAAACGGCCTCTATTTGACATAGAAGTGTATTAAACTCGTCATAATTTAAAGTTAGATTGCCTGCGACGCGATGTAAATGGGTCTTCATGCTTTTGACCCCGGCTTCGAAAATTGAACCAAAATGGCTTGCGTATGGTGGATTGAAATGCCACGTAATAGAAAGTTGATTAAGTTTATGGGTAAGTTCCGTTTGATTGGTAGCGTTATTAAGAAATGTGTAGAGTTCCTTGAGATATCTGTTGCAGCCAACAAAGTTGCGACCGCAGTCAGAATATATATCAGTGCATAACCCACGCCGGGAAATAAGGCGTCGTAAAGCATTGAGAAACGATTCAGTGGATAAGTCAGGTACGACTTCCAAATGCAGTGCTTTTGTTGACGTACAAACAAAGACGCTGACGTATGCTTTTATAACTTTAGAATTACGTTGCGGACCAGATTTAAGGTAAAAATGGCCGGCAAAATCAACGGCTACGTGCAAAAACGGGCGAAGAGCACGTACTCTTGCAGAGGGAAGAGGCGCCATAATAGGCTGCGGCGCAATAGGTCGAGTGCGAAAGCATCGCACGCAAAGTCGGGTTTGGGAGCGAATAGCGCGGCGCGCTGATAATATCCAGTATTTCTGAGATATTAAAAACTGTAAGGTTTGCGGACCTACATGTAGATGAGTCAAGTGGTAATAATTTATTAAAAGTTTTGTTATTGCATGTCGCTGAGGTAAAATGATCTGATGCTTAGCATCGTAAGGAAGGTGGCAATGTTGGATTCGGCCGCCGACCCTAAGAAGACCGGCTTGATCTAGAAAAGGTCTGAGTTTTTGAATACGGTTAGAGCAGTTATCGCCATTAGAAATGCGCGATATATCGTCCGCAAATTCTTGTTGTTGAACAAGATAAATTATTTTATGGAGAGCTGTTTTTGTTTCGTGGACTGTAATTGGTAAAGATAATGATATCGTAATCTTATGACATTTTTGAGCTAGGCGCATAAATAGAGAGAATACCCGTAGAAGCTTGGTTAGCGACGAAAATCGCTCGATGAATTGTGTCAAAAATTCAGGTTCGGAAGCTGACGTAGAAACAAACGCAAGTAAGTTTTTACGACGTTCTTCATCGGTATTAAGGTCAACTTTTGAAACTGGCCACTTCGTTTGGTCATCAGAAAGCCAAGAAGGGCCATGGAACCAGTGCTGTTGATTTAACTGTGAAGGTAAGACACCGCGGGACGATATATCCGCTGGGTTATCTTCGGATCTCACGTGACCCCAGTGTGCAGCAGGAACACGTGATGTTGTCTCAGTTATGCGATTAGAAACGTAGGTACGCCACTCATGCGGTGGTGACCGTAACCAAGCTAAAGTGACTGCTGAATCACTCCAGGCGTAAACGTCTTTAATAGATATAATGTCACTATAAGTGTTTAGAATCTTTTCTATCAATTTAGATAGGAGAAGGGCACCTGCTAGCTCTAGTCGTGGAAGACTGACCCGTCGTAACGGGGCAAGTTTCGTTTTTGCCAGTAGTAAGTATACTTGCATAGTACCACATGCATCAATAATACGAAGATAGACGCATCCTGAAATTGCTTTCTCTAATGCATCTGAAAAACCATGTATTTGGACTTCAGTACTGGCCGGAAGTACATATCGCGGTATTGAAATAGTCTGTAGTAAGTGAAGTTCAGATATGAACTTGAGCCAAAGCTCGCTTATTCCTTGGGGTGGGGCTTCGTCCCAGCCTGTTCCAGCAACCCATAGAAGTTGAATCAAATGTTTTGCTAGTAATATGATCGGACTTAGAAATCCTAAAGGATCATATATCTTAGAAATTTCCGAAAGCATTATGCGTTTCGTACATGTTTGAGTTGTAGATTGAACTTTGTAGGAAAAGCAATCTGAATGGGGACTCCATTTGAGACCTAGTACTTTCACTGAAGAATCAGAGTCAAGTGCTGATAAAATGTGCGAGTCGTCTTTGTTACATTCATCGTTATGAACAGCAGATAAAAATTCAGAACTATTGCTTGTCCATTTTCGTAACTCGAAAGAGCCTGCTTTGCATATAGCAGTGAGTTCGCGTTGAAGAGAAAGAGCATCTTCTAGAGTCTGCGCCCCAGAAACACAATCATCAACAAAAACTGAGTTTAGAAGTACTCGAGAAGCAAGTGGATATAAAGCTGCCTCATCCAGGGCTAATTGGCGTAGAACGCGCAATGCAAGGAAAGGTGAACTGGCAACACCGAATGCCACCGTGCATATGCGGTATTCTTGGACAGGATCAGTGGGAAGTTTTCGCCAAAGAATCCGTTGGAAATCGCGGTCTTGTACGCGTAGGTTAATGAAGCGATACATCATTTTGATATCTGCAGTAAAAACAATTTTGTTTAATCGGAATTTCAAAAGAACTTCAGTTATATCTTGGTGAAGTTTTTCAGCAATTAGTAAATTGTCATTGAGGGAGCGTCCGGACGTAGTCTTGCATGACGCATCGAAAACTATCCTCACTTTAGTGGTAGCCGCGTTTTTTCTTACTACGCAATGGTGCGGTATATAGTAAGGCGTTTTTTCGCAGTTTGAAGGATCTGGGACTGTCTCCATATGACCCATATCTAAATATTCCTGAAAACACTGGGTATACTCTGCTCGTAAAGCAGGGTCATGCTCAAGTCGTTTTTCGAGTTTGTGTAAACGAGACAAAGCGATATCGCGAGAATCCCCGAGAGGGGGAGCATCACTTTTGAATGGAAGTGCAACTATATATTTTCCGGTTTCATCACGGCTGTGAGTTTCAACGAAAATCTTCTCACATAGTTCTTCCTCTTTAGTCATTAGTTTGTGTTCAGAAACTGACTCGAATTCCCAGAACTTCATAAGCTGCAGGTCCAGCTGACAAGTGCTTAGGTTTGTATGCACTTGAACAGGAATTGAGTGTGCGATTTTACCATTTAATAAATAGCCAAATATGCTGTTGATTGCTACTGGTGTATTGTGTGGACCTTTAATATTGTCATTTAGTAAAATGCGGTCCGTGTAGTCAGAACCAATAAGTAGCTCTACGGGACGTGCCGAACGTAATTCAGGGTCCGCAAGAGGCAAATTTTGTAAGTGCGATATTTGTTCGAAAGTACTTGGAATGGAGGGGACATACGACGTAATCTTTGGTAAGATCAGTGCTCCAACTAAAAGTTTCGGTTCCGTCTTGTCATGAGGCGTAACTTCAACGATGACAAACCCACGCGGCTGCTCGCTTCTATCCCCTATTCCCGACACTGTTGTGCTAACATGCGTGTGAAATCGCGGCAGGCCTAAGCGCTGAACACATGATTCCGTGATAAGAGTAGCCTGCGAACCCTGGTCCACAAGGGCACGCACGGGTCGTGGGGTGTAGGTACTGTAGGTACTTGAATCTGACGGACGGACGTTAACGAGCGCGGTAGTGAGTAAAACCGTACAATTGTTGTGATGCCCCGAAGATACATGCAAGGGCGCGAGCGCATTCGATGTTTCCGCTACCAAGCTGGCATGCTCAGGGGAAGATTCCGCTTCTAAACCAAATGTTGATCTAGGGGAAAATGAATCCGCTGCTAGGCCCGAGGCAGGCGTAGATGTTTTTGCAACCAAGTCCCTATGTTTAGGGGAGTAGATATCCGCTACCAAACTGGGGGATTGGGGAATAAATGAGTGTTGATTCGAAAACGTCACATTAGATACGTTCTTATCTGAATCTGTGTCATTATGTATAGAAGTGTGGTGCCGCTGTGAGCAAACACGACAGTTGTGCTTTGATTTGCACTCGTTTAAACTATGACCAGCACATAAACAATTAATGCATATTTTGTTTAACGAAATAAATTGTTTTCTTTCAGTTAAAGTCAGTTTATTAAAATGTTCGCATCGATATAAAGTATGTGAAGAATTCTTGCAAAAGGTACATTTTACTTTCGGCGAGTTATCATTAGTATAAGTAGCAGCATGAATGTTCACGGCGCTGGTGTGACGCGCTGGTGTGGCCGAGCGCTGCTGATCTGAGTAGGAGCGGGCGATGACGGAGCGCGCGGCGGCGGCGGCGGCGGAACCCGCGGTGGCCGAGCCCGTGAAGCGCGCGGGATGCGCGAGCAACGGCGCGTATCGAACGGCATTCATCGCACGGCTCTGTACTGAGGATGACATAACTTCCGAGGCCGATAACTCCTTATCGAGGAACTCTAGTAATATATCCACAGAAGGTATTTCACTTGATGACGTCAGAGAAATTTCAAAACGTTTGCGAATTTCAGGGGTAATTTTGCGTAACAAAATATTTAAAAGTATAAAACTCCAATGTTGAACCGGTAGATCTAAAGATTTTAATGCGGTTAAATTCTCATGATAAACGTTAAGAATATGACGTAAGCTTTGTTCTGTGTTTCTTTCATTCATGGGTTGAACGTCTATTATTTTATCTAAGTGTTTAGTAGCAATAATGCGCTTGTTTTCATAACGATTCAGTAATACTTGCAAGGCATTTTCGTAATTAACTTCAGTTATAGGTATTGATTTGATTAAATTAAGTGGTTCACCGCGTAACGACAACAACAAATATCGAAAACGTTCAACGTTTGATAAACTTGAATTATCATGTACTAACGATTTATATAAATCGTAAAACGCATTCCATTCTGTAAGACTGCCGTTGAATGTAGGCAAAGATAACACGGGCAGGCGATGGTGAACCGGTTGCTGTGGCGATGTGTGCGCGCAAACAGCTGATGCATTTGCAATGCTTTGTTTACGTTTGATTTCTTTCGTTTCATCCAGAACGACTTGAATTTTGTAGTATAAATTATCAAATTGTTCGCGAATGGCTAAATGTTCCTCTTTTTTGAATTCACCGTTTTTTGCTGCATATTTTTCGATTTTAAGTTGAACTGCTATGAATTGCTTTTTAATTAAATTTAATTCTTTTACACGGACACGAAATTCGGCTTCATCTTCGGAACAATCAATCATACGCCGAAGACTTGAAATACATAAATCTCTTTCGAAAGTAAGTTGTTCGTATTCCATGATTCTGCTAAGAAAGTAGGTAAACCAGTAATAGAAGTACGAATATTACGAAGAACTTGCGGTGATTGATACGTTAAAGTATATGTTATATTGAAATAGATACGAGTATAGGTATTTATTAATATGTAGTATGTAGTTTGATTGTAAGACTTTTGATGTTAATATTTAAGAATAAGGCTATTAATAGATTAAAACATTCTCACGCGTAACGTAAAGAACGTCTTAGGGATAGTGACCAGTGCGTAACGCTAGTGCGACTATCGCAATACTATAATAGTAATTGACAAGTATTGGCAAATTATTAGATGTTTAATAATTAGTGTATGTGATGTACTATGTACGTAATACTATAGTACGTATGGTGTGTATTGTCGTAAACAGATACAGCTAAATAACTAAAGTGCATATAGGTATATATATACATATAAATCTTAAATACTTTAGAGGCTTATCGCTTTTGCTATCGCGCGCTTGCAGTGGCGCTCCAGCATTCGTGCACCGCTTCGAGTAAACTGCGTTTGTGTGTGAACACTATCTACCCTCGGAGAGAAAAAAATGTTAAAGTGGCAAAATTTCGAATATTTTGGCTATTTAACTATAACTAAACTATTGAAATACGTAATATGACAACAGATAATTACAATACTCAGTGGATTGTTCTAGTACAATCGCTGCCTGAGATTATATTTCGTAATTAGAACCGACGCGTGGGGTTCGTAAATTATTGGAATTTTGTTAGTTCTCAGAGACAATTAGCACAAACAATACACAAGACCATTTGCTATTCGGTTCGAAGGTCCAAAATTATGTTGCGTAAATAGAATTTTTAGCTGATGAGAGGAAAATGTATTGAATCACTTACCCAGTGCCGCGTGGCGATAGCTCCTGTTACCGGGCCCGGGTTTGATTCTAGAAAGGTTTTGCAGGTTCTGGCGACTCGTGTATGTTCCTTATGCTAATTTCACAAGCACTTAAAATATTTGGAGAAGATAGTATTATATTCCTCCGCGGTTTGTGTCACACGCGAAAAAGTCAGCGAACGAGATGTTGCTGGGAAGACGGACGTCGTAAGAGTGTTTTGTTTCTAATGTGATAGGTGGCAGCACTTGTGGCTGCTGGGAGCGTATACCGCCTGAAGATAGTGCGGATGCTTCAAGTTTATGACCCAATACATTTCCATTTTAAATTATTAAAGATAATGAGTATTGTATTGTTTGCGCTAACAGGATTAAGAGAAGCTAGATGCTACTTATCCATAAGGCTTGACAAATGCTAATGGTAATACGGAACACTATGTAAAAAAAAAAGATATATTATAACTAAAATAAAACTAATATTCTCGTCTGCCATTCGGACACCAATATAGTCAGATGAGTCTAAGTACCTTCTTGTTAATAGAAGTTAGCTATAGTCTTAATTGTTACGTAGAAGCTCGACAACGTATTTTGTTCCCAAGTCTTACAGTGCCTAGTCCCTTTTGAAAACTACTTCAAATTGAAACCAAACTTGCCTGCGGCACTAAGACGCTTAAACGCTAACTTCTTACTCAATTTTGTGTTTCTACAAAATACTTACCACTTAAAATTGTATTAATTCGCAAGCACCAATTTTGACCGACTTCAAAAAAGGAGGAGTTTCTCAGTTCGACTGTTTTATGTGTCCTTCTATATCTGGTGCTAGTCATGTGATCCGTTGAAATATGAGTGAGACATGACAAGTAGTATTTGAGTTATCCCTAATAATGCGTATTTCATCTTTGAAGTCGGTGTTTTTGTTAAAATAATTGATACACTACGAATAAATAATGTATTATTCGTAGTTGATATATTATGTTAATACATACAATTAGCTATCTACGATGTTCAAATACCGCGCCATAGTCTAGCTGCGCCCCTGCTGGCCAAGAGGAGAACTAACATTGACAGCTGTAATTAACACCACAAAAATTGTTTTTTTTTTTTTTATGTTATTGTGAAGAAACAAGCGCGAGGCCCACCTAATGTTAAGCGGGATCCTCTGCCTATAACAGATGCATTTCATCACAAGTGACGAACTGCACTGCGCCCATCACTTGAGACATACCTGTTAAGTCTCATTTTTGCCTGTTATTTCACTGGCTCTCAAGGACTGCTGCCGGAAAACACCGTTAGGTGCTTGGTGACAGATTTTCTACTTGAGGGTGGTCGCTAGCCAGGCGGGCATTCGCAAAATGCCCTTCCACCACGCGGTGAAGCTCAAGCTCTGGGCGGGATTCGAACCATGGACCTGCTGCGCGGCAGTCCATAGCCAATGCCACTGAGCCATCACTGCTTCAAAATTATACATTATTATTGTAATTAAAAAAAGTATTATATCAACTCCATCGTATTCATTCATTAAAAAGTATAATAATCAACACATGAAATGTACAAAGATTTTTTTAAGGCTAGAAAAATAGATTCTGTTCCCTTTCCTTCTGTTCCTCAGCTTTCTGTTGAGGATAAAATGGCACACGCAGGCTTCGTGTATATCTACAAAGGTCCGGTTTTCCTTGACTATGACCTGTGATGAATATTTATTAATAAAAAAAATATTAAATAACCAAAACATTTCGGCTTAAAATTACAAATCTAAGTGCTGATCCCCCAAAACAGAACTTATCTGAAAAATATATTCCTAACACCAATTTCATTTCTAACTAGATGATAGATCCGATGATATTCATATCACGTGAGATATATAATATAGGCCGCGTAGTTTACAGTTGGAGTTTCATGAAGTCCGCAGATAAATAATGAAAAAAACATTCAACTCAAATTGTTTGTTAGAACAAACAGAAGTCAACTCTAAGAGGTTGTTAGTATTGTTATATGAGGACACATGCGAGTTACCTAGCTTATTCTAACTTTTAAAACTTTAATTTCTTACATAAATTTTACGTAACTTAATTTTATATTATACATGTTCTAGCTTTTCGACCGCGGTTCTTCCCGCGCGTATGTCGGTTATAGCGCAAAACCATCAACCTATTTATGTGTAGTTGGATAAAATCTATCCTGTGTTCTTTTCTGGTTCTCAAACTATTTCCACACGAAATTTCTCAGTGGGAAAGGTTGATGGGAAAAGGCCACGAGATGCAGACGCAGATCACCTAGCTGCTCGCCTGAATGGAAGATTTCACTGGGCTCCCTGTCTCTGTTGCTCTAAGAGAAGCCGATGATAGAGTAGCGTGGAAGCAGCATATGTATGTAGACGGTGGAGTACCACACTTTGTTTAGCAAATAGGTATAAATGTTCTATAAGAATAACCGTGTTATCAAGAGTAATATTGTACCGAACCTACTTCATAGGGGGATAAAAGATAATGATAATAAGATGACGATGTATAGTAGTAGATAAATGACAATGGTCGAAAATAAATTAACAGGTTATAGCACGATATTACTAGTTGTTTGCTTTCTATGGTAGATGGCTCCCGTATAATAAAAATGCTAAGAGCATTCTGTTAATACTAACAAAACTCTATAATAGTACGTTATTATTTAGTTTTATTTTAGCCATACAAAGATAAATTTTCTCGATCTAAATAGTCACAGCTCTATTCAAAGAAAGCGCGCCGAGGCCTATCTATATCACGGCGGCGCTTTAAGCTCTCGGGAGGCATTGATACTATATATTTCGTTTACTATGAGACGCATAAATAAAGTGTCAGATAGCGCTAGTAAAAAAATATATGTTTTTTACTATTGTTTGCACTTAGCACTTTTCCAATGAACCTGTTTGTTGAAGAAGGATCATAAAGTAGCCTGGCCGGTCACTTCTCCATACAAACGTCGTAGAGTGATCACTCCCTTACTTGAGATGTTAGGTCCAGACTTAAGCATAATACCGATTGTTATCGTCTTTATCTAGGCTTGTATGATGCCAAAATTTTAAAAAGATATTTAAGTTGTAAGTTATGAGCTTCAAAAACTTTATATGAAAATGTTTCGAGACTCATAATTCTCAGGTTAATTATTTGATTATAATTTCACCATCATACCAACCTAGATAATGACGAGATCAATTAATATTATGCTTTATTTTGGACCTAAATCCTCAAATAAGGGAGTGATCACCCTACGACGTTTATATGGAAAACGGGCCGGCCAGTTCACCCTTAACAAGGTTTTAATATACAACTTCTATGCCCTCAAAAGCACATAAGTGCCATTTATTACCCAAACATGTAAAAAGTGACCACATATATCTGTTAGAGGCTAGGTAGGCTCTGTTACGAGCGCTTCAAAAATAGATAAATGCCTTTTACCAAACCAGATGTTTCTTGATTCTACTTAATAACGTACCTACCGACTTAATATGGACTTAACTTTTTTTGGGTCAATGGTTTCGGGAAAGGGCTGCTGTCAGTACTGTCCGTTAGGTGTTTGGCGATAGATTTTTTTACTTGAAGGTGGTAGCTAGCCAAACTGGTAGTTGAAAAATGTCCTAACACCATGCAACTGCTATTCTAAGACACAAGTAGAACTAACACCAAAAGAAACCATTGGGTCAATACGGGTAATCTTGAAATTAGCGACAGTAATTGATTATTTTATCTATATATATATATATAACCAAGTATTAAAATCATGTTTTTATCATTTACTTATAGGTACTTAAGGAACATTACATTTTTAATTATAATTTTATATTTATTTTTATTCAATTATATAATATTTATGAACCCTATTTCCTATTAATTTGTTTGAAATAAACGATTTTATTTGCATGCTAATTCAAATCTGTGTGGTAGATGTAATTGATTTTAAAGACGTTTCTATTCACAATTAACAAATTTACTTTAATCGAACAGCTTAATGTGCCCTCCGAAGCAAGCAAATGGCTAAATGCTATAATCACTCTCTCACTGTATGGTCACTCATTAAATAAGTGACCGCATAGAACCTAGGTTAAATTAGTTGGTCTTTTAAGAATGACTTTGCTACGAGTATCTCTGCTACGAGCGCTACGAAAACAGCAAAATACCTTAAACAAACCAGATGTTTACTAGATAGTACTCAGGTAAAACTGCTTAATTGTTTACTAACTTGTACCTCCAACTGTTCCCATTCAGTAGAAGCGTAGAATAAATAATAGGTACTACGAGGTACGTTTTGTTTGCCTTGAGAACTTTCTTAAACGATTTCGCACTAAGTACCCCACTAATTGAATTTTATGCAAATAGATTCCAGCTAATGACTGCTGTATGGTAATAACTACGGGGAGCTTACGAGTCGTCATGGTGGTTGGTGTAGTTATATTGTTACGACTACAATATAATTCATTCCGTTTGGGCGTGGATTTATTACGTTCTTTTTTACTGCGTATATTTTATTTTTCATATGGAGTATGGCTCTAATTATGTTATTGTCTTTTTTAGTCTATTTTAGGTTGATTGTACGTATAAATATGTTAAGAAGTGTAACTCTGATACAGTTAGGTACTGATTTGATTTCGTACTCATTAATTTCATAATGCACAAAACACGCACAAGCTTCCGAATTCAATTGTATTGAATAGATTTAGCGTTAAGAAATGATCGCATCTGATTGGTCGCATCAAGGTAGTGTTTTTTTTATGCTATGAAGTGACGAGACGAGTGAAACGGTGTCTGATGGTAAGCATCACGTCTGTTCATAAACAGTTGCAGTGTCATTGATCTGTACACTGCACTGCGCTCGTCACTCCGAGGCATCCGTTCTAAAGTCTCGTTTGCCCAGTAATTTCACTCGCTACAGTGCCCTTCATACCTAAACACAGTGCAATACTGCTTTGAGGCAGAATACATGACACTGCAGTGGTACCCGACGAGACGGCTTCTTGCTTAAGAGACCTACCATCTAGTTGCTGCCTGTTTAGCACTACTCAGGGACCACGTGTAGAGAATCAAGTTTAAGGGTACTTTTCTACAGACGTGGGCAGCTCAGCCCCAGTTGCGCCGCACGATACACTTTTTAAACCACGCCCGCCACGGTAAGGTTTGCGTTCTGCTATTTGTGAGCTTGACTTGTACTTCTTTACATACTTATTCGTTGGGTTGATGCGTGGCTTCAGGTGTGTAATGTTTTAGATCGAGGCGTTTTTGTACCTCAGAGAAGTTATTTGGGTAAAGTGAAAAATTCAGAAAACTACTGGCTACTTATCGTTCAATCGTAGACTTCTCTAGTATATGTCATGTCATACGAATTCAGTATTAAGTACAAGAGTTATTGCGTTTAAAAAAGGCTCGTGCATAAGGATGGTTTGTAAAGTTTGACGGTATGGTAACATATAATATGAAATCTTTAGTAGATTATTCTAAGATCTCATTTTTACCTTTACTCTCCGGATTTGACTCGATTCTATTTCGGGGCGATATGTCTTGCAACAACAACGGTCAGTTTGGGGTGTTTTGTGCGACCTTTAGTATTTCATGTGTGTGTGTGTTATGTCGTCTGTGTTGCAGTAAATTTTTCACAAATAAAGCATAGGTAAGGTACAACTTAAAAGTGGGGGAATGGATAAAGTCCTAATAACTACAAGTAGTACTTACATTTTGTCTAAAAAATATCAACTTTTTCTCTCCTTATTCAAGAGTATTGTCTGAAACAGCATCTGTAACAAAAAAAAGAACAAAGGTTTTTATATGGTCCGGCAAGCAGTTAATAAAAAGGGGATGTAAATTCGACAGGTGAGAAATAATATATTACGATAATGGGTAAGTACAATTATGGTCCACCAGGCTTCGACAAACAATTAATCTTTTATCAGCTAGAACTCGTTAATGTCCAGAATGAAAATAAAACAAACTACAGTTGAAATTAGGGTCATATCAGCGCAACAACCACTGCAACGCAACGGTTACTACAATGGTTCGTCTGAAAAGCGAGAAAAAAAAATATTACACTGCTGTATTTTAAATTAGATAGATTTTTAATTTCAGAAAACAATCTTGGTTTTTGTTTTAACGTTTGTATGTTAAATATGTGGACAAAGATGTTACGATCGATAATATTTAAACATGTTTGAGTATCTCATGACTGTGAAAGTAGATTATAATACTCTATTACTATAAGGGTCCAGTGGATGTCGTAAGAGGCAACTAAAGATAACACATCAGAAGTAACGGTTTCTGAGGAACTGATATTCTACATATCAGACATACATCTTCAGACACTGCGATCCCTAAGACGGCTGCCAGCGTGAGGATTATACCAACCCCCTCCCCCCATAATGGGGGAGGCTGAACTACAAAATATCTGATGACTGTGAAAGAAGATTTTAATACTAATTTGAACAGTAAAAACAAAAGCCGTAGAAAGGAAATTAGAAACAAATTAATCGTTTTACAGTTTACGCAAAACAAAATTCTGACGGTATCGTATACATATTTATCAAAGCGTAACATGTACGTAGGTAAGTCACACTAAAAACTACATAAATTTCACAAATAATAAAGCAGTGCAGTGCCACTGCCACCGAGCAGGGGTTAATAGTTCGAATTCAAGCGATACAGACTTGAGCTACACTGCAAGGTGGGATAGCATTTTACGAATGCTAATCTGGCTACCATCCTCAAGTAGCAAAACTGACACTAAACAGTGCGTGTCGGCAGCTGTCCTTGAGACCCTGTACTTTCCAGGCTATACCGTTTACCATCATTGAATACATCATCACCAACAGGTGCAGATCAAACGTATCAGTTGTAAAAGATAAAGAATTTTGCCTACTTTTTTGCCCGCGTTGGTTCATATGTTACCGAAATCGGATAAATATTGTACCTTAGTAGGGCCTATATTGTATAACCAATTTCGGTTATTCATAATTACTTTTCTGAATTGCCTTTATTGAAAAAATACTACGAACTATATACAACGCTACAGCTACAACAATGAAAGCATTTAGACAACCTACAAGCCATAGCAGGCTCACACTTTTTATTTGCAGCCTACCTAGCATGCAAGCAGCATTCCCCGTTGGATTCAAACGCTTATTTGTTGAGGCAAATATGTGCCAGCATTTTAAATACGCGTCGCATCGACCAAGCGCTCTAATAAGTTTCGAAAAATAATTTAGCTCCCAGCCACCACGGACCAAATGACTCTACACCAAACGGCTAAAATATGTAACCACTAACATGATAAACATACTTACGCCACTTAAGTTGTTCTACCGAAGCTGCGGCGCGAGCCCTCACGTTGGTTTCAAAATGATGTGACTTTGCGTCCCTATCCCTATGCTCCTCAACCTCACAGGGCCCTTCCTGCAAGCTTGCACACAAGCCATATCATCCATATCAGCTTTCAAAACGGACTCTAATGTATCTCTTATTAAATTGTCTAAGCCAAAACGAAGCTGTGTTTCCACCGATGACAGGCAACATCCATAATTATATAATTCCACACATAAATTTAGGAATGAAAAGGCAAAATTAACATATAATTATGATAAAAGCCATATACATATAGAGAGCTAGAGGTACTTCTAAACTTTTGAAATTATTCTTAGAGAATTGGTGATAAAAATTCATCAAGAATCGGTCAACCAAAAAGACGGAGCGCCGAACTTTTTTCGACCTATTTTATATTAAGTGCCAGTAAATTTCATTATTCATTAATTGTAACTTTATCCCTACAAGTATAGCAAACAAAAAGTTCGAGTTAGGATTTTTTTTGTCAAGGCTAACAATACGAAAGTCATATACTTAGAATTACTCGCAAGTCATTCACTATAGTGTTTGCATCTCTTTCTCTGCTTCCTTCATCCATTTGGATCCATTGGTATTTACCAAACTACGAATAAAGTATGTAGTTACCAAACGTTAAGTTTGGATGGTTCATTGGAGACGTTGAATTATTGAGTGGATGGCAGGGCTAAAGATAGCTAGTCCCAGAGGAACACATTGCTGATATCCTATGGAAGATAAGAGAACGTTATTTTGATATGTTCATTTAACGATTAGCCGTAGCATCGCAAAAACAAGTATAAATTTAATAAAAGAGTAAAAAACGCGACATAAAATTATTTATTTACTTTAAACGTGTTATCGTTCCATTGGAATTAAAACTGCATGTTATATATATTTATGGAATCGTTTTTAATGCCCTTTATTTTGATACCCCATACGATAGATTTGGAAGAAAAACTTTTATTTTTCTCACAATTTGGCGTCTCAAATCCGCCAGTGAGTTTTTTGTGTGAATAGTGTCACTTCATATATTAAAATCGGTTAACACTTTATGATGGAATAAAAAAACACATACATGGAACCTGACCATATAATGCTCCTTTTTTGCAGTCGTGTAAAAAGATAGAAGCGCTCGTAGCGAAGTTTACTTAGCTGTTCTCAACCGATCAGCAAAGTTAAGCAACGTCGCGCGCGGTCATGAGTTGGATGGGTGACCGCTAGTGACATTACTACTGAGCGTTTCCGTGCTTCGGAGGGCACGTTAAGCCGTCGGTCCCGGTTGTCGTCTTAGGATGACAGTCGTTATAGCATGGTGGTAGGGCATTTAGCGATTGCCCGCCTGGCTAGCTACCACCCTCAAGTAGAAAATCTGTCGCCAAGCACCTAACGGTGTGTTCCGGCAGCTGTCCTTGAGAGCCAGTACTTCTAGGTTAGCCTGAACAACATCTTCGACCACATCATCACTTACCATCAGGTGAGATAGAGGTCAAAGGCTTACCTATCAGGCATAAAAAAAAAAAAAAAAAAGACATTCATTATGTGATTGCGGATGATTATGTGACTAAGCAAACCTGAACACAATTTATTTCTGCGGATGACCGATAAACGTCTGCAATATCGAAATTCATCATTGTAATGTTCTAGGAATCTTTGAATTTCGAAAACAGCATGTCGCACGTCTATAGAGCTTTTAGCAAACTGAAGATTTGGTTTTCTTTTTTTAATTAGCGCTGTATTTTTCATTCTTTTATAAGCATAAGTTAGCCTTTTTGGAAAGTGAAGATATGCCTAGACTAGTTTTTTTTTTATGTTATTGTGACGGAACACTCATGAGCCCCACCTGATGTTAAGTGAAATAACCTCTGCCTATAACAAACGCATTTCGTCAACGATGAATTGCACTGTGCCCGTCACACTGAGACGTCCAGTTGTTAGGTCTCATTAGCCTGTAATTTTTCTGGCTCTCAAGGACTGCTGCCGGAACACACTGTGAGGTGCTTGGCGACAGATTTTCTACTTGAGGGTGGTCGCTAGCCAGGCGGGCATTCGCAAAATGCCCTTCCACAATGCATTAGTTCTATATTGAGTGCTGGAATACAACATTGGTTCTTGGCAACTTGTATAATTTTACTTGAAGTTGGTAGCTAGTCAGAAAGTAATTGAATATTGCCCTACCTACCATTATTCGGTGAAGAGTAAGATGTAACCATGACCACCATACGAGGCTGTCTATACTTACTGCCACTGCACCATCAACGTCGCCACCCTTAATAGCTTAAGTACTCCTGTTGAATATCGTAAAAGGCAACTAAGATACTAGCATGCCCTACTGACTTTAAATGAAGTTGCTGCAAATCCGAAGCACAATACCTGGAGCTGGAGAGAGTGAGAGTTGACCTGAGATAAAAAGATATCTTTCTAAAAATTTGTATACAGGATTATTGGGAAAATGCTAACAACCTCTTAGGGTTGACTTCTGCTTGTCCCAACATATATTTGAAGGTCTGTCACTTAAGTCAAAAGGGCGCCTCTAACTAACGAGTTGAATGCAATTTTATGATGCAAAAGCACCTCTCCACAATGTTGATCAAGAAATGTGTGAAATGAATGCACATTATTAATTATTCATCTATATCTATACTTATAATAAAACTGTAACAGGTCCAAATCTGTACATTGAAGATATTTCGCAAAAAAAAAATTGAGAGCACTCTGTAGCTGATACTGATGCCAAAACTGTATTTTTTTTTTATTTTTGTCTGTCTGTCTGTCTGTCTTTCTGTCTATCTGTCTGTCTGTCTGTATCCCGGCCGCGCATCACTCCAAAACTACTGAATGGAATTCAATGAAACTTAAAACGATTTGAGTTCATACTACGAAGAAGGTTATTGTATACTTTTTATCCCGAAATTCAGCACGGTTCCCTCGGGAAAGGGGATGAAAGTCAAAACGTACACTTAGTTGTAATTTATTAACGCGTAGTCCGATTTGAATTATTGTTTTTTGTTAGAATAGTGACGAGTGAGCTCGGAACCCCACGGGCAGCCCGGCACCCCACGGGCAGCCCAGCACCCCATGGGCTATTAAACGGAATTCAATGAAACTTAACACGATTTGAGTTCATACCACGAAGAACGTTATTGTATATCTTTTATCCCGAAATTCAGCACGGTTCCCTCGGGAAACGGGATGAAAGTCAAAATGTTACTTAGTTGTAATTTATGAACACGTAGTCCGATTTCAATTATTCTTTTTTTGTTAGAATAGTGACGAGTGAGCTCGGAACCCCACGGGCAGCCCGGCACCCCACGGGCCACCCGGCACCCCAAGGGCAGCCCGGCACCCCACGGGCAGCCCGGCACCCCACGGGCATTCCGGCACCCCATGGGCATCCCAGCACCCCACGGGCAGCCTGGCACCCCACGGGCAGCCTAGCACCCCATGGGCAGCTCGGCATCCCACGGGCATCTCGGCATCCTTATTTAGATTTGCCAGCTTGCTAAGATAAAACTCTAAAATCTGGAACATTCGCCACAGTAATTTTTTTTAACTTAGATCTATCTTTTGCCGGATACATCTCGGAGACTGCGCAATGGAAGTGTACAATCTAATATATTTTTGTTCTACCGTCAAACAAGGAGAACCTCGGCAAAAAGATACCGTTTTATAATCGAAATTCCAAAGAAACGCACAAAGTACCTACTTTGCTTCAACATTTATTGTGCGAACTGCGAAGGAACTCTCTGAGTTAAACTACTGTCTTCTGGAAAAACAAGCTGGGAGTTATCAAACCCAAAGTAAAAATTTCCTTTCTGAGCTATGCTTTATTAAGAGTGCTTCCCCACAGACCAAAGCGTTGCTTAATATGAGATAAACAGTGCTCAAATGTGAATAATTAGTTTGCAGGTACGGCAATCGCGAACGAAGTCGCTGGTACAGCTAGTCGTCAATATAGTTTCATTAACATACATTCCCGTGGCAAAGCATCATCAAAAGTTACCAGGACGATAGCCGACATGGGACAGGTCAGTCCACCCCGATATATCCCGGCACAGGAACCAACGAGCCATGCAGCTAATGCCTTTCTAGAGTTTCTAGCCATTATAAGGGCGACCAGAGAGGTCAACCATAGAAATTGCGAAAATATCTTGCAGTCTTTCAGGCTAGAAAATAAAAACCTATTAAAGGTTAGACTCGAAGAGGCAGAAGCGGCTATATACAACAATGACACATCCCAAGTCATCAAGGGGAAAATGTCAGGTAATTATATGGCGGCATACAATGCAACAGGCGGATTTGTGTCCCTGGACGAGGGAGAAACGGAGCAACTAGGTAGGCCTAAATACGTGATACCACAAAATGGCCCAATAGTAGAAACGGCCCAGTGCACCAAAATAATGTTAGATGACCGTATCTTCGAAGTGGCGAAATTTATTTTGCGGGGATCGTACATCGATGCATTCTGGAAACACTGGGAAGTACCGAAAATACAATGGGTAAATGGAGTTCCAGGATGTGGCAAAATAACTTGGGTGGAAAGGCAATTCAATGTGGACAGAGAAATTGTTATCACAACAACTACAGAAGCAGCGATATCTCTTTGAGATAAACTTGCGCAATGCCGAATCGGTCATCGACTGTTGACATACATCACCCAGGAGTTGTTATGCACGCATCGGAACCCAATGGGTGTGGCGTACGCACTCAGGGAAATATACTCTGGTATATATTGCTCAGCTCCCCGTATTAAGTCCTTTAAGCTTGAAAGGTACACGGGTATGGAAATCCTCGAATCCCCAACACCTCAATCCTGGTTCCCATCCAGATAGAAAATGAGACCATGACAAGCCAGGGCTACGGAGAGGGAAGAGGATAACGCACCCTTACCATGCACGAAACGCAGGGACTGACATACGATTGGTCATCGCCATCAAGACCATGAGCAGCAGGAAGCTGCACGAGACCGTCTGCTCTGGATGCTAGTGCTGATGACTTTACCAGAAAAAGAAAACATTTAACACTGTTCCCCCTTAGAATAAAAATAAATACTAGATGACACCACTAGAATCAGGTTGGTTGGCTCAGCTTTTTGCAAGTTTTATAATCTTTTAAGGAAGTATTAACAAAAAAAGCACGGCTTTATTTGTAGAAGATATTCGAATTTCGAGGCTAGCGATGCATGAATAAAGAACCGTTATTTATTCATGTGCTAGCGGTGAACTACTACACGCATCACACACATGCAAGAGAGGTGTTTGTGTATACAGCGCAACACTATCTTTATACTAGACTTGTGTATAAAGTGCAATATAGTAGTAGAACTTATAAGATACAAAGTTATAAAACTAATAACTTAATATTACCTACAAGATTTACTTTATTAATTTAAAAAAGTTATAGTCATCTGTATATATAAGCAATAGAAAAAAATCTTTGACATGGAAATAAACATGGACAAACTGATATTTTTTTTATATAACATTCTCAATTCTGTTTTTGAACTTGTAATGTACAGGTTGTTCAGATAGCGGATGAACATTCTTTTGAAGGCTGTTTAGCTAAAATACACTGAAATCAAAAATGTCAAAAAAAAAACTTAATATTTGACCGGACTGCCAGTTAACATAATTATCTAGTGTCAGATCTGCTGACTTAACCCGGTTATATTATACAGTGTACCAAATTTTTGTTTATTTAATTTCATGATCTTATATTATAAATTAATTTAATTGTGTTACCAAAGATTAGCAATTGGTACCTGAAAACTAGGTTATTTTGTAAATACGTCTTTTTACACAAAATAACACATTGTAATCAGATTATGTTATTTACGTGTCTGTATTAATTACCTACCCTATTGGCATAGAGTATTTCCAAATATGCTGACAGTTATAATAGTACTCTTAATATTGAAATCATTGCTTGCGTAAGTACAATTTATGGTAATAATTGGATAATTGGATTATTTATCTCTCACGTTTTACCTAATCTTGTTACTAGTATCCCGAACAATTATCATAAAATTTTCCAAGGGCACTTTGACAACTGATTTCAAGTTTCGGGGTCCGGTCAAGTCGCCCATTAAACTCCGGTGTCCATTTTTGAAGTGGGTGTTGACTAACAAAGTAAGCTGGAGACCCTTATAATTGAAGACCTTAAGTATGGCCCTGTAATTACGGAGCCTTATGAACCTTCAAGATTACATCGACTTTGTCCTCGGTCTTTCGGTATTTCTTCACAAAAAAGGCGCACTCTAAGTCATTCACCCTAATTGGTTTGTTAGCAGTTGAAACGAGTTTGGGACGAACTTCGTAAATAAATTCCTATACTTTTGTCATAAAATCATAATTGCGTTCATGTCATACAACTGTCATATAACATGATATGTACTTCTTCGCATGGATCTGTAGATATATGTCCATGACTTCTTCGTTATGTGGACTTACTACTATGGTTATGTTGTGTCTGTGTTTGGGAGAAACTGTGTTGATTTATTTTGAGACTAGCGCCCCGCGTTAAAAAGGGACAATAATTATGTTTTTATAAGTAGTCAATATGGATTATGATGAATATTATAAATGCGAAAGTTTAAAAGTAATTAGGGATGTGTAATATGAGTGTGTATGTTTTTTACTGCTTCATGCTTAAACAACTGAACCAATTTGGATGAAAATTGGCATTAAGATAGCTTTGGTCTTGCACTAACGCAAACTATATGTACTTTTCATCATTGTGTACGCCGCCGGTGAAACCGCGGGACGCTAGTATAAATACACGTACATGGCCCTTAAAATATAATATACAATGTACCTAATAAAAACATTCATTTTTAGAGTTTACTTCACCAGAACCTTGATATAGACGTGAAGCAATGATGGCCGAGCGGTATTAGCTATGGACTGCCGTGCAGCAGTTCTCTGGTTCGATTCCCACCGCCAGCTTGAGCTTCACCGCATGTGGAAGGGCATTTTGCGATTATCCGCCTGGCTGGCTACAACCTTCAAGTAGTGAATTTGTGGCCAAGCACCTAACGGTATGTTCCGGCAGCAGTCCTTGAGAGCCAGTGAAATTACAGGCACATGAGACTTAACAGCTATGTCTCAAGGTGCTTAGTGCTAGGCTTAGTGCAATTCGCGACTTGTGATGAAATGTATCTGTTATAGGCAGAGGTTAGTCCGCTTTTAGCATCAGGTGGGTCTCGAGCTTGTTCAGTCACAATAACATAGAAAAAATAGAAATGTCATTGCACCTGGCTGGAAAATTATTTGACGTGCGTTATTTCCCTAAGTGAAGGTGTAATTTTGCAAAAAGTGCGATCGGAAAGTAAATATAGCGAGTCCGTGTCAGGTCACATAATTTGACGTCATATTTTATGATGTGATGTTTTTGTCTCCATAAATATAACTACGCATAAAGTTTGTGCCGTATAAATGCTTCTAGATATGAATGTTAGGCATAAATTTACCCATCATATCTACGCAGACCTTTTCCCCTGAAACTGATATGAATTTAGCATCAATAGTTATTTCTTCAACAAGTGAGTTAAGATGTCTTATGCTGTACGAGTGCCTACTTCAAATTCCAAGCTGATTAAGTAGTCTAGAAACGGGCGTAGCGTATTCTAATATAGTCTACTAAGGAAAATAACGTTTTGCTCGTGGCGCTTTCATTTTATTAGAAAAGAATTATTCATTATAAAAGAACTTCATTATTCATTACGAGTATAAAATAACTTCATTAGAGGATGTAAAACAAAAAAATAATTTACCGGAATTTCATTTTTAAGTTTATTTTATTCTAAGAACTCACGTTCGAACATGTTTCTGCATGCCACTGTTACCAACTCTGACAAAATAGAAGAAAAGATGGAGTCTCGTAAAACATCAAACTGAAGCCACATTTTTATACATGTGTGCGATAGAAGTGTTGCCATATGAAAGCAAAAATAACTAAATTGTAGGATTTATGGGAGAAAATTTTTTGAAGATATAATATATAGCAAAATCTGTTCGAAATAATACTTCGCAATAACATAATATTATTTATATTGCGCAATATTATTATATCGCGCAATATTATTATATCGCGCAATATAAATTGCGCAATATACTCAATCTTCACAATTATTGTTTAAGATGTTTCGCAACTTTTTTTTAAGATATTCTAGACTTTACGTTCTCTAGGACAATAAATTATTGACTAAAGGCGTGTTAGGTTACTTATATGGCATGGTTTTGTCGCAGGTGCCGTAGTTGAAAAGAAAACTACTCGCCACATAGTTGGATGTATGTTACTACATATGTATGTTTGTTCACGTATTTCGCAGAAACTAGAAATTGTATTGCAAACATTCTTATTTCATTTAATAAATGACTTACAACTTAGGAGTTACTGTAATTTTTATCGAAATCGGTTCAGTAGTATTCAAGATATACATTATCAGCGGGATCGTCCACTGCTGAACACAGCCTCCCCTATTTAGGGGGATGTGCCATAATCCCCACGCTTGGCAGGCGGCTTGGGGATCGCAGTGTAAGTTGGCAGTTCTTTAGAAGGCCCTGCTGCCCACCTTCCAGTATTTTTCCCTTAGTCGCCTCTTACGACACCCATGGGAAGATATGGGGAGGTGCAATTCTAACCCAGCAACCCACGGGATTTAACTGAGATTTAGATTCTGCTATGTATAGGTCGCTTATATTAAAATGATCGGAACAAATCACGCTACTCTTCGATGGTTTCCACTCTTGATCATTGCGATTATTCCTAACCGCGGATAGCCAATCATCTATATAAGCACTCCTTATTGGAAACCTGAAATAATTAACAACAATAACACAGCAAGTATCACGGAGTGTTTTAAAAAATACTGCTAATTAACTATTTTCGTGTGAATGTTTTGGTAGCCTAGTCGATATTTCTAACTTTTAGACCTAGAGTTTCATTATTTACCATAGATAGATTATACTAAAAATATCAAACGAAAATTGGTTTGAGCATTCTGTGAAAATAAAATAACCGTTTCTATCATTTGAAGGACTTTTTCCCAAAATATTTTTATTAAAGTTAAGTTATTATTTTTATAACTGTTAAGTTATGAGAAATTTTAAATAAAATAAAAAAACAACGATAATGAATAGATTCAGGCGTTACTTTGCGGAAATCCATTTTTAATAATAACAAATACTTTTTAAATATTTTAAGAAAACATCAAATTAATATTTTAATAAAACACTTAAAAAATATAAAAATATATCTAGTGACAATTCCGCTTAATTTTCCTGCTAGGCCGACGTGACGTCACAAACGCCACGCAGCCAAACAGGAAGAATTTTCGACGCGTTTCGCTTCTACACGAAGCATCCTCAGGAGGTCTTGACTCTTCGAGCGCACGATCGAGAAATATTAATATTTCTCGATTATAATTTTTCGATCGTGCGAAACAACAAAACAACAATACTTGTTAAATGGTTTTCTATTTATCTACGGCATCTGCAACGGGAGCATATCATATGCGTGTCCTGACACGCTCTTGGTCGATTATTGTCTTCGTTAGTCATCAAAATGCAGGCTTTTGCCCAACTGTGGGACAATTATGTAATAACTTTTAACCTGCAAACTTTTAAAAGAAGTATTAAATTTCTTGGTCAAACTATCTAATTACTATATCAAACTATCTAACAACTATAGTTGCAGTGATAACAAAGATATTGCACTATAACTATAATAAATTAAATTTTACTAAAACATGATTAGTTGCAAATCTCTTTACTGGTTATTTCCACTATAAGATATGATAATACCTAGTGTTTCCTAATAAACATACGCTTGTTTAGATATAAAGTATATAATGTTACAGCTACACGAACCGACTATTAAAAACTGCACACTTTTGGAAACAACCTAAAATGTATGTCTGGCAACACTTTTGTTTACATTTTAATTAGAAATTATAACCTAAATTGTGTTGTATAATATTAAAGAAAGTACATTATATTTAATACTTACGTGTGTAGTATTAAATATAATGAATATTATATATAATATAATGTACACTATATATATTATAGTAGTGTAATACTCAAGTCGGTTTTGGATTTATTAATTTCGTTATGTGTGACGTGTGTAATGTGCGACGGTCTATCGTGAATGAGGACAAAATTGGCCGAATTTTGTGAGTGAGTGATACGTTTGTGTGAGTTGTGTCTTACATAAAATTGGCAAAATTTGATGCTTCATTTTTGATTTTCATTAGACTCCCTCTTTCTTATTCATTTCTCTGAGGTTAATAACAAATTATGATAATTTCAAATTCAGTAAAATTTATTTACCCGTGGGATGGGGTAGAATGTCTCCTCCCCATTTCAAGAGGCGACTAAGGGAAAAGTTGAGTCGACAAATGAGCAGCATGCAACTTCTTACGTAGATGTGAGTAGGGTGTTGTGTGCATTAGACGCACAACAGGGCTGTATACCATTTTAGTGCCCTATGGGTACACCCACTTATGGGTGTCATACAATATGTTCTTGTTTTTCTGTGTTCCTGTATTCCTTTTTTGCTATTGTAAACTTATTATTTCGTCCATTGTGTTAGAGAAAACACTTTGTCTTGAAACTGTGCCCGATAAATGTAAATAGGCTCGCCCCCTATTACATGGGACCAAGACCCAATTGGCGAAACGTTGGTGATTTCACATCTCTGCACAAGCCTTCGGGGAATACAGGCGTGATTATATATATGTAAAATGTATTCCTATACCTTTATTTAATGTTATTTTGATCAAGTAGGTATCTACCTAAAAAAGTGCAATATCGGACTAAATTAGTTTAATTTAAGCCCACAGGTAGAAACCATGTGCTTAAATCAACTCTTGAACCAGTAAGCGGTTTTTATTTTTATTTTTCCTGTGTTAACATTATCTATTCCAATAGTTGATGTATATTACATGTTCATTTCCCTCACGCTAATATAAAACTCAATGCTAATAAATATTATAAATTTACCCCCTAACCCCGTCGGGTGCCTGGTTAGAATTTTACCTCCCCATTTCTTCCCGTGGGTGTCGTAAGAGGCGACTTAGGGATAAGTGCGCCAAATGAGCAGCATGTCCACTTCTCACAAGGATATGAGTAGGATGTTGTGTGCATCGATGCACGACAGGGCTGTATCTTAGTGCCCTGCCAGGATTTCATCAAATATGTTACTGTTCCTGTCTTAGATTTTGTTAGCGTAAATATAATATTATTCGTAATACTTTCTTGTGTTTCGTCCAGTGTGTTCGGGCAAACATTTTGTGTGATCCTGAAACTGTGCCCGGTGAATAGGCTCGCTCCCTATTACATGGGACCAAAACCCAATTATATTGGTGAAACGTGGATGTCTACACACCTCTAACTCTCCCTTCAGGGAATACAGACGTGATTATATATATGTATGTATGGTATGTACTATTTAATAGCGAAGTAAAAAAACAATGGCGAACTCCCATACATGGCTTTAGTTCATAAAAAAATGCTGCGAATTAAGATAAAAAATATATGAATATTATAGCTGTAAATTTCCGATTCCATTGGTAATAGAATTTTTGTCAGAGAAAGCCTACGTTTTAAGATATTATGATTTAAATGTTTGTAGGTTATGTATCTTTTTCGAAAAGTAGTCTTAAATATTTAGTTTCATTTTGTTATTTATGCATAGGATGTAATTCTGCTAGTGTTATTTTCCTAGATAAGTTTATGTTTGATACAGAACGAAAACAAAAACAATTATTGTAACTGTGAACATATAAAAGTGATACTTACATTGCTTCATTTTATTACGTTCACATCGTATCTTAGTTTAAAATTCGTTTAGATAATTGTCTTAGCTTAGAGATTATGTAGGTAGATACCTAGGTTATGTATATCTACTAAGATAGAACGATTATACATAACCTAGGTTATGTATAATCTAAGCATCTTATCTTAATAGTAGTTATGTAAAAGTAACTAAATATTCTTTAAACATTGTTTTTTTGTTGCTCACACCACCACCCTCACCACCTTCGACCACTATTAAACCTGTGGGTAAGTGATAATGTTTTTATCAGGTTAAGCATAGAATAGGAACTGGTTCTCAAGAATACAATGTAGGGGGTGGGCAGGTGCTTGGCAACATATTATCTACTCCAGGCAAGCATACATTTGCTAAGTAACTGACCGACATACTAAACTATGTTTACCTGAGTAATTGTTAAAAAGGCCATTTTGTACAATTAAATAAGAGAATATAACTCCAAGGTCTAATAAAACAACAATAAGTAACACTTATATTAATTTCGATTTATTCTTCATCATCTTCTCGTATAACGACATCATCTAAAAACTATGCTGGTGCTAAAGCAGCACAGTCGGAATGCAAAAGGCTAATGTACATTGCCACACGTTAGGCAAAAATAATGAATCCAAGGGCAAGCACAGGTCACAAATGAAATACTAGTAACATCAGCGTCAAGAGGCAGTCTGCGTCAAGTAAAAAAAACTAATGAAATCGCAACACATCACATCATTTAAGCTCGGAAACATTTGTGGTTTGTTATTGGCATGTGATTTGATATGTCATGTCTGCAGGGATGATTGATGTTAGAAGATAAAACATCGATGTTGCATTTACAAAACATCGTTTAACATCGATGTCACACACACGATCGAAATTCAGATAATCATGATACTTTGTCTCGTTCGTTTTGATCTGTGGACTGCTGCATCTGTCTCGTTAATGTGCGACGTCTGCGCCGTTCATCCGTTGAAAATGAAGTTATTGTTAATTGGTATTCACACTAAACTTGGTATTATATACTTTATCATGATTATCTGAATTTCGATTGTGTGTGCGTGACATCGATGTTGCATTTACAAAACATCGATTAACATAATAATAATAACTAAAGTCCGGCCGCTGAGAGAATGCGTTTGACAGTTCGTTTTGTGAATATTTTTTCCCCAGTTCAAAGTAACATAATAGTCTAACTGCATAATATTGTATTAGTCAAACATTGAAGTATCTGAAAATAGGGTATATTTTACTTCATTTAAAAGCCACAACTACAATACAAACACGAACTGTCAAACGCATTCTCTCAGCGGCCGGACTATACACGTAAATAAATATCGAGTATTGTAATCATCGATTAATACTAGCGATACTTTCTTGGTAATCAATTCAAATGGACTAAGAGACATACTACTTGAGAGCTTTCTAAAAAACCAAGTCTTCATAACAGTAATTCTTGTCACATTTTTAGTAGTAGTCAAACTTAACACAAAAAACTGAATAAATATCGATATATAATCGATACTTGCTTGCTTGCAGGGGTGCGTTCCGAACCTTGGTTAGAGCGCACTCGGAGTGCAACTTTTCACTCTAACGTCGTTCACAACCTTCGAGTAGAGCGTTCGGTTGTCACAACTGGACCGTTCCAAACCTTTGAAGGTTGCAACTTTTTAACCATAAAACGCGTGACATGAAATGACTTTGACGTTTATATCGTATTCTATCTGATGCGCTCACCCATATATCTCATAAAATATAAATACTTATATAATTTCTCAAAATATAAAACTTAAATAAAAATGGAAAACGAATTTGTGATAGTGTTAAATAGCAATTATTATTACGATAATGATGTAAGTCTGTCAATGTCACAATTTGTTTGAGGTTATAAAACAACCGGTCGTTCCATACCTCAGGGTAAGTTGCAAAACAACCAAACAACGAAACAACTACACTCTGAGCCTCTGAACGCACTCCAGTAGGACACCTTTAGGGCGTATTCTACTTGACGCCAATTTCGTTATTTTCGATAATTTTGATCACATTTTGTGTCTATGGTTCATATTAAATGTGGCACCATAGACGCAATATGTGGTCAAAATAACTCAAGTGGAATACGGCCTAAAGGTAAGAGGTTTTTCAGCCATTGTTGAAATATGTTACTATCGGAAATAACGAAAACTCCTCTTAAAATCATCATTTTTCGTAGGCTTTTACCAACAAATGCGTTTATTGAAAAATACACAAAAACATTCAAATAACATAAGCTACTCAGATATTTCAATTCGCTCAAAGAATTAGAATTGCCAACTAATGTTTCGCCATTGTTCTTTACTTCTATCAAAGAACACTTTGTAACCTGCCAGGTAGTGTTTGACTGTATCTATTGCCTCGCAACATATGTAGCAATATTTTTCGATGGCTTTCTATCTTACTTTATAATTACTCTGGGCTTACAGGTTAATCTGGAAGGTGACAATCCTAAGATTAAATATGTAAAGAAGTGTACTCTCATACGATTACCGCATTGATTTTGGACTCATCAAGTTCAGGAACTCGCACAATCTTCCAAATTCAATTAGATTGGTTAATTGATTTTGCTCTTAGAAATGATTGCATCCGATTAGTTGCGCCAAGGCAAGTTTGCATTCTGCAAGCTGGAGCTTGAATTACATTTCTTTACACATTTATGTTAAACTATCTCAAAAGGAAACCAATAAATCAACACAGGTAGTCAATTAGCATCAATATAATATGCCACGTCACAATCAGATCAAATTACTAATTGTTCAATAATATCACTAACCTTTATCACTCGACGGAGGTTCGTTGTAGAATGAATAAATCATGGCCGACCGCTTTACGGATGTCAAAGTGATGTTTGACAGACATAAGTTGGCAGTGAAGTTTTATGAAGTTGACAAGTAGGGTTGCGTTCTCAACGCTACAGATCTGAGATATTTAGACCGTTCATTTTTTTTTCTTATACCGTACGCTGGCCACACAGACAAGACATTGGTAGCAATTCTTTTGTACACTGACTAACTATACTAATTAATTAAAAAGTTCTAATTTTAGTTTTAGGATTTCTAAAAGTCTTTCTGCTGTTACCTCGAACTAAATTTAATACAGCAACTTATCAATACTAAATATAATTCACTTTGTCACTACTCTACGCTAGATGGCGCACAATTCAAGTTGTTTTATAACAATTTTTGTCTGGCCGTATTTCGTTTGGGTTATTTTCGATAATTTTGATTACATTTTGCGTTTATAGATCCACATTTAATATGAACCATAGACCTAATGTGATCAAAATTATCAAAAATAACGAATTTAGCGTCAAATCGTATACGCCCTATTTACCTAGGGAACTTTGTTTATATTCGAAACTATCGAAACTTGTGAAAGTCCAAAAATAATGATTTTGCCACGGTGCTTGGTAGAGCAGCTTCAACTGGTCACTTCACAATCTCGAAAAGGCTTTCGAGCGGAACGTATGAGGTTCAGTTACAGAATCTATTGGTGATTAAATATAAAAAAATAACAAAACACGAAGTCTATCTAATAAAAGTGGATATTTAAACACATCTGCCACCCCTCTGGGTATTACAGGTGTGCAAAGATTTTATTAATCCAAGTTTGCCTATAAGCTTTTTTCACTAGTTTCATGCTTTTGAATTACCGAAAATTACAATCCTTTCCGGAAAACCCACAAGTCTAGCAACCATATACTACCGTGCTCCATTGTTTATCCGACTAAGAAAGCCGTGATTATGATAAAATACACCAAAATGAATTAATTGGAGAACATGACAGCATTAGTCAACACCAATTTACTTGTTGATTAATTTTAGGTTTAACTATCTATGGTTCCACCTAATCTGACAAAATTATGGTACAACAGAATAGCAAATATGTAAATTTTACTAAGTTTAGTAACTTTAATAATTTTAGAGTGAATTAACTAAATTATGGCCCCAACAGAATAAGAAATGTTCATTTGACATTTCTAAATCTAATTTTACTAAATTTTAGTTAGTTTTTTGGCAACAGAATTGCTACCATTGGCAGTATATCGTCAAAGCAACGATAAGAGACATTTATGAAGAAGAAGAAGAAGGACGCAGTGCTTGTTACAGTCCCACCAACTTATCTGTTCAGGTGGCAGAAAAATGAACTAAAACTTTCCCTCAAATTGTGACAGTTTGTAGTTGATTTCTTTGACCAGTAGCGCCCTTGAAAACTGCACAGTTAAGTTGGTGGTACTATACATTTATTCGTAGCGTTAATCATAATATAGAATTTTAAAGTGTAAAAGAAAAGTCATATTTCCACACACAATCAAGGTGCAGCACATAATAGCTGGAGGTAAGCCATTCACTTTGCATTTATAAACTAATTTTGTCTACTATACAAAATATGAACAGTGTTTATTTGGGGGCACATCTTTTGATTATATATAATATACTACATGCTCACTTCACTGGCCACACCTATAAAAGTTTGTGTGATGTGATAATTTTAGGAATTGCACTCAAAATTATTATTGAGTGATTTCAATATATAACTTTTACATATCATCATCATAATGTCACTTACTACTACAGTACTACTAATATAGTAACTATTCATATTATGATAAAAAGTAAATTTGTAAGTTATGATTTTGACGATGAAACCTGGCTAGCTGCCAAGTGAAAAATCTGTCTCCAAGCTCCTAACGGTGTGTTACGGCAGCTGTCTGTGAGAGCCAGTAGTTCTAGGATAGCCTGAAGTCTAACAACATATTCGATTGCAAAACTCACTATCGGGTTAGGTGCTGGTTAAAGGTTTGCCTATAAGCTATAAAACTATAGGTACTCAAAATAAACCTGGCTAATATTTAATTATGTTAAAAAATAATTATACCAGTCACTTTGTGCCAATGGAAATGAAGCATCCAAATATTAACTATCTGTACTGTATTAGCCGAATTGTCCACTGCTGAAAACAGCCTAGCCCATTTGTGGGTTTTCCTTAATCCCCACGATTGGCAGGCGTCTAGGGGATCGCAGTGTGAGATATCAGTTCCTCAGAAAGCGCTGCTGCTCACCTTCTGGTGTATTACCCTTAGTCGCTTCTTATGACACCCACGGAATAGAGATGGGGGAGTGACATTCTAGCCCGAAACCCCACGGGGATTAACCGTCACATGTACATATTATGGGAACATTGACCCACACAATCAAGGATTTAGTAAGAGAGTTCTTACCTAAATCCGTGTACACAATATTGGGATAAGTAATTCATTTCAAGTGGCACAAAGCGACTGACATAAGTCAAAGTATTATTCCAATAGAAAATCAAAAACTGTGTTTTACATTATGATCAAAAATATCTCTTTATTAACATACGTAAACTGAGTACAAAATTATATTTTAAACGTTTTTAACAGACTGCGATAATGGAGGAGGTGCTCGAGTCAACTTGTATATTTCTCTATGTATAACTTAACGAACATATTTTTAATAGATTTCCGATTTTGATAATTCTCAAACACATACATCTAAATAATCTGTTAGTAGTAGTGGCTGTAAGACGATTTTTGTCGGTTTCTGGAGGGAAGCGTACATTCATTGCGCTTCACTATCACTACATAGTACAAAACAAAGCTTCCCGCTGTCTGTCCCTATGTATGCTTAGATCTTTAAAACTACGCATCGGATTTTGATGTATTTCTTTTAATAGATAGAGTGATTCAAGACGAAAGTTTATATTTATAATACATGCATAATATAGTAGATAAACTCTGATAGTTTTAATATTGTTAGGTTGCAATAACGCCTGCTATTTGTGATTTTGTAATTAACTCTGATAGCTTTAATTTGATGTTGTAAATAAATACATTGTTTTGCGCTTACTACTTAAAATAATGTACTACAGTATTTATTTTACAGTACCTTATAAAGGTCTAGAAAAGTCTGCGATGGTATATATCTATCTCTTAGGGTGACCCACAATAACCATTTTTACTCGTATCCTTTACTTTTTACGAGAAATAATGGCGTATTACACGACTGCCCAAAATTATAAGTGTATTCAGGGTTCATGTGTGTATGTTTGTGATTTTCTAACATAACTTCTAAATTGGCTTAACCGATTTTAATGTATGAGATATCGTTAGATTTGTCTTAATGGCGCAAGTGACACTAAGTACATTAACAAAACTGGCGGATGTCAAACGCCATATCGTGAGATTAAACATTTTTTTCTTTCAAAACCCATAGAGCGTGGTATCAAAATGAAGAACTTTAATTAACGATTCCATTGATATATGTAACTTATAGTTTTAATTTAAATGGGACGATAAAGCTTTATCGAAAATAAATAATTTGATATCGGGTTTTTTACATTTTTAATTAATTTATAATTGTTTACAAAGCTATTGTAAGCAATACAGCATTAATCCTTATCCAATTAAGTATCTTAAATACCTACATTGTGCATTTTATATAGGTCTATAAATCCCTTTACAGAATGTAATTCGAATGATTATTTTCGAAGATATTACAGTTTATTTAATATCAGCAATGCACCCAAGCAAAGCCGGGGCGGGTCGCTAGTTCTACATAACAGTAATTTTATCATATTAAATACCAAGTGTTCAATGTCAGCTTTGATTTCGCTATGAAAAGATATATATACTATAATTACACTTCTCTTCAGAATGTTGAGCCTTGAACTCATATTGTATTCATAAGCAGACTGGAGTGGACTGTCAATCCTAACTGATTGAGTCAGTCGGCTCGTGATGATTAAAACGTCGATGTCAATATTATACATATTTTTAAGCTGTCAAGCTCGTTCATATTATAAGTGAACATCAGTCGAGTAAGAGCACGTAATTCACCTGTTACTAGTGTGGAACGTACTACAACTTGTCGTATTTGAAGGGGCTAACAGATAAAATAGGTCTTTTATTCAATAAAGATTCCGAATTAAACGTAGTTTATCTATTCACGAAAATTTGGCAGTCTACGTTCTCCAAAAGATAATCAGTTAAATAAAAACCAATGGGTCTATAAAACCAACTGCAGCTGCAAAGTTAATACTTATAAAGAACAAACGAAACGGACTAATTAACGTTGTATCGTACAACGATGTTCATAAATCAGCCACATCCGAACATCTGCTGGAATCAGGACCGAACCATTAAATTGAGTTTTATATGCCGCGTGTCTTATCGACGGAGCATTGCAAGGATAATCAAAGAAGCTGTTGAAATCACCATATATCGATATTTAAATCGTGAAGATGGCTTTAGGTTGTCTCGTGGAAGCCAGTCTTGAGCTAAATAAAGAATAATGCGTGGCCTACTGACTCTGAAAAAGGAGGTGAAACAATAAGTGTGTTTTGTCGTGACGACTAATCTAGTTTCAATAGTGCACTAGCAAAAGACAAAGAAAGGGGGTAGACAGATATGTCTGCTCTTAATTTATAAATTTTCATCCACTCGCGTTCAGTCGATCATGGCACTTGCAACAGCGTCAAAATATCAGGGAGACACGCATACAAAATCATAATAATCACGGCATTAACGGCGTAAGTGAATTAACTAATATTAATAAATATGTTTTATTTACGATTGAATCCCATCAAATATTAAAATATAAACTTTACAACCCATTCTATGTACAACATCTTAAGAAGATAAGGCAATAATTTGCGACATTTGAGCCGACAATGCTTTCACAAGAGCACCAGTACTCGTTCGGAAATGACACTCAATAATTTACAACATGTATTAAACTTTATAGAATTCCTACGAGGAAGCAGCTACTGCTCACATACTTCAACGACGGTATTGAAGCTTTATTTTCGTTTCGTCGGACCTTCTAGCTAGATCGGGATATTGGCCACTGCCCAAAATATCAACACTCGTAATAACAATAAGATATCAAAACTACGGTTGAGTCCAACTTGCTGAGTATGGAAAAGGTACGATTTAGAGCTGCTCTGCAATATTAATGTTCCGTCATTGCGTAATTTTCCTAAGAAAAATAGGTTAATAAGGTAATATATTAGGTTTAAAGAAGTTAATTCTCAAATAAGACATAAAGTCACTTCCACGAGGACATGGTTAGACTTAAAATATTCAATAAACATTCTGCGTCACAATTAATAGTATCTAATCAAACAATATAATGAAATATATAGAATATAATTATATTAACAAGGACAAAAATTCCAATTTCCAGCTTAGCTACCACTCAAACGCTTATTTTTTATTGCAGATAGGTAAGTTTTTGACCACAATCTCACCTGATGGTAAGAGATGATGTGGTCGAAGGTGTTAACAGGCTTAACCTAGCATTACTGGCTCTGAAGGACAGCTGCCGGAACACACCGTTAGGTGCCTGGCGACATATTTTCTACTTGAGGGTGGTTGCTAGCCAGGCGGGCATTCGAAACATGCACCTGCTGCGCGACAATCCATAGCCAATGCCACTGAGCCATCACTGCTTCCCAGAACTAGGTAATGTTGCTATTACGTAGTTCTGTAAAATAATCTTGCTGTGTAAGACGTCAGAGAATAACGGTAAATTTGAAAATAATGTTAAAGCGCTGGAAAGTTTTTGATTGTGATAGAACAAGCACGAGGCCCACCTGATGCTAAGCTGAATAACCTCTGCCTATAACAGATGCGTTTCGTCCGAACGAATTGTACTGCGCCCGTCACAACGAGACATACAGTTTTTAAGTCTCTATCTCTATATGCCTGTAATTTATTTGGCTTTCGAAGACTGCTGCCAGAACATACTATTAAGTGCTGGGCGGCAGATTTTCTACTTGAGAGTGGTAACTAGCCAGGCGAGCATTTGCAAAATGCACTTCCACCATGCGGTGAAGCTCAAGCTGGCAGTGGGGATCGAACCATGGACCTGCGGCAGTACATGGCTATTACCACCCGGTCATTATTGCTTCAAAAAGCCATCGTTGACACCTGTCAATAGCTAGTTATTTGAAAGGTTTTTAGCATAATATAATATATTATTGTAGCAGTACCTACTTAAGATATATGTTAAACTTGGTCACATTCAGTAAGGCTTAGTTGATCCCTTAACACGTTTGTAAGAGACGGGAGGTTTTTCCAGGATCCCCTTAGTCCCAAACTTTACCACGTACATCGTGGTGTATTCGGCTGGACTCCTGGAAGTCACAGGAGGACACCAGCCGATCTATGTATGTGAATACGGGGGACCAATTATAATCAACTCACCAACTAGCAGCTCGCTGGGCGTTCCGCCGAAGGGATTATTATGCTAAAACACCTAACGTATCCTAACAGCAGTGAGGTTCATATAGGAATTCTATTTGCATTAACTTCCGGTCCGATCGCTCATCGGGACGACGAATTACTTGTGGAATTCGGACCATGATAATGTTAGGTCAGTGTTTTGAAGTGGGCGTTGTGCTCGTTACCTTACGAAAGAAAAAAAACTGGCCAAGTGCGAGTGGAACTCGCGCACGAAGGGTTCAGTACCATTATCTCGTTTTCATTTTTATTAATTAAGCAAATAAACGGCGAAAACCTCTTTTATTGTATTGGAGCCCCCTTTAATTATTTATTTTATTTTAATTACTTATATATAATGAGAACATAAAATTAAATATTCTGTGAATAGTTAAAGGTCTACATGTCACCGTTATTAGTATCGAGCAAGAAACGGTAAAAAAAAACAAGTTTGTTGTATAGGAGCCCCCCTAAATATTTATTTTATTCTATTTTTAAGTATTTGTTCTTATAGTGGCAATAGAAATACATCATCTGTGAAAATTTTAACTGTCTAACTATCACCGTTCTTGAGATACAGCCTGGTGACAGACCGACGGACAGCGAAGTCTCAGTAATAGGGTCCCGTATTTACGCTTTGGGTACGGAACCCTAAAAAAGGTGCAAATAAAGGATCTTTTCTTGAACTCTGAAGTCAGCGTCAGGAACTAATATACAATTTGACAAAAGATGACAAAACCTTGAACGTAAATACACAGTTGTTTTGTTTTAGATTTATAACAAAACCATTATGTAAATCACGTAGTTGTAGGTAAATGTAGCGTGTTGTTTTAATACTTAATAACCTGATAATTATATCCACTCAAACGAATTCGCCAGTAATAGCTATTTCAATGTTATTCAAACTTGAATACTGCTGAGGTCAGAATATACTTGCTGTAAACTTCAGAATATCAGCTTGTTATTACGGTACAGTTGGCAAAAGTAACGATGCTCGTCGGTTGTGACATCAAACTAGAAACAACAATATATTGACAGACATGTTTACTACTCATTTTAATTGGATTACATCAAGGTTCAGTCATTTCAACTGTCCGTATAGCAAGCTCTACTCTGAATATGGACATATTATTTCGGCGATATTCCGGCTTATTATTTGCCCGTGGAGGTAACGCAGGTGTTATGATTTTTTTTATATGTGGGGGAAATGTATTTACGCATATTCGACCGCTGGGGGAAGCTGACGGGTTATATAGGGCTCGAGAACACAAAAGTGGCCCTACAGACCCCTACGACCTGTTCCTTCGTCTTCGACTAATGATGGGGAGTGGGAGACTGCACATGCATACTCCCCAGCCTCTGTCGATGCCAATATCCGCCTTGCGGTAGACTTATCTCGAGGGGAGTCACAATTTCCTCTTCCTCTCGTGTGATACCCCGGAACATTGAGGGAATCTATATCTCGTGAGAGCCTATCAGGTCCACCAAGGACCAGCGTGTTTTATATCTCACATCAATTGCGACTAAATAAATTAAAATTAGTTAACAAGATGTATATAGTACATTACATTAGTCACGCCTGTATATTTTTATTTTTTTATCGCAAATAGATTAGTCTTTGACAATAATCTCACCTGATAGTAAGTGATGAACCTAGAAATAAAAACAAGAACAGCTGCCACAACACACCGTTAGGTAGTTTGTGACAGATTTTCTACTAGAAAGTGGTAGCTTCGTGATTCTCCGCATAATGCCCTACCACCATGCGGTGCAGCTCAAGCCTGTGGCAGGAATCTAAACATTGGCCATCTGCGCGATAGTCCATTGTCATTGCCACTGAGCCATTACTGCTTGTATTACACAAACGAATAATCTATGTGTATTGTTAATAATAGTTTCGACCCAATATATGTTCGTTTTTTTTTTGTAAATGTGACGGGTGCGCTGTCTCCCCCTGATCCTGAACCTCTACTTATCAGATCAATTAAGTCAAGTGACAAACTGCACTGCGGCGGTTACTCTGAGACATAGGTAAAGTAGTTGAGCAATTTTACTAGCTCACAAGGACTGCTGTCACACTGTTAGGTGCTTGGGCACAGAGTTTTTACTTGAGGGTGGTAGCTAGCCAGGTGAGCATTCGCAAAATGCCCTCACACCATGCAGTGAAGCCTAAAGCCAGCGGTGGGGATCGAACCATGGACCTGTAGCAGTCCATAGCTGTAATCACTCGGCTATCATTGCTTCAGAATAATGATCTCAAGGTGGAAACTTGCGTCTGGGACAGGAAATTCATAATATTACATGTCAGACTGAGGGCGTATAGGACGGAGAGACCTCGTTTTGCACGCGAGTGAGCGAAACAGAACTGCACAATATTCAAATAGCGTTACTATGTTTTTAAAATAATGTTGCACAGAGGTGTGGTTTTCAAAAATGGAAAACATCTTTCATGTGTGTGCTGTTTTACAGGGTCTAATGGATTCAAGCTTGATTGAGTGAAATATTATTGTATTCATGATTTTTTTTATGTCGAATGAAATATATCAAACACTGTTTTCGGATCAAGTATAGTATTTTTCATATCCTATATATGTTATATAATTTATTCATATCTACAAGGCGTTCACTCTTTGCCTTTTGACAACTCTGATTAATTGCTCTCTTAATGCGCGCTGTACGTGGCGGCTATGACCTTTTGTTTTCCCAAAATGCACAAGATTATATATTTTATACATAATTAAGGTGTACACTTTCTTTACCATATTATTCCAAAAGCCACCCCGAAAACCGCAAAAAATATGAAAGTTACGATTAACCGTCAAAATAATCAATTTAAGCAATTCAATTTAAAGTGTCCAAGCAAATACAAGAATATCCGCTATAACTGTTTACCCTGTGTCACATAAGATAATGTAAGAATTAAGAAAGAACCTCAGACATCCAACTCTGTTCAGGCATTCCAAAAAAAAAGTGGAATAAAAATAATACGGGGTAAAGTATGACATTGAGATTTTTGATTGTAACTTTTTTCACATGGTACCTATAAAGTTCTTCTTTAAAAAAATGTGCAACATTCGATCATCGACTTTGTTATTTTTTTTTATTCAGCTTAGACAAGAAAAATGGAGACTTCGAAAATTCGAGTGATTTTTGAATACGAGTTATTTACGTTTGGGAAACTTAGATTTGAAGAGTGAACCACGAGGAAGACCGCCCACACAGGTGAATAACAATAATTTGAAAGAGATGGTGGAAGCCGATCTTAGCCAAACTACCCATGAGTCAGCGGCATGGTCATAGTAGAATTCTACTATGGCATGGTTTACCATTACCTTACCAACAATAGTGACTCATTTGCTAAAATAAAAAAGATAAAATAAAAAAAATGAAAATCGGGTGCCTCATGATTTGACTGATCTACAGAAAGAAATGCGTGTTGAAACTTGTGTTGCCTTGTTGAATCGATATAGAACTGAAGGTATGTGATGAATAGTGGATTCTTTACCGTAAGCGAAAAATGCAATGACTGACCCCAGGTCAAACGCCGCAACAGTTTCCTAAAGCAAAGCTCACCAATAAAAAGGTAATGTTAACTGTTTGGTGGTCTCAGCATGGTGTTATTTACTATAGCTTTCTCCGATCTGGTCAAGCAATAACGGCAGATGTCTATTGTGCCGAACTCCGAACAATTCAAAACTAGCAGTGAAACAGCTCCGACTCTTGAGGCGATCATCACCATTACTGCTCCATAATTACGCGAGATCTCACACAGCACGAAAAACCGTTTTAACTCTACAGGAACTACAATTAGAAACCATTCGTCAACTTCCGAATTCCCCAGACCTTGCTCCAAAGGACTACCATTATTTTCGTGTTCGTGATTTGGTCAATTTTCTACGTGATAAAAAGTGAGCTTGATATGATTCTCCGATTCACCCTTCATCGAACGATGTGCTTCATCGAAACCAAGCTTAAACGATTGTCGCTTTAGCGAAAAAACTATTCGTCGAACGAACGGTTCGCCAAAACCACTCCTTGACGACGGTTTGTTTTACCTCGCAGATTAAAACTGCACCATATTGGCGTAGTTTTAATCGGCGAGGAATTATTTCGTACAACAAACCGTCTACAAACAGTATTAACAGCGAAATTTTGAATGAAGAAAGATTCTTTCGACAAACGGTCTGTCGTCAAGGAGTCGTTTCGGCGAACCGTTCGTTAGACAAATAGTTTTTTCGCTAAAGCGAGAATCGTTTAAGCGAGGTTTCGATGAAGCACATCATTCGCTGAAGGGTGCATCGTAGAACTATATCAAGCTCATAAAAAGTTTTCTTCTCAGTAACAATTTCTTCAGTACAAAATGCTTTCACACAGTTCGTCGAATTTAGATTACCAGAGTTCTATCGCAAAAGCATAAATGACCTTCCTATTAGATGGCAGCAATGGCAGCATAATTAAATAAATATGTTAAATTTAAAAACAAATAATTTCAATTTTTCATTACAAATCTGCAATTTCATACTTCAACCCCTAATATCACATACAAATACCCGTACATCAACGCTAAAGTTATTACACTCCTTTCAGACAGTCGTGTAAAATATACATCTAATATCGTAAAAAAACACGTCTTCGAATCTTGCTTATTAAGTGATCAGTACTTCAATCGTTAGAGAGCCTAGCAACAAATCTATAAAATATTAAAGAAAATTTCCCGCCAGTCACTCTTTCACCTTTCTCCAAATATAACAAAACCGTGAAATACGAAATTGAATCAAAATACCGCCGTACTCATTGCAAATTCATCGCAACAATGCTATTTTTGGAGCCGCAATTCTGGAAACCATATCCTGAAGCGAGTTCATTTTACACACTACCAGAACGGATCAAATATAGAGATAAGCATTATCATCCGTCCATTTCTCAAACACATAAGTTTTTTAATACGAGTATATCTGATACGTTAGCCTTCAACCGCTATACAAGCTAACCAAGAATTACTGGCTCTCAAGTCAGCTGCGGCACACACCGTTAGGAGTTTGCGACTTTCTGCTTGACCGTAGTAGCTAGCCAAGCGAGCATTCGCAAACTATCATACCACCAGTTGAACTGGTAACTGAAAAAACTACTTATGACAAATAATTCGTCTGCTCTACTACCGCAGAAATATTTAAAAAAATGGTATGAAGAAACTTTGACTGAAAGTTAAACGCACCATCAATAATAAATGCATCTTAAAAGAAAATCATCGCAGTGGAGCTTGCCTAATCATTCTAAACTGATCAATGTATCTGTTCATCGGTCATGACTTATACAGATAATTTCTAGTAGCATTTATTACTGAGCACTTACGTGCTTCGGAGGGTACGTTAAGCCGTCGGGTTATTGCATTCGCATGGCAGTCAATATTGCATGGTGGTAGCATTTCCGAATGCTCACTTGACTAACTACCACCCTCAATTATAGAAAATCTGTCGCCAAGCGCATAACGGTGTGCTCTGGCAGCTGTCCTTGGGATATATTTATTCTAGGGTAGTATGAACAAAATCTTCGATCGTATGACCACTTACCATCATGTGTGATAGTGGCCAAAGGCTAAATGCTGTTAAGCAATAAGTAACAATAATAACTTTATATTTCGTTTACCATCATGTGACTTTTTCTGAAAATTTCTTATCTTAGGATAATTTTGTCCTTGAGAGCCGGTAATTCTAGGATAGCTTGAAAATCATCTTCGACCACATCATAACTTACCATCAGGTGCGATAATGGTAAAAGGCAATCCTATCAGGTAAAAATAAATAAGCACAGTGCAGTTGGTTACTACTTCTGACGAAATTAAAATCAGGTGAGCCTCAGGAGCCTCCGCAACTACTATTGTAACGAGTAATTTTCTCTAGTATTGAATATAAGTGTTAAAAATTTTAGGTAAACATTTATAATTATGCTTTCACCTTTCATTCTGGAATACAGTTACGCAAAAGTAGTATAGATTGTATTACAAGGCATTTTTTTATGCAGGTCGTACCAAAAGATTCAATAGGTATAATTTCATTGAGGAAAAGTATTTTTTTGGCCGACTAATATACCCTCCTGTTTATCTATGAGAAATAGACAAAAAAATTGTTAGCGTATTTCTCAATTGATTTTTTTCCATAAAATCTGGGTGCCTCTCTTATAATTGGTCAGTGGCCAGTACTTAATATTGTTTAAACAATATTTTTATTTGATTTCTTTCGGCCTCCGGCTTTTTTTACCTATTGGGTAAATGATAGAAACATGGGACACAGGAACATTAGTAATTTTCCTCTTTCAAAACTCATTACTCTTATGAACCAATTACTTGTTTCGAATAGATGGAATGAAAACATAATCAAAGCTGCCGCTTGCGCTGCAACAGCACATATTTGAAGCAGTGATGGCTCAGTGCCTTTGGCTATCGACTGCCGCGTAGCAGGTCCATGGTTCAAATCCCGTCGCGGGCTCGAGCTTCACACGGGCAGGCGTTGAAATAAATGAATCCGATGTATCTGATTATTTTTTTCTTTCTACATTTCATTGTGGATCGTCGTGAACATTATTATTTTGTCTCAATGTCCCCTAATATTTTTTCTTTCAGGCACGAAAACATTGATTCTCTTTTCCGGCTAAAACAATCCTACACATTTCTATCAGCCCGACTAAATTTAGAACAGTCTACACGGCAGTCAGGACTGTCTGGTTGCCAGTTTGACACCTCACACCGCCCGCCGGAACAATGGTAATAGGCATTCTAATTTCCGGGAACCACCTGCGGAAATAGAACCTTTTTCAATATGCTGTGAATGATTTACTCGCGCATTCAAAGGACTGTATCAATTTCTTTATCTTTGTAAAGCTTAAAATACTTATTTCCGTACCTAAATATGGCGTAAATTAGCTGGCCGGTTCTTTATTAAAAAATACTTTTTGTTTATAATATTAAATAAATGCAACGGCCAAACAATCGTGTGATGAAATTTTTAACTGAAAATAATGAATATTAAAAAATAATATATTGTTAGCAAGTTTTTTTTTTATGTTATTGTAACGGAACAAGCCTGAGGCCCACCTAATGTTGAGTGGACTGACCTCTGCCTATAACAGACGATTTTTCGCCAGCGACGAATTGCACTGTGCCCGTCACACTGAGACGTCCAGTTGTTAGGTCTCATTAGCCTGTAATTTTTCTGGCTCTCAAGGACTGCTGCCGGAACACACTTTTAGGTGCTTGGCGACAGATTTTCTACTTGAGGGTGGTCGATAGCCAGGCGGGCAAGTTTACATACTTACTCATTTATAGTGCTCATTTATTTCTGTCAGTGTCAGCTACCTTATAAAATACCTCAGATCATAGAAACAAGGTTTCTGAGTGCATACTACATTTGAAGTACCGGTAGCCAAGTTTGCTTAGCTGGTCGTAACCAATCAGCTAACGCAACGTCCGCTGTCATGACGTGACATTACTGAGCGCTTTCGTGCTTCGGAGGGCACGGTAATCCGTCGGTCCCCGGTTGTTGTCTCAGATGACAGTTGGTGGTAGGCCATTTTGTAAATACTCGCCTGGCTAGCTACCACCCTCAAGTAGAAAATTTGTCACTAAGCCCACCACCTAACGGTGTGTTTCGGAAGCTGTCCTTGCTATCTAGAAATTCTAGGTTAGCCTGAACCACATTTTCGATACATAATCTTCTACATAATCACCTATCATTAGGTGAGATGTCATATCAGCTATAAATATATAAATGAATATTATCAATAATATAATATATGTACTGTAGTCGCATATTCACATACTTAATATTTTATTACACAACTGCCCAAAAAGAGTGTTAGATATTATTATTAGTATTCAGGGTACATGTAAGTATGTATGTTTGTGAGTTTCTTTATTCCACCATTACTTCTAAACGGCTCAACTGATTTTTATGTATGAGATATCGTTAGATTCACCTTGAAAGTGCAAGTAAAGTTAAGTGCATAAAAAAATAAAAAACTAACTGGTGGATTAAAGACGCCTTATTATATCAAAAAAAAGTTTTACTTTCAGACACATACATGGCTTATCAAAATGGCTTTAAAAATCATTACATAAATGTATATAACTTGCAATTTTATTTTCAATGGAACGAAAATAAAGCAAAAAATAAAACAACGAAAATAAATAATTTTTTAAAAAGAATTTTTTACTTTTTTTAATAAATTTATAGTACATACTTATTTATTTCTGTCATTGTGATGTAGTATTAATACATTAAGACATAGTATATTAACACTATGTTGTAAGGTAGCTGACAGCGTAATATAATAATGTTGTCTTAGGTATTCGCGATTATTACACATAGTAATTAAATAACTTTAAACGGTTTAAATCGTAGTCACCCCGTTACCACGATCACTGCAAAGTGTTTGAAACGTCCGGACAAAAAATAGTTATAAATATAGATTACGACGATTTAAACCGTTTAAAGTTGTTTAATTGCTATGAGCATACTCGTACTGTATTTTTTATTTTAATATATGTGATATTTATTGCACCTATTTATGAAACACGGTAGTTGCAAAATAATGAATAGTTCCTCAGAAATCAGCGCCGAGCAAATAATAGAAACCAAATAGTCAATTAGACGGTAGCGTGTGTCCAACATCTCATTGGAGGGGAAACTTTTCCTCATCAAGCCCCGAGCGGAATTCAGAAAGGAGGACCAATAATTGTGTTAAGATTTGTGCCGATAGAAACTTTGATTTGGTTTCGATTACGTTACATTTTGGCTTGGGAATGTCACGAGACTTCGGGAAAGGTGACTTTGTGGTTTGACTTTGTGTTTTAGGGTTTCTGCTTTGTTTACGGCGAAAGTCGCAAATTGATGAAGTTAAGTTCAAAGCTATTAATCGATATTACAGAAGTTCGTTTCGAATTTGTAGATTTAAGTAATTTTCAATTGTCATGTGATGAAAAGTTGTCCATGATAGAAGCTAAATTTGCTAAGAAACTGATTTTATGCTAACAAAAATGTTAATAAACATCGGCCATTACTAGTATTTGCTGTTGTAATAGCAGCAATAGAAATACATCATCTGTAAAAATTGTAACTGTCTACTTATCACCGTTCATGAGTTACAGCCTGGTGTCAAACAGACAGACAGACAGACGGATAGTGGAGTCTTAGTAATAAGGTCCCGTTTTACCTTATGGGTTCGGAACCCTTAGGGCCTGTTTCAGAATGTTCGAGTAAGTTACGGTTATACTACCCAGAACATAAAATAACTGAATGATAAAAATGACAGTTAACATGCAGCGCCATTCATACTTTAACCGACGGATAGGCTAAATCGATGACTGTGAAACGCAAAGATAGTGTTTTATTTATTAAATATGTTCTGGGTAGTATAACCGGAACTTACTTGAACATTCTGAAACAGGCCCTAAGAATAGTAATGAGGTAGACACACAAATAATAGTCGAATTGAAAACATCCCTCATTTGTTTGAAGAAGGTTAAAGAACAGAATACTATAACATAACATTTAATACATTTAAATATTTTAATCTGTGGCAATTACGCCTAACGTCTTTTTTTTCAACTTAATCAACGCATCTTTAGAAACGCCACCTAGCCGTGTCAGGATCCATAATTCCCGATCGTGCGCTCGCTGAGTCAAGCAAGACCTGCTGTAGATGCTTCGTGTAGAATCGACACGTGACGAAAACTATTTCGGGTAGTCTACGTGGCGTTTTTGACGTCCGATGATGTCATCGTCCGGTGACGATGGTTTAGGTGGAAATCTAGGTGAAATAGTGACTAGATCATATTTGAATTTATTGAGTGTTTTTGTTTGAAAATAATGTTTTTTACCCACTTTTAAAAAAGGAGGTACTCAATTCGTTTTTTTTTGTGATTGTTACCTCGTAACTCTTTACATGGTGTACCGAATTTGATTTTTTTTAATATTCAAAAGCCTTGTTATGTGGTCCCATTTAAATTTGAGAGACGAGTATTATATGAGTTATATATTCCCAATGCGTATATTATGTTTGAAGTTAGTATTCATGTATCTTTTTTTGTTGTAATTATTAATTGAATCTATTAATTAAGCTTAACTGTGGTTTTCCTATATAACATACTTCTAATTATTTTAATGTGATTGTGACGGAACACGCACGAGGCCCACCTGATGTTATGCGGCAACCTCTGCCTATAACAGATGCATTTCCTAAGTGACGAACGACACTAATAATAGTAGATTATGATACAAATGAGCTAAGTTGCTCATTATACACTAGTCTGTGTGTTGCAGCCCGAGCCGTTGGCGAGGGCGTAAATCAGCCGAGTGTATAATGAGCAAGTTGCTCACGAGTTTCATGAGCACTTTTTCAACACCCTTGCGAGGAAAAAAAATTTATATTGCACAAATGAGATACAAACAACATACGACAATTATGGAAATAAGCGTGGTTTTTTTTTGCGCGGCAAATGTTTTTGGTTGATTACATATAAACCTCTTTGATGTTACAAATCTGTATTACCCGTCTAAATTGAAAATGCTCTGTTTACTTGCATATAATTTGCAGTTAGGTATTAACTTTGTAGGGATAATTCTATTAGGCACTAGTGTATAATATTATTATGCACGAGGGTGTTATAATTTGGTTTATGGCCCTAAGAACGATATAATAAAGCTAAAAAAATTTTTAAACATTTATATCTAGTGACAATTCTGCCTAATTTTCCTGTTTAGCCGACATGACGTCAAAAACACCACGCAGCCAAACCGGAAGAATTTTCAACGCGTTTCGATTCTACACTAACATCCTCAGGAGGTCTTGACTCTTCGAGCGCATGACCGAGACGTGGCGTTTGTAACGTCACACATACCCCTATATTAATAAGTGCGTGGAATGTTTATTATTTTTTTCAGCACGCATTTTTCTTTGTAGATTTTTCTGTTTTACCTTTCTGCAACGAAAGTTGTTCCACATTTAACCATACATTAATATTATAATAGCGGAATTTTAATTTGTTATATTAAATATGATACTTTTTATCCCGTGATAATTTGTCGACAACGTCTCAATAAATTAAGTTAATAATACTCCATAAGAACAGGACTTTTCGTGCACACGATTGAGTTTTTTTCCTAAGTACTCGTTTTTCCGTCCAAGTATCATGATGATCTTTTAAATATTTGTTATTATTAAATTATGAATTTCCGCCATATAACGCATGAATCTACTTATTAAATTTCTTCGTCCAGGTTGGGAATATTTGAAAGGTATGCAAATGTAGGCAAAAATTGAGAAGGGTTATCGCGATGAATTACTTAAGAGATCAACTTAGGGTCAGCACTTTTACTATTGCCTATATATTTAAAGGTCAATTTGCAATCACTTAGAACCTTTATTCTAAGTATCCGAAAATGATTTGTCGGTCTAGTTTTACATACCATTAAAGGGTAAAAAAATAAATAATGCAGTTCTTTATTTTTTTATCCTTTAATGGTATGATTTCTCCATTGTTACCCGACAATGGAGAAATCATACTAAATTATAACGAAATGTAAAATTTAAACCACGGATTTGAACCCGTGTCCTAAAGCTGGGACATGCACTGCCAACTGAGCTATCATGGCCAGTGAGTCATAGCACAAATGTATGCTTTCGTTGCTATTGTTCAACCATCTTAAAGGGACGGAGCGATATCTGGAGCCAAACTGAATTGAACTATAAAAAAGACTAATTATTCGTATTGCTATGTTAGAATAGAGAAAATAAATATTTTGGCGAGATTTTCTTGGGTTTCTTAGTGACGGCCAAAATTTCACATTACCTTACTCGTTTTATTCATAATTCTTATATTACCATTTTCTGTACAAAAAATCTCAAGGAAAACCTTATTTTGACATAAATTGAAAATTGTCTTGGAAACTACTGATGAAAATCACTTGAAATATTACAAGAACACAAATTATGACCCTATTTAACAATTTGTGTTGTGGAAAGTATCCTTTGTGGCAGTATATGTAAGTAGCCATACCCTAAACTAGCTATATTTCAGGTTTCATCGGAATCGGTCTTATGCTAGGGTTTAGCTCACGAGTAACACACATAAACACACATACTCACGAGTAACATACACACACACTCACATACAAATGAGTATGACAACTCTCACTCACAAGTTTTTGCATTTTATTAGTGGCATTAAAAATATAGACCGTATTCTCACGTAAATAACATGATTATATACATACGTACATTCAATATCAGAATTATACAGAATTATTCAAATCGGTTAAAGACTTGTGGATATATCCGGAAACATAAACAAAATAAAACAAGTATAAATTAATTAAAAAAGTAAAACACCCGACTGCAACATTGAAATAAAAACTACAAGTTATATAAAGGGTTTTGTCATCAAGAGCGCTCAAACTTAAAAATATAATAAAATAACCTGTTCAAGTGATATTGCCACAATTTATTTTATTTTAAAGGATACTCGCTGACATTATGTATGGAATATAATTTCAGCCAAATGGCCGCCGCGACTCCGCTATAGGTGGTGCATCCTGGTGGACCAATTTTGGATGACATTTTCGGATAAATAGGGCTCAATTTCACGAAGAGCGCGAGTTATGTTGGCCTTCAGGGTGGGACTGTGGTTTGTCTGCATAGACTAGAGACTTCACGTATCCCCACAGAAAGTAGTCGAGCGGTGTTAAGTCACACGGTTTTGGTGGCCAGTTGATGTCGCCACCACGCGAGATGGCGAAGCCTTCGAATAATTTTCTCATCCAATAAATTTTATGTTTCTTGGGCTGACCCGACACTGTATACTCGCATATGTGTACCTCCATAAAACGAGATACAGGTTAGTTTTCAGACCAACATACGTAATGTGTTATCGTTATTTATGTGACTACCAAAAATCTATCTACGAGCAAATGTCTTTACAGAAAATACAGCACGAAATATTTTACAGACAAAGCAACGGTATAAAAATGGAACTCGATATTGGTACTCCGTTTTCGCTTCGCTTCTTTTTTGTAAATATATCTTTTGTGTATTCCTTGTGTAAAGAAATAATATAGCAGGAAATACAGAAATAGCGTAGCAGTTTAAATTTAAAGTTTTTCAGAAATATTATTTTGCGAGCGGAGGCGCTTCGGGGGCTTGATTGATAACTTATACTTCAGCTGAGATCTCTACTTTTATTTTAAGTCACTACTTAAGTCATGTTTGGGAATTAAAACCCGCGTCCATCTACACCCTTAGGCGGGGGTATGCTCTAACCAATTGAGCTAACATGACAATGACGTCGTCGAATGAGTGCCAGTCCACTGACCTTCAATGATAAAACCAATTCACTTAACTATTTATTCATAGATAATTCCCTAATCGAAACACAAGCACGCGAGCAGGTCAGTGTGCGGTTACTGGCAGACTTCCGATCATCCGTTTCTCGTTGCACACAAAATCGCTTATGCAACCTTCATACTACATGTCCCTATACGCTTTGTGCGGGTAGGCCTCGTTTGTAAAAACAATTAAATGTAAGATATGATCGCTTATATGCAGTAGCTGCAACTACACTAAAAATATAGAGGGGCGCGCTTTCGTGAATAGTGGATCAAAACAGCTGTTGGAGTACCTACACTACTAGGTGTTTGTCAACAGAGCTTTTACTTGAGGGTGATACGAATAAATGACAACTTGATATAGCTAGAAGACAATGAAAACGGGCTTTCTTTATAAATTTTTTTGGTGATAGCTTTTGACCACAATCTCACCTGATGATGTGGTCGAAGGTATTAACAGGCTTAACCTAGAATTACTGGCTTTCAAGGACAGCTGCCAGAACAAAACGTTAGGTGCTTGGCGACATATTTTCTACTTGAGGGTGGTTGCTAGCCAGGCGGGCAATCACAAAATGCCCTTCCACAATGCGGTGAAGCTCAAGCCCGCGGCGGGATTCGAACCATGGACTTGCCGTGCGGCAGTCCATACCAATGCCACTGAGCCATCACTGCTTCAAACTGTATAACACATTGCTAAATTTTAAGCCATGTATTATTTAATTAGAACTGAAAATACATTCGAGTTATACTGAATAACTTCTAAATTAATATCAGTCCATGACATATAATGAATTTTGTTTAAAACCATCCAATTTCAGACATATGTCATTAAGCGTATTGTCTCGCCATAATTGTTACCAAAATAACGCATGATATTGTGCACAATAGGCTGACTAATAAACGTAACCCGAGTTTTCATTCAATTATAACACGATTTAATTTGTATTCACATGCGTTACATGCTGTCAAGTGTCACGTTACACTGTCAGTAATTTAATATGGCGTCTTACGGTGATAGAATAACGTTATTGTTTCACATATATAGCATCAGAATAAGCTTGCTAATTATGGTGAAAGACAGGGTTCTCATCGCCTTAGCGCTTGTTTATTGTAAGTATTTTACTGTAGGTTATTTCCCCTATTTCGTAAACGACATTTCATTTATTTTTGTATTTTGGCCTCAGATGGAGGCTGCGTTGCAGGCGGAGGGTGCCTTTGAGGTGGGAATATACTCTTTTCTTGAAGGCTCCTAAGTTGAATCGGTTCGGAAATACTTCACAAGGTACCTTGTTCCACACATTGCCAGTGCGAAACATAAAATGCCCACTAAAACAACTACGATCGAGCATACGACTATAGCTAATAAGAAAAGAAAACGGTAAAGAAAACGGCCTTCTTTGAAACTTATAAAGCTGTTTATTAAACCAAAGCTTCGTACCGTATTAAACGGGAAGGCAGCCTGCGATTCTGCATATTACATAATGTAGGTATTCCCCTCCTTTCTTCCTAGATAATGATGCCATTGAAATATGACCCTGAAAATCACCAAAAAGTCTATGTTTTACTGCCTAAATCAGAAAGCCACCAGACAAATATGTAAACTTACCATATAAAAGAAAATTATAGAAGCCTAGATACTCCTTTTTAAAAATGTACTTTAAATAACTTTAACTAAATTACAAATTTACGAGAAAAAAAATTATAGTCATGTGCGGGATAACATATAATATTTTCCTCTCGTAAATTTGTTATTTTGTAATGTAATCCGTCGAGCAGGCATTATTAAAAACATAACAGTGTAATTAAAAATTTCTTTTATTTTTGAATTTACTCCAGAACACTCTTTTTTTAAACAATAATTGAATCGGCTTAGTTTTGGACGAGAAAACGAAGAAAGGAAAATTAAACGTCGAACTCGAGAAGGTTCTTCAAAGTCTTTGCGGACCTCAATCCCCCTAAAGCACAATTCTACCCATAATTACATGTCTACCTGTGGTCCCACAATTACCAGGGCATTTATTAAAATAGGTAACGCTACCTTATTCCTAGAAATGTAAAAGCATGAACGCTTGTCGTAGTTTGCTAGAGTATGCCGTAGAAACTTTATCTGTCAGTTTTTATTCCCGTCATCTCGTAGCGTCGAGTAGCTTGTCTATAGATATCATTTACTCTCAGGCAATTCCAAACATCAAGTAGTTCCAGTAGACAGATTAATAAAGCGTTGAAAGGTTTTTTATTAGCAAAAGCGATCTGCATTTCTGTTTTATTTTAATGAAGAGCAATAATTACCAAGAATAAATTGAAAGTTCTCAAGGGACTGGTTGACATTAATTTTATTCCGCTTTTGTAAAAGCAGTGACCTCGAAACCGTGTTTTAATGGACTATTTTTGTTTCAAGCGTAAAAAGTATTACAAACAAATCTTTTAATTATAATCAGGGTAAACTAATATGTTTATAAAGTCACTTGAGTACCGAGTACTTAACTCTTAAATACATATTTTTATTTGAATATGTTTCTATTTTTCTATGTGATAGAAAAATAGAAACATATATTGGAAAAGTAAAATTAAAATAAGTTATTTTTTTGGTGATGATAAATGAAACTAAAAATAGAGTTTTTGTTAGTATAACAATTTGTCAACTTTTTAAAATTATTTTTCTTTATTAGTACGAATATATTTTGTTTCACATTTGTTTACCAACAACAGTATTAATAAAATAAAAGCATGAATAACATATAAGCATTTTTTAGTTGTATTAAATTGCAGCCTCTTCTTATTTTCAGATATGGGTTTTTTTTTGCGAATATGCTACCACCTAAATATTTACATTTATCAAAAACAATATGTAAATAAATTTAATATATGCAAATAAAAATGTTGCTCTACACAGTATTTTTCATGTGATGACATGTTGTTTATTTACAAAAGGATGCAATTAAAGTCTACCCATTAACTATATTGTGTAATCGAGCTTTTTCGGCCTTAGTTTTCTAGCTGACTCATTTCGAATCACTCATAAATATAATGAAAAGTCCGCTTCCTAAGCCAATGCCATTGCTTTAGCTGGACTATAAATCAGAGGGATGAAGACAATAATTTTGATGTAACCGGTAATATTCGAGCGGCTCAGCCTTAGACCAATTTGTAAGGCACACCTGAGACCCTCGATTGATCGTGGTTACTTGAGACTACCGAAACTTGAGACCCTGTTTTTATTGGTAAACGGTGGAGTTGGAGCGAGGCATTGTTGCGTACTGAAAAGGCTGCCAGGCGTATTTGTTTTTCATGTTTTTGGGAGATTATTAGTTTATATCTCGTCTTTGCTATCGTTTACCGAAAAACGGGGTAGGAAATATTTAAATATAAGTTTGTGTCAATTGAGAGCACTTTCTCCGAAACGAAGCATATAAAAAACGATAGCTTGGCAATTTTGTGTCTATATTCGAGCCAAGCTCGTCAAACTTTGAGAGCTAGTAATTATTGGTTAGCCTGAGCAACATCTTTGAGGGCATCATCAATTATTTTACCGTCAGTTGAAATAGGGGTCAAAGGTTATTAAAAAAAAGAAACACTCCGAAAGCCTTTGAAATTTCAAGACAGACGGCGAGCACTTCTCTAGATATACATTAAGATGGCAAGAACTCATGGTTACATATACTTGGAAAAACAGTCGGCGATATTCTATTATAATATATTGACATCGAGAATTGATGCTTGATATAATATCATGACTGTTGCATTGTAGATCTACATAGATGTAGCTTAGCTTGCTCATTATAACTCTTTGATTTAAATTATTAGCAACAATAATAATTAATTCATTGGGATCTACGCATATAGTTTTGTCGCCGCGATTTAAGTTTGGAATACACAGATCAAAAATTTCATAGTCTTTGTTGGAATAACTACTGTATGTGTTTAAAACAATAGTTACAATTGATTTGATGCTTGATTAAATGTACGATCAAGAATACAGTTGTTGTATAGCATAGTTTTAGTATAGCTCTATGATTTTCGGAATAAAATGTCATAGATCAAAATGTCGGATTTTCAGAATTGATATGTGTTTTCAAGAATCAATTGTCTAATATATTGTTACGCGATTTCTCATACTTCGTGCCGCGTAAAAATGATAAACGAAGTCTGGAAATATGACTTTGATAAACGATGAGCAATATAACAATACCGAAAGCCATATACTAGACACGTTTTTCACGTGAAAGCGAATTGTTCAGTTCAGGTAAAATTTTAATTATAAATTATATTATGCGTAGACACCATATAAAACAACTTTTATTGTTTATCTATTATAAGATTACAGTAACGTATAGACTTACACTTAATGTTTAGTTATTTCTGTACATCAAAAGTGTACTGTTTTTCTGCTTGGCAGCGTATTGATTTCATATCTCTGGAAAGATGATGAATCCCACCATAATAAATATTAATAAGTTCTCTCATACTTACGATTCATATTATTTCTGCCGACTCATGTGAGGTCAGTACAATATTATTTTCTCTAACTATTCACAAGGACAACACAAGATCACATTAAACATATTATGCTCTTGCTAACAACACACAGGACTATATAAAGACACAATTTTGAAATAGTTTTACCTTCGGGCGCTCATCTTGAGAAAGCTTTTGTTGGCATTATATACTCCACATCTCACTCATAAAGTAGGTAAGGAGTAAGAAGGATATAGAACAGTATGTATATTCTTAAACTGTTATACCTATAGTAAATTTTGGTATATATATATTGAGTCTTAGGGCTGCATTAACTGCAAATAAAATGAGAAAAAAACCCTTGGGAAAATGCAGCGGCATTTCACGTTGGTCAAATTCCTACCTAGGTATATCAAATTAAAGCCGCCGTATGGGAGACTATAGCCAGCTCTAGGATGCGATAAATACTGAGAAAGATCATCACACACGTCCCCACAAACCTACACACTCAACCTTCAACTGAATACATGGTTTCAAAACTTAACCTTAAGGTACTGGTTACGGGTATTCCCCGCCAAAAAAACTTACCTCTTTGGCAGGGAATTCAAACTTTAAACAGATATAATTTTAAAAAGTATTGGTACACTAATGTTCATGGTGCAATAATCCGTCAAAACTAGAAATATGTAATTAATAATTAATTCAAAATATCGTAGCAAATTGCTTCAGAATTTCGTGTATTTTTCAAGAAGTACTATAATTATACGACCAAAAACAAAAACGAAAGAACTGATTAAAAAATAAACTGATTTTTAAATTTGACAACTTTAACCATAAAAATCAAAGTTATCTGAAAGCGAAAAGAGAAATGGAAACAAATCGTATCGTGTTGGTAACTCTCCATATGTGTAAATCTAATAATAAATAATCTCTAAATATCAAACAATTTCCCAAGGCGGGCTTTATTTAATGGAAAGTCCAATACATCACGATACATTAATTCAATAAATAGTAGAATGTACAGGTAGTGAATAACATAAGTCTTTTTTGCCGAGATATTTACCAGCCCGAGACAAAGGCGAGGGCTTTGTTCATCTACGAGTTATACACTGAACTTTTCTCTTCAATTGCGAGGTAATGAAATAATGTTATTGTAAGTACCGTCTACTGTACTGTATCAGCCCGACCGCCCACTGCTGAACATAGCCCACCCACCTTCTGGTGTGTTACCTTTAGTCGCCTCTTACGACACCCACGGGAGATAAGGGTGACATTCTGGCCCAGCACCCCACGGGCGGCAAGTACCGTCTACATCAGTGATAGTATGTAACGATATTGTGATTTTATAATTGAAATTTGAAAGACAGTAGAACACGCAGTTGTTGTAGGTATCTCGTGTATTTCACTAGAATGCTAATAAATATAAAATCGTAAAAGCCATTTTCGGAGGCGAAATTCATACGAGTGATTCAATAATGGGGCCCCAAAATCAAATTGCTTCTACGTACTCATATTGAAATTAATGTTTTCTCAAACAGAATTTTGATGGAGCTCACACACAGTAGAAATGATGGTTAAGTATTTTTTTCTATAGCAAAACAGTTCCGTATATAAATAATACAGAATATCGTGAAGTGTTGCATATTTACTGTCTAAGCGAAATATATGAGTTTGTTTCATAATGATATGATTCAGTAACAATGCATCACTTCCAATTGTATATCTTTCATTAAGAGAATCCTCTGACAAACCAAGGCCTGAACATGATGACACGAATGAGAGAGGGATTGAGACAAAAATGTGTTAAATGTTGACATTTCTGTACACCATTTTGACAGTGAAACATGACATGACAGCCTTGACTACAGTTTGAATATCGAATTTAAAAAAAAACTACCAATTGCGAGTCGGACTCGCGCACCAAGTAAATAATATATATATATATATATAAGTTAGTTCCGTAAAAACCTGTAGGTATATAAGTTTTAGTTAAGGTATTTTTATTGCTAAATGAAATACACAACATTTTATAATTATTAAAAATATTTTTATTTTATTTAATATGATGTAACTAAAAATGTATGCTTTTCGCAAGTTTTCCTTTATCTGTGCTATTATTATTATTTATTCTTATCTGTGCCTAAAAAGGACGGAATATAAATTTTGAATTCCTCGTCAAAAACGTGAGTTTCTACCTTAAACTTAGGTTTTGAAATGTAACTATTTATATAATATAAATAAGTAAGTATAATTCATTAGATTATATATGTATCAAACAAAATTAATGGACATTGCTTTGGCTTAATCTAACAAACCACTGTACTACTACGTATTTTCTCAATGCTAACTCATTGGTTTCTATTTTGTATCTCTAAATATAACACAGATAAAGTATTTTTTTAAACCCATCATAAAGAAATCGAGCACGATATATCTACTGAGGGGAATTAATGATATTATGAAACCCGTTATCACTATTTGAATTACTTAAGTTTCGTTCTATAGCTAATAATGTTTTGCACTTAGTACTCGTATGAGTATCTAAATGATACTTCCATACCTATAATATAGGCAAGGTAACTACAGATGCTAAGCTAGATATAATAATTCGTTACTAATTAATTAGTACATGAGGATTTGATATACGTATCAGTGGATTCCAATGTGAACATTATCTATACATGAGTTATTTCTTTGATCGAGTAATTATGACAAGTACTACTACATTAGCCGTAGGATACCGGGCTAGAATGTCACCTGCCACCACTGAAAATTTGCGGTATAAACGGCTGTATCTTTTGATTGCGTTGGCTCAGACCTGAGTATTTGATATGAACTTCAGCTTGATGCCTCCACGCATTCTTGAGAAAATGTGGCTTATCAGACAGACGGACAACAAAGTGATCCCATAAGGGTTTTAACGGAACCCTAAAAAGAGTGCTCCAACTTTTAAACTTTGAACGAATCTTTTAGATTTTGAAGCGCTCGTAGCGAAGTTTACTTAGCTGTTCTCAACCGATCAGCAAAGTTAAGCAACGTCGCGCGCGGTTATGAGTTGGATGGGTGACCGCTAGTGTAATCACTACTGAGCGTTTCCGTGCTTCGGAGGGCACGTTAAGCCGTCGGTCCCAGTTGTTGTCTAAGGATTGCAGTCGTTATAGCATGGTGGTAGGGCATTTTGCGAATGCCCGCCTAGCTAGCTACCACCCTCAAGTAGAAAATCTGTCGCCAAGCACCTAATGGTGTGTTCCGGCAGCTGTCCTGGAGAGCCAGTACTTCTAGGTTATCATGTACAACATCTTCGACCACATCATCACCTACCATCAGGTGAGATAGTAGTAGGTAACGGTGTATTAAGAGGAACGGGAACAGAAGCTCCTACAGAAAAATAGGTATTTTAACAAAGTGTCTGCTGTCTCGCCGCTAAACGCTCGAACAGAATAGTGCGATAAGGACAATTGCAGCTTCTACAAGTTTTGACTTAGAATTTGTGCATAATTTGCGTTCTGGGAGAAAACTTTTCTCCTATAGTAAACATTAAACAAATCTAAAAATGTTGATGTTATTTTATAACTGACAGAATAAACTAGGTTTATAGGATTTCTTTTTTCTTTATTTATCATTATTTTTCCAATAAATAATTCACAAACTAGAGATACAAGTTTTGAGAAACTATCGGTATTTAAAAACCCATTTATTCAAATTCCTTTAATATAATGATAAAAATCAAAACTTATAAACCTGGATATTGATAACATCTATAACATTTCCAAATATCATCAAAATTGATGATTGTTTAGGGGGGTAGAATCGTTTTCTCTTTTTGTATGAAAATTTGAGATTTCCCTCCAGTCTTAAAATATATTGATCAAAAGGTTTACTTACTAATAATATCTTTCATAGAGGATTTATCTGAAACAAATATGAGAAAAATGTATTATTCCTGCTGAAATAGTGGGTAACAGAAAACTGCAGGAATCAACAATAAAGTTATCTTTATTCAGACTGATGCATTTCGATGAGGGTTATTGTTGTCTTGCGTAAAGCTTCGAAGTAATAGTTGTATTCTTGCGAATGCTGACTGCACGTGAAGCAAGAAATGGTTAGTAAAAGTTTAAATCTTATTTCTTGAACTATTATATTTTAATCGTAAACTACACGATGCAATGCTAATAAGCAATCAACAAAAAAGACGTGGTTATCAACCGAGTGCAATCGTTGAAGTATTTGGAAGAAAAAATATTTAAAATTACCGCAAGAATCACATCAAACCTATATAAGCATGGTTAGAGCATACCCCGGCTCAAGGGGTGGATGGACGCGGGTTAGAATCCCACACATGACTTAAATTTTTCCTATCGTATATTTGTGATTTTGAAACCTATATAACTTCACATGTTGGTTGAACAATATTATTTGCTTTCTTTGAAAATTAAATAGGTATGAAAACAAAAAATATTATTGTGGTCAATTGAGCCTTAGAAATAAAAACAACACACAGTACACTAAAGATCCGAGATAGTCAACATAACCACAGCTAGTATTGGGCAAAAACTAGGTATAGCCCAGAATGGCGCATTCCTGTCACGCTTGCCTTACTTTTCTCCTCGCTTCGCTCGTCGTCGAATCCATATATGACTTTCCCGTAAACTAGTCTTATGCTATAGATACGTTGCACTAGGCGAAAGCTAGGTCTAGCCATCATTATAATGGCGCATCGCGCCGTCCGAAACCTTTGGCACGTTCGCTTCGATCCCTCGGCTCGCGCTGTGCTTAACACTAACCTAACGTCGCACCTATGCCTTTTCCCTAGACCAGTTTTTGCCCTAGATACATAATCGTCATTAAAAATGGCAGTGATTTTTGGAAGCAGTGATGGCGCAGTGGCATTGGCTATGGACTGCAGTGCAGTAGGTCCATAGTTCGAATCCCGCCGTGGGCTTGAGCTTCACAGCATGGTGGAAGGGCATTTTGCGAATGCTCGCCGGGCTAGCGAGCTTAACCTTACCCTCAAGTGGAAAATCTGTCGCTAGGCACCTTACAGTGTGTTCCGGCAGCTGTCTTTGCGAGCCAGTAATTCTAGGATAAGCCTGTTAACACCTTCAACCACATCATCACTTACCATCAGGTGAGAATGTGGTCACGGTCTAACTGATCAGCAGTAAAAAAAAGGTTTTACCTAAAATACATTTAACATTAGGGCAGTCTGCGGTAGCTCAGATTGGATCAGCATGCTATGGCTCCAGAGACGAATGATTGCGGGTTCAAATTCTCCTCGTAATTATTTTTTGTTTTTTAATTGTGATTCTGTAAGTAGCACAGCCCATTAAAAGGGGTGTTTGCCTTAATCCCCAACGCTTGGCATGCGACTTAGGGCAGTGTAAGATAAGTTAAAAAGATCAGTGAAGTATGGCAGGTCTTCAGAAGGCGTTGCCCACCTTCTATTCAGGGAAAAATACCCCTTAGTCGGCTCTTACGACACCCACGGGGAGATATGCAGGGATGCAATTCTAACTCGGCACACTATGGGGCTTTACATAAAAGCTTTATTTAGCAGGCGTTAATGCAAAAAATGCAACATTGTCGTGGCAACAAGTATATTTTGACGTGACGTAATAAAATCTACCTACCCCCTCGGGAAATACTGGGATGCCGACAAGTTTTATGTTTAATTTAACAACATAAAAACTTTTTTTCGTAAAAATGAATCCGTTGAAATTGGAGTAAAAGTATGTCAAACCGCGTAAACTAAAATGACGTCCATTTTTACTGAGACGACCTCATCAGCCAAATGTGGAGCCGCCGTATTATGAATGAGGGCAAATTCACCTTCTCCTTTCGCATAGAATCTCTGAAGGCAAAAGAGGTTTTTGCTTAATAACTTGGTAAGACGCAAACGAGGTCACATTCTGATAGATGTACTGAGAGTTGCTTGAATGTATAGAAATCTGTGTATTCTGTGGATAAAATTAATTATATAGTTACAAATTTACGAGAGAAAAAATTATAGTCATGTGCGGGATTCGAACCCGCGTCAATCCACCCCTATAACCGGGGGTATGCTCTGACCGCTTGAGCTAACATGACAATGACTCATAACTCCAATTCATCCTCTCGTTCTTTATTAAACCATCGTGTTGGGATGGAGCGACACCTATAGTTCAACTTACGTTGTACAACACAAGACCAATTCTGCAATTGGTTTTAAACTTGTAAATGATAACGCAACTTTATAATTTTAATATTGTTATGTTTGCAATAACCCCGTCATGTTAGCTTAGTCGGTCAGAGCATACCCCGGCTATAGACCCCTGGCCGGGGTATATAAATTATAAAGGATGGACGTGGGTTCGAATCCCGCACATGAATATAATTTTTTTTCTCGTAACTTTGCAATTTTGTAATGTAATCCGCAAAACAGATATTATTGCAGACATAAAAATATTAGGTCCTTACATATGAAATTGGCGTTTTTCGTACTGGCCACTTTAATCACGAATTTCTCCTCTTTGGTAAGGAATTCCAAATTCAAATTTGTACAGCTATAGACTCATGTATTTGTGCTTCGATGATCGTCATTCATTTGTTTTTTTTCTTCTGTTTTTTTCTGTTTGCGTCACTCATTTTACAAAATGGAAAACCTTAAATATCGCATTATTTACGAGTACGAGTTCCGCCGTGGCACTAGTGCTGCGGAAACAACTCGAAGGGTGAATGATGTGTATGGCGGTCGTGTTGCAAAAGAAAACACAGTTCGTTTTTGGTTCCAACGTTTTCGTTCTGGAAATTTCGACCTGCAGAACAAGCCCCGTGGACGGCCTGAGACTCAAGTTGATAATGAAGAGTTGAAGGCTATTGTGGAAGCGGATCCATCGCAAACCACGTCCGAGTTAGCTGCAGGCTGCAATGTTAGTGATAAAACTGTTTTAATTCACTTGAAGCAAATTGGGAAGATTAAAAAGCTTGAAAGGTGGGTACCTCACGAATTGACTGAAACAAACCGGCAAACGCGCGTCGACTGCTGCGTTACATTACTAAACCGGCACAATAATGAAGGTATTTTAAACCGAATCATTACCTGTGATGAAAAATGGGTTCTTTACGATAATCGGAAGCGCTCAGCGCAATGGTTAGATCCTGGCCAGCCAGCCAAATCCTGCCCCAAGCGAAAATTAACCCCAAAAAAGTTACTTGTAAGCGTTTGGTGGACTAGTGCCGGTATTGTTCATTACAGTTTTTTCAAATCTGGCCAGACTATTACGGCTGATGTCTATTGTCAGGAATTGCAAACCATGATGGAAAAGCTAGCGGCTAAACAACCTAGGCTGGTCAATCGCTCCACGCCACTGCTGCTTCACGACAACGCTAGACCACACACTGCGCTACAGACGGCTACTAAATTAGAAGAGCTTCAATTGGAAAGTCTAAGACATCCTCCGTACTCCCCGGACCTTGCTCCAACAGATTACCATTTTTTTCGAAATTTGGATAACTTCTTGCAAGGGAAAAAATTCAACTCCGATGGGGCAGTCCAAATCGCCTTCAAAGATTTTATTGATTCCCGTCCGACTGGTTTTTTTAGTAAAGGGATCAATGAACTACCTATGAGATGGCAAAAGTGCATAGAAAATAATGGTTCATACTTTGATTAATTAAATATATTATATTAAAAAATATTCGACTTTTTGTTCCTCCCATACAAAACGCCAATTTCATATGTAAGGACCTAATATAAAAAAAAATGGTTCAATGAAAATATCTTCATTAAATGACTTCATATTTTGAAAAGATTTTTAGATATTTTCAAGACGCTTTCGAGCAAACAAGGCGCCTATTTGCCACCGCAAATAGATATTTACAGTGGCTTGCTAGTTGTGTGTATGTCGCCACACACACAATTACAAACGCTCCCGCAGCTGTATTGGCTGCGGTTGCGGTTGTATGACAAAGGTGGATAACACTATATTTAAAAAAATATGTGTTGAGTGGTTTAAAAAGATATTTTATCTACTTTTTATATTTATATCTAGCTGAAAAAATGAACACCTAATGCAAAAAGAGGGGTCTTTGTTTGTCTGTTGTATCGTAGCTTTCAAACGAACCGATTGCAATTAATCATGCATGTTCAATGAGGTGCCATTTTTATTGAAACTCTTGGAGCTCCTCTATATCTACATAACGTTTTTATATTAGAAAATTATACACGCTTTTTAAATAGGCTTTACTTATAATATGGAACTTGCACGATTCCTACATGATGTTAAGTGGGGTTAACATCTGTCTATAACAGATATTAATAGTTTTTCAATAGGGACGCGCGAACTTTGTCAGCGCATAGCGGCCATCTCGTTTCGGCGATAATTATAACAATAGAATTTCATTCATAAATTGGCCATAGTGGGTCAGTCCGATTTCAACTTATTAAGCGATAGCTGTCAAATTTGGCATGAATACATATTTAGTCGTGACATTTTACCATGGAACGCTACACGCTTTAAAAGCACGTCGAAATTGTTATAATTTATGATCAAAGTCAGTGCTCTATTCGCCTAAGGTTCCGTGCATTGGGTCCAATTTATGGCGTTCATGGCCGTCTTGCAGAGTCACCAATCCGTCGTTTAATGAAGAAATTTGATACCTAGGTTAGATGGTATGGATCTCACAAATATGTGGTTTCAATAGGACGGCGCCACTTGCTTCAGCACGGGAAACATAAAATTTATTGGATGAGAAATTCGAAGGCTTCGTCATCTCGCGTAGTGGCGACATCAACTGGCCACTAAGATCGTGTCACTTAACACCGCCCGACTACTTTTTGGTGGGGTTACGTGAAGTCTCTAGTCTATGTAGACAAACCACAGTCAATTGCCGCCCTTAAGGCCAACATAACTCGCGCTCTTCGTGAAATTGAGCTCCATTTATGCGAAAATGTCATCCAAAATTGGTCCACCAGGATACACCACCTACAGCGGAGCCGCGGCGGTCATTTGGCTGAAATTATATTCCATACATAACGTCAGCGAATATACTTCGAACACACTTCGAGCGCTCTTAAAGAACCCTCTTGAAAATCCCTTTAAATCATCATAAGTGACGTACTGCACTGCGCACATAACCCTGAGACGTACATTTGTTGAGTCTCATGTGCCTGTAATTTCTTACTGGGTCTCAAGGACGGCTCCCGGAACACACTTTAAGGTGCTTGGCGACATAAGTATATTCTATTTGAGGGTGGTGTTGCTATCCAGGCGAGCTATCGCAATATGCCCTTTCCTTCCCTTTTTTTCCCTTTTAGATATACATTTTATTATTCAATTTATATATATTTCATAAATCGAATGCTTCGAATTGATATCTACATCCTTTTTTATGAGATTGTTGTTGACCATGAGTCTGTTGTCGATCGATTTTCTTAGAAGCTTTATTTTGAAGACAAATACAGTATACCTACCATACAGTATAGTATATATTCATTGACTATGAATTCACGGTCGATTTTCTAATAAGATTTCTTTTATAGTAAAAATCTAGTATCTATATCGGGACTTGTGTAATAAATGGCATATCATTTTTGCCGTGATGTGAAGTAATATGACCCTGTAATTATTTATTTTAATTTTGATCGTCTTGTTCAAGTCAACCCAATGTTTTTTAAGTATTTCATGCAGGGTAGTTAAGTTAAATTAATTTTCAATACAAATCAACTGAATACATTTTGAACGTTCTGGATATTACTGGAATTGTTCTTCACTAACAATTCCAGTAATATCCAGAACACAAAACCAAATGCTTCGGTATTCATACCGGATATGAACCATACAACAATGTCAATAGGTCTTTGTATTCCACAGATATCATATTTCAATAACATGTCTGACAACAATACACATGGTTTGTCTAGTTTATTTTGGCATAAAAGCGTTAGACAGATTGTTAGATAAAAAAATGTGAAATAGAATATAATGTCAGTTTTTTTATTTTTGCAATAACGCTTGCTCTGCGGATTACATTACAAAATGAAAAAATTATGAGAGGAAAAATTATAGTCTCTAAGAAAGGAAAAATAAGAATTTCTGAGGGATCTTTTGAAAAAAAATTATATATTAACTTGACCATGCCTGTATATATTTCAAAATATTACGTATGTTCGTAAAAAATACGGCACCTTACGGGTTTTCTGCATAATATTAGTAGTTGGCTGCTATACCTTTTCAATAGCAGTAGAACTCTTTGTGTGACTTCGTCCGGGGATGTACTACTACCATACCTATTTCTACCGCCAAGCAATAAATGTTCGCATTACTGTGTTCCGGTTTGATAGGTATGGGTGCCGGTAAAACTACAGGCACTTAAGACTTAACAACTTTATGATGTATTGCGTCTGTTATATAAGCATTGCTTACTGCTTAACACCAGGTGGGCCTCGTGCTTGATCCATCAAAATTGTATTTTTTTTTTAAAAAAGACTATATCTTTGGTGTAATTCTCTGAATGGCATAAAAGGAAGAATATTAGTTATTACCTAATGTTTTAATATTTTCAAAGGTTTTGAGGTGATTATGATTGCCAATATACAGAAAAAATATTATTATTATTTATTATATGCTTCTTATTCTAGATCTTAGATTATATGTACTAATATACCAGGGCGAACGCTGACGTTCTTGGCAGGTTGTTTTTTTGTTTTATTGCTTGAATTTCTAACTTTAGTAATTCATCAAATCACGTGAAACGCGAGATACGGAGAAGAGTTTTTACAATCTATATCTATACTAATATTATAAAGAGGAAATATTTGCATTTTGTATGTAACGCCTAAACATGAAAACTACAAGACAAATTTGAAAAACTCTTTCACCATTAGAATCCTACATTATGCCTGATAAGAACATATGCTATAGAATATTATCAAAAATATATTTTATTTTTGCAAATACCCGTGGAAATCGGGTGCGGCCGGGTACCTAATACATTTTTAAATACTTATTGATTTTTTTACATTCGGGTGTAAAACTTACACGGGTATTCGTTACTTTTAATAATTTTACAGTATTCGTGTAATTTGCTCCGTGGATTGCCAGGCTAGAATGTCACCCCTCATCTCTTCTCATGGGTGTCGTAAGAGGCGACTAAGGGAAAAAAGTCGAACTGGAAGAAGAACTGAGCAAGTCACGCTGAGATTTCATGGGATTATCGGAAGTCCGAAGACAGGGACAGGACCACAGGACAGACCACCGCGAAGACACTAGGCTTAAGGTTAAAATCTAAATTAATGACAGCTTTGACATCCAACATATAAATTTTCATTAAGAACCCGTCATTTCAATGAAATAAAACAAATGACGACCGCATTGAAACAAATCAATATATCGGGCCGGTACATTCAACAGCGTATCAAATGACGCCCATTAGCTTTGTGGTGGCTGGTAGCCTGTGGTGGCTCTTTAGTAATTAGTCGTCAGCTGAGTGGCTATTCAATGTGCCCTGTTATTATGTCAAACACTGAATGCGAGAAGGTAATAACGTCGAAAATCTCTCATTAGTCTGCAGCAATGCAAGCTTTCGCCAATTTGGACAATAATTATCCTCTGCGTATTGGGGTATTGAAATGCATATTATTAATACATTCAACCCCTCACAGCGGTAAATGTTTGTCCGTAGGTACTTGTATTGTAATTTGAATGAAAGGTTTTTGATATATTTATAACACATGATGGCAACTGTTCTGAACGCAACTTAGCGTAGGCAGTCTACTTTTGTCTATGACCTTTTGAGTTGGGTCTTTGGTAGTCAGTCTACTTTGGTCTATGGACATTTTGAGTTGAAATGAAAAAGTTGCTTTTGAGTCTCGTGTTAATAATTTAATTTGATTTTTGGTTTTGTTGCGCGTGTTTGTTTTTGTATGATCGCCCTTTGAAACTACGCGATCTATATAAATTTGATACTTGCAAACAGAAAAAAGTGGAGTGTCATGTTCGTGACGACAGGATTCCTCGCCCAGGCCGTAAGTACCTTCTGATATAGTTAGCCAATTGTATTAGATAGGGAAGCGCTAGGGTGGGGTCGTCGAAGGAGGAAGACCCGAGCCATTGTAAGTTTGACTGTATTAACGTTATTTCAGCCCCACGTATCGCGGTAAAATTAAGATTCAAAAAACAGGTTGTCCAGGTGGATGACTCTGCTTACCATACCCGCCTAGGAATCTTAACAGCAACTGATGATGTGTTTGAAGATGTTATTCAGGCTAACCTAGAGTTACTAACTCGCACGGACAGCCGGAATACATCGTTAGGTGCTTGGCGACAGAATTTCTACTTGAGCGTGGTAGCTAGCCTAGGGGCACTTGCAAAATGCCTCAACGCGGAAGACGGAAGCGCTCAGTGGTAATGCCTGTAGTGGTCACCCATCCAAATCATGGCCGCAGCGGCCGTTGCTTTAATTAGTTGATCAGTTGAGAACGACTAAATTAACTACACTACGAGCTCCTCAAAACTATAAAGACATCCAGCATCATACTATACAGTATTAAGTACTTATTGACAATAACTTAATATTATAACTACCTAATGCGAGATTTAGTCATATTATATAGCTAGTATACGTAGGCAACACTAAAAGTTTTGCGTAACTTAAAAAAACCAACATGTTAAAATACGATGTCATCGTATTTCCCAAAACTTATCTGAGCGCTTGGTCGATGCGACGCGTGACCAAAATGCTGGCACCTATTTGGCTCAAAGAATAAGCATTGCAATTCAACGGGACAATGCTCCCAGCATGCTGGGCACGCTGCCAACTGGTAAGCATTTGGCTAGAGCATTTGGACTGCCTATGAGTCTGCAATGGCTTATAGGGATCTAAATGCTTTTATTGTAGTAGCTGTAGTGTTGTATATAGTTCGTAGTATTTTGTTAATTTTGAAAAGCAATAAACATAATATTTTGTTTATAACATGTTGGTTTTTTTGTTGTCCCCACGGACAAAAAATAAAAAACTTTTCGAAATACTCTCCTTAACATTTTAATTTTTATTTCATGCGATCGAACCATTTTTTAAAACAGGAGGACCACAGATTTGAAAGCATGTTTTCTTCGTGCTGATTGAACGCTATCACTGCCTCTTCGAAGTTGGTAAAAGTGAAACCTCTCATCTTTGATTTTGGGGAAAATACAGAAATCATAGGGTGCTAGGTCGGGGTTATGTGCAGGTTGGTTGACGAGTTGTACTTTTTCGGACACTAAAAATGACTTTGTTTTATTGGCCGTGTGTAAAGAAGCGTTGTCATGATGTAGGAGAACGCGGCTTTTTGGTAGAATACCACTGGGCATTAACACTCTTTTAATCTTTAAGTGGAATTATGCAGATGGGACCCGTAGCTGAAAAAAAAACGCGATAATTTTTTACCAACGTTTCTCACCTGATTCACTTTTGTTGGCCTGTTCTCATTTTTAAACACCCATTCACAAGACTGCTGCGAACCCGCTTCAGCTCCGCTGTCAGTTCATGAGGGATCCAACGACAACAAAGTTGAACGGAAAATGAAAAATGATATCAGATCCGCCATTTTGCCAAAAAGTGATTAAAAACTTTGATGAAAGAATCGACATCTGTCAACGTACTCGTGGTGGACATTTGCCAGATATAATTTTTCATTCATAATTGCCAAACTTTTCTCTTCGTAATACAACAAAAATTTGAAGCATCTTCATCTAAATTCTTAATTTTATTTTGTTTTAGAAAACAAAGTTCTTGTTGAAAAACCTTTATATACAAAAGAAAATAAATGATCCGTTTCTATAGAATAACATTTCAAACATTCCCTTGCACTAAGAATATCAGTTTCTAAGCCTGACCAGCTTAGCTTGCCATAAATAAGCTTCATGGCCACAAGCAAGGCACGCCTCGCTTACTCAGGTTGCTTTTCATGGAATAACGGATAATCTGCATCCAGTGCAATAGCTGTCTCACTCTGGATTAAATATGTTATATTACAGATTTCAATAAGGAGAACGTGTTATTGATCTATACAATTACTCTTCATTAATTTCACCGGATAACAATACGCACAGGATAGCGGCATCCGTTTACATGGTCAATATTACGCAAAATACTTACGAAGCGCTTTCGTTTGACATGTATTATCCGTACGGCTGATTTATGGAACACATTCCCTACCAGCATCTTTATTTTCCGATAGGAGTCTTCAAATAAACAGTTTGATTATGAGTCTTGTAGGTATATATTCCAGCATAGACTACGTTGTCTCTTTCTACCGAGATTGCGTTAAAATACCTTTTACGATATATAAAACTAACGGAGTTATTTTATGAACAAAAATGGCTTACACTTTACCAAACTTAAAAGTCTAACTTGTCAAGGAAAAGAAATATACTATAGAAAAGCTAAATACATATATATATCATGAACCGAAACAAGTAACTTAATAAACCTCTTAACATAAGCTTTGTTTAGGTGACGTGTTTGGCATAAAAGGCAATAAATCTGTGGTAATAACTAATTGTCTACTTGATCACCACAAACAAGTTTAGTGATGATATTAATATATAGATCCTGTTATTAATATACCCGTGGGGTGCCGGGCTCGAATGTCATCCCCCATCTCTTCCCAAGAGGCGACTAAGGGAATAAATCTGGAAGGTAGGCGGCAGCTTCTTCTGAGGAACTGCTATCTTATATTGCGATCCCCAAGAAGCCTGAATGGTGGAGGCTGCGTTCAGCAGTGGAAAATCCACCTGATTCAGTGTTAATATAATTTTATTCTGATATTGTTATCAGGATGCAAATTATTGTTCTTATTAAGCTAAAATAGGCACGAGAAATAGTTACTCCTAAGAAGTTTTTATACGCTGTCTTAAAAAACAATGTGCAAAATAAAATTAAAAATTGTAGAAGTTTTTTCTTGTACTAGTAAAACTAGCTAAGCTTTTAAAATAATGAAACACCTCTGGCCTGAACTAGTTTGTGTTGAGTTATCGTAGTCATTTGCTTACCTTTACTCCAATATATGAAGAAGCTTTTAGATTTATTAGATTCGTCTCTCAGACGGATAAATGTACGTTTCAATACCTAATTCGTCCTAACATTAGGTTTTAGGTACTCTTAAGGATGGTAACATCGTTTTTACGCTCCGTGCTCCGCTAAAATGGGTTTCTGCCGTAGGTAATTTGCAAGCAAATTGAATTGGTTTTCTTCCAATGGTCACGTTGTATAAACTTTTTTTTTGTTGTAATTTTGGGAGGATTTTATAATAAAAATAAATTTGATCCACGATTTGGATCCGAACTCGCTACCAATTTTCTAAACTTACTTAGTAGGCGTTAATGAAAAATTTTAATATTAGAATTATTGGGTTGCGACAAGTTTAAAGCTAAGAAAAATTTGTCTTGTTTGTTGTTCAATTCACTTTTAATGCGGACGTCTCTCCGTCCCGGTTAAACAATAGGAACGACATGATAAATTTGAGCTATGACTCACTCATCACGATACCTCAATAATAAGTGCAGAGCATGTCCTGCTCTAGGGACAGATGGTCTCGGGTTCGGATACCGTCGGTGTTTAATTTTTTATAATAGTTTTTTTTTAATATGCTTTGTACGAACCGCTCAGTTGGTGTAAATGCAAAAATTTCAATGTTGGGATAGTACTGATAGTGTCGATCTTGAGAAATAATAGGGGTTAAAGTATGAAATTGCCGTACTTCCAATTGACATAGAACATTCATGGTTTGAGATGTTTAAGTGAAACTTTTTTCACATACAAAGCAAAGACATGAATGACCTTCCTATTAAAAAGCAGCAATGTGTAGATAATAATGGTTATTATTTTTAATAACAAAATATTATGTTATATTTAAAAAATTAACGAATTTTTATATTTTTCCGTACAATTCGGCAATTTCATACTTTAACCTCGAATTTATATTAAGAATAATCAAATCTCCGAAACACCATATGCGTGTGTATTATTCTAACCAATATCGTCTAGCGTTTAGCACTAAATGACACGGTGAAATAAAAAAAACGTCCATACCTTAAACACGCCTTGTGTCTTCAAAGGTAGCGGTCGCGGAAAGAAACAGGTGTTTGAAATTGAAAACCGGAGATAACTTTATATTAACTAGGCTTTTTCTGACATCTTTCAGTTTTACATACTTAAGGGTTTGTTTTTTTATATATAGGACTTCTATAATAGAGGGCTAAAAATTTTAATGATTTATATATGGATTTATTTTCCTCCCGTTCTGGCTCATTCCTGGTGCAAAGGATGGCCATTGCTATCCAGCGCGGCAATGTAGCGAGTGTTATGGACACTGTTGCACCTGGAATGTTCAGGGGCGGGTTATTTGATTGGCTTCATTATCTGTAGTGTCTATGTAATTAATTTAATTATTTAAGGAGATATCAGTTATTATTTAAGAACCTGATTTAATTTTAAATCCATTGATAATTTGACATTTCTGTATCTACATAGTTTGAATATCGGAAATTTTTTTCTTTATCTCAGTCATATTTTTCGGGCATAGAAATATAACTATTATAGCCTTATCTACCTGTAAAAATTACAATACAAACGAAGCATTTAGCAGATTTTGAACAAATGTGTGTGAGTGGCGTGGGTAAGCGCTCGTAGCATATTTCCATACGTAGGTACGTAGGCACCCCTCGTAGCGCAGTGAGGTCAGTACCCGTGCTACGTGTCGTCTCTCTGAAACTATTTTTAGTAACGTTTTATCTGTATGCACTTTCGTCACACTGTAATGGTAATACAGACAAGCGTTATATTTTCTAATAACAATGAGTAAAATTTGCTCCAATGCGAGGCGTCCCGCTGAGAATCTCAAACAGTATAGAAAGAAAATTGGTACATCAGATATTTATATATTTATTACGGTTTTTCAACAGACTAAACAAGAATTTCATACTGAGCTTATTATTAATTAGCTTATTAGCGGAAGTCCAATTACAGGAAAACACATTATGCCTCAAGAAAATGGCTTATGGATGGAGTGAGTAGCGCAAAACTACTATAAAGTGACGAATCACTGATGATGTTTTCACCCTTTGTTCGCTTTAGGATAGATTCGCTTTAAGACAGATCTATTTTACGACAGATTCGCTTTACGGCAGATCACGCATATGCACTTACAAAGTGAATTTTGGAAACAATTGAGTATAATATATACCTATATCATAATGTTGTTTTTTTATTTTAATTAATAATACAAGGCAATATTGAAAAGGAAACGTCAAGTGCAAAACGTACTCTTTTTTTCACTAATCAATCACATTAATAAATTTACAAAATTACAAATATACGATAGGAAAAATTTAAGTCATGTGCGGGATTCGAGCCCGCGTTAATAATGTAATCCGCATAGCAGGCGTTATTGCAAACATAACAATATTAAAACATAAATAACTCATTACAAAACCAATATAATTACAATAAAATGCCTGTTAACAATATTGGAATGTTAAAAACAAAAGTACAGAGCTTGAAACTCTTAAAATGAAAAACGATTTGTTAATATTCCGAACTGAGATTTGTTACTCGTCAAGCAGTTCATCTCTGACTGGGTTTTAGACAAGTATAATAATTTACTTCCTTCCAATAAATCAATGAAATTCACGAGGTAAAATGAAGTCAATCCCAAGAGATAAATTTAAATAATAAAGGTGGTTTTGCAAAGGGTTTGGGATACAAATATCTGCGCATAATCGAGCACTTTGTGAAACTCTTACAGAGATTTCAACAGTACCGAATTAACGATAAAACATACGAAATTTTGTAAAAAAGACTATCATAGACGGTTTTTTCATAAATAAATTGTAGACTACACTTGCAGTGACAATTTAAAAAGGCTTAACTTCAATTGGTGTTGTGTACGTGTATATTTTTTATTAATATAAAAAAAAAAAACAATATGAATGTGAAATGAATCAAAGAATAAGCATTGCAATTCAACGGGGCAATGCTGCCAGCATGCTGGGCACGCTGCCTACTGGTAGTGGGCTAGAGCATTGATGAGTCTGCAATGACTTATAGGGATCTAAATGCTTTTATTGTAGTAGCTGTAGTGTTGTAAATAGTTCGTAGTATTTTGTTACAAAAGGCATACCGCCGGTTAAAAAAAAATATTGTACATGTTTTGCTAAACTTGTCTGAGTTAAGTACATTATGGAACTTAACTCCCAAAAGCGTGTAGTTTCACAATGTGTAACAAATTCTAAGCACACGTAGTGAAGTTTGCTTAGCTGTACTTAGCCGATTAGCAAAGTTAAGCAACGTCCGCCGCGGTCAAGAGTTGGATGGGTGACCGCTAGTGACATTACTACTGAGCGCTTCCATGCTTCGGAGGTCACGTTAAGCCGTCGGTCCCGGTTGTTGTCTTACGATTGCAGTCATTATAGCATGGTGGGCATTTTGCGAATGCTCGCCTGGCTAGCTACTAAAGTCGAAAATCTGTCGCCAAGCACCTCAGAGTGTGTTTCGTCAGCTGTCCTTGAGAGCCAGTAATTCTAGGTTAGCCTGAACAACACCTTCGACCACATCATCACGTATTATCAGGTGAAATAGTGGTTAGGCATAAAAAAATCTAATCTGTTGCTAATACTGTGATAGCATCCATATAATTTGACTTGTTTCGTATTTATCGTATCTTGGTTCATCTAATTGGGTTTTATTCAATTCATACTTTTGATCATATCAAACTATAGGCCTCATGCACTCAACTAGCGGAAGCCCGTTCTTGCAAAGGTTTAATTGTTATTTCATTCATATTTTTTTCAAGCCAGGTATTCGATCCTTTGAAATTAACAAAATGTTCAAACCTGGAATACTGTTTGACAGAAACGTTTTGTGGGTACAGAGGGAAATTGAATTCTCGTTTGCACGGATCCCACGACGCTCGGACACGCCGGATTATGAGGGGGATAAAGAGGTGCGACAAATATTTGGCTGTTTGCATGCTGATAAATCAAAATACACTTCTGAATAATAGACTCTCTCCCTGTAGCTAAAGGGGAGATTTATAGGACAATATTTATCTTTGACGAGACTCGCTTTATTTCTTATTGAACTCATACAATTCGAAAAAAGATGTTTGATTTTGAGTTTCACGCGCTGATATATCCATAAGATTTTTTTATTGGATACAATTTATCAAGTCTTCATAATATGGTAATGACTTCCTCTTATCGCTTAAAAACATTTCGGAAAGAATAATTTATTGACACATATTGGAATCATAATATAATTGCACTTTTATTTAGTTTATTTGTGACTTTTCGCAACGTACTTTTAGATTGCGTGGAATTCAGATATATTAGCACTGCCTCGGGATCTTCCCTCATATATATTATAAGAATAATAAAATAAAACTGATTAAGGACTCATCAGCCGTCAAGTTACATAACATGTTTGAAGCAATGATGGCCGAGCGGTAATAGCTATGGACTGCCGTGCCGCAGGTTCGTGGTTCGATCCCCACCGCCCCACGCCGGTTTGAGCTTCCCTGCATGATGGGAAAATTTTGCTAATGCTCGCCCTCCTCGCTAGCTACCACCCTCAATTAGAATATCTCTCACCTAGCATGTAACGGTGTGTTCCGGCAGCAGTCCTTGAGAACCAATAAAATTACAGGCCCATGAGACTTTCCCAGTGTGACATGCACAGATCATCCGATCTATGTACAGACCATCCAATGATGACCACGACCCTCAGTTGACTTCAGAGAATAAAATAATATTAACTTTTTCTTCCTTTTAGGCCAGCAACGCATTCTCGAGACCTCTGGTTTTGCGGATGTATGCGACAGTGATCACTAACCACTAGCTGAGCAGCCTCCCTTTGCTATCCTACACTATTAAAAAAACTTTGGTTAAAAAACTTACATACTGCAGATCTGTCGTAACATTGACTATTATTTTAGTAAAAATTGTGTTACGAAAGGCAGTCTGATCAATATATATAACTTATTTAAAAGTTTGCCAATACAGATCATTTAAGTATACGAATATTTTCAACTTTACCCTATCTACTATTACAAAGTAGAAAATCTGTTGCCTAGCACCTGACAGAGTATTTGAGACCCTTTGCCTCTTTTGAAAAATAGTAAAATGAACAATGTGGGCATCACAGTCTGTTCAAGATTGAGGATATAAAATTGTAATATCTGTTTTGCAAGATCATTGTTAAAGAATAGCTTGCTGCTAATTCTTAAGAACCGTTTTTAATATAGATCACCATTCGTATTTATTTGAAAGTACTCATTCAGATAAGTTTTATTTTAATATCAAATAGGATATTTCTTTGACCATAATCTCACCTGATGGTGAGAGGCTGCGATCGAAGGTAGATAAAGTAAAGTAAATAAGAGTAATCTTTTTTATTTATTTTAGAGTCAACAAACGTTACACAACATATCATTTTAACCGTTAACCGTTAACGTTAACCACAAATTATCATGATTGATTTGAACAGAACAAGTGTAATAATAAAGTTTTATACATAGTTCTACCTACTTACAATAATGAGTTACTAACCAATTACAATATGATTAGAAAAAAATTGCGTTAACTAAACTTAATAACTGTATGTGCGTAACATAGTCAGTTGAATGACGATAGATAGTGGTGAGGCAGACATTATTTGAGATATTTTTTAATAGTAATAAATATTTTATTAAACTTAGTCAATTCAGTTAGAGCCGCCATCATCACTCAATGTCTCCAATACTAACCTACAGAAATCACTAAAACGGTCGTCAAATATATCAATATTATTGAAATGATCGTTATAAAGTTCAGTAATGCGAAACATTGGTGGTCGCTTACCAGAGTTGGGGCGACAGGCCGTGGTAGCAAAGGTTTTATTATCTGTTCTTAAAAGATCTTGTATGAGAACTGGTTGAAGTTGTTGTGGTCCAGACTTTACAAACTCTTTTTTTATTATATTTTAAAGCTACACACATACAGAATCGTGGTCGGTTCTATTATTTAATTATTATTGAAAACATTTTGATTTCATTCTCTTCATGAAGGGAAGTTAGCCTAGTGTTGGTTAAAATATCATATAGCCAAAGTGAGTGCATACTTAGACACACAAATAAATATATATATATTATATATTTATATATGTGTGTCCAAGTATTAAGTTCCAAAATATATAGTTTGTCAGCATATCGGTGTCTGCCTTGTGCCAGGTAAATCCTAAACGCGGAATCAGTATTTCCTTCAACAATGCTCCATTGTGAGCAAAGACATTGTCGACGACAGTATAAAGACTGCTCTTATTGATCTATAAGCTCTCTTTTATAATCCCAGCTTAACTTACATAATATAGCCTACATACAGTTGCAATCTATAGGGTGGTTTCATATCTTTAATTATGATATCAAGTCTTGGTTTCTTATGCTATGATATGGTGTCAAAGAATATTTAGATTTTGAATCGCTTGTAGCGATGTTTGCTGAGCCGCTCTTAACCGATCAGTTAAGTTAAGCAACATCCGGCGCGGTCAGGAGTTGGATGGGTGACTACTAGTGACATTACTACTGCGCTTCCGTGCTTCGGAGGGCACGTTATGCCGTCGGTCCCGGTTGATGTCTTACGAGGGCAGTCGTTACAGCATGGTTATGGAGCATTTTGCGAATGCTCGCCTGGCTAGCTACCACCCTCAAGTAGAAAATCTGTCGCCAAGCACCTAACGGTGTGTTCCGGCAGCTGTCCTTGAGAGCCAGTAATTCTAGGCTAGCCTGAACAACATCTTCGACCACATCATCACTTACCATCAGGTGAGATAATGGTCAAAGACTAGCCTATCAGCAATAAAAAAAAGATTATAAAGAAATGTAAACTTTAGATAGTAAGTTCGAGTATGTAAAAGTTTACACGTTTATTTATCAAACACTAATATTAATGCAAATCCATAGATAGTCAAAGACGATAGAAAGATTGCTTCAAGCTCTCTCTTATAATGCCAGCTTAACAATATAGCTTAAATAATTGCAATCTAAGGCGCGTTTTCATATCTTAATGTTTCTTATGTTATGGTGTCAAAGAATATTTAGATTATAAAGAAAATGTAAACTTTAGATAGTAAGTTCAAGTAAAAGTTTTCACGCTTATTTATCAAACACTAATATTAATGCATGGTTGTGGTTAGTCTATAAACATTTGAACGCCTTCTTGCATGAAGAGTACCACACATTTGTTTTTATTATTGGTTATTGTATTCTTACGACATCATTTGACTTGAATTTCACACTGCAGTGAATTTTCCACATTATTCCTCTGATATAAATGATAATACCTATTTAGGTAAGTAATTAAATTAGCCAACATGAATGAAAATTTCCCATGGGGCGCCAGGCTAGAAAGCCACTCTCCATTTCTACGCGTGGATGTCCTAAGAGGCAACTATGGGTAAAAAGGTGGCCAGCAGCGCCTTCTGAGGAACTTTAACTTATACCGCGATCCCCTGAGACGCCTGCCAAGTATGGGGATTATGGGCTCTCTTAGGCTGTGTTCAACAGTAGACAATCTGGCTGATACTGTATTACAGTGCAGAATGAAAATGGTTACTTAACGATACTGGTTAGATGTTGCCACAATAGCTTTTATATAATAAACTTGTAGCAGTGATGGCTCAGTGGCATTGGCTATGGACTGCCACCCATAGCGACCACCCTCAATTAGAAAATCTGACGTCACGCACCTAACGGTGTGTTCCGGCAGCTGTCCTTGAGAGCCAGTAATTTCAGGTTAAGCCTGTTAACACCTTCGACCACATTATCACTTACCATCAGGTGAGATTGTGGTCAAAAGAAAAATAAATGCCAATGTGACTGGAGAGATTTCCGTAGTTTCATTAAAATCTCCAAAAGTCATCATTTTCCTGTCCTAAATTTTCTATAGCAATATCATGTCGCAGTATACGCCTGTGAACGCATAAATGTAGTTTGAATTCACCGTTGTCCTAATAAAGTCACTTCACAACTCGTCAAATGTAGGTTATTCGTCGGAGGTAACAACGGGGTGCAGGACGCATTGACCTGTCGTTCACGATTTCACGGTGTGCTAAGTTTGAAACAACGCGGTTGGTAGCTAACTACGCAGCAGGTTACACGAAACATCAAAGGAAACTGGTTGGGGACACACTGTATCTCTGTGTAGAGATTTAAGTAAAAAACTTTTACCAAAAAATCGAAAGACTTCAACACTCAAATGTGTGAAATAACTTGTTGAAGTCGGTACCATGATGGTTCAAAAGTGCCTATTATTACAATGTGCGCATGGTACCGACTTTGACAAGTTATTTCACACATTTAAGTGGTGAAGCAGAATCCATTTTTTTTGGAAAAAAATATGTTCATCCTTCTTAGTGACCCTTGCTACTTATGGGATCCATTGTCATTCACTGTCAATGACTTTATCATCGAGATAGGAAAATACTTTTCAGTTATTGGAGCATAACACAAAAACTGCTTGACCGATTTTGATGAAATTTAAATGGCAACCATCAGAGTTTATACAAAAAAAGAATCATCAAAATCAGTTCTCCTAGTCAACAGATATGAGGTAACAAATAAAAAAAAGTGCCTCCTCCTTTTTTTTGAAGTCAGTAAATTACAATGTTTGAAAGTTTTTAATTATAGATCAAAATTCAATATCGGGCACGAACATAATCTATCTCTTAGAGTCAGCCGGATAGGACGCGCTTTTAATTAAGCCATCGAATCGTCCCTTGAGAGCCGAACTTTTCTGTGTAGCTATTTTTCTTGAAACATCTTTACGGTCGCTGAGCAATTGAATTAATTCATTATTTCTTTAAAATAAAAGAATGAAGTATTTATCTTGGTAATTTCTGTGTAGGTTCTTCTGGTAGCGATCACACGGCGTTAGGTACTTTTTGTTCGTGAAATTAATTTGCCGATTCTTGCTGTTTAATAGAGGATATTGGAGTGGCACTGGTGCTCCTAAACTACTAGAGCATATGTGGATGCCAAAAATATCAGTTTTACTGAGAATACCTGACTGTTATAATCTTCTTTTATTTAATAATTTTATAGACAATCCTCTTTAACTGTAACTGCTCGTCTACTATTTATTTGTATCCAAATAATTATCTGCGGAAACATACTTAAATTTTGGTCTAACCTAAAACTTGTCTTCAGTATATGTAACTTTTTAACTGCGTTTATAACTATATACATACGTATATTAACCTGAAGTATTAAACCTAGCTGTAGGTTTTCTGCCCGTGTGGTGCCGGGCGGAGTGTCATCCCCCATCATTACCCCGCGGGTGTCGTAAGAGGCGACCAAGGGTAACACACCTGAAGGTGGGCAGCAGCACTTTCTGAGGAACTTATATCTCACACTGCGATCCCCATGACGCTTGTCAAGCGTGGGGGTTATGGCAACCCCCCCACCCCATAATGCGAGGGGCTGTGTTCAGCAGTAGACAATTCGGCTGATACAGTACTGTACAGGATAGTGTATAGCTAGCTAGGTGAGAACTCGTATACAATGTTATACTATTATACCGCAATGCTGTAAAGCTTTACTTTATTTAGTTCTTAATATACAAGCACTATCGCGTGCTAAGCTTATAGTTATACATTTTCGGAGTACAAAATTTATCACGTTGAGTGGGTCATATCTAGAAATATAGAAGGTCAGGAAACATCTTTACGAGAGTTAGTGTTAGAAAAATCACTACTTTCGATCGGATGAAGTCTAGTAGTCTAATTGATGACCACGCACCGTCCCCTAAGTCTTTACTTAATTGATTTATTTATTATATAGCTGACAGACTAGTCTTTGACCCTTACCACAGATGGTAAGCGATGATGTGGTCAAAGATGTTGTTTAAACTTAGCTATAATTCACACAAGGACAACTGCCGTAACATACCGTTGGGTTCTTGGCAACAGATTTTCTACTTGAAGGTGGAAGCTAGCCAGGCGGGCATTGCAAAATGCCTTACCACCATGCAATAACGACTGACGTCCTAACAAACGGGACCAATGGCTTTACAGGTCTTCCAGAACTTGGAATCGCTTGGTAGTCAGCATCCAGTAAAATTAATGCCAGTAGCGGTCACCCATCCAAATCATGGCCGCAGCGCTTAACTTAGGTGATTGGTTAAGAATCTACGGTACCTAGGAAACTACGTTACTAGTGCTTCAAAAATAAATGCCTAATTATTCTAAATTACTACAGCACTTTTAACAGCTATCAAGACAATTTTTTTTACCATCACAACGGTTAAAAGGCTGTGGGTAGCACACGTTTTGGTCCACATCAACTGTTGACAATAAAGAGGCCGTCAATAATTGTCACCGCGTCAGCCGCCGCCGTCCTAAGTACACTTTTGGTTAAGTGTACGCCTACGCTTTTCATTAGCAACTGAACGGAGCCTTCGGATATTTTGAGTAGAATCGGCGATGTGTGATATAAAAACAATATGGGTCATCTTCATAACCTTAGCCCAGACGTGTGGGGATCGGTACAATATGTCTTCTCTAAACACAAAAGCACAATATCGTATAAACAAATATGGTTTTGCTTTCAACACAGGACATCAGATTTTCGGCTGGCCAGCCATAGTTTTTTAAAACTGGAACGTTCATATCAAAAGAGAATTTTGCATCGGAGCACTGATATTCTATTTCGGCGTTCTCATTAAAATCTCTGAAATAGCTTTTGGTTCTCATATTTACGTTGCGCACATTTCTCTTAAATTATCCATCACAAGCTGAATATCTACCAAAGTACATTTATACATAAAAACTCGGCCGCCGTAAAGAATTTAATTAAAATCTTATATTGAAATGAGCAAATTAAATGTGTTCTCTTAATTAAAATTATAGTCTACGTTCAATTATTAGATCTCGTATACAAACAATAGTATAGACCTGTTCACTCACGAAGGCAGGCCTCCCTAATAGATTAATTATATTATAACATAATAAAGTATTTGTAAGGCTAGGCCGCGTAAAGGAGCTTTGGCCTTAGGCCATCTCACTACTTCATAAATAGTAAAGAGATGGCTCAGTGAAGCAGTGATGGCTCAGTGGCATTGGCTATGGACTGCCGCGCATTAGGTCCATGGTTCGAATCCCGCCCAGAGCTTGAGCTTCACCGCATGGTGGAAGGGCGTTTTGCGAATGCCCGCCTGGCTAGCGACCACCCTCAAGTAGAAAATCTGTCGCCAAGCACTTAACGGTGTGTTCCGGCAGCAGTCCTTGAGAGCCAGTGAAATTACAGGCACATGAGACTTAATAACTATGTCTCAAGGTGACGGGCGCAGTGCAATTCGTGAGTTGTGACGAAATGCATCTGTTATAGGCAGAGGTTAGTCCGCTTAACATCAGGTGGGCCTCGAGCTTGTTCCGTCACAATAACATTAAAAAAAAAGATGTGATTCGTATTTTTACCTAAACCGTCGAAAATTAACTTTTTTCTTAGTTTACATTTCTTAAGAAAATGTATAAAATACTGTAATAGTACATTAGGATATAAGTGCGGTAAGTTGAAAGTTACAGCCGAGGCGATATTGCTACAAGAAAGCAGAGGCTTTAATTATCAAAGCGCACGTATGTCATACGACGTTTTTCTTCACTTGCGTGGAACAAATACCAATATTTACATTATCTTTTTGATAGCAATAATAATCTGATAATGAATGTTTATAATTAAATCTTTTAAAGTTCTACTTCAGTAGGCAAAAAACTCTTTGGTTTATTTTATATGAAAAACAAACGAAAAAAACTACAATCTCCTTAGTAAATAGTATGGAAATGTTGTTTTTTTTTAAAGGGTTTTTCAACAAGAACGTTGTTTTCTTAAACAAAATAAAACAAAGAATTTAGATAAAGACAATTCAAATTTATATTGTACTAGCTGTACCTGCGACTTCGTTCGCGATTGCCGTACCTGCAGACTAATTATTCACATTTGAGCAATGTTTATCTCATATTAAGCAATGCTGTGGTCTGCAGCGAAGCACTCTTAGTAAAACATAGCTCAGAAAGGAGCTTTTTTACTTTGGGTTTGAAAACCCCTGGGTTGTATTTTCCAGAAGATAGTAGTTAAATTACTCAAAGAGTTCCTTTGCGTTTCGCACAATAAATGTTGAAGCAAAGTACTTTGTGCTTTGTGCGTTTCTTTGGAATCGGTCTTAAAACGGCGTCTTTTTGCCGAGGTTCTCCTTGTATGGCGGTAGAACGAATATATATTAGATTGTGCACTTCCATTGCGCAGTCTCCAAAATGTATCACGTAAAAGATAGATTGTTAAAAAAACTGATTGTGGCGAATGTTCCACATTCTAGAGTTTTATCAAGCATGCTTGCAAAACTAAATAAGGGTGCTGGGCTGCCCGTGGTGTGCTGAGCTGCCCGTGGGGTGGCCGGTTGCCCGTGATGTGTCGGGATGCCCGTGGAGTGCTAGGCTCACTCGTCACTATTCTAACGAAAAAATGAATAATTGAAATCGGACTATGCGTTAATAAATTACAACTAAGTGTACATTTTGACATTCATCCCCTTTCCCGAGGGAAACGTGCTGAATTTCATGATAAAAAGTATACAATAACCTTTTTCGTAGTATGAACTCAAATCGTAATAAGTTTCATTGAATTCCATTCAATACTTTTGAAGTGATGCGCGGCCGGGAAACAGACAGACAAAAAAAAACATTTTTGGCATCAGTTGTCAGCTACAGAGTGCACTCAAACTTTTTTTTTAAATATCTGCCATGTTTAGAATTGGATTTGATACAGTTTTATTATAAGTATAGATATAGATTACGAAGAGTAAAGTTTGGCAATTATGAATGAAAAATGATACCTGGCAAATGTCCACCACGAGTACGCTGACAGATGTCGATTCTTTCATCAAAGTTTTTAATCACTTTTTGGGAAAATGGCAGCTCTATTTCGTTAATCACATGACAGATTTTTTGTGTTAAGGCTGCGATTCAATTGGCTCCGTACAGACTCTGTTCTTAACATAAACCCCACAAAAAATAATCCAGTGGTGTTAAGTCACGCGTACTGGCTGGCCACATAACCGCTGAATTTCGTGAAATTGTGTGATTGGGAAATTTCGTTTGCTATAAATTGATCGTTTCATGAGCTGTGTGGCATGTAGCACCGTCCTTTTGGAACCATATGTCAGTGATATCCACGTCATCAATAATAGGGTGAAATTGAACCGCATTTCCAGCCTCATCTTCAAAAAAATAGATACATTTAGATCTTCTTCAACGCTGTGGCTCACGGCTGTGATGTTTTCAGTTGAACGACCCGGTTGAACATGTGTTGGTGTTGGCACATTTTGTACCGAGCCTGTCGACTCAAATTTTGCGACCAAATTTTTAATAGCGGGGATTAAGGACGATTATGTTGTCCAAAAATATCATGAATTTTAAGAAATGTAACTTTAACAGAACCACCATATTCATAGTAAATTTTAATTATTTGAATGCGATTGTCGAGCAAAATTAAACTCATTGCAACAATTGCCAAAGCACCCACTACGAATACGTCAAAAAACTAAATGTCAAAACTGTCATGCTGTTAGTGGTGCCCCAATAGCGAAACAACGTTGTTGTTGAAAAACCTTTAATTAAAACACAAGTGATGTAGGACAAAAAACACGAGTGAGTGAGATAATAGACTACATTATGACACTAAAATTGGTGCATATAAAGACCCGTCACGAGCTAGTGTGTTTAAAAATAAAAATGGATATTAGCGTAAAAAGCACACTGAATGCAGGTAACGGCTATGTTTAATACTTATATTTCACGATTCGATTTAACATAACGGTTTGCCTTTATGGATAAACTAATTGAGTTTTACTTATCCCATTGGCATCGGCAATAATGATAACAATAGAATTTCATTCATAACTAGGACGTAGTGGCCCTGACGATGCCAACTTATTAAAAAGGAAAACTATTGTCAACGGTATTCAAATAATAATATAATAGTTAAACAATCTACTGACCGTTACAGGCCTAATGTGGGCGAAATGCATCATTCTACTGCTAGTTGCCAGCGAGCTGAACATGACGACTTTTGAAAATTATTTAGTATCATGGTAGGGAACTTTATGAATGCCCTCCTGGCTAACTACCACTATCAAGGAGAAGATCTGTCGCCAAGCACTTAGTAATTATAACAGTTTCTTTTCTTGAAAGCCATCTCCCATTCTAGGTTGAGTCCATCTTCGACCACACCATCAGTTGAGTCTGTGGTAACAAGCTAGTCTCAACTTTATGCCAACTATGTAAATAAAGTTCCCGCTGCATCATTCTATTTTCTGGGACTGATCTACATGCTGATTCAATTTCTTTATTTGGGATACCATATAAACTTTAGGGTCGGATTGTGCGTCTCATAAATAAATATTAACAATGTTATTCAACTGGGAAAATATTTGTAATTCTTGTAATATATTTATTACGCCGTAATACCCTAAGTCTTGTGAAGACGAAACTTTTGAAGAACACAACAAACAGACCGAGAAAAGAAAGCCGTTTCATTATTTAAAGTTATACTTTTTCCGATAAGTTTTTATTTATTTGCCTCTTTTCTTGATACTCTGTTTACTCAGATAGAAACACAGTATTTACTCGTACTTTTAATTTCTTTGGATGCCTCATTATTGTGCCTGAAACTGCCGCTTCATAATCTTGAGGGCATATTGTGTTCTATCTCTGGATTGACAGTTATAATGATTAACAGTTAAATTTTCAATGGCAGCTGGAGTTTGGAACAAGCCCACCCTCTGTTCGATTAGATCAACATATGTACTGTGAAATGTTAGGTAATAGACAACTCTACCAACCTTAACTAATTCAGGCTAGACAAAATCATGTTCAATATGTTTTATTTTTATTTTATTTTTTTATGTTATTGTGACGGTTCAATCACGAGACCACCTGATGTTGAGCGGACTAACCTCTGCCTATAACAGATGCATTTCGTCACAAGTCACGAATTGCACAGTGCCCGTCACCTTGAGACTTAGCTATTAAGTCTCATGTGCCTGTAATTTCAATACCTCTCAAGGACAGCTGTCGGAACACACCGTTAGGTGCTTGGCGACAGATTTTCTACTTGAGGGTGGTCGCTAGCCAGGCGGGCATTCGCAAAAGGCCCTTCCACCATGCGGTGAAGCTCAAACCCGCGGCGGGATTTGAACCATGGACCTGCAAAGCCTATTGCCTGGTGTAGAAATAGCATAATTAATTATGCTAGCGTCAGCACTGTCACCTCCAGACACCTGGGTAGGACCATCCACCTCTACGGCAGCTGCTGCGGAAGACACTGCCTGTAAAAAGCGGCTGAAGTATGCAGCGTTGGAGCCACAATATTATTTTGTGCCCGTTGCCGTGGAGACCATGGCCTGATGGGGCACTGAGGCTAATAGTTTTGTTAGGGATATTGGGCAAAGGTTGAAGGAAAAAACCGGTGACTCCCGCTCCATTACTTTTTCAGTAATTTAATTTATTTAATTTTTTACATTGTATTTAATTTTAAAAGCATTTAAAATGTTATATTGTATTATGTTGAAATTATTGGAAAGATGTATATATGTAGATGTATATGTATAGTTCCATAGTTTTTAAAATATAAGCAAATTACTGGAATTTTCACATACTAAAATCCACTTAAGATGTACCACTCACCGTACATTACGAAAATAACAAAGTTAAATTCACTTCGTACCATTGCGTATAATCATTACTAAATAACAAATATAGACTTTCTCAATACTAAATTCTTACACCCGAACGCATAAAACTGTTTTTTGCTTCAAAATAACAGTAGGTTATAATTATTAGTTATTATTAAATATAATAATATTACAGGTGCTAGTTTATAACAAATGGTTGTTCGGGAATTCTATTTTACAAAAAATTGCGTACTACAACGGATCTAACATAATGGATGGATCCGATCCCAGAAAACCAATCATTATATAAAAACTGCCTTAAATAAAGTTGTGAGTTACGCGCGAAAATATGATTATAAAAGAGAGTCTCCAAACTTTTCCCTTCATAAACTGTGCCGGGCATCTCTGCGAGTTTCATCAAAAATATTTCAACAATTCCTGCCAAATATTTTGTTTGCAAAATGGTGTTTGTTGAATTTTCGGAGAACGGTATGCTCAAAATAAATATGCATTGTATTCCAAGAATTTTGTGCTAACTTTTTAATCTTTGATTAACGCCTACCTAATACGCGAGCAAACTTGATAGCCGAGCGGTAATAGCTATGGACTGCGGTGCCGCATTTTGAAGCATGGATAACCAAGGGGTCCTCAGTCTCCATTATTCCATGCGGTATTAGTTCCATGGTTCGATCCCCTACCGCCTGCTTGAGCTTCACCGCATGGTGGGAGAACGAATTTTACGAATGGGTGCCCGGCTAGCTACCTACCTCCCTCTAGTAGAAAATCTCTCGCCAAGCACCGACTAGTGTTTTGGGTAGCAGTTCTTGAGAGTCAATAAGAAATTACAGACACATACAGACTTAAAAATGTTTGACTCATCCTGATGTGGGCGCAGTGCAGTTCGTTGCTTGTGAAGAAATGCATCTGTTATAGGATGAGGTTACCGCCTTACATAATATGGGCCTCGTGCCCTCATGTTCCATAGAAAAAGGTAATTTCATGTTGATTTAAACTAAGTATTGATTAAAAAAAACTGCCCAAACAAGGAAATTTCAACTCATCATGGTTTGCTTTGCACATTGTTTTCGCCATCAGAACGAAAAAAAATCTTAAATTTTAAGATAAATGTTGCAAATATATTGCCGGGCAACGGAAAGGGTTTTTAGTTCGTTATTAGTGAATAATGTAATTGCATGCATTACAAATACCTACCTGCGATATTAGTAGAATCTCAAAGTAAATATTAGGTCCTTACATATGAAATTGGCGTTTTGTATGGGAGGAACAAAAAGTCGAATATTTTTTAATATAATATATTTAATTAATCAAAGTATGAACCATTATTTTCTATGCACTTTTGCCATCTCATAGGTAGTTCATTGATCCCTTTACTAAAAAAACCAGTCGGACGGGAATCAATAAAATCTTTGAAGGCGATTTGGACTGCCCCATCGGAGTTGAATTTTTTCCCTTGCAAGAAGTTATCCAAATTTCGAAAAAAATGGTAATCTGTTGGAGCAAGGTCCGGGGAGTACGGAGGATGTCTTAGACTTTCCAATTGAAGCTCTTCTAATTTAGTAGCCGTCTGTAGCGCAGTGTGTGGTCTAGCGTTGTCGTGAAGCAGCAGTGGCGTGGAGCGATTGACCAGCCTAGGTTGTTTAGCCGCTAGCTTTTCCATCATGGTTTGCAATTCCTGACAATAGACATCAGCCGTAATAGTCTGGCCAGATTTGAAAAAACTGTAATGAACAATACCGGCACTAGTCCACCAAACGCTTACAAGTAACTTTTTTGGGGTTAATTTTCGCTTGGGGCAGGATTTGGCTGGCTGGCCAGGATCTAACCATTGCGCTGAGCGCTTCCGATTATCGTAAAGAACCCATTTTTCATCACAGGTAATGATTCGGTTTAAAATACCTTCATTATTGTGCCGGTTTAGTAATGTAACGCAGCAGTCGACGCGCGTTTGCCGGTTTGTTTCAGTCAATTCGTGAGGTACCCACCTTTCAAGCTTTTTAATCTTCCCAATTTGCTTCAAGTGAATTAAAACAGTTTTATCACTAACATTGCAGCCTACAGCTAACTCGGACGTGGTTTGCGATGGATCCGCTTCCACAATAGCCTTCAACTCTTCATTATCAACTTGAGTCTCAGGCCGTCCACGGGGCTTGTTCTGCAGGTCGAAATTTCCAGAACGAAAACGTTGGAACCAAAAACGAACTGTGTTTTCTTTTGCAACACGACCGCCATACACATCATTCACCCTTCGAGTTGTTTCCGCAGCACTAGTGCCACGGCGGTACTCGTACTCGTAAATAATGCGATATTTAAGGTTTTCCATTTTGTAAAATGAGTGACGCAAACAGAAAAAAACAGAAGAAAAAAAACAAATGAATGACGATCATCGAAGCACAAATACATGAGTCTATAGCTGTACAAATTTGAATTTGGAATTCCTTACCAAAGAGGAGAAATTCGTGATTAAAGTGGCCAGTACGAAAAACGCCAATTTCATATGTAAGGACCTAATATTATATTAAAAAAAGCTATCAAGAAATAACCTACCAGATTTTAGCCGCTATAGTTAAAAGAAAAGTTATATGTTATCTTGAGGTTAAATATCAGAAAGAAGAGAATCTTAAGAATTTTCAGTGGCAGCCGGAGTTTGGAACAAGTTCGCCCCTATTCCATGAGATCATCACCTGTCCTGTGAAACGTTAGTGTCTAGACAACTCTACATAGGTACCTTACCTATTACAGGCTTCACCAAAGAATTTTTTTTGCTAGTTGTAGATATAGATTAATTAAATATTAATTATTATTGTACCATAGTTTTTAATACGTAAGAAAATTACTGTAATGTTAATTATACGACTGGCCAAACAAGTAGTGGTATATTTTCAGGGTTATACATTACACCTGAAAACATAGTATGTTTGTGAGTTTCTCTATTCCACCATATCTTCTAAATGTCTTAACCGATTTTTTTGTATGAGTTATCATTACATTCATCTTGATAGCACAAGTGACACTAGATTAAAAACAAACTGGCGAATTTTAGACCCCATATTGTGAGGAAGAAAAACATTGTTTTCTTCCAAACCCATCGAGTATGGTATCAAAAAGCAGGGCTTTCAGGAACAATTCCATAATTAAATATAACTTGCAGTTCCAATTTTAAAACTATAAAACGTTTAACTAAAATAAATAATTTGTAGTCGGGTTTTTACTTCTTAATTAATTTATACTTGTACATTATTATATTGAGACATCGAAGAATCGCATCGCTACGAATATATCCATTAACACGCATACATAACTTTTACGGTTAAAAGCTATTACCGTTTCTCATTTGGCCGTAGTTAAAACATTTTTCTACGGCAAAAACTGTGTTTACCTCCGGTCCCGCTGGTTCAAGCCATTAACGGGTTCACGGAGTATTTTTTCGTAATCCCACCGCACTATAGAGATGGAATCAAAAATGAAGGTTTATGATTTCTGACTGAATTAAAGACCGGTATAGTTACGATATTTCCTATGGTGCCCGAGATGGTCTTCTGAACTAGAAATTGTTTAACTAAAATTCTTAGTAATAATCCGACTCGCGCTTGTTTTCATTATGTATTGTTTTATTTTACAGCTTGTGGTATAAACTTTTTTATGTATAATATTTTTACAATTAAGCAAAAACAGAAAACGTATAATAAGCTCTTATTATTACTCTTATAAATATTTCTTTATAGGTACCTATGTAATATGCAGGGCTACCAATGCTAATCGATACGTAGCTACCTGCAGATATGATTTTTATAATAATAATAATGTTTTGTTTAGCATCAAAGACGTGTAACATTATTATACATAGTTACTTAGGAACATATTAATTATAACATACATACTAGTTACATTATAATTATAAGTATTAATAAAAAACCATAAATTTATTAGATTGTTCTGTAGCTATCGCGGTAGGATTCCCTGTGTTTGCGATAACTAGACTCTTCCAAAGATTCTAAACACTTAATTTAATTAGGCTCATAAAACATTTTTACATGCATTTTTATTTTTAATTTTTTTTATTCGTGATGTGTGGTGTACGTGAATTTATTCTTTTCGCGAAAGGAAAATGTTTATGAAATAATTTATAATAGTTAATAATCATGTTATCTTTAAATAAATCAATATTCACAGTAGCAGCGCGACATATACCTACTGTTACGAACTAGAAGTAAAAGAAATATTAGCAATCAACACTCTGTTTTATTACAATAATTCTTATATGCTTCTAAGATGGAAAAAGATATCTATATGATAATATTTCACCGCACAACCACCCGTGCCGCCCGTCTGGCCAAAAAAGTGCCGGCTTGCACCCCCACTCGCTCACTCACTCACTCGTTCACCATAGATAATGCGCCTCTCGCCATTCACCACAGACCGCAGCAAAATATCTCCATTATACTCCAGTATACTACCTATCTACTATATATATTACCCTGTAAACAATCTCAGCTTTACTGACACTACAAATAAATCCTCTATCAAACTATCAAATTGAGGAAACGCTATATTGATACACATGTTTAGATAACACTATAACAGGATATGTGAGCTCAAAATACATACCTATTTATGTACTTCAACATATTATGAGGTATGATTTCTATGCTTAGACTGCAGGGATATGAGAGGAACGGGGATATCGTGGAATTATTACACTTTAGTGTCAGTAATAACATGTAGGTTTAGATAGTTCACTACCTTTTTTCGGACTCTTCACGGACCGCTGCAACAAACTGTCGTTTTGCAAAATACAAATAAACAAACGGAGCGAACGCGGCTGGTGTAACCGCACCTATAGGACACTACACACGTGCTCACCGGAGCATGTGTTTAGTGTGGCCATTCTGACTAGCATTCCAACTAGCACATTCTGAACATGCTAGATTTTTTTTTTTTGGAATAACGCATGCTCTGCGGATTACATTACAAATTTACGAGAGTAAAAATTATAATCATGTGAGGGATTCGCACCCGCGTAGGTAATACGCGTAATACGCTACCACTATAGCCGGGGTATGCTCTGACCGACTGAGCTAACATGACAAAGGACTCATAACTAAATTTTTTCCTCTCGTTTTTTAACCATCGTATGGAGCTTGTACTACTTTGTACTACAAACAAGACTGATTTTGCATTCGCTTTAAACTTGGTAATGATGACGCAACCCTATAATTTTAATATTTTGATTTTTGCAATATCGCATGCTCTTTGGATTACATTAAAAAATAACAAATGGCTATAGTTTTTCCTCTCGTAAATTTTAATGCTAAATTTTGTCATGGTGTGCATGCTGTGGCGAGTGCGCGGAGCTCACACAAACAAGCCGCGTTTGTATTTTTAGAACGGTCTCTATTAAATTTAACTAAGTTTCTGGTTTTACTTGTTATTTTGTTTTAATTGTAAAATCGATGCTTGCACACGCATATAATTAATCACGTTTAGGAGAGATGTATTTTAAGACTAAAATATCACTAAGTTATGATTATTCATACAAGCTCAAACCATGATTTTGCATGTTGGTAGGGAATTTTGCGAATGCCCGCCTGGCTAGCTACCAACCTCAAGAAGAAAATCTGTCGCCAAGCACCTAACGGTGTGTTCCGGCAGCTGTCTTCTGCTTGAGAGCCAGTAATTCTAGGTTAGCCTGAACAACACCTTCGACCACATCATCACTTACCATCAGGCATAAAAAAATGAATTCAGCTATGTTATGTTTAAAAAGACGTACTATTTCTTAAAAATGTTTCCACGGTGCTATTTCAATATTGATTTCCACTAGCATAGCGAGGCTGTAATAAACTCATCCCGTTTGCAATCTTTGAAGTATGTTCTGGCGTAAATTAAAATTGCAGAACAAATTACAAGCATAACGGTATGAAAATATACGAGTATTTGATGGCTTAATGATATTATGTAGGTATATACTAACTTTTTATTATTGTATACCTTTATTATATATTAGGGTTGTTGAAGCACATTGAGCACACGTCAGAGCTGTCTTAAAAGAAGCCTCTTAGTAGAGTTTTCCATACAAACAAACTAAAATTTTTAAAACATAACGAAAATTAAAAAGGTTTAATTCAGCAAGCCCGTGGGGTGGCGGTCTTGAATGTCACTCCCCCATTTCTACCCGTGGGTGTCTTAAGAGGCGATTAAGGGTAACACATCAGAAGGTAGACAGCAACGCTTTCTGAGGAACTGATATCTCACACTACGATCCCCAAGACGCCTGCCAAGCGTGGCGATTATTCCGCTTAATTTTCCTGTTAAGCTGACGTGTCGTCATAAACACCACGTAGCCAAACCTCGCAAGCGCTAGATCGAGAAATCTCGATCTTGGGCTCGAAGAGTCAAGACCTACTCAGGAGCTTCCATTCTAAGGAGCTTTTGAAAAGCGTCGCAAATTCTTCCGGGTTAGCTACAACTTTAAAAATAAAAAAATATACCATTACAGTTATAGAGAAAGATTACATGCAAAAAACCAGCCAAGTGCGAGTTGGACTTTCGCAACTAGGGTTCCGTACAAACCTGTAGTATGTAAGTTAAAATTAAGGTATTTTTATTGCTAAATGAAATCCATAACATAGAAAAATTAATAAAAAAAATATAAGTATATTATATGATGTAACTAAAACGGACAGATAACAAAGTGATCCTATAAGTGTTCCGGTTTTTTTCCTCTTCAGGCACGGAACCCTAAAAATGAGTGAAATACTATTTTGAATATGATTTTATGTGCTGAAATTAATAATTTCAACTTAATTATAAATTAAATTATATTTTAGTGTTAAATATGAGGAAACTCAAAAAAGTAATAAACAGAATTACAATATATCCAACTCGAATATTGTGTTTAAATCAATTTTGTATTGCTATCATTGTATACTTGTGTTTCTTTTCTTCTTTGATTTAACAAAAAAAATATCTGTGTAAGATACAATTCAAGTTCAAAAAAGCACTTACTTTTTGAATTTTACTCTTCTTTCTGTTCAAAGGCACAAAATTAATTAACTTAGAATTATTTATACTTACATTAAAATGTATACCTACAAATTCATGAATATTATATATTAGCTTTCCGGCCGCGGCTCCGCCCATGCGTATGTTGGTTATCGCGTAAAACCATTAACCTCTTTTTGCGCAGTTAGATGAAAACTATCCTATGTCCTTACCCGGATCTCAAACTATTTCCATTCCAAATTTTATCCAAATCGGTACAATAGTTTTTAAGTTTATTCGTTGCCTACAAAAAAACAAATATTTTCTCTATATAATATTAGTGTAGATATAGATGTACAATGTAAGTGTTTAGAGCCAAAAGTGAGAGATACATTTGCTTTTTTATGTCTGTTGCAATACATTTCAAAGCGAATCTATTTCTTGTAATAATTTATGATGTATAAAACATATTCAAATGGATAATGAAAATTCATGAATCACTACGAAAAGAGAAAGCAAAATGTTATGCGACAAAATATGACATTAATAACTGGAGTTCTGAAATAGTGACGAAGGGTAATCACCTCATACATTACTTGCTGAGGTCACGACGATCGTTATACGAAATAATTACGACAATCAAATTCATCACGACCCGTATTTTATGATTTTCGCAGCAGTGAAATAAGCTTGGTACCTACTTAATTATATTACATTATTTTCATGGTTGAACGAAAGTTGAACCAGTTTACATTATAAATTTCCTGCCATACATTTTGTCCACTATCACCACTTACCTACAGGTGAGGCAGAATTCAAAGGGTATCGGCCTATCAAACATCTTTGAAGCGCTCGCAGCGTTTGCTTTGCTGTTCTTAACCGATCAGCAAAGTTAAGCAATGTCGCCCGCGGTCAAGAGTTGGATGGGTGACCCGTGTAGTGACATTACTACTGAGCGCTTCCGTGTTTCAAAAAGCACGTTAAGCCGTCGGTCCCGGTTGTCGTCTTAGGACGGCAGTCGTTATAGCATGGTTGTAGGGTATTTTGCAAATGTCTGCCTGGCCAGCTTCCTCAAGTAGAAAATCTGTCGCGAAGCAGCTAACGGTGTGTTCCGGTAGCTGTTCTTGTGAGCCAGTAATTTAAGCTTAGCCCGAACAACATCTTCGAGCACTTCACTACTTACCATCAGGCGAGGTGGTGCTCAAAGACTAAACTATGACGAATAAAAAAATAAAAAAATCTTCCAGTAAATACTCGAAACATAGCTTCGATCAATAGGCTTCTAATAACATTATTTTCACTACTAAAATACAGAAAACTCTTTTGCGATGAGAATCTAAACCATTTAATTACAATTGACTTTCAGTGTATTCTATCGCTTTGTATCTCAGTATAGCAATTTGTAAATAGAACAGCAATCTACATCGCCAATTCTCAGTTTTATTTGTTTAGTTTCCGAATAGAACCTTTTGATTCAAATTAGTAACGTAAATGTTGTTATAAAAACTAACGTGGTTTTCACTCATTTTAGTAAATAATACGGGATAACTCACGTATATAAGTCAGATAGCTCCGACTATAGTTTCAACCACATCCGGTGGTCTTTTTCTAGGAGAGCTCGGGACGCCCGCTTTGTCATCTCGCTGAGCACTGCGGGCGGCAGCTCGTAGCGCGCGTAAACTATTGTCGGAGCTATCTGACTTATTTACGTGAGTTATCCCGTATTATTTACTAAAATAGTAACGTAAATGTTTAACCGAATGGAAAATTGACTTGTAAGTACGAAAATATCAATTAGAAGTTTGTATAAAAAAAATAGGCGGTGGCATCGAACCACTATTCTGGTTGCCAAACCTTGAAAACTCTTGACAAAGAACTTATATTTTTTAAAATAAATTTAAAATAATATTATTTTTTAAATCATTATACATGGTGGGCTATTTAGACGAGTCAGTATGGGCAAGTCTGAAACTATAAGACATACTAAGAACTCTTCTTCAAAACCAAGTCTTTGATTTTATAGACATGACAAACTGCATTTATAGTTTTACAGAAACCTTGTACTTAGTACAGGAATCTAACCCGGTCGTACAGAAGAAAAAAAATTACGTTATTTCGTTAAATTAAGTTAAGGTTTCGATATCAATTGTGTAGGTCATAAGCTATATATGTTAATATAACACATGATATCTTTAATGAATTGAATTCGTCGTTTATGATATCATCTACATGATAACATTCCTTTAAAAATGAATTGGTACGAACGAGCCTATTAAATGGCCCGCGAGGTCACCCGATTTAACCCCACTAGAATATTTCTTGTAAGGTTATGTTAAGAATGAAGTGCACATAACAAGTAACGACACCATTGAAGACCTTAAAGCAGCCTATATATAGGCAATTTTAATACATAATATATGTAACAGGAAGGTACAAAACGCAATAGTAAAATCTTTACCTAAACGAGTTGAATGTTCTATTGAAAAAATGGTCGTTATTTCGAAGAAATACTTAATTCCTAATAGTGTAAAGTGCTAATACAATGCATTTTATTTATTTTAGATATCATGTTTCATAGCAACAATTATTACTTATGATATCGAAATAATAATAATTTAACTTTTTTCTTATATTTGATTTGTTCGATTCCCAATGTGAGCGCAAATCTATCAAACTTCACATCTAAATTAGTTGGAATGTGCGAGTGAAATAGCTTCAAAAGAGACAAATGTACTTAAGAACTTTAATCTCTCAATCTTTATTTAAGTTTCATTGTATCTACAATGTTCAAGATAATGTCAAGAGACTTAACTTTTCAGATGTAACAATACCCAATTTAAAGGTGCTTCAACAAATTCGAACAACAAAGCATATAACAAGGCGTAGGCTTGTTTATTCCAATGTAAGTACCTATTGAATACCTACTTCGTAACCCAGTATAAAGTTTTGAATACATACGCCTCTGGGGTAACAATGGACGCAGCTAAAACTTGTATGAGTTATAACTAGGAATATGGAAACAAATTATTAAATGCACGGTCGTAAATAATTTAAGGCCTACAGAGGCCAACCCTCGTCATTGAAATCTTACTTGCGGAATTAGCTTACACAGGGAATGTGTAAAGAAGGTGGCCGAGTGGACATGTAAAACCCAGCGATGTCGTGGTTAATAAATTACGTCGTTAGTACCCACCCGTTACTAGACAGAGGTTGCGATTAGAGGTTTCATAACTGGTTGCCTCATATTATAGCAAGATTTTGTGAATTATTCCATCTGAAATCCAGATTTTAATTAACGAAGTTAACTAAGCTCTCGGCTTACGAGTATAAGTCTAAGCACAGTTCGAAATGAGTATCGATCGTATAATGCGGATGATGGAAAACTAATGTGCCCAATTAGTAGTTTTACATCATAGGTCAACAGGCCTCTATAACCATAACAAAGCCTTCAGTAACCGAAACTTTTATACAATATCTAATAACCTAAAAATAAACTCGCAACACCCTTACAGTGTAAAAGTACATAACCCAAGTGGTCCCTGATGATGCCAATAGGTTAAAACCGTTATGGTTGTTTTTATAGTATGTCCAAAATTTTTTTTTTACTAATGGTAAAAGTTTCCTTACAATGGGTTTTTCCAAAAAGGTTGGTGTCAAGCAGGTGACCATCCGTAAAACCAAAGCCAAACCTCATTGCATGTTAATTTATATATGCACACTACTGTAGTTAATAATGAAGGTAGTAAAACACCTACGTTGCAAAATTACTTAAGTCTTACTATTCTTCTCATTTTTAAATATATCAACACGAGGCATCATAATTTCATATTTATCCTTTACCCCAATTACTGTCTACAGCTCCATTTGCAATATTGAAAACGCCTCTTCTTTGAGGTCACGTCAAGAGACTGTCAGGTCAATTAAACTTACCTAGAAGAAGTAGGCCAAAGAGACATCAAAGAACGTTTGCCGATAACAAGCTTTTACAAAAAATATGAAATCAATCAATTTCGACTGAGAGCGATGGACAGGTATGCCCCAGCCACAAAAACAAATTCAAAGGTATTGAATTAAAGCAGGACACTGAATAGTAGCGAGGGAAAAATTAGAAATACATAAGAACTGTCGTTATGTATTGACTTGAATGTTTGGTGACGAAAAAGGAGGATGTAAGATGAGTACATGTAGCGCAAAACATGGATTTGTGGTGGAACTGGAATATAGAAGATGGTAATCTCAGAGGAGGCGTCTAGTGAGAAGAGTTGAAGAGGCTAACGTGGAATGCCTATGATAAGAGAGACGAAAATATAAACAAAATATAGTGGTGGAAGAAAACCAGCCCGTGGGGTGCCAGGCTAGAATAACACCTCCATCTCTACTCGTTGTAAAAGGCGACTAAGAGTAACACACCAGAAGGTGAGCAGCAGTGGTTTTTGAGGAACTAGAGCTAGAGAAAAACGCTAGAGTGCACGTAAACAATTCCATAGAAAATAAGTTTCGTCATATTTTAAATAGGAAGTATTCAAACTCTGTGAAAGTTTTCATATATGTCCTTGAGTCTAATATCTATGCTTTTGGTTTGTTAGTTTTTCCGTATAAATAAGTATTTTCAAATTTTATTTCGAAAAATTGTTTGAATGGTAATCTTTCTTAATACATGTAGAGATAAAATAAATTGTAAAAGGAAACACTGGTAAACCAGAAGCGTAGATTTTAGTAAGCTTAATTATATGCTTGCAAAATTTCATCGAGTTTGAACAGTTGGTATTTAAAATATAACGAAATCACGTTTTTATGGAAAGAGCTACGGAAACACTAGCCTTAACAAAGCTCTTTTTATTTATTAAAAAAAAATTGTGCTGGTAATTTAGAATCACAACGTTGAATGTCTGACTGAACAAATGGAACTGAGACTTGTAATTTTAAAAGCCATTTAATTTATTCTACCGCTTTGAACTTCAGTAATGCAACAAGTATTACTGAAGTTCAAAGCGGTGGAATACATACAGAGTCTTTGTAATTTAATGAACCGGATTCTCTTTTTATACTCACATTTTGTTTAAAGTAAATTCTTATATAATACAGTCGAAATGATAAAATTTTAATTATTTTAGACCAATTATATATATTATTTTATTCTACAAGGCTTTATTGTAGTTATGGTTCAGCCCTTAAGCATTTTTTATTCTGATGGTTAGTGTGAATGTGGTAAAACATGTTGTTCTGGCTAACCTAGAATTAGTGACTGTCAAGGACAGCTGCCGGAACACACCATTAGGTGCTTGGCGACACACTTTTTACTTTAATTGAACCCTAAGTAGATATCCAGGTGCATGCATTTGAAAAATACCCTACCTTTATGAAATATATATTGCTTTTCTAAGACAACCATTGGGACTGACAGCTCCAAAACATGAAAGCACTTAGTAGTAATGCCAATGGTGGTCATTTATTAAAGTCATGACCGCAGCGGATGTTGCTTAACTTAGTTTATCGGTTAAAATCGACTAAACAAGTAATGCTACGAGCGCATTAGGAGTTGCAATTTTTGTAAGTCTTGATCCAAGAGATCAAGTCAAGGAGTAAATTTTAGTGTATAATTTGTATTTTTATGATCATCCAAAATTATGAACAGAAGTAGTATCTCAAATGCCTGACAAGTTACTACACGATTCAGTACCTTATTAAAAGATACAAAGTATTTTGACGCCACGGCAAACCTGAATCTCCTTGGGGCTAAATGAGATCACAGCTTTAAAAGTACTAGCTCAGCTCCAATAGCAAAAGTGCTATAAGGGACAACGCTGTAATTAGTTAAGTATGTAGCGGTAGAACTCTTTGTAAACGAGTAATTTTTTTTTATACCTTATAGGTTAACTTTTGACCACTATCTCACCTGATGGTAAGTGATGATGTGTTCGAAAATGTTGTTCAGTCTAACCTAGAATTACTGGCTCTCAAGGACAGCTGCCTCGGAACACACCGTAAGGTGTTTGGCGACAGATTTTCTACTTGAGGGTGGTGGCTAGCCAGGCGGGCATTCGCAAATTGCCCTATCACCATGATATAACGACTGCAATCCTAAGATAACAACCGGGACCGACGGCTTAACGTGCCCTCCGAAGCACGGAAGCACTCAGTAGTAATTACAGCGGTAGCGGTCACCCATCCAACTCATGACCGCGGGTGACGTTGCTTAACTTTACTGATCGGTTAAGAACAGCTAAGTAAACTTCGCTACGAGCGCTTCAAATCATGTCATCAATACATCCGGGGAAGTACTGGCACCGTATCTATTTTTACTGGTAAGCACTAATGTTCGCATTTCTGTGTTCCGATGTGAAAGGTATGTGTGCCAGTGCAATGACGAAATGCATTATTATAGGCAGGTTACCGTCTAACTTCAGGTTGGCTCGTGCTAGTTCCTTAAGTTTGCCACATAAAAAAAGTACACAAGACAAATTATGATATGACAAAAATTATAGGGAGTTGCCATTGCCTAATGTCATATAGTTCATTTTTTTTTTTTTTTTTTATTGCTGATAAGTAAGCCTTTGACCACAATCTCAACTGATGGTAAGTGATGATGTGGTCGAATGTGGCAGTGGCGACAGGCTTAACCTAGAGTTACTGGCTCTCAAGGACGGCTGCTGGAACACACCGTTAGGTGCTTGGCGACAGATTTTCTGCTTGAGGTTGCTGCTGGTCGCTGGCCAGTTCATTCACAAAAATCCCTACCACCATGCGGTGAAGCTAAAGCCCGCGGCGATATTCAAACCATGAACCTGCTGCGCAGCAGTCCATAACCAATCTCACTGAGGCATCACAACTTAAAAAAACTTCATTGTTCATTCACTGCGATTATGCGCCCCTGTGGATATATTTCCAAGTTATAGTCCAGATTTTACTTAAATCGGCATATATAATATTTTACATCCAAATATGTAGGGTGTATAACCAATATTAGTATAATATAAAAACATGCGAACATTCGAAATGACATCAAAGATTTTTTCATCAATAGCAAGCTTTTACTGAAAATGAATCAATCAATTTCAGCTGAAAGCGACGGAAGTGTATAACGTAGCCGCAAAATATTTTCAAAGGCACAGAATGAAAATTTAATGAAATTACCCAAAAGATATTTTTAGACATGACCTCCTAACCTAATGACAGGAAAGTGAATGTATCTTATTACTTGACAGAGGCCACTCAAGTTTTCTCTCGAATGACAGCAGGTGGGTTGGCCGGAAGACTTGTCATTTTCTTTTACATTGACAAGGGTGCCTCGACTCCTCTCGGTGCTTTGAAATCAGTATGTACGGTATTTGTTGTTGAATTTTATTGGTTATACGAGTATTATTGGGATATCGCATCATATGAATAGGAAAAAAGTTATAGTTATTTTGCCATCATTTTATGCGACTAGATTGAAATTGAATTTATTTTTCTAGGATGGCGGTATTGGTCAACGCATTCTTAAATTTTCATCTAAATTTCACATTATTCATTCCCTTTACGAGCTAGAGACCCGTGACATAGGACCGGATAGAGAGACATACAAACAGTAGAGTTAATTAGTAGGAAGGTAGGTCACAGTCTGGTTCTTCCAACTTTCCGAGTACACAACCCAGGATATCTAGATACTCAGAGCGTTGATTATTAAATGAAGAATCATCATGTTAACAGTAACGTCTACCGTTGAACGAGATCTACCCCGTTGGTGGATTTGCCATACTCCCTACTATTGGCAGGCGTCTTGGAGATCGCAGTGAAAGTTGTAAGTTCTTCAGAAACCGCTGCTTCCCACCTTATCTTAGTCATTATTAATAATAATATATATTTTAAGAAAACATTTAATTATTATTTAAGATAAATACGTTAAAATATAAAAAACACATCTAGTGACAATAACTCCTGAATCTATTCATTATATTAGTATTTTTTACTCTGTTGTTTATTAAACTTACAACGAGGCCAATTTCTATTAGAAATCTAATGAAACGTAAGAAGCCGTATAAAACGAACAAAGGAAATACACCCTATTGGATAGAGTTTTCATTTACTAATTGGCATGAATGAGCTACAATCAAATCACTATCGCTACGGGTAATTTAGTATGTAAATTAACACTGAATGAAAATATCAAATGCACATTCAGAACGTTCCAATTTTCTCTACAAATTAATAGTCTCATAACTAAAAATAATTTTAAGTCGTGATCAAACAGCGGCTTTATTGGAATAAAACTTTTAGCTTTAGGTATAATTTCAAACCTTGTTCATTGAATTGTTTTCATAAATTCACATTTTGACCACACTCGTATCTGAGACGGAGAGGCTAAGACCACAAGATTATTGAAAAATATATTTTTGGGTCTTTTCTGTAGGTTTCAAATGCGACGGATTTTGGGGACTAACGTAAAAATACATATTTTCTGTGGTGCAGATAAAAAACGGGCTTAAATAAACAGATTCAGTTTGTAAAAAGTTCCTAAATATATTCGATAAATAATAGGAGATTGTTATACAAGGGTCGAATGAAATCAATTCCCTTACGCGGTATTTAGACACACTCGATTCCATACGGCTATATTCCGAGTAGGAATTGACGACTTTCAACCTCGTTAAATACACTCATATTCATTTCAAATATAAGGAAAGTAAAAAATAGTATTTATTGTGAAATATTAATTAGGTAATTATAATAACAGGAGTAGCACCTATTCAAAATTAATTGAGAGGTTAGAACTATTAGTGAAATTTAATGTTAAGTTTTTTTTTTTTTTTTTAATAATTATGCTACGCACTACGGACTCTTGGTCCGTACTCTTTTTAGATTGTACACATAGATTTTCCTATTTTACAAATTACATTCTCCATACATCATTGACTTTTTTACACTTAGATGTAAGTTAGTGTAAAAGGTGTTAGATCTTTAAAAACTAAGTGAGTCAATATATAACTTTTGTTAGTTACATGCTGAATCCTATTTTATTCTTAGATGTACACATATAATTTTAAAATTAATTTATTCTATAATCTATACAGTCAATTTGTCCCGGATGGACCTGCTACTGACTCCGGGTGCCTCTTTCTCTTTAACATTTCCTCCACGACCTCTTCGTTGCGATCTTTTATGGCCATTTTAAGGTTGTTATTGGTTATATCCTCTTCCGTCGCTTTCACCGCCCGCCGCACAAAACCACCGATGGCGTCTGAGCTGTCATCAGTGTAGTAGGTGCAGCTTTCTTTGTGTCGTGACAATGCCACAACCGCATGCGGAACGCTGTCCCTTAGCTTTGTCATTTTTTCTCTCCTCTGGATGACAATGACAGACTCGTATGTCAGTCCCTGTGCCTCATGTACGGTTAAAGTGCGAGACCCCGGGCCACACCCATACCCTTCACTGATCAGGGAGGATTTCTCCTCCTGAGTCAGCGTCAAGTATAGGGTGCTTGGGAGGTCTTTTGGTATTAAGGCACCTGTGTACCGTAGAAGCTTCAGGGAGTGAACACGAGAACTGGAGGAGTAGATGCCCGGGTACACTTCGCGTAGGACGTTTGCCACATCCATGGGATTCCGGTACGTGCAAAACAACTCTTGGCCGATGGATGCCAGTATATTGGGATTGCTGTACCGTATATTGAAGAGGTTTTCTCTTTCAATATACGGCAGCTGGTTGACATCTCCGATGATGACAACATCTTTAGCATCCAGTAGCCGAGCAGCCATTATGATGGCTCCGAAGTGGTTCGTGTGAGCTTCGTCTATGAGAAGACGACTTTCTCTGCGCTCCATGAACCCATTCGCCAATACGGAGGCCAAGTTAAAATCTAAAGTGCGCACGCACTTTAGATTTTACTCCATCGCCTATGCGGTGCGCCACCTTGTCTCTCAGGTCTTTAGCTGCTTCGGTTGTGGTGGTTACTATGATATCCTTGTCAGCATCGAAGTTGCCAACCAACCAAGTTGTTTTGCCGCATCCGGGAACTCCATTTATCCATGTGATTTTTGACAACGTCCAGTGCTCCCATGCTGCCGCTGGGTCGGAGCCTCCCGTGATGGTGTTTGCCATCTCGATGATTTTACATATATTTCTGTTTACAACAATGGTTGCCATGGTTACAAGACATCGCGGCCCTACAGGGCATCTTCCACCCGCTACTCAGATCAAACAAATACTACTTTCCAAGTATGAGAAATGAAATAAACATTTCACCGCATATTATTTTCATGTAATAAAACAAAATCGTACTCAGGACTGACCATAGTGAACAAGGATTATATAAATTAGAAACAGGCTTCATCCACCTCTTCGTTGTCCGACATCCAGCTCCATTATTTTAATATATCTATATTAAATTAATAAAATATATCTTATAGTTGAATCACTTAACTTCATTGACTACTCAAACCTTTGCATATAAGCTGAAAAAAGTGGGTAGTAGTAAAACCGTTTGTATTTAAAGTTAGGTATAACACTACTCTACGCATTGTTATTTTATTTGATAACCACAGAAATTTTAAAGCAGATCAACGGATTCAACGGCACAAGTTCTGAATCTATCGACCGTATGCACTTCACCAACTGAAAATGCATTAACTATCGTTAACGAGCTTGGGTCACCCTGACCCGCTAACCTTGTCCCGTTTCCAGCATCTCACATTTCCTGCTTACTTCAAGTTGTGGCAAGGATAGTGGCCGTCAACTAAATTGACCCATGAACTATTCACAGTGATATATTGACCTATACTGTAGACCCTAATTGACATTAGTGCGACCCTATAAGTTTTATGAGCAGTATCTCAACTTTAGATTGACGGATCTAAAGTTGTTGACGTGAATATTTTTTTTTCTATTTATTACCTTTAACATAGGATATTTTTGTTAGGTACTAGGTAGGTTTCATCAGCAAGAGTCCGTATTGTTGAGTTCCACCGCAATATTGTATATCCTGCCTCAAAGCAGTAGGTGCAAACATCACTGGTGTTTTAACGTGACGGGCATTGTAACTGGTGAAATTACTAGACGAAAAGGCATGACGCTTACGATTATATAAGGGATTTATATGACTTTCACTTTATTTCATAAAAAATATCAAGATGATCTCACTCATTAAGGGTTACGTCCAAAATAATATATATATATATATATACATATATATATATATATATATAATATATAAATATATATATATATATATAATATATAAATATATTATTGGCGTCATTTTGTTATTTGTAACATTTTACTACTGCCCCGCGGAACAGAGATAACAGATATTCTGTAGAAATATGCTGCCTATTGCGGCTCTAAGAATACGGACGGATAGAAGGACGCACGAACAGTAAACGCCTAGCAATAAAGAAGAATAAAATAAAGCATAATACCGATTGATCTCGTCACTATCTAGGCTTGTATGATGGCAAAATTTTAAAAAGATAATTAAGTTGTAAGTTATGAGCCTCGAAAACTTTATATGAAAATGTTTCGAGGCTCATAATTCTCAGGTTAATTATTTTATTAAAATTTCGGCATCATACAAGCCTAGATAATGACGAAATCAATCGGTATTATGCTTTATTTTGGACCAAAATACTCAAATAAGGGAGTGATCTCCCAACGGCGTTTGTATGGAGAACGGGCCGGCCAGTTCACCCTTAAATATAATTTCAAAACGGGTATATTTCTATTATTATGTTTTTTGGTTTTAGAGATTTAGAGTATATCAATTTAATCATACTTTTATATAAGATATACACGAAAATATTGTTACACATATACGTTTAGACGATATATGATAATTGAAAAGAACTTTGGAGGTTGGTCGAAGCCTGATCGAAAGTGAACGAAATAAGCGACAAACCAGACAATATTATTACAAATTGCTATAAAGGCTTCTTTAATTAATCTTATTATTATAATTGTCTAACAAATAGCCTAATGCGGAGTTCTCTTTATCAGGAGGCTATGTACAGCAGTGGACGATCCAGCTGATACCGTTAGACAGTACAGTAGATCTTAAAATTATTTTAGTCACAAAAATTAAAACTATAAGTTTGTCACATTACTGAGAAACGAGATAATAATGAATATGTAATATAAAAAAAATTGAGTATAAACTTAACTCCTAGTGTGGATTTTTTTCATTTAAAGCCAGCGATGACTTTCCATACTGATTTGTATTTGTACTATACACAAACAACGTTACGCTGCGTGACTTTGAGACGCAAATATTATTCCTTTGGCTTATTGATGTTACTCTCTGTCAGATAATAGCTTTTAGATGAACATTTTGGAGAAACCTATATGGATACTTCGTTGGTTTAGGTTATTCAGGTTTTTCGTCAAATACAATTACGACACTCAGTAATGTTTTGATGGATTTTTAATTTTTCCTACTCATAGGTTAGCCGTTGAACAATATCTCATCTGATGGTCAGTGATGCGACAGTAGAAAATCTGTCGCCAAGCACCAAACGGTGTGTTCCGGCAGCAGTCCTTGAGAGCCAGTGAAATTACAGGCACATGAGACAAGAACAACTATGTCTCAAGGTGACGGGCGCAGTGCATTTCGTGACTTGTGACGAAATGCATCTGTTATAGGCAGTGCTTAGTCCGCTTAACATCAGGTGGGCCTCGAGCTTGTTCCGTCACAAAAACATAAAAAAAACTTACTTTTGCTACTAAATTGAGCAGAGGTTCCACCTGAAGAGTATAATAGTACTGAGTCTGGTGACTCCTGGAGTTATCACAATGATTCTGAACGCTTAATTTTGGAAACCACCGTTTATTTAAAGAAATATACTGCTGACACGTAAATAGGTTTGTGAGGGATACGAACCTAGGGCAGCAATATATTAGGTGTAACAGAACGTGGACCATATGTGCTACCATCAATAGCCATTGATACTGCTATTCGCCGATCACTGCTTCGAAATTCGATACTTGAATTTGTCAATCAAGCAATACACTGTGTCACACACAAACAAACATAATATTGAAAGTCGCGAAACAGGTTGAGATCGAAGTACTCGGCTAATTAACGTAAGTTAAATCAGCGTAATTGTTTAATTACGTGTACAATTTACAAAACTTTTAGGCAATCAAACATAGCACTCTGAAATTTTGATAGTTATTTGTTTTTGTTCAGATTACTTAGACAAGACTTATATTACTTTGACATGACTTTTGGAGATTCGCAACGCGTACAAGACGTTTTAAAAATCGCACAGAAGATTACTAATATATTAAACTACCTTTACATTGTACAAGTTCACTGAGAATATAAAATATGAAAGTCACGGCGATGGTTACATATTTTTGCCTATTTTAGAGTAGAAACATAAAGTCCGTGGGGTCCAAGTGCATGGTTTCTATATAAATACTTGTCAAAGTGGCTGATAGAAAAGACAAACGACCTAGGGCTAGCGCTTACTTAGTTCAGAGAAATAGTATTGCCATTCAACGGGATAATGCTGCCAGCCTTTGAGTACCCTACCCCTGGGCTCTGTTTTCTACTTATGATTGCCTCTTCCTGGTAGGAAACGGAGCTCACAGTTTTTATTAGTAACATTTTTAGGTAATTAGATCGATGTAGTTATATTATTTAATATTTTTTGTGTTTTTTTATGTTATTGTCACGGATCAAGCAGGAGGCCCACCTGATGTAAAGCGGACTAACTTCTGAATATAACAGATGCATTTCGTCACAAGTCACGAATTGCACTGCGCCCCTTACCTTGAGACATAGTTGTTAAGTCTCATGTGCCTGTAATTTCACTAGCTCTCAAGGATTGCTGCCGGAACACACCGTTAGTTCCTTGGCGACAGATTTTCTATTTGAGGGTGGTCGCTAGCCAGGCGGGCATTTGCAAAATGCTCTTCTACCATGCGGTGAAGCTCAAGCCCGTGGCAGGATTCGATTCCATGGACCTGCGGCACGGCAGTCCATAGCCAATGCCACTGAGCCATCATTGCTTCTTCATGTACAAAATCTGTCGCCAAGAACTTTACAGTGTGTTCCGGCAGCAGCCTTTTAGAGCCAATAAGAAACTCACATCAGGCATATGACATTAACAACTGTATGTCACAGGGTGATGGACGCATTGCAGTTTGTCACTTGTGACAAAATACATCTGTTACAGGCATAGGTTACCTAAAATCAGGTGGGACTCGTGCGTGCTCCGTAACAATCCCATGAAAATATTTAAAAGAAGTGCAAAGTGTTTTAAAGTGAAAAGATAGCTGATAATTTCATCCTGGTTCTGACCCCAATCTTTTTTAAATCGATCATTTCCTGTAAAAGCCGTTCGGATACGTTTTAAAAAAATTTCACTGTTTTATACTTAACAGAACTTGGTATTTGCTACCAACTAATCGTAAAGTGTTAAATTTTGACTAGCCCATAAAGTTTGGACGGAATTTTCGATACGCGTTCTCTAAAAGTTTTTAGGCAAAAAGTTGTTCGATAATATATTTTTGTGGCAAAGTTTTCAATATAGTTACGGAACGAGACAGACGTATTATACAAAAGTTTCGTTATAAATCTAACTGATAAACCACTTGATTGATTTTGTTACCCTTAAGAATACACTAACTTTTTTTAAGCCAAGGCCAGTTTTCTATTACAATCGTAATACCAAAATCATTTGTGTCTTGAGCATGTATATATACGATGCTATTATTCAGGTTCGGATAGTATTTATATAGGTTTAATGGACATATTATTTTTAAACTTGTCTAAAATGAAATGTGAGCAAATTATTGGTCGTATATACGTAATTACGAAAGAAAATTGGTTTTCTGTTTATTTTAGATAAGTATTATATATATCACAAGGAACCTAGATAATTGCTATCCAAACCTTAATAATAGCATAGTATGGTATGAATATGCTCAAGTTATAAATGATTTTGGTATTACGTTTGTACGGGGAAAACCCGCCTTCACTGGCCTCTTAGTAACTAACTCCTTTAGTTGACAAAATTTAGTTAGCTCCAACTGCATTTTTAAATCATACTTTAGTGCATCATAGTTATTTAGTGTCTTAATACTATTTATAGTTAGATAGGCTAGCATTTGATCACTAGCTTACTTGACTGTAGGTGTCATCACTTACCATCGGGTGAGATAGTCATCCAACGTGGTAAATGTAGTCTTTGTTTTTCAGGCTAAACTAAAATTACTTACTTACTTACGTTAGGTGCTAGGCGATAGATTTTCTACTAAAATTTACGAAACGTCGATTCCATGAATGTTATTCCTGTTCCTTGCACGCATCCTTCCCTCTTAAGAACGATAAAGCAAGCCAGGCTACGTATAAAGCACACCTCAGGCAACTGATAGTCATCCAACAATACCATTTCTGTGCATAAACTATATGAAAATAATAGGTTTTTTATGCTTGATAGGTTAGCCTTTGACCACTATCTCATCTGATGGTAAGTTTTTTGCATGGTGGTAGGGCATTTTGCGAATGCCCGCCTGGCTAGCTACCACCCTCAAGTAGAAAATCTGTCGCCAAGCACCTAACGGTGTGTTCCGGCAGCTGTCCTTGGGAGCCAGTACTTCTAGGTTAGCCTGAACAACATCTTGGACCACATCATCACTTACCATCAGGTGAGATAGTGGTCAAAGGCTAACCTATCATGCATAAAAAAAAAAAAAAAGTTATGATGAAGTCGAAGATATTGTTCAGGTTAATATAGAGTTACTGGCTCCCAAAGACAGCTACTGAAACACATCGTTAGGTGCTTGACGACAGCTCAGTAGTAATGTCAATACTCGTAGCTAACTATCCACCTCATGACCGCGGCGGATTGCTGATCAGTTCAGATCGGCTAAGCAAATTTCGCGCTTCAAAGGTATTTCTAATACCATACCATATAATATTACTTGCTATTATCAAATAACATACCGTTGTTATTAATTAAAATACCGTTAATTTCGATACCAAGTATCAGGCACGAGATACCATATGTAAAGGTGTGGTTCAAAGTTACTACATAGCTGCAGGCATCAATAAACATTGTTTAATGTCAATGTATTGATAGTATAACAAACAAGATTGTATGGCATTCTTTATTTGCCCCTGCCATATTACTACTTGTTATTTCTGGTCGTTGATTTTTATTATAGCCAGTTACTAAATAATAATTATGGACAAAGCTCGAGACAGTTTTTTTAGCTCATATTACGACGTATTTGCAAAGCTGCATTAAAAAGTCATTTAGAGAAAATATTTATTCACTGGTCCGTAAACTCGATATATTAAAGTAAACATTTACTTGTTTGGTATCAAACTAGAAACCAATACTTCGATCACTACCTGCTCCGCAATTACGGCCGAGGTTAAATGTTGTACCTGAACCTGACACTGTTATCGGGGAGATAATTAAATTGTACAACACGCCCCAGGCGGGTTTTCGGATACCGATTTTATGTAATGGGAAAATGTTTTTATAAGTTACTTTCTCAGTTTACACATGGATAAGTTTCTGTTTAATAAATATATATACTCTAATATTATTTTGTTGAATATAAAAATGATTGCACTCATTATTTTAAATCATGGGACGGTAACGTAAAAAAGATTACAATTATCCGACCAAAACCGTTAGAAACATAGTTCCAGTTCAGAATCTTAAAACTAGTGGCTCTCCGAGCTGTAAACCTCGCGAGTCTGCCTTTCCATAGCTTACAATTGGATAAAGGTTCACTGCGCACGCTGACGGAAGAATGGGTAGCAAAATCTAAATGTCTGGATCTGGATAATGTAAATAATAAATTGATTTCCCAAGAAATTAATTTATTATTTACATGAGGGGCCCACGTGTCATTTATTTATGAGCAATCATAAATAAATGACACGCGGGCCCCAGCAAAAGCTAGTTGTATCAAAACTAGGGAAGTAGTGTATATACAATAATTTTACATACTTGGTAATGTTATAATTACATAATTTTGTTGTTTGTGATCTAATTTTCTTTCGTATATATCTCGCATTAATATACTGGCTACAGAAACATCGAAAATAAATAATGTATTATACGAGAGAGAGAGAGATTATTACTTATAGGCAACGTGCGTATCATGGTCATTGCCATCAAATTAAGTGCAGGCGTCCATGCTTCATTAACACCATGTAATGTATATCACCGTCATTTTGAAAAATTTCCAACAACTAAATCAACAAAAAAAAAATGGGATTATCAAACCTGCTCACAAAATTTCGTGAGAATCGGTTAAGAAATGCTACCTGTAGAGAAGAACAACCGGACATACGAAATCATTTTTGTGTAAGTTAAAGCAGATACGCTTCGCTCGAAATAAGTTCTCGCTCGCTCAATAACTTATAGTAGTAGCTGAATTCAACCAAACTATAATAAAATTAGGATAACAAGTGCCTTTTTTAATTTTACTATGACTATATATTTCTTTGTTTTTTGTACGTAGTGGAAAAATAAGGAAATTGGGTCAGTTGTGATATATTGCCGTTATTTTTTTACTTATTGCTTAACAGACTGACGTCAAGCAAAGCAGAAGTCAATAAAAGTGGATAAAGAACGATGTAAACGTGATCTTCGATTAACAAGAAATACGATCTTGAACGGATGTCGTGTTTCCTGAAGTCTTTCAGTCTGATAATGGAAAAGAGATGGGGGAATTAGATCGTGCAATTCCATTGAATAATGCAATATGAATCCTGTAGAACACTTTTATGGTGGTTACTTTGAGAAAATGCTCGAAAGTGCTGAAGCTTATCTTCAGATAGAGTATGTTTTCCTATTACTCATATGGCTCGTTATTAAACAGAAAAGCCTTCAACCTGATATTACTACTGTGTCCATTTATTTTAAATTTATAATTTATTTTATTAACATACATGTTCTGGTATAAGATGCATTGATATTAAAAATATTTTTCGGTCTCCCCATCAGTGTCCGGCTGCAAACCCAATTCACACAATAGACTACGGCTCTTCTTGTTTTTCAAGTGCTGCTCTATTACTGAAGGTTGGCAGTCAGCTGTTTAAGCTGTTTTTTAAAGGTACAAGCTCGTGGCCCACCTGATGTTGAATGATGAAGCGGACTAAACTTTGCCTATAACAGATGCATTTCATCACAAGTGTAAATTGCACTGCGCCCGTCACCTTGAGACATATTTGCTAAGTCTAATTTGCATGTAATTTCACTGGCTCTCAAGGACTGCTGCCGGAACACACCGTTAGGTGCTTAGTGATAGATTTTCTACTTGAGGGTGGTCGCTAGTCAGGCGAGCATTTGCAAAAAGCCCTTCCACCATGCGGTGAAGCTCAAGCCCACGGCGGGATTCGAACTCTGGACCTACTGCGCGGCAGTCCATAACCAATGCCACTGAGCAATCACTGCTTCAAAGGCCTCAAGCTTCTGTTTGTTCAAGAGTTAATTTGCACAGTTGTGCTACCGTATTTATGCCTGTCCACTACCAGGTATTCCGGATCCGGACATTTTACGTTTAAAAAAAAGCATAATATTATTTATTCAATCATATTCCAACCACTCCAACTTAACCGACATTAAAAAAAGGAGGATGTTTTGCAGTCATGTGCAATGTTTCTTTTAATTCATTTGCTCATAGGTATTTTCATCAATGGTGGACTGATTAAAAAGTTCTCTTTTTTGTCAGGTAGCATATTAAGATATTCGCATTAAGATTTCATGATCTCTGATCAATTAGTTTTTATATCATTAAAATAAAAACAATATGGCAGCGGGATATGCATATACCTAGATTATATAATAATGGCAATTATTGACGATAGTGAACAATCATAATAGTGAATGGCTCAAACGATTTATCAACTGTCAGTCTAATCATTATACTGGTTGCTTAGAGGATTGATTGTTCTTTCACTCAGAAGAGTGAAAATATCTTAAAATATACAACACTGTTACAAACCTCCTGTTAGATGTAGTAAAGGCGACTAAGGGAAAGTCATGCCAAATTAGCAGCATGCCACCATCAATGTGAGTGGGGTGTTGCTGCACATTGGGTGCGCATCAGGAGTCCTAATGAACTAAAAGACACGAAGACAGCTAAAACAAATCTGCAGCAAACTCTTATGAAGTATAAGATAAGATAAGATAAGATAATTTATTGCCATAAAAGATTTATAAGTAAATACAATTGTTAACTTAGATTCTAGAATAATTAAAATTCTTATTGGGTAATAGTTTGACAGCGAGCCCCAAACTAAGCACTAAGCCTGTATCTTGGGGATCGAGTGCGGTTTTCAAAAAGTTCGTTGTGTTGTTCATGACAAAATAAAAGTAGACACAGTGGCAATATAAAATTAAGTTTACATGAAAGTACAATGCGTTTCAATACCATAGTTAAACAATTTTTTTTTTTTAATCATTAAATGCCACTGCAATAATATAATAATGTGCCCGTTATCTTCAAGTAAATGAAAAGAATTTCCTTTAAGCGCTTTACACATAATAATTTTAATTTGCTAATGGCTTATAATGTAGATGTAAAGTGTGGATGATGATGTGTGTATGTGTGTATGATGATGTGTGTATGTGTGTATGATGATGTGTGTATGTGTGTAAGAGAATGTGTTTGAGAGAGTGAGTAGATGTGCGCGTATATGCCTGAAGTGAGTGGACTCATATATACTCGTTCCCTCGTCTACTCGTTGGTTTCATACGTACTTTACGTGTGAAATATATTGAATGAGTGTGCTGATCAGTAGCGGTTTCACATTAATTCTTCTGTGTCTTTGTGAGAGAGTTTGAGCAACCAATCTTTAACAGTTTTTTTGCAGGCATTGAGTGAGAGATTTTTAATATCACACTTTTTAGCGACTTACAAGTATGGGGGTGTGAAAAAGAAGGGCAGCGTTTTGCTAATAAGGATGTAACAAACGGTTTTGGAATTCTAAAGGCACGTCTTGTCATGATTTTTTCATTGTCTAAGTGATTTTTTAGATTAATGTGAGTTTTTATTGTAGCCCTGAAAATAAAGAGTTGGCGAACACGTAAAACTTGAAATTCATTGTAAAGAGCATCTGTTGGAAAACGGAAGGGCTTCCGTAGCGTGACTTTTATAAGCGCACGTTGTGCTCTTTCGATTTTCATAAAATGAGTTATACCAGCAGCACCCCACACCGTTACACAGTACTGGATAATAGACTGACATAAGGCAAAATACACCTGACGTAGCAGCGGAATCGGAGCACAGTCGCGAAGGTTTTTCATCACATGGATAAGTTTACGTGTTTTTGATGACAAATCTGCTATATGATGTTTGTAGGATAAATTTTCATCCATTGACACACCTAGATATTTTATGACAGGAACTCGATCTATGAACTTACAAGTGCACGTAGTATGATCTAAGCTTCTATCATCCTTTGAACAGTGATGGATTTTCAGGACAAATTCAGGTGGTGGCATAGAGATGATGGTCTTTGCAAAAGCAATATATTTAGTTTTTTTCAAGTTTAGTGTAAGTAAATTCCTGTCCAGAGCTTTTGCAATTTCGGAAAGACTGTTATCTGCAATATTGTACACTAGGTCCCACGCTTCACCATTTATTAAGATCGCAGTGTCGTCAGCATATGCTATTATTTCAGTATTATTAAGCTGAATGTTAAGGATATCGTTGATATAAATTAGGAAAAGCGTAGGGCCGAGTATGCTACCCTGAGGAACACCACAGTTAATTAGTTGGCGGTCGCTAGAGTGGTTTAGCACTTTTACAAACTGTTCGCGATTATTTAGATAACTTGAGAACCACTGCAACGGAATCCCTCTAACACCAATGGATTCTAGTTTCCTCAAAAGCAAGCCAACCGAGACCGTGTCAAAAGCTTTCGCCAAATCAAGAAATACACCAATACATTTGCTTCCTTGTTCAACATATGATGAGACCAAGTTAGCTAGCAATGTAACAGCGTCTTCGGTCGACTTACCCTTGCGGAAACCATACTGTTTTTCAGAGATAAGGCTATATTTCTCCAGGTATTTTATAAGTCTGTCGTTTACAATTTTTTCCAGAATCTTAGAGAAAACGCTGAGAAGTGCAATAGGTCTGTAGTTATCAGGTGTGCTTTTTGGACCATTTTTGTGTATTGGAGTTATGGCAGCTATTTTCTAGTACTCTGGAAACACACCAGACTCAATACTAAGATAACATATAAAAGTTAATGGAATTAGTATAGCTTGAGCACATTTTTTGATGAGAGCCACAGAAATTAGGTCTGGGCCAGTGGCACTGTCGATTTTAAGCTTGCTAATAATTTTGGCTATTTCATTTGGGTCGGTGGGGTAGAGAAACAAAGAGTACGGAGTAGTTGAAAGGGGCATGTATGAATCAATAAGAGATGTCTCGGTTACAGCTAATTTCTTTAAAATATTGTCAGTAAGTAGTTTACCCACCGCAACAAAATGCTCATTACAGTGATTTAGCGGGTTATTTGAACTTGCTGAGTGGTTAAACAGTTCAGACGGCACGTTGCGGTTTGAGTTATAGCAAATGGTTTTTATTGTCCTCCAGAGCTTTTTTGTATCATCTTTGTTCTGGTTGAGTAGCTGACTATTATATTGAGCTTTAATTTTACGGAGAAATTTATTGCAAAAGTTCCTGTACCTAGTGTAAATCCTATACCGATTAACGTCACCAGGAAAAGCTCTACAATCACGATGCAGTTTGTCGCGGTGATGCATACATCTAATTAGTCCTGGAGTGATCCAGGGCTTTAGGTTCACCATTTTCCGTCCTATTCTAATTTGTTGCGTATGCCTATTGATAGAACTGGTAATGATCTCATTAAACGTGTTTAAAGCAGAATTCACACAAGGTTTTGTCAAAACGTTAGACCATTCAGTATTATTTAATTCTGTTGAAACTGCGTCAACGTTCGTTTTCTTTCGCATTTTAGCCAAAGTTGACTGTGTACAAGACTGTCGAGAGATGCCAGCCATAACGATAGCATGATCAGTGATTGAAGAATGGAAAATCAGCCCTGTGCTCATAGTTGATGATTTAATGAAAATGTGATCTAAGCATGAACGTAGTCTTGTTGGTTTGGTAATAGCGGGAAGCAGGCCATGCGAGGCCATTAGGCACAGTAAGTCAGATTGTTCCTCGGATGTGTCACAAAGATTTATGTTCAAATCACCGGCGATGGTGATAGACGGTTTGTGTTTTAATTCACTTAAAGCTATATCAAGCGAGTCTATAAACGAAGTAGTGTCTGTGATTAAACGGGAGCGGTAAATGCCTAGAATAGCTGTTTTATCGTCAACAATTACGACAATACTGTCAGCATCCCTTATTTTAGATTCAAGTGCGATCGTGATAAACAATGACTTCACATAAATCACTACCCCGCCATTTTTATTTAGTTGTTTTTGTGTGCGAAAGACGTTATAACCTGGGAGAGACGTAAGTAATGTGCCCTCTGTAAGCCAGCATTCTGTTAAAATAATGGCATCAAAATTTAGTTCAAAACTTTTGAGTGTGACCAAAAAATCGTCGAAGTTACGTTGATAACTTCTAATGTTCAATGAAATCACTTTAAAGGTAAATGAAGTATTGTTTGTAATAAATTGTTTACATAAATTTACCGAACAGAAATTATGACATTCAATTGTGATTGTTTCTTCAATTTCATCTGTTATGTCAACTAAACCCATTGTAATGTAATAAAAATTGAGAAACGTGTAATGAGTATGTAGCCAAGTACGTCATATTTCTTGTAATAGAATTATTTATGTAAACTTTATTTTCAGAGGTCGTATTATATAATAGACTTGTTGCCAAGTATGTCCATGTGTTGTCCTATATGTTGTTAGCGAAGACATATTGTACCGACCTCACATGAGTAAGACAAAAGGAGGTAGAAGATAAAAATTATGAGTTATAATATGCAAGAAATATCTCCGTAATTAAAACCACCGCAGCAGCGATAGGTTCATTGTATTTTCATACCTACTTTATTGAGAATAAAATCTACTATTCCATTACAAATGCTGTTATGATCGTCACAAAGATTGTGCGAACATTTCTCTTTTGCTTTGAGTGCTTTCAGGTATTATGAAGTGGAAATCAGAGCCTTCATGCGAATACGGGTCGCATTATTCGTTAGATGTTCGTTACGGCTACGTGCTACGAGACCCGTAGGCATCGTAGCTTGTCGTTGCGATTATACTACGCCCTGTTTCGTCTCTATAATAGCTATGCAATTTTTTTTTTGCTTTTTCATTTATTTATAAGCACACTCTACTTATAATACCTAGGTATACCTCAGACAGGGAAATCCCCGTGGGTGCCAGGCCAGAATTTCCTCATCCTGTGGGAGTCGTAAGAGACGACGAAGGGAAAAGCAGTGGGGATTGTAGCAACTCCCCCCCCCCCGCCTCATAAAGCAGGCACTTATTCAATGGTGGAGAAGTATCAGTGTAAACCTCCCATTTAGTGGTCCACATACACTACTGCATTCAGTCAGCACCAATAAAATGTTAAACTTTGCATTTACCTTTTCAAGGGATGTTTTAGATAAATAAACGTTACTAAACTATTAAAATAGAAAAAATTGCAATAATATATATAACGTAATAAATCCAACAGATTCTCCTGAGTATCTGGAATGCGAGTCCCGTTCTAGTTTATTGTACGGAATTTCTTTGTAAATCAAACCCTTCAACCGTAACAAATAAATCTTCTCAGTCTGCTTGTCCGTATTGCATGTTTATTTGGTCCAAGTCTTTTTAAATAGATTATACGTACTTGGTTTTATGCTACTTATTTGGTTTGTTCGGAGTGTAAGCACAGACTACGCTACATCGGGTTCTCCTCGCATTATCCATCAAGCTTATAACGACTAGGAACGTCAAACGTGTAGCTGGAGTGAGTTTGCTACAAAGCTTTGAAGCGCTCGTAGCGAAGTGTGCTTAACTGTTCTTAACCGATCAGCAAAGTCAAGCAACGTCCGCCGCGGTCATGACTTGGATGGGTGATCGCTAGTGACATTACTATTGAGCGCTTCCGTGTTTCGGAGGGCACGTTAACCCGTCGTTCCCGGTTTCGTGAACGCTCACCGGGCTAGCTATAACCCTCACGTAATAAACCTGTCCCGAAGCACCTAAAGGTATTTCCGGCCGCTGTCATTGAAGGGAAGTAATTCTAGGTTAGCTTGAACAACATCTTGAAACGCATCGTTACTTACTATCAGGCGAGATTTTTTATTATATTATTGTGACAGAGTAAGTTCGAGGCCCACCTGATGTTAAGCAGACTAACCTCTGCCTAGAACGCATGTATTTTATCACTAGTCACGAATTACACTGCGCCCGTCACTTTGAGACATAAAGTCTCATGTGCCTGAAATTTCACTGGCTCTGAAGGACTGTCGCCGGAACACACCGTTTGGTGCTTGACGACTGATTATCTACTTGAGTGTGGTAGCTAGCCAGGCGGGCAATCGCAAAATGCTCTTCCACCATGCGGTGAAGCTCAAGCCGGCGGTGGGGATCGAACCAGGGACCTGCGGCACGGCAGTCCATAGTTATTACCGCTCGGTCATCATTGCTTCAATAGTAAATAGATAGTAGTCAAGGGCCAGCTTATACATAAAGGCATCGTGGAAAATTATAAAAATAGAAATAACAATATAAATGAACGATATCATCCACTGCAGATGCTAAGAGGTCACTGGCAAGTGGCTATTCATGTTTCACAAAACATTTAAGTTTTCATTGCTACCCTTTTCAATTGAAAATTCTATAATGAAAGCTTCTAATTTTACTTACCTGTACATGTTTACTGATGTACGGGTTTACGTCTGAAACAAAAGAGTTTAAAATTAAATACTTATACAATCGTTGGCTGTGAAAACGTCCATTTACATTCATTCGAGAAATTAAATTGTTAGCATATAACCAACGCGTTTTTCACCGTAATTTCGTTAAGCTACGAGTACTTGAGCGAGCAGCGTGACTGTTTAGCAAAAGTATCAACAATTTTGAAACGACAATTTTACATACTTCCGTTAATTTAGTAAGAATACTGCTTATACAGTGTTTTATATGGAATTTGCTGTGCCTTAATATCTTAGGAATGTTTGATTACATTATAGTTTTAAATGAAGCGGATAATGAAAACAAGTCTAGAAAACCACAACCAGAAAAAAAATGTTTTATTTTTAATTTGAAAATCTTCTCTCATTTAAGATAGCAATTATAACTTTGTGAAAATTATAATGTTAATAAAACTTGCAATACGCATGCTAAGGTAAGGAAAGAGAAGTTTACTTATATAAGTTACTTAACTTGTGTAGTATTAAAATACTACACAAGTTAACTAACTACCCATTGGCATCGGCGATAATGATAACAATAGAATTTCATTCATAACTAGGACGTAGTGGTCCTGACGATGCCAACTTAAGCTGTTAAACTTTTTATTTACTAGAACCCCGTGGATGGCCAGGCTAGAACCCCACCATAATCAATTATCCTATGAATGTCGTAAGAGATAACAAAAGGAAAAATGCCAGAAGGTGGGCAGCATCGCCTTCATAAAGAACTACGTGCTACTAACATACGGTGATCCAATAAATGCAAGCCCCTCATAATGGAGGAGTCCTTTGTTCTACGATGGACATCATAGCTGTTGATGTGAAGTTTTTAGTTTCATAATTATTTTGACTCAATTAAAATATGTCTTTCATCCACATGTTTTCACTTTCGTCGCTCAGTTATGATCAGAATCATAAACAAAACAAACACTTATTCAAAAGCGGGGATTTTTGTTAGGAACATATTACAAAAGTCCTCTAATTAAACTTTGGTTCGCGTCTGTGGCGGGTAAACGTAATTCTATGAATAAGGCATGTTTAAGGAATGTTTTCATATTCCCAGCTGTATAAGTAGTTAAAGGATTGTGATAAATATTAATATTACCGCTAATTTAACGAAAATCCGAATTGTTGGGTACTTACTTATAAGGTGGAAATTGTTTTTACACGCCAAATGTTCTCACGGCTCCATCGGAAAATATTTGTAAAACAAGGTTTTATCATCGACTTACTGTATCGAGAAATTTTAGGTAATATTTTTTTCCTTTCACAGAATTCTATGAAGTCGAAATATATAAGATTATTAAATTGCTTATCCAGATACTTATTTTTAGGCTAATGAAAATCAAATCTTTTTCTTCAAATATCCATTTGTAAAAAAGCTTAATGTACCTTATTAACCATTTTAAATACATCTTTAGAATAACTATACTTAAGTTGATAAAGTAAGAACGTCTAAATATTTAGCGCGATTAGATATTTAGCCAAAATACACAAAGAAAGGATCATGGAAGTTGGGTGGTCCAAAACAATGGGTAGTATGATAAAATACTATTTATATTTTCCCAAACGCTCGAGAATCTTTTAAAAAGTATGTTCGAGAATTTCTGCCATGACATTTATCAAGCACAAGGACGCCATTTTATCATAACTTTACCTGTGGTATAATAATAATGAAATTTTATCTGTCATCTGTGCCCAAAATGGTCCCAAACTAACGACACCTGCATACTTCTTTAATATTTGTTAAAATAACTAATTTGATCTGACAAAAAAGACAAAATCACCTTCATTGGTGTAGTAGCGCAAGCGTCGCTATTTAATCTCGAAGTCTTGGGTTTGACCTACTAATGGGACAGTTATTAAATTAACCATCAAAATATTCTCAGTAGAACTAATCGCATGTTGGGCAGTCTAAAACTATGCCCAGCAGAAGCTAGTTTATTTTTGCTGATAGGTATACCTATAAGTCTATGACCACAATCTCACCTGACGGTAAGTGACGATGTGGTCGAAGGTGTTAACAGGCTTAACCTAAAATTACTAGCTCTCAAGGACATCTGCAGGAACACACCGTTAAGTGCTTGGCGACAGATTTTATACTTGACGATAGCCGGGCGGGCATTCGCAAAATGCCCTACCACCATGCGGTGAAGCTCAAGCCCGCGCGGCGGAATTCAAACCATGAACCTAGTGTGCGGCAGTCCATAGCCAATGCCACTGAGCCATCACTGCTTCAAAAAAAGGCTTGCCACATTACGTGCGACTAAAACGTACCCATTTCATAGTTAAACCAGATAAGTAGTCAGAAAAAGCAGCCGAACATTGTAATATGTAGTTATATAATCTAATCTTATTACTAACCCTAAACTGAATCTAGTGATTCCACAATATCCCCTGTTTCCTCATATCCCTGATATAAATTATGCTTACCTTCTTTCCACATCACTAAGTCATACTTTAGTACTAACACCACTATTGAATTTTAACGCAAATAACATCAAAAGTGCCTAGGGATCAAGTACGTTTTCGAGTATTGTCGCAATAGAGGATTTTATTCGTTTTTCTGACGACGTTTCGGCGTGGGGCCTGATACAAGACGTACTCGAGTCGATAAAATGTTTCTTTCTTTCTTTCGAGTTTGGAGGAGCTCTGGACGTCAAGAACGTTTAAAATTCTGTCAGTAAGTTTACCCATATGGAACAATAATGGTTTGGCCGGTTTGGATCGGTGGAAGAACAGATCTCATTTGGATCAGGGGCAAACAAAATTTTTTTTTTTTTTTTTTATGTTATTGTTAAGGAACAAGCACGAGGCCCACCTGATGTTAAGCGGTATCCTCTGCCTATAACGGATGCATTTCATCACAAGTGACGAACTGCACTGCGCCCAACACCTTGAGACATATCTGTTAAGTCTCATTTTGCCTGTTATTTCACTGGCTCTCAAGGACTGCTGCCGGAACACACCGTTAAGTGCTTGGCGACAGATTTTCTACTTGAGGGTGGTCACTAGCCAGGCAGGCATTCGCAAAATGCCCTTCCACCATGCGGTGAAGCTCAAGCTCTGGGCGGGACTCGAACCATGGACCTGCTGCGCGGCAGTCCATAGCCAATGCCACTGCGCCATCAATGCTTAGATTTATGCGGAGAGTATCGTTTCAAAAGTAATCATCCCTTTGCGAACCGTTTGGGTAATTCGTTTCGTCTAATGCATCATAATGCATGTCCACACATGGCTAGAGTCGTAACCCGCTCTCTTGCCGACGCATCAACGTTCTGCCGTGGAACTTCTCAATCGCCAGACCACAACCCCATCGAACATGCATGGGATATGCTATAAAGAGGAGCTCTGCCAAGTATGGATGCCGTGCATACCCCACAACAGCTTTTTACTTATAACAAAGAACATGGGCGGCCATTATGAAGTAATTTTGATGAAGTGGTTTTAAGCATGCCGAATCGCTGTGCTTGTGTGATAAGTGTAAATGGTAGAACACAGATTATTAATTTATATAATGTTACAATAAACATAGCAAAATTCATATATTTTTCGTTTTTAAACCATTTGATTGACGTAATTAACTTGGATTACATTGCTTCAAAATGCAAATTTTTTTTTTCTTTATTTATACATAATATAGGGATTCGTTGTTAACTTAAACATAGGATTTAAACTAAAACACCAGTTTGGATGATTAAATTTGGTAAATATAAATTGATTTTTTTATTTATAATTCAAAATTTAAATGATCCCTAGGCACTTTTGATGTGTGTAGTATGGTACAAATAACAAATTTTACCTGATTTTTTGTTACTATAGTGTATAATTAATATTGTAGGTAAAGCCGAGATCTTTTTCTAGGTCGTAGACAAGTACCCGCTGCAGCTGTAGATCAATATCTACAGCTGCAGCGGGTACTTGTCTACGACAAAGAGAATATTATTGTTAACCATTATAAAAATTATGTCTATAGGTAGAAAGCATTGATTACGCTATATTGTGCAAACTTGCATATTATACAATACAATACAATACAATACGAGTGTAGAGTGTTGAAAAGAGTTAATGAGACAGTGAGAGAGGACAGTTTTTTATTTTTATTTTTAAATAGCATCTGTTATCAGGAGTTTTAATCAACACTTCCATGATAGAAGATTTTATGAGTAATTTTGATGAGTCTATTTGATTTACGGTATGCACAATTATGATCAATTTAGAACTTCAAGTATTTTTTCTGTTGTTTCATAATCGAGGGTTTTTAACAAGGTCGTTATTTTTTTGTTGCAACTATAACTATGTAATGGGTATATTTCTAACCTACTATTAAATTTGTTGTATAAGTATGGACCAAGGAAACAGAAGAAATTATGGGATAGCATGGTACGAAACTTATTCGTAGGACAAACGGTACCCGTGCGGCGTTTAACGTTTAAAAGATCCGGCTCGTATCCAGAGAGAGAGTGTTGTTTGAGAATGGTTCTCAATACAAAGGTCTGCCTTACCGTGAGAACGTTCCAATCTTTGTAAAGTTGAGTGGTAGGAAATCGGTAAGGGAGCCCAGCACCAACTTTGAGGACGGCTCGTTGTGCCCTTTCCAGCCTGATTAGATAAGTCTTAGCGGCGCCTCCCCAAGAAGTGATGCAGTATTCCATAATAGGTTGACAGAGGGCACTATATACCATTTTAATTGTGTCACGGTCAGCAATTTGCCTTAAAGATTTAAAAATATATATGAGTTTACGCGTACGAGAGACAAGAATATCAATGTGGGGTTTAAAATTTAGAGTTTGATCTATAGTGACACCTAGGTACTTAAAGGAATCGGTTCTCTGAAGGGGCTTGCACTGACATCGTATGGAAACTTCGTTGCAGACGTGGGCAGTAATATTAAAATTGGAAGGCGGTAATTGGTTTGATTTGAAGGCAAAGGTCATGTACTTAGTTTTAGAAACGTTGAGCGTGAGAACGTTATTATTAAGCCACATACAAACTTGATTTAGACCACGTTGGGCTACAGAGAAGACTTCAGTCCAGTTGTCTCCGCTAAAGAAAAGTGCCGTGTCATCGGCAAATGTTAGGATTTTTCCTTTCTGAAGCTGGATATTACAAAGGCTATTTATGTAGGTAAGAAACAGGGTAGGGCCAACGATACTACCCTGCGGCACGCCATAAACTACCCTTTCTTCATCGCTAATCCAGTGGTCTATCTTAACACGCTGCTTACGATCAGTTAAATAGCTCTTGAAGATTTCCAGGGGTAATCCTCGGACTCCAAAGCCTTCCAACTTACTTAACAGATGAGGGATAGAGACTGTGTCAAATGCTCTGGCTAGATCAAGAAACACTACTACGCATTTCTTTTTACCATCTAAATTTGTAATAACTGAGTTAACAAGCTCATCAACAGCATGATTCGTAGACAGACCAGAACGAAAGCCGTATTGAGAGTTGGAAAGAAGATTATGGGATTCCAAGAAGTTAGTCAAACGCTTGTTAATAAGACGCTCCGGTATTTTGGAAAGAGTTGGCAGTAAAGAAATAGGCCGAAAGTTGTTGGCACAGTCTCTATCTCCATCTTTATATATGGGCTTAATGAGAGCAGTTTTGAACGATCGGGGGAAAACACCAGTACTAAAGACTAAATTACAGATGTGGGTTAATGGAGAAACCAGAAGGGGTAAGTACCTTTTGATTATTTTACCAGATATTTGGTCAACTCCAACAGTACCATTATCTTTTAGTCTATTGAGCAATTGATGTACTTCGTTTTCATCTGTGGGAAGTAAAGAAAATGAGTTTTGTGGTGCTAAGGATAGGTGAGGTTCAGTTACAGAACTCAAGGGTGCACTTAATGTTTTGGCTTCTGCTAGTTTTCTTCCCACATTCGCAAAGAAACAATTAACCTTATTAATGTCTCCAATTGGATCCGTAGAGGACAACAAGCACGTTGAGTGGTCAACAATTTTTCTTTGACCAGTTATATTTTTGATAGCACACCATAGTTTTTTCTTATCATTTTTGGCGTTGTCAAGTTCCTGTCTTTCAAAATTCCTCTTAGCTTTTTTTAGTTGTGCATTACAAAAATTTCTATAGCGTTTATATGTTAGCTTCAATATCTCATTCTTGGAGTCTTTTTTCAGTTTTTTATATAAGTTATCTCTATTTCGCATGCAACGAAGGAGAGCTTTAGTAATCCATGGCTTGATTATTATTTTTCGTTTTGGGGTTTTGAGAATCTTAGTATTTTGTTTAATAGCAGCAGTCAAGCTATTTACTAGGAAATCTGAGGCCTCGTTTACATCACTGAAGCTTAATACTGAATGGAAGTTAATTTCCTTAATGGCAACATCTAGGTGATCGTAATCGACATGAGTAGTTAGTTTGTTTAAGTAGCATATTTGGGATTTTAATTCTAGAGAAAGGGCAACGCATTCGTGATCCGTGACTGACGCTTCTATAACAATACAAGAGGCTTCTTGTTTTGTTTTGAGCATCATATGGTCGAGACAAGTCTGGTCATGTGTAACGACAGTGTGTCCTGGGAGTAAGCAATGACTAGCTAAGATATTTAGGTATTCAGAAGCGCGCTTGTCCAAGGTCGTTGTAACTATGTCAATATTAATATCTCCACAAAGGATTATATTTTTATATTTGTCTAACTTCAGTAGGATAGAATCCAGCGAATCAAGAAATTTAGTTACGTCACGTTGAGCGGGAGGACGGTAAACACCGACGATGCAAGTTTCCGAGTTCAAGTACAGTAACAAACAATTCGCGTCACAGATCTGAGGTTCCTCATAGGTCATAGAGAGTTGATTATTGTAGTAGATTACTACTCCTTCGTTTTGTGTTATATTGGTCTTTGTAGCAATGTAGTTGTATCCATCAAGGGGTGGTACGTAATTGGTACCCTTAAGCCAACATTCAGTTAAAACTATTACATGCCAGTCAATTTGGGATCTAACTATATATGTACTAAAGTTACTTATATTGCAATTTATACTCCTGATGTTCTGAGATATCACATTTAGGGTAACATAATTACCGCTTTTTATATGGCTGCCCACAGTGTTTATGTCGCATGTGATAGTTTTGGCTATCGATAGGGAATCCAGGCCTAAGCTAATAATCTCAATATTATTACTATCCATTATTGAATATCACACGCAGCAAGTATTGCTTACCACGTCTGATACACAACTTGTTTAAAAATAAAGTAATTAAAAGTTTTTTATAGATACTTAGGTCTGGATTACGAGTTTGCGATACACAATTAGAGGGTGATGAGTAAAAGAGCAGCTTATAAAAGCAAATTATCAGGATAATATTATGCACAGCTAACTCAAGCAGAGAGGATATTAAGTGTATAGTAGGATGTATGTAGTGAAAGTAGTGTGTGTGAGTGTTGACAGTAGTGGGTGTTAATAGCATAATATGTTTCATAAATCCGAGGAGCGGATTTTTCATAGTAAAAAAATCTAAGTAAAATAAAGGTAGTTTCATTATGGGGTTAGTAGTGAATAACTTATTATCTATACATATAGAACTTAGGTATACTATTACTAGTCACAGGAAGAGTTTGTGTAGCTCAGATTCTTCATCTATGCGTGTCGGCTTTGCTTCCTCATCTTTTTTTACAAATAACCGGCCATACGATGTCCACGCACTGACAAGTTTCTTGTTTCTTACGTGTTCGCGTGCTATGTAGAAAAGTCGACTAGTTTTAGTCGTGAGAGACTCCGAAATAAATATTGTTTGCGGCGGCCCATCGATATCAATGTCGAGAGTGTTAAAAAGTCGTTTATTAGAGTCACGTCGCGACTTGTTAAATTTCCTATATTCGGAAAAAAGGGCTTCTTTTCTGCTCGTACACGTAAACTCCACGACTAATGCGTCCGACTTGGCCCGGTAGATGTTTCTTATTTCGGTATCTAGAATAGGCGTCTTGAGGCCCAACGCCATGCCGATCGCTTTTAAGGTCACTGACAAGCCCTCCTTATTTTCAGTCTTAGGTTTTGGTATATTCCGTATTTCTAATGTGGCGCAACGAGAGCTCTTATCGCATAATTCTAGCTGATTTTCTAGGTATGACACTCTGTTTTTTAGGTAGGTGTTTTCGTTTTCCAGGAGATTCGTTTTTGTCGAAAGTTCTTCGTATTGACTTGACACCATATCGACAGATTTTTGAATTGACTGGTTCTGGTTAATTATTATGTTCATAGCATTGGTTAAGGCCTCAAATTTCTGATCCTGCTGTACCGTTAACTCAGCAATCATAGACTTCATTTCTGTGTCGTCACCCGCTGATTGAACGGAGAAGTCACCATAAGTGCGCTTATGACGTTTTGTAATATTTAGTGCATGCTCGTATTGGCCCGAAAAAGCGCTCATATTCAATGCCGAATCAGAATTGCAGTGAGTAATGGTAGGTGCATTTAAAGCCTCCCTTTCTGCGTTAGGCGGAGTACGTTGAATCGACATTATTATTCTATAATAGCACAACACAACAGATTACCGGCGTAGGCCTATTTTTATGCAGACGGTAAGAATGTAGGCCTATTTGCCCTGGATGTGAATGTGTGCGCGGGCGCACGTCGTATGGGTTAACGGGCGTGGCTTATTGTTGCACTCGTGTTAGTGTGGACTGCAGTTGGTTCACTCGGGTGTTATCAGTAGGCGCAACAGCACACAATTATATATTTGTCACTGTCACAACTTGGGTAGTCTTGCTTACACAAACCGAACACTAGCACTGCGTTTATGCGCTCCTAATATTTTACTATTATTTATCGTTGAAATTTGTTATTTTACAAAAATAATTGAAATAAAAATGGACTGCACTGAAACACGACTGTTTGGGACAGTATCCACGGACGAAGAGGATTATATATGTACCTACAAGACTTAGAGATCTATTCAGACTAGAGTAAGCATTTGACTCTCCTACGTGCCTTCAATCATAATATTTTTCTGGTTTTACAAAGCTAGTCCCTTCGAGGATTTAAACGCTGTCGGGCTGGACTATTACTAAGCGTGTTTAGGCGTTGAAGGCAACTATATCAATTGCAATTACTGGGAATACGAGACATTACAACTAACGTCATGGCGTGACGAGCGTTGTGCTTTATCATGCAGAACAAGAAAGGTGACACTGCAATTGTATCGGACGGGCGTGACGCTTCCCATCAGGCGAGTAACTTGTCCGCCTCACCACTTTATAACAAAGAACTTACTGCACATATGTCATCAAAACATCCAAAATGTAAACAAATAAAAAATTGGAGCCTTAAACAATGATAACTATATATAATAAAAATTAGCTAGATATCGCGCTCAGGTTCACAGATGATGTATTTCTGTTGCCGCTTTAACAAATAATACTTAAAATCAGCCAAGCGCGAGTCGGAGTCGCGCAAGTGAAAAATAAAAAAAAAAAGGTTACAATATAGTGTCTAATGTTGTATAGATAATTGTACGGAACCCTTCGTGCGCGAATCTGACTTGCACTTGGCCGTTATTTTTTTATAAATCATCCCCGTTGTTCCGTGACACAATTTTAATAAAATGTGCCGTGGTCCCCTAGAAGTAGTGAGGTAACATTTCACAGGAATCAAAACATTTATTTTTCACCTTGGCATCCCAACTCCTTGTCTTCTACTCGAGACAACCGCTAAACAAGTTCATCGCTCGTCCATTCAAACCCACGTCAGAAGCATTGTTAGTGGCCTTTTAAGAGAAAATTCAATATCCCTCGGCAAACTTCCATTGATCTTTTGGCAAGGGCCTCTTTTTGTGGGGAACAATTGGGGTGGCTGCCGCTTGTTTTCGAAATAATTTAATGGCATGGCCTGCAAAGTATACTCTGACCGACTTAAATTGTGCCCCAGTGACATAGATGTTCATTGTTATCCTATTTTTAATATTATAAATGCAAAAGAACATGGTTTACGTTTTTATGGCACCAGAATTTTTTTATCCTTATTTTTGTAGTAATTTTGAAAACTAAATGCTATGTTTTCATTTGACTGCCCAGTTGGTTGAATGGTGTCAAGTGTCACTTTGGTATTTCTAGGTACTGTACTCTGTCGGCTGGATTATCCACTGCAGAACACAGTCTCCCCAATAAACGGGGAATTTGCCATAAACTCCACGCTTGGCAGCCGTCTTGGGGATCGCAGTTTTAAGATATGATGATTCTAAGGAACTGTCCTCAGAAAGCACTGCTGCCCACCTTCCAGTGTTGTACCTTTAGCTGCTCTTACGACACCCACAGGTAGCAATGGGGGACTTTCTAGCCCGGCACCCCACGGGAGCTTTCGATTTCGAGGAGCTTGGTTCTATTTACTAATATTTTAGTTATGGAGGTAAACTAAGAAATCAATTTTCAACGAGTCTGTAAAGCAATAAGCTCGCCTCCTCTTACACAGCACCGAAACCATGCGAAACGTAAGTACTTAGACGCTTTTGCAAACAAGGTTGGGCAAAAGCTGGAATCAAATACTTATTGCTTAAAATTTAATTTCTTCATTTTTATTTTTTTCATTGAAACGAACGATCTTACCCTTTGTTCTTTATTAATTTTGCTTTTTACACGACTGCATAAAAAAAGGATAGTTATGTTTTCAGGGTTCATGTATGTATGTTTGTGAGTTTTTTTATTCCACCATAACTTATAAACCACTAAATCTATTTTAATGTTTGAGATATTCTTAGATTTGTCTTGACAACGCAAATAACACTAGGTACATAAAAAAAATAACGAATGACACTGGAGGATTTTAGACGCCATAAAGTGCATTAATTTTTTTTTTCTCCGAACCTACCATATCATACGAGTATATCAAAATTAAGGGCTTTAAAAACGAGTCCATAAATATTATTTAACTTGCAGGTTTCATTTCAATGGAATGATAAAATGTTAAACAAAAATATATAATTTGCCGTCGGGTTTTTTACTTTTTTAATCAATAAAATTTATACTGTCTTTTTTTAACAAATGTTGTAAGGTAGGAAGGTATTGGAGTACAAAATTTTATGCCCAAGGCGGGCATAAAATTTGTGGCATTTTCGCTTAGCACGCGATAGTGCTTGTAGTTAATAATGTTTGGAAATATAGAAGAGTAGCGACATCATACCGAGAGTTAAGTGTTTGAAAAAACACTTCTTTCGATCAGATGAAGTCTAGTAGTATGGTTGATGGCCGCGCACCGTCCCCTATGACGGTTAAAGTAATACGATTGGAGTATGAAATTTCGGCTACAAATGCCGTGTCCAGCTGGTGGCCGAGAAGGTTTAGGCATCCGACGCGATATCGGAGGACACGGGTTCAATTCCCGCCTTGAGCATAAAATTTTGTACTCCAATAATTTGTTAAATATATTTTCGCTTAGCACGCGATAGTGCTTGTAATAATATTAAGAAACAATTTATACTTGTTCATTTATTACTTCAAATGGCTGTCATTTTTAAATAACACTACTAACATTAGTAGATACTTAAGCATCAAAATTGATAATGGTGAAGCAATTAATATCGGTTATTATTTAATGAGAGAGATTACGCTTACTGCTAACAATGTGGGCTTAGTTAAATGGCTCGCATTATGCCATTGAGTGGCTCAAACTAACATGAATTTAAAGGACTTTGGTTGAAAATTTGCAGAGATCATTAAATTTCTATGAAGAAAATAAACTTTTGTACGAAAATTATTGGACCTCATAACAAACACAATTATTTTTAATTAAAGCTACGCAAATAACATTTCTTCTGTAACGTAACGACTGAATTAGTAATCTCCGTTACAAATTATGATATTTATATAAGACTAGAGGCAGACGGCGAAGAAAATAATTGAAAATATTAACAAAACCAACCGTATTCAAACAGATAATATTCTGAAACAAAAATGTACTAAAAAGTAAATAAACCAAACCATCGTATAGAGATTTTTTTCTTCATTGTACATCGACAAGTGAAAATGAAAACATAATCAATTTATTCCAAGCCAATTAAATACGCATTATAGCTCAAATACTATTCGTCAGATCTAACTCAAATTTGCATGGAACCACATGACAAGCTCCAGCTTTCGAATATAAAAATAAATCATTATATTCGATACACCATTTTGTAGTTATGAGATAACATACGCAAAAAAACAGTTGAATGGAGAAGTTTGAGAAGAATTTTGAAGTCAGTTAAAAATATTGTAATATTTGCTTCTTTCACCAAAAAATATTAAAACGTTAGATAATACCACAGTATTACATAAAATTGTGGTAACACCTACTTTATTCGGGGACTTCCACTGCGTCGGTATCGGTTTTGTTGCGCTGTTTTGGGAAGTAAGTATATAATTGAAATAACGTGTACCTATACCTGATATTCGCTATCTCTATCAGCCGGATTGTCCACTGCTGAACACAGTCTTCCCATTATTGGAGGGTTTGCCATAATCCCCACGCATGGCAGGCGTCTTGGGGATCGCAGTGTATATATAGATATCAGTTCCTCAGAAAGCGCTGCTGCCCACCTTCTGGTGTGTTAACCTTAGTCGCCTCATACGACACCCACGGTTACAGATGGTGGGTGACATTCTAGCCCGGCACATCACGGCAGTAGCGAAGTTTGCTTAGCTGTTCTTAACCGCTCGCCAATCTTCAACAACTTCCGCCGCGGTCATGAGTTGGATGGGTGGGTGACCGCTAGTGACATTACTGCTGAGCGCTTCCATACTTTGGAGGGCTCGTTAAGCCGTCGGTCCCAGTTGTTGTCTTAGGATGGCAGTCGTTATAGCATTGTGGAAGGGCATTTTGAGACTGGTTAACATTTGACCACTATCTCACCTGATGGTAAGTGATGACGTGGTAGAATTTCTGACTCTCAAGGGCAGCTGCCGGAACACACCGATAGGTGCTTGGTGATAGATTTTCTACTTGAGGGTGGTAGCTAGCCAGGCGGGCATTCGCAAAATGCCCTACCATCATGCTATAACGACTGCCATCCTAAGACGACAACCGGGACAGTAGGCTTAACGTGCCCTCGGAAGCGCTCAGTAGTAATGTCCTTAGCGGTCACCCATCCAACTCATGACTGCGGTAGGCGTTGTTTAACTTTTCTGATCGGTTAAGAATAACTAAGCAAACTTCGCTACGAGCACTTCATGTCAATTAAATTCAACCAAAAGCCGTGCGGGTAAACGGTTTAATTACACCACAAATTAACGTTTGAAACGACATTTACCATAGCTGAGGGCACGGAATAGTTTACATCGTTGTGGGTTACGAGATGTTATATGGAAAGCTTGAATCGAATAATATTGTACTTCGTTGAACAATAAAACGCTTAGACAGTTACTGAAATTGGAGATTCACAGGCGGTATTCAAACAATGGGAGTCGGGAATTGTCTGCATGTCTCGGTTGACAAACGTATTCTCTCGAACATCAAAAGCTTATCATCATAGGGCCTACATTATGATTCAATTGGTCTTTGTGTCTTGAAATAGAAAGGAATAATAATTTTCTTCCTTTTGTGGTGTTTGAGGTAATGTACTCATATTTTGTTGTCTGTTCGCTTTGAGTGCATCAAGATGAATGAAATTCACAAAATCTTTGCGTCGTGTTTCTAATTATTTGATATAAAACCTTTTTGAGATTTGACGTTTGTATTTTTTTAATGTTCGCAGCTACAAAAACGAAAGAACGCTAACAATACCCTGTTATACAACGTATGGATGTTTATACAACATTCTTTAACTGCTCCGGAGGGCAGCAATGAAATTCTTTGAAACTTTTTCTGCCGCATATTTAAAAGAGAGAAATGACAAAATTTATAACCCGTTTTTGAACGAGTAATGAGACATTTTTTGCGCGGGTTTGGTATAAATAAATTTTAATTTTGATAAACCATTAGTTGTTTCCTCGCATTAGTCATAAAGTAGAATGGACAACTTTAGAGAAATTATGAAGTACATTCTCAACTACATATATGCTATACATAGTTAACATTATTCTTAGGACGCAATCGAAACTTTATTCCTTAACAACAGTTTACTTCTAATCTGCAGCATGTCCATGGTTCGAATCCCGCTGCGGGCATGACCTTCACCGCATGGTGGAAGGGCATTTTGCGAATTGGATAGTGATCACCATCTACATGATGGTCATCGCTATCTTATGATATTATACATATTTAATTGAAAAAAACAAAATTAATAACAGATAAGTTAGTATAAGTTCGTTCATCCGTTAATTCACAATCATAATGGTATACATAATGTCACTTGTTCGATGCTTGAAATACCGGAATTCAAAGTACAGAAGATTCGCCATGCATAAAATCGTTATTTATCATCAATTTCTTTACTATTCATACGTATGTACGGTGGAATGGCATTTGTGAATGCCCGCCTGGCTAGCGACCACCCTCAAGTAGAAAATCTATCGCCAAGCACGTAACGGTGTGTTCCGGCAGCTGTCCTTGAGCGCCAGTAATTCTAGGTAAGCCTGAACAACATCTTCGACCACATCATGACTTAGCATCAGGTGAGATTGTGGTCAAAGGCCATCAGCAATAAAAAAAAAGAAAACGTACTCGATCAGCCCTAGTTGTGACTATTTTGAAATATTATTTTAATACCTTCATCGAAACGTATCTGATATTTTTAATCAAAACAGTTAATAGACTTGTAAAACTTGGAACAAGTAAAATTAAAACGCTCCAAGCACCAATTAAAGTCTCGATTTGAAAAATTGTGTCTCAAATTAACACAATTTAATTAACATCTAATCCTAAAAGTGTATCGCGCTTTCGTGGAGACAACCACTTTACCAAGATCCCCAGAGTATTGTTATCGGCTCTTACATACCTTGTTAATTTTAAGACCAAGAAAATGATATAAATAAGTCTTTTGATGATGGCGATTAACTTGGATTCTGATTTATTTTACAGCCATAACGTTAACCACCAGACCTGACATCTTTAATGGGCTATTATTGCAGAAAGTAACCTACGGCTTGATTTTTATAAACCATTAAAATTACGGTTTATATTAAAAGGGGTGACTTCTACGAGCATGATCAATATTTTCTCCACCAAGAATAAAATAAAATAGAATTATAAAGCAATTTAATTTATTATTTTGAAACGCTCGTAGCGTAGTTTGCTAAACCGTTCTTAACTGATCAGCTAAGTTAAGCAACGTCCGCCGCGGTCATGACTTGGATGAGTGACCGAGACACTACTGACATTACTACTGAGCGCTTCCATGCTGAGGGCATGCTCTCGGTCCCGGTAGTTATCTCAGGACGGCAGTCGTTATAGCATGGTGGTAGGGCATTTTGCGAATGCCCGCCTAGCTAGTAATCTAAAGTAGAAAATCTGTCACCAAGTATCTAACGGTGTGTTCCGGCAGCTGTCTTTGAGAGCCAGTAAGTCTAGGATAGCTAGAAAACCATCTTTGACCACATCACTTATCATCTGGTGAGATCTTGGTCAAAGGCTGACCTATCAGGTATAAAAAAATCTATGATGTCATCATTAATCAAAATCATGTCATCATCAAATCATCAAAAATTATGTTCCAAGTCCTGAAATCAGTTCCGTAAGCTCCCATTAGAAGGCGAATAAAGATTGAGTTAGCAGCTTGCCACTACTTACCTTGCCGTACGTAGTATTGCTTCACATGAAGTGCAAAAAAATACTCTTAACCATCATACCCACATTATACCCTGTGATGTTTTATCTTCTCTTAAAATATTCCTTTAATTCACTTTGAAACACAAAATAAACATTGGGTAATTATTTTTTTATAGCGATGAGATGGACGTGCCAGATGCAGTGTTGCCGTATATGTTCTACTAAACTGTACTGCACTCATCCCTCTGGGACGTTAGTTCTTAATCGCCCATTAAGTTCACTTGCTAAGGTGCTCTTTACTCCTAAATACAGTAGTGTTTGCATAGACTCATGCTAAACACTTGCCACCTGAAAATTCTAGGTATCTTCAGCGTAGCGGTACCCAGACAACTCTCTTATAAGGAATATTATCACCAAAAGTAGTAGTAATGTAGTAAGTAAACTTGAAGATAAGAAAATTTCAGTTCACAATTATCGACGTTACGAATAACATACGACCTCACTCAAATCTCCTTATATGGAGTTTGAAATTGTGAATGAAAAACTTCAGTAAATGATAATCAAACGACTTTAAACGGTTTAAATCGCGTGGGATCTCCGTGACCATGATCACTGCAAAGTGTTTGAAACGTCGGGACAAAAATAATGATAAATATACGCGATTTAAACCGTTTAAAGTTGTTTGATTACTATGTGTAATAATCGCGAAAACTTAAGACAACATTTCATTAAATGATTTTATAGAAACCCAACGGTAACCTTTCTAAATTTGTAAAATGAGCAAAGCTCTACATAAGTTCAATGACCTTAAAATGAACTCTACATTCCATTATTTGATATTTAAATAAACCAGCATCATAATTGGGACGTTGGCGCTAATAAAATGTTATGAAGATTTTATATATACAAAGATGAATAGAAATACAACCTCTTTATTTGATATTATATGACCTTTCATACGCCTTACAGTATAAATTGTATTTAATATATCAAACATTTGGTCTTGTAATAATTTAATCTCAATTATACTCAAACTTAGGTTTCCAAATTTACAATTATGTCAAAACACTCTATTATGCGTTGATTTGTATCTTTCCTGCATACCAAACTAATTTACTGATACGTTTAGTTTCTAAGAAAAAAATACAAATCAATAATATTAGTTTAAACAATGTTTTAATGCTAGGTAGTATAATGAATGGTAGTTACATTATTGCAAAGGCCCTGAAACAGGTAATTTCAAGTCGAGTATGAGGCGTGGACTTCACTAATACGAGACAGACAAATTCCCATTTCCGCCGATGCATATATTGTGCTTTTCTCAAAAGAATGCAGGGAAACATAACATACGGGCTATTACTAAAAGAACATGTTATTGATTTCCCCGGTACATTTATGTTTGTTTATTGAACTTCTGATGACGTTTGCAGGGCATTGAATGTAGTGGGAGATGGCTGAATATGCTGTTTTGAGATGGATTGTTTTCAGTTGAGTCCTCAATGTAGCCTTCAGCCACTTTATCGGACTTCCACCACTCGGTGTCTTTTCAGATACGTCAAATTGCGCCAGAATCAGCCAGAAGAGTGGCTGAAGACCTGTGAAGACACGGTCAAGATTTGTCAAGTTTGAATAAGTTGCTATTTCTTTAGGTATTTTAGCTATTTTGTGTCTTCTATTGACCTGCTTCGTCCATTTCCCGTTCTGAAAGTTAAGAAAAAACCTACCTGATGTTGTGATCGCTAGACGAAGATTAATATTTTTACATAGTTATGTTAGGAACTCTCCTTGGATTACAAACATCCGGCCAATCTTTGTTTTAGTCGCGCAATGTTATTATTACATACACCATAGAGTTACATACTCCGACATGCTCCGTTAACGCCTAATATCATAGCAACGTATGATATTAGGCGTAATGTTGTTTTGTATGTTTTCACATTTATAATTATGTTAAATCACTGTCTTTTATTGTATTTTCATATATTTTTTTATAGCTGATTGGCTAGCCTTTGACTACTATTTTACCTGATGGTAAGTGATGATGTGGTCGAAGATGTTGTTCAGGCTAGCCTAGAATTACTGATTCTCAAGGACAGTTGTCGGAACACACCGTTCGGTGCTTGGCGATAGGTTTTCTACTTGATTGGTAGCTAGCCAGGCGGGCATTCGCAATATGCCCTACCACCATGCTATAACGACTGCCATTGTAAGACAACAACTGGGACCGACGGCTTAACGTGCCTTCCGAAGCGTGAAAATGCTCAATAGTAATGTCACTAGTGGTCACCTATCCAACTCCTGACAGCGGCGGTCGTTGCTTAACTTAGCTGATCGATTAAGAACGGCTAAGCAAACATCGCTACGAGCACCTGTTCTCTTTCGTGAAGAACTAAATAAGCACCGTTTGATCCATAAATAGGTATTACAGTATAAATTGTATATAATCCGTTTATCGTTAATACGTGTGGGTATCTATTCTTCATTAAAAGGAGAAAATTAATGAAAGTATGTCTATATCTATCTTGAAATATTTGTAATTTGATGAAAAACAAAACAAGAGAGCGTCCTTCGATACTACGCTGTTCAACGAACTTTATAAATGATTTAAGTTTTTGCTTTAGTCTGAATAACTTTCAGGGCAATAATGTTGTAACACTAAAATTTGAAGTACATTATACATCGTCTCTCGAGTTTTGAAACATGTCTTTTAAATTCTTGTAATTTGTTTTACTTTTACTAATAAATCTTCTTTAACAATGCAAAGAATGATTAAAATAGTTTTCCTAACAACATACATGACAATTCAAGGATCTCAGTTTAAAGGTTTTTTTTTATTTCTTAGTACAAAATGACTTATTTCGCTTACGTGAGTTATCTAGAAAGATATATTAATGCATTCCGCCATTCTATTTACTTAATAATATACAGACTATAAGGTTTTTGTTGTAATCAAAAATATACATAAACATAAAATTCTATTTTCTCGTGCTCTCTACTTGGTTCGACTTTGGCAGCGGTAAAGTATCTTGCGTCGTGTAGGATCTAATTTGTTAAAGTTTCAGGCATCGGTATCATGGTTCGAATCCCGCCGTGGGCTTGAGCTTCACCGCATGGAGGTAGGGCATTTTGCGAATGCCCGCCTGGCTAGCGACCACCGTCAAGTAGAAAATTTGTCGCAAACACTTAACGGTGTGTTCCGGCAGCTGTCCTTGAGAGCCAGTAATTCTAGTTTAAGCCTGTTATCACCTTCGACCACATCATCACTTACCATCAGGTGAGATTGTGGTCAAAAGCCTTTTAATAAGCCTATCAGAAATAAAAAGAAGTTGCCATCTAACCAATTTTCGAAAAGCATCGCAGACCGTCTCCACAAGTTGGATAATTGTCCCAACATAGAAACATATTATTTAGTAAGTATGTGGAGGTCAGCATTTAAAATATTAAAAAGTAATAAATATTGTTACGCCAAATTCATACGAAGTTAATTTCTCTTCGGGATGGTTTTTCAATCATCTGAAATAAAATATCAGCATGTTAAAATGTTAACCGACTAAATTTAAAATGAATGAACAATTCTTTTGAATAACCACCATTTGTTAATTTTATATTGGTTGTATATATATTTATTCTTGAGAACAGTAACTACCTAAAGACTAAAGCACCAGGCCTTAGGGTTAAGTTGAAATTCGAAAAGAAACCCACACTCGCAATTCTAAGTTGAAATCGATTTCACCGCCAACGCGTTACAAGAAAACACACTTGCTATAAATGCCAACCATGCGTGGGGTCGTGTGTACTCATATATTGAGAAAGCATTATGATATGATATTTCACGTAATGAATCTTAGTGAAATAGCTCTTTCAATATACCTTAGTTATATAGAAATAAGGCATGTTTTAGACGGTAGTGAGTTTCTCAAACAAGCCTCAATAATGTTTGAGTTCTAGCCACTAATTCCCGTCCTCGTCGTAACTGTCTACGTTTCACAAACAATTTGAACTTCCGTCGCACTACGCCAACACAAATACAAATGGTGACATACCCTTGCTGTAACACTCCATACGCTGTCATCTCATACAAATATCACTCTTAATACAATCGAATACAGTCTATTTTAGAGTACGTTGTATTAAAAGTAGGTGTACAAACTTGAAAGTGCCGACTATCAGTATGAGAGAAACTATAGTCAAATGTTTGCATAGGTACCACCAACAAGCATAAGTAAGGACCTTTACCCTTGCGAGAGTAATAAACAGGAGTTGATAGAGGGTTTCGTAATTATTGTGATGTTAACAGCCAATAAAATGCGCGTAAACTTGATCTGTTTGGGAAATCACTGTATACAATGGGCGCAATTAGAAACTAGTAGGTAGTAACTAAAAGGGGTTATATTAAAACACGTAAAACGGTGTCACTCCAAAAACTGTTAAAATCCTTTTCAGACACTGTCCACAATCGTCTGTAATAGACGCAAAAGGCCAATAGCATATTAAAACAATATAAAAATGTAAACTAAGACACATTTAGACAATTTTTGAGCACAACGTAATAGACACGAGGAACGAGAGGAAGAAATGTGTTAATGTGATGTTTGCTTAGCTTGCAATATCACGTTTATATTGAGTAAATACATGCACAGAGTTAGGCCACAATACACAGAAATTTGGGAAATATTATAAAAAAAACAAATTGTGTTTTTCTAATTGATAAACTGTACTTTTTATAATTCCTTTTTATAGTTTATTGAAGCCATCAAAATTATCTCGGATAACTAACTCGGACAGTTGAATAATTCATGATTGTCACTATACCTGTGGAAGCCGTTCGAAAACGACAAAGGGGAAAATACCTAATGGTAAACAGCGCCTTCTGAAGAAGTATCATCTAATACTGTGATCCCCAAGACTCCTGGTAAGCGTCGTGATTATGCAAAACCAAGGGGTGGTGTGCCATAATAACGACGTGAAACTATGCCACAGAGTTTCGATTTCTTTTGATTTAAGTTGCTACGGACGCTGCTACGGCTACTTCAGCGGAGCGTAGTGGTTGTATATTTGAGCCGTTTGGTGTAGAGCAGCATTACTCAACCTAATTTTTTTTGCGGCCGATTTGGAAATTCTGACTGATACATCAGGCGGGCCGCACCAACCTACATTAAAATGGACAGTAAAACTCAATATTAAAATGTAATCACTTATTTAAAAATTAATGTGATTGTTGACATTAAGGTAAACTTTTGAACTTTTATGTTATATCCGGCTTATAATTGCTACCTACTACTCTCAACACATCATCCAGGTGCGGATCTGTAAATATTTTTTGTTTATTTTATTTTAGAATACGAAGAATCACAAAGGTAAGTTTATGCAAACAACGTTAACAGCTAGTATGTAAAATTTTTAAGGGTACCAAATTCATCGAGCACTAATTTCCAAAATGATTCATATTCTTTCAATTCCCTTTTTTTCCAACAATCAAATCACAAAGACGGCACGCGCTAATTGCAACTGGACACAACCGATAGCACCTGACTGACGGACGAAGTAGCCTACGCATGGCGGCGTGGGGTCCCCGGCGTGCTTTACCAAAGCTTCCAATCGCGCAATAGTAGTACTTAGTAACTATTACTTTATCTATAATAGTAGCGCGCTTTAGATTAACTCCGTCGGTTACAAAATAAATATAATCACCCTTCTGTATGTTACAAACCTATGTGTACAGCAATAAGTCGGTGGATTTATTTTATTTCTAAAAATACATATGGATTGAACTGGCTGGGGCCGCAAAGAAAAAGTTGCCGGGCCGCATGCGGCCCGCGGGCCGCAAGTTGAGTATAGCTGGTGTAGAGACATTGGCTCCACAAGGACCAGGAGCTCGTCATACATATATATTTTCCAAAACTTCTCAGAGTGCTCGGTAGATGAGTAAATGGTCAAAAAGCCGGCACTTATTTGGCCCACTAATAAGCATTGCAATCCTACGGGAAAGCTGCCAGCTTACTGGGAATGTCTTATTTAATCTCGCAATGTGTTTAAAGTTACCTGACTGACTTCGTTTTTGTAGCTGTAGTGTAGTATATATTTTGTAGTGTTATGTAGTAATGTTACGATATGTTGAAGCGCTCATAAGAAAGTTTGCTTAGCCGTTCTTAACCTATCAGCTAAGTTAAGCAACGTCCACTAAGGTCATGAGATGGATAGGCCGCTAGTAGCGATAGTGGTATTTTTAATATTGTTACGTTTGCAATTACGCCTGCTATGCAGATTACATTACAAAATCACAAATATACGATAGGATTTTTTTTAAGACAGATGCGGTACAAAAGAAACAAAAAAATTTCCTATTGTATATTTGTGATTATGTAAAATAGTGATATTTTCATTACCAGCCTTGACTTTAGAAATGTTCTCGGAGGATAGCATTATCATATAATAATAATATACACAACAAACGTGTTTGGCAAAACGTGACTGTTTAGATACCTCTCTTGACGATATGTAAAGACGTAGTGTACAAATGAGGCCTACCTACAAATGCGCGTCAATAATTTACTATACAGGGGCGAGCCTTCGTAAGTGAACATATATGTGGCTACTATGATAAAAAAAGCAGATATAGACAAAGCAATGAGTCGGGTGCTTATAAAACATTTCTTTCTGCATCAGAATAAAATATATATCTACTTTTTTGATGTATGCCTTTATTAACAAAATACTACGAACTATATACAACACTAAGCTACTACAATGAAAGTATTTAGACAACCTACAACTCATTGCAAACTCACAAGCAGTCGAAATGCTCCAAACCACTACCAGTTGGCAGCGTGCCCAGCATGCTGGCAGTATTGCTCCTGTTGAATTGCAATGCTTATTCTTATCTTATTCTTATTGCTTTTTATTTAAAACTAAGCATTTTCTAAGTACAAATGTCTGGAGTATTAGTCGTGTTGTTTTCTGGGCTCCCGCTGACAGCTCTTAATAGGATTTGTGGTAATATAGCCCTGCTGTGATACGGCGTGTCGCCGTCGAGTGGATTTCAATGGTCAGAGCAAAAACTTAGTTTTATGTTGAGAAGTAACGAGACGGACCAATCGACCACCTGTTGGTAAGCACAGTGACTTTACAACTGCAAAATACAGGTGTATTTTGCGGTTGCAGGGTCACTGTTCTCGACCTTCTTGACATTGCACTGCACTCATCACTCTGAGAGCAATTTTTATGTCTCGTTTGCTCAGTAATTCATCTCTTACAGAGTTTTTTACCGTAGTAGTGATGAAACTTAATGTCTTTCATGGAATAATCAGCGTAATATGTTTTTTGCCGAGACGGACGTGCCGGTACCTGATGGTAAGCAGTTTGTACATGACAGTTACAGTGTTATCACACTGTGTTACTTTGTACTGCGCTCAACACTCCGAGACATTTTCAGAATTTCACTTCCAACAATACCCTTCATAGACAGCAATGATTACACACTGTTTATTGGCGGCCGAATATCTGATACTGCAGTGATACCCACTAAGAATATCTCATGCTTAAGAGGTTACCACCTGCTTTGTCGCCAGATTGGCACCATCCGGGGACTGCATGTGGGCTATCGAGAATAAGGGTACCTTGCGCCAGACGAGGGTGACTCAACCCCAGATATAATATGTATTAAGACTAATATAACTTTCCTCGAACTGCAATTACCTGGTATGTACAACTAGAAGTTGATGCGGCTTCGATTTTCGGTCATGATGATTTTTTACTCTAAAATGTTTTAGTGGTATTCCCGTACCATTAAATAGTGCTTGACATACAGTTCATTACTTCAATTCTATATTTGGCCGTTTTTGTATGCGCATGCGAGGCTTGGACCATCTAAGAGCACCTTAGAAAATGCGTAGAAGTATTTAAGATGTGACAGACGCATGATGGCAATATCTTCGACTAAAAGTTTATTAAAAAAGTAAAAAACCCGACTGCAAAACGCCACGCAGCCAAACCGGAAGAATTTTCGACGCGTTTCGCTTCTACACGAAGCATCCTCAGGAGGTCTTGACTCTACGAGCGCACGATCGAGCGCACGATCGAGGTCACTTTTTCGATCGTGCGCTCGTAGGGTCAAGACCTCCTGAGGATGCTTCGTGTAGAAGCGAAACGCGTCGAAAATTCTTCCGGTTTGGCTGCGTGGCGTTTGTGACGTCACTTCGGCTTAACAGGAAAATTAGGCGGATTTGTCACTAGATATATTTTTGTATTTTTTAAGTGTTTTAATAAAATATTAATTTGATGTTTTCATAAAATATTTTAAAAATATTTGTTATATACTTATATTATATATTAATATATGTGTGACTATATTATGTTATATTAATATGTATTAGTATAATAAGAAATATATTGTAGGTATTACTTGATTTTAAATTATGTGTTTTAAGGTTATAACGTAGACTAATTTTCTTTAACACGATGATTGTTTAGTTATATTACTTGTGTACACCCCTGACATTGTTCCTGTATTTCCTCTCCTTAAAAAGGTTACCTGGAAGAGATCGCTATTAGTGATAAGGGCGCCCATTGAGACACAGTCAAAGTTTTATTGAAGATTTAATTTGTATTTTATTGGTGTAACAATAAAGAATTGTCTATCTATCTTCAAAGGCTACTTTGTTAACAAGCTTCGAACATTACTTAATAAAAACTATTATTCTAAAAGTTTGAACGCCCAAGCGTTGAGCAATTAAACTTCGTATGAAGTGCTCAAACATATGTTGAACTATTAAGGTAAATACCTAGAGGTAAGGCAAACACCCTTCATCCCTTTAATCTGAACAAACTTAATTTCACAAAGGCATAGTTGGAGTTATTAACGTCATAATTTTAATCGGTTTATCTTAATTAAGCAGTTGTTCATGAACTTACGTAACTAAGCATAATTAAAATTGTTCATCTTTTAATTATCTGTTGCCGACTTCCTACTCATTTTATTTATTTGTATTGAAATATATTTTCTCGCTATAAAGAAGCAATAAGCTTTTTTGTGTTTTCCACTCACGAAGCTCAAAATGGATATATTTTTTTGTGCGTCTCCTCCTCCTTATTTCCTGTTAAGAAACTGATTACAAAATTACAACGAAAGGAAATGCCAATCAAAGCTGTGCCAATTTGATCTAACGTGGTAAAGATGAGGCATAATTTAGTTTATCCTTTCGATCCTATTATTTAACCAATTTATGGGTACGGAACCACATCTTTGGTTAAAGTGAATTCAACAACAAACAAGGCTAATTTTGTATAACACTAATTCGATGTCGCAATAACATAATTCGGTGACGATGAAAAACGAAAGATCATTCTTTGTACTAAAAGTTAATAAGATTTTATTAACTTTTTGGTTACTTACACACCTCTACACATTATATAACCTTACTCACTGGGTTGCAAGTCCCAGGCACCTTGACTTGGGCCTCTTCGCCTGCAACGCTATAAACCCGGCACCCGCACGGTGAATCCATGGAATGCTAAGTGAATTCGTCTCTTGAGTTAACGAGAGAACTTGTCGCTTCGCTTACTGTATCAGCCGAATCGTCGACTGCTGAATACAGCCTCCCCTATTAAGGCGGTATTTGCCATAATCCACACGCTTGACAGGCGGCTTGGGGATCGCAGTGTAAGATGGCAGCTCTTTAGAAAGCGCTGCTGCCCACCTTCTATTATTTTTCCATTAGTCACCTCTTACGACACCCAAGGGGATAAGGGGAGGAGCAATTCTAACCCGGTACCCCACGGAGAGTCGATTAAATGTCATAAAATATTTTCAATCTATGTAGGTATGATATTTTCATGAAAAAGCCTAAGTTAGTTAATTATATTTCTTTCTGTAAGTCACTCGTTAAATTATCATTAATTTAAAATGTATTATGTGATAGGTATAAACTTTATTAATTCAAAGTATACTATACTTACTAGATTCAAAGTAAAACTCTTGTCTGTATAATATCATCTGTTAATATTTAGAAGTTTTAAAGACTGGTTTATTCGATTTGCCGCTTTCACTGTAAGAAATTACGACGAAGATCAGATTGAAATTTGAAATAAAGTGGATGAAATAGTGAAATTTATTGCCCTACACTGAACTCTTAGGGTTACTCACCTCCCTCGTTGAAAACTTTGTATTATGAATAAATGCGGTGTCATGTACATTATTTAGAGTCTGTTGGGAGCAAGGGCGTTCTGAAGATAATGTCCTATCAAGAGAAGGTATAGTTTCAAGACATTTGCAAGACTAATCGTGAACGATATTATCCATAAGAAAATGTACAACTACGTTATAACTATGATATTATTGTGTTTTTATATTAAGAAAAGGTTTTATGCCAAAATATAATGTTTCATATAAAATTGAAACATTATATTTGACATTGCGTGTCATTTCCCGGCTAAGCCTTCCATGATGGGTTGTTTTGTTTTTATCCCATGACGTAAAATCCTGTTGCAATGCATTTGGAGTTGACTTCATAATGGCAGGATGGATATTTCACAGGGCGCATCGCTAGGCTTCTAACAATTAGTGCAACAGTTCGACGACTTGTCGAGACTTTTTTTTTAGATCTGATTAGAGTATAACACATATATATTACTTGTGGAAGTCTCGATCTTATGCTGACTAAACACTAAATTTGTTCATGTCCTGTAATATTTTTAACTTTAATTATATTTTAATCTTTTAAATAAAATTTAGGTTATATAAACTTAAGGGTACAATAAATAAATGAAAATAAGCTTAGAGATACTAAATAAAAATAAAACCATCATCGAGATTGTATAATCCAATAAAAAGTTATTTGAAGTCATAAATATAATTTAACGTGTTAGCGAAAGCAACTTCCTTCTATTTTGGACGTCCGTTAAAAACTGAGAAGTAAGTATAATCTTTATACAGTATAAAAATTAATGTGCATTAACCCCAGCAACATTAATAGAACAAAAACTAGACGTAACACGTTTTTATCAATATCTGTAATACTGTAATTATAATAAATAATTATACCAGATACCAAAACAACTCACACAACCACATGTGTATATGTAAGCACCCTAAGTCCTAAAAAAGGGACGTCTAAGTAATTCGGCCTAAAAATGCAAAAAGCGTAAAAGCCATGGCAGAAAAATGGCAACCCATAAAGATTATTTCCTCCCGGTTTCGGGAAATCATATTACTGTTTTGGGCAAGAGCTTATATCGATTCCTTCTTAGTCACCACCCCGTGTATTTTAATTTATAGAACAAACGCTACCAGTTATATAGATAGTAGGTATACATGTACTTACTGTTTTTATCCATCTGCTTTATTCTTAGTGTTACGTATCTGTAAGGCAATATAGAGTTTATACTGTTTGAATGTTTTTTGTATGTTCTCTCTCATTCTAATATACCGAATGAGTTACAAAGTATAAATATTATATATTCAAATTAAATAATTTTTGAGGTATATATGACGTATTTTGCCGACCACATTGAGTTGTGTACATATATTTTTATACTTCTTACGAAAATAAAGGAATGTGAAAAAAATCTTAAAGAACATTTTTCAGTTCAGTTTTTTTTTCTACCTGAAAATAAATATTTTTATAAATTAATTATTAAATCAATAAAATTAAAATAATAATTCGGCAATTTGCAATTTCTGTAAACCTATGTATGAATAGTAACTAAGTATTCAGAAATACCAAACTGTTTATTTATAAATATTTGGTTATTCAATAATATTTTATTTCTAATAAGTAAGTTGTACAAAGTTGACCAAAAATAAAAATGAACAGCAAACCTTTTTCTGCCACGCTTGTTGTTATTTTCTTATACCGCTTTTCCTTATGTGTTAGCCTTTTCTTAAACCAATATTTATCGATAAACTTTCTCTTCACGTTTGCCCGATAGAAAATATTTGAATTTTATATAATGTTATATAATTTATCAATATGAATGACCACGCATAAAAGAGACTTTACTGAAAAAAAATATATTTTAGGGCAATACGATACAAAATATACTGAGCAAATTTGTATTGTTTGGCTTTAGATGTGTGCTGCGTGTTAATGCATAAGAAACATTTAGGTATCCTGAAAACTAACAGATACAGGTAACAACGTAACAAGAATTATCAACAACGTTGATATCACAAATATTGGACGTTTAGGAGAGCTCATTAATTACAAAATCTTTTTTTTTTCGTTAATTTTCACAATTAGCGACTTTTTTACACGACTGCTCAAAAGAGGAGAGTTATGTTTTTCGGGGGCATATAATTATGTATGTTTTGATATGAGTTTCTTTATTCCACCATAACTTATAATGGATTTTTATGTAGGAGATATCGTTCACCGAGATTCGCCTTGTTATCGCAAGTGACACTAGGTACATAAAAAATATAAAACAAACTGACGAATTTGAGACTAACAGAAATATTTTTCTTCCAAACCCATCGAGTGGGGAATCAAAATGAAGAGCTTTAAAAAGGATTCCATATACATATAATATTAACTTGCAGGTTTAGTTTCAATGGAACGAGTTAGTTTAACGAAAATAAATAATTTGCAGTCGGGTTTTTTACTTTTTAAAATAGTTTATACTTGTTATCTTTTCAAGGCTGTAAAGCACCACACATTGAAGTCAATTTTCGCTCTATGGAATTCTCTGAATCATATATATGACAATAACGCCAGGAGTATATTTGACATAAGAATGACCTTTTCCGGATACTTTGGAAGTTAGGCAAAGTTTTGATAACATGGCCTTTCTGTTTGTAGTGTATTTAATGACCCTTGGAAGGTCAAACATTTCTTCGATATTTTTTAACGTCTAATTTTAAAGTACATAGAAATTATAGAGAATTATAAAATGTGTTACCTGTCTACTATCCTCAAACCGTTCATCGCTATACAGGGTAATTGAAAAATGCTAACTACCTCTTAGGATTTACTTCTGCTATTCCTAACAATTATTTTGAGTTTTTTTTGTGTTTGTTTATGTGTATTTGACGGAATAAACACGAAGACCACCTGATGTTAAAAGTCTCTTGTGCCTGTAATTTATGATTTCATATTTTTATTGCTTTGCTCTATGTAAATATTCAAAACTCTATTCAAAGGGAGCGCCGTGCGTACAAGATAATTTTAACATCTGGTGGTCCGCGTGCTTTTTCCGTCAAATACACATAAACAAATACAAAAAAAACATAAAATTATGTTCAGGACTAGTCCTAACAAACATTTTGAGATGAACATCATTTTTTGTGTTTTTTTTTTGTATTTGTTTATGTGTATTTGACGAAATAAGCACGCGGAGCACCTGATGTTAAAAGTTTTGAGATTTAATGAAAGGAAACCAACATTTTGAGATTGAATGTTCCTCTCAAAATGTTCTCAGGACTAGTCCTAACAAACATTTTGAATTTAACATTAGAGGATTAGATTAACTAAGTAGCATTATTGTTAGCATTTTTCCAATAACCCTTATATATGTACTGAATTTAAAAAGCACGAACCCTTCATTTTACATAATTTTCTGAAGTTATGTTTATTTATACATGCCACCAAATATTGAGCTTAATTAGAGTAAAACTTTCAATTGAAAAAGCAACAGTCTTTCTGGGAATTAAAATAAAACTAACTTTGCAGTTGGGTCTGTCCGGAGACTTATCATTTTAAACATAAGACTGTACACGGATGGTAGCTTAACTAGTTTATTACGCGTGTTTCAACTGATTGATATTATAAATGCGAATGTTTATAAGTTGGGATGTGATTATGTCTTGTATGGAAATGTTTGTTAATTCTCGCTGAAACTACTGAAACGATTTGGATGAAACTTGTACAGATATTTCTAAATATTATAACAAACACCATCGTGTGCATAGCGAAACTCAAATTTAATAATTTTTTGAGTACGAAATTTCTCACCTGGAGTGGGAATCGAACCCACGTCCGTCACACCGTCCCTTTTACGGTTGATATAATACATTTAGAGGACAAAATTTCGGCTCACCCGAGCGATCCTCGATGTCCCGGTGGTTAAGGCACCTGGTGCGTAAAATCGCGTAAAACGCGGGATCGATTCCCACACGCGGTGAGAAATTTTGTTCTCTGAAAATTTGGAAATTTTAGGTCCTGGGTTTACACATGGGATACTTTTCATCATCATTACTTTTAATTACCCGCGTAAACGATACGCGGATGAAACCGTAGGACGTCACTTGTTTATACTACAAATATATAAACATATAACTATACTGTGGGAGCAGCAGATGATATACACCCACTGTCAAGAAACATATACACTGCCACCGTCTCGAAATGCTAGTACAGGCTTAAAATAAGATTTGACTGGGATTATTTTTAAAGTTACTGATTGTGACAAACAAAATGAACAGTTTACTAAAAGTGGCCCATGATATTGTGATTGGCCGTTTCAATTAAATGCTAGGCACTTGTAAAATTGTAACACGGTCTTTAAAATATCCATGTGACATTCATGAACAAGAATAATTATATTCACTATACTTTTTTATTCAATCAAAAACGCAAATTTAGCTATCAGTAATTCACTTTAGTATTACTAAAAGTTTACTTAAACTCCGTGGGGTGCCGGGTAAGAATTGCACCTCCCCATATCATCCCGTGGTTGTCGTAAGAGGCGACTAAGGGAAAAAATACTGAGAGGTGGACAGCAGCACCTTCTTAAGAACTGCCATCTTACACTGCGATCCCCAAGTCGCCTGCCAAGCGTGGGGATTATGGCAAATTCCCCCTTAATATGGGAGGCTGTGTTCAGCAGTGGACGAGTCGGCTGTTACATTATAGTACAGTACAGTTACCAAAAGTGGCCCATGATATTGTGATTGGCCGTGTTAATTAAATGATAGACACTTGTAAAATTGTAACACGGTCTTTAAAACATCCACGAGACATTCATGAACAAGAATACATTTACTCTACTTTTTTACTCAATCATAAACGCAAATTTAGCTATCAGTAATTCACTTTAGGTTACATACGCCTATAGATTTATTCATAGTCGCAAAAGGGGTTATCACGCTATATTCAATGGTTTGGAAAATTAACGCACCATATGTACAAAATTAGCGTCTACACAATATTGGATAATACCCTGTATCTGGGTAACTGGATACGAGTATATCGGTGAAGTTATTTGAGACAAAATTGAGATAATACGCTAGTATAATTTAGTAGGTAATTTACCTTCATTTCTCCGTCGAGATATTTAATGGCTTCGGAATAGTATTTGATATCTTAAAGGTGTTCATTCTATAATAATAATGTATATTACTCAGTACTGTTTAAATACACATCAGTAAATTTATAATAGTAACACAATTAAAAAAAAACATACAAGGGTAATAAAATACATACAAATTATGTTTTAATGGTTACCCACACTAAGAATAAATCTTGTGTCGTGAGCGTCTGCTTCCTTCGAGGACACTGTTCTAATTTACAGCGAGGACATCAATTTAGTTTCAAAAATATATTTTAATGTTGGTCAATATATTCCTTAATCTTAATCCCTATATTTTTTTTAACAATAATCGATATGTGTATGTAAGGATATTATTAGTGTGTATGTATTTTGCGTGCTAGGGTGTGTGTCAGTGTGTGTGTGTGTGTTGGTGGAGGTGTAGTTAAAGGCTTGTAATGTCAAGGAAACCACTAGATAATTCATAGTTAATTAATAATGTATTAAATGTGTTAATTTTAAGAAAACATTAAATGATTTTTTAGGAAATATGTAATAAATATAAAAAATATCTGATCACAATTGCGCTTAATTTTCTTATTAATCTGACGTGACTTAATAAACGCAACGTAGCCAAACCTGAAGAATATTCGATGCGTTTCGCTTCTGCACGAAGCATCAGGTAATGTTGGCACTTTGAGGGCACGATCGTGAATATTTCATATAAAATAAAAACTTATATGCCTGTGATTTCACTATTTTTTATGCTTGTAAGGTTCGCCTTTGACCACTGTCTCACCTCACCTGATGTTAGGTGATGATGTGGCCGAAGATGTTGTTCAGGCTAACCTAGAATTACTGGCTCTAAAAGATAGCTGACGGAACACACCATTAGGTGCTAGGTGACAGATTTTCTACTTGAGGGTGGTAGCTAGCCAGGCGGGCATTCGCAATAGGGTATATTTGCTCTACCACCATGCAATAATGACTGCCGTCCTAAGACGACAACCGAGACCGACGGCTTAACGTGCCCTCCGAAGCACGGAAGCGCTCAGCAGTAATGTCACTAGCGGTCACCCAACCAACTCATGACCGCGGCTGACGTTGCTTAACTTTGCTGATCGGTTAAGAACAGCTAAGTAAGCTTCACTACAAGCGCTTCAAAATATGAAATCAAAAAGGCGAGATAGTCATTGCTCATAGCTCACTTACTCAGTTTTCTAAGTTTTGATTAACGTATCAATAAAAGTTTCCCGCGTTCAACAACTGTTTTATTATAGATGAGAGTCAGAAGGGGCTGTCTGATTTATTTGAATGTGCTAAAGATCCTTAGTTAGCATTTACGTTGCCGAATACCGCTTACCAGATTTCCACGGAAATTTCTTGTATTTCTACATCCTTAGCAGTTATATACTAGAATAACTTGTTTGAATGAAGTTTGAGCTAATACGTACCACTACGCAATTTGTGACTAATGCAATAATATATAAATACATATTTCTGACTTGAGATCTTTTAGGAATACAGTGGTGCTTTAATTTCAATAATAAGATAGGATTATGATATTTAGATTATGTACTCATATTGTGGTGACTTAAGTATTTATAGCGGTATACGTATGTAAGTACTTTTCGTCATATTTTCAATACCAAACAGTAGAAGCAGTTAAGTTTAAAGCAGTGATGGCTCAGTGGCATTGACTATGGACTGCCGATCAGCATGTTCGAACCCCGCCGCGGGCTGGAGCTTCGCCAGTGAAATTACAGGCATATGAGACTACAATGTCTGAAAGTGACGGGTGCAGTGCAATTTGTCACTTGTGATGAAATGCATCTGTTATAGGCAGAGGTTAGTCCGCTAAACGCCCCGAGCTTGTTCCGTTACAAAAGATCTGGATCTGGAATACTTTTAATACTTTGTATAACCAAGATGTCACAGTATTCCCCAGCGCAAACATACCGACGCCCCGCGACGTCTCGCGGTACGAACGCGCCGAAGCGGGACATTATATAGAGATTTAGTTAGAGCCGCGATGAAATTCTCCACACCAAATATCGCAAATATTTTGGTATCTGCAAATTTGAGGTTAGATATTTCATGATTGAAATAGAACTTGGGAATAACGGATATCTTTTTACACTCTACTATTTTTTCATACATAATGCAAACTATACTGGAATGTTTTGTAGGCGTTACTTACTTTGAAAGCTACTGCGAGTTTTATCCATAATAAGTATACTGTTACTGGCTAGGTATTTTTTAGGGTTCCGTACCTCAAAAGGATAAAACGGAACCCTTATAGGATTACTTTGTTGTCTGTCTGTCAAGACCCTTTATCTCAGGAACGCGTGGAGGTATGAAGCTGAAATTCCTATCAAATACTCAAGTCTAATGTCCTTTGGAGCTGTAAAAAATCAAACTCCTAAGCCAACCCAATCAAAAGATACAGTCGTTTATGGCGCAAATTTTCGACACTCGCAAGGGAATCAAAACCTACAGGGTACATCCCGTAAACTCAGAATCATAACTACCATAACTTTTACTTTTATACCTACAGGTTTGTACGGAACCTCGGTGTGCGAGTCCAACTCGCACATGGCCGGTATTTTTTTCTTTATGCTATCGTAATGGAACAACACGAAGCCTACCTGGGGTTAATGTCTACCTCTGCCTATAACAGATGCAGTTCGTGTGGCAAACTCCACTGTACCCGTGATGGTCTGAGACATAAAGTTATTAAGTTCCATGAGCCTATATTATCACCGGCACCTTCAGACCGGAACTCAGTAATGTCAACATTACTGCTTGGCGGCAAAAATAGTTATGGTGGCAGTACTGCTCCGGACGAACTCACACAAAGAGTTCTACTGCTACTCACATTTTAATCATGTTTTCAGTTTGTATATCTCTCGCCATACATTAATACGGCAACAAGACAAGTGCAGTACTATAAATTTATATAAACTTTATTTTTTTTGGTTAATTTTCCATGATTTGGAGCTTATTTTTCGATAGATATCAATTTGACCTAACTGAGCATCACAAAAAGGTTCAGTATGTCTGAAACAACTAAAATACTGAGGTTGGTTCAATTCTAGTTTATTTCTTTAAAAGCATAATAGCCATATTATTGCAGAAATGATTCCGTAGTTAACATGAAAATAATTCAACTATAATATCGCATTTCAACTGCCTGTGAGTCTGCAAAGACTTGTAGGTTGTCTAAATGCTTTTATTGTAATAGCTGTAGTGTTGTATATGTCACCGGATAATTGTACGACACGTTAGTTTATTAAAAAATCTTGTGAGATTATAAACTGTCGATAGATTGTGAACGAACATTAAAATTTACAATCTAACGCTTACATTTTCGTCAGATTATAAACTGACCATGTCTATCTGGCAGTTTATAATCTAACGATCTATAATCGCCCGCGAAATTGTGAACCGTCCTCTGATTGGTCGTCGTTAAAGATGCCATGAGCTCATTTCATAGAGTTAAGAACAAAAATAATAGTCAGACAAAACAAAACCAAATTCATTTCAAGTTTCTATATTAAAAAAACTAAGGGATTTAAAATAATGACCACCATAAAATGCTTTGATACCCTTAGTTCTTGTACCAAAAATTTTAATCGGACACCAAATGTAGTAAATGATCACTATATTTTAGCGAGGGGTTAAATATCATATAGTCTAGGGCAAAGTCATATGGTACGACAACGAGCGAAGCGAGAAGGAGCGTTAGGTTACTTGTGACTACAACAACGATGCGCCACAAGAATTTAATTTTGGTGATCGTATACTACTTTAGGTGATCATTTAATACTTTTGGGTTAACAAAGATTTATTTTGAGTAATTTTGCCGGCGATGCGCCACAAGAATTTAATTTTGGTGACTTTAGGTGATCATTTAATACTTTTGGGTTAACAAGGATTTATTTTGAGTAATTTTGCTTAAATAGGATAGCAAGATGTTAAAACTTTGGTTATAAGATTATATTAAAATGCGGGTTTAATTTTGTTGATCATTTACTATTTTTGTCTGTGATATGTTACTCTACTATAACTGTAAGTTAAACATAAGCCAAAAAATAATACATTAAAAACCTGTACCTACGTATTTTGCTTATGGCCACTGTAATACTTTCGTAGATCTATGGTAAATTGTTGTTGATCCACATATTTACAATTTGACGGCTGGACATGGTCAGTTTATAATCTTACAAAAATTTGAACGTTAAATTGTAAATTTTAGTTTCCATTCACAATCTATCGACAGTTTATAATCTAACTAGATTTATTATAAACTAACGGTTAGTACAATAAAACGGTGACATATATAGTTCGTAGTATTTTGTTAATAAAGGCATACCACCGGTAAAAAAACGCATAATGTATCTTTCCTTTTCCATATCCAATAAAAGAGATATGGATAAAGAAATGTAATCTATTCACAGCTTAAGGGGAAATCTTGAAACCAAATCCTTCCTACTTGATTCCCAGTTGATTTATTTCGAGCTCAAAAGTGAAACATTCGAGTAGGAAAGGAATCATTAACGTACTAATGGTCCCATTACAATGTTAAAATATACTTACATTATATGATATATTGATGGAGGACGGATGGAGGAGTCGTTTGGTATGCAGAACCATACTTCTTTAATATTATATTCGAAAAACACGGTCATTTAACCGTAACGACTCACTGATGCCTACCAAGATAAGTAATGTATTGTGGTCGTCTAGAAAGTACTATAAGTACTCGTATCTTCAGTGTAAAACAGATTGAGAGAGAGAGCTGTGTGCAAGGAGAAAATCTACCAATGGATCTTTTGAACTTATAAAAAAGAGAGAAGCGGCACCCGTATCTCGAACATGGCAATCCCAAATCAGAAGGCCAACTCCCACCTTTTACGAAACCATCATAAAAAGGAGCGTTTTGTTTCATGCAATAATCATTCGCAGACACGAACTATCACCGACACAATCGCGTCAAGCAATATTGGTTTGGTCCTACTTAAAGAACGAATGAAACATGTATCACGGATGTGCAAGCGAGACATAAAATGTTTATAATATAGCGTTATCCCGCTCACACTGCTCCGAACTAAGATGTAATAAAAGGGTTTTAGCATATTTTTACGACATTTCATTGTATGCTGCACAACAGCTGTCTGTAAGTTTTTATAGTTTCACTCACGAAATAGTTTTGCTACATTTATTTTAAAGAATAATAGAAATAAAATCATTGTTCTTAATTTACACATTAATTAAAGCCAGTTTTATCGTAAAATACTCCGCTTCTAAAAAGCAACTTTTCTAAGATAGATAAACATGACGGATTTATCGTTATAACAGTAATACATCGTATCAAATGTTACGTCAGAGTATGCGAATAGAGTGAACAATTTGTTGTGACGTCATCAAAGCGCTGAGCGATTCTATTACTGTTTGTAAGCTTGCTTAATTGACTTGGAGGTATAAAATTTAGCAGTAAGATTAAGTTATTACTGCTATAAGAGGTGAGAGTTAGCCCCCAGGTCTCCAGGTTGAGTCTCAGTAGTCAGTGCATCAATGCATGCTTGTCTTCTTGTCTTTGTCCTTCAGTCATTATTAAAATATATCATATATTAAAATGGATGTGTAGCTGTGTGCCGAAACGATTGCTTATGCTTGTGTTCAATTTTCTCCACGTTATATTGTTGTGATATTAGAGCGTACCTTATCTTCCCTTTTTTAACCGGCTTAAATAAAGGAAGAGGTACGGTCTGTATATAATATATATTTTTTATGTTCGTTACCTCAGAAATTTTGAATGGAACCGATTTTGATAATTATATTTTTTTATTTGACAGCTTATGCTGCCTGTATGGTCCCATTTAAATTGCATCAAAAACATTCAAGTCTTTTTTAGTTCCACTTCAATAACTGAAAAGTATTCTCCTATTTGATGATATAATCATTGACAGTGAATGACAATCTATCCCGTAAGTAGCCAGGAACACTACGAGTAAAAAAGGGGATTTTTTTTTACCTACTCAACAAGTTATTTCACACTTTTGGGTGTTGAAGTCAGTTCCATTTTTAGTTTTATTTTTTATTTCAATCGCTAACTAGATGTCTTTATTTAATATCTAGGCTCGCTGAGCGCAACGATTCCATATGTAGACATTTACATCGCACACCACACATCTGCTGAAAACACAGCCTACGCATACATTCAGTATAAATGCACATGAGCTTAAGTTTTTGAAGTTATCTTTAGTAACTTATCTATGTCGTTACTAAAGGGAACTACAGAGATATCAAATACCTATTTAAAGTAAGCCTACGTGATTCTTGATTCTTATGCTACTTCGTACAAAAAAATAAATTTAGCCTCAGATATATCGCTACGATATTTCTAAAATCTCCGGATAATCCTTCCACGAATCTTTAGCTGCGTATTGGCAATCCTTTTATCAATAGGAGGGAGTGACTTGTAAACACGTCGAATTGGGTCTTTGCATAAGCAGCTGTGACAACCGTTCTCCCAATTTCTTTTATTATCAGTATGGGCATGAATTTTATACTGCTTTAATGAGGATACTTGTAAGGTACTTGTAAGTGTACAAATGATTGTAGCGTGACATTACGTTATTATTGTAAGTACATTCTTACCATTAAGTATAGGTATACTTAATGTTATACTTACCATAAATGTATCTGAGGGTAAATCCCATCACACTGAGACATACTTGTTAAGTCTTATTTTGCCTGTGATTTCACTGGCTCTCAAGGACTGCTGCCGGAACACACCGTTAGGTGCTTGGCGACAGATTTTCTACTTTAAGGTGGTCGCTAGCCAGGCGGGCGTTCGCAAAATGCCCTTCCACTATGTGGTGAAGCTCAAGCCCGCGGCGGGATTCGAACCATGGACCTGCTGCGCGGCAGTCCATAGCCAATGCCACTGAACCATCACTGCTTGAATATGTAATTGTCTTTAGGTCTACTGTTATTGCACGTCTTATCTATAAAAATAGTGACGTAATATGAACAAAGTTAAGGCCATATTTTATTTGTGTGCTAAAGATCTTGGTAGTGTATGCGTTAGCTGTCATCTTCGATCAAATACCTGATCGAAGGCTGGCATACTATTTTTTACATTTGTATTATAATTAGTTAAATATGAATAGGTTGATTTTGTATTAAAAGGCGTCACCCGCTTGTGTATTTCGTAGAAAGTAATTTTTTTTTTTATTTTGTGATCCTCGATTTACCTTAAATATAATATAGCTGCATTTATATAAAAATATAGATGTATTTTCTACTAACTTTTGTTAATGCTCACTTTTACTCGTTACGAAAACTTTGTATAGGTACATTTATTTCAAATAATTTTTTTATCGTAATGTACCAGTTTTTTACTTGCGATATTCCTACAAAACTTTACAAACTACACACATCAAAAAGAGCCTAGGGATTATAATAATTTTGAATTATAAAAAAAATATTCAATTAATATTTACCAAATCTTACTATAAAGACTGATTTTTTAATTTAATTCCTATGTTTAAGTTAACAACAAATCCCTATATTATGTCTAAATAAAGAAAAAAAATATTTTTTGCATTTCCATGAAATGTAACCTAAGTTAATGTCGTAATTAAATGGCAGAAGAACGAACAAAATAGGATTTTTGTTATTGTCAATGTAAAATTATATCAATTGATAATCTGTGTTTCTACCATTTACACTAATCACGCAAGCACAGCGATTTGGCATGATTAAAATCAGTTCATCATGGCCACCCACGTTCTTTGTAACAAGTCAAAAACCTGTTGTGTGTTGGGTATGCACAGGGTATCAATACTTGGCAGAGCTCTTCTTTGTAGCATATCCCAGGCATGTTCAATGGGGTTGAGGTCTGGCGATAGAGCGGGCCACGGCAGAACATTGATGCGAGCATCGGCAAGAGTGCGAGTTATGACAAGCCGTGTGTAGACGTGCATTATTAGTGCATTAGACGAAATGAATTATCCAAACGGCGTCGCAAAGGAATGATCACTTCTAAAACAATACTTGCCGCATAAATCTGAGCATTGATGATGCCCCTGATCCAAATGAGATCTGTTCTACCACCGATCCAAATACCGGCCCAAACTATTATTGTTCCCCCTCCATATAGGTGAATTTCTTAACAGAATTTTAAACGTTCTTGACGTCCAGACCTCCTCCAAACTCGAGTTCGTCTTGTATCAGGCCGCATACCGAAACGAGACTCTTCAGAAAAGCACATGAATAAAATCCTCTATAGCGACAATACTCGAAAACGTACTTGATCCTTAGGCACTTCTGATGTATATACTATTCTATAAATCCTCCAAATGCGTTCGTTCATACTCTGTTTGTGCCGATAAATGGAAAGACTTGTTGGTTGTGATAGTATTGAAAGGTTGAGATTGTGAGATTGAGATGTGTGGGTGTTTGCGTAGTGTTTACTGTCAGTGTTCCGTGGTTTGGCTACGCATTTCGGATTGATACGTGTATTATTGAAAAAAATGCGTTGAGCAGTGCTTGAAACAACTATTGAACTGAATGATATTATTATGTGTAAATGGAAAATAATAGAAACAACGCCTTAGATCTACCATTGTTACAGCTTGCATTTAACCAACGCAAACTTGTTAAGCGCTCTTAGCGAAGTTTGCTTAGCCGTTCTTAATCGATCAGCTAAGTTAAGCAACGTCCGCCGCGGTCAGGAGTTGGATGGGTGACCGCTAGTGACATTACTACTGAGCACTTCCGTGCTTCAGAGGGCACGTTAAGCCGTCGGTCCCGGTTGTTGTCTTACGATGGCAGTCGTTACAGCATGGTGGTAGAACATTTTGCGAATACAAACTACCACCCTCAAGTAGAAAGTCTATCGCCAAGCACCTATGCGTGTGTTCCGGCAGCTCTTCTTGAGAGCCAGTAATTCTAGGCTAGCCTGAACAACATCTTCGGCCACATCATCACTTACCATCACGTGAGATAGTGGTCAAAGGCTAGCCTATCAGCTATAAAAAAAAACATTGTCACATAGCTGTAATATCGCTAGTTCGCGGCCAGTGCAAGCATTATTAAGAGCCACTATAACAAGTTGACCACTCCACTTAACATATATTCCATTTAGATGATTCTAATCTTCGAGGAGTCTCGGTGACTTTAAATCTCTAATAGACGATGACTCAACTATCAGTCAAGTGCTGACCTACTCCTAAATGCGACAGTCAGCATGTCGTGTACTATTAGATTATTTAAAAAAAAAATAGTTTAAATCGTAGTTTGATTATGCGTGGTAGATAGGTACTCTACTCATATTAAATGGCACATTAAAATCATCTAGCGAAATCTTGACAAATTTCCTCATCTAAGACATGCACTATAATACCAACGAAAATTAGACGCTAGATTGTAACATACCCATCTCTTCTCGTGAGTGTCCTAAGAGGCGACTCAGGGAGAAATACCGGAAGGTGGGTAGCAGCACCATCTGAGGAACTGCAGTATATACATCGATCCCCAAGATCCCCAAGCAAAGCGTGGGGATGATGGCAAACTCCGCTACTATGGGGAAGGCATTTGTTCGTCATGGCTATTGATGTGATGTGACTACTATATGTAGGCTGATGATAATATCTATTAGAGGAAAAATATTGTACTGACCCCAAATGAATGGGATAAGGTTGTGAAGATGATGATTTTATTTTGCAATCGTCCTTATATCTGCTGCCATGATCTGCGTGGGCAGATATTATTAAATTTCATCGAGCTCCTCATAACATGAACGTGAATATTAATAGAATGAATATTTTATAGCACCTAATTACCATACCAATACACGTGTAAAACCTCGGTTACTACAGCTGACCGCAAAAATGGTCAAAATTTAGTAATTAAACAGCTTTAAACGGTTTAAATCGCGTATATTTATTCTTATTTTTGTCCCGACGTCTCAAACACTTTGCAGTGATCGTGGTCACGGGGTGACTAATTGGTTTTATATGTCAACATGTAATAAACATGGTCACAATTCATTATTATCACGCAGGATTTTGTTCAAGCTTGTTATCTAATATGATAAAGTGCCATCCTACTATCTGAAATTCTGACTTGAATTTGAAGCGCGCAAATACTGCTGTAATTTACCTTTGGTCCATTTGGTAACTGAAATCTGTAACCAGCTTCGATCTGCGAATAAAATTATCCATTTGGTAGCTAACTAGTAACCATTCGGGTTAAGTTGGTTAACATTTCGAAACCATGATTTGTACCTGACTTCTACTGATAAGTTAAATTATGTCTCTTTCACACAGTCATTTCAATTGCATGATAAGAGTTGAATCGGTTTCACGCAGAACGGACACGTAATGAACGGAATTGACGCTTACCGGCTGACATGGACTTGTCCGTTTTGTCAATTAATGTAAGTTAATCCATATCTATACTACAACTACATTACTATTTACAATATATACATGTATTCAAAGATTTCTGCGGTATTGTTTTATTCTCTGATTTTTAAAGTAGATAGGAAAGACAGTGAACTGACTCATGTAAATAATGTATTATCTAAGATTTGTAAATGGTTCGCCGGTCATAATCTTCTCCTAAATTCAAAAATTACGAAATGTTTAAAGTTTTCTTTACCAAATGTTCCTTATGTTGAACCAAACATAAAGCTTAGCCCAGATAAACGCCCTATTGACAAAGCTACAGTCTTCCTGGGAATCAAAATGGATTCCACTTTACAGTGGGATCCACATATACATGATCTCTCCAGAAGACTTAGTTCTGCTGCATATGCAGTTCTTAGGATAAGACAGTTAACAGACGTAGCTACTGCTTGCCTAGTTTATTTCTCGTACTTCCACAGTATTACGTCGTATGGTGTATTGCTGTGGGGAACTGCTGCTGAGACAATAGAGACAATCTGTATCATACAAAAGCGTGCAATTCGATCCATAAATAAAATGGGTCCTAGGGAATCTCTGAGGGACCTTTTTAAAGAAATTGATATTTTAACTTTACCAAGTCTGTATATATTTGAAAATATTATGTATGTTCGTAAAAATTTGAGTAAATTTAAACTAATCAGTGACAATCACGATTACAATACTAGGAATAAAGATAAAATCGCGGTTCCAGGTTTTAGATTAGCAAAGACAAATAAAAGGTCCTTCTTAGGTAATTGTGTTTGGTTTTATAATAAAGTTCCCAAACATATTACAACGCTCACAGAAGGGAAATTCAAGTTGCACGTGAAAAACATATTGATAAAATAAACCTACTACACAGTTTCTGATAAACGACAAAAATGCCTGGACAATTCCGCCTCTGCCAAGCTATGGCCTATCACCTACATAATTTAAACAAATATTGTAATAACTCTATTGTATAGTAAGTATGTAACACATTGTTAAAAGATGTTTAAAAGAATGACCCCGAGTTTCTTGCCCGTTCTTCTCGCAGTGGCTCTATACAATTTATTTGCTGAACGTGGCAGTACAATGTAGAATATTTCAATACTAAAATTTGTAATTGACCTTCATGAGAGCGTCGTAGACGCCTAAATTGAATAAATGATTTTTAATTGACCTTCATAAGAGCGTCGTAGACGCCTAAATTGGATAAATGATTTTGACTTTGACTTGACTTTATACACTAATATTATAATGAGATTTTTTTGCTATGTAACCAATAAATTTATTAACTACTGGGCCGATTTGAAAAATTCTTTCACAATGAGAATTCTACACTATACTTAATGAACAGATGCTATTGAATATTTTCAAAAACTTAGGGATCCGTAGTAAATATTCGATAGTATAACCCAACGTGTGAAAAATCACCAAAAAATTGTTATATCGCGTACGCTCCGGAAATTGTTGATAATAGAGCAGTGATGTATTAAAATTTTATAAAGGAAATCAATATCTACAAAAATGTCCGCAATACTATATATGTCTAACTATTACAGTTATGTCACAATAACTACTTTTTATGTGTTTCAATTCATAATCCGCCGCTAGTCGTACTTGAAAACACTAATGCAATCACACAAACATTCAATAAGCATCGTTTTAATTAATTTCATTTAAAGTGTCTTGTCATGTCTTATGGCTTAGCTTCATGATAATTAATGAAGCGCTCGTAGTGGGAGTTTGAGTCTGAGTGACCGCAGCTGAACAATACTATGTAACGAGTTGATTAGCAGGGGGTGATTTCCTAATTTTGGTCACCTTGAAGATGCACTTCTCATTTTTAATATGGTTTTGTTTGCAATAACGCCTACTCTGCGGATTACATTACAAAATTACAAATTTACGAGAGAAAAATGTATAGTCGTGTCCGGGAGTCGAAGCCGCGTCCATCCACCCCTATAGCCGGGGTATGCTCTGACCGACTGAGCTAACATGACATTATAACTCATAACTCTTATTTTAGCTCTCGTTCTTCAACCATCGTATGGGGCGACACCTATTGTTCTACTTACGCTGTACTACAAACAAGACCAATTTTGCAATTAGTTTTGAACTTGTGTTTAACTTGTTGTTAAATGATGATGCAACCTTATAATTTCAATTGTTATATTTGCAATAACACCTGCTCTGCGGATAAAATTTCGAATTAGGTTCGAATCCCGCACAAGATTATAATTTTTTTTTCTCGTAAATTTGTAATTTTGTAATTTGTTCATTCATTTTGTATCAATGGCTAATCGAATCTTAAATAATGTTTGCCCAATAAGAGACCACCTCCACGGCCCTGGAAGATGCATATTTGAGGTCATCTTACATTTTGTAATGAACCTCTCCTTGTTGAGGATCAATGTTTGGATTCAGAAAAAATATATGTTATTCACATTTTGGAAACAAAACCGAGCTGAATGTTTTTTCATACCTGCTTCATAAATAGGTTATAATGAATAATTGAAATGTAGATTATTACAAATTATTTTTAGGACTCGAGGATAATGAATTTTACATCTATTTCACGCGAAAATGTGGCCAATTATATCCTGACAAATCTGTGCTAGAAATTTTAAAATCGGATAACCGCTTCTCTTTGAAAATTGTTATTTTCTCTTATTTTTAAGCATTTTGGACAACCATAAGGTCATAGCCGCCAGAAAGTGCGCATTTAGATTGAACTTTGTTAATTTTCTGTTATAAGTTCAATTTCTCCTAATTGATATGCATCGCACACTTCAGAACGACGAGGGAAGCTCCACTACGAGTGGTTCTAAAAAATTAAGTATCGTGTTGAAGGTGAGTCATATTTCATAGTTCGAATTGATCCTTTCGTTCTACCCATATTTTTAATTTATACCATAATTACATAGGAGTACGGGCATTTTCCTTCATTTTGAACTTTTTTAACAGCACCAGCAGGTGCGAATTCAGGAAGTAGAACTTTCGAATATACTAATTATTCTAAAGCTTGTTTGATTCGACCATAGAACCTCGTCCGTGGCTATCGATTATTTTTTTTTATGTTATTGTGACGGATCAAGCACGAGGCCCACCTGATGTTAAGCGGACTAACCTCTGCCTAGAACAGTTGCATTTCATCACAAGTGACGAATTGCACTGCGCCCGTCACCTTGAGACATAGTTGTTAAGTCTCATGTGCCTGTAATTTCACTGGTTCTCAAGGACAGCTGCCGGAACATACCGTTAAGTGCTTGGCGACAGAATTTCTACTTGGAGGTGATCGCTAGCAAGGCGCGCATTCGCAAAATGGCCTTCCACCATGCGGTGAAGCCCAAGCCCGCGGCGGGACTCGAACCATGGACCTGCGGCACGGCAGTCCATAGTCAATGCCATCACTGCTTCAAAATGTCATCGTCTACGACATCATCGCTTACCATCAGGGGAGATAGTAGTCAAAGGCTAAGCTATCAGGCATACATACCAGTTTGAAGGCTTAGACTCCACTGATGATCCATTGATGTGCAAATACAAATACAAATACAAATAATTTATTTATAGCTCCTTTGCTACACGTCAATATGTAAACATAGATCATTACTAACAATAATAATCAAAATAAAATAATAATAATAATTCAATTAATTAAATTGACATGTCTAATTTTAAATAATCGTTTATGTCATAGAACAGTTTATCCTGTACCCAGGTTTTAAGTCTATTTTTAAACGTCACGGTGGAAGGTGCATCTCGAACGGCTGCAGGTAAGCGGTTGTAAACAGCTGGGCCTAACACGTATACTGATCTCTCAGACTTAGCGAGGCGGTGCGCCGGCGTCACCCATTGATATTTCAACTTATTGCTGCGCATATTCCACTGACTATTTTCACCCTTTTGTTGAAAGACATCCAGATGCGTGTGGGTAAATAAGGCTACTTGATAGATGAGTTCACAGGGCAATGGCAGTATCTTACTCTCCCGGAAAAGCTCTACGCATGAGGTGCCATCCTGGACTCCGCATATGGCGCGGATGGCTCGCTTCTGCATTGCAAAAGCCCTGTTCCGGTCGGCAGCACGGCCCCACAGCTCCAACCCGTACGTAAAGACGCTGTGGACGGTCGCGAAGTAACAGGATCGCACGACATCGCGGGTGGCGGTACTCGCGAGCCGGCGGAGTGCGAAGCACGAGCTCGAGAGCTTCCCGCATAACTCCTCTATGTGCGTCTCCCACGACAACGCGCCGTCAATGTGAAAACCTAACAGTTTCGTACATTGTACTTGTTGGAGCGCGGTATTGCCGACTGCTACCTGATATGTCTTTGTCATGTGACCGTTCAGGTTGAATGCCAGAAAGCAGGTCTTGTCCCTGTTCAATGCTAGCCCGTTCGACCTGAACCACCCATCGAGTTTGTTTGCCACCGAGTTCAGCTTCGACTCCAGCCGAACGTGCGTCGGCGCTGTGATCACCGCGGCAACGTCGTCCGCGTACATATATATCTCGGCTTCGTCGATGGCGTCGGGTAGGTCGTTCAGGAGAAGACTGAACAGGGAATTTGACAAACAGGAGCCCTGTGGAACACCCATGACATTTTCCATTTCAGAAGACATAACGCGGCCTTTGTCACCGACCACGACCTGTATCCGTTTGGACATAAACGAGGTTAGCAAAGCCAGCGCTGGACCTCGGATTCCGTAGAAACTCAGCTTGGCAGCGATGAGGCTATGATCAGCAGTATCGAAGGCGCGCGACAAGTCGCAACAAAGCAGCGCGACTTGCTGCTTCGCCTCGCGCGCGTCCAGCGCTCGCCGCACCACCTCCCGCACCAGGTCTGTAGTCGCGCGGCCGGCTCGGTACGCATACTGTCTCCGTGACAGTATGCCACGGTCAACTACAAAGTTAAGAAGTCTTCTGTTGAGACCGACCTCGAACACTTTGCTTACAGCAGGGACAAGGGATATTGGACGATAAGACTTAGGATCCGCTTTTTTTCCTTTCCCTTTGTATAGTGGGCAGATCTTCACTTTTTTAAGTGCCGCAGGGTATATGCCTTTCCGAGCGCAGGAACTGAATAGATGGCTCATGACGGACGCTATTGTCTCTATTGCAGGTTTTAAAATACAGGGCGAGAGGCCGTACAGATCTGCACTTTTTTTAGGAGCGATACGCTTGGTCACTATTGTTACTATCTCCCCGAAAGTAAATGGTTCCAACCTAATAGACACGTCGCTCGCGGTCTCCTCGTTTCCGAGCGTAGCCAGTGCACTGGCGTCATCCGCCGCGGGTGCTCCGCACCTACTTGCTGCCGTTACAAACTCAAAATTAAGCGCGTCAACTAGCTCTTTTTTCGTGCCGTATTTTTGACCATTCGCGTCTCGCACCACGTCTGTATAGTCGACACGCTCTCGGGTGCCGCGGCCTAGCTCGGTGTTGATGACTTGCCACATACGTTTCGGATTCGCTTGAATTATATTTGAGTAATAACCTACGCGTTTCTCTTTCAGTAGAGAATGATACCTAACCCAAAATTCATCACACTTAATACGCAAAGCGTCGTCTGCCGGGAAGGTTTTCTTCAATTTTACAGTCTCGTGCAACAAGTGTCTAAAGTTATGTATTTCATCGTCTACCCAGTGTCTATTGTGCGCGAGCTGTTTCTTGAATGGAAAACAAGCATTATACTTGTCAGACAATATTGTTACTATGCTCTTGGACAGTGCATCGCAACAGCCGCCAGATTTACAAATAATTGCGTCCCAGTCGACCGACCCGAGGGCGCATTGGAAGTTGTGCTCGTTGAGCGCAGAGAAGCTGCGGCACAATCGATGTGCAGGCGCGGGCGCGGCGGCGACGCTTTTAGAGAGTACGAGGCGTTGGGCGGTGTGGTCACTGAGCGGCCGGCTGTCGACGCACGAGATTCCGGTAACACGTCCCGCCGGCAAGTTAGTGTACACGTGGTCCAATAGTGACTTACGGCCGCCCATGTCCTCTCGCGTTGGGTGATCGACTAGCTGTGTGAAATTAAAACTCTCTAATATATCTACTAGCTGTTTTTGGATGCTAGAGGTCTCCAGTAGATCGATGTTAACGTCGCCCATAAAGACGCAATCGAGACCATCATCTGTAATCTTGCATAGGAGGGACTCAAAGTGTTCGAGGTAGTCGCTATGGCTGGTTCCGTTCGAGTGGTATACGCCGACAACAAGTATATTGTCGTCTAGCAGCTGAACGGCACAAACATCAAATATTTGTTCGCGCGAGAGGTCACAATAATCCTGCCTATTTACAACCATCATACCCGACCGCGCGTAGATACAACTCCCACCGTGTTCTACTTTTTCTCTACAACTAAAAGATATCAAGTCAAAATTACACATTGTAACTGATACTAGTTCGTGCTTTCGTAGCCAATGTTCTGTAATAACAATTAGGTCGCAGGAAAGTTCCTTTGTCATTAAAGCTTCAAGTTGCTTGGTCTTATTTGTAATGCAACGAATATTTTGGTGGCACATCGTCAAGGTCGTCGGTTTATTCTGCATGTCACTGGTGAAACATACTCCTTGGCTTCGATCGCGTTAGTAGTCGAGAGGCTAAGCTGCTCCGTAACCTCGGCCGCTACTTGTCGTGGCAGGGATGCCAGGCGGTTAATCTCAGTCATGCTCACCGGATGGTCCGTGATGGCTTGGAGGGTTGAACCACTATGGTCTTCATGTTGTGATAACACCCCGATGAGCTTTTCTATTTGACCGGCGTATTTATCTAGTTTAGTCTCGTGGCTGGCGATTGTAGTCATGGCCTCACACAGTTTTAGTTCGTACCTTTCGATGGTGAGAATAGATCGGCTCAGTTTGGTGTCATAACACGCTATCTCTTCACTGAACTGAGCTCTCATTGACGTCAATTCGTTGCGCATCTTGCACATCTCCTTCACGAGCGCTGCAGTGCTAATTGCGTTGACATCATTACCCACTGTGTGAGGCATCGGATCTGCTTTCTGCCTGGTGGTCACGTACGGATCTCGGGTTTTTTTTCGAAGCACCTACCGGTGTTAAACTGTTGTCTCCTCCTCTTTTGGATGCGCAACGGCACTCGGGGCAGATCCAGCTATTTCGAGCTTCGAGTGTAAGGCATTTTTCACCTATACATAGCGTGTGATATTTTTTAAAGCAGGATTTTAAGCTACAGTTCACATAGTCCTCGGTTTCAATTATTATATTATTGCAGCATGCCGAGCAGTCCATCGCAAAACACCAAAAAGCGAGTACCTAATAAGCGCGCTAGCTCTTTGCTCGTGTAGTGATTAACACGGGTGGCTCAGTAGGGGCGTGCGGGGCGGCGCGGGCGCGGGGCGCAGGCAGGCAGGCAGCGAGCAGGGTGTATAAGTAGGTACGTACGCACTGGCAGCGGCCGGCGCTCGGCAGGTGCAGGGGTGGGTGCAGCGCGGTGCGGGCGGCGCGCCGAGGTGACTCACGCGCCGGACAATGGCAAGTGGACCGAGCGGTTACTTGAATGAGGGCCGTTAGCAAAAATTTTAAAATGATTTTGCTAATATCTCAGCAACCCAATGACTTTTCGTTCTACAACTTACGCACTGTAATCAGCTGGATTTTTTCCTTCACCGCAATCCACTTTCACTGCGTATTCGTCACTTTTTACCACTCTTAAAACAGAAATTTCGAGGAGCGAAATGAACGTGCTGTTGTCTGATCCGCGGCACAAGACGTACGTTTTGTGGTATCCAGCCTTGAAAATCATCGGTAAGTTGCCAGCTAATCGGTATTTTACAGACGTAATTGCTACTTCATATGGTGTTGGTTCAGAATTGCATATAGCATACATCCTCCTGGGGGACTCCTAAGAGGAAAAAATATCAGAAGGTGGACAGCAGTTCTTTCTGAAAACTTGCTATCTTCCACTATGCGATAAAATTGGGGAAGATCTGGCTGAAACAGTAATTTCGGAGAATTCAAGATCGATCTATATAATCTTATTCCCCTATTTCCTATATATCATCTGACAAGACGGAAATATAAGGATGAAATGGAGGAAGGATGGAAATATAGCATCGTTCATGATCGATATTACCACATCACGTACAAAGTGTTTTGTTCCAGTTTCATTATGAAATTGTTCCGATTGAAATAATATTCTAGTTAATTATGTTGCAGCGTGAACTATGTTTATGTTTTTAACTATTTTTTTATGCTTTATAGATTAGCCTTTGACCACTATCTCACCTGATGGTGAGTTATGATGTGGTCGAAGATGTTAATCAGCCATACCTAGAATTACAAGCTCTCAAGGACAGCTGCCGGCACACATCGTTAGGTGCTTGGCGACAGATTTTCTACTTGAGCTCTACTCGGTAGCTAGCCAGGCGAGCATTCGCAAGATGCCCTACCACCATGCTATAACGAATGCCATCCTAAGACGACAACCTTAGTTTGGCTGTCCATGCTAAGGTTGTCCTCCGAAGAAGCGTTCAGTAGTAATGTCACTAGCGGTCACCCGTCCAGCTACAGACCGCGACGGACGTTGCTTAACTTTGCTGATCGGCTAAGAATAGTTAAGCAAACTTCGCTACGAGCGCTTCAAATGCGGTGAGCGCGACGTGACTGCGGTGAAATACTTGCTTGTTCGTTATAAAGTAGGTTATAAAATCAATAAATTTGATGAGCTTGGCTTGGATTAAGAATCTTAAACTTCGAGCCTAGCTAGCCTGCTTAGATTTATATCAAAAGGCCACGGCCTAGTCTTTTTACCCATTACCCCATTCCCCACTAAAACTGTTTTTATTTTATTTATATAGCTAACAGGCTAGCTTTTGACCACTATCTTATTTTACGGAGTGATAGTGGTCAGATAATGTGATGTGTGATGATGTGGACAAAGATATTGATTAAGCTAACCTAGAATTACTGGCTCCTTAGGACTGCTGCCGGAACACGCTGTTATCTGCTTATGAACAGATTTTTTACCCGAGGCTATGCTAAAAATGCCCTATAACCATGCAATGATTGCCATCCTAGGACAAGAACCATGACCGCCAGCTGTACGTGCCCTCTGAAGGAGGGAGCAGTGGTAGTAGTGCGTAATGCAAGTAGCGGTCACCCATCCATGTCATGACCGCAGCGGACTTTGCTTGGCGTTTCAAAAACTTTGAGCTACTAGTGTTCTTGGTAGTAAAGTGATTTTCTATACATATAGTTTTATCTTAGTCTTATATTTGTTGTTTTGACCTGCACGATGTCATGTATGTGTAATAAAAATAAAATCTATAAAACGTATATTGCGCAAAAAATTCAATATTCTTAAGTAGACCTTTTTACGTCAAAGATTTACGAAGTTCAGTCGACAGGGGTTTCTCGGTGACATTGAGACCTTTCTTTAATAGCCCAGACAGCCTATTATGAGCTGGAGAAAACTTTTGACATAGCGAGATAAATGTAATATTTACAAAATACTTAAGTTTTATAACACTATCAAAACATTTTTATTAGGTAATGCGGTACTTGACTACCACTATCATACCTGTTGGTAGGTGATGGTGTGATCAAACGTTAGTATAGGTCTAAGGCAACAGTCACGACATACTCTGGGATATAGAAGCTTGGCGACAGATTTTGTACATGAGGGTGCTACATAGCTATCCATATGACCATTTACGCAGAGTCGAGACAGATTTCGAAGCATATATTCCCAACACGGCAACTTATAGTAAATTACACTAGGCCATCCACTGCCACTTAAGGTAAGCCTCACAAGTCAGAGTTTTTTTCTCGGTTATAGAAAAAACTTGTTGAAAATATGAATATGGTATGTATTTTCATTACTTAACAGCACTAATAACTCCAAAAACGGACAAAATTGTGGGCCTAGCGGGAAAATTAATAAGAGTAATTTTCATAGGAGAAACTTGCGCGCTGATGTGTCTACGATAAAAAAACTACATAATATGATTAAACTTGATTGGTACCGATAGATAATTCATTCAAAGATGGAATGAAATCCATCACTTTACCTTATCAAAGCAATTGTTCTTCCAGGGAATAAAATTGCTATAGCTACGAGAACTCTTTCACTGAATCTATTGATAAATACTTTTCCTCAAAATCCAGTATACAAAGCGTGAAATGTTGCTTATTCTACGGTATTTCTTTTCTGTTATAGTAAGATATAATAAAACTCCTCCCTCCAGTCACTAAAAGAAGCCAAAAAATTTAGAAAATAATCATGATATTTCAAGCCTGAGGGCGAGACCGAAAATATGAGCGTTTTTCATCTAAACTTGTAAGGTTTTCCTATTACATTGCCCGCGGGACACCGGACCGTTTTTAATTAATGTCAAACACAAAGAAAGGTGACAGGTGACATTTAGCTTTTTGGGGACTCAAATAAAACTAGGGACCTAGCTGTATGCTAGGACCATTAGTAAATTAAAGTATAGTTATTATCAAGAGCTAAAGATACCTTGGGAAGCTTTCTGCATACATGCATCCACCCTACGCAAATGAAAGATTGTCCTGCATCTACTTGTCAAGTCATGGAGTAGTTTCGCCACATCGCTTGGTAGAGTACCGACAACTTATAAAAACTTATTGTGCCTAAATAGGTCACAGTTCCATGCTATGGTCAGACCAAATCATCAGTACCTTTACCACCACTGTTAAAAAGCTTTTCACATCGCCAAAGATAGAGAACATGTGGCGGTAGATTTTCAAGGAAAAAAATGAAATAAAAGGTCGCGCGTATCACGACCTTCAAAAATAACGACCCGAGGAGGAAGGATTGCCAGTAACAAGATGCTCATACTAGGTTCCTCGTAGAGCGCCGGGCCAGCAGCGCGTTCTGAAGAAAGAGTTCTGAAAGGTAGCTTCCCAAGGACCGCGATTCTACGGATCATCACGCACAGCCGACGACCACAGACGGCAACGCACGCAGACAGGGCTTTTCCTACGGTCCGTTATAGTGCGTGTCGGTCTGTGTAGACCTTTAGATTTATATAAATTTCAAAATGCAAAGTGAAAGAAAACGTATCCCTGCAGCAGCTGCGGCTGAGATATTTATTATACAATCTAGTACTACGAATAAATAATTCGTAGATCTAGTAGAATAAAAAAGAAACCATGCAGGGGAGTGGTGGATATCAACATACAACAAAAGTCATTTAATCTAATCTTATGTTTTGTCTTATGCTTTGACACCCCTAAGTAGCAGGGGGATCACTGGACAAAATTAACAAATTATACATTCCCTGTGGTCGTATGGGTGCCGGTGGGATCATGTATTTTAGCCGCCGCCGTCGCCTGTGCTAACACGGACGCGCTTGGACCCCGTCGCAGGAGCTCGCACTGCGCCTTTGAAGTTACCGATTCTCGACGGATACCGGCGCACCGCCACAGACCGTCTGTGCTACCACGGACGAAACTATTCCCACGGTGTGTCGTGTGAGCTAGTCCTCGTCCGTCCGCGATATCGCGGATCGTGTGAAGCCTCCTTACCTTAAGATGTCTGCCAAGCAATGTATTTGTTCATCTTTGGATGTATGACGGCCGTAGATGATTATGGCTTGCCTTGTGAATCCCATACTACATGTCTAAACCATTTTAGCATTCTGTTCTTAAGAAAGTTTTTCATTTATAACATTGAACGAAAAAGAATAGTACCTTATAGTCAACGAATAACATACATATTTATTCGTAGCTTATAGTAGAATACTATGACGTCTTTGCGATGCTATTAAAATAGTCTATTTGACCTTACAAATATATTCAGTTTTATTGCCTCTCATTTTAATTATTTATCAGCATGGCGCTAGGACATTCTGTAAATGCTCACCCGGCTGTCGCCAGGCACCTGAAAGTGTATGTATACTTATAGATAATGGTCAAAGGATAACCTATCAGTTATTTAAAAATAGTAAAACCTACTCTTTTCTGCAATAAATTTGTACATATACATGTTTTTAATCCCTTACAGAATATTTAATAGAACTGCTTACTCTTCTTTGTTTGAGATTATTGATCCAGATTATTGTCTAAAAAGTAATCTGGTCGGGTAGACGTGTTTATTTTGTCCTCAACTAAATAAATGCAAATATTTGTTTAAAGTGAGCCTTTTAGCAATTTGACTGTGAATATTTGATAAGTTACATACGACTAGTACGAAAGTAATTGTGATTATTCAGTTTCGCTTTGATGTGGAAAGTATTTTGATAAACAATTTTCGTTCTAAGTGATACAAACGAGCACTGTGTCTGCTGTGTCGCTTGTTGGAAACAGTGTCTCGACCTAACGCGTGTTCGCTCAACTACTATTGCGTATTCTGTGCACAGAACGCGATTTACTCGACTACTGTGGTGTAATCTGTGTGCCTGCTGCTACCATTGTTATGGCACCAAAGGTATCGAAGATTCGTTGTTGTGCGGGATGCAACAGCATCATAAATACTAAATATCACTTGACTTGTTGTCTATGTGACCTAGTTTATGACCTAGAATGTGCGAACATATCGGAGGCACGATTCAATACCGTCATGACTAAAGACAAGAAAAGCTCGTGGAAATGCCCGGGTTGCGTGAATAAACAGCCAAAATTTGGCAATGTAAACACACCAGTAGGATCCGCTCATACTTCTGCTGTGCGTGGGAGAGTTAGTCAGCAGATAAGCCCTATGTCAAGTAGCAGCGAGACTGATAACGTCACCGTCCGAGGTGGTAGGAGTGGTACAAACGTTGTTCAAGTTATGGATCGCTCTAATTCAGAGGAAACTCAATACTTAAACAACATCAGAAGTATCATGCGCGAAGAATTTGAGCGTATTTTAGACGATCGTATGTCACTCATAATTACTAAAATCGTGACGGAGCAAGTTAGTCTGCCCCTAAATAGTAAAATTGCTGAGCTCGCGGATAGAGTTGTCACGCTGGAAAGCGAATTGAATTTATGCAAAGAAGAACAACTCACATTACGCAAAGATCTTGCGCAATCCATGCGCAATAGCAGTGTTATAAATTATTCGTTATCTCAAACTGAGCCCAGCCTGCAACAGCAGGAAATTCTAGTTGTACCGGATTGCAAGGTAAGCCCTCCAGTGAATCCGATAGCAAGCTCTCAATGGACCAAAGTGGCTAAAAAACAACCTCGAACTATTCCTACTGGTGTGATGCGAGGAGTTGCTGCGCCGGGTACGACGATGCTAGAGGCGGCTGAGCGAAAACGATATTTGCACCTATACTATGTTAAGGTTGGCACTACTGAAGACCAAGTAAGAGCACATTTGAATGGTATTTGTGGAAATAAGAAGTATGGGGTGGAAACGCTCAAAGCCCGAGGCGAATATGCCTCGTTTAAGCTAGAAGTCCCAGCTTCTCTGGCTGATGATATAATGTCGCCTACAAATTGGGCTACAGATATCTGTGTGAAGCCCTGGAGGCAGTCCTTTCGCCTCAAAAATCAGGAAGGCGAGGAACCCCAGAAATGAAAGTAGAACTAATTTTTTAATATACTATCAGAACGTTAGAGGACTGAGGACAAAATTGGATACTTTTTGGGTTGGTGTATCAACATCTAGCGCAGATTTAATGGTCTTAACGGAGACAGGCTGCAACGAATCTATCCACGACGCGGAAATTATTCCACCAGGATATACAATGACTAGGTGTGACCGAGCGGATGGGAGGAAGCAAGGTGGCGTGAGCATAGTGGCCGCACCGCGGTTTGAGCTTCGACCGGTACCAGCACCAATAGATGTAAACATAGACGATCATGTGTTCGAACTGGTCTGTAGCTCCGTATACTTACAAAACAGATTTTTATTTTTAATATGTGCTGTATATATACCACCGAATAGTAAGGAAAATGAATATTTATTATTATTTAAGATTATGGAAGATTATTGTACCAACTTCAATGAAGTAATTGTATTGGGTGATTTTAATTTATATTCTTGTTCTACACATATCCGTAATTATTTCGAGTATTTTCAAACATACTGTGGATTCACTCAGAGCAACAACATAGGTAACTGTAACGATAGGCAACTAGATTTGGTACTAAGTAAGTTTGAAAAGTGTGATAGTGATAGTGTGAAAGTGAGCGAGTCTGATATGCCGCTTGTGCCCGTGGACGCGTACCATCCGCCGCTAGAAATAACGGTACGACTGCTGCGACGACGCGGATGCCTGCTACCACCCGACGCTCCCGATTTATACCCCTCTACTGATAACGTTAACTATAACTATAGAAAAGCCAACTTTTTTCTTCTTTATACGTCTATAGCGTCTTTAGATTGGACTCCGATATACGATCTTGAGTTAGAGATGAGTTTAAATTTTTTTTATGACAATCTTAACATGATTATTGATAAATGTGTGCCGAAAAAACGAACTAAGCAGAACTCAGTGTATACTTACCCAGAGTGGTATTCGGCGGATATAATAAAAGACATTAAATTAAAATATATTCTACATAAGCGATATAAGGCAAGTAAGTCAGTTATAGATTACAAAGAGTTTACAAAGTGTAGAGCTAGAGTTAAATATAATATTTCATTCGCAGATAAACAATATAGGTTAAATGTTCAAAATCAATTACAAAGGGACCCAAAGACTTTTTGGAATTACTTAAAATCAAAAAAAGGAAGCAGAAGTCCTAGAATGATATTAAAGAATGATGAGGTTATCACTGAGGCGCAATGTGCGGAAGAGTTTGCTAAGTATTTTTATTCAATTTACGGTACGGAACGAGCAAACTTAGATGTAAGCGTCGCGATTACTGAAGCGGGTGGCGAGAACGGAGCGGCGCGAGTGCACCTGGACAGATTACAGTTGAAAGACGTCCACAATGCTCTTGATAAACTCAAGCCGAAAAAGTCCGCAGGTCCAGATGGTATACCGCCTTACATCTTTAAAGACTGTCGTGAAGTTATTGCAAAGCCGCTTCAACACATCTACAATCTCTGCCTTAAACTAGCCGAGTTCCCAGAAAGATGGAAAGTAACGCGAGTCGTGCCTGTACCAAAGGGAAAATCATGCACTAATGTAGACGAATACAGGCCAGTTGCAATACTTTCTACGCCGGCAAAAGTGTTAGAATCTGCTATTCAAAAGAGCATATCAGAACAGGTAAGTTGTCAACTATCAGAAGCTCAGCACGGTTTTCGGCCGGCCAGAAGCACTACTAGCAATCTGCTTAGTCACATGATGGAATTGTTGCCCTCGGTAGATGGTGGGGGACAAACTGATACTGCTTACTTTGATTTAAAAAAAGCGTTTGACTTAGTCAATAATGACGTATTACTCAAAAAGTTAGCAGGTTTTGGTTTTACCCCACATCTTCTGAAGTTCTTCGCCAGCCACATGGCAGGTAGACAACAATATGTAGAATTTTCCGGACATAAGTCTAAACCTTATTTTACTAGGTCGGGAGTTAGCCAGGGTAGCAATTTGGGGCCGTTGGAGTTTGTTTTAATGATAAACGACCTGCCTGCAGTCGTGCAACACTCTAAATGTCTGTTATTCGCTGATGATTTGAAGCTTTCCATGGCGATTAAAAAAGAGGGTGATTGTGAACAACTCCAAGGTGATATAGATAGAGTAGTAGCTTGGAGCAAAGAAAACTTATTGCAATTTAATGCTTCTAAGTGTCTTACCATGACTTTCACTCGGTCACATAGCCCAACACTGCATTCATATAGGATAGATGGAAAACCGATGGTTAGAGTCACAGAAGTCAAGGACTTGGGAGTGACTTTTAACAATGAACTGACATTCCGAGGACATATTGTCAAAATTTGTAAAAAATCTTTTAGGAATTTAGGTTTCATTCTTCGTATGGCGAAAGGTTTTACAAACATTAAAGCGATCACAGCCTTGTATAATGCCCTAGTGCTTAGTCAGCTAGAGTATAATGCAGTCATTTGGTCCCCTCATGAAGAAAAATATGTACTAATGCTAGAAAAAATTCATAATAAATTCATTAGGTATCTATATATGAGACACTATGGGGTATATCCTTTTTATCCATTGATGTACCCAACTCTATTTATCTTGGGCATGGTTGGATATAACCAACTAAGGGTCAGGAGAGAACTAGCACTCGTGTCGTATCTATTTAAGGTATTTAGGGGCAAAATACACAATATGGATATTTTAGCGCAAATATCCCTATGTGTGCCAGACAGATATGTATGGAGGCGGCGACGACCACACCTGGTAGTAGTGCCGCGTGCGCGGACAAATCTCCTCAACAAAGCGCCTCTGACGCGTGCACTCCGCACTCTCAATATTATAGCGGAAGAGACAGACTTATTTTGTTGCTCTATGAGTGAATTTTCGAAGATATGTCTATATGTTTTATGTTACATTGTTAAATTATAACACTGTTTTAAGTAATTGTTAGTACTGTAATGTTAACCAGTAGATGTTAGCACTAAGATTGTTTAAGAAATTTACGTAAATTAATTATTAGTTACTTCCTACTAACTACACTATCGCATTAGGTATAACCTGTAATGGTAGATGTAAGTGTTTTTGAATAAATAAATAAAATAAATAAATAAATAAATTCTTTTACAATGCGTACTGAATACTTTAGGTGAGAAAAAATATACTACAGATTTAATACTTAAGTAAAACTCATTTTGTTAGGAGCGCGTGGGAGGTATCGACCCCAAATTTATATTAAATTTTCAAGTATACTGATCCTTTGGAGCTGTGAAAAAATCAAACTTCTAAGCCAAACCAATAAAATATACAGCCGTTTGTTAATGTCCAAATATCGACACTCGCAAAGGAATCAAAACCTTCAGGGTACTTCCAGTGAACTCAGAATCTTGAAATTTGGTCCGAAAAAACGTCTTATAGCACAGATAAAGGAAATATTGAGAAAATCATAAATTTTTGGTCACATCATATGATAAAAATATTTTAAATAAATTTAAAATGTTATGGATTTCATATAGCAGTAAAAACACCATTACTTTTACTTATGTACATACAGGTTTGTACGGAACCCTCGGTGCGCGGGTATAACTCGCACTTGGATGATGGAGGATTTTGCATGGTGGAAGGGCATTTTGCGATTGCCCGCCTGGTTAGCTACCACCCTCAAGTAGAAAGTCTGTCGCCAAGCACCGAAAGGTGTGTTCCGGCAGTAGTCCTTGAGAGCCAGTGAAATTACAGGCACAATGAGACTTAACAACTATGTCGTCGCAATTCGTGACTTGTGATGAATTGCAACTGTTATAGGCAGAGGTTAGTCCACTTAACATCAGGTGGGCCTTGAGCTTGATCCATCAAAATAACATTAAAAAAAAAGGAGATCACGTCCTATTTACGTTATTTGCTCTCAGAGCGTAAAAAGAGAGCTGGCTCATATAAAGCAGGTATATTTCTTAAAACCTCGATGCGTTTTCTTCTACTTTGTTTATATTAAATGAAACGGACTTAGGTGCGTATTAATAAAGCGATCCTAATCTTCAACTCATTTGAACTTTCTAATTTTATTATATGAAGTTCTCTGCTCAACAACCTAAGGACTATTTTATATCCTTTCGTTGTATTATCGTAAATGAGACCAAAGAATAAAATGTGACCAATGAGCACCACGCCTTGTGTAGGTACTCCTAAATTGCTACAACACCCTATGTCTATTTGTACATCTATGTTTTTATTTCATTAGCAAGCATTTGACCGCAATCTCTCTTTGTATAAGAGACGACTGGTTACCATGCTTGCCTGGACCTCTCTTCTCTGTACTATAATTATACTCCAAGAGATTGTGTCTACATCTATAGCATGCTATCGGTAAACAGATTGGCTGGAGGTGTTTCCACGCAGTGGGGTATGAGGGAATGGGTAATTTTTTTTTCAGGGTGGACTTAGATGTTGTTTACCGCTGTCGGTCGTACAGCTCCACCGGATTTTGGGCGAGGGAAGGCGCTCTTATATAGCCCGACGGGAAGAAAGCACTTCGTATTTATAATTGGTGTATGGATCTGCAACGTATGCCGAGTTCCTATCACGTTATGTGAATAGTTTTTAGATATTACGCGCTTAACAATGCTCTTTACCATATTAATGCCTACATTGACAGGAATGTCGAGACTACGGCTCCTTCGTAATATCGGAACACGAATTTCCAAGGATAGGCGTAAGCAATGAAGCTAATAAAACTGTGACTTATATAGGTAAATCAGACAAATTCATAACAATTCATATTTATTGAGATAAGAATAGAGGATTTTATTCGAGCAAAAAGTAATGCTTACTTTTGTATTATTTTACTATAATGTACATTAAACAATCGTTTAATTCTTCACATTATAACTAGATACATTCGCCTGAAGAAAAACAATAGCATATGAGATGGTCAGGCATCGTGTACCAATAGCTCGTGGTTCCAGTTGCCTGACTATTCGAATAAATGCAGAGAGTAAAGATAATATCTGATAGTAGATTATGATACAAGTGAGCTAAGTTGCTCATTATACACGAGGCTGTGCGTTGCAGCCCGAGCCGTAGGCGAGGCCGTAAATCAGCCGAGTGTATAATGAGCAAGTTGCTCACGAGTTTCATACGAACTTTTTCAACACCCTTGCGAGGAAAAAAATATATATTGCACAAATGCGATACAAACAACATACGAACATTATGGAAAATAGCGCGCAAATATTTTTTTTCGCGCGGCAAATATTGTATGGTTGATAACATATAAACCTCTTTGATGTTACAAATCTGTATTACAGTCTAAATTGAAAATGCTCTGTTTACTCGCATATAATTTGCATGTATGTATAATATTACTATGCACGAGGGTGTTATAGTTCAGTTTATGGCCCTAAGAATGATATAATAAAGCTCACTTTACGAGCAGGGGTGTTGAAAAGATTATATTATTAGTATATACAACCAACTGTAGCTGCGTGCTACCAGTGCTGTAATAATTTACAGTATATTTTATTATAAAAATGTATGTAAGTGCACTTATAACAAAAAAAATGGTGTGAAATAGGAGTAATAATTTAGAAAACGTTAATTTATATATTTGATACATTACTGTTAAATGCACCAAGCCATCATCATAATATTTTAAATGCTCTTATTTATTTATTTCTTTTATGTCATTTTGACGGAACAAGCTCGAGGCCCACCTGATGTTAAGTGGACTAACCTCTGCCTATAACAGATGCATTTCGTCACAAGTCACGAATTGCACTTCGCCCGTCACGTTGAGACATAGATATTAAGTCTCATGTGCCTGTAATTTCACTGGCTCTCAAGGACTGCTGCCGGAACACACCGTTAGGTGCTTGGCGACAGATTTTCTACTTGAGGGTGGTCGCTAGCCAGGCGGGCATTCCCAAAATGCCCTTCTACCATGCAGAACCTCAAACACGGTTGCCTTAGAGATCCTTAAAGATAAGGCCGTTAATTGTAACATTAATGTTATATTTTGTGTTTATTTATCATATAGGTATTATCTGTCCTGAGATTTTTCAATAAGGAGTTCTATTTATCTATCTACAACCTACAAATCCAAAAAATACACAGCCCTAACAATTCAATAGCTACTCGTAAAATTTAACGCCTAATTCTCTACGAAAAGACTTCGTTAATGTCAATATGTTGTCCAATTACCTTTCAGTACCTACTCGTGTCGTTCTGGGTTTATTTTTATATGGCCCTTTAAAAAGGCTAACACTGCTCTCGAAGCCCTTCGCAAATCGCTCGTTTTATCAGTAAAAAGAAGACTCAAGTCACGTATAACATTTGAACCAAAACTTATACTTTTCTTTTGTATATTTTATGCATTTTAGTTATTGCTTAAAGATAGTGCGATCACAAAATAGTTTTAATATAAAATCTTACCCTACATAATCAAAAAGTTTAGTTACTACTAAGCAAGAACGTTCACTGCAGACCATTACACTCTCACGATACATTTTTTTATTTTTTTTATTTTATTGAGAAGGAACAAGCGCGAGGCCCACCTGATGTTAAGCGGTATCCTCTGCCTATAACAGATGTATTTCATCACAAGTGACGAACTGCACTGCGCCCATCACCTTAAGACATTACTGTTTAGTCTCATTTTGCCTGTTATTTCACTGGCTCTCAAGGACTGCTGCCGGAACACACCGTTAGGTGCTTTTCTACTTGAGGGTGGTCGCTAGCCTAGCGGGCATTCGCAAAATGCCCTTCCACCATGCGGTGAAGCTCAAGCTCTGGGCGGGATTCGAACCATGGACCTGCTGTGCAGCAGTCCATAGCCAATGCCACTGAGCCATCACTGCTTCAAACTACCATTCATTAGAATAATACCCACACTAGGACATGCAATAAGTGTATTGTATATCATATATCATTACAGCCTCTTTCACCCTTAACAATTGATAATTACGAATACACTAGCGATAATTATATATTAATACAACCTACTACCAACAACAATAAAAAAGGAAGCCAAGAACATTATATTTGTGTATATAAAATGTTTTTAACACACTCAAATTATAATTACTTTTTATTTAACCGGTGTTATACATTTATTAAAAAAATAATTTGAGCTATATACAATACTATAGCTATAACAATGAAAGAGCATTTAGACAACCTACAAGCCATTGCAGACTCACAGGCAGAGTCTAAAATCTACAGCCCACTACCAGTTGGCAGCTTATTATTATTATAATTATTACTATTCGATATTCTATAATATATATAATAATAAATCACGATCTCTAGGTAAATCACGAGTTAATTTGAAGCTTCAGTTTTGATGTTTCTGTTCTGCAATAATGCTTCCATATTTGTCAAAGTGGCGTATCTTCCCGTTTCAATACCAAACATAAGTCCGTAAAACTTAAAAGGTCACAAATCAGTGGGCGATCGTCAAACGCCTCGGAGATAAACGACTGCCATAAAAGTCAGGGTTGAGACGGATGACCGGAATCCACTTTTACGGCGACATTATCGTACCATCTATACCGCTTTTATATCGATTGGTACAACCGCGCCGGAGAATGTCGTAATCTGTTGCTTCTCTTTGCAGTTATTGAGACAGGGATGGTTTGTTCGATAAGGGTACTTTATTTTAGTTCTTTATCCAATTATCAGCCTATTTTTTGGAGTTTTGTGACCACTCTAAGTAAGAATAACGTAAATAAATGGCAAAAATATGTCCATAAGAATTCATAGATTCCCGTGAATTCTTACTAACATACTATAATACATGCATCACTAAATAATATTCACTTCAAACACGCTACTTCTATTACAGATAAAAAATATTGTATCTGATTAAGCTTGATCTCTGGACATAACAGTGCCATTAGCATTACTTGTATAAAGTAATTTATTCACATAAAATAATCTCTTATTAAGAAAAACTTCTAGGTTAGCCTGAACAACATCTTCGGCCACATCATCACTTACCATCAGGTGAGATAGTGGTCAAAGTCTCAACTATCAGGTATTAAATAAAAAAAAAACTTCTTTAATTATTACACAACGAATCGACATTTAGAAAATACGCACAAAGCGTTTTAAATCAGGCTTTATAATGCGTACGGCCGAAGTATGGGACAATTATATTTGGAAGTCTTCAAGTACAGAGTAAACAGGTATGTGCTAGGCAAGCATGTTCCACCGACGACCGCGTCGTCACTTTCCATCAGATTAAACTGCGGTAAAAAAAAAATTTAATGCAATATCTCTGTGTGAGCAGCACAACATTGTTTTCATTTCTGATACTTGGAAAGTAGTATTAGTTTGATCTGAGTAGCGGGCGGAAGACGCTGTTCCCACCTATGGGCGGGAAAAACTCATGGTAAATGCTTCCTTAATAAAAATGTATGCATAAAAATGTATTTGTGGATTGTTTAGAATGGTAACAGTACACGTTTATGTAAACATTTAGTTGCTCCAGTTCGCAGTCGCTTCTATTATATTACGTACTTTAATCACTTATTACATCAGAGTTAGCGACAACTAACTTCATACAACACAAAACAGAAGTCTGTAGGCAGTGAAATGTTTGTTTACATAATTTCTGCTATGTTTCAAACCAGCACGAAACCATAACTGTCATGACTGGTAACGAAGTAACAAATCATAATATAAGTAACTAGATACATATATTTTCAACACACTTGCTCGTTGCACCGATTTTAGTTTTATAATATAGTCTATAAAAAAAAAGTTAAAAAAGTTAAGGATCATTACCTGTCGTGCTAGTATAAGCTCCATACGTGTAAACATCGTATTTATATGTTTATATATTTATATATATATTTAAGTATATATGTATGTATTTTTGTATGTATATATTGTGTAAGAACATATTTATTATCTATATTGAATATAATATTGTAGATATTTATAAATATAATTACTATGAACTATATTGTACACCGCCATCCCTTGTCAAAACTTGCTCCTCTCCATCCAAAGGTTGTCTGGAAGAGATCGCTTTGAGCGATAAGGCCGCCTATTGTTCACTAATATAAGCTAAATATTTTTAATTTTGTTTTAGTTTAAGGTGTTCAATAAAGAGTTAATCTATCTATCTATCTATTATGCACGTTTGATTTTTCTACAATACCGCACTTGTGTTTTATGTAGAAAAAAAGAACTTTCTTTTAAAAATCAAAGCTGTTCGGTGTTTTCGTCAGGGCCAAATAGATTCTTATTGAAATGTTCGTATTTGTTCCTCATAAGTGTGTTGAAAAACGTTGTGTGACACGCGTGCGGGATGCTGATCACTACATAGTCGGCTGCCTTATTGCGCTCGCCTGAGGCTCGTGTGTAATGGTCAACATTCCACACTTGTATCACATACTTAAATAAATTGTAATGTGCTATTACAATTTATTTAAGTATGTGCTATATCAATTTTTAAATTATTTATGCTAGCTGGCTTGTACCCGCATTTTTACTGTAGTGTACTATATGATATACCTAATTAAATGTATCATATGTTGTCAAATACTATATTGATCTCTCTAATGTACAAAAGAAACTTAATCTCATATCGAAGCCCCTTGTTCCATTTAGGTTCTGCATTGATATATCATCCAATCCGGAAGGACTTATGTACATAGGAATGATTATACTTATGTAATTAGGAAAAAATAAGTGAAACATTTGTCCTTTTAAAACCTTAAACATTAGATTTTATAACTTTTCAATTACAAGTTATATTTTTGCGTCTAACATAAATATTGAAATTTGAACTAGTTATTACTTTCAACTATTTTAGTTTATTTTTGGCATCTACATTGCACTATAAAAACTAGCTAGCATTTCTGGAATGTTGCCAGCTAGACACGGTTTTATATTAACTATTAGGTATGTTAGGAAATCAATCTGATCATTATTACATTCATGGATTAGGATTGTATGTAATTAATTTTAACAAGTGTCATAGTATAATTAATTATATCGGTAGGTAAGAAATAAGATACAAATGTGTAGCGAATAGAAGCGCTTTAAGATTTTTTACAAACGTACTGTGAGTAAAATGTAGATTTGTTTATGGATTTCAAATTTTCCGTAAAATTTACTTTTTTAAATACTTTTACGTACAAATCTTATAGTATGGCAGCCTTAATTTTAACTTTTAACAAAATAATATAATGGAAAACTGGAAAGCGAGAATACGTTTAAGCTTGAAGGACATACTATTCATAATTTCTATGGTCTACGTAGTTTCGTCATAGTTATGATGACTAATAATTCTGACGAAACTCCGTTGTAGGTATATAACGTTAAACATACACTACCACCTTTTCTGTCTGCGTGTATCAAGCTAACAAAATTATTATATATTATTATACATATATTAGTTTTTTATAAGAATTAATCGATTTGCCATAGATTACAGGGTGCGTGTAATTATTTTTAAATTTATTACTCAAATTAGTTTTGTAACGTGATGACTATCCATATTCGGATCTAATATTTACTTTGTAGTTTCTTTTAAATATATTGTCTTGAAATATTGCATGCTCCGCAGATTACATTACAAAGTTACAACATCAGGAAAAATTAAAGGATATTTCTCGTTGTAAATCGGAAAAATTATATTAATAATATTAATATACGAGCATATATATATATATGCTCGTATATTAATATAATTTTTTCGATTTACAACGAGAACTATCCTTTAATTTTTATATATATATATAACGGCGCGTGAACAAGATTACACAAGATTGACAAGTTACGAAGATTAAAAATGAAACGTTATGATTAATTAGATCACTATTATGTTCAGTACTATAATCGATATTGCTTTGTATTCGATTATTCATTTTTAGAACGGTAACACCGAATGGAGTTGTAGGTGTCATGGCGGCCGGATGGCTGTCGAAGTCGTTAACTTCCTCTGTGATTTTTGAAGTATGCGCACTTATTGACGGACAACCGAACGTGATGCTTGCGTGCAAACCCATTGATTCTTAATCCATTTTAATCCACGTGATTCTATGTAGTTTTGCTGTCATAAGTTTCTTGTGAATTACAATTGTGATCATACGATATGCTCTGGCTGTTACTTTGTGAAAATCTGCAAGTGCACGCCCATAATGGAAGATCAACCTGAGTAGATAACGGATCCGCCTCCATGGACGACATACCGACCGTCTCGGCATTTCTCCGTTACATAATATATACTCGTCTATGACTATATTTTTTCCTCTCGTTGTAAATTTGTAATGTTTCTAAAGAGTACTTTAGTAAGATTTCTAAAATTTGTATGTACATACATAGTGCATGAAATCATAAAATGTGTAGTTCCCAACTTTAATATCTATCTATCTATATTTTTTTTAATGGCGGTATGCCTCTATTAAACAAATACTACAAACTATATACAACACTACAGCTACTACAATACTACAGCTACTACAGTAAATGCATTTGGACTCATAGGCAGTCCAAATGCTCTAGCGCACTATCAGTTGGCAGCGTGCCCAGCATGCTGCATCTATCTATATTAGTTATATAATGCATAAGGGTATATATTCGATACATATACGTATATATTTATGCCATAAACGCGAAGTACAGAACTCGAATACCTACGTTATAAAAGTAAAATAAATAGTTTTTTTTATGTTATTGTGACGGAACTAGCCCGAGCCCCACCTGATGTTAAGTGGGGTAACCTCTGCCTATAACAGACGCATTTCGTCTACGACGAATTGCACTGCGCCCGTCACACTGAGACGTACAGTTGTTAGGTCTTATGAGCCTGTAATTTTATTGGCTCAAGGACTGCTGCCGGAACACACTGTTAGGTGCTTGGCGACAGATTTTCTATTTGAGGGTGGTCGCTAGCCAGGCGGGCATTCGCAAAATGCCCTTCCACCATGCGGTGAAGCTCAAGCTCTGGGTGGGATTCGAACCATGAACCTGCTGCGCGGCAGTTCATAGCCAATGCCACGGAGCCATCACTGCTACAAAAAGCGGTAAAAGCGAAGAGAGGAAACCTAATGAAATCAATACTCATTCCTGTCAAAATCAAATCTGTCAAATCACTGCTACGTGTGATGGCTGACCATTCAAATACACAATGCAACACCTCGAATGGTTTCACAGTAGCTTACATTGAATAGTTACGTACACACGTATACTACGAGCAGCTCAGGAACGATGAACAGATTTGACAATTCAGTGCTCTGAGATTGTACGGGTTTAGTAATTATGTGGAGTAATCCGATGTACCTTCAATGGTATTGTTGTACACGTCAAGAGGAGATTCTAGCAACATCACAGACTTGGGTATGTATTAATGGATTAGTGCGAGAAAATTCTTTGATTTTGTAGTAATTCCCTTTGGGGTTTTTTGGTAAAATACCTTTTTTTTTTTTTTTTTTTTTTTTTATACATTACTGGGTAGCTCTTGACCACTATCTCACCTGATGGTAAGTGATGATGCGATCGATGATGGAGCGCGCTTACCCAGAAGGTATCTATTCACTCGCTTCTTGAAGACCCCCATATTGTACTTAACCGGAAACACAGACTCAGGCAGGGTGTTCCATTCCCTGGCGGTTCGTATGATGAACGAGGAAGCAAATCGTTTCGTTCGGGAAAATGGAACATCAACCATATAGCGGTGGCGCTTCTGAGTGACCCTGGATGTCCGGTTATAGAATGGGGATAATACCTCTGATAACAATTTTAAATAATTATATGTTTTTATATGCTTATATATGCCCATGGGATTGACAGGCGTCTTGGGGATCGCACTTTAAGATAGCAGTTCCTCAGAATGCGCTGCTACCCACTTTCCGGTATTTTACCTTTAGTGGCCTCTTACGACACCGACCGGTAGCAACGAGGGGGCGAAATACTATCCCGGCACCCCACGGTGTGATCAAAATGTATGTATTTTGAAGAAAGGATATCTATGCGTAGAGGATCCATAGTTTGAATTCTGCAGCATGAATGAGTTTTATCACATGGCAGGGTATTTTTGGTATGGTTGTTTTTTCCTTTTTGATTATAGTTTATCAAAGTACTACACCTCGCCTGATGGAAAGCCGTAGACGGAATCAAGATGCAATGAACATTAATGCAGCTACACCACTAATCGTTAGCCCTTTAATGAACAGATAGAACCTTTTATACGAAAGACTCAGGATCATACCTGTAACGACATACGTACGCTGGCACAGCGTTCCACAATTTAATTACACTAGCTACGAAGTGATTTGGTTGGTTGGATTACGTGCATAACATAGCAGATTGGAACGAGTTGTTCGGGATCGGAATGGGGAGGAAGAAGCACGACTAAACAGCTCACCTGCTGCCAAGAATATAGCGGTGTAAACTATATATAGTCCTTGTGAGTAAGGTCCCACTCCAGGTTTTGCTATCTAACTTCTTATGCGCACATCTTATCTATCTGTATTGGACGTGGAAAGCGCTATGAATACTTTCATGGCGCTTGCCTTACAACCTTAGTTTCGTCATATTTTAAATACCAAGTGATCAAAGTCAGTAAAGTTAGTATTCCTTTAGTCTAAACTTTGATCTAAACTTTATGCTTCTGGTTCTTCTGGTTTCTGGTCTGTTTCGCATAAAAATGTGTTTCTTCAAAATTATATCCAAAAGTCGTTTTGTATGGTAATTCTTCTTTTCATGTTTAAAGATAAAATAAATAATAATAATAAAAGACTGGCAAAACCATAGCATAGATATTAAGTTTAAGAGCATCCATGCAAAATTTCAACAAGTTTGAACACTTGGTAGTTAAAATATGACGACGGTTTGTATGGAAGATCTATTAAATAAAATAGCCTTAGCAGATTGAAATATCCCTTAAGGCTAGAGTGCTGGTTTCCGTACTTTTTTATGCCGTTGACAACTATCTCGCCTGATAGTAAGTGATGATGTGGTCGAAGATGTTGTTCAGGCTAACCTAGAATTACTGACTCTCAAGGATAGCTGCCGGAACACACCGTTAGATGCTTGGCGAAAGATTTTCGTAGCTAGCCAGGCGGGCAAAACCAGGACCGACGGCTTAACGTGCCCTCAGAAACACGGAAGGGCTCAGTATTTATGTCACTAGCGGTCACCCACGACCCAACTCACGATCGCGGTGGACGTTGCTTAACTTTGCTGATCGGTTATGAACAGCTAAGCAATCTTCGCTACGAGTGCTTCGTATGTGGTTTTGTTATATTTTAAATACTAAGTGTTGAACATCTGTGAAACTTTGCATGCATGTTCTTGAGCCTAATATCTATGCTTTTGGTTTGCCAGATTTCTGTAAAATTAAGTTTATTCAATAACAAATCGAAAAATCGTTTTGAATGGGAAATTTTTGTTTTAACATTTAGGGATAAAATAATTAATAAATTGAAAAAACCAGCAAACCAGAAGCAGAAGCTCAGCAACATGCATACAAAATTTCGACCAGTTTGAATTTTTAACACTTGCTTTATAAAATATGACGAAACTACGTTTGTATGAAAATAGCTCCGTGCACTCTACTCTCAAGGGTGTGTTATTTAAAATAACGAATACTTAGTCATTCAAGTACTTGTAAAATAGTCTAATTAATTTTTACAATCTACTTATGTTATTTTTCTAACACAAATAAAAAAAATTGCTACTCTTCAAAAAGTCGGTAATATGAAATTACAATTTAAGTTTTATTCTTAGAACTACTCAGCGGATAGTTAATTACTTAACGTAGTACAATATTTACTTTCTCGTTGTATTAAGATAAAATGTAAAAGAAAAGGAAAACGCCATTTCTTAGGTGAGCAATAACGGCATGATGATAAAAGATGGTCTAATAAAAACGTGCGACAAATGAATTGTTGTCCGTATTACTGAAGCCAGACAAATAACGGAATTTTCGGAAACACGCGTTCTTCTAGTTAATTAGATGTTTTATCTACAGCTTAGGTTATCTTGATCGCTATATCTAGTAGTCATGTCCGAATCTACCTACGTTATTGTATGTATTGTCAAACGTTTTATACCATTCTTTTTCATATTTCATTATTGTTTTGTCATATTTTATAGCCGACTACTTTTTGTATTTTTATCTCCTGTTTTTGTACTTTCTCATTCATTCATTTGCGTAATGCCTGTCTATGTCTTACCATTGAAAAAGGGGTAAATATGCTGTTATTAATAACGCAAAACTTCGTGCTTGAGGGTGTGTATATGTAGTATGTTGTAAATCGATTTTCTAATGCATTGTGGATTAGTGCCGGCTTAAGCACATGAATAAAGATAGAAGGAAAGCAACGAAAACTTTGGCCGCTTTCTTAGCTGGATCTAACCGGTTCTACATTCAAGCGGGTGCCACTGTCACATGAATTAAGAAAGGAACAGAATGAAAGCTACGGCAATTTTATCCGTTCACTGAGCTGGTTCAAACAGGTTTTGCACCAAAGAGGGCTCCGATGTTCATAGCTGTGCGTGTGGAAGTGAAGCTTTCATTATGTACCCTTTATTATTCATGTGCCACTGCGGTCACTGCAACCCCCGCGCGTTTTGTCAGTGATGCTCCTCACCAGAGCGAGCAGCTGCATCTGGTATCCTCGAAACCCGGGTCGACGTATTCGATCCTTAACGTGAGTGTTTTGCAGGTTAGTATATAATATTTAAATTTCAATAATATTAATTTAAATTTTCATAGCGGGCAACTAGACATCGTGCCCTTTATTTGACATTAATAAAGTTTAAAATTGTATTAACATATTTCTTGCAAATTGAAGAGCGTAGACAGCGTTCTAAAATATTTGTAATAAATATTTGAAACTAATCATTTTGAGTTCTCAAGCAATACTGCTTAATAAGTTAAGAGTTTGTTTACAAATAAGTTAATGCTTAGTAAGTAAAGAGTTTATTTACAAATAATATAACGTTTAACCCACCTGGATCTCACTTTTTGGTAAGTGATGCAGTGGTCAATGCACGCTAAACTTAAAACTAGAATAGAAATTGAGCCTCGGTGGCACATTTTCTCTTTGGGAGTAGTCAGACAGATGAGAGTTTCCTTAATAAGTTGGCATCGTCTGCACCACTATGTCCTAGTTATGAATGAAATTCTATTGTTATCATTATCGCCGTTGCCCATGGGTTAAAAAAAAGTTGAACTCCCTAGTACTTTTGCAAGCAGTGACGGTTCAGTGGGCAATGACTATGGACTACGGTGCAGGGACTCCGTGATTTGTGTCCCCGCAAACTTGAGCTTCATTGCGTGGAAGGGCATTAATAGGACATAATAAGGGCATTTTGCGATGTTCGCCTGGCTAATTACCCCTTAAGTAGAAAACATGTCACCAAAACCCAGCGTTGTGCTCAGCGGGAGTTCTTGAGAACCAGTAATGCTAGGTTAAGCTTGATCTCCACCCAAACCACAAAAGTGATCAAATACTGCTTTATCAGATGTAACAAAAAGATGCGATTAATTAAAATCAATAGCATGATTTGAACCACGGGCCCCGCGGACCGTTATTGATACCTATTGTTTTTGGGCTATTGCGCTTTCCCAAACAAATAATTTCATAAAATACTGAACTGACTTATAATAATCAAATATAAAATAAAGCTTGGAGGTATACTAACTCAACAAATAATGATCGGATGTTCCAGTAAAAATATGTTGTTCAAAACAATTAGGGTATAACAAGATTTTGGTCCATTGTTTAAACTACAATTAGGATTAAAATATTTTTTATGATGTTTTTTCCTTAATATTTTTTTCATTACTTCAATGAATAAACAGATCATTTTATTTATTGGATAAAATTAAAAATAACAATTTACATTGGCAACGAAAAAGTAATTGGTGATAAAAAGGGTGCGTCAGAGAAATATTCTTAAATAGATTAAATGTTAGTCTTCAGTGACTTTTAGAAACGTGTATTGCTCCCAAGAGCCTTAATCACAGCTTGACAACGACGCAGCATTATCTGTGTGATACTTGGAATATTTTCTTGAAGAATTAGCTCCTATTCTATAATTAACACTTCAGTGAGCTTTGCAGTGTTTGAGATGAGCCTATCAAGCAAGTCTCAAATGTGTTCAATTGGATTTAGGTGAAGGCTAAATGAAAATCATTTCATTATGCGGATTTCATGATGCCGTGAGTAATTTGACGTTATGGCTGCAGCATGTGGCCTGCCATTATCGTGCATTAAAAGGAAATCAGGGCCGATACTACATGCTGCGGTCAACACATCTTCGAACATGTTTACTATGTAAGCTTGAGCACACAACCGCCCAAGAACCACGACGATATCTGTGCTCTCGTCAAAACGAATTCCACCCCATACCAGCATAGAACCACATCCAAATTTGTCATATTCCTGGACTGCCGCCTGTATTGGTCTCGCCGTCTGTAAACAGAGAGACTACCATTGTAATGTGTTAGACGTAATGGTGATTCGTAGGCCAGTTGACCACGCCTTCGTGAATATTCACACGGTATCGCTTCCAAAGTCTGTAGATAACAGAAGGACTCCTAGATTATTTCCTACATAACGGATAGTTTAACCCTGTTCAAGCAAAGCGATAGCTAGGGAGACATGCAATTCAGTCAGATCTGGCATTATGTCCAAAATCATCTCGGTAAAATGAATAACAATACTAAAAAGACTCACTTAAATCTCTATTAAAATTCAAAAGACTTGAAAAACTATTTAAAATGTGTTTTCTGTGATTAGAAGATAAAGAAAATTCAATGGTGTCACTTTGTTTTTAGACTCTTTATTACTGTATTCAGAACTAATTGCGAACTACTAACATAAGAAGATATTTTTGAGTGACATTAGGCTCGCTATTTTACTGTAAAGGAATTCCGTTTTCTGGTAAAGTCCTGAGTATAGGGGATAGAAGTGGAATAGCATTTGTTAGTACTAGTTGAGACCCCTAAACAGGGTTCCACTAGGATTCCACTACAGTCTCATTCCGTCTGGTGCAGGTGTTAACTGGGCATGGGTGCTTCGGCTCATACCTGCACCGGATCGGAAGGGAGGAAGCGGCAGCGTGCCACCATTGTCCCGCGGTGGAGGACACGGCGCAGCACACCCTGGAGATGTGCCCGTCGTGGTCCGATCTGCGCACCAACTTGGTCGCAGCAGTTGGGCCAGACCTCTCGCTTCCCAGCGTGGTAAAAGCTATGCTGGGGGGCGATGGGGCCTGGGAAGCGGTCGCCTCCTTTTGCGAAGAAGTAATTTCGCAAAAGGAGGCCGCGGAGCGTGCGAGGGAGGAGGACCCCCTTGCTGCGCCACTGCGAAGACGTCGAAGGGGTGGGAGAAGGCGATTGAATAATCGCCTTCCCCCTCCCAGTGGTGAGTAGCGAGAGACAGGCGCGGGGGCGTCTTCTCTCGCATTGCACATACTCACCACCTCCGTCGGGCGGGAATGGCCAAACATTCCTGGTCATTCCCGGGCCCCTCCTGCTGGGAGGGGTGTGTAGGCCCCGCTGCAAAAGCGGGCGGTCGTAGAAGGAGGACTGGACGCAAAGGCTCTGCCGGTCTCCCAGTCCTCCTCCACACAAACGATGCTGGAATGTCGCTGGGTTGTTTAGTGGGTACAGTCCCCTGGGGGAGTGAAATAGGGGATCTTAACGGAACGAGCGAGAAACGTTCATGCTCTTTTGTAGAAATTTCTTCGAGACTGTTTGTACATTATTTAGTGGTCAGAAATAATTAAAACCTTAAGCAAAAAAAATTGTTCTACAAAAAAGTTTTGTTCCCCTAATTTTTTCAGTAGTATATATATATATGTGTGTGGATTCAGAGCGTTCCATTACCATGCCGATTTCGTAATTTTAAATTCAGAGATAGAAAAAGCACTAGCGATGTCATTCAGTAAAATAACAGGTTCAATCATTGTGAGATTAGGTGCTAGAGAATTGAATTATTATCAGACAAGGCCATGGTACCACTTTAGGTAAATATTGTAATTTGATGAATCTAATATAATGAAATGAAACAACACGTACGGTTTAGATCACTTTTAGTGCGGTCGATTTGCACAATAGGGTTATACCAGTATAAAAATCAGCATTCGTATTTAAACGTTCGGAAAGAAATCTTTTAATAATAATGCACCAATATGAATTATTGACATTAGCTGTCATTCTCAACGAATAACGCGCGCGCGTAATTTTATTTGATGTATGAAGACATTAATGATGCAGTCTTCCATGCAAGCAAAGGCGAATTTAAACATTATTTGACATGCAAAACTAAGTTTTCAATACATATAACTGCGAAAAACATAATTATGATGATTGTTCAAACTCTTCCATTATTACGAAGCTCAACTATCAACTCGCAGTTGTCAATAATGATCATTAAAGATATATCTTCGGACATTTGTAGCTGTTTTCAAAGCTTTCCGAACGGTGTAAGAAAACATATAAGCACTAACTTTGCCTAGACCGTCCCAAAACGAACGCCTAAAATGATGACTTAGAATTTGTGGGTATTTATTCTTGCTAACAGTAGGCTATACGAACGCCCTGTTTGCTTTCATTACCAACCTATCTAATGGATTTTGCTGAAATTGGTGCGACATTGACTTTTATAAAAGCGGTGAGTTCATCGGTGGCGTAGACTTGACACTTATGAGCTCACTACTTCCCGTGTAGATTATGGCTTTATCCTTTACACGTGTAATGGTCTAAAAAGATATATGCATAGAATATATATTATATAGCTTGAAGTGTTCGCAGGGGAGTTTGGCTTTCATAAGAGATCAACTAGGTTGTGCAGAGTTCGTATATTTTATTAATTACTGGGTTGGTTGAGTGTGACAGATGTCAAATATGACATCTGTCACACTATCAATAGAATAACAAAACTGTTCTTATTAGTAGGTGTATGAAAAATAAAAGTAAGTGTAATATAGTTATACGGCCAAGGGTATTATAGTTGCACGAATTATTCTTCCACTGTACCATCAAGGGAGCAAGAGCCAAGCATACACAGGAAAACTCTCAAAAAATCGGGAGAAGGGGTAGTATTGTAGTCAAGAAAACTTAAACAGTTCCATAATGTCAGAGCAAAGACAAGTCCATAATTTAGAACTGAGTAGTAATAAGACCTATTTTTTACACGGTTGACTTTATTTTTAAGCACTTCATAAATAGGAACGTAAACTTGATGATATTTTTTCTGTTTATAATGAAAGCCAAAGTTTAACAGCAATCTCGCCTGGTAGAAAGCGATGAAATAGCATAGAAGATTGCCACAATCTTATGAGTCTTGTCATCTCATTGAAGAAAGGCCAAAGAAGGATAATGAATTGTAGAGCAGTCACTGCACACTATACACAGGCTGGGCACTTTGTGTCAATATTCGCTCTAGGGTTTGACCTTTACTAGCGCATTATTATAAGGAAAGCCTGTATGCTTTGTTATCTATTGAGTATTTATTATCTATAGAGGCTTGAATTTTTTTTAATGTTATGAGGTGATGAGGCGGACCTGTTACCCACCTGATGATTTTAAGCGTCACGCCTGTCGTTTGCAGTTGAAGTGTTAAGTAAGTTATTTTGGACTGATAATTTTTTGAATTGAAATTCTCGTTAGTTTCACACATATTTAAATATTGTAAATTAAACCGGCAAAAAACACTCACGTTGAGGATCGAATACGTCGCATCTGATATGCTCGAAACCCGGGTGGTTTCGAGAATATCAGATGCTCATCAACAGGGTGAGTGCGCAGCTGCGTCTGCGAGCTCCCGGCATTAAATATTGGTCTGATAAATCCGTTTTTTTTACGTTATTGTGACGGATCAAGCTGATGCTTAACATCAGATGCCCACCTGATGTTAAGCGGATTAACCTCTGCCTATAACAACTGTATTTCGTCATGTGACGAATTACACTGCGCCCGACACACTGAGACATACAGTTGTTAAGTCTATGTGCCTGTAATTTTTCTGGCTTTCAAGGACTGCTGCCGGAACACACTGCTAGGTGCTTGGAGAAATATTTTCTACTTTTGAGTGTGGTAGCTAACCAGAAGAGCATTCGCAAAATGCCATTCCGCTATGCAATACATGGGTACTACTACCCATGCATTAGTTCTTAATATCAGGGGATAATACATGAAATTTTCGTTTTGTAATGAAGAATTAAAAATATATTTTTGTAGGATGAATATACACTTATCAAAAGTGCCTAGCGATCATGTCTATTTTGAACTATAAAAAATATTCAAATAATATTTACCAAATTTAACTATCCAGACTGGTTTTTTAATTTGATTCCTATGTTTAAGATAACAACGAATCCCTATATTATGTACGAAAAAAGAAAAAAATATGTGTAATATGAAAAAATGAAACCTAACTCAACGTCGTCAATCAAATGGCAAAAACGAAGAAAAAATATTGTTGCTTTATTTATTTTAAAATTATAATTAATAATGGTCTGTGTTTCTACCATTTACACTAATCACACATGCACAGCGATTTGGCATGCTTAAAATCCGTTTATCAAAATCACTTTGAGTAATGGCCGACCACGTTCTTTGTAACAAAAGCTTTTGTGGGGTATGCACGGCATTCATACTTGGCAGAGCTCTTCTTTGTAGCATATCCTATGCATGTTCAATGGGGTTGAGGTCTGGCGATTGAACAGGCCACGGCAGAACGTTGATGCGAGCATCGGTAAGAGTGCGAGATACGACTCTAGCCGTGTGTGGACGTGCATTATCGTGCATCAAGTAGAAAATCTGTCGCCAAGCGCCCAACCGTGTGTTCCAGCAGCTGTCCTTGAGAGCCAGTAATTCTAGGTTAGCCTGAACAACATCTACCACTACATCATCACTTACCATCAGGTGAGATAGTGGTCAAAGGCTAATTTATCAGGAAAAAAAAAACAGACGAATTACCCAAACGGCTTCGCAAAGGAATGATCACTTCTGAATCAATACTTTCCGCATAAATCTGAGCATTGAGGTTGCCCCAGATCCAAATGAGATCTGTTCTTCCACCGTGCCAAATACCGGACCAAACCATTATTCTTCCCCCTCGATATGGGTGAACTTGACGGAATTTTAAACGTTCTTGACGTCCACAGCTCCTCCAAACTTGAGTACGTCTTGTATCACGCCGCATACTGAAACGATACTCGTCAGAAAAGCACACGAACAAAATCCTCTATTGCGACAATACTCGAAAACGTACTCGATCCCTAGGAACTTCTGATGTGTGTATTTACATTACTAAAGTATCGAATCCTCATTGTCATTCTATAAAAAAGAAAACAGAAAAAAAGCAGAAACACGGTAACTGCTACGCAGTATCAATCTGCATGCAACACGAGGTGCCAAGTCAGTGGAATGTGCTGAAGGTGACATCGCGTCATTTTTGTTTTGTTTTTCAAATTGTGTTTTTATTTCCAATAAATTTAAAGAAAAAAATCCAAATCTCGGAAAAAGTTTTCGTTACATGTCATGATTCAGTCAGAAATCCCTTCATTTCTGTACCGATTTAACAAGGTAAGGCAAGCTTCAACGCGCGCTGCTCTCTAAATATCACTCAAATCACCAATTTATCAAGATTTGGCATTTTACCGATTTGCTGCAAATAAATTAATGTTTTATTGAATGATATACATTTTTGACGTTCATCAAACATTAATAGTTGATATCTTTACTTGCTAACTTAAAAGTATTAGTTTAGAACAATTTTAGCACTACTTCATTATTTGAATTTTGTATATCACTACGATACATGAAATAAAAATAAAATGCGATTAATTTTGAATCTAACAGAAAGGCGAGTAGATTTGTACATAAAGCCCTTACTGTCCTCAAAATAGAACCAGACCTGGGTTTGAAAGTGATCTTCTGTATTGTTTTTAATGGGATTTTGACTGTAAAAGCACTGGGCCCACATGATGTCTGGAACTGTAACCTCTGCCTATAACAGATCGTTGCTGCTGCGCTCGTCACCCTGATACATACAGTTGTTTAGTCCCATGTGCCCGTATTTAGCTCAGCGAACTTATGCCTATCCTGTGCCATAAATAGGTCTTGCACGCTGGAAATACTGGTAATATTAAAAGATGTGCTTGTAAGATTATTATGCTAGATAGCGACTTAAAGTTAAAAAATCAGAACTTAATAAAGTAGGTATTCAATCAGTACTCAAGTAAAAATATTAAAATCTCATATACAAAATAAAGTTTTAAAAGTATACTTACTAGTCATGTTTCAGTACACGCAATAGACTATTTTTTAACAGATGTTTAATAAAAGAAAATAAAAACGAAGGGCTACGTAAATATTTATAGACATGGAACCAATACAACCGGAATCCAATAGCAATTAGGATGTTTGATCGAATCGTACCAAATTGAGAAAAATCCGATTTTATTTGAATTTACTTAACGAATTGCCGGTTTTATAGCTAACATTTATTTGTGTATTTTAAAATAAAACAATATTTTGTGCGACACAATAGGCTTTTTTTGTCGATTGTAACGAGAATTAAATTCACAGAGAAGTATGCGTAAATGTGTCCTTTGAAGTATAAGGTTTTTTACATACATGTTATGTCGTAAAATATAAATTAAATGCTTATTCATAAATAAGGTGGTGGTGTCCGCCCACAGTTTCACGTGTAATCGTTATGTTACGCCGATTCAAACAAAAGTACGGGGTTAACTTCGACCAAAGTATTGTAGGCATGTAAGATGGTCGAAGGATTAAAATTTGTACACTAAGATAACCTTGGGTACTTCGGCACCTCTATATACGTTATCAAACAATTTTAATTAAAAAGATAACAATTATGGAAAAACGTTCTATTATTGAGTTTATGACAATCGCTATAAAATTAAAACTAGTTGACATTTTTATGTAATAGTTATTGATTTATATAATTAGAAATAAAGGGTAAAAATAAATGTTGCATATACAAATTATTAGAGCACGAAGTTTATCGTCCCGGGCGGGAGTCGACCCCGCGTCTTCCAATTTCGCGCCGGCCTAAACCACTCGACCATCGGAACATACTCTTTCGAGTGAAACTTTGTACTCAAATTGTATTACTTTTTTTTTTATGGGATAGGAGGGCAAACTAGCAGGCGGCTCACCTGGTGGTAAGTGATCACCGTCGCCCACAAACATCCGCAACACCAGAGGTATCGAGGATGCGTTGCCGGCCTTTGAGGAGGGAATATGCTCTCTTCTTAAAGGCCCCTAAGTCGTATCCGTTCGAAAATACTGCACCTGGCAGCTGGTTCCATATTGTGGCAGTGCGAGGTAGAAAATGCCGTGAAAATCGCAAAGTTGTGGACTTCCAGACGTCGACAAGAAATTTATGAAACATCATGCTTTGTCGAGACGTCCGATGGCGAAATTGAGCTGCAGGTAGTAAATCGTAAAGTAAAGTACGTTAACCGTTATAGGGGACGGTGCACGGTCATCAACCAGATTACTAGACTTAATTGATTTGAAGCAGTGATGGCTCAGTGGCATTGGCTATGGACTGCCGCGCAGCAGGTCCATGGTTCGGATCCCGCCCAGAGCTTGAGCTTCACCGCATGGTGGAAGGGCATTTTGTGAATGCCCGCCTGGCTAGCGACCACCCTCAAGTAGAAAGTCTGTCGCCAAGCACCGAAAGGTATGTTCCGGCAGTAGTCCTTGAGAGCCAGTGAAATTACAGGCACAATGAGACTTAACAACTATGTCTCAATGTGACGGATGCAGTACAATTCGTGAGTTGTCATGAATTGCAACTGTTATAGGCAGAGGTTAGTCCACTTAACATCAGGTGGGCCTCGAGCTTGTTCCGTCACAATAACATAAAAAAAAAATGATTACAAGCACTATTGCGTGCTAAGCGACAATTACATTTACAAAATATCAGAGCATAAAACTTTTCAGTCACAAGGTTTTTGGAAAAAATGTATTTGCGGACAACTCCCAAACGTCAATGATTTATAAAACCTTTTTTGCTTGATTGTCTGGAATGCAATAAGGATAAAATTATCCTTATATTAGGACTTATAATAAGGATAATTTGCAGTAGTGTATTTCATGATCCGTTTTTATTGATATGTTACTTTTTAGTTCTTGTGCAATTAAAATGTTTTCTATCTATCTAATACTATCTAATGTTGAGGGTGAAAGTTCCAAAGACGAACAACTTCAATCACACATAAGCAAACTTTTTAATGAAGTACTGAACCACAAATGCGATTTACGAGTTCTGAACTGTCTCTGCTTGTAACAAGGGTAAATGTGTAGGATCACGCGTAAAGCAAAGACCTGGTGATTCCATCAATATAAATTCAACAAAAATCAATTAGTTTATCAAAAAACAATACCTACATATTATTTATGAGGATAAATGATCGAAATGTAACTAGGTGCACATACAAATATATCCTTATATTTTCAACATTTGAAACAATGAAAGTATGTTTTGTCTCAGGAGAAATCCAGAACTGGTATTTATAGGCACACAAGCAGAACCCCTATGTCATATGTTGAAGAAATTATCCGTACCTTTGTACTTCAATGAAAAAGACGTACGCATTTTTTATAGGTAAAACGTGGGGCATGTAAAATATTCAATGATATATCTAATTGTTGGTAAAATTGGGGACCTTTGTATAAAAACCCGCATTGGCCTAATAAAGTACTTCTAGAATCAATAGTCGCGATGGCCCCGTAGATCACATAACAGTATCACGAGATCATTTTTGAAAGCGTAATCCCACCGCCAAGATGTATGATTAACTAACTCTTAAGTATTTTGTATCGTCATATATTTTCCAGATATTTTTTCGTATTGTGTCATAAGGGAGCGGGCCTGGTGCCATACTGAGTACAGTTGTAGACTCTGGATATACAAGAGTGCCCGCCACGGCAGCACTGGACCGCGCCGCACTAACTTTGAATAGAGTTTTGAATATTTATATCGAGCTAAGTAATACAAAATATGAAATTTTTAATTACAGGCACAAGAGACTTTTAACATTAGGTGATCCTTCTGCTTATTCCGTCAAATACACATAAACAAACACAAACCAAAATCTAAAACATTAAAAAAAAACATCTCTAAATGTTTGCTAGGACTATCAGAAGTCAACCCTAAGAGTTTGTTAGTATTTTACCAATAACCCTGTATAGTAAAAATCTTTTAGCCAGAAAAAAATAACAATAAATTAGCTTGGGCATTTTGCCCGACTGGTTAACTACCACCTTCAAGTAGGAAATCAGTCACCAAGCACCTAATGATGTGTTCTGGCAGGTATCCTTGTGAGTCCTATGCCATTATATGTTAAGCTGACTTACCACCTTCGAATTAATCATCACTTAAGAGTACAAGGAAAGTAGCTTCACGGGAGATTGTGGTCAAAGGCTGAATGGGTATAGTATAACTATATAAAATCAAAAGAAAAAAATGCCCGACCTGGATATTGATCCGGTGTCACGAGATTCTAAAACGATATTTTTACATACACCAAAAAGGTTACCGATTTATCCTATACATATAAACAGTTTATATATGTTGCTTTATAAAGTTTCCAAAAGCTTTGTATAAATCTGTGGGGCCACTGAAAAAACCGATTTCTATTCGTCGATTTTCACTCGGGTCACGTTTGGTCAGACCCAAGAGGTCGATTCACGATTAAGTACAGCTTTTACCGTTTGTGGTAAATCCTCAGTACCTACGCTTCCTTAAGAAGTTTTCAATAGATCCGCTTTGGTTAAACATTTCTTGTATTTCAAAGCTAACAAGCTCTTTTGATCTGTTTGTATTTTATTTATCTACAAATAAAATACAAACAGATGAAGGATACAACGAAATAACACAGAGTTTCATAGATTTATTTATACAGGCATTCCAAAATTTTAATATTAGCTGCCATTATGAATATATATTTATATATTACCTTTGGCACTCGTTTGACGAAGCTTGAGTTTGGAATGATACGTAATTTTTTTTATGAAATCGCCTTTTATATGTTTTGTTCTCTTCCTCAGCATGAATTCAGTGCTTGCTTTCAAAATGCTTTTAAAAATTAAGCACTATAATTTAAACATGGTTGGGTTAAATTATCCACGGTGATTTATTTTTGTAAAGGCGGTAACTAAGGACAATGTGACAGTTGTTAGGTGACTCTTTGAAGGAAAACGAGAAATGATCTTATCTATATATCTCTTAGATGTAATAAGGAAAGTCGAGGTTAATTAGGTATCGGTATGAGCCTAATTCAAAAGTTTAAGCATAAATATTTAACAATCCGGACACTTTGTTATCGCCAGATAGCTTCCGAACTCATATCAGTCCAAAAACAGGCACGTGTCGATTGTAACAAATAAGTTTTGATGAAGGTTAAGAAGCTGGCTTCGTAAAAGAAGGATGGATGGATGATCATTGTTATGATAGGGAAATGAAACAACAGTCCTAATAATTAGTCTTCGAAGGTGTCAGCAAACCAACAAAGCTGAAATAAGCAGTGGTTTAAGACGATAATTTCGGTTATGTGCCACTAGAAAAATACCTAACAATACATTTTGAATTATGCACAACTGTTTGGCTGCTCAAGTTTCTAGGATTTAAAAATGTTATGAGTCAAGGCCAAGATCTCACGGCCTCATGCACTACGATCATTTTAGTCTTCTGAAATGGAAGGCTCGTATCCAGTTAACATCTTTGATCTATCACAGTGTGATTTCGTTCTTTTCCTCAAAATAAAAGAATCTATGGGAGGATTTTCATATGAGGAGCCAGCCAATTATATCCGTCAACCAAAACGTGGCAAACATGCATGTACATGAATATCCCTGGTTAATCTATTTTTAATAATGGTGGTAAGAAAAAAATTTTAATAAAAATTTAAAAAAAAAATACAAAAAGTTGTGTTTTAGGGCCACATTTTTCCATATTCAGACATATTTTTTTTATCTAATTATATATCAGCCCATAAAATGGTAACCGACCAAATTAAAAACTTATTTTAAACAGCCACCATTTGTTTACCTAATTAGGTGATCATTGAGAAACCGGCCATAAGTTAAACAAAATGTGCTCTATGTACTAAAACTTTAATACGCAGTGTACATGCAGCGTTATACTTTGGGTGTTAGGCCTATTAGCCAGCCGCCTGTCGCCACTTATGCGATGCCATATCGGATAACACGATTCCGTCGAATTCCCTTCAATTCCGGAGTAATAGCTTTCATTCCACGTACTGAATATTATTTGTCTGTACTTTTGCGTTTTTGTTTTGGCAACCCTAGTTTGAGAAAATGAGTATCTTGTAATAGAGGAAATGTATGATCAGATAGGACGATTTCAAATCGACGCATAAATTACTTTTGCTCGACTGCCGCTGTTGTGCGTGTGTGTATTTCCTATCGAATAGCAAGACAAAATAGCAGGCGGCTCATCTGGTAGTATATGATCACTGTCACCGACGGACATGGGTTGCCGGCTCTTGAAGAGGATATAATATGTGCTATCTTGAAGATCCTTAGTCATATCGGTTCGGAACTACTTCACATGGCAACTGAATCCACATTGGGACAGTGTGAAGCAGAAACTGCCGTGAGAACAGCGCGCTGTAGACTTCTACACTAATGAAATTTATGAAACGTCAGGCTCTCTCAGGATCCAATGACAAAATTCAGCTGCTGGTTTTAAACCGAACAGTTCCTCGAAACTTGCCCCCGATAGATACGTAAAAGAAAAAGAGTGACCCAACATCTCTGTGTATTGCCAAAGAGTCCATCGATGGAAGCTTGATCTTCGACGATTCGAGTCGTTCTGCGTTGAATGAGGTCAAATGGAAGAACCTGGTACTGTGTAGCCCCCGCCCAAAGGGAAAGCAGTTAGTACCTTATGTGAGACTGAACCTGAGCGTTATAAAGTTGAAAGCGATGGGCTGACGTGACATATCATCTCGCTTTGCCGAAAACATCAAGTTTCTTAGAAGCTCACTTAGCCTTACCTTCCAAGTGACATTGAAATTAAAACTTAAATACACATATTTGAGTCCCTCCTCCTATTTTGGAAGTAAGTTGTAAAGATATTGTACGCAATAAAAAACTAAAAGTTGCCTCCATTCGACGCCTATAAAAGGGCACGTAAATGTATACGTTTTTTAGATTACTTTCCAAGTTTTGTCATTTTTCAGGCGAAAAACTTGAGCGGGTTTCGTGAAGATATTCATAAATAATAATAAGGCGACAATCTAAACAACCAGAATATTAAACAGCTAAACAGATCAAATATTAAACGTGTATAAAAGTATCAATATTGTTTATATCTTCTAAGAATATTTATAAAATAAATGTTTTCATGGCAGGAGGGCATTGCCTCATATGGGATGCTACTTGCGTGAGCATTTTTGCGGCTTGCCACCTGCTCACTACCCAGAAAGTCGCCGGTGGGGGTGCAGAGGCGGCCGCGTTGGGTAAGCACAATAAAAATGCTGCCTTGGAATTGGCGTACGAGTTAATGCCGTTTTCTGTAGTGACAGGGCCGTGGTGTTCAGAGGCCAAGAAGTTTGTGGCGGATCTAAGGCGGCGCTTGCGAGATAGGACGCGAGACCCACGGTCATTACAGTAAATACATTGTACAGAAAACATTGTACAATGTATTTACCTCGCAATACAGCGGGGAACCTAGCTAACTAACCGGCTAGCCTAACGTTTGGGCGAGCGAATTATATTTTTCTTAAGACTTAGGGCCTGTATCAGAATGTTCGAGTAAGTTCCGGTTATACTACCCACAACATAAAATAACTGAATGATAAAAATGACAGTTAACATGCAGCGCGTTTCAATCTTTAACCGATGGATAGGCTAAATCGATGACTGTGAAACGCAAAGATAGTGTTTTATTTATTAAATATTTTCTGGGTAGTATAACCGGAATTAACTCGAATATTTTAAAACAGGCCTTTAATCTTTTAAGATTTAATGTCAAGTCATTTTGTTGACGAAATATTCGTTTTTTGATTACCACTTTACATAAATTATGACGTTTGTCTTTGGCATTGTTAAATTAGGTTTTTAGTTTATCGTCAACACAATCGTCACTCTAAAAAATATTTGTTTTGGAAGAACATAATTGTACCTATAATACATTGCTAAATACCACATGTATGCATTAAAAATTTACTGAATATTACGGCATTTAAAAAAAATGTTTTCAGTTTCTTGTCAATATGTGCCTGTATAAAAATAGAGGCCAAAGCCACAACTTTACTAATGACAACGAGTCAGCCGAATCTTTTCAGCAATCAGTAAAAGAGATTACGATTTCTTTTGATGGCGATACGGTTGATGTCGGGAATTTGCTGTTTCTAATGAAGAGAAAAACCACGTTGCAGTATTTATACATTATTATAGATATTAAGTTAATAATTAAATTAGAAGCTTGTGGTTTATTATAAGCGTTTATTCATGATGACAATTTTTTGGCATCTATCTAACATTATGTTTATATACGTTTCAATTTTTTTTATCGCGTATGAATGTTAATGTCGATAAAATCAGAAAGAGGACATTTCTGAAGAATTAAAGTCACCGATATAATTTTTAGAATTTGCACGTTGTGGCAATTGGCAGGCCACATTGCTCGACGAACCGATAACCGATGGGGAACAAAGGTTCTCGAGTAGTTACCAAATTTCACAGGAAGACGTAAAGTTGGCAGGCTCACTAGGTGGACTGACGACATCGTGAGAGTCGTGGGGATAACCAATAGCTTAGAAGTGGCTAATAGCTGTTCATTGTACATAGAGGTTCTATGGGGCTAGGCATTTGCCTAACAAATGTTCAACAGTGGATGTATTTTTTATATAAAAATGGACAAGTTCTTGGCAAAAAAATGTTCCTTTAAAAGCGAAAGTTTAGTATAGTGTGGAGCTTGCCCAGAAGAAGCCAATATTGTACTTCTATTGGGTATTTTATTACATTATCGTAAGAAGAAAACTCGAACCACGAGCGTGATCGCAAAATATCCAGCATTCCCAGACCAAATTAGTACAAAGATTATAATGGTTAAATAAAAAAAAGCTTTACAAAATTATAACAAGAGGAAAAAAGATAGTTATGTGCGGGATTCGTCCCCTCTCCGTCCACTACTATAGCCGATAGATGCTCTGTCCGCCAAGCTAACATATGATTCATAACTCTCATTTATCCTCTCGTCTTAAACATCGTATGGGGATGGAGTGACACCTATAGTTCAACTTACGTTGTACGAGCGTACCCCGGCTAAAGGGGTGAATGTCGCGGGTTCGATTCCCGCACATGACTATAATTTTTCCTCTCATTATAATTTTCTTCTCATTTTAAGATCATTGAGAAGCATGGTTGGAGTCGAACGGAGTGGCAGGATAAGGAATAAAGGGATAAGGGAACGATGTTCCACGAGGGAATGAGGATGTAGTGACAAAAGTCGAGAAAGGTATGTTAAGATATATGGACATGTGGAGAGAATTAATGAAGTGAGAATGACTAAACAGGTACACATGGGACAAGTCTTTCCTCTTGGTGGGTCTTCTCCTTTCAGAAGACCTAGTCGTTCCGAAATCAGATTGAAGACGTTCTGAAAAAAGGCCAGGTCAGGAGTATTCTAGACCGACGCTTATGTATGAAAGGATTGATGAGGATAGATGAAGCGAAAGGGATATGTAAGGATCGTAGTAAGAACACAGATCTTACTACGATCCTTACATATTCTATCTGTGGTCTATGCCTACCCAACGGGAAAGAGGCGCGAGTGCGAATTTATGTATGTATGTCTTTCTTATGTAATCCGCGGAACAAGAGTTATTACAAAAATAAAATTATTAAAAAAAATATGCTTGTATTCACACCACTATTGAGACTATTTTATACAACAACCAAATACAATAAATAAATTCAGTTACAAATTAAGTATATCAACAAAATAAACATTTATCTATTCAATTAAATTTAAATGTTTTGTTGTTAAAAGCTTGCAATTAAAGCAAGGGATGCGAGTCACCCCAGTGCGTTGGAAATTTGCATGTAAACGAGGGGCCAAGATTGCGTCGCCTCGACCGCGCGTCGCGTCGCTCTAATCACTGCGTAGCAATACTTTATAATACGTCACAGAAACAATAAAATAATAGTATACAGTATACCACTCAAAAATTACAATCTATAGATATATAATCGAGCTTGAGGAGTGACTGCGCCAAATTTTATTCTACCTGGACTTATCAACTTTCATTGAAAATTCAAGTCCAGTAATTACATCCAGTAACAATAGTTACAAGGTTGATAGTAATGGCTCTTTTAATATTTAGCAGTACAACTGTGAAACAGCAGTGAAAATTTTAACCTAACAGTAATATTATCAACACAACGCTGTGACTTGGTTAAACGATGAACCAAGTCACAAACTTAAAGCGAGAATTTATATAGCGATAAATTCCACCACTAAAATGTATGAAATAATTTGTGGGAGTCGTACCATGATAATTCAAAGCATATAAAATTCTTTGAAGTGTTGGAATTCTAAATTTTTTTTAAAAGTATTTTTATTTCTTTTTAGTGACAGCGTAGCAAAAATACCAAAAATACCTACTTTTATGGAATCAGGTATAAATTTAAGTAAAAATCATGTTCACGGCTATTTTATAAAACTCCACTAACGAAAGTGCTAGTACAGTAGAGTATTTTATAGAATCGTAATACTTGAAAAAATCGGCGTAACTAAAAAACTATAAAACAGTAAAAATTTGAAGAGAAATACAAAGTAATGTCTCAAACCTAAATATTAGTTATGACATAATTTTACATAGATAGATTGTTTAAGAGAAAATTATATTTCACACTCTGTAAATGCGTAAGTTTGCGAGTGAGTGTCTGTATATTCGTTACTCCTTCACATTGAAATGGCGAAACTGATTTGGATGAAACTCGGAATATACCTACTGCGAACAGCGCAGGCGCGTAACACAGGCACGGCACTACTTGTAGTCAGCCGTTTGAAGTCGGTAGCGTCTGCAACTGCAAGCAGCAACTGATGCGCGCCCGCGCTTCGGGACTGCCCCACTGCGCTTGCAGCTGCCCCGGCGCTCGGAAGTCATTTCATAGAAATACATACAAACCAGTACTGCCGCTGCGGTTGCATGCAGCCGCGGCACGCGGCAGCGTCGCTCGGAATCGAACCTTGAAGGACCAAGCTGGATGCTACATACATTGATGAAAACTGGTTGAAGTTTGCGGCACACTGTGCCGCTAACATGGACAAATGACACTGAAGCATCTCGCTTCGAAGGTTTCCGAGGAAAAAGGTGGGGTGTTTAGGAAATACATGCAGAAAAATTAAAAAAGTTTACAGTTCTTTTACAATATTTATCCGAATAACACAATTATAATGGACAACGCCTCAAAGGTCCTGTCCAAATCAACAAAATGCAAGAATAAGAAAGTAGATTCAGTGGCATGGCCGCAGTAATAAAGAGTGGAAGATGAGGGGAATTTATCGCAAGCAGAGCTAATAAAATTAGCATAGTAAATGAAACCAATTAAACCTCAACGTATTATGTAATTGACAAATAGGTAGAAGAACGTAGGCATAATGCTATAATCTTACCTTTATATCACTACCGATATCTACTTCCAACTTATTCGGGCATAAATTACCATACAGTTGTAATCGATTACCTATCGTAGATAAATATATCGATACCTTTTTTAAGAATTCGAATATTGTGTCTCCATTTCTTGGAAGAAGCTTTTTAGATTTGTTTTTCCTGTAGATACACTGCTCTAAGTTTTTTTCCACTTGTAACATCTTTACTGTGTAGAATTGGTTTGATTGATTTGTAATTGAAAAGAAGATTTGATATGTCCTTAAATAACTTTTTTTCGAACTACCCACAAAAATTAACTGCCACGTTGGTGTGTGTGTATAAACGTGCCACTTTCGAGTCTGGGTTGATAACCGGATAGGACAGTTGTGTTCTTCTCATAAAAATATGCTCAGTAGCAGCCTGGAGTCTGATTAGCGCTGGCAGATAGCAATGCAGTAGCCCCCTAGTACACAGCACCAAAACATATCTGTCGAGACGTGGGTGTCATCACTGCCTGCTACTTTAAGAATTATTATTCTGATATGAATCACGCGTTGGACTGACCAGATCAAGTCTGTCATCGGAGGTTTACTGAACCAGTGCTGCAGAATGACCTCCAGCAGTCAAAGGTGGCGAAGCACTCGTAGCGAAAAGCAACGTCCGCCGTGGTCAGGAGTGATGGGTGACCGCTAGTGACATTTCTACTGAGCGCTTCCATGCTTCGGAGGGAACGTGAAGCCGTCGTCCCGGTTGTTGTCTTACGATGGCAGTCGTTACAGCATGGTGGCAGGGTATTTTGCCAATGCCTGCCTGGCTAGCTACCATCCTCAAGTAGAAAATTTGTCGCCAAGCACCTAACGGTGCGATCTGGCAGCTGTCCTTGAGAGCCAGTAATTCTAGGCTAGCCTGAACAACATCTTCGACCACATCATCACTTGCCATCAGGTGAGATAGTGGTCAAAAAAAACATCGTGAGACGCATCACATCTGCCCGAGCCAGTACTACTACTGCATAGCGATCACGACCGCTCTGCCAAGAGCGTACCGATTAAAAAGAAGAAGATATGAATGGTTAATGTATTCAGAAAATAATAAAAATATACTACAAGAAAATAAAATCTGATAAATAAATAAATTGTTCCATTTATTTACTTAGCAAAGCTTTCAATTATTAAAGCGGGAAGTATAGGTACAACTTAGAAGCAATTTACGCTAAAAGCTTGTAATTAAAGGAAAAGGCGTGAGTCGCGCCGTGTAGAGGCTCTGTTGGGAATTTGCATGTAAACTAGCGATCATGATTACGTTACTGATCTCATGGCCGTCTTGGTCGATTACCAACCACAGCTATATATATATACATATTTAATTAACCTACTGATACGCTGCAACAAGTCAATCTACACTAATATTATAAAGAGGAAATATATGTATTTTAGTAGGCAACGAATAACTTTTGAAGCAGTGATGGCTCAGTGGCATTGGCTATCGACTGCCGCGCAGCAGGTCCATAGTTGGAATCCCACCTAGGGCTTGAGCTGACGCGTGGTGGAAGGGCATTTTGCGAATGCCCGCCTGGCTAGGGACCACCCTGAAGTAGAAAATCTGTCGCCAAGCACCTAACGGTGTGTTCCGGCAGCAGTCCTTGAGAGCCAGTGAAAGTACAGGCACATGAGACTTTAGCAACTATGTCTCAAAGTGACGGGCACAGTGCAGTTCGTGACTTATGATGAAATGCATCTGTTATAGGCAGAGGTTAGTCCGCTTAACATCAAGTGGGCATCTAGCTTGTTTCGTTTCAATAACATAAAAAAAAACTTAAAAACTACTAGACCGATTTGTATGAAATTTGGTATGGAAATAGTTTGAGAGCCAAGGAAGGATATAGGGTAGTATTTATCCAACTGCGCAAAAAGAGGTTAATGGTTTTGCACGATAACCGACATACGCGCGGGCGGAGCTGCGGCCGGAAAGTTATAAAGTATATGCGGTGAAACTTCCACCATGCGGTGAAGCTCAAGCTCTGGGCGGGATTCGAACCATGGACCTGCTGCGCGGTAGTCCATAGCCAATGCCACTGAGCCATCACTGCTTCAATCTAAACAATTTCAAATGTCAGACATCTTTTCTTAGCCGTGAGGTAACTAATAATATTAATTCTGTAATTAAATAACTTAAGACATTCATTAACTGATTGAGATTAATAACCACTCGAAAAAAAAATACCCAAGATGAGATTCACTTCAGAAACAACCATGGGCTTTTTAAACAAGCTAAGTAGTACATACATACATACATATTTATAGTACATACATTCATAAATTTTTCATAAATGCATAATTCTCTATTCAGTCTAAAAAGTATTATTTTTAAGACCTTTCTTGATCCAATCTATCTTTCTTGATCTAATCTGATGCCAACTAAAATAGTAACAAATATTAATTACTATAGATGATAAAGACTATAGATATAGTGATGAAAAATCTTTTTCTTACTATTTATTGAATATTTATTAAACATGCCATGTCATAATATATTAATAAAGCTGGTTTATAAGTAAAATTATATTAACATTTTCAAACCAAACAGTGAAAATGTTGGAATAATATCCCTATCCCCAAAAGACAAAGCATATCATAATACTATTGATGAATTCTATTCTACTAGATGAATCAGCGAAATGCTGAAACTAGCTCTAAGCTTACGACAAAGCTCGGAATGTACCTATATGAAAGGATAATCCGATGAAGTCTTGTACCTCTTTGATTGCTTCCTCGTCAAAGTGCCTAATCTACAAAACAATCTTAGGATCACAATCCACTTAAATACGACTAGACAGTATTGGCCTTAAGCAAAATGGACGAAGAGATTCACGTGTCCATTGCGCAAATATAACAAAATGTTTGGATCGAGTTGCATCGATTTTGGTGAAAGGAGTGGACAGAATTTATCAAAAAAAATATGATTTGATAAATTAGCCTTCGATCACTATCTCACCTGATGGTAAGTGATGATTTTATTTATTTATTACAAAACAATAGAATGCTTACAGTCGAATTCAAAGCGCAAACTACTTAAATATTAATTATTTTACTAATGAATGACGTAGATTTTTTTTTACATATACACGCAAACATCTGATGCCGTCAGCCATTTCCGGACCGCAGGTAAATTATCTGGCACGTACAGACCAATACTGTCCATTATTTGTGAATTATTCACTTTACTGTGCAGTATCAGAATGTAATGCATTATAAGCTGGAATTCCCGTCTAAGCTCCAATGTATCTAACCCTATCATCATTCCGGACACAAATGATGTCGTCAAAGATGTTGTTCAGGCTAACCTAAAATTACTGGCTCTCAAGGACAGCTGCCGGAACACACTGTTAGGTGCTTGGTGACATATTTTCTACTTGAGGGTGGTAGCTAGCTAGGTGGGCATTCGCAAAATGCCCTACCACTATGCTATAACGACTGCCATCCTAAGACAACAACCGGGACCGAATGCTTAACGTGCCTTCCGAAGCACGGAAGCGCTCAGTAGTAATGTCACTAGCGGTCAACCATTCAACTTATGACCGCGGCGGACGTTGCCTAACATTGGTGATCGGTTCAGAACGGCTAAGCAAGTTTCACTATGAGCGCCTCAAAAGTGTGTTCAAATGCATTTTTGCATATGAATCCAAATCGCAAAACTTTAAGATTTCTAATATTCGTGATTGGAATTTTAATTTTTTAATTATTATTCATTGTATATCTTCGTTAAAGGTTGAAATCCATATCAGGGCGAGTCCGCAGCTGCGTCTGCTTCTGTGCCCGTCGGGAGCTCGCAGATGCAGATGCTCACTTGCCCTGGGGATGAGCATCTGATATGCTTGAAACCCGGGTCGACGTATTCGATCCCTAACGTGAATGTTTTTGCCGGTATATTAATTCATATTTAGATTATACATCCCTCTCCGTAGTTTAAAAGGGACACTAGGACTGGGTCTTAGTGCTTTAAGTCATCACTGGCACCACTTTACTAGTTTATTAATGCACATGAGTTTTTTTAATGATTTCTTACAAAGAAGTTTATCAAACTGTATATTTTTCCATACAAAATCGATTGAAAAATTTATATTATCAGTTATTTGATAGAAAATTGTAAGAAATAAGATGAAGTAGGTACTAGAAATGGCAAAACAAGTAAAAGTTATGAAGCAAAATCATAGTGGAGCGTAATGTTGTGTTATCTTTTCTCGACCTCGAAGAAAACGTATATCTTTTATTTTCTATTAACTTCGCCTACTCAGCTTCAAGTAACAACTGAGAGGTATTTTACAATAACCAGAAATAGCTACCTATACAGGGTTACTGGAAAAAAGCTAACAACCTCTTAGGGTTGATTTCAGTCCTAACAAATATTTTCAGATGATTTTTTTTAAACATAGAACTCAAAAGTGTCAGACAGTACTAGAAAAACTTATTGTTTTAAGTTTAGTAAAAGACAATGCCTACTCCGAGCCAAGAGCGCTCTAGAGCTTTGAATATTTACATCGAGCAAAGTAATAAAAAAATAAATTACATGCACAAGAGACTTAATTTTAAACATCAAGTGGTTCTCGTGCTTATTCCGTCATATATACATATACAAACAAAAATTCAAAAACTTTTATATTCATCCCGAAACGTTTGTTAGTACTTTCAAAATTCAACCCTTAGAGGTTGTTAGCACTTTTACAATAACCCTATATATATATAGAAATAATACCTATTAGATATACGTATCGTGGTCCGATTACAATCAAAGTTCCAGGTTTCGAAATAATTATAGTAATTATATGCGATTATTTATGCTATCGCGATGGAAGAAGCTCGAGGCCCAAGTGATGTTCAGGTGTAACTTCTGCCTATAACAGATGCAGTTCAGCACAAGTGGCCAACTGCACTGCGCCCATCACCATGAGACAAAGTAGTTAAGTCTCATGCGCCTGCACCCATACCCTTCAAACCGGAACACAGTAATGCCAACATTCCTGCTTGGCGGCAGAAATAGATATGGTGGCAGTTCTTCGCCGGACAAACTCGCACAAAGAGTTCTACTACTACGAAAGTTGTTACTCAAGTGTATGTACATTCGTTAATAAGGTTTTGTAGAGTAAATCAATACAGTTGTACATAATCAACAGGCATTACGTCCACGGTTTAACATCGACCTCTATTGGGTTGATTTTGCACTAATCTCCATGCTTGGCAGTTATATTGGGGATCGCAGTGTAATAAGGCTGCTATTCTGGAATTTTTCAGTTCGTCGCCTTTTACGACTCCCACAGGACCATATCCATATCGGTACATAACATAGTTTTATTTATTTCCCATAAGATGACTGTAGTAGTTGACTAACAGAAAACATTTGTAGTATAAGCAGCATGTCATAATGCTGACATCGCTGGTGCAAGCGTTATGATCGCGGGAGGACTCGTGAATGACGGCGGTTGAAAATCGAATAAATAAGAGCAGACAATCTGTCTACCCTCTTTGTCTTTTGCTGCGGGCACTATTGGAATTGGAACTCGATTATTGGCCTCGACAGTACCCACTCGCTGTATCAGCAACTTTGTAATGGTAATGAGAATGTCTGCCAACAAACTGGAGAACAGATTATGAAATATAAATGTATGCAAGTTGATAATAAATCAATAAAAAAACAGATTTTTCAAAGTCATTATTATCAGATCACGCATTATTATTTATTAATCTCAAGACAGTTTCAAAGTTCTATACAACCAAAATACATCTTCACCATTGAAATTTCGACACTAGGTGATTTCATTAGCTTCATTAAGTAGCCTTGGAATGTAATCGAGCTCCGTTGATAAGATATGCGGCCTCTAAAACTCAATTCAATGGTTCGAGGCTGATTTCAGCAGATGTTCGGCTATGTCTGATTTATGAACATCGCTGTTCATTACAGTTCTTTGATGCGGCAGGAGACAGTCCTATAAGTGATATTACTCCCCATCTCTACCCATGGGTGCCATAAGAGGCAAGTATGGGTAACGCAACAGAAGGTGGTCATCAGCGCTTTCTGAGGAACTGATATCTCACACTGCGATCCACAAGCCGCCTGCCAAGCGTAGGGATTATGGCTAACCCCTGATATTGAGGGAGGCTGTTTTCAGTAGTGGACTTTCCGGCTGATACAGAATGGCGAAAAAATATAATATTATTGAGCTGACTTCACTCCGAACCCAATAACGCTTAAGAGATGAATACAGACACGTAAAACTATTTAGCGAGGCGAGTCGTTCTGTGCTCTACGTGTTGCGATTGTAAGTGACGAATCAACGAAATGTGTTTCAATGTACAATTCAATCGGACATTTCATTTGGCATTAAGGGTGCGGATGAAGATAGGCTGTGAGAAGACCGTGACTAAAATAATGAACAACAAAAGCCAGAAAACGGTTAAGCACACGCGAAACGTGAGCTTTTGTGCTCCTAATTGCGGTGTTATAATAAATTGTAAGTAATGACGTAGTTTCGCACTCGCGGGAGGTAATACGAGTACAACACAACTGAGCATTTAGTTAATGTTATGTCACTTTGTGACGACAAATAGACTCTAGATTTCAGTGACATGTTGAACGTTCCTGTGGAAATTGGAGAATTATGCATATATTATACGCGCTGTGCATTTATTTTGAAGAAGTAATGGCTCAGTGGCATTTGCTATGGACTGCCGCGCAGCAGGTTCATGGTTCGAATCCCGCCGTGGTCTTGAGCTTCACCGCATAGTGGAAGGGCATTTTGGAAATGCCCTCCTGGCTAGTGACCACCCTCAAGTAGAAAATCTGTCGCCAAGCACCTTAAAGTGTGTTCCGGCAGCCGTCTTTGAAAGCTGGTAATTATATGTTAAGGCTCTTAATAACACCTTAGACCACATTATCACCTAACATCAGGTGTGATTGTGTTTACCTATTAGCATAAAGAAATATATAACCCAGTTTAATAAAAAAAGAATTGAAACAGGATACCGTACCAACCTAGAAGATATTATTTGTTTTATTTCTACAAATAAATAGGATTATTCGTAGTTTTATTTATTTAACGTGCGTTTGACTTGCAGTTAGCTGTTTTTCATTACTTTTCTGTTTCACTTTGGTGTTTGTACTACATTTACCACCCTCAAATAGAAAATCTGTCGCCAAGCACCTAGCGGTGTGTTCCGGCAGCAGTCCTTGAAATTACAGTCACTTGAGACTTGACAACTATGTCTCAAAGTGACGGGCGCAGTGCAATTAGTGACTTGTGATGAAATGCATCTGTTATAGGCAGAGATTAGTCCGCTTAACATCAGGTAGGCCTCGTGCTTGTTCCGTCACAATAAAATAAATAAAAAAAATAAAAAAAAATTACACCAAGTTTGACTTTTGTGAATAAGATTAATTAATTAATTACACTGAGCTAGAGAAGAAGATACGTAAAAACGGTAATCCGTTTTTAGGATAGAGCAACAAAAATACTTGCCTATGTAAAACTCTACTCAAAAATTATTAAGTGGGGCAAGATCAGTTAGAACAGGGTTTTCTGTTTAGACATCAATCTTAAATTCAAAGTTCGTAAAACATGTTGACGAGAAAAAGTTTGAAGCAACACCCAAAATCCTCCAAGTTCGTTGAGAGACATCAGAGGCAAAGGTATCTTTGAAACAAGTTGAACTTAAATTGGCAGATTATTTATAAATATAAAGTTTGTCGTAGGCCTTTTCAGATCAGTGGCTTTGTGGTGAGAACTAAAACGAAAGAACATAAATAACGGAATGACGGATGTACGTTAATTGGTACATATTTTTAAATACCGGCTGTTTTTCATGTATAAAAGGTGCGCTTGTAAAGTGCTACTGCTTTATACAAATAATGTACATGAATGGAAAGCAGAAGTACTAATACTATACTATTACTATAATATTTTACGATATATGAAGTGTATATTAATATATGAACAATGCTGCGGGGGGTGATGTGGAATCGATAACTGAATATGTTCCACTGACGTTCAATTAACTTTCACATACACAAAATCACTACTTACTAAGCTTGGGCACGTTATTTTTAAGCTTGATAGCGATGAAAACCGCGGATTACGAATAATACATATTTATTCATGGACCGCGGTGTTATCCTCTACTCCATTCGCATATACTCGCACAACAAAACAGCTGTTTCGTGTACCTATTCTGCTCTGGTCGGTCTTTGGCGGGTTGCGACAAAATTTACCTACGTGATTATTATTGATATTAGATACCTTGGTATCTAATGTTTTCTGATTGAAGCATGTAAGTACAGTGCTTGCCTTGTACCTACTGATTGCCTGCATCAGAATAGGTACGCAAACAACTTCTAGTGATAACGTTTTATTGAGTTCGCGTAGCGTTCGAACGCATACGTGGTCAAAGGCAACGCGCCACTGCTCAGATAATAGTTTTACTGATTTTGTGTAACATGAGTGGGACACATTCAGTTATTGATTCTACACCACGCTCGGTAGTGTTGAGTGTGAGGTAGGAAATGCCGTGAAAATCGTAAGGTTGTGGACTTCCAGACGTCGTCATGAAATTGATGAAACATCATGCTTTGAAACTTACGAGACACTACGGATCTTTGTTGGGAATGTGATGCGAGCCGTCGCGGCAGTGTCAAGCAAATGAAGCCAGATATGAACTTATAGGTTTTCATTACATCACGGTTTTCTAATATACCGTATAGCATGTATCAGTATTGGTATTGAAGGTACCTAAATGCCTTGTGATTCATATTACTTTGCAAACAAACGTGGTAATTATCAGGCTTCACCGTGGAGTATCTTCTTCCTAGTGACTATCGGCCTTCCCCTAGTTTGACTAACTTCATAAAATAAATAGATTTAATTTGGTGAGGGAACTACTATTGTAGTAAGGTACGGGTATATACTATCAATATCACAGAAGAATTTTTTTTTACCTAAAAAGTAGCCAGGGTCACTTAAAAGGGTGTGTGAAATAACTTGATGAAGTCGGTACTATAATAGTTCAATAGTACCTATTATCACAATATTGTGCACATGGTACCGACTTTGGCAAGTTATTTCACACACGCTTTTAAGTGACCCTGGCTACTTACGGGACCGATTGTCATTCACTGTCAATGACTATATCTACAAGATAGGAAAACACTTTTCAGTTATTGGAGTATAGCTCAAAAACAGCTGGACAGATTTTGATAAAATGTTAATGGGACAACACGGTTCAGCATCAACTTTCAAAAAAAAAAAAGATATCAAAATTGGTTCACCCAGTAATCATTCTGAGTTAACAAAAATTAAATCAAATAGAGTTCCTCTTCCTTTTTTAAGTCGATCAAAAATGTTATATGCTGTGTAAAAACACTTAAGTCGTTTGAAAATTTTTAGTAATTACATCATACTATAGTTAGACCTTACTTATGAAGTAATACCTTTAGTAGCTCACATTTATTTCTAAATTTACTCTTATCATCAAGAGTTGCTTGCTTGATATTTGATTTTAATAAAATATACCGTTACGCTTTTATAATCCCGAACAAGCAGCATGGGTAACTTAACATGCACAGTTGACCAGATTGTCATAATATTATATGTTGACATTAGTAATGTACCCGTATTTTATTGTGTTTTTAAGCTTCTTCTGTTATTTTTTTGTAATAGACATGGTTACTTGTTGAATATATAAAATGTGATTAAATGTTATTAAGAATATTTACATGTTATCAAATTTATAAAACGGTCAATTTTTTATATGATGAAATAGCAAGATGGACAAGTCGTCCGCCCGATGGTAAGCGTTGCGGCTGTCCGTTACAGTTGCAGTGTCACCTTTCTAGCTCTGCTCGGCACGCACTGTGCTCGTCTGAGAGGTTGCAAGTCTCATTTGTCCAATAATTTCAATTTCTCTTGTTACAGTGCCCTTCACGCTTAAAAACAGTACCTAGCGTTTGCAGAGTACTGCTTCAAGACTCTTGCTAAAGGGACCCGCTACCTTTTAAATCGAGCTTTTAAAACCGGGCGGCGATGACCGTCGTGGTGGAGCGAAGTAATGTAGGTACTTTGGAAATGTTGCAGATGTACTCGTTATTTATGTTACATACATAATTATGCACATACACATACGGCAGCGCTTTCTAACGCTTTGGCACATTTCTCACTCAAAATTAATTCACTGTATCCGCAAACTCTAGTTTTCTTTGGCTTTAATACTGAAGACGTCCATTATACGAGTAAAGATGTCTAAGTTTTAAAAAACTAAACTACTATATCAAATACTTGATGTACTGTGCAAATTTATTTTGCCAACAGCGTAAGGAGCACTGAACTAGAGTTCTTTACAACTTTTTAGACTTACGAATTCATACTATATTATCCTTATTGATATAAAATAATATGGATACTATAATTCGCAACTTAACATGAAAAAAAAATATGTCTGCAAAAGGCATAGAGTAAGATAATTTACGCGCCAATACGGATGGACGAGCTAATTCACCCAAAAATAGTCAAACATAATTGTGGATATTACCAAAAAATACTTTATGTGATACAAAAGTAATTATAATATAAGACAATATAAGTTTTTATTATTAAAGAGTCTATTGATAGTCTCTCTATACGAATATTATTGTTTTCAGTTAAACATAAATCTTAATAACTAGTGTTCAACAGCCCACTATGAAAATAAATAATAAAATATTTTAGTTCAACATTGAGCCACCTATACACTTTTCTTTTACGAACTTTCAGAATCACTCCTCGGCGAGGTTCTCTATGAAAGTGCGTTTCTATGTTATCCACAATCTGAGACACGTTAAGTTATTTTGTTTAGGGTAAGATTTGATTTACTTACCTACGAAAACCTTCACGGCTCAGCCATATTTGCATCATATTTGGTACTAGAACCTTTTCAAATATGAGTTTTCCTTTGTTTACGTACCTGAAAAAGACGAAAGCATAAAATGTTGTAATATATTTTCTGGTCACATGCAAGGAATAACTATTGAACTGTTTTAACTACACGTGTTTGTCGGAATAGAAGTTGATCATGAATATTTTTAAGACATGTCATCACGCGAACAAATACATACGAAGGCTTTCGATATACAGCAAAGCAGTATCTATGACTGTTACTATATGTATAGAATGTCCTATAGGTAGAATGTTTATAAACAAAAGGTGATATGATCATTAGAAAAGATAAAAATAAAATTCGAGTTTTTGGTTCAATAAATTTATACATGTACCTATTTATACATATATTTTTAACATAACTAAGCAACCAAAAACAAACAATTCAGGTTAGCCTGAACAACATCTTTGACCACATCACTTTTCCATCAGGTGAAGTTGTGGACAAAGGATAATCTGTCAGCAAAAAAAAACAAACAACAAACGAAGTTAAAAAAAAAGTTTGCCACAGTCGTGCACAGATGTCTAACTCCACCACTCTCCAATGAGTGGTCGTAGACCAACTGCATATACCTACATAGTATCTGAATCGAAGGCAAAACTTTCACAATCCTTGCAATAAAAAAAAATAAGAAAACATATACTTACTATTTAAAAAAAACACTTAACATATATCTAGACACAATTCTACTTAATTTTCCTGCTAAGCCGAAGTGCCATCATAAAAGCCACGTAGCCAAACCGCATTCGACGTGTTTTGAAACTACACGAAGCATCATCAAGTCTTGACTCTTCGAGCACGATCGAAAACCTCAATCAAGGACCTCGATCGCGCACTCAAATATTAATTTAATGTATTCTTAAAATATTTTATATTAATAAATATGGATTGCCGCAAAGTAACGCCTGAATCTATTTTTTTTTACAATTGTATTGTTATTTTTCATCGTTAAAGACAAACATATTGATTATAGGATTGTTTGGAACTGGACTGTGCCTTTGTGTGTTTTTTGTGTTATTCTATACCTTTCAAATTGGAATACAGGTTCATGCTTGGAGATAGAAATAGGAACGCTGGCAATACTTCCCCGGACGAACTCGTTCACAAAGGGTTCTACTAAAATTGACCCAACATACAAAGGTTAAGGGTAGAAGAAGACAAAACCTCTACGAGGAATACTAATTATGTAATCTGATCAACACAATATATTACCTATCATCGATCCCATTGTTAGAGATGATGCCGTAGTTACTAAGATATCGTTTCATGTTTCGCTCTAATTAGCCGCGTTTATAATCACTAATTGATTGTTTTATTTTATTGAAGAAACGACTTTGTTTACGAGGTAATTTAAAATAGCTTACAATCTGTGTCGAGAATTTTTTATGTCTAAACGGTACAACCGTAGACCGTATTTAGAAGTTTCTAAAATGTGATATATTACTAACAAGGGTTTTTTTTATGTTGTGTTATGGTGATGGAACAAGCGCGAGGCCCACCTGATGTTAAGCGGTATCCTCTGCCTATAACAGATGCATTTCATCACAAGTGACGAACTGCACTGCGCCCATCACCTTGAGACATACCTATTAAGTCTCATTTTGCCTGTTATTTCACTGGCTATCAAGGACTGCTGCCTGAACACACCGTTAGGTGCTTGGCGACAGATTTTCTATTTGAGGGTGGTCGCTAGTCAGGCGGGCATTCGCAAAATGCCCTTCCACCATGCGGTGAAGCTCAAGCTCTGGGCGGGATTCGAACCATGGACCTGCTGCGGGGCAGTCCATAGCCAATGCCACTGAGCCATCACTGCTTCATATTTCTTCTGTATTTTATTCTCTCTTATTGATAGCTGTGAAAACTAAAATATTAACTTACATTATGTAGCTTAGCTAAAATGCAAACTTCATTAAAAATAGACTTAGTAGAATAGACACGGTAAGTGACTCATGTTAATTTATAAGTGTTAATTGATAATTATATTAGATACATTGGAGGTATTTTTTAATTTGGAGCATAGGTAAAGAGGCTAGCCTGAACAACATCTTCGACTAGATCATCACTTACCATCATTCAATAACAAAATAATATATAAAATAGTATATTTTCAGATCGATAAGTGCCACTGCGGTAATAATGCGGTAAAAATATTCGAAATGCACATAATATATAATTATTCAGAAAAACAATCATCTTGCTACGTCACTTAACGAGAACATACATGAGATGCGTAGGCTCATTTAGAACAGCATAACAGGGCATGTATTTAAGGTAGTACTTAATTGGATAAGGATTAATGCTGTATTGCTTAAAATAGCTTCGTAAATAAGCCTTTATTTTTAGTAAAAAGTATGGGATAAAAAATGGTTATAGTGGATTATCTCTAAGAGATAGGCATATACCATCACGGACATTTTTGTAGACCTTTTTAAGGTGTGCAATACCATAGTACATTATTTTGATATATCTCGTAGGGTTCAGTCAACGCTTGCAATGTAAGTACAAAAAATGTGTTTATTTATGAATGTGTTAATTAGAAACCTATAATTAAATAAATTATCTACTATAATTTGCATGTATTAAACATAGAAACCTTCTTAGTGTAATCTCTTATCTATTAAAAAATCCCCGTAAAAATCGGTTGTGTAGTTTTGAAGATCTAAGCATACATAGGGACAGACAGCGGGAAGCGTCTTTATTTTATGTAGTGATATCCAGCCTGTAGCGGTTTACAATAGTATGTCTTAAGTTAGCGCGCACTAATTTCATGTTTAAATTACACTTTATGGTCTGATTGGTCACAAATTGAGTTCAAAATAGCATTTTTACTAACCTCCACATTTCGATCAAGTTTAATCAATCGTGGTCACGAGCTGAGTCAGACCTTAAGGCTAGAACCTAAGTGTATGTAGCGCTTTCTATACAAACGTAGTTTTGTCATATTTTAAATACCAAGTGTTCAAACTGGGTGGAATTTTGCATGTATACCCCTGAACTTAATATTTATGCTTCTTGTTTGTCCAGTTCTTCGATTTAACATTTTTTTATCTATAATTATGAAAATAGAATTCCCATACAAAACGATTTATCTAAATAGTTTTGAAACTACATAAAATTACGGAAAACTGGCCAACCAAGAGCATATACATGTCCCACGGCGATGCCACATGGAGGGAAAGTACCTTGAATATTGTAGATGGAACATTTTACTGAAAGAAGACATTATTTAAATTTAAAAAATAATTTAAACTGCATTCACAAGTATTTAAATAATTACACGGTTGAACCGGAAATCAAACCCGTTACACGAGAAAAAAACATTCTGTATTCTTATCATACCGATCGAAAGATTTCATCACAAGGATAATTTTTTGCTAAATAACGTAGTGTCAGAAATAAAAGGAAGACCATGAATTTTAAGATTTGATTTGAGACAGTAGGATTTTTTAATCAATATGTTTTTCACATGCAACTTGAATTTCCCTTCTGTGAGCGTTGTAATATGTTTAGGAACTTTATTATAAAACCGCACACAATTACCTAAGAAGGACCTTTTATTTGTCTTTGCTAATCTAAAACCTGGCATCGCTATTTTATCTTTATTCCTAGTATTGTAATCGTGATTGTCACTGTTTAATTTAAATTTATTCAAATTTTTACGAACAAACATAATATTTTCAAATATATACAGACTTGGTAAAGTTAAAATATCAATTTCTTTAAAAAGATCCCTCACAGATTCCCTAGGACCCATTTTATATATGGCTCGAATTGCACGCTTTTGTATGATAAAGATTGTCTCTATCTCAGCAGCAGTTCCCCACAGCAATACGCCATACGACATAATACTGTGGAAGTACGCGAAATAAACTAGGCGAGCAGTAGCTACGTCTGTTAACTGTCTTATCCTAAGAACTGCATATGCAGCAGATCTAAGTCATTGCGATGGACAGTACAACAGTAAAATATTCCATCTACAATATTCAAGCTACTTTCCCTCCATGCGGCATCGCCGGACGCCGGGACGCCCTGTATATATTAGGCTCAAGGACCTGCATGAAATATGTCAACGAGTTTGAACACTTGATATTTAAAATATGACATAAAAACGTTTTTATGGAAAGCACTACGATGAAACTAACCGCTACGAAGAAACTAACCGCTACGAAGAAACTAACCGCTGCGTAGAAACTAACCGCTACGAAGAAACTAACCGCTACAAAGAAAATAACCCCTACGACGAAACTAACCGCTACGAAGAAACTAACTGCTACGAAGAAACTAACTACGAGGGACCGATGCTTTAGAGGAACAGGCAGATTGCTGCAAAATGAAATAACAGTGGCGTGTCTATAGCTAAACTGTAGGCCACTTTAATCAAAACGTAATAATTAAATCGGCTCAATTTCGGAGGAGAAACAAGGGAATACCGAACGTCGATTTTGTGAATTTCCTTCCAATCCTCACAAGCATCCTTCCCTCTTAATTTGTTATACCTGAAAGAAATTCAAGTATAATCAGTCCTGTCAAATACCCCTGAGAATTAAATAGAGATTTACGAGGCAATGATAGCCCAGCGATATTAATCTATGGACTGCCACGCCGCAGGTCCATGGTATGATCCTCACTGCCGGCTTGAGCTTCACCGCTTGGTGGGCATTTTACGAATGCTCACCTGGCTAGCTACCATAAAGTAGATTATCTGTCGTCAAGCACCTAACAGTGTGTTCAGTTATCCCATAAAAAACAGAGAAGTATTAGTAGTATATTTATATATAGTATATTTATATATAGTATATTTATATATAGTATATTTATATATAGTATATTTATATATAGTATATTTACATGATTATTTTCATATCATTAGCTTCATTCATCTTTAAATCTGTATGAAGAAAACATTACATACAAACTTGGAACAGGATCACAAATTTTAAGTAACATACAAAAAAGGGGCCCTTTCAATGAAAAGAAATTCATCCATACACCACAAAATCTATTCACCATCCCAATTTTATCCGTCGTAGAAATGTTCGTTTGACGAGTAAGTGTATAGCCACACCGGAGGCCGGAGATTCAGACTGAATAACATTTTTATTTCCGTTGAAAAACTGCGCGACTCTTTGAATACAAAAGGTTCGTTTGGGACCAATATACATCAACTAAATGAGAATCTGGACGGTGACGCGGTTGTCCGGATTTTGCAGCTTTTGCTTGATGGGTGATATTTTTTGTTGCACATTCGTAAAAGCTTTCAATGGTTCGTAAGTCGCTGAGTGATTTATTTGAAATCCTGAATGTACGGGTGTATAACATATCATGTGAAACCTTTCTGACACATCAATTTCAATTCATCAGAACCTATATTCATCAGAGATAGTGTAGGATTTTAATGGTGAAAGAATTTTTCAAATTGGTCCAGTACTTTTTAAGTTTATTCGTTACATACAACAATATAAAAATAAAAATCTTTCCTTTTTAAAATATTTGTATAGTATCGATATTGCAGTTGAACTTTTTTTAACCCGGTGTCAATGACCTAAATAATTATCTTGTTTACTAAAAAAGAGATCAAACGCTATAAGGAACTTCTAATCAGTCTTCAGCTTCCTGCTTACAAGCCATGGAACTGCTACAATTTTGCTTGACGCACGTGTATCTCCCTGCGTAGGCGGCCTCTAAGTTAACAAGCTGTGTGGGTAGAGGGGTACTGTATCTCCAGCTAATAAACCGTTCAAAATGATATCAAAAGGATACATTTATATTTTACTCGTACTTGCTCTGTATACATAGCAAGTACGAGTAAAATATAAATGTATCCTTTTGATATCACCTAGGGTGGATATGACCTAACGCCCTTGAAGCCGGGCTAAGTATATTTAATATTTTAAATAATTTTAATACTAAACTTTCCGCTTAACGTCAGGCGGGCCGCGAGCTTGTTCCGTCACAATAACATAAAAAAACACAAGTTTAGTATTAAAATTATTTAAAATATTAAATATACTTAGCCCGGCTTCAAGGGCGTTAGGTCATATCCACCCTAGGTGATATCAAAAGGATACATTTATATTTTACTCGTACTTGCTCTGTAATACAGAGCAAGTACGAGTAAAATATAAATGTTAAGCGGACTAACCTCTGCCTCGAATAGATGCATTTCATCACAAGTGACGAATTGCACTGCGTCACCCATCACCTTGAGACATATTTGTTAAGTCTCATGTACCTGTAATATTACTGGCTTTCAAGGACAACTGCCGGAACACATCGTTAGGTGCTTGGCGACAGATTTTCTACTTTAGGGTGGAAGCTAGCCAGGCGGGCAACGCGGTGAAGTTCAAGCCGGTGGTGGGGATCAAACCAGGGATCTGCGGCACGGCAGTCCATAGCCATTACCGCTCGACCATCATTGCTTCATAACTTTTCACAAAATTATTCCCTGGTTTTAGATTGCATTTTTTTTTGTCCCTGGTGGTACTGATAAATGTTTCCGCACTCAATTTTATTCCACACACGTACTCATTTAAGTTTCAAACGACCCAAATTATGCCCAATGCTATAATCTGCACATCACTGTACTTTATTTGTGAGTAAAGAATTTGCGTTTACTTGCTGGTTTAGATTGACGTTATCTCACTTTGTGTAACTATCGCAGACACAAAAATAATGCAATAGTGATGGTAATAATACAAATACTGTACATTACTATTTAATATAATTCCTCTAGAATATTATGTTCTTATATTTGTAAAGTTTCGTGAAAAGGTTTGTTATAAACACAACCATAATACAAAGACATTGAAATTTTCAATCAACGCAGGTCTGTTTGGCTTCAAGTATTGATTACTATTTACCCATTGAACTAATAACTGGGACCTCTTTGAAACTAATACGGAATTGGTCCAATCCAGTGGCCTGTCCCAAACAGACCTGGGGCCGAATTTGATATTATATTGGATATTGGTTTGTTTATTATTGCGGTACAATAGCTGAAGGCTGGATTTTGGTAAACAGTGATCGAGTTTTGTTAACTTTTTCACGAGGTTGTGTTTTTGTTTACGAGATATTGACACGCTTTGTGTTATATTCAAATACAAAGAGAACAGTCATTATTCATCATACTCATATTCATTAACAATCTTTTATTGTACTACACTATCAATAACCTTAAGTCAAATTTTTAAAAATAACTTCGTTTTATTTCTTATATATTCGTATATCTTATCATAAGCTTTGTTTCGTAAGCGGCAACTAAGAGAAAAATACCAGAACGTGGGAAGCAGAAACTTCTGCAGTACTGACAACTTCTACTGCGACCCCCAAGACGTCTGCCAAGCGTAAGGATTAGTGCAAATCCTCCAATCAGGGAAACCTCGTTCAACGGTGGACATGCCGGTTGGTGTGATGAAGAAAAGAAAAGCTTTTGTCTAATAAAATATACCTTTAATATTTTGAAGACGAGTTTCATTTGATTTGCCACTTTCGCTTAAAAAATAATTCGAAGATCAGATTGAAGTCTGAAATAAACTGGATGAAACAGTGAAAATTATTGTCCTACACTGAACCTTTGGGTTACTCACCTCCCTCGTTGGAAACTTTGTATTATGAATAAATGCGGTGTCATGTACATTATTTAGAGTCTGTTGGGAGCAAGGGCGTTCTGAAGATAATGTCCTGTCAAGAAAAGGTGTGGTTTCAAGACATTCATAAGACTAATCGTGAGCGATATTATCTACGAAGCAAATTTATACTCAAGAGAACATATGAATTATTAGAAATTTTTCTTTTAAATTGATATTGTTATAGTAATTGATCGTTATGCCTTACGTGTCAAAAACAATGCATTACATGTCGGTTCCCGGCTAAACTTTCAAGAACGCGATAAAATTCGACATGGTCCTACATTGTGTTTGTCGCTTTCGGTATTAGACTATATTGTATACTAGTGGCTCTCCGAGCTGTAGACCTCGCGAGTCTGCCCTTCGTAGCTTACAATTGAATGCAGGCTAACTGCGCATGCTAATGGGAGAATGGGTCAAGAAATCCAAAAATCTAGATATGTAATGTAAATAATAAATGTATATAATTTTTTTATGTATATAATTTTCTTGGACTTATGTCCAAGTAAATCAATGACTCGTGGGCCCCAGCGAAGGCTAGTTGTATCGGAAATTGGTGGGTAAGTAGTAAATAATCAATAATTTTACATACTTGGTAATGTATTTATCTCGAATTAATATACTGGCTACAAAAACATGGAAAATAAAGAATTGATTATACGAGCGACAGAAAAAGCATATCTCTTTTAGGCAACTGACGTGCGTATCAGAACATTGCCATTAAATTAAGCGCAGGCGTCCATACCTTCAACATCTTATAATGTATATCTCCGTCATTTTGTAAATTTTCCAAAAACTGATCGATTAAATTTTTTTATGGACTTATCAAACCTGCTCACAAAATTTCGTGATAATCGGTTGAGAAATGCGACCTGTAGAGGAGAACAACCGGACATACGAGAACATTTTTGTTTAAGTTGAAGCAGAGATGCTTCGCTCGAACTAAGTTCTCGCTCGGTCAATTAAATAAACAGGGTTTTTGGTAAAATGCTAACAACCTCTTAGGGTTGACTTCTGCCTAAGGTTTGTCGCGGCGACCATGCATTCGTAGCGCGGTGGTTAAGCGGTTTCAGCGCGGGTACCAAATCATACTCATCTGTTCCTAGGACGCGGCTCGGGCGCGTTCGAGCCCAAACCGCAGAGCTTGCGGTGCGGCCGCGGCTTCGTCTGAACGGAACCTAATTCTTTTTGGATTAGTCATCCAAACGCCAATTTGAAACAATAAATGCAATAAATGCTGCTTAGTGCCTGATTTAAATGACAATATATTACGCATTCAGAGTTGACCTAAAAATGGTTGGATCAGTAGTGCACAGGGTTCAAACACCATGTGCTACAGCTGAACGACTTGTCGGATCAACTTGTTTTTAACGCATAAATAGGTATATTTTAAATTATTTGTGGATGCTGCTCTCGAGCCACTGACCACCGCTAATGACACTCTGAGTTCATAATGTTCATGGGCCGTGCTAGAATTCAGTCAAGCTATAGTATATAGTCAGTAGAAGTCATTTCAGTTATGCATGCTGCGTACAGGATTATATGTATATGTATCAAAAGTATATGTAAGTCTGATATTCACCTTGATACCACCATGGTAAAAATTACACACCCAATTGTCTGTATGCATAGGGGTGTACTATGAAAGGATGTTTTGAAATTCAACCCCTAACAGGGTAAAAATTGGTGAAAACTTTTGTATGAAAGTCCTTTGTTTCTTAACTTACGGTTCTGAAAATTAGTATTCGGATAGATCATTCAAAATAAAAAATGACATGTTCAAAATTTTTATGACAGGGATGACAAAAGGGGTGAAATTGGGAAACTTTTTATCGAAAGGTCATGGTTTTTAAAGTGATAGGGATGAAAGGTCGTAGCTGGATAGACATTTTAAAACCAAAACATGCCACAATAATTTTGAAATCGTATTAAGAAATATAGAAGGGTTGCGACATCGTTTTGAGAATTAAGTGTTTGAAAAAATAACTCTCTGTCAGATAAAGTCCAATTGTCTGGATGATGGTCGCACCTCACACATAATATATATGTCAATAAACATTATTATTAATAATTATATCTAACAGAAGTTTATTTCACAAATAATGTACAATATGATTACAATCATAATTAGGTTCCTAATATGATTAATTCTAACAAAAAGCTATGGCTTGTATGTTTGTCTAGTCAGCTATTCGTACATAACCTATACTAAGAAAATAAATTATTGTGTAGTAGGCTCTGCATAGCTAAAGAAACATAAAACAATCGCTACACATTTATCGATTACTACAGTTGTGGTACATGACTACGTAAAGTTGTGATTTACCTCTTAAAAGAAAATAAGGTAGCAAAAATCTGAGGGCTCTTTGGGCTTTTTGAGGGCTCGCGTTTATTTTACAACCTGATTCTAGTGATTTCATGTAAGTAGTATTAAGTAGATTTAATACGATGTATTTGAATATTGAGTTTGGTTCTGTTGCAGCGATGTTAGCTCATTGGTTTTCTAACAGACGGCGTTAGTAGTACAATAAAATTCTATCCAATGAATACAAAATTGTTAATGTTCATTTTATTTAATGGTTACAAAATGATTTTTTTTGACAGATCACACATCAAGTTATGAAGTTAAATTACTATGTTAAAGCATACATCTATAGGTGTAGTAGTTTTTCAGTAAAGCGTACCACAAAATGCTCAGGTTGCGGGATAGGAATATTACAATTTATGTAAGTATTTAGATAATGATTGTGTATGTGTGTGTGAATTATATAAGATTCATGTCCGATTCCCGCAAGAGAGAAAATGTTATGCTCTAATGTAGTCTTAGCATGCGATAGTGCTTAAAACAAATTTGGAAACATAGAGGACAGGTTCTGAAGTGTCATATAACTAATACGTCGAATCCAAAATTCTGTAGAATCCATAAATCTGCCGAGTAGCGAATCTGCCAAATTACAAACTGTCCAATTCAGAATCTGTCGTACACCGAACAATCTCTCTCTCAATTGTGAGGCTAAAAGGGAACTGTTATACGCTGCGAATAGGTAGCCTTTATTGAACCCTGTGTTCAACAGTGGATGTCTACAGAATGATGATTATAATGATAAATTGTTCGCTAGCTTTTGCCCTTAGCTCCACCTGCTATGAATTTTAATATTTTGCTCTCCTTCGGAACCTATTTAGAAATAAATAGTCAATGCGACGTAAACTTTTATTTTTAATTTGCATTCATTCATTTCGGACGAAGTTAAGCTAATTAACGTTTATAAGAATTTTTCCTGCTTTATTTTTGTTGTTGGTAGACTCATCTTGGCTACTTTAGCACCAGCTGTTAATTCATGATGTGGTCAGAAGTTTTTAACATACCGTAACATATTTTTAACAGAAAAAGTACAAGCTTACAGTCTGTTATTTATTTTATTTATACCTGAAATTCTAGCCTTTGACCACTATCTCCTCTGGTCGGAAGGGATCATGCTGTGGACGATTTTGTTCAGGCTAACCTTGAATTACTGGCTCTCATGAACAGCAGCTGGAACACACTGTTAGGTGCTTGGCAACAGATTTTCTGCTAGAGTGTGGTAGCCAGGCGGGTATTCGCAAATGCCGCCCAAAGGAGAGATTGGCCTGCTGTTCTCCATACAAATGTACTACCCTATTTTCTTTCTGGATAATACCTACAGAGCAATTATTTTTAGACACTAAATCCACGCTTGCTATAAACTTGCCACAGTCAAACAAATTGTAAAGTTTAACATAAAAGAAAATAATACCGACCGAGATATATTCCTTCTTGAAATTGTTATGCCAAAAAAATATTGAATCAGCTAATATTTGGATAAGAAACCAGGGTAATACGAAACATTGATTTCGTAAAGGTTCTTCAAATGTCTTGCTGGCCTCGTTCACTTTTAGCGTGCCCTCTATGGAAGCTTTCAGTAGTAATGCCACTAGCGGTCACCCATCCTAGTCATGTTCGCAGCGGACGTTGTTGAACTTAATTGATCGGCTATGGAAGCTTCGCTACGAGCGCTAAACACAACATTAGGTGCTTGTTACCGACTTTTTTATTTCGGCTATGTGGCTCTATCATCATGCAGTGATGCTCAAACTTATAGCCGGAGTCCATTCAAGAATGTCAATTGCTCAAGAATGGCTATAGCTATATAAATATAGCTATAGCCAATATGCTACATATCATCAAAACCTTATAAAAAATTGATGAACCTATCGTATTCTATAAAAAATGATTCAGTATATATATTTTGTTTGGTTAGTATATACATTTTAAGGTCCGGCATTAATACTTTTCCTTCCTGATAACTGACGAAGCGGCCTGCCTCCATATTTAATGTTTTAAGTGCTTTTTCGTGTACGTACTCAATAAGCTTACCCCAGCGTCACTCTATTTCGGTTCTTCTCTTTGTCCTATCACATAATAAAACTTCATAATTGGAAATAGAGACTAATATTATTACAAAATAATAAATTAACTTTATGTATAACCACAATTTTCTATACAAAAGTTTAAATCTTTTATACTCTGATCATGGTTTAGAGGTAAACAGATGAAAGTATTTTATATATAACGCGATCCAACATAAATAGATATATTGTAGTGCTTGGTTGGATTAGTAAAGGTAATTAAGTCATTATCTGTTCTTTTAAAACAAAACTACATATACACAGTTTGCCTTCATTTTGACGTCAACCTTCTTGATACGTAGTGAATACTGATGACTCATTTAGGTAGCTGCTGATGAAAAAAAAATGTATATGTATGCAAGCCCCGTGTGGTGCCGGGTATGTCACTCTCCCATTTGTTCCCGTGGGTTTCATATAAGAGTCAACTAAGGAAATAATACTAGACATGGGAAGCAACGCCTTACGAAAAACTGACAAATTCTTTTGTGCTCCCCGAGACTCCTACCAAGCGTGGGGATTATGGCAAATCCCCGAGTAAGACCTTTTTCAACGGTGGACGTGACGATTGATGTGATGAGAATGATGATATGTATGTAATTCTTTGTTTTCTTATGGTGAGGTGACAGATATACATGAATTAGATATATTTCAGAGGTATACATTTATTGCAATAATACTACGACGAAACAGTTTGCCATCTTCATATTGCTACTCTTATCACTTGTTTATGGGGTCAGTAAAATATTGTGCAGATTGATGAGATACATGTGATAAGTTTTCTCTAAAAACACAGAGGCTTCGAAGGACCATGTTGTTGTAAGTATTGGAATGGCCGGCCGCAGTCCTTACGGTAACATTTTTTTGAAATGCTTACGACAAATGGGTATGTTGGTTTGTTGGTTACGACGAATGGGTATGGAAACACCCTACTAACGCCAACGTTTGCAGTACTATGCTGGTCATTCGGTGCATTGTTTCTCATATGGATATGAGACAATGCGTTATTTTTTTCGCGATAGTATAAAACAGTTAAAGAATATATTTCTTTGGCTGGAACTGTATGTCATAATTCACAGTCAAAGAAAATGCAATAAAAACAGTTTATCAAACATATTAAGTTGCAATAAATTGTCAAGTGTTAAGAAAGTGAGTATCTTATATCTTACTAGCTGATCCGGCAAACGTTGTTCTGCCATATAAATAATTTAAAAAATAAGGGTTGATCGTAGAAGGGTGAAAATTGAGGATTGTATGTATTTTTGTATGTTGTATCATAAAAAAATAGAAATTAAAAATGTTGTCTAACAAATAAAAAATAATTTAGGGGTGGACTACCCCTAACATTTAGGGGGATGAAAAATTGATGTTGACCGATTCTCATAGATACCGGATAAGCACAAAAAATTTCATCAAAATCTGTCAAGCCGTTTCGGAGGAGTATGTCAACTTGGGTGGGTTACTCACCTCCCTCGTTGGAAACTTTGTATTATGAATAAATGCGGTGTCATGTACATTATTTAGAGTCTGTTGGGAGCAAGGGCGTTCTGAAGATAATGTCCTGTCAAGAAAAGGTGTGGTTTCAAGACATTCATAAGACTAATCGTGAGCGATATTATCTACGAAGCAAATTTATACTCAAGAGAACATATGAATTATTAGAAATTTTTCTTTTAAATTGATATTGTTATAGTAATTGATCGTTATGCCTTACGTGTCAAAAACAATGCATTACATGTCGGTTCCCGGCTAAACTTTCAAGAACGCGATAAAATTCGACATGGTCCTACATTGTGTTTGTCGCTTTCGGTATTAGACTATATTGTATACTAGTGGCTCTCCGAGCTGTAGACCTCGCGAGTCTGCCCTTCGTAGCTTACAATTGAATGCAGGCTAACTGCGCATGCTAATGGGAGAATGGGTCAAGAAATCCAAAAATCTAGATATGTAATGTAAATAATAAATGTATATAATTTTTTTATGTATATAATTTTCTTGGACTTATGTCCAAGTAAATCAATGACTCGTGGGCCCCAGCGAAGGCTAGTTGTATCGGAAATTGGTGGGTAAGTAGTAAATATTCAATAATTTTACATACTTGGTAATGTATTTATCTCGAATTAATATACTGGCTACAAAAACATGGAAAATAAAGAATTGATTATACGAGCGACAGAAAAAGCATATCTCTTTTAGGCAACTGACGTGCGTATCAGAACATTGCCATTAAATTAAGCGCAGGCGTCCATACCTTCAACATCTTATAATGTATATCTCCGTCATTTTGTAAATTTTCCAAAAACTGATCGATTAAATTTTTTTATGGACTTATCAAACCTGCTCACAAAATTTCGTGATAATCGGTTGAGAAATGCGACCTGTAGAGGAGAACAACCGGACATACGAGAACATTTTTGTTTAAGTTGAAGCAGAGATGCTTCGCTCGAACTAAGTTCTCGCTCGGTCAATTAAATAAACAGGGTTTTTGGTAAAATGCTAACAACCTCTTAGGGTTGACTTCTGCCTAAGGTTTGTCGCGGCGACCATGCATTCGTAGCGCGGTGGTTAAGCGGTTTCAGCGCGGGTACCAAATCATACTCATCTGTTCCTAGGACGCGGCTCGGGCGCGTTCGAGCCCAAACCGCAGAGCTTGCGGTGCGGCCGCGGCTTCGTCTGAACGGAACCTAATTCTTTTTGGATTAGTCATCCAAACGCCAATTTGAAACAATAAATGCAATAAATGCTGCTTAGTGCCTGATTTAAATGACAATATATTACGCATTCAGAGTTGACCTAAAAATGGTTGGATCAGTAGTGCACAGGGTTCAAACACCATGTGCTACAGCTGAACGACTTGTCGGATCAACTTGTTTTTAACGCATAAATAGGTATATTTTAAATTATTTGTGGATGCTGCTCTCGAGCCACTGACCACCGCTAATGACACTCTGAGTTCATAATGTTCATGGGCCGTGCTAGAATTCAGTCAAGCTATAGTATATAGTCAGTAGAAGTCATTTCAGTTATGCATGCTGCGTACAGGATTATATGTATATGTATCAAAAGTATATGTAAGTCTGATATTCACCTTGATACCACCATGGTAAAAATTACACACCCAATTGTCTGTATGCATAGGGGTGTACTATGAAAGGATGTTTTGAAATTCAACCCCTAACAGGGTAAAAATTGGTGAAAACTTTTGTATGAAAGTCCTTTGTTTCTTAACTTACGGTTCTGAAAATTAGTATTCGGATAGATCATTCAAAATAAAAAATGACATGTTCAAAATTTTTATGACAGGGATGACAAAAGGGGTGAAATTGGGAAACTTTTTATCGAAAGGTCATGGTTTTTAAAGTGATAGGGATGAAAGGTCGTAGCTGGATAGACATTTTAAAACCAAAACATGCCACAATAATTTTGAAATCGTATTAAGAAATATAGAAGGGTTGCGACATCGTTTTGAGAATTAAGTGTTTGAAAAAATAACTCTCTGTCAGATAAAGTCCAATTGTCTGGATGATGGTCGCACCTCACACATAATATATATGTCAATAAACATTATTATTAATAATTATATCTAACAGAAGTTTATTTCACAAATAATGTACAATATGATTACAATCATAATTAGGTTCCTAATATGATTAATTCTAACAAAAAGCTATGGCTTGTATGTTTGTCTAGTCAGCTATTCGTACATAACCTATACTAAGAAAATAAATTATTGTGTAGTAGGCTCTGCATAGCTAAAGAAACATAAAACAATCGCTACACATTTATCGATTACTACAGTTGTGGTACATGACTACGTAAAGTTGTGATTTACCTCTTAAAAGAAAATAAGGTAGCAAAAATCTGAGGGCTCTTTGGGCTTTTTGAGGGCTCGCGTTTATTTTACAACCTGATTCTAGTGATTTCATGTAAGTAGTATTAAGTAGATTTAATACGATGTATTTGAATATTGAGTTTGGTTCTGTTGCAGCGATGTTAGCTCATTGGTTTTCTAACAGACGGCGTTAGTAGTACAATAAAATTCTATCCAATGAATACAAAATTGTTAATGTTCATTTTATTTAATGGTTACAAAATGATTTTTTTTGACAGATCACACATCAAGTTATGAAGTTAAATTACTATGTTAAAGCATACATCTATAGGTGTAGTAGTTTTTCAGTAAAGCGTACCACAAAATGCTCAGGTTGCGGGATAGGAATATTACAATTTATGTAAGTATTTAGATAATGATTGTGTATGTGTGTGTGAATTATATAAGATTCATGTCCGATTCCCGCAAGAGAGAAAATGTTATGCTCTAATGTAGTCTTAGCATGCGATAGTGCTTAAAACAAATTTGGAAACATAGAGGACAGGTTCTGAAGTGTCATATAACTAATACGTCGAATCCAAAATTCTGTAGAATCCATAAATCTGCCGAGTAGCGAATCTGCCAAATTACAAACTGTCCAATTCAGAATCTGTCGTACACCGAACAATCTCTCTCTCAATTGTGAGGCTAAAAGGGAACTGTTATACGCTGCGAATAGGTAGCCTTTATTGAACCCTGTGTTCAACAGTGGATGTCTACAGAATGATGATTATAATGATAAATTGTTCGCTAGCTTTTGCCCTTAGCTCCACCTGCTATGAATTTTAATATTTTGCTCTCCTTCGGAACCTATTTAGAAATAAATAGTCAATGCGACGTAAACTTTTATTTTTAATTTGCATTCATTCATTTCGGACGAAGTTAAGCTAATTAACGTTTATAAGAATTTTTCCTGCTTTATTTTTGTTGTTGGTAGACTCATCTTGGCTACTTTAGCACCAGCTGTTAATTCATGATGTGGTCAGAAGTTTTTAACATACCGTAACATATTTTTAACAGAAAAAGTACAAGCTTACAGTCTGTTATTTATTTTATTTATACCTGAAATTCTAGCCTTTGACCACTATCTCCTCTGGTCGGAAGGGATCATGCTGTGGACGATTTTGTTCAGGCTAACCTTGAATTACTGGCTCTCATGAACAGCAGCTGGAACACACTGTTAGGTGCTTGGCAACAGATTTTCTGCTAGAGTGTGGTAGCCAGGCGGGTATTCGCAAATGCCGCCCAAAGGAGAGATTGGCCTGCTGTTCTCCATACAAATGTACTACCCTATTTTCTTTCTGGATAATACCTACAGAGCAATTATTTTTAGACACTAAATCCACGCTTGCTATAAACTTGCCACAGTCAAACAAATTGTAAAGTTTAACATAAAAGAAAATAATACCGACCGAGATATATTCCTTCTTGAAATTGTTATGCCAAAAAAATATTGAATCAGCTAATATTTGGATAAGAAACCAGGGTAATACGAAACATTGATTTCGTAAAGGTTCTTCAAATGTCTTGCTGGCCTCGTTCACTTTTAGCGTGGCCTCTATGGAAGCTTTCAGTAGTAATGCCACTAGCGGTCACCCATCCTAGTCATGTTCGCAGCGGACGTTGTTGAACTTAATTGATCGGCTATGGAAGCTTCGCTACGAGCGCTAAACACAACATTAGGTGCTTGTTACCGACTTTTTTATTTCGGCTATGTGGCTCTATCATCATGCAGTGATGCTCAAACTTATAGCCGGAGTCCATTCAAGAATGTCAATTGCTCAAGAATGGCTATAGCTATATAAATATAGCTATAGCCAATATGCTACATATCATCAAAACCTTATAAAAAATTGATGAACCTATCGTATTCTATAAAAAATGATTCAGTATATATATTTTGTTTGGTTAGTATATACATTTTAAGGTCCGGCATTAATACTTTTCCTTCCTGATAACTGACGAAGCGGCCTGCCTCCATATTTAATGTTTTAAGTGCTTTTTCGTGTACGTACTCAATAAGCTTACCCCAGCGTCACTCTATTTCGGTTCTTCTCTTTGTCCTATCACATAATAAAACTTCATAATTGGAAATAGAGACTAATATTATTACAAAATAATAAATTAACTTTATGTATAACCACAATTTTCTATACAAAAGTTTAAATCTTTTATACTCTGATCATGGTTTAGAGGTAAACAGATGAAAGTATTTTATATATAACGCGATCCAACATAAATAGATATATTGTAGTGCTTGGTTGGATTAGTAAAGGTAATTAAGTCATTATCTGTTCTTTTAAAACAAAACTACATATACACAGTTTGCCTTCATTTTGACGTCAACCTTCTTGATACGTAGTGAATACTGATGACTCATTTAGGTAGCTGCTGATGAAAAAAAAATGTATATGTATGCAAGCCCCGTGTGGTGCCGGGTATGTCACTCTCCCATTTGTTCCCGTGGGTTTCATATAAGAGTCAACTAAGGAAATAATACTAGACATGGGAAGCAACGCCTTACGAAAAACTGACAAATTCTTTTGTGCTCCCCGAGACTCCTACCAAGCGTGGGGATTATGGCAAATCCCCGAGTAAGACCTTTTTCAACGGTGGACGTGACGATTGATGTGATGAGAATGATGATATGTATGTAATTCTTTGTTTTCTTATGGTGAGGTGACAGATATACATGAATTAGATATATTTCAGAGGTATACATTTATTGCAATAATACTACGACGAAACAGTTTGCCATCTTCATATTGCTACTCTTATCACTTGTTTATGGGGTCAGTAAAATATTGTGCAGATTGATGAGATACATGTGATAAGTTTTCTCTAAAAACACAGAGGCTTCGAAGGACCATGTTGTTGTAAGTATTGGAATGGCCGGCCGCAGTCCTTACGGTAACATTTTTTTGAAATGCTTACGACAAATGGGTATGTTGGTTTGTTGGTTACGACGAATGGGTATGGAAACACCCTACTAACGCCAACGTTTGCAGTACTATGCTGGTCATTCGGTGCATTGTTTCTCATATGGATATGAGACAATGCGTTATTTTTTTCGCGATAGTATAAAACAGTTAAAGAATATATTTCTTTGGCTGGAACTGTATGTCATAATTCACAGTCAAAGAAAATGCAATAAAAACAGTTTATCAAACATATTAAGTTGCAATAAATTGTCAAGTGTTAAGAAAGTGAGTATCTTATATCTTACTAGCTGATCCGGCAAACGTTGTTCTGCCATATAAATAATTTAAAAAATAAGGGTTGATCGTAGAAGGGTGAAAATTGAGGATTGTATGTATTTTTGTATGTTGTATCATAAAAAAATAGAAATTAAAAATGTTGTCTAACAAATAAAAAATAATTTAGGGGTGGACTACCCCTAACATTTAGGGGGATGAAAAATTGATGTTGACCGATTCTCATAGATACCGGATAAGCACAAAAAATTTCATCAAAATCTGTCAAGCCGTTTCGGAGGAGTATGTCAACGAAAACTGTGACACGAGAATTTTATATATAAGAGATATCGTATCGTTACTTAGGTAAAATACTGCATTATGTTGTACCATATTTGAAACTTCACTTTAAATCACACACAGCATTTTGGATTTCCATAAAGATTTGATTATAAGAGCCGTCATTTCGGGTATTCATTAATGGGTAATATACTTAATATTACCCATTAAAAACTTTACACACTTGAAAATACCAACGGTACTTACCTACAGAAAAAGAAGCATTTTGTCAAATAAATGGGAAAAAAACATAATAAAACTTTCAATATTTTTCCCAAAGGTCTCAAGGTTCTTTCCAATCATTTGACGAGGACTTTACTAATATATTTTTGGTGTACCGCCCGCGGGGCGAAATGTTGTAGCGGTCGCCATGCTGACGAGTTACTCCCCTCGAGTTATTTTGTACTCAACTGAAGGGTCAAGAATAATTACTTTACTTGTATGATTTGGTAAGATACATCTAAAAAAACAACTTTAAACGGTTTAAATCGCGTCTATTTATTATTATTGTTTTCCGAAGTTTCAACCACTTTGCATTGATCGTGGTCACGGGGTGACAAAAATAATGATAAATATACGCGATTTAAACGGTTTAAAAATGTTTAATTACTATGTGTAATAATCGCGAAAACCTAAGACAACATTACATATAAAAAATTCTATAGAATTTTACAGCATGTTAGAGATATCGTCATCGTCTTGAAGTAATGGTAACCGAGCGGTTAGCTATGGACTGCGGTTCCACATGTCCATGGTACGATTCCCACAGCTTGCTTGAGCTTCATCGCATAGTTTCACCAAAAGCAGGCCAATTTCCCTCCTTTGTGGTAGGGAATTTTGCGATTGCCCGCCTGGCTAGTTACCACCCTCAAGTAGAAAATCTGTCGCCATGCACCAAACAGTGTGTTCCGGCAGCATTCCTTGACAGCCAGTAAATTTACAAGCACATGAGACTTAACAACTGTATGTTTCAGGGTGACGGGAGCAGTGCAGATCCTCATTTAACGAATTGCATCTGTCATAGGCAGAGGTTACCGCTTATTATCAGGAGGGCCTCGTTCCGCCACAATAGCATAAAAAAAAATATGAAACTGAAATTTAGACATAAATATCAGTGCAGTTTTAGAAAAACTGTAAGTAGGTATGCCAAAGTGTACTTGCAAACCTAAAAGTTTATTTTACTGCATTGTACCCATTTCTTTACAGTTTACCGCACAAATAGGATTTATGAGTTGTTTTCATCAACAACAGTCGACGCAAATTCCGTGCCCAGAATTCAAAACATTTTATTATTTTCATTTCCAACTTGGACAGCTGAGTTTTATATAGTTAAATGATAGTTTTTAAGCACAATGTTCATAAGTATGCTTATTAATATATGCGGTAAGCAGGCGTTAATGTTAAAATTACAATGTTAGAAAATTGTGATACTTTATTTTTAACCCCTGTCGCAAACAGAGGTTCGAAGCAGTGGTGGCTCAGTGGCGTTGGCAATGGACTGCCGCGCAGCAGGTCTATGGTTCGAATTCCGCCGCGGGCTTGAGCTTTACCGCATGGTGGAAGAGTATTTTGCGGATGCCCGCCTGGCTAGCGACCACCCTCAAGTAGAAAATCTATCGCAAAGCACCTAACGGTGTGTTCTGGCAGCTGTGCTTGACAGCCAGTAATTCTAGGTCGAGCCTGTTAACACCTTCGACCACATCATCACTTACCATCAGGTGACATTTTGGTAAAAGGCTATCAGAAATAAAAAAGAGGGTTTTTGGACGTTTAACGTGTGTGCCTGTCTGTCGCATCGTGGTTCGCAAACGTGTGAACCAATTTTTACTTAGTTTTATTTGTTTGAAAGGTGACTGGATCGAGAGTGTTTTTTGAGCTATGATCGAAGAAAATCTGTTCAGCCGTTTAAGATCAAGAGAATTTTCTTGTTGATGAAGGAATGTGAGCATCTGCATAGCCGAAGGTCCATGGTTTGATCCCCACTGATTTTAAGCGCATGGTGGAAGATCATTTTGCGGATGTATATAATGTGTTTTATATAAGAACAATATCGTAAATAATTGTAAACATTAGTTCTTAACTTAATATTATGAAAGGTGCACAGTACGGTGGCTTCCTCGTAATATTCTACATTGTACTGCAACATTCAGATAAAAAAATGGATAGAGCCACTGCGAGAAGAACGGGCAAGAAGCTCGGAGCCATTCTTTTAAACTTCTTTTACAATGTATTACAAACTATGTTATAAAATTATTACAATATTTGTTTATATATCGTAGGTGACAGGCGATAGCGTGGCAAAGGGGATTTATCCAAATTGTTTTTCGTTTACTTTGATCACAAACTGTGTTGTAGGATTTCTTAATCGAAATGTTTTTAACTTGCTATTTTCTGTGACGGTTGTAATATCTTTAGGAACTTTATAATAAAACCGCACACAATTTTCTAAGACGGATCTTTTATTTGTCTTTGCTAATATAGAACCTGGCAAAGCTATTTTATCTTATTCGTCATTGTCAATGATTAATTTAAAATTACTCAATGTTTACGAACATACATAATATTTTCAAATATATACAGACTCGGTTAAGTTAAAATATCGATTTCTTTAAAAAGATCCATCTAAGATTCTCTAGGATCTATTTCATATTATCTATCTGTTACGTATCCGAACCGTCGCTGTCTAATGCCGTGTAAATGTCATCGTAAAACGTCAAGCAAATCTTTCAACGTCAAATATATACGTTATAGCCGTTAGAAAATCTACGCTTCATCATCGATCTTAATTGTATTTAATTTAATAAACCCTGCAAATTTTGGAAATAAAAAGTTTTCATTCGGTATAAGAAGTCCTACCACCCAGCAACCCAGCCGTTACATAAATTGATCCTCCGAGACGGACGCAAAAACTACGAGCATCAGCGACCGTTACGCGCCAACTGGGAAGCCCTGGAGTAACCAAGGATTCATCCGAAATTTAAGCTGGACGAGGCTACGTTCCACTCAGAAGAAGACACATACTTCGAAGAACGCGCGCATTGTGGTACGGCCAGCCAACTACCTTATCCTGTCCTTTCTAAGTGCTTGTGTTAATCCCGTGGTAAAATTAATTTCAGTGATTGAGTCGCGGCGAGTTACCTGCTTACTTACCAGTGGTGACGTGCATCATACTAGAACCAGTTGCCTCTGTTAAATACTGTAAGTACTCCACCTTTCACCATCCACCGAAATGAGCACTGAACAAAGGGCTAGGTCTAAATCACCATATAAAATTACTGTTACTGACGATGAAAATACAAACCAGATAATTAGGGATCTTGTTAAAAAACGAGCTATTGTTAAAGGTCGACTAACTAGATTTACAAACCACACAAATTCACTCCTATACCAAATACGATACCTAATGGGCCGTTCGTACAAAATACGCACTTAGGCTGGATAATTTCGGGTCCCATACATATCAATACGCGTAGTATTGGCCATATCCAGTGTAACTTCACTCAAGCAGTTGACGAACAATTACGAAAATTTTGGGAACTTGAGGAACTACCCAGGTTAACTGATACGCGCACCGAGGAGGAGAAGGCTTGCGAAAATCATTTCGTTACAACAACGATGCGCAATAGTGACGGAAGATTTATCGTTAGCCTCCCCTTTAAATCCTCACCAGATAACCTGGGCGAAACGTTTACTCAGGCCCAAAACCGCTTTTTTGCCTTAGAAAAACGATTAGACCGCGCACCTGATTACAAAAAAATGTACAGCGAATTTATACATGAATATGAAGAATTAGGTCACATGACGCGTATAGATACTTACGGAACACCGAATTATTTTATGCCGCATCATGGTGTTTTTCGTGAACACAGCAGTACAACCAAGCTGCGTGTTGTGTTTGACGCCAGCTCTGCTTCAAAGGGCAACTCGGGCAAATCACTTAATGAACTGCAACTAGTAGGAGCTCCTATACAGGGCGATTTGTTGGGTATCTTATTACGAATGCGACAACACAGATATATTGCATGTGCTGACATTGAAAAAATGTATCGGCAGGTTTTGGTATCCGAAGATCAAAGAAACCTACAACTTATTCTGTGGCGTGACAATTCAAAGGAACGTTTAGGTATTTTTCGCTTGAATACAGTCGTCTACGGAACGGCCAGCGCGCCTTTCCTAGCTGTACGTTGCCTTAAGGAGCTAGGAGCCCAGTGTTCGGACCCTGACGTCAGACGCATCATCATGGAAGACTTCTTTGTTGATGATATGATCACTGGAGCAGACGATAAAACAAAATTATTAAAACTATGTGAAGACACTTTTGAAATTTTAAAATCTGGTTGCTTTCCGCTTAGAAAATGGATATTTAATTTTGAATGTGATCAGTCATCAACGAAGATGTTGTCCGAAGATAAAAAACTTAACTTAGATGATAACAATCACTGTAAAACATTAGGTATTAGCTGGAATCACGTGACTGACGAATTTACATATAAAACTCAGTTTAAATCTGAACCAAAGGTAACAAAGCGAACGATTTTATCTCACATATCACAGATATTTGACCCTTTCGGTCTATTAAGTCCATGTAATACAATCGCTAAAGTAATAATGCAACGGCTTTGGCTTATTAAGATCGATTGGGACAGCGAGCTGCCATGTGACGTCACAGCAGCTTGGAATCGGTTCATTACTGGCCTATCTGAGCTTGAAAGCATCAAAGTACCACGACAAGTGATAGGTGTCGAGCCTGTGCTGATTGAATTGCACTTGTTTAGTGACGCTTCCCAGACAGCATACGGATCGTGCGCATTCGTCCGCACTGTCACCAGCAATAAAACCGTAACGGTGCGACTCCTAGCAGCTAAGGGTAAGACTGCGCCGCTAAAACCTATAAGTATACCTAAGCTTGAATTGTGTGGAGCATTGGTAGCCGCTCGGTTATATACTAGGATATGCGAATCGTTTCGTTGTCATTTCAATAATGTAGTATTTTGGACCGATTCAACGATAGTTTTGGGCTGGTTACGTATGGCACCTAATCTTTTAAAAACTTTCGTGCAGAACAGGGTGGCCGAGATCCACGAATTAACTAAAGACCTACCCTGGCGTCATGTGAGAGGAAAGGAAAACCCGGCTGACTTGGTATCGCGCGGTGTTCACTTGCATGAACTTGCGTCATCGACATTATGGTGGCAAGGACCTCAGTTCCTTCGCGAGCTTGCAGGTGATTGCGCTGAATTAATTTCAGAAAAGGGCCCTGACATCTCGCACGACCTTCCTGAAATTAAGCCCAGTGCTGTTCATGCGTTACACGTAGAACAAAATGATGTCATATTTCCTTTCGTAAGGTTTTCGCGATTCGACCGTATGAGACGCACATTCGCATACGTTCTGCGCTTTATAAATAACGCTCGCAATTTTAAAATAAATCGTCAGATTGGCGACCTCACGGTAAACGAATTGAGAGAATCAGAGCTAGGAATGGCCAGGTTAGCACAAATGGAATCATTTGCTAATGAATATAACTTAATTTTAAAATCAAAATCATTAAAAAGTAATCGAAGTTTATCGAAATTGAATTTATTTATTGATGCCAAAAATATCATTCGATTGGGTGGAAGAATCGCAAACTGTACTGAATTTAGTTATGATAAGAAGCATCCGATACTACTTTGCGCACATCACAAGTTCACAGCTCTATTGTTCCGTCACGAGCACAATCGTTTGTTCCACGCAGCCCCTCAGGCGCTTCTGTATGATATTCGACAGCAGTGGTGGCCTATTGGAGGTAGAAATCTTGCGCGTAAAACTGTGCATGAGTGTGTTACTTGTAGGCGTTTAAAGGGCAAGACCCTTACTCCTCTGATGGGTAACTTACCTAAACAGAGGTTAAATCCCACTTATCCATTTTTGTGCTGTGGAGTAGACTATATAGGACCAATGCTCATGTTGAATCGCAAGGGACGGGGTGCTAGAACTAATAAGGTATATGTCGCTTTGTTCATTTGTTTTTTGACGCGCGCTACACATCTGGAGGTTGTAAGTGACCTATCGTCTGAGGCATACATTTGTGCTCTTAAGCGGTTTATATCACGTCGTGGAAAACCTAACGAAATTTTTTCCGACAACGGCAGAAATTTCGTAGGTGCACAGAAAGAATTTTCAGGGTATTTGGCTAAATGTTCTGCAGACATATCTGAATTTGCGACTAGTCAGTCAATTAAATTTAATTTTATCCCGGCATATAGTCCTCATTTCGGGGGTTTGTGGGAGTCTGGAGTAAAATCAAGCAAATACCACTTACTCCGTACTATCGGAAACGCTCACCTCACCTTTGAGGAATTTACCACGGTTTTGACACAGGTTGAAGCCATTCTAAACTCCCGTCCCCTTTCTCCTCTTTCGTCCGATCCTGATGATTTGCTTCCACTAAGTCCCGGCCATTTTCTGATCGGTCGACCGCTTACTGCGCCAGTATACCAAGACATGCGGGATGATACAAATGTCAATATGATCAACCGCTACAAACGAGTCGAGCAGCTGCGACACCATTTCTGGGCAAGATGGGCGAAGGAGTACGTATCTGAACTCCAGACTCGAAGCAAGTGGAAGGAAGATACCTACGAAACTTTGAAGCCAAACACAATGGTTGTCATCAAAGACGATAACCTTCCTCCATTACGATGGCATCTAGGCCGCGTCGTCAGGACAATACCGGGCAAGGACGGCATATCCCGCGTTGCAGACATCCAGACAAAATCAGGAGTCGTGAGGCGTGCCTTCACCAAGATTTGTCCCCTATTCAACGAAGACGAAGCATGAAATCCACATTGGAACAGAGCTTCCAAGGTCGGGGGCATGTTACGTATCCGAACCGTCGCTGTCTAATGCCGTGTAAATGTCATCGTAAAACGTCAAGCAAATCTTTCAACGTCAAATATATACGTTATAGCCGTTAGAAAATCTACGCTTCATCATCGATCTTAATTGTATTTAATTTAATAAACCCTGCAAATTTTGGAAATAAAAAGTTTTCATTCGGTATAAGAAGTCCTACCACCCAGCGACCCAGCCGTTACACTATCTCTATCTCAGCAGTTGCTCCACTTAGCAATTCACCATACAATATAATACTGTAGAAGTATGCGAAATAAACTAGCCTAGCTGTAGCTAAGTCTGTTAACTGTCCTATGAACTGCATATGCAGTAGAACTAAGTCTTCCAGAAGTACCGTGTCTGAGCGCATTTGAATGTACTCAAGGAATAGGTTTTAAATAAATGTTGATAAGGTTTAGTTGATGTCGGAGATCATTTCATTGCTTTATTTAATGTTATCTATGTCGTATTTGTGATTTAGTTCATTAACGAGAAAATAATGAATATTTCTAGCACAAATTTCAAGATTTTCACATTATAACTCAAGCAAGCGAAAATCGAAACTGACAGAAAACATAAAAATAAGACAGACAATTTATGTTACCCAAGACGTAACTGGAGTGTAAGCAACTGTAAAGGTGCTTTCACACACCGTCAACCCTAATTATTTGGGTTTCGTGCCCCTTTTATAGCCTCTGGTGGTCTCAGTACATATGGCATATAATGATGGATTTTAGATTGTAGAATGATGTTAGCTAAACTTTTATATTATTTTTAAGGTACTGTACTAGATTAATCGCCCGTGGGGTGCCGGGCTAGAATGTCACCCCTTCATCTCTACCCGTGGGTGTCGTAAGAGGCGACTAAGGTTAACACACCAGAAGGCGGGCAGCGGCACTTTCTGAGGAACTGATATCTCACACTGCGATATCCAAGCTGCCTGCCAAGCGTGAGGATTATGGCATAACCCCCCTTAATTGGGGGAGGCTGTGTTCAGCAGTGGACTATCCGTCTGAAACAGTAAATAAGTAAGTAATTAAGTAATCATTTATTTAAAAGATAGAGATATAACATACAGTTGAATTAAAGGAGTACAATACACTTTGAAAACTATCGCGAGTTTTATTCATATTAACTTATTAGGAACTGGCTAGGATCCGCGTTATATTTACCGTAGTTACGTGCTGAGGCCCGTACTCGTCGCCTCTTGCAATCGTGACTCCCAGACGAAGGATTTCAAAACAGTCCGAAACTGGTCGGAATCTATCTGGTAAATACAACGTGGCTCCTATAGCCAGTTCCTAATAAGTTGACTACAATACAATTTCAGAATATACTTTAAATATTATGCAAGTACTTATGTTCTTAATTCTAATTGGGCGCGGACCCCAAACTAGGCTAGGCCTGTATCTTGGTGACCCATAAGATTTAAACATTAGATGTGGCGCGTGCGACGATAATATTACTTACTTATAATAAGTAAATAAACGAATAGCTTTATAATGTGAATAAGTCCGGTTATGATAGTAAGGAAACTGAACGAGGAATAATAGTGTGCTTGTGTATGTGAGAGGGTGTGTGGGGTGTGTGAATGTGTGTATGTATGTTATGCTATGGTTTTGGAAGTGTGTACGTGTATCAATTTATCAGTTGTAGATTTAATCAGATGTTTGAAGCAGTGCTGGCTCAGTGGCATTGACTATGGACTGCCGTGCCGTAGGTCCATAGTTCGAATGCCGCCGCGGGTCTGAGCTTCACCGCATGCTAGAAGGGCATTTTGCGATTGCCCGCCTGCTAGCGACCACCATTAAGTAGAAAATCTGTCGCCAAGCACATAATGGTGTATTCCGGCAGCAGTCCTTGAGAGCCAGTGTAATTAGAGGCACATGAGACTTAACTACTATGTCTCAAGGTGACGGGCGCAGTGCAATTCGTAACTTGTGACGAAATGCATCTGTTTATAGGCAGAGGTTAGTTCGCTTAACATCAGCTCGTGCTTGATCCGTCACAATAATATAATAAAAAAACTAAAACTTATTACCCACGTAAACCAGAACTATATTTTCACTGAAGCCACGTTGGAGATTCAAATGCCTACTCTAGTCTGAATATGCAGGGTTGTTTAGGTTCCCTTTAGCTTAGATATATGAAGTAGTTCATATATTTAAGTTGTATAGGTATTTTTGTATATGTATTGCATGTACGAGCAATGATGGCCGAGCGGTAATAGCTATGGACTGCCGCGCCGCAGTACCCTGGTTCGATCCCCACCGCCGGCTTGAGCTTCATCGCATGGTGGAAGGGATTTTTGCGATAGCCCGCCTGGCTAGCGACCACCCTCAAATTGAAAATCTGTCGCCAAGCACCTAACAGTGTGTTCCGGCAGCAGTCCTTGAGAGCCAGAAAAATTACAGATACATGAGACCTAAAAACTGTACGTCTCAGTGTAACGGGCACAGTGCAATTCGTCGTTGACGAAATGCGTCTGCTATAGGCAGAGGTCAGTCCACTCAACATCAGGTGGGCCTCGGGCTTGTTCCGTCACAATCACATAAAAAAAATATAAAAAAATGTACTGTACTGTATCAGCCGGATTGTCCCCTGCTGAACACAGCCCCCCAATATGGAGGGGTTTTCCATAATCCCCACACATAGCAGGCGTCTTGGGATCGCAGTGTGAGAAATCAGTTTCTCAGAAAGCGCTGCTGCACACCTCTTGGTGTGTTACCCATTGTCGCCTCTTACGACACCCACGGGTAAAAATGGGGGGGTGACATTCTAGCCCGGCACCCCACGGGCATGTATATGTATACACCAATTCAATTCGTAGCTACCTACAGACACGATTTTAACTAGACGAATTTACTTAGCATTCCATGGATTCACCGTGCGGGTGCCGGGTCCATAGCGTTGCAGAGGAAGAGGCTCAAGTGAAGGTGCCTGGGACTTGCAACCCAGTGAGTAAGGTTAACCCATTGGCATCGGCGATAATTATAACAATAGAATTTCATTCATAATTTGGCCATAGTGGTCCAGTCCGATGCCAACTTATTAAGGGACCCCTTTATGATGCATCAATGCTCCCTTTCACCGCTCGAGCCTCCTCACCTGCCAATAAATCTCTGTAAAAAAAAAAAGATATTTGCCATAGTGTACGTGCTTTAGCGCGTCAATTTGCGTTTTTTACCGCTCTATGAAGTCAAACTACTCGTCTGCTTTTACTATGCTATTACTAAGCCAGTGCTATTCAACCTTTTGTCCGTTCATCCATCCGTCTGGCTTTTAAAGGGAACCGAAGAATATTTTGAACCGTAATAGGTAGTAACTTAAAATGATTTTAATGTTGGATTGCTTAGAAATAGTAATAATTATAAAAAAGAATTGAAAACAAGTATAAATTAATTAAAAATTAAAAAACTTACTTCGCTAAGCTTTTTGCCGTTCGATTAAAATTAAAACTACAAGGTATATATATTTGTGGAATCGTTTCTTTTTTTTTTACCGGCGGTATGCTTTTATTAACAAAATACTACGAACTATAAACAACACTACAGCTACTACAATAAAAGCATTTGGACTCATAGGCCGTCCAAATATGGCGTCTAAATTCCGCCATATTGTTTATTTTTACTTCTTCGTGTATACACTCTATCTAATGTCACCTGCGCTATCAAGACAAATCTAATGATATATTATCTATAAATAAATTCATATTTATTCGTAGTATATTATGGTGGCATAACGGAACTCACAAACATACATAAATGAACCCTGAAAACATGACACTCCTTAATGAATCGAGTTCTCTCTATCTATTTCATGATCGTGCGCTCGTAGAGTGAAGACCTCCTGAGGATGCTTCGTGTAGAATTGAAACGCGTCGAAAATTCTTCCAGTTTAGCTGCGTGGCGTTTGTGACGTCACGTCGGCTTAGCAGGAAAATTAGGCGGAATTGTCACTAGATATATTATTAAAGTGTTTTATTAAAATATTAATTTGATGTTTTCTTAAAATATTTTAAATACATTTGTTATTATTTTTATGACACTTCTTTTATGGGCAGTCTTGTGTTAAAAAGGAAATACCCAAAACGTGATTTTATAACGTTTTTGCTCTACGGTAAAAACGATAATTTATATTAGGTTCATAGTTGGTCCGATTATAGTCTACTAAGGAACGTATAACATCAAGTGATAAAATCTGGCTCGAACTCTATCTACGGATTTCAAACTATATGAAAAGTATAACGATTTTAAGCAAATCACTTGTTGAACTTGAACTTCTGAACCATACCGATGGTTTTGTACCAACAAAATAGTATGCGTTTGTGAGTCTAACTACATGAAGCCTCGTGGGGTGTCGGGCTAGGATTTACCACCCCTTAGTTACCTGTGCGTGTCGTAAGAGGTGACTAAGAGTAAAATACTGGAAGGTGAGCAGCAGCGCCTTTTGAAGTACTGCTATCTTATACTGCGATGCCCAAGGCGCCTGCCAATTATAAAGATTATGGCAAACCCCCCCCCCCCAAATGTTTTCAGCAGTGGGCAATCCTGCTGATACAGTACAGTACCGGATCCTACTCGCACTTGCTGGTGTTTATTAGGTTCCGAGGGCACGTTAAGCCGTCTGTCGAGGTTGTTGTCTTAGGATGGCAGTCGTTATAGCATGGTGGTAGGGCATTTTCCGAATGCCCGCCTGGCCAACTACCATCCTCAAGTGGAAAATGTATCTAAGCACCTAATGGTGTGTTCCGGCAGCGGTCTTTGAGACCCAGTAATTCCCGTCATTCTCACTAGTACATGTGGCTTAGCCTGAACAAGTTCTTCAACTATATACATCATCACTTACGTACTTGTTGTTATGTATGTAAGCGAAGACGTCATATGTGTCCGAGGGACTCAATGGGATAGGAAAAAAATGTCTGTGATAGAACATATCTTTTAGTCAAGCGTTTCAACGTTCATGTTGTCCTTCCTCTCGTCAACGGCGTAGTTTGACCGGGATCAATATCCATTTAGGTAAGACCCCGGGTGACATCCGGATGGAGTTCTTTAATAATTCACTCCGAGAAAATAATTATAATATACTGAAATAACCTAACAGGGATATCTTGTTGAATCTATTATTACCTAAATGATATCTGATAATGTATTGAACCTGTTTTCCTATAGTATGTGCGGTGCATACATTATGTATAAAGCCCATTATGTATAAAGTAAATGTTTTTGTATGGTGTAAACATGAAACTAGGTACATTAATTTGGTTTTTTAGCTTGAGTGGTTTGAACTGAGATTATTCTTACTAATATTTCGTATAAAGCATAAGAACTATGATATACATACCACAAAATGTTTCGGTACTGGACCATTATACAAAGTTTATATTACAAAGAAGTTAGCTCGCTCGCTAAAAATAAGCAAATGCTTGAGGATATTTAAATTGTTCTGTTTTAGGATATCATTACTTATTGTCCCTTATTTAGAGTTTTAGTAACGTGCCTGAATGTGTTTTTGGAGTATATTCCATTACATTAACTGTAAAGTTACGTTTTCAAAACTAAACAAGGACACATAGCGCACATGTTTTAAATATCTACTGGTTTTACTGTCATAGTGAAAACAATTGTATAACATAATTTTATATTCCATGCAAAAATATTTGCAACACATAATTCTATGCTTCGGCCCAAATATAACTACTAATTTGTTATATTTAAATTTTGTAACCGACCTTTTCATATTATTAATTAATTTATTAAAATTGTTGACATAATATAAGAAAGCAATGTAACCCTAGCACATGAAATAATCTTATACGCTAAACAAAATCTGAGTTTATTATTTTAAAAATCGTGAACACAAACACACGATATAAAGAGAAACACTCTAATTGTTCTTGCCACCAAAAATCTTCCCGAGATCGTCTTCCGACCGCACCCGGTGGGACGCCTTGCCCGTCTCGCGACGTACATAAATTTGCCCTCCCCTGGTCCACACGAATTTCCATCCATGGGAACGAGCCTCCTCGCGCGCTTTGGAAAAAAGCATCTTATTGTGCCTCGAGAGGCGTTCGTTCACGTAGAACTTCGTCGGGGCAGCACCGATGGCCATGTCCTCTGTGGTGAGCCCGCGGCGTACGCGCGCACTCTGCAACAGTGCGTCCCGAACGTGCCTACGCGCCAGCCGCACGACCAGAGGTCTTGGGCGCGAGACGCTCGCCGCAGGCTGCTCGCCGCTAGATGGCGCTCGGCGCACGCCCACTCGCTCCGCAGAAACGAAGTCGCGCTCATCACAGGTCACGCCCAGTTTCTCCGCGATGACGATGGCAAGGTGCCCTGCGTTTTCAGCTTGCTCTTCGGGAATACCAGTAATCTCGACATCGTTTTGAAACGCCGCCTGGTCTCGGTCGTTTATGTCCGATTTTAACTTATCGATGGTTGCGAGCTTACCGGTAACCTCCGGGCTAGCCTGCGTCTCCAGGCACCTTTGCTCGAGGCACCCGAGACGCGATTCCATACTGTCCATCCGGGCCCCGATGCCTTCGATAATACCACGGAGCACGCCTAAACTCTCTCGCAGAGCAATAAAGTCGCCTCTGAAGAACGTCATCTCTTCCCGCATAAGTCGCAACTCCTTAAGTATTTCTAAGGACGTAACATCCGGCGAGCTTTCCTGTGGAGATCCGTAGTCTGCTCCCTCCCCGCGAACAGGGTTGTCTGAATTATCCTTTCGAGGAGTCTGCGCTTTGCACCCCGGACATACCCACGTCGGTGCAACTTTGGCGTCTTTAGGTATGTTGACGCAGGCTCGATGGTAAAAAGTAATGCAGTTCACGCATTTTACGCATTTTACGCCCTCTGCCGTATTTGTAAAGCGACCGCAAGCGTTGCACTTGTGTGGCATGGTTGCAATGTTGTTGCATACAGGGCTCCTAGCCTCAGGTAAACACTCTCACAGTTCACCCACAAAAGCAGGTACACAACGATACGCTTTATATGATTTTTTAATCTGATTTATTATTTTTAATGGTCAAAACAAGTACGAACGCACACTGCTACAAGCCGTCCGTGACGTCACTCCCTAGATAGGCCCCGTCCTTCAAGGCTACTGAGACGTCGAGCACAGATATCCTCTCTGACGTAAAGATCCCGCCCGCGGGAGGAATGAGGTGTCTGTCGGAGAGCATATCTGTGTTTCGGTTTAAAAGAGCAAGGCCGGCTTATCAGTCTCCAGGTGATAGTGGACATCGTTCAGGTTAGAACGAAGACCCCGTATGTTGCAAAAGTCCACGGCTAGCGTGGTGTGGGGTGACCTAAGCCGCCTGCTTCGTTTGCCTCGAGCAGCAGAAATATATTTGAGCATGGTTTGCCCCCTCCAGAATACGCAGGGCAGCCCGAGAATCCATCTTCAGGTTCAGGTCCTGGAGGTGGATGCCCGGAGAGGGATTCTCCAGCGCTTTCGCAGCTGGTACCCTCCTGGAGTAATGTCTTGTTAAACTGTGCTGCCATATTGCTTTGGGGGGGGGGGGGGATTGGGCCTCCGGGTCTCCCACAAATCGATCGAAATGCAATGGCAAGCCACTGTTTCACGTCGATATCATGTGGGAGAGTGGTACTTCCCCGGTCGTGCCGGCCCATGCAGCTGTAACCCGAAGAGCTACAGCGTGGCACTACCACTAGGTATAATATATTGAATACATTCATAAAAGTCCGAATTCGATGCGTGTGATGCCGGGGATTAAATAAAATTCGCATATAATATACCAATTTTTTTTTTATACGTACTAATTAAAATTAAAACGTACAATTTACGAAAACACCTGACACAAGTATTACTTAATACTTAAAAGGTGCTTTCAACAATGCTATACTACTGTATCTCCTTATTACTAAATAAAGCATTATGTTATGGCTGATGTAATGTAATGTAGTGGCGAAGTAACCTATTTGTTAAAGCTTATAACAAACAGCAGCAAGCATTGACCAAGGTCAACGTCAGCTCTTTGGTCACCTGTCTGTCCATTGAGCTTCTTTAAAACTTAGTAACTTTAATACTTTTGCGACTTGTACACATATTGATTGAGCTTTACGACTCGAAAGTCTTCTCCTCTCAACGGAACGTCACTACCACTCTAGCACTGTACTATACACCTATTATGTCACATTATTCTAGTTATAGATCCGGATTTAAAAATCAGAATGACGGCATTGTTATTTATATAAAGTCAAGCTATGAGTATATCATCACTGATATCACGCTACCAGGTGCTAGTTGTTTATTGTTAACCTACAAAAAAGAACTAGCCATAATAGCAATTTATCGATCACCAGAAGAATGCAACGCAGAACTGTTCCTCAACAATCTAAATAGTGTTCTGTATACCTTAAAAGATTACCGAAATCTAGTTATTATTGGGGATATCAATATAAATATAATGTCAAATACGAAAGATAGGAACTCTGGCGAATATTTAGATATCACTGCATTTCATGGCATGCTTCCAGCTCATATGTTTCCTTCACACGAATCTAACTGTCTAGTTCACGTGATACTTCGTAGCCACTTCAAGGCCTCTACGTTGGTTCTTGAAGCTGCAGTTACTGACCACAATTCAATTTTGTTTTGCATTTCCCTAATGAATACAAAACATATAAATAAATCAGTCTCCTGGATTGACTATCCCACTGTTGTACAAGAAATTAAAAACACTGATTTGAGACAATTATATCAGATAAATGACGCAAACCTTGCATTGGATACTCCAATTAAAATAATTTCATCCATTATTTTATCAAATAGAAATACTTTAAAAATACCTAGAAAAAAAGAACGATTAAACCTTGGATTACTCCTGGCCTTGTAAGGTGTATCAGAAACCGAAATAAGCTACATAAAAAGCTAAAGTTGATCATGATAACCACATAATTAAAGCAATTTATATACGGTATAGACATTTTTGTAATAATTTATTAAAAAGGTTAAAGCGGGAATATGAACGAAGTGAACTACAAAAACGGTCAAGCGCGTGTCAGGCCACGCACAATGTAGGGTTCCGTAGTAGCCCGTTATCCTAATATAGAATAATTCTGTTGTTCTTTTTCTCTTTATCTCTCTACCTATAACTTTCTAAGCGATTTGTTCTTTTGTTTATAAATTGTGATTGCTTGCACGTGTAGACTGTTGTTGACCATGACTAGTAAGTAGGAATCATGGATTATCTATACGATTCTTAGTTACCCACAAACTTTTTTCTTCTCTCCATTTAACGATACCTTTCTATAACGCCATAAAATGCACAGTCCCTTGAGTTTACACTGTATAGTATATGTATCTATATATAGTGTAAACTATATAACGACACTGAATGGACTGTGCATATATATAGTTTACACTACATATATATATATTCGAGAACCAAAAAACAGATTCTAAATATTTTCCTAATGACAACATATTCTTATTTATAATAATAATTATGAGACGGCGAGGATGAGGTCTAAAAAGTACTTTATACCGAAGCTAATCGATCAACTCTGTACAGTCATATCTGTTATGATTTATGATATAGATCATACAGAAGCATTATATCTAATTGTTGCCTCCTAGAGTTTAATTGCAATAATTTATATATGTTTAGCAGCTCTTCATAATGGTTTAATATAATGTAATAAATACGTTAATTCGTTGTTGAAGTTACTAGAGGACCTTATGACAAAATTAAATATTTTTAAACCACGTGCTATTATTATATTTTGAATATTTACATTAACGATTAATTTACTACCTTATATAATTCCTTAATCCTTTATGACCTGAACTTCATCAAAGTTAGAATCCCATAACACATATGTAAAATTACACATTACAAATCACATACCCTTCACATGCACGTATACTCAAACATACAGAAACACGCACTGACACATACAACTTTCAAATTCCTCACAAACATTCACTTAAACTTAAACAACAATACTACACCACAGAACAATGACTACACGTAAAATATTAATAATTAAAAATATACCAAATGACGTTAATTCGAATAAAAACAATTTCGTTAAATATTTTTCCTGTATGTATATATGTTTCAATGTATTGGTTCAATATTAAATTGTTACTAAATAGTATGTATAAAAGAAAAAATATATATATGTTACAGATTCTCTAAAGCTAGGAAGGACCTGGCTCTTGAGATACAGGCCACCAGCCTAGTTTTAGAGTCATAGACTCATCATAAATGTTTTACAATAAGGAGGAATAAAATTGATTTGTATTTGTATAAAATTATTTGTTTTTGTCTTAGGAGTAAAATATTTTTTAATAAAATACACTTAAAATCTGCCCAGATCCTTTTGGAATTTTAAGTGGTCTTGATAAGTTTTTATAGAATGATACATTTTCAGGTCATCGGCATGTAATGGCAATTTAAAGAACTTAAAATATTTTTTAATATCATTTGACGATAAAAAGTAAGTGGCCTAATATTGACCCTTGGGGGACCCCAGAACTAATTGGAACCACATCTGATTCAAAGCCAACTTTCTGGCAATGTTTCGTGATATTTGATTTAAACCAGTGCCATACATTACCTCGAATAGCGTTATAACCTCTTTTGTCTAGTGAAATCCTGAGTTCCATTCTATAAACCACTTTTGAAAATCAGTAAACACACTGTTTGTTTGTTTGTTATTGTCTACTAATGTGGGGAAGGGTTTACCCGTTAACATGTCATAAAGTTACAAAAATAATTATTAACTGGCTTATAACCCTCGGATATGACAAAACAGAAAATCTTCTTAAATCACTTTTATTGGTTACAACTAACAAACTATAACATATCCTTTAGTACACACACTCTCACACACACACACAGATACCCTTACACACACACACACACACGCGCGAGCTGAAAGTTATCTAACTTATTTTATGTTATATTCACCTAATATACGTAGGTGAATATACTTAGATATTAGTAATTTCATACTTTAATTGTTAAATTAGTCTCATAAGTACAATAAACATTATTATTATTATTATTATTACTCTAGACTAGTACGACAAGCTATTGAGGTAATATAATTTCAATAGGGAGGATGGTTTTAAGTTAGCTGCATCCTGGAATCCAGTGCTAAGGAAATGCACCAAACGCGTTTTACCTTCCTTAAAACCTATGGATGTTGTCATTGTTGTGTGTCGAGACAATACATTTCTTAATCAAATGCGGGTAGTTGAAAAAATACCCGCCTTTCAAGACGTTGAAACCTGCCCTTCAGTCCGCTCGTGATCACGACCAATGCAACTTGGTCGAAACGTCGAAGTAAACAAATTTATACATGTTTTATCGCGATTAAGTCCCGTTAAATACTTATAAATATCTTTAAAACTTGGTTTGCATCTTGACCCATCAGGTCATATCAACAGCCATAAAATCCAGTGTTAAATAAAGGACGAGCATGCATCCGAGCAGTTGCACTTGCAACTCTAGCCCGGCACCTCATGGGGAAATACAAGGATAAAATTGTTATTAAGTTTTGGCTTCGATTTAGCGGCTGACTGTCTGCCTGACCCAAACATTCCTTGGAAATATCATTGTTGGTCGTAAAACCGCTACCGCCACCGCCATTATGACGCCAACGCTCCTTAGAAATGCTGTCGTTGGTATTACAACCGCTACAACAGAGACATTAAATTAGTAATGTGTCTTGATGTACGCCCTATGTGTAGCATACTCATGTCAACGAGAGTATTGGCATGCTGCACTGCATTGGGCTCCCATTGTGAATCCTTAAACCTTCAATCGATATGTGCTGTTCAATCTATATGTGCTTAACCATATATACGTTAATATACAAGCGAACGTTTCTTATTTATGATGTAAAACATACTTTTGCAGGTGATGTAACTGATGAGAAAAATAGTTCCCACTAGTTCCATTGCCGAGTCCCATAGAACTAGTGGGGAAAAACGCCCAATAGTTTCATGGAACTAAAACTTGGTTGAACTATTGAAAATTATCCCCTTTCTAATCATATCGTTTTTAGTGCGCTTAAAGTTAAAGTTTAGACGTGTGCTAATTTTTCCTTCATGTGCCTGTTATGACATCCAAAAACTACTTACGACTTCCAAGAACAGACATTGATTGTCAGTTATACAGTATGACAATATCTATGAATAAATATTCGACGAAAACCCGCGGACTTTTGCTTGTATTCCCATAATTAATATATTAGGAGGAAAGGGGGGAAACAATAACAATGTCACTTGTTAATTATAAATATGTTAACATACAATGGCCATGCTAATCTGCAAGCCAACATTGTTATTATTAGACCGTTTTAATATAATTCTGAAATAGTAGGCACCTAAGTGATAAGAGAAAACTTCAAACAGCAGAAGGTTAATTCAATTCCCACTCTGTTCCGACATGGTAGTCTAATATTTGTGAAAACAAAATGAATAAATTAATTATAAATGTTTTAGTTCTGTTGGTGAGTGATTTTGTTATCTGTTCGCTAATTAAAACAATCAAATTGTGTTGAGTTTTGTTCACATTAAAACTAAAGGATTGATTAGTGATATTTATATTGTGAATTGCTTTCACAACTTTTAAGTAGTTTGATTATACATTAATTAAACAACAGTGCTCTTTTTAGAATATTATAAGCATACGTCGAACGAAGAAGCTTTCTAATACTTTTGGGCGAAATATTTAAGCATCGTGCATATATAATATATATACACATATTATATTTATATATACGGGGTTATTGGTCAAATGCTAACAACCTCTTAGGGTTGACTTCTGCTAGTCCTAAGAAACATTATTGAGATGGTTTTTTTTGTGTTATGAATTTTTTTTTTTTTTTTTTGTGCTTTTAATATGTTTTCGACTGAATAAGCACGAGGACCAACTTATGTTAAAAGTCTCTTGTGCCTGTAATGTATTATTTTATATGTTTTATTACTTTGCGCGATGTAAATATTCAAAGCTCTATTCAAAGGGAGCACGGCTGGTTCAATGTTGCCGTGGCGGGTGCTCTTGGCTCTAAGTGGGCATAAAAACATATAATGTTTTTTTTGTTTTTACTCGAAATTAAAAAGAAATTCATCTCATAATGTTTCTTAGGACTAGCAGAAATCAACCCTAAGAGGTTGTTAGCATTTTACCAATAACCCTTTATATATTTTTATGTTATTGTGATGGAACAAGTTCAAGGCCCACCTGATGTTAAGCGGACTAACCTCTGCCTATAACAGATGCATTTCATCACAAGTCAAGAATTGCACTGCGTCCGTCACCTTGCGACATATTTGTTAAGTCTCATGTGCCTGTAATTTCACTGGCTCTCAAGGATTGCTGCCGGAACACACCGTTAGGTGCTTGGCGACAGATAGGTGGTCAAATTGAGATAGGTGGTCGCTAGCCAGGCGGGCATTCGCAAAATGCCCTTCCACCATGCGGTGAAGCTCAAGCCCGCGGCGGGGTTCATGGAACCTGCTGCGCGGCAGTCCATAGCCAATGCCACTGAGCCATCACTGCTTCAATATATTACGAGACACCGGTTCAAAACAAAAATAAATAAAGAAACGTCAGGAATTTCTCGTGATGGATAAAAATATTGGTTTTGCTGCCTTATCTATTCTGATGACATCAACAGTCTGTAGCGTTGGTTATAACGAAGAAAATATCCCGGAACCCAGTCTCATTACTTAGTCCACGTTCTCAGTCTTCATCGTGTTGCAAATTTCACGTATATTTTCCGTACATTATCCGAATACTGGATAACAAAAGGCGATCATCTGTTACAATAAGGTTAGTTATAGTCGGCAGTACCTAATATAGTATATATTATTCATAAACATTTTTCTTTCACATAACGAATAAAGCCTCATACACCACACTTCACATATTAAAAAAAACACTAAATGTATGTACAAACTTTATGTTTTATGTGTCTAAAACTTATTGTGTTGAATTCTTGGAAGAGTCTAGTTATCGCAAACATAGAGAATCCTTCTGCGATAGCTGGAGAACTTTGTAATGAATTTATGATTTTCATTAATACTTGTATTATAATTTAACTAGTATGTACGTTATAATGAATGTGTTACTAAGTTACTATGTATATAAATTTTTAATGTCTTTGATGTGCAAACATATTATTATTATTAAAAAAATATATAGTTGGCAATTCCTCTGTGATACAAACGCCCATAGGCGGACCACAGATGTGCCGCTAGCTCATCTGTGCCGCTAGCCCATCTGACTATATATGCATTATAAACCGGCAGAGTCTAACTCGCAGTTCGTGGTACTAACACATAATTTAACGAAAAATCTGATTTTTTTCCTTACAGCTCGAGATCTTTAGCGATACTACGACCCGCACGTAGTTTTATTATTTCATCGCATACATTAGATGTTGGCTATTTACTAAGCTTGGCGCTATACTTTTTTTTGTACGTGTTACCGTTTATACTACAGATCAGAGACATTAAAAGGCCCGGCTTAGCTTTTTTGCTATTCAACTACATATACGGTTTGCGTTTTTTTTCCTTCAAATGTTTTTTTTTTATATTTTTTTTTATTGCTGATAGGTAAAGCCTTTGACCACAATCTCACGATGTGATGTGGCGAAAGTGATGATGTGGTCGAAGGTGTTAATAGGCTTAACCTAGAATTACTGCAGCTCAAGGACAGCTGCCGAAACATACTGTTAGGTGCATGGCGACAGACTTTCTTCTTGAGGGTGGTTGCTAGCCAGGCTCTCAAAATGCCCTTCCACCATGAAAGCTCAAGCCCACCGCGGGACCTGAACCATAGACTTGCTGGGCGGCAGTCCATAGCCAATGCCACTGAGCCGTCACTGCTTCAAAAGTATATCTTGCCAAATTTCATGATTCTAGGTCAACGGGAAGTATACCCCATACGTTTTGATAAAAATTATGCTAAATTTGCAACAAAAACAGTTTTATCCTTTGTTCGCAATGAATGAAAAGTAAACTTTTTCGCAGCTAAAAGAGACTCGAGTATTTCATATACATTTTAAATTGATACTTAAACACATTTTTTTTTAAAAAGATGGACAAACGTTAACAACGTAACGTATAAGGGTTCCTTTTCACAATTAAAATTTAAAATAAACCTGAACCCTAAAAGATAACAAAATCCGTGTTATTGTTGGACAAAACATATCCATATTTTATTAATGATTCAGGAATGTATTGTACAATTAAGTAATAGGTATATTACTGCAGAAGATGGATTTAATGTTCTTTCACACACACATTATAATAAGAAAGTAATGTAGTAACTGAACAGCGATTTTCACATCGAATTCATAGAGGGCGTTAGAGATTACCAATTTAAGAGGTTCTAATGTATGCAGTCTGTTTTTAATAGCAAAGGAAGATTAATTGACCCTATTCTGACTCATCTTATGAAATAGAAACTCTTTGGAGGTCATCAGTTTTTATCAACCTATAGCTGATTATGGTCATATTTATATATATATTATATATATTTGACAATCTTATCACTCCACACCATTTCCACTATATTCATTCTACTGATGTTATCTGCGGAGAGAATTGGCTTATCTGAGGATAAAATAAGCAGAATAACGAGGGAGTCGTTATTCTGCTTATTTTATCCTCAGATAAGCCATCTCAAAGCATTGGAATGTTTTTTCAGTCCGGGCCATAATAATTTAACTCAACCATTAATCGTTGCTTTACTCTATATTGTTAAGTTCAAGTAACAATATATTTATTTGTTGTACTGTACTTTGATAAATTTGCTAATTTTTCAATATTGTAGTGAAAATTGTTTTGGTATTTCAATTATTTAAAAAAGCTAAAAAACAAAATTATCCACATTTCCTACAATTTATACCTATAGCCCAAATAAAGTATCTGCCTACAGTATATAAATTGACCAAAAATTACATTATTCAATTCAAAAACCTCAGAATAAACGTATTTTCATGAAGCATTCATCCTTTATGTATATTTTCCAAACACTATTTTATATAGGTACCTATGTTTTAAAAACACCATGTTTTTCAACAAACCAAGAAATATCTTAACCGTAAGTTGTTTCAGCAAATTCAAATCCCATACAAACATATGGCGTCAGATGTTATTGAATTGCTGCCATTTAAACATCTTTTTCATTATTTCAGGTGTTATATTAAAAACTGTTTTGTTTACCACATTGGACATACAACATATCATACAAAGAGAAAAAAACAAATCAGTTCAAAATAAGTCACAACTAACGGAGGCATCGGGTTAACACACATTAACATCACGCTAAATTAAAACACGTCATTCTTTTCGGAAGTCTGCAAAAATATCATCAATGTCATATTCCCACAGCTATTTTAGTTCATTTCCTGTGTTACATTGTTATGTACTTTGTCACAATAATTATGGGAAATACGTAAGATAAGCAAGGACTTATCATACTAATGACATATGCGAATACATTGTCATGGGTATGCGAACCTGCAACACGTAATGCATTGGCATAAAATATTTGTGATTCACGAACATACACTTTACACTGTTTCTGACCACGGTTTCGCACTTACGTGGAATTCGGTTATGACGCGCAGTGGAAACTTTTGAGTCAATCGGTATAAGAAGTATCCTATGTCACACTCAAATCGCTTCACTATCCCGATGACAAAAATCGGTTGTTAGTCTTTTTTTATGATAAGTTTTTATTCTAAAGCAAGCGTTGAATCGTAGTGATACCTTGTTCATAGCAACGACAACTTCGAAGGAGGAAAGTTCTTGTCTAGAAGATAGCTTTTCATCCTGCGCTTGAAGATTTCCTTAATACATTTTAAATATGCCACTAGAACGAAAGTGCTTCGTACTTCTGGAATATTGACCATCTATAGGAAATGTGCGTCTTATTATCAGATTCATTAACCTCATGCTTGTATGTGTATGTATACCAATACATACACATACAGGCATAAGGTTCTATAGATAGTTCGCATATTCGAAATAGAATCTATGTTTTTTTTTAATGAAATTCTCGTGAGTTTCACCGGTTAGTGTATAACATTTAACTACGAAATTTAGTCTATTCTTTAGAGTTTGGGGTCACCAACGCAACGTTGCCAATGGGCTTTTTTGCTTATTGAACCTAAAGCTTCGAGCTGGTATTTCACACAGCCATCCCAGTGATGGCTGCAGTATTCTTTACAAGATCGGACTTGAAATTCATACAAATAAAAAGCATCCCGGATGTAGACTACCGCACTTTCTAAAATACTCCTAGCTATTTCGTAGCTAATTTAGCTCAATGTACAATCGAAAATTAGTTTGGTGTGAGTGTTTCTTAACTAAATACTAGTAGTTAAACACTGCGCGTGCTCTGCACTCTATCTCGGTTCAAGATATACAAAACAGTTCAAACAAAGGCTGTACAAAATTTAATTTTATACAATATTTATACTGACACATATAGCACAAAACCCATGGGAAACGACATATTTGCAATAAATGTGTAAAACATATGTTTTTTGACCTTGGAAAATCTGTACTCGCGGACACCTTACGATAAGTAGGTTTTGAGACAAGTTTTAAGGTGCCAAAATAAAAGTTTATACAAGTTCATAGCTGACTATCTCTTATTCCGAGGTACTAGCGCTTATTTGACTAATTTTCCTGGACCATAAAGAAATGTATGGGACTAAGATGGAGATAAAGCGGATTGGAAAAAAACAAATGTTGTGCACGTTATGCAATATCAAGCACTTTAGGGAGAGATAAGGGCAGGAAGAAGAAGATATTGTTTCTATACTCACTAATTGTTATATTATATCTCTTTTAGGAATGCAAAGATATCAAATGCAGCATAAAATAATGCAATAAAAAAAAATTAAACGAAATGACTTCTTATACAAAAAACTTCAAATAGTAAATCTTATGAAATTACTAGTTGAAGTCAGTACCATGCAAGTTTAAAACTGAACTCTTATTTTCTTGCTCCGAATCCCACAAGTAATTTTATACTTTTCAGCCGATTTCTTTTTATTATACTCGTTTTAGCGAAGCACACTGCTTACATCCAAAAATAATTAATTATAGTTTAGTTATGTTGATTTACTTGAAGAAGGTTATAACAATCTGTATGTTTTCCGAATAAAATAAAATAGAAATATATTAAATAAAATTACGAGATCGATTTTCATGTGTCCAACGATACGTAGGTCACTCGACACGGTTCTGGTTGTCATCTACAAGAGATGCAAATACCTTGTCATCCAGGTGTAAGCTTATATGCAAATATTTTTTGCAGTAACTTGAGAATAAATTAAAACTACTAAACCGATATTCCTAGATGAAATTTTAATGGGTCCAATTTTACCGTTACTCAACAAACAAATATGAGACTTAACAACTATGTCTCAAGGTGACAGGCGCAGTGCAGTTTGTCACTTGTGATAAATGAATCTGTTATAGGCAGAGGTTAGTCCGCTTAACATCAGGTGGGCCTCCAGCTTGTTCCGTCAGAAAAACATAAAAAAAACTTTAAGGTTGTTTTATTCAGTAATCAGTTATGCGTGATCATACATACATAAATAATAAAATACTCAAGTCGTAGCGTATATTCTTGTTATTTAAAAGTTCTTTTGAGTAGATCGGCGTGCTTTGTGACAATAGGACAAGCAAATATTATGTACTCGTAAAATACAAACAAATATACTTTATTAAATTAGTGTAAAAACTTTTTAATTAAATTCTCGTGAGTTTCTCACAAATATTATAAATTAAACCGTCAAAAACACAAAAAAAAATACACTCAAGCTAGGGATCGAATACGTCGACCCGGGTTTCGAGCATATCAGATGCTCATCATCACGGCGAGTGTCTGCCGGGAGCTCGCAGACGCAGCTGCGAAACCTGGGTCGACGTATTCGATCCCCAACGTGAGTGTTTTTGCCGGTTTATTTATAATATTTAAATAGAATTCCAAAAAAATATTTTTATAAATCACATTATCCTAATTATCATATTTTCAATATTGTGTCTATGTCGTGGCTACATCGTAGAATTGTTCATATCATGAAATTCTCGAGAATTTCATGATGTTTTTTACCGTCCATTGGCCACATCATGACGTGGCTTGGCCAAAGCAATGATAAAACATTGTGCAACAAATAACAAATCATGAAATGCGACCACTTCAGGAAATTCTCGTACATTTAATGATATGGACAATTCTACGGTTTGGCCACGACATAGACACAATATTACAAAACAAAACAAGTGAAAATAATTAATTACCTTTTAAAAGCTTACAATGTTTCTCTTATTTCAGATTATAAACAATGTTCGCGTGGAGGCAACATGCAGTATTCAAGTTGATACCGATTCAGGGTGTGTATATTTTAAGCTGTAAATGAGAACTGTCATTTTAATATTGTTATGTTTGCAATAACGCCTGCTATGCGGATTACATTACAAAAATACAAATATACGATACAAAAAATTTAAGCCATGTGCGAGATTCGAACCCGCGTCCATTCACCCCTTTAGACGGGGTCCATCCCAATACGATGGTTAAAGAACGATAGGAAAGATTTGAGTTATGACGTCAGGTCATGTTAGCTCAATTAGTTAGACCATACCCCGGCTAAAGGGGTTGATGGACGCGGGTTCAAAAAGGAGGAGGCTCTAAATTCTACTTTTTTATGTCAGGTACTAACTTTGGACTGGGTGAACCAATTTCGATGATTCTTTTTTGTCTTTCTCGTTTGTTTAAATTTCATCAAAATCGGTGAAGCCTTTTTGAGTTACACTCCAATAACTGAAAAGTGTTTTCCTATCTTCAAGTCATTGACAGGGAATTACAATCGATCCCATAAGTAGCAAGGGAATTTTAAAAGAATGAAATATTTGTTTACCTCGAAATGGAACCGACTTTGACACTCAAAGGTGTGATATAACTTGTTGAAGACGGTACTTTTGAACTATCAACGTACCGACTTCAACAAGTTATTTAACACTTTTGAGTGTTCAAGTTGGTTCTATTTTGAGGTAAGTAATTTTTTTTATTTTCAATATCCTACACATGTCGTTTAAATAGTTAATATTAGCAGAATAAAAATAAAATATACTTTTTTTTACAAAAATTAAGTAAGTACAATGCGATTAAAATAAGAATAGGATCGGCCTAACGCCATGTTGTGACGTCAAAACTATAACTTGGTACAGTGAGCAAAAAAAGATATGATAAAACATGCATAAATTAATAAAGAAAATAAAAAACCCGACTGCAAACTATTAGTTTTTGTTAAATGTTATATCGATCAATTGAAATTAAAACTGCCAGTTAATATATTAATGGTTTTATTTAAAGCCAATCTATTTGATACCCAACACAATGGCTTTGGAAGAGAAAATAAATTGTTTTTCTCACTATATGGCGTCTAAAATCCACCAGTTTGCTTTTTTTTTATGTACATAGTGTCACTTGAGCTATTAAGATTAACCTAACGATATCTCGTACGTTAGAATCGGTTAAGCCGTTTAGAAGTTATGGTAAAATAAAGAAACTCACAAATATACATGAAACCTGTAAACTTAACACACGTTTATGTGGGCAGTCGTGTAAAAAAACTAATAGTCATAGGTAGTTAAACAAAGTTTCAGGTGACTGTAGGTACAGCACAGTCACCTTAAACTTCGAAACACAGAAACACAGAAATAATTTGAACTGATTTTATTTGATAGCAATATTTTGTACTTAGGTATCATAATTTGAATCGCTTAGCTCTTCGATGCCGCATATCCTGATGGCCCACTGAGTCAGACTCATCTTTATCATCGTAACGGGTAACAAAAACAAATATAACAGTCACCAAAAACATATTAAACAGTCAAAAAAAATTTATACGAGAAGATCAATAAACACCCGTAAGCGTGTCGCGTAATAGTACACTGTCGGAGAAATAAGACCCTGTCCATAGAACATATAATAATACTACGTATAGAATGGACACTCCTCACCCCACACCAAAACGAGCCTTCCTCACCCCGCCAGCCGTTCTGAGCTGTCGCTGGGCTGACTTGAGTACGGGACGCACAACTCGCGCACGATGACGTGACGACGAAGCGTGACGATTGTACGATTATTTTAAAGTTGAGAATGGGGTAATCTTGTGCTGTTTACGGTTGTTTATCAACGAAACAAGAAATAGGATAGGAGTTTTTATAGATTCCCTAAGGATAAAACGAGGTAAGTCATTCTTGGTAACCTACAGTAAGTACTACACTATTGGTCGTTCTTCAGTTATCAAGTAGGTAACTTATAAAAAACGGTAATTAACAGTAAGTTTCTATTGAAAAAAATACATGCATAATACTTTTTCTTTATATTTTGTTCAAACTGCTATTCGAATAATGATAATTTTAAAAGATTTTCGTTTGCAAAAAATATCCATGGATATCGACTTCGTTTGCAGGGAAACAAGTGTCTTTGTAACCTATACCTACCATAGAAAAAAGCAATACACATACCGACCTTCGCCACAGTTGACACGCGGCACACTTCATGATTGTTTATTATACGAGAAGAACATAAATTATGATAGTATTTATTATCATTACTTGTATAAAATGTGAACTTGGAATCATACTTTTTGTATAGTGTAAATATCTATTATTACTACTTCGTACATGGAGTTGGATTTTTGTGCTTGTAAATGTTTCTAAAGGTAGGTAAGATAACCTACGAAATCTAATAAGTCATATTAACAGCATCAAAATATTGTTAGGTAGGTAAGTACAACAATTATTTATACGATGACAACCTTAGAGTTCACGCACACATTTACGCGTGTACGAAAACAACATTTGTGTAGCGTCTGTGTAATAGGTAGTTAGAACGCGGCTTTAGTATAGAGAATGAGTCGAGTGTCCAGGCTGTGCCCTGACGACGCACGCGTTTTCATCAAACCAAAATGGCGTCTGTGCTGTCAAACTTAAAAATATGAATTTATTAAAATTAACAATTACCTATATATATAATATGGCACTGCTTTATTTTTAAGTTTGACCTGCTGATCTTACTTATTAGAGTGAATATGAGCGAAGTTAGCCGAGAGCCCGTCCTATTTTTATTTTAATCGCATTGTACGTTGTTGTTAACTATGAGCTTATCTTATTTTTCAAAACTTATCAGAGCGCTTGGTCTATGCGCTTGATCAAAATGCTGGCACTTATTTGGCTCAACAAATAAGCATTGCAATCCAAAGGGGCAATGCTGCCAGCATGCTGGGCACGCTGCCAGCTGGTAGGTTACCATATAAAAGAGTTTTTTATGAATATGTAATGAAATTTAATATTAATCATACTTTGACATCTCATAATATACACTTTTTATTTTAATGTACTTATATTTAGTTTATATAATTGGCTTATTATTTTGTGACAATTACATTAGACATTATAATAAATGAAATTAACAAGAATATTTCCGTAATAATTAAAACATAGAATTGTATTCATGCATGTGGATTTTGATATTTAATTCTATAAATAATTAAGCTGAACACTCGTAAGAGTAAACTCGGAAACTCATTAATGTATTACATCTAATGTACATGTAATTATGACAGCAATAAATGGTTTAAATGGTAGTGGGCTGCAGCATTGGACTGCCTGTCATTCCTGCAATGGTCTTTAGGTTACCTAAATGCTTTCCTTGTTGTATCAGTCACTAATCTATTTATTTTTTATTTCAGTATTTCATTGAAAATGGGAGCCTTTTGCAATTGTATAGGGTAAGTCAGATTATTATAACGCAAAACGTTACTCACATACTAGCACGCCCTTATTGACAAACTAATTGGAAATACATAAATCTACTGAAAGTATTGGTGAAAGAGTTGAAGAAAGAGGTGTGAGATCAAATTTTGTTAATTCTCCAAAACTGATCACGAACGTAGAATTAGGTCGTCACAATGATGGCCGAGCAGTGATAGCTATGGACTGCCGTGCCGCAGGTTCGATCCCCACCGCTGACATGAGCTTCACCGCATGGTGGAAGGGCATTTTGCAATATCCTGCTTGGCTAGCTATCACCCTTAAGTAGAAAATCTGTCACCAAGCACCTAACGGTGTGTTCCGGCAGCAGTCCTTGAGAGCCAGTAATACCAGGTTAGCCTGAACAACACCTTCGACCACATCATCACTTACCATCAGTTGAGGGAGTGGTCAAAGGCTAAACTACCAGACATTAAAAAAAAGCCTTTTCCTGCTTTTACTTGCTGCATTACGTATTCTTCGTCACTGTCTCCGTCTGTTTCACAATCTTCGAAATCGTCGATGACGATTTCGAAGATTGTGTTCGATGACATCGATTAATGGGTTTCCACGTCGCCACTGCTAGATATGTTAGTAATTAAAACACTGGTTTCATGGATGGAGTTTTATAACAAATCACAAACTTATTTTTTTTTATCAGAGAGCAGTGTTAGTATCCGAGAGTATATTCACCACCGGCGGTCACAGACAGCGAAGGCCACCAGCCATATATAACCTATCCTATTATATCCCACTAGTTAATAATGTGATTAGATTTTCGACTCACTCAAGAAAAATACCATATACAATATTTTAGATAATTTATTTAAAAATAGTGCTAATGTTTTATATTCAATCCGGATATAAGATATAACGGAAGTGCCCTACAACCACATTGTACTGGTTTTTTCCACATTTATATGGACAATGAACCTTGACTACTTGACATAAAGATGATTTATTTTTGTTAAATTAATATTAGACTTATAGAGTCCGGATAACATCGACTTATCAATACAGGCGTGGGAATAAATAAATATATAGGTATTCACGGTGAAGTGAAATCACATAGCGTTACGTAATGATTAAACAGAATAATCATTCTGAACAGCTATATGGCTTAAACCATTGTAATTTTTTTCAACCTTGGGAAGCCGTGTTCAACACAACGTTGCTAGCACTTGGGAGGAAACATATGTTATGATATATCAGCGATGAAATATGAAATGATGACATGACATTCACCAAAAAGGCACTGACAGACTACAAATGATATAGCTCTGACTAGAAGTTGTTGTGGCAATTGTCCAAGCTCATGGCTTAACAAAACTTTAACCGATTGCAAAGAGAAGTTAACATGGGTCTACCATACCGGAAGACCTAGTGTTGATAGGCCTCCCATATTAAAATAAAAGACATAAAAGTCGTAGGGAGCAGAGTATAGATGATGTTGAAGCACTCCTAGCAGAGTTTGCCTAATCATTCTTAACCGATAAACAAGGTTAAGCAACGTCATTTTAATAGGATGGCAGCAAGTGGCATATGCAACTGAGTGCTTCCGTGCTTCAGAGGCCACATTAAACCGTAGGTCTTGGCGATAGCAGTTCTTATAAGATATTAGTACGGCATTTTGTCGTATGCCCACCTGGCTAGTTACCACTCTTCAGTAGCAAATTTGTCGTGAAGCACTTAATATTGTGTTCCGGCAGCTGTGCCTTTGAGCCAGTAGTTCTAGGTTGGCCTGAGCAACATGTTCAAGCGCATCATCACATGCCACCAGGAAAGATATTGGGGAAAGGCTAGCCCAGCAGTAATACTATTAAAACATAATAGACTTGCGTTTGACCTTTTTCTCATTATATGATCGAAAGTGGCACATGCTCGTCTCATTTCTTAGCTTGTTTACTTTATCTGTAGTCGTAGCCTCATGACTGATAATTGTGGTCATCATTAGATGGTCTGTACTTAGATCAGATGATCTGTTTCCATCGGCTCCTGTTGATCGCATCTCGCACGGTGTTATGGAATTTGACGGCTGAAGAGTCCTTATTCTGATCTGTCCATCTGGTTGGGAATTGACCTAGTGAGCGTTTTCCGTCCGTGTTCCCAACGACAATGAGTTTTTCAAGGTTGCCATCTCCCTTCCCGCCTTTTACTTACTTGATCTCAATCACGTGAAAACAAACAATCACATGAACGTTGAGTATCTGGTCAAATATGAGTTTTATTATTGTTGTAGCAAATAATTGATCGATTTTCTTCTTGAGGATGGTAGTTATCCAAGCGAGCATTTACAAACGCCCTACCACCATGCGATGAAGCTCGAGTCCACGTTGGGATTCGAACAAATAACATTCTGTGCGTTATACCCTATAGACATTTCCACTGGGCTCTATTACTGCTTACGTTACAACTACTGTCATCTCTTTTTTATATCTAAATTGGTTTTAAAACCACTACCTAACCTAAGATTTTCATCCCCAGATATGAGAAAGCAGCTGGATCATCTATACCTAAGGAACCTGTAAGTTTACTCTTACATTAAGTTTATTTTCCTTTTTTAGACACGTTGCGAGTCCGTATTTATTTCTTACACATACTTAGCCCTTTTGTTATCAAATTAGACCCCGGCGTCCTAGTTATGAATCTCTATTGTTATCAGTATTGCCGATGCCAATGGGTTAAGTCACAGTGGTATTTAATGCAATTTGCAATCCCCAAAATATTTTACAACTATACTATAACTAACCTTAGTAAATGTTGCAGCGATAAGATAATAAAAAAATATCAATTATATTACATATCCAAACAAATATGTTAAAGCTTGATTCATGATTTAAATAATAAGTTAGCGTTTCTCTTTGTCTAGTCAAAATATCCGGCAAAATCTCTTAATTTGACCATGTTTTGGCACTTGCGTAGGGTCCAGAGTTTCTGTAGTTTATTATTTAATATTTCTGATGTTATTTTTTATGATAAGATGTATTATATAATATGTTGTAAGATTTATAAAACACCATTTTCACTTGATTTGCAAGCTATACATATATCAACATATATAGGATTTTAAGAGAATGAAAATTTGAAGAGGTTACGTTCTAATTTCAGCCCTGTAAATATACTGAAATAAATACTTTACATATATAAATATATTCATGGGTCGTAAGCAATAAGTGGATTACATTTAAAGTTATATAATATATAAACTGAAAATGGTAGTACTAGCTAGGCTTTCAATTTGAAAGTCATCGTTATAATTTAAATAGAAGCTTTTGTCTATACATGTACTCTAGTATTTCTAGGTTAGCCTGAACAACATCTTCGACCACATCATCACTTACCATCAGGTGAGATAGTGGTCAAAGGCTAACCAATCAGGAATAAAAAAAAAAAAAAAAAAAAAAAAAAAAAAAAGAAGGGCCCTACTTTCAATTTTATTTTTACAAATCGCCATTCCACAAGACCTTTGTTACATCATGCTGTAAGGGTTTTAATTGTTTGACACACGTTGCACTCGTTAATTTCCGTTTGCAATAAAGAGTCATTGTAAGTATGTATAGATGTAATGATAATTTAAAAAAAAAGGTCCTTATGGACAAGGTCAGAGTCACTCAAGAGCTATGAAGATAGAGCTATGTTCGGAGTTTCTTAGCGTGAAGTCACTGATTTTGCTAGTTGAAGTGGCAATGAACAGGCCACATAAAGATAATGAATAGATTCAGGCGTTACTTTGCGGAAATCCATTTTTAATAATAACAAATACTTTTAAAATATTTTAAGAAAACATCAAATTAATATTTTAATAAAACACTTAAAAATATAAAAATATATCTAGTGACAATTCCGCTTAATTTTCCTGCTAAGCCGACGTGACGTCACAAAAACATTGATGTGAAACTGATCGCAGATAAATAGTTCAGAATACAAATTTGGAATACACGCGACGTTTTCTAATGTGTAAATATTTACTCGTATCTTGTCATCTATCAGTAGTACAAAATAATCGAAATAAAATAATGTTTTTACGATATGTGTCTCGCCATAATTGGATCTAATTCTGGAACAATTACTAGGATGTTTTTTATTGATGCGTTTAGTTGTTTAAATTACACACTACTCGATTAAATTATTAGCGTCGCCTAATATGTTTTCAAGCTCGCATATAGTAAAAAATTTAAGAAGATGAAATATGTACATCCGACAAACTGCTGTATAATAACCACTTTATATAACCTTAATAATAAATAATGTATTGCTACTACATTTGTCTTATATTTTAATGTATAAATATAAGTAAAAATAATGAAAGTATTTGAATATGTGCATCCTATGAGAGAATTTTTTTTACATTGTTTCAGGCACCACCAGTAAAAATAATTATGACTGGCGATCTCAGGTAACACAATTATTAATTAAAAAATTACCTACCTTCATATTACCATTATTAAGAAACTACTAGTAATTTATACTATGGACCAATACTCTAATCAAAACTTTCCTTTTGTTATATCGTTATAAAGCTATTGTTTATACTTTTATGAGCTCATATATTTTACATATTATTCTTTATTTCAGCGCGCTACAATTTCTACAACCAGAAGAGATATGCTCGTATGCAGGGTACGTAAAAACTTTGTCATTAAGTAAATTTCATTTGTTGATATCTCCATATGATTGGTGAGAATGTAATAAAAAAAGAATAAAAAGTTATTAAGTAACAATAAATAATTTATATAAAACTAACTAAAAACGCTCAAGTGCAACCAGTTCAAACAGATTTTTGTTCCATTATGGAGCCTGCCTTACGGCTCTATCACTAGATGACCAATGATAATTGTATCATATTTTTGAATTATCATACTACAACCCGTCGCAGAGTTTTATAGTCATACAATAAAACAATTCAATAAACAGATGATAGCTCTTTTATTGTTTCACATTTATGTACTTAGGTTATATATTCCAATTGATAAAATATACCTTACCAATTTTACAGTTTTTTTTTCAGTTACACTAAATCGAATGCCAGTATTATAACACCTTTATTAATTACACCCAATCCTTCAAACACCGACGCTACTACTGTTTCAACGAAGTCTAGTCCTCCTAACAGTGACGCTACAACTGTTTCAACGAAGTCTAGTTCTTCAAACACTGACGCTACAACTGTTTCACCGAAGACCAGTATTTCAAGCACTGATGCAACAACTGTTTCAACGAAGACCAGTATTTCAAGCACTGATGCCACAACTGTTTCAACGAAGTCTAGTCCTCCAAACACTGACGCTACAACTGTTTCAACGAAGTCTAGTCCTCCAAACACTGACGCTACAACTGTTTCAACGAAGTCTAGTCCTCCAAACACTGACGCTACAACTGTTTCACCGAAAACCAGTATTTCAAGCACTGATGCAACAACTGTTTCAACGAAGTCTAGTCCTCCAAACACTGACGCTACAACTGTTTCACCGAAGACCAGTATTTCAAGCACTGATGCAACAACTGTTTCAACGAAGTCTAGTCCTCCAAACACTGACGCTACAACTGTTTCACCGAAGACCAGTATTTCAAGCACTGATGTAACAACTGTTTCAACGAAGACCAGTATTTCAAGCACTGATAACACAACTGTTTCAACGAAGTCTAGTCCTCCAAACACTGACGCTACAACTGTTTCAACGAAGTCTAGTCCTCCAAACACTGATGCTACAACTGTTTCAACGAAGTCTAGTCCTCCAAACACTGACGCTACAACTGTTTCACCGAAAACCAGTATTTCAAGCACTGATGCCACAACTGTTTCAACGAAGTCTAGTCCTCCAAACACTGATGCCACAACTGTTTCAACGAAGTCTAGTGCTTCAAACACTGACGCTACAACTATTTCAACGAAGTCTAGTCCTCCAAACACTGACGCTACAACTGTTTCAACAAAGTCTAGTGCTTCAAACACTGACGCTACAACTGATTCAACGAAGTCTAGTTCTTCAAACACTGACGCTACAACTGTTTCACCGAAGACCAGTATTTCAAGCACTGATGCAACAACTGTTTCACCGAAGACCAGTATTTCAAGCACTGATGTAACAACTGTTTCAACGAAGACCAGTATTTCAAGCACTGATGCCACAACTGTTTCAACGAAGACCAGTACTTCAAACACTGATGCCACAATTGTTTCAACGAAATTCAGATCTTTAGGCACTGACGCTACAACTGTTTCAACGAAGTTCGGTCCTTCAGATCCTGAAACTACGACTACTTCACCGAAGTCCATTACTGAAAGCAACAATGAATCTACAGCGTAAGTATTGATTAATACTTAAATTATTCCAGAATAGGCAAAAACATGAAATCATAACGGAAAATTACAAAATTATATTAAAGAGTTCAAATGCTCATAAAATTACTTCAGTGGTAAATACAAGCAGAATTGTTCATATAATCATATAGACTTGTAGAGTTACACAGAGGTGTCTAAACAGCTACATTTTCCAGACATATTTTGAGATTATGTAATCTATCCTATGTAAAAATATGTCCCACTATTTCTGAGCTTATATACCTACCGGATCTACAGATTCAGTTCTAGACTGCTACTGAATTTTATTTTGTAAGAAAACTCTGGGGATCAACAGTGTTTTTTATCACCCACCAACGACGCAGTCGACATCGATGATATATAGGTTTTAGAAACGGTACGTAGATAGTTGGCTCAAAATCACCAAAATTGCGAATTTCAAGATTGGTTTTATGACAAAAAAAATTGCAAGAACGCAACCGTCATTTCGGGAACATGGCATCATGTCTGAGACCGTTTCCAAAATGACCGTTCACGAAATGACGAATTGAAATAAGCGCGCGATTTGTTTATATAACGGCCATCTTTAATGCGACCTGACTTACTGAATAGTAAAATATTTGCGGTAACTTTGTTATTTCGTGTCGTAAAAAGAATTTTATCCATTAATTAATGTAATAAACACGTTGCCGAATAAACGGACTATTGATGAACGGTCTATGAATAATGAAATTAAAGGTACATACCACTAAGATATCATTTATTTGAGGGTAAATACAATGACAGCTGGCTTTGTTATTGTTTTCTTCGTCTACTGACGTTTAACACCGAATGGCTGCGTTCACTTAAAATTAGTTTTATTCGATTATCGATGCGTTCACTGAAATGACTAGTACGTTAACGGACAAACTATTTTTGCATTTTTCTAATATAAAATAAATAATATTTCAGTATTATTTTTCAAAACTGGATTATGTATAAAAAATACTGCATATTAAGTTATGATAGCTGTTAAATAACTTAAAATGTTCATGATTATTTTAGACTTCTTGTGAAGATCATACATTAGGATGCGTTCCCGAAATGATTTTATATGCATGTATATTGATTTAATTTAAAATTTACTTCATTAGTAAATTGTATTGTTTGAGGTGCACACAAAACAGGTTAGTTAAAGTATTTTTGTTATTTTATTTTCTCAATCAAGTCAGGTTTTAAGACATTTAAATGCTAGCAAAGCCAATTCTGCACCTTGGTGAATTGAGCCAGTTATTTACAATAAAACACACACATGTTATATTTTTGCGCCGGTACGCAAAAAATGATCTTAAAATAAGCTAAAAATGGTAAACATAAAATATTTAGGAGAGATAATAGAAGGTCTTTTTACTATATGAAAATCAGACGTTTTCGCTAAATTATGTACTAAAAAACTCAAACATGTTGCGAGCCTATTAGCTCTTAAAGCAAGCCTTGGTCAATCAATAATAGGTGTGTTACTGAGACCCATCATGGGTTAGAGATTATCAAAAACGCATATTAAAAAAAATTAGAGGTACCTAGTTCAACGAGTTGTTCTGAGGATGCCACCAACAAACCATTTTTGTATCCAACTGCATTACTTTACAAATTTTGTTTTGTGCTTACCACCCAACTAACATTAGGCGCTAATATAAGAGTTAGAACAGATATATAAAAGAGCTAAACAGATCCTAAGGTCATCAATAAGTTCCATCACGTGGGAGTTATAGCGAGCTATAACTCTACTATATCCCTGGAATGGGCACAAGTTCTTATGGTCTTAGGTTCCACTATGGCGATGTAGTGGAGTTACAGAATGAATATAAGAGATATAGTAGAGCAATTGTGGAGGTACAGTAGCGCTAACTGAGACTTAAAGCGCTGCAGAAGTAGTATTTAAGTGACTAGTGACTCCTCAAGCGATATGGTAGAGCTACATGCTGCTTACTGACAGTTCGAGCGCTATATAGGGAGCAAATGTATGAATATAAACTCCGTAAGGGGTATAGTAGATCTATGATGTATCATATTTACTGTTTGGGCAGTTAGAGGGTGGCATTAAGGTAAATTGTAACACCTTGAGTTGCAGTATAGATCTACAATAGGAAATTTAAGCGTCTAAGGATATCAATTTTTACTTTTTTTCATAGCCGGCTATGCAATATTTTTTTATGTCAAATTAATTTGAATGATATATTCCCATAACAAAAAACCAAACATTATATAGTGTTTACGAAAATAATTAAATGGCGGAGTTGAGTGCTAAAATTTTAACTCATTGTTAGTGGAAGCTGAAGCGGAATTTTCATTGCGAAGGTAAGTAAACTGTGAATATGTGTATATGTTATTAGCAAATAATTGAAGGGCCCGCTCTTTGTTGTGTATTTATCAAAAAAAAATGTTTTACTTCATAATGAGCAAGACATTTTTTTACAAAATATGTAACAAAACTTTGCCTATTGACTTAAAAGTGTCGTGACCCTATATAGAATGCTAGAAAAATAAATACCTTCATTGTATTAAGTTTTCGTTTCGTACGTTTTACTGTTTTTAATTAACTTCATATAATCTAAAAATGGTGGGCGCATGAATTTGGGGATCCGTAGTCATTTTCCAAAACCACTACCTAGCCTAGTACACGACTAGTACACGTGTCTCCTAGCTGAACGAGTGCTAAATTGTTTTTATTGTTAGATTTGCAGTTTTGCACAATTGAAATGATTTGAAATTTGAATACCTATACGTCCCTGTCTTTTTACATATTCAAATACTGTAAAATTCCGGCAGTTAAAGCCTTTGAATATTATGGAATGTTATTTTTTTAATGCAAGGTTGGCATAAACTCCTTACGTTTAAGAACGAAGCGTCAGTTGTTTTTACTTTGTATGTGATACTAATTACCTACATGATTCGGCACATCAACCGATCGCGTTTCACGTGGGTACCTACGCAGCGAGAGCGAGCCCGCGCGCAAACAAGTACCAACCAGTCAGTCTCTGCCCTCCACTAAGTTCGACGTGACGTGTGTTGTTTTTGGCGCTGTATACCTTTGTTCACGTAAGTAGCTTCGATTGCGCTGTTTTAAAAGTGTGACTAGGTGGATGTTAGCATTATTTCATATCGTGAAAATATTGTGGTTATAGGGTTGTTAAAATAAATAGGAGTGCAAGACGATTTAGACGCTACTGTATTTTTTAATTTAATTCTGTTAACTGGACAATTATATTTCAATTTCAGAATGCCATTCAAAATAGTAAGAACATTAGAGAAAGGAAAATACAGCCACTGGATTGTTCCTTCTACATGGGAATCTAATAAAATTGTAAAATGGCCTAAAAGAAACATTTCAAAACTTGTTAAACGTGATGATTACTTACCAGACCCAGATTGGCGACAAATAAAGTGCCAAGTAAAACGAAACAATATTCCAACTTATGAGGACGCTGAACGGGAACTCGCTAACTTATTGTGTGTATCAGACACTGATGAAGATCAAATAAATGTGTCACAAAGTTCAACCAACAAGAAATAAACTTGAATGCACTTGTGGAACAATTCGTATGTATTACTTTACGTTTTCAATTATACTCCTTTAATTTAAAAAAAAGTTTGTTATAAGACTAGCTTTTGCACGCGGATTCGCTCGATTGTGATGTGGTGTTTTTGTTTGTGAAATTTAGTTTTTGTTTCAAAACTTGAGATGGTATCGGTAAACCGATTGTGGAGCACAAATGATCTAACTAGAGGTCAGTGGAACCATTATATCAGCCATAGATATTCAGATTTGGCTGTGCATTGATCGGTCAGTCAGTTAATAACGAATTACGTCTATTTCTAAAATATGTTACAAAATTAACGAACGGACGGGAACGGAGGCTCTAGCACGAGTGCGTGACGTAACCGTAAACAAAATAGGTAGGTACGTCGTTTTGTGAACTATCGCTTAGCATTTAGGTCCAATTTTTTGCGAAAAGCACAATCAGTATTCCTCAAAGATTTAATTAAATGTATAAAATTGAGTAAATACCATAGAAATCGAGTATTTTCAATTTTAAAATTGACGTAGGTAGTTACTTTACGTTTACGTCACCCACTCGTGCTAGTGCCTCAGATCTCTTGGGATTTATACTTACGACGAATAGGCAATAACATTTTGCAATACAAATAGTGCTTTTACTTTTTTTTCAGACTACCAACCAATACGCACCATTCGTGATTTCTGTACCCAATGACCCCAACGTGGCTTCCTCTGATTTTACAAACTCCGACCAACAAAAAAAAAAATGAACGTTGTGGACGTGGAACAAGTGGTATGTATTATTACTTTCAGGAAATCAAGCTCCTTTCATTCAAATAGATATTGAGTTTTTGTTTCAAAACGCTTTATGAGCGTAGGTATGTGATCCGAATAGATTCTCTTCCAATTTATACTTATAGATGAAAAAATGGTCAACGATTTTAGACTTTTTGATTTTTTTACGATCCACAACCCACCTTTTGTGTTTTGTTTTTCAGACTAACCAATATAATTCACCCGTGATTTCTGTACCCGATGAGTCCAGCGAGTCTTCCTCTCAAATCATTTTGACTTCAGATAACCAAATTCTGGGTATACCTACAAATACCTACTGTGTGCTTGCTGAAAACCAAGAGCACTTTTTAGACAAAACTCAAGAAAATAGTGATTTCATGAAAATATTAGACAATATAAATCACGTATTGGAAAACCACGATAAAAAGATGGATACAATATTGGAAAATCAAAAAAAAATTATGCACAAGATGGCTTGAATTTCTGTCCGAGTTGATAATATGCAATTACAACTCGGTAATTATAATGGAGAGGATGTTGTTTCCTTGGGGACGTCTAAAAACCAAGTTGAGAACTTGCGATTCAGTTTCTCTCCAATTACAACTGTTGAAGATTTGAGCAAAATCAATGATTTACTTTCTGATAAAACTGCTAGAAAACAACTGAAACAAACTTTTTCGGTTATTTGTTCTGGTGGAAAAGGAATTAACTGTGCCTATAAACTTATAGATATCATGTTTTCGCGTGATTTTTTGTGTCAGTGCTCTTGGAGTGGCAGTAGTCGTTCTGATGGCGTTAAAATTAGTTTGTAATGTTACAAAAATATTGTTTCGTTTTTTTGGGAGATGATTTTCAGTTGGGACCAGAACTTTACATTACAAAACAATGAGCATTTTTTTAAAAGCATTTTGAAAAATGCCAACAAAAGAAAAAACGCGAAACAAGAAAGGTCATCTACGACACGAAAACGGGCCAAAATTGAAAAGAGTGCAAGTATCACAGAGTCTAATGAAAATAGAAATGAAAACATTGAACAAGACGCAAACAAGACTGAAAAAAACAATAATTTAGTATTCGCGGCAACTGCTGAAAGTAATATACCTGGAATCAAAAATTATTCCATAGGACTAGCCCCAGGTGACGATTCTGTCGAAGTCGAAGAGTCCCTCTGCTAATTCATTTACCTATATTTTCTAAGTTTATTTTTATTGCTAAGTATAACTCATTAATTATAAATTATTAGCAGTGATAGGAATAGGTAGTGCTTATTAGCCTAAACTTCGAAGAAGAACAGAGAAAAGAATCGGAGACTTCCTTGGACTATACTTTAATATGCGACTATATTTTATTATAATTTAAAACTAAAATACTTAGGCACTATTTTGATGGAAGTAATAATCCTCTCTTTAAACCAACCAAGCTGATGGATTAATTATATCATTAATAGACAAGTCTAAGTGGCAATAACCGTATCAAGAAGATTCATTAAACAGTAATTATTACTAATATCATAATTAGCCTACTTTAATTATAATGCAAATGTTTTAGCACAAGAACTAATTATCTACACGAATAAATACGTTAAGTTACATGTCACTGTTCCAGTAAAAAAAGTACCTGATTCGCATTTAAAGATTGTATTTGTTATTTAATAATGTAAACAATTTTTGATCTTAATTTTCGTATTAATCTTGTTAATTTTAGAATAATAAGTTGATTTTGCACGAGAAATAAAAATATTTGACATATATTAATTGCGTTTCATTCAAAATGTTACACAGTGTGAAGTAAAGGAAAAAAGTAAAGAGAAACTTCAAGCTCAATACACACAAGTTTAAACTGGACATCTCCTGATGATATCACAATTTCTTCTCGATTTTCAGCTTCCTTTGCAACTACAAACATATTCAAATATGATGATTTAATAGGACGATGAAATATGTCAAGTTTATTCCTTAATCTATAGCCATGAATATGCACAACATTAGATTCATGTAATTGCTTAATCTCTTTAATTTCCACAATGTCGCCGTCATTCGTCATGCAGTATCTGTCCTGAAGTTTAGGTGATAATACATAAGTATTAAAATGAAGCGTTGTACGACATTGACTCTGAGATACAAAAGGCTCTGTATGCTCAGATCTTTTATGTAAATTAGGAGAATCAACCATCCTTTTCTCGGTTATTCTTTTCGCTAGCTGTATCAAAGGTTTATTGCCCTGCCTGAGCATATTTTTAATTGTGTATAATTTATTTTCGAACGGATAAGCGTTAAAAGTTAGCAGCGGCCCAAATTTTTCCACTTCATCTACTACGTGCATCAAATTGTGAACATTGCTAGTCGCATAGTCGATGCCATAAATTTTTTTAAACTGATCCACAAAACACTGAAACAGCTCTCTAGCTATTGGTAAATACGTGCTATATTTATTTACTGAACATATAGTTGTCGCACAGAAAAACATTAGAAAATGTTGGTACACATCGTCACGAAGGACATCAATCAGTACTATTATGCTCAGATAATGTAAAAAAGTCCTGAATTCTGATCATTTCCAGTGCGCGAGGCAATTAAGTGTGCGGATTGACCGGTGTATTTCCGAAGGCATTCTACATTTCATCAACAACTCATTTACTTTAGTGATATCCCTTGCACACCATTTTGTAGTATAAATCCCAAAGTTTCCATTCCGCCATCCTACTAATAGCCGTTTCATGATTCCTAGATCAATCAGATGTAGTGAATCTCCTACAGGAACGTCTTGAACCATGTCGATTGGTAATTCTAATAGTGGGGAATCAGCTTTGTGATGAGCTCCATATTTCTTAGCCCTAAAATCTTCATTATTTCTATCAGGAAACTTTCGCGAAGGAAAAAACACTGTATGTGAACGGTGAGAGTATTCGCCCACAGTTGTGCATTTCAAACCACCATGCATTCCATTAAAGTTGCAGACACCTGAAACATGAGAAAACTTATGATTTGTGTTTTGCATTGCTTTGTATTTGTATTGTATTTAACAGTCGGCCAAAGAATTTTATGTTTTGGAAACCGGTAGAGACTGATTTAACATAATACTTATTGACTCATAAATTGTTACATAACATCTTATATAAATACAGAAACATAACTTACCGATTTGAGCCCTGAGGCCCTAGACAAGTGGCGAGCGATAAACGAAAACGCTATATAATGTGTGCCACTTCACTAGACCCCCTGTTACTGTAATTATTTGCCGACTGAACTTACCTACTCATATTATGTACAAACCTTTAATGAAAGCTCGCGCTGGAGAATCACAGATGAAGCATCTGATTTTCACAGAAATGTTCTTGTTTTCTATTTGGAGGCCTTCTTGTAAAATACATTTAGTCTCATTTACAAAATCTTCTAAATAAAGTTGCAAATTTTTTGGTTTTCCTATACCAAAATACACGCCAATCACAAAAGGATTTGCGTCGACTTGATGAATGTTTGCTAATATTGGCCAAAATTCTTTTTTAGAACTGTTGTGGATTGGCAATCCATCAATGTTAAAATTCAAGTAAATAGTATCGGGTAAATTACTTAACTTCCTTAAAATACATTTCAAAGGTTCAGAAATTCCATTATGCCAATATTCGCCATCGTCATCTAGTTTTTTTATTAAAATATTTTTTGGTGTTTGTAAAAGAGTTCGAGGATCTTTTGGTAGAATCGTGCCAAATCTGTCATTTAAGATCAACAGCAAATCTTTCATAGCAGTTTGTGTAATATTTTTCTCAATCGCCCATGCCCTCAATTTTTCACTAAAATGAAGATTCTTTATATATTCACTCGGATTATCCTCATCATCACTACTCAATGAGTAATAACATCGGTCCTCTTCGGAAATATCAAAAGTTGCAGTTGCGATATTACTTCCATTACATACGGAACCCTCACCTTCAAGTAAGACTCCCACTTGACCGCGTCTAGTGATGCTTCCATTCTCATTCAGGTTATCTTGTGATAAGTTTGCATCTTCAACGTTGTAGTTTAAAATATTACGATAATCTTTCAAGATTTTCCGTCTATTTCCACCGGTTCTACTTTGAACTTTCCAAGTTTTAAAACGCTTTTTAGAGGAGCTATGTTGCGACGCCATTTTATGTTTACATGATGACCGCACACGTGACCAATTATTAGTGTTACTAAAGTGGTAACGAAGTCAATAATTCAACCTTAAACTATACTTGACACTATAAGTTCTATTAATAGGGAGAAATATCCCAACTATTCAGCCCTAAATTACACAAGGGAGTTTTGTATCCCTTTAGGAGTTTGGTGTTGTAAAAGATTTAATGAACACCATTGTAGCTCTAGTAGCGTTATTTGCTCCTTTTGTGCAACTATCAGCGCTCCGAAAGAGTTTGTGATAGCTTGCTTAGAACTTTAGAAGTTAATAGTAAATGTTAATTTCTTATATGGATCTGATAGTCGTAAGATTCGCTCAAAGCTATAACACAGAAGCTTTGGTCTGTATTGTAGGGATAATAATCACTGCTCTACGCGATTAACCTCCATACATTGCTCTTCTAAACTTGCTTTGTCACTTTAAGTGTTATATTTTATTACTAACACTCTTTTGTCGTCACAAACTATAATTGCAGCTACCACTCTACCTTCATACCACTTTAGGTTCTAAAGTAAGCTCTATTTGCAGACATAATGTTTGTTGGGCATGGTTAGCACATCACGTCAGTCCTTTATTGATAGCGTAGTAACAAAACAACACACAAAATTAATATACGATATCCATTTTTTAACAAAAAGGTGAAAACACGGCGTTTGCAGCCAACCACATTGTTTTGATAGCACCTTTATTAAAATATTCTAAAAGTAACAGCAAATTTTTTTAATGAAACCACATACACATGTATTTCATTATTATATTATTCCGTAATATCATATGCTGAATTAGTGTATTTTTAGAGATAGACCTTGTAACACGATTTTTTGTTTTAAAAGTATATATTTACTCTATTCATAGAGCGCTAGACGATGACTCCTGACTCTCCGCAAGGCACAAACAGTTCTTTTCGCTACCTTCTAATGTTTTGGAAATTTAAAGATAGCTGAAAAAAATTTTAAGTTATTAGAACAGATGTTCAACTAAAATCATTTACTTGAATATCTAGTCCCACATTCATATTTGGGTGAACATTCTACTCAGTAGCAACATTTCCAATTTGTAACTCATTTTGTTTACGAGCAAGAGACCCATGACATACAGACTGACGGCCAGACAAACAGTAGATTCTCATTAGTAGGGAACTGTATTGCCCTTTGGGTATGAAACCCTTGAAACCCAGGATCTTATGACATTTATGCTATGTTCAGACGTGCGCCGCGGAGTCTAGCAAACATCTCAGCAAGCAGCGCCCGCGCATCTTGGGGCTAAGCGAGCTTTTCAATGCGTTCACACGCGTGCCGCGCAGCGACCATGCGACATCTCGCAACCATGCGAGAAAGTACGCTCGTGCACGTACTCGTGCCAGTTCAATGTCATGTTGAACGCAAGCGTATGAGTCATTGATGTGGTAAATAAAATAGGATTTGTGGGAACTAGGACTTTTAATATCAACATCAAATAAATTACAAGGGAGACGTCTACACCGAAGGATTCCAAGGTCAATAAGAACGCCCATAGAGATGGGACATCATCCTAACTAAATCTACTGAAGTGACTCGATGACTCGAATAAGTCTGTGATCGATAAGAGAGGCAACTATTTCTTAACACAACAGTCATTCCCGTGATGATATTGTTTTGTATTATTTTTATAACATAACTGTATTTTTTAGGGATGCTTCAAGGTCTGTCTACGCATCAAAATTACATATAACCGTGCCAATCATTCTGATATGCTCATTACTGGCAGCAGGTCTTGTGATTTGGACAAGTAAAATCATTTATTCTACCTACAAAACAAGAGCATATGGTAAGTTTTCAATACTCAGTTTTGTTTACTTTATCTTTGTAACGACGCGAAAGTTTGTTCACGTGCTTGTATTTCTTTGTTTAACAAACGTTTCGGTCTATTCCTCCGTTAATGTGAGCAATAAGGACCAACAAACAGACACAAAAAAAGATGGCACATAATGTAGACTTTTTTATATTATTTGAAGGAACAAGTTCGAGGCCCACCTGATGTTAAGCGGACTAACCACTGCCTATAATAGATGCATTTCATCACAAGTCATGAATTATACTGCGCCCGTCACCTTGATACATAGTTGTTAAGTCTCATGTGCCTGTAATTTCACTGGCTCTCAAGGAACTGCCGGAACACACCGTTAGGTGCTTGGCAGCAGATTTTCTATTTGATGGTAGCTAGCCAGGCGGGCAATCGCAAAATGCCCTTCCACCATGCGGTGAAGCTCAAGCTGGCGGTCGGTGGGGATTGCCTTACTTCAACACTGTTTTATAGATTATTACATTACAAAAATCCACACCAAGGTATCCACACTCCATCAGGTTTACTATCTCATACGTCACTTCATGCCTATATCAACGTCATCTACAACTTCAATATCAGTATGGATGAAGTGGAAGTAGCCGTGCAAGGCATGAAAAACGGAAAGGCCTTTAGGCCAGATTTACCTTGTACCCTTATAAGTACCCGTTTTCACCAAAAACTCCTGAACAGCCCCGTAAGTATATAATTCATCCTTGATTTCCTTGAAGCAATGATGGCTCAGTGGCATTGGCTATGGACTGCCGCAGGTCCATGGTTAAAATCCCGCCGCGGGCTTGAGTTTCACCGCATGGTGGTAGGGTATTTTGCGAATGCCCACCTAGCTAGCGAACACCCTCAAGTAGAAAATCTGTCGCAAAGCACCTAACAGTGTGTTCCGGCAGCAATCTTCGAGAGCCAGTAAAATTACAGACACATGAGACCTAACAACTGTACCTCTCAGTGTGATGGGCACAGTGCAATTCATCGTTGACCAAATGCATTTGTTATAGGCAGAGGTTAGTACACTTAACATCAGGTGTGCATGTTCCGTCACAATGACATAAAAAAAAACATAACTATCCCTTACTTAAATAGAGTTTCACAGTGATAAGCGGCACTTCATATGGGGATACCTAGATAGGTGACAATTGGAACCAAATCGTCTGAGGTTCACAAGTTCTTAAGTTGGCATCGGACTGGACCACTATGGCCAATTTATGAATGAAATTCTATTGTTATCATTATCGCCGATGGTACACTATTACATTATCTGTGCTTTAATTTATAATAAAAGTTGAACTGAAATTACTAATTGAGCTTCGTTTAGACAGTTCTAGTAATTAACTTTTTTAATTTTAAAATAGACTTTTAAAATTGATAGACACTTTGTTTCTCTATTATTTTAATCTTTGGTATGAAAATGTTTTCAGTAAACTATATTAATAAATAATTATTTAAAAAGAGAAGAATTGTAGGAGTAAGATAAAATATTTTGTTTATTTCTAAAACCTAATAACTATATTCATTTTAATTGTAAAAAATTGTATTTGGAATACATTTATTTGCCCTAACGCACCTTAGGCTGGGTGTATTTAGGGGTGGTTGGGTAAAATGGGCATAAATTATTTAATAAGGTGTTGCAGAAAGACACATTAGCAAATGAAAGGATCAAGAGTACTTCAAAAAATATTTATATACACAAACTAAAAGTATTCAAATAAGACGAATTAAGTTCACATTACATACTATGGACTATTGGTAGATTAATAAAGTGGAGAAGTAAGAGATGATGGTAAGGTGACTCTGAGGTAAAGTCTTGTATAGGCGAATGCATATCATGGTATTCTTCGTCCGCGGCTTGTCAAAACATGTCAAACGTATTCCGGCATGATCTCCGATAAAGGCATTTCGAAGGGCTGTCTCGTTTTTAAAAACAACTAAATTGAGACTCACAGAATGATTGCTGGTGTCCTGATGGATAGTTGTAGGGAGCAGCGGGATCCGAAACACGGTTCTGCGCTGGCTTACAGAAGATTATATTATTAATAAATTAGGTGTCCCAGGTAATGGTACTAGCGACACACAAAGCAGTGATGGCTCAGTGGCATTGATTATGGACTGCCGCGCAGCAGGTCCATGGTTCGAATCCCGCAGCGGGGCTTGAGCTTCACCGCTTGGTGGAAGGGCCGCCTGGCTAGCGACCACCCTCAAGTAGAAAATCTGTCGCCAAGCACCTAACGGTGTGTTCCGGCAACAGTCCTTGAGTGCCAGTACTTCTAGGTTAAGGCTGACGACACCTTTAATCACATCATCACTTACCATCAGGAGATTGTGGTCAAAAGGTTAACCATATGCAATTAAAAAAAATGGTATTAAAAATCCCGGAGTCACGCCTTTGCAGCCGAAAACGAGGACCATGGACATTGTTAGACTCAGAGAATCAGGCGTCCACGTGGTCCCCAAACTAGTTATCTTTTGATAAAGTGTCTTGACAGTGAGTCTTTGTCGGAGGTAACGCCTAGTTTCACTGCCACCTTTCTAATTTACCTCACTCTAAATGTGAGGCATGACAAGAAATACAAAAATAGTTTCGCAGTAGATGCACGTCCTCTTACTTAAAGTGCTTTCCAATCTCATCTCAGTCCACCTTGACACTGCGAATCTAAACTTTTTATTTCTGTAAAGACAGAACCCAGAAGCAGACAACTTGATAAAAAAAAAATTATAGACTTACATTGTTACAAAACTCACGTTTTTATTCTTCAAGATACAAAGCATTATGATGAGGCTTTGAAGGACTGATAGCTCAGTGGCAATAGCTACGGACTGCCGTTCAGCAGGTCCATGGTTCGAATCCCGCCGCGGGCTTCAGCTTCACCGCATGTGGAAGGGCATTTTGCGAATGCCTGCCTGACTAGCTACCACCCTCAAGCAGAAAATCTGTCGCCAAGCACCTAATGGTGTGTTCCAGCAGCAGTCCTTGAGAGCCAGTGAAATTACAGGCACATGAGACTTAACAACTGTCTCAAGTTGACAGGCACAGTGCAATTCGTCGTCGACGAAATGCATCTGTGCAGAGCTTAGTCCACTTAACATCAGGTGGGCCTTGGGCTTGTTCAGTCACGATAACATAAAAAAAAGAAATATATATATTATAAAATAAATCTTTGTGATACATAATCATCGCGTCGTGGTCTCCATAAGATAATCCAATTTAAAAGACTGAATATGTATACATATGGTACAGAATTATTTTTATTCAATCTAACTTTAGTTTCTAATAAAATTTTCTTCTTTCAGTTTTGCCTACGGAGCAACGGGCAATGGAAATGAGGGAAAGTACGAGCTCAAATGATATACCATGAATATCGTTACCTACAAAAAAAGTACCTTTCACAGTATTCCTAAAACTTAGCGGAAACGAGGTAACGAATATGGGATGATTCGTCTAACTGTTACACAATTTTTGTAGCGTCTCAATATCTATAGATCTGATCAGATATCGCGTAAAGAAAAGCATTTTGAATTCTCCAGTTCGCTATACAGGGCGTCACACGGCGATGCCACATGGAGGGAAAGTACTTTGAATATTGTAGATGGAACATTTTAATGAAAGAAAACATTATTTTAATTTAAAAACAATTTAAATTGCATTTATAGATATTTAAATCATTATGTGGTTGAACTGGGAATTGAACCCGTGACACTGGGAAAAAATCACCTATAGTTTTATCATACTAATCGAAGGATTTCATCTTAAGGATTATTTTTTCCTAAATAACATAGTGTCAGAAATAAAAGGAAGGCATACATCTTAACATTTGATGTGAAATTTTGTTCAGAATAATGAAAAGTTGACATTGCCGTATGGACATACAACTGACATTATCATAAGTACCTATTAATATTAAATGAACCCACTTGATAATTATAATTTAATTGCATGATAAAGAGCTCTAATTAGTAGGTACGCCGAAAGACGAGTAAATTATTTTGACCATCGCAATGCGGCTGGCTGATTATAAAGAAATAATTCAAAATTTCACATCAAGTGTTATTCACGGTCTTCCTTTTATTTCTGATACTATGTTATTTAGCAAAAATAATCCTTATAATGAAACCTTGCATTAAAAGTATTATTTTTTGGTAAATAACAATCAATCGGTATGATAAAACTACAAGATGATTTTTTTTCTCGCGTAACGGGTTCGATTCCCGGTTCAATCATGTAATTATTCCAATATCTATGAATGCAGTTTAATTTGCTTTTTAAATTTAAATAAAGTCTTCTTACAGTAAAATGTTACATCTACAATATTCAAGGTACTTTCCCTCCATGTGGCATCGCCGTGGGACGCCCTGTATAGGTAAATTCTCCTATCCAATTATTGCGTTGATGACTAGTAAGTAAAAGTGTTTTTAAAGTAGCTTAGTATTGTTTTAAATTAAGAATTTTGTATCTTAAGACAGTTACTAAAAAGTAAATTATATTAATTACCTTAATAAAAAAACAAGATCATTGAATAAAAATAAACTGTGATGTATTTTTATTTTTAAATCTAACAAGCGAACAAGTGTATGTGTTATATATGGTATTTATTTGGTGCAGTTTCCTGTTATGTAATTTTATATCAAATCTCTTAGATTCACAACTTGGGGGCAAATCCCATGGGGAGACCTCGTTTAACGGTAGACGTTAAGGTTTATGTGATGATGATGATAATTCTGATTCACATGAGTACTTATAGCAAAAGAAAATTATTTTTTTTTCTACCACAAACAGTGTTAGCAAACTAATATAACAGAATTTCTAAATCAAAAATTGCCAATCAGATAGGATTTCTGGCCCAGAGATTCGAAGGGGTGTTTGTATTACCTTCGCAGAAATCCGGCGTGATCGCCCTTAATCCTGTTTAGGAGGCTTCGTAAATGTTGCCTATAAAGTTATTTCGTATCTTCTCGGTAGAAACTCAACAAGGTGAGATAAATATGAGGAAAAATTTAATCAAGTATATCTATTGCTAGCTATACTTATTCGTACTGCAATTAGAATGAAACATAACGATTTGTAGGACGGTTGCTACAAAGTATTCGTAAGCCATAGTCTAGGTGTCATTGGACATATCTAAACTTATCATAATAATAATATTTTAAAGAGGTAAGATTTGACAAATATAGGATAGGAAAAATTTTAGTCATGTGCGGGATTCGTCCATCCACCCCTTTAGCTGGGTATGCTCTAACCAAATCAGCTAACATCCCAACAAACATTTTAGAGCTTACGGCAGCCTTTTTTTAGAGCTCTTAGTATTATATATGGTATATAAGAACTCCGATAACAACATTCGACTCTACAGTAGGGTTAGTTATAAATAATTAAACCTTCCAGAGGAATAACAGTAATAAATAAAAAAAATATAAATCAAGACGGTAGCATGGAGTTTATCGAAACCATTGTATAACTTATTCTTATAGCTTTAAGATGCACAAACCTATAAAAGCAATTGTAAGGTTTTTACTAACACTTACTAACGCCTGAAATTCGACTACTGAGGTAGTAAAAGGTCTTGTATCACCTTCAGGCTTACTCTAATAGCTTCAAGAAGTATTAAACGCTGTGAGTGATGCTCATGTGTGTACTAACACTTACTATCAACTGGTATTCTTAAAAAGAGTTAGACAATTACTTTGTACCACCTAACAAGTTTTGTCAAGCCTTAAGAGTTAGTAAGAAAGCTATAAGGATCTAAGAAGTGTTGATTATAAGTCCTATAGAGCAAGATTCTGCAAGAGTTAGAATCCACCTTTAAATCATTGCAGGCTACATAATGCAGTTTATCGCTCAACCATAAGCAATATTGTGGTTTTTATGAAGACTTGTATATAGCAACAAACATCATGTGAAAATTTTATAACTCTTCATTATCACTTTAAGTTGAGTAAAATAGGATTTAATTCACTTAACCGAACCTAACCTCAAAACTATAGTTAGTTACGTTTCCTATGCGGCGCAATTTGGAAATATTTAATCGTTTCAAAATGAAACCATGGCTACTTAAAAAACAAACGGGTGGAGTCAAAAGAAAGGCTTTGAGAGAATATAAAAATATTATTAGATTATCGCAAATCCAATGCGACGAGCCTAAATCAGTTGAGGAAAAAAATTATGATACTGTGACTAGAGAAGCATTGCATATAGTGGAAAAACAGTGTTCCCTAAATCAAAATCCAAAAAAAGATTTTGTTGCTCTCCCAGGCAATAGTTTTTGTGATATACGTATTGCAGTTACACGTAAATATATATATGTGTGGGTATACGCTATAGGTGCGCTTCCTTTAATACCGCATACAAACTAGACAATAAACCAGTTGCCAACCAGTCACCGTGTTGTCATTTGCTCCCTTACTTAGTGCGTGGATATCGTACAATTGGCGACGAGGATATAAGATGGCGGACGGCACGCGTACCATCGGTAACATTAAGGAGTTTAATTTAAATAGTGATACGTGGACAAGTTATATAAAACGTGTGAGAGCTTTCTTCTTAGTGAATGGTATAAAGGTTGAAGTGCAAACATCATACCTAATCACGCTAGTGGGAAATGAAACCTACGATCTTATGACGGTGCTGTGCAGTCCCTCGGAACCAGAAACAAAGTCGTTCGATGAGTTGGTTGATTTGGTGGAAAACCATTTAAACCCGAAGGCAAGTGACATGGCAGAACGCATGAAATTACGAGCGTGTTTACAAAATCAAAGTGAAACAGTAAATGAATATTTATTACGCTTAAAAAAATTAGCGATGACATGCAAATTTAAGGGACAGGAATCGTTGGAGGAAAACTTAAGAGACCAGTTCACTTATGGATTGAGGAACGAGAAGTATAGACAACGTTTGCTGACAGAGCGGGAGCTCAGTTTCACAAAGGCGGTGACGTTGGCTACGTCGTTGGAGGCGGCAGAGCTTGAAGCTAAATTAGGAGGCGGTAGCGGCAATGCCGGAGAGGCATCTCAGGGCAGCGTATTTGCAGTACAACCTGGTAGCGGCAGCAACAGGGGGGCGCGTGGCGGCCGAGCGGGCCCACAGCGCGCCGGCAGTGGCGGCGGCTGGGCGAGCTCGGCTCGTGCCGGTTCGGGCGCTACAAGCAGCAGCGGTGGAGACAAATGCCACAGATGCGGTTCGCGGCAGCATTCACACGATAAGTGTGGGTATCGAAGTGCTACCTGCTATAAGTGTGATAGAGTGGGTCATATAAGTCATATGTGTAGAAACAAAAAGAGCCAATCGAGAGTTTATCAAGTAGAATGCAGTGATTCGGAAGGAGATGTAGGACATGCCACGTTATACAGACTAAGTGACGGGCAAGAATCCGACCGTCCATGGTATTGTAAGTTAAACGTGGAAGGCGTAAATCTGGACATGCAGGTTGACAGTGGTTCCTCGGTAAGCGCGATTTCTAAAAATACTTACGATGAACTGTTTAGAGGCAGGCCGTTGATCGAATCTGATAATGTTCTTACTGTGTATAGTGGCGAAAAAGTCAAACCTGTAGGCATAATGCCGGTTAACGTCATAAATAATGATCAGCTGTTTACCTCTAAACTGTACATTATTGATAATGGTAATTGTCCTCCTATCTTAGGAAGGAAATGGATGCGTAAATTGCAAATATCAATACCAATTGTAGCACACGTTTCGTGCGGGGAGAATCAAGGCGTGCTACAGGAATTAATGCAGAAATACAAAAATGTATTTGAACCTGGTATTGGAACGTTTAATCGCGGTACCATTAGCTTGCAAGTGTGTGGGGGCGCCGTACCTGTGTGGCGGAGAGCGCGCGTCGTGCCGCACGCGCTACGGCCTATCGTAGACGCTGAGTTGGAGCGGCTACAGGCCGAAGGAATCATCAGCCCAGTAGAGGACGTTGGGGGTTGGGGGACACCCATAGTACCCGTAAAAAAACATTCAGGTAGTTACAGAATCTGTGGCGATTTCAAAGTTACCGTAAATCCAGTTCTAAGCGATGATAGGTATCCGCTCCCGCGGGTGGAAGATGTGTTTGCAGCGCTGAGAGGGGGGCAGACGTTTAGTAAAATCGACTTAAAAAGTGCATATCAACAATTTATTTTAGATGACGAATCCAAGAAGCTGTGCACCATCGTAACTCATAAAGGAAATTTTGTTTTTAATCGTCTTCCTTTTGGAATCAAAACAGCAGCTAATAAATTTCAAAGAATAATGGATTCCTTGTTTAAATTAAAGCACACAACGGTATTTGTTGACGATTTAATTATTACAGGGGTAAATAGGGCTAATCACATCGAAAACTTGAGTAAAGTATTTAAAATATTGAATGATTGTGGTTTAAGAGTCAGCAAAGAAAAGTGTTGTTTCTTTCAAAAAAGAGTATCTTATTTGGGCCACGTCATAGACGCTGAAGGGTTACATACTGAGACAAAAAAAGTAGATGCAGTACTTGCCGCAGAACGCCCTAGCAATGTCGGGGAGCTTAGAGCGTTTCTAGGCTTAATAAACTATTATTCAAAGTTCGTGAAAAATTTTAGCACCATTTTAGCCCCATTATTTGCGTTGTTAAAAAAAATGCTTCTTTCATTTGGTCAGACGAGTGCGAAGCAGCATTTGTCAGAATAAAAAAAGTACTAAAAAATTCTGATGTACTTGTACATTTTAACCCCGAGCTCCCCTTGGTGTTATCATGTGATGCATCGCCGCGCGGAGTGGGAGCGTGGCTCGGCCACGAGATGCCTGACGGACGAGTTCGAGCGGTGGCACATGCCAGTAGAACGCTTACAAGCGCCGAACAAAACTATAGTCAAATATGTAGGGAAGGTTTGGCTATAGTTTTCGGAGTACAACGTTTTCATGAATATGTATATGGCCGACACTTCACACTTGTTAGTGATTGTAAGCCTTTATGTTCTATTTTTGGACCTAAGACAGGCATCCCTTTAATGATGGCGGGTAGATTACAGCGGTGGTCGATAATATTGAGCGAGTATAATTATTCAATAAAATGCGTGAAATCCAAAGACAACTGTCTAGCGGATTATTTATCAAGGGCAGCTAGGATAGAAAGCGATGATTCACTAAATGAGGCTAGTAGTAGTAGCAGGGAGAATTTAGGAATGGAACTAGATATAAATTTTATTGATTCTCCAAGACCCATTAATTTCAAAGAAATTGCGGTACAAACTAGAAAAGATGTAATTTTAAACAAAATATTCGGATATGTATTGCATGGTTGGCCCACACACAAGGATATACCGAACGATTGTAAAGATTTTTACAATAGGAAAGATTACATTACATCGGAACACGGTTGTTTATTGTTTGGTTACCGGGTGATCATACCCAAGTGTTTACAGAGTTTAGCATTGAGACAACTGCATAGCAGTCATTTAGGTATTGTGAAAATGAAATCATTCGCGCGCACTTACATATATTGGCCAAATATAGATAAGGATATCGAACAGATGTGTGACTCATGTGAAGTTTGTGCAAAAGAGAGAGATAGCCCCGCGAAAAGCGTTCTAGTGCCGTGGCCTTGGCCTACAGAACCGTGGTTTAGGTTGCATGCTGATCATTTAGGTCCCTTTGCGAATGCTCATTATTTGATCATAATTGATGCACATTCTAAATGGATAGAAGTTTGCAAAGTTAGTTCAACGAGCGCCGAGGTAACAATAAAACATTTACGCGAAATTTTTGCGCGATTTGGATTGCCAAATGAAATCGTCACAGACAATGGACCTGCATTCATAAGTGATAAATTTTCCGAGTTTATGCTTAAAAACGGAATATGCCACAGGTTGACGTCGCCCAGACATCCTAGAAGTAATGGTGCCGCCGAAAACGCAGTGGGTTTGATAAAAAAATGTTTGAAAAAAGCTGCGCATGAAGGAATCGCTGTTGACATTGCCTTATGTAGATTTTTATTAAGTTACCGCAATTCTGTGCAAAGTACGACTCAAAAGTCACCCAGTGAAATGTTACTAGGACGTAGAATAAGATCATGTTTAGATTTAATGAGACCTGACACTAAGAGTATTGTAAAACATAACCAGTTAACTCAAATTAATACCTTTGGGGGTAAACAAAGGAATTTTACAATAGGCGACTGTGTTATGTTTAAAAAGTGGCAGAATAACAGAGAAGTGTGGAGTAAAGGTGTAGTATTACGAAAGATTGGAAATGTAATGTATGAAATACAATACAATAATGAGGTACATAAGCGTCACGTTGATCAAATATTTAAAACTTGTGCTGACAAAAACATGATAGAGAGAAATGATTATAACCCAATATTTGATAAATGTGATACGGAACCCTCGAACGCCGAGGTAGTTCCAAGAGTGAGCGTTCACGAGGAGTGCACACTTACCACACCATCCGTCACGCCGTCCAAGGCGTCATTGTGTTCACCCGAGTCATTATATGAGGACCCTATTGATCTGAGTTCGGAACGTTCTACGTATAATACACCAGTACTAAGAGAGAGAGAATACAGGGACACTCAATCCGGTCATGGTTTGGTTAATACACGTCGACGTGGCGGTACTAGGTATTACGATCCGGACTCGGATTAGTATTGTTGTATCAATAGTCCAACCTGCATCAACATTATTTTTGTTCACTAAGCTATTTTTATTTTCGGTTTTGCGTTAAGATATATATCATATGTACTTTGAGAGGCTACTATAATTTTTCTATAGATATAAATATTAGTTGGTTAAATTAACTACAGACATGTTGTAAAAAAAAAAAAAAAATTATAAGGGGGGATAGTGTGATATACGTATTGCAGTTACACGTAAATATATATATGTGTGGGTATACGCTATAGGTGCGCTTCCTTTAATACCGCATACAAACTAGACAATAAACCAGTTGCCAACCAGTCACCGTGTTGTCATTTGCTCCCTTACTTAGTGCGTGGATATCGTACAGTTTTGATATCAATAGAAGTACAAAATACAAATCCAGTGAACTCGATAACGATTCATATCAAGAGCGATCAACTAAAATACAACAGGGTTCCGTACAACAGCAAATTATCTCCGATGTTGAATATCCTCTAATCTGTGACGATCTGTTACCTCTCAGTAGTTCAAACAACTCTGATGACGAGCAAGAAAGTGAATATATGAAAAATATAAATTTTAAAAATGATTTACGAACATGGGCTCTACAAAAAAATATAAGCCAAGCCGCTTTAAAAGATTTGCTTTTAATTTTAAATAAGAGATTCACGGATATTTTACCGTCCGATCCTCGAACGATTTTACAAACGCCAACAGCAATTTGTCTTAAAACCATCGAAGGTGGTGAATATTGGCATCATGGGATTATTATGCCTTTATCAAATATACTTGGAAATTGTGTACCACTGCCAAACAACATTCTTTTGAACATAAATTTTGATGGCTTACCTATATTTAAAAGCTCTAAATATGAATTCTGGCCTATATTGGCTAACATTTATCAAGGTGACACTAGTGATCCATTCATTATTGGCATTTATTATGGAAAGGGTAAACCAAAAAACCTAACTTCATTCCTAGAAGATTTTGTGAACGAAATGAGCATCGTTTTGGAGGAAGGAGTTCGTGTTAAGGGTTCCAATGTGAACGTCAAAATTAGATGTTTTATTTGCGATTCTCCGGCACGTGCATACATCAAAGGTTAGTTTATACACATACACCCTCACATTTATACTTTCTTCAACACTTTTCTCTTAATCTTGTGTGTCGATTATGAAATAGTAATTCATAACAATATTTTACTACATTTTCAGGTGTTTGCAATTTTAACGGGAAAAATGGGTGTTTAAAATGCACAACTGTAGGGGACTACTCACACACAACGCATACTGTTGTATTTTCAACAAAAAGGTCTTCTGCAAGAACTGACGAAAACTTTAGAAGAAAGATGTATGGAAGCCATCATAAAACGGATTCACCCTTATTAAAACTACCTATCGACATGGTAGAACAATTTCCCGTTTCAGATTCGTTGCACTTGATTCATTTGGGAATTATGAAAAGGTTACTAATAGGATGGAGGGACGGAAATTTTGGGAAACTTAAGACTAAGTGGTGTGCACAAAATATCGAACATGTAAATGTATTTTTAAATCAATGCAAACTTCCATCTGAAATTCACAGATCAGTAAGAGGTCTAGATTGTGTTGCTCACTGGAAAGCAAGTGAATTTGCAAGTTTCTTACATTACTTAAGTATAATTATATTGCCAGATGTCCTTGAGCCGAAAGCTTATAGTCATTTTTTAACTCTATTTTGCGGTGTTATAATATGCTCCTCTCAAAATTACAATCAACTACTGCGACCTGCGAGGGAAATGTTAGATTATTTTGTGGATAATTATAAACAATTGTATGGCGCAGATTATATCACTAGTAATGTCCACAATTTGTTACACGTAGTTGATGAAGTGGAAAGGTTCGGCCCATTGCCAACATTTAACGCTTATCCTTTCGAGAACAAATTATATGTGATAAAAAATATGCTAAGGCAGGGAAACAAACCACTTTCCCAGGTAGCCAAAAGATTATCTGAACAAAACAAAAATTTTACATCTTTGCCAAAAAAAACGTTTGATAAACCTTTTATAACCAAGCAAAAGAATGATACAGTACTTCACTTCGAGCACTTTGTATTATCGTGCAAATTCAAAAATAAATATTTTATTTCACTGGCCGGTGATATCATTGAAATTAAATATATCACAGTTGAAGAAAGGCAAATAAATATTCACGGCAAACAAATAACAGAAAAAATGTTAGTATTTGAGAAACCAATTAGGTCATCGTTCTTCAATATTTATAAAGTCTGTGAAAGTAGCATATTACCATCGGCATCAAATAAAATTATATTATATCCTAAAGATGTAAAAAGTAAATTAGTTTGTATTAAAAAAAGTAGTTTTCTGTACTTCTTACCTCTTTTACACACAGTTTGAAAATAAAAGATTGTTATTTCAAGGAATCGAGTTTTATTTAAGATATGTTTCATTAGTTATTTGACATATCAACTAGTAATATAATCAGTCAAAGAGTTATTTAATCAGTCATCGGATAATTTCCAACACTTTCACACCAGGGTGAATGAATCTGAACAATAGCACAAGACAGTCATGAACAAAATCAACATGTGTTCAATCATTCAACTATTCTTACTTACATAAAATTTTTATATTAGTATAGCCACAAAGGAACCATCATAAAAGTAACCATACATAGCAAAATGTTTTCCATCAAACACTGCTCGAAATTTGGTCGCACAAAACTTTGGTAATTGAACAAATTCCGACTATAAAAATAAACAATAAAAATAATAACATAATACTTAAACGTAATAACAAAAAAAAAATTTTGAAAAGCTAGGTAAAGTCTTCGAAAATTATTTACGACACGATAATAATATATAATATCCTATAATGAAAGTTATTTAGTCACATGGTCTGAGTAATCCCTTAAAACATTGCTCATAATTTAAAATTCACAAGTATTTGTTTAACGTCTCAGGCACCGCTCGAATTACATTGTTTATGCACCAGGCCCAGTGTACGTGCCGGCGGCGATGACGTTTATGACACTGGTCACAAAAACGCTCTCAAGCAGTTTATGTTCGTTGTCCAGGTATCAAAGGGCAACTCTTACTCAGCATGACACAATAAAAAACTAAAACTTACAGTCAAAAAACCTTAAGAGCCTTTTCAAATATTCATATTATGGCTAACACTTTAGCCACTAACATTCTTATGTGAAATTGGCCGATTCTTTTTTATTTTTAGGAGACGGTCTCTCTTCTTTTTAGATAATGTTACGATTTTCTTTTTCGGGATGTTTTTCTCGATCTGAAAGTTATTGTTATGCGATGTACTTGGCTCATCACTCTTGTTTTTGTTTTTTGGTTCTTTTAATGTATTTTCTTTATTGTTTTCTAAGCTAGTCAATTCCATTGTATCTATTGTCATTTTCTTATCATCATTTCGTTCTCTTTCTATTTCTTTGATTGCTGCATTGTCTTCTTCATTTTCTTTTAAATCAATTTTAATTGTATCATCATTGTCTACTTTGTTGGTGTCATTTGGCTCAAAAGAATTGTTTGATTTTATGACACAATATTCATTACCTTTATATTCGTATTCAATGTTTTTATCTGTTTTTAAGTTTTCTTCGACAATGTCTCTTTCTTTCTCCGCTTCTTCATATTTTTCTTCATGGTTATTTTTGGTAATTAGATTTTCTTCGACGATGTTACTTTCTTTTTCCGTTTCTTGATCTTTTTCTTGTATTTTCTTTTTTGTAACTGGATTTTCTTTATTAATGGTATCGTCGTTAGTCTCATTAGACGCATCTTCATCACTTGTTTCGTAATCGTTTACATTTGCCGGCTTTAAAAGTTTTGAACGTTTTCTTGACGTCGAAGCTCGTTGATTCTTTGCCATTTTTCTCTTTTTTGAGTTCTTTAGGATGTTCTTGAAAAAACTTTCATTCTCATTAATTGTATACGTTTTATCCCAATAATGAACCATCTCCCAAAAAAAAGACAGGATGTTTTTGAAACTTTTCCAGGCAATTTTGGTGTCACTTCCACGACTACCTCCACTCCAAGTACATTGGCATAGAAAGTCTCGCGAAAATAAGATGTCCGACAATGTATAAGCGCAATCAATACCTTTACCTCCATTGCATAACACCGAATACGTGTTTTTCATATTTTGTCTTACGCTACTCTCAGATAACTGTTGTTCTAATTCATGTAACTGCTGGATATTATCAACTGGTTTGACATAAAAAGCTGTGTTACTTGGTGTAAATCTGGATTCATTCAAGTTAGTGACCTGGAAATTGCTATCAGTTGCTTGAGTTATTTGAGAAATTGCATCATCCAACTGTATTGAAAATAACGCAATTTTTTGAGTGATAATGTTCTGCACGGTTTTGATACTTTTAAGCTCATTCAAGATCTGTGTTTGATTAGATAATAGAACATTATGAATTTCCAAATTTTGTCCAAGTATACTGTAACACTGGTGTTGATTTGTTGTGCTTTGATTGTCCTGGACAATGTGATATTCATAGACGTTGTCCATTCCAACAGAGGGTGCAGCTGGCATTTCAGAAGTAATATTATTGGATTCTAATGCAGCGGGCATTTCGACTGGAATATTATTGCATCCTGATGTAGCGGGATACACCTGTAAAATAAGTTTCAAAATATCATATCGGCCGTATTGCTGTGTTAATATAAAATGACTCTATTATTCAGTATTTATAAAATAAGCAATCACGCAACTTAGAATTTTAACTTTGACAACGTAAAATATTGAGACATTGAGTAATTATTAAAAGCTGGTGTTTATGGACAATCGACACTTCATTGTACACTATGAACTATATGTTATTGTGAAGGAACAAGCTCGAGGCCCACCTGATGTTAAGTGGACTAACCTCTGTCTATAACAGTTGCAATTCATGACAACTCACGAATTGCGCTGCGCCCGTCACATTGAGACATAGTTGTTGAGTCTCATTGTGCCTGTAATTTCACTGGCTCTCAAGGACTACTGCCGGAACACACCTTTCGGTGCTTGGCGACAGACTTTCTGCTTGTGGGTGGTCGCTAGCCAGGCGGGCATTCGCAAAATGCCCTTCCACCATGCGGTGAAGCTCAAGCTCTGGGCGGGATTCGAACCATGGACCTGCTGCGCGGCAGTCCATACCAATGCCACTGAGCCATCACTGCTTCAAAACTACACTTAGAAAAAACATATTATGTTCACAATATAATAAGGCGTGTGTAGACTGACGCTAGCGGGAACTATATTTATAAACGCGTTGTGAGGTACCTACAACTTCTAGGTTAGCCTGAACAACATCTTCGACCACATCATCACTTTCCATCAGGTGAGATAGTGGTCAAAGGCTAACCTATCAGGCATAAAAAAAATTAAAAAAAGTACTTAATGATAAACAAGATGATAACCCAAAAATAACTTACAATTTCATCTGCGATAATGTTTAAATTTAGTTCTCGTAAAGGTTTTTCATAAATCGATTTTTTAGAAGTATTTGTATCGTCTTCAGTGTCTGTATGATTCAGCATTTCCTTTAATACGTATTCAGCAGTCTCGTAACTTGGAATATTTCGCCTTTTCACCACACATCTCAATTGCTTCCAATCAGCTTCCGGTGTGGATTTGTTTTTAATATGTTTAGCTTCGTATTTCCTTGGCCATTTTAATATATTTTTGTCTTCCCAGAAGGAAGGTACAACGAACAATTTGTCTTTATTATTTTCATAAGTCTTGACTATTTTGAAAGGCATTCTGAAAAAAAACAAAATTATAAATTATCCACCACCTTTACTAATTAAAGTGCGTACACATGGCTACACATCAAGCTATACTGATCCAGTTAATGCTGATCTCGCATTGTATAGGATTTTAGTACAATGCGAGGCCAGCTTACGGAAATCCTATACAATGCGAGATCAGCATTAACTGGAAATGTATAGTTTAATGTGTAGCCGTGTGTACAAACAGCCTGTGCATTCGCACTCGGTATCTGATTATCAAATTATAAGCAGGTACGCGCCGGGCTCGTCGATTAGGGTCCCAATAGGTGTACCTATGATACACTTTATATAACAATAAATATCTGAAATCCTTATATTTCGTGGGAGTCTTTATATAATTAATTCATGATGATTATTGAATCTTCGTAGGTGTAGGTACTAGAAGCGCGGTAATAGTAACATTCCTTTGAAGTCGCCGCCGCACGCAGCGATGTAGCTGTGCGCTGGACGTTGTCGATACATAGGTACCAACCGGCTGCCCTGGCTCGCACCTACAACAAGGTCTCTACTCTACTTACAAGTGTACCTACCTATTATACTTTCGATTTCGCTTTAAACCACTATTACCTACTTGCATATTTGTTATTAGTATTACTAAATACATTATAAGCCATGTTTGTAAAGAGAAAATAATTTATTTTCTTGTGCGGCGGCGTCTTCAAAGGAATGTTACTATTACCGCGCTAAGATTCAATTAATATATAAAGGCTCAGCATTAACTGGAAATGTATAGCTTAATGTGTAGCCGTGTGTACAAGCAGCCTGTACATTCGCACTCGGTATCTGATTATGAAATTATAAGCAGGTACGCGCCGGGATCGTCGATGCGGGTCCCAATAGGTGCAGGTACCTATGATACACTTTATATAACAATAAATATCTGAAACCCTCATATTTCGTGGGAGTCTTTATATATTTAATTCATGATGATTATTGAATCTTCGTAGGTGTAGGTACTAGAAGCGCGGTAATAGTAACATTCCTTTGAAGTCGCCGCCGCACGCAGCGATGTAGCTGTGCGCTGGACGTTGTCGATACATAGGTACCAACCGGCTGCCCTGGCTCGCACCTACAACAAGGTCTCTACTCTACCTACAAGTGTACCTACCTATTATACTTTCGATTTCGCTTTAAACCACTATTACCTACTTGCATATTTTTTATTACTAAATACATTAGAAGCCATGTTTGTGAAGAGAAAAATTAATTATTTTAATTAAATTTTGAATTGTTATTTAATTTAACAGCTGTACAAAACAAAAACACGTTTTAGTATAGGTGAGCAGGTTACAAAAAAAGTATTCTTGAAAATATGTAGGTGTAGGTACTACATAATTATAATTATAATCATATATATAGCTTCTCGTCCAGTGGCTTTGCCCGCTCGGTAAATAGAAAATGGGTTGCTGAGCATGACTGTTTTTTTTTTTACAATTTACATAAAACAAAACCTTAATCATATACAGTACAGTTTAGTTAAGTCTTCATGATTCACGCTATCCATTGGTGAAAATCGTATAAAAGGTATTTAATGTATAAGTTTTTGTAGTTATTGAGATTATTGCGAAGAGACATACACACTAACTACTTCTAGATATTTAAAATATTTTAAATGGTCCTTACTTGTAATCCGATGCGGCGCCGTTATCGAAGCTCCTCTCTGTCTTGACTGACCAAGCGCCTACGCGTGACTGACGCAAGTGCCTCGCAGACTCTAGGTACCCCCAGAAGGGCCGTAGAACGCCAACGCGGTGTCAAATAGGTATCAACAACTTACAATATCAATTGCCTTTTTTATGCGACTTATTTACTGAAATAACATGGGTTTTTTTTAATAATTAAAGAAATCGTAAAATTAATTAACTTAATTAATTAAAGGTAAATAAGTTGGTATTAGTGCAAAGTGTAAGAATTTTTTTCATATAAATAGGTAACAATACGTACTATTATTTCAACATTAAAAATACTTTCTTATTTTTTTGTATGTGCAATTTGATTTTCAACTTTTTTGTGTAGAAAATATGTTGACAGCTAATATTATTATTACAAAATTAAACATAATTTTAGGATTTTATTGTCATTCAGTCAGGCGTGTGATAAATGGAGGGTTTTCTTCAAACGATAACAGAACCCTAAAACTTATTAGCTTGCAGCTCCGCGTAGAACTATTAAACAAGTTAAACTTATAAATTCTATGTTTTTTCACTTTTATAAACATGTTTTAGAACTTCTAGTGCCATGCAAGTGCTTAGTTTCAGTATTTAATCACTACGGGGGGAATAACAGTGTTATCAGGATCCTTAAGTAATTAGAAATAAGACGCCATTTAATAAAGATCATCATCTAAAAAATGGTAAAAGAAAAAACGTATTGAAATGTTCCTAGTCCAATTATTTACTTAAGTTGATCACAATTTTCAATTTAATTGTCTTAAGGAGGTACCAGGTATTGATAAATAAGATAAATAAAGAAAAAGAAAATTCGGACAGTATTTTTAACATGAAATGATTTATTTGATTATCATCAAAAGTAGTTTATTTTTAAGGCGTATCAAAAATGAGATGTAAACTAGTACATATTGTTACCGTAAACTTACCGCCGCATGTGATTTAATTCCTATAACACCCAGTAATCTTAAACACTTCACTTACCTGAATTATTTTATTAAAACACAAAGACATGAATGCGTGCTAGAAAATATTATCACTATTGACTTTAACAAGAACGTAAAACTGTGCGAAAACAGTTTAAATATTTAGCGCTTTCGGTGATATTTATTGCTACTAAATAAGTCCGGTATATTCTTAAGTTACATATTGGTTACAAGAAGTGACCATGTGTAACCAAAAAAGTCATTAAAGTGGTTCCCATAACTTGTTTACTACTTTAGCTTGCAGTTATACCCTGTGTATAGCTTATAAAACACTTGAAGTGGTAATTACTGTTACAATAGCACTGTTCTACATCTTAATAATCACTCATTTATCACTCTCTATAACCATTAAGTCGCTTCAAGCTCTTACATGAACAGGCCCAAACCAGGGTTATAAGAGAGATACAGAACGCTTTATTACCCAATTGTTAGTGCCTTTACAGAACCTTGGGTTCTTAAAAATCTCTTAAGCAGCTCATGTAGCACTTATTCTTATAACCAAAATGTTAGTTGGGATGACATGACGTCATAACTCAAATCTTTCCTATCGTTCTTTAACCATCGTATTGGGATGATTTGTAATTTTGTAATGTTATCCGCATAGCAGGCGTTATTGCAAAACATAACAATATTAAAGAGGTAAGATTTGATTACTTGTTTGCATTGATTAGGCTCTGGAACTACTGGACGGATTTGGAAAATTCTTTCACCATTAGGATTCTACATTATTCTTGAGGAACATAAGATATAGAAAATTTTCAAAAAAATAGGATTTGTATAAAATCTTTGATAATGTAACTCAAAATACCAAAAACTCGGAATATCACGTACGATGCAGAAATGATTGACAATAGAGCATAGTGATGTAAGTACTCTAATTTTATAGAAGACATCAATTTCTACAAAATTGCAATACCATAGGGTACACCGGGGGCAATAGTACTTTTTTTTTATTTTTCTGTGATTGTGACGAAATAGCTCATAAATTCGAAACAAACTTTATATATAACTTATAAGAAACATTCAAAGCTCTTGAATTTTGTGGTGATAGATTATAACTATATTAAATGGTACTTGATGTAATTATTTCCTAAAGTGCACGCTAAAAAGTGTTACTATTAACACTTACATAGGGTAAGTTGTAACACATTTTCAATATGAAATAATAACGAATATGGTTATCTTAGCAGTATCAATTATCTACTATTCATAAAGAACTATCTGTTTCAGTTTTTTACGAAACACTCAATAATTTTACATTTTTTTTTTAAATAATGGCAATACAAAATAACAAAGTCTTCTCGTTAGAAACGACATAACTACAATTCTCACTTGAATAAAATCATCACAATTTACTTACTACCGCAACACGTACTATGAAAAATTTCGATGGTCCGTCACCAACGTACACTGAGCACTGAGTCCGCGCCGCCGTAATGATGAACTAGTCTGGACACACATGGGCCTTTAGTTTCTTGCATTCACACATCTTAACGTTGATATTAACCGATATAATGATAATGTTACTATTAACACTTGGTACTATTGCCCCCGGTCTACCCTTTGTCTAACTATTACAGTTATGTCACATCAACTACTTATTTATGTGTTTAATTTGTTAGATTTTTTTGTTAATACCGTCGTGACGCCGTGGCGGGCCGCTAAGTATTTATAAATAACTTCCCTCTTCCTTTCCAAGCACCTGTATTTTTGGAGATTTTACCCCAAATGCAAGCTGGAGCTTCATTATTAGTACTCTGCCGTCTGTCTGTCTGTCCATCGATATAGATGGACATACTAGTGGCCCATGTTCTGTATATGAAGTGCAGAATACTAAACATAGATAAAATACTGAATTAGAAAACCAACTTAATTATATTCCTGAAGGGGTCCCATACATGAGCCCATGCATTCCATACATAGCTTATAAATAAAACAATAACTGAAGATGACACCGTAGCTTAATAGTGAAATTGTGAGCCTCCTTTTTTATTTTTTTAATATTATTATGTTTACAATAACGCCTGCTATGCAGATTACATTACAAAATTACAAATATACGATAGAAAAAATTTAAGTCATGTGCGGGATTCGAACCCGCGTCCATCCACCCCTTTAGCCGGGGTATGCTCTAACCAATTGAGCTAACATGACATGACGTCATAACTCAAATCTTTCCTATCGTTCTTTAACCATCGTATTGGGATGGAGCGACATGTATAGTACAAGTTACGTTGTACTTTAGATGTCCTTTGTACTATGTACCTCCTTTTTTATTTCAGCTTCATTTCTTCCATCGTCATCACTATCTAACGCGTATAAATACCTACGTTAGTTGTTGTTTTTGTTCCAATATCGTCTGTGTTTATGTTAGCTTTAAGTCTAAATATATCTTTTGTATTTTTTTTATGCCTGATAAATTAGCCTTCGACAATCTCACCTGATGGTAAGTGTGCCCGCCTGGCTAGCGACCAACCTCAAGTAGAAAATCTGTCGCCAAGCAGTCCTTGAAATCCAGTGAAATTACAGGCACATGAGAGTTAACAATTATGTCGGTGACGGGTGCAGTGCAATTAGTGACATGTGACGAAATGCATCTGTTATAGGCAGAGGTTAGTCCGCTTAACATCAGGTGGGCCTCGTGCTTGATCCGTCACATTACATTTAAAAAAAATATATATTTTCACTACCTCACCATACAAAATAATATAGAAATATGTAGTAAGTAGTTTTGTAATAAGTGCGTAAGTGCCCGTTACACATAAACGTCGTCCTAAGGCTATAACAGTTTACGATCAGCGATAGTGTACGAAAGCCGTACGTGAAACGAACCGTATAAGTCCCAACAGCCGTGTACGATACAACACAATTCGGGCCTATTTCCAAAAGTATCCTCGCGAGACGCTAAACCAATAATATTTTATTTTATTTACTCCATATATTTCTAATGGAGGTGGGTGAAGGTTTTATAAATCTTATTTCCGGGAAGTAATGGAGGATGATCACTCAATTTCGTTTCACTTCGCTCTTGACAATTATATGTCGATATTTTCCTTATCAGATTGCAAAGGAATGTCTTAACTCTTGACATTGTCATGTGAACGCCGAGGTTAATAATATAACAAGACCTAGATATGTATGAAAACCTCTCTCACCAGCTGTTATAAGAAAGGAGGGACAGCGAGGTTGACGTTAACTAAATTGTGTTAAAAATCTCTGTACCCAAAATTGAAATAAAGGTACGAGTTGGTAGCCGACTGCACGCAGCAGCAGCAGACGACATGTCGTCACTTCATGTCGTCACGACACGTTCCGTCATATCGCAGCAGTCATGATTTCGAACCCGACTTCAGACGGCAATAGCAGATGGCAACCAGTTGGTTTTGAGTGCTCCGTCAAACAAGATGTCTGACGTGTTCGAGAATAGTGGTCGCGCTTTTATATTTTTTTTTATTAGAAGAGCAAGAAGACGAAGTTTACTTGTTTTTATTATACTGAAAAAGACGAAAAGCCACACGTACTATGCTTAAATGCAGGTCAAGTGAGGGAACTTATTCAATACTGATCAAAAAGAATTTGAAAAGCGATATGAAATAAATCCATTTTGATAAGAAACACGCTTGACATGTCGTCGCTCCGGCGTCAGATATACAAAGTTACTTTAAGAGCGGCACTACTGATCTGCAGTCGGCCGACACTGCCGTCTGCCGCTCGACGACGCGTCGCTAGCTTCATGTCGCTAACTACGGAAGGAATTTCATAGAAATACGTAGAAACAAGTAGTGTCGCTGCGACACGTACTTTGCTGCAGCTTCATGTCGTCCGCTACCAACTTGTACCTTTACCGGTATATATTACAAATTACTCAAAAGCACTTCATCAAAATGAACGGCTACAGAACATGTACTATCATATAAATAACGTAGCGAGACACATATATACAAGTCTTGTCTTGTCTATCTTCTCCCAATCAGATGAGCTGGTCAGTAGGGGCACGGGTTTAAAGAGAGTAAGTAGTACATATATTTTAATACAGTGGTAGTTGCGTAGAATCAGCGAGCTCTCTGCAGCCTAATGAAACTATTGGCTTGAGTGATGAAAACCCTATATGCAGTAAATTCCCTGTATTTCTAAGCGATAAGTAAAATGATTACTATTTCAAGAATAACATATATTAATAAAACCTAGAATTAATATTTTAGAACAACATTTTTATAATCTTAAAGTTTAAACATAAAGTTATAACTTCGAAAATGTCTTCAAAACTTCGAGAAAGAAGGAATGTTTACAGTTTTGTTTACCAAACGCTAGTTATGTTTGACCAAACATTTTAATCTAAGCTCGAATAACCACTCAATTGACAATGCAATAGTATTCCTGGGAATCAAAATGTATTCTACTTTACAGTGGGATACTCATGATCAATCCGGAAGATATAGTTCTATTTTATATGATGTTCGTAAGATAAGACAATCTACGGATCGGTTAGGCTAGTTTATTTCACGTAGGTAAGTTTTTTCGCAGTATTATGTCGTATGGTGTATTGTTATAAGAAGCTGCAGCTGAGATAAACACAATCTTTATCAAACAAGTACGTGCAAATTGACCCTAGCGCATCTCTGAGGGTTATTAGTTTAATAAATTGATATTTTAACTTTACTCTCTGTCAGACTGTCTTTACTACTGCAAAGCTTTAAAAACATTTAAAATATTCTTTGTCAATACTATATAATACAACAATGTATCAATACAAAGCAGTAGGTACTCCAGAAGTAGGTATCTATAGTGGTTAATTTACATCTACACAAATATTATAATGAGGAAAGATTTGTATTTTTGTATGCAACGAATAAACTTAAAAACTACGGACCGACTTGCACTGAGAAAAATCTAAAGTCAAAAGCGCCCTAATGACGGCCAATTTATATGGTATAAGGCAAAAATCCGACCAAACGTAAATACGTACAAAAACGCCTTCCAACTAGAAGGCGTTAAACGAGGTCAGTGAAGGCGAATGTTTCTTTTCGTCTTCATTTAAGGTGTATTTTGTGGTCTTACTTAAATATTGACTTTTGATAAGGCTGATTAAGTCGTACCTTATAGTGATAATCACCGTATATAAACCGCCGTAAAAGTAAGGTATATTTTATGGTCAATACTGCAATTATTATCGTATAACAAGTTGCAATTCTGATAATAATTTACGGAAGGCGTTTTTGACGGTTTTGTTTATTATAAAACATGGTACATTTTTATTGATTGGTGAAAATCATCTTAAGAGTTGTGAATTCATCTTACGTAGTTACAATTCAACGGTAAAAGGTCAAATTTGATTTAAGCCTTTAAGTCGGTTTTCTCAGTGTGGATCATATTTGATATTGAAATAGTTTGAGACCCAGAGAAGGACATAGAATACTTTTTATTCAACTGCGCAAAAAGAGGTTTTGATCGATAACCGAGATATGCGCGGGCAGAGCCGCGGCGGGAATGCTAGTTTTATATTTTTGAATAATGCTTATTACCCGTAGACTGCCGTCCTAGAATGTCATAATATGGTAATTTGACTGTCCATTAGTACATTTAAACTAGCATATAAATGCAAAATTTCCTATTGTAATAAAATTTACTAGTCACAAGTGCCGACTGCCCGGCGGTTGTAACAGACTAAGGAATTTACAGCCCATTAACAATCCAACAGAAAGCAGCTGTCTTCCAGATCCAGTTTCCATTCTCTTCTATGCTCCTAGATTCCAAACAAATTTGTCCAGAACATCCATTTAATCCTTAGAATAAGTAATGATAACAAATGTTTTTTTTTCCTAAATGCCCGAATTCGGATGTGACTGCTGTTAATGGGTTATGCAATAAAACTTCCCTACTATACCTACAATATACTTTTCCGCAAAATTATGCTTATTCCAAAAACAACACAAAAACGTGCTTTTATATAATATAAAAGTATATTATAGAATAATAATGTTATATAGAACATGACTTAATACTTTTATACCTTGTAGGTATCTTCTACGTATTTTCATAGCTATTATGAAATTTTATTACAACGTTAATAAAAGCATTCCCTAGTCAACATGTCACCGACGTCTTTAAACAATGTCACCTCATGGCATCATATTGTTTTCGTAAAATATGATAAAGGATTTTCATTATTAAAGAAGACACACGTCACAAAAAATTGTCGTTTTATATTATTTAAGCATAACCCTACTCCTTTCTCACTAATGTACAGTCGGTACATATACCCTTAAAAGTGACATTTGGTAAAGTGAGGTGAAGGTTTGGCTAGATAGATAGATAGAAACACTTTTGATTTACTACACTAGTCTGCTAATAAGGGAACAAGTCCTTTATGATATGTGCACAACAACCTTAACAACCTTAATAGTTTATATTTGTGACAGAATAAACTCGAGGTTCACCTGATGTTAAGTAGACTAATCTCTACCTATAACAGATGCATTTCGTCACAAGTCACGAATTGCACTGCGCCCCTCACCTTGAGACATAGTTGTTAAGTCTCATTGTGCCTGTAATTTCACTAGCTCTCAAAGACTGCTGCCGGAACGCACCGTTAGGTGCTTGGCGACAGATTTTCTACTTGAGGGTGGTCGCTAGCCAGGGCGGGCATTCGCAAAATGCCCTTCCACCATGCGAAAGCTTCACCTGATTGTAGGTAACTTCTGTAAAAGTCTATCTTGGTGGGTTCCACCGTAATTTCAGATTACTCTCGCAGCAGTAGTGTGCAAACACTACTTTATTTAGGCGTTAAGGGCACTGTGGCAAGTGTGATAACTGAGTAAACGATACAAAGTAACTAACTTCTTGACGACGAGTGCAGGGAGTTTTATTAGATATCGTTAAAAATATCCTCCGAATCTCGCGTATTACTTACCTATGTGATTATATACAATAGTTAGACAACCTAGCAACAAAAAAAACTAAATTTTGAATTTCCCGCGATAGAATTCGGTATATTTTCGTTAATGTTGGCTCAAATAATAATCATTGAAATGTTACGGGCCAATATTGCAAGCATGCTGAGCACGCCGCCTACTGGTAGCGGGTGCCTAATGGTATTACGACTGCCTGTGGAGCTGCAATGGCATTACCTAAAGAGGTTGCCTACATGCACTCATTGCAGTAGCTGAGAGTAGTATATAGTTTTGAGTGGTTTACCAATAGAGGCATACCGTCAGTAAAAAAAGAGGTAAGTGTTCACCTTAAATATGTCAAATAAAACGGCGATTTTATAAAAACAACCAACCCGATAATGTATAATACAATACCGCTCTACGTATACAATTTATCAAGAATAAAAAAATAAAATCATAGAGACGACAACAATAAGAAATCTCTTCTTTTCCAGCTAATTTTACCCACAAAACATCTGAGATCTCAGTCGTGTTTACACAGTCGTGGTATATTCAACGAACAAAGGGGATGTGAACGTCGATCCTGCTACTGACTGGAAGAGATTGTGATTAAAAACTAACAAGGATGGCGTTACATCCCAAATTGGGTATTTGCTTCCGATAACAAGATTCGCCATTTCAGTGTCCCTACGTTACGGCTTTCAGTTCTTTTCAGCTTACTCTGACAGGATCGTTCAAATCCCATCACTAATGTTAAAATGTGGCAACCCTTGGACTCTGTCAACTCCTTCTGTTGGCACTAAAGTGTCAAAAATGCATAGCTGGTTATGAAAATAGTGGATACAAGTATCAAATTCTTTTGTAGTTTAGTATGTAATACTTTAAAATTGGGCAAGAAAAAATATAGATATTGGATATATCTCGTTTTTAGGAAAATTTTCGCAGCTGGTAACAAAAAACAGTTATAACAGTGAACATTTTTGTAACTATGGAAATGACAAACTTTACACTACATCGCTGTTTATGGAAAACATGTTTGAAGTTCATTTTCAGACATGTTTCGAAGACAGGCATCAATTTTGAAGCAGTAATGGCTCAGTGGCATGGGCTATGGACTGCCGTGCAGCAGGTCCATGGTTCGAATCCCGCCCTAAGCTTCACCGCATGGTGGAAGGGCATTTTGTGAATGCCCGCCTGGCTAGCGACCACCATCAAGTAGAAAATCTGTCGCCAAGCACCTAACGGTGTGTTCCGGCAGCGGTCCTTGAGAGCCAGAAAAATTGCAGGCTAGTGAGACCTAACAACTGGACGTCTCAGTGTGACGGGCACAGTGCAATTCGTCGCTGTCGAAATGCGTCTGTTATAGGTAGAGGTTAGTCCACTTAACATCAGGTGGGCCTCGGGCTTGTTCCGTCATAATAACATAAAAGAAAAGAAAAAAAACTCAACAATAAGCCATCATTTTCGGGTAAGTTTATGATTAACAAGTAGTTATGTATATCTTTTGAAATCAAGGTAATAATCAATTATTCTTATGAAGGTCAATAACAAAAAAAAACCCTGTATTCAAAAATCCTATTGCCGCCGTATCGTTCAGCAAATAGGGCTTAGAATTATTTTAAAAAGAATGGTCAAGAAATTTGGGAAAGCTATTACTATACTAGTATTCTTAATAATGAATAAAATGAATAAATCTATAACGGTCGTTTCCAACCGTTCTTAATCTTTGTCGTGTTCCTTGTAAGCTTCACGAATTTACTTAATATGGGTTTGAAGGACCCATACCTAACTTAGTATAGGTTGGAGTTTACATAGGCGTAATATTGACAATATCGCTAATCTCTGTTGACAGGTTCCTGAAATAATGGACTCATGAAAGTTCTGTATGACACAATTATAGTACTCGTGTAGTTTTCTTCTATACAAAGTGTATTCTTTTTTGTTTGTTCTAATAGAAGAAATTATGAAAAAAAAAACAAAAAAAAAATTAAGTTTTTGTGACAGAACAAGCTCGAGGCCCACCTGATGTTAAGCGTACCTCTACCTATAACAGATTAATTTCATCACAAGTCATGAATTGCACTGGGTCCGTCACTTTGAGACATAGTTGTTAAGTCGCAGGTGCCTGTAATTTCACTGGCTCTCAAGAACAGCTGCCGGAACACACCATTAGGTGCTAGGCGGCAGATTTTCTACTAGAGAATGGTCGCTAGCCAGGCGGGCATTCGCAAAATGCCCTTTTACCATGCGGTGAAGCTCAAGCCCGCGGCGCTTTCAAACCAATGACCTGCTGCGCGGCAGTCCATAGTCCAATGCCACTGAGCCATCACTGCTTCAACACACTTACTTTTTTAAAAGTAAGTATGGTTGTGGCATTAGGGACTGGGTCACCAAGAGGCTAAGTAGCATTTTGGAATAAGTGGCCTTGCCTCCAGGTGGCTAAGGTTTCCGGTGTATAACTTTTCACTATGGCTAAGGTACTCCCCTATATGTAAGATAAGCCCATCAAATTATAAAGGATAAAGAAAGTCAGATTAGACCTTTCATTTAATGCTAAAAAGACCTACTAGTACATAACAGATGTTTGGATTACCAAACAAACGGACACGCGGGATGCGGGAAATAAAAAGAGAGATGAATAATAATAATACTTCCGCTTCATGTGCTTTCATTCATTGAGAGTACTTATCTATGTAATAGTTTTGTTTACTCAGTGTCCATAATTTTAGAAGGAATTTTGGAAAGTAGGTATTAATGGAGAATAACTATTTATACGACTGCAAAAAAAAGGAGTATTATGTTTTTAGCGTTCATCTATATTATATGTATGTTTGTGAGTTTCTTTATTCCACCATAACATCTAAGTAGCTTAACCGATTTTAATGTATGAGATATCGATAGATTTGTGTTGATATATTATATTAAAAAAATAAAAATACAAACTGGCGGATTTGAGGCGCCATATTGAAAGAAAATAAAAATCTTGCATGAGGTGCTGACACCCAAAGAGATTTTGAGATCTCAAAAATCTTACCATCTTTAGTATGACAAAAAAGCTCGTTTACTTATTTTTTTATATATATATATATGTTTGTATATTTGATATTTTATCAAACATAATAACAGCAAATACTTCTGCGGCATTTGTATTGATTACAGGGAAATTAAAAAAGTTACTTTTTACGATAAACCACAAATTTTTAGCTACTAATCATCTATTTGGGTTTGTTCGTCTTCTATGTTATTATAAGCTTAAAGCTGTTTACCCGCCATCACGTATTCCATGTACAGAAGAGCCAACTTAATAGAACGAACTCGGTATAAATTCAACACAGTATTTTCTTTTGTTCGTGAAACAAGTATTCAGCATTAGACAATAATCACTTTGGAAGCGGAAAAGCTTTTCTAAATTTCTTTAATATGTAAGCACACTCGTAAGCAAACATGAAACGAAAAAGTAGAACTCCGCTTGAAGCTGAATAATTTATCAAATTGAAAGGGCAAACTCGCTATTTGATCGTGATAACTTTTAAAATTATGTGGGAAAGTTCTTTCCTAAAATCTGCTTTGGTGAACTGATTGATTTGTTTCCCGGTAATATAGTAATTAAAACCGTTCCATTTGCAAATCACTTTTAATAAATTATAAAATTACAAATATACGATACGAAAAATTTAAGTCATGTGCGGGATTAGAACCCGCGTCCATCCACCCCTTTAGCCGGGGCATGCTGTAACCAATTGAACTAACATGATATGACTTCAAAACTCAAATCTTTCCTATCGTTCTTTAACCATCGTATTGGGATGGAGCGACATCCATAGTACCACTTACGTTGTACTACAAACAAGACCAATTTTGCAATTGGTTTTATACTTGTAAATGATGACGCAACCTTATAATTTTAACATTGTTATGTTTGCAATAACGCCTGCTATGCGGATTACATTACAAAATTACATATATACGATAGGAAAAATTTAAGTCATGTGCGGGATTCGAACCCGCATTGCCCGCCTGGCTATAGCTACCACCCTCAAGTAGAAAATCTGTCGCCAAGCACCTAAACGGTGTGTTCCGGTATTAGTCCTTGAGAACCAGTGAAATTACAGGCACATGAGACTTACCAACTGCGTCTCAAAGTGACGGGCGCAGTAATTCATGACTTGTGATGAAATGCATCTGTTATAGGCAGAGGTTAGTCCACTTAACATCAGGTGGGCCTCGAGCTTGTTCCGTCACAATAACAAAAAAGAAAAAAAAAACAATACTCATTTTTAGGGATAACTCAAATACTACTCCTCAGATCTCCCTCAAATTTAAGAGGGACTACATGACAAGCACCAGCTTTTGAATATAAAAAAATATCATCAAAATCAGTACAACCTGTAAAGATATAAAGTTAGCACACACAAAAAAAATACAGTCGATTTGATAACCACCTACTTGTTTGTAGGCGGGAAAAGTAAAAAAGAAACGTAAGTGTTCAACAATATTTATATTCGGACAAGGACTAAAAATAAAAATTTTGAGAGCATCGTGTTGCACAAGCGTTAATCGCACATCCATTTGTCGGACTCACATATTACTCTCATTTCAAGGTTAGCCTGAATCTGTTATGTTTTATGTCATGTAAAATAAAGTTCTGAAAATAATTCCTAATATGGAAAAAAATATATTATTAAAAATATTATTTTTAATAATAAAAATAATGTATAGGTATACTTTTTATTTAATATATTTTTTAAATTTAAAAAACGACAATTAATACATATATTATCATCAACGTCAAAATTAAAACAAAATTAGAAATTAGATATCACTATTTTTTTTATACAATATTATATGCGTCAATAAATGTCAACTATATCTATCAAAAAAGACCGCCCCCGGTCGCACCCGGTCCAAAGGTGCCCATCACGCTGGATTCATTACCACGCTGTATGGTGATGGCCAGCCTTTGTACGAGGTTCGACCCAGAGCGTTGGTCGTGACGCCTCTCTCTTAGAAAAATAAATTAAATTAAATTTTTATTTAATTGAAATTATTTATAATAATATTAAATTTTCTTTCAAAGTAATATTTTTTTTTCATTCAATTAATCATATAACTTATCGGCAGCAACGCAGACCGTATATGATGAAGCACAAGCAAGGCCGAGCCATAGTGCTCTATAGCAAAAACTGTACCAGTATCTAAAAATTAAAGGGGTGAACCCAAACTGTGTCTTAATCCAACACGTGCCAGGCCAAAAGTACATGGAATAATAGCCCACTATCGTACGCCTCGTGCGGATGATATTACCTTCTTTTAAAGTAATGGTCCCTAGATCAAATATAGCCGAACCCTTCCCAATAATCTAATGTAGGGAGTGTTCCAAAAGCGGAGCATCATACAAATGACCTTTTCTCATGCACGGCTTATTATAGTGTGTAACAATAGAAGGGTTCGCGTATGATCCGTGAAGAAAAATTGCCGAATGCCTTACCCTTAGGGATAATGGGACATGGAACGTTTGCCTAGAATCAGTCTTTGTTGATTTTTTGTATGGATATAAAAAGGTGTGACTTTTTAATGTGCCCTGCCAGCTGGCAATGGTACCTACCTGCTAGCCTGGCAATCAAGGTTTAAACTAAAGTATACATTTTTTTACGCTTAGATTGCCCTAAACAACACCTACCATTTATTCTAATTTTTTAGCTAGAGATGAACAGAATAAATCACATAAGTACAAGTCTTGAAAACCAAACTACTTAGGTAACCATACAAATTATGAGTGATCAATGGGCACTAACTGTAGGCTTGGCAAACTGTAAGGAATATCCATTTCTAGAAAGAAGATCTCTCTATGCCGAGCATGGTAAACACAATGCTCTATCGCGCATATCTCTAGCACCAAGAGGCGATGAATCTCCTGTTCTCTACAAACCGGTGATGGCGAAAAAGGAAGTCAGGGAGGATAATGTCCAAGATCACCCGCTCCGGCGCAGATGAACGTGGTAAAAGCGGTATGCCTGCCTCTACTCTTCGCCGTAGGAAGCCACCGGTGGAATGTTGGAGGACTATTCAGCGGCTTGCACAGCTGCATAAGACTGTGGGGAGGCCTTACCATGGGTACAGAGACCTGGATAAGTCTGGGCCTACCACCGGGATGAGATGGTGAATGCCAACGCGACCCTATCTTGCCCCACATCGGTGGATGACTGCTCGTCAATGGATTTTTAATGGATATGTTGTGGAGTCCCACATGCACGGCTTCTCCCCCAGATGTAATTGTGACTGAACAAGGTCGAGGACCACCGGGTGTTAAGCGGATTAACCTCTGCCTATAACAGATGCATTTCATTACAAGGTAAGAATTGCAATGCGCCCGTCACTTTAAAACATAGTTGGCTCATGTGCCTGTTATTTCATTGGCTCTCAAGGACTGCTGCCGGAACACACCGTAAGGTGCTTGGCGACAGGTTTTCTACTTGAGGGTATTAGCTAGCCAGGCGTGCAATTGCAAAATGCCTTTCCACCATGCGGTGAAACTGAAGCCAGCGGTGGGGATCGTACCAGGCACCTGCGGCACAGCAGTCCATAGCTATTACCGCTCGGCCATCCTTGCATTCAAAGTGTACTCGTAATGCGTTTTCCCAGCGACAAAAGAAAGAAATTCGTAACATGGAATATTATGAAAAAGTCTCGCGATCATGTCAGGACTGGTTGAACTTAGACCATCAACAAAATTTAACCCGTTAATAGAAAATAATGCAGTTCAGAAAACTGTAAAATGTACAATCTCGCGTTAGCCCATCAGTTTTCACTACAGTATCTTTCATCACAAAACATGAATCCAATTTAGTTTAATGTTTGTCTAGTATATTGCAATATTTGTAGTGAAGAGCTTTAGGTGTTATATAAAAAGTACTTAAAGCAATTTATAGACTAGAGGCCAATTTAATTACATTATCCTCAGAGGAGATTGACAGTTTCCTGTAATCCTAGTAGCTAAGTGATTCGCTGTCAACATTGTTCTCTAGGGAAAATTTGAAATCGATTTTGTATCGAAAAATATTTCAAAATGAATGGTTTCATCGTCGCGTTCCGAGAGCTCCATCCGGGCCAATCGTTACATTCCACCACGAATGCCAGCCCTGATATGAAGCCTACGGGGGTAATTAAATTCTGTCTGAATTCGTTCGACGCACACGCTTGAAGTATTCTAAATATTTGCATGTTATTTAATCTCTATTTACTTAACATTGGGTTGGCATAATAATAGTCAATTTAATGTTCGTTTGTTTTCGGTATAAGTTTGTTAGTGGGCAATATATAAATACACAATAGACGGTTGCACAGCTTTGATTATGATTCTTACACTATGGTAATACAGATTGATCCGAAGCCTCGTCTGTACAGATAGATGACCAACATATTATGTTCTGTATTATATGCAAGGATAATGAAATAGTAGCAATCGGTAGAATATAAGCTACGTATGACAAGGTGTGTATTCGCGTAGTTCTCTCTTTCTATTTCTTTTAAACGTTTGATCTTATCTACATCTACACTACGGTGTGTTCCGGCAGCTGTCCTTGAGAGCCAGTAATTCTAGGTTAGCCTAATCAACATCTTCGACCACATCATCACTTACCATCAGGTGAGATAGTGGTCAAAGGCTACCTATCAGCTATAAAAAAGGAGCAGCACGTATACGGTATAAATGTAACCTAAATTGAAATGACGCGGTTTCTAGGATTGAGTATTGATAATAAACTTAATTGGAAATCCCACATAGAAAATGTCTGCGATAGATTATCTCAGTTTTTATATGCACTTTATCAATAAAGAAAGAAAACTAACGAAGCTACATTGCTAACTGCCTGTCATGGTCACGTTGCATCTATATTGCGCTATGGAGTGATGTACTGGGGTAACTCAACTGACCGAGAAAAAGTCTTTAAAGCACAAAAAAGATGCGTAAGGTCGATATGTGGGTTGAAAAAAACAGACTCATGTAAAGAGCATTCCATACGTTTGAAAATATTAACTCTACCATCGTTATATATAAGTGAAGTTGCAATTTTTATTAAGTCAAATCCAGAGCTCTTTGAAACATATCCGTTAAGTGGTCGTCGAAAAGGTGTGTTACGACAGGTGCGATGCAGCACCAAGTGGCTGCGAATGAGTGTGTTATGTATGTAGTCTGTATGGCACCATTAATATATAACAAAATACCATCAGCTACCCGTTCTAAAAATGACATCAATATTTTTAAAACCCTACTCAATGACTAAGAATGCCTATTATAATATTAATCAATTCCTTGATAATATATATATGAATGTATATAATATTGCTTAATCACCTTTCTAATTATTTAATTTTTGAAGCGCTCGTAGCGAAGTTTACTTAGCTGTTCTCAATCGATCAGCAAAGTTAAGCAACGTCGCGCGCGGTCATGAGTTGGATGGGTGACCGCTAGTGACATTACTACTGAGCATTTCCGTGCTTCGGAGGGCACGTTAAGCCGTCGGTCCCGGTTGTCGTCTTAGGATGGCAGTCGTTATAGCATGGTGGTAGGGCAAATTGCGAATGCCCGCCTGGCTAGCTACCACCCTCAAGTAGAAAATCTGTCGCCAAGCACCTAACGGTGTGTTCCGGCAGCTGTCCTTGAGAGCCAGTACTTCTAGGTTAGCCTGAACAACATCTTCGACCACATCATCACTTACCATCAGGTGAGATAGTGGTCAAAGGCTAACCTATAAGACAAAAAAAAAAAAAAAAAAAATACATTTAATTAATATTGTACCGACTATTATAATTATTGTATAAGTTGTTTAATGTTAATGTCATTAGAATTGTTGCGATAATTACGAGTTTACATAAATTAATGTCTGTATGCCAAATTGGTGGAACTAGCGTTCTATTTTTTTTAATGTTATTTTGAAGGAACAATCGCGGGGCCCACCTGATGTTAAGGGGTATCCTCTGCCTATAACAGATGCATTTCATCACAAGTGATAAACTGCACTGCGCCCATCACCTTGAGACATACCTGTTAAGTCTCATTTTGCCTGTTATTTCACTGGCTCTCAAGGACTGCTGCCGGAACACACTGTTAGGTGCTTGGCGACAGATTTTCTACTTGAGGGTGGTCGCTAGCAAGGCGGGCAGTCGCAAAATGCCCTTCCACCATGCGGTGAAGCTCAAGCTCTGACCTGCTGCGCTGCAGTCCATAGCCAATGCCACTGAGCCATCACTGCTTCAAATAAATAAATAAATTATGTAATATCCTTTGTACCTAGATTTACAGACTAATAAATCATTGTATTGTATCATTGATCATTGTAGCATACTTTTTTTACGTTTCTTTATTGCTTTATTGAAAATAAGCAATAAAGAACCGTACAACCGTACAACATAAACTAGTCAGTATTGGCGTGTTTACTGTTAAACTCTAAAATAAAATAACTACAATGATAAAAACATTCTGAATTACGAACAGGATCCCGCTGTAATTAAAAATATTTTTCCTTAAGTTGTTATTTTATTTATTTATTTAGTATAAGGGAAAACCAACATCTGATGTAAGTTTCAATAATAATGTTTATAATAAGACACAGCTTATCATTGGTTTCACGTGCAATGACAACATATTAACAATGTGTGAGCAATGACAGTAGCGCTTATGAAACACATTTATGTGGAAAAGTAAAATAGCTTACTTACCTTATAGTAAATTTAACACATACGTATAATGCACACATTTACACTTCCATTGTATATGATATGGTTTGATGAATGATAAAATCAGGAAGACAAGCATGCTGTAGACGCACAAAATAAAACTTCTGAAATTCAATCAGGAGACATAGGTACAGAGCCAGATAATGACTCAAAAGAAGTAATAATAATTAATAAATAGATTCAGGCGTTACTTTGCGGAAATCCATATTCAATAATAACAAATATTTTTAAAATATTTTATGAAAACATCAAATTAATATTTTAATAAAACACTTAAAAAATACAAAAATATATCTAGTGACAATTCCGCCTAATTTTCCTGTTAAGCCGACGTGACGTCACAAACGCCACGCAGCCAAACCGGAAGAATTTTCGACGCGTTTCGTTTCTACACGAAGCATCATCAGGAGGTCTTGACTCTACGAGCGCACGATCGAGAAAAATTTTCTCTACGAGCGCACGATCGAGAAAAATTTTCTCGATCGTGCTCTCGGCTTAACAGGAAAATTAGGCGGAATTGTCATTAGATATATTTTTGTATTTTTTAAGTGTTTTATTGAAATATTTTAAATATATTTGTTATTATTTAATAATAATTATTTTTTTGTAGTCCCAAATTCTAATAATTGTACTCGTTGGCGCGGGGTATCCAGATCAGTCGTGCTCACAGAAAGGTGTTGTCTAGCGGCGGTGCTGTAGGTCGGGTCGCCATATTATCTTAAAAATGATTGAGGAAGGCGATGCCTGGCACGTGCCTCAACTCGTGACTCAACAACTCAACGGGTGCTGCTAGAGGATACTGGTCTGCTCTAGGTGCTAATGCTTTACCGGAAAAAATAACCTCTTTTTTATGTTATTGTGAAGGAACAAGCTCGAGGCCCAACTGATGTTAAGCGGACTAACCTCTACCTATAACAGATGGAATTAATAACTTGTCACGAATTACACTGCGCCCGTCACTTTGAGACATAGTTTTTAAGTCTCATGTGCCTGTAATTTCACTGGCTTTCAAGGACAGCTGCCGGTACACACCGTTAGTTGCTTGGCGACGAATTTTCTACTTGAGGGTGGTCGCTAGCCAGGCGGGCATTCCATTCACAAAATGCAATTCCACAGTCCATAGCCAATAAAACAGAGCCATCACTGCTACAGAATGTTACAATAGTCGCACAGTTTTGAAGTTTACTTAGCTGTTCTTAACCGATCAGCAAAGTTAAGCAACGTCGCGCGCGGTCATGATTTGGATGGGTGACCGCTAGTGACATTACTACTGAGCGTTTCCGTGCTTCGGAGGGCACGTTAAGCCGTCGGTCCCGGTTGTCGTCTTAGGATGGCAGTTGTTATAGCATGGTGGTAGGGCATTTTGCGAATGCCCGCCTGGCTAGCTACCACCCTCAAGTAGAAAATCTGCCGCCAAGCACCTAACGGTGTGTTCCGGCAGCTATCCTTGAGAGCCAGTACTTCTAGGTTAGCCTGAACAACATCTTCGACCACATCATCAGGTGAGATAGTGGTCAAAGGCTAACATATCAGGCATAAAAAAAAAAAAAAAAAAAAAAGATGTATTTTAGTACGTTCATAGAGTAAGGGATATATCGCGACGAACGTGCATCGCTGAACACTTACTTAATTGTTATTAATGACAGCAATGAAAGAACATCTAATATCAGGGTGCGGCTTTCATGGAAAAATATTTTAAGGGAATTATGATTGATTGAATAAGCCAGTAATATTTGAAGGCACATTTAGCTTTTTTAAAAGCTAACAATTACATAATGTCTATACAGGGCTTTCCAAACAAACTTAGTTTTGTCATATTATGGGTATCAACGGTTGAAACTCGTTGAAATTTTGCACCACACTGTAGCAAATATATAGTGGTTATTTGCCACATTGTAGGTGCATATTATAATATATCGATAAAAAAATCAATAAGTATTTTTTTTATTTGCATTTCCTTGAGTCTAAAATATTTGCGTTGTTAGCTTTCCGTAATCAACACTAGTTTCATTATTTTCAGAATCTTATAAAATTGAACTAGTGATTAAAATAAGATCAAGATATGTATGGTTTACCTATTACGCGTCACTACACAGACACCACATTTATTCTATCATGTTTTGCGAATGTAATATTTTGAGAACAAAGGAATAAAGTCAATTTCAAAATTATTTCGATGACTTGTTTTGTATCGGAATTCTTATTTTCACGTTTAGAAATAAAATAAACAGAAGAGACAGGCGGCTGGCCACAAAATAAATCTAAATGTTTTTATAATTATGTCCTTGTCTTATATTCAATAAATTAGTTTATCATAAGTCTCAATCCTCCTTTGTAGGCAAGACTTTCCCAGACGTCTGTGCAAAAATGAATTACATATTTTTGTATCAAGTAAGCTCCCTTTTATTAACTGCAAGTTTTATGAATACATTAAACACTCTCGTTACGGTTCTACACATCGTAAATTGTACACTTGACATTATTTACTTATTCATTACCTTTTCATACGTCTTTTTTACTGCGCACTAGAGTTGTCCTTTGCGCAGTATTAATGACATTTTATAAACCTATTATACCTTCTTATTCTAGATCTTAGTATCGGTACTTGCCCGTGGAACACCTCGTAAAGTAAAAAAAATGTGATCTAATTCTTTTATTAACCTCACACTACGAATTTAATACAACACCACAGCAACTATAACGAAAGCATTTTGATCACAGATTTATAAAAAATAATGAACATTTGGAAGAGCACTAGACCACTCACAACACATCCTAGTGTGGGGGCTAGTGTGAATTAGTCAGGAATATGAGTCCACAGTTATAGAATATAAAATAATTAAGATTATAAGTTATTTGTAAAGATTTTATAATAACTGCTATATTAACTTATATGTAACATTTATAGTGTTATCCCATAATATTATCTGATCAATGTTAGAAACTATTTTGGCACAATATAGTATATTTATAGAACATTATAAAAAACCGCCGCGCCGGTAGTGGGGCAGGGCCCTAGCTGGCTGGTTAGGGCTGCAGAGAGAGGAACCCCCGGACAATGCGTGTTGTGTCAAGTATCACTGCCTTCTGCATCTGACCCTTGATGCAACCGTCTATCCAATCTTTTATTAATATTATTATTCAGGCAACTAAAGGCCATTGTAGTCCTACAGGCAGTCCAAATTCTCCAGCCCACTATCAGTTGGTAGCGTGCCCAGAGTACTGGTAGCATTGCCCCGTTCTGGATTCCAATGCTTATTCGTTGAGCCAAATAAGTGCCAGCGTTTAATCACGCGTCTCATCGACCATGCGCTCTGATACTTAAGTTTTGCAAATTAACATGAGCTCCCGGTCCCCACGGAACCAATGTATATTACACCAAACGGCTCAATGTAATCACTACCGAACATATTTGCGCGGCTTGAGTTGCTTCGCCGAAGTAGCCGCGGCGTCAAGCGTTTGTTTCAGAAAGATGTGACGGCGCTAAAATGTCAACGCACGTAGCATCCCACACTAAGGGCCACCCTAACTTCCGTTTATCCAAAGTCATACCGTCAGGTCATCTATACCTCGTAAAGCCATGAAACGATTTTGAATAAGAGAGAATACATTTATCACATTTATGTACAGTGATTTTTCTATCTGAGATTAACTATGCAGAGCTTTTTCTCTTTGTCGCTTAAAGATTTTGTCAATATTCATTCTCTATTTTCATCAAGATGAAGAATTTCAAGTTTATATTTTGACGTGCATATTAACGAGGCGTTTACTGTCGAAGTTGTCACAGAAAGGATGTTTTTATTTAATGAATAATGAATAGATTCAGGCGTTACTTTGCGGAAATCCATTTTTAATAGTAAGAAATACTTTTAAAATATTTTAAGAAAACATCAAATTAATATTTTAATAAAACTCTTAAAAAATATAAAAATATATCTAGTGACAATTCCGCTTAATTTTCCTGCTAAGCCGACGTGACGTCACAAACGTCACGCAGCCAAACCGGAAGAATTTTCGACGCGTTTCGCTTCTACACGAAGCATTCTCAGGAGGTCTTGACTCTTCGAGCGCACGATCGAGAAAATAATCATTCTCGATCGTGCGCTCGAAGAGTCAAGACCTCCTGAGGATGCTTCGTGTAGATTTATCATTATTTTTGTCCCGACGTTTCAAACACTTTGCAGTGATCTTGGTCACGGGAGTCATCCCGTGACCACGATCACTGCAAAGTGTTTGAAACGTCGGGACAAAAATAATGATAAATATACGCGATTTAAACCGTTTAAAGTTGTTTAATTACTATGTGTAATAATCGCGAAAACCTAAGACAACATTAACATATAAGTATCTCTAAGATTAGCTTAGGTAGGTACAATAAATAATAACTAGTGGCTTACTAGAAGTTGAAAGTTCTAGGTAGCGTCGCAAATACAAGCATATCAAAACTTATATACTTACGGCATTTGATACTCGTAACATACGAAACGTGTAGGAAAGTTTAATATTCTCTGCTTATACTCTACAAGAACAAGTAGAACACACTTCGACATCCTAGGCAAAGTACTATCCGTACCCTACTTTATATTTGACGTTCAGTGTCATTAATCGAGGGACTGATGGTCCAAGGATCTCTTGATGGCAACATTACATGGAGGACTGAAGATTGATAGGCTGCCTTCTACTAAAATTATGACAGCCCTTATACTAAAGATTTAGAGCAGATTGCATTATTTAATCTGGGCATGTTCGATAATCAGAGCAAAGGGGTTTAGTTGTTCTTTCTACTCACAAACGACACTGCATTATTTTAGCTCATGCGCCTGCCTATTCTCTGTTTTAACTTTCCTTCAATCTGCAAAGCAGTAATGTATCAGCTGGATATTCCGCTGCTGATCACGGCCTCCCCCAGTAAGGGAGGGTTCGCCATAATCCTCACGCTTGGCAGGCGTCTTGGGGATCGCACTTTAAAATATCAGTTCTATTAATCGGTATCCTCAGATGGCGTTGCTGACCACTTTCGGGTATTTTACCTTTAGTCGCCTCATACGTCACCCGCAGGTAGCAATGGGGCACGACTAGCCTGGCACCCCACTTTGGTACAAAAATACACCCCACGGGGCAAAGCAGTAGTGTAAATATATTATTGCCACGTTACAGCTGAATTAGTAAAAGTTATTTCAAAACGCTCGTATTGGAGCTCACATTGTCCTTCTTAACCGATTCACCACGTTAAGCAACGTCCTCTGCGGTCATGATTTGTGCGAGTGACCGGTAAGAATTTACTACTGAACGCTTCCGTGCTTCGGAGGACACGCTGAGCCGTCGATCTTGGTTGTTATCTTAGAATAGCAGTTTCTATAGCAAAGTGGTAAGGCAATAAGCGAACGCCCGCCTGTGTAGCTGAAAATAGAAAATCTGTCGCCAAGCACCTTACTGTGCGTGCGACTACTTTCCTTGAGAGGCAGTCATTCTATGTGAGGCTGAACAACGTCTTCGACCGCCTCATCACTTGCTATCAGACGGGATAATGATCAAAGCACAATAAAGCTGAAAGTAAACCCATTCAGAAATCCGTATAATGAATACTAGGTATGCCAGGTCACTGACATGTAGAAGTCGTTATATTTTAACATACACACACCTCTCTAGTCAGACCATAAAGCTGCATATTCACCAGAGATGTGCGAAGACAATGAGCTGTGTGAGAGAAAAAAAACCACCCTTAGGATCACTTCATTTGCCTAGCCTGGCTGAGGGCAGCGATCGTATTGATTGATTTTTATCTCATACGCCGCTCTTTTTCCTAGCGCAGGGATACGCAGCTTTATAGTTTTCCTAGAGAGGTAATTAAAAAGAAATTCATTTTGAAATTTGAACTTTATGCATCCGGCTTAATTTTTAAAGGAAAATGTTAGAATAGCGTTCATCTTCATTACCATTCTAATGCTAAATCTCAAACAGCAATCTGATAGTCAACACACTATATTTGACAATTAGCCACCTCCAGCTCGCTTTGGGTTACAGCTCCTTCGCGATACGCAAAGGAGGAGAGACTTAAACTTTACTATTTACTACTTACTTTACTTTACTATATTATCCCGGCGGAACACCTGCCTCCTGGTAACGAACTGCAGTGGCCAGTTTGGAAGTCGCTCAACTTATACAACGACCAACTCGGGTACAGAGTCTGCACCCGAGTTGGTCGTTGCTAAAACTATCTGGCCAAATGAGATATAATAGGTTCTTAATTTAAATGTGGAATGTGAGCGTGGACCTCCTGAGCAAAATATGGAACACTGTCATGTCCCCTGGTGGCTGACCACCATCACACAAGAGGACTTCAAGAAGGCATCTGACAGGGCCGTGGAGGTGGCCTCCTATTGGGGAAAAATTATTTAAGAGCCAATTTGCAATTGTCACAAAATTAATGAATGACCATTCTAATTATACAATAAGGGTATGGGTCAATAAATCGTTAGTAGCTACAAAGGTAGGTAATGTACGATCAAGCTAGCGATTACCAACTCTCAATAAAGTTGTTTTGTTGTATAAAGTCAGTAGCACACATAAATTGTACAAAAACTTTTATGCAAATAATCAGAAATGATATCGAAACGGGCTCCCAAAGTTTGTTATAAAAGCCCCTTCGGGTACCTGTTTAATTTTAAATAAATGTTTGTTGCGGAATCCTTTGAGCTTCTTCTAAATTCTCTACGGACTTTATATTACAGAATTACCTAAGGCTTTTTACAGTATCAGGTTCACTAAGGTCTTTGAAGAATAAATCTTTGTCGAAGATTCTCAAAGTTTTAGGTGAGTAATCCGCGCTAAATATTTGTTTAATTTGATTTGGAAGCCTTCTGAATCTCAGTCTTTAATTAGTACGTCGACGTAATTAGTATTGTAGAGTGGTCCAATTATTAAGGGGGAATGATTTTGTTCGACAAGTTTCACGGAGTGACTCTTTAATGCTGAATCCAAATGAATACTGTTATTAAACAATTTAAGCGGTCATATCACCAATGAGGAGCGAGAATGTACATGAATTCTCAGAATCGGAAGAAGTTGGGATCTTTAGAATATTTTTACTATATCTACTTCGTTATAAATATATATTACTGTAATATATCAGCTGGTTACTGCTGAACACAGCCTCCCCTGTCAAGGGGAATTTGCCGTATTCCCCGAGCTTGGCAGGCGTTTTGGGGATCGCAGTCTAAGATATCAGTTCCTCAGAAAGTGCTGCTGCCCAACGTCCAGTATTTTACCTTTAGTCGCCTGTTACGACTTACGACACCCACAGGCAGTAATGGGGGGGTGATATTCTAATCCGACACCCCATGGGGTTGAACGTCATGGAAATATACATAAACTCCAATCAAACGAATAAAGGACAAGTAATAACATCAGTATTGCAAATTCAATGTAGTAAATCAAACCTGCTTACATCTATAATAAAGAAAGCAGGTTTGTGATACACAGTCAAGTGATACCTAATGGGCCGTAACAACTGAGCCACAGTTCTCATATTGAACAAAATCAGTAGTTTGACTCAGCTATGTCCTCAAGGACAATGCGGTAAGAATGCTAGGGTTATCGCTTTCGGGTTTTATGAAATGTTTACTGGTCTTTCAGTGTAAAAGTAGTAGTACTGTTTTACCCGACTGTGCTGAAGGAGTGTATTACACTCATAGTTGTAGCATTGTAAGAGTGTAATGTTTTTGAGTGTATGCATGTGTGTATATTGCGTATATCACTTTCCTTGGTATGCGCTAATAAACGGCCTAATAGATTTTGACATAATAATTGGTATTTTTGGATTCATCGTAGGAGCTGAGCCAATTTTAATGTGACGTGTTTACAAAACTCATACACAAAACTTTCTTTCGGAAACACGCGCGTCGTCATAACTCATTTATGTTTTTGAAATTATTCCTTGTGACCCTGATCAGTAAGTACATTTCATTGTTTCAAATGCTAGTACCCCACTCCTATACGAATTAGTGTTGAAGCAGTGATGGCTCAGTGGCATTGGCTGCCGCACAGCAGGTCCATGGTTCGAATCCCGAAGAGGGCTTGAGCTTCACCGCATGGTGGAAAGGCATTTTGCGAATACCCGCCTGGCTAGCGACCACCTTCTAATAGAAAATCTGTCGCCAAGTACCTAACAGTTTGTTTCGGTAGCTGTCCTTCAGAGCTAGTAATTCTAGGTTAAGCCCGTTAACACCTTCGACCACATAATCACTTACACTAGATGAGATTGTGGTCAAAAGCTTACCTATAAGCAATAAAAAAAACCAGCGCTGGGGGTACTGTGTATACACACCAATCAGGAAAGGCGTTTTCTACAAACCACCGAAAGCATGAAAAAAAGTTACGATATATTGAGAGTGGTAGTTAGTTAGTTAGCTTATTATTAGTGAGTGCCAGTTAACCCAAAAGATTCCACCTGTTGTAATTTTTCACTTGATTAGAATTACGTATTACGATATATAAAAACATTAGGTATCATACGTCGTACTAAAAAAAATACAATAATGAACTCTTTAGAATGATGAAAAAACTGTAAATTATGACGCAACATTTTAAAATTATAAGGTTGCGTCATCCTCTACAAGTATAAAACCAATTGCAAAATTGGTCTTGTTTATAGTACAACATAAGTTGTACTATAAACAAGACGTCGCTCCATCCCAATACGACGGTTAAAGAACGATAGGAAAAAAATAAGTAATGACGTCATTGTCATGTTAACTCAATTAGTTAGAGCATACTCCGGCTAAAGGGGTGGATGGACGCGGGTTCGAATCCCGCACATGTCTTAAATATTTCCTCTCGTATATTTGTAATTTTGTAATGTAATCCGCATAGCAGGCGTTGTTGCGAACATAACAATATTAAAATTATAAGGTAGCGTCATCATTCACAAGTATAAAACCAATCGCAAAATTGGTCTTGTTTGCAGTACAACCTAAGTTGTATTATAGATGTCGCTCCATCCCAATACGATGGTTAAAGAACGATAGGAAAAAAATTAGCTATAACGTCATTGTCATGTTAGCTCAATTGGTTAGAGCATACCCCGGCTAAAGGGGTGAATGGACGCGGGTTCAAATCCCGCACATGTCTTAAATATTTCCACTCGTATATTTGTAATTTTGTAATGTAATACGCATAGCAGGCGTTATTGCAAACATAACATTGCAAAATCTTCGAAAAATTTCCCGTTAAAGAGTTTTTATGTATTTAACGGTGATCTTTTATAATTTAATTTTTAAAATTAGATGATTTGTACTAACAAAATAGTAAAATAGAAGCTTTATGTACATAAATTCATAATTCAAATTACCTACACTCCTATTTTTATTATTAACGTATTTTAGCATGTCTCAAAAAAACGGAACTGCCTCGAATACATTGCCGTGTGATGATCATTTATAATTTTAATTGTGGTTTAAAATCTGAAGAATCTTTTAAAGTATTTCAAACCCAATTTATGGATAAAGGCCCATCTAAGGCAACTGTGTACCGATAGTTCAGCAAATTTAAGCAAGATCGGCCAACCTTGACCAATGAAAAAAGATGTGGGCACCCTGTGACGACTGTTACAGAAGAAATCGTGTCAGCAGTTGATAATTTTGTCCCGTGAGGTGCCGGGTTAGAATTGCACCTCCCCATATCATCCCGTGGGTGTGGTAAGAGGCGACTAAGGGAAAAATACTGGAAGGTGGGCAGCAGCGCCTTCTAAAGAACTTCCATCTTACACTGCGACCCCCAAGCCGCCTGCCAAGGGGGTATTTGCCATAAACCCCCTAAATAGGGGAGGCTGTGTTCAGCAGTGGACGATCCTGCTGATACAGTACAGGACAGCACAGTTAATAATTTTAACAAAGTGAATAAGCGCAACTCCTATGAAGAGATCCAGCTCATCTTGTAGATTGCATCAGGAAGCGTTCACAGGGTTTTAAATTAACATTTTCGCGTGAGGAGCGTAATTGGGCGCTGGGTACCGAACAAACTCACCGATGCTTAGAGGGAGTTTCACGTGAAATGGTGCCATAATATTATGACAACTGAGTTAAAAATAGCTAGATCTTAGTATGTTGGTACTAGTGTACCTTGGTAGTCCAAGCGCTTGCCAGAAGTGTTCACAGCAAGCGACCAAACACGGGACTCTACGAGCTGCTACTTCACCACGACAACACGCCCGTGCACTCTGCCTGTAAAACAAGGGCTTCCTGGACACCACACCGGTCAAACAGCTGGCTCACTCTCTTTACAGCCCTGATTTGGCACTGTGCGACTTCGTTTTATTCCCTAAAATAAAATTCAACTCAAAAGGATACAGCTGCTATCACCGAAAGTTGAGTACAAGCCGGTTGTGGAGCTGTTTGAGGAAGATTGGAAAAGGTATTTTGAAAATTGGTTCTAGCGAACGCCGGGAGAGCTTGAGTGATAATCAAGATTAGCTAATATAAATCTAATATTATAAAGACGAAAGGTTTCTGTTTTTGTATGCAACGAATAAACTTAAAAAGTACTGGTACGATTTGAATGAAATTTGGTACGATGGTGGAAATAGTTTGAGACCCGGGAAAGGACATAGGATAGGTTTTATCCAACTGCGCAAAAAGAGGTTATTGGTTTTGCGCGATAGCCGACATACGCGCGGGTGGAGCCGCGGCCGGAAAGCTCGTAGTATATAATATTATAATAATTTGTACAGTTAGTCTGGGTGCATTAAGTAGTAGAAATAAAGGCTTTTTTATATTATTTTTGTTTTTATTTTATGGTGTGATTCAGTCTGGGTAGAGCTTTTTTATGTGATAAGTAGCAAACGAGCATACCACTCGCCTCATAGCAAGCGGTCGCGGTCGCCTATGGACGCCTGCAATGCCATTGGAACTTTCAACGCGTTTTGCATGGTGGTAGGGCATTTTTTAAATATCGACTCGCTACCACCCTAAAGTAGAAAATCTGTCATCAAGCACCTAAGGGTTTGTTCTGGCAGCTATCTTTGAGAACCGGTAAGTCTAGGTTAGCCTGAATATCATCTTCGACCACATCATGACTTACCACCAGGTGAGATAGTGGTCAAAGGGCCTAAAAATACCTATATGCTACAGAAAAAATATCCTGAAAGAGTCTTGATGACTATTGATTCCTATTTCAAATGATGTAGTCATTATGAGGAAAACCGAAAAAGGAAGCTACGAGAATAATATTGCTATCTATGTATTAATTATTAGAACAATAGCTTGGTATTATCACATATGGTGGTATATGAAACAATGGCGAACTCCCATACATGGTTTTAATTGATAACGAAATATTGCGAATTAAAATAAAAAAAATATGAATAATATAACTGGATATTTCCGATTCCAATGGTAATAGATTTTTTCAAAGAAGGCCTACGGTTTAAGATATTTTGATTTAAATGTGTGTAGGTTTTGTTTTATCTTTTTCGAAAAGTAGTCTTAGATATTTAGTTTCATTTTATTCTTTATGCATAGGTTGTAATTCTGCTAGTGTTATTTTACTTAGATAAGTTTATGTTACATGCAAAACGAAAATAATTGTAACTGTAAACAAATAAAAGTGATACATTGGTTCATTTAATTACGTTCACATCGTTTTTAGGGTTCCGTAGTACCTACAAGGAACCCTTATAGTTTCGTCATGTCCGTCTGTCTGTCCGTCTGTGTGGGTATGAATTTTTTTTTTCGTCGTCTATCCTATCGAATGGGGTGTCATTGAATAGGTATTTTGAAATGATTTCGGGGTTTCTATACTATTTTTCGATTTAAAGCTCCATTGACGAAATATTCAACTTTAAAGTGCAATTTTTTGTTCTAAAACCTTAACTGCTGGCTTAAAAAGTCTGAAAAAATTAATGATGATAGATTGTTCATGAACTTTTAATGAAAATTATAGCGGTTAAGATAACTTTATTGCTGTAGCAGTAATAGTCGTTGAACTTGGGTATTATATTCTAAGAATTTTGTATTTGGTGCAAAATTAGATAATTTATAGATAGATAGATAGATAAACTCTTTATTGAACACCTTAAACTTAACTAGAATTAAAAAATATGTGACTTAAAAATAGTGAACAATTGGTGGCCTTATCGCTCAAAGCGATCTCTTCCAGACAACCGTTGAATGAAGAAGACCAAGTTTTGTAAAGGGATGGCGGTGTACAATATATTTATTACTATTTACACATATCTACAATACAATATATATACATACAAATACTATCCATATACGTACTAAATACATAAATATACACTTACACACATGAATAAACATACATATATAATATATAAATATAATATCTAAATGTATGAAGTTTATGCTAGCACGACAGATAAAGAGCTTGGACTTGGTCTTTAAAAACATTTAAGGATGGCGCTCGCTTGGTATCAAGTGGCAATGCATTCCAGAATCTGACGGCCTCAACCGAAAAAGAACGGTCATAAAACGAGGTAGTGTGTGTGTGTAATAGAATTACTGGCTCTCAAAGACACCTGCCGGAACACACCATTGAGTGCTTGGCGACAGATTTTCTACTTGAGGGTTGCTCGCCAGGCAGGCATTCGCAAATGCCCTACCACCATGCGGTAAAGCTCAAGCCCGCAGCGGGATTCCAACCATGGACCTGCTGCGCGGCAGTCCATACCCAATGCCACTGAGCCATCACTGCTACACGACGTATAGGTATGGTGTCAGTATTTTCCCGGACGAACTCGTTCACAAATAGTTCTATTGCTACTGATTAATAATTATTGTGTTATCTTTCACAATCTTCAAAGCCAAATCTCTGTACGTACACAGCTAATCACATGTTTGTCTTCGAGGACTATAAATATCTCTGTCCGTTTTGACAGCTTGAATTGTTGCATGCTTTGATCAGTCACGTAGACAATTACGCTGTGGGAAACTAGATAATCCCTTGCCGTCCTTCGTGGGCAATCTACTCAATAGATATATTGCGGAAACCACGTAACTTCATAATATAACTTAGGGTTAGGTACTTACGTACAGAAACTTAGTGTTCCGAAGCGATGCTTTTGGTTTTGAAATATACATAGACCCTTTACGTTATAATTAGGTCATATTAAAAGCTTCTAATAAATAACTCCAGATAAATAACAGACATATTTGAATTATATAATGCATTTTATTTTATGTATACTGTACTGCACTGTAACAGCTGACTCGTCCACTGCTGAACACAGCCTCACTTATTAAGGGGGTATTTGCCGTAAACCCCACAATTGGCAGGCGGCTTGAGGATCGCAGTATAAGATAGCAGTTCTTTAGAAGGTGCTGCTGCCCACCTTCCAGTATTATTCCCTTAATCGCCTCTTGTGACACCCAAGGGATGATATGGGGAGGTGCAATTCTAACCCGGCACCGCACTGGGGTTTTGATGTAATTTTATGGTTAATTTCATTGATAACATATGTAAAATTAAAATATTCTTTGAAATACATAATCAAATATATTAAAAGTCTCATTATCTATCATTATCTATTGAAAACTAGATTATTGATGTATTCATATTACTATGATTAATATTGAATGCTCGATGTGGGCAAACTGATTTTTACTCTATTGCCGTAAGATCTGGCAAACCAAGAATTTTATCATGTGATTGATGATTCAAATGTCAAAAAAAATACAAATCTTTGGGTGTTATAAACTTAAGATTAGCTTGAAAACTGTTAGTTTTAAAGAAACCCATGTTCTTCTTTTAGTTTTCTAAATTAACAATTCACTAGGATGATAGAAATCGTTAATTCAACCACTTTGATATTAATTCAAATTATAACATACTAATGGCTCGCCCCGGCTTCAATCGGGTATTTAACAAAAACTTTTTTGAAAATTTCTATCGACTATGTTTATTAGTGATAATATAGGCTTCTATTGGTGAAAGATTTTTTCAAATCGGTCCAGTACTTTTCAAATATATTCAAAAATACAAATCTTTCCTCTTCATAATATTACTGTAGATGTAGATAAAAAAAGTACTAAATAATAAAAAAAACACAAGTTATGTAGTTTTTTTATGTTCTGCAGTGCGGAGACAAACTAGTCGCCGGCTGAATGATAAACTGGCCTGTCCATTACAGTTGCAGGGTCACCATCCTCATTCAATATGACGCTGCACTGCGTTCGTCAATCCGAGACTTTAGTTCTATATCTCGTTTTACCTATATTTTTTCTTGCTACAGCGGCCTTCACGCCTGAACACAGAAGTGTTTGCGCACTTCTTCTTTGAAACAGAATATCTGACAGTTTTGTAGTACCCACTAAACGACTATTGCTGAAGACACTTCCCATCTACTAAATTAAATAAAAAAACAAATTTGCATAACTTTCTTGTAAAAGTTGATTTAAATTTAAATTTGTTTTAATTAATTGTTTTATTTCGCAAATGTAATTTAAGACCTGAAGCAGTGGCATTGGCTATGGACTGCCGCGCAGCAGGTCCATGGTTCGAATCCTGGCGCGGGCTTGAGCTTTACCACATGGTGGAAGGGCATTTTGCGAATGCCCGCCTGGCTAGCGATCACCTTCAAGTAGAAAATCTGTCACCAAATACCTAAAGGTGTCTTCCGGCAGCTGTCCTTGAGAGCCAGTAATTCTAGGTTAAGCCTGTTAACACCTTCGACCACATCATCAGTTTTACCATCAGGTGAGATTGTGGTCAAAAACTTACCTATCAGCAATATAAAAAAAAGGTTAAAACTGGAACAAATAAAGTTGAAATAAAAAAGTAGGTAATTAATAAATATGCTGTGTAGATAAATGCTTAAAAATTTCGTTTCGAGAAGACATTTTTTTTTAGTTATTAATTGCCTTAAAAAGTTTAAAAAAAATTAACTTTGGATTCATGTGAGAGGCCAGTTTGGTTAAGGGAATTTTGATTTTTTTACGATAGCATTGTTCCGAAAGGCGTTGCTCGACTGATTGATGCTTGTTGCTGATTGACGCCTTTCGGAATAATGCTATCCGTTTACTAAAACGGATAGCATTATTCCGAAAGGCGTTGCTCGTATCAATAAGTCAGGCGGTCAGACTTACCATGTAAATCCATATCTAGAAAAAAAATAAACCGATTTTGATGAAACTTGTATTGTTCTCTAAGATGAAGTAAATGTAAACCAATAAGTAATTCTTACAATCCACTTAATATATAATAATAACACACATCATACATACATCACACAAACAGCGGTAAAGCCCACCGTTGAATTAATGCCTACACAATTAAAAGGGGTTTGCATAATCCCCACGCTTATACTAGTAGTCAGGCGTCTTGGAACATAGGTACGTACAAGATACACCTTTAAAATTTTCATGATATCTGTTTGGAATAAACCATAGATATTATAAACAGACGTGTCGGATTGATAACCCCCTTTTTTTAACTCGTATAAAAATCAATATTATATATTGATTTTTTTACGAGTTATATTTTATTTTATATTATTATAATTAAAACAAATTTTAATTTAAGTCAACTTTTACAAGAAGGTTATGCAAATTTGTTTTTTTATTTAATTTAGTAGATGGGAAGTGTCTTCAGCAATAGTTCGTCTTAGTGGGTACTACAGAACTGTCAGATATTCTGTTTCAAAGAAGAAGTGCGCAAACACTTCTGTGTTCAGGCGTGAAGGGCGCTGTAGCAAGAAAAAATATAGGAAAAACGAGATATAGAACTAAAGTCTCGGATTGACGAACGCAGTGCAGTGTCATATTGAATGAGGATGGTGACACTTTAACTGTAATGGACAGGCCAGTTTACCATTCAGCCAGCGACTAGGTTGTCTCCGCACTTCAGAACATAAAAAAACTACATAATTTGTGTTTCTTTTTTATAATTTAGTACTTTTTTATCTACATCTGCACTAATATTATAAAGAGGAAAGATTTGTATTTTTGAATACACTTGAAAAGTACTGGACTGATTTGAAAAATTCTTTCATCAATAGAAGCCTATATTATCACTGATAAACATAGGCTATAGAAATTTTCAAAAAAGTAGATTTTTTTTTAAATACCCGTGTGAAGCCGGGGCGAGCCATTAGTATGTTATAATTTGAATAAATTTCAAAGTAATTTATATATTAATTATTTATTTATAACAAATAAGGATTTCTATCATCCGAGTGAATTTAGTAAACGGATAGCATTATTCCGAAAGGCGTCAATCAGCAACAAACGTCAATCAGTCGAGCAACGCCTTTCGGAATAATGTTATCCGTTTTAGTAAACGGATAGCATTATTCCGAAAGGCGTCAATCAGCAACAAGCATCAATCAGTCGAGCAACGCCTTTCGGAATAATGCTATCCGTTTTAGCAAACGGATAGCATTATTCCGAAAGGCGTCAATCAGCAACAAGCATCAATCAGTCGAGCAACGCCTTTCGGAATAATGCTATCCGTTTTAGTAAACGGATAGCATTATTCCGAAAGGCGTCAATCAGCAACAAGCATCAATCAGTCGAGCAACGCCTTTCGGAATAATGCTATCCGTTTTAGTAAACGGATAGCATTATTCCGAAAGGCGTCAATCAGCAACAAACGTCAATCAGTCGAGCAACGCCTTTCGGAATAATGTTATCCGTTTTAGTAAACGGATAGCATTATTCCGAAAGGCATCAATCAGCAACAAGCATCAATCAGTCGAGCAACGCCTTTCGGAATAATGCTATCGGTTTTAGTAAACGGATAGCATTATTCCGAAAGGCGTCAATCAGCAACAAGCATCAATCAGTCGAGCAACGCTTTTCGGAATAATGCTATCGGTTTTAGTAAACGGATAGCATTATTCCGAAAGGCGTCAATCAGCAACAAGCATCAATCAGTCGAGCAACGCCATTCGGAATAATGCTATCCGTAAGTCAGGCAGGCAGTTAGACCTACCAATAACCTTGCGTGCCAAGGGATAAAGATAGAATAATAAGATAGATAAAGAAAGAAAAATTCTAGGATATATTTTTTAATTCTTAGCTATGATTAGTAGCAGGTATTTCAATGATTTACGTAAATGAAGTGCAGCATATTTGAAATATTGCAAGTATTGTGTTTTTATGTTATTGTGACGGAAAAAGCTCGAGGCCTACGTGATGTTAAGTGGAATAACCTCTGCCTATAACAGATGCATTTCATCACAAGTCACGAATTGTACTGCGCTGTTACTTTGAGACATAATTGTTAAGTCTCATGTGCCTGTAATTTCACTGGTTTTCAAGGACTGCTGCCTGAACACACCGTTGTGTGCTTGGCGACAGATTTTCTACTAGAGGGTGGAATACTTGCATATCTAAATTAATATAAGCACCATTTGTTTTTTCTAGCATATACTAAAAAAAAACACCATTTTGAAGCGGTCTGAGCAGAGTTTGCTAAGCCGTTCTTAACCGATCAGTTAAGTTAAGCAACGTTCGTCATGACTTGAATGTGTGGCCGCTAGTGGCATTACTACTGAGCGTTCCGTGCTTCGGAGGGCACATTAAGCCGTCAGTCCCGGCTGTTGTCTTAGGATGACAGTCGTTGTAGCATGGTGGTAGGGCATGTTGCAAATGCTTACCTGGCTATCTATTTACCTCAAGTGGAAAATCTGTTGCCAAGCACCTAACGGTTCGTTCCGGCAACAATCCCATCTTCGACCACATAATAATTTCCCATCAGGTGAGATAGTGTTATTAACTACGAATGATATTTATTCGTTGGCTATTCATTAAAATAAAATATGCTCCATCTACCTTACTTTCTGAAAATCGAAACTAATTGGAAACACGAGTTCCTTGGTGAAGTGTTGGTGTTTAAGCATAAGTTAACTGACGAACTGCTGAAAATGTGTCTAAACAATTATTAAACATTGCATAAGAAAATTTACATTCCCCGTGGGGTGTACCTCCCCATATCATCCCGTGGGTGTCGTAAGAGGCGACTAAGGGAAAAATACTGGAAGGTGGGCAGCAGCGCCTTCTAAAGAACTGCCATCTTAAACTGCAATCCTCAAGCCGCCTGCCAAGCGTGGGGATTAAGGCAAATACCTTAATAGGGGAGGTTGTGTTCAGCAGTGGACTATCTGGCTGATACAGTACGTAAGAAATATCCAAACATAGTAAGAAAAGAAAAACAACTTAAAAAAAAATTACACTTAACGATATTGAATAAAATTTCATATTTAACTAATATTAACTTTTTATAGAAAATCAGTATTTTGCTTGTAGTAGTTAGTCCAACAACTTACAACTTAAGCTAAAACAAACAACGCTTATAAAAGTTTAAAATTAGTAGAGCTAAGTTAATATACGAGTAGCTTAATGACTTTAAGTTCTGATAGATTTTTCTTACTTAAGGATCACAACTTTAATAGGATTACTAAAACTTAATAGGGCTAAAATTCTAGCGGCTATTTCGATGCAATGATAACCAAGTGATTATAGGGGACTGCCATGCTGCAGGTCCATGGTTTGATTCCCACCGCCGGCTTTAGACTACCGCATGGTGGAAGAGCATTTTCCGAACGCCCGATTAGCTACTACCTTCAAGTAGAAAACCTGTGGCCAAGCACATAGCAGTGTTCCACCAGCAGTCCTGTCTTTGAGAGCCAGTAAAATTATGAGACTTAACAATTGTATGTCTCAGGGTGACAAAATGCACTGTTCCCGTAGGCAGAGGTTATCGCTGAACATCAGGTTGGCGTCGAAAAAATCGAAAAACCAAAAAATCATATTGAAAGCGATCTTCAACTTATTTTAAATTTAAACATCAAAGTGTTTGCAAAGTCGAGCGTCGACGTGAAGTGTCACTGAAGACCTGTGTAGTTTGGAACGTAAATAAGCTCAAGTTAATAAGCAACCACGGGATCCGTTACAAAATTGTTAGGACAAGGTTTACTTCGCTTCGTTTACTACGCAGCGGACTCAGTAAGCAAATACAAATAAAAGTTGTTTTCAGTTTCGAAGTGAATTTCACTTATTAAGCTGCTTCAAGCAAGAGTAATTAAGCGGTATGGTTTGAAAATGTATCGCAAACAAATTATAGCTCAAAGCCAAGTAGTAAAATTAAATGGATTACAACATAGCAACTCATTGTCTTTATACCCTTATACAACCAATTTGGCATTAGTGATACAATATATCTGGCAGTAACAATAACATACATAAATATTTTATAAGTCGTATGTCCAATAAATCTACCTAAAATGGCAGTGCCTGCCTAGTCGTTTAATCAATAAAATAGGTATACAACGTCCTCTGCGGTCATGACTTGTATAGATAGCCGCAAGTGGCATTACTACCGATGAGCACTTCTATGCTTCGGAAGGCACGTGAACCCTGCAGTTCACTGCCTATCTTGCTAACTTCCGAATTCAAGTAGAAAATCTGTCACCTTAATTTATCACATCGGCATGACGTCCTGGAGACCCAATAAGTTTAGGTTAGCCTGAGTAAAAGGCCACTATAGAAATAAAAAAGTGCTAAATTAAGCTGTCACTGGTGAAAGTGAAATCTTACACAAATCTATTTTTTCTATTAATTCACTGTTTGATTTTGTTTTAAGGTTGCATGGCTGTTTGAAACAACAAGTGTTACAATTCTATTTAATGTAGTATATACTGTACAGTTGTTTTTTCAATTACCGGCACCCCACGGGATGCCAGTAATTGAAAAATCATCGAAATCGCGTCAACCAGTCAAAGTTCCGAGTTAAAAAACATAAAAAAATACTGCTGTATTAAGTACCTCCTCCTTTTTTTACAGTCGGTAAAAATTAAGTATTAAATTTAAAAAATCTAGCAGCATATAAACAAACTCAACATAAGTTGCGGCGTAGCATCACAAAATACCATTAATATGTCCAAAATCAAATAGATTTCTAAAAGCCAATTTAAAACGAAAATCCGAGAATTAAACCGGCTTCAGCTTGAAATCATAGTTTTTGACAACTTGAATTAATTTGTATTTTCAACGTACGGTATTAATAATAGTTTCCATTAGTTCTTTTACTTTAATATTTGTACTGTGAAATGTATTGCTCGCCTAAGTACTTTTTATATAAAAGGATTTTCTAAATCCAACAAAGTTGTGTACTATATGTACTGTTTACGGTATTAGTTATGTGCAGAGGCATTATTATATATCCTCTTGTGGATCTTGAACGCTATTGTCAACTTGTTCAAAAAAATAAACGAAAGATTTCTAAAAGTCAATTAAAATCGAAAATCCGAGAATTTAACCGGCTTCAGAAGGAGTTCATAGTTTTTGACTACTTGAATTAATTTGTACTTTCAACGTACGGTATTAATAATAGTTTCCATTAGTTCTTTTACTTTAATATTTATACTGTGAAATGTATTGCTCGCCTAAGTACTTTTTATATAAAAGGATTTTCTAAATCCAACAAAATTGTGTACTATATGTACTGAATACGGTATTAGTTATGCGCAGAGGCATTATTATTATATCCTCTTGTGGATCTTGAACGCTATTGTAAACTTGTTCCAAAAAATAAACTCAAAAGATCGTTCTTCTATTACCCGTACTGTAAGAATTCTTACACAATCCAGATGCACTTCCTTCGTATGTAATGTGGGCCAGTAGGTTATCATTTTTCCTCATCGCAGCTTTACCGCATGAGTGGTACTGTTTTTATAGTACCCATTATGTAGTTATGTGTTTTTTTATAAAATTGGACCCTGTAAGAATGAGTATACAAGAAAAATAATATTCTATTTGTCAATGACGAATCACGAGGTCAAATTAAATTAGAACACCAATTTCAATACTCCAATTTGGCTAAGTTAATGGATATTATTCAAATCATTTTTAGGATTGTGGATGCACTCTTAGATGAACTTTAAATATAATGGTCGAGCATCATTTTCCAATCAAAGGAGAACTCAATTTAACACAAGATTAAAAAAACTCCAGGCATACCAGCTGAGCGAAAAGCTTGATTAATTTCAATAGTTAAGTTATCCATTTCAATACTTTTGTTTCTACAGAGATAACGTGCAATTTTTTGTAAAAAAAAATCCTTCCTGAAAAATAATCAGCCCTAGTTTACTTCCGTACCGCGCCTTTCTCTCCTTTGTTGTTTGATACTGCTCTTACTACAATGACTCATTTTTAATTTAAAATGTTCCATGGAGTTGAAGAACAAAGCCCCAGATAAATTCAGGCATTTTGAGATAATACGGAGGTAGAAAAAATACCTAATATATTCGTCCAAAAGATATGCTCTTGTCATGTAATTAAGTCAAGAAGTATTTTTTTAAAATCAATAACATAATTTTTACTTGTTTTTAATATCAAAGTACGGAATTACTCACTGTTAGTCAAAAACTTTTGCCCAAAAAAGAACAAGGCTTTGTTCCGTAATTTGAAAAACTTATGGCAATGTTTAATGGTTAGATATGTAGTATCGTAGATTACTATCGTTATATGAACTAAGCAGCATCTCTTTTCAGCTTTGAAATCCTTTACCAGAATTCCAATTCTTGCGTACTTACACTGAATGGTTTATAGCGCCAGAAAAAGGTATTCTAGGATGTCATCACTTTACTGTATGTTCTCTATTATATGGCAGTTTTTTTAGTGCTAAGTTTTAAAAGTTAAGGTCAATGTTGATGTATAATAGATATGCGATGTACGTATAGGACGAGTTATAAAAAATATGTATCTTTTTTTTGTTGCTAAGTTGTTGATCCATTGTACTTGATCACTTAATACGCAACATCCAGACTAAATGTTATACTGTATCTATTGTTTAATACTAATTTAATAGCTTTAGTTTACTACGGAAGAAGTAATTTCTTATTATTTTATTGTTTTAAGGCTAACTTATGAAATAATGTACATATTCATACTTTTTGAAATCACTACGATTAATCTTATTTTAAACTCACGAATAAGTACCATAGTCACGTAGCATGGTTGACAAAAGCAACTGCAAGAGTGATAAAACTGTTTTAATTTTTAATTACCCGCCTTAGAAGTAAGTTTCCGCCTTTTAAACGAGCAAAAGACGTCCGGCTTATATTTTACTACGATGGAAGAAAACAGTTTATATCTGGTAATTTTATTTACGGCGGAATGGAAACCACGAGTTAGAGATTACTCAGTTAAAAATCAACTAGACAGCACGAATATTATCAAAAAATCATGACTTGGAGTAGTTTCAATGCCGATGTGATAGTTGGGCATGGTAAATGTCAAAGTTAAATAAATACAGTTGAATTTAAAGTTTCAGATGTGGTCACTTTGCAAGATAAAGTGAGAAAAAGTTAATATAAGGTTAGGTTTGTCGAAAATGGTGTGCTTAACAAATCGATTTAAATAAAAAAGAAATATAGGGTTCGGTCAAATATCACGAAAATATAATGTGGAGAAAATGTAACACAAGTATATAAACTACATATCACTTAGACAAGACGCACATTTGCACACTACTCACTCAGAAGACCTTGCCTGATTTGACATTGCCTTGTTCGAGGTACGGTGCCCCTTCTCCCGATTTTGACAAGTTCAATGGCTTAACATTTAGAAAAGATGGATGAAAGGAGATTGTCAAAACAACTATAAAAGAAAATTGAGAATGGAACAGTTAGAACTGGACTCGGCAACGTATTTTGACCAGATTATAGAAGTGCTAGATTTTTTTTACTATCTCACAAGGTATCTATTCACTCGCGTTTTGAAGATCTCCTTATTTTACTTAACCGGAAATATAGACTCAGGCAAGGTGTTCCATTCCCTGGCGGTTCGTATGATAAACGTAGACGAAAAATAAGCACCAGGTTACCATAACGGGCTTAAACAAAACATATGATGAGAGTGAGGGAAACAATAGAGATATCGTAACCAAGATCATTGCAAGCGGAAAACCTTTCATCATATGTGTATTTCTTTGATAAACACCATCGTGCCAGAAGAGTCCCGCGATGCACCCAAAGATAATGATAAAAGTGACAAAAGTACGATATATTATAATCTAGAACCTAAACAATGTATATTCCAAGTTTCATCCAAATATTATGCATTTTAATCGTGAAGGAGTCAAACACATACACAGTCACAATCTTTTGCATTTAAAATAATAGTGTGATATATTTTATTATCTCACTCGCGTTTTTCCATATTAAATTGTTTCAATTGTTTTGTAATCACATTCGGTGGTCTTCAATGCATATATAACCTATATATATGTCATAAAATTCAAAATGCGTAAAACATTGAAGCAATATGCACAACATAAACAACTCGTAAATATGCATCTGCGTGGAAACTGGGAAAAGCAATATCCGTCCCATATATTGGATCTAGAACCAGAGCTCTTGTTTCTGTTTACATCAATAGTTTTTCCTGTTATACGTTATTTTTTGGTTACTGACTGTCACTATGGTAAATATTAGGCTTTCTGCTGTAGGTACTCAGGAACGTCAATTAGCTTGTAACTAGCATTTAATTACTCTTTATATATTACTTTTGATAGTATTTAACGCTAATTAGTGATCATAGGCGTATCTGAATGCGGCAATTAGTTTTAAAATCCTTGCTGGATTTTATTTACAAAGGAATTTTGTAACTTTGAAATCATAATTTGTAAGTTTTTTGTTTTTTGTTTGAAAACATAAGAGGTGAACATTCAGAACAAAGGATTTCGATCAAACAAAGAAAACAATAAACTAAATCGGCTTACTGCTTTCGGAGCTATCATGTTGTCAACGGTGTTATTCATAGAACATCATTCAGCAGTATAAATATTTTAAAAATATGGACCGTATCAAGTCAAGTTAAGTCAAAATCTTTTATTCAATTTAGGCGTCTACAACGCTCTTATGCAGGTCAATTTGTTTTCAATATTGAAATGTCCTACATTGAACTGCCACGGAATAGAAACTCGGGGCCGATTTTAAATGTCTTTAGATAATTTCTAGGAGAGAGCTGTTTTACGTAGGTGAGAAGCGATAGCTTGGCAGAGGCGGAATTGTCTAAGCATTTCTGTCGTTTAAGTAATCACAAACTGCGTAGTAGCATTTCTTAATAAATAAATGTTTTTCACGTGCAGCTTGAATTTTCCTTCTGTGAGAGTTGTAATATGTTTGGGAACTTTATTATAAAAGCGCAAGAACTTCTCTTTATTGAAAGTTTTTATCTGATAGGTTTGTCTTAGAATACTATCTGGCCTGTTGGTAAGTGATGATCTAGTCAGATGTGTTAATGGCTAAACCTAAAGTTACTGTGAATCAACAGCTGCCGGAAAACAACAGGTAGCTAGTATGTAGAGCAATCACAAAATGTTCTATCACTATCGTGCCGCAAGCTGCACCTGCAGGTCGAGTCCGTGGCAGGATTAGAATTATGAACCCTCTGCGTGGCAGTCAATAGCTATAGCCATTGTGTCATCACCGCTTCCAAAGTGCGAAGTGCTCGAGTTCGAATAAATATTTTTAAATTTTTGCCTACAATATTAAGGGTATTGCTACTTAAATGCGATCGATCAATAATTACTATGATTATTTAATGTACAAGTAGATTAAAGCAAATAGTATTTAAAATAACTAAACAAAATAGTCTAGCATCTCAAAAACTTCATCAACTTAAGGTTGCTTAACTCTGTCCAACTAAAATAAGAATATTATTTTTTATCTGAATGGTTTTACCTTTGACTAATTTTCTTACCATTTGGTTAGTTATGTTTATATATATACGCATCGACTTGAGTCTGCATTTTAGTCAAATCGTCTGATAGAATCGTTGTCCGTGTCGTAGCAGGTGCTACGAAACCGTAACTACGAGGGTGTACTTCGCAGCTTAGTCGCCTACAAACATGGATCAATAATTTTGCTAAACCTTATTTGAACCATCAGAGATCTCTATTGACTTATAATAGCTATTGACACCTGTCACAGTCATTTCCACAACAAAGATATTTAATTCAAACGAAAACTTTTTTTTTTAATTTGGATACAAGATTTAATAGAATGATACATACTTACATAGTTATATTACGAGTACACAGTATGTATTAAAAATCATTACGTTTGTATACATCCCCGAACGCATAAAAATAGGTAAAGTATTACAAATTTAATAGAGGAAAATTATAGACTTGTGCGGGGTTCGAACCCGTGTGATCCACCCCTATAGCTGGGGTATATATATATTTTTAATTTTGTAATGTAATCCATAGAGCATGCGTTGTAGAGAAAATATTTTTTTTTTAAATTAGTAATGTAACTTAATTTCAACAGTGATTTGAAGCTGTGTTAAAAGGGTGGATATGGAATTAGAAATACTCGTTGCTAATTATCATTTACCCGGCACCGTGCGACTCCAAATTCTTTCCTTAGGAGAACTTTACATTTCACCTCACCTAGGGATCAAACTTTGGACCTCGTAGGATGGACATAACGCCACTGCACCAACGAGCATACATACACCCGAAAAAATATTGTAGAGCTCTTCGGCAATAATCCGTTTGGGTGGGTATCATCGCAGTGTCATCTGACACTTTCTTTAATTTTGTATCAAAGCATCTACAGTGTTTAGGTAAGAATGACACTGTAGCAAGTGAATTATTATTGTCTGGACCAATTACTAATACAAATATTTTATTGTAAAACTTAAGTTATGTTACAATTTTAATGAGTACTCTGCGTTTTGTTTTACTTATAAAACTGTGTTACAAAAGGCAGTGTCTTCCCAAAGTTTGAACATTGTTTTACAGTTTTTAATATGTTACACAATTGTAAAAGGGTGATAGTTACTTAAATATATTTGATATAAACTTCTGCTCTTTTGAATTATTATGAGTATGTTTAATTATGATTAATGTGTGTGTGTGTGTGTGTGTTATATGAAAATGTGTGTACGCGAGGTGTGCGTAGAAAGAAGCAACCTATAGTAGAGAAGAAAGGTAATGTAGGTAATGTAACCTTTTATATTTTGTGAATTTTATTGCATTTTTAATAATAATTGTTTGCCATTCTTTTCGTTTTTAAGTTCACATCATTTAAATAATTGTATAAAAGTGGAGTAAGATGGTCATAGTGTCTCCTATCAATTTCACTATTCCATCACTTCAAAATCATCACGACGTTTACTGTTTTTAGGGAGATAAGTTACAGTATCTCTATGATACCGTTTGAAGCACTGAAGTATAAACAGTTATCTGACCGTGAAAACTTGAAATATTTCATAAACTTCAGTGGTAGGGTGTCTAAAGTTAAGCCTTTAGACACCCTAAGTAACTTTAATCAAAGCTCTTTGTGCTCTTTCAGCCATTATCTTTCATTACTGACGACTCAGATGCTATAAATTCGAATTGTCAATTTTAATCGCTTTTTTTTTACTAATGATTCAGACCAACGAAAGAAGCTGTGTGACAGTCAGATAAAAAATACTCAAACTATGACCAAGACGCATTCAACTATTTAATATTAGTTAGAGTGTACATTCTCTAAGTAATGAGCGCGCGTATTGTTGATTGGTTGGCGTAATTCATTAAAAGATAAGAATCCCTATTAGTTTTGTTTTTAAAGAACACCATGGGGGAAAAACAGATTTGTAGTTTATGCTCCCGTGATATTTTTTGAGTTAAAATAACATGAGAACCAGACGAAGATGTGCTTTTACTAAAGTAATAAATATTTGATTTTATGTTTCCTATCTAGTTAGTAAGTACAAACCTGTTTTTTTTAGGTCTAACATTAACAACCTATACAGACAAAAAGTCTGTCGGCTGCTCAGCCTCTAAGCAGCTTTCATATGAATATATTCTTGAGTTCTTTATATGTAGCACCCACTTCTATACTTAGCACTGTCACTCAATTACACGAGCTCAATAGGTCTTTTTTAACCTTTACTAAGTCTGTGTTACCATCTGGATCTGGATAGCCTACTTTTATATGTAGGTATGTTTTTTTAATTTTTCTAAATCAATATTATTATTTTTTCCCTATATAGGTATAATCTTAAATAAAGTAGTTAAAACTACAAATAAAATAACAACCTGCATAGCCATTATGCTCTCCTGGAAAATTGATTTTTTTATATAACCTTTTATCTGATTGTATATCTATTAAAAATAGTCCATATAAATAGTTTCCGAATAATCAGTGAAAAATATATTATTAACATCAAAAAGTATCGATTCGGACAACTGTCCAAATATATTGATTTCGAATCGTCAGTATGTCGTCTAGATGAATAAGACATAAGAACTAATGTCGATATATGATGAGCGCGGTGCAATATTACGGAGAAAAGCCAATGTAATGAGCCAGCGTGCAATTTGTTCATCCATCACTTTGATATCATAAAAAACACATACCCCTCTTTATACTGATAGACATTAAGTACTTTTTATAAAAGTCAATGTCAAAATCACTACATTGAGGCGTCTCTTACGCACTTATGAAAGCTAAAAACTATCGCCATAAGCAATTAGATCGCCGCCGTAGATCCACACCTCATATGTAATAATACTTAGTGATTATTCAACAGCCAACCATTGCCACTTTCCAGCTTTGATTTTCCTAAACGTCCCCATTAGAATGCAGCGCGTGTAACGTCCATGCATTATATATGCAAATCCTTGAAGCTATAGGGCTGCTCCAACGAGAGACGGTACCCGTTCAATAAGGATCCTGAATATTGTGTCCAGTTACAGCTCACTCATGACCCGACCCTTATTCTACTTAAATAGGCTCCAATAAAGTTGCTTTTCTTTCACGTTCTTTCTTTTCACCACTGTCGACTCCGACACTCTTTTGACTGTCATCTTCCACAAACTCCATTCATACGTTCATAGGTCTAGTACTTTTTTTTTCATTTAATAGAAACAATGAAATTTATATTTCAAATAATAACATGTCGATGTCGATTGTAGTGTAGAGAATAATCAAAATGCACCGTCAGCAATTTTTTTTTATGTTTATTGCCCTCTTTTCTGGCTAAAGGATAGTATAGTATATTTTGTAATTAAATGCTTACTTCATCTTGTCTCTCATGTAAAAAGGTAGAGGGTAGAGCAAGCAGATCTAAAAACAACTAATGCTTTCTAGACACCTGAGTTATACTTCAGAGACGCATTAGACATAAATTGATAAGTAGGTATCAATTTATGCCTAATGCGTCTCTTACTCCAATAAATGCTTTGAAAATATAATGAGATAGACAAACTAAGACATCTTCTATACAGAAATATATGGAATTACTTACATAGATAAGTCAAATGATTCTGTATAAAAGTGTCTTCATTTTATAGTACTAATAACATTAAAGTCATTAACAAGTAATAATAATTGCATGTTCAGTCTCATATGTATACTTTTAAAATTGGACAGCTATTTTTATATTCTAGTACCATTACTTACTTACATAAATCTTCCATAACATTGACGTCCGCATTTTAATGCAAAAAAGACCTTCAGCTGGAACAACTTGCGAACCATTAAAACCATGTTACGATTTGTGCGTGACCACACATAATAAGGGGCGAAAATTACTGTTTTCTAAATTAACACGATTTTTATGTGAAAACCCGACTTGAAACAACGAAAATGTTCTGCTCTATTATGCAAATAGAGTCTGTAATTTGAATAGAGTGAACACTATGAGCGACCTCCATTTTAGTGTAAATGTATATGTAACAGAGATCCGACAAAAGCAGATTTCGAAGCTTTTCTGTACCTGTTGAATAACTGGTTACTTGGGCTGTGTTTGTTGCTTTAAGCTTTGAAAATGTTCTTATACTGAAAATACCAATTTATCATAAAATTAAACATTTTGATTCAACATTGTTAGACCACAAAAAAAGCAACATAAAACAATTTTCGGAAGCAATAAAAATCAATTACTCACCCTTATTTTATTCATAAGACCATAAAACTAATTAAATTAAGCACTTACCTCAGGCAGGGAACTCTTCACAGCTCGGAGCTACTTTAATTTTACGCGACGATATAAAGATTTATATTTATCGGAATAAGATACAAATTCCTATGCAAGTAGTCAACAGTTAACACAGATACAAGTTATCAACAACAGTTCAAAATATTTCAAAAGTTACAACAAGTTAGTGACGTGCCGCGACATCATGTCGTCCATAACAATAATAACACTGATAGGAAGACTAAAAGGATCGTGTGTGAAAAGGCAGAGAGGAAGCGAAGAGTAGGCATCACAGGTTAAAGCGTATAAATGGAAAAAATAAAAATTAGGGTAGACATAGAAAAGATCACGCGCGATACGACTTGAGTGATTTGATAAAGTCTTGTGAGATTCAACAAGTGGATCGCGAGGGCAGGCGATGCGGGTCTGCGAAGAGGACCTCGCGGCGGGAACGCTCGCCCGCCTATGCTCCTCAGTTCTGAGGTAGAGCGCCCGCTCGGGCAGAGCGTCTGCGCGTGTGTGCGAACGCCCCGCACAGCCTTCATTGTTGCAACTTACACGGTGTGCAAAATCTGTATCCTTACACCCGTCTGTCTTTGTCTGCGGACTCTTTGCTTGTGTGAGTAGTGACGCGCCTACGGGTCTGGAGAACAGGTGAGCCCCGGGAGTCTCGAGCTCGCCCCGTACCACAGAATAAGAGTCTAGTAACTACTGCGGTAAATTCTGCTTATGAGTTCTAACGGTATTATAGATTGAAGCGCTGGGGTTGTATGACTTATTTACTTGAATTAATTTAAGGTCATTTTAATGTATGTTTCACATGCACCCACGCTTTGACTACGCTTACTTTTTGCGACTAATCCATCCCTTTTTTACATGTCCAAATTGCTGATATTTGGTAACTCGTGCATGGCTATTCCACCTAAATTCCGCAAACGTATTCGAGTTACGATGTACGTGCTTTCCATTGGTTTTTGTGTTGACTTTGGATACTTTATGAACAATGTTATATATCTATGTATACTGCTTTTACAGTGAAATGGCTCGGTGAACACAAACTACCTGCGTACTACATTAGCGGACGTGTACCTACGCTTGTGGTTATAAAAGGATTTGAAGCGATGCATACGACGAGAATATCGTAGAGGGAATTTAATTTGCTTGTGGGTTGTTGGTACAAGACTGAGTTGTTTTATTATGTGTCGCTAAATGGTGTCACAATGTCTAAGTCGGTGGTGGCTAGCAAAATTTTCAGTTATGCAACCTGGCTAATGATGCGAAACTAGCTGTTTTATAGATAATTTAGTCCATACTAGGTATGTAGGTACGTTAGAGTGTATGTAACCTGTAATTATAGGTGCCAGTTTATTATGTTAGATATATATATGAAACGAAAGGCTTTGCCGTGACGACTTTATTAGGCTGTCTCTAATATAGGTTTACTCTCAAAGATGTCTACCGATACAAACTGCTTGGTGTTTCGCGATAGATTTTCGTGATCCATGCTATTTGATTGTTTATCTCTGTGTCTGCTTGTCTGAAAGAGATCGCTTTGACCCGCAAGACATTGGGGCACTTATTATAGTTTTTCCTGTAACATGTTTCTCTATTGTTTGTTCCAGCCTGTCTCGTATCGTGCGTGTGTAAAAGCGAAATTTTGGAAATCATAAGTTCCTAGGGTTAATCTCAGTTATTGGGCTTTTCGGACAAATAGCAACGATCTTTTTTTTTTATGCCTGATAGGTTAGCCTTTGACCACTATCTCACCTGATGGTAAGTGATGATGTGGTCGAAGATGTTGTTCTGGCTAACCTGGAAGTACTGGCTCTCAAGGACAGCTGCCGGAACACACCATTAGGTGCTTGGCGACAGATGTTCTACTTGAGGGTGGTAGCTAGCTAGGCGGGCATTTGCAAAATACCCTACCACCATGCAATAACGACTGCCATCATAAGACAACATACGGGACCGACGGCTTAACGTGCCCTCCGAAGCACGGAAAAGTCTCAGTGTAAACAGTAGTAATCGAGAATCGTGCTGATGGTAAGTATAATCTGGTTGAAGATGTAGTTCAGGCTTACCTAGAATTACTGGCTCTTGAGGACAGATGCCGGAACAGCGCTTCAAAATTCTTCGGAGATTTCAGGCGTGAGGATATGTTTTACATATTGTATCTATATTGAATAGTTGATTCAATAATGTTCAATCGCAAAGTTAAAGTCAACTGATACTAAAAAAACAGTTAAACTTTTACGTCGAAACTCTTAGATTTTTACGAGCGAGTGTTAGAAACTAAGGGATACGCAGACCTGTTGCAATGTCCGAGCTTTTGAGTTGCCCCCTTTGTTCAATATTTAGGCATCCCTCCAAAGAAAGGGTGTATTGTACGCCTTTAAATCAGAACTTTGCGTGTTATAACTTTGTAGGTATAAAAAGGTTCTTTATGATGCAAAGGTCGTCGTTTTAACACGAGTCGAGTGCTTTGAAAGTTTTGCGTGCTTGAGTTTAAGCACATATTTATTCAGCGGCCTACCGACTAGACTAACGAATAGTTGGGATAATAGCTCTGTTAACTCATGAATAATTTGTATATTCATTTATCTAAATTTAATTAAAACAATATGAGATGGTAGGTAGAAGTCTTGAAGAGCTTTTCGATTGTTTATCTTGTTTCCATTAATGTGAATATTTTAGTTATGCTAAGTGATTTACTCATGCAGTAATGATGGATTAGCCTGTAATTTAATTTAATTACTCATCACTTTTGCTAGTTAAATTATTAGTAATCGTTTTTGTTTGTGTAGTATTGAACTTAAAATTCGTGGAAAAAAATCGATTTCGTAACCCTTGAGAGATACCTAACCACACTAGGGAGGTAAGAAATTTGATATTCAATCTTGGTCCTTCAATATTACAATTTATTACACAAAGATGCACTAATACAGGTATAACGAGTGTGTACATGATTCGATACATCATAAACTATTAAATTACTAATTGGTATTGGCAACGATATAATATAACTACAAGTTCCTCTCGGACTGAAATAATATATAGGATATAGGGCACACCTTCGTGGAGTGTAAGAATTGTATGTACTTATTCAATAAATTGCTTTTATTTTAAAAATATTCTCACTTGTGTTTGTTAGAAAAAAGGTTTTGTATCTTCTACCCTACGAATAAATATTCGTAGCTTCTACCCAAGAAGTTTGGAAATAGTAAAATATGCGAATGCTTGACCAGCATAAATTATAGTTTCTTTTGTTTATCTATAATAATGTTATAAAGAGGAAAGATTTGTATTTTTGTATGTAACGAAAAAACATTAAAACTCCTGGATCGATTTGAAAAATTCGTTCACCATTAGAATCCTATATTATCGCTGATGAACATAGGCTATCGAATATTATCAAAAAATACGATAAATACCCGTGCGAAGCCGGGGCGGGCCGCTAGTCTATACTTATAATGAAACTGTAACAGGTCCAATACCGCCTACAATACAGATATAAAAAAAAAATATAGACCACTCTGTATCAAGTACTGATGCAAAAAACTATAGGTAGGTATATATTTTTTTGTCTGTTTGTTTCCCGGCCGCGAATTTCGTTATAACTACTGAATGAATTACAATGAAATGTAGCTTTTTTTTTTGTAATGCTATTGTGACTGTACTAGCCCGAGTCCCACCTGATGTTAAGTGGACTAACCTCTGCCTATACCAGATGCATTTTGTCAACGATGAATTGCACTACACCCGTGAGACATAGTTGTTAGTTAAGTCTCATGTACCTGTAATTTCACTGGCTCTCAAGAACTGCTGCCGGAATACACCGTTAGGTGCTTGGCGACAGATTTTCTACTTGAGGGTGGTAGCTAGCCAGGCGGGAATTCGTAAAAGGTCCTTCCACATTGCGGTGAAGCTCAAGCCCGCGGCGGGAGTCGAACCATGGACCTGCTTCACGGCAGTCCATAGCCAACGCCACTAAGTCATCACTGCTGCATTGCTTCACTGCATGATTGCAGTTCATACCACGAGGTAGGACATTATATACTTTTATCCTGAAATTCAGTACGGTTCCCTTGGGAGTGATGTTAGATGAAAGTCAACATGTACCTACACTTAGAAGTAATTTACTAACGCGTAGACCTATTTAATACTTTTTTTTTTGGAGTAGTGATAGTTTTAAGATTGTTCGGTAAATATTTACGGCTCGCCCTAGCACTTTATCGTATAGGCATAATAGATAGGTTTATTGTCAAAGTCGGGCCACACTAAAAGCTGTACCTAAATATACGGACACATTAAGTACTGAAATTGCATATTTATATAGGGTAACAAGAATAAGAATATGAACAACTTTAACCATGAGAGTGACCTTATAATGGTGAAAAAAGGTCAGCTGTTCAATACTAAGAGTCCATTTCATATTTTTGTGATCTGTGGTCCATAAGGCGCAGCTAAGGTATGAAACAACTGTGATTTTTATTAACTCTCATTCGGCTTAGCTTCCCGATATCTCTTTATTGACATTTTGTTGCAAACTTAGTACTTAATATTATTTATGGTTTTTATTACTCAAAAAATATTTTTTATTCGTGGACATTTACGAAAATAACATTATATTATTGGAGAATTTTGAGATCTATCCGCCAAATATCAGGTAGAGGCTATTGACTTAACTGAGATGCAACGAGGCAAGAGGCTCAAGAATGCAAACCTACCTTACTGTATCAGGTAGATTGTCCACTGCTTAACACAGCCTCCCTCACTATGAGAGGGTTTGCCATAATCCCCAAGCTTGGCAGGCGTCTTGGGGATCGCAGTGTGAGATATCAGTCCTACAGAAAGCGCTGCTGCCCACCCTCTGTAGTGTTACCTCTAGTCGCATCTTACGACACTCACGGGTAGAAATGGTGGGGTGACAGTCTAGCCCGGCACCCCACGGGCAGTCCGACTTTCCACAGGCAGCCCGGCTTGCCACAGGCAGCCCGGCACCCACGAGCAGCCCAGCACCCCACGGGCAGCCTGGCACCCTTATTTAGTTTTGCAAGCTTGGTAAGATAAAACTCTAAAATCTGGAGCATTCGCCACAATCAGATTTTTTTAAATATAGATATTTAAAAAAATCTTATTGTGGCGAATCTTTTGCCGGATACATTTCGGAGACTGCGCAATGGAAGTGCACAATCTCATATTTTGATTTCGTTCAACCGCCAAACAAAGGGAATCTCGGCGAAAAGACGTCGTTTCAATCCAAATCCCAAAGAATTCGAAATTAGAAAGAAACGCACAAAGTACTATGCTTCAACATTTATTGTGCGAACCGTGAAGGAACTCTCTGAGTTATCTAAGTACTGTCTTCTGGAAAATACAACCCGGGAGTTTACAAATCCCAAGCAAAAAGCTCTTTTCTGAGCTATGCTGATATATAGGTACTAAGAGTTCTTCAACGCAGACCACAGCGTTGCTTAATATGAGATAATCAGTTCGCAAATGTTGAAGTAGTGATGGCTCAGTGGCGTTGGCTATGGACTGCCGTGCAGCAGGTCCATGGTTCGAATCCCGCCCAGAGCTTGAGCTTCACCGCATGGTGGAAGGGCATTTTGAGAATGCCCGCCTGGCTAGCGACCACCCTCAAGTAGAAAATCTGTCGCCAAACACCTAACGGTGTGTTCCGGCAGCAGTCCTTGAGAGCCAGTGAAATTACAGGCACATGAGACTGAACAACTCAAGGTGACGGGCGCAGTGCAATTCGTGAATGAAATGCATCTGTTATAGGCAGAGGTTAGTCCGCTTAACATCAGGTGGGCCTCGAGCTTGTTCCGTCACAATAACATTAAAAAAATATATATATAAACAATGTGAATGATTAGTCTACGTCAGGTACGGCAATCGCAAACGAAGTCGCATGGTACAGCTAGTTCCTAATAAAAAGATGACATTATATACATCCACTCTAATTCAAATTTTGGTTAGGTAGTTAATTTTATTGGTAAATATGTAAACATTATTCACATAGCATAATATTAGGTATATTAGGGCAGAAAAACTAGTAATGCGAAAAGTAATGGTATGCGATAGGTAATTGCGGTAATTATGTGAACGCTTGAAGATTTATAACAAAATTTTCTTACATTCGTTAACACTCCAAGTCCATTATTACCACCACATTTCTATACAGTTTATTATTTAACATACTTGCTACAGTCCCACCAACTTATCTGTTCAGGCGGCAAAAAAAATAACAACATTCCTTCAAATTGTGACAGTTTGTAGTTGATTTCCTTGACCAGGAGCGCCCTCGAAAACTGCACAGTTAAGTTGGTGGTACTATAACTACTTAGTGTAGTGTGTGTTAAGTAGTACTTAGGACAAGCAGAAGTCAACCCTAAGAGGTTGTTAGCATTTTACAATAAACCTATACATGATTAAAAATAACATGATTTATGTGCTTTCATCCCACACTAACAATTTAAAGTGCTATGTCCTTGGTATAATTTCCCATGGTTGATAAGTACAATAACGATTTATATGGTTTAGCAGCTATGCCAAAATAAGACTTTTTTTATAGTATAGGAGCGAAAACGGCTGCTCACCCGTTGCAGATGTTCGTGGGTGACGGTAATCACTTACCACCAGATGAGCCGCCTGATCATTTGCTCTCCTATCATATTTAAGCACGACACTCTTCTATAGCATTTCTTAACTTTTCATAAGAACCTGCGCCAGTACGCCTATGCTCGGGGGTGTTGAGAAAGAAGAAGGGACATCAACAACTAAAAACTTAAATATTAGTTTCAACTTCAAGTAATGAAGTTACGTCAGATATAATAAAACGTATACTGTATCCGCCGGATTGTCCACTGCCGAACACAGCCTCCCCCATTATTGTTTGCCTGTACTGTATTAGTCGGATACTATGGGAACAACGAATTGTATAGGAACACTTTATTTTTACATATATTTCGCTTATGAAATGAAATAAAAGATTAGAAAGCACAATACCCTTTAAATGCCCATCCCATAGCTTCATACATAATACTTCTAACTATATTTAAAGACAAAAATACTTGGGATATTCTACTTCTGACAAGCCACTGCCAGTCACCTATGTAGTAAATATTGTACTAATCTTATAATAGACTTTCGTGAGCCTTTGACCACTATCTCTCCTGATGGTAAGTGATGATGTGGTCGAAGATGTTTAGGCTAAATTAGAATTACTGGCTCTCAAGGACAGCTGCTGGAACACACCGTTAGGTGCTTGGAGACAGATTTTCCATGTGAGGGTGGTAGCTAACCAGGTGGGCATTCGCAAAATGCCATACCACCATGCTATAACGACTGCCATCCTACGAGAACAACCGGGACGGCTTAACGTGCCCTCCGAAGCACAGAAGTAATGTCACTACCGGTCACCCATCCAATTCATGACTGCGGCGGACATTGCTTAACTTACCTGATCGGTTAAAATTGCTGAACAAACTTATACTACCAGCGTTTAAAAACATTTGTTTATATATTTTAAAACGCTGTAATTGGCCTTCATATGAGAGACGTAGACGCCGAAATGGAATAAATGATTTTGACTTTGCAGAGTTATACCGTTACTAAAATAATTATATAAAACCTCCGTAATTATAGTCTTGGAAAACTTAAGAAAATATCTGTAGTTTAAAGTGCCTATATTGCAAAGCAATTCATTTAAATGTCATTCACGTCGAAACGTTGCTCCGTTACAGCCTGAAATAAAGTCCAACCAACAAACACTTTCGTATTTATAATATAGGAGTGGAGATAAGTGTTGTTTAAAAAAGATAAATAACAGAAAGTAAAGGACTGCTGCCGGAACAAATTGTTAGGTGCATGGCGACAGGCTTTCTACTTGAGGGCGGCCAGCTAGCCAGGCGAGCATACTTGAAATTCTCCCCCACCTGGAGCACCACAGTCCATAACTCTATAACCACTCGGCTATCATTGCTTCAAGACATTTATAAAAGTACTTATTTATGTTATATGCATTATTGCATTATAATAACTGAGAAAACCCGACGAGGCATCCTCGGGCTCTAATTACAGCTTCAAACTATCTACATCAGTTCTATCACAGCTTTTTTATACCTCTGGGTAGATTGCATTACAAATCCCCACTCGCTGCAGTTTAATATGTTTGTTCCGTAACAGTGTAAAGCATTTCTGAAAGGAACGTGTTTTTAAATTTTCTTTGAAATATTATTTTATTTGACGTTCAACAAAGCCACGGGATTATATTCTGCACTCGTGGAAAATTGCTATGAGAAAATAAAACGAGATACATTGCGCTAAAATATGAACTCGAAAACAAGCTCTAAGAGCAGATGACAACTCAAAGTATAAGCATATAGGTCGTCTTCAAATTTAAATTATTATGTGTGATTACATTAGATATAAGTATTTATCATAAAATATTCTGCACTTAATGTGATTAGATTTGGCAAGAAAGAATATTTAATATGCCAATAAATTTCCTTTTTGAATTAACCCTAATTTGGATTAATTTAAATAGGATTTATTGGTGTAATTTTTTCAAAGGGGGTACCTTTGAAAAAATGACACCTTGCATGATGATAGGGCACTCTGCGAATGCCCGGCTTGCATACTGCCTCTCTAAAGTAGAAAATCTGTTGCTGCGCACACATCGGTGGGTTTCGGTAGCTGTCATGGAGCTCTAGTACCCTAACAACATTTTTGTCCACATCATCACTTACCGTCAGCTGAGTATAGCGGTCAAAAGCAATCCCCAAGGCGCCTGCCAAACGTGGGCATTATTGCAAACACCCCTTAAATGGATTGTCCACTGCTGAACACAGCCTTCTTATTATGGGGGGTTTGTCATAATACTCACGATTGGCAGGCGTCTCGGGAATCGCAGTGTCAGATATCAGTTTCTCAGAAAGCGCTGTTGCCCACCTTCTGGTGAATACCCTTAGTCGCCTCTTACGGGTAGAGATGGGGAAGTGACATTCTAGCCCGTCACCCCACGGGCTTACTTGGTAAAAACCTACATACATACACAAAATATGGTCGCTTGGGTAGAAAGTAGTATTTAGGGGCGCGCCTTCGTGTGTTGAAAGGTCTGTACTTATTGTATGCAATACATGAAATAACATTTCAAGTACCTATTATAAGTAGCGTTAACTTAGAATTTGATTAGGTAAAAAAATGGCTTATTGAAATATGTGTTTGACGATCCTCAAGTAACAAATCCTTGGCTACATTTTATACATAATATTTGTATAAAAACCTATTCTGTCTGTAGTCCCAAAATTGGCTAGATCAAAATGTGTCCGTAAATTTCATTTTTGACAGATATTTTGCCGGAAAACGACATTTAGATTTTCTTCTTAATACATTTTCAATTGAGTTTAAAAACTTTCAATTCTACATGATAACTTTGTATTGACTTCCATGTGAAGAGTATTAAATTTTGTATTTTTCTAGCAATTTTGTCGCAATTCGTTTTTGTAACCGCCACGTTGCCGCATGATGGAAGATGAGGTTTATTTTGACAATCATTACGACATTATAAAAGTTATGAATTCAGGGAAGAACTGCAGGAGGACAAAGTAAATGTTACTATAAAATATTAATTCTGAACCAAACACCTACATATATCGTGTGTAGGTCGATAGGCAGAAACGTAGGGTGCTAAAAGGTGTTGAAGCAAAAATAGCTATGAAAAGCGTGGGAGTTTTACATGCATTAGTACGTAGGTACCTATGTACCGCCGCCTACGTTCATAATAGGATCCACGTTAAACGTAGGGCCTTAGTACGTTACGTTGATATAAATAGTAAGTAAACAACTATGATATCTACATTAAGCACTGCTATTATTTTTGAAGCGCTCGTAGCGAATCTGCTTAGCTTTTCTTTACCGATCAGCTAAGTTATACAACGTTCACCGCGGTCATGACTTGGATGGGTGATCGCTAGTGACGTTACTACTGAGCTCTTCCGCGCTTCGGAGGGAACATTAAAAAATATGACTTAGAAGACTTAAAATAACCTACTGGACACGAAAATAGCATTTATGAAAAATTACACTGACTTCCTGTCTGAATGCATTCGCATAGCGTGAAAACTGCCAAACCGATTTTGATATAATTTGATGTACACATTTGATGTAGTGCGAGGAATATAACAACTAGATAAATACGTTCTTTTAGGGTTGGGCACCAAGAAATGAAACCCTTTTACTAAACACAAGACGACGGCGGCGCGGCGGCGCGGCGTTTAGGTACCTGTTAGTAATATTAACAAAAAAATGCCAAAAAATAGAACAGACTTCAACACTCAAATGTGTGAAATAACTTGTTGAAGTCGGTACCATGTGCACAGTATTGTGATAATAGGTAGGTACTTTTGAACCACAATGGTACCGACTTCAACAAGTTATTTCACAATTATTTTTTAGTGACGTCATCAAAACGCCGTCCGATTCCGTTACCGTTCGTAATCTTGCTTTTTGACGTGCAGGCATAGGCTTAGGATGTACGCGAAAAAATCCTACGTTTATGCGTGGAGGTATAAAATTTTGCAGTAAGAGTTTTTACCTACTAGGTAGGTACTAGGAATTTTAGACGAGAAAGTTGCCCGTTAGAACATAGCGCAGCCTTATATTATAGATAAAAAATTAACAATTCTCTATGGCACAGCTTGTTTTCAGAAACAGAAACAAAATTTATTTTGGCGCCCTCTGCGAAAAATACAAAGAACTCCTAAATATATGAGAATGAGTTGCTAACGCGTCTCTGCTTGGCCTTTGGTATGTATGTATTAAGGAGTCTTGTACGTTGTCCAGTGACCGTCATAGGTGACGCTAGAAACATGATTGAGACGGTCTGTCTAACAAAATCTTTACAACCAAATCCATTGCCCTATCCAAGTGTGCCTTTAAACGGTAAGAATCCATTATTGGCTGAACTTAATATAACACTTTAAGGGCACAGTAAATACCTAATATGTATGGAGCTAAATGTTTATTTATAATTGATTCAGCTTCTATAGTCTGTAGGTAATAACGATATCTAGTCTGTGGGTAGTAACCTATTGCATTATTTAAATCTAAATATTAATCTATTTGCAAAATTTAGTTATTTCGTTTATACTAATTAAAAATAGGTTGTTATTTAACTTCTATATAAATTAAGCTTATATAACCACCTCACTTCGGTAAACTAAAGTCTTAATACTTACCACTCTGAAACAAAAAAGCGACACGTCACTGTTTTATGCCAATTATAAACAACCGTCCTCTAAACAGATATAATAACTTCTTTTGTTGCTCTATTTTTGCTCGATAGAATTTTGATCTACTCAATAACTAAATCACAGCTTCAATTTAAGTAGGTACCCATTTTTCAACTTAATTTAATGTGTACACGCTAACTGTCATTTCGTATATGAGTATCCTTCTTTTTGTTTGGTCCGCAATTTTTATCATCTACATGGCGCCAGTAATTTCTACATGCCGTTAACAAGCATGCACGCTACTGTACCATTCTATAAGAATGTGTCCTCGGATTATTCTTATTCTATTTGGGAGTGCTAGGTCCTGCACTGACGTCCCCGTTTGGGGTGTTTTGTTCATTTCCCCTACCAGCTTCTTCCCAAGCCATCTCAACTCCCAGATGTAGCAGAGAAGGACTTTGGGTCACTGGTATAGCGCTCCAGTGACGTGTGTGCTGGTGATGAGGATGTTGTCGATGAGAACGACTCTTGTGCCTGTCTATGTCTATGTCTTGTAATTCCTATTTGTTCCGTGGCTTCACAGTGCGGTAGTACATGCTCCACGATCTTATTTTTTTGCATACAGCATCTACAAAGAGGATTCTCTGTCGCTCCAGTTTTTATCAGTTACAGCTTACTTGTAATAAAGGCCTGCTACAATACGCCCTTTAGTTTGAGCAGGTTATTTGATAGCTTCTTGTTTGGAGTTGGGAACTGGTGGTGTGAGTTGGTGATGGCTTGCAAAGTACTTTACGTCATCACACACCTGTTTTTTGCTCCGTTCTTGCCCAAAGTATCTGCTATGGTATTACTCGGGCTTATACTATGTTCCTTTGTCCGTGTTATCATTATACTGTACAGTTTTGTAAGTAAAATGTAGTTCGATTCTCTACATCGTGGCAATTCATATTGTATATATATTCATATATGAATTGATAGGTAAGATGTTTGCTCCTCTTTCCCATTATTTAAAAAAGATATGGGTTACCTACTCCATACAACCTTTAAGCAGTGCTACAAGCGTCTATCTGAGCAAACAAATGCCCGTCCAAGTGGCGGGCGTCGGGGACACCATGAGTGAATGTGAAGGGAGAAACGTAGCTACTCGCAAAAAAATTGGACGAACACTATCACTAAAACGAGATACTACACATTAATCACTACCCAGTTGCTGTACAAACGTGTTAAGTACTAAACACTAAACAGCAGCTGCACTATAGACTTACTAAACACTAATCAATGTGCAAACAGGCCTTTAATGCAAAGTTTGTATTCTCTCTGCCGCACTATACAAAAGTACTCTGTGGGTGCACCCCAAGTCGCATCGCACCCGTCGTCGAGTCAGCCGTATTATCAATTTTTGTCTATTTTGTTTCAAATCCAAGTGGAATCCATACCAATAAATAATGTATACCAGAGTGTGGTGAAGACGCGATCAATACAGCCGAGCGCGTTGCTGCAATACAATAATAGGTTTCGAAAATAAGATGCGTTTAGCTAATATAAAAAAGCAATACCTAGCCGTCGCAATGTTTGTGTTGTTGGGCCTGTTTTTATTCAATAGCAGACCTGCATTCCAGTGTCAGTTTCATCAAGAACCTACTTCATACGTGCAGTTATTCCCTACGATTTATGGGATAACTCCAACTTACGCCAGGTTGGCCCAAAAGGCAGATCTCACAAGGTAGGTGTTAAATTTATTTGTATTTCATGTTGTTCTTGCCCTTGATTCATGGTCCCACTTACCTTTTGCTCGTCAATTGAGCTAATAAATTTGGCAATGGTTCTCGGTACGCAATCAATTCATGCGGTTGTGAAATAAATGGTTTGTGTATCTCAAAAATACCTGGTTGAGTAAACTGCAGCACCTATGCAGTAGTCATTGATCCATCTGTGAAGCATATATATGTATTTTTTTTTATGATTGGCTAGAGGTTATTAAGAACCATGAATTAAATAACACTTGCATGCCCTTAAAAAATGTCTTAATAACAAATAAAGAACAGGTTCCCATTAAAAATGTTAGGGAAAGGTACAAAATTGAAAAAGAAAACGATTTCAATTGTGGGTACCAGTGCCATTTTATTAAAAACTTGTAATGATTTTCAATATTGTTAGGTTTGCAATAACGCCTGCTATGTGGATTACATTACAAAATCAATAATATATGGTAGGAAAAATTTAAGTCATGTGTGATTTTGTCATATAATCTGCATAGCAGGCATTATTGCAAACCTAACAATATTAAAATTATACGGTAGAGTCATAATTTACAAGTATAAAATCAATTGCTAAATTGGTCTTGTTTGTAGTACAATGCAAGTGGTACTATAGAAGTTGCTCCGTCCCATTACGATGGTTAGAGAACGACAGGAAAGATTTGTGTTGAAGACTGTTGCTATATCAATTGCAAGTTTCACTTACTATAAACAAGTTTAATGGTAGGTTCTACATAACTAACATTTGTTAAGAAAACTTTAATCAATTTGACTTTTTGAATCTCGTAGTAAATTATTCACATTGAAACATTTACAGATAAAGGATTACACATTATTTACTTCTAACAGTTTGCTATCTGTTCTATTTATTTCAAAAAATCAGTCAGGTAACTAATGTCTGTATATAAAACAATATAGCAGAGATCTTTGACTATGTTAGGCCAACTGTTGATATATGCCCAAACAGCAATGGTTCTAACATTGATCCTTGCAGAACTCCCATTTTTTTTTTCATTATATACATAATAAGTTAGTGCTAGTGCATAGGTAGATACTATTAGCCTGTATGTTTTTTATTAAACAAGGAATTTGTTGTGTAAAATCAATGAAAACAAGATAATTTATAATTTTTAAAAGGTTTTTTCTAGTTTTCAACTTTCATTATCAGTTCAAGACTTGCTTCTGGGTTCATTGGATTGAAAGCTCTGTAGTTTTGGTGATAATATATATATTTTTTTCATTTTGTGTCTCTCTTTTTTTCCACCTAATTAACTATTTATTGTAAATAGGTGTAAAAAAGCAGCACAGCAGGGGTTGACCCCCATTGTCAAATTACCAATTGAAGTGGTCATTTGACACCTGGGTACAGTGTTCAAAATGATATTGGCTGGGCCATAATTTAGCAGTAGAACTTTTTGTGTAAGTTCGTCCAGGGGAAAGGTCCGCCACCTTACACCAGGTGGGCTTCATGCTTTTTCACACCTAGATAAGTGTAGCAACATTGTTTTTTTTTTTAATTTATAGTTGATAGGCTATTTTTTCAAATTAAATCAAATCAATAATGTATTTGCAAAAAATGCAATACTTTCGTAATATTCACAATTAGATATTATTTTTGTATCGACAATTGTATTCTGCCTGCAAGCAGGTGTGCAAATATTAGGTAAGTTTATACAAACTAACACAAATATAAAATAATATAGTTAACAATACAATTAATAAAGTCAAGTTAGCTAATCAAATATTCAGACACGGTATAAAAACATTTCTCTAATAGCCAATAAGTCAATTTACATTTAAATACATTGCCCTGCAGAAGTTTTTACTCATTTGATAATATGTTATATATTATGATGCACATGTTGTAAACATTCTTTTTATAGATCATTTTTATTTATTTTTATTTATTTATTTTAGAATTTTACAGAAAACTTACAGCTAGGCAAATAACATTAAATGATTCATTTATATACTACATGAAAAACACATGTAATGCTGATGGCCAATTACAAGTTTCCACTTATAGGTTAAAATATTTATAAAACAAAATGTTTTGAGTGGACGACTAACTTATGAAAATAATGAAACAATACAATACAATACTTAAGGTTCAAATTAACTAGTACAGAAGAATTTTTCATTAAACAAACGTTTCAATTTGGTAGTTGAGGTATTGAATAAATCAATATCTTTATCTGTCAAGTTGTTGAATGAAGCACTTCCACGCGTAATGAATGCATTTTGCCTATAATTTGTCTTAGCTAACGGAACAGATAAAGTTCTGGGGTTTCTCAATACAGCTGCATGAATGCGTAATCCTATCAGCTCGAGGAGCTCAGAACAGTCCACCGTGCCATTTGCAATGCTAAGAAGATATGATAGGTCGGATATATTCCTTCGTTCATAGAGAGGCAAGAAATGAAACTTACGACATCTAGCTAAATAATCCGGAAGGTACAGTTTTGCACGAAACTGAAGATAACGAAGAAACTTCATCTGGATACGTTCTAAGCGCATAGAATATACTTCATAACAAGGGTTCCAGACTTGTGATGCGTATTCCAAGTGACTGCGAACGTATGCACAATAAAGGATTTTAAAGGTTTTTAAACTGGAAAACTCATTAGACATTCTTAAAATAAAACCAAGTGCACGAGATGCCTTGCTTACAATGTTGCTTACATGTGTGTCGAATAAAAGTTTACTATCAAAAAAAACTCCTAGATCTTTAATTGTATCAACCCTTGTGACTGGTGAGCTTTTTATTGCATATTCAAAATTGATAATGACTGGCTTACGAGTAAAAGAACAAATGTAGCACTTGGACACGTTTAAATCTAGTTTGTTCTGAGTACAATAATTTTGAAAACTATGCAAGTCGTCCTGCAGACGGTGTGCATCATCAATAGTTTTAATTTGATGTAAAATTTTTTATGACATATCACCACTATCTCACCTGATGGTAAGTGATGACGTGGTCGAAGATGTTGTTCAGGCTACCCTAAAATTACTGGCTCGAAAGGACAGTTACTGGAACTCACCATTAGGAGCTTGGTGAAAGATTTTCTAATACCTACCACCATCTAATAGCTAAAATCTTTACTGGGACTGGAGGGCACTGGGTTGTCAGAACACTAAATGGTGTACCACAAAAATAATATGTTGTAAAACCCATGTTTTTTGCTATAGTGTTATGAAATGTCTTTAGCTTTTATGCTGATATGTTACTTTAAGGGTTCACCTTGGGAGTGTTTAGGCATCAGTGTCTCACCAGCATGAAAAAAAGTTGTCTGCTGATATGATCTGCCAATGCTGGGGGCAAAGTAGGATAAAACCATTTCCTAACTGGCAATACTGGGCAAATTTTAGATATAAATCTACCTATGTTTATGGGTTATTCTCTAATCTAGTGTCAAAAAAATTATAAAATAAAAATTTTAGATTAACACTATTTTTTTATGTGTTATAGAATTACATATAAATAAAAACAATAATTTCTTTGCATGTTAGCAAGCTTAATGAACATAGGAAGTAATTAAAACACTATTTCAAAGTCACGGTTGTGACATCAAGTACCATTGTTGTGACATGGGTTTTCATGGATTTGATAGAAGCTTACATAGTTAACAGCAGCGCTTTCTGAGAAACTGATATCTCACACTGCAATTCCCAAGATGCCTGCTTAACGTGGGGATTATGGCAACCCTAATGGGGGAGGATGTGATCAGCAGTGGACAATCCAACTGATACAGTACATTACTCTGACCATGACAGCTTTTTGAAATTTGTTGTGGCTCCTGTCACAACCAATACATACATATTTTAGAAATATACAATATGAAAAATTTAAGTCATGTGCGGGATTCGAACCCGCGTCCATCCACATCTTTAGCCGGGGTGTACCAATTAAGCTAACAGGACAATAAGTCATAACTCAAATTTTTCCTATCGTTCTTTAACCATCATATTGGGATGGAGGGACATCTATAGTGCAACTTACGTTGTACCACAAACAAGACCAATTTGTCAATTGGTTTTATACTTGTAAATGATGACCCAACCTTATAATTTTAATATTGAAAGTGTTATGTTTGTTTATATAACTATTGCATGATTTGTATCTAGTGATTTACTTTTAGTAATGTGGGTAGATAATCTTGTAAGGTATGATAAAAAATGAATAAAACAGTTTGTTTCTGTACTCAACTTATGGCGTATCTTTTAGAAAGAAAGAAAGAAAGAAAGAAAATGTTTATTTTGCAACAAATAAATAATGACAATATAAACTGAAAATTATAAATTAAACATATACTTCTATTTGTCGCAAAACCGGCCTCAACTCAGCGTTCTGCTGGTCGTTCAACCAGCGCTGGTCTTCTTATTATTATTATTCTTATTATTCTATTATCTTCTTATTCTTTCTTATTGTTGTTTTGCTTAATAATGCCTGCTATGTGGATTACATTACAACATTACAAATATACGAGAGGAAACATTTAAGTCATGTGTGGGATTCGAACCCGCGTCCATCCACCCCTTTTGCCGGGGTATGCTCTAACCAAGTGAGCTAACATGACCATGAGTCATAACTAAAATTTTAATATGACACCACTGGTAAATAAGACAACTGTGTCCAGTTACGGTTACAAAAAAATGCCACCACTGTCGCCAGAAGCCTTATTTAAAATTGTACTAGGTATTTAGGATGATTTTTTAAGGCGACTATGGACGCGACAAGAACAGATTTCACACAAGTGTTTTTACTACATTAGATTAAACTTTATATACATCTGTAAAAAAATTGGTACAGCTGTGTTACATGACTATTTTAGATATATATATCGCCATTAGAAAATAAAACATAGTAAGAGCATTTTCTTATTTTCTGTAGACCTGTTACTGAATTCTGGAAACCTCACATGACATGTTTGTGACTTTTAGTGTTTTCTTTTAATTATATTTATACATAATATTTAAAAAATACCAAATTACAATTTGTGAATAGGTGCATTAAACGACTTTCCCTTCCCTTTTTTGGGAACGAGATTGGCGACACTTGGGTTTTGAGGCACCTCTACCTACCCCTTTTAGAGGTATAACTTACTTGTTAGGCAGGCTGTTTTCCGTACCCATGCTGATTCCTAAGGAGGTACTAACAGGATGATGGTATGGTATATTATATATTTAACATAAGTATATAATTATCATCATGACAAAATCACAAATAATATTAAAAATTATCATCTTGACTCCTGGTGTAAATTTACTGTGCCCATGGGTGACATGCTAGACCGGTACCACACATAGCAACATATAATAAGTACTATTTTCTAATATTATTAATTACTCCAGGTTATCGCAAACTTTGATGCTTGTGAAGAATTTTCATTGGATCATCGTGGAAGACTCGGAATCAAAGACTAAGCTGGTTGGGAACCTTCTCAAGGAGTCTGGGCTGAAATACACTCATCTTAACGTCAAAACGAATAAGGCAAAACATTCTACGGTGAGTTAATACCATATATAAATCATGTATACATAATATGTACATATATTTATATCTGATTTCATATTGAAAATGGTAAATAGATATGTTGGATCACTTATAAAGCCAATATTATTATATTTTTAATTAATAATATAAATTCAACAAGTACACTTTAATGCAATATATTTTTTGGATGTTCACATGTTTTTTTTTATTGTCATTGGATTGTGCCACAGTCCTCATATTTATATTATGACTTAACAGAGAATTATGACTCTTGTTGGTGCAGCTGATGCAATCTTCTCCATTTTGATCTATTCAAGGAAACTATTTTATCCTAATTGATATGAAACAGTATATATTCCAAATTGTCATTGAGACATTCTTGTTGGGTGTAATACTGTTCACTGTATTTACGTTATGAATATAGGCTTCAACTAAAATGTGACACCATAAAAATGGTTTTAAAAGCCATAATTCCTAAAGACGGCAATTTCCAATTGGGCACAGTTACGGCTTTATAGCAGTAGGTACCTACTTAATTGTATGTTGATATGGTGTTGTGAAAGTTTTTATACATACTATATATTACATAACTTATTTGCAGCTGATTGATATCAATGTGTGCATAATCAGAACATCTCGGTTCAACACCACTTGGTATTGTGTATGTACGATTTTAAACTTTAATATTTACTTAGACTCTTGTTTAGATGACTTTTTTTATGCCTAATAATTGAAAATGTTAATAATTTTGTCTTCGTATTATCTTTGTATGTAACTTATTAACAGTACCTATAGCTTGACTCTCGTTCTGATGATTGTTTATATCTTATAATAAAAAAATATAAATTAATCTTCTTTATGGTCTATGTACGTAATTTACCAAAACGGTATAGGTTCGATAATTTGAAATACCGAACACAGAAGTAAGTTAATCTGGACTCAAAAACTTTGATGGTCTGGCGTGACCAAAACGAAGCTGCTTTCCTTAATTTAAAACATATTTTGGATTACAAATCGGATAGTCATGAATGCTAATATATCTCTTTATTCACCAATGGGCCGCTACGTAAAACGCCATGGGAGTATAACGCCCTTAATATAAAAAGTACTCTCGTTTTGAAAGCAGAACGTTAGCAATCTAAAATGATTGCATTATAAAATGTCATAGGACAAAAACGTTCACAATTTAGAAGGTATATATATACACTTTTTAATAAATAAGTGAAATATATAAGTGCAGCAAATATATTATATTTGCTGCTCATACATATTATATAATATGTGTAATTAAATATTATACATGTTACAGTTATTAGATTTGACGGTTTGCTTTCTTTATGTATTAGTAATTATAAGTAGTCATCAACAAAATGTCCCTGAAGTATCTTCAAAAGACCGCCCAATGGTTTACTACTGGAAAAAACGGGCTGAACTGACTGACTGGAGGACCACTAAAGAGTGTTCAATTATGAAACGGGAAAAATAATTTATGGTTGATTGATCCCATTTCTTTTAACTAAACCATGAAAAACCGTATGAGTGACAGTGCTTCTATTCAGTGGCAAACGGGCAAGACTACTTCTTTCCGAATGAATATTATTTGTTCTTTACGAGTGTTAATAACATGTACTCACCTAATCAAATCATGGGAATAGTAAATATCGATTTCATGAAGTTTCTTCAAGTATGTAATAAAAATTGTAAAATGATTATGTACAGGTAGATAAAATACTTATGTTGTATATAAAATGCTTAATTTGTTAAAGTTTAATTTCAAACTACCGGCACATCTTGTAATTATCCGTCAAGTAGACATCACTCATGACATTTAAAATATACTAGCATCAATAATTATATTATGGACAATTTGCTTTCATGACATATGTGGTTGAAACGATTTGCTTTTTAACTTGTTAAATTGAGGATGAATTGCTCCGAAGCCGTTTTCTACTTGAGCCATATTGGTTCATTGGACTTTGGCTCGAGCGGAGCATAGTACCTTATGGACTTTTAGCATCCGATCTGCAATAATATTTTGGCATAAAGAGAGATTATTATAGGCCGTTACTTAACTAGGCATATTTCCTGTTCTTTGCTCTAAATCTAAACACTCATGTCTTTGAGCACTTGGTTGATATAATATATTTCCAAGTCGAACCAAGTGGTTCAATGCAAGCATATATTGCATATTGGTGTAAGAATCATATTTTTTTAAATATCTGATAGGCTAGCCTCTGACGACTATCTCACCTAATGGTAAGTGATGATATTTTGGCATAAAGAGAGATTATTATAGGCCGTTACTTAACTAGGCATATTTCCTGTTCTTTGCTCTAAATCTAAACACTCATGTCTTTGAGCACTTGGTTGATATAATATATTTCCAAGTCGAACCAAGTGGTTCAATGCAAGCATATATTGCATATTGGTGTAAGAATCATATTTTTTTAAATAAATAAAATATCTGATAGGCTAGCCTCTGACGACTATCTCACCTAATGGTAAGTGATGATATGATAAAAAAACTATGGTATATATGCACGGTCCTTCAAGTGAAGTTCGGATTACTCTGGAGTCTGGATATTAAATATCGAGGCTTCACTGTATGAATAGAAAATCACTGCTCATGAGCTGAACCAAATAACTACTATGTCCTTACGTACTGCGATTGTTAGCTATGTGGGTGCTAATCGTACTGTAATTAGTATTGTAATTGTCACTACTCAAAACTGGTTATAATATTTAAATAACAATATTAGCCTAGCGCAACACAAGTATTAAATATTTATAATATTACAAGTAGAATATGTATTAATTATGTATGTGTAATAATATATAAATTAATAATCGTTTTAATTGTTTATTGACGACTTAACATAAATACTGTAATTAACATTAATTTTAAAACAAATATTTTAAAAATATTTAAGTAATGAAATATAAAATTTATATTTTAGTAAAACATTAAAAAAAAATTCTAACGAATAACAATTCCGCCTTATTTTCGAAGCATCCTCAGGAGGTCTTGACTATACGAACGCACGATCTAGAAAAATTAATAGTGTAGAAGCGAACCGCGTCGAAAATTCTTTAGGCTTGACTGCGTGGCGTTTGTGACTTTACGTCGGCTTAACAGGAAAATAAGGCGGAATTGACACTAGATATATTTATATATTTCATAAGTGTTTTATTAAAATATTATTTTAATGTTTTCTTAAATATTATTAAAATACTTTCTTTTGTTTAAATATGAATTTTCGCAAAGTAACGCCTGAATCTATTCATTAACATTCCTTAAGTTGCGACAAACAAATATTCTGATAAACTTTAATATAAAATCATCACGTGGTCCAAAAATAATATTGGTATACATTATTAGGGAGTTTGTCACTTTAAGTACAAATCGTTCCACGTTTTATTTATACCAGAATAAATGTCAAAAATATCTTAACATTTATAACCTGTACGGTTATAAATGTTAAGATATTTTTGGCATGATAGTAAATATAACTTTATTCCGTTCTTCTTGATAATTTTTACCATAAAATCTGCTAATATTGCATAAATATTTTTAGTTCTAGTAAAAGTTACAATAACATGTTACGTTATCAAGAAACAATTAAAAATAATAATAGTTTTTTTTAAAACATATAAGTGGGTATACTTAACCCTTTACTTGGCAGGGATTTGCAATTCTAGTTTTCGTTACTTTTTTCATTTCAATTAGTTATAATATGGTAATAGACCTTACAAAAAATAATATAAAAAAAATGAATTCCTTTTTATTGGATTTATAGCATGTATCTTAAAATGCACATTGCCAAGAACACTAAAAAATTACTATGAATAAACATGTATCTAGAAAGATACATTGCCAACTAAGCCGGTTTTCAAAAATATTACAAAATGGATTAAAAAATTTTTTTTTTAATATGTCACATTGATATTGGCGAGAAAATAATAATTTGAAAGCTACATTTTATTATCTTACAACGAATAATAAAATATTCACTGAGATCAAATTTTCCCGTTAGCGAATAAAACAAAAGTAATTATTTTTATAATTCGTGTGTGATACTTGTAAACATAATTGCATTCTTATACCAAACAAAAGCGTTCATTACATTTGTCACACAAATACTTTGTGCTATTTATACAACAACCCTTAGTCTTGAAAGATGGCAGATGGCCCACTTGGTCATAAAGGCTATCACATCGATATGTAGGCGTAGTAAACTTTGGGGGTCTAGAGGCATTCTCTTTCCACATTCTTTGTTAGGTTACTAGGCTTCGACTTATGCCACATCTGATCTCTTTTAATTTTCAGATTATCAGAGAAATTCATAAATCTTCTGACTTTTTTAAACTGTTTCTACGTCAGAATATTATCAACTTTATCGTATCTCAACGCATTCGACCAATAATATGTATATGCCGGCATTTACATTACTCCCATCAAGATATTAATTGCTATTAAATTCTTTATATAGTCGATCGTGAGGTTTAATGGTGTTCTTTTTACTTGCATGTGGTATACATTAAATTCATAAACTATCAAGTCATACAAATTATAAACGAAAAAAAAACAATATAAATACTGTCTAATGACTAGTCAAATAGTTTGCCTTGAATGTCAGCTTTGCCTTCAAAAGCTTTTCGTTATACCTCCAATTTTCAAATCTTCACTACTGTCTCTATTGCTACTGTTAATGGTACTCTTTTTGATCTGGTAGCAGTAGAAGGTAATTATATAGAAGAGTGCGAGGGTAAAGGAGAAGGTATTTCTAAAATTGAACTATTCAAGGAAGAGGTGTCTAAATTATGTGAGCTTGAGGGAGGTATCAAAACCAGTCTGATAGAAAAGTTTGTTCCTTGCAGCAAAGAGAGAGAATCAGAGGAATCAAAGAAAGAGGGTTTCATTGTCCATAGTGTCTGTAAAGTACGTATGATGTTTGGTCGTGATAGTGTGGAATTGACAATTTCTTCAAATTAATTTTTACTTTCTGATGCTATTTTTATATCTTCTAATGAAGAACAAGCAAAGAAGTGGTGGCAGGGTTGTTGAAATTGAGCTGTTCGAGTTATAATCATCTTGGTCATGGTAGTAATGTAGTTCATCTCCTGAACAAGCGCTGTTGGCATTATCGGAACAAGCTCCAGGTTTGGATACTAATACTTATTTCGTCAATACGTTAGTAGGATAGGCAAATATTTACTGAAAACAATCATAATACACTTCGGAATCCTTAGTCCGAGCTCAACTGGCTGTTGGCTGATTTTTGTGATTTGTTTTATTTTGATGTTGTAGTTTATTATTTATTTAATTACAATCAGATTAAAGTATGATTGTGTCATTTATAAGATGGATCCAATCGAAACAGTTTGAAATAGTTGATTTGATGAAGATCCCCCTTAGTTTTTATTAAAAATTATATGATATTTTTAATTTCATCATAAATATATTTGTAAATTTAACCGGCTACCAATTACAAAAATAGCGCGCGGCGTAGGCCTAGTATTACAGTCCCATTTTCTACTATCAAATAAACAGAAGGGAGCTATGTCCCGCTCACTTGGGACCTTCTTATTGAACCTGCATAAAAGTTTGCCACAGCAACGCAAGGAGTTCAAAAATTTTTCAGTATACATATGAAAAAGAAAGGGCCGCATAAAGATTATTTTTCTATATTTCAGTGGACTGCATTCATAATACGTATCTCACATCGCGAAATCGTCTTTTCGATACCCTTCAAAAAATAACTTCAGATCTCCGAAAAAAAAAAAACTTTTATCGCTGCCTTCAGCTCTTTATCGTTGGATAATCACTTTTCACAAATCTATTTTTTCAACTTCGGGACCAAAAATAGTTACTAAGTGTTTACTATGTTGTAAGAAAACGCATTGAAAGATTACAAAGTTCTATTTTTACTAATAACAGCTTAAGCAAAAATAATACTATTTATTCATACTGGAATACTTATTACACTTGTTTTGCTCTTCTACATGTGACTATAAGTGATATAAAGTAAAAATAATCTAACCTATGTGCGTAATTCTAATAATATAACCAAAGTATGAAACTTCGAATAAAACATTCCCTCTGTTGACCACTAAGCAACTAAATATATATTATCATCACTCAATATTTTCTTACTGTTTTAGGCAAGCGGCGTAGAGCAAAGGAATGCAGCATTGGACTGGCTAAGAGACCACCTCAAGAAGACCGAAGACAAGAGAGGTCTTGTCTATTTCATGGATGATGATAACACGTACTCATTGAAAGTCTTTGATGAGGTAAGAGCTTTGCAGCCCACTTTATTCTTTGCATTATGTCCAAAATTCGAAATTTTTAAATATATCGACTTGAATTTCAATACTAACTGAATATTTTACAATTTATTTGCTAAAATATATGTGTGGTCCTAATCGACGCTACACAAAATGTACTGCCAGGCACTCAATGGTACTCTTTGATAGAGGTTATTACTCCCGTCGCTAGTATTTGAATGACTCTACAGCAATACTAGTAAACTTTTTTCTATGGAGTTGTGACAGAACATGCACGAGGCCCATCTGATGTTTAGCGGTTACCTTTACCTATAACAGATATATATTTTCGTCCCATGTGACCTCTACTGCACTGCGCTCGTCAACCTGAGATGTATAGTTGCTAGGTTTCATGTGTCTGAAATGTTAATGGCTCTCAAGGACTGCTTCCGGAACACACTCTTAGGTGCTTGGTGACAGGTTTTCTACCTGAGTGGCAGATAGCCAGGCGAGCATTCGCAAAATGCCCTTCCACCATGCGGTAAAGCTCAAGCCAGCGGTGGAGGAATCATGGACAGTAAGCCTTTAGTTAATTTGTAGTAGGTAATATACGTTCTAAAAAAGTTATAAAAGTTTTTTAGTTAGTTTTTATGTTTTTTTGTGCTGACTACATTTAATGGTAAGAAATGTAGTCGAAGTGTTTCTTTGGATAACTTATACTGGCTCTTAAGGAAAAGTGCCTGAACACAACGTTAGGTGCTTGGCGACAGATTTTCTACTTGGAGTGGAAGCTAATTAGGCGGGTATTCAATAAATGCTTTATTACCATGGTGTAACGACTGATATCGAAACCGACGTGACGCCTTAACGTATCTACCCTCCGAAGCAAGTAAGCGCTTGGCGGTAAATGCCTTTAGCGGTCACCCATCCAAGCCATGACAAAATTACAGGTACATGAGACTAAACTACTGTACGTCTCAGTGTGACGGGCACAGTAGAATTCGTCGTTGACGAAATGCATCTTTTATAGGCAGAGGTTAGTCCACTTTACATAAGGTGGGCATCGGGCTTGTTCCGTAAAAAAAATACAATTTTTTTTATTTAAGTAGCTTCGCCTTCAGGGTGGCTTAGTCAATTTTACCAGTACAGAAGCCACCTAAGCTACACAGAAATAAAGACGGTGAAAAAAGTAGTTAAACTCAAAAGAAGCTTAGGTTTACACATACATTTATACTGATACTGGAGTTCAAGTTGAATTGATCTTCAATAACTCCGACATTTTTAGTTCTATTTGGATAAAACGAAATCCAGCAACTGCTGAAGAGTTTTCAGAACATATCTAATAAGGTCAGGTACCCAGATATTCAAAGCAATTTATTACAGCGGGGTGGTCATATAGGCCAAGTTGTCCCTGAATATGAATGGTTTGTAATCACTAACCCTATGGATTGGCATGAGTTTCATACGTGTTCAAGATTCTATTATGTTTTGGAGAGGGTAAGAATGTTTGCCAGTAACACACGATGGCCCTTTGCAGGGCTTATATTCTGCATTATGCCAATAAATTTTATTTTAGGATGTAGAATAAAAGCAAAAGTACTTCGTTGTTAAAGGTTTTTTTTCAATGGTTTTACTTACAGCGGTAGATACTAAGGTATGATACCAACCTTCGCTTAGTTCACAATTATCGTTGAAAGAAAATAATCGTGAATTATTATTTATAAACAGTTGATGTCTTTTATAACCTCGCAACCTATTAATTTGCTAATCTATTCATTTTAAGGTATGATTTTCGTGTTATTATTGACTAAAATAACAATAATATGCAATCTCTTTTCGTGTTTTCTTCCAAATAACTGATAAAGTACTTAACTTTTAATACTCACAACTTTAACTTATTATGCGATTATCTATCAAGCCAATTAGTTATTAATATTAATTAATAACATACAATAAAATTATATTTATTAATAACATAAAAATACATTTCCGACTTGCAGATACAGGGGTAAGTCATACATTCACTTTAATCATCTTTTGTTATCATTTGACACATCCTGTGATGTTTTTATGATGAGGATGTTTGTTATGTATGCGTAATAATTATGTTGACACAAACAAATACATTCTTATTGCGTTTTTGTTAAATATCCACGAATATAATAATAATAATAATGTTTTCTAGTACCATAGCTTATTGTTTATTATTCTTCAAAACAGTGTTAACACATACATACATAATTACAATATACCTAGTTTCTAATTGTAATTATGTATGTATTTGTACATATATATATATATTGTACATATATATATATATGCATGTTCAGACAATGGGTTCCAAACTAGGCGCAGCCTGTATCTTGGTAACCCTTAAAAACCCATAAAATGTTGAAAATTGTATATCCTCCCATCGTACAATTTGTTAATGCTCTTCTCTTAGTATTGGTACCTAATAAGTTTCCGTGGCCTTGCTCGGAATCTCTTTATCATCATTTTGGCAATAGTGGGGGCAAGGGCCTCTTCTTATCTTTCCCCATTTTTTTATATAGCTTAATTTAATATAGCTTTTATTTAATTTAATATGGCTTAGATGCAAGCCTCTGACCACTGTTAATAATAACAAATACTTTTAAAATATTTTAAGAAAACATCAAATTAATATTTTAATAAAAGACTTAAAAAATATAAAAATATATCTAGTGACAATTCCGCTTAATTTTCCTGCTAAGCCGACGTGACGTCACAAACGCCACGCAGCCAAACCGGAAGAATTTTCGACGCGTTTCGCTTCTACACGAAGCATCCTCAGGAGGTCTTGACTCTTCGAGCGCACGATCGAGAATCTCTCGATCGTTTGTGACGTCACGTCGGCTTAGCAGGAAAATTAAGCGGAATTGTCACTAGATATATTTTTATATTTTTTAAGTGTTTTATTAAAATATTAATTTAATGTTTTCTTAAAATATTTTAAAAGTATTTGTTATTATTAAAAATGGATTTCCGCAAATAACGCCTGAATCTATTCATTATCTGACCACTGTCTCAGGTGCTAAGTAATTATGTGGACGTAGATGTTATAATATTTTTACTTTTGCAATAACGCATGCTCTGCGTATTACATTTCAAAATTACAAGAGGAAAAATTATAGTCATGTGCAGGATTCGAACCCGCGTCATCATTTGTATAGTCTTCGTTTTTATTCAATGAACAATACCGCCTTAACACATGTGAGCGCACAGAATAAAAATAACTTATTATGTTTAAACTTATTAATGATGTGGGTCAAATATTACTGTCATGTATTTCTTTTTTTAGATGTCGTGAAGAGCTGTGAAAATAATGTGTCTAATAATAATAAAATAATGTGTCGAATCTGTGGGGGATCTTTTTAAAGAAATTGATATTTTAACTTTACCAAGTCTGTATATATTTGAAAATATTATGTATGTTCGTAAAAATTTGAGTAAATTTAAATTAAACAGTGACAATCACGATTACAATACTAGGAATAAAGATAAAATAGCGGTGTCAGGTTTTAGATTAGCAAAGACAAATAAAATGTCCTTCTTAGGTAATTGTGTGCGGTTTTATAATAAAGTTCCCAAACATATTACAACGCTCACAGAAGGGAAATTCAAGTTGCATGTGAAAAACATATTGATTAAGAAATCCTACTACACAGTTTCTGATTACATAAACGACAAAAATGCCTGGACAATTCCGCCTCCGCCAAGCTATTGCCTGTCACCTACATAATTTAAACAAATATTGTAATAACTCTATTATATAGTAAGTATGTAACACATTGTTAAAAGATGTTTAAAAGAATGGCCCCGAGTTTCTTGCCCGTTCTTCTTGCAGTGGCTCTATACAATTTATTTGCTGAACGTGGCAGTACAATGTAGAATATTTCAATACTAAAATTTGTAATTGACCTTCATAAGAGCGTCGTAGACGCCTAAATTGAATAAATGATTTTGACTTTGACTTTGATAGTAACGTAACACTGCTAACGTTGACATAGTAGTGTTGCTGCAGGTTAGGTGCGCAACAGGGCTCTTTACTATCTTGTAGTAACCAACAAGATTATACCGCAGGAGGATAATCGTCATCCAGGCGTCTGGACATAAAACTGTAGCCAAAACTAGCCTTAGTGTTTTTGTTTTGTTAAATAAGATACATTGTACCGACCTCATAAGCGTGGGATAACGGTAGTACAATGATGACTTTACCAATTAATTGTCCTGATAAGATACTATTCAGTTGATATGCCTCCCGTCCTGAAAATGCACCAATTTATTACGATATAGTTCTACACTTAAGCTCATTGAGATTGTTGACCCCACCGCAAAGCGTCGTATCTTAACCCACTGACCTAGCAAACCGACATATGCTATCCATGTGGATTTTACACTTACCTTGTAGAATATACGAGTATGTACTTGTATATTTGATTTTTTACACTACTATAGATGTTTTTGAAAATAAGAAAGATTTGTTCGTGTAGCTTAGTTTACTTTATTTCCATATTTAGCTAAGGGTGACCCGCCTGCTGTTATTAATACTCCTGAACTTCATTTATGCATAATTACAAATTCTAAAAGGATATTTCATATTTTTACCGACTTCTAAAAAAGGAGGAGGTACTCAATTCGTCTGTACTTTTTTTTTATGTTTTTTACCTCAGAACTTTTGACTGGGTGAACCGATTTTGTTGATAATAATCGATAAGATAGGTCCCATTTAAATTTCATCAAAATCTTTGTCTCGTTTTTGAGTTACACTCCAATAACTGAAAAGTATTTTCCTATCTTGATGCTATAGTCATTGACAGTGAATGACAATCGATCCCATAAGTAGCAAGGGCCACTAAAAAGGGTGTTTTTTATATCAATAAATAGAACTGACTTCAACACTCAAATGTGTGAAATAACCTGTCGAAGTTGGTACCATGCGCATAATATTGTGATAATAGGTACTTTGGAACCGTCATGGTACCGACATCAACAAGTTATCTTACACATTTGAGTGTTGAAGTTGGTTCCATTGTTTGGTAATTTTTTTTTGGTCTCTAAGTACTTTTAGGCATTTCTGTTTTATATAGTGTCATATAAGTCTTATGTATATATTATGTATGTTGCATAAAAGTATGATTAGCATTTTTATTTATTCATGAATTTTGTATTATACTTATTAGAGTTTGTATTTTTTGACTATCACAGTGATGATTTCAAATACAATTGAAAATGCATATGGATCTATAATTATTATACCAGAGTTAAGCTTATGGTCTCAATGGCCCCCGTCCTCTTTAAAGACTGACGAAGAAAATACCTTCACTTGAAAACGTTTTTCGCAAAACATATCAGCCGGCGAATTATATGTTTATCTTAATTGAGAGAATATGTCTCTAAGTTCTGGTTGTTTCCGAAACGTGGCCCTTTAATTTTTTCTCGATAAAATAACATGGCTAACTTTTTTATTAATTATGTTTGCAAAAGAATCTTAATTCTTTACGTACATATGTGTGTTTATAAAAATCCAATATTGCTAAACGAGCGTACTAGCATAACGTCTTACGAATAAATTATTGACATTGAGGATGACACACCAATAAGTAGATGGAGCTTCGTTCGCCAAATCTACTCTCTGTAAAACTTAGGAAGTACGTTAATACAAAATCAAGCTTAAATTTATAACGGTTACATATGTAAATTAAAATTATTGTTTCTCTTATTTGCGATCACTCTATCTATCGCTTTGTAAATAATTAAAATGTTAACATAAAAAAAAGACTATAAATGTAAAATACGCACGCATTATTATGGATAACTCAAATACTTCACCGATCTCAGTCAAATTTAATTGGGACCACATGACAAGCACCAGCTTTCGAATGTCAAAAATATCATCAAAATTGGTACACCCTGTAAAGGGTTATGAGGTTAACACACAAAAAACAGACGTAAAATAACCACCTCTTTTATTTATTAACTTTCTTAAATAAGGAGAAGATCCTCAAGTCAAGGCATTTGGTTTTTTTTATGTATGACCATTGACTATGCATAACTTTTTCTAGGATCATACAATCTTGCTGATTGTTTTTTGTCAGGTAGAGTATACGCTACCGCTATAAGTTGGTTCCATAAATTTATATAAAATTCGCGGAAGCGGTTAGTTGCACTCAACACAGAAATCAAAAATAATTAAAGGTCTTGCCGATATACCTCTATGACCTGATAATTGCAATTATTCCCGATGCCAACTTCACGGAAAAAAAAGATAGTGTCAAATCAAGAATTTATCTATTGGTCAAGACATTCCGTGTTTCATATATGGGGAAAACAATATATTCTTGTGATTAGTAAATATTTGTCTTGTTAATAATTTTTCGTGCAAGTATTTATATACTTTAACTAAGATTATTATTTTCTTATTAAAAAAAAGCAGTTATGTCTCTGTCTAAGTAAATCATTGCTCTAATTTAGAGAATCTGAAATTCTCAAATTTAAAACAATCCATACTTGAATAAAAATGAACTCATACGTTCACTCATTCATTAGATTCTAATAAGAAAAAAATATATTTTACTATTAAGTACATAAATAGTTCAGTTAAGATATTATTCTTACTTCTAGTAAAATATATTCTTCTGAGTATATATTTTAATTAGACCAACAAAAGAGTTTTCTGCGTACAAGATAATTACTTTTAGGTAAACAAAAAATCTTCTTATCTGAATATTGTAACTTATTTAAGTTTATATTTAATACCGTACTACATAGATAAGAACTTCTTTATTTGAAACTGAAACTTCACTGAAATAGAAATAAAACTAACAATTACGTAAGATTTTCCTTAGTATGCAATGAGATATACCTACACAAAAACCTTTTATGAATAAAAAAAACTCGAATAAACTATGCTTCGAATTTCATCATTGAAATACCGAATAAGAACAAGATAATTGATATTTTCTACTATATACAATAAGATATTCATATAAAACTTTTAGTTAGTCAACAAGAACAAAAACTCACTTACAGAAAATAGCCAGCCTGGTGCACTGTCCAGATCTTCCAATCTGATCTCCGCCTTTCAAGTCTGCAAATAACGTAGGTTAATAGTTAAGTGTAGTTCTAAAAGGAATCAACTAAAAAACATCTATCATCGTAAAAATTAATAAAATACAATACATATTTTCAGTTGAAAAATATTTATTTATAAAATAAATTAAGAAGCATACAATTTTATATTATCATTATCAAAAATATTATACATAATTGTAACAGTTATGTACTGCGCCCCGCGGTTCACCCCGCGTGGTGATGGATGATGATGAAAAGTATCCTATGTGTTAATCCAGTGCTTCATCTACCTCCATACCAAATTATATCAAAGTTGGTCCTAACATTTGAGCGTGAAGAAGTAATAAACATACAAACACACTTACAAACTTTCACATTTATCTACCACCAAATATGATTTTTTTCTCATTATAATCAGCACCACATTTTATGTTACGTTATAATATAAAGTATGGTTGAACACTTTGCTTGTTGAGTCGAGCCTTTTCTTCACCTCCTCCAGTTCAGTTTGGATATCTCCAGGGTCCTAAAAAAAAAGAGCTACAGTGAAAATATTGCACAATCCATAAACTTTTTATAGATGATAGGCATATTTTGACCACAATCACATATTGTTGAGTAAGTGGTAAAATATAGCAAACAAGTTAAACCTAAATAAAATTAAAACTGTCTTTCAAAGTCAGCTTCCAGAAGGCCCCGTTAGATGATTATCACACATAAATCATCTAAACTGCAAGTTAGCGGTTAATCATTATTATAATCTATACAGAATCATGAAATATGATTAGGCACACTTTTAAAAGTTCTGTATACTAACTACTATATTACTATAAAATACTGGCGGTGTATATATTATGTTATATTATGGTATGTAATAGATAATTTGATGAGATATCCTAACATCATAAGAAAAATATATAATATAATATTTTTAAATTTGTTTAAATATGTATTTTATACTTGATGAAATTACCTGAAAAACAATAACAAAGTTCACAATCTGCTCCAACGTGGAAAAAAATCGACTCTTGTTTAGTCTTCCTCTTGGGGGTATTGAGTAGCGTAACACTTGTGTTTCATTGGTTAATTTTTGATCTGGAATGGAAAAAAACACATGTATATTCTTGAATATAGGTTTATCTAACAAAAAAATCTATGTGTATATAGTGTAGAGAGGATAGGTACATCGTATATCGAAATTCATTCTGAATAACTAACGAGGAACAGACACATAAACAAACACAAACATACATTCGCATTTATAATAATTATAATATTTAAGGATTATTTACCAACATCAGCCTGCTGTTGATCTCTATCATAAAGAGTTATCTTTAATTCTTGATATGAGTAGGTATGTAATACAATAATAATTATGTATTACGAACCTACCGTACGTTAACTTGGCTGTACCAACTTAGTGTAACCACACAGCACGTTCCAAGCAAAGAAAATCTAGCAGCCTCTATGATAGATATTTTTGACTATCTACAGTTATTTATATAGTAAGGAACAAACTTACCTAAATGAACACTAGTTGGTTGCTATCTCAAGCACAACTTGAACTTATAACTCACTTATAATTCACTTTATAACACTATATTAAACAAAATTTACGAAAATGCTATTGGCCATTCCACGGCGCGTGTGTACCTTTCGCTCGCAACGGAAATTGTGTTGTGTGTAGCCAACATCGCCCTTATAAAGTCCCGAAACATATTCGTATCGTGATTATTACCAAATGAGCACATTCGAATAACTTTTCATTTAGGTTGACGATTTGTGTTAAATACAGCCAGTATTTGTAAGAAATAGATGATTACCTATGGCTGTATTGTTAGAGAGTCTGTACATATTTGAAATTATTATGAAAGATCGTAAAAAAAAACAGTGACAATCACGATAACAACACAAGAAGTAAAGATAAAATCGCGGTACCAGGTTTTAGTTAGCAAAGACAAAAGTAAAAAGGTTAATCGTGTGCAGTTTTATAATAACATTCCCTAACATATTACAACGCTCACAGAAGGAAAGTTCAAGTTGCACGTGGAAAATAATTTTGATTAAGAAATCCTATTCCAGTTTGTGATTACATAACGACAAAAATGCTTGAACAATTCCTCTCCTCCACTCCTCTGCCAAGCTATCACCTGTCACCTACGTAATTAAAAGAAATATTGAAATTATTTTTTTATACAGTATGTAAAATATTGTTAAAAGACATTTAAATTAATGGTCCCGAGTTTCTTGCCCGTTGTTCATGCAGTGGCTATGTAAATTTTTTTGCTGAACGTGGCAGTACGTTGTAGAATATTTCAATATTAAAATTTGTAAATGACCTTCATAAAAGCGTCGTAGATGCCTAAATTGAATCAACGATTTTGACTTCGACTTTGATAAAATATCATAACTTAACGAAATTTCTGATTTATCACAAGTTTAGTTTTTGAGATAGACCTCGTGAGTATTGTATAGGCACCCAAACTTAACAAATAGGTCCTCTAGGCCTTCGCCACTTATGGCGGTGAGTATGAACTGTCACGTGGGGGGTCCATGGGTTCCTGCAGCGGGTTTAAGATTCAGTGCATGGTGATTGGGCATTTTACTAATGTTCACCTGGCTAGCTTTCAAACCACTTTGAATTAGGAAATGAGAAACCGAGACATAAAGGTAATAATCGGACAGTTTTAAAACATTTTTTACTTCAGATACGAATATATATATTAGGGCACTAGCGGGGTTCAATCCCTGCCGCTTTGCCGTTGTACTATGAGTATATTAGACTCCCAGCTATTATCTGACTATTAGCTGAGTAACCTTATATTTTTCAAATTATAATTTACTTATTTTATTCTTAATATGAATTGAAACAAGCTTATTCAGCATGCAATATTGCTTATAATGAATAGTATTCTTAGGTTCAGTAGTTTCCCCACATCAAGGGAGAACTAGAAAAAACTAAAATATTGCAACACTAAATAAAATCGGGAACAAAGAAAACCATCTCAAACTAAAAACTGAGTACTTGGTCTGAAAATACACATTTTTAATGGAGAAATAGTTATTCTTGACTGGAAATTTGTCTTTTTACTTTAAAATTCATGGTTTTGATTGAAGAGCCAGTGAAGAAAACTGTTTTTTTTTTAATTATGTTTTTTTTTTTTTATTCCTCTTATTGTATGGTGGGGTGCCGGGCTAAAATGTCACCCCCCATCTCTACCCGTGGATGTCGTAAAAGGCGACAAAGGGTAACACACCAGAAGGTGGGCAGCAGTGCCTTCTGAGGAATATATACCTTAAACTGCAATCCCCAAGCCGCCTGCCCAGCGTGGGGATTATGGCAAACCCTCTTAATGGGGGAAGCTCTGTTCAGTGGACAATCAGGCTGATACAGTATGATGTGTATCATTTACTAGTATGTAGATATATATTTGTTTGACTTCTACATTTAATGGTTTAAAACTCTATTCAAAAGGTGGGGAAAAAACAAAAGAAAAAAATACATTTCGAAATGTTTGTTAGGACTAGCAAAAGTCAACCCTAAGAGGTTGTTAGCATTTTACCAATAATCCTGTATATTTGTAGACCAAAAAAAACATGTTAAGCCAAGATTGCTTTTCTTTATTGAAGATGAGTAACTAATGTCTATCACTTTGCATTGAAAACTTTAATATTCTTCATGTAAGAAGATACCTAAGTCACTCTCTACAGTAGAGATATATTTTCTTGGTTCAGCGTGGGATATAGTTTGATCTCTTAACCTAAGAATGTCGTATCAAATATCAATCAAGAACATGGTACACTTAAGTTCAGTATTCGTTTTCTGAAGTGAAGATAAATAACTTCAACAATTAACAATATATCATTATTGACTCAAAAACTTAAAATTCTTCATGTAATATGAGTCATTATCTGCAATTTAAATTTATTTTCTTGGTTAAATAAAGAGTACAGTTTCGCTGTGATGCTAATGCCTCTTAACCTAAGAACAACGTATTAGTAATCAATCAAGGATGATTTTTCTTTACTGAAAATGATTTACGTTAGCAATTGAGAATTAGAGACGAATTACTTAGCATTCCATGGATTCACCGTGCGGGTGCCGGGTCCATCGCGTTGCAGAGGAAGAGGCTAGAGGGGTGCCTGGGACTTGCAACCCAGGAGTAGGATTAAGGGGCCCCTTTATGACATATCAATGCTCTCCTTCACCACTCGAGCCTCCTCCCCTACCTAACCAAATTTGATAAGATCCTACTAATGCCGCCTAAGATACACGTTCTAGGATGGAAGTTACGGTTGTTCTTGGTAGGCCAAGGTCTTTAAGTAGGTTATATAGGGATTTCGCTGGTATACCCCTTGCTCCAACCTCTACAGCATATAAACTAACCACATAACCATTATTGACTTGAAAACTTTGAAATTCTTCATTTAATATACATCACCCTTTGCAATCGAGATTTAGTTTTTTGGTTATAATATAAAATTGTTTTGCTTTAACACAATACCGTAACAAATATTAATCAAGAATAAAGGTTTAAGATCAAGATTTGTTTTCTTTACTGAAGATAAATTACTATAACAATTAAGAATATATGATTATTGGCTTGAAAACTTTAAAATTCTTTTAGTTAGATAAGTTTCTGTCTATAATGGACATGTATTTTCTTGGTTCAATAAAAGATATTGTTTTCCCGTTAATCGAAGATTCTTAACTAAACAATACAATATCAAATAAATATTAAGAATAATCAAACACAGATCAAGATTTGATTTCTTCACTAAAGATGAATAAATACAACAACTAACAATCAATTACTTTTTCTTTGACAACTTTAAAATTCTCTATCTAATATAACTCACTTCTGCAGTTGAGATATTTGTCTTGGTTATATCAAGTATACAGTTTTGTTGTAAATCCAATGTATCTTAGCATGAAAATACAAGTTCATAGATTAATAAAACAATATATGTCTCAGATTTAGAAAACTGACATTTTTAAGAGTAGAATAATTTTCTTGCTTGGACATATGTATATCCTTGTCATTTACTTCTCTCAATTATTTTAAATGAACAAAAGAAATATCTTGTATTAAGCCCATTGTTGTTGAAAGAATGGAAATATTTTCTTAATCCAATAAAACGTTTATTATTCTTGTATAAAATTTCAGATTTCTTACGCTAACTCCGTACGTAATTAGAATGAGAATTCATAAAATATTTCATTCAAAAAGATACTATTTTCTATAGTTAAGACCAAAAATATCTCTGACCAATAGTTATACTCTTGATGTAAAGATATATGGTGAGAATAATATTATTTATCTGGGAGAAAATGACCTTACTTCACTCAAGAAAATATATTTATTTTAAGTAAATATATACTTGAGATTAAACAACACTCCCGAGAATAATATTATTCTTGGATTGACACTTTGTCAGGACCCATTTTTTTCCGTGTTCAAAATCAAAATAAGTAAATTAACTTAATATGTCAGGAAAATATTAAAAAATATATCTGACAATTTCGCCTAATTTTCCTACTAAGCCTAACCGGAAGACTTCGATTCTACACTAAGTATCAATCGGATGTCTAGATTCTGGACTTTTCGAGCTCACGATCGGGAATTCTCGATCAGAGATAATCTCTTGTTATTTTAAGTGTTTTCCTAAAATTCTAGTTTCTTCGTATTTCAGTGGTAGAATTCAGTTATTTAATGAATATAGACACACATTTCATTAACAATTTCAGATGCGAAAAGTGAACAGAGTGGGCGTGTGGCCTGTCGGCATAGTAGGTGGCATGCGAGTCGAAATGCCACTCGTAACCGATGGAAAAGTCACCGGATACAACGCCGTTTGGAAGCCGTTCCGACCGTTCCCGATAGACATGGCTGGCTTCGCTATCAACGCCACGCTGTTTCTAGAACATCCTGATGCTCAGTTCTCAAGGAAAGTGCAGTCTGGGTTTCAGGTCAGTATTATCTTTTGTAAGATTGAATGAGTACCTCACGATGGGAAACTCACGAAAGTAAACGCTGTGTGAGAGCAGTTTCGAGTACCGTTTCCGATATACATATATAGATTCGCGATCCATGCCATGCTCTTTCAAAAATATCCTGTTGCTCAAGTTTCTTTTCCATTTATGGCTCGCTGTTGACGGTAAGTGATAATGTGGTGGAAGATGTTGTTCAGGCTAATCCAGAATTACTGGCTCTCAAGGACAGCTGCTGGAACACGTCGTTAGGTGTTTGGTGACAGGTTTTCTACTAGGGGCGGTAGCTAGCCAGGCGGGCATTCGTAAAATGCCTTACCACCATGCTATATCAAATACCATCGTAAGACAATCGGGAACGACGGCTTAATGTGCCCCTGAAGCATGAACGCGCTTAGTAGTAATGTCACTAGCGGTCACCCATCATAGTTTTGACCGCGGCGGACGTTGTTTAACTTAGATGATCGGTTAAGAACGGCTAATCAAATGTCGCTACGAACGCTTTTAAACCCAAAAAATTATCGAGAAAAGTGAAGTCCGGCTTTCAGTAGTAGGCCAGTATTATCTTTTGTTAAACGAAATTACTCTAACAATCAATGGAGTTATACTTATATGACGCTGCATGAAGCAAAGGCACGGAACGGCCTTTGCGATCAACCCTTCTCTAAAATATCCTGATACTCATCTGTCTTGGTTTCAAGCATCATATCAGAGGAACTGTCTTGGTTCAAGTAAAATTGTTATGGTAAATGTTTCAATTGAGTATCGTGCTACTTCGATTTAATGAATAAGGAAGATATGGTACGGTCTAATATCACGACAATGTATTACGGAGAAAATTTAAGACAAACATATAATACACATAGCTACACTACCATTGAATATGATACAATGGAATACGTTTTACTGAACACACACATAGACAGGAAGAAAAGCATGTAGACGCACATACGCACACACGGAAAAAAAAGACTGTGTCAAATCAAGAATATATCTATTGGTCAAGACATTCCGTGTTTCATATATGGGGAAAACAATATATTCTTGTAATTAGTAAATATTTGTCTTGTTAATAATTTTTCGTGCAAGTATTTACATACTCTAACTAAGATTAATATTTTCTTATTAAAAAAAAGTAGTCATGTCTCTGTCTAAGTAAATCATTGTTCTAATTTAGAGAATCTGAAATTCTCAAATTTAAAACAGTCCTTACTTGAATAAATGAAGTCATTCGTTCACTCATTCATCAGATTCTAATAAGAAAAAAAATATATTTTACTATCAAGTACATAAATAGTTCAGTTAAGATATTATTCTTACTTCAAGTAAAATATATACTTCTGAGTATATATTTTAATTAGACCAACAACAGAGTTTTCTACGTACAAGAAAATTACTTTTAGGTAAATAAAAATTCTTCTTATCTGAATATTGTAACTTATTTAAGTTAAGAAATCATAGTTCTGGCTTCAACACGTATATGTTTTTATACGGAGATCAGTTTATATGGAACGAAAAATGTATGGAAGAAACCTCAGTTCTTGTTCAAAATAATTACATGTTTTACATTTAAATTGAGGTCGTCTTGGTAAAGTAATAGTGCGTTTTATTGTAAGAAGTCTCATTACTTGGTTCAAGTCATCACATGTTTCATTCGGAAATCAGATAATATATATTGAAGACTATCCATTTTCTACGTTCAATAATAGTGTATTTTTATAGAAGGAGTCTTATTTCTTGGTTCAACTCTCTAAATGTTTCATACGGAGATCAGATTATATAGAGTGAAAAATATCAATTATCTTGGTTCAATAATAGTGCTTTTTACTGGAAGGAGTCTCAGTTCTTGGTTCAACTCATAAAAGTGTTTTATATGAAGATCAAATAGTATTTTGTGAAAAATATCAATTATCTTAGTTCAATGATAGTGCATTTTACTATAAGAAGTCTCAGTTCTAGGTTCAACTCATGAATTGTTTCATATGGAGCTCAGATTTGTTTCATCTGAACTCCATATATATTGTACAACATAATAATTATTTTACTTCAATTTTAGTGTTTTGATTGGAAGAAGTCTCAGTTAATATTATACAGCAAACTGTGAAATTGTTAATGAAGCACCCAGCTTTCAAGCAAGATATCGTTGTTCTTTAAAGTATTATTAATACCGTACCTAGATAAGAACTTCTTTATTTGAAACTGAAACTTCACTGAAATACAAATAAAACTAACGATTACATAAGATTTTCCTTAATATGCAATGAGATATACCAACACAAAAACCTCTAATTAATAAAAAAAAACTCGAATAAACTATGCTTCGAATTTCATCATTGAAATACTGAATAAGAACAAGATAATTGATATTTTCTACTATATACAATAAGATATTCATATAAAACTTGTAGTTAGTCAACAAGAACAAAAACTCACTTACAGAAAATAAAGCCTGGTGCACTGTCCAGATCTTCCAATCTGATCTCCGCCTTTCAAGTCTGCAAATAACGTAGGCTAATAGTAAAATGTAGTTCTACAAGTGTTAAACTAAAAAACATCTATCATCGTAAAAATAAATAAAATACAATAAATATTTTCATTTGAAGATTATTTATTTAAAAATAAATTAAGAAACATACAATTTTATTATATAATTATCATAAAAATTATACATAATTGTAAAAATTATGTACTGCGCCCCGCGGTTACACCCCGCGTGGTGATGGATGATGATGAAAAGTATCCTATGTGTTAATCCAGTGCTTCATCTACCTCCATACCAAATTTCATCAAAGTTGGTCCGACCATTTGAGCGTGAAGAGGTAATAAACATACAAACACACTCACAAACTTTCACCTTTATCTACCACCAAATAATATTATTTTTTTCTCATTATAATCAGCACCACATTTTATGCTATGTTATAATATAAAGTGTGGTTGAACACATTCCTTGTTGAGTCGAGCATTTTCTTCACCTCCTCCAGTTCTCCTGATCCAGAACCTAAAAAAAAAACTACAGTGAAAATATTGCAAAATCCATAAACTTTTTATATGTGATAGGTATATTTTGACCACAATCACATAAATTGTTGAGTTAGTGGTAAAATATAGGAAACAGGTTAAACCTACATAAATTTAGAACTGTCTTTCAAAGTCAGCTTCCAGAAGACCCCGTTAGATGATTATCACACATAAATCATCTAAACTGCAAGTTAGCGGTTAAATTAGTCTTAAATTTTATTATTATCTATACAGAATCATGAAATATGATTAGGCACACTTTTAAAAGTTTTGTATACAAAATACTGACTGTATATATATATATATATTATTTTAGTATGTAATAGATAATTTGATGAGAACATCCTAACATCATAATAAAAATATATTATATAATATTTCTAAATTTTTATAAATATTTGTTTTATACCTAATGAAATTACCTGAAAATCAATAACAAAGTTCTCAATCTGCTCCAACGTGGAAAAATACTACTCTTGTTTAGTCTTCCTCTTGAGGGTATTGAGTAGCGTAACACTTGTGTTTCATTGGCTAATTTTTGATCTGGAATGGAAAAAAACACATGTATATTCTTGAATGTAGGTTTATCTAACAAAAAAATCTATGTGTATATAATGTAGAGAGGATAGGTAAATATATATACATCATATTTACCAACATCAGCCTGCTGTTGATCTCTATCATAAATAGTTCTTTATTCTTTATATGAGTAGGTATGTAATACAAATATGTATTCCGAACCTACCGTTCATTAACTTGGCTATACCAACTTTGTGTACGTGTAGTAACTAGTAGTAACCACACAGCACGTTCCAGGCAAAGAAAATCTAGCAGCCTCTATGATGGATATTTTTGACTATCTACAGTTATTTTAATAGTAAGGAACAAACTTACCTAATTGAACACATGTTAGGTTGCTATCTCAAGCACAACTTGAACAAATATTCACTTTAATATTAAACAAAATTTACGAAAATGTCATTTAACGCCGCGTGCACCTTTCGCTCGCAACGCAAATTGTGTCGTGTGTAGCCAACATCACCCTTATAAAGTCCCGAAATATATTCGAATTATGATTTTTATCAAATGAGCACATTCGAATAACTTTTCATTTAGATTGACGGTTTGTGTTAAATACAGCCAGTATTTGTAAGAAGTAGATGATTACCTATGGCTGAATTATTACCGAGTCTGTACATATTTGAAATTATTATGTAAGATCGTAAAACAAATTAATTAAACAGTGACAATCATGATTACAACACTAGAAATAAAGATAAAATCGAGGTGCCAGGTTTTAGATTAGTAACGACACAAGGTTAATAATTGTGTGCGGTTTTATAATAACATTCCTCAACATATTACAACGCTCACAAAAGGAAACTTCAAGATGCACCAGAAAAATAATTTTGATTAAGAAATCCTACCCCAGTTTGTCATTACTTAAACGACAAAAATGCTTGAACAATCTTCTCCTCCTCTCCTCTGCCAAGCTATCACCTGTCTGTACGTAATTAAAAGAAATATTGTAATTATTTTATTATACAGTATGTAAAATATTGTTAAAAGACATTTAAATGAATGGTCCCGAGTACATTGTAGAATATTTCAATATTAAAATTTGTAAATGACATTCATAAGAGCGTCGTAGATGTCTATTCATGGGTTCCTGCAGCGGGTTTAAGATTCAGTGCATGGTGATAGGGCATTTTACTAATGTCCACCTGGCTAGCTTTCAAACCATTTTGAATTAGGAAATGAGAAACCGAGTACCTAAAGGTAATAATCGGACAGTTTAAAAACACTAGCACCAGCCCTACTTCAGATACGAATCAGTGTATTGTGGCACTAGAGGGGTTCAAACCCTGCCGCTTTGCCGTTGTACTTTGAGTATATTAGACTCCCAGTCCATATTAGCTGAGTAACCTTATATTTTTCAACTGATAATTTACATATTTTATTCTTAATATGAATTGAAACGAGCTTATTCAGCATGCAATATTGCTTATAATGAATAGTATTCTTAGGTTCAGTAGTTTCCCCACATCAAGGGAGAACTAGACAAAACTAAAATATTGCAACACTAAATAAAATCGGGAACAGAGAAAACCATCTCAAACTAAAAACTAAGTACTTGGTCTGAAAATACACATTTTTAATGGAGAAATAGTTATTCTTGACTGGAAATTTGTCTTTTTACTTTAAAATTCATGGTTTTGATTGAAGAGCTAGTGAATAAAACTGTTATTTTTTTTAATTATGTTTGTTTTTTTATTCCTGATATGGTACGTTGGGGTGCCGGGCTAAAATGTCACCCCCCCATCTCTACCCGTGGATGTCGTAAAAGGCGACAAAGGGTAACACACCAGAAGGTGGGCAGCAGCGCCTTCTGAGGGATATATACCTTAAACTGCAATCCCCAAGACGCCTGCCCAGCGTGCTGGGCTTCTACTTCTACATTTAATGGTTCAAAACTCTATTCAAAAGGTGGGAAAAAACAAAAGAAAAAAAAACATTTCCTAATGTTTGTTAGGACTAGCAAAAGTCAACCCTAAGAGGTTGTTAGCATTTTACCAATAATCCTGTATATATGTAGATCAAAAATCAAAATTTTAAGCCAACATTGCTTTTCTTTATTGAAAATGAGTAACTAATGTTACAATCTATTACTTTGCATTGAAAACTTTAATATTCTTCATGTAAAATACCGAAGTCACTCTCTACAGTAGAGATATATTTTCTTGGTTCAACGTGGGATATAGTTTGATCTGTTAATCTAATATATCTTAACCTAAGAATATCGTATCAAATATCAATCAAGATCATGGTACACTTAAGTTCAGTATTCATTTTCTGAAGTGAAGATGAATAACTTCAACAATTAACAATATATCATTATTGAATCAAAAACTTAAAATTCTTCATGTAATATGTCATTCTCTGCAATTGAAATTTATTTTCTTGGTTAAATAAAGAGTACAGTTTTGCTGTGATGCTAATGCCTCTTAACCTAAGAACAACGTATCAGTAATCAATCAAGGATGTTTTTTCTTTACTGAAAATGATTTACGTTAGCAATTGAGAATTATTCATTATTGACTTGAAAACTTTGAAATTCTTCATTTAATATAAATCACCCTTTGCAATCGAGATTTAGTTTTTTAGTTATAAAATAAAATTGTTTTGCTTTAACACTAATGTCTCTTTACTTAATAATACTGTTACAAATATTAATCAAGAATAAAGGTTTAACATCAAGATTTGTTTTCTTTACAAGATAAATTACTATAACAATTAAGAATATATGACTATTGGCTTGAAAACTTTAAAATTCTTTTAGTTAGATAAGTTTCTGTCTATAACGGAAATGTATTTTCTTGGTTCAATAAAATATATTGTTTTCCTGTTAATCGAAGATTCTTAACTAAAGAATACAATATCAAATAAATATTAAGAACAATCAAACACAGATCAAGATTTGATTTCTTCACCAAAGATGAATAAATACAACAATTGACAATCAATTACTTTTGCTTTGACAACTTTAAAATTCTCTATCTAATATAACTCTCTTCTGCAGTTGAGATATTTGTCTTGGTTATATCAAGTATATAGTTTTGTTGTAAATCCAATGTATCTCAGCATGACAATACAAATTCATAGATAAATAAAACAATATATGTCTCAGATTTAAAACTGTCATTTTTAAGAGGAGAATAATTTTCTTGCTCGGACATATGTATATCCTTGTCATTTACTTCTCTCAATTATTTTGAATGAACAAAAGAAATCTCTTGTATTAAGCCCATTGTTGTTGAAAGAATGGAAACATTTTCTTAATCCAATAAAACGTTTATTATTCTTGGATAAAATTTCAGATTTCTTACGCTAACTCCGTGCGTAATCAGAATGAGAATTCATAAAATATTTCATTCAAAAAGATACTATTTTCTATAGTTAAGAGCAAAAATATCTCTGACCAATAGTTATACTCTTGATGTAAAAATATATGGTGAGAATAATATTATTTATCTTGGAGAAAATGACCTTACTTCACTCAAGAAAATATTTTTATTTTAAGTAAATATATACTTGAGATTAAACAATACTCCCGAGAATAATATGATTCTTGGATTGACACTGTGTCAGGACCCATTTTTTTCCGTGCACTACTGAGACTCAACGTCGTCTGATTTGACATTGCCATGTTCAAGGCACTGATGTCGTTTCTCCCGTTTTTTTTATTTAATGTCGTGCTAAGATGAAATGGTAATTTATCGCAATATTTTGTAATTTTAGGTAGCTTTGCGACTGATAAATATTATTACTATGTAGTATGCGTCGTGGGGTGCAGGGCTAGAATGTCACCCCCCCCCCCATTGATACCTGTGGGTGTCGTTAGAGGCGAATAAAGGTTAAATTCCGGAAGGTGGGCAGCAGCGTCTTCTAAGTAACTTATATCCTTAAACTGCTATCCCCATGACGCCTGCCATATGTTAGTATTATGGCAACCCGCCCTTAATGGGGATGGCTGTGTTCAGCAGTGGACAATCCGGCTGATTCAGTATACTATATAATGTAGATTCTCGTGATGACGTAGATTATTGCATCATGAAAGCATATTATTAACATGACATGTTAGTTTGTGTTTATAAGTTCAACTTAAAAGAAAACAAGTCACAATTGTTTTCTTTTTTCCCGAAGTGGTCACACCAAACTGAATAAATGTTTTTATGGTCTATAAATAGTTGGCGCGCGATTCTATCAAGCTTTATTGAAAAGTCGTTAAATCGTTTAACAAAGAGATCTAAATCAACGAATGGATTGTATCAATTAACTGATTTTGGGTCGAGTGATCATTAAGTACATTGGTAACGTTTAAATTGTTGTAGGTATACATATGGGTATGGGTGTGTAGATTATTTTGTAAAGCTAGACTCATTCTAACATTTTTCACAGACTACTTCGTCTTATTATAGTTGATCGGTTAATAACGACTAAACAAGCTACGCTACACGCTATATATTAATACATTATCATCATGTATTTCATTTCGCATAATGCTATAGGCGTTATTTTGAATGGTGATATTTTGTGAATGCCTTCAGCCCTCAAATTCTAAAACCTGTCGCCAAGCACCAGACTGTGTCTTATATATTTTTTTATGCCTTGTAGGCTAGCCTTTGACCAATATCTCACCTGATGGTAAGTGATGACGTGGTCGAAGATGTTGTTCAGGCTATCCAAGAATAACTGGCTCTCAAAGACAGCTGCCGGAACACAACGTTAGGTGCTTGGTGACATATTATCTACTTGAGGGTAATAGCTATCCAGGCGGGCATTCGCAAAATGCTCTACCATCATTGTGTAACGAGTGCCATCCTAACACAACAACCGCGATCGACGTGCCCTCCGAAGCACGGAAACGTTCAGTAGTATTGTCACCAGTTAGTTACCCATCCAACTCATGACTGCGGTGGACGTTGCTTAACTTTGCTGATCAGTTGAGAACGGCTAAGCAAACTTCGCTATGCTTCAAAACTGTCCCTTGAGTGCCAGTTCCTATTCTAGGTTTAGGCAGCTAGCATCTTTGACTAATACCAACTTGTGTTTCAGTAGCTTATTACTGATCTATTCGAAAAAAGAACTGACATAGTGCGTATCGCGCGAGTTTTCCTTATCAAGGTTATCAACTAAACAATATATGCAGTAAAATACATTTACTAAAAATCGTTTTACGGATACATAATGAAATCGATAAAAGGTTTTATCTGAGTTCAATTTAGTTCTCTCAATATACAGGAAATACAAACGCAACAGTTATATATATCAGAGTGAGTCATAATTGATCGGGTACTTTTAAACGATATATTAGTACTATACTGTTTACTTCAAAGTTTCACTTTATTGTAATATAAATAACTCCAATTTAACGAAATATTATTGAAGTGCTCGAATATAGCGTGGCTCGCTTAGACGTTCTGCCGATTAACTAGAGCAACGTCAGCTACGGTAATGAGTTTGATGGGTGACCGCTAGTGGCATTACTACTGAGCGCTTCCGTGCTTCGGAGGGCACGTTAAGCCGTCAGTCCCGGTTGTTGTCTTAGGATAGCAGTCGTAATTTGCAAATGTCCATCTGGTTAGCTAACAAGTACAAGTAGGAAATCTGTCCCCAACCACCTAAAGGTGTGCTCCGGCAGCTGACTTTGAGAGCCATTAATTCTGGGTTAGCCTGAACATCGTCTTTGACCACATCACCACTTACCATCACAGCCTTGTTTCTGTACTAATCAGCCGGATCGGTCGAACACATCCTACCTCATTATGGGGGAGTCTTGCTATAATCACCGCGCTTGGCAGGCGGCTTGGGGATTTCCAAGCGACATCACAGCTTATCAGCTATAAATAGCTATAAATAATACATACAGTGAAAGATATAACTTTATCCTGTAGACAAGCATATTAATACTTTTCCTTATATGACATAGACACTTTATTTCTGGCAAAAACGAACTAACGAAAATAATATACAAACATAAAAATAAAAAAGGTAGACTTAATCATAGTCTATGCTACAAGCCGGCCCCAACTGAGCAAAGGCTGATCGATTAAGAACAGCTAAGCAAACTTCGCTACGAGCGATAGTTAAGCAACGTCCGCCCCGGTCATGAGTTGGATGGGTGACCGCTAGTAACATTACTACTAAGCGCTTCCGTGCTTCGGAGGGCACGTTAAACCGTCGGTCCCGGTAGTCGTCTTAGGATGACAGTCGTTATAGCAATGGTGGTTGTGCCGACCCCACGTAGCGTGGAATAAGTACCGGAAAAAGAGCTTGTTATCACCGGTTTTCGACCCTTACAGTTTGGCTATTTTAGTCGTCGAGGTCAGTGATATGTACACACTACGCAAGGCAATGATTTTTTAAACATATCAATGACCTTTACCCATTTATCATGTGTGTTAGACAAATTAACTAAACCGGTTCCGAGGCCAATGGGTTATCGAGTTTTTTTATGCCGAATCCGCATTTGTTGATTGCCTAGCTAGGACAATGGCCGACCTCTCTCATACACAGCTTTTTTTGTATGATAACATACAAAAAAACTAGAGCAACACCTAACTACTGCCTAAAATAACTACCACAAAACTGCCTAAAATAATTTAGGCAGTTTTGTGGTTAAGAAATTAACTTTATATCATGTTTATGTATGACTGTTGGTTGACCACCGTCGGTAAAGCTTCAGGCTGCATCTAGATGGTCTGGAGTAGAAAGAGAGAGTTAGATAGAAAAATAGTTTTGAATCAAAATCCGAACGGCTGCTGGCCTTTTTGTTGTTCCAAGTATGCCCGTTTTATGGAGCGATCCTCTCCCATTCTTTCCACGTGGCCGAGCCAGCGAAGTCGGTGTGCTTTCAATTCGCCTATGATGTGGCTCGGCCACTAGTTCTTCAATCTCGGCATTCTTCCTGACTCTCCTACTTTCGTCTTCTCTTCGGCCCGGCTTAAGATTTTTGCGGAGTAACTTGCACTCCGTTACAAGCAGCTTGTTTTCTTCCTTAATAGGAAGAAAATAAAAAAGTATTACTTATTAAAAAATAGAGAGAAGATTGATCCAATAAATATAATGCATCGTTCTAGTATTATCTGAATGGTCAAGGAGATGTTTCTAAACATCCATTTTAAAGATGTTTTTGGCCCCATGCAATAGAGGGGGTGAGTCTAGTCTATCAAAATGCCTAACACAGTTTCAGACTACACACTGTTCAGTATTTCTTTGCAACTTAAACCCAATAATTGTCTTAGCCGGAAATCGAATCTTAGACCTAAACATTACTAAACGACGCGGAAGTAGCCATTCTTGCCATATAGACTGTCCATCAATCCAACATAAATCCAACAATAATTATTAGAAATTTGTGAATGAAAAAAATCTCTTGACTTTTCAGAAACCTGGGTGACTAACAAGCCATAACCCATTCTTAATTTATTACTAACGGGAAATTGGGAAATTCTTAATAATATATAAAAATTTACTTTTTTTATAACATCGAATTTTTGGATTTAAAAAACAAAAAGAAATGACCTCTAATTACCAGTATATTTTTAAAAACAAAATCCATTCTGTATTCGTTTGTAGCTTCTTATTGAAAACAGTGCGTCTACCAGTTGAAACGTCATGGCACTAATTAGTTTCAAGCAAAATTAAGTCTTAAAATAATTTTGATACTGTTCAAAATCATTTAGTTATATATTTTTCTATGCAACGAATAATAATTTACTATCCATATATCTACGTTTGTTGATGATATCTCAGACCGCTTTTTCCGTTGCTTTGATACATGTCCCGTCGTTCATATTAATTAAATGTATTTGCATATATCACTAATGAAGTTTTTATGTAATCTATAATGCACATCCGTTACTCAATAATTAGAATATCATAAAAACAATATTTCGATGTAATCGTTACCCAATTAAACTAAGTAAATGCTCTGATATGATAACAAAATCAGTAGAGTCGCTTTGCATGGATTTTTATCTCCTTCACTAATTCATTGAAAAAAATGGCCAAGCGCGGTTCGAACTCGTCCATCGCGATGGTTCGATACTGACGTACATGGTACTTAACCCGTTCAAACCAAAAAGTACGTATTATGTTTTTCTAGGTATTATTTTAAAGAGCATTGACATATGCTAACCGAAAACCGAGATTATTTCGGATGGAAAACGATAACTACCAGCGAACTAAAGCCCCAGAATACCGTTCTGGTGCACTCCCAATTATGCTATGGAAGCTAAATCAACACTAAACACCAAAAATATGAAGCTATTTTTTTCTAAATTAACTAGATTTATAATTGACTAGCTTTCCGGCTGTGGCTCCGCTCGCATGTATATCTGCTATCGCGTAAAACCATTAACCTCTTTTTGCGCAGTTGGATAAAAACAATACTATGTCCTTCCCCATGTCTCAAACTTTTTTTATATTTCCATACCAAATTTCATCCTAATCGGTCCAGTAGTTTCAGAGCCTATTCAATGCGTACAAACAAATAATCATATCTTGCCTCTTTTGCCTCATTATATTAATTTTATATTAAAGAGTATTAACGCTTTTTTTATATTATATAAGTACTTATTTATTGTCTTATTTCGGAGGCCATTATCATAGCAAGTTTGACGCTGATTTATTTCTTTATTTGGGATACAACAAATATATAGCAAATAGATATGGTTGTGTGGGAATATAAATAATAAGTATATAATTAATTTACATATATAGCATACGCCGGCTATAGGGGTGGATGGACGCGGGTTCGAATCCCGCACATGACTTAAATGTTTCCTCTCGTATAATTGTAATTTTGTAAGGTATAGAGATGTTAGCATCATTTTAGTGAAATCGGACATCTGCATTGCATCTGTGATGTCCTTTCATACTATAATCCTTTCATAATAAGTTTAAACAAACGTTAGATATAACATTATATCTAATTTGATATATTTTTACACGTAATACTTAGTATATATACTATATAATACAATAATAAATCTAACTTTATGCATTATGTGAATCATATAGGTACGTAATACCATCTTACTACGTAACTAAGTGGCTCGCATGTGATTAACACAATTAGTTCAACCGGCTGACATGACGTGCTCAATAGCGTTATTTGTACAGGGTTTCAGTTAATAAACGTTTTGTTTAATATTGCGTAAGAAAATTTTAATATATTAATCTTGATCATATTCTTCAGAGAATAGGCCTCAGGGCCAAGTTGATTCCAAAACACGTCCCTTTAACATTTTCTTGATAATTTGGTTTAGGGCCTGTTTCAGAATGTTCGAGTAAGTTCCGGTTATACTACCCAGAACATATTTAATAAATAAAACACTTATCTTTGCGTTTCACAGTCATCGATTTAGCCTATCCATTGGTTAAAACTTGAAACGCGCTGCATGTTAACTGTCATTTTTATCATTCAGTTATTTTATGTTCTGGGTAGTATAACCGGAACTTCAACATTCTGAAACCGGCCCTTAATAGAATAAAATTGCAAAGTTTACTTTTGAAATTAAGCTTGTAATGAAATTATCTTACCTAATCATTTATGTATGTATCTGTATAAAAATATAACAAAAAAATAGCAAAACCTTATCTATATGGACAAATCAAACACTAGATCTTATTCGTATTGTTCTTCTTTTTACAGGAAAGTGAAATCCTGAAATACTTCACGAAGCAAGAAGACTTGGAGCCCTTAGCCGACAACTGTACAAAAGTGTATGTATGGCACACACGCACGCAGAAACCTTCTATCCTCAACCCGAAGAAGTTAAAAAAACCACCGATCCCAGACGACCATATTGAGGTCTGATTCAAAAAGTATCCATGCATGGGTATTTTACACACGATACTAAAGTTGTCCAAAAGATCGTGCGTGGTAAAAATATGAAATTACCAAATAAACTACCATCGAAATTTAAATCACTGCGTGGTTACGGCAAATATATGAAATTACCACGTTATACATGGTTACCACGTGGTTAAAAAGATCACATTATCACGTTTCTCCACGGCAAAGAGATGAAATTACAGCGTGTTTACCTCATAATTATGAATTCTATGCGAGGTTACGGTAAACGCATAAACCAGTGAACAAATTGGTAACGTGTGTTATTGAATAAATGTGATTTATGTGGTGAAATACCCATGGACATAGAGAACAACAATGTGAATCTGTTTTTTGATAATATGGTATATATTTTAGAAGATAACTTTTTTACAACCTATTGAAACTACGGTAGAAGTAAAACAACGTCTGAAAGTTAAGGTCCAATTCAAACCGATGTGGCGGAGGCAGTTGTACTGTCAGACCATTTTCAACTCTATCTCTACTAGTACAATGAATTCTTTCGGTTGAAAGACTTGTAGAAGTTTTGCGTTCTCAACCCCACCGTCAAGACTTTCATCCTGTACAGTGATAAAGTCAAATCAAAACATAACCTGCGTATTCAGATTATAGTAGATCTTGAAATCCTACGGGCTTTATTCAAAGTACTTGTCTGGTTTTAAGTATGGTAAAACTGCCGGCCGCTGCCACTTCGATCTGAAATGGAGGCTTCCACTGCAAGACGATAAAAACTTCGGCGTTAAGTCTAAACTATACATTGATACTAATCTGTTTCTATCAATTAAAATATTAATGGATTTGTTTCAAAATATGTTTAACACAATTATTAATATATATTCGAGTTTCGGTTAGTCAAAATGATATCTTCTTAAATAAACGCCTACGAAAATACTTGTGATTTACAAAAATGTTAAGTCGGGAGTGAATCTAAACGTAAAAAGTACCGGAAAAATGAGTTTGTAAATTGTATTATTATTTTTAATTACGTGGGATGCGACGAAAAAGTATGAGCGGTTTAGTGACATTTTCTTGTTGATAGTAAGAATTATACTCAGTCACACCCACAGGTGACATCCAGTGCTTTTGGGTTGTAGAAAATATAAAATCAATTGTGAGTAATCAATTACATTTTAAATATTTTTATTATATGAATATTTGAACTCGCTAAAACCACGCGATAAAAGCAAAATTAACTCGTGGTTAATGTTTATTTCTTGGTATAGTTTCCAAAAGATTTACCTATCAATTATTTATTTTAGTGTAGTATAGTTTTCTTCTACCGCTTAGTCATTATTATTTGCGTTTTTATACATTGTTTACTCAGTTTTTTTTTTTACTTTTTTAAGTACCATAAGTTAAATCAGTTTTTTTTTCAGAGCTTTACTTTTTTTTGCTGCTGTATCACATTTTTGATAACATATACGATATTATTATTTCGTTATTTTTTAACAAGTTATATTTTTATTAATATATTTTAAGTCAGGTACTTTTGTATATCTGATACAATGTTAATTGAATTATTTATTTACGAACAAATTATTCTTAAATCTTAACTTGAGTATCAACTTTTCGTTTGGAGGACTATAATATGTATACATAAGTAGAAATTATTTAGTTATATACATATATTACAGTTTTAACTATACAAAAATATGCTTTAACGGTATCTTTGCAGTGGAATCCTATCCTATCCTGTGCATAATTCCAAATTATCATGACAAATATTGATTTGAGGCATCACTTGATAAATTGAAATAGATTTAATACCATCAATACCATCATTAACTGGTATATATCACTTAATCAATATTATATTAGAAGCAAATATATGGTTTGATTTGTCAAACAGAACAAATTACAGTACTTTTACCACGCTCGTGGTAATACTGAAAGGTGTATCGAAAATTCTCGGAGTAACGATTACAAGCTTTAAAAAAAATATATAAACAATGTACGTCTCTTTATTTTTAATAAATGGTACGTTATCATCTGCATAATTTTTTGGGTAATTTTCTCACATCCACATTCATATGTAATTCAATTTCATATGCTAACTAAGAAAAAAGTATTCTATAAGGTTTTTTGCCAGCGGTATATCTTTATTGACAAAACACTACAGCTACTACAGCGAAAGCATGTAGACAACCTACAAGCCATTGCTGGCTCACAGGCATTCCAAATGCTCTTATAATAATTATTTTGTGGGTTCAAAGAAACGTTTTGTACTTCCAGAACGTTATTTTGAATTCAGATCAATCGGTTTCTAAAGTAGAATCCTGGGCGTAGCGAAAATTCAATATATGCTTGCAAATTTTTTTTTGCGTCAAGTGACACACTCTATTTTTCATCACTACCTCAGAGAAATTAAATACTCAAAACTCGATGTATAGACAATATTATCAATCAGTAATGATAATTTTATTAAATATCTTATAAGTATTCAAATATTTAACTACTAACTATAATAGCATGCTGGGCACGCTGCCATCTGGTAGTGGGCTGGAGCATTTGGACTGCCTGTGAGTTCTGTAATGACTTGTAGGTTGTCTAAATGCTTTCACTCTTGTAGCTGTAGTGTTGTATATAGTTCGTAGTATTTTGTTAATAACGGCATAACGATGGTAAAATAAAAACCTAATATATCAGAAGCTCGAATGTGGACCAACGAGAACAGAGAAAACTCAAACTACCATAGGAGCCAAATTAAAATTTTGCTCCTGCTGTCCGCTAACGCCATTTAAAGGTTTTCGAACACAAGATGAAAAATAATTATGCCATTCAATTATAACATTTCATGCTACGCTATAATGGGTTAGTCGACATTTTTTAATACACCCGTTTGTTATTTTTTTTTGTAACAACATACTACAAACTAATAACAACACTACAGCTAATACAATGAAAGCATTTAAGCAACCTAAAGGCCAGTGTAAGCCTGCGAGCAGTCTAAATTCTATGATATATGTATCTATCATGTGTTTGATATTGATATGACATGACATTTTTTGCGTTTTTTACGTTTGTTACAAGCAAATAAATGTTTGTATTGAGATTATTTTCATTTTTAATTGGAATTGTAACAACCACTTCTACGGATTAATTCGCGTATATTTTAAGTATTTTTGTATCGAATTCCAACAAAGTAGCATTTCAATTCATCACACGTATTTTATAACAACATGTTAAAAACTTATAAGTCCGTAAAACATTTTTATAACAACATGTCAAAGGCTTATTAGTTCGTATAATAATGTTTAACAATATGTTTAAGGCTTATGAGTTCGTAAAACATTGTTTTTATAACAACAAGGCGCAGGCTTATGAGTCCGTAAAACATTGTTTTTATAACAACAAGGCGCAGGCTTATGAGTTCGTAAAACATTGTTTTTATAACAACAAGGCGCAGGTTTATGAGTCCGTAAAACATTGTTTTTATAACAACAAGGCGCAGGTTTATGAGTCCGTAAAACATTGTTTTTATAACAACATGTCAAAGGCTTATGATTATGATTCCGTAAAACATTGTTTTTATAACTACAAGGCGCAGGCTTATGAGTCCGTAAAACATTGTTTTTATAACAACTTGTCAAAACTTATGAGTTCGTAAAACATTGTTTTTATAACAACATGTCAAAGGCCTATGAGTCTGTAAAACATTGTTTTTATAACAACATGTCAAAGGCCTATGAGTCTGTAAAACATTGTTTTTATCGATGACAAAAGGCTATCATTTATTAATTAAAGTATTCATACATTTTAATAAATAAGTAAACCTTAGAAATGTTCCACTAAACTCAGTATTATAATTCATTACTATGTAAGCGTAACGTAATTTAAATGTTGTACGATATAATAATATTACTTTGTGTTGATGCGAGTTGTAAAATTGCTAATAGGTGCCAATATATTTCTCGTCATGTCTACTCTCATATATGTTAGTGTGAAAATGAATGTCTGTTTTTGTTTGTCATTGTTACCTATTCATGCATTATCCGCATTCGGATAGATATGTAAGAAGTTTGCCTCTACCACTGCCTGTATTTAACTCACTAAATTTACGATAGATCTTAATTTATTGAATAGTTTTATATTTTCAAAACTTATCCGGGTTAAATCGCGGACAGGAGAGAGATGAAGTAAAATATTTTTAATTTATTTTTAATGAGCTTGTGTCAAATATATCAAGGAATTAAAATCGATAGGCGCCATTCTAGATACTTTAAACTCAACTTTACTTAGAACGGTGACAATTCGTTTAAAAACGACACCGGTCGATCTTTTTCGATATATCTCGAAAACGACTTGGTCTCGGAACGCGTGAATTAGGCCCTCCGAGTGTGTGACCATGCTTTTGTATTTTTTGATACCAGACCTGTCCGCGACTTTATCTGTAGGCTGTCGGGAATTTTGTGTTGAGTAGGGGAATGTGTTCTAAGCCTGTAGTTCAGAGAATATCTTAATGTTATCTGAACTACAGGCCAATTAGGTTCCTTTTATTTATTCGTACTGGAGTTTTGGCGAGATAGATTACAAACATGACATATTTTACGCAATGTGTGGACGTGTTTTGTGTCATAAATAACTTAATGAATATTTACTTTTAAACATTAATTCTATGATGCTTAAATAAGTATTGGCTGCTAACACACTTGTCACATTAACGATCGATTTGTATACGAAGTAGGTACTCGTATAATTATGAAATAGTATGCTTTCGATTTCATAAATCTTCATGACGATGTTTTAATCGAAATGCGTTGAGAATAGTTTTGGCTAGGTAATGTTCTTTTCTGACTGAAACAATATATTGGAAATGCTTCAGTTCAAATCAAAATGTTAAGACATAGCTCTGCAAACAGCGAAGTGAGGCCGAATGAAACCATGCCTCACTGTGGAATAATTATTAAAGACCAGTAAGCAATGAAACTGAGTTCAAGTACCTGTGGCTCAAGAATTTCAGCCTCCTCGTCCTCTCTATTATATAAAAAAAACTACATATGCTCTGGATTGCACATTAAATAATATTGTGTAGCAGCCATATTATATTTCTTATTTCTATTTGTGTTCATTTATGAATGTATAGCTAAATATACATAGATAAATACGTATCATGAACAAATTCTATTGAATCTTTGATTTTATATTAAGAGTTTGAATTTTTAGTATATATTTATTCTTAGAAATAATTACGTAACTTTATCTAGTTTAATACTAGTCTCTATTAGTGTATTTTTTTCACATATTTGTATTTTTTTATATTTTTAATGATAATTTAATTAGGTATTCCAAATGCAATAATGACCTACTAACGTATTAAGTAGTACGAGGCATTAATGTGACTGCCTTTTTAAGATACACATAACTATGTATTAAAGCTGTTGTACATCAAATCTTCTCAGCACCTCTACTCTAAGTTATTTAAATGTGAGCTTTATATCGTGTCTAATAAGGTTAATTTTAAAAATTATGTGAAAGTTGTATACGATTACGAGCTGCCTACGCGTCGAGTTGACGGAATATTTTACTTCACAAAACTTAATAATAATATATACTTACTATTAATAAAATGTATTTTATTAAAATGAAATTCTCGTGAGTTCAGTGTTACATAAACAATACGAAAAATAAATCTGGTGATAATTCCGCTTATATTGCCTGCTCAGCCGAAGGTACGACAGAAATGAACGTAGCCTAGCCGGAATAGTTTTCGACGCGTTTCGATTTTACACGAAGTATCTTCAGGAGATCTTGACTTTCGAGAATCTCAATCATACGCTCGAAGTATCGAGACCTGAAAATGCTTTGTGTACAAAAAATACTAATCCCGCTATGCTACGTGGCGTGCCTGACGTTTTGCCGGATTATCTGCAAATGTAGGCGGCATTTTCGCTAGAGATATATATATATATTCAAATTTTTCATCAAATCTTTTTTTTTGTTTGTACTACTGATTTTCGAAAAGTAACACTTGAATCAAGCGTTACTTCAATCTTACTTAGAAATGTTTTTCTTAGTCTTCCGGTGTTGAGACGATATGATGTGCGATGGGCTCTACGCCTACCATGTAATCTTCATAAGATAATAATATAAAACCTAATAAAAGTATTGATACTGTAACCATATTAAGCCTTAAATGAGAAAGCGTGATAGCTAGAATCAAATTGTAATACATTAGGTTAAACGAATTACCCCAGTAAAGTTTTCTTAAGTAGGTGTATTTGTGTTGATATGGTATATAAGATGTAGTATATTATGTACTGTCATAAAATAAAGGAACAAATAATTTTATTGAACTTAAACTACTTTAAATATTTTCTATGTCAGCCATACTTCATTTGTTGTTCCAAATCAAAGACGTGAAATATATTTGTTAACGCTTAACTCGAACGGCCGACTTTGATCAAACTCGAAAATATGCTTAATTTATAATAATTTATTATCATTTTCACTTTTCACGAATAAGCCACGTCAACTTGCTTATTATATAAACTGGTTTACTGCAGTGCCTATAATAAGCAACTTATAGCAATAGCCTATGCGTTTTGAAAGAAAAATCTGTATGCAAAATGATGTTACCAAAACATTATCTCCAATTGTTTTTGGTCTATCTAAATGTACTATGAATGAATAATTCCAGTAAGAATGACTTTACACCAGAACTGTGTAAAGAAGCAGAGCGGTGGACGCGGCAAAATCCTACTATAGGATAACTTCATGTATGTAGTCTGGGACAGTGAAGCTATATAATAACCACTCCTCAACCCTGTATACCTCTGTAAAAATAAATCTAAAAATAAATGTATACTGCAATAACGATTATTATCAATATGATAACTTCATGTATTTAGTCTGGGACATTGAAGCTATATATCACCTCTCCTCAACCCTGTATACCTATAGTAACAAGTAACATCTAAAATAATACGGACTGAAATTGTTGTGTGTAAAACATACATGTATACAGCAATAACGATTACTATATTATTTATAGGATAACTTTATGTATTTAGTCTGGGACAGTGAAGCTATAAATAACCACACCTCAACCCATACCTCAGGTAAAAAGTAACATCTAAAATAATAACGACTGAAATTGTTGTGTGTAAAAAAATAAATGTATACTGCAATAACGATTACTATATTATTAATAGGATACCTTCATGTATTTAGTCTGGGACAGTGAAGATATAGATCACCGCTCCTGTACTTTGTATAGGTACCTCTGGTTAGAAGTAACATCTAAAATAATAAGGACTGAAATTGTTGTGTGTAAAATATAAATGTATACAGCAATAACGATTACTATATTATGCTCAAGACGGGGTGATTGCAGCAAATCGAATATAATACATTGAACTAAATAACGGCTTTCAGTATCCGAGATATTGTAAGTGTTTCGAGGAGCCATTGAATGCAAATGGCTAGTAGTATATAATATGTTCAGCACGTCTGGACGTGTTCTGGACGTCTTCAGACCGATGACGATACTATATCTGTATAATACTCGCAGCTCTCGAACATTATATTGTGACGTATATCGGACTTAGCTGTAGATTTATATGCATAATAATATGTTTTAAGTTAGTATACATAACAGCGTTTTGTAGTTCAATATTCAATTTATTATTAAAATGGAATGTAAGAGCTGGGCGGTCTTATCAAGATATTTCATTTAGACGCGTAAGAATTAGATTTTGTGTGATCTTGATATTGATATCCAAAATTAAACAATGTGAAATAATTCCACTCGACGGATACCAAACATGAAATTTACGAACCCAAGGTTACATTTACTTACATTATGGGATAATCTTAGTAACTTTTGTGTATTTTCCTGTCTGATTGTATTTATTAAACGCCAAAATCAAATTAACATCTGTCGAAATCAGATAGCGTGATAGATTTCAGATAATAAAATACAGCTGTTACATCCTGTATGCCATTCGGCCTATTTTCATTGATAGTAATGATATCAATGTCGATTCGTTTTTTGTGAAAGCCAATAACTGAAACTACATGCGAGAAAAATGTATTTCATTGTAAAAAAAATGTTCTGCGTCATTATTAAGCCCTATAGGTACATGGTTAAATTTAAACATTCTCGTAGGTCAAATAATTAAATATAATTACTGCATAAGAAGTTAGTGAGAGGATTGAACAAAATGTATCGCTATTATCAAGGATATATAATTAAAAGCATAACCTTACAATTAACCTATACTGATTTCCTAATACAACCTTGTTAGGAAGAACTTATAAGATCAACACAATGATAACTTTTAGTCCTATTAGTTTGGCCCCTGACTCTCTTGGAGAAAATACTCGTAGTACTAATACTCTTCAAAACTCCTGAGTCCGTTCACGACCTGACCAATTCAGCTTGGTCGAAACGTCGCGGTAAATACACATGTTTTTTTATCGTTATAAGTCCCGTTATATACTTATAACTAAATGCTCAACTCTTTTCATATCGGTCTAAGCATGATTCCTTTTAGCATATAATAGTCAAATGATTGTGTACTTATCTCTAATGATGTTATTGTATTTAGATTGAATATTATTTATTGATTTAAAAACTTAATGGAACACAACATATTGCTTTCATTAGTCAGAATAATGAGTATGGAACAACTTCTTTACTTTGTACAGTGGGAAGGCATATTGCTAATGCTATCACCTTCTATAAGGAAAATATGTCGCCTATCACTTAACGGTGTGTTCTGTCTTTGTTTGCCAGTTTTCATTCTAGGTTAGCCTGAACATATTCTTCGAATGCATCGTTACTTACTAACTTTAACGTTAAATTACAGGTACATGAGCCCGTTAGGTCTCATGTACCTGTAATTTAAACTATTTCTCAAAGTGACGGGCGCAGTGCAATTCATGACTTGCGATGAAATGCATCTGTTATAGGCAGAGGTACGCTTAACATCAGGTGGGCCTCGAGCTTGTTCCGCCACAATAACATGTAATATAGTTTTCAAAGACTATTTAGTTGTCTAAGACTATATAGTTATCAAAGACTATATAGTTCCCAAAAACTATATAGTTGTCAAAGACTATTTAGTTGTCAAAGAATATACTATATGTGTCAAAGACTATATAGTTGTCAAAGACTATAGTGTAGATTCTATGCAAATTATCTAAACTTAAAATTCTAGGTAGTTATGGTAGTTATTATTAGGTTGTAGCTAAAATTCAAATTCGTATAATGTTTGCGAATGACAAACCTTAAAGTTGACTTTGTGTTCAATTGCGGGTATGTTTAACGTGAATTTTATTGTGAACAGAATAAGAACTATAGTTGAGAGATTTTTTATATAGATAATTTGTGTAGAATCGACAGCTATATATATTAATATATGGATACATTAATTATATATACATATATACTCATATTTTGCTTTGAAGATACATGACGTGTAATTATTTTGTGTTTCATTGAAAAGTAACTTGCAATATGTAGATTTTAATTACCTATGTAACGTGTTAAACGTTAGTTATTTCCATTCATAAGAATAAAGAAAATAAGTAATATAAATGTAGGAAATGTCGGGAAGTGTATGTATTCACTTGTTAATATTTTGTAAATGTAATGTTACATCAAAAGCATCTTTAGAACTATATTTATAAATCTGTATAGAATGAACTTAAATAACTATTATTTTTAATAGCGCGGAATTAACAAATGAATACATAGCTAAAGGATTGTTCGATGCAAGTTAATGGCGGTTGTGAAGTAAGCGAAAATCGCTGCGCAGAAGCAATTTTTAGTTCAAGCGAACAGCAACCTTATATGTACCTTACTTAGGTATAACATGGTTTAATAAAAAAATTAATCGAATCGAAAACGTGCCGCCTATATATACCTCTTACTCGCACACTATACACAGCATTATTGTTAGAGTGAGAGGTTTAACGCCGCCATTTTCGTTTCGATTAGTTGCTTTACGGGATTATGCATAGTCTGCGCCTGCAGCGCACTTGCTGAGTGCTGCACATAACCGCCATAATGAGTATAATCGCTTCGAAAACTGATGTATTAACTTAGGTAAACAATTTAGTGCTTAGTAAATAATAACTAGATAGGAGACTCTTATGTGATGGATTTATAGATTTCTTTATAATTTTGTAAATAATATTTCAAATAGTTTTATTATGCGAACAATAAATACCTTCTTCCGAAGAAATCTTTCATTATTATTTCTTTACCCCTTACATACTTAAATTTTTATGGTAAGTAGGTATTTGTAAATTTTTCAGTTTCCATAGAACTTTTTGTGATCGACAAACAGTCTCTTGTTATACAAAAAATTGCTTTGGTGAATTGAAGTTTTTGAGTGCGAAGTTTTATATTCTTAGTAAGCCTAAGTAGCTATGAATGTTCGAAGGGTGAATATGAATGAGTGAAGGGAGGTTAGATTTATACACCTACCTGCTCGGAAGTGTGAAGCCTGTAGGTATATGACGTTGATTTGAATAGCCGTGATGTAATCGTGTAATTTCTCTTCGCTTCACAAACTTCGGAATGTTAGGTAAGACTGAATCCAATTTTTGGATGTTCAAAAATATATTTTTTCCTTAGTAGCTAAGATAATTGAACGCATTTTATGAACAGAATGTCACCCCACTAACGTCAGTGTGAGTGGGCTATTGCTGTTCATTTGGTGTATAATAGAGCTCCATAACATCGCAACGCCCTGGATTAGGTACTTGTAAATGTATAGGGTATGCAACCAACAAGAGCATTTCCAAGGAGGGTTGGTAGAGGATTTCGGCCGGCCATAAAAGTGAAGCCACATGTATTTTTTCCGACATTTCAACATAGAATCAACATTAGTTAAGTAGTTGTTAAATTACACTAAAATAACTGAATAAAAATATATGCCAAATGCATATACCTCGATGACATGGTATAATATACCTTTCGTTCATTAATATTATATCAATTGGCTAATGGCATAGCATTATTAGCGATGGCGACATTAGCGTCCAACAGGTAATGATAGGGTGACTAAAAATATATGTGCCTATCACTAAAAAAGGGGATATTTTGTTTTTCACAAAAACGGAACCTACTTAGATCGATTTTAATGGAGAAAAAAAAACTGTTCAGTGTAAGAAGAGTACACTGAACAGTTTTTTTTTCTCCATTAAAATCGAGAGCTCAAGAGTGATTTGAAACAGCATTGTATCGACGTCAACTAAGGTTGACAGAAGTCCGCGATATCCGCGATAGTCCCGCAAGGCGGTGTCTTGTCCCGTGACCAGTAATTTCGCTCTACTGTCCCGGAATTGCCGTGGGGTGCCAGGCTAGAATGTCATCCCCCCATCTCAACCCGTGGATATCGTAAGAGGCGACTAAGGGTAACACACCAGAGGGTGGGCAGCAGCACTTTCTGAGGTAATGATATCTGACACTGCCATCACCAAGCCACCAGCCAAACTTGGGGATTATGGCAAACCCCCCAATATTGCGGGAGGATGTATTCAGCAGTGGACTCTGCGGCCGATACAGTAGGTACAGTCCCGAAATTCACGAATTTTAGGTTTTTTCACAAACATACGGACACCCAAACTATGCTACGCACGGTAGCCACATGCGGGTAATTTCAAAGTTTGTTTAACAGAGCTTTATAAAGTTTTTTCAACAGAGTTTTTTCGTTTGATGTTCTCCAAAGTTTCATGAATAGTTAATAGTAATATAATATGTCACAATAATTGTTATTCCTCTTTTCCTAGGTACTACTGATAATTTTAAGTATATTTATGTACACACACACAAACGGCCGGAATCCGGGGCATGGTTGCACGCGTTGCCTTCACCTCACCTGGGAACTTTGTTAGATGATAGCTCTCTGCGGGTGGCGGTTGCCCGGCGCCTGAGCTGCAAGGTGTGTGAGCCTCATAGACGCACCTGCGGTTCCTTGGTGGGGGCCAATGGCCATCACGCACTGAGCTCACAACGTTGTACAGGTAGGTTTCCGGGTCACCATTTCATCAATGATAGGTATAGTCCGCAGGGCCTTCGTCTCGGCTGTAGTGCCTGTGTGCTAAAACCACCTGGACTATGAGTAGGTCTGATGGTAAAAGACCGGATGGTTTGACATTGGTGCCATGGAAAAACGGGAAGTGTTTGGTGTGGGACGCCTTCTGCGTCAACACTATCGCCGCCAGCCACCTGGGTCGCACCATGTACACTTCCGCAAAGCTACCAAAAAGCGGCTAAAGTACCTACGCAGCGCTGGAACCACATTATTCATTTGTGCCGATCGCTGTGGAAACCATGGGCTGCTGGGGGGCTGAAGCCAATGGTCTTGTATAGGTGAATTAGTTACTTTGAGTCTCGTACCTTTAAAACTTTTGGTAGGTACGCGTAAGAGGACTCTACATTTTGAACCACTCGCGTCGCTCATGGTTCAATCCTACCATCCTTCTCTTGTTCAGGTTTCAAGATACGTACTCAGTACGTTTAGTACTCGCACCAATTAACAACTTTGAAACCTTGCATAACAATTAACTAGGTACCTAGTGTGTTGTCCTTTGTACTGTTAGCATACACATTGTACCTACCGACCCCAAATGAGTGGATTAAGGGTAGCATGGTGATGATGATCTAAGTTTTTACAAGTTTTTTTTTTATTTTTAGATTCACCTGTCCCGAAGTTTGCCATCAAATCTCGCAAATTAAATTTGATCCAATTCCCGGTTTCCGACTGAGCTGAAATTTTGCATAAGTACACGTATAGGTAAATCGCGTGACAATGCAATATTATGATGATGTGGTGCTGATCTGATGATGGAGCTGGAAGGTGGCCAAAGGAACTTCGCAATGAAACGACAAACCTCATCTAGTTTGGGCTCATTTGAATAGTCTTGAAAAGTATATATTAAATTTTTTAGTTTTTTTATTAACAAGAACATAAAAAAATCTTGTTTAATTTAATAATAACAAATACTTTTAAAATATTTTAAGAAAACATCTAATTAATATTTTAATAAAACACTTTAAAAATATAAAAATATATCTAGTGACAATTCCGCTTAATTTTCCTGCTAAGCCGAGGTGACGTCACAAACGCCACGCAGCCAAACCGGAAGAATTTTCGACGGGTTTCGCTTCTACACGAAGCATCCTCAGGAGGTCTTGACTCTTCGAGCGCACGATCGAGAGATTCTCGATCTCGTAGATCTCGTAGAACCGAAACGCGTCGAAAATTCTTCCGGTTTGGCTGCGTGGCGTTTGTGACGTCACCTCGGCTTAGCAGGAAAATTAAGCGGAATTGTCACTAGATATATTTTTATATTTCTTAAGTGTTCTATTAAAATATTAATCTGATGTTTTCTTAAAATATTTTAAAAGGATTGGTTATTATTAAAAATGGATTTCCGCAAAGTAACGCCTGAATCTATTCATTATCTTGTTTAATTTTTTTTTATAGATTTGATAAGGACTTAATTAGTACACTACGTTTCATTTCTTTGAAACAAGGCAGATCAAGTACAAATGAAAGCCTTTTTATGGTTAAACCCTACCTCTCTGAAGTATAATATCTGTCACAAAGCATCTAACCCTGTGTTCCGGCAGCTACCCTTGAGAGTCTGCCATTATTTATACCACAAATTGGTAAAACATAACAGCAACTTTTATTAATGCCATTTGTTTATTCGATCTATTTGAACATACGAGTAGCATAAAAATTTACCGTCTATAAGAACCTAGGGTTCGTCAACAAAAACACCTAATAATGATGATTTACAGTGTTTCTCCCTGTTTACCATCTCTGACCACATGATAATGTGATCAAAATCACAAGGTAAGTACTTACCTTTTGATTTTGATTAAACACTAGCTCATAGGCAATAAATTACCTACTTAATACATTTGTTATCTTGCCCTAGTCTCATGGCTCAACATAAAATTAAATTTTGATGCTTAACTTAACTCTCAGCTTCAACGATATTACACAAGTTTTAAGAGCTTGCCCGCATTTTCTTTCAAAAATTCGAACAACCTCTCATAACTTTTGTAATTTCCTAAAGAAAGTAGTTAGGTAGGTATCGTGGGAAACCTATTTACCTAGGCGGAAGCAGGTCTCGTTACCTATTTAAAAAGGTAGTGTTTATATTGACTTTTCTTACATATTATTATTGAAACCTACCTATGTTATTGTATGTATGTTTGTTAAAAATAATGCATGAATAACAAAATATCTACCAAATTATATGATTCTTCAATTAAATAAATCAAAGTAAGGAATAAACGCATATACTTATTACAAATAGCTTGATTCAGTACCTACTTTCATGGATATGTTAAACTTCTTTAATGTTAAGTGTTAAACGATTTTTGTATTCTCCTGATGCGCTGCCTGATATTTTTATAAAAACTCGTCCTAACTTATTGAAGTGATTTAAAAATTCGGGGATCTTTTCTCCAACACAAGTGTTGGAGCAGTGATGGCTCAGTGGCATTGGCTATGGACTGCCGCGCAGCAGGTCCATGGTTCGAATCCCGCCCAGAGCTTGAGCTTCACCGCATGTTGGAAGGGCATTTTGCGAATGCCCGCCTGGCTAGCGACCACCCTCAAGTTGAAAATCTGTCGCCTGAGGGTGGTAGATATCCAAGCGGGCATTCGCATATGCCCTACCACCATGCTTTATTGCCATCGTAAGACAACAACAGGGACTGATGGCTTAACGTGCCCTCTGAAGCACGTAAGATACCTACCATATGTACTATCTACATTAAAACATATTTTAGTTTTTAGGTTAGTGGTGCCTACTTGAGTATCTACCTATTTTGAGAGGTGTCAGGTGTAGGCAGGACTTTATACACCTAAAGTCCTGCCTCTACTAGTCGCTAGTCCTGTCTCGACTAATAAATTCTTATAAAAATCTTTCTTATTGGTACTCGAGCCACACGGGGCAGAATATCACTGTATATACTCTTAATAATGTCTTATCGAAAATACTTTGGCCGAGGCAGCGCTATATAGGTACCTAATTAAAATGTGCACGGGTGAACTATCAGGCAGATGCTAGTAGAGAATGAAATACTCTCTAATTTTAAAGTACTTAACTATACCTACTTTATTCTTTTAAATAATTATACTTATTACTATTTTAGATCAAGGACGTAACATAACTTTAAAGTTTCTCGCTACAGACACATTTCCATGATTTTCCGACGTACAAACAAATTATGAAAGTAGATTCCGGCTTGGCTGAAATATCGCTCTTCTGCATTCGCAGTGAAATATTAAAGTCATCTGCAACGCTTGTTACGTTGCTACCTAACAACCTACTTACATATCGCTGTCTGGTGCAGCTTGACAGGAGAAACATTACAACTATAACGTAGAGACGACTTTCAAGTAACATATAATAGACCTTACAACATAATCGTATAAACCTCGTACCAATATCTAGTCTTTTAAAGCCTTGTGTGCAGTTCGTCACTAGGGGCGAAATCATATTTTATAGGCAGAGTTGTTCTTGAGAATCATGTTCTAATTTTTGTATATGTCTCTTGATAGTTATAAACATTTTTTATTCATTAATGAAAAGGCCTAAGCTGTATGTCAAACAAATTGATGATTTTTTGAAATTATTGATGCGTACTGTCAATATTCACATGGCCTTAATAAACACGCTTGCAACAATATGTCCGAGCAAATGATATGCTTACCGTACCCTTCGAAAGTACATACTTCCTAACGTACACGTTCGAAGGGTATACTTATAAATTATGACTTATTATTAACCATTTATTGCTGTCATAATTACATGTACATTAGATGAAATACATTAATGAGTTTCCGAGTAAGTACAATTTACCCTTGCGAGTGTTCAGCTTAATTATTTATAGAATCGAAGCGCTCGTAGCGAAGTTTACTAAGCTGTTCTTAACCGATCAGCAAAGTTAAGCAACGTCGCACGCGGTCATGAGTTGGATGGGTGACCGCTAGTGACAATAATACTGAGCGCTGCCGTGCTTCGGAGGGCACGTTAAGCCGTCGGTCCCGGTTGTTGTCTTAGGATGGCAGTCGTTACAGCATGGTGGTAGGGCATTTTGCGAATGCCTGCCTGGCTAGCTACCACCCAGTAGAAAATCTGTCGCCAAGCACCTAACGGTGTGTTCTGGCAGCTGTCCTTGAGAGCCAGTACTTCTAGGTTAGCCTGAACAACATCTTCGACCACATCATCACTTACCATCACTTGAGATAGTGGTCAAAGGCTAACCTATCAGGCATAAAAAAAAAATTAAAAAAATTAAATATCAAAATCCACATGCATTAATATTATTCTATGTTTTAATTATTACGGACATATTCTTGTTAATTTAATTTATTACGTTAACGTTTAAATCTTTAAATAATGGTCACAATAATAAGCCAATTATGTAAAATAATTAAGTATCTGATTATGATGAAATACCATGTTAATTTGATTTTAGCTACATTACGATCTGCGGCACATTATATTTAAGTATGCGCAAGTATGCTAACCTCGGTATGGGTTACATATTTGAGCCGTTTGGTGTAGAGACGTTGGGTCCGTGGGGACCGGGAGCTTATCTTATTTTCCGAAATTAATCAGAGCGCTTGGTCGATGCGACGCGTGATGAAATGCTGGCACCTATTTGGCTCATTCTAAGAATAAGCAATGCAATTCAACGGGGCACGCTGCCAACTGATAGTGGGCTAGAGCATTTGGACTGCCTATGAGTCCAAATGCTTTTATTGTAGTAGCTGTAGTATTGTAGTAGCTGTAGTGTTGTATATAGTTTGTAGTATTTGGTTAATAAAGTTAAAGTAATCTCAGTAAGAAATTGTTTGGATTCTTATGAGAATAATAAATATTCTGAAGCCGTAACATTAGTTGAGCCTCGTGAGTGTTCCTTCAAATCACATTAAAGAAAACGACTTAAATGTCTATATTGAGTATAGGTCTATAATTATTTTACCCTATATTTGAAATACTTATACCAGTAACCACGGATTTCCTAAAGCCGTGTAATCTAAAGTAAAGTATCTAAGCATGATCATGATTTCAACCTTTATATTATAAATACCTAATAAGGTAAAGGTGAACTTATAAAGGGTACTTACCTTCATTAAGGTACTAAGCGATCGTTTTTAATGGTGTGTTTTGTTATAGCTAAGTTAGTTATCTCTTATAAGCATCGACCGCTTTGTTCTAGTCTAGTGTCATCCACATTCGTATGCACCCAAAATATGTTATATAAGTAAGTAGTTATGAATGGTTATGATATACATACATAATGTAATAAATGTGCAGTGATGGCTCAGTGGCATTGGCTATGGACTGCCACGCAGCAGGTCCATGGTTCGAATCCCGCCCAGAGCTTGAGCTTCACCGCATGGTGGAAGGGCATTTTGCGAATGCCCGCCTGACTAGCGACCACCCTCAAGTAGAAAGTCTGTCGCCAAGCACCGAAAGGTGTGTTCCGGCAGTAGTCCTTGAGAGCCAGTGAAATTACAGGCACAATGAGACTTAATAACTATGTCTCAATGTGACGGGCGCAGTGCAATTCGTGAGTTGTCATGAATTGCAACTGTTATAGGCAGAGGTTAGTCCACTTAACATCAGGTGGGTCTCGAGCTTGTTCCGTCACAATAAAAAAAAAAAAAAAAATTAAGGCCACCAAGACCTTTTCATTGAAACCGGAGTTAAGTTGTGTTTATGTGCTCTAGTTCTGAGAATTAGTCAGGGATCCCAGTGGAAAGCCTATTGATATAAATTAACTATTGTAAAACAGTGTCTCTTAAAAAAAAAAGGCGGTGTACGTCACGCATCTACGTACCCGTTCAGGTGTGATGAACATAATGTAGTTTTGGTAAGGTTTCTATACCTTCCATTCATTGATTATACCGATTAGAGTACAAATATGAGTAATTCAGGCGATAGTTCTAAGGCTTGAACAATAACCTGTCATTTAAATGTTATCCGAAACACCCCTGAATCCTAATTAGACATACAATCACGTATTTCAATCACTAACGAATGAATTGTGCGCATATTGGCAGGACAAGAGATATGATTAGGGGTGGCCACACGCCACGGCACGATATTGTTAGATGCATACTAATTCAACGATATCGAATTTCGATGCTGCATTTAAATGTATTCCGTAACGAATTTTAATTTTTAAACGAAACGGATTTTTTTACTGAATAAGAAAAATTCATTAAACTCGCGATCGTACTTTGTCGTTTATCCGAGGGAGAGTCCTAAGCATCATCACCCCATTTATTTCCGTGTAAGTAGTAAGACCACGAAGAAAAAAAACTAGTAAACAGGCAGCAACACCTGGAAAAGTTCAAAATGCATAATATACGCTCCCACTAAGCACCACAAAAGGAAATTTTAAGCTGCATATAAAACATAATTAATATTAAAAACCGTATAATAAAATTGGTGATTTACAAATGACGGAAACCCTTGGGATATTCCACCTGCCAAATCACCGCCAGTCACCTATGTAATACATATTGTAATACTTTTATAATAGACTTACTAATAATTAGTTACAATTGTAAAAGAGTAAAAAGAGACATATAAATATGAGTTTCTTGCCCGTTCTTCTCGAAGTGGCTCTATACCATTTTTTCTGAACACGTCAGTAGAATATTTTAATAGTAAAATTTTAATAGCGACGTTTGTCAGTACGAAAGACAAAATGTAGTATCTGATTATAACGCTAACTCTATCTAGTTTGAGTTTGGCTTCTCATCAAAAATATCCTGAGTATATCTATCAACTCCAATTCAATTATTATCCAATATGTTAATCACTACTGATTGCTGTGCGTCAAATTGATATTCACCAGAGTTCAATTTATAACCCCATAACTGAAACCACACATTTTCCATTGCCACCGGAATTTAATAAACAGTCCGACAAACGTGAATGTATTTATATGCAAAATCATACGCTTTGTAAATGTTTAGAATTTCGAGCATTTCTGAGTTTCTCTAAATCAAATTTTAGTCAGGACGGCGGCGCGGCGTGTCTTCAGGGATTGGCGGTTTTTAGATTTTAACAGAAATGTTATTATTTTTATAAATTGTTATTATTTTCATCCAGGGTTACTTAAACATAAAGATAAAAATAACCTTTATACCAAGATCGAGAGTTCCGCATCATTTTGTTATAGAACATACAATAATACTATACATTTTGTTCTACTAATAAAGTGTGTTTTCTTTCATATCAGTTCAGTTGCATGAGCTCAAGCGTGACTGAAAACTTAACCGTCTTGTACTAACTGACTTCAAAAAAGGTTCTTAATTCGAATTTTTATTTGTATGCTTTACCTCATATCTCTTTACAGGTGCATGACACCATTTTGATGATTTTATATGCGAGAACTGGTGCTGGTGGTGTCGTGTGAATCCCATTTAAAATTGGAAGAGTACCTATTTGATTTATCCCTAATAATGCGTATTTTATGTACGAAAACGGTTTTTATTTTTAAAATTTAATTATTTTGTTGTTAGAAGTAGTTTGACGCTCGTTTTCACGATATAGCAAAATGTATTTATGCTGTATTGTTTTGAACGTCAATGGACTCGATTCCAGTAAATATTTTATTAATCTTTTTAGAAAATGTAAAGGCATACTAATACACTTTTTAAATAATAACCTTTTTTTCAATTTATTTGAATCGGGGGCTTGCCTTCTTTAACAAAATACTACGAACTTTATACAACACTACAGCAAAATACCACAATGAAAGTATTTAGATAACCTACAAGTCATTGCAGACTCTCAGGCTGTCCAAGTGCTGCAGCCTAGTACCAGTTGGCAGCGTGCCCAGCATGCTGGAAGGCGCAGCATTGCCCCGTTGAATTGCAATACTTATTTGTTGAGCCAAATAGGTGATCACGCGTCTCATCGACCAAGCGCTCTGATAAGTTTTGATTTATTTATTTAATTTTGATTTTAATTGGTTTATGCTGTAAATTGATATAAATGCTGAATTTTGGCACTGCACTCTTTTGGTGACGCACCAACGAGACAGTTTACATCTATATAAGATTTATTAAAAATAAGTAACAAGTACTTTAAAGTCCGGTGGAGTTATATAGTCGACAGCGGAAAAAAACAGCCTAGTTCTCCCTAACAAATAAAGTATTGATATCAAGTTGTTTATCAAATAATATCAGATTCATGACTGCATTTTCAATAAAGGTGCTTAAATTTTGTCTGTAGGGTCATACCGTAACAAAACTATTTCAATCAAAAGATAAACTTAACATGTTTTATTGTAAAACATGTTTTCCAAATCAAATTATTTCAAGGCTCAAGACCCGTCGTGTCTAATTATTGTGTCATCTGATTACAGGCCCCTTTCGTCGGAGTACCTAAACTGAAAAGTGCTATAAGTTAAAAAAATATTATTAAAATAATTCTAAAATGTTTCTCATACATTGATGAAATTGAGAGTGTGTTGTATAATTTTGTGTTTGTGTAAGAGAAATTTTAGTATAAGATATATACAATTTAGGTATGCGAAGAAATTGTTAATGTAATTATATAGAGTGCACAATTACTTAATGTGCATTATTACTCAACACTGTAACAAGACAATTCTGTATGTATAGCATATTTTAAATAAAATTATACATAAGTATATCAACGATAGTTTCTTGAATTTTTGTAATAATGACAAAGAGTTACTGATTTAAGGACTTTATGGCCCAATAACTATCAATATCGGTGTGCACAAACAAACTCGTTGCTACGCTTACCTTGCACTTGTCCGTGAAGCCAATTCCCCTATCGGTTTCTGTGTTCAATTCAATCTTCGGTCAACATATCCGGGGTCTGTCAGTACGGACTTCTTGCTAATCAATCAAACGGGCTATTAGAGCTTCTACGGCGGGGATAAAGTGGATATAGTTTATATATATATATTCTTTATAACTTGTTTGTATATACGCGTTTAAATAGGTATACGTACGCTATGTTCTTACTTTAGTGTATAAACGAGTTGGTCCGGTAATCTCGTTATTGTCCGCTGAGATAGGTCATAATAATTGCATTTGTACTCCTTGTTCTGTTGCTCGTCATCTCACTACACATGTTTTCCACATAATATGCACATTCTATTTCACGCAGTCAATTCCATCTATCCCTTCTTTAGACTTTTTTGAAGCAGTGATGGCTCAGTGGCATTGGCTATGGACTGCCGCGCAGCAGGTCCATGGTTCGAATCCCGCCCAGAGCTTGAGCTTCACCGCATGGTGGAAGGGCATTTTGCGAATGCCCGCCTGGCTAGCGGCCGCCCTCAAGTAGAAAATCTGTCGCCAAGCACCTAACGGTGTGTTCCGGCAGCAGTCCTTGAGAGCCAAAAAAATTACAGGTTAATGAGACCTAATAACTGGACGTTTTTTTTTTTTTTTTTTTTTTTTTATTATTGTGACGGAACAAGCCCGAGGCCCACCTGATGTTAAGTGGACTAACCTCTGCCTATAACAGACGCATTTCGTCAGCGATGAATTGCACTGTGCCCGTCACACTGAGACGTCCAGTTGTTAGGTCTCATTAGCCTGTAATTTTTCTGGCTCTCAAGGACTGCTGCCGGAACACACTGTTAGGTGCTTGGTGACAGATTTCCTACTTGAGGGTGGTCGCTAGCCAGGCGGGCATTCACAAAATACCCTTCCACCATGCGATGTAGCTCAAGCTCTGGGCGGGATTCGAACCATGGACCTGCTGCACGGCAGTCCATAGCCAATGCCACTGAGCCATCACTGCTTCCGTCTCAGTGTGACGGGCACAGTGCAATTCGTCGTTGACGAAATGCGTCCGTTATAGGCAGAGGTTAGTCCACTTAACATCAGGTGGGCCTCGGGCTTGTTCCGTCACAATAAAATACAAAAAAAAAAAAAAACTTCTACCCTTTGGAGTTTACGGATCCATTTCCATCCGTATTCATACTGAACACCTTTTTCGGTATATTCTTCTCTTCTCTCTTCTCGTTTCTTTAGGCCTCATGACGTGCCCTTATTACTACCGACTTTTAGTCTTCACGTCTCATCGCACCCAACGTATGTACGTACGTACATACCTATAGGATTTCACAATAGTTTTTAGCAGAAAGTATTATCTGACGTATTGGCATTTCATTCTGATAAGAACATACTGCTTGAAAAAAAAAAACAATTATCATTATAGTATATTCTTGTTAGGTGACAGTTTACTACTGCACCCCGCTATATCTTCCTGTGGGAGTAGCTAATATGAGGAAACGAAGGATAGAAGGTGAGCAGCAACACCTGAATTTTACCCAGCGATCGCCCAAGTTGTCTATATATCAAGCATGGGGATTATGACAATCTACCTAATGGGTGAGGCTTTGTTCAACGGTCAACGATATAGTTGTTGATCTGATGTGAGCTCCAGCTTCCAGCTCTAATGGACTTTGGGCCACCGTCTGAAAAAGTGAGTAACCAGTACCGTCCATCCTATTTGGCTCAAAGAATAAGCATTGCAATTCAACGGGGCAATGCTGCCAGCAAGTGGGCTAGAGCATTTGGACTGTCTGTGAGTCTGCAATGGCTTATAGGGATCTAAATGTTTTTATTGTAGTAGCTGTAGTGTTGAATGTAGTTCGTAGTATTTTGTTATAATACATAGAATGATATTGATATTATTTCATATATCTACATACATACAATTAAGTAGTAAAATTTGTAAATATTTTCAAAACTTATTTTAAGTAGATTTTGAAACAATGTTGGTGCTATTGGCTCAGAGGCAAATCTATAGACTGCCGTGCACGCAGCGGGGAGCAGCAGGATGCTTCACTATATTTGGTAGAAGGATATATAACCGTAGGTTGAAGGCTTTCTTACAGCGAAGCGCTTGTTGGGCTTGGCTCTTTTAGGAACCCAAAAGAGCGAAGACGGGCATTACAACAGCCCTTAAAAGAAAAAAAGTATTGTTGGTTTTGATTACAGCTTGTACATTATTAATCGAAGTTTTCATTATTTCTTAGTTAGATTATATAACTACCACCTTCAACTTTCAAGCAGGTTATGGGTCTTATTTGCCAAGTCCTTACTTGCGTGTTTTAATAGTTATAAGTATTTGAATGCTAGTAATAGTAGAGGAGACGTAGGAGGTCGACCTTCACTCATCTGATATGACATGATCATCTGATATGATGAGACAGATTTTTAATGAAATATAATTTATAAACAAACGCAACTATGATAACTTGCTTATCGAAAAGTTTTCATAGCTATTTTTGATAGAATTAATTTTAATCAAGTTTCTTTCATCACCTCTCTTCTCATAACGGAATGAATTTCATCTCAACTGATACTTTTTAACACATAGAATATGCCTTGGCAGACTTGCATACTTATTTCTGTACATGGCTACCTGACAAGCAGGTGTAAACAGGTAAATCAATATAAGTAACTACACTGATTTGTTAACAAATAGAAGTTTATATCATAAGTAAGACATTTTAATTACAAAACCAATTGTATAGGCTTGCCAACAAAAAATCGTACATGAAATAAAAAATAAAAAATAGCAATGAAAACTTTTTGACAGGCAAGTTATAATAGGCATGTTTGTTAATAAATTATATTTGACAAAAAATATGTCTCATCAATTATCTGATGTGTGAAGGTCGATCTTCACCGGCTCTTCGACTATAATTCTAGGTTTACTATTGTAGCCCACAACATAATATTACCAATAGATGTGAAATGGTCAAAGCCTGTGTATACTATCAGCTGATAAAAGAAAGACATGTGTTACGATTACCATTAGTTGCTAACGCAGACGAAAATGTTCTAAATCACCTATAACACATAACGACTGTGGATCATTTAGATTTATGCGTTTTGGCACAGGTATTTGAGTTAATAATTATTATTAGTGTAAAAGTGTTTACCAAACTTGGTGTTGTAAGAAAATGGACTTGTGGATTAAGAAATCAGGTAATTTCACTAACTTGGCGGTACATTTTGTGCTACAAGAAATGAATCATCAAAATCGAGAGGAAGTGTTAAAAACTAATTTAATTTGTTAAAACTGGAGATTTTACAGTTCATAGGAAGTCTTTTCTGGTTAGGGTGGTATGTTGTGGTATGGTGGCAGGGCATTTTGCGAATGCCCGCCACCATACCACAACATACCATACCACAGCTACCATCCTCAAGTAAAAAATCTGTCGACAAGCACCTAACGGTGTGTTCCGGCAGCTGTCCTTGAGTCTGTTAAAAATAATTTATTTCATGAAACTGGAGATATTACAGTTTAAAGGAAGTTGACTTTATGAATCTGGAGATATTACAGTTTACGTATTCCTCATAGTATTAGTTTATCCCATATTTTGATCTCCTCCGCCGAACCAGTATGAGCTTCCCCGCTTGGTGAAAGGGCATTTAGTGAATGCTCGCCTGGATAGCTACCAAGTAGAAATTCTGTCACCAAGCAACTATGTTAGATGAGATGATGGGCGCAATGAAGATCGTCACTTGTGATATAAAGCATCTTTTATAGGCAGAAGTTATCGTTAACATCAGGTGGGCCTCGTGTGTTCCGTCACAACCCTATAAAAAATACCTGCCCCTATCTAAGCGGACTTAAACGGTATAAAGCACCTTAAATAAACATTCATTTCCCAAGCTAAGTTAAAAGCGTAAGATGTGAATAAAAGGTGTACCTCAGAGTTACGTATCCACGGACTGGAATGAAATATTCAGGGGTGGAAAGGGTACGTACTTGCTCAGGAGAGCAGTAATTTAAACAAATATTATTTCACCACGTGTTTTATGCATGACTTCGCAAGGTAAGGTTGGTATTACGTATAAGTACTCAGAAGTTCATGGGATCATAGATACTACGGTTATAATAATGTTACAATATTTATCTATATCTATACTTATAATAAAACTGTAACAGATCCAATACAGTACATGGAAGTAATTTTATAAAAAAATTATAACACTCTGCTGCTGACACTGATGCCACACTGTATTTTTTTTATTTGTTTGTCTGTCTGTATCCCGGCCGCGCATCACTCCAAAAGTACTGAATGGAATTCAATGAAACTTAGCATGATTTGATTTCATACTACGAAGAAGGACATTGTACTCGTATACTTTTTATCCCGAAATTCAGCACGTTTCCCTCGGGAAAGGGGATGAAAATCAAAATGTACACTTAGTTGTAATTTATTAACGCGTAGTCCGATTTCATTTTTTTTGTTAGAATAGTGAGGAGTGACCGCGTCACCCCACGGGCAGCCATGTGTCCTGCATGAAATGTGAATAATTAGCCTGCAGGTACGGCAATCGCGAGGTTGCAGGCACTGCTAGATAAGAATATAGATTTTCAAAGGTTCGCTTTTAACATGTTGCCATTATGTTCCAAGATGGGATTAGGTAGAAAGTAAAGTGTTACGATGCCTTAGGTAGGTACTTATATTTATTGACAGTTCTATGTATCACGGTTTTTACGGTAGAACAAAAACGAAAACCGTTAAATTTACACGTTCCTTGTGTGAGGCACTCTTTGTTTTTTTTTATGTTATTGTGACGGGACAAGCTTTAGGCCCACCTGATGTTAAGTGGACTAACCTCTGCCTATAACAGATGCATTTCGACAACACGAATTGCACTGTGCCCGTCACACTGAGACGTACAGTCGTTAGGTCTGATGCGTCTGTTAATTTTACTGGATCTCAAAGACAGCTGCCGGAACATACTGTTAGGTGCTTCGCGACAGATTTTCTACTTGAGAGTGGCCGCTAGAGGCGGGTATTCGCAAAATGCCCTACCACCATGCGGTGAAGCTCAAGGCCGCGGCGGGATTCAAACCCTGGACTTGCTGCGCGGCAGTCCATAGCCAATGCCACTGGGCCAGCACTGTTTCAAAATTTTTAAAACTTACATTTTATCACTCCTCGTTTTATTGGTAATTTTTTCATATTAATATTATTTGTTATTGATTCCCATTTCGCTATACCAACACAAATATTCTGTGAAAATTTTGATTGCTTATCTATTGCGGTTCGAAATATACAGCGTGACGGACGGACGGACAGTCGAGGCTTAATAATAGCGTCTTGTTTTTTAGTACGGAACCCTAAAAAGGAACATAATGGGCTAAAGTTGAATGGTACAAAAACATTCGCCCTTACATATTGAATGCACAGATTATTCGAATCAAGAGCATTTCCAAAGAGAGTTTACAATCAGGCAGGTGGCCATAAAATGTTAAATCTCATTTACAATAATTTTTGTCCTTTAATCGTCCTAGGTATTTATTTTAGCTGAAATATATTTTTGTTCTTTGTTCTTATTTAGTGCTTTGTGTTGTCTGTGTGTCGAATTGTCCAAATAACGTGGCTTTTTATAACTTCTTTAGCATAACTTCTTTGGAGCAAATGTATGAGATAAGTTACAAATTCTCCCTTTGGAAGTGTCAGTAAACATTATCACGTTCAAAACGCGCCAAATCTTCAAGTATTTCTTTTTACATACTTTCATGTCATGATGATAGATTGCGATAAAAATAGAGAGAAAGAGGGCTACAAACATAAAACCTCCTTTACATAAAAAACTAATTATCTATAGACCAGTCACCTTGTAGCATAAATAATACCTTTTGGAGATTTCTTGTCTTTATCAAACGCATTATAGTTTACTCTACGTCATGCGTTGTTTGCAAGGTAACTCTAGTGTCATAGCAAATAAGGGCCCAAATAGCCTCGTGCTTTACCATCACGATAACTTAAAAATAACACGCTCCATGACTTCTTTGAGTAAGATAAGGGTTGGAAGAAGATGACACATGATTTTATAAACCTTATCCTTTCTTTTATTGCTTCTATTTCCGATGCTGATACCTATTCAAAATGATATGTCTATATTGTTTAAATATACGAGTACATCATTGTGGGAAAGGAACTGCCTTCTGCAACACAGTGAAAACTACAGCAGCGGGCAGGGATTTCATCTTTAAATTTATCCAAATTTTTATACAATAGAGATATTTCTATTTGTATGTTTCCATCAACAAATAGCATGGATTCCCAGGATGTGTAGACGGGCACGTTCGCGTGAAGCCATTAGTGAGTTGGCGCGAGTACGGGACTAATGTGCATTACGTGAGGTAGCCACCACCTCTGCACTGCACCTCTCATACGAGAATGGAGTCCTTACAGTTTCGATAAAAGATTTTTAAAGGTCATCTGTTTAAATTATACTTCATAGCGCATATATAATCTAACAAAATCTGTTGTTTTAGTAAAATATTAACTTGTAATCATAGGACATATTTGTTGTCAGCATTGTGACACGTTACACCGTACACGTATAGTTGGTAGGCTATACTCTGGCTAGGTGGACTGACGACATCGTAAAAGTCCCGGGTAGCCAATGGTTACAAGCGGCTAACACCCGTTCCTTGTGGATTTCCCGCTTATATGAAGCCCCGATCAAATCTGTTAAATTTGCAGAACTGCAGCAACTCTATTACATTTTTTTTAAGCGCTCGTAGCGAAGTTTACTTAGCTGTTCTCAACCGAAGTTAAGCAACGCCGCGCGCGGTCATAAGTTGGATGGGTGACCGCTAGTAACATTACTACTGAGCGTTTCCGTGTTTCGGAGGGCACGTTAAGCCGTCGGTCCCGGTTGTTATCTTAGGATGGCAGTCGTTATAGCATGGTGGTAGGGCATTTTGCGAATGCCCGCCTGGCTAGCTACGACCCTCAAGTTGAAGGATCTGTCACCAAGCACCTAACGGTGTGTTCCGGCAGCTGTCCTTGAGAGCCAGTACTTCTAGGTTAGCCTGAACAACATCTTCGACCACATCATCACTTACCATTAGGTGAGATAGTGGTCAATGGCTAACCTATGTAGCATAAAAAAAAAATACTAATTTGTTTATTTTTATATCTGTAATGTTTGTAAATGAGAATACATGATATAATGTTTAATTTCAGTGTATTTTTAGACGACTGCCCAAAAAGGAGAGTTGTGTATTCAGGGTTCGTGTATATATGTTTGTGAGTTTCTTTATACCACCATAACTTCTAAACGGTCTAACCGATTTCAATGTAAGATATATCGTTAGATTTGTTATGACAGCGCAAGTGATACTAGGTAAATCAAAAACAAACTGGCGGATTTTAGACGCCATATTGGAAGATATTTTTTTCTTCTTTCAATCCAATTGCTTGGTTTATCAAAATTAAGGGTTTTAAAACACGATTCCAGTTTTATTTCCAAAGGAACGATAACGATATTTTTCTTACTGGTAAGGGTGAAAAGCTGTATGTTTCACAGGAGAGCAAATTTTTTCGGACTTATGCCTTTAAATCCCTCATTGTGCTCAGTAGTCTATATTTGATTCTAATAATTAGAATCACTCGCTACCCTCGTTTATATTGTAATTATATTCCGCTTCGCTAGCTCGGTATAATATATGTGTAGGTATTTCTTCTCTTCAGCACAATAAGGGGGTATTTTTGTTCTAAAATTCGCAGTAAATTCGATTTCTGCTGCGAGCGTGAGGAATAGTAATGACCACAATCTCACCTGATGGTAAGTAATGACGTGGTCGAGGTGTTGACAGGCTTAACCTAGAATTACTGGCTCTCTAGGACAGCTGCCGGAACACGCCGTTAGGTGCTTGGCGACAGATTTTCTACTTGAGGGTGGTAGCTAGCCAGGCGGGCATTCCCAAAATGCCCTACCACAATGCGCTGATGGTGAAAGATTTTTTTAAATCAGTGGAGTAGTTTTTAAGTGTGTTCGTTACATACCTCATATACAAATCTTTCCTCTAATAGATAACCAAGGTAACAACATTTATATAAGTAACAGTAACTATTATCATTATTATAACGCTTCTGATTTCGAAAAAGCGCTTTATTTTACCAACACATGTTGTGAATTTGTTGGAATAGAAACACAAATTTGTGAACCGCTTTACATTTTTCCAGCTTGATTTAGCATACAAATTGATTCACGTTTGTCGGACTGCTTATAAAATTCGGGTAACACTCGAAAAAGCGTGGTTTTAGATTAAATGCTCTAATGCTGGCGAATTTCAAACCAACGCACAGCAATCAGTGCTGATTTGATTTACATGAATATAAATGAATTACAGCTCATAGAGATTCGCAGAATGTTTTAGCAGTGAAACCAGGGAGTCTTATTTTGATTGAATATATACGTTTTCACACCTTTTATCGCACACTGTCTTTACCCCCATTGGTATCCGCGTGGCGATATCGTGCATTTATAATTGAAATTATATTGTTCTCGTTATCGCAGATGCCAAAGGATTAAATCAAAATATAGTTCAGAAGCAATACTCACAACCTTGTAGGCACCCATTTTATTGGTATTGGTTTGTAAGTCATGGGTGTGTGTGTATGTGTGCGGAGTATGCGACGAGTGCGAGCTCACTCACAGTAGAATTGCTGCACACGCATTGAACACTATAGAGCGCGTTCGGTAATCACTGGGTGAATTTAAAAGTAACCCGAGAGATGTCCGGATATCACCTCGATGAATTTTTAAATTCACTCTTGGAAATACAAGTATAGTACCACCAACTTAACTGTGCAGTTGGCGAGGGCGCTGCTGGTCAAAAAAATCAACTACTCTTACAATCAATTTGAGGGAAAGTTTTAGTTCATTTTTCTGCCACCTGAACAGATAAGTTGGTCGGACTGTATAAGTTTATTTGACAGTTGAGTTTGTTACCCGATGTAAAATAGGGTGAGGAAATTCACCTGTGAAGTGAATAGTGTCTGTTATCATAATGAGAGTTTTTATGCATAATTTTTTAATCCTTGTAAAAATACATTTATAAGAAAATATTTCTTTAAATTATAAATGTGATCCTATTTTTGCTTATATAAGTATAATTTATTCCAAAATTTAATTATTAATTTTGTAACTAAAAAATGGGCGCAAATGTTCGGGCTTTAGTTATGACTACTAGTTACACTTATCTGTTCAGGTGGCAGAAAAAAGAACTACAACATTCCTTCAATTTGTGACAGTTTGTAGTTGATTTCCTTGACCAGCAGCGCCCTCGCGAACTGCACAGTTAAGTTGGTGGTACTATACTACAGTTTTACTCGATGCTCGTTCGGAATCGACTAAGTTAACGTGTTAAATTGATTACCTGACAAGTGGTACGCTGGTGAGAAATGATACGTTTTCAGACGCAGCCTACGTGACAGGTGACAGTTGCAAAATGCCCTTCCACCAAACAGTACTTTGTTGTGATAATACAATACAAACACAATATTCCATAATTTTTTTACTCGACTCGACACTTGCAGTGTCAAGATGGTGTAACACAAGAAATTCTTTGCAACTGGCATCGTGCCGGATATTGCAAGTCATGTGCAGATATTGGCTCAGAAGGTATATTGCATTGATGCCAAAATATAAAAAATATAGAAGATAGCCCTAATTATATGTTTAAGAAAAATATTTATATTACGCATGCAGTAACAACTACGCCCAAATTGACTGTTTAGCCAAAATGACCTCAGAACCCCCATTAGTCTAGCTGGAATGGTTTTCGACGCATATCACTTCTACATAAAGCATCTTCAGGAGGTTGCGATTTTACCATAGCCTTCAAGTTGCTAAAGGCACACTATAAAAAGTCAAATGTTTTATTTTGAAAGGGTTGGCAATGCATTGACAGTACTTATGGTATTGCAGATGTCTAATAGGCGATGTTAGCCGCTTACTTTATTAATTGCCGCACAAATCATAAAAATATAGTTGTAATTATTAGGAGTAGAGTGCTCGGAGCCCATTCCATACAAAGTTAGTTTCGTCATATTTTAAATACCATGTGTTCAAACTCGGTGAAATTTTGTACTTATATTGCTGAGCATTATATCTATGCTTGTGGTTTGCCAGTTTCACGATTTATTATTTATTTTATCTCTAAATGACAAAATAACAATTCCTATACAAAACGTGTTATAGAATAATTTTTTGAAAATACTTTATTTTACGGAAATCTGGCAATACAGAAGCATAGATATTAGGCTGAAACACATAAATGCAAAGTTTCATCCAGTTTAAACACTTACCCCCTTACTTATAAAAAATCCGCTATGTAGTTGCTAAGTAATGGATAACTAAACAGTGTTTAAGTAATGCTTAAATATTTCTTACTTATAAACGATACATAGCACCTGTTTAGCTAAGCAATGGATAATGAGGTCGAACGTATTTTAAACTGACAACATTGAACTAAAAGGTATTATGAAAGACCCAAATTGCCAAAAAGTATGTATCTAGTGCTGAAAATCTTAAAATTAAAAAGTAAAAAATACTATTCTTTGTAGACCTACTGATTTTTGTACATATGGTTAGGCGTACTGGAGACTTCTGAAGCGAGTTTTTTTTTGCAATATGGTAAATTGTAAGTGCCCCAGTATTCTGTGAATTCGATCCAGCAACCTATTCCATAGCATAATTGGAAATGCATTATGGAAGCCCGAATACCGTTATATCCCGCTGGAAGTTATCTTTTTGCATCCCAAACAATACCTATGCCCAATTATGTCTACGTTTTTTTCTATGAAGCCAAGATTCCAATCTTCATATATATTTTTTTATCATTCTATAGCGATTCCTTAAATCACAGTAATATTATAAAGGCCGTAATATGTTCTTGTGTTTCGTCTAGTGTGTTAGAGAAATTATTTTGTATGACCCTGTGCCCGGTGAATGGCAATAGGCTCGCCACCTATTACATGGAACCAAAACCCAATTGACCGAAACATGGGTGTTTACACACCTCTGCCTAACCCTTCGGGGAATAAAGGCGTGATTATATGCATGTATCTAAAGTTTGTGTTTTTGTCTTCTACGTGTATTCACGTTTTAACGGCTTGAGGGTTTGGATGAAACAACAGAATAGTTAGTTTAGGTTCTCCATACTTTTCATCATCATTGTCTACGTGGGTGAAACCGCGTGGCGCGGCTAGATAATAAGAAAATTACAATGAGTTCGATCACCGGATCGGATCAGATGTTGGGGGTTTAACGAGAAAGTGATTTTCAGTTCAAACAGTCCGGCGTCTAATTTGGGCCAGTTTATTACCATTTGGTGATAAACTCGCGACCTATTAAATGAGATCCTCAATACATAAGAATATTTCGACTCCCAAAATATTTTTTTTTGCTGTACTGAATCGACATCTGTGATGAAATTCGCAAATAAGTACTCAATTCTGCTTTTAAATTGAATCTCTAGTTCCTCATCAGTCTCAATCCTCATCCAATAGGAATATACGAGAGTGGCACAATCCTCATATTCTTAATTCAGGAACTGTACCTGCGGTATACTCTTCAATAAGATCACGAAAAGTAAGTAGGTTACGCATAATATTTATTTCATCGTCCAATGTATGTTTCTACTTGCTATATTTTTACGATTTATTAACAGTATGTCGTTTTTATAGTTTTGTATACCTCCTTGACAATAACCTCAATAGTAACTTAATCAGGAGTGCGTTCAGAGGCTCAGAGTGTTTCGTTGTTTGGTTGTTTTGCAACTTACCCTGAGGTATGGAACGACCGGTTGTTTTATAACCTCAAATAAATTGTGACATTGACAGACTTACATCATTATCGTAATAATAATTGCTATTTAACACTATCACAAATTCGTTTTCCATTTTTATTTAAGTTTTATATTTTGAGAAATTATATTATTTATATATTTTGCGATGTATGGGTGAGCGCATCAGATAGAATACGATATAAACGTCAAAGTCATTTCATGTCACGCGTTTTATGGTTAAAAAGTTGCAACCTTCAAAGGTTTGGAACGGTCCAGTTGTGACAACCGAACGCTCTACTCGAAGGTTGTGAACGACGTTAGAGTGAAAAGTTGCACTCCGAGTGCGCTCTAACCAAGGTTCGGAACGCACCCCAGCTGATCAGAAATATGGGCGCCATCTTGCTACTTAAATATTTAAACAAGGGTCGGACGGTGTTTAAATTGACAGCTGATTTAAGCAGTACTTAGGAACTGGATAAAGTTATGCAGCGTTTATGAGTAAAGAATTTTGCTAATCAGCGGCTAAGTAGTGCTTAAAATTTAAGTAGCGTTTATAAGTAAGGCTGTTAATATTTAAAACATGACGAAACTACTTTTGTATGAAAAGGGCTACGTGCAGACTAGCCATTTCGTCACATCAGCAGCAGTAGAACTCTTTGCGAACGAGTTCCTCCTGGGAAGTAGGTACTGCCACCACACTTATTTCTACATCTAGCAGTAATGTTCGCATTTCTGTGTTCTGGTTTGAAGGGGTGCCGGTGAAATTACAGGCCATGAGAGTTAACAATTTTGTGCCTCAAGGTGATGGGTGAAGTGCAGTATGTTACTTGTGCGTACGAAATACCGAGTAACACCAGGCGGGCGTCGTATTCTGTGATCATATCATATAAAAAAATATGTAATTTCTGTTTTTTGGCACCTACAGCTTATATCGCGACATTAAAATTGTATTGCTCATTTCACTTTGAAATTTGTATTGCTCATGTTATCTGAAGTGTCATTGATCACTAATGAAAATGATTAATTAAGTCGTCACCTATAACCGTTTTATATGATGAAAATAACCTATGAGTGTGTCTTTGAAATCGCAGTTTACGATATCGGTTCCTCAGAAGGCGCTGCTGCCCACCTTCCGGTATTTTACCTTTAGTCGCCTCTTACGACACCCACAGGTGTCGGGGTGAAATTCTACCCCGGTACCCCACTGGGACACGGGATATAATAACGTACATCCGTGTATAGTTATTAGTTTCAAAATTATTAAAAATCTATCTTTCTAGCTTAATCGCGCGTTGAGCGTTATCCACATTATAGTCAAGATATCTTGTTGGTTTGTAATATATTTAAATATTGTATGTATACATACCTACTTATTTAAACACTATTTATTTATTTAATACACTATCTACTTCCCCGTGGGGTACCGGGTTAGAATTGCACCTCCCCATATCTTCCCGTGGGTGTCGTAAAAGGCGACTAAGGGAAAAATACTGGAATGTGGGCAGCAGCGCCTTCTAAGGAACTGCCATTTTTTACTGCGATCTCCAAGACGCCTGCCAAGCGTGGGGATTATGGCAAATACCGTCTGAATAGGGGAGGCTGTGTTCAGCAGTGGACGATCCGGCTGATACAGCTACAGCTATCTACTTATTAATATATTTCATGATTCTAAACCATTTTCACATAATAATATCCAATTTGCATTTAGCTATAGATGTAGAGCCTTAAACGTTTTTTGTTGTGTAATTTATACGTCTTATTTAAATTATATTATTTTTAACACCGAGTATCTACCTACATAATCACCTACTTAAATATTTTGTTTTAAAATCTAAATAATAGTAAAAGGCAAAGCAAACTCGCTCGCGAAACTGCAACCGACCAAGTTTTGAATAGCATTCGTTCGCCTTCGGTGGCTCGATGCAACCGCTGTTGTAGTTTGACATACTGTGGACGAGCCTCAAGATTAAAAACGACTAGAAGAAGAAATAATAATTACTTAAATCTTGAAATACAATAAAATTGTCTGCTTTTAAGGAATTTATACGTGTTCAAAATGAGTACCTACTGAACGAAACAATTTAAGCCTAGGGGACGCGCGGCGTAAGGACAGGGTGCGGGGGCAGGGAAGGTTACTGATCAAAAAAATAAGAGCCGGCACTCGGCCGCCTCTCTGGTCGCACCTCACTCCCCCCGCCAAAGAGACCCAACAATGAATCCTGCGCATTAAAGTCACGAAATTTTTTTCGTATCTTGGAAGCAGTCCAGGGATCAACAGACCCTGAAACGGCCACTCTCCAGGGCCTTATGAGAATTTTAACACCTTAACCTAACAATAGATCACAGTGTTTAAGTGGTCCACTGGAATGCTCAAACCCTCACGGGGAGGAGGAGATAACTGATTTTCTTCCGCCGTGAATATGATATCGACTTAATTCTGGTCAGTGAAGCACAAAGTTCAAGATACCTAACTAACATACCTATTGGTATGATAGTTAGAAAGGATGAAGTTACGGAGAAAAGCGCTGCATACTGGGGACTCGCAGTCATAGTGCACCGGAGACTCGTCCATCATCTTCTGGCTGTGGAAGATCTGAAGACCATTCAAGCAGTGGGTGTGCTTATCAACACAAAATCTCAAACACCGCATCTATGCAATATATAGGCCGCCACAAAACAAGCTCAGTACTACTGAAATAGTAGTACTGAGCTTGTTGAAATCTGAAAGCTGTAGAAAGCTGTTGAAATCTGACGATCCCACATTGATCGTAGGTGACATGAATGCCAAGCACACCCACTGACGAGTTCCAATTCCGTACATCGATATCCATGTCAGAAAGCTATTTCAAGATTGGGAAGAGCTGGGAACGTTACTTAGACGCCATCACAGAAGAAATTCTATCCGAGCACAGATTGTGCAGACAACTGGCACGAGAACCAGTACCTGCGAGACCACTAATTGGTCCTGACTCTGGGGTTAGGTTACTCAAATTTAAAGCTACTGATAGAGCGGAAATTCTTGCCGCTCATCTTGAGACACAATTCAAGCCAAATCCCGTGAGTGACTAACAGTACCAAGAAGCAGTACAGGTAGTAAGGTGCCTACCTTACTACCTACTGGTCACAGGACTTGACGGCGGAACAGGAAGAGAAGGAGAAAATACTACTCACTCGGTAGAGTATGCATCAGATGCCTAACAAAAAGCCAAAGCAAGAGCGATCGCTGCGCTGACACGCATATACAATGGCATCGTGCTCTGTGGACCATTTCCCAACGCCATGGAAGGCAAAGAAAGTCATCGTCCTCGTCCATGATAGTATATTCTCAGAGTGCTCAGAGTGCACTCTGAGTTATCATTTATCAAGTATGGTCCTGACATCCATTTTTTTCAGTGGTAAAAGTCGGGATCCGCTTTTTATGAATCTTCACATTTGCCCTTGATCTTGACGGATAGAGTATTAATATTTGAATCATTAAGATCGGTTGATACTGTAAAAAAAATTATATCGTTGTTGTGCTATTCTATTTGAAGGTAGGTAATACGATTAATCCTGCATTGACATCCCAAATATATAAGGTATATATATGTATATACATTTGACCCCACCGGCTATTACCCAAGTCATCCCAACTTTATCATGTATCTATGTACATTTAGTTGTATACAAAGCTCTTATGAAGGTCACTTGTAAATTTGAATATTGAGATATTCTGTATACTATTCGCCACATTCGGCAATAATAAAATTATAGAGCCACTGCAAGAAGAACTAGCAAGAAACTAGTGACCATTAATTTTAAACATCTTTTCACAATGTGTCACACAATGTGTCACACAATGTGTCACAATGTGTCATCTTTTCACACTGTGTAAAGTATAACTGTCGCAGTTAAAAGGTTCATAATAAACTAGCTCTTCCAGTATATATTCTTATTGTTCTATGTACATTCCCTTGTGTAGATCGACTTTCCGTACAAGTGTAAGCGTGTTGTGAATGTTCCAGCTTGTTTGCTTTGATACAACATTGCTAGCATGTATGTAGGTTTACTTGAATAGATGCAAGGGTTGAGCACGATACACATGTGTTTATTAAGAACATTATATATGACTGTTCGTAGTCTATTGAAAATGGGTCTGTTTATGTAACACGAAAGCTATACTCGTAGCTACCATTATGTCTAGCCTTCATTTGATTGGTGATAGTGTGGTAAAAACATCAATATAAATAAACAAAAGAAAGTTAGGGTACGCTCTAAAACGACAATATAATGTGGAGAAAATATATAACATAAGCATATAATGCACTCAGCTACACTTCCATTGTATATGATTCATGTCTTTTAAATGACAAAGACATGAATACAATCCTGCAATAAACGCACTAACGCACACTACTGATACTCGATCAGGAGACGTCGCCTGATTTTACATTGCCAAGTTCAAGGTACGGGTGCCGTTTCTTCTGTTATTATAAGTTCATGGTAAACAGTAAAAATTAGTTTACTTTTTTTATTATTGTTGATATACTAACCTGTGACCACTATGTTATCTGATGGTAAGTGTTTTTTTTTTTTTTTTATGTCTGGTAAGTTAGCCTTTGAACACTATCTCACCTGATGGTAAGTGATGATGTGGTCGAAGATGTTGTTCAGGCTAACCTTGAAGTACTGGCTCTCAAGGAAAGCTGCCGGAACACACCGTTAGGTGCTTGACGACAGATTTTCTACTTGAAGGTGGTAGCTAGCTAGTGATTATGCGGTCAAAGATGATGTTCAGGGTGACCTAGATATACTGACTCTCAAAGACAGTTGCCTAAATACACCATTAGGTGCTTGACGAGGTAGTGTGCCTTCAGTACTTATTTCGCTAAGAGACCAGTAATAAAATGATTGAAACCGACTTCCATGATAAATGTTTTAAAATTTGTCACGTTTTTTTCTAAATTAACGCTATATGTTGTATAAATTTATTATAGGTAATGCAGAAGCATAAATTAAAGTCGGATGCTCCATACACAACAAAACAAAATACAACCATGTACACCAACTCATTTTTTTATATCGGTTACAACTTTGTTTAGTTATTTTACTTATATAAAATATTTACCCTAACCCTAACATAACTCAACGCGACATTATTCACGTAATCGTATTATCCAAACATCCTTCTCTAAGATAATGTTTATTTATTCCGACTGTATCAAGATGAAAGGAGAGGTGCCACGAATAAATCACTCATTTTTAATTAAACTGTGCACGAAGCGACGAGTACAGAGTTAGCAAGAACCTTTATCTGACTGCGTATGTTATAAGTGAAATAACACTGACTAGTGAACATAATTATTATATGCAAGGCATTATAATTAAATCTCCAAATAGTTGGTGTGGTATTATGCTTATTAATGCATAAGTTTTATTAGTAGACCTAGTCACTGGTCTTAGCCATAAACTATATAATTGACGCCATATTGACGGACTGCCATATACATTTAAACACAAAACTATGGGGGCACTCCATAAAAAAAAATTCAAACACATTTTACTCGAGATATATTGGTGTTAAGGTGCTAAGAAAAAAGGCTTGACAAAAAGTAACAATTAATTAATTTTTTTTTATATATTTTTTATGTGAAATACATTTTTGCAAGTACATATATATGCATTATATTATTTATATACCCAAGTTTGATGGTAATTTTGGACAGGCAGGTTGAATAGAACAAATAATAGGTTGTTAAGTAATCGAAATTCGTTGATTGGCCTTCGATTATATACCAAGATAATCTATAATTTATTAGCACTTAAAACAGTACATATAGTACCACCAACTTAACTGTGCAGTTCGCGAGGGCGCTGCTGGTCAAGAAAATCAACTACAAACTGTCACAATTTGAAGGAATGTTGTAGTTCTTTTTTCTGCCGCCTGAACAGATAAGTTGGTGGGACTGTACAAGCTGTAGAGCTCATGAAAAGGGGTACAAAAATATTAGTATCGTTATTTTTAACCCACCTACTGGTCTCCATCAGGCATTGTTGTCGATGTCTGGAATAAATTATGCGTACCTAGTAGTCACAAGCGGTAATTAGAGGATTCTACTCCACTAAGTGTAATTTAGTGGAAAAACTTCCGGGAATACTTAATAAGAATAAATATTTTGTTTTGAGTATAATTTTGCGTTTATATTGTTATTATAATATATAAAGCTCGATTACCACTCACTGATAACCTATAATTTATTAGCACTTAAAAACAGTACATATAGTACCACCAACTTAACTGTGCAGTTCGCGAGGGCGCTGCTGGTCAAGAAAATCAACTACAAACTGTCACAATTTGAAGGAATGTTGTAGTTCTTTTTTCTGCCGCCTGAACAGATAAGTTGGTGGGACTGTACAAGCTGTAGAGCTCATGAAAAGGGGTACAAAAATATATGTATCGTTATTTTTAACCCACCTACTGGTCTCCATCAGGCATTGTTGTCGATGTCTGGAATAAATTATGCGTACCTAGTAGTCACAAGCGGTAATTAGAGGATTCTACTCCACTAAGTGTAATTTAGTGGAAAAACTTCCGGGAATACTTAATAAGAATAAATATTTTGTTTTGAGTATAATTTTGCGTTTATATTGTTATTATTAATTTTAATAATATATAAAGCTCGATTACCACTCACTGACTGACTGACTGACTGATTGACATAAATGTTCTCCTAGAAGGAGACGAGTAGGGCTAAAATGATGTATGGCAAAAATGTTCGGGGGGTTTTGGTGAGTATGAGAAAAATCGAAAATCATAAAAAAGACGCCTGCCAAGTAAAGATGGATAACGTATCTCGAAAACGGTAAGAGATGGGTTAGAGGTGTTTGAACAAATGTCATAGGGAATCGGGAGAGCAGTCGAATGACACCTGTCAAAAATCCAAAATGGCGGATTTCAAGATGGCCGCCATACAAAGTGATCCGAGCCTGCTGAAGCGAGGCCTTTAGGCCGAGCTTCAGTAGGGGCGGAGCAGTTTGTATGGTGGCCGTCTTGAAATCCGACATTTTGGATGTGTCTTACGTGCTCCTATCATTCTTTATACTGCATTTGGAGTGTTTTACCTTTATTTTCGACTGTATTAGGAGTTTTTGTGGGATTTTTGACTGAATTTGGAGTAACTGTCCTACTTTGCTGTATAGCGAGCCCGAAGGGCGAGCTTCTGGTGAGGCCGAAGGCCGAACTTTCGGCTCGCGAGGCCGAAGGCCGAGCGCATGGTGCGTGAGCCCGAAGGGCGAGCGCTTGGCGAGGCCGGAGGCCGAGCCGTGTTAGTAACTTGCGAGGCCGAAGGCCGAGCTCCGACTTGAGAGTATTTTCCACATCTCTGACTGGTCTCCATGGCAACTGCCCGCGGTAACCGAAGCACCTACGAGTGGGGTTCCTTAACAAAAGTGACTCAGAACCTTGGTACCATTCTGCCCGTACCACCTTTTTATGGCAGTAGGGTGAATCTGCTTTAGTGGCTACAGTATGGTTCTTTATTGTATGGAGAGTTTATATGGGATTTCATACTTCTATTGGAGTTTTGAACACCCTTTTTTTTATCGAATTAGGTGTTTCTGTGAAATTTTCAAATGACTAAAGATAGATGCGGGCCGCATGCGGCCCGCACACTGCCCGAAAAACTAGTTTATTTATAATATATAAAGCTCGATTACCACTGACTGATTGACATAAATGTTCTCCTAGAAGGAGACGAGTAGGAACATCGTGATGTATGGCAAAAATGTTTGGGTGGTTTTGGTGAGTATGAGAAAAATCGAAAATCATTAAAAAGACGCCTGCCAAGTGATGATGGATGACGTATCTCGAAAACGGTAAGAGATAGGTAGGGGGTGTTTGAACAAATGTCATAGGGAATCGGGAGAGCAGTCGAATGACATCTGTCAAAAATCCAAAATGGCGGATTTCAAGATGGCCGCCATACAAAATGATCCGAGCCTGCTGAAGCGAGGCCGTTAGGCCAAGCTTCAGTAGGGGCGGAGCAGTTTGTATGGTGGCCATCTTGAAATCCGACATTTTGGATGTCACCCACGTGCTCCTATCATTCTTTATACTGCATTTGGAGTGTTTTACCTTTACTTTCGACTGAATTAGGAGTTTTTGTGGGATTTTTGACTGAATTTGGAGTTACTGTCCAACATTAGTGTATAGCGAGCCCGAAGGGCGAGCTCCTGGTGAGGCCGAAGGCCGAACTTTCGGCTCGCGAGGCCGAAGGCCGAGCGTAGGGTGCGTGAGCCCGAAGGGCGAGCGCTTGGCGAGGCCGCAGGCCGAGCCGTGTTGGTAATTTGCGAGGCCGAAGGCCGAGCTCCGACTAGAGAGTATTTTCCACATCTCCGATTGGTCTCCATGGCAACTGCCCGCGGTAACCGACGCAGCTACGAGTGGGTTTCCTTATTAAAAGTGACTCAGAACCTTGGTACCATTCTGCCCGTACCACCTTTTTATGGCAGTAGGGTGAATTTGGTTTGGTGATTACAGTACGGTTCTCTATTGTATTAAGGGTTTGTATGGGAAATCGTACATCTTTAGGTGTTTTGAAATATTTTTTTTTAATGTATAAGGTGTTTTGATATTGTTCAAACTTGCACAACGATAAATGCGGGCCGCATGCGGCCCGCACACTGCCCGAAAAACTAGTTTATAATATATAAAGCTCGATTACCACTCACTGACTCATTGACATAAATGTTCTCCTAGAAGGAGCAGAGTAGGGTAAAAATGAAGTATGGCAAAAATGTTTGGGTGGTTTTGGTGAGTATGAGAAAAATCGAAAATCATTAAAAAGACGCCTGCCAAGTTATGATGTATGGCGTATCTCGAAAACGGTGCAAGATGGGTAAGGGGTGTTTAAACAAATGTCATAGGGAATCGGGAGTTTAGTCGAATGACACCTGTCAAAAATCCAAAATGGCGGATTTCAAGATGGCCGCCATACAAATTGATCCGAGCCTGCTGAAGCGAGGCCTTTAGGCCGAGCTTCAGTAGGGGCGGAGCAGTTTGTATGGTGGCCTTCTTGAAATCCGCCATTTTGGATTTGTCCCAGGTGCTCCTCTCATTCTTCATACTGCATTTGGAGTGTTTTACCTAATATTTTCGACTGTATTAGGAGTTTCTGTGGGATTTTTGACTGAACTTGGAGTTACTGTCCTACGGTAATGTATAGCGAGCCCGAAGGGCGAGCTCCTGGTGAGGCCGAAGGCCGAACTTTCGGCTCGCGAGGCCGAAGGCCGAGCGTATGGTGCGTGAGCCCGAAGGGCGAGCGCTTGGCGAGGCCGGAGGCTGAGCCGTGTTGGTAACTTGCGAGGCCGAAGGCCGAGCTCCGACTCGAGAGTATTTTCCACATCTCCAACTGGTCTCCATGGCAACTGCCCGCGGTAACCGAAACACCTACGAGTGGGGTTCCTTAACAAAAGTGACTCAGAACCTTGGTACCATTCTGCCCGTACCACCTTTTTATGGCAGTAGGGTGAATCTGCTTTAGTGGCTACAGTATGGATCTTTATTGTATGGAGAGTTAATTTGGGATTTCATACTTCTATTGGAGTTTTGAACCTATTTTTTTGAAATGTCTAAGGGGTTAAGGTTAAGTTTAGTACTGCATAACGATAAATGCGGGCCGCATGCGGCCCGCACACTGCCCGAAATACTAGTTATAATATATAAAGCTGGATTACCGTACACTGACTGACTGACTGACTGACTGACATCATTGTTCTCCCAGAAGGAGTCGAGTAGGAAGAAAGTAATGTATAGCAAAAATGTTCTGGGGGTTTGTGTGAGTATGGGAAAAATCCGAAAACTCAAAGATGACGTCTGCCAAGTAAAATTGGATGGCGTATCTCTGAAACGGTAGGAGATAGGTAGGGGGTGCTTGACCAAATGTCATAGGGAATCGGGAGAGCAGTCGGATGACATCTGTCAAAAATCCAAAATGGCGGATTTCAAAATGGCCGCCATACAAAATCCTTCGATCCCTCAAAAAAATAGCTTGTTCTACCAGAAAGAGTTGAGTACGGTTATAGTAATGTATTACGAAAATGACTAAGGGGTTTAGCTGAGTAGGTAAAAAATTAAAAACCCTAGAAATGACGCCTGCCAAGTAAAGCTGGACTACGTATCTCAAAAACGGTAAGAGATAGGTTGGGGGTGTTTGAACAAATGTCATAGGGAATCGGGAGAGCAGTCGAATGACACCTGTCAAATGTGCTACTCTCATTCTTCATACATTATTTGGAGTATTTGACCTTACAATGTCGACTGTATTAGGAGTTTTTGTGGGATTTTCAACTGAATTTGGAGTAATTGTCCTAATGGCCGTGTAGCGAGCCCGAAGGGCGAGCTTTTGGTGAGGCCGAAGGCCGAACTTTCGGGCCGCGAGGCCGAAGGCCGAGTTGACGGTGCGCGAGCCCGCAGGGCGAGCGCTAGGCGAGGCCGCAGGCCGAGCCATGTTAGTAACTTGCGAGGCCGAAGGCCGAGCTCAGACTTGCACCGATTTGGCTGAAAATCGATATATAGGTTGTTCTCGTCATCCTTATTTCAAATATGAAATTTTTATTTCGATGACGTCTGCCAAGTAAAAAAAGTTACTCCGATTTGGCTGAAACTCGATATTTATGTGGTTCTGGACGTCCTTATTCCAAATCAAAAAAAATTTTTTCAATGACGTCTGCCAAGTAAAAAAAGTTACTCCGATTTGGCTGAAACTCGATATTTAGGTGGTTCTGGGTGTCCTTATTCCAAATCAAAAAAAAAGTTTTCGATGACGTCTGCCAAGTAAAAAAAGTTACTCCGATTTGGCTGAAACTCGATATCTAGGTTGTTCTGGACGTCCTTATTCCAAATATGTTTTTTTTTTTTCGATGACGTCTGCCAAGTGCAGATAAATCACGTATCTCGAAAACGGTAATAGATAGGTAGGGGGTATTTGAAAAAATTTCATAGGGAAAAAGGAGAGCAGTCGAATGACATTTTGGATGTGTCACACGTGCTCCTCTCATTCTTCATACTGCATTTGGAGTGTTTAACCTTCATTTTCGACTGTATTAGGAGTTTTTGTGGGATTTTTGACTGAATTTGGAGTAACTGTTCTACGTTAATGTAGTAGCGAGCCCGAAGGGCGAGCTCCTGGTGAGGCCGAAGGCCGAACTTTCGGCTCGCGAGGCCGAAGGCCGAGCGTATGGTGCGTGAGCCCGAAGGGCGAGCGCTTGGCGAGGCCGCAGGCCGAGCCGTATTAGTAACTTGCGAGGCCGAAGGCCGAGCTCCGACTCGAGGGTATTTTCCACGTCACCGACTGGTCTCCATGGCAACTGCCTGCGGTAACCGAAGCACCTACGAGTGGGATTCCTAAACAAAAGTGATTAAGAACCTTGGTACCATTCTGCCCGTACCAACTTTTTATGGCAGTAGGGTGAATCTGCTTTAGTGGCTACAGTATGGTTCTTTATTGTATGGACAGTTTATTTGGGATTTCATACTTCTATTGGAGTTTTGAACTTATTTTTTTTTAATGTAAAAGTGGTCAAGGTATAGTTTAGTACTGTATAACGATAAATGCGGGCCGCATGCGGCCCGCACACTGCCCGAAAAACTAGTTTATTTATTTATAATATATAAAGCTCGATTACCACTCACTGACTCACTGACATAAATGTTCTCCTAGAAGGAGGCGAGTAGGAACAACGTGATGTATGGCAAAAATGTTCGAGTGGTTTTGGTGAGTATGAGAAAAATCGAAAATCATAAAAATGACGCCTGCCAAGTGAGGATGGATGACGTATCTCAAAAACGGTATGAGATAGGTAGGGGGTGTTTGAACAAATGTCATAGGGAATCGGAAGAGCAGTCGAATGACACCTGTCAAAAATCCAAAATGGCGGATTTCAAGATGGCCGCCATACAAAGTGATCCGAGCCTGCTGAAGCGAGGCCGTTAGGCCGAGCTTCAGTAGGGGCGGAGCAGTTTGTATGGTGGCCGTCTTGAAATCCGACATTTTGGATGTGTCTTACGTGCTCCTATCATTCTTTATACTGCATTTGGAGTGTTTTTCCTTAATTTTCGACTGTATTAGGAGTTTTTGTGGGATTTTTGACTGGAATTGGAGTTACTGTCCAACATTAGTGTATAGCGAGCCCGAAGGGCGAGCTCCTGGTAAGGCCGAAGGCCGAACTTTCGGCTCGCGAGGCCGAAGGCCGAGCGTAGGGTGCGTGAGCCCGAAGGGCGAGCGCTTGGCGAGGCCGTAGGCCGAGCCGTATTAGTAACTTGCGAGGCCGAAGGCCGAGCTCCGACTTGAGAGTTTTTTCCACGTCTCCGACTGGTCTCCATGGCAACTGCCTGCGATAACCAAAGCACCTACGAGTGGGGTTCCTTAACAAAAGTGACTCAGAACCTTGGTACCATTCTGCCCGTACCACCTTTTTATGGCAGTAGGGTGAATCTGCTTTAGTGGCTACAGTCTGGTTCTTTATTGTATGGACAGTTTATTTGGGATTTCATACTTCTATTGGAGTTTTGAACTTATTTTTTTTTAATGTAAAAGGGGTCAAGGTATAGTTTAGTACTGTATAACGATAAATGCGGGCCGCATGCGGCCCGCACACTGCCCGAAAAACTAGTTATATTTTATATTTATAATATATAAAGCTGGATTACCGTACACTGACTCACTGACTGATTCACTGACTGACATCATTGTTCTCCCAGAAGGAGTCGAGAAGGAAGAAAGTGATGTATGGGAAAAGTGTAGAGAGGGTTTGGGGGAGTATGGGAAAAATCCGAAAACTCAAAGATGTCGTCTGCCAAGTAAAGTTGGTTAGCGTATCTCGGAAACGGTAAGAGATAGGTAGGGGGTGCTTGACCAAATGTCATAGGGAATTGGGAGAGCAGTCGAATGACATCTGTCAAAAATCCAAAATGGCGGATTTCAAAATGGCCGCCATACAAAATCCTTCGATCCCTCAAAAAAGTAGCTGGTTCTACCAGAAAGAGTTGAGTACGGTTATAGTAATGTATTACGAAAATGACTAAGGGGTTTAGCTGAGTAGGGGAAAAATTAAAAACCCTAGAAATGACGCCTGCCAAGTAAAGCTGGACTACGTATCTCGAAAACGGTAAGAGATAGGTTGGGGGTGTTTGAACAAATGTCATAGGGAATCGGGAGAGCAGTCAAATGACACCTGTCAAATGTGCTACTCTCATTCTTCATACATTATTTGGAGTATTTAACCTAACAATGTCGACTGTATTAGGAGTGTTTGTGGGAATTTCAACTCAATTTAGAGTAATTGTCCTACTGTCAGTGTGGCGAGCCCGAAGGGCGAGCTTTTGGTGAGGCCGAAGGCCGAACTTTCGGGCCGCGAGGCCGTAGGCCGAGCGGATGGTGCGCGAGGCCGCAGGCCAAGCCGTGTTAGTAACTTGCGAGGCCGAAGGCCGAGCTCAGACTTGCACCGATTTGGCTGAAAATCGATATATAGGTTGTTCTTGTCATCCTTATTCCAAATATGAAATTTTTATTTCGATGACGTCTGCCAATTAAAAAAAGTTACTCCGATTTGGCTGAAACTCGATATTTAGGTGGTTCTGGGTGTCCTTATTCCAAATCTAAAATTTTTTTTTCGATGACGTCTGCCAAGTAAAACAAGTTACTCCGATTTGGCTGAAACTCGATATTTAGGTGGTTCTGGGTGTCCTTATTCCAAATCAAAAATTATTTTTTCGATGACGTCTGCCAAGTAAAAAAAAATTCTCCGATTTGGCTTAAATTTTATATCTAGGTTGTTCTGGACGTCCTTATTCCAAATATGATTTTTTTTTTTCGATGACGTCTGCCAAGTGCAGATAAATCACGTATCTCGAAAACGGTAATAGATAGGTAGAGGGTTTTTGAAAAAATGTCATAGGGAATAAGGAGAGCAGTCGAATGACATTTTGGATGTGTCTTACGTGTTCCTATCATTCTTTATACTGCATTTGGAGTGTTTTTCCTTAATTTTCAAATGTATTAGGAGTTTTTGTGGGATTTTTGACTGAATTTGGAGTTACTGTCCAACTTTTGTGTATAGCGAGCCCGAAGGGCGAGCTCCTGGTGAGGCCGAAGGCCGAACTTTCAGTCCGCGAGGCCGAAGGCCGAGCGTGTGATGCGCGAGCCCGAAGGGCGAGCGCCTGGCGAGGCCGTAGGCCGAGCCGTATTAGTAACTTGCGAGGCCGAAGGCCGAGCTCCGACTTGAGAGTATTTTCCACATATCCGACTTGTCTCCATGGCAACTGCCTGCGGTAACCGCAGCACCTACGAGTGGGGTTCCTTAACAAAAGTGACTCAGAACCTTGGTCCCATTCTGCCCGTACCACCTTTTTATGGCAGTAGGGTGAATCTGTTTTAGTGGCTACAGTATTGTTCTTTATTGTATTGAGAGTTAATATGGGATTTCATACTGTTATGGAGTTTTGTTTTTTTTTTTAAATGTATAAGGAGTTACGGTATTATTTAGTACTGCATAACGATAAATGCGGGCCGCATGCGGCCCGCACACTGCCCGAAATACTAGTTTATAATATATAAAGCTCGATTACCACTCACTCACTGACATAAATGTTCTCCTAGAAGGAGCAGAGTAGGGTAAAAATGAAGTATGGCAAAAATGTTCGGGGGGTTATGGTGAGTATGAGAAAAATCGAAAATCATTAAAAAGACGCCTGCCAAGTGATGATGGATGACGTATCTCAAAAACGGTAAGAGATAGGTAGGGGGTGTTTGAACAAATGTCATAGGGAATCGGGAGAGCAGTCGAATGACATCTGTCAAAAATCCAAAATGGCGGATTTCAAGATGGCCGCCATACAAAATGATCCGAGCCTGCTGAAGCGAGGCCGTCAGGCCGAGCTTTAGTAGGGGCGGAGCAGTTTGTATGGTGGCCGTCTTGAAATCCGACATTTTGGATGTGACCCACGTGCTCCTATCATTCTTTATACTGCATTTGGAGTGTTTTACCTTATATTTTCGACTGTATTAGGAGTTTTTGTGGGATTTTCGACTGAATTTGGAGTTACTGTCCTCTATCAGTGAAGTTGCGAGCCCGAAGGGCGAGCTTCTGGTGAGGCCGAAGGCCGAACTTTCGGTCAGCGAGGCCGAAGGCCGAGCGTATGATGCGTGAGCCCGAAGGGCGAGCGCTTGGCGAGGCCGGTGGCCGAGCCGTGTTGGTAACTTGCGAGGCCGAAGGCCGAGCTCCGACTTGAGAGTATTTTCCACGTCACCGACTGGTCTCCATGGCAACTGCCTGCGGTAACCGAAGCACCTACGAGTGGGGTTCCTTATTAAAAGTGACTTAGAACCTTGGTTCCATTCTATCCGTACCACCTTTTTATGGCAGTAGGGTGAATTTGGTTTGGTGGCTACAGTACGGTTCTTTAATGTATTAAGTGTTTGTATGGGAAATCGTACATCTTTTGGTGTTTTGAAATATATTTTTTTAATGTATAAGGTGTTTTGATATTGTTCAAACTTACACAACGATAAATGCGGGCCGCATGCGGCCCGCACACTGCCCGAAAAACTAGTTATTTATAATATATAAAGCTCGATTACCACTCACTGACTGACTGACTGATTGACATAAATGTTCTCCTAGAAGGAGCAGAGTAGGGTAAAAATGAAGTATGGCAAAAATGTTCGGGGGGTTTTAGTGAGTATGAGAAAAATCGAAAATCATTAAAAAGACGCCTGCCAAGTAAAGATGAATGACGTATCTCGAAAACGATGCAAGATAGGTTGGGGGTGTTTGAACAAATGTCATAGGGAATCGGGAGAGCAGTCGAGTGACACCTGTCAAAAATCCAAAATGGCGGATTTCAAGATGGCCGCCATACAAAGTGATCCGAGCCTGCTGAAGCGAGGCCGTGAGGCCGAGCTTCAGTAGGGGCGGAGCAGTTTGTATGGTGGCCGTCTTGAAATCCGACATTTTGGATGTGACCCACATGCTCCTATCATTCTTTATACTGCATTTGGATTGTTTTGCCTTATATTTTCGACTGTATTAGGAGTTTTTGTGGGATTTTCGACTGAATTTGGAGTTACTGTCCTACATTGGTGTATAGCGAGCCCGAAGGGCGAGCTCCTGGTGAGGCCGTAGGCCGAACATTCGGCCCGCGAGGCCGAAGGCCGAGCGTATGGTGCGTGAGCCCGAAGGGCGAGCGCTCGGCGAGGCCGTAGGCCGAGCCGTATTAGTAACTTGCGAGGCCAAAGGCCGAGCTCCGACTTAAGAGTATTTTCCACGTCTCCGACTGGTCTCCATGGCAACTGCCCGCGGTAACCGAAGCACCTACGAGTGGGGTTCTTTAGCAAAAGTGACTCAGAACCTTGGTATCATTCTGCCCGTACCACCTTTTTATGGCAGTAGGGTGAATTTGCTTTAGTGGCTACAGTATGGTTCTTTATTGTATTGAGAGTTTATATGGGATTTCATACTTCTATTGGAGTTTTGAACATACTTTTTTCCAACGTATCAGGAGTTTTGATATAGTTTAGTACTGCATAACGATAAATGCGGGCCGCATGCGGCCCGCACACTGCCCGAAAAACTAGTTTATAATATATAAAGCTCGATTACCACTCACTGACTGACTGACTGATTGACATAAATGTTCTCCTAGAAGGAGCAGAGTAGGGTAAAAATGAAGTATGGCAAAAATGTTCGGGGGGTTTTAGTGAGTATGAGAAAAATCGAAAATCATTAAAAAGACGCCTGCCAAGTAAAGATGAATGACGTATCTCGAAAACGATGCAAGATAGGTTGGGGGTGTTTGAACAAATGTCATAGGGAATCGGGAGAGCAGTCGAGTGACACCTGTCAAAAATCCAAAATGGCGGATTTCAAGATGGCCGCCATACAAAGTGATCCGAGCCTGCTGAAGCGAGGCCGTGAGGCCGAGCTTCAGTAGGGGCGGAGCAGTTTGTATGGTGGCCGTCTTGAAATCCGACATTTTGGATGTGACCCACATGCTCCTATCATTCTTTATACTGCATTTGGATTGTTTTGCCTTATATTTTCGACTGTATTAGGAGTTTTTGTGGGATTTTCGACTGAATTTGGAGTTACTGTCCTACATTGGTGTATAGCGAGCCCGAAGGGCGAGCTCCTGGTGAGGCCGTAGGCCGAACATTCGGCCCGCGAGGCCGAAGGCCGAGCGTATGGTGCGTGAGCCCGAAGGGCGAGCGCTCGGCGAGGCCGTAGGCCGAGCCGTATTAGTAACTTGCGAGGCCAAAGGCCGAGCTCCGACTTAAGAGTATTTTCCACGTCTCCGACTGGTCTCCATGGCAACTGCCCGCGGTAACCGAAGCACCTACGAGTGGGGTTCTTTAGCAAAAGTGACTCAGAACCTTGGTATCATTCTGCCCGTACCACCTTTTTATGGCAGTAGGGTGAATTTGCTTTAGTGGCTACAGTATGGTTCTTTATTGTATTGAGAGTTTATATGGGATTTCATACTTCTATTGGAGTTTTGAACATACTTTTTTCCAACGTATCAGGAGTTTTGATATAGTTTAGTACTGCATAACGATAAATGCGGGCCGCATGCGGCCCGCACACTGCCCGAAAAACTAGTTTATAATATATAAAGCTCGATTACCACTGACTGATTGACATAAATGTTCTCCTAGAAGGAGACGAGTAGGAACAACGTGATGTATGGCAAAAGTGTTCGGGTGGTTTCGGTGAGTATGAGAAAAATCTAAAATCATAAAAAAGACGCCTGCCAAGTGATGATGGATGACGTATCTCGAAAACGGTAAGAGATAGGTAGGGGGTGTTTGAACAAATGTCATAGGGAATCGGGATAGCAGTCGAATGACATCTGTCAAAAATCCAAAATGGCGGATTTCAAGATGGCCGCCATACAAAGTGATCCGAGCCTGCTGAAGCGAGGCCGTTAGGCCGAGCTTCAGTAGGGGCGGAGCAGTTTGTATGGTGGCCGTCTTGAAATCCGACATTTTGGATGTGTCTCACGTGCTCCTATCATTCTTTATACTGTATTTGGAGTCTTCTACCTTTATTTTCGACTGTATTAGGATTTTTGTGGGATTTCTGACTGAATTTGGAGTGACTGTCCTATATTAGTGTAGTAGCGAGCCCGAAGGGCGAGCTCCTGGTGAGGCCGAAGGCCGAACTTTCGGCTCGCGAGGCCGAAGGCCGAGCGTTTGGTGCGTGAGCCCGAAGGGCGAACGCTTGGCGAGGCCGCAGGCCGAGCTGTGTTAGTAACTTGCGAGGCCGAAGGCCGAGCTCCGAATCGAGAGTATTTTCCACATCTCTGACTGGTCTCCATGGCAACTGTTCGCGGTAACCGAAGCACCTACGAGTTGGGTTCCTTAACAAAAGTGATTCAGAACCTTGGTACCATTCTGCCCGTACCACCTTTTTATGGCAGTAGGGTGAATTTGCTTTTGTGGCTACAGTATGGTTCTTTAATGTATTGGGAGTTTATATGGGATTTCATACTGTTATGGAATTTTGTTTTATTTTTTTTATTGTATAAGGTGTTGATGTATTGTTTAATACTGCCTAACGATAAATGCGGGCCGCATGCGGCCCGCACACTGCCCGAAAAACTAGTTTATAATATATAAAGCTCGATTACCACTGACTGATTGACATAAATGTTCTCCTAGAAGGAGACGAGTAGGAACAACGTGATGTATGGCAAAAGTGTTCGGGTGGTTTCGGTGAGTATGAGAAAAATCTAAAATCATAAAAAAGACGCCTGCCAAGTAAAGATGGATGACGTATCTCGAAAACGGTGCAAGATGGGTAGGGGGTGTTTGAACAAATGTCATAGGGAATCGGGAGAGCAGTCGAATGACATTTGTCAAAAATTCAAAATGGCGGATTTCAAGATGGCCGCCATACAAAATGCTCCGAGCCTGCTGAAGCGAGGCCTTTAGGCCGAGCTTCAGTAGGGGCGGAGCAGTTTGTATGGTGGCCGTCTTGAAATCCGACATTTTGGATGTGACCCACGTGCTCCTATCATTCTTTATACCGCATTTGGAGTGTATTACCTTATATTTTCGACTGTATTTGGAGTTTTTGTGGGATTTTTGACTGAATTTGGAGTTATTGTCCTACATAAGTGTAGTAGCGAGCCCGAAGGGCGAGCTCTTGGTGAGGCCGAAGGCCGAACTTTCGGTCCGCGAGGCCGAAGGCCGAGCGTATGATGCGCGAGCCCGAAGGGCGAGCGCTTGGCGAACCGTGTTGGTAACTTGCGAGGCCGAAGGCCGAGCTCCGACTTGAGAGTTTTTTCCACGTCTCCGACTGGTCTCCATGGCAACTACCCGCGATAACCAAAGCACCTACGAGTGGGGTTCCTTAACAAAAGTGACTCAGAATCTTGGTCCCATTCTGCCCGTACCACCTTTTTGTGGCAGTAGGGTGAATTTGCTTTAGTGGCTGCAGTATGGTTCTTTATTGTATTGAGAGTTTTTATGGGATTTCATACTTCCATTGGAGTTTTGAACATACATTTTTCCAACGTATCAGGAGTTTTGATATAGTTTAGTACTGCATAACGATAAATGCGGGCCGCATGCGGCCCGCACACTGCCCGAAAAACTAGTTTATTTATAATATATAAAGCTCGATTACCACTGACTGACTGACATAAATGTTCTCCTAGAAGAAGCAGAGTAGGGTAAAAATGAAGTATGGCAAAAATGTTCGGGTGGGGTTGGTGAGTATGAGAAAAATCGAAAATCATTAAAAAGACGCCTGCCAAGTGATGATGGATGACGTATCTCAAAAACGGTAAGAGATAGGTAGGGGGTGTTTGAACAAATGTCATAGGGAATCGGGAGAGCAGTCGAATGATACCTGTCAAAAATCCAAAATGGCGGATTTCAAGATGGCCGCCATACAAAGTGATCCGAGCCTGCTGAAGCGAGGCCGTTAGGCCGAGCTTCAGTAGGGGCGGAGCAGTTTGTATGGTGGCCGTCTTGAAATTCGACATTTTGGATGTGTCTTACGTGCTCCTATCATTCTTTATACTGCATTTGGAGTATTTTACCTTATATATTCGACTGTATTAGGAGTTTTTGTGGGAATTTTGACTGAATTTGGAGTTACTGTCCTACATAAGTGTATTAGCGAGCCCGAAGGGCGAGCTCCTGGTGAGGCCGAAGGCCGAACTTTCGGTCCGCGAGGCCGAAGGCCGAGCGTACGGTGCGTGAGCCCGAAGGGCGAGCGCTTTGCGAGGCCGCAGGCCGAGCCGTGTTAGTAACTTGCGAGGCCGAAGGCCGAGCTCCGACTCGAGAGTATTTTCTACATCTCCGACTGGTCTCCATGGCAACTGCCCGCGGTAACCGAAGCACCTACGAGTGGGGTTCCATAACAAAAGTGACTCGGAACCCTGGACCCATTCTGCCCGTACCACCTTTTTATGGCAGTAGGGTGAATTTGGTTTGGTGGCTACAGTTTGTTTTTTTATTGTATTGAGAGTTTATATGGGATTTCATTCCACTTTTGGAGTTTTGAACTTATTTTTTTTTTATGTATAACGTGCTTTTATGACAGTTCCTACTGACTAAAGATAGATGCGGGCCGCATGCGGCCCGCACACTGCCCGAAAAACTAGTTTATTTATTATAATATATAAAGCTCGATTACCACTGACTGACTGACATAAATGTTCTCCTAGAAGGAGGCGAGTAGGAGCAACGTGATGTATAGCAAAAATGTTCGGGTGGTTTTGGTGAGTATGGGAAAAATCGAAAATCATTAAAAAGACGCCTGCCAAGTGTAGATGGATGACGTATCTCGAAAACGGTAAGAGATAAGTAAGGGGTGTTTGAACAAATGTCATGGGGAATTGGGAGAGCAGTCGAATGACATCTGTCAAAAATCCAAAATGGCGGATTTCAAGATGGCCGCCATACAAAGTGGTCCGATCCTGCTGAAGCGAGGCCTTTAGGCCGAGCTTCAGTAGGGGCGGAGCAGTTTGTATGGTGGCCGTCTTGAAATCCGACATTTTGGATGTGTCCCAGGTGCTCCTCTCATTCTTCATACTGCATTTGGAGTGTTTAACCTTCATTTTCGACTGTATTAGGAGTTTTTGTGGGATTTTTGACTGAATTTGGAGTAACTGTTCTACGTTAATGTAGTAGCGAGCCCGAAGGGCGAGCTCCTGGTGAGGCCGAAGGCCGAACTTTCGGCTCGCGAGGCCGAAGGCCGAGCGTATGGTGCGTGAGCCCGAAGGGCGAGCGCTTGGCGAGGCCGCAGGCCGAGCCGTATTAGTAACTTGCGAGGCCGAAGGCCGAGCTCCGACTTGAGAGTATTTTCCACATCTCCGACTGGTCTCCATGGCAACTGCCCGCGGTAACCGAAGCACCTACGAGTGGGGTTCCTTTACAAAAGTGACTCAGAACCTTGGTTCCATTCTGCCCGTACCACCTTTTTATGGCAGTAGGGTGAATTTGCTTTAGTGGCTACAGTATGGTTCTTTATTGTATGGAGAGTTTATTTGGGATTTCATACTTCTATTGGAGTTTTGAACTTATTTTTTTTAAATGTATAAGGGGTTAAGGTAAAGTTAAGTACTGCACAACGAAAAATGCGGGCCGCATGCGGCCCGCACACTGCCCGAAAAACTAGTTATTTATTTATAATATATAAAGCTCGATTACCACTCACTGACTGACTGACTGATTGACATAAATGTTCTCCTAGAAGGAGCAGAGTAGGGCTAAAATGATGTATGGCAAAAATGTTTGGGGGGTTTTGGTGAGTATGAGAAAAATCGAAAATCATTAAAAAGACGCCTGCCAAGTGATGATGGATGACGTATCTCGAAAACGGTAAGAGATAGGTAGGGGGTGTTTGAACAAATGTCATAGAGAATCGGGAGAGCAGTCGAATGACACCTGTCAAAAATCCAAAATGGCGGATTTCAAGATGGCCGCCATACAAAATGCTCCGAGCCTGCTGAAGCGAGGCCTTTAGGCCGAGCTTCAGTAGGGGCGGAGCAGTTTGTATGGTGGCCTTCTTGAAATCCGCCATTTTGGATTTGTCCCAGGTGCTCCTCTCATTCTTCATACTGCATTTGGAGTGTTTTACCTTATATTTTCGACTGTATTAGGAGTTTTTGTGGGTTTTTTGACTGAATTTGGAGTAACTGTTCTACATTAGTGTATAGCGAGCCCAAAGGGCAACCACCTGGTGAGGCCGAAGGCCGAACTTTCGGTCCGCGAGGCCGAAGGCCGAGCGAATGGTGCGCGAGCCCGAAGGGCGAGCGCCTGGCGAGGCCGGAGGCCGAGCCGTGCTGGTAACTTGCGAGGCCGAAGGCCGAGCTCCGACTTGAGAGTATTTTCCACGTCACCGACTGGTCTCCATGGCAACTGCCTGCGGTAACCGAAGCACCTACGAGTGGGGTTCCTTAACAAAAGTGATTCAGAACCTTGGTACCATTCTGCCCGTACCACCTTTTTATGGCAGTAGGGTGAATTTGGTTTGGTGATAACAGTACGGTTCTCTATTGTATTAAGGGTTTGTATGGGAAATCGTACATCTTTAGGTGTTTTGAAATAATTTTTTTTAATGTATAAGGTGTTTTGATATTGTTCAAACTTGCACAACGATAAATGCGGGCCGCATGCGGCCCGCACACTGCCCGAAATACTAGTTATAATATATAAAGCTCGATTACCACTCACTGACTGACTGACATAAATGTTCTCCTAGAAGGAGACGAGTAGGAGCAACATGATGTATGGCAAAAATGTTCGGGGGGTTTTGGTGAGTATGAGAAAAATCGAAAATCATAAAAATGACGCCTGCCAAGTGAAGATGGATGACATATCTCGAAAACGGTGCAAGATAGGTAGGAGGTGTTTAAACAAATGTCATAGGGAATTAAGAGAGCAGTCGAATGACACCTGTCAAAAATCCAAAATGGCGGATTTCAAGATGGCCGCCATACAAAATGCTCCGAGCCTGCTGAAGCGAGGCCTTTAGGCCGAGCTTCAGTAGGGGCGGAGCAGTTTGTATGGTGGCTATCTTGAAATCCGACATTTTGGATGTGTCTTACGTGCTCCTATCATTCTTTATACGGCATTTAGAGTGTTTGACCTTCATTTTCGACTGTATTAGGAGTTTTTGTGGGATTTTGGACTGAATTTTGAGTTACTGTCCTACGTTAGTGTATAGCGAGCCCGAAGGGCGAGCTCCTGGTGAGGCCGAAGGCCGAACTTTCGGCTCGCGAGGCCGAAGGCCGAGCGTATTGCGCTTGAGCCCGAAGGGCGAGCGCTTGGCGAGACCGCAGGTCGAGCCGTATTAGTAACTTGCGAGGCCGAAGGCCGAGCTCCGACTTGAGAGTATTATCCACGTCACCGACTGGTCTCCATGGCAACTGCCCGCGGTAACCGAAGCACTTACGCGTGGGGTTCTTTAACAAAAGTGACTCAGAAGCTTGGTACCATTTTGCCCGTACCACCTTTTTATGGCAGTAGGGTGAATCTGCTTTTGTGGCTACAGTATGGTTCTTTATTGTATGGAGAGTTTATTTGGGATTTTATACTTCTATTGGAGTTTTGAACTTATATTTTTTTTAAATGTATATGGGGTTAAGGTAAAGTTTAGTACTGCATAACGATAAATGCGGGCCGCATGCGGCCCGCACACTGCCCGAAATACTAGTTATTAATAATATATAAAGCTCGATTACCACTCACTGACTGACTGACTGACTGATTGACATAAATGTTCTCCTAGAAGGAGACGAGTAGGGCTAAAATGATGTATGGCAAAAATGTTCGGGGGGTTTTGGTGAGTATGAGAAAAATCGAAAATCATAAAAAAGACGCCTGCCAAGTAAAGATGGATAACGTATCTCGAAAACGGTAAGAGATGGGTTAGAGGTGTTTGAACAAATGTCATAGGGAATCGGGAGAGCAGTCGAATGACACCTGTCAAAAATCCAAAATGGCGGATTTCAAGATGGCCGCCATACAAAGTGATCCGAGCCTGCTGAAGCGAGGCCTTTAGGCCGAGCTTCAGTAGGGGCGGAGCAGTTTGTATGGTGGCCGTCTTGAAATCCGACATTTTGGATGTGACCCACGTGCTCCTATCATTCTTTATACTGCATTTGGATTGTTTTGCCTTATATTTTCGACTGTATTAGGAGTTTTTGTGGGATTTTCGACTGAATTTGGAGTTACTGTCCTATATTAGTGTAGTAGCGAGCCCGAAGGGCGAGCTCCTGGTGAGGCCGAAGGCCGAACTTTCGGCTCGCGAGGCCGAAGGCCGAGCGTAGGGCGCGTGAGCCCGAAGGGCGAGCGCTTGGCGAGGCCGTAGGCCGAGCCGTATTAGTAACTTGCGAGGCCGAAGGCCGAGCTCCGACTTGAGAGTTTTTCCACGTCTCCGACTGGTCTCCATGGCAACTGCCCGCGATAACCAAAGCACCTACGAGTGGGGTTCCTTAACAAAAGTGACTCAGAACCTTGGTACCATTCTGCCCGTACCACCTTTTTATGGCAGTAGGGTGAATCTGCTTTAGTAGCTACAGTATGGTTCTCTACTGTATTACAAGTTTATTTGGGATTTCATATATCTATTGGAGTTTTGAACATTTTTTTTTATGTATCAGTTGTTTTGATATAGTTTAAAATTGCATAACGATAAATGCGGGCCGCATGCGGCCCGCACACTGCCCGAATAACTAGTTATTTATAATATATAAAGCTCGATTACCACTGACTGATTGACATATATGTTCTCCTAGAAGGAGACGAGTAGGAACAACGTGATGTATGGCAAAAATGTCCGGGTGGTTTCGGTGAGTATGAGAAAAATCGAAAATCATAAAAATGACGCCTGTCAAGTAAAGATGGATGACATATCTCAAAAACGGTACAAGATAGGTATGGGGTGTTTGAACAAATGTCATAGGGAATCGGGAGAGCAGTCGAATGACACCTGTCAAAAATCCAAAATGGCGGATTTCAAGATGGCCGCCATACAAAATGCTCCGAGCCTGCTGAAGTGAGGCCGTTAGGCCGAGCTTCAGTAGGGGCGGAGCAGTTTGTATGGTGGCCGTCTTGAAATCCGACATTTTGGATGTTTCTTACGTGCTCCTATCATTCTTTATACTGCATTTGGAGTTTTTTATCTTTATTTTCGACTGTAATAGGAGTTTCTGTGGGATTTTTGAGTGAATTTGGAGTGACTGTCCTACATTAGTGTATAGCGAGCCCGAAGGGCGAGCTTCCGGTGAGGCCGAAGGCCGAACTTTCGGTCCGCGAGGCCGAAGGCCGAGCGATTGGTGCGCGAGCCCGAAGGGCGAGCGCTTTGCGAGGCCGCAGGCCGAGCCGTATTAGTAACTTGCGAGGCCGAAGGCCGAGCTCCGACTTGAGAGTGTTTTCCACGTCACCGACTGGTCTCCATGGCAACTGCCCGCGGTAACCAAAGCACCTACGAGTGGGGTTCCTTAACAAAAGTGATTAAGAACCTTGGAACGATTCTGCCTGTACCACCTTTTTATGGCAGTAGGGTGAAACTGCTTTAGTGGCTACAGTATGGTTCTTTATTGTATTGAGAGTTTATATGGGATTTCATACTGTTATGGAATTTTGTTTTTTTTTTTAATGTATAAGGAGTAACGGTATTATTTAGTACTGCATAACGATAAATGCGGGCCGCATGCGGCCCGCACACTGCCCGAAATACTAGTTAATTAATAATATATAAAGCTCGATTACCACTCACTGACTGACTGACTGACTGATTGACATAAATGTTCTCCTAGAAGGAGACGAGTAGGGCTAAAATGATGTATGGCAAAAATGTTCGGGGGGTTTTGGTGAGTATGAGAAAAATCGAAAATCATAAAAAAGACGCCTGCCAAGTGAAGATGGATGACATATCTCAAAAACGGTACAAGTTAGGTAGGGGGTGTTTGAACAAATGTCATAGGGAATCGGGAGAGCAGTCGAATGACACCTGTCAAAAATCCAAAATGGCGGATTTCAAGATGGCCGCCATACAAAATGCTCCGAGCCTGCTGAAGCGAGGCCGTTAGGCCGAGGTTCAGTAGGGGCGGAGCAGTTTGTATGGGGGCCTTCTTTAAATCCGCCATTTTGGAGTTGTCCCAGGTGCTCCTATCATTCTTTATACTGCATTTGGAGTGTATTACCTTATATTTTCGACTGTATGAGGAGTTTTTGTGGGATTTTTGACTGAATTTGGAGTTACTGTCCTACATAAGTGTAGTAGCGAGCCCGAAGGGCGAGCTCCTGGTGAGGCCGAAGGCCGAACTTTCGGTCCGCGAGGCCGAAGGCCGAGCGTATAATGCGCGAGCCCGAAGGGCGAGCGCTTGGCGAGGCCGCAGGCCGAGCCGTTTTAGTAACTTGCGAGGCCGAAGGCCGAGCTCCGACTTGAGAGTATTTTCCACGTCACCGACTGGTCTCCATGGCAACTGCCTGCGGTAACCGAAGCACCTACGAGTGGGGTTCCTTAACAAAAGTGACTCAGAACCTTGGTCCCATTCTGCCCGCACCACCTTTTTATGGCAGTAGGGTGAATTTGCTTTAGTGGCTACAGTATGGTTCTTTATTGTATTGAGAGTTTATATGGGATTTCATACTTCTATTGGAGTTTTGAACACATTTTTTTTTGTATCAGGTGTTTTTTTGACAGTTCCTACTGACTCAAGATAGATGCGGGCCGCATGCGGCCCGCACACTGCCCGAAAAACTAGTTATAATATATAAAGCTCGATTACCACTGACTGACATAAATGTTCTCCTAGAAGGAGTAGAGTAGGGTAAAAATGAAGTATGGCAAAAATGTTCGGGTGGTTTTGGTGAGTATGAGAAAAATCGAAAATCATTAAAAAGACGCCTGCCAAGTGATGATGGATGACGTATCTCAAAAACGGTAAGAGATAGGTAGGGGGTGTTTGAACAAATGTCATAGGGAATCGGGAGAGCAGTCGAATGACATCTGTCAAAAATCCTAAATGGCGGATTTCAAGATGGCCGCCATACAAAATGCTCCGAGCCTGCTGAAGCGAGGCCTTTAGGCCGAGCTTCAGTAGGGGCGGAGCAGTTTGTATGGTGGCCGTCTTGAAATCCGACATTTTGGATGTGTCACACGTGCTCCTATCATTCTTTATAGCAGTATAAAGAATGATAGGAGCACGTGTGATTTGGAGTGTTTTACCTACATTTTCGACTATATTAGGAGTTTTTGTGGGAATTTGGACTGAATTTGGAGTAACTGTCCTACATAAGTGTATAGCGAGCCCAAAGGGCAATTACCTGTTGAGGCCAAAGGCCGAACTTTCGGTCCGCGAGGCCGAAGGCCGAGCGTATGGTGCGTGAGCCCGAAGGGCGAACGCTTGGCGAGGCCGTAGGCCGAGCCGTATTAGTAACTTGCGAGGCCGAAGGCCGAGCTCCGACTTGAGAGTTTTTTTCACGTCTCCGACTGGTCTCCATGGCAACTGCCCGCGGTATCCGAAGCACCTACGAGTGGGGTTCCTTAACAAAAGTGACTCAGAACCTTGGTACCATTCTGCCCGTACCACCTTTTTATGGCAGTAGGGTGAATCTGCTTTAGTGGCTACAGTATGGTTCTTTATTGTATGGAGAGTTTATTTGGGATTTCATACTCTTATTGGAGTTTTGAACTTATTTTTTTTAAATGTACAAGGTGTTAACGTATTGTTTAGTTCTGCATAACGATAAATGCGGGCCGCATGCGGCCCGCACACTGCCCGAAAAACTAGTTATAATATATAAAGCTCGATTACCACTCACTGACTGACTCATTGACATAAATGTTCTCCTAGAAGGAGCAGAGTAGGGTTAAAATGATGTATGGCAAAAATGTTCGGGGGGTTTTGGTGAGTATAAGAATAATCGAAAATCATAAAAAAGACGCCAGCCAAGTAAAGATGGATGACATATCTCAAAAACGGTACAAGATAGGTAGGGGGTGTTTGAACAAATGTCATAGGGAATTGGGAGAACAGTCGAATGACACCTGTCAAAAATCCAAAATGGCGGATTTCAAGATGGCCGCCATACAAAATGTTCTGAGCCTGCTGAAGCGAGGTCTTTAGGCCGAGCTTCAGTAGGGGCGGAGCAGTTTGTATGGTGGCCGTCTTGAAATCCGTTATTTTGGATGTGCCCCACGTGCTCCTATCATTCTTTATACTGCATTTGGAGTGTTTTACCTTATATTTTCGACTGTATTAGGAGTTTTTGTGGGATTTTTGACTAAATTTGGAGTTACTGTCCTACATAAGTGAAGTAGCGAGCCCGAAGGGCGAGTTCCTGGTGAGGCCGAAGGGCGAACTTTCGGTCCGCGAGGCCGAAGGCCGAGCGTATGATGCGCGAGCTCGAAGGGCGAGCGCCTGGCGAGGCCGTAGGCCGAGCCGTATTAGTAACTTGCGAGGCCGAAGGCCGAGCTCCGACTTGAGAGTATTTTCCACATCTCCGACTGGTCTCCATGGCAACTGCCTGCGGTAACCGCAGCACCTACGAGTGGGGTTCCTTAACAAAAGTGACTCAGAACCTTGGTACCATTCTGCCCGTACCACCTTTTTATGGCAGTAGGGTGAATCTGCTTTAGTGGCTACAGTATGGTTCTTTATTGTATTGAGAGTTTATATGGGACTTCATACTTCTATTGGAGTTTTGAACATACTATTTTCCAACGTGTCAGGAGTTTTGATATAGTTTAGTACTGCATAACGATAAATGCGGGCCGCATGCGGCCCGCACACTGCCCGGAAAACTAGTTTATAATATATAAAGCTCGATTACCACTCACTGACTGACTCATTGACATAAATGTTCTCCTAGAAGGAGGCGAGTAGGAGCAACGTGATGTATAGCGAAAATGTTCGGAAGGTTTTGGTGAGTATGAGAAAAATCGAAAATCATTAAAAAGACGCCTGCCAAGTTAAGATGTACTACGTATCTCGAAAACGGTAAGAGATAGGTAGGGTGTGTTTGAACAAATGTCATAGGGAATTGGGAGAACAGTCGAATGACACCTGTCAAAAATCCAAAATGGCGGATTTCAAGATGGCCGCCATACAAAATGCTCTGAGCCTGCTGAAGCGAGGTCTTTAGGCCGAGCTTCAGTAGGGGCGGAGCAGTTTGTATGGTGGCCGTCTTGAAATCCGTTATTTTGGATGTGCCCCACGTGCTCCTATCATTCTTTATACTGCATTTGGAGTGTTTTACCTTATATTTTCGACTGTATTAGAAGTTTTTGTGGGATTTTTGACTAAATTTGGAGTTACTGTCCTACATAAGTGAAGTAGCGAGCCCGAAGGGCGAGCTCCTGGTGAGGCCGAAGGGCGAACTTTCGGTCCGCGAGGCCGAAGGCCGAGCGTATGATGCGCGAGCTCGAAGGGCGAGCGCCTGGCGAGGCCGTAGGCCGAGCCGTATTAGTAACTTGCGAGGCCGAAGGCCGAGCTCCGACTTGAGAGTATTTTCCACATCTCCGACTGGTCTCCATGGCAACTGCCTGCGGTAACCGCAGCACCTACGAGTGGGGTTCCTTAACAAAAGTGACTCAGAACCTTGGTACCATTCTGCCCGTACCACCTTTTTATGGCAGTAGGGTGAATCTGCTTTAGTGGCTACAGTATGGTTCTTTATTGTATTGAGAGTTTATATGGGACTTCATACTTCTATTGGAGTTTTGAACATACTATTTTCCAACGTGTCAGGAGTTTTGATATAGTTTAGTACTGCATAACGATAAATGCGGGCCGCATGCGGCCCGCACACTGCCCGAAAAACAAGTTTATTTATAATATATAAAGCTCGATTACCACTGACTGACTGATTGACATAAATGTTCTCCTAGAAGGAGACGAGTAGGAGCAAAGTAATGTATGGCAAAAATGTTCGCGTGGTTTCGGTGAGTATGAGAAAAATCGAAAATCATTAAAAAGACGCCTGCCAAGTGATGATGGATGACGTATCTCGAAAACGGTAAGAGATAGGTAGGGGGTGTTTGAACAAATGTCATAGGGAATCGGGAGAGCAGTCGAATGACATTTTGGATGTGTCACACGTGCTCCTCTCCTTCTTTATACTGCATTTGGAGTGTTTTACCTCATATTTTTGACTGTATTAGTTTTTGTAGGTTTTTTGACTGAATTTGGAGTAACTGTTCTACGTTATTGTAGTAGCGAGCCCGAAAGGCGAGCTCCTGGTGAGGCCGAAGGCCGAACTTTCGGCTCGCGAGGCCGAAGGCCGAGCGTATGGTGCGTGAGCCCGAAGGGCGAGCGCCCGGCGAGGCCGGAGGCCGAGCCGTGCTGGTAACTTGCGAGGCCGAAGGCCGAGCTCCGACTTGAGAGTTTTTTCCACGTCTCCGACTGGTCTCCATGGCAACTGCCCGCGGTAAGCGAAGCACCTACGAGTGGGGTTCCTTAACAAAAGTGACTTAGAACCTTGGTACCATTCTGCTCGTACCACCTTTTTATGTCAGTAGGGTGAATCTGGTTTGGTGGCTACAGTTTTGTTCTTTATTGTATTGAGAGTTTATATGGGATTTCATGCTTCTATTGGAGTTTTGAACACACTATTTTTTTAATGTATCAGGTGTTTTTTTGACAGTTCCTACTGACTCAAGATAGATGCGGGCTGCATGCGGCCCGCACACTGCCCGAAAAACTAGTTTATATTTATTATTTATAATATATAAGGCTCGATTACCACTGACTCACTGACTGACTGATTGACATAAATGTTCTCCTAGAAGGAGCATAGTAGGGCTAAAATGATGTATGGCAGAAATGTTCGAGGGGTTTTGATGAGTATGAGAAAAATCGAAAATCATTAAAAAGACGCCTGCCAAGTGAAGATGGATGACGTATCTCAAAAACGGTAAGAGATAGGTAGGGGGTGTTTGAACAAATGTCATAGGGAATAAGGAGAGCAGTCGAATGACATCTGTCAAAAATCCAAAATGGCGGATTTCAAGATGGCCGCCATACAAATTGATCCGAGCCTGCTGAAGCGAGGCCGTTAGGCCGAGCTTCAGTAGGGGCGGAGCAGTTTGTATGGTGGCCGTCTTGAAATCCGACATTTTGGATGTGTCTTACATGCTCCTATCATTCTTTATACTGCATATGGAGTGTTTTACCTTTATTTTCAACTGTATTAGGAGTTTTTGTGGGAGTTTTGACTGAATTTGGAGTTACTGTCCTACGTTAGTGTAGTAGCGAGCCCGAAGGGCGAGCTCCTGGTAAGGCCGAAGGCCGAACTTTCGGTCCGCGAGGCCGAAGGCCAAGCGTATGATGCGTGAGCCCGAAGGGCGAGCGCTTGGCGAGGCCGTAGGCAAAGCCGTATTAGTAACTTGCGAGGCCGAAGGCCGAGCTCCGACTTGAGAGTATTTTCCACGTCACTGACTGGTCTCCATGGCAACTGCCTGCGGTAACCGAAGCACCTACGAGTGGGTATCCTTAACAAAAGTGACTCAGAACCTTGGTACTATTCTGCCCGTACCACCTTTTTATGGCAGTAGGGTGAATCTGGTTTGGTGGCTACAGTTTGGTTCCTTATTGCATTAAGAGTTTGTATGGGAAATCGTACATCTTTTGGTGTTTTGAAATATTTTTTTTTAATGTACAAGGTGTTTTGATATTGTTCAAACTTGCACAACGATAAATGCGGGCCGCATGCGGCCCGCACACTGCCCGAAAAACTAGTTTATAATATATAAAGCTCGATTACCACTGACTGACTGACATAAATGTTCTCCTAGAAGGAGCAGAGTAGGGTAAAAATGAAGTATAGCAAAAATGTTCGGGTGGTTTTGGTGAGTATGAGAAAAATCGAAAATTATTAAAAAGACGCCTGCCAAGTAAAGATGGATGACGTATCTCAAAAACGGTGCAAGATAGGTAGGAGGTGTTTAAACAAATGTCATAGGGAATCGGGAGAGCAGTCGAATGACACCTGTCAAAAATCCAAAATGGCGGATTTCAAGATGGCCGCCATACAAAATGCTCCGAGCCTGCTGAAGCGAGGCCGTTAGGCCGAGGTTCAGTAGGGGCGGAGCAGTTTGTATGGTGGCCGTCTTGAAATCCGACATTTTGGATGTGTCTCACGTGCTCCTATCATTCTTTATACTGCATTTGGAGCGTTTTACCTTTATATTCGACTGTATTAGGAGTTTTTGTGGGATTTTTGACTGAATTTGGAGTTACTGTCCTACATTAGTAAAGTAGCGAGCCCGAAGGGCGAGCTCCTGGTGAGGCCGAAGGCCGAACATTCGGTCCGCGAGGCCGTAGGCCGAGTGTATGATGCGCGAGCCCGAAGGGGGAGCGCTTTGCGAGGCCGCAGGCCGAGCCGTATTAGTAACATGCGAGGCCGAAGGCCGAGCTCCGACTTGAGAGTTTTTTCCACGTCTCCGACTGGTCTCCATGGCAACTGCCCGCGATAACCAAAGCACCTACGAGTAGGGTTCCTTAACAAAAGTGACTCAGAACCTTGGTACCATTCTGCCCGTACCACCTTTTTATGGCAGTAGGGTGAATTTGGTTTGGTGATTACAGTACGGTTCTCTAATGTATTAAGTGTTTGTATGGGAAATCGTACATCTTTAGGTGTTTTGAAATAATTTTTTTTAATGTATAAGGTGTTTTGATATTGTTCAAACTTGCACAACAATAAATGCGGGCCGCATGCGGCCCGCACACTGCCCGAAAAACTAGTTATTTATAATATATAAAGCTCGATTACCACTGACTGACTGACTGACATAAATGTTCTCCTAGAAGGAGCAGAGTAGGGTAAAAATGAAGTATGGCAAAAATGTTCGGGTGGTTTTGGTGAGTATGAGAAAAATCGAAAATCTTTAAAAAGACGCCTGCCAAGTGATGATGGATGACGTATCTCAAAAACGGTAAGAGATAGGTAGGGGGTGTTTGAACAAATGTCATAGGGAATTGGGAGAGCAGTCGAATGACATCTGTCAAAAATCCAAAATGGCGGATTTCAAGATGGCCGCCATACAAAGTGGTCCGATCCTGCTGAAGCGAGGCCTTTAGGCCGAGCTTCAGTAGGGGCGGAGCAGTTTGTATGGTGGCCGTCTTGAAATCCGACATTTTGGATGTGTCCCAGGTGCTCCTCTCATTCTTCATACTGCATTTGGAGTGTTTAACCTTCATTTTCGACTGTATTAGGAGTTTTTGTGGGATTTTTGACTGAATTTGGAGTAACTGTTCTACGTTAATGTAGTAGCGAGCCCGAAGGGCGAGCTCCTGGTGAGGCCGAAGGCCGAACTTTCGGCTCGCGAGGCCGAAGGCCGAGCGTATGGTGCGTGAGCCCGAAGGGCGAGCGCTTGGCGAGGCCGCAGGCCGAGCCGTATTAGTAACTTGCGAGGCCGAAGGCCGAGCTCCGACTCGAGGGTATTTTCCACGTCACCGACTGGTCTCCATGGCAACTGCCTGCGGTAACCGAAGCACCTACGAGTGGGATTCCTAAACAAAAGTGATTAAGAACCTTGGTACCATTCTGCCCGTACCAACTTTTTATGGCAGTAGGGTGAATCTGCTTTAGTGGCTACAGTATGGTTCTTTATTGTATGGACAGTATATTTGGGATTTCATACTTCTATTGGAGTTTTGAACTTATTTTTTTTTAATGTAAAAGGGGTCAAGGTATAGTTTAGTACTGTATAACGATAAATGCGGGCCGCATGCGGCCCGCACACTGCCCGAAAAACTAGTTATATTATATAAAGCTCGATTACCACTGACTGATTGACATAAATGTTCTCCTAGAAGGAGACGAGTAGGAACAACGTGATGTATGGCAAAAGTGTTCGGGTGGTTTCGGTGAGTATGAGAAAAATCGAAAATCATAAAAATGACGCCTGCCAAGTAAAGATGGATGACGTATCTCGAAAACGGTGCAAGATGGGTAGGGGGTGTTTGAACAAATGTCATAGGGAATAGGGAGAGCAGTCGAATGACACCTGTCAAAAATCCAAAATGGCGGATTTCAAGATGGCCGCCATACAAAATGATCCGAGCCTGCTGAAGCGAGGCCGTTAGGCCGAGCTTCAGTAGGGGCGGAGCAGTTTGTATGGTGGCTGTCTTGAAATCCGACATTTTGGATGTGACCCACATGCTCCTATCATTCTTTATACTGCATTTGGAGTGTTTTACCTTATATTTTCGACTGTATTAGGAGTTTTTGTGGGATTTTTACTGACATAAATGTTCTCCTAGAAGGAGCAGAGTAGGGTAAAAATGAAGTATGGCAAAAATGTTCGGCGGGTTTAGGTGAGTATGAGAAAAATCGAAAATCATTAAAAAGACGCCTGCCAAGTAAAGATGAATGACATATCTCAAAAACGGTACAAGATAGGTAGAGGGTGTTTGAACAAATGTCATAGGGAATTGGGAGAGCAGTCGGATGACATCTGTCAAAAATCCAAAATGGTGGATTTCAAGATGGCCGCCATACAAAGTGATCCGAGCCTGCTGAAGCGAGGCCGTTAGGCCGAGCTTCAGTAGAGGCGGAGCAGTTTGTATGGTGGCTGTCTTGAAATCCGACATTTTGGATGTGACCCACGTGCTCCTATCATTCTTTATACTGCATTTGGAGTGTTTTACCTTATATTTTCGACTGTATTAGGAGTTTTTGTGGGATTTTGGACTGAATTTGGAGTTACTGTCCTACGTTAGTGTAGTAGCGAGCCCGAAGGGCGAGCTCCTGGTGAGGCCGAAGGCCGAACTTTCGGCTCGCGAGGCCGAAGGCCGAGCGTATTGTGCGTGAGCCCGAAGGGCGAGCGCTTGGCGAGGCCGCAGGCCAAGCCGTGTTAGTAACTTGCGAGGCCGAAGGCCGAGCTCCGACTTGAGAGTATTTTCCACGTCACCGACTGGTCTCCATGGCAACTGCCCGCGGTAACCGAAGCACCTACGAATGGGGTTCCTTAACAAAAGTGACTCAGAACCTTGGTTCCATTCTGCCCGTACCACCTTTTTATGGCAGTAGGGTGAATCTGCTTTAGTGGCTACAGTATGGTTCATTATTGTATTGAGAGTTTATATGGGATTTCATACTTCTATTGGAGTTTTGGACACTTTTTTTTTATGTATAACGTTTTTTTATGACAGTTCCTACTGACTTAAGATAGATGCGGGCCGCATGCGGCCCGCACACTGCCCGAAAGACTAGTTATTATAATATATAAAGCTCGATTACCACTGACTGATTGACATAAATGTTCTCCTAGAAGGAGACGAGTAGGAACAACGTGATGTATGGCAAAAATGTCCGGGTGGTTTCGGTGAGTATGAGAAAAATCGAAAATCTTTAAAAAGACGCCTGCCAAGTGATGATGGATGACGTATCTCAAAAACGGTAAGAGATAGGTAGGGGGTGTTTGAACAAATGTCATAGGGAATTGGGAGAGCAGTCGAATGACATCTGTCAAAAATCCAAAATGGCGGATTTCAAGATGGCCGCCATACAAAGTGGTCCGATCCTGCTGAAGCGAGGCCTTTAGGCCGAGCTTCAGTAGGGGCGGAGCAGTTTGTATGGTGGCCGTCTTGAAATCCGACATTTTGGATGTGTCCCAGGTGCTCCTCTCATTCTTCATACTGCATTTGGAGTGTTTAACCTTCATTTTCGACTGTATTAGGAGTTTTTGTGGGATTTTTGACTGAATTTGGAGTAACTGTTCTACGTTAATGTAGTAGCGAGCCCGAAGGGCGAGCTCCTGGTGAGGCCGAAGGCCGAACTTTCGGCTCGCGAGGCCGAAGGCCGAGCGTATGGTGCGTGAGCCCGAAGGGCGAGCGCTTGGCGAGGCCGCAGGCCGAGCCGTATTAGTAACTTGCGAGGCCGAAGGCCGAGCTCCGACTCGAGGGTATTTTCCACGTCACCGACTGGTCTCCATGGCAACTGCCTGCGGTAACCGAAGCACCTACGAGTGGGATTCCTAAACAAAAGTGATTAAGAACCTTGGTACCATTCTGCCCGTACCAACTTTTTATGGCAGTAGGGTGAATCTGCTTTAGTGGCTACAGTATGGTTCTTTATTGTATGGACAGTATATTTGGGATTTCATACTTCTATTGGAGTTTTGAACTTATTTTTTTTTAATGTAAAAGGGGTCAAGGTATAGTTTAGTACTGTATAACGATAAATGCGGGCCGCATGCGGCCCGCACACTGCCCGAAAAACTAGTTATATTATATAAAGCTCGATTACCACTGACTGATTGACATAAATGTTCTCCTAGAAGGAGACGAGTAGGAACAACGTGATGTATGGCAAAAGTGTTCGGGTGGTTTCGGTGAGTATGAGAAAAATCGAAAATCATAAAAATGACGCCTGCCAAGTAAAGATGGATGACGTATCTCGAAAACGGTGCAAGATGGGTAGGGGGTGTTTGAACAAATGTCATAGGGAATAGGGAGAGCAGTCGAATGACACCTGTCAAAAATCCAAAATGGCGGATTTCAAGATGGCCGCCATACAAAATGATCCGAGCCTGCTGAAGCGAGGCCGTTAGGCCGAGCTTCAGTAGGGGCGGAGCAGTTTGTATGGTGGCTGTCTTGAAATCCGACATTTTGGATGTGACCCACATGCTCCTATCATTCTTTATACTGCATTTGGAGTGTTTTACCTTATATTTTCGACTGTATTAGGAGTTTTTGTGGGATTTTTACTGACATAAATGTTCTCCTAGAAGGAGCAGAGTAGGGTAAAAATGAAGTATGGCAAAAATGTTCGGCGGGTTTAGGTGAGTATGAGAAAAATCGAAAATCATTAAAAAGACGCCTGCCAAGTAAAGATGAATGACATATCTCAAAAACGGTACAAGATAGGTAGAGGGTGTTTGAACAAATGTCATAGGGAATTGGGAGAGCAGTCGGATGACATCTGTCAAAAATCCAAAATGGTGGATTTCAAGATGGCCGCCATACAAAGTGATCCGAGCCTGCTGAAGCGAGGCCGTTAGGCCGAGCTTCAGTAGAGGCGGAGCAGTTTGTATGGTGGCTGTCTTGAAATCCGACATTTTGGATGTGACCCACGTGCTCCTATCATTCTTTATACTGCATTTGGAGTGTTTTACCTTATATTTTCGACTGTATTAGGAGTTTTTGTGGGATTTTGGACTGAATTTGGAGTTACTGTCCTACGTTAGTGTAGTAGCGAGCCCGAAGGGCGAGCTCCTGGTGAGGCCGAAGGCCGAACTTTCGGCTCGCGAGGCCGAAGGCCGAGCGTATTGTGCGTGAGCCCGAAGGGCGAGCGCTTGGCGAGGCCGCAGGCCAAGCCGTGTTAGTAACTTGCGAGGCCGAAGGCCGAGCTCCGACTTGAGAGTATTTTCCACGTCACCGACTGGTCTCCATGGCAACTGCCCGCGGTAACCGAAGCACCTACGAATGGGGTTCCTTAACAAAAGTGACTCAGAACCTTGGTTCCATTCTGCCCGTACCACCTTTTTATGGCAGTAGGGTGAATCTGCTTTAGTGGCTACAGTATGGTTCATTATTGTATTGAGAGTTTATATGGGATTTCATACTTCTATTGGAGTTTTGGACACTTTTTTTTTATGTATAACGTTTTTTTATGACAGTTCCTACTGACTTAAGATAGATGCGGGCCGCATGCGGCCCGCACACTGCCCGAAAGACTAGTTATAATATATAAAGCTCGATTACCACTGACTGATTGACATAAATGTTCTCCTAGAAGGAGACGAGTAGGAACAACGTGATGTATGGCAAAAATGTCCGGGTGGTTTCGGTGAGTATGAGAAAAATCGAAAATCATAAAAATGACGCCTGTCAAGTAAAGATGGATGACATATCTCAAAAACGGTACAAGATAGGTATGGGGTGTTTGAACAAATGTCATAGGGAATCGGGAGAGCAGTCGAATGACACCTGTCAAAAATCCAAAATGGCGGATTTCAAGATGGCCGCCATACAAAATGCTCCGAGCCTGCTGAAGCGAGGCCTTTAGGCCGAGCTTCAGTAGGGGCGGAGCAGTTTGTATGGTGGCCGTCTTGAAATATGACATTTTGGATGTGTCTTACGTGCTCCTATCATTCTTTATACTGCATTTGGAGTGTTTTTCCTTAATTTTTGACTATATTAGGAGTTTTTGTGGGATTTTTGACTGAATTTGGAGTTACTGTCCAACATTAGTGTAGTAGCGAGCCCGAAGGGCGAGCTCCTGGTGAGGCCGAAGGCCGAACTTTCGGTCCGCGAGGCCGAAGGCCGAGCGTATGATGCGCGAGCCCGAAGGGCGAGCGCTTGGCGAGGCCGTAGGCCGAGCCGTATTAGTAACTTGCGAGGCCAAAGGCCGAGCTCCGACTTGAGAGTTTTTTCCACGTCTCCGACTGGTCTCCATGGCAACTGCCCGCGGTAACCAAAGCACCTACGAGTGGGGTTTCTTTACAAAAGTGACTCAGAACCCTGGTCCCATTCTGCCAATACCACCTTTTTATGGCAGTAGGGTGAATTTCCTTTAGTGGCTACAGTATGTTTCTTTATTGTATTGAGAGTTTATATGGGATTTCATACTTCTAATGGAGTTTTGAACATTACTTTTTTTTAATGTATAACGTGCTTTTATGACAGTTCCTACTGACTCAAGATAGATGCGGGCCGCATGCGGCCCGCACACTGCCCGAAAAACTAGTTTATAATATATAAAGCTCGATTACCACTGACTGATTGACATAAATGTTCTCCTAGAAGGAGACGAGTAGGAACAACGTGATGTATGGCAAAAGTGTTCGGGTGGTTTTGGTGAGTATGAGAAATATCGAAAATTATTAAAATGACGCCTGCCAAGTGAAGATGGATGACGTATCTCAAAAACGGTAAGAGATAGGTAGGTGGTGTTTGAACAAATGTCATAGGGAATCGGGAGAGCAGTCGGATGACATACGTCAAAAATTCAAAATGGCGGATTTCAAGATGGCCGCCATACAAAGTGATCCGAGCCTGCTGAAGTGAGGCCGTTAGGCCGAGCTTCAGTAGGGGCGGAGCAGTTTGTATGGTGGCCGTCTTGAAATCCGACATTTTGGATGTTTCTTACGTGCTCCTATCATTCTTTATACTGCATTTGGAGTTTTTTATCTTTATTTTCGACTGTAATAGGAGTTTCTGTGGGATTTTTGAGTGAATTTGGAGTGACTGTCCTACATTAGTGTATAGCGAGCCCGAAGGGCGAGCTCCTGGTGAGGCCGAAGGCCGAACTTTCGGTCCGCGAGGCCGAAGGCCGAGCGTACGGTGCGTGAGCCCGAAGGGCGAGCGCTTTGCGAGGCCGCAGGCCGAGCCTACATTTTACATTTTCGACTATACCTACATTTTCGACTATATTAGGAGTTTTTGTGGGAATTTGGACTGAATTTGGAGTAACTGTCCTACATAAGTGTATAGCGAGCCCAAAGGGCAATTACCTGTTGAGGCCAAAGGCCGAACTTTCGGTCCGCGAGGCCGAAGGCCGAGCGTATGGTGCGTGAGCCCGAAGGGCGAACGCTTGGCGAGGCCGTAGGCCGAGCCGTATTAGTAACTTGCGAGGCCGAAGGCCGAGCTCCGACTTGAGAGTTTTTTTCACGTCTCCGACTGGTCTCCATGGCAACTGCCCGCGGTATCCGAAGCACCTACGAGTGGGGTTCCTTAACAAAAGTGACTCAGAACCTTGGTACCATTCTGCCCGTACCACCTTTTTATGGCAGTAGGGTGAATCTGCTTTAGTGGCTACAGTATGGTTCTTTATTGTATTGAGAGTTTATATGGGACTTCATACTTCTATTGGAGTTTTGAACATACTATTTTCCAACGTGTCAGGAGTTTTGATATAGTTTAGTACTGCATAACGATAAATGCGGGCCGCATGCGGCCCGCACACTGCCCGAAAAACTAGTTTATTTATAATATATAAAGCTCGATTACCACTGACTGACTGATTGACATAAATGTTCTCCTAGAAGGAGACGAGTAGGAGCAAAGTAATGTATGGCAAAAATGTTCGCGTGGTTTCGGTGAGTATGAGAAAAATCGAAAATCATTAAAAAGACGCCTGCCAAGTGATGATGGATGACGTATCTCGAAAACGGTAAGAGATAGGTAGGGGGTGTTTGAACAAATGTCATAGGGAATCGGGAGAGCAGTCGAATGACATTTTGGATGTGTCACACGTGCTCCTCTCCTTCTTTATACTGCATTTGGAGTGTTTTACCTCATATTTTTGACTGTATTAGTTTTTGTAGGTTTTTTGACTGAATTTGGAGTAACTGTTCTACGTTATTGTAGTAGCGAGCCCGAAAGGCGAGCTCCTGGTGAGGCCGAAGGCCGAACTTTCGGCTCGCGAGGCCGAAGGCCGAGCGTATGGTGCGTGAGCCCGAAGGGCGAGCGCCCGGCGAGGCCGGAGGCCGAGCCGTGCTGGTAACTTGCGAGGCCGAAGGCCGAGCTCCGACTTGAGAGTTTTTTCCACGTCTCCGACTGGTCTCCATGGCAACTGCCCGCGGTAAGCGAAGCACCTACGAGTGGGGTTCCTTAACAAAAGTGACTTAGAACCTTGGTACCATTCTGCTCGTACCACCTTTTTATGTCAGTAGGGTGAATCTGGTTTGGTGGCTACAGTTTTGTTCTTTATTGTATTGAGAGTTTATATGGGATTTCATGCTTCTATTGGAGTTTTGAACACACTATTTTTTTAATGTATCAGGTGTTTTTTTGACAGTTCCTACTGACTCAAGATAGATGCGGGCTGCATGCGGCCCGCACACTGCCCGAAAAACTAGTTTATATTTATTTATAATATATAAAGCTCGATTACCACTCACTGACTGACTGACTGACTGATTGACATAAATGTTCTCCTAGAAGGAGCAGAGTAGGGTAAAAATGAAGTATGGCAAAAATGTTCGGGGGGTTTTGGTGAGTATGAGAAAAATCGAAAATCATAAAAATGACGCCTGCCAAGTAAAGATGGATGACATATCTCAAAAACGGTACAAGATAGGTAGGAGGTGTTTGAACAAATGTCATAGGGAATCGGGAGAGCAGTCGAATGACACCTGTCAAAAATCCAAAATGGCGGATTTCAAGATGGCCGCCATACAAAATGATCCGAGCCTGCTGAAGCGAGGCCTTTAGGCCGAGCTTCAGTAGGGGCGGAGCAGTTTGTATGGTGGCCGTCTTGAAATCCGACATTTTGGATGTGACCCACGTGCTCCTATCGTTCTTTATACTGAATTTGGAGTGTTTTACCTTATATTTTCGATTGTATTAGGAGTTTTTGTGGGATTTTCGACTGAATTTGGAGTTACTGTCCTACATTAGTGAAGTTGCGAGCCCGAAGGGCGAGCTCCTGGTGAGGCCGAAGGCCGAACTTTCGGTCCGCGAGGCCGAAGGCCGAGCGTATAATGCGCGAGCCCGAAGGGCGAGCGCTTGGCGAGGCCGCAGGCCGAGCCGTTTTAGTAACTTGCGAGGCCGAAGGCCGAGCTCCGACTTGAGAGTATTTTCCACGTCACCGACTGGTCTCCATGGCAACTGCCTGCGGTAACCGAAGCACCAACGAGTGGGGTTCCTTAACAAAAGTGACTCAGAACCTTGGTCCCATTCTGCCCGTACCACCTTTTTATGGCAGTAGGGTGAATTTGCTTTAGTGGCTACAGTATGGTTCATTATTGTATTGAGAGTTTAAATGGGATTTCATACTTCTATTGGAGTTTTGAACACAATTTTTTTTGTATCAGGTGTTTTTTTGACAGTTCCTACTGACTCAAGATAGATGCGGGCCGCATGCGGCCCGCACACTGCCCGAAAAACTAGTTTATTTATAATATATAAAGCTCGATTACCACTGACTGACTGACATAAATGTTCTCCTAGAAGGAGCAGAGTAGGGTAAAAATGAAGTATGGCAAAAATGTTCGGGGGGTTTTGGTAAGTATGAGAAAAATCGAAAATCATAAAAATGACGCCTGCCAAGTAAAGATGGATGACATATCTCAAAAACGGTACAAGATAGGTAGGGGGTGTTTGAACAAATGTCATAGGGAATCGGGAGAGCAGTCGAATGACATCTGTCAAAAATCCAAAATGGCGGATTTCAAGATGGCCGCCATACAAAATGCTCCGAGCCTGCTGAAGCGAGGCCTTTAGGCCGAGCTTCAGTAGGGGCGGAGCAGTTTGTATGGTGGCCTTCTTGAAATCCGCCATTTTGGATTTGTCCCAGGTGCTCCTCTCATTCTTCATACTGCATTTGGAGTGTTTTACCATACATTTTCGACTGTATTAGGAGTTTTTGTGGGTTTTTTGACTGAATTTGGAGTCACCTACATTCGTGTATAGCGAGCCCAAAGGGCAACCACCTGGTGAGGCCGAAGGCCGAACTTTCGGTCCGCGAGGCCGAAGGCCGAGCGAATGGTGCGCGAGCCCGAAGGGCGAGCGCTTGGCGAGGCCGCAGGCCGAGCCGTGTTAGTAACTTGCGAGGCCGAAGGCCGAGCTCCGACTTGAGAGTATTTTCCACGTCTCCGACTGATCTCCATGGCAACTGCCCGCGGTAACCGAAGCACCTACGAGTGGGGTTCCTTAACAAAAGTGACTCAGAACCTTGGTACCATTCTGCCCTAACCACATTTTTATGGCAGTAGGGTGAATCTGCTTTAGTGGCTTCAGTATGGTTCTTTATTGTATGGAGAGTTTATTTGGGATTTCATACTTCTATTGGAGTTTTGAACTTATTTTTTTTTAATGTATAAGGGGTTAAGGTAAAGTTTAGTACTGCATAACGATAAATGCGGGCCGCATGCGGCCCGCACACTGCCCGAATAACTAGTTATAATATATAAAGCTCGATTACCATTGACTCACTGACTGACATAAATGTTCTCCTAGAAGGAGACGAGTAGGAACAACGTGATGTATGGCAAAAATGTTCGGGTGGTTTTGGTGAGTATGAGAAAAATCGAAAATCATTAAAAAGACGCCTGCCAAGTGATGATGGATGACGTATCTCGAAAACGGTAAGAGATAGGTAGGGGGTGTTTGAACAAATGTCATAGGGAATCGGGAGAGCAGTCGAATGACATCTGTCAAAAATCCAAAATGGCGGATTTCAAGATGGCCGCCATACAAAATGCTCCGAGCCTGCTGAAGCGAGGCCTTTAGGCCGAGCTTCAGTAGGGGCGGAGCAGTTTGTATGGTGGCCGTCTTGAAATCCGTTATTTTGGATGTGCCCCACGTGCTCCTATCATTCTTTATACTGCATTTGGAGTGTTTTACCTTATATTTTCGACTGTATTAGGAGTTTTTGTGGGATTTTTGACTAAATTTGGAGTTACTGTACTACATAAGTGAAGTAGCGAGCCCGAAGGGCGAGCTCCTGGTGAAGCCGAAGGCCGAACTTTCGGTCCGCGAGGCCGAAGGCCGAGCGTATGACGCGCGAGCACGAAGGGCGAGCGCTTGGCGAGGCCGTAGGCCGAGCCGTATTAGTAACTTGCGAGGCCGAAGGCCGAGCTCCGACTTGAGAGTATTTTCCACGTCACCAACTGGTCTCCATGGCAACTGCCTGCGGTAACCGAAGCACCTACGAGTGGGGTTCCTTAACAAAAGTGACTCAGAACCTTGGTACCATTCTGCCCGTACCACCTTTTAATGGCAGTAGGGCGAATCTTATTTGGTGGCTACAGTTTGGTTCTCTACTGTATTAATAGTTTGTATGGGACGTCGTATATCTTTTGGGGTTTTGAATCATTTTTATTAACATGTATAAGGTGTGTTGATATAGGTTTAAATTGCATAACGATAAATGCGGGCCGCATGCGGCCCGCACACTGCCCGAAAAACTAGTTAATAATATATAAAGCTCGATTACCACTCACTGACTGACTGACTGACTGATTGACATAAATGTTCTCCTAGAAGGAGACGAGTAGGGCTAAAATGATGTATGGCAAAAATGTTCGGGGGGTTTTGGTGAGTATGAGAAAAATCGAAAATCATTAAAAAGACGCCTGCCAAGTGTAGATGGATGACGTATCTCGAAAACGGTAAGAGATAAGTAGGGGGTGTTTGAACAAATGTCATAGGGAATCGGGAGAGCAGTCGAATGACATCTGTCAAAAATCCAAAATGGCGGATTTCAAGATGGCCGCCATACAAAATGCTCCGAGCCTGCTGAAGCGAGGCCTTTAGGCCGAGCTTCAGTAGGGGCGGAGCAGTTTGTATGGTGGCCATCTGGAAATCCGACATTTTGGATGTGACCAAAGTGCTCCTATCATTCTTTATACTGCATTTGGAGTGTTTTACCTTTATTTTCGACTGAATTAGGAGTTTTAGTGGGATTTTTGACTGAATTTGGAGTTACTGTCCTACATTAGTGTAGTAGCGAGCCCGAAGGGCGAGCTTCTGGTGAGGCCGAAGGCCGAACTTTCGGCCCGCGAGGCCGAAGGCCGAGCGTATGGGGCGTGAGCCCGAAGGGCGAGCGCATGGCGAGGCCGGAGGCCGAGCCGTGTTAGTAACTTGCGAGGCCGAAGGCCGAGCTCCGACTTGAGAGTATTTTCTACGTCTCCGAATGGTCTCCATGGCAACTGCCCGTGGTAAGCGAAGCACCTACGAGTGGGGTTCTTTAACAAAAGTGACTCAGAATCTTGGTACCATTCTGCCCGTACCACTTATTTATGGCAGTAGGGTGAATCTGGTTTGGTGGCTACAGTTTGGTTCTCTACTGTATAAGGAGTTTATATGGGATTTCATACTGTTATAGAATATTGTTTTTTTTTTTAAATGTATAAGGTGTTTTGATTTTGTTTCAAATTACATAGCGATAAATGCGGGCCGCATGCGGCCCGCACACTGCCCGAAAAACTAGTTTATAATATATAAAGCTCGATTACCACTGACTGACTGACTGACTCACTGACATAAATGTTCTCCTAGAAGGAGCAGAGTAGGGTAAAAATGAAGTATGGCAAAAATGTTCGGGTGGTTTTGGTGAGTATGAGAAAAATCGAAAATCATTAAAAAGACGCCTGCCAAGTGATGATGGATGACGTATCTCGAAAATGGTAAGAGATAGGTAGGGGGTGTTTGAACAAATGTCATAGGGAATCGGGAGAGCAGTCGAATGACACCTGCCAAAAATCCAAAATGGCGGATTTCAAGATGGCCGCCATACAAAATGCTCCGAGCCTGCTGAAGCGAGGCCTTTAGGCCGAGCTTCAGTAGGGGCGGAGCAGTTTGTATGGTGGCCGTCTTGAAATCCGACATTTTGGATGTGACCCACGTGCTCCTATCGTTCTTTATACTGAATTTGGAGTGTTTTACCTTATATTTTCGATTGTATTAGGAGTTTTTGTGGGATTTTCGACTGAATTTGGAGTTACTGTCCTACATTAGTGAAGTTGCGAGCCCGAAGGGCGAGCTCCTGGTGAGGCGGAAGGCCGAACTTTCGGTCCGCGAGGCCGAAGGCCGAGCGTATGATGCGCGAGCCCGAAGGGCGAGCGCTTGGCGAGGCCGCAGGCCGAGCCGTATTAGTAACTTGCGAGGCCGAAGGCCGAGCTCCGACTTGAGAGTATTTTCCACGTCACCGACTGGTCTCCATGGCAACTGCCTGCGGTAACCGAAGCACCTACGAGTGGGGTTCCTTAACAAAAGTGACTCAGAACCTTGGTTCGATTCTGCCCGTACCACCTTTTTATGTCAGTAGGGTGAATCTGCTTTAGTGGCTACAGTATGGTTCTTTATTGTATGGAGAGTTTATTTGGGATTTCATACTTCTATTGGAGTTTTGAACTTATTTTTTTTTAATGTAAAAGGGGTCAAGGTATAGTTTAGTACTGCATAACGATAAATGCGGGCCGCATGCGGCCCGCACACTGCCCGAAAAACTAGTTATAATATATAAAGCTCGATTACCACTCACTCACTGACATAAATGTTCTCCTAGAAGGAGCAGAGTAGGGTAAAAATGAAGTATGGCAAAAATGTTCGGGTGGGGTTGGTGAGTATGAGAAAAATCGAAAATCATTAAAAAGACGCCTGCCAAGTGATGATGGATGACGTATCTCAAAAACGGTAAGAGATAGGTAGGGGGTGTTTGAACAAATGTCATAGGGAATCGGGAGAGCAGTCGAATGATACCTGTCAAAAATCCAAAATGGCGGATTTCAAGATGGCCGCCATACAAAGTGATCCGAGCCTACTGAAGCGAGGCCGTTAGGCCGAGCTTCAGTAGGGGCGGAGCAGTTTGTATGGTGGCCGTCTTGAAATTCGACATTTTGGATGTGTCTTACGTGCTCCTATCATTCTTTATACTGCATTTGGAGTATTTTACCTTATATATTCGACTGTATTAGGAGTTTTTGTGGGAATTTTGACTGAATTTGGAGTTACTGTCCTACATAAGTGTATTAGCGAGCCCGAAGGGCGAGCTCCTGGTGAGGCCGAAGGCCGAACTTTCGGTCCGCGAGGCCGAAGGCCGAGCGTACGGTGCGTGAGCCCGAAGGGCGAGCGCTTTGCGAGGCCGCAGGCCGAGCCGTGTTAGTAACTTGCGAGGCCGAAGGCCGAGCTCCGACTCGAGAGTATTTTCTACATCTCCGACTGGTCTCCATGGCAACTGCCCGCGGTAACCGAAGCACCTACGAGTGGGGTTCCATAACAAAAGTGACTCGGAACCCTGGACCCATTCTGCCCGTACCACCTTTTTATGGCAGTAGGGTGAATTTGGTTTGGTGGCTACAGTTTGTTTTTTTATTGTATTGAGAGTTTATATGGGATTTCATTCCACTTTTGGAGTTTTGAACTTATTTTTTTTTTATGTATAACGTGCTTTTATGACAGTTCCTACTGACTAAAGATAGATGCGGGCCGCATGCGGCCCGCACACTGCCCGAAAAACTAGTTTATAATTTATTATTTATAATATATAAAGCTCGATTACCACTCACTGACTGACTGACTGATTGACATAAATGTTCTCCTAGAAGGAGTGGAGTAGGGTTAAAATTATGTATGGCAAAAATGTTCGGGGGGTTTTAGTGAGTATGGGAAAAATCGAAAATCATTAAAAAGACGCCTGCCAAGTGAAGATGGATGACGTATCTCAAAAACGGTACAAGATAGGTAGGGGGTGTTTCAACAAATGTCATAGGGAATCGGGATAGCAATCGAATGACACCTGTTAAAAATCCAAAATGGCGGATTTCAAGATGGCCGCCATACAAAGTGATCCGAGCCTGCTGAAGCGAGGCCTTTAGGCCGAGCTTCAGTAGGGGCGGAGCAGTTTGTATGGTGGCCGTCTTGAAATCCGACATTTTGGATGTGACCCACGTGCTCCTATCATTCTTTATACTGCATTTGGAGTGTTTTACCTTATATTTTCGACTGTATTAGGAGTTTTTGTGGGATTTTCGACTGAATTTGGAGTAACTGTCCGACATTGGTGTATAGCGAGCCCGAAGGGCGAGCTCCTGGTGAGGCCGAAGGCCGAACTTTCGGCTCGCGAGGCCGAAGGCCGAGCGTATGACGCGTGAGCCCGAAGGGCGAGCGCTTTGCGAGGCCGCAGGCCGAGCTGTATTTGTAACTTGCGAGGCCGAAGGCCGATCTCTGACTTAAGTGTATTTTCCACGTCTCCGACTGGTCTCCATGGCAACTGCCCGCGGTAAGCGAAGCACCTACGAGTGGGGTTCCTTAACAAAAGTGACTTAGAACCTTGGTACCATTCTGCTCGTACCAGCTTTTTATGCCAGTAGGGTGAATCTGCTTTAGTGGCTACAGTATGGTTATTTATTGTATTGAGAGTTTATATGGGATTTCATACTTCTCTTAGAGTTTTGAACTTATTTTTTTATGCATGAGGTGTTTTTTTGGCAGTTATTACTGACTCAAGATAGATGCGGGCCGCATGCGGCCCGCACACTGCCCGAAAAACTAGTTATTTATAATATATAAAGCTCGATTACCACTGACTGACTGACTGACTCACTGACATAAATGTTCTCCTAGAAGGAGCAGAGTAGGGTAAAAATGAAGTATAGCAAAAATGTTCGGAGGGTTTTGGTGAGTATGAGAAAAATCGAAAATCATTAAAAAGACGCCTGCCAAGTGATGATGGATGACGTATCTCGAAAACGGTAAGAGATAGGTAGGGGGTGTTTGAACAAATGTCATAGGGAATCGGTAGAGCAGTCGAATGACATCTGTCAAAAATCCAAAATGGCGGATTTCAAGATGGCCGCCATACAAAATGCTCCGAGCCTGCTGAAGCGAGGCCTTTAGGCCGAGCTTCAGTAGGGGCGGAGCAGTTTGTATGGTGGCCGTCTTGAAATCCGTTATTTTGGATGTACCCCACGTGCTCCTATCATTCTTTATACTGCATTTGGAGTGTTTTACCTTATATTTTCGACTGTATTAGGAGTTTTTGTGGGATTTTTGACTAAATTTGGAGTTACTGTCCTACATAAGTGAAGTAGCGAGCCCGAAGGGCGAGCTCCTGGTGAGGCCGAAGGCCGAACTTTCGATCCGCGAGGCCGAAGGCCGAGCGTATGATGCGTGAGCCCGAAGGGCGAGCGCCGAGCGAGGCCGCAGGCCGAGCCGTTTTAGTAACTTGCGAGGCCGAAGGCCGAGCTCCAACTTGAGAGTATTTTCCACGTTTCCGACTGGTCTCCATGGCAACTGCCCGCGGTAACCGAAGAACCTACGAGTGGGGTTCCTTTACAAAAGTGACTCAGAACCCTGGTCTCATTTTGCCCGTACCACCTTTTTATGGCAGTAGGGTGAATTTGGTTTGGTGGCTACAGTTTGGTTCTTTATTGTATTGAGAGTTTATATGGGATTTCATACTTTTATTGGAGTTTTGAACACATTTTTTTTAAAGTATTAGGTGTTTCTGTGGAATTTTCAAATGACTAAAGATAGATGCGGGCCGCATGCGGCCCGCACACTGCCCGAAAAACTAGTTTATAATATATAAAGCTCGATTACCACTGACTGACTGACTGACTCACTGACATAAATGTTCTCCTAGAAGGAGCAGAGTAGGGTAAAAATGAAGTATAGCAAAAATGTTCGGAGGGTTTTGGTGAGTATGAGAAAAATCGAAAATCATTAAAAAGACGCCTGCCAAGTGATGATGGATGACGTATCTCGAAAACGGTAAGAGATAGGTAGGGGGTGTTTGAACAAATGTCATAGGGAATCGGTAGAGCAGTCGAATGACATCTGTCAAAAATCCAAAATGGCGGATTTCAAGATGGCCGCCATACAAAATGCTCCGAGCCTGCTGAAGCGAGGCCTTTAGGCCGAGCTTCAGTAGGGGCGGAGCAGTTTGTATGGTGGCCGTCTTGAAATCCGTTATTTTGGATGTACCCCACGTGCTCCTATCATTCTTTATACTGCATTTGGAGTGTTTTACCTTATATTTTCGACTGTATTAGGAGTTTTTGTGGGATTTTTGACTAAATTTGGAGTTACTGTCCTACATAAGTGAAGTAGCGAGCCCGAAGGGCGAGCTCCTGGTGAGGCCGAAGGCCGAACTTTCGATCCGCGAGGCCGAAGGCCGAGCGTATGATGCGTGAGCCCGAAGGGCGAGCGCCGAGCGAGGCCGCAGGCCGAGCCGTTTTAGTAACTTGCGAGGCCGAAGGCCGAGCTCCAACTTGAGAGTATTTTCCACGTTTCCGACTGGTCTCCATGGCAACTGCCCGCGGTAACCGAAGAACCTACGAGTGGGGTTCCTTTACAAAAGTGACTCAGAACCCTGGTCTCATTTTGCCCGTACCACCTTTTTATGGCAGTAGGGTGAATTTGGTTTGGTGGCTACAGTTTGGTTCTTTATTGTATTGAGAGTTTATATGGGATTTCATACTTTTATTGGAGTTTTGAACACATTTTTTTTAAAGTATTAGGTGTTTCTGTGGAATTTTCAAATGACTAAAGATAGATGCGGGCCGCATGCGGCCCGCACACTGCCCGAAAAACTAGTTTATAATATATAAAGCTCGATTACCACTCACTGACTGACTGACTGATTGACATAAATGTTCTCCTAGAAGGAGCAGAGTAGGGCTAAAATGATGTATGGCAAAAATGTTTGGGGGGTTTTGGTGAGTATGAGAAAAATCGAAAATCATTAAAAAGACGCCTGCCAAGTGATGATGGATGACGTATCTCGAAAACGGTAAGAGATAGGTAGGGGGTGTTTGAACAAATGTCATAGAGAATCGGGAGAGCAGTCGAATGACACCTGTCAAAAATCCAAAATGGCGGATTTCAAGATGGCCGCCATACAAAATGCTCCGAGCCTGCTGAAGCGAGGCCTTTAGGCCGAGCTTCAGTAGGGGCGGAGCAGTTTGTATGGTGGCCTTCTTGAAATCCGCCATTTTGGATTTGTCCCAGGTGCTCCTCTCATTCTTCATACTGCATTTGGAGTGTTTTACCTTATATTTTCGACTGTATTAGGAGTTTTTGTGGGTTTTTTGACTGAATTTGGAGTAACTGTTCTACATTAGTGTATAGCGAGCCCAAAGGGCAACCACCTGGTGAGGCCGAAGGCCGAACTTTCGGTCCGCGAGGCCGAAGGCCGAGCGAATGGTGCGCGAGCCCGAAGGGCGAGCGCTTGGCGAGGCCGCAGGCCGAGCCGTATTAGTAACTTGCGAGGCCGAAGGCCGAGCTCCGACTTGAGAGTATTTTCCACGTCACCGACTGGTCTCCATGGCAACTGCCTGCGGTAACCGAAGCACCTACGAGTGGGGTTCCTTAACAAAAGTGATTCAGAACCTTGGTACCATTCTGCCCGTACCACCTTTTTATGGCAGTAGGGTGAATTTGGTTTGGTGATAACAGTACGGTTCTCTATTGTATTAAGGGTTTGTATGGGAAATCGTACATCTTTAGGTGTTTTGAAATAATTTTTTTTAATGTATAAGGTGTTTTGATATTGTTCAAACTTGCACAACGATAAATGCGGGCCGCATGCGGCCCGCACACTGCCCGAAATACTAGTTTATAATATATAAAGCTGGATTACCGTACACTGACTCACTGACTGATTCACTGACTGACATCATTGTTCTCCCAGAAGGAGTCGAGAAGGAAGAAAGTGATGTATGGGAAAAGTGTAGAGAGGGTTTGGGGGAGTATGGGAAAAATCCGAAAACTCAAAGATGTCGTCTGCCAAGTAAAGTTGGTTAGCGTATCTCGGAAACGGTAAGAGATAGGTAGGGGGTGCTTGACCAAATGTCATAGGGAATTGGGAGAGCAGTCGAATGACATCTGTCAAAAATCCAAAATGGCGGATTTCAAAATGGCCGCCATACAAAATCCTTCGATCCCTCAAAAAAGTAGCTGGTTCTACCAGAAAGAGTTGAGTACGGTTATAGTAATGTATTACGAAAATGACTAAGGGGTTTAGCTGAGTAGGGGAAAAATTAAAAACCCTAGAAATGACGCCTGCCAAGTAAAGCTGGACTACGTATCTCGAAAACGGTAAGAGATAGGTTGGGGGTGTTTGAACAAATGTCATAGGGAATCGGGAGAGCAGTCAAATGACACCTGTCAAATGTGCTACTCTCATTCTTCATACATTATTTGGAGTATTTAACCTAACAATGTCGACTGTATTAGGAGTGTTTGTGGGAATTTCAACTCAATTTAGAGTAATTGTCCTACTGTCAGTGTGGCGAGCCCGAAGGGCGAGCTTTTGGTGAGGCCGAAGGCCGAACTTTCGGGCCGCGAGGCCGTAGGCCGAGCGGATGGTGCGCGAGGCCGCAGGCCAAGCCGTGTTAGTAACTTGCGAGGCCGAAGGCCGAGCTCAGACTTGCACCGATTTGGCTGAAAATCGATATATAGGTTGTTCTTGTCATCCTTATTCCAAATATGAAATTTTTATTTCGATGACGTCTGCCAATTAAAAAAAGTTACTCCGATTTGGCTGAAACTCGATATTTAGGTGGTTCTGGGTGTCCTTATTCCAAATCTAAAATTTTTTTTTCGATGACGTCTGCCAAGTAAAACAAGTTACTCCGATTTGGCTGAAACTCGATATTTAGGTGGTTCTGGGTGTCCTTATTCCAAATCAAAAATTATTTTTTCGATGACGTCTGCCAAGTAAAAAAAAATTCTCCGATTTGGCTTAAATTTTATATCTAGGTTGTTCTGGACGTCCTTATTCCAAATATGATTTTTTTTTTTCGATGACGTCTGCCAAGTGCAGATAAATCACGTATCTCGAAAACGGTAATAGATAGGTAGAGGGTTTTTGAAAAAATGTCATAGGGAATAAGGAGAGCAGTCGAATGACATTTTGGATGTGTCTTACGTGTTCCTATCATTCTTTATACTGCATTTGGAGTGTTTTTCCTTAATTTTCAAATGTATTAGGAGTTTTTGTGGGATTTTTGACTGAATTTGGAGTTACTGTCCAACTTTTGTGTATAGCGAGCCCGAAGGGCGAGCTCCTGGTGAGGCCGAAGGCCGAACTTTCAGTCCGCGAGGCCGAAGGCCGAGCGTGTGATGCGCGAGCCCGAAGGGCGAGCGCCTGGCGAGGCCGTAGGCCGAGCCGTATTAGTAACTTGCGAGGCCGAAGGCCGAGCTCCGACTTGAGAGTATTTTCCACATATCCGACTTGTCTCCATGGCAACTGCCTGCGGTAACCGCAGCACCTACGAGTGGGGTTCCTTAACAAAAGTGACTCAGAACCTTGGTCCCATTCTGCCCGTACCACCTTTTTATGGCAGTAGGGTGAATCTGTTTTAGTGGCTACAGTATTGTTCTTTATTGTATTGAGAGTTAATATGGGATTTCATACTGTTATGGAGTTTTGTTTTTTTTTTTAAATGTATAAGGAGTTACGGTATTATTTAGTACTGCATAACGATAAATGCGGGCCGCATGCGGCCCGCACACTGCCCGAAATACTAGTTATAATATATAAAGCTCGATTACCACTCACTGACTGACATAAATGTTCTCCTAGAAGGAGACGAGTAGGAGCAACGTGATGTATGGCAAAAATGTTCGGGGGGTTTGAGTGAGTATGAGAAAAATCGAAAATCATAAAAAAGACGCCTGTCAAGTAAAGATGGATGACGAATCTCGAAAACGGTGCAAGATAGGTAGGGGGTGTTTGAACAAATGTCATAGGGAATCGGGAGAGCAGTCGAATGACACCTGTCAAAAATCCAAAATGGCGGATTTCAAGATGGCCGCCATACAAAATGCTCCGAGCCTGCTGAAGCGAGGCCTTTAGGCCGAGCTTCAGTAGGGGCGGAGCAGTTTGTATGGTGGCTCTCTTGAAATCCGACATTTTGGATGTGTCTTTCGTGCTCCTATCATTCTTTATACGGCATTAAGAGTGTTTTACCTTCATTTTCGACTGTATTAGGAGTTTTTGTGGGATTTTTGACTGAATTTGGAGTTACTGTCCTACGTGAGTGTATAGCGAGCCCGAAGGGCGAGCTCCTGTTGAGGCCGAAGGCCGAACTTTCGGCTCGCGAGGCCGAAGGCCGAGTGTATGGTGCGTGAGCCCAAAGGGCGAGCGCTCGGCGAGGCCGCAGGCCGAGCCGTGTTAGTAACTTGCGAGGCCGAAGGCCGAGCTCTGACTTGAGAGTATTTTCCACGCCTCCGACTGGTCTCCATGGCAATTGCCCGCGAAAACCGAAGCACCTACGAGTGGGGTCCCTTAACAAAAGTGACTCTGAATCTTGGTACGATTCTGCCCGTACCACCTTTTTATGGCAGTAGGGTGAATCTGCTTTAGTGGCTACAGTATGGTTCATTATTGTATTGAGAGTTTATATAGGATTTCATACTTCTATTAGAGATTTGAACTTATTTTTTTTTGACGTATTAGGTTTTTTTTTGACAGTTCCTACTGACTCAAGATAGATGCGGGCCGCGTGCGGCCCGCACACTGCCCGAAAAACTAGTTATTTATAATATATAAAGCTCGATTACCACTGACTGATTGACATAAATGTTCTCCTAGAAGGAGACGAGTAGGAACAACGTGATGTATGGCAAAAATGTCCGGGTGGTTTCGGTGAGTATGAGAAAAATCGAAAATCATAAAAATGACGCCTGTCAAGTAAAGATGGATGACATATCTCAAAAACGGTACAAGATAGGTATGGGGTGTTTGAACAAATGTCATAGGGAATCGGGAGAGCAGTCGAATGACACCTGTCAAAAATCCAAAATGGCGGATTTCAAGATGGCCGCCATACAAAATGCTCCGAGCCTGCTGAAGCGAGGCCTTTAGGCCGAGCTTCAGTAGGGGCGGAGCAGTTTGTATGGTGGCCGTCTTGAAATATGACATTTTGGATGTGTCTTACGTGCTCCTATCATTCTTTATACTGCATTTGGAGTGTTTTTCCTTAATTTTTGACTATATTAGGAGTTTTTGTGGGATTTTTGACTGAATTTGGAGTTACTGTCCAACATTAGTGTAGTAGCGAGCCCGAAGGGCGAGCTCCTGGTGAGGCCGAAGGCCGAACTTTCGGTCCGCGAGGCCGAAGGCCGAGCGTATGATGCGCGAGCCCGAAGGGCGAGCGCTTGGCGAGGCCGTAGGCCGAGCCGTATTAGTAACTTGCGAGGCCAAAGGCCGAGCTCCGACTTGAGAGTTTTTTCCACGTCTCCGACTGGTCTCCATGGCAACTGCCCGCGGTAACCGAAGCACCTACGAGTGGGGTTTCTTTACAAAAGTGACTCAGAACCCTGGTCCCATTCTGCCAATACCACCTTTTTATGGCAGTAGGGTGAATTTCCTTTAGTGGCTACAGTATGTTTCTTTATTGTATTGAGAGTTTATATGGGATTTCATACTTCTAATGGAGTTTTCAACATACTTTTTTTAATGTATAAGGTGTTTTGATATTGTTCAAACTTGCACAACGATAAATGCGGGCCGCATGCGGCCCGCACACTGCCCGAAAAACTAGTTATAATATATAAAGCTGGATTACCGTACACTGACTCACTGACTGACATAATTGTTCTCCCAGAAGGAGTCGAGTAGGAAGAAAGTAATGTATAGCAAAAATGATCTGGGGGTTTGTGTGAGTATGGGAAAAATCCGAAAACTCAAAGATGACGTCTGCCAAGTAAAATTGGATGGCGTATCTCTGAAACGGTAAGAGATAGGTAGGGGATGCTTGACAAAATGTCATAGGGAATCGGGAGAGCAGTCGGATGACATTTGCCAAAAATCCAAAATGGCGGATTTCAAAATGGCCGCCATACAAAATCCTTAGATCCCTCAAAAAAGAAGCTGGTTCTACCTGAAATAGTTGTCTACGGTTAATGTAATGTATTACGAAAATGACAAAGGGGTTTAGCTGAGTAGGGGAAAAATTAAAAACCCTAGAAATGACGCCTGCCAAGTAAAGCTGGACTACGTATCTCGAAAACGGTAAGAGATAGGTTGGGGGTGTTTGAACAAATGTCATAGGGAATCGGGAGAGCAGTCTGATGACATCTGTCAAATGTGCTACTCTCATTCTTTATACATTATTTGGAGTATTTAACCTTACAATGTCGACTGTATTAGGAGTGTTTGTGGGAATTTCAACTCAATTTGGAGTAATTGTCCTACTGTCAGTGTAGCGAGCCCGAAGGGCGAGCTTTTGGTGAGGCCGGAGGCCGAACTATCGGGCCGCGAGGCCGCAGGCCGAGCGGATGGTGCGCGAGCCCGCAGGGCGAGCGTCAGGCGAGGCCGCAGGCCGAGCCGTGTAAGTAACTTGCGAGGCCGAAGGCCGAGCTCAGACTTGCACCGATTTGGCTGAAAATCGATATTTATGTGTTTCTGGACGTCCTTATTCCAAATCAAAAAATTTTTTTTCGATGACGTCTGCCAAGTAAAAAAAGTTACTCCGATTTGGCTGAAACTCGATATTTATGTGGTTCTGTGTGTCCTTTTTCCAAATCTAAAATTTTTTTTTCGAAGACGTCTGCCAAGTAAAAAAAGTTACTTCGATTTGGCTGAAACTCGATATTTAGGTGGTTCTGGGTGTCCTCATTCCAAATGTAAATTTTTTTTTTCGATGACGTCTGCCAAGTAAAAAAAAGTACTCCGATTTGGCTTAAATTTTATATCTAGGTTGTTCTGGACGTCCTTATTCCAAATATGAATTTTTTTTTTCGATGACGTCTGCCAAGTTCAGATAAATCACGTATCTCGAAAACGGTAATAGATAGGTAGGGGGTTTTTGAAAATATGTCATAGGGAATAAGGAGAGCTGTCGAATGACATTTTGGATGTGTCTTACGTGCTCCTATCATTCTTTATACTGCATTTGGAGTGTTTTTCCTTAATTTTCGACTGTATTAGGAGTTTTTGTGGGATTTTTGACTGAATTTGGAGTTACTGTCCAACTTTAGTGTATAGCGAGCCCGAAGGGCGAGCTCCCGGTGAGGCCGAAGGCCGAACTTTCGGCTCGCGAGGCCGAAGGCCGAGCGTAGGGTGCGTGAGCCCGAAAGGCGAGCGCTTGGCGAGGCCGTAGGCCGAGCCGTATTAGTAACTTGCGAGGCCGAAGGCCGAGCTCCGACTTGAGAGTATTTTCCACGTCACCGACTGGTCTCTATGGCAACTGCCCGCGGTAACCGAAGCACCTACGAGTGGGGTTCCTTAACAAAAGTGACTCAGAACCTTGGTACCATTCTGCCCGTACCACCTTTTTATGGCAGTTGGGTGAATCTGGTTTGGTGGCTACAGTATGGTTCTCTACTAAATAACAAGTTTATATGGGATTTCATACTTCAAATGGAGTTTTGAACACACTTTTTTTTTATGATTCAGGTGTTTTGATATAGTTTTATTTTGCATAACGATAAATGCGGGCCGCATGCGGCCCGCATTTATCGTTATGCAGAACTAAACAATACGTTAACACCCTGTACATTTAAAAAAAATAAGTTCAAAACTCCAATAGAAGGATGAAATCCCAAATAAACTCTCCATACAATAAAGAACCATACTGTAGCCACTAAAGCAGATTCACCCTACTGCCATAAAAAGGTGGTACGGGCAGAATGGTACCAAGGTTCTGAGTCACTTTTGTTAAGGAACCCCACTCGTAGGTGCTTCGGATACCGCGGGCAGTTGCCATGGAGACCAGTCGGAGACGTGAAAAAAACTCTCAAGTCGGAGCTCGGCCTTCGGCCTCGCAAGTTACTAATACGGCTCGGCCTACGGCCTCGCCAAGCGTTCGCCCTTCGGGCTCACGCACCATACGCTCGGCCTTCGGCCTCGCGGACCGAAAGTTCGGCCTTTGGCCTCAACAGGTAATTGCCCTTTGGGCTCGCTATACACTAATGTAGGACAGTTACTCCAAATTCAGTCCAAATTCCCACAAAAACTCCTAATACAGTCGAAAATGTAGGTAAAACACTCCAAATGCAGTATAAAGAATGATAGGAGCACGTGTGACACATCCAAAATGTCGGATTTCAAGATGGCCCCCATACAAACTGCCCGTACCACCTTTTTATGGCAGTAGGGTGAATCTGCTTTAGTGGCTACAGTATGGTTCTTTATTGTATGGAGAGTTTATTTGGGATTTCATACTTCAAATGGAGTTTTGAACACACTTTTTTTTTATGATTCAGGTGTTTTGATATAGTTTTATTTTGCATAACGATAAATGCGGGCCGCATGCGGCCCGCACACTGCCCGAAATACTAGTTTATAATATATAAAGCTGGATTACCGTACACTGACTCACTGACTGATTCACTGACTGACATGATTGTTCTCCCAGAAGGAGTCGTGTAGGAAGAAAGTGATGTATGGCAAAAGTGTAGAGGGGGTTAAGTCGAGTATGGGAAAAATCCGAAAACTTAAAGATGACGTCTGCCAAGTAAAATTGGATGGCGTATCTCTGAAACGGTAAGAGATAGGTAGGGGGTGCTTGACCAAATGTCATAGGGAATCGGGAGAGCAGTCGGATGACATTTGTCAAAAATCCAAAATGGCGGATTTCAAAATGGCCGCCATACAAAATCCATCGATCCCTCAAAAAAGTAGCTGGTTCTACCAGAAAGAGTTGAGTACGGTTATAGTAATGTATTACGAAAATGACTAAGGGGTTTAGCTGAGTAGGGAAAAAATTAAAAACCCTAGAAATGACGCCTGCCAAGTAAAGCTGGACTACGTATCTCAAAAACGGTAAGAGATAGGTTGGGGGTGTTTAAACAAATGTCATAGGGAATCGGGAGAGCAGTCGAATGACACCTGTCAAATGTGCTACTCTCATTCTTCATACATTATTTGGAGTATTTGACTTTACAATGTCGACTGTATTAGGAGTTTTTGTGGGATTTTCAACTGAATTTGGAGTAATTGTCCTACTGGCCGTGTAGCGAGCCCGAAGGGCGAGCTTCTGGTGAGGCCGAAGGCCGAACTTTAAGGCCGCGAGGCCGTAGGCCGAGCGGATGGTGCGCGAGCCCGTAGGGCGAGCGCTAGGCGAGGCCGCAGGCCGAGCCATGTTAGTAACTTGTGAGGCCGAAGGCCGAGCTCAGACTTGCACCGATTCGGCTGAAAATCGATATATAGGTTGTTCTCGTTATCCTTATTCTAAATATGAAATTTTTATTTCGATGACGTCTGCCAAGTAAAAAAAGTTACTCCGATTTGGCTGAAACTCGATATTTAGGTGGTTCTGGGTGTCCTTATTCCAAATCTAAAAATTTTTTTTCGATGACGTCTGCCAAGTAAAATAAGTTACTCCGATTTGGCTGAAACTCGATATTTAGGTGTTTCTGGGTGTCCTTATTCCAAATCTAAAATTTTTTTTTCGATGACGTCTGCCAAGTAAAAAAAGTTACTTCGATTTGGCTGAAACTCGATATTTAGGTGGTTCTGGGTGTCCATATTCCAAATCAAAATTTTTTTTTTCGATGACGTCTGCCAAGTAAAAAAAAGTACTCCGATTTGGCTTAAATTTAATATCTAGGTTGTTCTGGACGTCTTTATTCCAAATATGAAATTTTTTTTTCGATGACGTCTGCCAAGTACAGATAAATCACGTATCTCGAAAACGGTAATAGATAGGTAGGGGGTTTTTGAAATATGTCATAGGGAATAAGGAGAGCAGTCAAATGACAACTGTCAAAAATCCGCCATTTTGGATGTGTCCCACGTGCTCCTCTCATTCTTCATACTGCATTTGGAGTGTTTTACTCTATATTTTCGACTGTATTAGGAGTTTTTGTGGGATTTTGGACTGAATTTGGAGTTACTGTCCTACGTTAGTGTATAGCGAGCCCGAAGGGCGAGCTCCTGGTGAGGCCGAAGGCCGAACTTTCGGCTCGCGAGGCCGAAGGCCGAGCGTTTGGTGCGTGAGCCCGAAGGCCGAACGCTTGGCGAGGCCGCAGGCCGAGCCGTGTTAGTAACTTGCGAGGCCGAAGGCCGAGCTCCGAATCGAGAGTATTTTCCACATCTCTGACTGGTCTCCATGGCAACTGCCCGCGGTAACCGAAGCACCTGCGAGTTGGGTTCCTTAACAAAAGTGATTCAGAACCTTGGTACCATTCTGCCCGTACCACCTTTTTATGGCAGTAGGGTGAATTTGCTTTTGTGGCTACAGTATGGTTCTTTAATGTATTGAGAGTTTATATGGGATTTCATACTGTTATGGCATTTTGTTTTATTTTTTTAATTGTATAAGGTGTTGATGTACTGTTTAGTACTGCATAACGATAGATGCGGGCCGCATGCGGCCCGCACACTGCCCGAAAAACTAGTTATTTATAATATATAAAGCTCGATTACCACTGACTGACTGACATAAATGTTCTCCTAGAAGGAGGCGAGTAGGAGCAACGTGATGTATGGCAAAAATGTTCGGGGGGTTTTAGTGAGTATAAGAAAAATCGAAAATCATAAAAAAGACGCCAGCCAAGTAAAGATGGATGACATATCTCAAAAACGGTACAAGATAGGTAGGGGGTGTTTGAACAAATGTCATAGGGAATTGGGAGAACAGTCGAATGACACCTGTCAAAAATCCAAAATGGCGGATTTCAAGATGGCCGCCATACAAAATGCTCTGAGCCTGCTGAAGCGAGGTCTTTAGGCCGAGCTTCAGTAGGGGCGGAGCAGTTTGTATGGTGGCCGTCTTGAAATCCGTTATTTTGGATGTGCCCCACGTGCTCCTATCATTCTTTATACTGCATTTGGAGTGTTTTACCTTATATTTTCGACTGTATTAGGAGTTTTTGTGGGATTTTTGACTAAATTTGGAGTTACTGTCCTACATAAGTGAAGTAGCGAGCCCGAAGGGCGAGCTCCTGGTGAGGCCGAAGGGCGAACTTTCGGTCCGCGAGGCCGAAGGCCGAGCGTATGATGCGCGAGCTCGAAGGGCGAGCGCCTGGCGAGGCCGTAGGCCGAGCCGTATTAGTAACTTGCGAGGCCGAAGGCCGAGCTCCGACTTGAGAGTATTTTCCACATCTCCGACTGGTCTCCATGGCAACTGCCTGCGGTAACCGCAGCACCTACGAGTGGGGTTCCTTAACAAAAGTGACTCAGAACCTTGGTACCATTCTGCCCGTACCACCTTTTTATGGCAGTAGGGTGAATCTGCTTTAGTGGCTACAGTATGGTTCTTTATTGTATTGAGAGTTTATATGGGACTTCATACTTCTATTGGAGTTTTGAACATACTATTTTCCAACGTGTCAGGAGTTTTGATATTGTTTAGTTCTGCATAACGATAAATGCGGGCCGCATGCGGCCCGCACACTGCCCGAAAAACTAGTTATTTATAATATATAAAGCTCGATTACCACTGACTGACTGACTGACTCACTGACATAAATGTTCTCCTAGAAGGAGCAGAGTAGGGTAAAAATGAAGAATAGCAAAAATGTTCGGAGGGTTTTGGTGAGTATGAGAAAAATCGAAAATCATTAAAAAGACGCCTGCCAAGTAAAGATGGATGACGTATCTCAAAAACGGTACGAGATAGGTAGGGGGTGTTTGAACAAATGTCATAGGGAATCGGGAGAGCAGTCGAATGACACCTGTCAAAAATCCAAAATGGCGGATTTCAAGATGGCCGCCATACAAAGTGATCCGAGCCTGCTGAAGCGAGGCCTTTAGGCCGAGCTTCAGTAGGGGCGGAGCAGTTTGTATGGTGGCCGTCTTGAAATCCGACAATTTGGATGTGACCCACGTGCTCCTATCATTCTTTATACTGCATTTGGAGTGATTTACCCTATATTTTCGACTGTATTAGGAGTTTTTGTGGGATTTTCGACTGAATTTGGAGTAACTGTCCTACATTAGTGAAGTTGCGAGCCCGAAGGGCGAGCTTCTGGTGAGGCCGAAGGCCGAACTTTCGGTCCGCGAGGCCGAAGGCCGAGCGTATGATGCGCGAGCCCGAAGGGCGAGTGCTTTGCGAGGCCGCAGGCCGAGCCGTGTTAGTAACTTGCGAGGCCGAAGGCCGAGCTCCGACTTGAGATTATTTTCCACATCTCCGACTGGTCTCCATAGCAACTGCCCGCGGTAACCGAAGCACCTACGAGTGGGGTTCCTTCACAAAAGTGACTCAGAACCTTGGTCCCATTCTGCCCGTACCACCTTTTTGTGGCAGTAGGGTGAATTTGCTTTAGTGGCTGCAGTATGGTTCTTTATTGTATTGAGAGTTTTTATGGGATTTCATACTTCCATTGGAGTTTTGAACATTCTTTTTCTTAAAGTATTAGGGGTTTATGTGAAATTTCCAAATGACTCAAGATAGATGCGGGCCGCATGCGGCCCGCACACTGCCCGAAAAACTAGTTATAATATATAAAGCTCGATTACCACTCACTGACTGACTCATTGACATAATTTTCTCCTAGAAGGAGCAGAGTAGGGTTAAAATGATGTATGGCAAAAATGTTCGGGGGGTTTTAGTGAGTATAAGAAAAATCGAAAATCATAAAAAAGACGCCAGCCAAGTAAAGATGGATGACATATCTCAAAAACGGTACAAGATAGGTAGGGGGTGTTTGAACAAATGTCATAGGGAATTGGGAGAACAGTCGAATGACACCTGTCAAAAATCCAAAATGGCGGATTTCAAGATGGCCGCCATACAAAATGCTCTGAGCCTGCTGAAGCGAGGTCTTTAGGCCGAGCTTCAGTAGGGGCGGAGCAGTTTGTATGGTGGCCGTCTTGAAATCCGTTATTTTGGATGTGCCCCACGTGCTCCTATCATTCTTTATACTGCATTTGGAGTGTTTTACCTTCATTTTCGACTGTATTAGGAGTTTTTGTGGGATTTTTGACTGAATTTGGAGTAACTGTCCTACATTAGTGTAGTAGCGAGCCCGAAGGGCGAGCTTCTGGTGAGGCCGAAGGCCGAACTTTCGGCCCGCGAGGCCGAAGGCCGAGCGTATGGGGCGTGAGCCCGAAGGGCGAGCGCATGGCGAGGCCGGAGGCCGAGCCGTGTTAGTAACTTGCGAGGCCGAAGGCCGAGCTCCGACTTGAGAGTATATTCCACGTCTCCGAATGGTCTCCATGGCAACTGCCCGTGGTAAGCGAAGCACCTACGAGTGGGGTTCCTTAACAAAAGTGACTCAGAACCTTGGTACCATTCTGCCCGTACCACCTTTTTATGGCAGTAGGGTGAATCTGCTTTAGTGGCTACAGTATGGATCTTTATTTTGTGGAGAGTTTATTTGGGATTTCATACTTCTATTGGAGTTTTGAACGTATTTTTTTAAATGTTTAACGGGTTAAGGTTAAGTTTAGTACTGCATAACGATAAATGCGGGCCGCATGCGGCCCGCACACTGCCCGAAATACTAGTTTTTTATAATATATAAAGCTCGATTACCACTGACTGACTGATTGACATAAATGTTCTCCTAGAAGGAGACGAGTAGGAGCAAAGTAATGTATGGCAAAAATGTTCGCGTGGTTTCGGTGAGTATGAGAAAAATCGAAAATCATTAAAAAGACGCCTGCCAAGTGATGATGGATGACGTATCTCGAAAACGGTAAGAGATAGGTAGGGGGTGTTTGAACAAATGTCATAGGGAATCGGGAGAGCAGTCGAATGACATCTGTCAAAAATCCAAAATGGCGGATTTCAAGATGGCCGCCATACAAAGTGATCCGAGCCTGCTGAAGCGAGGCCTTTAGGCCGAGCTTCAGTAGGGGCGTGTTAGTAACTTGCGAGGCCGAAGGCCGAGCTCCGACTTGAGAGTATATTCCACGTCTCCGAATGGTCTCCATGGCAACTGCCCGTGGTAAGCGAAGCACCTACGAGTGGGGTTCCTTAACAAAAGTGACTCAGAACCTTGGTACCATTCTGCCCGTACCACCTTTTTATGGCAGTAGGGTGAATCTGCTTTAGTGGCTACAGTATGGATCTTTATTTTGTGGAGAGTTTATTTGGGATTTCATACTTCTATTGGAGTTTTGAACGTATTTTTTTAAATGTTTAACGGGTTAAGGTTAAGTTTAGTACTGCATAACGATAAATGCGGGCCGCATGCGGCCCGCACACTGCCCGAAATACTAGTTTATAATATATAAAGCTCGATTACCACTGACTGACTGATTGACATAAATGTTCTCCTAGAAGGAGACGAGTAGGAGCAAAGTAATGTATGGCAAAAATGTTCGCGTGGTTTCGGTGAGTATGAGAAAAATCGAAAATCATTAAAAAGACGCCTGCCAAGTGATGATGGATGACGTATCTCGAAAACGGTAAGAGATAGGTAGGGGGTGTTTGAACAAATGTCATAGGGAATCGGGAGAGCAGTCGAATGACATCTGTCAAAAATCCAAAATGGCGGATTTCAAGATGGCCGCCATACAAAGTGATCCGAGCCTGCTGAAGCGAGGCCTTTAGGCCGAGCTTCAGTAGGGGCGGAGCAGTTTGTATGGTGGCCGTCTTGAAATCCGACATTTTGGATGTGACCCACGTGCTCCTATCATTCTTTATACTGCATTTGGATTGTTTTGCCTTATATTTTCGACTGTATTAGGAGTTTTTGTGGGATTTTCGACTGAATTTGGAGTTACTGTCCTATATTAGTGTAGTAGCGAGCCCGAAGGGCGAGCTCCTGGTGAGGCCGAAGGCCGAACTTTCGGCTCGCGAGGCCGAAGGCCGAGCGTTTGGTGCGTGAGCCCGAAGGGCGAACGCTTGGCGAGGCCGCAGGCCGAGCCGTGTTTGTAACTTGCGAGGCCGAAGGCCGAGCTCCGAATCGAGAGTATTTCCACATCTCTGACTGGTCTCCATGGCAACTGCCCGCGGTAACCGTAGCACCTACGAGTTGGGTTCTTTAACAAAAGTGACTCAGAATCTTGGTACCATTCTGCCCGTACCACTTTTTTATGGCAGTAGGGTGAATCTGGTTTGGTGGCTACAGTTTGGTTCTCTACTGTATAAGGAGTTTATATGGGATTTCATACTGTTATAGAATATTGTTTTTTTTTTTTAAATGTATTGATATTTGATATTGTTTCAAATTGCATAACGATAAATGCGGGCCGCATGCGGCCCGCACACTGCCCGAAATACTAGTTTATTTATTTATTAATTAATTAATAATATATAAAGCTCGATTACCACTCACTGACTGACTGACTGACTGATTGACATAAATGTTCTCCTAGAAGGAGACGAGTAGGGCTAAAATGATGTATGGCAAAAATGTTCGGGGGGTTTTGGTGAGTATGAGAAAAATCGAAAATCATAAAAATGACGCCTGCCAAGTAAAGATGGATGACATATCTCAAAAACGGTACAAGATAGGTAGGGGGTGTTTGAACAAATGTCATAGGGAATCGGGAGAGCAGTCGAATGACACCTGACAAAAATCCAAAATGGCGGATTTCAAGATGGCCGCCATACAAAATGATCCGAGCCTGCTGAAGCCAGGCCTTTAGGCCGAGCTTCAGTAGGGGCGGAGCAGTTTGTATGGGGGCCGTCTTGAAATCCGCCATTTTGGATTTGTCCCAGGTGCTCCTCTCATTCTTCATACTGCATTTGGAGTGTTTTACCATATATTTTCGACTGTATTAGGAGTTTTTGTGGGATTTTCGACTGAATTTGGAGTTACTGTCCTATATTAGTGTAGTAGCGAGCCCGAAGGGCGAGCTCCTGGTGAGGCCGAAGGCCGAACTTTCGGCTCGCGAGGCCGAAGGCCGAGCGAATGGTGCGCGAGCCCGAAGGGCGAGCGCTTGGCGAGGCCGCAGGCCGAGCCGTATTAGTAACTTGCGAGGCCGAAGGCCGAGCTCCGACTTGAGAGTATTTTCCACGTCACCGACTGGTCTCCATGGCAACTGCCCGCGGTAACCGAAGCACCTACGAGTGGGGTTTCTTAACAAAAGTGACTCAGAACCTTGGTCCCATTCTGCCCGTACTACCTTTTTATGGCAGTAGGGTGAATTTGCTTTAGTGGCTACAGTATGGTTCTTTATTGTATTGAGAGTTTATATGGGATTTCATACTGTTATGGAATTTTGTTTTATTTTTTTTATTGTATAAGGTGTTGATGTATTGTTTAGTACTGCATAACGATAAATGCGGGCCGCATGCGGCCCGCACACTGCCCGAAAAACTAGTTATAATATATAAAGCTCGATTACCACTGACTGACTGACTGACATAAATGTTCTCCTAGAAGGAGCAGAGTAGGGTAAAAATGAAGTATGGCAAAAATATTTGGGTGGTTTTGGTGAATATGAGGAAAATCGAAAATCATTAAAAAGACGCCTGCCAAGTGATGATGGATGACGTATCTCGAAAACGATAAGAGATAGGTAGGGGGTGTTTGAACAAATGTCATAGGGAATCGGGAGAGCAGTCGGATGACATCTGTCAAAAATCCAAAATGGCGGATTTCAAGATGGCCGCCATACAAAGTGATCCGAGCCTGCTGAAGCGAGGCCTTTAGGCCGAGCTTCAGTAGGGGCGGAGCAGTTTGTATGGTGGCCGTCTTGAAATCCGACATTTTGGATGTGACCCACGTGCTCCTATCATTCTTTATACTGCATTTGGATTGTTTTGCCTTATATTTTCGACTGTATTAGGAGTTTTTGTGGGATTTTCGACTGAATTTGGAGTTACTGTCCTATATTAGTGTAGTAGCGAGCCCGAAGGGCGAGCTCCTGGTGAGGCCGAAGGCCGAACTTTCGGCTCGCGAGGCCGAAGGCCGAGCGTTTGGTGCGTGAGCCCGAAGGGCGAACGCTTGGCGAGGCCGCAGGCCGAGCCGTGTTTGTAACTTGCGAGGCCGAAGGCCGAGCTCCGAATCGAGAGTATTTCCACATCTCTGACTGGTCTCCATGGCAACTGCCCGCGGTAACCGTAGCACCTACGAGTTGGGTTCTTTAACAAAAGTGACTCAGAATCTTGGTACCATTCTGCCCGTACCACTTTTTTATGGCAGTAGGGTGAATCTGGTTTGGTGGCTACAGTTTGGTTCTCTACTGTATAAGGAGTTTATATGGGATTTCATAATTCTATTGGAGTTTTGACATATTTTTTTTTAATGTAAAAGGTGTTTTGATATAGTTTAGTACTGCATAACGATAAATGCGGGCCGCATGCGGCCCGCACACTGCCCGAAAAACTAGTTATAATATATAAAGCTCGATTACCACTGACTGACATAAATGTTCTCCTAGAAGGAGCAGAGTAGGGTAAAAATGAATTATGGCAAAAATGTTCGGGGGGTTTTGGTGAGTATGAGAAAAATCGAAAATCATAAAAATGACGCCTGCCAAGTAAAGATGGATGACATATCTCAAAAACGGTAAGAGATAGGTAGGGGGTGTTTGAACAAATGTCATAGGGAATTGGGAGAGCAGTCGAATGACATCTGTCAAAAATCCAAAATGGCGGATTTCAAGATGGCCGCCATACAAAGTGGTCCGATCCTGCTGAAGCGAGGCCTTTAGGCCGAGCTTCAGTAGGGGCGGAGCAGTTTGTATGGTGGCCGTCTTGAAATCCGACATTTTGGATGTGTCCCAGGTGCTCCTCTCATTCTTCATACTTCATTTGGAGTGTTTAACCTTCATTTTCGACTGTATTAGGAGTTTTTGTGGGATTTTTGACTGAATTTGGAGTAACTGTTCTACGTTAATGTAGTAGCGAACCCGAAGGGCGAGCTCCTGGTGAGGCCGAAGGCCGAACTTTCGGCTCGCGAGGCCGAAGGCCGAGCGTATGGTGCGTGAGCCCGAAGGGCGAGCGCTTGGCGAGGCCGCAGGCCGAGCCGTATTAGTAACTTGCGAGGCCGAAGGCCGAGCTCCGACTCGAGGGTATTTTCCACGTCACCGACTGGTCTCCATGGCAACTGCCTGCGGTAACCGAAGCACCTACGAGTGGGGTTCCTTAACAAAAGTGAGTCAGAACCTTGGTCCCATTCTGCCCGTACCACCTTTTTATGGCAGTAGGGTGAATTTGCTTTAGTGGCTACAGTATGGTTCATTATTGTATTGAGAGTTTATATGGGATTTCATACTTCTATTGGAGTTTTGAACACATTTTTTTTGTATCAGGTGTTTTTTTGACAGTTCCTACTGACTCAAGATAGATGCGGGCCGCATGCGGCCCGCACACTGCCCGAAATACTAGTTTATAATATATAAAGCTGGATTACCGTACACTGACTCATTCACTGACTCACTGACATAATTGTTCTCCCAGAAGGAGTCGAGTAGGAAGAAAGTAATGTATAGCAAAAATGTTCTGGGGGTTTGTGTGAGTATGGGAAAAATCCGAAAACTCAAAGATGACGTCTGCCAAGTAAAATTGGATGGCGTATCTCGGAAACGGTAAGAGATAGGTAGGGGGTGCTTGACCAAATGTCATAGGGAATCGGGAGAGCAGTCGGATGACATCTGTCAAAAATCCAAAATGGCGGATTTCAAAATGGCCGCCATACAAAATCCTTCGATACCTCAAAAAAGTAGCTGGTTCTACCAGAAAGAGTTGAGTACGGTTATAGTAATGTATTACGAAAATGACTAAGGGGTTTAGCTGAGTAGGGAAAAAAATTAAAAACCCTAGAAATGACGCCTGCCAAGTAAAGCTGGACTACGTATCTCAAAAACGGTAAGAGATAGGTTGGGGGTGTTTGAACAAATGTCATAGGGAATCGGGAGAGCAGTCGAATGACACCTGTCAAATGTGCTACTCTCATTCTTCATACATTATTTGGAGTATTTGACTTTACAATGTCGACTGTATTAGGAGTTTTTGTGGGATTTTCAACTGAATTTGGAGTAATTGTCCTACTGGCCGTGTAGCGAGCCCGAAGGGCGAGCTTCTGGTGAGGCCGAAGGCCGAACTTTAAGGCCGCGAGGCCGTAGGCCGAGCGGATGGTGCGCGAGCCCTTAGGGCGAGCGCTAGCCGAGGCCGCAGGCCGAGCCATGTTAGTAACTTGCGAGGCCGAAGGCCGAGCTCAGACTTGCACCGATTCGGCTGAAAATCGATATATAGGTTGTTCTCGTCATCCTTATTCCAAATATGAAATTTTTATTTCGATGACGTCTGCCAAGTAAAAAAAGTTACTCCGATTTGGCTGAAACTCGATATTTAGGTGGTTCTGGGTGTCCTTATTCCAAATCTAAAATTTTTTTTTCGATGACGTCTGCCAAGTAAAAAAAGTTACTCCGATTTGGCTGAAACTCGATATTTAGGTGGTTCTGGGTGTCCTTATTCCAAATCTAAAAATTTTTTTTCGATGACGTCTGCCAAGTAAAAAAAGTAACTTCGATTTGGCTGAAACTCGATATTTAGGTGGTTCTGGGTGTCCTTATTCCAAATCAAAATTTTTTTTTTCGATGACGTCTGCCAAGTTAAAAAAAATACTCCGATTTGGCTTAAATTTTATATCTAGGTTGTTCTGGACGTCTTTATTCCAAATATGAAATTTTTTTTTCGATGACGTCTGCCAAGTGCAGATAAATCACGTATCTCGAAAACGGTAATAGATAGGTAGGGGGTTTTTGAAAATATGTCATAGGAAATAAGGAGAGCAGTTGAATGACAACTGTCAAAAATCCGCCATTTTGGATGTGTCCCACGTGCTCCTCTCATTCTTCATACTGCATTTGGAGTGTTTTACTCTATATTTTCGACTGTATTAGGAGTTTTTGTGGGATTTTGGACTGAATTTGGAGTTACTGTCCTACGTTAGTGTATAGCGAGCCCGAAGGGCGAGCTCCTGGTGAGGCCGAAGGCCGAACTTTCGGCTCGCGAGGCCGAAGGCCGAGCATTTGGTGCGAGAGCCCGAAGGGCGAACGCTTGGCGAGGCCGCAGGCCGAGCCGTGTTAGTAACTTGCGAGGCCGAAGGCTGAGCTCCGAATCGAGAGAATTTTCCACATCTCTGACTGGTCTCCATGGCAACTGCCCGCGGTAACCGAAGCACCTGCGAGTTGGGTTCCTTAACAAAAGTGACTCAGAACCTTGGTACCAATCTGCCCGTACCACCTTTATATGGCAGTAGGGTGAATCTGGTTTGGTGGCTACAGTTTGGTTCCTTATTGTATTAAGAGTTTATATGGGATTTCATACTTCTATTGGAGTTTTGAACTTATTTTTTTTTAAATGTATATGGGGTTAAGGTAAAGTTTAGTACTGCATAACGATAAATGCGGGCCGCATGCGGCCCGCACACTGCCCGAAAAACTAGTTTATAATATATAAGGCTCGATTACCACTGACTGACTCACTGACTCACTGACATAAATGTTCTCCTAGAAGGAGCAGAGTAGGGTAAAAATGAAGTATGGCAAAAATGTTCGGCGGGTTTAGGTGAGTATGAGAAAAATCGAAAATCATTAAAAAGACGCCTGCCAAGTAAAGATGAATGACATATCTCAAAAACGGTACAAGATAGGTAGAGGGTGTTTGAACAAATGTCATAGGGAATTGGGAGAGCAGTCGGATGACATCTGTCAAAAATCCAAAAAGGTGGATTTCAAGATGGCCGCCATACAAAGTGATCCGAGCCTGCTGAAGCGAGGCCGTTAGGCCGAGCTTCAGTAGAGGCGGAGCAGTTTGTATGGTGGCTGTCTTGAAATCCGACATTTTGGATGTGACCCACGTGCTCCTATCATTCTTTATACTGCATTTGGAGTGTTTTACCTAATATTTTCGACTGTATTAGGAGTTTTTGTGGGATTTTTGACTAAATTTGGAGTTACTGTCCTACATAAGTGAAGTAGCGAGCCCGAAGGGCGAGCTTCTGGTGAGGCCGAAGGCCGAACTTTCGGTCCGCGAGGCCGAAGGCCGAGCGTATGATGCGTGAGCCCGAAGGGCGAGCGCCTGGCGAGGCCGTAGGCCGAGCCGTATTAGTAACTTGCGAGGCCGAAGGCCGAGCTCCGACTTGAGAGTATTTTCCACATCTCCGACTGGTCTCCATGGCAACTGCCTGCGGTAACCGCAGCAACTACGAGTGGGGTTCCTTAACAAAAGTGACTCAGAACCTTGGTACCATTCTGCCCGTACCACCTTTTTATGGCAGTAGGGTGAATCTGCTTTAGTGGCTACAGTATGGTTCTTTATTGTATTGAGAGTTTATATGGGATTTCATTCTTCTATTGGAGTTTTGAACATACTTTTTTACAACGTATCATGAGTTTTGATATAGTTTAGTACTGCATAACGATAAATGCGGGCCGCATGCGGCCCGCACACTGCCCGAAAAACTAGTTATTTATAATATATAAAGCTCGATTACCACTGACTGACTCACTGACTGACTGACTGACATAAATGTTCTCCTAGAAGGAGTAGAGTAGGGTTAAAATGATGTATGGCAAAAATGTTTGGGGGGTTTAGGTGAGTATGAGAAAAATCGAAAATCATAAAAATGACGCCTGCCAAGTAAAGATGGATGACATATCTCAAAAACGGTACAAGATAGGTAGGGGGTGTTTTAACAAATGTCATAGGGAATCGGGAGAGCAGTCGAATGACACCTGTCAAAAATCCAAAATGGCGGATTTCAAGATGGCCGCCATACAAAATGCTCCGAGCCTGCTGAAGCGAGGCCTTTAGGCCGAGCTTCAGTAGGGCCGGAGCAGTTTGTACGGCAGCCATCTTAAAATCTGACATTTTGGATTTGTCCCACGTGCTCCTCTCATTCTTCATACTGCATTTGGGGTGTTTTACCTTCATTTTCGACTGTATTAGGAGTTTTTGTGGGATTTTTGACTGAATTTGGAGTTACTGTCCTACAATAGTGTATAGCGAGCCCAAAGGGCAACCACCTGGTGAGGCCGAAGGCCGAACCTTCGGTCCGCGAGGCCGAAGGCCGAGCGAATGGTGCGCGAGCCCGAAGGGCGAGCGCTTGGCGAGGCCGCAGGCCGAGCCGTGTTAGTAACTTGCGAGGCCGAAGGCCGAGCTCCGACTCGAGAGTATTTTCCACATCTCCGACTGGTCTCCATGGCAACTGCCCGCGGTAACCGAAGCACCTACGAGTGGGGTTCCTTAAGAAAAGTGACTTAGAACCTTGGTACCATTCTGCCCGTACCACCTTTTTATGGCAGTAGGGTGAATTTGCTTTAGTGGCTACAGTATGGTTCTTTATTGTATTGAGAGTTTATATGGGATTTCATACTTCTATTGGAGTTTTGAACACATTTTTTTTTGTATCAGGTGTTTTTTGACAGTTCCTACTGACTCAAGATAGATGCGGGCCGCATGCGGCCCGCACACTGCCCGAAAAACTAGTTATAATATATAAAGCTCGATTACCACTGACTGACTCATTGACATAAATGTTCTCCTAGAAGGAGCAGAGTAGGGTTAAAATGATGTAGGGCAAAAATGTTCGGGTGGTTTTGGTGAGTATGAGAAAAATCGAAAATCATCAAAATGACGCCTGCCAAGTGAAAATGGATGACGTATCTCGAAAACGGTAAGAGATAGGTAGGGGGTAATTGAACAAATGTCATAGGGAATCGGGAAAGCAGTCGAATGACACCTGTCAAAAATCCAAAATGGCGGATTTCAAGATGGCCGCCATACAAATTGATCCGAGCCTGCTGAAGCGAGGCCTTTAGGCCGAGCTTCAGTAGGGGCGGAGCAGTTTGTATGGTGGCTGTCTTGAAATCCGACATTTTGGATGTGTCTTACGTGCTCCTATCATTCTTTATACTGCATTAAGAGTGTTTTACCTTCATTTTCGACTGTATTAGGAGTTTTTGTGGAATTTTTGACTGAATTTGGAGTTACTGTCCAACATTAGTGAAGTAGCGAGCCCGAAGGGCGAGCTTCTGGTGAGGCCGAAGGCCGAACTTTGGGCTCGCGAGGCCGAAGGCCGAGCGTATGATGCGCGAGCCCGAAGGGCGAGTGCTTGGCGAGGCCGTAGGCCGAGCCGTATTAGTAACTTGTGAGGCCGAAGGCCGAGCTCCGACTTGAGAGTATTTTCTACATCTCCGACTGGTCTCCATGGCAACTGCCTGCGGTAACCGCAGCACCTACGAGTGGGGTTCCTTAACAAAATTGACTCAGAACCTTGGTACCATTCTGCCCGTACCACCTTTTTATGGCAGTAGGGTGAATCTGGTTTGGTGGCTACAGTTTGGTTCCTTATTGTATTTAGAGTTTATATGGGATTTCATAATTCTATTGGAGTTTTGAACCCCCTTTTTTTAAAAATGTATTAGGTGTTTTTTTGACAGTTCCTACTGACTCAAGATAGATGCGGGCCGCATGCGGCCCGCACACTGCCCGAAAAACTAGTTATAATATATAAAGCTCGATTACCACTCACTGACTGACTGACATAAATGTTCTCCTAGAAGGAGGCGAGTAGGAGCAACGTGATGTATGGCAAAAATGTTCGGGGGGTTTTGGTGAGTATGAGAAAAATCGAAAATCATTAAAAAGACGCCTGCCAAGTAAAGATGGTTGACATATCTCAAAAACGGTAAGAGATAGGTAGGGGGTGTTTGAACAAATGTCATAGGGAATCGGGAGAGCAGTCGAATGACACCTGTCAAAAATCCAAAATGGCGGATTTCAAGATGGCCGCCATACAAAATGCTCCGAGCCTGCTGAAGCGAGGCCTTTAGGCCGAGCTTCAGTAGGGGCGGAGCATTTTGTATGGTGGCCGTCTTGAAATCCGACATTTTGGATGTGTCTTACGTGCTCCTATCATTCTTTATACTGCATTTGGAGTGTTTTTCCTTAATTTTCGACTGTATTAGGAGTTTTTGTGGGATTTTTGACTGAATTTGGAGTTACTGTCCAACATTAGTGTATAGCGAGCCCGAAGGGCGAGCTCCTGGTGAAGCCGAAGGCCGAACTTTCGGCTCGCGAGGCCGAAGGCCGAGCGTAGGGTGCGTGAGCCCGAAGGGCGAGCGCTGGGCGAGGCCGTAGGCCGAGCCGTATTAGTAACTTGCGAGGCCGAAGGCCGAGCTCCGACTTGAGAGTTTTTTCCACGTCTCCGACTGGTCTCCGTGGCAACTGCCCGCGATAACCAAAGCACCTACGATTGGGGTTCCTTAACAAAAGTGACTCAGAAACTTGGTACCATTCTTCCCGTACCATCTTTTTATGGCAGTAGGGTGAATCTGCTTTAGTAGCTACAGTTTGGTTATCTACTGTATTACAAGTTTATTTGGGATTTCATATTTCTATTGGAGTTTTGAACATTTTTTTTAAGTATTAGGTGTTTTGATATAGTTTAAAATTGCATAACGATAAATGCGGGCCGCATGCGGCCCGCACACTGCCCGAAAAACTAGTTATAATATATAAAGCTCGATTACCACTGACTGACTGACTGACATAAATGTTCTCCTAGAAGGAGCAGAGTAGGGTAAAAATGAAGTATGGCAAAAATGTTCGGGTGGTTTTGGTGAGTATGAGAAAAATCGAAAATCATTAAAAAGACGCCTGCCAAGTGAAGATGAATGACGTATCTCAAAAACGGTACAAGATAGGTAGGGGGTGATTGAACAAATGTCATAGGGAATTGGGAGAGCAGTCGAATGACAGCTGTCAAAAATCCAAAATGGCGGATTTCAAGATGGCCGCCATACAAAATGCTCCGAGCCTGCTGAAGCGAGGCCTTTAGGCCGAGCTTCAGTAGGGGCGGAGCAGTTTGAATGGTGGCCGTCTTGAAATCCGACATTTTGGATTTGTCCCACGTGTTCCTCTCATTCTTCATACTGCATTTGTAGTGTTTTACCTTATATTTTCGACTGTATTAGGAGTTTTTGTGGGAGTTTTGACTAAATTTGGAGTTACTGTCCTACATTAGTGTAGTAGCGAGCCCGAAGGGCGAGCTCCTGGTGAGGCCGATGGCCGAACTTTCGGCTCGCGAGGCCGAAGGCCGAGCGTATGGTGCGTGAGCCCGAAGGGCGAGCGCTTGGCGAGGCCGGAGGCCGAGCCGTGTTGGTAACTTGCGAGGCCGAAGGCCGAGCTCCGACTCGAGGGTATTTTCTACATCTCCGACTGGTCTCCATGGCAACTGCCTGCGGTAACCGCAGCAACTACGAGTGGGGTTCCTTAACAAAAGTGACTCAGAACCTTGGTACCATTCTGCCCGTACCACCTTTTTATGGCAGTAGGGTGAATCTGCTTTAGTGGCTACAGTATGGTTCTTTATTGTATTAAGAGTTTATATGGGATTTCATACTTCTATTGGAGTTTTGAACTTATTTTTTTTTAAATGTATATGGGGTTAAGGTAAAGTTTAGTACTGCATAACGATAAATGCGGGCCGCATGCGGCCCGCACACTGCCCGAAAAACTAGTTTATATTATATAAAGCTCGATTACCACTGACTGATTGACATAAATGTTCTCCTAGAAGGAGACGAGTAGGAACAACGTGATGTATGGCAAAAGTGTTCGGGTGGTTTCGGTGAGTATGAGAAAAATCGAAAATCATAAAAATGACGCCTGCCAAGTAAAGATGGATGACGTATCTCGAAAACGGTGCAAGATGGGTAGGGGGTGTTTGAACAAATGTCATAGGGAATAGGGAGAGCAGTCGAATGACACCTGTCAAAAATCCAAAATGGCGGATTTCAAGATGGCCGCCATACAAAATGATCCGAGCCTGCTGAAGCGAGGCCGTTAGGCCGAGCTTCAGTAGGGGCGGAGCAGTTTGTATGGTGGCTGTCTTGAAATCCGACATTTTGGATGTGACCCACATGCTCCTATCATTCTTTATACTGCATTTGGAGTGTTTTACCTTATATTTTCGACTGTATTAGGAGTTTTTGTGGGATTTTTGACTGAATTTGGAGTAACTGTCCTTCATTAGTGTAGTAGCGAGCCCGAAGGGCGAGCTTCTGGTGAGGCCGCAGGCCGAACTTTCGGCCCGCGAGGCCGAAGGCCGAGCGTATGGGGCGTGAGCCCGAAGGGCGAGCGCATGGCGAGGCCGGAGGCCGAGCCGTGTTAGTAACTTGCGAGGCCGAAGGCCGAGCTCCGACTTGAGAGTATTTTCCACGTCTCCGAATGGTCTCCATGGCAACTGCCCGTGGTAAGCGAAGCACCTACGAGTGGGGTTCTTTAACAAAAGTGACTCAGAATCTTGGTACCATTCTGCCCGTACCACTTTTTTATGGCAGTAGGGTGAATCTGGTTTGGTGGCTACAGTTTGGTTCTCTACTGTATAAGGAGTTTATATGGGATTTCATACTGTTATAGAATATTGTTTTTTTTTCTAAATATATAAGGTGTTTTGATATTGTTTCAAATTGCATAACGATAAATGCGGGCCGCATGCGGCCCGCACACTGCCCGAATAACTAGTTTATTTATAATATATAAGGCTCGATTACCACTGACTGACTCACTGACTCACTGACATAAATGTTCTCCTAGAAGGAGCAGAGTAGGGTAAAAATGAAGTATGGCAAAAATGTTCGGCGGGTTTAGGTGAGTATGAGAAAAATCGAAAATCATTAAAAAGACGCCTGCCAAGTAAAGATGAATGACATATCTCAAAAACGGTACAAGATAGGTAGAGGGTGTTTGAACAAATGTCATAGGGAATTGGGAGAGCAGTCGGATGACATCTGTCAAAAATCCAAAAAGGTGGATTTCAAGATGGCCGCCATACAAAGTGATCCGAGCCTGCTGAAGCGAGGCCGTTAGGCCGAGCTTCAGTAGAGGCGGAGCAGTTTGTATGGTGGCTGTCTTGAAATCCGACATTTTGGATGTGACCCACGTGCTCCTATCATTCTTTATACTGCATTTGGAGTGTTTTACCTAATATTTTCGACTGTATTAGGAGTTTTTGTGGGATTTTTGACTAAATTTGGAGTTACTGTCCTACATAAGTGAAGTAGCGAGCCCGAAGGGCGAGCTTCTGGTGAGGCCGAAGGCCGAACTTTCGGTCCGCGAGGCCGAAGGCCGAGCGTATGATGCGTGAGCCCGAAGGGCGAGCGCCTGGCGAGGCCGTAGGCCGAGCCGTATTAGTAACTTGCGAGGCCGAAGGCCGAGCTCCGACTTGAGAGTATTTTCCACATCTCCGACTGGTCTCCATGGCAACTGCCTGCGGTAACCGCAGCAACTACGAGTGGGGTTCCTTAACAAAAGTGACTCAGAACCTTGGTACCATTCTGCCCGTACCACCTTTTTATGGCAGTAGGGTGAATCTGCTTTAGTGGCTACAGTATGGTTCTTTATTGTATTGAGAGTTTATATGGGATTTCATTCTTCTATTGGAGTTTTGAACATACTTTTTTACAACGTATCATGAGTTTTGATATAGTTTAGTACTGCATAACGATAAATGCGGGCCGCATGCGGCCCGCACACTGCCCGAAAAACTAGTTATTTATAATATATAAAGCTCGATTACCACTGACTGACTCACTGACTGACTGACTGACATAAATGTTCTCCTAGAAGGAGTAGAGTAGGGTTAAAATGATGTATGGCAAAAATGTTTGGGGGGTTTAGGTGAGTATGAGAAAAATCGAAAATCATAAAAATGACGCCTGCCAAGTAAAGATGGATGACATATCTCAAAAACGGTACAAGATAGGTAGGGGGTGTTTTAACAAATGTCATAGGGAATCGGGAGAGCAGTCGAATGACACCTGTCAAAAATCCAAAATGGCGGATTTCAAGATGGCCGCCATACAAAATGCTCCGAGCCTGCTGAAGCGAGGCCTTTAGGCCGAGCTTCAGTAGGGCCGGAGCAGTTTGTACGGCAGCCATCTTAAAATCTGACATTTTGGATTTGTCCCACGTGCTCCTCTCATTCTTCATACTGCATTTGGGGTGTTTTACCTTCATTTTCGACTGTATTAGGAGTTTTTGTGGGATTTTTGACTGAATTTGGAGTTACTGTCCTACAATAGTGTATAGCGAGCCCAAAGGGCAACCACCTGGTGAGGCCGAAGGCCGAACCTTCGGTCCGCGAGGCCGAAGGCCGAGCGAATGGTGCGCGAGCCCGAAGGGCGAGCGCTTGGCGAGGCCGCAGGCCGAGCCGTGTTAGTAACTTGCGAGGCCGAAGGCCGAGCTCCGACTCGAGAGTATTTTCCACATCTCCGACTGGTCTCCATGGCAACTGCCCGCGGTAACCGAAGCACCTACGAGTGGGGTTCCTTAAGAAAAGTGACTTAGAACCTTGGTACCATTCTGCCCGTACCACCTTTTTATGGCAGTAGGGTGAATTTGCTTTAGTGGCTACAGTATGGTTCTTTATTGTATTGAGAGTTTATATGGGATTTCATACTTCTATTGGAGTTTTGAACACATTTTTTTTTGTATCAGGTGTTTTTTGACAGTTCCTACTGACTCAAGATAGATGCGGGCCGCATGCGGCCCGCACACTGCCCGAAAAACTAGTTATTATAATATATAAAGCTCGATTACCACTGACTGACTCATTGACATAAATGTTCTCCTAGAAGGAGCAGAGTAGGGTTAAAATGATGTAGGGCAAAAATGTTCGGGTGGTTTTGGTGAGTATGAGAAAAATCGAAAATCATCAAAATGACGCCTGCCAAGTGAAAATGGATGACGTATCTCGAAAACGGTAAGAGATAGGTAGGGGGTAATTGAACAAATGTCATAGGGAATCGGGAAAGCAGTCGAATGACACCTGTCAAAAATCCAAAATGGCGGATTTCAAGATGGCCGCCATACAAATTGATCCGAGCCTGCTGAAGCGAGGCCTTTAGGCCGAGCTTCAGTAGGGGCGGAGCAGTTTGTATGGTGGCTGTCTTGAAATCCGACATTTTGGATGTGTCTTACGTGCTCCTATCATTCTTTATACTGCATTAAGAGTGTTTTACCTTCATTTTCGACTGTATTAGGAGTTTTTGTGGAATTTTTGACTGAATTTGGAGTTACTGTCCAACATTAGTGAAGTAGCGAGCCCGAAGGGCGAGCTTCTGGTGAGGCCGAAGGCCGAACTTTGGGCTCGCGAGGCCGAAGGCCGAGCGTATGATGCGCGAGCCCGAAGGGCGAGTGCTTGGCGAGGCCGTAGGCCGAGCCGTATTAGTAACTTGTGAGGCCGAAGGCCGAGCTCCGACTTGAGAGTATTTTCTACATCTCCGACTGGTCTCCATGGCAACTGCCTGCGGTAACCGCAGCACCTACGAGTGGGGTTCCTTAACAAAATTGACTCAGAACCTTGGTACCATTCTGCCCGTACCACCTTTTTATGGCAGTAGGGTGAATCTGGTTTGGTGGCTACAGTTTGGTTCCTTATTGTATTTAGAGTTTATATGGGATTTCATAATTCTATTGGAGTTTTGAACCCCCTTTTTTTAAAAATGTATTAGGTGTTTTTTTGACAGTTCCTACTGACTCAAGATAGATGCGGGCCGCATGCGGCCCGCACACTGCCCGAAAAACTAGTTATAATATATAAAGCTCGATTACCACTCACTGACTGACTGACATAAATGTTCTCCTAGAAGGAGGCGAGTAGGAGCAACGTGATGTATGGCAAAAATGTTCGGGGGGTTTTGGTGAGTATGAGAAAAATCGAAAATCATTAAAAAGACGCCTGCCAAGTAAAGATGGTTGACATATCTCAAAAACGGTAAGAGATAGGTAGGGGGTGTTTGAACAAATGTCATAGGGAATCGGGAGAGCAGTCGAATGACACCTGTCAAAAATCCAAAATGGCGGATTTCAAGATGGCCGCCATACAAAATGCTCCGAGCCTGCTGAAGCGAGGCCTTTAGGCCGAGCTTCAGTAGGGGCGGAGCATTTTGTATGGTGGCCGTCTTGAAATCCGACATTTTGGATGTGTCTTACGTGCTCCTATCATTCTTTATACTGCATTTGGAGTGTTTTTCCTTAATTTTCGACTGTATTAGGAGTTTTTGTGGGATTTTTGACTGAATTTGGAGTTACTGTCCAACATTAGTGTATAGCGAGCCCGAAGGGCGAGCTCCTGGTGAAGCCGAAGGCCGAACTTTCGGCTCGCGAGGCCGAAGGCCGAGCGTAGGGTGCGTGAGCCCGAAGGGCGAGCGCTGGGCGAGGCCGTAGGCCGAGCCGTATTAGTAACTTGCGAGGCCGAAGGCCGAGCTCCGACTTGAGAGTTTTTTCCACGTCTCCGACTGGTCTCCGTGGCAACTGCCCGCGATAACCAAAGCACCTACGATTGGGGTTCCTTAACAAAAGTGACTCAGAAACTTGGTACCATTCTTCCCGTACCATCTTTTTATGGCAGTAGGGTGAATCTGCTTTAGTAGCTACAGTTTGGTTATCTACTGTATTACAAGTTTATTTGGGATTTCATATTTCTATTGGAGTTTTGAACATTTTTTTTAAGTATTAGGTGTTTTGATATAGTTTAAAATTGCATAACGATAAATGCGGGCCGCATGCGGCCCGCACACTGCCCGAAAAACTAGTTATTTATAATATATAAAGCTGGATTACCGTACACTGACTGACTGACTGACTGACTGACTGACTGACTGACTGACATCATTGTTCTCCCAGAAGGAGTCGAGTAGGAAGAATGTGATGTATGGGAAAAGTGTAGAGGGGGTTTGTGTGAGTATGGGAAAAATCCGAAAACTCAAAGATGACGTCTGCCAAGTAAAATTGGATGGCGTATCTCTGAAACGGTAAGAGATAGGTAGGGGGTGATTGACCAAATGTCATAGGGAATCGGGAGAGCAGTCGGATGACATTTGTCAAAAATTCAAAATGGCGGATTTCAAAATGGCCGCCATACAAAATCCTTCGATCCCTCAAAAAAGTAGCGGGTTCTACCAGAAAGAGTTGAGTACGGTTATAGTAATGTATTACGAAAATGACTAAGGCGTTTCGCTGAGTAGGGGAATAATTAAAAACCCTAGAAATGACGCCTGCCAAGTAAAGCTGGACTACGTATCTCGAAAACGGTAAGAGATAGGTTGGGGGTATTTAAACAAATGTCATAGGGAATCGGGAGAGCAGTCGAATGACACCTGTCAAATGTGCTACTCTCATTCTTCATACATTATTTGGAGTATTTAACCTTACAATGTCGACTGTATTAGGTGTGTTTGTGGGAATTTTAACTAAATTTAGAGTAATTGTCCTACTGGCCGTGTAGCGAGCCCGAAGGGCGAGCTTCTGGTGAGGCCGAAGGCCGAACTTTAAGGCCGCGAGGCCGTAGGCCGAGCGGATGGTGCGCGAGCCTGTAGGGCGAGCGCTAGGCGAGGCCGCAGGCCGAGCCATGTTAGTAACTTGCGAGGCCGAAGGCCGAGGTCAGACTTGCACCAATTCGGCTGAAAATCGATATATAGGTTGTTCTCGTCATCCTTATTCCAAATATGAAATTTTTATTTCGATGACGTCTGCCAAGTAAAAAAAGTTACTCCGATTTGGCTGAAACTCGATATTTATGTGGTTCTGGACGTCCTTATTCTTAATCAAAAATTTTTGTTTCGATGACGTCTGCCAAGTAAAAAAAGTTACTCCGATTTGGCTGAAACTCGATATTTAGGTGGTTCTGGGTGTCCTTATTCCAAAACAATTTTTTTTTTCCGATGACGTCTGCCAAGTAAAAAAAAGTACTCCGACTTGGCTGAAACTCTAAATTTAGGTGGTTCTTAGCGTCCTTATTCTAAATATCAAATTTTTTTTCGATGACGTCTGCCAAGTGCAGATAAATCACGTATCTCGAAAACGGTAATAGATAGGTAGGGGGTTTTTGAAAATATGTCATAGGGAATAAGGAGAGCAGTCGAATGACATTTTGGATGTGTCTTACGTGCTCCTATCATTCTTTATACTGCATTTGGAGTGTTTTTCCTTAATTTTCGACTGTATTAGGAGTTTTTGTGGGATTTTTGACTGAATTTGGAGTTACAGTCCTACATAAGTGGAGTAGCGAGCCCGAAGGGCGAGCTCCTGGTGAGGCCGAAGGCCGAACTTTCGGTCCGCGAGGCCGAAGGCCGAGCGTAAGATGCGCGAGCCCGAAGGGCGAGCGCTTGGCGAGGCCGTAGGCCGAGCTGTATTAGTAACTTGCGAGGCCGAAGGCCGAGCTCCGACTTGAGAGTATTTTCCACGTCACCGACTGGTCTCCATGGCAACTGCCTGCGGTAACCGAAGCACCTACGAGTGGGTTTCCTTAACAAAAGTGACTCAGAACCTTGGTACCATTCTGCCCGTACCACCTTTTTATGGCAGTAGGGTGAATCTGGTTTGGTGGCTACAGTTTGGTTCTCTACTGTATAAGAAGTTTATATGGGATTTCATACTGTTATGGAATTTTGTTTTTTTTTTAATGTATAAGGTGTTTTGATATTGTTTCCAATTGCATAACGAAAAATGCGGGCCGCATGCGGCCCGCACACTGCCCGAAAAACTAGTTATAATATATAAAGCTCGATTACCACTGACTGACTGACTGACATAAATGTTCTCCTAGAAGGAGCAGAGTAGGGTAAAAATGAAGTATGGCAAAAATGTTCGGGTGGTTTTGGTGAGTATGAGAAAAATCGAAAATCATTAAAAAGACGCCTGCCAAGTGAAGATGAATGACGTATCTCAAAAACGGTACAAGATAGGTAGGGGGTGATTGAACAAATGTCATAGGGAATTGGGAGAGCAGTCGAATGACAGCTGTCAAAAATCCAAAATGGCGGATTTCAAGATGGCCGCCATACAAAATGCTCCGAGCCTGCTGAAGCGAGGCCTTTAGGCCGAGCTTCAGTAGGGGCGGAGCAGTTTGAATGGTGGCCGTCTTGAAATCCGACATTTTGGATTTGTCCCACGTGTTCCTCTCATTCTTCATACTGCATTTGTAGTGTTTTACCTTATATTTTCGACTGTATTAGGAGTTTTTGTGGGAGTTTTGACTAAATTTGGAGTTACTGTCCTACATTAGTGTAGTAGCGAGCCCGAAGGGCGAGCTCCTGGTGAGGCCGATGGCCGAACTTTCGGCTCGCGAGGCCGAAGGCCGAGCGTATGGTGCGTGAGCCCGAAGGGCGAGCGCTTGGCGAGGCCGGAGGCCGAGCCGTGTTGGTAACTTGCGAGGCCGAAGGCCGAGCTCCGACTCGAGGGTATTTTCTACATCTCCGACTGGTCTCCATGGCAACTGCCCGCGGTAACCGAAGCACCTACGAGTGGGGTTCCATAGCAAAAGTGACTCGGAACCCTGGTCCTATTCTGCCCATACCACCTTTTTATAGCAGTAGGGTGAATCTGCTTTAGTGGCTACAGTATGGTTCTTTATTGTATTGAGAGTTTATATGGGATTTCATACTTCTAATGGAGTTTTGATCATACTTTTTTTAATGTATCAGGTGTTTTTTGACAGTTCCTACTGACTCAAGATAGATGCGGGCCGCATGCGGCCCGCACACTGCCCGAAAAACTAGTTTATAATATATAAAGCTCGATTACCACTGACTGACTGACTGACATAAATGTTCTCCTAGAAGGAGCAGAGTAGGGTAAAAATGAAGTATGGCAAAAATATTTGGGTGGTTTTGGTGAATATGAGAAAAATCGAAAATCATTAAAAAGACGCCTGCCAAGTGATGATGGATGACGTATCTCGAAAACGATAAGAGATAGGTAGGGGGTGTTTGAACAAATGTCATAGGGAATCGGGAGAGCAGTCGGATGACATCTGTCAAAAATCCAAAATGGCGGATTTCAAGATGGCCGCCATACAAAGTGATCCGAGCCTGCTGAAGCGAGGCCTTTAGGCCGAGCTTCAGTAGGGGCGGAGCAGTTTGTATGGTGGCCGTCTTGAAATCCGACATTTTGGATGTGACCCACGTGCTCCTATCATTCTTTATACTGCATTTGGATTGTTTTGCCTTATATTTTCGACTGTATTAGGAGTTTTTGTGGGATTTTCGACTGAATTTGGAGTTACTGTCCTACATTGGTGTATAGCGAGCCCGAAGGGCGAGCTCCTGGTGAGGCCGAAGGCCGAACATTCGGCCCGCGAGGCCGAAGGCCGAGCGAATGGTGCGTGAGCCCGAAGGGCGAACGCTTGGCGAGGCCGTAGGCCGAGCCGTATTAGTAACTTGCGAGGCCGAAGGCCGAGCTCCGACTTGAGAGTACTTTCCACGTCTCCGACTGGTCTCCATGGCAACTGCCCGCGATAACCAAAGCACCTACGAGTGGGGTTCCTTAACAAATGTGCCTCAGAACCTTGGTACCATTCTGCCCGTACTACCTTTTTATGGCAGTAGGGTGAATCTCATTTGGTGGCTACAGTTTGGTTCTCTACTGTATTACAAGTTTATATGGGATTTCATACTTCTATTGGAGTCTTGAACAAATTGTTTTATGTATGAGGTGTTTTTTTGACAGTTCCTACTGACTCAAGATAGATGCGGGCCGCATGCGGCCCGCACACTGCCCGAAATACTAGTTTATTTATAATATATAAATCTCGATTACCACTGACTCACTGACTCACTGACATAAATGTTCTCCTAGAAGGAGCAGAGTAGGGTAAAAATGAAGTATGGCTAAAATGTTCGGGTGGTTTTGGTGAGTATGAGAAAAATCGAAAATCATTAAAAAGACGCCTGCCAAGTGATGATGGATGACGTATCTCAAAAACGGTAAGAGATAGGTAGGGGGTGTTTGAACAAATGTCATAGGGAATCGGGAGAGCAGTCGAATGACACCTGTCAAAAATCCAAAATGGCGGATTTCAAGATGGCCGCCATACAAAGTGATCCGAGCCTGCTGAAGCGAGGCCTTTAGGCCGAGCTTCAGTAGGGGCGGAGCAGTTTGTATGGCGGCCGTCTTGAAATCTGACATTTTGGATGTGTCCCACGTGCTCCTATCATTCTTTATACTGCATTTGGAGTGTTTTACTTTATATTTTCGACTGTATTAGGAGTTTTTGTGGGATTTTTGACTGAATCTGGAGTTACTGTCCTACATAAGTGTTGTAGCGAGCCCGAAGGGCGAGCTCCTGGTGAGGCCGAAGGCCGAACTTTCGGTCCGCGAGGCCGAAGGCCGAGCGTATGATGCGCGTGCCCGAAGGGCGAGCGCTTGGCGAGGCCGCAGGCCGAGCCGTGTTGGTAACTTGCGAGGCCGAAGGCCGAGCTCCGACTTGAGAGTTTTTTCCACGTCTCTGACTGGCCTCCATGGCAACTGCCCGCGGTAAGCGAAGCACCTACGAGTGGGGTTCCTTAACAAAAGTGACTCAGAACCTTGGTCCCATTCTGCCCGTACCACCTTTTTATGGCGGTAGGGTGAATCTGTTTTAGAGGCTACAGTATTGTTCATTATTGTATTGAGAGTTAATATGGGATTTCATACTTCTATTGGAGTTTTGAACTTATTTTTTTTTCAATGTATAAGGGGTTAATGTAAAGTTTAGTACTGCATAACGATAAATGCGGGCCGCATGCGGCCCGCACACTGCCCGAAAAACTAGTTATTTTAATAATATATAAAGCTCGATTACCACTCACTGACTGACTGACTGACTGATTGACATAAATGTTCTCCTAGAAGGAGACGAGTAGGGCTAAAATGATGTATGGCAAAAATGTTCGGGGGGTTTTGGTGAGTATGAGAAAAATCGAAAATCATTAAAAAGACGCCTGCCAAGTGATGATGGATGACGTATCTCAAAAACGGTAAGAGATAGGTAGGGGGGGTTTGAACAAATGTCATGGGGAATTGGGAGAGCAGTCGAATGACATCTGTCAAAAATCCAAAATGGCGGATTTCAAGATGGCCGCCATACAAAGTGGTCCGATCCTGCTGAAGCGAGGCCTTTAGGCCGAGCTTCAGTAGGGGCGGAGCAGTTTGTATGGTGGCCGTCTTGAAATCCGACATTTTGGATGTGTCCCAGGTGCTCCTCTCATTCTTCATACTGCATTTGGAGTGTTTAACCTTCATTTTCGACTGTATTAGGAGTTTTTGTGGGATTTTTGACTGAATTTGGAGTAACTGTTCTACGTTAATGTAGTAGCGAGCCCGAAGGGCGAGCTCCTGGTGAGGCCGAAGGCCGAACTTACGGCTCGCGAGGCCGAAGGCCGAGCGTATGGTGCGTGAGCCCGAAGGGCGAGCGCTTGGCGAGGCCGCAGGCCGAGCCGTATTAGTAACTTGCGAGGCCGAAGGCCGAGCTCCGACTCGAGGGTATTTTCCACGTCACCGACTGGTCTCCATGGCAACTGCCTGCGGTAACCGCAGCACCTACGAGTGGGGTTCCTTAACAAAAGTGACTCAAAACCTTGGTACCATTCTGCCCGGACCACCTTTTTATGGCAGTAGGGTGAATCTGCTTTAGTGGCTACAGTATGGTTCTTTATTGTATTGAGAGTTTATATGGGATTTCATACTTCTATTGGAGTTTTGAACATACTTTTTTCCAACGTATCAGGAGTTTTGATATAGTTTAGTACTGCATAACGATAAATGCGGGCCGCATGCGGCCCGCACACTGCCCGAAAAACTAGTTTATAATATATAAAGCTGGATTACCGTACACTGACTGACTGACTGACTGACTGACATCATTGTTCTCCCAGAAGGAAGCGAGTAGGAAGAATGTGATGTATGGGAAAAGTGTAGAGGGGGTTTGTGTGAGTATGGGAAAAATCCGAAAACTCAAAGATGACGTCTGCCAAGTAAAATTGGATGGCGTATCTCTGAAACGGTAAGAGATAGGTAGGGGGTGCTTGACCAAATGTCATAGGGAATCAGGAGAGCAGTCGGATGACATTTGTCAAAAATCCAAAATGGCGGATTTCAAAATGGCCGCCATACAAAATCCTTCGATCCCTCAAAAAAGTAGCTGTTTCTACCAGAAAGAGTTGAGTACGGTTATAGTAATGTATTACGAAAATGACTAAGGAGTTTAGCTGAGTAGGGGAAAAATAAAAAACCCTAAAAATGACGCCTGCCAAGTAAAGCTGGACTACGTATCTCGAAAACGGTAAGAGATAGGTTGGGGGTGTTTGAACAAATGTCATAGGGAATCGGGAGAGCAGTCTATTGACACCTGTCAAATGTGCTACTCTCATTCTTCATACATTATTTTGAGTATTTAACCTTACAATGTCGACTGTATTAGGAGTGTTTGTGGGAATTTCAACTCAATTTAGAGTAATTGTCCTACTGTCAGTGTAGCGAGCCCGAAGGGCGAGCTTTTGGTGAGGCCGAAGGCCGAACTTTCGGGCCGCGAGGCCGTAGGCCGAGTGGCGGGTGCGCGAGCCCGCAGGGCGAGCGCTAGGCGAGGCCGCAGGTCGAGCCGTGTTAGTAACTTGCGAGGCCGAAGGCCGAGCTCAGACTTGCACCGATTTGGCTGAAAATCAAAATATAGGTTGTTCTCGTCATCCTTATTCCAAATATGAAATTTTTATTTCGATGACGTCTGCCAAGTAAAAAAAGTTACTCCGATTTGGCTGAAACTCGATATTTAGGTGGTTCTGGACGTCCTTATTTCAAATTTAAAAATCTTTTTTCGATGACGTCTGCCAAGTAAAAAAAGTTACTCCGATTTGGCTGAAACTCGATATTTAGGTGGATATGGGTGTCCTTATTCCAAATCTAAAAATTTTTTTTCGATGACGTCTGCCAAGTAAAAAAAGTTACTCCGATTTGGCTGAAACTCGATATATATGTGGTTCTGGATGTCCTTATCCGAAATCTAAAATTTTTTTTCGATGACGTCTGCCAAGTAAAAAAAGTTACTCCGATTTGGCTGAAACTCGATATTTAGGTGGTTCTGGGTGTCCTTATTCCAAATATGATTTTTTTTTTTGATGACGTCTGCCAAGTGCAGATAAATCACGTATCTCGAAGACGGTAATAGATAGGTAGGGGGTTTTTGAAAAAATGTCAAAGGGAATAAGGAGATCAGTCGAATGACATTTTGGATGTGTCACACGTGCTCCTCTCCTTCTTTATACTGCATTTGGAGTGTTTTACCTCATATTTTTGACTGTATTAGTTTTTGTAGGTTTTTTGACTGAATTTGGAGTAACTGTTCTACGTTATTGTAGTAGCGAGCCCGAAAGGCGAGCTCCTGGTGAGGCCGAAGGCCGAACTTTCGGCTCGCGAGGCCGAAGGCCGAGCGTATGGTGCGTGAGCCCGAAGGGCGAGCGCCCGGCGAGGCCGGAGGCCGAGCCGTGCTGGTAACTTGCGAGGCCGAAGGCCGAGCTCCGACTTGAGAGTTTTTTCCACGTCTCCGACTGGTCTCCATGGCAACTGCCCGCGGTAAGCGAAGCACCTACGAGTGGGGTTCCTTAACAAAAGTGACTTAGAACCTTGGTACCATTCTGCTCGTACCACCTTTTTATGTCAGTAGGGTGAATCTGGTTTGGTGGCTACAGTTTTGTTCTTTATTGTATTGAGAGTTTATATGGGATTTCATGCTTCTATTGGAGTTTTGAACACACTATTTTTTTAATGTATCAGGTGTTTTTTTGACAGTTCCTACTGACTCAAGATAGATGCGGGCCGCATGCGGCCCGCACACTGCCCGAAAAACTAGTTTATAATATATAAAGCTGGATTACCGTACACTGACTGACTGACTGACTGACTGACTGATTCACTGACTGACATCATTGTTCTCCCAGAAGGAGTCGAGAAGGAAGAAAGTGATGTATGGGAAAAGTGTAGAGGAGGTTTAGGGGAGTATGGGAAAAATCCGAAAACTCAAAGATGACGTCTGCCAAGTAAAATTGCATGGCGTATCTCTGAAACGGTAAGAGATAGGTAGGGGGTGCTTGACCAAATGTCATAGGGAATCGGGAGAGCAGTCGGATGACATCTGTCAAAAATCCAAAATGGCGGATTTCAAAATGGCCGCCATACAAAATCCTTCGATCCCTCAAAAAAGTAGCTGGTTCTACCAGAAAGAGTTGAGTACGGTTATAGTAATGTATTACGAAAATGACAAAGGGGCTTAGCTGAGTAGGGAAAAAATTAAAAACCCTAGAAATGACGCCTGCCAAGTAAAGCTGGACTACGTATCTCGAAAATGGTAAGAGATAGGTTGGGGGTGTTTGAACAAATGTCATAGGGAATCGGGAGAGCAGTCGAATGACACCTGTCAAACGTGCTCCTCTCATTCTTTATACTGCATTTGGAGTGTTTTACCTCATATTTTCGACTGTATTAGGAGTTTTTGTAGGTTTTTTGACTGAATTTGGAGTTACTGTTCTACGTTATTGTAGAAGCGAGCCCGAAGGGCGACCTCCTGGTGAGGCCGAAGGCCGAACTTTCGGCTCGTGAGGCCGAAGGCCGAGCGTATGGTGCGTGAGCCCGAAGGGCGAGCGCTTGGCGAGGCCGCAGGCCGAGCCGTGTTAGTAACTTGCGAGGCCGAAGGCCGAGCTCCGAATTGGGAGTAATTGCCTTGTCTCCGACTGGTCTCCATGGCAACTGCCCGCGGTATCCGAAGCACCTACGAGTGGGGTTCCTTAACAAAAGTGACTCAGAACCTTGGTACCATTCTGCCCGTACCACCTTTTTATGGCAGTAGGGTGAATCTGCTTTAGTGGCTACAGTATGGATCTTTATTGTATAGAGAGTTTATTTGGGATTTCATACTTCTATTGGAGTTTTGAACTTATTTTTTTTAAATGTATAAGGGGTTAAGGTTAAGTTTAGTACTGCATAACGATAAATGCGGGCCGCATGCGGCCCGCACACTGCCCGAAAAACTAGTTATTTATTTTATTATTATAATATATAAGGCTCGATTACCACTGACTGACTCACTGACTCACTGACATAAATGTTCTCCTAGAAGGAGCAGAGTAGGGTAAAAATGAAGTATGGCAAAAATGTTCGGCGGGTTTAGGTGAGTATGAGAAAAATCGAAAATCATTAAAAAGACGCCTGCCAAGTAAAGATGAATGACATATCTCAAAAACGGTACAAGATAGGTAGAGGGTGTTTGAACAAATGTCATAGGGAATTGGGAGAGCAGTCGGATGACATCTGTCAAAAATCCAAAATGGTGGATTTCAAGATGGCCGCCATACAAAGTGATCCGAGCCTGCTGAAGCGAGGCCGTTAGGCCGAGCTTCAGTAGAGGCGGAGCAGTTTGTATGGTGGCTGTCTTGAAATCCGACATTTTGGATGTGACCCACGTGCTCCTATCATTCTTTATACTGCATTTGGAGTGTTTTACCTTATATTTTCGACTGTATTAGGAGTTTTTGTGGGATTTTGGACTGAATTTGGAGTTACTGTCCTACGTTAGTGTAGTAGCGAGCCCGAAGGGCGAGCTCCTGGTGAGGCCGAAGGCCGAACTTTCGGCTCGCGAGGCCGAAGGCCGAGCGTATTGTGCGTGAGCCCGAAGGGCGAGCGCTTGGCGAGGCCGCAGGCCAAGCCGTGTTAGTAACTTGCGAGGCCGAAGGCCGAGCTCCGACTTGAGAGTATTTTCCACGTCACCGACTGGTCTCCATGGCAACTGCCCGCGGTAACCGAAGCACCTACGAATGGGGTTCCTTAACAAAAGTGACTCAGAACCTTGGTTCCATTCTGCCCGTACCACCTTTTTATGGCAGTAGGGTGAATCTGCTTTAGTGGCTACAGTATGGTTCATTATTGTATTGAGAGTTTATATGGGATTTCATACTTCTATTGGAGTTTTGGACACTTTTTTTTTATGTATAACGTTTTTTTATGACAGTTCCTACTGACTTAAGATAGATGCGGGCCGCATGCGGCCCGCACACTGCCCGAAAAACTAGTTATAATATATAAAGCTCGATTACCATTGACTCACTGACTGACATAAATGTTCTCCTAGAAGGAGACGAGTAGGAACAACGTGATGTATGACAAAAATGTTCGGGGGGTTTTGGTGAGTATGAGAAAAATCGAAAATCATTAAAAAGACGCCTGCCAAGTGATGATGGATGACGTATCTCGAAAACGGTAAGAGATAGGTAGGGGGTGTTTGAACAAATGTCATAGGGAATCGGGAGAGCAGTCGAATGACATCTGTCAAAAATCCAAAATGGCGGATTTCAAGATGGCCGCCATACAAAGTGATCCGAGCCTGCTGAAGCGAGGCCGTTAGGCCGAGCTTCAGTAGAGGCGGAGCAGTTTGTATGGTGGCTGTCTTGAAATCCGACATTTTGGATGTGACCCACGTGCTCCTATCATTCTTTATACTGCATTTGGAGTGTTTTACCTTATATTTTCGACTGTATTAGGAGTTTTTGTGGGATTTTGGACTGAATTTGGAGTTACTGTCCTACGTTAGTGTAGTAGCGAGCCCGAAGGGCGAGCTCCTGGTGAGGCCGAAGGCCGAACTTTCGGCTCGCGAGGCCGAAGGCCGAGCGTATTGTGCGTGAGCCCGAAGGGCGAGCGCTTGGCGAGGCCGCAGGCCAAGCCGTGTTAGTAACTTGCGAGGCCGAAGGCCGAGCTCCGACTTGAGAGTTTTTTCCACGTCTCCGACTGGTCTCCATGGCAACTGCCCGCGGTAACCGAAGCACCTACGAGTGGGGTTTCTTTACAAAAGTGACTCAGAACCCTGGTCCCATTCTGCCAATACCACCTTTTTATGGCAGTAGGGTGAATTTCCTTTAGTGGCTACAGTATGTTTCTTTATTGTATTGAGAGTTTATATGGGATTTCATACTTCTAATGGAGTTTTCAACATACTTTTTTTAATGTATAAGGTGTTTTGATATTGTTCAAACTTGCACAACGATAAATGCGGGCCGCATGCGGCCCGCACACTGCCCGAAAAACTAGTTTATAATATATAAAGCTGGATTACCGTACACTGACTGACTGACTGACTCACTGACTGACATCATTGTTCTCCCAGAAGGAGTCGAGTAGGAAGAAAGTGATGTATGGGAAAAGTGTAGAGGGGGTTTGGGGGAGTATGGGAAAAATCCGAAATGTCAAAGATGACGTCTGCCAAGTAAAATTGGATGGCGTATCTCTGAAACGGTAAGAGATAGGTAGAGGGTGCTTGACCAAATGTCATAGGGAATCGGGAAAGCAGTCGGATGACATCTGTAAAAAATCCAAAATGGCGGATTTTAAAATGGCCGCCATACAAAATCCTTCGATCCCTCAAAAAAGTAGCTGGTTCTACCAGAAAGAGTTGAGTACGGTTATAGTAATGTATTACGAAAATGACAAAGGGGCTTAGCTGAGTAGGGAAAAAAATAAAAACCCTAGAAATGACGCCTGCCAAGTAAAGCTGGACTACGTATCTCGAAAACGGTAAGAGATAGGTTGGGGGTGTTTGAACAAATGTCATAGGAAATCGGGAGAGCAGTCGAATGAGACCTGTCCTACGTGCTCCTCTCATTCTTTATACTGCATTTGGAGTGTTTTACCTCATATTTTCGACTGTATTAGGAGTTTTTGTAGGTTTTTTGACTGAATTTGGAGTTACTATTCTACGTTGATGTAGTAGCGAGCCCGAAGGGCGAGCTCCTGGTGAGGCCGAAGGCCGAACTTTCGGCACGCGAGGCCGAAGGCCGAGCGTATGGTGCGCGAGCCCGTAGGGCGAGCGCTTGGCGAGGCCGCAGGCCGAGCCATGTTAGTAGCTTGCGAGGCCGAAGGCCGAGCTCCGACTCGAGAGTATTTTCCACGTCTCCGACTGGTCTCCATGGCAACTGCCCGCGGTAACCAAAGCACCTACGAGTGGGGTTCCTTAACAAAAGTGACTCAGAACCTTGGTCCCATTCTGCCCGTACCACCTTTTTATTGCAGTAGGGTGAATTTGATTTAGTGGCTACAGTATGGTTCTTTATTGTATTGAGAGTTTATATGGGATTTCATACTGTTATGGAATTTTGTTTTTTTTTTTTTAATGTATATGGTGTTAAGGTATTGGTAAGTACTGCATAACGATAAATGCGGGCCGCATGCGGCCCGCACACTGCCCGAAAAACTAGTTATAATATATAAAGCTGGATTACCGTACACTGACTCACTGACTGACATAATTGTTCTCCCAGAAGGAGTCGAGTAGGAAGAAAGTAATGTATAGCAAAAATGATCTGGGGGTTTGTGTGAGTATGGGAAAAATCCGAAAACTCAAAGATGACGTCTGCCAAGTAAAATTGGATGGCGTATCTCTGAAACGGTAAGAGATAGGTAGGGGATGCTTGACAAAATGTCATAGGGAATCGGGAGAGCAGTCGGATGACATTTGCCAAAAATCCAAAATGGCGGATTTCAAAATGGCCGCCATACAAAATCCTTAGATCCCTCAAAAAAGAAGCTGGTTCTACCTGAAATAGTTGTCTACGGTTAATGTAATGTATTACGAAAATGACAAAGGGGTTTAGCTGAGTAGGGGAAAAATTAAAAACCCTAGAAATGACGCCTGCCAAGTAAAGCTGGACTACGTATCTCGAAAACGGTAAGAGATAGGTTGGGGGTGTTTGAACAAATGTCATAGGGAATCGGGAGAGCAGTCTGATGACATCTGTCAAATGTGCTACTCTCATTCTTTATACATTATTTGGAGTATTTAACCTTACAATGTCGACTGTATTAGGAGTGTTTGTGGGAATTTCAACTCAATTTGGAGTAATTGTCCTACTGTCAGTGTAGCGAGCCCGAAGGGCGAGCTTTTGGTGAGGCCGAAGGCCGAACTACCGGGCCGCGAGGCCGCAGGCCGAGCGGATGGTGCGCGAGCCCGCAGGGCGAGCGTCAGGCGAGGCCGCAGGCCGAGCCGTGTAAGTAACTTGCGAGGCCGAAGGCCGAGCTCAGACTTGCACCGATTTGGCTGAAAATCGATATTTATGTGGTTCTGGACGTCCTTATTCCAAATCAAAAAATTTTTTTTCGATGACGTCTGCCAAGTAAAAAAAGTTACTCCGATTTGGCTGAAACTCGATATTTATGTGGTTCTGTGTGTCCTTTTTCCAAATCTAAAATTTTTTTTTCGATGACGTCTGCCAAGTAAAAAAAGTTACTTCGATTTGGCTGAAACTCGATATTTAGGTGGTTCTGGGTGTCCTCATTCCAAATGTAAATTTTTTTTTTCGATGACGTCTGCCAAGTATAAAAAAGTACTCCGATTTGGCTTAAATTTTATATCTAGGTTGTTCTGGACGTCCTTATTCCAAATATGAATTTTTTTTTTCGATGACGTCTGCCAAGTTCAGATAAATCACGTATCTCGAAAACGGTAATAGATAGGTAGGGGGTTTTTGAAAATATGTCATAGGGAATAAGGAGAGCTGTCGAATGACATTTTGGATGTGTCTTACGTGCTCCTATCATTCTTTATACTGCATTTGGAGTGTTTTTCCTTAATTTTCGACTGTATTAGGAGTTTTTGTGGGATTTTTGACTGAATTTGGAGTTACTGTCCAACTTTAGTGTATAGCGAGCCCGAAGGGCGAGCTCCCGGTGAGGCCGAAGGCCGAACTTTCGGCTCGCGAGGCCGAAGGCCGAGCGTAGGGTGCGTGAGCCCGAAGGGCGAGCGCTTGGCGAGGCCGTAGGCCGAGCCGTATTAGTAACTTGCGAGGCCGAAGGCCGAGCTCCGACTTGAGAGTATTTTCCACGTCACCGACTGGTCTCTATGGCAACTGCCCGCGGTAACCGAAGCACCTACGAGTGGGGTTCCTTAACAAAAGTGACTCAGAACCTTGGTACCATTCTGCCCGTACCAGCTTTTTATGGCAGTTGGGTGAATCTGGTTTGGTGGCTACAGTATGGTTCTCTACTAAATAACAAGTTTATATGGGATTTCATACTTCAAATGGAGTTTTAACACACTTTTTTTTTATGATTCAGGTGTTTTGATATAGTTTTATTTTGCATAACGATAAATGCGGGCCGCATGCGGCCCGCACACTGCCCGAAATACTAGTTATTTATTTATAATATATAAAGCTCGATTACCACTGACTGACTGACATAAATGTTCTCCTAGAAGGAGGCGAGTAGGAGCAACGTGATGTATAGCAAAAATGTTCGGGTGGTTTTGGTGAGTATGGGAAAAATCGAAAATCATTAAAAAGACGCCTGCCAAGTGTAGATGGATGACGTATCTCGAAAACGGTAAGAGATAAGTAAGGGGTGTTTGAACAAATGTCATAGGGAATCGGGAGAGCAGTCGAATGACACCTGTCAAAAATCCAAAATGGCGGATTTCAAGATGGCCGCCATACAAAGTGATCCGAGCCTGCTGAAGCGAGGCCTTTAGGCCGAGCTTCAGTAGGGGCGGAGCAGTTTGTATGGGGGCCATCTTGAAATCCGACATTTTGGATGTGTCACACGTGCTCCTATCATTCTTTATACTGCATTTGGAGTGTTTTACCTACATTTTCGACTGTATTAGGAGTTTTTGTGGGAATTTGGACTGAATTTGGAGTAACTGTCCTACATTAGTGTATAGCGAGCCCAAAGGGCAATTACCTGTTGAGGCCAAAGGCCGAACTTTCGGTCCGCGAGGCCGAAGGCCGAGCGTATGGTGCGTGAGCCCGAAGGGCGAACGCTTGGCGAGGCCGTAGGCCGAGCCGTATTAGTAACTTGCGAGGCCGAAGGCCGAGCTCCGTTTTGAGAGTTTTTTTCACGTCTCCGACTGGTCTCCATGGCAACTGCCCGCGGTATCCGAAGCACCTACGAGTGGGGTTCCTTAACAAAAGTGACTCAGAACCTTGGTACCATTCTGCCCGTACCACCTTTTTATGGCAGTAGGGTGAATCTGCTTTAGTGGCTACAGTATGGTTCTTTATTGTATGGAGAGTTTATTTGGGATTTCATCCTTCTATTGGAGTTTTGAACTTATTTTTTTTAAATGTACAGGGTGTTAACGTATTGTTTAGTTCTGCATAACGATAAATGCGGGCCGCATGCGGCCCGCACACTGCCCGAAAAACTAGTTTATTTATAATATATAAAGCTCGATTACCACTGACTGACTGACATAAATGTTCTCCTAGAAGGAGACGAGTAGGAACAACGTGATGTATGGCAAAAATGTTCGGGGGGTTTTGGTGAGTATGAGAAAAATCGAAAATCATAAAAAAGACGCCTGCCAAGTAAAGATGGATGACATATCTCAAAAACGGTACAAGATAGGTAGGGGGTGTTTGAACAAATGTCATAGGGAATCGGGAGAGCAGTCGAATGACACCTGTCAAAAATCCAAAATGGCGGATTTCAAGATGGCCGTCATACAAAATGGTCCGAGCCTGCTGAAGCGAGGCCGTTAGGCCGAGCTTCAGTAGGGGCGGAGCAGTTTGTATGGTGGTTGTCTTGAAATCCAACATTTTGGATGTGACCCACGTGCTCCTATCATTCTTTATACTGCATTTGGAGTGTTTTACCTTATATTTCGACTGTATTAGGAGTTTTTGTGGGATATTCGACTGAATTTGGAGTTACTGTCCTACATTGGTGTATAGCGAGCCCGAAGGGTGAGCTCCTGGTGAGGCCGAAGGCCGAACATTCGGCCCGCGAGGCCGAAGGCCGAGCATATGGTGCGTGAGCCCGAAGGGCGAGCGCTTGGCGAGGCCGGAGGCCGAGCCGTGTTGGTAACTTGCGAGGCCGAAGGCCGAGCTCCGACTTGAGAGTATTTTCCACGTCTCCGACTGGTCTCCATGGCAACTGCCCGCGATAACCAAAGCACCTACGAGTGGGGTTCCTTAATAAATGTGACTCAGAACCTTGGTACCATTCTGCCGGTACCACTTTTTTATGGCAGTAGGGTGAATCTGTTTTAGTGGCTACAGTACGGTTCTCTAATGTATTAAGGGTTTGTATGGGAAATCGTACATCTTTTAGTGTTTTGAAATATTTTTTTTTTATGTATGAGGTGTTTTGATATTGTTCAAACTTGCACAACGATAAATGCGGGCCGCATGCGGCCCGCACACTGCCCGAAAAACTAGTTAATTAATAATATATAAAGCTCGATTACCACTCACTGACTGACTGACTGACTGATTGACATAAATGTTCTCCTAGAAGGAGCAGAGTAGGGTTAAAATGATGTATGGCAAAAATGTTCGGGGGGTTTTAGTGAGTATGAGAAAAATCGAAAATCATTAAAATGACGCCTGCCAAGTAAAGATGGATGTTATATCTCAAAAACGGTACAATATAGGTAGGGGGTGTTTGAACAAATGTCATAGGGAATCGGAAGAGCAGTCGAATGACACCTGTCAAAAATCCAAAATGGCGGATTTCAAGATGGCCGCCATACAAAGTGATCCGAGCCTGCTGAAGCGAGGCCGTTAGGCCGAGCTTCAGTAGGGGCGGAGCAGTTTGTATGGTGGCCGTCTTGAAATCCGACATTTTGGATGTGTCTCACGTGCTCCTATCATTCTTTATACTGCATTTGGAGTGTATTACCTTATATTTTCGACTGTATTAAGAGTTTTTGTGGGATTTTTGACTGAATTTGGAGTTACTGTCCTACATAAGTGTAGTAGCGAGCCCGTAGGGCGAGCTCCTGGTGAGGCCGAAGGCCGAACTTTCGGTCCGCGAGGCCGAAGGCCGAGCGTATGATGCGCGAGCCCGAAGGGCGAGCGCTTGGCGAGGCCGCAGGCCGAGCCGTGTTGGTAACTTGCGAGGCCGAAGGCCGAGCTCCGACTTGAGAGTTTTTTCCACGTCTCCGACTGGTCTCCATGGCAACTACCCGCGGTAAGCGAAGCACCTACGATTGGGGTTCCTTAACAAAAGTGACTCAGAACCTTGGTCCCATTCTGCCCGTACCACCTTTTTATGGCAGTAGGGTGAATCTGCTTTAGTGGCTACAGTATGGTTCTTCATTGTATTGAGAGTTTATATGGGATTTCATACTTCTATTGGAGTTTTGAACATACTTTTTTCCAACGTATCAGGAGTTTTGATATAGTTTAGTACTGCATAACGATAAATGCGGGCCGCATGCGGCCCGCACACTGCCCGAAAAACTAGTTATTTATAATATATAAAGCTGGATTACCGTACACTGACTGATTCACTGACTCACTGACTGACTGACATCATTGTTCTCCCAGAAGGAGTCGAGTAGGAAGAATGTGATGTATGAAAAAAGTGTAGAAGGGGTTTGTGTGAGTATGGGAAAAATCCGAAAACTCAAAGATGACGTCTGCCAAGTAAAATTGGATGGCGTATCTCTGAAACGGTAAGAGATAGGTAGGGGGTGCTTGACCAAATGTCATAGGGAATCAGGAGAGCAGTCGGATGACATTTGTCAAAAATCCAAAATGGCGGATTTCAAAATGGCCGCCATACAAAATCCTTCGATCCCTCAAAAAAGTAGCTGGTTCTACCAGAATGAATTGAGTACGGTTATAGTAATGTATTACGAAAATGACTAAGGGGTTTAGCTGAGTAGGGGAAAAATTAAAAACCCTAGAAATGACGCCTGCCAAGTAAAGCTGGACTACGTATCTCGAAAACGGTAAGAGATAGGTTTGGTGTGTTTGAACGAATGTCATAGGGAATCGGGAGAGCAGTCGAATGACACCTGTCAAATGTGCTACTCTCATTCTTCATACATTATTTGGAGTGTTTGACCATACAATGTCGACTGTATTAGGAGTTTTTGTGGGATTTTGAACTGAATTTGGAGTAATTGTCCTACTGGCCGTGTAGCGAGCCCGAAGGGCGAGCTTCTGGTGAGGCCGAAGGCCGAACTTTCGGGCCGCGAGGCCGTAGGCCGAGTGGACGGTGCGCGAGCCCGCAGGGCGAGCGCTAGGCGAGGCCGCAGGCCGAGCCATGTTAGTAACTTGCGAGGCCGAAGGCCGAGCTTAGACTTGCACCGATTTGGCTGAAAATCGATATATAGGTTGTTCTCGTCATCCTCATTCCAAATATGAAATTTTTATATCGATGACGTCTGCCAAGTAAAAAAAGTTACTCCGATTTGGTTGAAACTCGATATTTAGGTGGTTCTGGGTGTCCTTATTCCAAATCTAAAAAATTTTTTTCGATGACGTCTGCCAAGTAAAAAAAGTTACTCCGATTTGGCTGAAACTCGATATTTAGGTGGTTCTGGGTGTCCTTATTCCAAATCTAAAAATTTTTTTTCGATGACGTCTGCCAAGTAAAAAAAGTTACTCCGATTTGGCTGAAACTCGATATTTAGGTGGTTCTGGGTGTCCTTATTCCAAATCAAAATTATTTTTTTCGATGACGTCTGCCAAGTAAAAAGAAGTACTCCGATTTGGCTTAAATTTCATATCTAGGTTGTTTTGGACGTCCTTATTCCAAATATGAAATTTTTTTTTCGATGACGTCTGCCAAGTGTAGATAAATCACGAATCTCGAAAACGGTAATAGATAGGTAGGGGGTTTTTGAAAATATGTCATAGGGAATAAGGAGAGCAGTCGAATGACATTTTGGATGTGTCTTACGTGCTCCTATCATTCTTTATACTGCATTTGGAGTGTTTTTCCTTAATTTTCGACTGTATTAGGAGTTTTTGTAGGGATTTTTGACTGAATTTGGAGTTACTGTCCAACTTTAGTGTATAGCGAGCCCGAAGGGCGAGCTCCCGGTGAGGCCGAAGGCCGAACTTTCGGCTCGCGAGGCCGAAGGCCGAGCGTAGGGTGCGTGAGCCCGAAGGGCGAGCGCTTGGCGAGGCCGTAGGCCGAGCCGTATTAGTAACTTGCGAGGCCGAAGGCCGAGCTCCGACTTGAGAGTTTTTTCCACGTCTCCGACTGGTCTCCATGGCAACTGCCCGCGGTAACCGAAGCACCTACGAGTGGGGTTCCTTAACAAAAGTGACTCAGAACCTTGGTACCATTCTGCCCGTACCACCTTTTTATGGCAGTAGGGTGAATCTGCTTTAGTAGCTACAGTATGTTTCTCTACTGTATTACAAGTTTATTTGGGATTTCATGTTTCTATTGGAGTTTTGAACATATTTTTTTTATGTATTAGGTGTTTTGATATAGTCTAAAATTTCATAACGATAAATGCGGGCCGCATGCGGCCCGCACACTGCCCGAAAAACTAGTTTATAATATATAAAGCTCGATTACCACTGACTGACTCACTGACTGACTGACTGACATAAATGTTCTCCTAGAAGGAGTAGAGTAGGGTTAAAATGATGTATGGCAAAAATGTTTGGGGGGTTTAGGTGAGTATGAGAAAAATCGAAAATCATAAAAATGACGCCTGCCAAGTAAAGATGGATGACATATCTCAAAAACGGTACAAGATAGGTAGGGGGTGTTTTAACAAATGTCATAGGGAATCGGGAGAGCAGTCGAATGACACCTGTCAAAAAACCAAAATGGCGGATTTCAAGATGGCCGCCATACAAATTGATCCGAGCCTGCTGAAGCGAGGCCGTTAGGCCGAGGTTCAGTAGGGGCGGAGCAGTTTGTATGGGGGCCTTCTTGAAATTCGCCATTTTGGATTTGTCCCAGGTGCTCCTATCATTCTTTATACTGCATTTGGAGTGTATTACCTTATATTTTCGACTGTATTAGGAGTTTTTGTGGGATTTTTGACTGAATTTGGAGTTACTTTCCAAGATTAGTGTATAGCGAGCCCGAAGGGCGAGCTTCTGGTGAGGCCGAAGGCCGAACTTTCGGTTCGCGAGGCCGAAGGCCGAGCGTATGGTGCGTGAGCCCGAAGGGCGAGCGCTTGGCGAGGCCGCAGGCTTAGCCGTGTTAGTAACTTGCGAGGCCGAAGGCCGAGCTCCGACTCCAGAGTATTTTCCACATCATCGACTGGTCTCCATGGCAACTGCCCGCGATAACCGAAGCACCTACGAGTAGGGTTCCTTTACAAAAGTGACTCAGAACCTTGGTCCCATTCTGCCCGTACCACTTTTTTATGGCAGTAGGGTTAATTTTTTTAGTGCTACAGTATGGTTCTTTATTTCTTTATTTAAAGTTTATATGGGATTTCATACTTCTATTGGAGTTTTGAACTTATTTTTTTTTATATGTATAAGGGGTTAAGGTTAAGTTTAGTACTGCATAACGATAAATGCGGGCCGCATGCGGCCCGCACACTGCCCGAAAAACTAGTTTATAATATATAAAGCTCGATTACCACTGACTGACTGACTGACTCACTGACATAAATGTTCTCCTAGAAGGAGCAGAGTAGGGTAAAAATGAAGAATAGCAAAAATGTTCGGAGGGTTTTGGTGAGTATGAGAAAAATCGAAAATCATTAAAAAGACGCCTGCCAAGTAAAGATGGATGACGTATCTCAAAAACGGTACGAGATAGGTAGGGGGTGTTTGAACAAATGTCATAGGGAATCGGGAGAGCAGTCGAATGACACCTGTCAAAAATCCAAAATGGCGGATTTCAAGATGGCCGCCATACAAAGTGATCCGAGCCTGCTGAAGCGAGGCCTTTAGGCCGAGCTTCAGTAGGGGCGGAGCAGTTTGTATGGTGGCCGTCTTGAAATCCGACAATTTGGATGTGACCCACGTGCTCCTATCATTCTTTATACTGCATTTGGAGTGATTTACCCTATATTTTCGACTGTATTAGGAGTTTTTGTGGGATTTTCGACTGAATTTGGAGTAACTGTCCTACATTAGTGAAGTTGCGAGCCCGAAGGGCGAGCTTCTGGTGAGGCCGAAGGCCGAACTTTCGGTCCGCGAGGCCGAAGGCCGAGCGTATGATGCGCGAGCCCGAAGGGCGAGTGCTTTGCGAGGCCGCAGGCCGAGCCGTGTTAGTAACTTGCGAGGCCGAAGGCCGAGCTCCGACTTGAGATTATTTTCCACATCTCCGACTGGTCTCCATAGCAAATGCCCGCGGTAACCGAAGCACCTACGAGTGGGGTTCCTTCACAAAAGTGACTCAGAACCTTGGTCCCATTCTGCCCGTACCACCTTTTTGTGGCAGTAGGGTGAATTTGCTTTAGTGGCTGCAGTATGGTTCTTTATTGTATTGAGAGTTTTTATGGGATTTCATACTTCCATTGGAGTTTTGAACATTCTTTTTCTTAAAGTATTAGGGGTTTATGTGAAATTTCCAAATGACTCAAGATAGATGCGGGCCGCATGCGGCCCGCACACTGCCCGAAAAACTAGTTATAATATATAAAGCTCGATTACCACTCACTCACTGACATAAATGTTCTCCTAGAAGGAGCAGAGTAGGGTAAAAATGAAGTATGGCAAAAATGTTCGGGTGGTTTTGGTGAGTATGAGAAAAATCGAAAATCATTAAAAAGACGCCTGCCAAGTGATGATGGATGACGTATCTCAAAAACGGTAAGAGATAGGTAGGGGGTGTTTGAACAAATGTCATAGGGAATCGGGAGAGCAGTCGAATGACATCTGTCAAAAATCCAAAATGGCGGATTTCAAGATGGCCGCCATACAAAATGCTCCGAGCCTGCTGAAGCGAGGCCTTTAGGCCGAGCTTCAGTAGGGGCGGAGCAGTTTGTATGGTGGCCGTCTTGAAATCCGACATTTTGGATGTGTCACACGTGCTCCTATCATTCTTTATACTGCATTTGGAGTGTTTTACCTTATATTTTCGACTGTCTTAGGAGTTTTTGTGGGATTTTCGACTGAATTTGGAGTAACTGTCCTACATTGGTGTATAGCGAGCCCGAAGTGCGAGCTCCTGGTGAGGCCGAAGGCCGAACTTTCGTCTCGCGAGGCCGAAGGCCGAGCGTATGGTGCGTGAGCCCGAAGGGCGAGCGCTTGGCGAGGCCGCAGGCCGAGCCGTGTTAGTAACTTGCGAGGCCGAAGGCCGAGCTCCGACTTGAGAGTATTTTCCACGTCTCCGACTGGTCTCCATGGCAACTGCCCGCAGTAAGCGAAGCACCTACGAGTGGGGTTCCTTAACAAAAGTGACTCAGAACCTTGGTACCATTCTGCCCGTACCTCTTTTTTATGGCAGTAGGGTGAATCTGCTTTATTAGCTACAGTATGGTTCTCTACTGTATTACAAGTTTATTTGGGATTTCATATTTCTATTGGAGTTTTGAACATTTTTTTTTATGTATTAGGTGTTTTGATATAGTTTAATATTGCAAAACGATAAATGCGGGCCGCATGCGGCCCGCACACTGCCCGAAAAACTAGTTTATAATATATAAAGCTCGATTACCACTCACTGACTCATTGACATAAATGTTCTCCTAGAAGGAGCAGAGTGGGGTTAAAATGATGTATGGCAAAAATGTTCGGGGGGTTTTGGTGAGTATGAGAAAAATCGAAAATCATAAAAAAGACGCCTGCCAAGTAAAGATGGATGACATATCTCAAAAACGGTACAAGATAGGTAGGGGGTGTTTGAACAAATGTCATAGGGAATTGGGAGAACAGTCGAATGACACCTGTCAAAAATCCAAAATGGCGGATTTCAAGATGGCCGCCATACAAAATGCTCCGAGCCTGCTGAAGCGAGGCCTTTAGGCCGAGCTTCAGTAGGGGCGGAGCAGTTTGTATGGTGGCCGTCTTGAAATCCGTTATTTTGGATGTGCCCCACGTGCTCCTATCATTCTTTATACTGCATTTGGAGTGTTTTACCTTATATTTTCGACTGTATTAGGAGTTTTTGTGGGATTTTTGACTAAATTTGGAGTTACTGTCCTACATAAGTGAAGTAGCGAGCCCGAAGGGCGAGCTCCTGGTGAGGCCGAAGGGCGAACTTTCGGTCCGCGAGGCCGAAGGCCGAGCGTATGATGCGCGAGCTCGAAGGGCGAGTGCCTGGCGAGGCCGCAGGCCGAGCCGTACTAGTAACTTGCGAGGCCGAAGGCCGAGCTCCGACTTTAGAGTATTTTCCACGGCTCCGACTGGTCTCCATGGCAACTGCCCGCGATAACCAAAGCACCTACGAGTGGAGTTCCTTAACAAAAGTGACTCAGAACCTTGGTCCCATTCTGCCCGTATCACCTTTTTGTGGCAGTAGGGTGAATTTGCTTTAGTGGCTGCAGTCTGGTTCTTTATTGTATTGAGAGTTTTTATGGGATTTCATACTTCTATTGGAGTTTTGAACTTATTTTTTTTTAATGTAAATGGGGTCAAGGTATAGTTTAGTACTGCATAACGATAAATGCGGGCCGCATGCGGCCCGCACACTGCCCGAAATACTAGTTTATAATATATAAAGCTCGATTACCACTCACTGACTCATTGACATAAATGTTCTCCTAGAAGGAGCAGAGTAGGGTAAAAATGAAGTAGGGCAAAAATGTTCGGGTGGTTTTGGTGAGTATGAGAAAAATCGAAAATCATTAAAAAGACGCCTGCCAAGTGATGATGGATGACGTATCTCGAAAACGGTAAGAGATAGGTAGGGGGTGTTTGAACAAATGTCATAGGGAATCGGGAGAGCAGTCGAATGACACCTGTCAAAAATCCAAAATGGCGGATTTCAAGATGGCCGCCATACAAAATGCTCCGAGCCTGCTGAAGCGAGGCCTTTAGGCCGAGCTTCAGTAGGGGCGGAGCAGTTTGTATGGTGGTCGTCTTGAAATCCGTCATTTTGGATGTGCCCCACGTGCTCCTATCATTCTTTATACTGCATTTGGAGTGTTTTACCTTATATTTTCGACTGTATTAGGAGTTTTTGTGGGATTTTTGACTGAATTTGGAGTAACTGTCCTACATTAGTGTATAGCGAGCCCAAAGGGCAATTACCTGGTGAGGCCGAAGGCCGAACTGTCAGTCCGCGAGGCCGAAGGCCGAGCGTATGGCGCGTGAGCCCGAAGGGCGAACGCTTGGCGAGGCCGCAGGCCGAGCCGTGTTAGTAACTTGCGAGGCCGAAGGCCGAGCTCCGACTTGAAAGTATTATTCCACATCTCCGACTGGTCTCCATGGCAACTGCCCGCGGTAACCGAAGCACCTACGACTGGGGTTCTTTAACAAAAGTGACTCAGAATCTTGGTACCATTCTGCCCGTACCACTTTTTTATAGCTTCAGTAGGGGCGGAGCAGTTTGTATGGTGGCCGTCTTGAAATCCGTTATTTTGGATGTGCCCCACGTGCTCCTATCATTCTTTATACTGCATTTGGAGTGTTTTACCTTATATTTTCGACTGTATTAGGAGTTTTTGTGGGATTTTTGACTAAATTTGGAGTTACTGTCCTACATAAGTGAAGTAGCGAGCCCGAAGGGCAAGCTCCTGGTGAGGCCGAAGGCCGAACTTCCGGTCCGCGAGGCCGAAGGCCGAGCGTATGATGCGCGAGCCCGAAGGGCGAGCGCCTGGCGAGGCCGTAGGCCGAGCCGTATTAGTAACTTGCGAGGCCGAAGGCCGAGCTCCGACTTGAGAGTATTTGCCACATCTCCGACTGGTCTCCATGGCAACTGCCCGCGGTAAGCGAAGCACCTACGAGTGGGGTTCCTTAACAAAAGTGACTCAAAACCTTGGTCCCAATCTGCCCGTACCACCTTTTTATGGCAGTAGGGTGAATCTGTTTTAGTGGCTACAGTATTGTTCTTTATTGTATTGAGAGTTAATATGGGATTTCATACTTCTAATGGAGTTTTGAACATACTTTTTTTTATGTATAAGGTGTTTTGATATTGTTCAAACTTGCACAACGATAAATGCGGGCCGCATGCGGCCCGCACACTGCCCGAAATACTAGTTATAATATATAAAGCTCGATTACCACTCACTGACTGACTCATTGACATAAATGTTCTCCTAGAAGGAGTAGAGTAGGGCTAAAATGATGTATGGCAAAAATGTTCGGGGGTTTTGGTGAGTATGAGAAAAATCGAAAATCATTAAAAAGACGCCTGCCAAGTGATGATGGATGACGTATCTCGAAAACGGTAAGAGTTAGGTAGGGGATGTTTGAACAAATGTCATAGGGAATAGGGAGAGCAGTCGAATGACATCTGTCAAAAATCCAAAATGGCGGATTTCAAGATGGCCGCCATACAAAATGCTCCGAGCCTGCTGAAGCGAGGCCTTTAGGCCGAGCTTCAGTAGGGGCGGAGCAGTTTGTATGGTGGCCGTCTTGAAATCCGTTATTTTGGATGTGCCCCACGTGCTCCTATCATTCTTTATTCTGCATTTGGAGTGTTTTACCTTATATTTTCGACTGTATTAGGAGTTTTTGTGGGATTTTCGACTGAATTTGGAGTTACTGTCCTACATTAGTGAAGTTGCGAGCCCGAAGGGCGAGCTCCTGTTGAGGCCGAAGGCCGAACTTTCGGTCCGAGAGGCCGAAGGCCGAGCGTACGATGCGCGAGCCCGAAGGGCGAGCGCTTGGCGAGGCCGTAGGCCGAGCCGTATTAGTAACTTGCGAGGCCGAAGGCCGAGCTCCGACTCACGAGTATTTTCCACATCTCCTACTGGTCTCCGTGGCAACTGCCCGCGGTATCCGAAGCACCTACGAGTGGGGTTCTTTAACAAAAGTGACTCAGAACCTTGGTCCCATTCTGCCCGTACCACCTTTTTATGGCAGTAGGGTGAATCTGTTTTAGTGGCTACAGTATTGTTCTTTATTGTATTGAGAGTTAATATGGGATTTCATACTTCTAATGGAGTTTTGAACATACTTTTTTTAATGTATAAGGTGTTTTGATATTGATCAAACTTGCACAACGATAAATGCGGGCCGCATGCGGCCCGCACACTGCCCGAAAAACTAGTTGTATTATAAGACTGACTAGAAAATATTATTTTTGCAAAAATCGCCTAGTGTTTTTCGCTTTTAAATACTATGTTATTCTTTTCTTTTCGTAAATAATAATTTTTACGTTACAGTGATGTTTTGAAACGAGAAAGTGGTTTTTCATGTCTACCCACGCTTAAGAATACGTAAGTGCATGACCTCCGCAGCACTAAATTCCATTTTCCACTACAGATCAATATCTGTACTGGAAAACGATCAATCATTACCTGAAATTTCAGTAGCTGCTTGTTTTCAATTCAGGAACACATCATTAAAAGTAATTGCTGTTTGATGGCTAGAATAATTATATTCAGGTGCTAGTGTAGTTTAAGTTACGTAATATGCGTATTTTCAATACAATTAATACACACGTATTTCGTTTTATGTTACTCTATCAAATTTAGCAAAAATATGTTTGAGCATAATTCCGATGCTGTTTTGGACAGTTTTTCATTACCTATTTAGCCTAACAACCTTATTATATAAAAAATACATAGCCGCTTGTCTTATTTACTTGAAAATTATGGTTATAAAAACACATTATGTAAAAAAAATAAAAAGAATAAAACTAAAATAATGATGGTGGAAAATATAACAGTTTATGACCCAATTCAAACCAGAAGATAGAAAGAAGGCGCTGCAACGTTTCAGTTTTGGAGTTGAACAGGTTTAATTCGGGAAAGTTAACCAGTTCCTTATCGTAGCTCATTACTGATCTAATAAAGTAAAAATGTCTAAAGACAGAAATAATTGTGTTAGGTATAATTCAAGGAGCCACGTAGGTGACGATGTGAAAATAATAATTTTAAAGTTGTGAGAATTGTCTTTAGCGTGTCAGGTGTTCTACCTTGACGCAGTAGTGTGTACTGTGTTTAGGCGTGAACGGAACTGTAGCAAGTGAAATTACTCGGCAAATGAGACAATAGAACGTACTACGTAACGCCTCAGAGTGCCGAGCTCAATGCATAGTCATGCAGAACGAGGACAGTGGCATTGCGACTGTAAAGAACAGGCGTGATACAATCAGGCCACTGGTCCGTCTCAACACTGCTAAACATAAAAAATATATTTAAAAAGAAATCCTATACTTAACGATTTTTCCTAGCAATGAAGAAGGCATATAAAATTTACAGTACCAACTGGCAAGACTAGTTGACCAGTTTATCTACTTAAAGCCCAAGCTTAACAGCCTAGATAATAAATTAATTATACTAATAAATAAAATAATATCCATCATATTTAAATACCAAGCGATCTTGAACGCTTGGTATTTAAATATGATAAAACTACGTTTGTATAGAATGCGCTACAAAAACACTATCCAGACAGCTTTGTCACGAAGAAAGCTACGACCGGGACGACATTTTAACGACGAAGATAAATTATTGTTGTTTCTACGAGAGTACCTTAATATACAAACTTGTTGACTCGTATAATTTCATCCATAGAAAACGTACAGGTAATATTATTTATGTTAAGAAGAACAGATAAGTGTAATACCTCCGTCATTTGAAGTTTAATTAAAGACTCCTGTTGACTCCATACGCAGGTGCTCTCTAAGAAATGTATACTTAATTATATTTGGGGTAGTAATATTTTCCTTTCTTATATTACATTTTTAATTTCATAAATAATATTAAATTTTGATCTGGTGTCTGCAATACCCGTGGGGTCCCAGGCAAGAATGTCACACCCCACCCATTGCTACCTGTGGGTTTCGTAAGAAGCAACTAAAAGTAAAATACCGGAAGGTGGGCAGCAGCGCCTTCTGCGGAACTGATATCTTAAACTGCGATCCCTAAGACGTCTGCCATCGTGTGGATTATGGCAAAACCCCCCTTTGATGAAGGAGGCTATGTTCAGCAGTGGACAATCCGGCTGATATACACAATAGTCTGCAATATTTAGTTATTATTATAATTGTAGAGTATAAAATTGTTGACCTATCCACAAGTGAAGCGAAGGCAATGGCTATGTTATGTTTGCATGATTTGTTAGGAGAGAGGCCCACAATACACAATTCATCCATATCGCCGTTCGTCCATTACGGAAATTGTTCAATTTGCCGTCAAATTACTAATGCGATAGTTCCTAAAGAAATCTGCTTAAGTCACCACAATAACTGCTGGAAAGCTTTTGATGAATTTTATTTGACTAGTCCTAGATTCAGAGTACTTATACGAATAAAGTTTTAGGGTTCCGTGCAAAAAACAGGAGTGTTTTCTTAAAGTGCTGTATCTTTTGAAGGTAACTTGTTAATGTTTTCTGCAAATATGCATTATTATTAATAGTAATAGCAGTGTGTTAGTATTTTTTATGAGTGTTAAAATTTTAAGGGCAAATAATATGGAAATATTAGACTTATTAGGTTGTTTGTTTCTACACTTGTCATTATTATTTTACGTTTACGCTTATAAGCACGCTGACAAAAGCGTTACACTTGATAAGTTTATCTATTTGTTCTTGATAAAAACTGTTAAGTGAAAAAAAACAATAAGTAACCAATTGCGAGTCGGACAGCTTATAAGGATCCTAAAATGTATGAAAATTTACATACATAAAATCACGGCTCTTTCCCGTAGGGTTGGCAGAGACCACAGATTTCCAATTGTTTCGATCCTTACATATATCTTTCGCTTCATCTACACTCATCAATCCTTTCATACATAAGCTTCAGTTTAGGGTACTCCTGACCTGGACTTTTTTCAGAAAATTTATAGGTAGTTTTAAATGTTTTTTTTTAACAGATCCCTTCAAGATTCCGCCGGTGGAAATTTGATAAAAATAAATTTGCAGGTGTCATCAAAGGCAGAAGCTATTTAAAATATACACTATATAAGCTTAACACTTTTTTTCAGCAGATCATAATAAAGTGCTCTTAAATATTATATAAGAGGTGCAGACACAGACAAGTTAAACTTTTAATTTCCCCTAACCTTTGTTTCACGGAAACGTAGCTATTACTTGCACCTGTGAAGCAATTCAGCTAGAAAGCCTATAAATTGGACGAATAGCTAGTCGAACGGTGCACGTGGGAACTGCCAGTTGGAGCCAAACAAACGTTTTACAGATTTTTGTACTAATAGCGGACGATAAACGTTGGTCATAACACTCATAGCAACTGGTAATGGATTTTTGTGGCGATTTGTTTATTTTATGTGGTCGGAATTCTTAATGGGTGTTGGTTTTACGTTACAAAATATATTACGATCCTTATTTTGGTACGGTGCTAGCAAATTGATGGTAGAAAAAGCTCATTATGGTTTGAATGGCTATCTGTCATTTGTTTCTCAGTTAGCAAGATGCCACGGTAAAACTTATCTTCCTGTACCTGCGAGTATATTTCGTAATCGCTTTATAGCGGCAATACGTCGTGAAAGCTTCACATCCAAACGGCGTTTGTGGATTAAAATTTTATCAAGAGTTTGAAATATGAGTTTTTAAACTATCACAGTCATTAAACTATAATTTTTATTAGGTACGGGATAGTTACCATGTTTTACTAAAACGAACGACGAAAACTTAATTAATAGTAGGTACTCTAATTTAATAGGCACACACATTATTGTAAAACTTTAAGTACCGAACAGCTCGACAGATGTAGAATGCGTCAAAACAAGCAAGTGCGAGTTGAATGAAAATGAAGAACATATACTTAACAGTAGCGAAATTGAAATGAGGTGATAATATGATGAAAGAGAACGACTTCGTCTCCATGTGACTGCGTATTCCTTTCGTACGCATTATGGGAAGTAGCACGGCGCTACTTGTTTCCACTCGGACTTTAACCGGATCGAAGATCAAAAATCAAATGTTATGAAAAATATAGCGAAAGTAGCAAGGGAGCTAGCTGGATTATCTGGGCAAATCATCTTATCATTAGGCACATACAACCCCATAATATATAACACTACTAAATTAAGTTAATACCTACTTTCGGAAATATACGATAAATCCACGTTTAGGTACTCCTAGTCATAACTAAAACTCTATTCTTAAAACATAATAATAACAAAATACTATAATAAGGCGTATACACACTACATCTACTAGAACTATAGCATTCCCAGTATATTACTTTTCTCTATGCATTTAGGCAACCTAAATGCCACAGGCCGTGCGTATAGTACCACCAACTTAACTGTGCAGTTCTCGAGGGCACTATTGGTCAAGGAAATCAACTACAAACTGTCACAATTTGAGGGAAATTTGTAGTTCTTTTTTCTGTCGCCTGAACAGATAAGTTGGTCGAACTGTACCAGCGTAGCCAGCATGGTGGCAGGGGGCCGTTCAGAACTTAGGTTAGAGCGCACTCGGAGTGCAACTTTTGACACTAACGTCGTTCACACCTTCGATTAGAGCGCAACTTTTAACTATCAAAATAGGTCCTTAAAAGGTTGCATCTTTAACTGACATGTCTTGGCATTACTTGATGAGAAAATTGCACTCCCTTGTATTTTGCAGGTAACGTAGTTATTTCTTTTCAAACATCATACAAAGTCTATATGTTTTCCTAGTTCCCCGCCACATGTCGATTTGAGATTATAAAACAACCGAGTTTTTCCAAACCTTGGAATAAGTTAAAACAACCGAACATCTACACTCTGAGGCTTGGAACGTGGCCCAGCATTGACCCGTTGGATTGCAATATGTACAGATTTTAATGCCTACCAAGCAAATAAATACAATCCATTTGCTAAGTACGTTTCTGAAATTATTAATACCGACGTTATTCCTTAGTACCAAGAGATATCACAAATTTTCAATATTACGAGCGTCTGCCTCGCTCGTCTCACATTTAATATCAGCGGGGCAGGTGTCTGCCGTGCACTCAAGTTACAAGCGGAAGAGATAATGTTGATTGAACAAACACATACATTTACTAAGAAAGAAACTACGAAGCGCTCGTCACGAAGCTTGCCCAGCCTAGATTAAACAACGTTTTCTTCGACTTGAATTAGTGACATTGAATATACTTTACTTTGAAAACTATCGCGAGTTTTATCCATATTAACTTATAAGGAACCGGCTACGACCCGCGTTATATTTAAGGGAAAGATTCCGACCAACGTAACGTAGTGAGGCCCGTGCTCGTCGCTTCGCGCAATCTTGACTCCCAGACGAAGGACTTCAAAACCGTCGAAACTGGTCGGAATATTTCCGGTAAATATAACGCGGGCCCTAGCCAGTTCCTAATAATATTGAATATACTTACATAGAGTAGAATTAACTACTGAGTTTTCCGTGCTTCGGAGGTCCGCAGTCCTGGCCACGAATTCTCGTCCTTCATCTTAAGTCCCAATTGTTGCCTAACGATGACAATCGTTAGGCTGTCAAAGACTTTATCTAGGTTAGCCTGAACAACATCTTCGACCACATCATCACTTACCATCAGGTGATATAGTGGTCAAAGGCTAACCTATAAGGCATAATAAAATAAATAAATAGACTATAAAACAAATGAGAAAGGTTTGCTTTACCAAAAAAATAACTATTACACTAGGTGGTAACAGGATCGCCCGGTATATAGTATTTTAAACATAACCAACGACACAATATGTATTAATAACATAAGTTGCTACTTCAAGAATACTGGTGTCATGTAGGTAAAAGCTTTTAACTTACACTCTCATTACCAATTCACTCGCTAGGAAAGTATTAATTTTCAATGAAATGTTCGCCTCCTCACGGTATGTTTGTGTATTAATTGATATTGACAAGAAAATTATTCAAGTCAATCTCAATCACTTGTAATATTTTACTTATAATATGACCAACGTTTCAACATTCTTCATGCCTGCGCATAATATTTTGTCGTGTCTGTAAGGGGAAAGCATTTTTTTTATATCTGTAGTGACCAGGGCCTTTATTTTCTAACTTTTTTGTTTACAGGATTGTCACGAAACCACCACGAGGCCCACCTGATGTTAAGCGGAATAACATCTCCCTATAGTAGATGCACTTCGTCACACTCAAGGATTGCTGCCGGAACATACTGTTAGGTGCTTCACGACAGATTTTCTATACTCGAAAGTGGTAGCTAGTCAGGTGAGCATTCGTAAAATGCCTTTCCATCATGCGTTGAAGCTTAAACCGGCGGCGGTGGGGATTGAACCATGGACCTGAGGCACGGCAGTCCATAGCTATTACTGCTTCACACTATTCTGGTAATGAGGTTGAAGTAAATAATGAGAAACATGCTACAGATTGTGGGTCAGTGGGTGGTGTGGTTAGGATAAAAGAAAAACTAGGTCTTCGCAGTAACCTTAACATTCCCCGTTTGACTAGAGTATTTACATCATTGTAATTAAATAGTTGATTAAGTAATTATTTATTTGATATAAAGAAGGCCCTTATTTCCTTGCAAATAACACGTGACGTCTATCAATATAAAACGTCTAAAATATTTTAAGGGTTTACGATTTACTTTAGAAAACCTCTCTCTCAAAGGAATCATTTTTTTTATTGCTGATAGGTAAGGCTTCGACCACAATCTCAGCTGATGATAAGTGATGATGTGGTCGAAAGTGTTAACAGGCCTAACCTAGAGTTACTGGCTCTCAGCACAGCTGCCGGAACACACCATACTGCTTGGCGACAGATTTTCTACTTGAGGGTGATAGCTAGCCAGGCAGGCTTTCTCAAATAAATAATACTACGAGGACTGCGGGCGGAATACTTACAGTGTATTCCAGCCGCAGTCCTTTAGAGTAAGTAAAGAATTAATAAAATTATAAGCACATGAGACTTAACAACTGACGCAGTTCGTCTATTGACGAATTCATGTCACTATTGTGACGAAAGTTATCTGTTATAGGCAAAGGTAACCACTTATAATAGGTATAAACATAAGTAGGTAGGGCTCGTTCATAATTAGATCACAATCTCATAAAAAATCCTTGTAAAAATCTGCAGTTATCACAATTTCAAAACAATTTCCACTTGGTTACGTAATCGAAAAATAATCGACTGAAATTGAGATTTATTTACATCACTAATATTTATTTACATAATTTACATCACAGTGTTAATCTACAGTTCAGAAGTGTAGATCATATAGTATAGGCTTTACATATATAGCAACTTATAAAAACGAACACTATTTGGTTAACTTGTAAAAATCTGCAAAGAAACACTTTCAAGACATGGTTATGTTTCACGAAGCTAATAACATCCTAGATGTATTTTTGACATTTGGTTCATCTTTTAAAAATCTCTAATTAACCCAAGATATGGTAATGGAATGACGTAAAAAAACAACTGAAATTACGTTGAAACATTTATTTACAACGGAAATGTATCTTTGGCACAATTATAATAATGTAATGAAATAAAAGTAGGTATATAATAAGTATTTCTAAGAATTTAAAATTGTTGAAAATGTATGATGGTTATACAAAATGTGCTGTAAGCCGTGTTCACATCAAACCTATTGTAAGCCTCTAACTGTGCTGGTTGAGCCTCAGTACTGTATTAGTATATTTTCGATTCAATAATAACAAATATTTTAAAAAAACATAAAAATTAAAATTTCAGTAAAACACTTAAAAACTATAAAAAATCTATCTAGTGACAATTCTGCCTAATTTCCCTGTTAGGCCGACATGACGTCATAAACGCCACGCAGCCAAACCGGAAGAGTTTTCGACGCGTACGGTTTGGAACTCGAAGAGTCTACCTGATGATGCTTCGTGTAGAAGCAAAACACGTCGAAAACTTTTCCGGTTTGGCTGCGTGGCGCTTGTGACGTCACGTCGGCTTAACAGGAAAATTAGGCGGAATTGTCACTAGATATATTTTTTAAATGTTTTACGAAAATATTAAATCAATGTTTTCTTACTATTTGTTATTATTAAATATGGATTTTCGCAAGGTAACGCCCGAATCAATTCATTATTTTCTATTCTTTGTGAATGGAAAGTTTGCATATTACATATTGCATTGAATACCACTAAAAAGCGAAGCTTGTATACAGTCCGCAGCTGTCAAATTCGTGTTTTATGAACGCGGTCTTATTGTAAAATCGTAGAACAGTGATAAAAACGCGCTAATCTAATAACTAAATTATAAAATATTTAAAATTAAGCATTATTAACGACATAATATACTTTAAATTACTTAAATAATTTTATAGTAAAACCTTTACAAAAAAAATGGTATCTTACAAACATATTTTAAGTAGGAATAGATAAGTAAATAAAAAAAATGATCAATATAAATGTTTTGTGTTAGGTACCATTATAACACAGTATAATTTGAATATTCGAAAATCAATATAATTTAATATTTATTATACCCCATGGGGTGCCTCCCCCGAACTCTTGCCATGGGTGTCGTAGGAGGCGACTAAGGATTAAATACCCGAAGGTTAGCAGCAATACCTTTTATTGAATCGCTGGGGATCGCATATACTGCGATCCCCAAGACGCCTGCCAAGCGATGGGATTATGGCAAAACCCATGATGAGGGAGGCTGTGTTCAGCAGTGGATATTCCGGTTGATACAGTACAATAATATAATTTATTATCGTTTTAATATGTAATTATATTTTTTGTATTATATATTTTTTTAATTCTGTGTTATGACTTGTTTTGATATGCCTGGATGTATTGTTTATAATTAAAATGTATAAATAGTAGTTTGCTTTTCAATTATTTATCATTTTGCTAAATTTGCTCAACGTATACATTTTTTGACCATGTTATATGAGTCAAACCTATTACCACCTCTAGCACACCCAGTTCCATAATCCGGACTGCTGATGAATTATTTAGAAACAATAACTACAATTTCAAAGTGACGCTTGCCGCTCAAACAACAACCACATCACACAAATTTTATAAATAATAGAAGATTGTAAGTATGTAGTTTTGTTACTCCTGCACGATGAAATGGCTGAACCGATTTGTATAAGACTTAGAATATAGAGATAGATAGGTCTTGGATTTACAATAGATATTTGTCATGATTGTCTACACGGGTGAAACCGCGCAGGTTAGTTAGTACCAAATATAACCACTTAAACCGTATTGTATTTAAGTACCTAAATGTTACATTGTTTCAATTCTGGTGCTTTTATTGTTGTTGAGTTCTTTGTGTTTGTTCTATACATAGAGACGAGCCATCGTCTCTTGCCTCGTTCGCTATTTGTTAGAGAGGCCTTCTTGAAATTGATGTGGTGATAATTATTTACATTGAAGCGCGGATCATTCCTACGCAAAATTTAAATAAAATTATATCAAGGTGTACCTAAAATAAAATGAGGCAATGATGGTGGAACCGTGATTCGTTTATAAAGAAAGGTTAACAAAATTTTGAGTACGAATGCTAAATAGATCTTTAGATAAGATTCAGCTATTGTATTGTTTATATATGAGACAAGCGTAACTGAGTTAACATTGCCATTTTATTGTATCTGGAAAACTTTAAAAGGACATTAAACTACTAAGGGCGTATGATCAAGACTGACTTATACTTTGCTTGCTACTACTAAATGTTTTGCTAAAAACATGTTCAAGCAAAGCTATGGGTCTGGTGGATACAAACCAGATATTTCCTAAGAGAATGTCAAGGTGCAAGGCGTTTACTTCAGATAAAACTTAAACTAAAATGTAATTAAATATTAGACATTTAAATAAGTATATGTAATTAAATCATTATGTAATTTATGTAATTAAATCATTATTGGTATTGTATCCCGAATTAGCATGCCTTGAAGGCTTGGATATAGAACCATACAGCATTTAAAGAAGGTATATCTAGCAATTGTTTATGTTATTTCATTGGTTTTGATATGAACATCATTAAAAATCTCTCTGATATTTAATATTGACAGTTTTTCATGCTCTACTTTTCCTATAACCGATGTTTGACTTTTAAGCTCACTTACAATTATTTTTAGATTTCGACGTACAACATAAATACATGTATCAGTAAAATACACATTCAATACATTAAACATCTTCACCGTATCCAACTCTATAGGTTGGTTAAGCATACAATACACTAATTAACCAAAAATATCCGTATGACCATGTTCTCTATCGAAAGCAAGTGTTAAAAATTCATAATAAAATTATATCAATGTACGATTATGTCCGATACCAAAATCTTATCAATCACCACAGATAAGAAGGTTGCGACCGCATTGTTAAAATTGGGAGCAGTCTTTAATCTGCCATGATCTAGCATTTAGAGCCAGTTCTACCACCCAGGTTTATCTTGTTTGAAGTCTTAGAAAAACCTACTGAAATGTATCGTTATGCTCTTACATGCTCGGAAAACGTTACGTTATTAAAAATTAGCAATAACGTCTTTCGACTCTTTTCGGTAAGCGATGAAAAAGTCAATTTCAGATACAAGATGTAGAAACTGCTGGATATACATAATATTCTTGGAGTTAGTTCTCTAAGGGCCTGTTTCAGAATGTTCGAGTAAGTTCCAGTTATACTACCCAGAACATATTTAATAAATTAAACACTCTTTGCGTTTCACAGTCATCGATTTAGTGTATCCATCGGTAAAAGAATAAAACGCGCTGCATGTTAACTGCCATTTTATCATTCAGTTATTTTATGTTCTGGGTAGTATAACAGGAACTTACTCGAACATTCTGAAACAGGCCCTAAGAATAATATAATATCCGGGGTTTCTAAAGTAGATAAGTGTTTTAGGTACGTGATATTTATTAAATTGCTAAATGACCATTTCAAGTTTAAAGTAAAACAAACAAGTGTTTTGAAAGCATTAGATTGAATTTGAGATGTTGTTTGGTTTTATTTCTTAAAAATACTGGTATCTGTAGAAATAACAATCGTCAGCCTCTTCCAATTAAAAGACTCGCTTTATAATTTCGAGAGTTGTCGACTTGGCCCTACGAATAAATAATTATTTATTCGTAGGCTTGGCCTCGTTCTTCCAATTTAACTCAGACTACAATTGTTTTAGTTCAGGCCTAGACAGTAATGTCTAATTACAGTTGACAGTAATGTTTTAAATATATTTTTACAAGTAACAACGAGAGGAAAAAATATAGTCATATGTGGGATTCTATTAATAATAATACCATCGCCATACGGTGGTTACGAACGAGAGGACCAATTCGAGTCATGAGTCATATATCATGTCGGCTTAGTGGTTAGAGCATACCCCGGCTATAGGGGTAGATGGAGCGGGTTCGATCTCGCACATAAGTATAATTTTTCCTGTTCTTATAATTTTGTAAAATAATGTACTATTTAAGTGGTTTGATATCCAAATATTATCGTAAAAAATACTTATTTTTATTTCAAATATAAAAATCTTACAATTCAAGGGCCTATGAGTAGAACTGTACGAATAAAAAATTTCAATGAAGTATTCAAATGTTATGGCGAAGCTTTGTTTGAAAAGACTATGATCACACTCCTTTTAATTACAATTATTTAAACAGCGGAATGTTTTCCAGTAACGACGCCTGTGTTTTTGTTGTATTCAAACTTTTTGTGTTCGTTAATAGGACGAGGATTAAGGCGTGCCTCCTCCGCTTCACCGTTTGTTAGAAGGCCTTTTTTATCACTGTAATTGAAAAAAAGAAACAATTAATACCCTCAAGACGGTAAATAATAATAACGAAAGGAAGTTTGAACAATGAGTCGCTCACCACGGTAGCTCAGATAGGAAGACCATGTCTCATATATAAAAAAATACTACTCAGAGAAATCTCCCCGCCCAAATCCAGTTCGTGGTTTAAATTCTCCTTCCGTTAGTAGCTCTTCAGAAAGCAGTGCTACACACCCTTTTTTAGCTGATTGGCTAGCCTTTGACCATTATCTCACCTGATGGTAAGTGATGATGTGGACGAAGATGTTGTTCAGGCTAGCCTTGAATTACTGGCTCTCAAGGACAGCTGCCGGAACACACCGTTAGGTGCTTGGCGACAGATTTTCTACTTGAGGGTTGTATCTAGCCAGGTGGGCATTCGAAGAATGTCCTACCACCATTCCAATACTCGTAATTAAAAACAAACTATTTTGACTTCATTGTTGGTTCTTCAACTGCTTTTATTCTAGTAGCTGTAGTGTGGGAAATAACTTGGGTAGACAATAATCTCAATAATCTCTCAGTCATATCGCCAAACATGAGTAAGTGTGTCGCCAGCCTATTGCCAATAACCGTGCACAGTTTCAGTGTCATACAAAATATTTTTTCTAACATACTGGACGAAACACAAGAATATTTTAAGTATAATATGTGTACGCTAACAACATATAAGACGAACACAAGAACATATTGTATGAAATCCTGGCAGGACACTAACATGGTATACATCCCTGCTGTAAGTCTAATGCACACAATACCCTACTCACATCCACGTGAGAAGTGGCATGCTGCTCATTTGGCGCACTTTTCCCTTAGTCGCTCTTACGACAACCACGGAAAGAAATGGGGAGGTGACACACCACGACCCGGCACCCCACGTGACCGATGAGCACTCATATATCTATGTTTTATATCCCTAATATTTTATCTGTGAGAAAAGCATTGTAATTGCTTCTATACTTTGCACAAAGGTAAGTAAGAAGCATTTCGTCATTTGCTCAACAAAAAAATAGACTTTAATAACCTTATCAAAATAACGTGCAGGGAGAATAAGGCCTTACCGAGAATTCACTTCCGGGTTCTCTTTCCTCTTGTTGTCCTTTTTAAAACAGCAGGTAGCGATAATGCCTTGCCGTCTCCACACCAATAGCAAAACGTCCAACAGCAATAGGCATAGCACCACTATCACTATTGATATACCTATGATAGCACCGCCTGATAGAAGTGTTGAAGGCGGGTCCACATTTGGTGCTGGAAAAATTAAGGAATAGTTGAAAATGAGGGTATATTGTATTAAGCTACTTATGAATAACACCATTGTCAGTGGTGGTAAGAAAGTCGCTTTGATATTTCCAGGTTTTGTTCTCCGGGTTGGCTAGTTATTGGATTTTTCTGACACAGAAACTCACAGAAGTACCATAGAATCTGAAATTAAGGCCAGTTTTTTTATGCTTGATAAGTTAGCCTTTATTATATACCACTATCTCACCTGATGGTAAGTGATGATGTGGTTGAAGCTGTTGGTCAGGCTAACCTAGAAGTACTGGCTCTCAAGGACAGCTTGCCCGTAGGGTGCCGTGCTAGAATATCACCCCCCCATCTCTATCCGTAGGTGTCGTAAGAGGCGACTAAGGGTAACACACTAGAAGGTGGGCAGCAGCGCTTTCTGAGGAACTGATATCTCACACTGCAATCCCCAAGACGCCTGCTAAGCGTGGGGATTACGGCCAATCCCCCCATAATGGGGGCTGTGTTCAGCGGTGGACAATCCGGCTGATACAGTAAGGACAGCTGCTGGAACACACGGAAATAACAGGAACATGAGACTTAACAACTATGTCTCCAGGTGACAGGCGCAGAACAATTCGTGAATTGTGACGAAATGCATCTGTTATAGGCAGAGTTTAATCGGCTTAATATCAGGTGGGCCTCGAGCTTGTTCTGTCACAATAACATAAAAAAACAGCGTTAGAAGCTGGGTGGCAGATATTTTATTTGAAGGGGTAGCTCGCCAGGCGGGCTTTCGTAAAATGCCCTACCACCATGCAAATGCATTTTTAGAAGTTCTTTGAAGACCTTTCTAGTTAATTTTTTGTTATTTAGGTAAATTACTTTAAATATCTTCAAATGAATTGTATAGTTTCAACTCGGCACGTATTTTTTTTAATATGAGTATTTTACAATGGCTTTACTTACATGGTACAAGAACAGTGATGTTAGCTGCCGAAGAATTGCCTATAGCGTTATGAGCAACGAGCCCGAATGTGTACGTAGTATTGAACTCCAGGTCGGCAAGTTCTATTCTTGTAGTTGGAGATATGAGCTTACTCTTGCACAATTCTTCATCGCGTATCTGAAATGGGGTTTCACAATATTTTACTGGCTTCATATTTTCTCATGATTTTCTTTTTCGTTCTAGAAAACGGGACCCTAATACTAAGCCTCTGCTGTCCGTCCGTACGTCTGCCCAACCTTTAAGGGGCTGTATTTTTGGAACGGCATAGGTAGCCGCAAGAAATTTACGCAGAATATGTATTATTATGGTGGATAATAATAACAAAAAGTTAAAATTAAAAGGTGCCCATACAAGAAACGTCTTCTTGTCCGTTTTTTCTTTTTCTTTGTCATAAAAACGGTATTAAAAAATTACAAACGATATGATTATAGTCCAATATCCCTTGCACATGCACTTTGCTGACTTTCTAGTATTTGTGGTTTGTACTTATATTATTAAGTACATATACAACCACAAAAACTAGAAAGTCAGCAAAGTGCATGTCGGACACCCGCGAAGAATAACTAAGCCACTTAGAGCTTATTGTACCTACCTATTACTGCTTATTGGATGATTTTGATTGTCGAATGCCACCGACTCAAATCTAACACTGGTTTGAGCGTGACATATTGTCAGATATTTTGTATACTCGCGGCTCTAGAAAAACAGTCAAGATTAACATCTATCGCGAAGCACTTATGTACGTGTTTTAGTTTTCTGGAGAGTCTGTTGCTTATCTATGAAATTTAAATAACAATGTTACTGGTTGGCAATCTTTCAGATTTAACGTTAAATATTTCAAATTAGTGATGTAACACCACACAATTAACAGCCCGCCACCTACAAATATTCATACAATATGTTCAACGCTATCTTACGACACCTACGCAGATTCAAACCATAAATGTTTGTTTATGTGTTTCACGCGGACGCCGCTAGATGGCGATGTGCATTGTTAAAACACGCAAACGATGTATTACGCCCAATCTATGAGACATTTCGATGTTAACTTCAGAAAAACTTCAGATCGTATAGAACCTCACGTATGGTGCTCACTTCACTCTTAAGTGGCCTTTCATTATTCGATCGACTCTGATACACGTGTATAATGTATATCACTTGATGTATATGTATTATTGAGAAAATATACAATATATACTATACTTAGTGGACCGTAGTTTTTATTCAAAGGCCGACTGGTGAAGATTCCGCCGTCTGCTCATTATACCCTCCTACAGTAATAAATACTTAGTAAGGTTTTTCTATTGGAAAAAGGAATGGGTAAGATAATAACAAAGAAACTTTACTTTGTTACTATCCATAATTAATAAGCGGATTAATGACAGCATGGTGCCGGAGGGGGGCGACACTGATTCACTTTCATGCCTATGAGTGGGTAAATGAAAAAGGCGTCCTGAGACTGCTTAGTTAGTAGTTTCTGTATTGTTGCAGCGACAAACAGTGTCCAAGTCCATTCTAAATCAACAAACCAACGCCGTACGCTCATTTTCAATCGTGCGCGTGAAGAATAAATTTCTCCCGATGCTTAGAGAACGATCAAACGAAGGGATCAATTTATTCGTTTATTTCGATATTGTTTGTCTAACAAAAATTTCCTTCACGGAGTTCACGGAGCGCTTTCATACAAACGTAGTTTTGTCATATTTTAAATAACAAGTGTTCAAACTCGGTAAAATTTTGTATGCATATTGCTGATCTTATTATCTATGCTTTTGTTCTACCAGTTCTTCAATATATTATTTACTAGCGGCCCAGGTGTCGTAAAAAGTAAATGACAATTTTTTTTTATTGTGGGATATCCATAAGAGATAGACATATACCATAGCGGAGTTTTCTGTAGACCTTTTCAATGTGTACAATACTTATTACATTATTTTGATAAATCTCTTAGGGTTCAGCTTGCGTTTGCAATGTAAGCGGAAAAAAAATAATTATGTACGACATGACATTAGAAACCTCAAAAATAACAGTATCTCTCCACTATTTAATGGATATTATTATACACGTAAAACTTCCTCTTCAATCACTCTATCTATTAAAAAAAACCGCATCAAAATCCGTTGCGTACTTTAAAAGATTTAAGCATTCATACGGATATAGGGACAGAGAAAGCGACTTTGTTTTATACTATGTAGTGATAAATGTCAAAATAACAATTCCCCTACATAACGATTTTTTAGATTTCATTTTGAAGATACTTAATTTAACGGAAATCTGGCTAACCAGAAGCATAGATATTTGTCTCAAAGACATACATGCCAAGTTTTTCAAAGTTTGAACACTTAGTACCTATTTAACTCACGTATTTTACGCACTGTGAACTAGCCGGCCCGTTTTCTCCATATAAACGTCGTAGGGTGATCACTCCCTTATTTGAGGATTTAGGTCCAAAATAAAGCATAATATCGATTGATCTCGTCATTATCTAGGCTTGTATGATGCCTTAATTTTAATAAGATAATTAACCTGAGAATTATGAGCCTCAAAACATTTTCATATAAAGTTTTCGAGGATCATAGCTTAGAAATTAATTATCTTTTTAAAATTTAGGCATCATACAAGCCTAGATAATGACGAGATCAATCGATATCAAGCTTTGTTTTGGACCTAAATCCTCAAATAAGGGAGTGATCACACTACGGCGTCTGTATGGACAACTGACCGGCCAGTTCAACCTTAAGCCTGTGTAACCAGGTATATATAAAATATACTTTCAAATATTTCGTGCTAAAGTATACGTTTTGTTTTTTCAATTAACAGCGTTATTGTTTCGACTACTAAATCTATAAATAAAATGGATGTTCGGCAAATAAATATTACAGAAACGATTTATAAATCACTTCTTTTCATTATCAATAACAATAGGAAAATAATTAGAAACAACGGGAAAGGAAACAAAACACGGTGAACAAACATTTGTGTTGTTAGGAAAATAATAACCTATTTCCTTTTACTCATAACTAACTTCTGCCCGCGGCTTAGCTCGCATCGATACCAGTATTAAATAACATGTTTCTTTTTACCGTATTTTTTTTTTGTTTTATAACTATTTGGCTTACCTTTGAAACTATCTCACCTGATAGTAAGTGATGAGGTTGGAGTGATTTGGTTGAAGATATTGTTCAGGCTACCTTAGAATAACTGACTCTTAAGGTTAGCTACCGGAACACACTGTTAGGTGCTTGGCGACAGATTTTCTACTTGAGGGTGGTAGCTAGCCAGGCGGTCATTCATAAAATACCCTACCACTATGCTATAACGACTGCAAGTCTAAGACAACAACCTCGACCCTCCGAGGCATGGAAGCGCTAAGTATAGTTAATGCATCTAGCGGGCACCCATCCAAGTCATGACCTGAGCGCACATAGCTTAACATAGTTGATCGGCTTAGCAAGCTTCGCTACGAGCTTCAAGAGCTGGTGGCTTGAGCTGGTTATGAGCAAGTTAGAAAGAGAAAGAGGATTCCGTTATATGAAATTGTAAAACATCAATATTTTTCGCAATAACATTTTACTTTCTACTATTTAATTCTTTATACCCGTGGGGTGCCGGGCTACAATGTCACCCTCCTCCCCATCTCTACCCGTGGGTGTCGTGAGAGGCGACTAAGGACCACCAGATCGTGGGCTGACACTTTCTGAGGAACTGATATCTCACACTGCGATCCCCAAGCCGCCTGCCTAGCGTGGGGATTATGGCAAATCATATTGCCCCCATATATAAACATAACCCCACATATTGGGATTGAGGGAGGGTGCGTTCAGCAGTGGACTATCCGGCTGATACAGTACACATATATACACATATATGAAGTAAATATATATTTTTTAAGTTGATCCATAGTGTTTGTAGTCTCAAAAAAATGTTTGCTAGTTACGACATTGTGAAGGAATATTACTGAATGAGATTAGAATAGACAAGTTCTTATGTTCAGCCATATTGTTTGGTACTATAACTAAACTTTTTGTTATAGTACCAACTGATATGATAGGAGATATGATTTAAATTTTTACGATAGGCAAAGAGTGTTCAATAAATTACAAAGTTTTTTACGCTAAGCTAGCATTACTCAATATTGCGGGCTAATAGTGGACCAGCGAACCAGGCGCCGTAAAAAAAGACATCATATATGTTAAAGTCATTGAATCTAAGCTCTTCTCGCGTAGAGAGTTCTTTCGATTCCGTTAACAAACCAGATAGCCACGCAACATCGAAAAGTATTAGAACATAAAACTAACGTCAATAAAAAAGTAATAGAAGTCATGTTTCAGAAATCCCCCTAGGTGGACCCAAATGGGAGAAAAAAAAACATCTAACTTAGTGCAAATGAAAAGAAACCAACATTCGTGGGCTTTTCGCTCCGCTTGTTACTCAGCGAATGATCCAAAAAATATCAACACCAGGGTAATGGAAGAGGAACTAAAAATTTTGTGGCTTGGAATTCACTACTTGGGCCGCTTGCTGCCCACAGCAAGCGGCCCAAGTAGTGAATCAAATGAATAATATAATAAATATAATCAATCTATGAAATCCCCGTATTTTAAGAAAATATATCAAAAGACCAATTAAAGAGGAACTGGCCGCTTACGTTTCAATGAACCACGTTTCTCCGAAAAACATACCTAATTATTAAAATGTACAATTATTTTATTAAATTGAGGGCTATAGAAAAGAAACTAAAAATGTTGCGGCCCAGTACCTTTTGCACCTTTGGAATAAAACAATCACGAATCAATGGCAAAGCAATGCTTTTGTTTTTGCCAGTTGTTTGCCGTTGTGCAGCATAATGCCATTGTCATCCACATAAGTGTTTACCTGCTGCTCATTTGGCGAATTCTTTCCTTAAATCACTTCAAAAGGAGGATATGGAACAGTTCTTAAGCTTATTAAGCTGGAAACCTGTTCGACATATATACAGTGACGGCGTAAAAATCTTTACCATATGAAAAAAAAATATATAAAAAAAAATTACTTTTGTGAAACAATGGAGATCATGAAACGTTTAATTTTAATCTGTTATGGGTACAATTATGTACAATTATTTGTTATTACATTTACTCGTTGCTATTAAGGTCAAAACAATTACCTTTGTAAAGAGTTTCAAAAAGCTTCATCTAATGGCTGTATATTGAATTACTAACGAACTATGCCCCGTGGGGTGCCGGGCTAGAGTGTCTTCCCCTCATTGCTACCTGTGGGTGTCGTAAGAGGCAACTAAAGGTAAAATACCGATAAGGTAGGCAGCAGCGCCTTCTGAGGAACTGATATCTTAAACTGCAATCTCCAAGACGCCTGCCTAGCGTAGGGATTATGGTAAACCTCCCTTAATGGGGGAGGCTGTTCAGCAGTAGACAATCCGGCTGATACAGTACAGTTAAAATAACAATAATATTTAGAAATGAAATTATTGATAGAACCAATAGCTAATGAGGAGCTTGGAAACACAGAAACGGAGCATAAATCATCAAGTCGTAGTAGTAGTCGTATCGTAGTTTGAGAAAGTTAAACGTAAAGTATTTAGTTATAACATATACATAGGTCTGTGGATGATAGATTACCACTTTTATGTATTTTTTTTACAGAAAAATATCTCAGGAAGCAGTATATGATGCCTGCAGATATTTTGTCGAGTACAGGTCCCTGAATTTTATCGTAGAAGTTTTTAAGACCTTCATATTAGATAGCAGAAATGTATAGACAACGAGTATCTTTGGTTATAATTTCATCCTACAAAAAAAATGTTTTTATACAAAACGGCCATTTCAAACTTCAACTCCTTAAAATTAAAATAATGTATTACCTGACAATATAATAAGGCATAGTTGTCTATCGGCTCCCCGTTGTCGTCAGGTGCTTTCCATTTCAGTACATGACTGTTCCTTGTCAGAGTAATTGGGTCTGCATCCCATACCGGAGGTTCAGGTACTGATCTGATATAAAAATAAAACAGAATATTTTTTGTAAACACATAAACCGAAAATATTTGCACAGAATTTCAAATAATAGTTACTCGTTTATAATAACAAAGACTAGAGATAAGGCAGACCAGACTGCTAGAAGAGTAAGTGCTCGACTTGGTTCTGTCATTAAATGTGACTAATTTTTTAACACATATCTTTTGTGAATTACGTTTTTTGAAGCAGTTATAGACCGGTTATAGCTATGGACTACCGTGCTGCAGGTCTATGGTTCGATCGCCAATATCGGCTTAAGCATCAACGCATAGTGGAATGGATCCGTTTTGCGGATGCCCCTTACGCTAGATACCACCCTCAAAGAGAAGAAGTAGAAAATATTTCGCCAAGCACCTAACAGTGTGTTCCGGCAGCAGTCTTTGAAAGCCAGTAAATTACAGGCACTTGAGACTTAACAACTGTATCTCTCCAGGTGATGGGCGACAAGTGACGTACAGCACTGGTACGTCTCTTGTGACAAAATGCATCTGCTATAGGCTTATAACGCTTAACATTAGGTGGAACTCGTGCGTGGTGCGTGAAAGTCTTATAAAAAAGTGATCAATTTCATAACATTATATTTAAAGCAGTGATGGATCTGGCTATTGATGCATTGGCTATATATAGTACCACGAAGCATGTCTATGTTAATGCACTAAGCTGCGGCCTTTTTTTTATGTATAATTCATAGGATAGCCTTTGACCACCATCGCACCTGATGGTAAGTGACAATGTGGTCAGCAATGCAGTCCCGGGAAACCTAGACTTACTAGCTGACAAGGACAGCTGCTGAAACCGTAAGGTGCTTCGCGATAGATATTCTATTTAAGGGTGGTAGCTAGTCAGGTGGCCAAAATTTCCTACAGCCATGCTATAACGACAGCCATCCTAAGACAACAACCAGGACCAACGGCTGAACGTGCCCTCCGAAGCACGGAAGCCCTCAGTAGTCATTCCACTAGCGCTTACCCATTTCAGTCATGACTGCAGCGGACGTTGCTTACCTAACTCAGTTGATCGGTTATGGACAACTTGGGCTACGCTACGAGAACTTCAAAAGCTTACATTAAAAGCTTACGGTAAGAGGGCTTGAGCTTTGCCGTATAGTAGAAGTGCATTAAGCGAAAGTCCGCCATGCTGGCAACCGCCCTCAAATAGAAAATTTTCGCTATGCACCTTATATTGAGTTCCGGCAGCTGTCTTTGAGAGTCAGTAATTTTAGGTTATGCATACGAACACCTTAGAATAAATCATCACTAAATTTTAAAAATGATTAATAATTTTACAGATTGCTCAAACTAACTCGTCATTGGGAGCATACAATGACTGAATATTCTACTCACTGCCTGCATAAAACACATTGCTGGTTACATAATTAAATACACAAATATTTTATTAATATTCAATATGCAAAACATTAAATACGAATAGGGTTATATAAAAAGGCTCCATAAACACACTACTTAATTATCATATAGATCGGTAAACTCTTTATTGCACACCCAAAAAAGCAAATTATAAACATACAGATTAAAATATTTAAAAATTGCTGGCCTTACCGCTTAAATTGATTTAGACTACATGTATACGTTAACTAAAAATATTTTTATTTCCATGCCAATTGATGGGAGGATAGACAAGATTTCTGCTGGTATGTGTAACGCCTGCTCATGATAGGTACTGTATCTCCAGGAGATTTAATACTCTAAAGTTCTGCATGACACTGGCTCTGCGCTTATCATCCACAAACACGAGAACTGTCTAGTTCAAACAGTACCTAGTTTCAATACTACTGACTGAACACCCTTCAAGTCTGTTAAACACAGTAGCAAATATAAAAAAAAAAAAATTGTAATTACCCATGCTACGCGGATTACATTACAAAATTATAATACTTTGAAGATATGCATGATACTTGTTCTGCGCTTATCACACCCAATACGAGAGCTGTCTCGTTCGACCAGTACCTAGTTACAATACTACTGAACACCCTTCAAGTATGTTAAACACAGTAGTAATTATTTAATATTTTAGTTATTGCAATAAAGCATGCTACGCGAATTACATTACAAAATTAAGTTCGAATCCTGCACTTGACCTTATTTTTTACTCTCGTAATTTTGTAATGTAATTCGCGGAATTTGCGTTATTACAAAAATATTAAATTTATAGGGTTGCGGCACAGTTAACAAGTGTTAAGGTAATTGCAAAAAAATGTCTTGTTCAACGCAAGTTGAATAGGTGTCGCTCCCTTCCCATAATATGGTTAAAAACGAGAGGACAATTTACAGTTGAGTCTTTACTCATGTTGGCTTAGCGGTCAGAGCATGCTCCCGCTATGAGGGATTTATGGCGCAGATTCGAATCCCACTCATGACTATAAGTTTTTCTCTAGTCATTTTTACAGTAGTAATATATTTCTCCCAAAGTAACAACGAATAAGACCTAGGTAGCTTTAGAGGCCTAGTAACTATCAAAACATAAAAGCTACGCCACATGATTTACTAAGCTAATAGAATGAATTCAAGTCATGTACATACTTTTCGAACGTTGTAAATTCGAGATATTCACTCCACTCGCCCGTTCCCACTTCGTTCAATGGAGCAAATCTCACATAATACGTTGTATTAGGCTTCAATTTATCCAATTTAAATGGTCTATCAATAGTCCAAGTCCTGTTTATATGAATGTCTGTTATATTATAGTTTTTAGCTTCGTCGTACTGCGCAGTGAAAGCTTGTAATGAAGGGCCGATGATGTTGTCTGGACCTTCTATATTGAATGAAACTGATGTAGCTGTTAAGTCTCCGTAAGATGCCTAAAACAGAAATATTTTATTGTAAGAAATATCCAGCTAGGGGCGCGGTTTAGTTTCACGTTATTGTGATATCAGCTTCGGCGTGTGCGGTTTGGTACGAAACACCGTTGGCTATTTTTCCTTTGTCGCTTAGAGTTGGTGGCCAACTTAATCGTGCGCAATCATGTTCAGGAGTTGATTGATTGGATGGAACTATGTTTCTAAATATGATCACAAGCACTATCGCGTGCTGAGCGAAAATCAATATTACAAATTATTGCAGTACACACTTTTTTTTCGCACGAAATCGATTCGAATATGCATCCGGCGCGAAATCGCAGGAAGCGCTGCCCGTTCTCGGAACAAAAATAATTCTACTCCAATAATATAAAAAAATTACTATGTCTAGGATACATGATTAGATTCGACTAGTTCCGACATCTTAAATGTATACTTAGTTTCATGCTTGGACACTTAAAGCAGATATATGATCAGTCTCGCAGTTCCGCGGTACGACCATCATCACGTGACGATTGTACACAAATTCTCTTTAGATACCTTCTGGGTAAGCGCGCTCCATCATCGATCGCATCATCACTTACCATCAGGTGAGATAGTGGTCAAGAGCTACCCAGTTATGTATAAAAAAAAAAAAAAGTTTAAAATTCTAAAGCTAAGTAGTTCTTATTATGTTCACATAACAATTCACATATTAATAATACTAAAATATTTAATAATGAATTTGAATTTTAATGTGAACAGAGTAAAAACTATCATAATTTTGATCGCGAGCGTTATATATATTTAGGTTTTTGAATAAGAACTACCGTCATTTATCCTTACCAACATCACTTTTAATCTGTCACAATTATATACAAAATTATGTATTTACATAATATGTGACAGTAAAAATATGTCGCAGCGTGAGCTCGTACTGCAGCGAGTCCGGTCCTTCTCACGGTTCATCCATGAAGCTATCAAGCAACTCACATTGGCCACGAAACTGGCAACACTGATTTATGGAAGATATCCTAGTCTTTGATCGCTGTTAGTTTACAGTCATTTGAGATACTGTGACTATGACTTTGAAGCTTACACTGCAACTGACTCGGCTGTGATGTACACTCTTTTTAACTATTGCATTCTTATCTACAATCATCTTGCCTTAATACTCCAAAAAAGTATCAAGTGTAACCAATCAAATGTATTAAGACCTAAATTTCGATACAGCATCTTAATTTTACATAAAAATGTCGTCAAATAACATCAAGTAAATAAGTATATCAACGTTTTGCCTGAAGAAATTTAGATCCTAGTGATTTGATTTGATGCCAGCGAAACCGATCTTTTGGTTTGGACGTGACGCGCATGCCACTGAATCAACTTTAACTTATCCGGTAATTATTTTCATATATATTTCATCACCAGCTGGTGTCTGCCACCAAGATCCCTCTGACTTTCAACCAGGCATCTGATGTTATACTTGTCTATCACACCATTCGATTTCGCTGACTAAGTTTAGTTCGGGCTATCACTTTATTATGGCTCAGTGTACCTTACGCACGCACAAAAAACAAAACGTCATGCTTAAAATGTCAAATCTATCAATTGTCAGATTGTAAAGTTTCAAAAAGCTAAATTGATAAATTGCCATTATGCGTAAATGTTTTATTTTCTCTTTCAACGTGTTGTGCTTAGTTTCACTTGAGTTCCTTTCTTACATATTTTTACGTAAATAATATCACAAACTTTGTAAATGTGTTAGCTTATCCACTTCATAGAAGTGTAATACAGTTTTAGAATTAGGTATACAAATTTTACTTACATTTTTAACAGCATCCGGTCTAAATCCTTCCTTCAAAGTTATACGTTTGGTGTCTTCCCCAAACTCATTTTTAGCACTACATTCATAAATTCCGTATGCAGTCTCATTATCAATATTCAGAGTGAAGTATGGTTCTGTCATAGCATTAAGCCTCAATAAAAGTTTCCTGATGGTTTCAGTTTCTTGATCTGTCAGTATACTATTACTCTGAAAACTAAAGAAATAAAATACTTAAAGTCATACGTAAGGTTTGCTATGCTAAGCTTTTCTTGAAGTTTTAGTCATCAGGAATCCTGACAACTCCCTTAGTCATACAGTGTTTAGGAAACCCACCTATACAGATAAATATCTCAATGGTAACTCCCATCACCATCCATGTCAGTTGGCTACCGTAGGCAAATCTTTGTTACAGAGAGCACATGGCATCTGCGACACTGACCATCTCAAGGAGGAGCTTCAGCATGTAAAACAAGTACTGCGAAGCAATAATCACAAGCCACGAATATGTCACGGAAGCCGACCCAAGCCTTCCACAGTTGAACGACAACTTGCCATCTTACCTTACATCAAGGGTGTCACAGACAAAATTGGTAATATCTTAAGACGAGCTTCAATCAAAACCTACTTCAAGCCGCACAAGAAGATTAACCAATTCTTAAGACCTGTTAAGTGCAATATTCCCCTCCACGATGCAGGTGTTTACAAACTTGGTTGTGAATGTGGGCTGTCATACATTGGGCAAACAAAGAGGAGCATTGGTATCGGGGTAAAAGAACACATTGCTGACAGAACAGACGCTCGACCAAGTCTGCGGTTTGTGAACATGCCCAGGACAAACCCAACCACTACATTCGGTTCGACAATCCAAAAATCCTCGCCAAAGAGACCCGGTTAATGCCAAGAATGTTACGCGAGGCTATTGAAATCAAAAAGTACCCAAATTTCAATTGAGATGATGGTTGGCAAGTACCACCTGCTTGGGATCCTGTTATCAAATTAATTAAATCCCAAGGCCGACACAAATCTGCAAGACCTCTGGACACTGCGAGCGAATACTGCGTGAATAGGGAACGTTATGATTAATATAAAAAAATTCGGACGGTAGGACAAATAATTTCTTAATAACTCATGTGACAAATAAAACCAATTAGCCACCCCGTGACCACGATCACTGCAAAGTGTTTGAAACGTCTCGTCGCGTCGGGACAAAAATAATGATAAATATACGCGATTTAAACCGTTTAAAGTTGTTTAATTACTATGTGTAATTATCGCGAAAACTTAAGACAACATAAGGTTATTCTATCTATATATCCGGAGCTCTGAATCAAGTAGTACTGATGGTAGGTTCTAGTTTTATTTATTAAAATAAGCGCTTTTAATTTCTTACATGACATTTTCTACTTTAGGGTGGTAGGTAGGCAAGAATTCGCAATATGTTCTACTACTATGCAAATTGTCTATGGAGGCAACTGCCAATGTCTAAAAATACTTTAGTGGGTGAGGACTTGCCATTGAAGCGGGCTCATTGTAATTGTCACCAGCACTGGTGCAAAAAGGTTGTGAATATTGCGAGTGGGTATTGTAAGGGCTTAGGAGAGGAATGCTGAGATTGCACTTAAGTTACTTACTTCCGTTGTCATTCCCAATACCCATAATACAGTTCCAGCCCCAGATGGCAAATTAAAGAAACTAAGGACTCTAATTTTTCTGACTTGTCCCCTGTTTGTTATCACCCCAGTAAAGTCTGAGTGTCTTTTATTAATTTTTTTTTACATTTTCATTCTTTGGTTAAATACCAAGTATGATTGATAATTTCCGATGGACTTATGGTATCTAAACGAGCGTGATATAATCAAACATTCTGCTGATAAAAACGCGATCAAGATAAGTTATTCTGTCTATATATCCGGAGCTCTGAATCAAGTAGTACTGATGATAGGTTCTAGTTTTATTTATTAAAATAAGCGCTTTTAATTTCTCACATGACATTTTCTACTTTAGGGTGGTAGGTAGGCAAGCATTTGCAAAATGTTCTACTACTATGCAAATTGTCTATGGAGGCAACTGCCAATTTCTGTCATATTCAAAGTACTTTGGAGGGTGATGACTCGCTTTTGAAGCAAGCTCATTGTAATTGTCACCAGCATTGGTGAAAAAGGTTGTGAATATCGCGAATGGGTGTTGTAAGGGCTTAGGAGAGGAATGCTGAGATTTCATTTAAGTTACTTCCTTCCTTTGTTATTCCCATAATACAGTTCCAGCCCCAGACGGCAAATTAAAGAAACCAAGGATAGTCATTTAGATCCAGGGCGAATTTAATCACAATATCAGCTAGAAGACGTCCACTGTTGAACACATCCTCCCATTATCGCAGTATGTGTTAACCATGGTCTCCAAGCTTGCTCATAGCCTTCGTCGCGTTTTGCGTTCAGTGTAAGATGGCAGTTCTTCAAAAGGCGTTACTAAATGACTAAATACATGGTTGGTTGCTTTTATGTGAAACAGTGATTTTTGTAAATGTATTTTCTTCTTACCTCCATGTAATTTGAGCTGGTGGATTGCTATCTTGAACACAGGTAAGATTGATAGTCTTACCATTCCAACCCCACACTGCTTCTTCTCGAATATCAAAGTAAGGCCGATACAAAACCGACAAGAACATCGCTCTTAATGTTGAACCAACTGTAATCGATTAAAAATAATTTAAAATTTAGGTTTAGGTTTTTATAATTGTATTGTGACGGAACAAGCATGAGGCCCACCTGATGTTAAACGATAACCTCTACCTATAAAAAAATCATTTTCACCCTGAGACGTAAGTTTGTTATTTTTGAAGTACCTGTAATTTTACTACTATGTATTTAACTGGCTCTCAAAGACTGCTGCCGGAACACACTGTTAGGTGCTTTTTACTGTTAATTTTTACTTAAGGGCGGAAGCTAGCCAGGTTGCAGGATTGCAAGATTGCATTCGAGAAATACCCATCCACCATGCGATGAAGCTCAAGCCGGCGGTGGGGATCGAACCCTGGACCTGCGGCATAGCAATCCATAGCTACTATCGCTCGGCTATCACTGCTTCAAAGATATTGAAGTAATAAATGTATACGTTATAATAAGATTTTTACCTTCGTTTGTAGCATTACATTCGTAAATACCTCCCTGTGAGCGGTCCACATTTAAAAATGCTGTATTTGATATGTCTCCATAATTTACATACTCCCTGAAACAAGAAAAGTTTAAGTGCCTAAAATATTAGTAGACAAAATTTTTATTGCTACTGGTATTTAAGTCTATTAGGTAGAGTAGGTTATTAACTTTAGTAGGTAACATTTTAAATTTGACAGGAAAAGTATTCATACATGTTTTGGTTACTAGCCTGCACTTGGCGTAAATAGAATAAACTTACGTTTCACTGTTGAAATCCTTTCCTAAATATGCTATAGAAATATTCGGTTCCGAATTACCAGTTGCATTACAAATCAGTTGTATTGTAGAACCTTCTTTTTGTGTTATATTTGGAAAGTGTGTTATTTCAGGTGGTATGAGAACCTGTCAATATACAACACATAATAATGAATAGATTCAGGCGTTACTTTGCGGGAATCCATATTTAACAATAACAAATATTTTTAAATATCTAGATACAATATACGATCGAGAATTCTCGACCTCCTGAGAATGCTTCGTGTAGAAGCGAAAAGCGTCGAAAATTCTTCACGTCACGTCGGCTTAACAGAAAAATAAGGTGGAAGTAACTAGATATATTTTTTATATTTTTTGTGTGTTTTATTAAAATATTAACTTGATGTTTTCTTAAAAGATCTTATAAATATTTGTTATTGTTACACATAATAAATACGCATATATCTTAGTTATACAAATAAGATACATGTCAGTTGAAATAAGCCACTGCATTTACACAAAAGCATGTATGCTTTATACATACTTCCACGAATGTTTCACTTGCGGCGAATCCGGCTGGGTTTTGTGCATAGCAAGAATATGTTCCGCTGTCTTCAGGTTTGATAGAATCAAAAATAAGAGTGTTCAGTTCTTGACGCCACGTTCCGTTGGTGTTTTCACCCTTAAATAATATTATGCATTCAAAATCAAAATCATTTCTTCAATTTAGGCGCTTACGACGCTTATCTTATGAATGTCAATTACAAATTTTAATATTGAAATATTCTACATTGTACTGCAGCGTTCAGGAAAAAAAAAATATAGTGCCACTGCGAGAAGAACGGGCAAAAAACTCGGAGCCATTCATTGATTTATATGAAAACTTAATGTCTACTCCAATATTGTTATTTTTGCATAACGCTTGCTACGCGAACAAGATGTCAACGCAAATTCTGTTTTTGAAACAGTGATGGCACAGTGGCGTCAACCCCGCCAAATCTGGGTTTGAGCATGGTGGAAGTGCATTTTGCGAATGCCTGCCTGGCTAGCGATCAACCTCAAGTAGAAAATCTGTCGCCAAGCACCTATCGGTGTGTTCCGGCAACTGTCCTTCAAAGCCAGTTCTAGGTTAAGCCTGTTAACACCTTCGACCACAATATCACTTACCATCAGATGAGATTGTGGTCAAAAGTTTACCTATGAGCAATAAAAAAAAATTACCGCTGGTTGTAAAATATCATTGGTTTTGTTTCTATGCTATTTCTCATTGACTATTGATTTCGCTCCGTCCACTAAATAGGTTAAATTATAAAAATGACAGTAACTATACTAAATTCGAACTAAGATTCACCTTCACCGTGAAAGCTCAAATTGAAAGACCATATACCAGCCTACGAATAAATATTATTATTATTCGTCGGTCCCGGCCCTAGGATGGATGATTGCGGGTCAAACCGTGGGGTACAACTCCCACCTTTTAAAAACTATTATGGAAAACCAACATCATTATTTCAAACTTAAAATATTGATACTAAGAGACGTAATACGGCCGTCACAAAATAATAATGTTCATATAGAGCTATCTCTATCGCACAAATGTCTTGATTCAATGCATGCAGCCCGCTCTCACGTTTAAGTTCTAATGTAAGTTTACTATAGCGACATGTGGTAGTGCAAATTAAAATTGTTGATGTAAGGTTAAAATAAGACTGAATTAAGAGATGGGAGTTGGACCCCTACTCTTGGTTGAACTTATCTTTCGCTGTTAGTTTAACATGTTATAAATTTATAGCGTTCATCGTTACTTACATCTGTTAAAGTTTTATTCCAAACGTAGTTAGGGTATGGCTTTCCATCAGCTATACATTCTATTGTAAGTTTATCACCAACAACAACTCTAGTTGATGGACTTGGTACTAGTTTGATTATTTCCGGAATTGTTATTATCTGCAAGAATAATATTTTATAATAAACGCTTTGTTGTATTTCAATAAAATCAAGGCGAATTACCTTACCTTTACTGTGATGTACTTGTCAACTTCTTCATTAGTGGCAATAACGCGAGCCGTGCACTTATATTCCCCTTCGTCATCTTTGGTAACGTTATTAACTGTAAGTCCAGTATTTGTTTCTACATATTTATCATTCGTAGATATCTGTAACCGTATTCAATCGCAAAAATTAGCTATGCATTATATTTCAAATGGCAGTCCAAGCTGTAGATGAGAGCGTAATGAAGCCTAGAATGCAATTAATGACTAAGGCTCAACGAATTTAGTACTACAATTGATAACAAACTTGAGAAGGAAAAAAGCATAAGCTATACTGAAACTAAAACCTAATCAAAAAAAAATTTGCTGCATTATTAACCGATAAATGATTAAGAATTTACGTGCTGGTATCATCCTTTTGAGTAATCGTAGAAAACGATAACGCAAAGAAAGTGAAAATTACGTGGTATGTTCCTACTCCGCCACCATAGGTAGAGTTTGCTCACAACAGGGCTTGTATATACTCTATTGTTATCGTTAAATCCTTAACAGTATCGTACCATATCTTAGCGGGTATACGACCAATAAGAGCATTTGAAACAGAAGTGGCCGTAGATTGGCTTACCTCAATAGGATCATCTCGTCCTTTTTGCCAAGTAACTACTACAGCACTGTCACTTCTTGGTAGGCATGTTACTTCTGATGTTTGTCCATACACCAAAACCTGATCGATTGGTGTCTTGAAAAAGTATAGTTTTTCTAAAATGAGTCATAAAAATGTTAATTCATGGTTAAAGTCATAAATTTTGTTTATTACAATCAAAGCGATTTATGCTTACCATATGCTGTTATATTGTAACTGTGAGTATATGTGATGCCGTCAACTTGAGCAACACACTTGTAAACGCCAGACATTGGCTTGGTTATGCTCGATATGTAAAGATTGATCCTGTCGCTCAGTTTTTCTGTGTATATGTTTGAACTTGTACCTGGTCTTATGAAAACAATTTACTTTAGGCTAGTGTATGTCGTAGAATTGTGACATTTTTTACATTTTGTTTACACAAACGCGTGTTTCTATATTCAAAAATGACCTTTCGTCGTAACTTTGCCAGAATATTCGCTAAGTAGGGGGCAGGAGTTTAAGTTAAGTACAAAATTACTGTCAGGATTGTTGTAGTGTTGTGATTGGTAGCCAAAAGGTTAAGAGATAACCGTGAGAGTGTCACAAGGTATAGTAAATAAGTCACAAGATATGACCACAAGATTCTTGGTACATATGCAATTTATAAAATTATTTAGGAAATTCTATGCCCTTGTGGAGTACCAGTTACAACTTCTGCTTTCAGTCTCCATTACTTGATCAATTCGATTTACTGCCATCAGATCGAGTTAGACACATATACCAAGTTCTTTGATCATTAAAGAATTAGAAATGTGAGTGACTTTCAATGCCTTAATCATTGTAGACGGGTGGACATAATAAAAGCATGTTAAAATATTGACTCGATGAAAATTATCATAAGCTTTTATGAAATATTTGAGATCTTAATGATATACATTTGAAAGGGTTAATGAAAAGACATTAACAAAGATTGATTACGCAATAAAGTAACCCATATTAATAAACACAGCTCCTGGCATAGTCTATTAATAGTACCGAATGGATATTGACAAGTATTTATTGCATACCCCAACGGTTCAATGGGCTGGTCGTTATTGTCCAGCCATCTTAAGTTGTTAACATTGGTGTCGGGTTCAGTGCACTGGCATTCCTGGTAGAAGGAACTGCCGGTTGTTTTACTGATGATTTGATGCTCGTTGGTACGAAAACATGCTTGGCAATCTGTGAAAAAAAGAGAACCAAATTACAGATTCAATCGTGTTTAACCGGCAATCGCGATAGTGTTTATTTGTAATTGATTTTCATCCAATGTCGGTGATGAGTTGGTGTGGTAGGTGAGCCTTGGTGGCTAACCTACCATCATGTTCTAATGTTCCGAAGTGTGATTTAAAACATTATAATAACACTACTCTGACAGATATACAAATATTTAAAATGTGAAAATAAAAAAGGATTGAAGAAAAAAAAAATAATACACCTTATACGGCGCGATAGTTTTCTACGAACTTCATCACAGTAAAGATTGAAAGAAAACAGGGGAGAGGAAGGCCTCGACGCGCTTACTTCGACGAATTATAAGATATTCAAATAGTGCCGTATCGTATCGGAAAATCTAATCCAGACATGAAAATAGAAAATATTGTCGAGTTCTCCGTAGCCAAGAATTTAGTCCATATATATGTAATGAAGATGAAAGCCACTGTCTTATCACTCGGTAGTTAAAAATAGAAATCAGGCTATATATTCAAGTCGGTTTATTACAAGAACTACGTACCTTATTACACAGCGTCTCGGAGTCATGTGACCTTTTGTTACTAAAAATGCTGTTTTCGTAGTACGATGTATCGCTTTTAGTTGACTTTTCAAAACTTTCAAGTAATCGGTAGCGCCATACCAACAAAACTGTATTATCGCACTATGTCTATAATTACATATAAACAAATATTATCCATAAGTGACCTAAACAGTATGACAGTATGCCTAATTCAGAGATTTTTATACGTAGGTGGCCTACTAATTTGTACAGTGCATACAACATTTGTTTCACTGTCGTAATTTGTAATTGTAATAATTGTAGGGGTGGTATATATAAAAAAAAATCATTTAGGTACACAAATCAGATAAAACATGCTATTTCTTACACGTGTATAACAATAATATCATAAAACAATCCATAGTGCGAGTAACTAATAAAATTGGTATTTTACAGGTTAAAATTTATACAATAAATCTACTTCAACAAAACTACAGATATTTAATATAATATTTTTATATTAACCTCGTAGAATGTGTCAGCATAATTGAAATACAAAGCCAAAAAGTTCTATTACCAAAAAAAATCCAAAGCCTCTGGTTATATAAGTACTTAATAAAAATATAAAGAACACAACGTAAGCCATTCCAATATTTCTAGACGCTCACAAAATCTCTAACTAATTATTCGCTATTGTTCCTTGGCTTATTACTTTTGATTTATTTATTTATTTATCGCTTATTGTATTCGTAGTTCTCCATCTGAAAATCGTTGAAAGCTTTCGAGTACGTTTTTAAGATTACTAACTATGTCTGAAGATTCTCAGTAATGATTCATATCATTTTTATTACTTGATTTTTATTAGATTTAAACTCTATTACTAATTTCTAACCGTCCAACCACTTGTGGTACCTTTGAAGGGCTGCCTACGAACCATTATAGGCAGCTGGTTGAAATATATACATATATTTATAGAAACATACAGTGTGTCTTATGATTTTTGCCTCGAGCTCGCCGGCGAGCTCGGTGTTTGATCACCTTTGATTACCGCACACCTGGGTATGTTACCGTGACGACTTGCGTATAACGCTAAAGCTGCCAACGTAATTGCTGCAATAGGGTCATCCGGGTCGTCCAATTCCTGCCGTGGTCAGCGACGGGGAGGTTTAAACCTTGGGTCGGATGAGGCAGTCGAATAGTTCGCTGCCTGGACAACTAGAGGGTTCGGGTGTGGGGGGCTCGATCAAAGTATCGGTGGGCGCAGTCATTATTGAACTGCGCTAAAGAGGGAAAGTTTAGATCGCAATGCAACTCGGTGTTCCGTAAATACCACGGAGCATCGGTTGCCTTGCGGTTTTGGATGACTTGGAATTTATGTAGGTGGGCCTCGCTAGCATAACTAAACACTACTGAAGCGTATGTCATGATGGATCGCATGCAAACAGTGTAAAGTGTTTTCTTATTTTTAAGAGACAGTTTACTCTCTTTACAAATTAAGGGACCCAATACAAAGGCCGTCCTGTTACGGACAGTTCAGGACCATGCCGCCCATCTAGTAGTAAGCGTCACGCCTGTCCATTAAAGTTGTAGTTTCACCTTCTTCAGTCATCTTGATACTGCAATGTAAAGTAGAATGAGTGCATGCACTGCGCTCATCATTCCCAGACGTCAGTCCTAATGTCTCATTCGCCCAGTATTTCACTTGCTACAGTATAACCCCTTAACACAGTGTTTGCACACTACTGCCTCAAGGGAGGATATCTGAAACTGCAGTGGTACCCACTGGGACAGACTCTTGATATAGAGGCCTCCTATACAAATAGGTACACCTTACTAAACACACATTTAAAAAAAAATTACTGATTGACATTAGCATTATTAATTGCATTTTTCTCCGTACATGTGTATCTCAACACTCATATAAACGGTGAAGACACACAAAACGAAACCATCAAAGGCGAAGCTCTGAACATGTTTATTTTTTACTTCGTGGAATAAGTAAAGCAAAATAAAACTATTACACGGAAGCGGAACTTTCTTCTTACCTAAATAATTTCTAGGAAACGTAGACAAAAAAGTTTCCCGGGAGTGAACCTTATTTAACTTTGGTAGAGAGTGCCTTGTCAGGAACAGTCACGTCGGATCCTGGCATACCTAATCTTTTACTTATTCAACTTTATATAAGTCCATTTACCGAATCTCTTGAGTTTACTGCTGATAGAAGCTAATTCTAACTTTTGCCTTGACTTCGTTAAACTTGGTTGAAAAATCTAACCCACTTCTAAAAGTAAACCGAAGTTAAACGAGCCAAGAAAAACAACAAAAATTGCATAGTTCAAGTGTTACACATTAGATATAAGTATAGGACTGACAGGTACCTAAGTAAATAAATTAGACATAAAACTCTATGCTTGGCCATTGGATTGATCCTGCAGTTTTTGAGACCTATACATTTTCAAAAATACCAATTTCCAAATTATGTATTTATTCATGTTCTTAGGTTTTTTTACCGGCGGTATCCCTTTATCAACAAAATACTTCGAACTATATTCAACACTACAGCTACTACAATAAAAGCATTTAGACAACCTTAAAATATAAGTCATTGCAGACTCACAGGCAGTCCAAATGCTCCAGCCCACTACCAGTTGGCAGCGTGCCCAGCATGCTGGCAGCATTGAGCCGTTGAATTGCAATGCTTATTCGTTGAGCCAAATAGGTCTTAGGAGCACTAAGGAAAGTCGCTAATTGTATACAAAATACGCACCACGATATACAACTCTTTAGTTAAATCACAGCTGGAATATCTAGTCGAAATCTGGGGAACAGCTTCAAAAACTAACTTGGATCCCTTACAAAGAATACAAAATAAAATAATTAAAGTCCTATTCCATTATCACTGTCTTACACCAACAACATTATTATATGAAAATACTAAACTTTATAATATCAAACCAATATACACATATAACACTTGCATTCTCATAAAAAATATCATAACTCAATCAATTCACTCAAACATTCAGTTCACACCACACATAAATACACACAATTTAAGGAATAAAAATAAATTAAGATTGATAACACCGCGTACTAACTATGGAAGAACAACATTATTTGAAGGAGCAAAGCTATACAACCAGTTACCAAATGAAGTGAAAGAATGTGAAAATATTAACGCATATCGAAATAAACTTAAGCAATATATAAATAGCTCGTTAAATAAGTAATGCCTACCAAGCCAGAGGACTCATTTATAAATCATATTTAAGAGAATCTCATTGTAAGTGAACACTAGTTCTTATGAGAAATAAAGTTCTTTAAACCTAAATAGGTGCCAGCATTTTGATCACATGTCGCATCGACCAAGCGCTATGATAAGTTTTGGAAAATACGATGAGTTCCCGGTCCCCACGGACCCAACATCTCTACACAAAACGGCTAAAATATGTATACCGAGGTTAGCATACTTGCGGCGATTGAGTTGCTCCGCTGAAGTAGTCGCGGCGCCAGCCCTTACGTTGGTTTCAGAAAGATGTGACGGCGCTAAAGTGCCTACGCATGTAGCATCCCATACTAAGGGCTGCCCTAACTTCCACGGAACCAGAGTCATGCCGTCAGGTCTTTTACCATCATCACGCAACAGACCATGCAATTCGAGAATAGCTGCAACATTAGTGCTGGTAAAAGCCCGGCGAATGATATCGTTAAGGCTGGTGTGGCGGGAAATTCGACCAGCACTTTGAGAACAGGAGAGGCCATGGTGATCGAGTTGATCAACTGCAGTACCCCACTGGTAGTGCACCAAACCCATTGCACCCAAAAATTCCCACACAGAAACAGCGAGAATACTAGGACGATTTGTGATATTAGTACACGTATTTAAAATATATTTCCCTGCTTGCCCGCATAGGTACCAATCCCACTGTTTTTTATTTTAGTTTCACATTTTTGGGAATTCAGTATTTGGACAAGCCAGATATACTACATCAAAAGAGCCGAAAGGTGGTGCAAGAGTTTTACCTACTAATTTGTATGTACTGTGTCCTGAAGACAAAAAATCTAGAAATTTTGCGTATTATGCCTGCCAACCTCACAGGGAGGGATAAACTATATTTTTTAATTATGTATATATATATTAATTATATTTTTTGCAATTTTTATTTATTAAAATATTTATATGTTACGTTTTTGTTTATTGCCCCCGTACATACTGGGAAGCCAAGGTAAGTTATCATAGGCATGCTGATTAATAAATTATATTTTATTAAAAATATGTCTCATCAAGTTATCTGATGGGCGAAGGTCGATAGGCGAAGGTCAACAGAAAATCTCACATCTGAAATCCAACTTTTGAGAGTTTTATAACTATGTCTTTAATTTATATTAGGTGGACTGCCTGCGATGTTCATTTCAACAATGCTTGTTTTATATATTTAAATACTTGGAATTAAGGTTTAAAAATAAACTCATTTGAAAATGTGACTAAGGATTCAACGAAAGAGAGATCCGTTGCGGTTCAGTGCACGTTCTCAGACAAGATCAAAGTGTGGACCGGATTGTTGCTAACTGAAAAGAGACACGGAAAGGCAAAACTTTTCAGAGAACTGTCCCACAATTATTAACTGTTTAAAAATCCTTCTAGCGTTTATTGCTTTTGAAGTGTCTATTTTTTCTTAATAATTTTTAAAATTTTATATAGAATAACAGTTTATTTTGAAGAAATACTATCTTAATATTCTAAAAGGAAGTTTAATGTTTGAATAATCATCACCACCAGCCAGAAGACATCCACTGCTGAACAAATTCCTCCCCCATAGAATGCCACAAAGAACGGCTATTAGCCGCTTGTAGTCATTGGCTACCCGCGACTTTCACGATGTCGTCAGTCCACCTAGTGGGAGGCCTACCAACTCTAGAATGTTTAAACTCTTAATGTGTTTGAATAATAATCATAACCTATTATTTTATGCCAACAATTTATATGTATAACTAAACAATTCATTGTTAACGAGTTAACTCTTACTTGTTGGTGATGCATCAACGACGTTTTGATCTAAACCATAAACAAAATATATTATAAAATATTTCTATATATGATTGCAAGCACTACTACGTACTAAGCAAAAATCACATTTACAGGTTTTTATAGCACATTTTTTTTTACCTAAGGCGGGAACCGACTAAAAAATCTATGTATATATGAAATTTTGGTAATACTGTCAATGCTGTTTGTGAGGTAGTGAACCATTTATTTTAAAACAACATGAGCGTAAATAAAACTTCGTTTCATTTTATCGAGTAATACGAGCATTAATGTATAATTTTGTCTTAACGTAATGTTTTTGGAGTAACTAGATAAATGAGCTGGGAAACGAAAATATAGTTTAACTTAATGTCAGTTGTAAATTTAGGAAAAAACCTACTTCGAGTCAGTTTTAGTCACTTCGGCTGTTCGGAGAAAATCCTCAAAATTTATGTTTCTACAACGTTTTATCCGGTTATAAGAGGATAAGATTCACATACCTTTCTTTGTTGAATGATGTCATACCACAATGAAGCATATTAAAAAAAGAACCCTTCAGATTCATTCATTCATTCAATTATGTAACTAAACACTGCGAAGGAAAGTCATTCATTTAAAGTGGGCAGATTTAACCCTTGTAATCGGACACCGGTACATACCGAAATGCAAGCAATCTGGTACCACAGATTATTTCATATTTGACATCATTGTCTATTTTAGGACAAGATGACGGCTAGTTACATTTTACGAGGAATAAACTGAAAGAATGAGCAGCGGCTGGTCTTTGTGGTAAAATGCTATAAATCATGGCTCCATGGTGAGAACATACCTACTTAGTCACTACAGATGTATGGAATGCGAGGCCGAAATAATTAAAAGTGTTTTTATGTTGCGTGGAGAGAGCCTTTGATACAGTGCTAGATAATTGCTCGTGTTTGTTATTACAATAATATCATTATTAAGTATTGTAAATGCAAAAGCTTGTGTGTGCATTTGTTACCTATTGATTCTGAACAACATCTTGATTCACTGATTAGTATCAAAGGAGCGTGATGCAATAAATAAATGATTTAAAGTATAAAATCAGCTTAAAACTAGATATTATTAATTATATTGTCATATCATAGATGTGTTGTACATGAAACAGACATTGTGTAGATAGACAAATCTCTACATATATTTTTAAAGACAATGAAGATTTTAAATAGGTGGACAAGATATTGTATACATTATTTATACAATATTCTAAGGCAAGTATTGAAATTATTCCTTCGCCCTTCTTATTTTAGTGTTTTATAAGTCTACTGCATAAAAAATCTATTTTCACTCACTCACAATACTGGTCACTATCCACAAGACTTGCAATTACCGTGTCATTGAGGTAATGTCATATAATTACTTATCTATATTGGAGTGTTGCCTAAAAACCGATTTTGTTGAAATTTAAATATGTCCACTTCTCAAATATGTCCTACTACCTATCAAAAAAGCACCATAAAATCAATTCATAACTAGCGGAGTAATTGTGTAATAAACAAACAGTTGAACTGAAAACCTCTTCCTTTTTGAAAGTAGTTTTAAAATGCGCAAGAATGAGCCATTAATACAAATTTACACGAAAACAATTATTGCCTTGGTGAAAAAAAAATTACTCTCATTTACTATATATGTTTTATATCAATGCATGGTTTTATTCTAAAAAAGGAAACAATCGACGATACGGCACATCGTAAAGCCATGGGAAACCGTTCGCACCCCTTAAATTATCTGTTCGTTAGCGGAAAAGCATTGGAAGTATCGCAATTCTCAAAGATTTAATGTTATTACTCCCTAGTGTGGAAATTAGCACATGGAAAACATCTACAGGGGAGCCCTTTCGAATTCCATTTTTATTGAGCATCGATTTTACCTTCTGATACAGCGAATTATATTCAGGAAGATTGGTTGTTGGCCTTTATTGATGCCTCGTCTAAATTCACACTACATATTTGTACATTTGTTCTATTTGTGTTTAGTATATAAAAAAATATGGTAGTTCTGCAAGTCGGTTAAAAAGGATGAGGTACTCAAATCGTCTGCGTTTTTTTATGTTTTTTACCCCATTACTTTTGACTTGAAGAACCGATTTTAATGATTCGTATTTAATTTGAAAGCTAATGCTTGTCATGTGTCCCATTTAAATTTCATCAAAATCGGTAAAGCCGTTTTTGAGTTACACTATAATAATTGAAAAATCGTGATTATATAGCCGTTGACAGTGAATGACAATTGATCCCGTAAGTAGCAAGGGTCACTAAAATAAGTGATTTTTTTAAATATAAAATGTAACTGGTTTTACACTCAAAAGTGTGAAATAACTTGTTGAAGTCGGTACCATGGGCACAATATTCTGATAATAGGTACTTTTGAACTACCATGGTACCGACTTCAACAAGTTTATTCACACTTTTTTTGCATGGTGGTAGGGCTTTTGCGAATGCCCGCCTGGCTAGCTACCACCCTCAAGTATAAAATTTGTCGCCAAGCACCTACCGGTGTGTTCCGGCAGCTGTCCTTGAGAGCCAGTAATTCTAGGTTATCCTGAACAACATCTTCGACCACATCATCACTTACCATCAGGTGAGATGGTGGTCAAAGGCCAACCGACCATGCATAAAAAAAAAAAAAAAAAAAAAAAACTTTTGAGTGTAAAAGTTGTTTCCATTTTTAGGTTAAAAATAATGATATCGTATATTAATAATATACCTAACATTGTCAAATAGATCCGCGATATTCCTTGTTATTTGCAGACGATAACTTTCTATTTTTAAGTAGATACAAAAGGTAGCAAACTGGTATCAGTAAATAATGTGAGACTTGCTGCATCTGACGTTCGTAAAATAAGACAATTAACGGATGTAGCTACACTTTTGCTAGTTTATTTTCCCATATTTCCACGGTATTGTATAGATATATCATACGACATTACGCTATGTTGTGGGGAGCAGCAGCTGATATAGAGCCGAGATATAGGGCCGATTGCCAAGCGAGCGATTCGTGCTATATGAAATGGATTATTATGAATTTCTGAGGTGACACTAGTAATAGAGGTAAAATACCGGGGCCAGGTTTTATACAAATAAAATTCTTTCATAAGAAATTGTGCGCGATTTTATTACAAAATTCCTAAAGATATTACAGTTTTCACAAAAAGAGACTTCAAGCTGCATAGACTTCCAGTCAAGGATATAAAGAAAAAGTTAATAATATTGGTATTACAAGGCACAGAGTTTATTTATTAAAAATGGTTGAGATATTTTAACTAAACTATGCCATGGCTAGCTGTTTCAGCCGAAACTTGCATCTTAATTACATATTTTTAATTTTGCGGTAAAAAGAACAACATCCGTAATACATATGTCCAAGAACACGCAGATAGGTTAAATTTAACCTTTGAAAAAAAAAAAAACTCAATCTGCCGCACCTAATTTATATTGCTGCAGGGGATAGCTAACTACATGATGAGTATGAATGGAACAATTAGATGGGTAATGGTAACCCGTTCAATATTTTCTAACTAAATTATTATATATATAATCATTTAGTTATAAAAAATCTCTGCCGTAGTACTACGGCAGAAATACGATAATGTGTCGATATAAAAATCAAATTTTCAAATTTCAAATTAATTTATTTTTCGTGCTATATGAAATGGATTATTATGAATTTCTGAGGTGACACTAGGAATAGAGGTAAAATACCGGGGCCAGGTTTTATACAAATAAAATTCTATCATAAGAAATTGTGCGCGATTTTATTACAAAATTCCTAAAGATATTACAGTTTTCACAAAAAGAGACTTCAAGCTGCATAGACTTCCAGTCAAGGATATAAAGAAACAGCTGTTATTACAATATTGTTATTACAAGGCACAGAGTTTATTTATTAACCATGATTGAGGAATTTTAACTAAACCATGCCATGGATAGCTGTTTCAGCCGAAACTTGTATCGTAATTACAAATTTTTAATTTTGCGGTAAAAAGAACAACAATTGTAATATATATGTCCAACTACACGCAAATATGTTAAATTTAACCTTTGAAAAAAAAAACTCATTAAGCCGCACCTCATTTATATTGCTGCAGGGGATAGCTAATTACATGATAGTGTGACTGGAACAATTGGATGGGTAATGGTAACCCGTTCAATATTTTCTAACCAAAATATTATTTATATATATTATGTATATTATTTGCTTATCTATAATGGACGTTGTAACCGATCTAAAAATATCGGTTAACTTAATAATAAAAAATTTCACTAAATACTAATTTAAATCAGCGCGCCATCTGTAGGCAAACGACCAAACGTCTATCTAAATTCCATATGAAGTTAGAAAAGACCTATAAAGCGATAAGCTTAAATACCTTTGCCGAGCGCTGAGGTAGTTCAACGACTCGCCAATAGGGGTCGCGTATACAATCAACAATGATACTCTCGTTCTTATAATACCGTCTTCTTCTTCCTGTATCTCCGGTCAATTCGACTTTTATATTGACAGTTAAAACAAATGTCAATCCAGTCTGTCAGAAAATACCATGATGGTGGTTTTTGAGTTCCGCTAGAGGAACGTTGCATTTTAAATATTTTCAAAATCAAGTGCAGTCATTGGCTTTGCGACGACAACGGTTTTGAGGCCTTTTGCATTACCATATATGGTAGCGAAATGCGCCTCGAACATCCGCCCAATTTGATGTCTTTCCTCGAAGAGGAATCGGCATCACTTCGCCACCAGCCACCGACTGTTCAACTCGAATTAAATCTCTACGTTTGAAAGTTGTTACTAAGACTTAATTAAAATATAACATTAATCTTCAGAATCCCCAGACACTGGGTAAGTTTGTGTTTTGAAGTGAAAGTGTACTTGACCACCCAAAATTCTAACCTTATTTTTCAACATTGGTATGTACTCTCATCGTAATTTTCTGTATATTTTATTAGGTGTCTTACATGCTAACTCTCTTGTGTAACCTTTGTATATTTTTCTGTGATTTTATGTGCTTTTCTACTTGTGTTCTCTTTTTACGCCCTTCTGGCAAACTTCAAAGGGTGTTGCTGGTAGCTCGCAATTCACGAGGTACCTAGGCTAGTCCCTTTTGCTCGGTAGTGAACGGACCTCGTGGATTGTGCGCATCTTTACCAGCAACATACCTACTTGGCCCTTCTGGCATTCTGAGCGGCTGGTGGTTCGCATCCGCGAAGGGCCTAGCTAGTCCCTTTATGCTCGGTAGCGGAAGCCTTAGCGGATGCGAATTCTTCACCAGCAGCACTACTCTTTGGCCCTTATGGCATACCTCTTGTTTGCTGGCGGGCCACATCCCTAAAGGCCCTCTGCGAGTCCCTAATATGCTCAGTAGCAGAGGGACAGTGGACCCACCAGCTCAGCATCTCACTGGACCCATTGTGACCGGAAACATCTAATTCCAGGGTTCAAGTACAAGGCTGAACTTCAAGTACAAGGCTGAACTTCAAGTACAAGGCTGAACTTCGAGTACGAGGCTGACCTATTAGCAGGACACAACCGCTGAACTCCGGCCGTCCTCTGACCTCCAGCACCGACCGCGGCCAAAACGTCTCTACAGCACCTAGCTGGGACAATTCTACCGGCGCGGCGGTGTGGAGCCGAGCCCTGCACGGCCGACCTGCTGCTGAGCATCAACTCGGATACTAGCGGACCGGAGCTAAGTCCTTAACAAGGAAGCTTGCCAAAAATTGCCATACCTGTCTGAGATCCACGACCCTTTCTCTTGATTATACTTTATACTGTACTCTCTCTTCTTTCTCTTATGCTCCCTTCTACCCTGAGTAGGTAGGTAGGTGACATTGGCGCCCATACAAATTAGGATCAGACAGGTTGGTTTGGCAAACTTTCTTGGGTGTGGCTCTGCCATACTTGCTTTGTAATTTTTATACTGTGTCTTATTGTGTTCCTTTTGTGTGTGTTATTTATAAGTTGTGATTGGCCCTGTGCTGGCCCGGGGCCTGAGAATAAGCCGGCTGCAGCTCTGCATGTCGTAAGAGGCGACTAAAAGACAATCGGGTTATACCCAGGTGGTAGGAAATCCACCCATTATCGTCTTCAACGAACTTGTTTTTTTTCTAAAATTAAATTTTAGTTTTTTTTTACAACATTGCAATTTTTAATTAATTTTTCTTAAATAATATCTAATATTCTGTTTCATAACCTCTCTTCAGCTTATAAATAGCACACACCTCAATTTTAATTCTACCCACGTGTTTTTTTCATCTGGAAAAAATTGTACCCTCTAAAATATTTTTTTATTTGACCTTGTATGACACTGTTGTCATTGGGTATATAGGTCAAGTATACTTTCACTACTTCAAACATGAGTCTACAACTTAACTTTTTATCTCTGCAAAAGGCTGAATTAGCATATGAAGTGGCACTGCGTGGTGGCTCGCATACTGAATCTGTTCAGGATTTAAGGAAGCAGATTGTGAAACTATCCAAAGACATGCCTTCTGAGGATATATTGGAGTCACACCTGGACCCTGAGGTCGATATAAGTGAACTCAAGGAGTCAATGACAAAAGCAAAAAACAACATTGCTCTCCTCAAAACTAAATTTGAAAAAAATCTTTTTTTAAGAACAGAAGTTTTAATCAACCATATGAACTATAGGTTGATAAGAATAAGTGCATCCAATAGTGAAGATTTTAAGTCGGTGTCTTCTAAACTAAATTCTCTTAACAAGGACTTACAAATCTTAAAAACTATGTTACCAACTTCACAACCTTCAACTAGTAATCAACCTGAGACTCCCTTAGAGCAACCTGTGCTATCTGTAACTTGTGAAAGAAATTCAATTTTCTCTGATATTAATAAACTTAAATTTAATGGCAAAACTTGTGTCCGTGCTTTCATACAAAAGGTGGAAGAATATGTGCAATCTAGAAACATTTCTTATGAAAAAATTTTAACTCACTCATATGACATGTTCACTGATGAGGCTCTCCATTGGTTCCGCTGTGTAAAAGACAATGTGAAATCATGGAGTGAATTAACTACTTTATTAAAATCAGACTTCAGCATTACTGACTATGATTACAGGCTGATGAATGAAATAAGGTCTCGTACACAGGGAGAGCGAGAAAATATCACTATTTATGTTGCAATAATGCACGGTATGTTCTCTCGACTCGACAGACCCTTAACAGAAGAAGAAAAACTTGAAATTCTCCTTCATAATATAAGGCCAACTTATGCTAGTACCTTAGCTGCTTCTCCTGAAATACAATCTGTTGATGCTCTTAAAGCTATATGCAAAAATTATGAAAGTATTCAGTCGCGTCTGACACAATTTCATGAGCCCCCTCAATGCACTTCACAAACATTGGCTCCAGAATTTGCTTATTCTAAAGCCAGTAGCTTCACTACACCCCAGTACCGTAATAATAATAATTATAACTCTGACTATAATAAAAAATATGATAATAAGTCCTACAAAAAAAATCATAATAATAATAATAATTTTAAAAGAGTAGCTGCTGTAACAGTGCAAGGTAATTACGCCTTCGCTTGTCCTAGATGTAGGTCAAATTCACATGAGCTAAAACATTGTAAAGAACCTAAAACGATACTATGTTTTGGCTGTGGCAAAAAGGATGTACGACGACCTGACTGCACTGTCTGCAATCGCAATAATAATAATCTACCTAAACCAAAAAACTAGGCAATTTGGATTGCCGAGACAAGTCTAGTAATTTAACTTCTACACAGTCTGACTGGAAAGACTGGCTAAAAACTATTTCTAAATTTTTTTCTTGTTATACTGTCTCGTCAATCCGGAATGAAAAACTTAATAGCTTACGCCCTTATGTAAATATAAATGTGCTCTCTCACTCCATAGTAGGTCTCTTAGACACAGGTAGCAGTATTACAATTCTTGGTAATAACTCTCATATTAAATTTCTTGACTCGGGATATCAACTTCACTCTTCCAGTCCTTTGCAACTTCTTGCAGCTGGAGGTCAAAACATGACCGCCCTAGGTTATATGACCTTACCCTTTAATTTCCAAAACAAATGTCATGCCATGAACGTACACATCGTTCCTGAAGTTCAAAATGAACTTATATTAGGCATGGACTTTTGGAGAACTTTCGAACTCTTCCCGGGTCATCTTGAGGACATCATTCTTAGTCACACTGATGACTGCCAACTGGCTAACGTCTCCCTTGACGACAAGCATCTGCATGCTTATGAATATCTTTCGGTCGCTCAAAGGGAAATCGCTGACAACATGATAGCTCAATTCCGAGATATCTCTTATGAAGAACGAGGTCTGGGTCGAACATCTCTCATCACACACACCATAGACACAGGTGATACCCCTCCAATTCGTCAGAGATATTACAGAATGTCTCCAGAGAAGCAAAGACTGTTGTGCGAACAATTAGACCAGATGCTTGCTGATGATGTGGTTGAACCCTGTGAGAGTCCTTGGTCCTCTCCAGTACTTTTGGTTCCTAAGAAGAATGGTGAGCTTCGTTTCTGCCTAGACAGTCGAAAACTAAACGCTGTCACCAAAAAGGATGCCTATGGTTATAGGCATCCTTTTTGGTGACAGCGTTTCCCTACATATCTGAAATTCTGGATAACCTCAGGGACGCTAAGTACCTGACCAGCATCGACCTTTCCAAGAGTTTCTGGCAGACCTTGATAAGACCAGAAGATCGTTGTAAAACGGCTTTCTATATCCCAGGCCGAGGTACATTTCAATGTAAATCTATGGCATTCGGTTTGACCGGAGCCCCTGCTACGCAGCAGAGACTGGTAGATTCCCTGTTCTGCGGTCCTGAATTCGAAAACAAAACATTTGTTTTTGTTGACGATATCATTTTAGCAACCTCCTCCTTTGAATCACACATCACCCTACTCAAAAGAATCCATGAGAAACTAAAACATGCAGGTCTTACCATAAACTTCACTAAAAGTCTATTTTTCCGAGAGAAATTGAAATATTTGGGTTATGTTGTGGATTCTAACGGCCTACATGCCGATCCTGATAAGGTAGCACCCATAGTAGACTACCCCTGCCCTAAAAACTGGAAAGAGGTACGCAGATTTATTGGTACTGCCTCTTGGTACCGTAGGTTCATACCAAACTTCAGCTCCTTAGCAGCACCACTCAATAAACTTACTTCTCAGGGTAAGAATGCTCCTCCATTTGTCTGGACAGAAGAAGCTAATGCAGCTTTCCTAAAGCTCAAGGACTGCTTAATCTCTTCACCGGTACTGTCTTGTCCGGATTACTCTCAACCTTTCCAAGTCCACACAGACGCCAGTGACTACGGCGTTGGTGCTGTCTTAACTCAAATCATCAACGGTGATGAAAAAGTCATTGCTTATATGAGCAAATCTCTATCAGCACAAGAGCGTAACTACAGCGCCACTGAGCGTGAAACTCTTGCTGTGCTTATAGCTCTGGAACACTGGAGATGTTATCTAGATAACGGTCTCAAATTTCTGGTCTATACCGACCACGCCTCTCTCAAATGGTTCTTAAACCTTAACAACCCTACTGGTCGATTGGCTAGGTGGGGGGTGCGTCTATCCGCATTTAACTTCGACATTAAATATAGGCGTGGCAAGGATAATGATGTTCCAGATGCCCTTTCGAGAGCTGTGCCTGTAGCAGCAATTTCTAGTACCACCCAGACTCCTCTAGTAACATCTGACCCTTGGTACTTAAATATTTTAAATGGTTGTCAGACCTCTCCTATGTCTTATCTAAATTACAGGGTAACTGATAATAAGTTATACCGCTATATGAAAACTCTAAACCCCTTGGCGCGTGAATTTGAGTGGAAAGAGGTCGTTCCTAGCGAATCTAGGAGGGACATCATGCATAAATGCCACTCTGAACCCACAGCAGCACATTTAGGAGCTTTCAAAACTTATAGGCGGATAGCTCTCAGTTATTTCTGGCCAAGTATGATGAAGGATGTAACTAACTTTGTCAGTAACTGTGACACATGCATAGCTCATAAACATGCTAATCATACTACTTTAGGACTGATGGGCCGACCCAAGCAGTGCTCCCGTCCATTTCAAATGATCAGCATGGATCTAGTAGGACCTTTACCTACATCCACTAAACAAAATACTATGCTACTAGTTGTCACCTGTTGTTTCTCTAAATATTGTCTTTTGTTCCCAATACGCCGAGCTACGGCGGACGCCATTACTAAAATCGTTGAAGAACAAGTTTTCTTGTACATGGCGTTCCTACCACAATTCTTATGGACAATGGTAAACAGTTTGTTAGCAATAAATTGCAAAACCTATTTTCTCAGTATAAAATACCTAATGTCCGCTACACTCCTAAATATACCCCTCAGGTAAATACTGTGGAACGCTACAACAAAACTATTATGATAGCAGTCTCTACTTTCATAGAAAATGATCATAGATCTTGGGATTTGAACTTGCCAAAGATTCAATTCGCACTTAACACAGCAGTCAGTGAAGTCACAGGTTACACACCGTCATTCTTAGTATACGGTAGGGAATTAGTAACTTGCGGGTCCCACTACGTCGATTCCGACCTGACGGATGACTTAATATTTGCCTCTAGAGACGCATATGCTGAAAACGTCGGAAAATTGAGGAAAATCTTTGACCAAGTCCAATCATCTCTAATTAAATCTCATAACAAAAATTGTGGACCTTATAATCTTCGTCGCAAGAACCACGAATTTAATATTGGCGACATAGTATGGAAAAGGACTTATTATCAAAGTAATAAGGATAATAGGTTTTCAAGAAAACTTGCCCCTAAATACTTAAAATGTCGCATTAAAACTAAAATATCTCCATTAGTATATGAATTAACTGATATGCAAGGAAAAAACCTTGGGTCCTGGCATATCAAGGATTTTAAAATAAGTAAATACATATCCTAGTAATTATTTCACTTTCTTAACAATTGCAAATCTTTGTACTGAATAACTTGTTGTCGACTTAAAATATATAGAAATTCTCAAATAAAACCAAATTCATACTATGAATTAATTTATTAAAGCTTTAAATATACAATCTTACAACTAAAACGCATATTCTATGTATCTTAAATAACTAAAATATATTGGTAAATAAAACCAAACTCATAGAGTGCAACTTTTTAATAATCTCTTAAAATATTCTTATCTATATAGGAAAAATAAATCCTTATATACAACTAATCTTATAGGTAACAGTATCTTATATACTTCTGGTATTCTAATAACTGGTGATCCTTGCTTATATTGATCATTATTTATATCTTATATACAATGATGGCATAGGATATATTATAACTTAACTACAATGCATACAATGTACTACAGACTATACATCTTAACTTATTTACTGAATTAATTTAACTTCCTTAAATACTCTTTGTCACTCTCCACTTTCAAGGGAATAGTGTTATAACATGCTAAAATCATTCTTTTACGTGCCAGATGGTAACTCTTCAAATAGAGTGCGGTTGTACAAACACTTTAAAAACAAGCCTATTGTACTGAGCGGTGGATAACTCACTAAACAAGCCATTATCTAGAGCGGGTTACAGACTCTTAAAAGAAGCCTAATGTAAAATTTCCTTTTGTTTAACTTCTCTGTCTTAAAATTTAATTTTACTTAGGCAATTATGGAACTTATATTTAAAAAAATAATCCATGAATGTCTACTATAAGTACTTAACTTGACTATGTTCTAGTGTGTTATTCATACCTATAATGTAGCTAGCTGTTCATAGAAGTTAACTTCTGCAGCCTACAAATTCCATTCCTCTCAATATATTGCTGTCAATAATCGTTTCTTGGGATATCTAATCCAAACGATGGAGGGGAATTCTAGGAAATACTTAGGTGTGTATCTACACATAGACATAGTTAATAACTTAAGATCATATACTGGAGTTTCTGTAGCTTATATAAGATACTCAAAGTTAGGTCTTAAGTGAAGTATTTTTTTTTTTCTTAGAACTGCTCAAGGCTAGTGAATTTTTTTTTCTAGTAAAAAAATTCTTTCTTGGGTTGGGAGATATGTAACCGATCTAAAAATATCGGTTAACTTAATAATAAAAAATTTCACTAAATACTAATTTAAATCAGCGCGCCATCTGTAGGCAAACGACCAAACGTCTATCTAAATTCCATATGAAGTTAGAAAAGACCTATAAAGCGATAAGCTTAAATACCTTTGCCGAGCGCTGAGGTAGTTCAACGACTCGCCAATAGGGGTCGCGTATACAATCAACAATGATACTCTCGTTCTTATAATACCGTCTTCTTCTTCCTGTATCTCCGGTCAATTCGACTTTTATATTGACAGTTAAAACAAATGTCAATCCAGTCTGTCAGAAAATACCATGATGGTGGTTTTTGAGTTCCGCTAGAGGAACGTTGCATTTTAAATATTTTCAAAATCAAGTGCAGTCATTGGCTTTGCGACGACAACGGTTTTGAGGCCTTTTGCATTACCATATATGGTAGCGAAATGCGCCTCGAACATCCGCCCAATTTGATGTCTTTCCTCGAAGAGGAATCGGCATCACTTCGCCACCAGCCACCGACTGTTCAACTCGAATTAAATCTCTACGTTTGAAAGTTGTTACTAAGACTTAATTAAAATATAACATTAATCTTCAGAATCCCCAGACACTGGGTAAGTTTGTGTTTTGAAGTGAAAGTGTACTTGACCACCCAAAATTCTAACCTTATTTTTCAACATTGGTATGTACTCTCATCGTAATTTTCTGTATATTTTATTAGGTGTCTTACATGCTAACTCTCTTGTGTAACCTTTGTATATTTTTCTGTGATTTTATGTGCTTTTCTACTTGTGTTCTCTTTTTACGCCCTTCTGGCAAACTTCAAAGGGTGTTGCTGGTAGCTCGCAATTCACGAGGTACCTAGGCTAGTCCCTTTTGCTCGGTAGTGAACGGACCTCGTGGATTGTGCGCATCTTTACCAGCAACATATCTACTTGGCCCTTCTGGCATTCTGAGCGGCTGGTGGTTCGCATCCGCGAAGGGCCTAGCTAGTCCCTTTATGCTCGGTAGCGGAAGCCTTAGCGGATGCGAATTCTTCACCAGCAGCACTACTCTTTGGCCCTTATGGCATACCTCTTGTTTGCTGGCGGGCCACATCCCTAAAGGCCCTCTGCGAGTCCCTAATATGCTCAGTAGCAGAGGGACAGTGGACCCACCAGCTCAGCATCTCACTGGACCCATTGTGACCGGAAACATCTAATTCCAGGGTTCAAGTACAAGGCTGAACTTCAAGTACAAGGCTGAACTTCAAGTACAAGGCTGAACTTCGAGTACGAGGCTGACCTATTAGCAGGACACAACCGCTGAACTCCGGCCGTCCTCTGACCTCCAGCACCGACCGCGGCCAAAACGTCTCTACAGCACCTAGCTGGGACAATTCTACCGGCGCGGCGGTGTGGAGCCGAGCCCTGCACGGCAGACCTGCTGCTGAGCATCAACTCGGATACTAGCGGACCGGAGCTAAGTCCTTAACAAGGAAGCTTGCCAAAAATTGCCATACCTGTCTGAGATCCACGACCCTTTCTCTTGATTATACTTTATACTGTACTCTCTCTTCTTTCTCTTATGCTCCCTTCTACCCTGAGTAGGTAGGTAGGTGACAACGTGTATAAAGAATGTGATAAAAAAGAAGCAAGCAAAAGAGATACGACAATAAGTAAAAAATCCGTAGTACTACGGCAGAGATAAGTGTACACTGTCAGTATATCGATAATGTGTCGATATAAAAATACCGTACTCGTTAATATTTTCTCACTGTTAAGCTTGAATATAACTTTAACACCGTAACTATGACGACAAATTACGTTAAATGCCTGTTCATCCATTGTCAAATGCAGATTGGGTTACTGAAAACTCAACGTGACTGTTTGTCAACACTAATATCAAATCTCCGATTAAACGCCAATTAGGTACTTAAATTTTGGGTTTCCGAAAAGACTTTGTTTGTATGTCAACGGTTCTTCAAACTGGATCGTGCTGATTTCCCTAAATCAACCAATTATTGTAAAAGATACTTGAAATCGTATCTTCTAAAATGGTTTCAAAAATACCGTCTAGCAATGCTTTCTCTAATAATAACTGATAGGACATGACAGTACAAGTACAGAATTATAGTAAGTATGATTAACCCATAAAACATATATTACTACTACGTAAATACAAGTATATAATACTTTAACTTATACAATATACAAGTATATAATACTTGTATACCATACCATACTAAAGTTGACGTAAATATAGTGTTGCAGCTCATTCGTTGCTGATTAGGGATCTTTAACATCCTGATACCCTTATTAAACAAATTGCAGCTAAGTATATACTACCAACGATAACATTCCCAAGAAAGGTTACGGGCGGGCTCCTTCCAGACCCCAACCCTCTTTGAGAAAATACCTTTCGGTTAAGAAGGCTAAGATATAATAATAACAAATATTTTTAAAATATTATAAGAAAACATCAAATTAATAAAACACAGTGACAATTCCGCCGAATTTTCCTGCTAAGCCGACGTGACGTCACAAACTCCACACAGCCAAACCGGAAGAACCTTTAAAGATATGGATTAAAGCTCTGTTGTGCACCTGATGTGCAGCAACAACCAACTCATGTCGATATGAGCAGTGGTATTTTTGTATTACTGCGCAGGAGTTCCATGGTTAGAGTCTCACCGCAGACATAGAACATATAATAATACCCGCAGACTTACATTTTGCCGGCAGTGCAGTGCGATAGTTTTTAGAATGCCTGGTTCGCGAGTTGTTGGCCCTCAAGTAGAAAATCTGTCACCAATCTCTAATGGTGTGTTACGAAGGCTGTTCTATTCTAGGTCAAACAAAGAAGGGTTTACATTCTTCGACTACATCAATATCAATTCATCAATCGCTTACCATCAGATGAGATTAATGGTCAAAGCATAACCCATCAGCAGAAAAAAAACTACTATTCAGTTATTTACCTAAATCGACTTTTACGATTATCGGTCTCAGTAAGATTAGTAACGGCTGCGATGTCAAGAAATTATTTGGAATTGATTTTATGTCAAAACAAAAGAGACAACGCTATGCGTTAAAAAAGACTAAACACTAGGGAATTAATGAATATAATATTCAAACTTCATGTTTTCACAGATAAACAAGCATGCTAATCATGTGGTATGTAATTTTTAGTAAATAATAATTCCAGAAACCCTTTGAGAGTTAGTAGATTGTTAAATATGCAGTTATACTCGGTGCCAAATAGCATGGCAATATTTTTTTATATTTATGAGTTGTTTTGTCCTTGTAGGCCCTGTACCACGAAATTCTAGCGATACGAGTTTTATAAACTCGTCTATTATAGTTAACCAAATCGAGTTTCGACACGCGTACGAGAAACTGGCGGTAAATGTTATACAATAATTTTATGTTGGGACTTTAGCGTAGTTGATAAAATGAATGTAACTTGATAAGTAGAGACTTTTTATTATATAAAATTACTCAGTTAATTTTATTAGAATAGTAATAATATACATTTTACCTGCTATATGGGGACTATTAACCCAGTACGAGTACCTATGTCATATGTTGATATGCAACATTATGTTAGAAGAAAACAAGTGATTGAAACCAGGCTGTTAGCTTTAAGTAGGTGTTTAAATTCACGTTACAGTATGCAACTAAGTATTCTAAACCGTTTCGTCAGCCAAATAAATACGAGGAAAATACACCATGTTGGTAATTTCAACGTCAATATGTTAAAAAAAAGCTCGTCACTTTCAAACAAAATGAGGTAACGTAAATAAAATCGAACCCAGAGCGTAAAAATGCTAAGCTGATCGATTTATTTCAGTTATCTGGCAAACATACGATGGGAATATTATGCTGAGATGTAAATTATACATAATAGTGTGTGCTACAAATATTTTGAGGCAGAGACGTACATTTCTTTGATGTTTAAGTATATGCAATTGGAAAATAAACAAAGTTTTGTATTTGATTTACATTACCCGTAAAAATGATTTCATAAACATTTTTTGAGTGGAAAACGATGACTCAGTGTAATAACTAATAAGATTATTTAGTGATAAAAGTCAAGTCAGGGCCAAAGTGATCATTGTGGCTAACAATATTATTTTCTTTATTACCAGTTTATAAGCAATTTACAAATAAAGGCGAAAGTAAAGGCGAGTTTATTCGCTCGCACATTATATATTTAGTAAGAAGTGCGTGAGTTTGAATCAATAGATGGCATAGTGCCTAACTATATTATTGCCTAAACGAAGTTAGTTAGTGAATTAACTTGTAGTTATGTTTTAGTAGGCACAAATATCTTTTACTTTTATAATCCTTATTTGTAATTACTGCTCGAAGAAATGGACCACGAAAACGTTCGCACGAACTTTAAGAATAAATTACCCAAGTTCGGTAACAATCTAATCTGATACACCTTAATAAAAATTTGTCTAAAATCTCGGTATTTCAAAATTTCCAAATTGTCCCGGTTGTTAATTCTATCCTACTATAGCTAATTTTTTTTTTTTTTATTCTTTATAGGTTAGGCTTTAACCACTATCTCACCTGATGGTAAGTGATGATGTGGTCGAAGATGTTGTTCAGGCTAACCTAAAACTACTGGCTCTCAAGGACAGATTTTCTACTTGAGGGTGGTAGCTAGCCAGGCGGGCAATGCCCTATCACCATGCTATAACGACTGCCATCCTAAGACAACAACCGGGACAGACGGCTTAACGTGCCCTCCGAAGCACGGAAACGCTCATTAGTAATGTCACTAGCGGTCACCCATCCAACTCATGACCGCACGCGACGTTGCTTAACTTTGCTGATCGGTTGAGAACAGCAAGTAAACTTCGCTATGAGCGCTTCAAAAATGCATTTGAAACTTGGACTGCAAACTTCAAGACACGTATTGCAGGATATCTATATTAATTTCTAAGCTTAACAAGCTTTGTTTTCGCCGGGGAAGGTGCCTGAGTTGATGAGTCATACTGTCATGTTAGCTCAGTCAGTCAGAGCATACCCCGAGGGGTGGATGGTCGTGGGTTCGAATCCCGCCCATGACTATAATTTTTTCTCTCGTAAATTTGTAATTTTGTAACTTTTAGTCGTGGTTAAAAATAGAACAAAAGTATCACCAACTGTTGGGCCAAAACATCAGCTTCACAAATACTCTTAGCATTTACTCGTAAGTTTACCCAATAGGTAAAATTGTTTTAAAGTCGTACCTACCTACTCGAAAATTAACAAAGCAGTTTTTTAGGGTATTTGGCAAAGTATACCCTTTACCGAGACAGCAAGTGGCATATGGTGATACAGGCATAACCTACACATATTCGGGCGTAACTGTCCCAGCGCTACCTTGGCCACAACCTGTGCTAGATCTTCGAAATGTTCTATTTGCGCTTAAAGGAGTCAAATATGATTTCGTTTTGATAAACAAGTAAGTTTTTTTTAATCCTAACGTTGATAAGTAAGTATCTACCTATTCTAAACTTTCGTAGCTGCACCGAATATATTTTATAGTGGAGTACCATTTTAAAGGTATAATAGATATAGTATCTTCATTTCACATCACATAACACAAATCCTTATATCATTAATCCAGTGTAGGTGTAACCGAAAAGTAATATATATAATTTGGATTATAAATAATCCGAAGTATTCCTGGATATCTACATAATTATATGACTCATCAAATATATAGTTTTTAGTTTTTGCTTTTGTATTTATAATAATAATTTAATGTGATATTATTTTTTTTATGTTATAATTTAATCTATAAGTAACTACTGACAAAACATGAACGAATGTTGTCTGAAATAAAAATCTTTATTATTATTATTTTGTTGTTAAACCATTAGCCTTAAATCAATATAAGTCTTTATCTGTCTCCAAGCACCTAACAGTGTGTTCCGGTAGCAGTCCTGGAGAGCCAATGAAATTACGGGCACATGAGACTTAACAACGTATGTCTCAGTGTGAGGGGAGCAGTGCAATTCGTCACTTGAGACTAAATGCATCTGTTATAGACCGCTTAACATCAGATGAAGCCTGTGCTTGTTCCGTCACAATCACATTACAAAAATAAAAAAATTGGTAATAAAGCCAGCTTGATAGTCGGCAATACATTTTCAGTAGCTGGTTTCTTCAACGTAAGTAAGGGAACCTGTTGTACCAAGGACAGATTTTTACATATTTTTTTTTATTGTAATTGAACGTACTGTACACAAATGCTATTTTCATATATTGCGAGGTCAATTATTTGAATATAGACCAACAAAATATCAGAAATGTATATTTCATGCTTGTTTACAAGTGTCTAAGACTTAAAAATGGATAAATAAGGTACAGCTCACCTAGACGCATTGAGAATTTGGGCGTTAAACATAAATAGGTATATAGAGAAACTATTAACCTTTCTCTACTAAAATTGTTTTAGCCGGCCTAAGGTCATAACGTTAGTTTTGCTTAAGTTTATTTTTAGATTGTTAGAATGTACATAGGTACATACACATACAAAAAAACTAATGATAATAAAAATAAACTATGTTACTCGAGGATAGTGCAACTTTTTATGAAAAAGTATATTTTTAAATCGTATGCGAGATTTCGGAGAAACAAACAATATTCAAACTTTTTATACTTGTATATTAGTGCAGTGTTGATTGCTCGAGGGGTGCCGGGCTAGAATGTCCTCCCCCATTTCTCTCCGTAGGTGTCGTAAGAGACGACTAAGAGTAAAATACTGAAAGGGGTCTTCTGAGGAACTAGTACCTTATACTATGTTCCCCGATAAGGCCCCCCCTTCAGCAGTGGACAATACGGCTGATACAGTTAATTGATTGAATATAAACAATAAGAATATAAAGACAACATGGTTCGTACCGGGTATAGGTATATAGGTACATCTATTTTTCGTACCAAACCATAATTTAGAAACAAGACAGTCGTCATATTTTCAATTCAAATGTAACGGTAATTCTGAAGTAGGTATAGGTACCTAACCATTCGTATTTTTTTTTCCATCACGAATCCTTCATTCCTAAATTCTTCGCGTGAAAATGTAGGTTATGTGTCTTGGTGATTCATGGATCCACAATCGAAGTCGCTGGACCTTGTAACAAGAAATTTTTGGGTCACGTTCTTGATAGGATCGATGTAAAAAGGGTTTGTTTTTCAAGATTACCCTCATTGTGTCGTTCCTTGGTAAAATACCTTATGTGTTAAAATATTATGATAAATTCGGAGGATAAAAAATAATTGAGGTGTATACTAAGTGCTTGCTTAACGCTCGTGTTAAGCGGTAACCTCTGCCTACAACAGATGCAGTTCGTCACAAGTGGCAAATTGCACTGTGCCCATCACCCTGAGATAAAAAATTGTGCCTGTAATTTATCCAGCACCCATCTTCAAACCGGAACACAGTAATGCAACCATCATTGCTATGGTAGAAATAGGTAGGCATGGGTAAATAAGTAATTATGACATTACATCATTTAAAATTGATATTTTTACAATTTTGTTTTTATATTTGACATATAGTTTAATGGACATTGCATAACTATTCTTATTAAACCAATACACATTTTAAACTACATTATTGTTATTTTTGGTTAGTAAAAAGTTTTGAACCTGTTATGCACTTCAAAGATATTAAAAATTAAGTCAAACCGTTTGACGTAGAAACTAGAATACCTAATAATAAAAATGTGAACACCTATTATGTATACCATTTTTTATCAAATAAAGTCATTCTGTATTTATATGTATACAATACAATAAAATGTGATGATATTAAAATCTATTTAACGTTCATGACAGTTCTCGGGTAAGAATATAAAGATTGTTCTATATACCACAAAAACACGCAAAATAAGTTGCTATTCATTATCCTCCTAAAAGCGGCTGCCCATAAAATCGAAGCCAGAACTTTCTCCAACATGCCCTTGTACCGTTCTTTATGATGTTCGAGAAAATATATTGTAATGAACCCACCACACGTGAGAAAAGCATCAGAGTCTAGCGCTTGGTTTGTAACATACAATACCCCTCATTTTTAGTAGCAGTTAAAATTATAAACAACCTTTACTTCTAGCGCGTTTAAACGAATTCTCCTTTGTCAATAAAATAACCCATAAAACAAAGGCTGTGATTTTGATCTGAACGATATTAATAACCAGTTATTTTCTTAACAATTAAACGTTGCAGATACATCTTCATGACGCCAGAATTAAATAACAGTTACGCTAACGTATTGTGTCGTTATATCAGCGTCGCGTGTTCTGACACTCGTTCAATTAAGCCCTATTAGTTCGCCATTATGCCTGTTTGTAAAACATATTTCGTAATTTTGCTATGGTAGCGTCTGTAACTATATTGCTGGTGAAACTAGAGCAGTAGTATATTCGGTAAGAACTTCGAAAGTAAGCCAGTTCCGACTTATTTGGAAACTACGGCTATAAAAATAAAAACAGCGTTAATGGATTTTGAGATTGTAATATAATAGGAAAACCAACTGGCTTGTAATTAACATTATTATCGCAAATATTAAAGTTAATAAGACGTCGTGTTGGACAAACAAGTTCTACAAAATAAATAAGCCTCAATACCATATCCTTCACCATCACTTATCAACCTACAAAGTAAAAAAAAATATGCCATATGCGTTTTCCGAGTTAAATTTAGTATTACCCACGCTCTCTGTTCTTAATACCATTGCATAGCTGTTTTAAAACGATGTACTTCTCATTACTAATCAAAGATTAATGATCAAAGATTTAACAAAGCCAAACCGAACCTATTTATATTTAGCTCTAGAAAATTCACCCAGGTATGCAGAATTTAAACAAATAAAATCATCATAATCCTTAGCAGTGCCCACGCTAATTGTTTTATTTTGTACACTACAAATTAACTGTCAAGACAGATCTATTTTAGCGACCTTTGAAATATGTCATTTTGCATTTAATATTTGTTTCGACGAGTGCAGACCCATGTTTTAATCGGCGTCAATCTAAATAAAACAAGAATAGCGAACGCGTCACGCCATCAAATTGAATGTGCACAAATTATTTTGCGGATTAATTAAAAGCGTGCGGAATATACTCCTAGTTTTCAATTGGTAAAACCGTTTGAGGCTGTGAAAACTCTGTGCCATGGCGAGATTAAATAGGTAGTCGTTTTTACGTATTAAATTTAATGATGGTATAGCTACTTAATTATTATGTTAGGAATTAATAATATAAAGGAAAATGCAGATAGTCATAAAAAAACTTCGCCAGGTCTAAAACGTATTTATATTAATTTAAAGCCGATTTATAATTTTTTTTTATTTAATCTGCATAACGTGATAAATCTCAATACTTGATCCCAAGTTGTAAATAAGCCTTTCTGCTTATTAATTTTTTGTAGAGCTTTAATGACAAACATAAAAAGTGGATGTTCCTGTACCAGGAAACCAGAACAGCAGTGTAGAAAAAAACAGATGCAAAAGCACATTTAAACGTTATTTCCCATGCAAGGGTAACACGGTTATTGGATAATAGAACGAAAACACGCTGGCTTCTACTGACATCAAATCTAGATAGTTAGGTTTTAGTATCTAATTCCGTCTAGAGGTACCTTTTGTATATGCCGATACAAATTCGCTGGTTGGGATAAGATGTGATCTTTCTTTTCATTTACCCATGTCATCGTACTCAAAAAGTATTGCGTCGAGAAATAGAATAGTAGGTACTATATACAAAATCGGCAACAATATACGGCAAAGGTCACCCATGGTTTAGAGATGAGATTGGGCGTCTTGAAGCGTTAAAACATTGGATTACCTGGCATTGGTTGATAATCATACCTCAAGCATGGCTAGTTATCAACGTCTAAAGAAAATTGCATTTAATAATGGTGCCAAATTTTGCCAGATTTTATGGAAAGTTATGAGTACTTAGGCCAGATCGGGAATAAACTGGCTGCGTAACTAGTGAGTAGCAAAGAATTTAAGTCCCGGAAATAAGCTGTTGAATCAAATTTCTGTAACCAATCACCACAACCACTGCTCAATTCTAATGGAGTACTGGTCAATTTCACTGCAGAAAAAAACATTTTAGTAAAGATACTGGTATCGCTCCTTGTGCTCCAATTAGTGAATGCGAGACGTATCGGGCATCAGTAAATGGGGTTCAAAAATTGTTACGTGAATAAAGAATAAAGTTAGTAGACCTGATAGTATTTTAGTCACAAAAATTTGCATAATAATATGCCAAAGCAGAATTTAACTATTGGTATACACAGATGCCATATATTTACAACACACATCTCACATAAACAACACACATCTCATAAAATACAATTCATTAACAACTTTAAACTTCCAGACATACACCAGATAACGTGCATTCAATTCAAACACTGCAAAATATAGACATATGGCGTTCGCATAATAAATATTTCCTGAGAAGATACATACATGAAAATATAGTAGGTATACAATGCAAAACCTTGACTCAAATTAAGCACGTTGCCACTATTTACACTTGGGTAAGCGCCTACATTGTTGTGCTACTCGAAATAGAAATGACCTGAAAGAGGCCAAAGTCAAATATTTTTAACTTTACAGTGTAACAGTAAAGTTAAAAATATTATAATTATCTAGAGATAAAATATTACACCTATGTAATTCAAGGTATAAAATTGAAAAAGACATGAAAAAAAACTGTGGATTTTGTATGAGAATTTGTTTTTGTATTGAGAATTTTCCCATAAAGTCCAAGTTATGCTCAAATAGGGTTGCCATTGGGCAGGATCTATCCTGACATGACAGGATTTTTTGGTCCTTGTCAGGATTCTGGCCGGAATTGGACGTCAGGATTTTAGAATTTGCAAACAAATCATAAAACGAAAGATAGGTATTTAAAGTCAGAACCTAGAAAATATATTTCTACCTACAATATGCTAAATCAGGCTTTTTATCTGGATTTTGTAGGTATACCTGATGGCAACCCTATGCACGAAGGAGAGAAAACCTGATAGCGCGACATAATAGGAAAAACACGTTGTTTACGATTGTTCACTTTCTGATAGGCTAGCTCTTCTCAAACCTGGATATGTAAGAGACTACCGAAAATAAAGGGTATGCAAAGAACAAGCTAAATAAATGTAAACCATTTATCGTATTCGAATACTACGCACTAAGGATTAACCCTTGTCTTATACAATCTAGTATACTGGAAGTATATTTATACATTTTAAAATTATTTCCCCGACACTACGCCATCTGATGTGTTACGAACACTATATAATATATTAATTTAAATTTGTATTGTTGTTATAAATAATCTTTAGGTTCGTTGCATGATGACGCGGACTCATGTACATCAGTCCCTTACAACAAAAACAGACGTGAAGAATGATCACCAAAATTAAACTTAACAATAATAACAAATATATTAAGAAAACTTTGAATTATTATATTATTAAAACACTTAAAAATATATCTAGTAACAATTCAGCCTAATTTTCCGGCTAAGCCGAAGCGACGCAGCCAAACCGGAAGAATATTCGATGCGTTCGGTTCTACACGAAGCATCCTCAGGAGGTCTTGACTTTTCGAGCTCATGATCGAGAAAAGCAAAGTAACAGCTGAATTTATTTAATATCTTCAACTTAGTATTCTACGTTTCAGAACAACAAAAAATATCGAAAATATAAAACTTTGAATACTATTACCCTAATATATACTACCTTTCCGGCCGCGGCTCCGCCTACGCGTATGTCGGTTATCGCGCAAAATTATTAACCACCTTTTGCGCAGATAATTAAAAAGAATATCAAATTTCTGTAACCAATCTCTTTAACCACTGCTGACAGTGAATTCTAATGGAGTACTGGTCTATATCACTGCAGAAAAACAATTTTAGTATAGATACTGGTATCACTTCCAATTGGTGACTGCGAGACATTTAATACATCGTGGAGTTCAAAAATTGTTTTATGAATAAATAATAAAGCCTGCAGACCTGATAGCATTTTAACCACAGTAGTGAGTTAAGTCACAAAAATATGCTAAAGTAGAACTTAACTATTGGTATACACAGACAATCTCATAAAATACAATTCATTTTTAAACTTCCACACATACACCAGATAACGTGCATTCAAAATTATATATAAATTATGCCCTTCTTCGGGTCACAAACTATTTCCATAGCAAATTTCATCCATATCCGTCCAATAGTTTTTAAGTTTATTCGTTTCATACAAAATACAAATCTTTCCTCTTTGTAATATTAGTCTAGATGTAGATTGAAGTGTACCCCGTGGGGTATCGGGTTAGAATTGCACCTCCCCATTTCATCCCGTGGGTGTCGTAAGAGGCGACTAAGGGAAAAATGCTGGAAGTTGGGCAGCAGCGCCTTCTAAAGAACTGCCATCTTACACTGCGATCTCCAAGCCGCCTGCCAAGCGTGGGGATTATGGCAACTATCCCCTTAATAGGGGAGGCTGTGTTCAGCAGTGGACGAGCCGGCTGATACAGTACAGTACACATTGAAGTATATGCATACAATATAATAATAACCAGTGCAAGGGTTAAAATAACATAACAGATATGTTATTTACACTATTTGTGTAGGTTTCGTAGTTTCTGATCTATTAGGTACTTCTTATAAGCAAATATTTTATTTTCAAAGTAAGACGTTTATTAGATCATGCTTTTATTCTCTGTGATGTTTGTCTGTCAGAAGGAGTCATTATACCTTATTATCCAATTGAATGCATTTGGTGGCCGGTATCTTCGTCTGGTTTCCTAATAAGAGTAATTCAGGGTTAACTATGTGTTTGGATAAAAATGTCTTTCTCTTCAAGATTAAAATGGACTCTTAACTTCTTTGATATGATATTGGACCACAAAAAAATCGTTACTAAATCATAGAGTACTATAGCTGCTGATACACTGATATTGATTATGTTATTCCGAAAATAATAATACATGCAAGTTAAGATAGGATATATACTTGTTTTTACAAAATGAAAACACAATTACCTATGCCTGGTTTCTTTATGTTTCTAGTTTAAGTAAGGTTTATTATAATTTGTGACGAAGTCATCCTCTTTACATTTATCTACTCCCATTCTTCGTTCAAGTTCAAAATAATCATCGCAACTCGCACTTGCCTGTATTTGACACATTTCAACCTGCGCGTTCATTGTAAGCTAAAGTATTACCTTACTTCATTTTTTTTATGTTTGCAATAATGCTTGCTCTGCCGATTACTCGTAGGTACATTACAAAATTACAAATTTACAAGACTAATATATTTACTATATTATATAATATATTTACTTATATCTACCTAACCTATCTAAAAAGAAAGTGAAACTTTTGTTTATAAGTGTTAGTTTGTTAGTGTCAATAATTTATTAAACCTCTCTTAAGTTTGCTCATGTTGATTTGTTCCTGATTTTTACTATTACTGCATCATCCCATTGGCATCTCTATAAAAAATCTCAACTTTTGTGATATCCAGCGATCCCCTGAGAGCTGCTGGTAGCTTTCGGGGAACCTCAACCGTTACAAGTTCCAAAACGTTTAGAATATAATTTAAATAATGAGCTAACTAATAGTTTTATATTTTTTGTCTGTCAGAACTATAATCATTCATACATTTATATTAGATCTTAGTTAAATAACAATATTTATCGTAACAAGATGAAAACCTTGATTCGTCTTTGTATTAAAGCAAAAAATAATGACATCATGTTCAATTATTATCGTTGGGTTTTGTATTGAAAGAAGCAATCATTAAGCAATTATGTCGGAGGACAAATATAATCATTTTTACTTGTCTTAAATTGTATAAGATGGTAATATTATTACATTTTTAATTATGTTATTGTGACGGATCAAGCACGAGGCCCACCTGACATTAACCGAACTAACTTCTGCCTATAACAAATGCATTTCGTTATACGTCACGAATTGCAATACGCCCGTCACCCTGAGACATAGAATTCCCTGTAATTTTACTGGCTCTAAAGGATTCCTGCCGGAACTCCCACTGTTAGGTGCCTAGCGACAGATTTTCTACATGAGGATAGTAGCTAGCCAGGCGAGCAATTAAAAATGCCCTTCCGCCATGCGGTGAAGCTCAAGCTAGCGGTGTTGATCGAACCATGGACCTGCGGCACGGCAGTCCACAGCTATTATCGCTCGGCCATCATTGCTTTTTACTACTGATATGCTAGCATTTGAGCATAATCTCATATAACGTTGTAAGTGATGATGTGGGCTACTTATGATATATTTTGGAATCTATTTAAGTCATCGCTAATAAGATACCCCAAAATTGTTTTTTAAAACATTAATTATTACAAACTAATACATTATTTATAAATGCGAAAGTAAGTGGGGGTGTGTGTTGTTTATTGAACTTCACTGATTTTGATGAAATTTGTTAAACATATTTCTTAGAGCTTGAATAAGGACAGATAATACTTTGTATTACGATTCACTGAGCAGTTCATAAAAGAGCGTAAAATTACCGACTTTGGGCGTATTCCACTTGACGTCTATTTCGTTATTTTCAATAATGTTGACCACATTTTGTGTCTATAGTTCAAATTAAATGTTATACCTTACACGCGGAAGCCGCAGGAAGTACTTAGAGACCAGACTAAATATTGAGTTTTGGAAAATCCTCTCTTCTAGAACATAGGATGATGCAATAATAAAAATACTTTTACTTAAACTGTACGATGTTATAAAATTTGAACTAAAATCTGTGCTGAAACGAAAATTCAGTTGTCAAAACTTTCCGTTGCTGGTCGCAACAGCTACGCGTAACCCAATTTTCGTCATGTCCATCAAACACGAAGCCAAAAGAGAACTGACTGAAATGTTCAGTGGTTTCCATGGTGTAAAACAAAACCTATTTGACTGTGTCAGTTACCTGTGATGCAGAGAAAATAGATTTTTTTAGAACATGTTGATTTTGTACGCATACGTCGAAAAACAATTTGTGGGTGTAAGTATTACCTCGATGCAATAACAATGTAAAACACTAAGCACGCTACCAACAGGTGTATGGAGATGAATTTATATATATGGAGGGGTGTATATATTTTTTTTTATGTTATTGTAACGGAACAAGCTCGAGGCCCACCTGATGTTAAGTGGACTAACCTCTGCCTATAACAGTTGCAATTCATCACAAGTCACGAATTGCACTGCGCCCGTCACATTGAGACATAGTTGTTAAGTCTCATTGTGCCTGTAATTTCACTGGCTCTCACGGACTACTGTCGGAACACACCGTTCGGTGCTTGGCGACAGACTTTCTACTTGAGGGTGGTAGCTAACCAGGCGGGCAATCGCAAACATAATGCCCTTCCACCATGCGGTGAAGCTCAAGCCGGCGGTGGGGATCGAACCAGGGTACTGCGGCACGGCAGTCCATAGCTATTACCACTCGGCCATCATTGCTTCAAAAGTGAAAGGTTGCACTTGTGTGAGAAAGCGAGGGTGTGTAAGAAAGTGTGTGTGTACGTGGGAGAGGGTGTATGTGTGTGGAAATGCTTGAGTAGCAGAATTTGGATTGTCTGCGACGAGGATCGTAATACTGGGTTTGTAGTGGAAGTAGTATATTTGGGCTGAGAACATGTGATATTTTAAGATAATTAAGTATAATTATTAATGTAACACTTCTACTAGAATACTCGTAACCAATTTGATGTGTGCAAAAATTATATGCCTATATTACTGTTAATTTACTTTTGATGTCTTCGTTATTAACAGTTTTTACTAGAACACGGGAGTCTATTACTATGCTATGTCTATCTATCCGTCAGTCCGTTCATCAATCCGACCCTTAAAGGGCCTATCTTTGGAACAGTAATAGGTAGGTATTTGAAATGTTTACCGAATATAAGTTAGTATAGCGGATTACTTAAAACATAACAAACATATCATAATACAAAAAGTTAGTATAATAACAAATAAAGTTCTTACTTTTAGGTTCCCATACAATTTTTTTATCCATTTATTGTTCTTAGTCGTTAAACGGGTAATACATACAACCTTAGTCAAACTTAGTATTTAAATTGCAATATCTAACTTACAGCAACAAAAAAACAAGAACAGGTCGGAAACCTAACACTCCAGCTAAGGATCTCGAACTGTATTTAAGAAATAACGATTTTATGGTACATTTTGTATTAAAACGGAACCCTCAGTTTGTTAGTATAACTTGCACTTATATAGCCAGTTTTATTTCAACCACTTATTCTAAACGAAAGTCTACCATGATTCAGTGTACCAACTCGGAACGCTTCGAGCCGACAGAACTGGAAGAACATCGCTACGAGCAAGCCTTGGGAATATTAGGGACCTAAAGATTGCCTCTGCGTGTACATCATCAGCGCAACCATGACCGCTCTGACAAGAGTCAGTCCCGACTAAGAAGATTCTAAATGAAGAGTAAGTTTATTGTTTTCCTGTACCACAAAATAAAAAGACTGTATATACGTATACGAGTAACAAATAGGTACATGAGCACATAGAATAAGTATTTTAAATGTAAACGAAAACTGACTTACTCATAGTAGGTAGGTATAATCGAAATATCTGATCTACGTTGCGGACTTAATATGAGATGCCATTTATCATATGAATTCATTCAGCTAGATCGCGGCACTGACTGAATACTAATATCTTCTATGTTTACCCAATATCACCTAAACCAGGGTTATACATATCCTCGTTATTTGATCACAGCTATTAGTTTTTGCAACAAATATATAAAACTGTTCGATTTAATACCTGCAGTTGAATTTCGGCACTTTTCAAACATTTTTTTCAAACACATTCGCCGTTTTTCGTCCCGACAAAGGTGTTCCTCAAGAACTTCTTGCCTCCCATTTCCAAAATGTGGCCAGCTGCCGGTGAAGTATTTCCGAACCGATACGACTTAGGAGCTTCAACAAAAAAGCAAATACTCTCCTCAAAGGCCGGCAACGCGTCCTCAAGACCTCTGGTATTGCGGATGTTCGGGGGCGACAGTGGTCACCGCCACGCGCCGACTAGTTAGCCCTCTTAACCCATAAAAAACGAAGTAAATATCATACATGATCTAATGATTTAAGAAATAGACAAATACGAGTATGTGGGACACTTCACAAGACAAAGTAAACCGGAACACACCCTTAGTGCTTCATGATAGATTTTCTACTAAATGGTATTGAAAAATGTTGGCCCTGCAACCTAAAAATTGCAAATGTCTTGCTACCTTCTTCAAACCCGCTCCCTTTCTATTTACGCAAGACGTAGCCAAGCATGGGGATTATGGTAAACCAACCCTGTCTCTTCCCTGTCTAAATCTGGGAGAAGTTTTTTCCAAGTAAACGTCTTTCGTCTGTCGATGATGATGTACTAAAAGACACGGAACAGCCTTATATTCTATAGCCGGAAACTGTACCAGCACTAAACAAAATAATTTAAACTTGTAACAATACACGAGGAACGTGCACCGACATGGTACAAACGTCAATTCGATGCGTTCGAGCTTATTGAGCTCGTTAAACACAACGTGATGATACCAATTCCTAAAATTATGAGCGCTATCATTGATGTCATGGTATATGGAACGCATTTCGTACATTTCAGTTTTAGTGGTATTTGACGAGATAATCAGGACATTACAGATGAATAGTGTTTATATCTGATGTTAGATGCATCGTAGATGTGTCGATATATTTCTGTGAAAAATAATAATTTTGATTTTTATTAATATTCACAGTATTAAATTTGTTATTAGTTACGAAGCTTGCCTTCATATCAAAACAGTTAAAATGTACTACTTATTAATAATAATGCCTGTTTCCAATATTACATTGGGTCACGCCTGTATCCCACTAAGGGGAGTTATCTCAAAAACCCACATTCACCAGACATGTTTTCGCCTAACAGGCTTAAAATAAGTGTGAAGTTGAAGAAACTTTTTGAAGATTTGTGGAGTTATTATTTTTAAAAAAAAAAATCTACGTCTACAAGACGTTGGAAATAATTTCCTTTTTTTTAAGTTTATTTTTGTGTTATGAGCACGAAAATGCATTATCTTATCGACAAGGAATAAACCAAAATATGGTGTTGTCACTTTAAAAAAGAAGATTTTTGTTTATACTAAATTAGAAAGAATCGTTTTAAAGTTTAAGGTAAAATTTGAACATGTTTTCTAGAAATAGTGTACGCCTAACAGATATGAATAAACGTGAGCAAATTTTGTGCCTATAATCGTATATATACACATTTTAGTTCTAATTATTATGTAGCAACCATGTGATAAAGTACCCCGACAGATTTTTTTCAGTTTTTAAAATGCATACATTAAAAGAACTTTTAGAACAAAAATTTGCGCAAGATATTTGAATATAGCTCAGTTCTGTTTCGCTTACTCCCAGAAGAAACTATGTCTCTCCGTCCTGCGCCCTCAGTCAACATTTTTCAAAGGCTATTTCCTCCTAAAATTGTTGATCGGTTAAGAACGACTAAGCAAGCTATTATACATTGTCATTATGTCTCTCATTTCGCATATTGCTTTAGGCGTTATTTTGAATGGTGATATTTAGTGAATTCTGACCTCGCTAGCTTCAGCCTTCAATTTTTAAAATCTGTCGCCAAGCAAAAAACAATGTTTTCAACTGTGCCTTGAGTGCCAGTTCCTATTCTAGGTTTGCCAGCTAGCGTCTTTGACTAAATTTTTACATATACCAACTTGTGTTAACTTGTCTTAGCTAGTAATATGCTACTTATCTATTCGAAGAAAAAAACTTGCGTAGTGCGTATCGCACACCGAGAGTTCCTTATTTACTACATAATTCATGGAAAAGACATTAACTAATAATCATTATAAGGATACATATGAAATCGATAAAATGTTTTATCTTTAGTTCTCTCAATATAAGGAAATACAAACGCAACAGTTATATATATCAGATTGACTAATAATTCATTGGGTACTTTTAAACCATATATAAGTAACCATACTGTTTACTGCAAAGTTTCACTTTATTGTAATATAAATAACTCCAATTTAACGAAATATTTTTGAAGCGCTCGTAAGAGTATTTAGTCGTTCTTCCGATTAACTAGGTTTTAAGCAACGGCCGCTGCGGTATTGAATTGGGTAGCTGCTACTGAGCGCTTCCGTCCTCCGGAGGGCACTTTGAGCCGTCGCGTCGGTACTGGTTGTTGTCTCAGGATGGTAGCCGTAATTTAAGCATTTTGAGATTGCCAATCAAACTACCAAGTACAAGTAGGAAAACTATCGCCAACCACATAAAGATGTGCTCCGGCAGATGACTTCGAGAGCCATGAATCCTAAGTTAGCCTGAACAACTTCTTCGACAACATCATCACTCACCATCATTAGCGTTTACCACTGTCGGTCGAACACATCCTACCTGATTATGGGGGGTCTTGGCATAATCCTCACGCTTGGCGAGTGGCTTGGCGATTTCCAAGCCGGATCACAGCTTATCAGCTATAAATAGCTACAAATAATACATACCACCCTCAAGTAGAAAATCTGTCGCCAAGCACCTAGCGGGGTGTTCCGTCAGTTGTCATTGAGAGCCAGTGAAATTACAGGCACATGAGACTTGTGATGAAATGGATCTGTTATAGGCAGAGGTTATCCACTTAACATCAGGTAGGCTTCGAGCTTTCATTTTGATACTCGATGGGTTTGGAGAAAACATGTTCTTTTCTCAAAATCAGGCATCTAAAATGTCTACATTAATTGGTATCACAGAAAATGTATTGACATATTCTGTGGAAATTTCAATCCGCTACCTATTACGGTTCTAAAGATACAGGTCCTTTAAAGGTCCGAAGGAAAGCCGAGGTTTCGTAATAGGGTCCCGATTACTAGTCCTAAACCCTAAAAAAATACTTGTCATGCCGACCCCACGTAGCGTGGAACAAGGACTGGAAATAGAGCTTGTTATCACCGGTTTTCGGCCCTTACAGTTTGGCTATTTTAGTATGATTTTAGTCTTCGAGGTCAGTGATATCTACACACTACTACGAATAAATAATAAGTTCTTCATAGACACACTACGCAAGTAAATTATTTTATAAACATATCAATGACCTTTACTTATTTATCATGCGTGTAGTCAAATTCTTGGAAAGATAAGATAATATTTGATATTTTACGTGCAGTTTTAACGTAACGTATACTAATATTATAATTTATAATGAGGATGCTTTTCAAAAGAATGCAAACACGAGTATAACACCTTTTTGTAACGTTCAAGGCTAAAACGTAGATCTTCTCTATATGCTCGGTACGTGAGATGACCCTTACATTAACTACCTTCTTTAATTTTAAATATGATGCGTGGGTTTTAAAAAAATGAAATTTCTTTAGATAAGTAATTCACTAGTAACTGGAGGCCTACTTATCTTGCTTATAATAAAATATGTCTTCACAAACAACACAAAGACTTATAGACATCAGTCTTACTTATAAACGCTACGTATAACTTTATCGAGTACCTAAGTACTGCTTAAATCAGCTGTAAAATTAAACACCGACCCACTCTTGATTAAAATTTTAAATAACAAGATGGCGCCCATATTTCTTATCAGCTGATTTAGTTACTTATGAGGTTATTGTTAAGGAGGCACACAAAACAATAAACACGACATAGGTAGGTACTACTCTGTTATCGTAAAAAATATATCAAGTAGAACCATACTATTATAATGGATGATGAAATTAATATTATGCGTACCTACTTTTCGTGATCTTATTGAAGAGTATACCGTTCTTGACTTAAAATTATAAGGACTGTGCCATACTCGTACCTTCCTATTGGATGTATAAAGAGGCAACTTGGGAAATTATGAGTTTTGAAGGTATTTCCGTATTATAACACTATTCACGTTGATGTAAGTAGGGTGTTGCTGAACATTGGGTGCAAAACAGTTCTCCATACAATCCTAATGTGACGATGATGGCCCGAAAGGTAGCGGTTTACTTACTACTAATAAAGTTGGTTGTCAATTATAAAATCGAAGCCAACACTTTTTACATTTTTATTCTTGTGTCGTTCTATGTGTTCATATTTTAAATATGTTGTTGCTGTGTCTTTTGTAGATATTGATTTAGCTGAGATATATACTGATCCTACTTTAGGTGCAAGCACCTAACGGTGTGTTCCAGTAGCTGTCCTTGAGAGCCAGTGAAATTACAGGCACATGAGACTTAACAACTATGTCTCAAAGTGACGATCTCACTGCAATTCATGACTTGTGATGAAATGCATCTGTTATACGCAGAGGTACGCTTTACATCAGGTGGGCCTCGAGCTTGTTCCGTCTTGAAAAAAAATATCTACCTAGCCTAATAATTGCAGGTAATACATAATCCTTGTAAGGAAGATTGAATAGTTGAGGAGCTATAGTATAGAATACCGGTAAGAACACGTACATTACTGTCTCAGAAAACCCAATATCTGATCCGATCCGGTGATCGAATTCATGGTAGTTTTCTTATCAACTACAGCTGCGCCACGCGGTTTCACCCGCGTAGACAATGATATAAACTGATTATGATGATGAAAAGTATGGAGAAAGAAAACTATTCCGTTGTTTCATCCAAACCCTCAAGCCGTTAAAACGTGAATAGAAGACAAAAACACATGAACTTTACATACATACATAAATATAATCACGCCTGTATTCCCGGAAGGGACAGGTAGAGGTGAGTAAACATCCACGTTTCGCCAATTGGGTTTTGGTCAAACGTAATAGGGGGCGAACCTATTGCCATTCACCGGGCACAGTTTCAGATTCATATAAAATATTTTCTCTAACGCACTGGACGAAACATAAGAACATATTACGGCCTTTATAACATTACTGATTTAAAGAATCGGTATCAAATAATTAAAAATGAAGGTTGGAAACTTGGCTTCATGTAAAAAAAACGTAGACATAGGTAATCGAGCATAGGAATTATTTCGGATGGAAAAAGATAACTTCCAGCGGGACTTGACGGTATTCTAGGGTTCCACCCGTAATCCCAGAATGCATTTCTAATTAAGTATGCTATGGAATCGGTTGCTATTATTACAATCGAATACATAAAATATTAGGGCACTTTGAATTAAGTAAATTCAATTTACCATATTGCGAAATAAAAACTCGCTACAGAAGTCTCCAGTACAACTAACCATATGCACAAATATCAGTACCTACAAAGAATAGTAATATTATTACTTTTTTAATTTTAAGATATTTAGCACAAGGTTCAGGCTTTTTGGCAATGTGGGTCTTTCATAATACCTTTTAGTTCAATGTTGTCAGTTTAAAAAACGTTCGACCTCATTATCCATCGCTTAGCTAAATAGGTGCTAAGTAGCGTTTATAAGTAAGAAATATTTAAACATTACTCAAACTCTGTTTAGTTATCCATTACTTAGCAACTACTTAGCGGATTTTTTATAAGTAATGGGGCTAATTTATTTAAAGTTACCCAATAATAATTATAATTATTCCTATAGGTTAGCCTTTGAGAATTTGAAAAAAATTGACTCCCTATGAGTCCAAATGCTTTTACTGTAGTAGCTGTAGTATTGTAGTAGCTGTAGTGTTGTATATAGTTTGTAGTATTTGTTTAATAAAGGCATACCGCCATTAAAAAAAAAAAAAAAAAATATAATAATATTAATTCTTTATTTTCATAAACTACATGTATCCATATAACATTTGAAGCGCTCGTAGCGAAGTTTACTTAGCTGTTCTTAATCGATCAGCAAAGTTAAGCAACGTCGCCCGCGGTCATGAGTTGGATGGGTGACCGTTAGTGCTTCGGAGGGTAAGTTAAGCCGTCGGTTCCGGTTGTTGTCTTAGGATGGCAGTCGTTATAGCATGGTGGTAGGGCATTTTACGAATGCCCGCCAGGCTAGCTACCACCCTCAAGTAGAAAATCTGTCGCCAAGCACCTAACAGTGTGTTCCGGCAGCTGTCCTTGAGAGCTAGTACTTCTAGGTTAGCCTGTACAACATCTTCGACCACATCATCACTTACCATCAGGTGAGATAGTGGTCAAAGGCTAACCTATAGGAATAAAAAAAAAACTAAATAAAATGTAAACGCCTTCTTTTAAGTGAACTGTTATAAAAAGTAGTGTAATTTACTCTCAAGAATATATTTATATGTAATTTAGTATCTAAAGTAAAGCTATTATATTAATCTTGTGTACATTATGGTGACTGTCTTTTGTAACCCATTTTTTACTAGAACAAAAGGCAGAGAAAAAACATATTTTCTAGTGTATATGTTTTTTCGATAAAGGTATTTTAATATGTAATCAATATTTTTTTTACTGCTAATAGACTAGCCCCGCTCTCTCGATTTATGGTCTGGAAAATATAATTATTAAAATATAATTTAGGTTTCTTTGAAAAAAAAAACTTAATATGGTCATTTTATTGATATATGTGGCATTTACAGTTGAATTATAGCTTTAAAAATGTCTGAAATGGACTTTTTTTTGGACAAAGATTTGTCTTTGTTACACCACACTTTGATATATAACCTCCTATTTGGATGTTTTCTTTTTCTTGTAATAAGCTTCTAATTGAAATCGGCCCCTGAAAAAGGGTTTCATAAACTTGATTAACTTTCCGCTACACGCCAATAAGCAGCCATGGAAATGCAGAATCAACTACCCAGCAGTACGCATTTTCTCTCTACTATGAACTTGTAGTGTTGCTATACATTCTACCTGATTTATACGCCATGTATCTACTCTATAGTCGATGCTCACGTCTTTAAATAATTATAATCCTATACAAAATATAGACTCCTAAACAAAAGTCCGAGTAGACGTTTTCCTTAAATTATTTCTCTGAGACCGCTAAAACACTGCCAATCATACATTATTAACAGCAATTGCTACCTAAGTAGGTACATAGTTTTTTCCAAGCGAAAAAATACTAGTGTGTCTGTTCAAAATTATATTTAATCAATGATGTGTTCTACAAGACAACATTATTACAGCCTTGATTTTATTGGACATCCAATAAACAGAATAATAGAGCTGTGTGATGGAAAACCCCATCTCTAATCAATTATAAGGGAGAACTTTACAATTAATAAATGAAAATGGGGAATATTCCGTATTCATAAATATTATGACGTAGACTTTTTACGACTGATATTATTAAAAAAAAATAGTAAGCCCTATTTTTTTATATCTGATAGATTAGCCTTTGACCACTATCTCACCTGATGGTAGGTGATTATGTGGTCGAAGATGTTTACAGACTAACCTAGAAGTACTGGCTCGCAAGGACAGCTGCCGGAACACACCGTTAGGTGCTTGGCGACAGATTTTCTACTTGTGGGCGGTAGCTAGCCAGGCGGACATTCGCAAAATGCCCTACCACCATGCTGTAACGACAGTTACAGCATGTAAGTAAACTTCGCTACGAGCTCTTAGAAATATATTCTTCAACGAGCTATTTTTGAAAATGCCTATTGCGCTAATTTCAAAATTTGTACGCATAAATGTTTATTATGGTTCGTAACCTACTTAGAATTTAGATTCCTAAGTAAAATGGCCAACATCTAATATAATATTTTTGTTGAGAACTCTTTAAAACAGATAATTAATCGGCTTGTATGTATCCTATTATCTAAACCAATAATTTTTTGAAAAACTCACCATTTAACAGCAACACGAGAAAACTCACAAGGAAACTCGAACACCGCATCGCAAACATTTTTAAAAACGAAAAGATTTCTTTTTCACAATAGTTCTGCGTCAAGGTTGACGCATCCTACTTTCCCGCGCTCTTTATTCAAAGTTTTTTTTTCAGTTTCGTGGCAACTGTAGTAAATGTTTTGTGCGTGTTCGAACGAGCGATGTCGGAGTCAACTGACGTTTGACTTCTGCCTTTGCTGGCTGACACTTGAATATGGGACGTAGCATAAACATCACGCTTATTTTTAGAGCGCTTGAACTGTTGTCGTTATGGAATGTCATTTATGGGGTACTTCAATAGGGCACTTGAATATTCGTAGTTTCTATGTGAGTCGATGACTTTTTAAAGAGAACGTAAATCACATTAGTTGTGTAGTATCGTAGGTACGTAGGTAATTAAGTATGACATAAAAAATAATGTATCCATAGTTATTCTCCAACACAATAAGCTTAAGTTGGATGCCTGTGGTATACAAAAGTCATGTTTTTTTTCTAAACGGTATCCATGAATTGCCTTGTTGGTGCAGTGACGAAAACGTCGATCTCTCGAATCTTGATTCCTGAGTTCGATTCTAGGGTTAGTAATTGTGCACAGTTGTTAAGTTTTTCTGGCATAGAATTTTCCAGTAGCAGTGTCTACAGCTCTGGATGGTCAAAGGCTCGTCCCATAGCACAGGGGACTAAAACATGTATGGCCATATGTAGTGCTATAGTAGGAACCTCTAGTTAATTTTTCGTTGAATGAAAGCGTTACGTAACGCGAGTCCTAGCCGGTTACTAAATAATAATTACGTTAAGTAATGTTTGATACACTTTGTAAGACAAAACATAGGTACTTAAATGTATTCATATCGATATTCATAATCAGCCATGACACAAATATCATAGTCAACTTAGCCATGTTTTTAGATAATTGGGTACCTAACTATAGTAGGTCCATAATCCATCAAGTGATCACAGATTACATTAAGCGGTGCCAAGATTAATCCACAAATCAAAAAACGTGTCTTTGGTCACTTATTCAAATATTGGTAAGCAATTAAAGGTTGACAAAATAATTGCTTACCTTGACCTAAACGAATAAAGATAAATGCTATTTAAAGTAAGCCTATGTTCAAAAAAATATTTTTGGTCTTATAAGTGAAGCGCTAGTATGGAAGTTTGCTTCGACATTCTGAACCGATCAATTAAGTTCAGCAACGTCCGCCGCGATCATGACTTGGATGGGTGACCGCTAGTGACATTACTACTTAACGCTTCCGTGCTTCGGAGGGCACGTGAAGCCGTCGGTCCCGGTTGTTGTCTTAGGGTGGCAGTCGTTAAGAATTTCTATTATATTCGCACTAAGTTACTTCTCTATCCTTTGATTAAAGTAATAAAAAAACCATTCCACGTAATTAAGCTTCGTTATCGCAATATACAAAACAAACAACTCATGTTTTTAACGACGTAATTTTTCCTTTATCATAAACATCTATCAATTTAATCGTTGTCTTGGCGTAACGAGGTGATGTTGTAATTTTTTTTGGATTATAGCCACCCTTTTATTTTTGCTGGAGTTCTGTTACAAGGGAAGTTTACCTAATATTTCCGGTACAGTTAAAACCTGTTTGAATTATTGTGTATTTTGTTTATCGGTTAGATAATCTTAATGAAGAATCTATATCTATCTATTAGCTTAGAAGTTTTTTTTGTCATTACTACTTTGCATTGCTAATTTTTTTTATGGCACTTCATTTGCCAGATTACTAGTATATATCAAATCAACATCATCATCAGCAAGAGCGACGACGGACAGCTTTCAATAAAGCCTTCACCATTAGGGAGCTTTACCGCTATTCCTACGCTTGGTGGGAAATGAAATGAAATGAAATTTTATTAGCTTGTGATCGTAGGTTACAGGTTGTTGACATATTATAAGAAACTATCACTAGGTTCCGCTTCAAAAAGAAGGCGCTACTGTCTGGAATTTATCCCTTTAAAGATGCAAATAAAATTACTAATGTAATATATATGAAGAAAACATCGATATTATATTAGAAACATAAAAATATGTGTTTTCTCGTCTTGAGTGCAACATTAAATATAACAATTAGGTTCTGTAACATTGTTAATTATATATGTAAATAAATGTATGAATTTTTGGTGGCTGTGTCACCTTTGTCCGTGGGAAGGTACCCTAAATCTCGTTACCCTACATGTGGTCCCAGGATGGTGCTAATTAGGTGCCAAACCACCTAGTAGGCCTCCTGGATGCAGTGTCAGATATTCTAAATTTAAGCAGCTCGGTGTAAACACTGCTGTGTTTAAATTTGAAGGGCACTGTAGCAAGTGCAATCACCGGGCAATCTTAAAATCGAATGTGTCGGAGTGTCCAGCGCAGTTTATTGTCGCACACAATATTGACACTGTAACTGTAATGAATAGTCCTGCTACTTCCCATCAGGCACCGGCATTTCCGTCTCGACACTTAATGACATAACAAAAAAACCTGAAAATTAAATAACAAATAGAAAACAAATCAATATCAGTGTTTTAATAGAAATCAATATCCTGAAAATTATATAACTTCTCTAATGCCCAATAAATGATATGTATAGTAAATGCGAGTTCTTAGAGAAAAACTTTGTACCGTTTTTTTTAATAAACATGACATTTTTGGTCCTCGCTTATTACAGGGGAAAATGAACATGCAAAAAATACACCCCCCTCGCACTTAAATAAATCGCGTCTTGTTACTGAAAAAAAAAACACTAAAGAAAGGGGTGTATCTACAATCTGAAATAACGTTAAGGTGGTAACTTTGCTTATACGTCTATGTTTAATGAATTGGAGAAAAAACGCACGTTGGCCTAAAATAAAAATAAAACAGTGTTCTCGCTTATGTAACAGGTTGTGTGTAGGTTTGGTTATCTGTGATTGCCGTTTCCCCGTCAAAAAATAAACAGTTCAATAAATATAGATTATATTAACATTAATTAGCCTGTTAACACCTTCGACCACATCATCGCTTATCTTCAGGTGAGATTATGGTCAAAGGCATACATATTTCACCCAATTTCTATATTTATTGGGTGAGGACATGAAAAATAACTTTAATTGTTATTGTACTATATGTAATCTATAATGCAAAGGTTACGTCACTTATTATATTTTCCCGCCAAACCTCAACATAATCGTTTATTGTTTATGGTGAGGTTTCTTGTCACTGTATTTTTACACGAGTGCCCAAAATATGTGTTACGTTTCAGAGTACTTATGTATGTTTGTGAGTTTCTTTATTCCACCATAACTTCTAAACGGCTCAACTGATTTTAATGTATGAGATGCCGTTAGATATATCTTGACAGCGCAAGTGACACATAAAAAAAACTGGCAGAGTTCAGTCGCCATATTCTAAGAAAAAAATATTTTTTATCCTTTGAGTATCAAAATGAAGGGCTTCAAAAATGATTCCATTAATATATATGTTTAACAAAAATAAATAATATGCAGTCAGTATTTTTTAATTAATTTATACATGTTTTTCATGTTTCCATATCTAATTGCATGCACATGAGATTCAACTAGTTTATGTCTCAGGGTGATGGGCGCAGTTCAGTTTGCCACTTGTGATGAATTGCATCAATTATGGACAGAAGTTCACAGCTTAACAGCAGGCATAAAAAACTTTTTGGTGCGAACTCCGTATCGTGCTATCCAGTAAAATTGTTATAAAAATATTTTCATCTACATAGATTTGCATTTATTTGCTACATAGATTAGATATATAACGAAACAATTATTATATTCATGAATATTGTATTATGAAGCCTTGTTCCATTTTCAAATTTACCTAATTATATTTAAGAAATAGTTATTTGTGCAACAAGAGAGCAAAGTCGTTTTTTGCTGCGAGTGCTGATTTGAATCCTGAGTGTGGTGAGGGATTCAAAGGCACGAGATGCAAAAAAACTTTGCTCTCGTAAAGTTCAGCAGCAAGAACACTTTAGGAGATAAAATAATAAACAGGAATATATTGAAATAACTAATAAATGTAGGTATTCAACTCTTTACGCCAGAAACTAAATTTTATTCCCGCTATTTTATTTAAATTAAGGCGTGTTCGAAAATAGCACGCATGATATTTTATTATTTAAAATATATAATGTAACATTTTTGAAACTAGAATTAAATATTTACAGGTTAAATATCAGTTAAATTCAGTAAATACTTATTTTCGTTTAAATACAACAATAAGTTAAAAATTCAATAAATTACTTAAAATTACATAATTATCTTTTTTGCAAAATGTCTTTAGTTAGTACGAAATTCCGAACGTGTTTGCCTTTGAGGTCGAAATCAAAATCGGAACTTCAAAAGGGCTGGTCTTTGTATCTCTCTCTTTCTAATAGCGGGAGAGAGTGTGAATGTTCCGAATTGTATGATTATCCCAAGGATGAATAAAATATTCGCAGCATTCTGAAAAAAAAGTGCAAGACTGGTAGTGACTACGGCAATTACCTTCCATTCGTCTCGTAAATATGAGGAGCCCACAACTCATCGTCAGGTAAAAAAATCTTAACTTGTCACACTTCGAGTTCGTATTTAACTCATTTTATAAACTTACCTATTTTTCAAGAAGCAGCGATGATAAATATTACACACCCATACCATTGTTCGTCATTTTGTATAGAGAATAACAAATAAATATTCTCATAAATATTTTCAATCAACAATATCAATTTAGAAATAACTAAGCCGCACGCAAAGGCTTACCTAATTGATGTAATCTTCTTAAAACAAAAGCCAACGGAGAGCAATTACGTCGAAAACGTAGGGTAACACTGAACCGGTATACCTTACCGTATTGCAACAACCTTTCGACAAAAACAATTTTCCCGTTCAGGAGACCGTTCTGACCACTTCCCCTGTAATTTGGGGTAAGCGCTCGGGGCAAACATAACCTGAACGTTTGTTGTCTGCTCGGTGATATTACGAGATTGTTTTGTGTGCCTAATCGCTTTACCCTCACGTATTTCGGTCTGACTGAGGCAGTGAGGTAAATTAACTGGTATGCCTATGTTGAGGAAGATGTTTCTATACCTTTGTCTTCCATTTCTGTATTTTAATTGTGTATATATGGCATTTTGTTGTAGACTTTAACATATGAACATGTTTAATCTGAGTATCTTAGAACTTTGAATTGTATTTTTAATCAAATAGATACCTATATAATTAGATTTTTATATATTATTTTTGCAAACTATAGAAAAATAATTGACCAGGCGAGAACTTTATTCGAGCGAAGCGTCTTTGTCAGAGCGAGAACTTAGTTCGAGCGAAGCGTCTCTGCTTCAACTTAGACAAAAATGCTTTCGGATGTCCGGTTGTTCTCCTCTATAGGTCGCATTTCTCAACCGATTATCACGAGATTACGATTACTTGTAAGATCTGCATAGTGCAATATAATAAAAAGTCTTAGTCCAAACCATAGGCTTAGAGCGTAGCGAAAAAATCCTACGTCTATGGTCCAAACAGTATAAGATATTTGCCGTAAACTATGAGGACTAGTTCACCATTACTATTCACATAACCATTCATTAGGCTTTCTATGTGGGAGGCATTTGTTCAATAGTGGACGTCTTCCGGTTGCTGATACCGTGTATAAACGTAAAACCTCCTCCACACCTATACTGAATGAAAAAATGGAACACAAAAAAGGTTTTCCAACGAAATAAAAATGTCACAGGCAAAAGTTACATTGACTATTTCATCTACTTTCCAAATATTACTTCTGGAAGCAATTCTCTCTGATTATATTTAAAATCGCCATATTGCCAATTACAGAACTAATACCCTATAGTTGACATCTGTGCCCGGGTTTACCCCATTTCTGACCTGCTTAGTATGTTACATACGGTTCTGTAAGCTTGAGAACGCCTAACATTTTGTTTCGGTACATTTTAAGTAGCAACTTTAACTAGAAAAAAATATATATTTGTAAGTAACTTAATGCTAAAAATAAAGTTACTACTATTATAATAATACAGTTATTTACTGGCGGTATACCTTTATTAACAAGAAACTGTATACAACACTACAGCTACTACAATAAAAGCATTTAGACAACATATAAGCCATTACAGACTCACAAGCAGTCCAAATGCTCCAGCCCACTACCAGTTGGCAGCGTGCCCAGCATGCTGGCAGCATTATGTTATTTACTGTGTTGAAACTTGAAACTATACTTACCATACACGCGTCTTGCTAGCTATAATTTATATACATGTGGTCCCCGAAAATTTTGAGATCTTTTTAGAGAATTCAGTTTAAATAAACTTAGAACTGAACTTGACAAAAATCATTAAATGCACATAAGACTTTGAAAAAATTTATATGCGAATTATAAAACGATTGTCAATTGTTCAGGGCACGATATATGGCCTGCGGCATAAACCTAATTTTTAAACATAATTTTGTATTTTTTATGGTCTGGATAACGTCTGTAATTAGTACAAATATGATTATTTAAACAGTATGAAATGTGAGACAAAAATAAAGTAATTAGAAGATTCACTACGTGAGACTCATGTGTTGTTTGCCTCAGAGGGTATTATTAACCTAAAAATATTTCACGTAATTTATTTTAGTAATTATTATATTCTAATATATATTCAATAATATCTAATATTTTAAGAGAATATTAAATTCACATTTTGGTGAAAAACAGTATAAAACTCTACGTATGTAGTGACAATCAAGCAAGAAACTTTCTCAATAGTGCGCTCAAAGAACCCAGCCCCCCTGAGGATGCTTCATGTAGAATTGAGTCGATATTTTTTTCAGTTGGTCTACATGGCATTTAGTATGTCACAACGGCTTAGCAGGAAAAGTTTAAAATAAATGTTTTTTTTTATAATAATTGATATTATTTTAACTAAGACATAAAAAAAACTTATTCTTAAACTGTTCTCAAACAAGTTTGCTTGTGTGTCACCGTTTAATAGAAAGGAGACAGTCTGCAATGAAGCTTTGCGAAGTTTTAGTGCTCTTGAAGGAGCACGAACAGAACCTCTAGGGATAAACCTACCATTCATCTGAAGTAACAAGGAGATATGACAAGTTAAAAGATATAGCTTGTTTAATGGGTTGTGTTTCTATTTCACATACACCTAGCCAAAGTATTTATTGTTTTTTTATGATGTTGTGACGGAACAAGCTTGAGGCCCACCTGATGTTAAGCGGACTAACCCTTGTCTATAACAGATGCATTTCGTCACATGCCACGAATGGCACTGCTCCCGTCACTAGAGACATAGTTTTTAAGTCTCATGTGCCTGTAATTTCACTGGCTCACAACGACAGCTGCTGGAACATACCGTTAGGTGCTAGGCGACAGATTTTCTACTTGAGGGTGGTAGCTAGCCAGGCGGGCAATCGCAAAATGCCCCTTCCACCATGCGGTGAAAGCTCAAGCCGGCGGCGGGGATCAAAGCAGGGACCTACGGCACGGCACTTCATAGCTATTACCGCTCGGCCATCATTGCTTTTGGCGATCAGTACTCACGTGCTACGTGTAGGTGCTCTAAATGGAATACCTCACTTGATTTTGATAGTTCGATTGATGATAATAACGTCAAAAGATAAATTGAAGGCTTTTATGGTAAGAATTCCGGCATGGGCGTCAGTTACATTGCATGATGTTTAAAGCAAGATTGGATGTCTAACTACCACCCCTACGTATAAAGTCTGTAACCAAGCACTAGTTTCTATTTTAGGTATAAGCTAATATAGCATCTTGGTTAATCCTTTAAAAATAAGTGTTGGAGGGTTAAAACCTTATTGCTAATCCTGGCCGACTCCAATTTATTGAAATGACTGACACTGTGTTCGGTTGCTTGTTTATAAAAATGTTTTTATGTCATGTCTTGTGCTTAATAAATTCTGCTTATATTTTACACCAAATACGTGTTTAAATATGATTTATAGAAGGTTATGGTTCAGCAAAAATAGTGCAACGTTATTGTAAATATGTCGGAAACGAAAAATCAAAGTTTTTCACATGAAAAATTACGCGGACGTGAAAATTACGTCGAGTGGAAATTTGTTATGAAAAATGCATTGATTCACGACAATTTATGGATCTGTATAAGCGGTTACGATAAGGATGACAAAACAACGTCCGAAGTGAAAGATCGACGTGACGAAATTGCAAAATCTAAAATTTGCTTGGGCGTTGAAAAGTCATGTTTTTCACATTTGATGTCAGCTGATACGGCGAAAGACGCCTGGAATGCACTGGAACGTGCATATGATGATAAAGGACTCGGTTCAAGAGTGAGAACTCTTCAGAACTTGTGCGCTGTCAAACTGGAGAACTATTCTAGCATGGAAGCTTACGTCAATGAAATATTGTCATTAGCGCAGCAATTGGCGAATATGAACAAACCTGTTGATGACGAGTTTCTTGGTGCGTTGATGCTCAAAGGTTTACCGACAGAGTACGAGCCCATGATCATGGCACTAGAGCATTCGGGAGCTGTCATTACTGCTGATCTAGTCAAATCGAAACTGCTACAGGATCAACGTTGGACTACTCGTGGAGATTCGAGTGAGTGCTTGTATTCTAAAAGAAAAGGCGCTAGTACGAGTGACTCCTGGACGAGAAAAGCGCAGCAGCACAAGGATGAGTCAAAAGCGAAGGATAATTCCGCTAGAAAGAGAGAACCGTGGTGCTGGAAGTGCAGACAGAAAGGACATCTGAAGAAAGATTGCCGGAACGAGAAGGATTCTTCAGGAAACTGTGTCTTATCAGCATATAGTACTGGAACTGACTCGGAATCTTCGTGGTACATAGACTCGGGGGCTACAAATAACATGACTGGCAGGCGTGATTTGATGACAGACTTCAAATCGCGAGATGGTCACGTCACCATTGCTAGTGGAGATAAACTGCGGTGTACAGGTATAGGTACTGTTAAGTTGTCGGATAGCGCGACGTTAACTGATGTGTTGTATATACCTAAGCTGTCTGTAAATCTCATATCTGTTTCGCAATTGATTAAGAATGGTTGTATTGTTAATTTTGATACTACTGGTTGTACAATTTCTAAGCTGGGCGATGTTTTGATTAAGGCAAATGACGTTGGAGGGGCTTACAGACTTCAGACCTGCAGTCTAAGGGCGAATCTTACTACTAGCACTGCAACTTGGCATCAAAGACTTGGCCATTTAAGCGCCAACAATATGAAGCTTTTGAGGCAGGGACTTGCTAATGATATTAGTTTTCAGGACGACCCTTGTAAAGACGTTGCCTGTGAAGTTTGTTTAAAGGGAAAGCAAGCTCGGTTTCCTTTTCCTAGCAATCCTGAGAAGTCTGTGGCTGTAAAACGGTTGGATTTAATCCATACCGATTTGTGTGGTCCGTTGCCGGTGAATTCGCTTGGAGGCAAGAGGTATATCCTGACATTCTTGGATGATCATTCGAGAAAGGTGTTCGTGTATTTCCTGAAGCGTAAGAGCGAGGTGAGTGAATACACGAAAAACTTTATTAAGCTAGTCGAAACTCAGACTGGTGACAAAGTTAAAGTTTTGAGGTCGGACAATGGGACCGAGTATGTAAACAGAGACCTTGAAGGTTTTTTGAAAGGTAAGGGGATAGTCCATCAGGTAACTGTGCCTTACAGTCCTCAACAGAACGGTTGTGCGGAAAGGCTAAACAGGACCCTCCTAGAAAAAGTAAGGTGCCTCTTGTATACTTCGAACCTAGACCACAAGTTTTGGGCAGAAGCTGCCTGTACTGCTGCATATTTAATAAATGTGTCACCTTCGAAAAGGCTCTCAGGGCAAACTCCTGAGGAAGCCTGGACAGGTAAGAAGGTTAGCTTGAAACACTTACGTGTGTTTGGCTGCGAAGCTTATGCTCACGTTGATAAAGTGAAGCGGAATAAGCTTGAACCAAAAAGCAAGCGTTGTATATTTCTTGGCTATGACGGTAATGGATATAGGCTCTACGATTCGGCGAAAAATATAGTTTTTCGTAGTCGTGATGTTGTTTTTAACGAAACAATTTTTCCAGGTGTCAAGAGTAAACGGCCCGTGGAGATCTTCTTTCCGACTAGTGATGACGGAGATACCGTTGAAGATGCGGATGTTCGTGATCAGTCTGGGACTGAGCTTGAGGTGGAGATGCCATCACTACAAACTGTAGAGGCTGAGGTTGAGGCGGAGAGACAGGTAGAGCCTGAAGTGTGGTTTGAGGCTGACGAGCAGGTGCCGAGTTCATCTACTGATACAACCAAAATGCCACAGAAGCCACCATCTGACGGACCAGCCTATAATTTACGGCCGAGAGTACCGAGGACGATGTCTGCGCTCGAGACAGAGTTGAGTGAGCCGACGAATGTCAAGGAAGCTTTGCAATCGAGTGATAGTAAGCTTTGGCGGCAAGCTATGCAAGATGAGATTGATTCGTTCAATAAGCATGAGGCTTGGGAGCTAGTTGACAGACCGCCAGACAAGAATATTGTCAAGAATCGATGGTTGTTTAAAATCAAACGTGACGCCAATGGCAAAGTGGCGTGTTATAGAGCGCGATTGGTTGCAAAGGGTTTTACCCAAAAGTTCGGAATTGACTACATGGATACTTTTTCTCCGGTTGTGCGACATAGTTCGTTGAGAATGCTGTTGTCTCTTGCGGTTGAATTAGATCTGAAGATTGATCACCTTGACGTCAAGACTGCTTTTCTGAATGGCAATTTGAGTGAAGAAATTTATATGTCACAACCTGAAGGTTTCGTCAAGCAAGGCAATGAGCATATGGTCTACAGACTCAAGAAAGCCGTGTACGGGTTAAAGCAGGCGTCACGTGCCTGGTACGATAAGGTAAAGGAAGTTTTACTCGCAGAGAATTTCACGCAGAGCAAGTATGAGAGCTGTATCTTCAGTCGCCGAGTGGGTAAGCGAACCATTATTATTGCTCTCTATGTAGACGATTTTTTAGTTTTTTACGACTGTGACGAGCTTGCTGATAAGATAAAAACGTCACTGAAGTCTCACTTCACAATTAAAGATTTAGGTGAGGTTAAACATATGCTAGGCATCAAAGTACAGCGCACTAGTCGTGAGTTGAAGCTGAGTCAGAAAACCTATATTGAAAAGCTTCTTGAACGTTTCGGTATGAGTGACTGTAAAGTTGCTAAGACGCCCTTAGATGTAGGTCTGAAGTTTTCTGATAGCGCCACCCACGAGAGTAGACTACCGTATCAGGAGCTGATAGGATGTTTATTGTATATAGCTGTGATCTCAAGACCTGACATTTCATTTGCTGTATGTTTCTTAAGTCAGTTTAATACTTGCTACACAGCGGAACACTTTGCAGCGGCCAAACGTGTATTGCGGTATTTAAAAGGCACAATGAATTTAGGTCTTGTGTACAGAAAAAGTGATGAACATGATAAATTTCATGTTTATGGATTTACTGACGCTGATTGGGCTAACGGGGCGGATCGTAAATCTTACACGGGGTATATTTATAAGCTAGGTAGGAATGTTATTTCCTGGGGTTGTTATAAGCAATCGTGTATCGCACTTTCGTCTACCGAGGCGGAGTATATAGCTTTGTCTGAAGCTGCCAAAGAGGCGGTATACGTCCGTGCGGTTCTTGCTGAGTTGATAGGTCAATGTCACACTGTAACCCTGTATAGTGATAATCAGTCTGCGGCGAAGCTAGCTAGTAACCCAGTGTTCCATAAGCGAACAAAACATGAGGACATTAGATATCACTATATTCGTGAAGCTGTTGAGAATAGGGTGCTAGAACTGATGTACATGCCAACAGAGCAGATGACTGCTGATGTGCTCACGAAGGCACTGCCTAGCTGTAAGCACTTGTCGTTTGTACGAGATATGCTTGAAGTCCTCCAGGATTAAGAGGGCGTGTTGGAGGGTTAAAACCTTATTGCTAATCCTGGCCGACTCCAATTTATTGAAATGACTGACACTGTGTTCGGTTGCTTGTTTATAAAAATGTTTTTATGTCATGTCTTGTGCTTAATAAATTCTGCTTATATTTTACACCAAATACGTGTTTAAATATGATTTATAGAAATAAGCAAGATAGCGGTAAAAGGATCTTTCCGCTATAAGGATATGTTTTCTAATATATTTTTCTCACCTATCGATTGTTTTGCTTGTTAACATAATATAAATATCCGAGTTGAAATGATGAAACATCACCTAGAGATATTTATTTCATGTGAAATAAAAAAAATTACATCATCATCAACAGCCGTATCAACAGCCACTGTTGAACAAAACCCTCCCCCTACGGAGGAGGTATCGCCCCGGGTTGTCATACGAGTAATCCCGACATTTGGCAGTGGCACTTGGGATCGCTGTTCTTCAGAAGGCGTTGCTGCCCCCTTACTGGTATTTTTTCTTTCGTCGCCTCTTAAAGGAAGATAAAGGGTTGCAATTTTACCCCAGCAATCCATAGAACGAAAATTATGCGTAATATTAAAAAATGGCCATGTGCGAGTCGGACTCGCGCACCTAGGGTTCCTACGTAAGAACGGCTAAGCAACCTTCATTACGAGCGCTTCAAAATATATTATTATTTTAAAAGTAATACATATGTTTTTAATCAAACTACGAGTTAAATTAACATCGTCCAACACTAAATCCATTTTTAATAATAACAAATACTTTTAAAATATTTTAAGAAAACATCTAATTAATATTTTAATAAAACACTTAAAAAATATAAAAATATATCTAGTGACAATTCCGCTTAATTTTCCTGCTAAGCCGACGTGACGTCACAAACGCCACGCAGCCAAACCGGAAGAATTTTCGACGCGTTTCGATTCTACACGAAGCATCCTCAGGAGGTCTTGACTCTTCGAGCGCACGATCGAGAATGAAAAAATTCATTCTCGATCGTGAGCTCGAAGAGTCGAAAATTCTTCCGGTTTGGCTGCGTGGCGTTTGTGACGTCACGTCGGCTTAGCAGGAAAATTAAGCGGAATTGTCACTAGATATATTTTTATATTTTTTAAGTGTTTTATTAAAATATTAATTTGATGTTTTCTTAAAATATTTTAAAAGTATTTGTTATTACTAAAATTCCAGTTGATTGGATTACCTAACTTAGTGTTAGACGATGTTAATTTCTAAGACAAAATCACAGGTACATAATACTTAGTTGAAACAAAATTCTGCTACAGCTTTACTATAGTAGCTTTTCTTGAGTGCACCTTTGCTGCGCACCTAGAGCAGTAACTTGTTCTGATCTACAGGATGCTATTCTTTAATTTTTGTAAAAATTTTGCGGTTGCGTTGGTAACAATGGCTTAGTATTAACGTAGGTAGGTTTTTTTATATTTTTTGTTATTACTAGCTTCTGAGCGTGACCATCTTAATTAATTTGTATTACTGTTAAGATTATGGTAGCTGAGGACCCTTCACTCCCCCCAACATGAAGCCTTCAAGCTTCCCGCAACTAAGCGTCACTATGCTGAAAAGCTACTGCTGTTTCCTCGTAGTCATACTATTTTGTCAAACTACTGAGACCCTCTCCAATATTGTGAATGTCTACTTCTTCTTCATATGCTCTCGAAAAAGGGAGAAAAGTCCGTCATACTCCTTTCACAGATCCTCGCTTTACTATAATTAAAATATAATACAAATCAATATGACAACAGTGGCCTGTGGCTAGTAATATAAGTACAAGATCTGTGGATTTAAAATAAATAAAGTTGAGTTGAGAAACGTAGGATGCGACGAAGGGGAAAATAGCCGAAGGTGAGTAAGGCACATTCTGAAGAACTGCCATCTTGCTCTGCGATCTCCAAGCCACTGCCAAGCTTGGGGATTACAGCTAACTCCCCTTAATTGGGTATACTGTATAGCAGCTGGCTCGTTCTCTGTGGAAATCCACAGCTCAGGAGATCCCAGATCCAGCTGATATACAGTAAGTTGAATTACTTGTAGTTGTTACTCTTCTCCAAACCGTGGATGTCGTATCTTTATACGACATCCACGGTTTGCACTATGTTTTCTCTGATGTTGAATTCAGTGCCAAGCGGCTCGGGAAGCGGACCGGCGGTAAACGTAAGCGGGCCATGCGAGCTATTCAATACGTTCAGAGGTGCAGCGTGGCAAGCAGCTCAGCGCGCGTCTGCTGGCCAAGCAATGCTTTGTGATGCACCACGGCACGCCAGATCGTGCTAAGCTGCGTGCGTTCACGCCGCGTAGCCTGGCAGGCAGCCCGGCAAGTAGCTCGGCGTGCGTTGGCGGGCCAAGTAAGACTGTTCAAACGCTCGTGCCTGTTTCCGTTGCACGCGCGCATCTGAACGCACCTTGACAGTTCTTCATGACGATGCGCCCACATAGTTTAAATAATAGCAACGCAAAAACATCGACTCACTGATATTGCGGATACGCCGTAAATAACTTCAGAAACACCCTGTACACCTTCAAGTATTGCAATATCCCGGTTCCTAAGTTTAGGTTAAAAGTGTTGCAGTACGATTGTTTACGCGCTCGTGAAACTGCCAAAACTTGGACCATTTTAGTATCGCTTTGTTTTATGTATTTGCTTTAAAATGGTTCGTAGATATCTAGGAATTTTGTTAATAGTAGTTGTGTAGGTCTTTACTTTAATGGGTAGGTAAGCAAGATGCCCTTCAGTCTACGTTTCTTAGGTTTACTTTTTCGTTTTTGAAGCAGTGATGGCTTAGTGGCAATGGCTATGGAATGCGTGCAGTAGCTCTATGGTTCGAATCCCGCCGCGGGCTTGAGCTTCACCGCATGGTGGAAGGGTATTCTGTGAATGCCCGCCTGGCTAGCGACCGTCAAGTAGAAAATCTGTCGCCAAGCACTTAACGGTGTGTTCCGGCAGCTGTCCCTGAGAGCCAATAATTCTAGGTTAATCCTGTGTACCTTCGATTACATTATCACTTACCTTCAGGTGAGATTGTGGTAAAAGGCTTACCTATCAGCAATACAAAAAAACGTGTCTGCGTAGTCGAGTATAATGTATTGCATGACTCTTTGTGTTTTTGCTTATGTTCTCCATGCGCTTCCTGGCCAGAAATAATTACAGCATTGTTGATGTATTTAAAATCCTGCGACATTAAATTCTTGCTTAATAATTCACATTTTATATAGGCATGAAGCATGTTTTGGTAACGTTTGGTAATGACAGATTTTATGTTTGAGGGTGGCCCTTCCACCGACGCGACGGGGATCGTACCATAGACCTGCAGCATGGTAGTCCATAGCTATTAGCGCTCGTCTATCACTGCTTCAAAGATATACCTTAATGTCAAGGGAAAAACAATCAGCTTGAAAAAAAAAAGCATCAAATAAAAGAGAAAAAATAAAATCATTTTAAAAGTGTGAGCTCGAAGGTAATATAAAATATTCTACAATTTACATTTCGTTTTCGATTCCAAGTCGAAATAAGATTTTCACATTTTGCCCCGGGAAAGGATAGCATGTTCTCTCAAATATTGAGTTGTATTTTCAATTTAAATTCTAACTTGGGTGTCTAGGATGTAGAATAAATAAATATATATGATTCTGAACAACATTTATCGTACGTTCTTACGCGCTTATCAAAGCTTTAATTAATTGACTGACTAAATACTGTACGCTGATTGGTCAATGGTATTCTATGACGTGAAAGATAACCAATGACCGTTAGTATTTTTTTTCTTCAGTATATTAACTGCGCAAGGCGTTGAGAAACGTTCCAGAATATGTATGTGCAGAAATTGTGTCTTTTTTAGGGTTCCGTACCCAAAGGGTAAAAACGGGACCTTATTACGGCGACTTCGCTGTCCGTCCGTCCGTCCGTCAGTCACCAGGCTGTACCTCAAGAACGGCGATAACTAGACAGTTGAAATTTTCACAGATGATGTATTTCTTTTTATTGCCGCTATAACAACAAATACTAAAAATAAAATAAGTATTTAGGGGAGCTCCCATACAACAAACTTGTTTTTTCACCGTTTCTTGCTCGATACTAATAACGGCGACAGGTAGACGCTTTAACTATTCACAGAATATTTAGTAACGGAACCCTTCGTGCGCGAATCCCACTCGCACTTGGCCGATTTTTTATGCCTATCGGTTATTCTTTGACCACTATCTCAGCTGATAGTAGGTGATGATGTGAACAACATCTTCGACCACATCATCACTTACCATCACGTGAGATAGTGGTAAAAGGCTAACCTATCAGCATTAAAAATAATATTAATTTAATTTTATAATACTTACCATAACTAATATAAGGTTATTTATATTTATTACACTTTGCTAAGTCTACATAATATATATAGTATATAATTTTAGTTTATGTATTGAGCAATAAACTTTTAAATTCAGTATAATTTATATAATAGAAATACTAGTTTTAGTTCAGTTGTAAAATGAGTGTGTAAAATATTGTTTACCTTATATGGTTTAGAAATTGAATACTAGAAGTTATTTTTTATATTTGAAATGAGTGTGTATGTAAATATGTGTTTTGTGTATGTGTGTTGGTGGGCATTTAGAAGAGATACGAATAGTATTATAAATAGGTTTTATAAGAAGATTTTTGGTATCTTCATATGACCAAGTTACAAGCCATTCGGGGATTTTAATTTTACATTTGTGTAGAGGAAGCTCGGAGTGACAAGCACAGTGCAGTTAGAACGAGGACGGTGACACTGCAACTGTAATATCGTGACGTCAGGTTTGCGACTTGTCCTTATCATCACATAATAACAAATTAAAAAGTAATTCGTTGAGCTCGGGAACTTTTAAATGTAGGAAGATATTTTTTTATTTTTTTTTCGTTTTATTCCGAATTTAAGTTATGTTACTGCAGTCGTTCTTAGTGCCTGACACCTGTATGATAAATTCAAGGAAGGAAACAACATCAAATGTCAACCAACCAAAAAAATACCAACTTACTAGCAAGTTGCTTTCAAATCGGTGTGACTATTAATATAATATAGTATACATTGCATCAAACAAACCCGATTTAAAAACAAAAACCCTCAAAATCTATTTTTATTTCGCTATTCGGTCTACTCAAAATAAATGGATGAAAATGTATGTAGGGTATGTGGAGATGAGGGTGACAAGTTTAGGTTTTGGGAAACGTCTTAGTACTAAAAATACGTTATGAGGCGTCGAGGGCTAACAAAAATGACACTTTAACTTACTGTACTGTACTAAATGACACTTTAACTTACTGTACTGTACTGTATCAGCCGCGCTGTCCACTGTTGAACACAGCCTTCCCCATTATGAAGGGGTTTGTCATAATCTCCACGCTTGGCAGGCGTCTTGAGGATCACAGTGTGAGATATCACTTCCTCAGAAAGCGCTGCTGCCTACATTCTTGGGTGTTACCCTTAGTCGCCTCTTACGACACCCACGGGTAGAGGTGGGGGTGACATTCTAGTCCGGTCAACATACTACGTTCTAAAATTAAAACACTTGGTAAAAACGGCCAGTTGAAGAACAAAATAAAAATGGATATTCTGTCGCCAATAACTAAATTGGTCTGAAAGTAACCGGTTACTTTCAGACCAATTTAGTTATTGGTACGATAAGTACGTATAACAAAAAAAAAATTGGAAGAAAATAAATTAAAATTGAAGAATAGGAATATAATTACCAACTTATATATTAACGCAAACAATATCACTTCATCATAAAAAAGCACAAACGCCTAAAAGATCCTTTGTCCCCATTCATAGTCAATGATTGATTTCGGTGTAAGTGCATCAGAAAAATGAGAAGGGCCGTCCATTTCCCTATGGCCGTCAGTGGCGTGGCTTGTGCTAACATAAAATAGCTTTTAGCTGCTTTCAAACTGCTCAGATAGCTGGGGTTTGTCAATGGTGAGTATGGCCTCAAGGGTATTACGAATTTTGTGCTATCATACCACTCTCGCCTGTGTATGCTGCGTTCGCATAGACGCAACTTTGTAGTCGACTGTGAGCCTGTGACCTAGTTGCTTTGACTCGTAGTCATTGTATGGGTATTGAATTATGGTGGTGTATCTTTTGCTTGCTATCGAGATGGAATAGACAGTATTTATCTTTAGACATGTTTGAGCACAACGGTATAGGTACAGTCTATTGTTGCAGATCATAGAGATAGACTTCAAAATGAAACATTCATAATTCGGTTTTGATAACACTCGCTGAAAACAAACCGATAAATAAACTAATGAGTTTAATCTTTTCAAAATGCACTTTTATAACAACTTCACTTACTTACCTAGGGCGTATTCCATTTGACGCCAATTTCGTTATTTTTGATAATTTTGACCACATTCTGCGTCTATGGTTGTGATCACTGGGATCTTTTGTAACTGTTCTCCCCTGTTCCATTTAGGATAAGAACGCTAAAAATGCCACTACAATTTGCCACTTTTGTCACTTTTGACATTAAATGAAGGTAGTTCAAACTGTTCCAGTAGCTTCATAGCGTTGATGGCGAAAATAATTTCATGACCCAAGTGGAAAAACTTTTTGGGAGTGTGATCGTTTTTATGGTTTATGGCGTATTTAACTCCAAATAGTACGCACCCCTAGATGTTCAGCGGTTGGAATCAATCTGGTGTCGCCTGAAGCACACAATTAATGTAATTATTTTAATAACGCACATGAACCCATTCAGCTAAGAACTGTCAGGCGGCGCCACAGTCGCAAATGCCGCTATGGATATTAGTAGGTACTTAATAAATTAAAATAATATTCCATAAATTACGACAAAGAAAAAACACCTACAAAAATGAGATTATTATTTATAAAGCTAATAAGGTCTAATTAAATCAGTATCTGTAATATACGTTTCTAATGGATGTTACCTAGGCTGCTGATACATGTCGGTAATATATAAAGAATTGGCTTCAATGTTATGGCTGGTCTCCTGCCTAAGGTCAGAGATTCTTTGGACTACTCTCATTGATACTTATCTCTCCCCTCTAGTGTGTAATCAGAGCGTTATGATGCTAAGGTGCCATGGTGAGTGACTATCGATAGTATAAAATGGTAATATTGATTTTGTTATAAATTAGACATGTTACTACTAATTACTATTAACATAAGACAACTACTCTGAATTTACATTTCAATATCTGATGGAAAAATATATTACAAACTATACCAATTTTTCTTAGTAAACTTCTCTTCCGCGTCACTTGCGTATGCTTAGATATTTATTGTTAGATTAAATCCTGAGTGTGCGCTGAGCTTTATTCCCGAGTTGCCCTTGTGACTGTGATACCCAACTGTGTTGTTTTCACAAGTGACACGTTTTAATATTTTTGCATATTGGCCGATGTTTTAATTCAAGCCTTTGTTGAACAAACGCTACAAGTGGATGGAATGTGCCCGGGGAATAATCGTTGAAATTTAAGTTGTTATTTTAATTAAACTTTGGTATAAAATTTGGTAAAACTATTTTCATACCCTGTGATTAATGAAGTATTCATTTAGCCGTCAATATGCAATTAATAAGATTTTGTAGGAAAGGAGGGAATATTAGGCATATTTTTATTTAAGGTGAAACTTAAAACGTGTGTTTGTGGATGGAAATAAAATATTAGAGTGATTTTTGCATATAGATTTTTACTGTACATGATCATGGAAGGCACACTACGTAATATTGCACATAATATTAGTTATGAAACCTTTTTTCAATTTATTTTTGTTCAACTGTCAAAAATATCAATACGTAAGAATTGTACATCGATTGTATTTTATATATATAAAATTTACAGAATACTCTCTGAAACTCGCTTTTATATATTCACAAAAAGTTGTCCAACCCAGCTAATGTTAAAATGCTTAAACTTGTCATAGGTGCTCGCGATTAATTTAAGGTCGACGTCAGAATAAAAATTATGATATGTTGATATGATACGTGAAAGACATATTCTTACTAAAATGTTTAAACTTTGAATTTAGCGCAAAAAATAAAGTCAGCGTTCACCCTAATTTGAAAGTAGTATTTAGATTTTTTAGCGAGACCATTAATTGTTTATTTATTTAAGTATGAAAGTTTTAAATTATTATTTTTGTTCACTCTGTACAGAAATTTTCAGTAAGGTTTCAAGGTTCTCTAAGGTAAGTAAGGTATTAATAATAAATCTCATAGTTGATATCAATATTAAAATGCAGTTTTGACGTTTAATGTATGTTGTTTTTGAGAGCCAGTAATTCTAGGTTAGCCTGAACAACATCTTCGACTTGATTGTGGTTAAAGGCAGTAATAAAAAAAAACCGGCCAAGTGCGAGTGGGACTCGCGCACGAAGGGTTCCGTATTATTTGTAACCTAATCTTGCAAGTTACAGACACTTTTCGAAGTGTCCGATTGAGCTGGGTAGGTACGGCGAAAACCTCTTTTATTGTATGGGAGCCCCATATTTTTTTTTGTTTTGCTTTGGTTTGTTTTTTTTTCATTTCATTTTATTTCGTTTCGTTTCATTTATTTTATTTTTTATATTTTATATTTTATATTTTATATTTTATATTTTATATTTTATATTTTATATTTTATATTTTATATTTTATATTTTATATTTTATATTTTATATTTTATATTTTATATTTTATATTTTATATTTTATATTTTATATTTTATATTTTATATTTTATATTTTATATTTTATATTTTATATTTTATATTTTATATTTTATATTTTATATTTTATATTTTATATTTTATATTTTATATTTTATATTTTATATTAGGTCCTTACATATGAAATTGGCGTTTTTCGTACTGGCCACTTTAATCACGAATTTCTCCTCTTTGGTAAGGAATTCCAAATTCAAATTTGTACAGCTATAGACTCATGTATTTGTGCTTCGATGATCGTCATTCATTTGTTTTTTTTCTGTTTTCGTCACTCATTTTACAAAATGGAAAACCTAAAATATCGCATTATTTACGAGTACGAGTTCCGCCGTGGCACTAGTGCTGCGGAAACAACTCGAAGGGTGAATGATGTGTATGGCGGTCCAAAAATCACATACTACGCAATATGTGCAATAAATTGGTCTCCGTCAGTAAAGATACGAAGTATCCATTAGACCAGAGAAAGAGAATTCTCAAGAAATTTTACCAGAAAAGAATATACCAGTCGTGGGTATCTAATGACATAGAACATTTTAGAAAACTGTTAATTGACGTTACTGATATTAGTAATAAGTATTCTGACCATGATTTAATAAACAATGTGTTGCACAGTTTAAATAACAAATATGATACTATGATCAATCAAGAAAGATCTATACTACACCAGACTGATAGAAAGTAGTAGAAATACCTCAAAATCTATATGGAATGTGATAAACAAACAAAAAGGAAAATGTAATGTATCTAATATTGACTTCACAGATCTTATTAGAGACGATACTGGCCAACCTTTTCAATCAAAACAGGAGGTCATAAATACGATGAGCGCGAGATTTATGGCAGCTGCGGTTGGAAAAAAATTGAAAACATCACCTTCCAGAACCATCTGTACCTGGATCCTAAAAATTACCATGCGTGTAATTCTGTCCCGATATATCTACAGGTTCAGCTTTTCCTGGATTATTACATTGCACAAATGAAAAACATATTTTGTCGATTGTTGAATACTGATTTAGAAATAAATTCTATGTATTTTTGGAAGTATGTTTATTCAATAATCCTTTAATATTATCTGATTGTCTCCCAATCTAACCTTATTTTTGCAATTAAATTTAATGTTAATTTTGATTCAGCTCTATTCTAAATATCGTTAATATCCGTTAAGCTATTATAATAGTAAAAAACAAATTAAATAATATTTTGAACCAATTTCAAAAAAGTAGGAAGTGTTTTAATGACAGTACTTTTTATGTATTTTACGTGATTATTCCACCATATACGAATTGATTTTGATGATTCTTTCTTATGAGTTTTATCAAAATAGTTCCGCTAGTATGGTTTTTTAAAATCCACACAACTGGAACAATACCTATGTCATGCAAATAAAGTACTTTTCAGCAATAGAAGCCGTCGTTTTTTAAGTATTCATGAATAATACCCAGTCCTAGTTTTACTGATATAGATTTAATTCATCTGACTGTAACGCATATACTGCGCTCAACGTCAGGGGCTTGAGCGAGCGCGGCGCAGGGCTGTTTGCGATCGTGACGCTGCCGCCTGGCTGTGATTGTATTTCGCACTCGAGTGGGCGATGGAAGAAGTGGGGGTAAAAACTGATTTTTTCCGTGTGAATGTCTCCAGCTTACTCAATCGAAATTTCTTAATTCTGAATATGCCAATATTTAGAGCATATTTTGTGCAATTATGAATACCAACTCAAAATTTAGGTGCCAAATAAACTTCGACGCTACGTGTGATTATTAGTGTGTTAGCTGACGTTATGGTCTCCAGCTGACACATGCTGTATATACGAAACGGCTGAAGATGTGGTTATATACTATAGCCAGGGATTTAGAGCATAATTTGTGCCAATGGCACAAAAAAATTTGAACGTCATACTTGAAAGCTGTAGTAGTTATGACTCGATTTTAACGTGTAAGCTGGAGACCACGTGTCTACAGCTACTCATCTGTATCTTCTGAACGAATGGACCTATGACTTTGTTTAATATGTCAAAATTTAGGGCCAAATTTGTGCCAAAGGCACTAAAATTTTCAAGTCTCTGGCTATTAAGGTTTTGGAGATACAAGCTCAAATCAACGTGTAAGCTGGGGACACATGTCCCCAGCTAGCACATGCTGTACAGCTCAAACGGGAAAGCCTAGATTACTGTTTAATGGCTTAAAATGTAGGGTAGAATTTGTGCCATCGGCACTAAAATTTTCAAAACAATAGGCCACATAGTTTTTGTGTAACAAGCAAAAACATTTCTTCCCGCCAAAAAATTTAAATATTTGGTTCAAAACATTACTGAACGCGCCGTTGCCATCCCGTTCCCTGTAGCTGCAATCTGTTTTGAACTTTATTTCTATAGCGTTGGAATCACTTTTCTCTTTTATAGCAAATGAAAGCAGTTGGGGCATAGGCTAGTAGCAGAGAGTATTCATTTTAATGTTATCTGATTGAAATGTGACGCTTTCCGGAATTCGTAGGCATTGAAATCTTGATTACTACGTGCGCACCGCCTATAAATATAGAGCGATGGAACAATACCCGAAATAAAATATGTTCAATAATAAAACGAGCCTAAAGTCACCACTTCTAAGTTGACATCCAGAGACGTAGACTCGAACTTCATTATGTGAAATATGAATCTAGACTCAAAACTCCAAAAAGTATTATATTCACAGTCGAGTTTGGCATAATGGAGCCTTTGACCAAAATCTCACCTGATGGTAAGTGATGATGTGGTCGAAGGTGTTAACAGGCTTATCCTAAAAGTACTGCCTTTCAAGGACAGCTGCCGGAACACACCGTAAGGTGGCGACAGAATTTCTACTTCATGGTGGTCGCTAGCCAGGCGGGCATTCGCAAAATGCCCTTCCACCATGCGGTGAAGCTCAAGCCGCGGCGGGATTGGAACCATGGACCTGCTGCTTGGTAGTCAATGCCACTGAGCCATCACGGCTTCAATTTATATAATTATGGCTGATTGACAACTGTCTCACCTGATGGTACCGAAGTGATAATGCGGCTGAAGATGTTGTTCAGGCTAACCTAGACTCTCAAGGACAGCTGCCGGTAATGACAATTTATTTTTATAATAATCCAGTAGAGCGTTAAGCAACCGCTGAACAGTGAGAGAGTCTCTCACGGCCAGCAGTACGCCGCCCCAGCCACGGTCACGTGCACGGTCGTGCCGCAGAACGGTATAGCCAGCAGGGAACAACTCATCGTCGCTTACGCCCGATATTAGGAAAGTTTCAGTGAACGTGTATATATCAGCCGATAGCGCAAGGATTGCTGTTTCGCTTCACTCAGTTTCGAACGTAGTCCTCAAACGTTCTGATAAAAAAGGTAATAGTACTTGTATTTAATTCTTTTACTGAGCTTCCTGGGGGTTGCGAAATCTACTGTGCCAGGGTTTGATGTGTATATCTTTCGCCCAGTGTTCAGAGGATATTCATATTCATATTCATATTCATATATTTCATAACGATATTGTTACATGTCATAACAGTGTATACTAAATAGATAAGTAATTGACTAAGTGTATATCTAATTATATAAATAATCCATACAATACGAGTAAGTACGCACATTATAGTTATTCTTATTGGATTAAACTGTCTTTCTAATTAATGTCAATATCTGTAATTATTAAAAATGTCATTCAAAAAAATAAAATATACAAATAATTTAAAAATAAACAATTGTTTAGTTAGTTGAAAACTCAATTAAATACGTCATAAAAATAGAATTACATAATAATATACATTTCCTTTATTTTGTATAGTCAAACAAAGAGCTCGTTATAGTTATAGTAAGCTTTCTCAACTAGCCAGTTTTTCATTTTGTGCTTAAAGAGTTCGAATGAGGGAGTGTTACGAACATCTTCTGGCAACCGGTTGTATACTGCCGGTGCCATTACATGGACCAGCTTAGACGTCTTGGCGAGTCTGTGCGAGACCGGTCGCAGCTGTTGCGAGTGACGTGTATTGTATTCGTGCCCACTACCTAGGGAAGAGTATTCTTCTGGGTGACTTCTTGCATAAAGCGCAGCCTGAAGAATTATTAAAGACGGGACAGTGAGAATTCTCAAAGACCGAAAGAAAGCCTTCGCAGGGGTGTCGCGTGGCACTCGCATCACAGCTCGCACGGCTCTTTTCTGCATTCGGAATACGCGAAGCCAGTCAGCTCCGCGACCCCATAGCTCGATGCCGTACTGTATGAGCGAGTGCACGGACGCAAAATAGCAGTTTCGAGCCATCTCCTTCGGTAAAATTTCCGAAACCCGCCACAGTGCAAAACTGGCGCGGCCGATCTTTTCACAGAGCTTATCTATGTGGTCTTCCCAGGTCAACCCACAATCCAATTGGAAACCCAGAAAAGTAATTTGCCTCACATTTTTAATTAATGTACTTCCAATGGATACGTTGATTTGCCTCTGGGTACGACCGGACAAGTTAATACTCATGTAGTGGGTCTTCGATGAGTTAAGTTTGAGGCCATTAACCGTAAACCACTGGTTTAAGTCACGGGCCACCTCATTCAGCTTTTGTTCTAGTAGGTACTTCTCGACATCCTTGGTGGGTACGGTCAGCTTAAAGGAAGCGTAGTCACCTCGAGATTTCAATGCTTCAGCAGAACATTTAGTGCCCATACAAATTTTGTTCAGGTGGGCCAATACCTGTTCAACAGTAGTTTCAATGTGAACGTAGTACAGGTGGAGGTACGATTTACGCTCTGATGCAATTATCGAACAAGATGTGGAACCTGCGGCTGCTGTCCCGCGGACCACGCCGCTAATAGATTACATTCATATTTTTGTCATTTATCAATTACTTATTTTAGAATTTCACACGCTGTGTATTATACATCGAGTTCTTATATACCAGAATGAATTACAAAATAAAGTACAAGTCTCTGCAATGCAGCTATTTTCAAAAGCTATGTTGAATGGAACCCAAAAAGTTTTGACGGGTTCACGGGTCAATAAAGTGTTCTTCTTATCTGATATGAAGTTTGATGTCTTTAATAAAAAATAGCTTAGTATAAATAAATAAAACGATTATATAAAAAACCATTAAACAATTTTTCGGAATTTAATTTAGTGACATTAATATCTAAACCTTTGAAGCAGTGATAGCTCAGTGGCATTGGCTATAGACTGCCGCGCAGCAGGTCCATGGTTCGAATACCGCCGCAGGCTTGAGCTTCACCGCATGGTGGAAGGGCATTTTGCGAGTGCCCGCCTGGCTAACTACAACCCTCAAGTAGGAAATCTGTCGCCAAGCACCTAATGGTGTCTTTCGGCAGCAGTCCTTGAAAGCCAGTGAAATTACAGGCACACATGAGAGCTGTCTCAAGAGACGGGTACAATTCGTAAATTGTGATGAAATGCATCTGTTATAGGCAGAGGTCAGTCCGCTTAACATTAGGTGGGCCTCGAGCTTGTCCCGACACAATAACATAAAAATAAATAAATAAAAGTTCTCATTGTATTCGTTTAAAAGTACTCGATACTGGAGTACCTCGAAACATTTGTTCCAATATCGATACCGCAGCGATGCTTTGAAACGCAACGGTATCGATACTTTTATTTCAATTCCAAATCCCTACAAACCACAAAATAGAGATTATTATGTATAGTTTTTACATAATCATAGACGTTTTATGTAGGTAGCTAGTTGGCATAGAACATATACTAATACTACGTATGTACAACCGACGTACCTACTTATGTAAGTATGCAGCGCACATAGCGAATATTTAGCTTACCTTTTTGACTACGTCAAACTGGCCGAACTAAGCTGAGTAGTTGGTAACTTATCTTTACATTCTCTAGTAATAGGTACTACACGCTAATACTTTTAAGTCAAAAGCTTTCTACGCGTTTAGGTGTGTGATAAACTGATAATATCTCTTTACAGTTATAAAATTACAGTGCCTACCTAAAAGGTATGTGATCATCACGTTCTGTACATGCGTGGATTAGTTTCCAGTGCATTATCTCGTTCATTGAGGGTCTTATACAGATCTTATATATAGGATTAGGTATATAAGTTAACATACTGAGAGAAAAAATACCAGTACATTTTGTACTTACTCACTCCTAGTCTATACACCTACTGTTTTTTTGTAACTTCTTCCACCTATTCATAACGTGAAAGCAAAAAGTAAGTTCAAACGCGATAGGAATAAGGTTTAAGATAGATTGCAGCTACAGGCAACGGGACGGCAACGCCGCGCTCAGTAATGTTTTAGTCCAAATATTTAAATTTTTGGGCGGGAAGAAATGTTTTTGCTTGTTACACAAAAACTATGGGGCCTATTGTATTGAAAATTTTGGAGCCGATGGCAAAAATTCTACCCTACATTTTAAGCCATTAAACAGTAATCTAGGCTTTCCCGTTTGAGCTGTCCAGCATGTGCTAGCTTACACGTTGATTTGAGCTTGTATCTCCAAAACCTTAATAGCCAGAGACTTGAAAATTTTAGTGCCTTTGGCACAAATTTGGCTCTAAATTTTGACATATTAAACAAAGTCGTAGGTCCATTCGTTCAGAAGATACAGATGAGTAGCTGTAGACACGTGGTCTCCAGCTTACACGTTAAAATCGAGTCATAACTACTACAGCTTTCAAGTATGACGTTCAAATTTTTTTGTGCCATTGGCACAAATTATGCTCTAAATCCCTGGTTATAGTATATAACCACATCTTCAGCCGTTTCGTATATACAGCATGTGTCAGCTGGAGACCAAAACGTCAGCTAACACACTAATAATCACGTGTAGCATCGAAGTTTATTTGGCACCTAAATTTTGTGTTGGTATTCATAATTGCACAAAATATGCTCTAAATATTGGCATATTCAGAATTAAGAAATTTCGATTGAGTAAGCTGGAGACATTCACACATTTTTTCCTGGCTTTGGGCGCACTCTTAACTGAGTGTTAAGCAAACCGTCAAAAACCTTAGCTATAACCGTAAAGCGTCTACCTGCCACCGTTATTTGTATCGAGCAATAAACGGTAAAAAAATCAAGATTGTTGTATGCGAGCTCCCCTCAAATATTTGTTTTATTTTATTTTTATTATTTGTTGTTATAGCGGCAATAGATCTATAATATCATCAGTAAAAATGTCAACTGTCTAGCTATCACCGTTCTTGAGATACAGCCTGGTGACAGACGGACGGACAGCAAAGTCTCAGTAATAGGGTCCTGTTTATAGGCAAATTAAAAATTTATTTATTAAAATCGGTCAAAAACTGCATTTTAACATCGAAATCAACTTTGAGATGTATTTATTGATTCCTACGAACCTAGGGGCTTCGGAGAACAGACATGTCGTTATGTTTGAATTATTCCTGGGAAGATATTATAATTACATTTTATGAAAACTATGTATGAATATTTCTACATATGATTACAAGCAATATCGCATGCTGAGTGAAAATTCTTGGAGGTACATTTTTTTTGGTCCTGGACGTTAATCTCACCCGAAAAAAAATTGTGCTGCTATAATTTGTAAGCTATGTATGTATCTTCCATAAAGGTAAGCGTCGTAAGTCAAGGCGGAAAAGTAGGTACATCCGATACTTAGTATAACCAAGTTTTTTAATCCTCGAAAATCACAAACTACACATCCCCTTCTTAGTAAACAAGCAGCATGTTGAACGAATCCCTATTAGGGGATAGTCGGCACAGATGGTCCAACATTATTACCACCTTCGCGGGGAAGTTTTACTCGTAAATCGGTAATCAATATCAGCAGATTCACCTTATGGTTACTCAATTGTTAGAAACACATAAACGTAATCTTTGAAAGATTAATTAAAATACAGATGTAACAGCTAAATAAAAAAATATCGTTCTCGCTCCTGGTGTAATTTTAAAACACCAAAAAATACGAGTTTGTTGAACTTTTGGGAACAAGATTTATATTTTACCTAAACAATGGTCTATCTCCACTCTATTGAAAATTTGAATGTAATTTTGTTATTACAAAATTATAATGAGAGGAAAAATTATAGTTATTTGCGGGATTCGAACCCGCGCCATCCACCCCTGTAGCCAGGGTATGCTCTGACCGCTAAAACCTACAAAAAAGACACATTTATGAACTTCTTTTCTTTATTTTTAATTGTAAATAAGCTAACCGTTGACTTCTATCCCACCTAGTGCTAAGTGACGATGAGGTCAAAACTGTTGTTCTGGTTAGCTTAGAACCACTGGCTCCCAAGGTGTGCTGCAGAAAAGCACCGTTAGGTGACAGATTTTCTACTTTAGGAAGGTAGCTAGCCATGTGCACTTGTGCAAAATGTCCACCACCTTGCTATAACAACTGCCATCCTTAGACAAAAACGGCTTAATATGCCGAAGCAGGAAGCGTTTAGTGGTGAATCCCAATAGAGGTTGCTTATCCAACTAATGACCGCAGCGGACGTTGGCTAACCAAGTTTATCGGCTACTAAAGATTAGCAAGCTCCACTACCAGCGCTTCTAATTGAGGAATAACATAACACAATAATTCTGATTTTGTTATGATATATTTAAATGCAATACTCACCTCAGGCATCATGTTTCGTCTCCGTTAAATATATTTCGTTCAAAAATACATTTTGTATTAAAAAGCCTTGGAGTTTCACCATTCGACGTTCACCATTTTTACAGACGGTATCAATTTGTTGCAAACTGCATCTGCTTATTCATCGGGATGGCTTACACAAATCATTGTTACCTTATGCACAGGTGCGTTCAACATTGTGTATAATACACAATAGAATAAGCTTTTAAATTTTAGAAGGGAATATTTTATCTATTCAATATATCGCCTTTTTTTATAGCTTATACACTAGACCACCACTATCTCCCCTGGTGGTAAGTAAGTGATGATGTGGTTGAAGATGTTGTTCAGGTTAACCTATAATTACTGGCTATCAAAGACAACTCCCAGAAAGACTGCCACTTGGCCAATTTTATTATATTTTACGACTGGGTAATTTTACTCATTACTTTTTAGGTTCCGTTTCCAAAGAGTAAAAACGAGATTGATTTTTGTCCTATTTGTGGCACAGTATAAGTTTATTTGAACTAATTGAGACAAAACTACCAGTAAACACTCTTATCACAGTGTAAAGTTGGAAAATATGGAAGTGGTGAGATGTCTGTGGTTTTGATTTTGGCAGTGACGTAAATGGTATAGCGCCTTTCTTATAAGGCGGATGACGAGCATCGCTCAGCTTGGAGCGAGAGTCTGACATCAAAAGATACATATAATGCACCACTGAGTATAAGTGATGCCAATACATAGTTAATTAGTGTGCTTGTAAGTCCATACAAATGATACTGAACGGCTTGAGTCAATGACGACACGGTGCCCGGTTGATCAGTGTGCGCCATCAGCTTTCTATTGCCTTACATTCCGTCTCGAACAAATCACTCGCTAGCACACGGCAATAACCATTCAAGAACACACTACTTGCTCTCAAAGTAGAATATTTTCTAAACTTAAACTTTTGGATGTTATTTTTTGTATGGTAGAAAACGCCATACATTTTAGGTCGAATACAGAATAATACACTCAAGGGTTACAATTTGTGCATGAAAACCGAATATTCCCTACCTTCTACTACCTTCCTCTTCTTGAATTTGAAGGATATTTCAAGTTAGATAATTAAAGTCATTTTAGTCAACTTTAATAGATTATAGCATAGATGGGGACTTGAAAGAAGTAAAAATATTATTATGTATCCAAACATCGTTGAAATCACAAAATGTCTATTAGAATATTTTATCAAAAGGTTTTTTGAAATGAGAGACACTTTAAGGTCTCGAAAGGTTATTTACAAAGGTTTATTTTCGGAATATTAGGACTTTTTAAACGTATATTCATTAATCTAAAACATGGGATCACCAGTTTAATTCTATTCCTTACGTTATTTTTGCGATTGGATTTAGATTTACCTACCTTACTTACGAGGTTTTTTCGAGCAAAGAAAAATATAAACTCAATTGTAACAATTTTTTTATTATTTTTCGGTAAACAATGCCTTAGATATTAGAATAAACTAGAACTAGAATGTATTTTATACATTTGTACTATTTTGTAAGATAAAGATATCTTTATATAAGCTGCGGGTTAAAATAATAAAAAACCATATGACAGCTGTGAAAAAACGCAAAATAGACTATCCCAGCTGTAGAACATCTACATACGTGAATCTCATATTTTGAACAGCATATGCCGCAGAACTGAGTCCGGATACATTGAGTAAGGTGAAATCTATTTTAAGTCTCCGGAAGTCTGCCGTTTTGTTAATCAAAAGTATATCACAGTCAAAACATAACTATTTTGATTCCTTCAATAATTAACGGTAAACCATTTTGGGCCAATTTCACCAAACTAAGATATAACTAATACGAGGTTAATTTTAATCTCTGTAAACAACAAAATAATGACAGACCTTTGTCACCATAGAAATCCAATGATGTTCTGTAATTAAAATATGCCTTTTTATTGTATTAAAACAGGCAGACAGCTGATCAGGTTTAAAAAAGTATACTGTCGAATTTAGCACTATAACTCCATAAACAATAATTAAAGAAGGCCACTTTGCTATAGCTGATAATATTTCTATATCCACTATATTCTATATCCATTGTCGTATAGTATAAACTTATCCGCGTATTAATTTAACCTGGTATTTGTGAAATTGGGCCTTAGAGATATTAGATGTTTCATCATCAACTTGAGTTATTTTTCTTTTCTCATTATGTTTGTTAATAATTAGACAGGTATGGGAACCTGTTGTACTTCGGTAAACTTTTATTACAAAGTCTATTAATGCGAGATATAGTTAACGTGAGAGATATATTTTTAGAGTTATCTAGGCACACAATTACTATTTTTAAATCATTATGGATTTGCAGAACATTATGAATAATAAATGCAGTTTAGTGCAAGGTACACCTCTGTGGCCACGGTACCTCTGTGGCCACGGTTCCCTACAAGTGTTATACTATGGCCCTAAGATTGATGTCTAAGTAAATGTTTTTTCTTATATACATATTAAGCTATTATTTTTTTGGTTCACTCTTAGTGCTTCGTGATGATGTGGTTGAAGATGTTATTCAGGTTAACGTAGTATTACTCAAGGACAGGTGCCGGATCACACCGTTAGATGATTGGTGACAGATTTTCTACATGAAGGTGATGGTTTCCTCTAGCCGGGCGGGCTTTCGCTAAATGCCCATGCAAAAATAATTAATAAAAATATTATTATAATCATAAATTAATGAATAAAGGCTCAGAAGACATTTTACGTTCTAAATGCCTATTTGACGTTTTAAGTCGAATTGTTAATAGACGCCAGAAACAAAGGTCTAAAATTTTTCCTTTTTATCTATCGTTTCAGAAATCGATGAAACGCAGAATAACTTTGAGGTACTTAATGTATTTACGAAATTAGTTTTAAAATATATATTTTTTCAAGAGGACTTTGTTAACTATGCATTTCTTTATAATGTTTTCAAGTCAATGAACCTCTTGCATTTTAATTTCACAATTCATTAGTCGTGTTTTGTAGGGAGACATTGTGATTGTATATTAAAACAGCAGTAAGAGTTCAACGATAAAACCATTACGCAATTCCACATAACAATATTTGTGTCGTAAACGAAAGTGCTCTGTATTAAGAAACCAAAGTATCTTCACAACAAAACACACTACACTTCCACTTCAATACCAAAGATAACCAATAAAGTTTCGGTCAAAATATTATGGGCAGGACGACAATTATTTTCAAATATATATTTTCTAATATGTAAGTTACATTGTTGGTTAAGTAAAATGATACCTAATATATAAACCAAAGTTTTTATTTTATTTTAGGACACACACGTAACCTTGTCTTCGAAACAAGCATGTCGTTCACAGCTCACTGATGTTTTAAAAAACATTTCATTGGTGACTCTTACCTTAACATTTCAGTCGTCAAAATGCTAACCCCTTTACCCACACGGGGGTTGAATGTGCTGATTTTTTTCAACAAGCCATGGAAATCCTGATACAAAGTTTTTACTGCGATCATAGACAAAATAGGTACAGAAACAAAGAAAAATCTTGGGTAGTGTTTCGAGAAAAAATCTCTTAATAGCCAGGCACATATCAGACACAGGAAAACTTATCTAATTCACAATCGAATAATGTTTAATGAATTGTATATTGGAGGATTGGATTATGGAATCTTCATGACGACAAATTTCGATTTATCGGTAACCTCCCTTACTGTTTGCGCGCTGTAGCGGTGGTCCTTATCTACAGAAGCATTATCGAAGAGTCATCGCGGAAGAAGATCATAAATCTCACAGATGGTTCTGATTAATAGGAACTTTGTTAATGTTTGTTGCGTAATGATTTCTGGAGACGATTCCTTTCCTTGGTTTATTATGGATACCTACTTATTGTGAATTGTGTTGGTTAAGCCCAGATGCATTGAAGCTCTGTAATGGAAACTTCAAAAATCTGTATTAAATCTGTATGGTCAAAAGATACAAAACAAAACTTACTAACCTAAGCAGCTAAGTTACTTTGTTCTGATTCTTTTTTTTTTTTAAAAAAAGCACGGTTGCTAACGCCTGCCGAGCAAAGGACAAACCTCCGCCCATTGGGGAGGCCTTTGTTCAACTGTGGACGTACAACGGCTGTTGATGTGATGTAACGTGTGTGTTGTGATCCTAAGCATGAATTTAGAGCTGTTTATATAATATTTTTGTGAAGCTTTTTCACTTTGAAAGTATTAGGTCCTGATTTCGATCCCCAGGTTAAACGTGGATATTAAGACCACTTCGGGGAGAGTGAGGTTAAATATTATACCAATTATGTTTACAACTATTTATAGATGTTGAGCATTATACCACAACATCAACAATCCGTCATTAATGAGGGATTTGAATAGCGATGAAATACTCGCACAAAATGTATTTTGGGTTCAAAGGCAACGTCAAATTATGTGAGAAATGAGAGCAGAGCTGTATTTGCTGCTACAAGCACTGTGCAGGTAGATGCGCCACAAATGGGAATCTGCGTTCAGTCGCCGTCATTCAAGCAAAACGCATTACTCGTGCGGGAAGGCGCTGAAATCTTCGAAGCAGTGATGGCTCAGTGGCATTGGCTATAGACTGCAACGCAGCATGTCCATGGTTCGAATCCGTCGCGGGCTTGATCTTCACTGCATGTGGAAGGGCATTTTGCGATGCCCGCCTGGTTAGCGACCCCCTTAAGTAGAAATCTGTCGCCAAGCACCTAACGGTGTGTTCTGGCAGCTGTCCTTGAGAGCCAGTAATTCTAGGTTAAGCCTGTTAACAACTTCAACCACATCATCAATTACCATCAGGCAAGATAGTGGTGAACGTCATAGTGACCGAGTCGCAGATGTTTTTCTCGCTGAAGTTTTATCACTGAGACATTTTTCACCGTAAAAATAACCATAGTTTTTTTTTATGCATATTTACTTGAAGTTACACATAACGCTTGTTCTAAGCTTCTTTAATCTCTTTCACTCTGTTAATACAGTGCAATTATATCTGTCACTCTTATCTTCAGTCCGATGTATCTGTACTGTACTGCATCAGCTTGATTGTGTACTGCTGAAGACACCCACTAAGGGAGTTTGCCATACTCCACACGTTAGGCAGGCGCCTTGGAGGTCGCTATAAATATCAGTTCCCCAGAAGGCTCTGCTGGGCAGCGGTCTTCCGGTATATTACCGTTAGTCGCCTCTTACGACACCCGCAGCTAGTGATGGGTGACCTTCTAGCTCAAGCACCAACGGGGCTATGCATCAAACCACTCAAAACAAAATTAAATAAAATCCTGTATTAATTTGTGGTGTTTATATGTAAGTATGTGTATGTAGCATAAAAATGTTTTTCGTGAGTCAAACATGATTTCTAATAATTGGACACAAGGCCAAAGTTGTCTTGCCTTTGGGACATTGTCAGAGACAACATTAATACGATTTTATATATGTCGATAATAAGCTAACCGTTTCATATTATATTTTATTATAATATTTTATCTTATATTGTTATAGAGTTAAACTATGTTTTTTTTATATAAGTCAAATTTGACCCAGATGAATTGCTCGAGTCTGGAGATGATAAAACGCGCGCCCCATTTCATAGGACCAAAATATCTGAGGGCACGTAAATCCATCGTTCCCAGTTGTCATCTTAGGATGGCAGTGGTAGGTATGGTATGGTGGTAGGGCATTTTGCAAATTCCCGCCTGGCTAGCTACCACCCTCAAGTAAAACTCTGTCGCCAAGTCATCACGATGTTTTCAGGCAGCTTGAAAACCAGTACGTTCTTGTTTAACCTGATAACATCTTGGACTACATCATTATTTGAACTCAATTGAGATAGTATTCAAAGGCTAGTCTTTTATCTACACTAATATTGTATGGAGGAAAGATTTGTGTTTTGGTATGTATCGAAAAAACTTAAAAACAACTGGACCGAATTGAAAAATTCTTTCAACATACGATTTCTACACTATACCTGATGAACGTAGGATATAGAATATTTTCAAAAAATTAGGAACGCGTCCGTAAAATCCGTTCTGGCGCAAGATGTAAAAACTTTGGTTATAATTTTACATTAAAATGCTGTTTTAATTTTGATGATCATTTACTACTTTTGGGTTAACAATGATTTGTTTGGAGTCATTTTGCTTAAATAGGATAGCGAAATGATAATACTTTGGTTATAATTTTACAATAAAATGCGGGTTTAATTTCGGTGATCATTTACTATTTCGGTCTGTAATATGTTACTATATCTGGTGGTAACCTTTTGCCGGATACATTTTGGAGACTGTGAAATGGAAGTGCACAATCTAATATATTATGTTCGTTTTACCGCCAAACAAAGATAATCTTGGCAAAAAGACGCTGTTTTAAAATCGAAATTCCAAAGAATAAACACATACATACCCAACGTGTGAAAAAAAATCGTTATATCGCGTACGCTGCGGAAAATATTGATAGTAGATAAAGTAATGCTCAAAAATTTTATAGAGGACATCAATTTCTACCACAAAATCCATAATATAATAATACCATATGTCTAACTATTACAGTTATGTCAAAATAACAACTTTTTTTCAATTTATATTTTTTGTTAAATACCCAAGCGAAGGCGGAGCGGGCCGCTAGTCAGCTATAAATAAATAAATAAAAAATACCTAAAAAAGAAACTTACGTGTCTGGGCAACTTTAAAGTTTTTTAGGTCAGATACAAAATGTAATGACTAAATCAACCCAGCCTTGCAATTTATACGGCATTTTCTACTCTCTCTCTCTCTCTCTCGCACTGCCGCAATATGGAACCACTGAAAAATATTGCGGTTCCGAATATTCCCATCAATACCTGTGAGTGTCGTATTTCCGAACAAAAAAAACGGCAAAGTGCAGGTTTTTTTAATGTTATTGTGACGGAGCAAGCCCAAGACCCACCTGATGCTAAGTGGACTAACCTCTGCCTATAACTTGCACTGTGCCCATCACACTGAGACGTACAGTTGTTAAATTACAGGTCTCATGGGCCTGTAATTTTACTGAATCTCAAGGACTGATGCCGGAAGACACTGTTAGGTGCTTGGCGACAGATTTTCTACTTGAGGGTGGTCGCTAGCCAGGCGGGCATTCCCGAAATGCCCTTCCACCATGAAGCTCAAGCTCACGGCGGGATTCGAACCATGGACCTGCTGCACGGCAGTCCATAGCCAATGCCACTGAGCAATCACTGCTTCAAACTCGCTCTAAAAATGTATCGCAGTGAATGAAAAATATATGATTTTTGTTATGTGATTTTGACGTAACAAACAGGAAATCCAACTGATGTTAAGCGGATTAATTAACCTCTACCTATGACATATGCATTTCGTCACCAGTGACAAACTACACTGCGTCCATCCTCCCAAAATAAACAGTTGTTGCCTGTAACTCATGGACTGCTACCGAACATACTGTGAGATGCTTGGCGACAGATTTCTTGAGGGTACCAGCTAGCTACCAGCCATTCGTAATATACCCTTCCATCATGCGGCGAAGCGTGAGAATCGACCCATGGACCTGCAGCACGTCGGAAGTCCATAGCCATGACCTTAGGGCATTCATTGATTCAATAATCTAAAACAAATATTAATACAATAAATATTTGCTTTAGATCATATTTGTTACCTTAACCCACCTACATCTATTCTGGCTTATAATATATTGGCTTTTACAAATAAATAAGTATAGTAAAATGTTATGACTTCTTTGACAACAAAATACATTCCGAATATATCCAATGATAATGTCGCATAATGAAAACACAGCGGAAGCCCAAAGCCTATTGGGGCACCTTTCAGTTTTCTTTCAGTCCTGTATTTTGTTGGAATCAGTCGTTCGTTAAGAACTTGAAAGTAGATTAGGAAGGTTACTTACCTACTTCTTTGAATCGAGGATCAAAGAGCGTATATAGGACATGCTATTTAAACTATGGAGTACCAAAATTTAGTATGTCTGCTTGGTAAGAAGCCCTTTTTATAATCGTTTTGGAAATGAGATTGAATAATAATTTATTATCTAATGGCTTACAAGTAAGTACTTGACAAGGTATTTTTTAGCGTATTGTAATAACATCATTACCGATGTCTTTGAACAGAAATTATAAATGGTTGCTCTCGTTGGATATGCGAAGTATAAACGATTTAACTGATATGCCTTTCAAAGATTAATTTTAAATAATTCTTAGTATGTTTTCATGAAATTTTTAATTTATTTAAACTTGAGGACATCTTTTAACCTATGATAAGTTTTTTCACTGGCTGTATGCCTTCATTAACAAAGTACTACGAACTATATACAACACTACAGCTACTACAATAAAAGCATTTAGGTCCCCAAAAGTCATTGCAGACACACAGTCCAAATGCACTAGCCCACTACCAGTTGGCAGCGTGCCCAGGATGCTGGCAGCATTGCCCCGTTGAATTGCAATGCTTATTTTAAATGAAAAAATAAATATTAGTTTTAAATGACTATTTTTTCATGAGATTGTAAACACGCACGAGGCCTACTAAATTTTAAGCGGTAACCTTTACCTAGAACAGATGCCTTTCGTTAAAAGTGACAAACTACACTGCACTCTGAGACTACAGTTGTTAAGTCTGATGTGCCTTTAATATCATAATTACATATATTACTGACTCTCAAAGACTGCTGCCGAATAACACTTTTAGATGTTTGTTGACAGATTTTCTATTTAAGGGTGGTAGCTAGCCAGATGAGCATTCCCAAATGCCCTTCATGCGGTGTAGCACAAGACGTGCGTGGCTGTGGGGATCGAGCCATGGACCTGCGATACAACAGTCCATAGCTATCACCAGACTATCGCTAGACTATCACTGCTGCTTAGTCAGAAGCCCCTTTTTATTATTTTTTACGTTTTAAATTTGAAATAAAATCCAGTAAGTTATAGCGAGCCCGAAGATCTAATAAGTTAATGACTTTCTAGACCATCATAAGTTTTATGATACGTAACTACATTGAAAAAAAAAATTCTACACATGCCAAAAAACTAGAAGTTATTGTTTTTCATAATTAACTTCTTTTTTGTGTAACAAAAAAATAACTTAATTAAATTACTTTGTCCCAGATTAGAATATAGGTAACTAAGAAACGCTAACTCGAATAAATTCAATTCGTCTATTTGAAGTTCTTATAATTAAGAATAAGGAATTATAATTTAGATTTTTATGATACGTACATTGAAAAAACATTTCTACACATGCCAAAAAACTAGAAATTATTGTTTTTCATAATTAACTTCGTCTTTGTGTCACAAAAAAATAGATGAAATACAATACTTTGTCCCAGAACAGAATATAACTAAAAAACACTAACTTGAATAAATTCAATTTGTTTATTTGAAGTTATTTGATAATCACCACTATGTACAGATAATTATTCTAACTCCGTGACCTCAATGCACAATAGCGAGATTTTATTCCAACCATGATTAATGATGGCAAACAGTGACGTCATCACAAATCACACACTCGACTCGAGGACTGTTGATATTGAAAATTAATTCTGTTTGAACCACGATGCTTCATTATTGGTAATCATGAATAATTGCGCCTACATCAATAATTTGTGATACTCGTTTATAACTTACGTTTTAGTATGTTATTCGTAGTTTATAACTCTATTATACAGTACCCGTTTTTGCAATGATTATTTAAAATTAGATATCACGAAGTATTGTAACCATACGGGACTATTGGCGCATAAGCATAGAACATATAATAATACTACGTAAGCATAAGGGACGATCGTCGAAATTTTTTCCGGTTTGGCTGCGTGGTGCTTGTGACATCACATCGGCTTAACAGGTAAATTAGGCGAAATTGTCATTAGATATATTTTTAAAGTGTTTTATTAAAATATTAATAAAGTGTTTTCTTAATTATTTTTTTAAAATACTTGTTATAATTAAATATGGATTTCCGTAAAGTAACGCCTGAATCTATTCATTACCTTAAAAACACTGTCTTTTTATAATCAAAGTTGAACCCTGATGACCGTGAATTCGAATTACACGGTTATCGCTCGGCCCCATCTATCGCTATCCTAAGTCCAGAGTACTACTGTATACCGTGCCTTCACCAAACAATATTGTGCAACTTTTGTGTTGCCAACACAACAATATTTCTGTAAAGCTAAGTCTCCAACAATCCAAATTGGCTAAATTTTGTGTTTCCAACACGTGTTGGTGACAAAGATGCCATGTTTTGTTTATTGGAGACAGAGCTTTAACTATAATCCCAGGTATACTTTTTTTTATTTTTGATAGGTTAGTCTTTGACCACTATCTTACCTGATAGTAAGTGATGATGTTGTCGAAAATGTTGTTCAGGCTAACCTAGAATGACTGGTTATTAAGGACACCTGCCGGAACACACCGTTAGGTGCTTGGCGACAGATTTTCTACTTGAGGGTGGTAGCTAGCTAGGCGGAAATTCGCAAAATGCCCTACCACCATGCTATAACGGCTGCCATCATAAGACAACAACCGGGACCGACGGCCCTCCGAAGCATGCATGGAAGTGATCAGTAGAAATGTCACTAGCGGTCACCCATCCAACTCGTGACTGCGGCGTTGCTTAACTTTACTGATCTGTTAAGAACAGCTAAGCAAACTTCGCTACGAGCGCTTCAAAATATATAAATGACGTTGTAATTTAAAGTCCTAAGCGAATTATGTGTGATAATATATAATAATGATGAATGAATATGCCAGTTTAGCTGCTCTCAAAAATGTGATAAAACCACAAGTAACAACATATTTGCCTTAAGATCTTAAAATATAAGACAAGATCGTAAAGATAATGCAAAATATGTGTACGGCATCGTAAAATAAAGGATGACAATCCTTTAAACAGGTAAGCACGTTGATATTCATCACCATAAACCATGAACAGCCGTCTACAACGAGTTCTATACCTTATTTCAAAGCCTTAAATACTAAAGTTTCTAAACATGAAAACTTTATAGGAAAACCCCAAATTTTCAACACAAATCTCATTCTATCAGTACTTTAACACGTTTGCGACCCTAAATAACGGGCACTCGAAACAAAATGTAGGGTCAACTAATCCCTGGATGTTGTTAGGCCTTTGCCGGCCATTTGGTAGCAATATGTAGCCTAGGCTTATGAGATTAAGGTGTTCAAATACTATTAAATTACCCAGATAAGGGTGTAAAAGTTGAGACTGCTTTCTCTTTGGAACATGAGAAAAATATTGTCTAAACACTATTATGAGAGATGTTGTTGGTGTCGTAAGAGGCGGCTAAAAGTAACATACAGGAAGGTGGGCAGCGCAGGAACTGATATCTTAAACTGCGATCCCAAGCCGCCTGCCAATCGTAGAGATTATGGCAAACCCCCCTTAATGTCACCAGTAGGGGTATATTATCGTACCTTGTGAGATCACGCGTCGCATCGACCAAGTGCTCTGATAAGTATTGAAAAATACGATGAGGTGTCAGCCCTCACAGACCCAAATGTCTGTACTCTAAACAGCTCAAATATGTTAACTAATACTGAGATTAGCATACGCATAAGATTAGTGGCGCTCGCTCCACCGGAGTAGCAGAAATAGGTTACGCCGCTAAAGTGTCAACGTATGTAGCGTCCCACACTTCACGGTCCCGCCCTTACTTTCACGGGACCAAAATCATACTGATTGGTGTTTTACCTACCATCGTCACGGATTAGACCATTTGGTTCGAGAATAGCTGCAAGTGAGCATTGTGATCCAACGAGGCACACTGGTCTGGTGGGCTGGAGCATTTGTTGGTGTTGGAGTGTCTACTATGGCCCTAAAGCTGCCTAAAGTATTGTTTATCTCATTAATATTGTTTATAGTCATGTTTGTAGCATTTTGGAAATAAATGATGTTATTTTATTAGAGAAAATAAAGAATTAGAATTAGAATTGTTTATTAGCCTTATAACATTAGTAGCTATACTAGGCAAGTCAATTTACAAAAAATACTTAATATTAACATAATAATAGAATAAAATTTGGAAGCAATACACTATTAAATTTAAGATCAACAAGTAATAGCTATACTCTTGTTAATCTTAATATGCAAAAACAACTCATAAAATGACATAAGCCTATATAAATACAACTATAAATAAACTTTGAGATGAAAATGTTCGTCACCTCATATAACCACGAATTTATAATCCCCAAAAGGTAAGCCGACGTATCTAAACACCCACGTTTTGCTCGATATGTTTTGGTTTCGTGTAATAAGGGTTGAGGTTATTGCCCTTGATTTCAATTACTATGCTAAGCGATTATCATATTAAGAAATTTTGCGCTACTAATTTTGTACAGATGAATTGATTACAAATTTTGTTAATAAAAAATATATATATAAGATTTGGTAATACTTATAACTGTGATCCAAAAATACAGAGCAATATTTCATGAACAAACTATGCCATCAACTAAACAGAAGTGAAAAATCTTCTGTACAAACTTTATGAGCGTAAGTTCAACTCGGGCGGGGATCGAAAACACATCTTGCTACTTTATGGTCCGGACGCCTAACCATTTTTGCTACCGAGACCAGTAGCTCAGGCTCTTGAATACGTTTATTTTAATCATCGTAAAGGGCACGAAGTTATCATCAATGAGACTACTAGACTTCATCTTGGTCTTCTTCGTCGAAGCAAACATTTTGCACTGCGATACTTCTGCAATAGATGTGATCTTTAGGTTTTTTTTTATCGCTGATAGGTAATCCTTTGACCACAATCTCATCTGATGGAAAGTGATGATGTGGTCGAAGGTGTTAACACGCTTAACCTAGAATTACTCGCTCTCAAGGACATCTGCCGCAACACACCGTGAAGTGCTTGGCGACAGATTTTCTACCTGAGGGTGGTCGCTAGCCAGGCGGGCATTCGCAAAATGCCCTTCCACCATGTGGTGAAGCTCAAGCCCGTGGTGGGAATCGAACCATGGACCTACTGCGTGGCAGTCTATAGCCAATACCACTGAGCCATCACTGCTTCAAGCATAGGACAGTATCCGAAAAATCATATTTTAATATTGGAATATTGTTCCAAAAACATTATTTACTATTAAAAACATACGATACCAAAATACGTTAAACAAATTGAAATAGTATTTTGTTTTACAAGGTTGCAAAGTTGTTATTTGTGGCGAGTACTTGTTTAATTATTATGAGATATTAAAAATTGTGTAACATTTGAATAATGAATAGATTCAGGCGTTACTTTGCGGAAATCCATTTTTAATAATAACAAATACTTTTAAAATATTTTAAGAAAACATCAAATTAATATTTTAATAAAACACTTAAAAAATATAAAAATATATCTAGTGACAATTCCGCTTAATTTTCCTGCTAAGCCGACGTGACGTCACAAACGCCACGCAGCCAAACCGGAAGAATTTTCGACGCGTTTCGCTTCTACACGAAGCATCCTCAGGAGGTCTTGACTCTTCGAGCGCACGATCGAGAAAAAAATTAAGCGGAATTGTCACTAGATATATTTTTATATTTTTTAAGTGTTTTATTAAAATATTAATTTGATGTTTTCTTAAAATTTTAAAAGTATTTGTTATTATTATTGTGTAACATTTGTTTGTTTTTAATTGTCACACTGGCGGGATTGACGACATTTTCCAGCTGACACCATTTTTTCTTATTGGTATTTAAATTTTTAGATTCGAATTTGTTTATCGCCGTTTGATTTTCTTGTTATTGTTGAATTTTGTTGTTATTTGTTATTGTTTTTATCGCCTAAAGTTATTGTTAGTGAGAGGTGTTCAGTTTTTTAACCACAACCCAAGAACAAACCCAAGCCTCACCTGATGTTTTGTGGACTAACCTCTACCTATAACAGATGCATTTCGTCAACACGAATTGCACTGTGCCCGTCACATTGAGGCGTACAGGTGTAAGGTCTCATGTTTCTGTAATTTTACTGGCTCTCAAGGACTGCTGCTGGAACACACTGCTAGGTGCTTGGCGATAGATTTTCTACTTGAGGGTGGTAGCAAGCGATGAAGCTCAAGCCGGTGATGGGGATCGAACCATGGACCTGTAATGTGCCATACTGACTATTATTATTATTCTAGATTTGTCTCCACTTACGACCTACAAAACAACAGTCTAATATTTGATGGTCAGTTGCCTACTACCCTGAGTTCAAGGAAATTAACGTTTAAAATTCGAATGCTTCATTTATTCAAATAGTGTGGTAACCTAAATCTAACGTCGTATCTTTGATCTTACACAAAATCAATGTTTATGTAATATTTTATGCAAATGTTTAGGGCAGGTAATCCCGATTAAGCCCTATAGGCCATTACGGCCTCACGTTTCAGATAGGATTACAGAACCTTTCAGAAGTTTCGTTTGTACGTAGACATTGTTTAATACGGGCAAGGATAGAAAGATTTAAAAGAACGATTTTCTGTTTAATGTATCATAATACCTTTTTACAATCATAACCTGATTATTGATATAGGCTGGTCTTTTCTAAATGTCTCACTTGTTGGTTAGTGGTAATTTTTTTTTATGTTATTGTAACGGAACAAGCTCGAGGCCCACCTGATATTAAGCGGACTAACCTCTGCCTATAACAAATGCTTTTCGTCACAATTCACGTATTGCACTGCGCCCGTGCACTGCACCTTGAGACATAGTTGTTAAGTCTCTTGTGCCTGTAATTTCACTGGCTCTCAAGCACTGCTGCCGGAACACGCCATTAGGTGCTTGGCGACAGATTATCTGGTCGCTAGCCAGGCGGGCATTCGCAAAATGCACTTCCACCATGCGGTGAAGCTCAAGCCCGCGACGGGATTCGAACCATGGACCTGTCGCGCGTCACTCCATAGCCAATGCCACTGAGCCATCACTGCTTCAAAGTGACCTTGAGGGAGTGTAAAGTTGTAATTTAAAAAATATTTAAGTAATTAAAGTCGTGGCTTAGTCGCAAATATTTTCGTTCCTCTTCAAATTACCCATTCGTCATATTACAGCGTCATAAAATCATTTTTTTTTATGCCTGATAGGTTAGCCTTTGACCACTATCTCACCTGATGGTAAGTGATGATGTGGTCGAAGATGTTGTTCAGGCTAACCTAGATGTACTGGCTCTCAAGGAGCTGCCGGAACACACCGTTAGGTGCTTGGTGACCGATTTCCTACTTGAGGGTGGTAGCTAGCCAGGCGGGCATTCGCAAAATGCCCTACCACCATGCTATAACGACTGCCATCCTAAGACAACAACCGGGACCGACGGCTTAACGTGCCCTCCGAAGCACGGAAACGCTCAGTAGTAATGTCACTAGCGGTCACCCATCCAACTCATGACCGCGGGCGACGTTGCTTAACTTTGCTGATCGGTTGAGAACAGCTTAGTAAACTTCGCTACGAGCGCTTCTAAGATAACTTGTGTTGTATATACATACAACACAAGTTTCCTAGGCTTTTTTAATATAAATGTAGACTTCGTAATATTCTGTTAGATGACATACAAGGCGACTTAAATAATATAACTGCTTACCACCTTACCGCCAGGATTACCCGAAAGGTAAGGATTATATACTAATGCAAAAGCATTTCCAAGAAAAGCTTAAACCCGGCAATACTGCTGAATCCAATGTTAATAACAATTTATGACTGTTTTGACTGGGGTATTGTTAACGAAAGCTTTGTCCTCAACATACCGTTTATTTGGTATTCATTATTTTATAATAAGATTATCTACTAATTGGCTAAGGGTTTCAGAATCCATTAAAAGCCAGAACAGAAATTTCAGCGTAATCTCTGATCTTATGTGTTTGTGGTGTGCATTTCCCTATGACAGGTTTGTACAACTATTCAAAAAGAAAGTTTCTTCAAGTAACACTTCCATATAGATGGGAAAAAACAAATAAGTCACAGTGTTACTTGTTTAAGCTCAATTTCACCAATATTTAAAACATGCTAGTTAAAATCCATTGACACTTAACTCATCTGTTACCACCTCCTGTCACCCCTTAATTGATGTAACGCATATATTTATTTCCATGTCCACAAATGCAAACATGCTCATGCTCTCACAATCACACGCACGTACTCAGTAGCATACACGCACACACTCTTATATTAACCCCACCACCACACATACACTCTCTCGACCCAATATACCCACGCACACACACTCTAATACACACACTAAATATAAAATAACCAGTTTGGTTTATACCTTGAGATATTTCATTTATGTAACCAGTTAAAAATTGTAATATATTAGGTATGTAACTTGTCCTCATTATTTGGGGAAAACAGTGCTTTCTGCAACACAGTATTAATACTAAAGCAGAAGGCAGGGCTTCAACTATAGAAATAAGATAACCTATTATGTTGAACAAGTAATAAATATTTTGTGTTTGTATTTGTATTTATACTAAGAGTGAGTACTCTATCTCGCATAAATAGACTTTGAAATATTTTTTACTGAGGTACAACAGATTTCCCTACCTATATAACTTAAACATAAATAGAAAAGACAATGGTGATGAAATATCTGATATGTCTAAGTCCCAATTTCACCAATATATTAATATACGGATATCTTTATAAACAAAATTATTCATGTGATATTCTTTTACTGTCATAGAACGTCAAACTTACGTAGATTTTAATATTGTTGTAAAGAGTTTGACTTTTATGACATGTGACAGCAGCTGTGGACATAATTATGTATGATCAGCGTTAGCAAAATGGCCATTTTTTTACACGACTGCCTAAAATAGGAGTGTTATGTTTTCAGGGTTCATGTATGTATGTATATTTGTGAGTTTCTTTATTCCACTATAACTTCTAAACGGCTTAACCAATTTTGATGTATAATATAACATTAGATTCGTCTTAATAGCACAAGTGTCACTAGGTACATAAAAATATAAAAATACAACTAACGGATTTTATACGCCATATTGAAAAAAAATATCCAAACCCATCGAGTAAAGTTTCAAAATGAAGGGCTTTAAGAAACAATTCCATACATAAAATATGGTAAATAATAATAGCGAAAATAAATAATATGCGGTGGTTTTGTTTTTAATATTGAATAAATTTTTACGTGTTAATATCTTTTTAAAATTTGGATTACACAAATTCTTTGCTACAGCCGTGTGGCTCGTGTCAAATTTCATAACATACAATACCATGTCAAATTTAAAATTCTGCTACTTCATTGATCGTGTATAGTGACAAAGAACTTTTTTTTATGTTATTGTGAAGGAATAAGCGCGATGCCCACCTGATGTTAAGCGGTATCCTCTGCCTGTAACAGATGCATTTCATCACAAGTGACGAACTGCACTGCGCCCATCACCTTAAGACATACCTGTTAAGTCTCATTTTGCCTATTATATATTGTTGGTTACAGAGATTAAAGTAATCCGCGTATTAGTTATACCTTAGTTTGGTGAAATTGGTCCTTAGTGTGACTGGTTGGAAACTCACTCAAAAGAGAATCCTAGTAGATATATGACTTTTCTTTGACTATTTGATTTATTTTACGCACAATTTCGGCATACATGTGTAAAACATAATTAGGAATTTAATCAGGAATATAAATTTAACACCTGTGATCTAAATCCGCCCAAGTAGTTAAATATTTATTAGGGTGCAGTAGCAATTGTATACAGTAGCTTACTTTAAGTCAATATTTTTGACAATAAAGTATTTGAGTTATAAAAATCCTTCTCTAGAATATCAGTGTTATTGCAGAATGTTCTATGATACTGGAAAGTCGTTAAATGATGTGTATCACGGCAGTTAGACATCATGTTTATCGTCAACCCATTCTGGGTTGGTGGAGCATCGACCGCGCATCAGCTCATGACCTCTGCCGAATCTCGTAGGGCAACTACCCCTCGGTAACTTTGTCACTGCGCAGGCTTCACAAGATGATGGCCGCTCTGCGCAGTGTCTGTATGCACTTTTTAAGGTGCTTTGTCTATTGTAGTTCCTTTTCTTATGTAGTTAGTAGATGGGCTCCTCTTCACCCGGGACTAGTTCCCTGGGTAGGGAGCGCCATCTGGCCTTTGTCGGCCTCGCATGAAGCGGCGCTATGTCGTGGAGGTGGTGGTGATGTCCGTTGTCCGCCGCGTCAAACATCTTTCTCGCAAGACGAACAACGAACTGGTTTATTGTTTCCAGTTTAAACCCCTGGGCTATGGTTGTGTTCCTTATTTAGCGCCCGGCATTCGCTATCACCCGAAGGGCGACGTTTTGCTGGGCCTGTATTGGCAGTTAGATATTTTGCATACCTGCTTAGCAACCATGCACAATCAAGTACGAAAATTTGTCACCAAACGGTATGTTGTGCTTGAGTGGCACTTTCTACTCTATTGCATTGTTGCCATTTTTTATTCGTATAAACAATTACCGACAGGTGATAAAAAAGCTATACCTATAAATTTTACAAATTGTTGGTCTAATGGAAAAAAAATATGTAAGGTAGGCCACCTTCTAGTTTTATAGTTATATTATTAACATCTCCCTGTCTTGAGCTCACTCGTAATATGAAGGCGCTAGAATATATTTTCCCTAATAAAAAGACAATACAAGAGTTAATTGCAACAGGACAGATTCAAAACATGAACTCAGTGTAAAAAAACTATATAATGTCAAAAAACTACAATGGTCATTCAGATAGAAACGTGTTAAAATCCCCGTGATTTGGTTAACTGTCATTTTTGTACTGTAACAGCAAGCAGCTCAAACAGTATGTAACTAATTGCGATACCATCGTAAATTCAGGGAGTGATTAGAAGATATCCGATATAGTTGCTTCATTACTTTTGGTACTTGAACACACAACGCCTACTTGTAGAGATGTATACTACCCCTGAGAATTACCTTCGTAATTACAACATTGTTCCATTCTGAAGACTAATAATATTGTGTTGTGTTATTAGATAGAAGATAAGAAAGTTATATTTCGATAGTATGATATTATTTATTGTAATTAGGACTGCCATGACTTTGTCCGCATACGTTGGCTTTTCTTTTAGGATGTACATATACATTATATTATAGGGTTATTGGTAACAACCTCTTAGGGTTGACTTCTGCTAGTCCTATGAAACATTTTAAAATGTTTTTTTTTGTTAAAAAAAATGTTTTAATGCCTTTTCCGAGCCTAGAGCGCCGCGGCACTGGACCACGCCGTGGTCCCTTTGAATAGAGTTTTGAATATTTACATCAAACAAAGTAATAAAAATATGAAATAATACATACAGGCACAAGAGACTTTTGACATCAGGTGGTCATCGTGCTTACTTTAAAAGCCGACTCGTCCACTACTGAACATAGCCTCCCCTATTAAGGGGGTATTTGCCATAATCCCCACGTTTGGCAGGCGGCTTGGGGATCGCAGTGTAAGATTGCAGTTCTTTAGAAGGTGCTGCTGCCCACCTTCCAGTATTTTTCCCTTAGTCGCTTCTTACGACACCCACGGGATGATATGGGGAGGTGCAATTCTAACCCGGCACCCTACGGGGGTAACCATTTAAGTCGATTGATGGCGATTCATCATAATACAGTCGTATGTTTTTAAAATTTCAATTTGAAAACAGTTGCTATCACATCTTCTCTCTTACCTTCCTGTTTATATCATAGTATATTTTTCTGTTTCTTTTAACAATTATAAAATTTTGAATTTCGATTGGAATTTTTTATAATGACCTTAATTCCTCTATATTCAGAAATGGTAAAAAAAAATAAAAAAATTACACACTTAACGTACACAATATCTCGGAATAGCGTTGTCTTTCAAAGTACTTCTCCTACTATTAAATATTATAAATTAACCGGCAAAAACACTCATGTTAGGGATCGAATACATTGACTCGGGTCTCGAGACCACCATGTGTGACGTGCTCAAGCACATCAGATGCTCATCATCAGGGCGAGTGCGCAGCTGCGTCTGCGAGCTCCCGGGCGGCGGGCACTGCGGAGCGCCGGCTCGGCGCGACACCGGCGCCCGCGATGGCGTGGGGATAATGATGAGTATCTGATATGCCAGAAACACGAGTTGACGTATTCGATTCCTAACGGGAGTGGTTTTGCCAGTTAATTTATAATATTTAAATATGTGTCAAACTCACGAGAATTTAATTTCAATAAGATATTTCGACAGTTCCGAGAACATTAGTAGTGTTAATGTAATAAAGACATTTAATGATAAATTATGTTCAAAGGGTAAAAAAACCCTACCAACTTCTACGGATTTTTACTACAACTTCCAAGTGTAGCTTATCTCTTCGTTATTAACGCACATAATATGCGCAACGTACTACGAGTACCCCACCCCCAGCATTATATTCTAACTTCGCTAGCTCTGCGTGTCGCGACCTGAACATTGCTTGAAAAATAAACCTGGTAAAGTTACAAAATCACAAATATACGATAGGAAAAATTTAAGTCATGTGCGGGATTCGAACCCGCGTCCATCCACCCCTTGAGCCGGGGTATGCTCTAACCAATTGAGCTAACATGACATGACGTCATAACTCGAATCTTTCCTATCGTTTTTTAACCATCGTATGGATCGGATGGATGGAGCAGGCGTTAGTGCAAACCTAACAATATTAAAACTGGTAATGTTAGTTTTTATAACAAAACCTGGTAAAGTTGTAACTATAGTTAGAACAATGCAACTTCTTTGCGTGTGAAACTTTAGTGAAAGTATTTGAAATAATATAAAGCGATTTCATATATACCCCCTATCTGTACCCGTGGGAATCTTACTATGCGATCTCCAAGATGCCTGCAAAGCATGAGGATTATGATAACCCCCCTTTATATGGGGGAGGTCATGGTCATCAGCAGATAATCCTGTTTAAACAGTATATCTTAATTTTATTTGGACAACGAGGAAATGCTAAACCTTTTAGGCACTGTTCTACATTTTTTTTTATGAAATCGACTGTTGCTGTTATTCCAATTTAGTACTTTAATATTGTACCGACTTGTTGATAAAAGAAAATTGTACCGGTAAATGATGTTAGATAATAAAATATACATACGCAATAATTATTACATATTAGACTATATTTTTAGCCGTCATATTATACATATAGCGTTTAGTGTAACTAATTAGCTTTATCGTAACCCCATAAATAGAAATCTCGAAACTGAAACTTGCGCAACTTTGGACTGCTTCCGGATTCCACTGTATGCAAACTGTGACGTAATCATTGTGCTTAACACCCGCCACAGCGGGTGCTTCCGGTGTCTAGTTGCCAGCTTAACAACACAAACGCGACGAAAATCTACTTCCGTGTGGAAAAGTTGAGCGCGGGAAAGTTACAAAGAGGTTTTAAGCTCGGCACAATTAAGAGCGCTAAGTCACCTAATTATATGCTTAATAATAACAGGCGAAGACTTTGTATGTACTGAAATTATGTTATGTAACAAAATATTTTATATGATTAAGGCTGCGTTCGGTACCTCAAAATGTAGTTCTTCAATTGTTTTTAGAATCCCTACAAAAAAACGGAAACCTATTATTGAACCTACGCTGCACATCCGTCCGTCCAACCTTACAATCTTTCGAAATAGGAAGCTTTTGGTTGAAATTTTCACAAAATATGTGTTATTGTGGCAGATTGTTTTAAAACAGCATGCTGGGCACGCTGCCAACTGATAGTGGGCTAGAGCATTTGGACTCCCTATGAGTCCAAATGCTTTTACTGTAGTAGCTGTAGTATTGTAGTAGCTGTAGTGTTGTATATAGTTTGTAGTATTTGTTTAAAACATAAGAATCAAACTTAATTGTATGGAGGGTTTAATGAAATTTACTCAAAAAATATGGAACTTAAAAATGTGACTAATTTAGTCTGTGACGAGCCTATATAGTTACCCTCCCACTAAGCTGGATTTATTACATCGTCTTTTTGCCTTTGTTCTCTCTTTAAAAGTACATTATAGAACGCCTATCTTATTGTGATAATATGTATATTTTTTATCACAATTGTTTAGTCCTAGCCAAGCGCGAGTTAGTCTACTGAAAAATAAGAAACAAAAATGATTTTTTGAGCATACAGCAATTATTATATCTATTGTTTTGGTATGGAACTTTCGGTAAGCACTTGGTCGTTTTCACGGACATGATTCTTCTGTAAACTTAAATTTCTACATTGAAATTGAAATATTAAAGTACATTCTCGTATTTTGTAGCGTTTAGTTTGCTTGATTTAATTTTTTAGCGTAACAGCGGAATAAGTTTCGACACTAAAACAATAACAAACGCTCGAGTTACATCCAAACTACTTACTGCTTGGATCACTATTATTCACAGAACTAGGTTAGTAAAAGCAAAGCAGGGTATATATAACAAACTGCATGTTCAACAAATTGTCTTCTAGCATAAGAGACTTATCCGCAAATCACTAAAGATAAGGCTACTTTTCGATTAACCCAAATTATTCCATAAATTTATCAAAACGCGTCATGTATTATGTTCTCTCGCACCACAAATGAGCCCTGTGAATTTTTTTTTTAATATAATGAGAAATTGGTATGTGATTAACAGTTATTACTTATATTTAATTGAAATCAGAATTTGGATTAGTATAATAAAATTGTATGTTTGATGAAATTTTAATTAAATTAAACACGAGGACATCTTTTAAACTATATTTTTATACGGTCGGTATGACTTTATTAACAAAATACTACGAAGTGTGTACAACACTACAGCTACAACAATAAAAGCATTTAGACAACCTATATGTCGTTCACCACCACAGACTCACCACTGGCAGTCCAAAAGCTGTCCATATTTTATTTAAATATAAGAGACTGGAAACTATAAATTGCATTATTATTGAACTACGATACCATTATCAAATTTATATTATAAGTTGACTTGCCTAATGTAGTAGTTATTAGGCCCATAAATAATTCTATTCTATTCTATACGATGTAATAATTTTGTAAGTTCATAGCTGAATAATTTTTTCCTAATAAACATTTCTATTATTATACTATTATTCTACTACAATAAAATAGGTATAATGCCTATTTTATTGTTGTAAAATTACTATAGGAAACATTTTAGTCATGTGCGAGATTCGAACCAGGCAGCGCCTTCTACCCCTATAGCCGGTAAAGAACGAGAGATAAATTAGAGTTATGTATTATTTGTCATATTTGCTTAGCGGTCACCCGCGATACGGGTAGATGGCGCGGGTTCGAATCCCGCACATGACTATGTCTTTTTCTTATGTAATATTGTGATTTTGTAATGTCATTCGCGGAGCATGCGTTATTGCAATAATATAAAAAATAATAAAATAGGAACCTACAATTCCGTTCAACAAACATTTGTGGGTGGTTGCAACATTTTACCACGTTACCACGTTTTTATTAAGACGTTCTAGTTTTTTTGACTGGGTGTCGTTCCGGGAAGAATCTTGCAACTCAAATTTTGAAATCGCTTTCCAAATAGTTTTATTCTTTTTAAGGCTCATAAAAACGTGGTTTCTATATAATATTTTTAAACTACTCTAAGTAATTCTTGTTACCCACTGATTATGATAGTTATAAAGTAACAACCTTGAGAGACTTTTTGAACGGACGAGTTGTTAACAAACGAGCTCTCCACTCTAAGGATATGAACGACGTTAATGTGAAAAGTTGCACCCCGAGTACGCTATCACGTAGGCACTGAAAGAGCCCCAGCCATCTTTATACGTCTATGTTGATGCGTATATTAAATAGTAAACCTTAAATAGCAACTGGATTCCAAGTATTGCTGCCGGAATAAAGCGTTAGGTGTGTCGACAAATTTTCTACTTGTGTGTGATAGCTTATCCAGCCAAGCAAATGTTGGCAAACTGCCACTACAGTACAAAGGTGTAAATCTTAAGCAATAGCAGACAGCTGCGTTAAGTTAAAGTAAATAATTTTGGAGGATAAGCGTGGATGCCTGTTATCGCATCCTGTACCAACATTTTCCTGGGCTGCAACGCCTCTTAACTCTTAGACTCTCAAAGGGCCTATTGAGGTCCATCGGATGTTACCACCCTCCGACTAAAGTGTGCCGGTTAATGACACTGTTGAGCAGTGTTGTTTCCGGCACTAGTGCAGAAGAACCAATTCCTCCCTTCCTCCCCCCTTATGTAGTAAGCAACGTCACTCCTCGAGATTGCTGATGTGGTGTTAAGACCTTCCTCATGCAGTGGAGGTGACGAGGCCAGGGAGACCCGGTGAATCGGTTGTTTGCTGTTCCCCGACTCATGAGTCAGTAAGGGACCCAAACCCACGGATAACTTTATAAACTCTGCTTTGGGAAGCTGTCCCGGCAGCTCACGCATAATTCTATGCAGTGGCTGTAGTGCCGAAGTAAGAGATCGGAGTGGAACCTAATAGTTGTTCGCTGGGAGGACCAAAAGCCATTCCGTCCCTGGTGACAGCCATTCACTTCTCTGCTTTCTTGGTCGGTTTAGGAGGTATTCTTCTTCGTAATAATCAACAGAGTCAGTAACGTATTCGTGATGCCCGGGTGTAACAGATATCCGTAGGCGACGGCGATCGCTTTCCATAAGGTTGTCTTCCTATTTGCCACATGACTTAAAAAAATAATATATGATTTATAGTACAAAAACATTTAATGACAAATAAATTATTAATATAAATTATTAATATAAAGGCTTTGTGCGATGCGAGCTTCGCTCCTCTGGCGTCCAGCATTGCAACAGTCTGTAATAGAAAAAAAGAATTTTAAATGTTTGATGAAAAATAGGCACAGTCATTTTTTTTTCTTTTTATATGTCACATCAACAGCCATCCGTCACATCAACGTCCACCGTTCAACAAGAATTGTTAGAATTTTTATCTGAAAGAATTGTTATCTGAATTCGTTAGGGGGTTGTCATAAAGCATTGTAGTCTTCTAGCTTCGCCCTCTTCAGACGAAGCCAGAGAACTACTAAGATTATACTTGTTTCTCTACGGAGGAACAAGTCCTAGCTAAAATCATTACCTAGTAACATGATGTAAGACTGGGGTGACTAAGTCAATTATTGACAAAACCATTAAAGAAAAAAAAAAAAGAAATAGAACCCTTCATCGCGTCTTAGGTTTTATGATTGTAGTGCATGATTATACGTATTTGTATTAGTACTTTACTGAGATGATTACACTACCGTGCTTATGGGACAGAAAAGCTTCTTTTTTCGCAGTCATCTCACGTCTTGAACCTGAAAAATAAATTGATTGAATTTCTACTTCAATATTAATTATTGAATCAATGTTTTACACAATTCATTTCGTTTACGAGCTTGTGATCCATGACAAACGGTCGGTTACACAGACAGGCATACAAACAAAAGACAATGATATGTAAATAATGGGGCTCCGTTTTGTCCTTTGTGTAGAGAACCTTAAAATGAACCAGTCAGGTTCTAGTACCGCGGCACCGCTGTCTATAGGATATAGACTGGAGTGCCGCAGGTCCATGGTTCTATTCCCACCGCCAGCTTGAGCTTCACCGCATCGTTAGTTGTGTCAAATGTTTTATTTTTTTTAATTATACAATTTTATTATGAGAGTGGTTGATAGTATTTTACCAATAACCCTGTATAATGAAATGAAATACCTAATATAAATGTTGATACATTCAACAGTGGATGAAATCAGTGTAGTATCACATATATAGTAAAACAGTATAAACATAATTATATATATATATAAATATATTATATATATAACATTGTTGTACTTATGTATATATTATTTCAAAGACTTCCCCGTTTGGGCATTTATTGTTAGCATATAGACACAGTAGATATATGGATCTATAATTGCTATACCTATTGTGATTATCCCGTGATAAAAAATAAAGCCAAACGAAAACACTAGACACAGACGACATTGAACCTGCAAGCGCCCCGCCATGCATTTCAATTATTCATCTCCACTGGCTACAAACTTTTCCAAACCACAGATGAAGTAATAGTTTCTATATACATCGAACTCCGAGAGGCACAGATATAATAGTAATATCTATGTATATGACACAGATAATGTCAGTGTTTCTACAGAAATCGAAGCCTGAGAGGTGTTTGATGCGTCACGAGGCCCGACGCCGCCTAGTCGCGCCGTCTCGCCGCCGCCGACGCGTGCCAGCTTCTAACTTCCTAGGGTTTGCTGACCCCCTGGTACTTACACCGAGATGCAGCGAAGTTAATGGTGTTTAGATGCTGTAGAAATGAACGATAACTTTTATACTAAGTTCATATTTCATGTTATCATGGAATCGAATACGTCGACGCGGGTTTCTAGTATATTAGATGCTCATCATCAGGGCGAGTGCGCAGTGCTCCCAAAGAGCTCGCATAATAAGTGTAATAATGCCCATTAACAGGGCTAGTGTTCAGCTGCGTCTGCGAGCTCCCAGTGGACAGTGCGCACTCACCCTGATGATGAGCATCGGATATGCTCGAAAAATTTCAACATTCATCGTCGTCATCATTATGAAAGTTGTTATTTTCGAGCATGTTTGCAATAACGCCTGCTATGTGGATTACATTACAAAATTACAAATATGCGATAGGAAAAATTCCTATCATATATTTGTAATTTTACAACTGCAGACTCTCAAGCACAGCTGCCGGAACACACCGTTGAGTGCTTGGCGACGAATTTTTTTGATTGAGAACGGCAGCTAGGCAGTAGCACATTCGCAAAATGCCCTTCTACCAAATGAACAACAGTCAATTTTTTGAAGCGCTCGTAGTAAAATTCGCTTAGCCGTTCTGAACCGATCAGCTTAACTTTTAAGCAACGTCCGCTGTGGTCATGAGTTGGATGGGTGACTGCAAGTGACATAACTATTGATTGCTTCTGTACTTCGGAGGGCTGTTAAACCGTCGGTCCCGGTTGTTGTCTTAGAATAGCAGTCGTTATAGCATGGTGGTAGCGCATTTTGCGAATGCCCGCCTGACTGGCTACCACCCTTAATCATCAGGACCACTACGTCCTAGTTATGAATGAAATTCTATTGTTATCATTATCGCCGATGCCAATGGATTAAGTAGAAAATCTGTCGCCAAGCACCTAAGGGAGTATTCTGACAGCTGTATTTGAGAGCCAGTAATTCTAGGTATGCCTTAACAACATCTTCGACCACATCATCACTTACGATCAGGTGAGACAGTGGTCAAAGGCTAAGCAGGCATAAGGCTAGAATTTGAGGATAATAACGCAATGACACCTAGCGTACAAAATTGACTATTTAATACTTCCCGGAATCTAAATTAGAAATTATTGGCAGGTAAACTCAAATCTGATTTACAACTGCTGAACGGAGTTTACATCAAAACGACGACGTAATTAGTTATATAGAACACCTCGACAGCCTTGTAATTGGTACCGTAGTCCCATCATAGTTACCGCGGTAATTACATGCCAAAATCAAACATTTCTACGCTCAACTATGTCAGTTTACTCTGAAGTCAATTGGAATTAGCATGTATGCGTTGTTAATTATAGTTTAATCTGGTAGGTTTTGGTAGAGTAAGTACTCTATCAAAAATATATATCGTTTAAACATTATATAATGACTTATTATAATGTTTAAACGATATATATTTTTGGTATAGTATGGTATTTGACAGAACTACTTAGGTTTCTCTCTTTATTGACGTACATGTTTTTCATGCACTATTTTTTCCCTCTCAGTTTTATGGCTACTAAGTTACGTAAGTACGTTTAGGTCTTTTAAACCGACTTCAAAAAAGGAGGAGGTTCTCAATTCGATTATTTTCTTTTTGCGTGTTACTACGTAACTTTTCACAGGGTGTACCGATTTTGTTTTTTTATATTCAAAAGCTGGTTCTTGTCTTGTCTTGTCTTGTGGTCTCATTTAAATTTGAGTGAGATCTGACGAGTAGTATTTAAGTTATCACTGATTATTTATTTGAAGTCGGTTTTGTTTTAAATTTATAATAACTATTAGCACTCAAAGTTGTACGGCAACGAGCTAGCAACGGAACTACTGCCAGTATAAGTTTTTTCCAAGCATAAAATTTCCAAATATTTAACGAGTGTCTAATACAAATATTCAAATACTAATAAAATTTATTCTATCCTTATTATATGTTTTGAGACAAATTAATATCTTATCAAAAAATATTTTTCAGTTAGCATTCTAGATTCATTAGTTGTTGTGAAGGATATATTATCGACAATACTTTATAGTCACACTACACAAGTTGTATAATTGTTTTTTTTTATTGCTGATAGGTGAGCTTTTGGCCACAATCTCACCTGAGGGTAAGTGATGGTGTGGTCGAAGGTGTTAACAGGCTTAACCTAGAAGTACTGGCTCTTAACGACAACTGCCGGAACACACCGTTAGGTGCTTGGCAAAAGATTAGGCAGAACTTGAGGGTGGTCGCTAACCAGGCGGGCATTCGTAAAATGCCCTTCCACCATGCAGTGAAGCTCAAGCCCGTGGCGGGATTTGAACCATGGACCTGCTGCGCGGCAGTCCATAGCCAATGCCACTGATCCATCACTGCTTCAGAATTCTGTATGCAGTGATACTCTACACAACCTTATTATTTAAAGCAATGTCCGCTGAAAACTTTTAGATGTAAAGCATTTACACGTTAGAAAGTGTACATAAACGATAGCCAGGGAATGATACAACAAAAAACTTATAATAAATTTTAATAAAATGTATAATTTTTTGATAATTTTATTTATTAAAGCCATTGGCATATTCTAGCTAGCAACTCATGGTGTCCAACAAAAACTCTTGAAAAAAAGAGTATTCACTAACAAACTATTAACCAAAACTAATTTCCGCTTCCTCATTCACTGACCAGGCCATACATTACACTTACATAACCACATTGTAACGTGCGTGAGGCAACCCCCGCTATAACAGCCTCTGATGAGGCAATAAAAGTGAAGGACTGAAAAAATAAAAAGCATTTCGTGATTGTACTGCCCTAGGGACCCCTGCTGATGTACGGCGTCTATGCCCCTTTAATTTGCGAATATCCGAACTAAGCTTTGGGGTGTAACTATGTGAGGTTTCTTTGGTTCATTGGCAATTCGTGGACAGAACATTTCACCTCTAAATACAGGTAAAATATACATCTGTAGTTTCGTTATATTTTAAATAACGAGTGTTCAATCACGCTGAAATTTTGCATGAAAATCCTTAAGCCGAATATCTGTGTTTCTTGCCAGTTTTCCGTAAAATTATGTGTATTCAAATATATATGGTATAATCGCTTTGTATGGGAATATCTTATAAGATTTAGTGATAAAATATATAACAATACAAAAAACTGATAAACTGAAAGCATAGATAAGCTTAAAGCATGCCAAGTTTTAGCGAGTTTGAATACTTGATATTTAAAATACTACGAAACTATGTTTCTATATTCTATATAGGAAAGCTCTTTGTGTAGACGACTCTTCCTAATTCTTCATTGTACCGCGTGTGCACGTACAGAAATGGCAATGTATGCACACACTGTATCAGCTGGATTGTCCACTGCTGAACACAGCCTACCTCATTTAGGGAGATTTGCCATAATTCCCACGCTGCTGTGCAGGCGTCTTGGAGATCGCAGTTTAAGATATCAGTTTATCAGAAGGCGCTGCTGCCCACTTTCCAGTATTTTACCTTTAGTTGCCTCTTACGACACCCACAGGCAGGTATGGGGGGGTGATATTCTAACCCGGCTCCCCACGGGGTATACACACGGACGTAGATTGATCTGTGGTACAGTACAGTTACCTACGAAAATTAGAAAATACTCAATGAACTAAGAACCCTGAAAATAAATCTGCCTAAAGTTTTTATGCATACTCCGACTCTAGACGGAATAAAGGAAAAATATCTACAATACAGTCCACTCGGTCCATATGTGTATGGACACATATGGACTGAGACTGTACATTGCCAAATCTATACATATTTTTCTTAAATCGTAGATTATGCACCAAGGGAATAAATCAATGTATAACATCACCGGTGATTTTTGAATCTCGACCCTAACGTTAAACGTGATTATTAAAAAAGTTGCTAGAAAAATGTAGAAATATTAGTAGTTTCGGCCCCACACATTCACCTAGGTTCTTTGCTTGGGGAGGACTTGGTCATCACATACCAATATGTACTAGTGATCTTAAATCTTCTTAAACTTTGTTTTTTTTTTATTGCTGATAGGTTAGCCTTTGACCTCTATCTCACCCGATGGTAAGTGATGATGTGGTCGAAGATGTTGTTCAGGCTAATCTAGAATTACTGGTTCTCACGGACAGCTGCCGGAACACACCGTTAGGTGCTTGCTGACAGATTTTGTACATGAGGGTGGTAGCTAGCCAGGCGGGCATTCGGAAAATGCCCTACCAGCATGCTATAACGTACGCCTGAACAACTTCTTCAACCACAAACATCATCACTTACCATCAGGTGAGAAAGTGCTATATAACTGAACTTTCAAACATAAAAAACGGACCATTTATAAAGAGGCGTTAACCACGCTAGGAAGGTGGCTAGCCTTAAAACCGAAGTCAAAACTGTAAATCGGGATCAGGGTAAGAAATGATAATGCTTTTTAGTTTTACAATCTGTCTTTAATTTCAAAAAGTACATACTTTAGGAAATTCAATTTAGTTACCCGTAAAAACACTACAAAGGCTATTTGAAATTCATGAAACGAAACAATTTTAAAGAATCTCCAACAAACTTAGTTCGAGATTATTCAAAACTGTTCGTTTCGAACAAAAGCGTCGAAATAATTTTAAATTCATTGTCCATAAGAAAAAGTTCACTGTGTATTTAGTATGCGAGTAGCGATTTAACAAATCAACATTTCAGATGTTCATTGCGTATTCGAGCCTCGTCCGGTCCAACCCTTTCTCTTTTCGGTTCATTTCTTTCGGAAGATGTGATTTCATTCCCTCTAGGTAAACGTAATAAAAGATCAATGAAATGTCCTGTTGGAATAATGAACCGAACCGGCAGGTTGGTTTTTATTCCGATTGGTCCAGTGACATTTGCGTCACGTCCCAATCACGAGGTGGATTCCCGTGACGGAGAAGTACCAAATTATTGTTTTTTTCTACATGTGTCGTGCCCTTTATACACGGGATCTAAAACCTCTTTTTTATGTTATTGTGATGGAACAAACACGAGGCCTACCTGATGTAAAGCGTTATCCTCTGCCTATAACAGATGCATTTCATCACAAGTGACGAACTGCACTGCGCCCATCACCTTGAGACATACTTGTTAAGTCTCATTTTGCCTGTCACTTCACTGGCTCTCAAGGACTGCTGCCGGAACACACCGTGAGGTGCTTGGCGACAGATTTTCTACTTGAGGGTGGTCGCTAGCCAGGCGGGTATTCGCAAAATGCCCTTCCACCATGCGGTAAAGCTCAAGCCCGCGTCTGGATTCGAACCATGGACCTGCTGTTCCTAAATTCCTAAATTTAATTCTCTAGTATAATTCCTAAATATAATTACAAGCACTATCACGTGCTGAACAAAAATCACATTTACAAATTATAGAAGTACAATTTTTTTTGGTCCGGACGGGAATCGAACCCGCGATGTTACGCCGGATGCCTAATCCATACGGTCACCGGAACTTTACTCTTACGAGTCGAAAATTTGTGCTCCAATTGTATTACTTTAACCGTCATAGGGGATGGTGCGCGGTCATCAACCAGGCTACTAGACTTCATATGATGGAAAGAAGTCCTTTTCAAAAACTTAACTTTTGCAATGACAATCACAACCACGTGTTGCGCGAATATCACATTTACAAATTCTTGGAGTACAATTATTTTTTGTTCCGGACGAGAATCGAACCCGCTTCATCAGATATCACGTCAGATACCTATCGTTCTTGAACCATCGTATTAGGATGGAGCAACATCTATAATTCAACTTACGTTTTACTACAAACAAGACTTATTTTGCAATTCGCTTCAGACTTGTTAATGATGACGCAACCCTATAATTTTAATATGTTTATGTTTGGAATAACGCATGCTCCGCGGATCACATTACAAAATGCAAAATTACGAGAGGAAAAATATAAGTCATGTGTGGGATTCGAACCGCGTCCATCCACCCCTTTAGCCGGGGTATGCTCTAACTAATTGAGCTAACATGACAATGAGTCATAGCTCAAATTCTTCCTATCGTTCTTTAACCATCGTATTGGGATGGAGCGACACCTATACTTTAAATTACGTTGTAACCCTATAGGGTTATGTTTCCAATTTTAATATGTTTATGTTTCCAATAACGCATGCTATGTGGATTACATTACAAAATTTAAAATTTACCTGAGTAAAAATGTTTTGCGTCATCATTAACACGTTTAAAGCTAATTGCTAAATTAGTCTTGTTTATAGTACAGAGTAAGTTGAACGATAGATGTCACTCCATCCCAATATGATGGTTAAAGAACGATAGGATAAAGTTGACTCATTATCATGTTAGCTAAATTGGTTAGAGCATACCCCGGCTAAATGGGTGGATGGACGCGGGTTCGAATCCCAAACATGACTTAAATTTTTCCTCTCGTATATTTGTAATATTGTAATGTAATCCGCAGAGCATGCGTTATTACAAACATAAACATAATAAAGTTATATATTATTCACACTTTTGAGTGTTGAAGTCGGATCATTTTTATGTTAAAAAATATTTAGGTAAGTAAGATTTACCTACAAAGTTATACGCTTTACTATTTACAAAAGGGTGTGGGTAGTTATGAACCCGTAGAGAGAGCTTCCGTTTTCCTGCTACTTTTATACTTTAAAAATTTGTTGATGCCATTATTTACAAATTACACCTCGAAATATTCACCAAAATTCAGCCTGTCCATAATGTAAAAATATCCAATCACAACATACCCGTGTAGTGACGTGGGGTAAATTGATCACTCAAAAAACACAATAGAGACCCAAACGTTCGTTAAAACAACAGAGCTATCGAAATGGTGGTTTGTACCTCACTGTCACTATTACACTGTGGTATGGTTCAGTGACTGCCGGTTTTAATTAAATATAAAGGTCAGAGAGAAGGCAATTACAGGTCTGCAAACAAATTCATTACACCCGTTGATATTTGCTTTCAGTATGCCAATCTATGCAATTTCTCACCAGCACTACAGTAATAATTATTAGAATTCGAAGCAATGATAGAGCGGTTATAGCTATTGACCGCGGTACCGCAGGTCTCGCAATGAATGCCCGCCTGGCTAGCTACCACCCTCAAGTAGAAAATCTGTCCTCAAACACCTAACAGTGTGTTCTGGCAGCAGTCCGTTATGAAGCAGTGTTATGGCTCAGTGTCATTGGCTATGGACTGCCGTGACGCAGGTCCATGACTCGATCCCGGCCGCCAGCTTGAGCTTCAAGGCATAGTGGAAGGGCATTTTGCAAAGGCCTGCCTGGCTAGCTACCACCCTCAAGTAGAAAATCTGTCCCCAAGCACCTAACAGTGTGTTCAAGCAGCAGTCCTCGACTGATAGTAAAATTACAGGCACATGATGAGACTTAACAACTGTATGTCTTAGGGTGACAGGCGCAGTTTGACACTTGTGACGATTTCGTCACAAGTGTCGAACTGCGCCTACACCGGTATCCTCTGCCTATAACAGATGCATTTGCATCTGTTATAGGCAGAGGATACCACTTAACATCAGGTGGGCCCTGTGCTTGTTCCGTCACAATAACATATAAAAACTTACACTTGAGACACATCATTAAAGATATTAATATTAATTGACTTGTTATGCAAGTACATGTATTTTAATAGCCAATTTTGCACACTAACATTTTTGATTAAATTTCGAACGTGTTGCAAAGAAGAGGACAGTAACCTATTTGGTTAATTATACCATTTTAAAACAAACTTTATATTTTTGTAGCAATATTCAATATTTTTTTTCAAAAGAAAGTGAGTTTGAGTAAGAAAATTCGGTTAAATTTTTACACTCAAAAGAATAACCTTTTTCTTAAATGCCGTAAAAATCTTTATAAATTCAAATACTGTTTCTATGTATACTTCTATATACTACATTTCTAATGTTATTAATAAGAAAGGTTTGTATGTTGTATATGTAACGAATAGATATAAAAACTGCTAAACCGATTTGAAAAAATCCTTAAAATTATCCATATGAACAAAAGGCTATAGAATATTATAAAAAGATACATTAAATAAGCCCTGCGAAGCTGGGGTGGGCCACTAGTAACCTATATACATGCAGTTAATTAAAACGATATGCAAAAATACATGTAAGTAATTATGTTAAAAGTTAGGCAAATTATACAAAATAAATTTATTTATGCAAGAAATAATAATAATTATACTATTATAACAAATAATTATTTATTAGTAGTACAATAAGCATAACTCAAAAGAGAACACAAAGTGTGTACCTTCATTGGTTTATGGCCACCATCACAAACCAATATTGCTTCCAAAGACGACATCAAAAAATACCAAATGATTAATAATAAGATAAATAATAAGTAAATTGCATAATTGCAGGATAGAGTACCACGTACCCGTACGTATCCTCCTAAAAAAATCCTGTACGATATCTTTTCGCTTTTCATCATGCTTTGAATGTAGTAGTCATAAATAAAATATTATCTTTATGTAATACAACGGAGCTTATATTTAATTCTAATCAGCCTAATTCCAAGTTAAACTACATTTTAGTAACTAAACTTATACTTTATTTTTTGCGTAAATTTAAATGATATAATAGGAACGTTGAAATGGAGAATAAGTCTTGTATTATTCGTATCTCTTTTTCTTAAAAAACCGCTAGATGGTAAAAAATCAGAACGAAATATCCCTTTATCCTTCATGACTTTATTTTTTCCACCACACACGAGCTGGAAGGGCTCCCGTGGGTATCCGCTGTCGGAGTTGTATTACGAAATTTTGTTAAATTAACATAAATGTAAATGTCCTACTTCACAGAGGCCGGGTTAAAAGAACCACAAGTCCGTTTATGTTCTGAATGTTTTCAGAATAACCCTCTTCAAAGTTTCGTCGTTATTCCATTGTAGGTGGACGACCTTTATAATTAGGCCTTTCTATATTGAGACGAGATAGACACATGTACATATGCACTGTTGGGTGAGATTATTTTGGTCTCATTAAGTGTTTAAAGGCAGGCAGGCTCTCCGTGGGGTGCCGGGTTAGAATTACAGTATAAGGGAAAAATACTGGAAGATGGGCAGCAGCGCCTTCTAAAAAACTGCCCTCTTACACTGCGTTCCCCTAGCCGCCTGCCAAGCCTGGGGATTATGGCAAGTATCCCCTTAATAGGGGAGGCTGTGTTCAGCAGTGGATGATCCGGCCGATACAGTTAGCATATCAAAATACCCAGTCTGAGTTTAGTATTAAGTCTTATATGATATACCTAATTAAACGGTTAAGTGCTAGTTGAACTCGGACATTGAAGGTTCCGTGCAATCACATAAAGTACCAAAAATCGTTAATTTTATATTTTTTATACGTTAGGCTAGCCTTTGACCACTTTCTCACCTGATGGTGTTCAGGCTAACCAAGAATTACAGGCTCTCAAGGACAGCTGCCGGAACACATCGTTACGTGTTTGGCGACAGATTTTCTACTTAAGGGCATTAGCTAACCAGGCGGCCAATCGCAAAATGCCCTACCACCATGCAGTAACGGCTGCCATCCAAAGACAACAACCGAACCGACGCGACGACTTCACATGCCCTCCGAAGCACGGAAGCGCTCAGTATAGTAATGTCACTAGCGATTACCCATCCAAGTCATGACCGCGGCGGACGTTGTTTAACTTAGCTGATCGGTTAAGAAGCCGTTCTTAAGTAAGTAAACTTCGCTACGAGCGCTCCTCCTAGCTCCTAGATGATCTAATCTATTCATAAAGTTCGAGATCGCCCGTGAGAGGCAGACTCGCGCGCACCTGGACGGTTTTCATTATTTGTTTTGTACCTAATATAGATTATGCACTATAACTATAGACGTTGATACTTTAACGTCTTACCGTTTTTATATTATATTAAAAACAGAAAACATTTATAAAATAATAATAATAAAATAACCGGCTGATGGAAGGATAGCGAAAGTAATAGGGTCCCGTTTCCTAGTACGGAAACTAATATGGTATAAAAATATAATAGGTTAACTATTTTACCTTATACCATGATTTGTTTGAGGAGCAAATCGCGTATCAATCATATTTTAGACACCATATAAAATTACAGAATAATCAGAATAATTTATTTATTTTATAAATAATAATAAGATATGTATTTTTACTTACTAGCATAATTAAATATTCTAATAAATTATCTCCCAAAGCTGTGTGAAAACGCTAACGTGTTTATGTTTGAAGTATGCCCATAGCATTCTAAAATTATATATTTTTAAGGTCAGCTAAACGCTTAATAAGCCCAGAAAATTATACCGAAATTAAAAAAAAAACAAGTGGGATTTGAACCCGGGACCACGATATCCAAAATTAGCGGATTGATTCCAATCTCCAACTAGTTTTTCCACGTTCCCGATATTCAAAAAATCAGAACAGTTTCTTTTAAAATTAATCCATTTCTCGTATTTAAACCAAGAATTTGGGGTTGCAAGTATTTAAAATGAAAAAGAATTACCAGTATTAATATGTCAGTAAACTACCAGCGAAAGACGTTAACTAAACACGACCCTTACACCATAAGTTTTGACTGCGCGTGCCTATTTTAACTCCACTTGTAAAATTGTAATTATTATATCTGTTTAACAAGCCCCAGGTTGTTTGCATTGTCCATTTCATTATACGTCCGTGTAGTTTTTGTACATTGTTCATTCATTTAGTCTCGCTTGCAAAGCGAACATTCATTTTGCATGAGTAATTAGGTCTTGTGCTCATTCCGCTTTTGTCCAGCTAACTCGGAATTTTAAATATTACCGAAACTAATTGGTAAACTATATAATACCAACGGTGTATGCAGCGGCAGAATCGATATTTAAATTTGAAACAATTGACAGATGACATTTTTTAGTATTTATTTCCAACATGCTGTTCTTACTGTAAACTGGTACCTAAACTGTAATCTAAATCTGTATTAATATGATTTTTTCTGAACTTAAACTTTTGAGTGCATACTCTCACCTGGTATGTAATTCACTAGATGTATATATTCCAGAAATCCCCACTGACTATCACTAGCTCACCAGATTTCGTAAAGTATATTTCTGAAATACTCACAGAAAAAATGTCCCAAAAAATTTAACCGACTTCAACACTCAAATGTGTGAAATAACTTGTTGAAGTCGGTACCATGATGGTTTAATATTACTATATTGTGCGCATGATACCGACTTCGACAAGTTATTTCACACATTTAAGTGTAAGTTCCATTTTTTGGTAAAAAATAAATGTCACCCTTTTTAGGTACCCTTGCTACTTATGGGATCGATTGTTATTCACTGTCACTGTCAATGACTATAATTATCATCAATATAGGAAAATACTTTTCCATTATTGGAGTGTAACTCAAGAATGGCTTCACCGATTTTGAAATTTCGAATGAGACCACACGGCAAGCAAATTTAAATAAATAAAAATTGAAATCAGTTCACCCAGTCAACTGTTCTGAGGTAACAAACATGAAAAAACAGATGAATGGAGTACCTCCTCTTTTTTGAATTTGATTTTGGTAAAAATGCACACTATTGCTAATAAATCTAGCGTGTCCAGACTGCGATAATTTATTTTAAGAGAATATAATTATTAGGTCCTTACATATGAAATTGGCGTTTTTCGTACTGGCCACTTTAATCACGAATTTCTCCTCTTTGGTAAGGAATTCCAAATTCAAATTTGTACAGCTATAGACTCATGTATTTGTGCTTCGATGAACGTCATTCATTTGTTTTTTTTCTTCTGTTTTTTTCTGTTTGCGTCACTCATTTTACAAAATGGAAAACCTTAAATATCGCATTATTTACGAGTACGAGTTCCGCCGTGGCACTGAAGGGTGAATGATGTGTATGGCGGTCGTGTTGCAAAAGAAAACACAGTTCGTTTTTGGTTCCAACGTTTTCGTTCTGGAAATTTCGACCTGCAGAACAAGCCCCGTGGACGGCCTGAGACTCAAGTTGATAATGAAGAGTTGAAGGCTATTGTGGAAGCGGATCCATCGCAAACCACGTCCGAGTTAGCTGCAGGCTGCAATGTTAGTGATAAAACTGTTTTAATTCACTTGAAGCAAATTGGGAAGATTAAAAAGCTTGAAAGGTGGGTACCTCACGAATTGACTGAAACAAACCGGCAAACGCGCGTCGACTGCTGCGTTACATTACTAAACCGGCACAATAATAAGGTATTTTAAACCGAATCATTACCTGTGATGAAAAATGGGTTCTTTACGATAATCGGAAGCGCTCAGCGCAATGGTTAGATCCTGGCCAGCCAGCCAAATCCTGCCCCAAGCGAAAATTAACCCCAAAAAAGTTACTTGTAAGCGTTTGGTGGACTAGTGCCGGTATTGTTCATTACAGTTTTTTCAAATCTGGCCAGACTATTACGGCTGATGTCTATTGTCAGGAATTGCAAACCATGATGGAAAAGCTAGCGGCTAAACAACCTAGGCTGGTCAATCGCTCCACGCCACTGCTGCTTCACGACAACGCTAGACCACACACTGCGCTACAGACGGCTACTAAATTAGAAGAGCTTCAATTGGAAAGTCTAAAACATCCTCCGTACTCCCCGGACCTTGCTCCAACAGATTACCATTTATTTCGAAATTTGGATAACTTCTTGCAAGGGAAAAAATTCAACTCCGATGGGGCAGTCCAAATCGCCTTCAAAGATTTTATTGATTCCCGTCCGACTGGTTTTTTTAGTAAAGGGATCAATGAACTACCTATGAGATGGCAAAAGTGCATAGAAAATAATGGTTCATACTTTGATTAATTAAATATATTATATTAAAAAATATTCGACTTTTTGTTCCTCCCATACAAAACGCCAATTTCATATGTAAGGACCTAATATTAACCATATGAGTCGCGTCTGTAGCTAACTACGAAGTCTTTGCTGTAGTTAGATACCTATAATACCTATAGAGTACCGTCTAGAATAGGTCTAGAATAGTTTTAATCTTATACGGGCCTCCAGTCAAACTAGTATTCTAGTTTTACTATGGATAGAACGACCAATATATGTCTATATGTACCTTTGTGGCTCCACGATCTTTCTTGTAGGCGCTCTAATATTACAAAGTATATTATACTTTTTCAACTCATATCTGCTAAATTTTCGATAGACAAATAGCCTTCTGATTACAACACATAAATATAAGTAGGCATGTAATAGAGTTAATACGTAGAATATTAAACCTCTGCTCGCGTCGTTCTCCTCATTACTAAGGGTCATGATTACCCTGCTTTTGGAGTACTTTTGTGTTGACCGTCTCCCGCCACGTATGCCTATCCTTGGCGTCGTGGAGTGCGACGCGTAGATTGGAGTCCAAAGCCGTGCTGATTTGTTCAGATCATCTCAACGGACTACGACCCCTTGGGTGATTGCCATCCAACTTGGTAGTAACCATGAGCTGCTTGCTCCATAATATTAACTCCAGAATATTATACACACTGCATCAAAATATGTAATGTATATGTATGTATGGTTCTCTGATAAAAATGTTGTTTTTAAAAAGCCCCCTATTGCATTTTTTTCCAATAAAGTGTTTCCCATAAGCGCAGCATGATAAAAATGCCAATTGTCGATTGGCACACGTCACACACGTGCCAGCTCAAGAAGTTTTGAATTATTGAAGCAAGCAAAAAATAACAATATATTTTGGGATTAGAGTTCCTTGTACCTACTAGTACGAGATTCGTACTTTGGCATTCTAAATCATTGTCGTAGCAAAAGTAATTGTGGATTTTGTATGAATATTATTATAAAATCCACAATTACTTTACAATTTTAATAATATTCATATGTTTATATGAATATTATTACAAAATCCACAGTTACTTTTGCTACGACAATGATTTAGCAGGAGTTTCTTTACAGTTCAGGTTCTAAATCGTAAAAAATACAAAAATACGTCTTCATACCGAAATTATTCTTAGAGAAAAATGCCCAAGACAGTAAATAAACCAAATCATCCTATACAGTTTTTTTGTTAATTTTACATAGACAAGTGAAAATGGGAACATCATCAATGTATTATTAAATATTATTACAAACACTATCACGCGCTAAGCGAAAATATATTTAACAAATTATTGGAGTACAAATTATTGGGTTCGATTCCCGCCTTGGCCATAAAATTTTGTACTCCAATAATTTGTTGAATATCATCAATGTAGTCAAAGCCAATTAAGCATTATTAGGGATAACTTAAATACTACGTCAGGCATCACTCAAATTTAAATGGGACCACATGACAGCTTTAGAGATAAAAAAAAAACATCAAAATCTGTACACTCTGTAAAAACATAATAGGTAAAGGTACTCACAAAAAACAAACGAATTGAGAACCTTCTTTTTTAGAGTCGGTTTATGCACATCATAGATAACGATAACAATAGAATTTCATTCATAAATAAACGATCTAGCTCTTTGGGATAGATCAAAATTTATCAAAGGTAAACGTTTTGGTGATATTCAGCAGGTCCATGGTTCGAATCCCGCCCAGAGCTTGAGCTTCACCGCATGGTGGAAGGGCATTTTGCGAATGTCCGCCTGGCTAGCGACCACCCTCAGGTAGAAAATCTGTCGCCAAGCACCTAACGGTGTGTTCCGGCAGCAGTCCTTGAGAGCCAGTGAAATAACAGGCAAAATGAGACTTAACAGGTATGTCTCAAGGTGATGGGCGCAGTGCAGTTCGTCACTTGTGATGAAATACATCTGTTATAGGCAGAAGGTACACACTTAACATCAGGTGGGCCTCGCTCTTGAACCATCCATAAAAAAAAAATATCAACCGCACATTCTTTCTAAACCTTGGTTTTTCAAATTTAAAAAAGTTGATAAATTGTGTACTTTAATAATAATTCGTTCACGTTTAGGTCATGTCTGTTTTCCGGCTTTTTGAGAATGTGGCCTAGAGGAAGGTACTCTAGATCATTTATTTTTCAATTGTCCGGAACTTTCTTATTCTTTAGATAATCTAAATTCTGATATCCCTCGCCCTGTCCACTTTAAATCTCTCCTATCACTTGTTTTCACTCCTTTTATTTATGTTTTAAGTAATTTTATAAAATCTGATAATATTAAGTTGTAACATACTTTCCCTTAACTATTAAATTTAATATATTTTCTACTACATAATTAATATTCAATACACTTGCAGAGATATGTAGACCGTTAATTTTTTTTTCTTATACCGTACACACAGGCAAGACATTGGCAGTATATCGTCAAAGCAACGATAAGAGCCATTTATGAAGAAGAAGAAGAAGAAATAAACGATATCATAGAGAAAAAATAAAGGTCCTATTCATTTATCTATGACAATATCGACTCCGCGGAACGAATAAAATATGTAAAATGTAGTATATCTGTAGTTCACACAAACTTCAAACTTTCCGCGTTTACATAACGAACTCGAAAACAACAAACCAACAAATTAAAACTGACCAAGGGCTAGTGGGGTCTTGCTCTTTTTCTTAAAAGTAAATGATTTATTGGTTTTGATCACAGCCACGGAATAAAAAGTCAGCTTAAAAAACACAATAATTGTGTTTCTGCCATTGCTTTAGATATAAAGCGAAGATAGGATACGCTCTAATATCACGACAATATGATGTGGAGAATATGTAACACAACCATATATGCACAAACCTACACTTACATTGTATATGATACGTTTTAATTAATGATAAAGACGCGAATACAAACATGCAGTAGACGCACAATAATCGCACAATGTGCGTTTAATGTTGCGTCTACTACACTATCGATCGATCCCCCAAACGCCTGCCACGAATCCCAAGGCGCCTGGCAAGCGTGGTGATGATGGCAAATCCCCCAATAAATGGGGCAGGCTATGTTCTGCAATAGGCGATCCGGCTGATACAGTAACACACTAACTGAAACAATCAGGACTCAATCAGGAGACGTCGCCTGATTTGATATTGCCATGTTTGAGGTACGTGTGCCGTTTCTCCCGTTCTTTATGAGTTCAATGGTTTCTGCCATAAAGATGCTTTTCTTCTGATAACAGCATACCAGTATGCTATACATTGGAAGAAGGAATTAAATCCAGAAATAAATCTTCTACATAATTTCATATATCTCCAAAAAAATAAAACATTGATGAGTCGGGCTTAATTGTAAATTACTAGAATTACAATCAATTTTATATCATTACTAGGTCACATGAACCTATATGTTGAGGTCATAGGTTGAGGTAAACAGTAACATGTTTTTTTTAAGTATTTTGGATTTATTCCCTTCTTACAATTTAAGTTTGCGAATGCCTGCCTAGCCAGCTACCACCCACAAGTAGAAAATCTGTCGTGAAGCACCTGATGGCGTGTTCCGGCAGCTGTCCTTGAGAGCCAGTGAAATAACAGGCACATGAGACTTAGCAACTATGTCTCAAAGTAACGGATGCAGTGCAATTTGTGACTTGTGATGAAATGTATCTGTTATAGGCAGAGGTAAGTCCGCTTAAAATCAGGTGGGCCTCGAGCTTGTTCCGGCACAATAAAATAAAAAAAAATGTGATAGCCACAGATTCGTAAGCAAGTAATGTATTCAGTAGCCTTAGCACGAATAACTTGCGAAATCGTAACCGTTTCGTAAACGTATCGAAATGTCACAATTTTGTATAGGATTTGATCAGCGCCTCTACAGTGCGTAAAAGGAACTACATTTTGACAGAAAAAAAGGTTTTGACAACTAACGTGTCGAGATTTTAACGTGAATGTTTTGTCACGTAAAAAGTTTTGTATGAAATCGCGAGCACGAACCTAATTCTAACGTAAGCTCGAAGGCTGGCTATCGAGGATCTGTCAAAAATCTACGAATGTCATGTCACTGAGAAATTTTCAGTCAGATGGCTGACGTAACGTATTCAATTGTGGTAAAACTTCGAAAATTCATGTTATTATTGTGTTTGTTCATTCATAATTGACCTATGAAAAGAGTTACAAACATGGCAGCAAGATTAGAAGTAGTATTGTACCATGTCGTTTACCAGGCGCAAAGTAGGTATTTATTAATTTATGGCACTGGGGGGGAAGTGATGCTAATATACGATGAACCCAATTCAGGACATTTTCCAAAACTCTGCATCAAACAGCGTCCATATTCCACCGTTCCAGCCCACATTTACACCAATTTCGCTCGTTGGATATGTCTTGCGGCGCAATAATGTTGCTATGAAATTCTTCATTGTGCATGGTCAAATTGAAAACAATAAGGCTTAAAGAAGATCACCTATCCATTCAAGATTTCAAGATCAACCAAAGCTGTCAACAAATGCACCAGAAGAACATAGGCAGCGACACGAAAGGAATACCTACCAACGGATTGTCAGACTAACTACCTACGAACTCTGAGGTGATGACCATGCTCACGCCAACATTCTAACCACTACGAAGAAGAAGATTTTAATGTGAAACGTAGAAGCTGTGTTATTGGACTTTTGGTTCTTAATAAAAATAAACGAAGTGCAATTGTGCGTTTCATTTATTGGTACCTATATACCGAACAGTTCGTGGGTTAGGGATAATAGGATATCTCGTTGGATGTTGTGAAACGCGACTAAGGCAAAATTCGTGGCAGCATGCCACTACTAAGGTCGGTGTGAGTGGGATATTGCCACGCATTGAGCATACAACAGTGATGATGAGATGGATCAGTTGTGCTTCTATTGGTGGCGCATAAAAGACTATTGGGTGGCGAACTCATAGCAGGGCCGTGAGAAGCATTTTTCTTCCCCCTCTGATCTTATAGGCTAGGTAACTTCGATATCATGCTCGTTTGCCACACTATTCCTTAAAAATAAAAGAAAGTAGATGAATAAAAAGACAAAACTACACCAACAGTTAAGTAATTTCTTTATTTTTGGTAATGTAATAACAGACACAATCATAATCCAAAAAAAAAACCAACCATAAGCTGACTAATACAAAATAACGCTTTAATTATCCTAAAATCATATGAACTTAAAACAACACTAAGCCTAGACGGTTACAAGTCACAGCACTCCCGATTTGTAGTAACGGCGCATTCATGAAATGCTACGTGGTTTGTCTTTGCAAAACTGTTAGGTAGGTACATTACTACGCACTCCAGGTTTTCACAGCATTCTTCTTTCCCAGAACAGACGGTAAAATACCGCTGGAGACGAAAGTTCTGTCGGGAATCACCTTTAGTGAACAATTAGAACTTATAGAATGCACTGCTTGAACTCAATAGCCTATTTTTCTGCTGAAACACCATAAAATTTAGCGCAAAATACACTTCACGCCGGCTGGCGGCCCTTCAGGGTTTCTTGAAACTTCTCCCTCTGTTTAAAGGTGTAATAGTAGCTGTTTGTAATTCATATAGTAAATTATCAGTGGCGTAGATTCTTGGCTTGAGAATTTATAGCTCATAATTTATATATAATGTTTTATTTTAATACCTTCTAATGATGTTACAATAAAATTTGGTTCACTGAGCAAGTAACGCATAGAGAAAAGTAACATACCGGAAAAAAATATGTTTGGTTTTCACCAAATAAAAAGCTAAATTTGACGAATATCAATCATAGAGGAACCAGTCCAGCGTCACCAACCTTAAAATAAGGTAAAGTATTGCAGGTGTACCGATTTCTGTCCAAAATTACCAAATACGATACGAGTCATTGTCACCTTGACAACTCAACTGGACTGTCATGGCTATAGACTAATCATATTGTTCCCGGTATATTACATTTCTCTATGTCATAATGCATGTCATGGCACTTAGTAAATATATCACCTCAAATACATTTTATTCAAAAATTTTAATACATCATAGTGAACATCAATACAATACGGAAATCGCAAAGAAAATGCGAAGTCTGTGGTGTCGAAACACAAATAAAAATGTTTAAACAATAGATTTCCATGAGATCCAGAACCGGTGAGTTATGAAAATATGTCATTGAAATTACATTATTGTTTCAGAGCGTAATGATCGCTTGGTTTTTATTGTAATTTAAGTAGGTATGTGTTATCATGCGAATTGCTGTACTTACATATATTTGTATATAAATTACAAATATTTACGTAACGTAAAGTAAGTTTAGTGTTGCTCAAGGAAAGTATCGATACCTTTGTAGTATCGATTTTTTATAATGTCAGTGGTATGGGTACATATACTTTTTCATAGTGTCAATAAGTTAGGAAATATCATATTCGATGCTGGTGATCATAAACCATCACGCGGAATGTTTTATTATGCCACGAAACTTAACATGTGTATTTTAGGGACTGTTATTTACATCTTTAGCTCAAAAGCATTTTGAAAAACCAGGTATTATCAATTTTTGTCTACATAACTGGCACAGTACTTGCTAACTGAATGGCTAGAGCAATATTTATTATCTAACATACGTAAATCGACCTAAATATTATACAATTAATAATAAATAGCGTAAATAACGTCATATCTATGCTTGTGATAATAATCTGAGTTGTTTTTTTTTCTGTTCATTTAAACAAAACTCCGTCGCATATATACTTTCAAAGTAAATGCAGAATCGATAGAGCTATGGCATGGAATTTAAGGTACTATGTCACAAACAACGTGTATCAACATACAATCCCAATTATTTAAATACTTATAATACTATACTCTACATTGTTTGATTTTAAAATTAACCAACTTTCGAGTGCAGTTAAATAAACTTTTTTTATAATTTCAGATATGCATATGTTACGCAGAAAAATATTAATTGAATCAATAAATAAAACAAATCAGTGCAGAAGAAGCTTCTTGCAATACAAATGAAATAGATCAGCTGCAAGATTAAATTAAATATCTAAATAATTCAACTACCTACACCAAAAAAGTTTTTAAAAGTCAACAGTCTATATATGATTAAAAAAGGTGCGTCAGAAATACTACATTTTATGATTGAACTACAAATAATAATAATTGTTAACAGTTGATGACAAGTTTACTAGTGCAACTTACGTGCAGTATTTTTTACTTTTACATATACGACAGTTAGAAAATAAGTATTATATATTGAAAACTGTTATGTACAATGAAAAATATGTATTGTAAAGATGTTCTAGTACATAAATAACTTTGGAACTATGTATACATACCCCAATAATACGGTTTTCGATACTAGCGAAGATATATCGCACGATAAAATATTTTGATGATTTTGAATAAATAAAAAAATCTGTGTGAAATATTTGTTTTATTATATATTTCCTTAACATATATTTTGTAAACCTAACCTTCTTACCATTTTTTCCTATATCTATTATAATGGAATCGATTTCATTGTAACTAATCGATTTTAGGGAATCAGTAGTACAACACTCACAAATGTCACTATTATTGTGTTGGAAATATAGTTTTCATTTGTAATGGTTGGTATAAAATAACTTCAAATCTGAGTTTCGAAGCAACAAGGTCCGTGCCAAATCTTAATATTACTTGCTCAGTGAGAGGAACTTTTATAGGCAAAATAAGACTTAAAACCTCTTTTCGAATGAGTTGTTAGGTCTTAGAAAAAAGGTATGATTGTTGTGATTTACGCTGGATGACGTCACTTTTGTAATCCTATCGAGTTCACGTTAGCCAGCAAACGATGCGGCGTACTGTCAACCATTGCCTCCTGCGTAAACGGGCGGTGAACTCGATACGATAACGTTACGGACTATCGAAATGTTTGTGCTTGGGCTACAGAGCGCTATTGACACAGAGTGCTCACAAGTCACAGTGCCCATCTGTCAGGCCGTGAGTACTTTCAGATCACACCCTTAGTATTATGGTTTCGTTATATCATACGGAATCCTAAAAAGTTATGGAAGTGGACAATATAAAGTTATAGTGACAATAAAACAAGCAAACGGCCTTCAAGTACGAAAGAAAGTTCAACTTGTTGTTGTCTGGTAGCACTATGAGTATAACGTTGTCGCCAATTGCTTTATTAGACATCAAAACTAATTTCCTTGTTGCTAATAAAGAAAACATATTTACTATCTACATTGCTAAATTAAATGAGAAAATATCTAGTCATCATTCACGGTTTGTGCCCACAAATCTGGACGGGTCGCGCTTAGGGTTGGTCCCCTGCCCTCTCGTGAACAAGGATTGGGTGAGATGACCAAATTTACTTAGACACGATGCACAAATTTTTCGTATTTGTACAGTCGTGAAGACAATATGGTTAGCATCATCAGGACAGTATGTTTAGTCTAACAAAACATATCAAAGCACAAGAATGTATAAATAAATATTCTTTGCTAATAAAACGTAGGATAACAGAGGCACATAATTGTAAGAAGTTTTTGCTTGTGTAATAAACCAAATCCTTAGCTGAACTTTATAATATTCCAAGTAACGGTTTAGATTTCTTTAGTTTACAAAAGGCTTAGGAAGACCGTTAAAGAATTTTGAAGAGTTACATTTCTAGTTACGACTCCCACACGATGTAACAAATTTTTTTGCTCTATAAGTGTAAATCATACATACATACTTTCCTTCTTTTATAATAACAAAAAGTCTGTACATGTAATGTATATAAAAAACATATGGCTAAGGTGCACATGACTTAAATTTTTCCTATCGTATATTTGTGATTTTGTAATGTAATCCGCATAGCAGGCGTTATTGCCAAATGCCAAAATGGCTAAGGTGACTTAAAATAACCTCAACAAGAACAGAAAAAAACATGAAAGGCAAACATTTTAGAAAAAATATGTTTATTTTTCTGTCTATTCGCAGACTTATCATGCATAAAATAAAATTTGGTACTCACACAGAATGTAGTCCGAGGATCATGAAAAAATACTTTCCAATAGGGGATCGCACCAAAAAATTGGAAACATTTTACTAAACCCACGACAAGTGTACTCGTCCTACTTACAAAGCGATGAATCTATTAAACCATTAGCCAGCTATATTAACATAATTATTGTTAGAAAAATAATGTACCAAACACCGTTATATTTTTACATAGCTAGAGTTTACCCACACTTGGCTGGTGTTATATATTATTTGTGTTATTATACGTAAAATACTCGACTAAAATCGCTCTAAGTTTCACTGTTGTATGTACATCAGCCCTTGTTACGATAGAGCAAAAAAAAGTTTTTAAATTGAATTCCCTTTTTTGTCATTGCACTGTATATAAACGGATTTAAGATTTTTTTCCTTAACATGTGCTGTAAGACTTGCTCGTTGCCAAATTTCATGATTTAAGGTCAACGGGAAGTACCATATATAGATTTAGGTTTCCTTGTAAAATCGAAAAATATGAGTGCGCGACAGAGGTTCATCCATAAAGAATTGATATTCTAAGCGTGACATAAACGCAACAGTCAATAATGTTAAGTAATAATAATGACTTATTGGTCCATACAGTATTTCGACTAGACATACTATAAAGTCATTATTTACTGATCGTCCAGTGTTGAACACAGGCTATAAATTTAGGGGGGCTTTGCCATTATCACCTCGCATGGAAGGTGTCATGGGGATCGCAGTGTATAATGCCAGTTCTTCAGAAGGCGCTGCTGCCTACCTTTTGGTATACTTCTTTCCGTCGTCTCTTACGGCCCCTACGGGAAAATATTGGGGGTACACTCTTTGCCCGGCACCCCACGGGATACAGTCACCAGCTGGCTTTTGCTAGATAATTATTTTATTCTGGTACTAATCCACTTACGTCTGTATTTAAAATCAATATCAGTTATTGAAATTGGTTCAAACAAAAACATTATTTATATATAACACTATGCCGTATTTCTAAAAGATTTTCCTTAAAGTATTCCTGAGGCAGATGTGTTTATTTATTTTTGGAATGTTCGCCTAGCTATAAAATCTGTCGCTAAGCACATAGCTGTGTGTCCCTGCAGTCATCCCTTAGATTAAATTTTAAGCTCGCTAGCATTATCAACCACTTCCTTCCATCAGGTGAGATGGCGGTCGAAAGCTAGTCTATCAGAAATGTGGAAACATACTTAAATGTTTATTGTCCATTTCGTAATTGTTTTTTCTTTATCTTGTATTAAAACAATTATATAACCTTTCTGGACGCGACTATACGAATCCCTGCGAGGGCTTTCGCAAACATTGAAGATGAATCATAAAAGCGCACAATAGTTTACGAGTAGGCACTACAGTTTTACGATTGAAATGGCAATACTTCTTCCGGGTCATTGGTAAAAATGGGAGTACCACAGGGATCAATTTTGGGACCTTTTCTGTTTCTAACATATATTAATGATCTGCCTTGCATGGTCAAAGATTTCTGCGATATTGTTTTATTCGCAGATGATACCTCTCTGATTTTTAAAGTAGATAGGAAAGACAGTGAACTGACGCATGTAAATAATGTATTATCTAAGATTTGTAAATGGTTTGCCGCTAATAATCTTCTCCTAAATTCAAAAAAGACGAAATGTTTAAAGTTTTCTTTACCAAATGTTCCTTATGTTGAACCAAACATAAAGCTTGGCCCAGATAAACTCCCTATTGACAAAGCGACAGTCTTCCTGGGAATCAAAATGGATTCCACTTTACAATGGGATCCACATATACATGATCTCTCCGGAAGACTTAGTTCTGCTGCATATGCAGTTCTTAGGATAAGACAGTTAACAGACGTAGCTACTGCTCGGCTAGTTTATTTCGCGTACTTCCACAGTATTATGTCGTATGGCGTATTGCTGTGGGGAACTGCTGCTGAGATAGAGACAATCTTTATCATACAAAAGCGTGCAATTCGAGCCATATATAAAATGGGTCCTAGGGAATCTGTGAGGGATCTTTTTAAAGAAATTGATATTTTAACTTTACCAAGTCTGTATATATTTGAAAATATTATGTATGTTCGTAAAAATTTGAGTAAATTTAAATTAAACAGTGACAATCACGATTACAATACTAGGAATAAAGATAAAATAGTGGTGCCAGGTTTTAGATTAGCAAAGACAAATAAAAGGTCCTTCTTAGGTAATTGTGTGCGGTTTTATAATAAAGTTCCCAAACATATTACAACGCTCACAGAAGGGAAATTCAAGTTGCATGTGAAAAACATATTGATTAAAAAATCCTACTACACAGTTTCTGATTACATAAACGACAAAAATGCCTGGACAATTCCGCCTCCGCCAAGCTATTGCCTGTCACCTACATAATTTAAACAAATATTGTAATAACTCTATTATATAGTATGTATGTAACACATTGTTAAAAGATGTTTAAAAGAATGGCCCCGAGTTTCTTGCCCGTTCTTCTCGCAGTGGCTCTATACAATTTATTTGCTGAACGTGGCAGTACAATGTAGAATATTTCAATACTAAAATTTGTAATTGACCTTCATAAGAGCGTCGTAGACGCCTAAATTGAATAAATGATTTTGACTTTGACTTTGACTTTGACGACACCTTGTTCCGCGTAGACAACCCTAGCTAACTTTTGTAGTGGTTTGGAAAGAAAAAAAAACAAGTTACCTTTATCGTTGAGATTGCAGAGCGCATTTCATTGATGCAGGAAAATTTTGTTCGTACATCCCAAATAAAGTAAACGTGTCAATAAGTGAGCAATAGTTATTTGTTCAACAAGTAAGCAAAGTTAGTTATTGGTGTGCGTGTTGACTTCAAATCACGAGCTAACGAAGTAGTCTAGAATTGAGTCATGTGGGTAGCGCCTGATTCTAATAATGACTATAGGTAATCTTTCATCTGTGCTCTCAGTAGCACAGATGACAGATTACCAATACACAGAGTGGGCAAAAAAAAATACTCTCGTGACAAACATACAACTTTCCCCTTTCCCAGCGAGAAAAATAGTTTCCACCATTTTGTTTTATGATTATTTTTTCCTTATACTCGTAGAATATGCGTTCAAAAATTTAACAGCACGACGTTGTTAAAAAATTAAATTATTATTAATTAGTATATAAGTACCTACGTTATTTGTTTACGAATTTAATTAGCAGTGATGGTTCAGTGGCACTGGCTATGGACTGCTGCGCAGCAGGTCCATGGTTCGAATCCCACCGCGGGCTTGAGCTTCACCGCATGGTGTAAGGGCGTTTTGCGAATGCCCTTCTGGCTAGCGACCACCCTCAAGTAGAAAATCTGTGGCCAAGCACCTAACGGTCTGTTCCGGTCACTTACCATCAGGTGAGATTGTGTTCTAAGGCTTACGTATCAGCTATATAAAAATATATATAAATTTGATTAAATATTTGTCATAGTAATTAAACAACTTTAAACGGTTTAAATCGCGTATAATAAATCATTATTTTTGTCCCGACGTTTCAAACACTTTGCAGTGGTCGTGGTCACGGGGTGACTAAGTAAATATTTGTCTCCTAATCCCATCCTTACAGCCTATACTCGCACTTGGCCGGTTTTTATTTATTTACTCAGAAATTTGTTAATCATATAAACTACATATTCCCATACAAATTGTTCGGACCGATCAACTTATCGGGCAGTTTTTCGAACGCACCCCTTTGCTAGTCGTCTATTTTTCATCTATGGATTTTTGTGTGTGAAAATAACTTGAAGCTGCTTGTCGTTCTCTTGTACATTTTGACGTAATTGATTTTATCCTTTGAATTTTGTATTTTGTTGCTTGCGCGTATTTGTTTTATAGTGTATTTGTTCTACGCGATCTATAAATTTGTTAATCTTTGTGCTGTGTCGTGACGTTGGAACCTCAAAGGACGGAATGATCATCGAGCCCTCAGCCGTAGTCGTAAGTCCCGCTTAATTATTACTGGCTAGGAGATTTAGTAGGTAACGATAGGCTAGTAGGATCGCCTACGCGACCTATTATAAGTTGCATGTAAGTGTTATTGTTGTAACTTAATTTTCGTGTATTTTTTACCTTGTCCTTTTCAGCCCAGCGAATCGCCGGCTTGTTAAGTATTCAAACAGATTGTCCAGGTGGAAGCTCTCTGCTGAACAATCCCTGCCTGGGCAATCTGGAATCTTAACACAAATTGATCCTTAGATAGCAAACAGTATGCGCCATCTGTGTAAAACTAATTTGACAATTGACTTCCTATTAAAACCAAAAGTTGATTTTTGAAATTCGAAGCATTTCTCCTCACGCTCGCAGCAAAAATAGATTTTTTTGCAAGTATCTGACCACCATAATGGCCTATTCGTGTAGGACAGTTGTTAAATCAATATAACGTGTGTTATTTATTTATTAAGGTATATATGAAAGTTGGTACAAACCACAGAAATATATTTCAGTTCAACCATTTAGCTATTTGTATATATATGAAGAAGTATTGGGACAGTTAAATATTGTTTTTTACTGGCAAATATATTGTTTGTCTTGCAAAAATAGCAGTCCGAAGAATGGAACTGTGCCCGGTAGTTTGCCCGATATGCCCGGCAAAATGTGGGCACCTAAACGCCTCAGCGAACCACTTCGGGGCATACAGGCGTGCCAGTATTTTTCGGTATACATGTTCCATGCCAAAGGCCATTATTACTACACACGGATAATTCCTTCAATTATAATATGCCTTAATTATAACATTAATATATGTTTTATAAGTTTTTTTTTTTTTTATGTTATTGTGAAGGAACAAGCGCGAGGCCCACCTGATGTTAAGCGGTATCCTCTGCCTATAACAGATGCATTTCATCACAAGTGACGAACTGCACTGCCTCCATCACCTTGAGACATACCTGTTAAGTCTCATTTTGCCTGTTATTTCACTGGCTCTCAAGGACTGCTGCCGGAACACACCGTTAGGTGCTTGGCGACAGATTTTCTACTTGAGGGTGGTCGCTAGCCAGGCGGACATTCGCAAAATGCCCTTCCACCATGCGGTGAAGCTCAAGCTCTGGGCGGGATTCGAACCATGGACCTGCTGCGCTGCAGTCCATAGCCAATGCCACTGAGCCATCACTGCTTCAATTTATAAGATTTAATAGATTTATCTCGTATCTCTTTCTATTAATACGTAATCAAACGAAAGAGATACGAGATAAAGCCATAAAACAGTTTAGATGCAAAATTTAAGTTATATACGATTATGAATAATGGCTAGTTAATAAAAGATCTAAAAAAACTATTTACTAGAAAAATATATAAAAGTTTTTTTTGTGTCAAAAACTAAAATGTTATTTTGCTAGACATAAAACAACGTTGGTCATAGAAATCTCCCATTCATGTAATCAGATAATTTATTTGGCCAGTGTTAATACGAACGTTATAAATAGGGGATCAATGACATTTTCACAAAACGAACACGGATTAGCGATTTGTTTCAAACATTTCTGAAATCCGTCCATTTTACATTGTCTTAGAGGTTTTACGCTTCACCCTTTGGTTGGTAATCCTCGATAATGCTGGAGCGATGTCAACGGAGCTAAAGGGTTCAGTACATCTTAATTCCAATAAAACTTCAGACGTGAGAAGCATAAGGATCAGTCTTCGGAAAGCGTGGGCGTTCGATCTTCATCATGTTTCGTTCGGAAAATGGGATTAGTTATAATTGAGCTTAATTTTAATACAATACTCTTTGTTACGAATGTGTTCTTTTAGCCAACTGACGTCAATTTCTTTATTATACCGCAAATTAACCTCAGGGAGTAACCAAAGTTTTTTTTTAAATTATTCCTTATGGGTTAGCCTTTGACCACTATCTCACCTGATGGTAAGTGATAATGTGGTCGAAGATGTTGTTCAGGCTAACCTAGAAGTACTGGCTTTCAAGGACAACTGCCGGAACACACCATTAGGTGCTTGGCGGCAGATTTTCTACTTGAGGGTGGTAGCTATCCAGGCGGGCATTCGCAAAATGCCCTACCACCATGCTATAACGACTGCCATCCTTAGACAACAACCGGGACCGACGGCTTAACGTGCCCTTCGAAGCACGGAAGCGCTCAGTAGTAATGTCACTAGCGGTCACCCATCCAACTCATGACCGCGGGCGACGTTGCTTAACTTTGCTGATCGGTTAAGAACAGCTAAGTAAACTTCGCTACGAGCGCTTTAAAACCATTTAAGTACCTTTATGTATCGGAATATAAGCCCGATAGCGGTTTATTATACAATATCAAAATTGTATATACGGCTTCGTCCGCCATGAGTAAAGATATATCACGATCCTTCTGGAACTACATATATATTAAATCGAGGCACTAAGTATCCTGAGAGTCCTTAAGAATTTTATGTCAAACTTCATTTTAAAGTCACGCGATCATCCATTGTGGACGTTTATATGAATTAATAAAACATAGACACACTTACGCCCCTTTTTCTCCCGTCTGTCTTTTTATATTTCAATGTATGCTAAAATTACTTACACTGGATTAAAAACGAGTTCCCTGCTTTATATGAATGGAGCAGCATGGACCTGCTGGTTAAGTTCTTTTGAAATTAATACTTAATTATAAAACTTAGGAAGATATATATTTTACTAAAGTAACTTAAGCTGTATTAAAATTTGTAAATTTAGAGAGGAATATATAATAGCTCTATAAGCGTAGAAAGTGGAATGGAGTTGAATAGAGACAATGTTGATATTTTTACTTGTTTTCTTACCTTTTAAGTACACATTTCATGTTAACAAGATTCAAAATATTATATTTTATTTTATAGAAATTGCACAACACAGCACTGATAGGTTTTCGTCACGTACCAATATAATAATAGACAGGAAATTTCGGAAAGAAACGCCGGCAATTTTGTCAGCAGAAAGCCAAAAGAAACGCACGTGTAGACGCGTATTTTCGTTTATTTGAGAAAAAAGATGGTGCAAGTCTCATGTCTGGTATCAGGCATGTATGGGGATGCAGTAATGAAATGCTGATGCTCATTCCCCCTCATACGTCCGCGGAATATTGATAGCAGTATGCCTGCTGACGGTGCCGACATGAGCCAGCCAGCAAGGACCGATCTACCTAAAAGTTTTCTTGCATTGCATGTAGGTGCTCGTAAATTCTTTTGTAATTTATTTATTTATTGATTAATATGAGTTTGTTTATCCTTATTCCTTCTTTACTTATGAACTGTGGTCTTTTCTTTATTTATTTGCTTGATGTGTTCGCCTTTGACCACTTCTCACCTGATGGTACAAGATGATGTGGTCGAAGGTGTTGTTCAGGCTAATCTATAATTACTGGCTATCAAACACAGCTGCTGGAACACACCGTGTGTTCAATTGAATGTCATAGTCTCCTAGAGAACAGGATATTCTCAAACACATGCGTTTAAATTCACGAAACAGTTGGTGTGAAATTCGATTGCAACACGTACAATATTTGACTGTTGAAAAGCATTGTTATGAAAGGTTTTGAATATATCATTCATACGTGAGATTTTGGTATGACCAAAAACATGAGTTTTACTTAAATAAATTGAAGCTATTAAGGCAAAATATATTAATTATTCGTTTAGAATTTTGAACTATTTATAATAAATAATAATAAGAGAAATACATTTAAACTTGAAATATCCAAACCGGTATTTCATTGCGGTACAAAATTTTGAAGAACCATCAATTTCATTCCTTAGTGCACATCAAAACTATAGTATGCTTACCAAGTCTGCCCGTCGTACGCACAACCCTGTCAACTGGAATTGTAAAAATAAAAGCACGAATGAAAAATTACCCTTCTACCACCAGTTTCCATTTGAAATAACTGTTTGCGAGTTTCATTTGCCTCAGAATGACATTACAAGTGCTAGAAAGGAATGCAATAGCATTTGCGTCCTTTCCTCAACATGAGCGGTGCTTAAATTTTACGATTCCTTTAAGCTTGTAGAGAATAGATAGTACGATGTTATGCAATCAACGATGACCTTATATACTCGCACAAAAATCGAATGCCGTCATATCTATGTTGACATAATTTTTTGTTCTTAATGTTGTTTTATAACAAAAAATCATTAAAAAACAAAAGTATTTTTTTTTTGTAAAGACAGCTGTTCACCGATGACTGTACAATAATTAAAAGTATTAAATGGCAAACACTTATTTATCTTGAAGAACGATTTTGTTTTTGAAGCAGTGATGTCTCAATGGCATTGGCTATGGACTGCCGCGCAGCAGGTACATGGTTCGAATCCCGCCGCGGGCTTGAGCTTCACTGCATGGTGGAAAAGCATTTTGCGAACGCCCGCCTGGCTAGCGACCACCCTTGAGAAGAAAATATGTCGCCAAGCACCCAACTGTGTATTCCGGCAGCTGCCAATCCATCTGTTATAGGCAGAGGTTAGTCCGTTTAACATCAGGTGGGTCTCGAGCTTGTTCTGTCACATTAACATAAAAAAAATATCCCTCTATTAGAACGTCAGCCATCATAATTTTCAGGTGTACACATTGTTATTGTATTTGCTTCGGTTTTATTACCAGCATACCTGACTTCAATCCTACTTGGAAATCCTCGTTGATAGTATGCCTGATACTTTTCGTCGCTTATAAGAGTTTTAAGAAAATAGAGATACTAATTGTGCCCCAAATATCGAGTAACAGTGTTGAAATTAGTGTGGGCTCTTTTCTTCTATAAGAACTTTTTTTTTCTAGGCCGTCATCATCATCAGATATGAAAAGTTCTTATTATTCAAGCGTCTTTCATAGAAAATAAACAAAAAATCAATTTACCCATATATGATTGATACTTCAAGTAAAAAATCCTAAGGCGTAAACCACAAATTTATTTTTATAAATAAACAGAAGCTGCGTTCATAATAAAGTATCCCACTTTCCTAGTAACATGACATGGGTTGACGTTGTAATAACATGTTGTATCCTTATCCAACGGCGGGGATAAATGGAAAACTCGTGTAAATTGTATTTATAAGTACCTACTTATGATCTCTAATCTGGTAACTTTCGGTCCCATGACGATGTTTGAGAACATTGTACTTACTTCTGCTAATTATTAAATTACGAGAATACGTGAAATACTTTAAAATATGTATTTATTTTAGAAAAAAATACACTTTTGTGTGTCTGAGTAACTATTATAAAGGCCAGGTCCCACCGCCAACAATGATCGACAAGCAAACAGAGCTATGGAAACTAAAAACTATAAGCGAGTTGGTGATTAGCGAGAAGCGTGTGTAGTTTAGTTTTTAGGGGACTACAAGGTTGTTGATTGTCTCTTTTGGCTATATAACTCCACCGGACTTTGAACGAGGGAAGACTCTCTTACCCTCTTATAGCCCTGGAAAAGTAGTTATGTTGCTAGGTTATAAGCTACGAGTATTTATGAGCGACTGTGCGAGTGCGACCGGAGATTACCCTGTAAGTACATGGTGTGACCCAGCTTTGATGTTTTAGGAACTTTGTCACTAGATCTAGGGGAACTGGTGGTCTTCAGAAACATATTTTTCACTATTAAGGAATTTAAAAAATATATGGCAGCTTTCAGCGACTTTTATATTCAATTGCTAAACTCGCTGTTGAAATATGATGAAAAAAATCGAAACCATTCTAAAAAAATGGCATTATTTATTTAGTTTAGTGAGACATCACATGAATTATGGCAAAGTTTTGAGCTCAGGTATGATAATACAGAGACGCTGCAGGATTTAATACTCAAAAAGATCCGGCACTAGACTGTTACAGTTCTATCACTGCCACATTCTAACTCAGAAGTGGAGTGAATGTTTATTCAAATAAATATTGTAAAACACAATTTGAGAAACAGGTAAGCGTCAACAAATTTGTACGCGATACTTCTCATAACCTCTAAACATCGGGCTTGCGAGGTAAATGCGGTGCGAATTTTCACAACCGAAAAGAAATCAATTACATATGAAACACAATTGCCGTCATAGTAACGTTTTTCCAAATAACGTGTAGACGAAAATAACAAACTCTGTCAAAAAAATAATAGGAGCCACGTCCAGCAGCAGAGTCATTGACAGTTTTACTGAAAATCCTTTGGAATGTAAAGATGATGTCGTAGATGAAGATATTTTTCAATGTATGTCTTGAAAATAGCGCATCTTAGTAGATTTTTTTAAATAAATGTTTAAGGGGTATATAAGGGGGTTTTTTATTGTACTTTCTAAAATCTGGGGATTATTTCATGTTCTTCTAAAGAGTTTCTTTTTATCTAAACGGCAACAGTGCTCATACTCGCTCGGGGCGGATCGTATCTATCCCGTACCTATCATGCAAGAGTGTCTTGACGAGTATTCTGGCCGCCAAGCGAGCTTTGCCGAGCGAGTTTTATCTTTAATGGTTCTAGTAGCTGTGACAAACTAGTGGAGAGAGTTTTCGCCGGGCAGTGTGAAAATCATCAACTTTTAATAATATGTACTCGTATCTCTTTTATTGACAAGGGATCTACACCTATGGTACGTTTCGTGAAATTCTTGAGCGACAAAATAGTTGATAGCTAGTCGCTTCCTGGTCAGTTAGTGGGACAAGTGCATGTACCTAGTGATATACTTGCGTAGCTTGCCTAGTATAATAGTTAATATTTAGCTACGAAATATTACTGTCCTAGATGAAAAACAAAAGTAACCTGAATATTACGCATTTCATTCAATTAAAATCATTCAATAAAATGAATGAAATGCGTAATATTAACTAAATAAAGAGAAATAAATTAAAAAATAGGTACAACGTGTATTTTTCCCTCGAAATCTGAAGTTTTTCGTAATTATTGTGCCCGAGAAATTGCCGACAAATTCGTTTTGTTTTCACAATTTTGTTTTTGTACACTCGCTTCATTGAATTTTTTAAATTATCGTAACATTAATTAAGGGAAAATCGTTGGTTTCCATTTAAACCTATAATAATAAACAAAAACGCGTTGCTTTCCTTTAATTTCGCTGTATAACTCAGTAAGGTCCAAATATTAAATTTGAAGACGAATACTGAACAAACTGTGAACTCCAATTAAGCGTTTCTGATAAGAGTTAAATTAATTAGTGAGAAACGAATTGGTCATAAATTTTCCGCAACTGAGAACACCGGGATGCTTAAATCCTGTTGGAAATTTCTCCTCTAAATTCTCTTATTTGTGTGATTAATTTGCAATAATATTCTTGTGGTATTCGCTTAAAATCTCTTTCGGATAGAAGTTTGTAATCAAATAATTGCAATATTTTCGTCCGTTTCAAACTTTGCTCTTTCAAACTTTACTGTAAATTTTGGAGTGCTATTTGGGCTTCTTATTCCTTAAGTACCTTTTCAAACTTTCATTTTAAAATACCTTCAGCTTCTCATAACAATATATCCCCTTGTTTAACGTCACTTGTGATCAAACGAAATACAAAAAAAAAAGTGTGATTATATTTTGGAAGCGTTGGGGTAGTTGCAAATTTGCTGGCCTTTTTACACGTATTAAAAGTAAAATGAAAAGGACGGGATAATCATCATGCATTTTTTCATGCGTAAATCTGAATGGAGAGGATTGATATTCCTATAGTAGGAAATATAAAGAAAAAAAATAGACCCTAAGGCAAAAAAGCCCTTAGTCCCTATATAATAAAAAAAACTTTAATCACAAGCACGACCAACTGGTTTATGCATCCTAGGAATGACTCATAGCCAGTGCTGATTGCATTTAAGACACTACCTGATCATCTACGATATATACATTGATTTTTATGTTCATCATCATCATCATCGGCCGGAAGACGTCCACTGTTGAACAAAGCCTCCCTCATAAAACGCCACAAAGAACGGCTATAAGCCGCTTGTTACCATTGGCTACCCGCGACTTTGACAATGCAGTCAGTCCACCTAGTGGGGACTGCTAACTCTACGTCTTCCGGTTTAGTGTGGTAACCACTCGTGAACCTTTCTTCGCCATCGGTTATCAGGTAGTCCAGCAAAATGGCTCGCTCATTGCCATTTCAATTTGCAAATCCTGAAAGCTATGTCGCTGACCTTGGTTCTTTGGTGAATATCTACGTTCCGGGTTTATCGCGCAAAGAAACTCCAAGCATGACTCGTTGAGTGGCTCTGAGCTTGTCCATAAGGGCCACAGGACCCAAGGATATTTCTATGTTACCTACTGGTAATAATGAATTATAACGACTCCAATAAAAGTTTATTGTGGGAGTTTTTGTACACTGTAAAGTGGTCAAGCTCAGTTTTATCTATGTCCATTTATTTTACTGCTATAGCAAGTGTAAATAGGTCGTAAAAAAACTTTTTCTTAAAGTTGAATCTGTAACTTTTTGGCTTAGGATACTTTCCCTGTAGTCACAGCTTTAGGTTATTATTGTCATTATTCCATCCGCGAGCTAACAAGCCCTATTTACTATGGGGTACCATAACCATCTTTTTATAATTACATTTGTAGTAGTTACATCTCATCCGTCAGTTGGAGCTCTGCTCGCTTTGTTAATACTTTTTTGTTCTGGAAATAATGTTTTTACCGTTATGCGCAACATTTAATTCTAGACGATAAAGAAACTAGTTTGGTCCATATGGATGAGTTTATAATATGCCTTATCTTCTTATATGTAACCTAGAATTAATTTAAACGTTCTTAATTTTGGCTGATGTACGATTTAACCAAAATAGGCGCCAGGACAAGAGCATATGCATGTATTTAGTGAGAAATACGCTTAAAATTTAAGAAATTCTTTTCACATATATAAGTGAGCGCTTTTCCACCTATTTAACTAAAAGAGTTAGACCCTTTAAATAAATAAAAATTGTCTTTATACTAAAAATAAAACGTTTTTAGTAGGTATAGTATGAATAGCTTTAGTCAGCACGTGAACACGCATCATTGGGTTAAGAATACTGCATGTATAATTCTGTGAGATTACGTCTTTGAAGCAATTTTCCAATTATAGTGTTATTTAAACTTGAACATGAGAAGCCCGGATGCACAGATTAATAACAGTTACTTATTCCCTCAACTGACTCACGGGTCTACCCGGAGGGATGACGTGCTCCTGGCTGGTACAGATGACGCATTTTCTAGGACGCTGTAGAAAAACACCATTGTACTCGTAAGAAATGGAACAGTTTATATGCTATGGTGATTAATAGGAAATAGTAAAAATAGAACATATTTCTTAAGCATTTGATTGGATCAATTTGAGAACATCCAACTAAATGTAATTTAGTTTCTATATAGTTACGTAACTGGTATATTTACAGATCATTCAGTAGCATTATAGTTTCCTCAAATAAACCCTAGGAAAAAAAATACTTTGATATTATCACAATATAGTGCGCATGGTACCGACTTCAACAAGTTATACGGTTGGTTTTGAAGCAGTGATGGCTCAGTGGCATTGGCCATGGACTGCCGTACAGCAGGTCCATGGTTCGAATCCCGCCGCGGGCTTGAGCTTCACCGCATGGTGGAAGGGCATTTTACGAATTCCCGCCGGGCTAGCGACCACCCTCAAGTAGAAAATCTATCGCCAAGCACCTAACAGTGTGTTCCGGAAGCAGTCCTTGAGAGCCAGAAAAATTACAGGCTAATGAGACCTAACAACTGTACGTCTCAGTGTGACGGACATAGTGTATTCGTCGTTGACGAAATGCGCCTCGGGCTTGTTCTGTCACAATACCTTAAAATTAAGGAGGAGGGACTGAATTCGTTTTGTTTTTCATCCTTTTTAGTGACTCTTGCTACTTATGGGATCGATTGTCATTCACTGTCTATGACATTATCATCAAGACAGGAAAATACTTTGCAGTTATTGGAGTGAAACTCAAAAACGGTAAGACCAATTTTGATGAAATTTCAAAAGGACCACATAGAAAACATCGTCTATCAAATAAAAAAATATTATCAAAATCGGTTCACCCAATTAAAAGTTCTGTGGTGCAAACATAAAAACAAAATACAGACGAATTTAGTACCTCCTCTTTTTTTTTGAAGTCGGTAAAAACGAACGTTCTTGATACTATGCATGTGAGATTAGCAATCAGACTGTAAGTATATTTTATGTTACATGTTCTCTTGTTTAAACTTAGAAACGCCTCTGACTTAATGGCCCGACTTCTATATGACTGGAACTCTCCTGTAACAACTTTTGTGCAAATTAAACTTGTATACTTTATTGATGAATGGTAAATGTACAAATCGTACGAGTTCAATACAAAACAGAAAAGAAAGACATTGTAACAAAAGCTAAAGAAAAAACCAAACACCGTAACATTGCCGCGCAATATTGTAAAACGATCGAGATGATTTGTGAATATTACCGAACACAATAAAATGCATAAGGAATATTTACTACTTTATCGGAACTTTTATAGTGACTATGATTTACTAGCAAACGACTCAGGGGTGGAAGTCCGCCATTTCCGATTTTACGCTTCGGTTCTTGCGACTTGCCGAATTATTTTTATTTTCGCTGTAAAGCATTTATCATATGAGGCATTTTTTTAAATTATTCTGGTTCGGTGCTGAGAGTAAACTGGGAAATTGTAGCGCAGGTTAGATACGACTGAAGAGGCACCTTTTTGAAGTTAATACACACACTCAGAAATACGCTTGGATGCTTCTTACTTACTTAGTAGGTTGGCTATAATTTTCTGCCCCCACTTGAGCTCATTACTCTTTTTTTCGCAGAGAACGATGCTGTTTATTTTGACTATCAGTATTTCTTATTAAAATATGTCCGGTTTACTAAGTTGTATTGATTTTTCCTGTATTTGGGCATTTTTGGTTTATAAACAAGTGTATATAAATTCACTACTGCTGTAAATTAGGTATCTAGAATATTGCCGAACGACCGAAATGAAAAAACGAGATACTTCTCTTCTAAGAAGATTTTTTTTTTATATAGCCGAAATGTTTCACTTCATTTATCATTACTCACGACTTTTAAGATGTCGTCAGTCCACCAAGAGTTGCATTGCTGTTTTCAAGATGAATCATGCTCAAAGTAAGCATCCAGTTTTGCTGGCCTTCTTCGTGGGCATCTGGCTTAGAACGAATCAAATTCATATAAAATAATTATTTTTAGTCTCGTATATTATAGTTTATCGAATACCAATAATAAAGTATTTCTTTTACTGCAACAAATATTTTTTTCTAGCGTCGTCTTTAAGAAGCAGATCCCCAGCTTCCAAAAATGGCTGGTGAGGGAACAGTAAAGCTTTAGCCTCGCCGCAACAACGCGTATTACTAACCTGCCTTTAGAACATAAAGAATTCATGAAAAGGAGAATTCTTGACGGAAACACACTGGTTTGAGTTTTATATGCGGATGGTGTACAGCAAATATGTTGTTTGCCGGTTGTTTGTAAGATTTTTTATCGAAAAAGATTGTAGGGATGCTTTTGCGAAGTCATCTTGTTATTGTAAGATTGTGAGTAGTAAAAAGCATGTTTTATTTTGCGTGAATTTCAAGAGCTTGAGCGGATATGTTTTTAGTTTTATATAATATTAAAAAAAAGGAATATACTTGCTCACGAAGTTATAGACACATTTTTATTGGAAGTAATTCCTGGCGTATAAAGTTTTGGGACTGTTCTATATTTCTGTTTGAATTTGAATGTCGTAAAAAGAAAGAATGCGCCAAATTATATTAGGGTTGTGCGACATTAGGTAAACCACCAGGGCATTTTACCTTCTTAACGCCCCCATTATCTGAAAATTAGTCGGTATATTACGTGAGCATCCCGTGAGCATCAAGCAGGCAGAAATCCGATCCCAAAACTTTTTTCTATATGGTTGCATCCATTGTGTAATAACAGAAATAATTTCTTTTATGTTTTCTTGTGTCGTCTTTTGTTTTGTTTAGTACAGAAAAATATTTTTCAACCTACAGTCGTATTACGTTGACGGTAAAAGTAAAATAATATAATATTGCATAAAGTAAAAGTAGTAAAAGTAAAATAATATAATATTGTATATATATAAGGGAATAATATAATATTGCATAAAAATGCAAAAACTGCTAGAACGTAAAATTAAAAGACTAATGGTATCATGTGAAGCTAAATAATCCCAAGTTATCCTTAGTTACGAATATTGTAAAACACTTATTTTAGGAGTACTCAAGATGGATGACTTTATAATTAAAAGAAAAGAACGCAACGGGATATTTTGAAACAAAATAATAAAATTATAATTGGCTCCTTTTATAACTGACTTAAACATTGAAAAGGAGGAGGATCTTAATTCGTATGTTTTTATGTATGTTTGTTACGCCATTAATATTGATGATTCTTTTTTCAATGGGTAGATACTGTTACGAGTTTAAACTAGTTTGGTCCCATTTAAATTTAATCGACATTGATTGAGTATTTTTTTAAGTTACACTCGAAATATAGGTGTATATGCAAATCTGGATGATTCAATAGTATGACTGACGCTGAACAGTATTTTAGAATCTTGTAAGTAACATGCATCACTAAAAATACAGACATATAGAGTTTATTTTTAAAAACAACTGACTTTTAAAAAGTATGAAAACTTTAGATTATTTTGCAATGACAAATGTAAGCTGCTTTATAAGCTTTGTGCATTTTATACGACTCAAAGGTCAGCTTAAAATACGTTGCGCAAGTTAGGCTTTTTGATCAGAAGAGAAAGTAATAAATTACTGCCACGTTGACAGCGATCGAGCTATTGGAAACTTCGCGGTCCTACGTTTATTCCTTACGACGGATTGGACTTACCTGCGAACGAAAATATTCAGGTTCTTCCTGGAACTATACCAACCAAAATATATCTGGCAAAACGTGGGTCTATAAACTAATACTTCGGCGACGTAAGGGCATGTATATCAATATTAGAAAATGATATCAATTTTGTAAAATTGATATAATATATTCCATTGCAATGAAGGTATATTTTTGAACAATTTACTGGCCCGATATAAAAGATATACTTGTAGTATTTCATGCGCCTATAAAGTGGGTAACGTATTAATATCCCAGTGTCTACTTTTGGGTTCAACTTTATTGGATTTGCATTGTAAGAAATAGAGCAGTCAAGTCAGTGAGGAAATGTGGCCATCTTATATAAAATCATTTCGTTTGTCTTCTCTTTCGGGCCTGTATAAATCAATCATCGTTTACCTTTCCAATTAATATTAATTTGCACGACTAATGTCAAAATATATAAACGACTTGTCGAAAAAACGACCAAGTACATATGATCCTAATTTACTATCAGTTCATGCTGAAACTTCTCTTTGCAAAAAAACGAGAATATATTGATTTGTAAATTAAATAATAATACAATCAGTTCAGATGTCTCTAAATTAAAGCAAGGGCACTCAAAATATATTAATTTACAATGTGTTACATACGATGGTTAAAGAACGAGAGGAAAAAATTGGAGTTATGAGTCATCGCCATGTTAGCTTAGTCAGTCAGAGCATACCCCAGCTATAAGGGTGGATGATGCGGGTTCGAATGCCGCACAAGACTAAGATATTTTTTTCTTCTCGTAAATTTGTAATCATGTAATGTAATCCGCAGAGCATGCGTTATTACAAATACATATTAAAAATGTGTTACAATTTCTCATGGTCATTAGACCATTTTTTATAAAACAGGTAATGCAGTACCCTAAAGTGCAGTATATATAAGCAATAAGTACTTCTTCCCCTCAAAATTCTTCAAAGTGCAGAAAAACCTCAACCAGCTTACTTCGTATCGTTGATTCTTTACAAAGCAAGATCAGGAAAAGTTACCGTTCAGAGACTTCAAAGCTCTTATCAAATACCGTTTGCTCGCTGCTAATCTAAAGTGCAATGCGCTTAATTTTGTTATGCCTAAAACCAAATGGGAAGTAGGCATATTGAGACTTAGGTCCATGGAGAAAGATATATTGGCAGAATAACTAAATATTTATTTTTAATATTATTTTATAGAATATCAGTAACTTATAAGCGTAGAACTTATAATAATACTAGTATAAGCTTAGCGTCAACCAAAATAAAAACAAAAATGCATCTCAAATTACAATTATTACAGAACCACGCCCTAAGAAGCAGTCGGAATGACGACACATCCTAACCCCAAATGCCAAGTGGGAAATAAAAAGAAACTCGGTGTGTTGTCAATAACATCAGTAGGTGTCCCGCGGGGCGGGGTCGTTCACCCCCTAGTGCAGATTAAACAATAGTTACCGTGCCCTTGCCAAAGAGAAGAAAAACTTGTAGACCGTTACTGATGAAAAACTTGTGGGCCTTTACAACTATAAGAATTCTGTGCCGTTGCTTTGGAGTTTTGTTAGAAACATTTCTGAACGGCTGGTGTGTTATTTCAGAACCACTACTCATTCTAAGTTAAGCCTGTTTCACATGTTAATCATCACTTACCATCTGATGACATGGCCATAATCGTAGTCAAGTGTGTGGTCAAAATAACCTGTAATTATCTACATCTTAATTTTTCTAGGGTTCTGTACCCAGGGGGCGAAATTGAGCTTTCTTCTCAAGCGGAGTCTTGTCCTTGTCGTATAGAGCTCATTGAGTAAAGTACATATATTTTTTTTAAAATCGTAGCTTTGACAAAAATATTATGCGGTGCCTGTTGGGTCTATTTCGTTCCTTAGTCTATGGGCCGTACTCAGGGCTTTATTAGGGGCAATAGTTAGGGCAAGTTATGGGATGCTGAGAGGATTTTATTGTTAGTTACAGTTGGAACTAGAGTCAGAAATATTTTATTGATGTATTATGTGAAGGTATATTTTAAGGTAGCCAAGGTTGGCTCAACTATTCTTCAATCGCACTTCATTATTCGTTATCCCCATTCTTCATTATATCCCCATTTGATAAGACTGCCTTCTATTCTGCATAATACCAGTTTCATCATTATTCCCAGTTTCACTTTTTCACATGATGCTGGATCTATTTATGCAGTGTTATAGTATTTTTTTCCAAAACGGTTTCTATTCTTTCTTAATGTTTATATGTGCCGAGACGAGCAAGTAAGCATAATTTCTGTCCAATATATAAAAAATAAAAATAAAGTGGCACCATCGTGTGTGACATTGCACTGCGCTCGACAATCCGAGAAATATGTTTTTAGCTCTCGATTACCCAGTAACTTCGCTTGTTACAGTGCCTTTCAAATCTAAGACCGCAATGTTTGTACACTGCTTGGAGATAGAATATCTGACACTGTGGTAACCCACCAAGGCAGCTCTTGCTTCATAGGCCTACCACAATTAACTGAAAAAGTATAAGCAAACCGGTACCGAGATGATTTAGTATTGCAACAATATCTGATGGATATATATCCCCCTTTACTGAGGGCGAGTCACACAATCGATCTTTTAAGCGGCATGCATAAATGAAAAGCATGAACTAACTCGTGGAAGTTGGACCATAAAAATGTGATCTTCTGAGATGTGCTTTTTGTTGGTTTATCACCTGATTGGCACCATCCGGGGATCGCGGGGGGTGTCGATATTAAGGATACCTTCCCACGGACGAGCGTGTTTCAACTTCTAAGATACTTTCTCGTTATAGTTTCACGTAAGAGGCGTTGAAATTTAACATAATATTCTAGATTTTAGAACAGGAGATTCCTCTATAAGAGTCTGTGTTGTCTACAACACAAATAGTACAAGAAACACAAATAATTTTCTCATGAATGTGTTTTCCGCTCTAATGCAATTCTTTATACTTTAAGTATAAAACAGAAACGCAAGCCCAGGTCCCGAGGGAGGTCAAGGGACATCGCAGGGACTGACCGTCACCCTTAATATATTTTTTATTCCCGACTTAGGATACATTTCCTCTTTATATTCTCTTCAGGAAGTCGTAAAGTGAAAAAGATTGTTTTTGTTTGACCGTAATTATTTCACCTGTCGACTATGTGGATGCCCACTGAAGGTGTTTTGACGTAGAAATTATTTGGCTAGCTAGAAATATTTTATTATGGTAGCAATTATCTCTAGCCTAGAAGAAGTGATGGCAATGACTTACTACTTTAATTTCGGGAGAAGGTCCGTGGTTAGAATGCATGTCAGGCTAGCAAATACTCTCAAGTAGAAAATCAATCGTAGTCAAATTTGTGGATAGAATATATTGTTTTAGGGTTCCGTACCATGGTGGCGAAATGGAATTTGCTTATTAAGACTCCGCTATCCGTGTCTGTATATCTGACCGTCCGTCCATCCGTCCGTCCGTATGTCACGGGATTATAATTTGGAAATTAATTGAGTACCAAACCTGAAATAATGATATTTTATGAAAAATTTTGACTCAAACTTAGCCATAAATTAATTTCCATAATTAATACACGAGAAGGTAGCCGAAAAAAACATTTTTGCACCTTAGCATGTGGAGAGAGAATGTTATAAAGAGTTTTTTAAGTAGGGTAATAGTAGTACTTTAGTCAGAGTCTATCATCTCAAAAACTAAACTAGTTACGAATGTGCTATTTCGGTATATTACGAACAATATCCTCTTTTGGACCAACAACTTTTAGAAACGTCGATTTACAATGTAGGTTTTAAACTGTAAAAAAAACATTCACAATTTATTGGATTACGCCGTCGCGCCGGCTGCCTATTCCGAATAGACGAAATTGGAGGAAGCGGGTTCGATTCCCGTCCGGAACAAAAATAAATGTACTCCAATAGTTTGTAAAAGTGATTTTCGCTCAGCACGCAATAGTGCTTGTAATCGCTTGTAATCAATAGTTAGAAATGTAAAATAAATGCTATAGAAAAATTCTTTAACAATTTTTCTTTTTTCGTTCTGTTGCAATGCTTAGCCGTGCACATGGCCAGATTGTAATAAATGTCATCAATTAAACGAATAGCTTACTACATACATCGTGCCTGTTTCTCGGAGGGGAAGGTAGACACCACTATATCCAATGCACCTCAAGCAATGCCATAAACGTTAGACACTGTGAACATAGTGGGTGCAGTAGGGCTATTCGGTGCCAACCAATTACACAATATTGCCTTACTGCCGTGCTGCTTAAGCTGCGACTGTGACAAATAGTTTCGAAGCTTAGTTCCAACTTGGTACAACTTGCTGATGCAACTAGATAGCTAACATTTGTCATGAAAACTTTGACGACACTTGTTGGAACTGTGCAATCGATAATAATATGTGAGCTGATCGCATATATTTTATAATTAGGGTTCCGTACCTCAAAAGGAAAAAAGAACTCTTATAGGCTCACTTTGTTGTTCGTCTGTCTGTCTGTCAAGACCCTTTTTCTCAAGAACGCGTGGAGATGTAAAGCTGAAATTCATATCAAATACTCAGGTTTACTGTCCCTTGGAGCTGTGAAAAAATCAAACTTCAAATCCAACTCAATCAAAAGATACAGCCGTTTATGCCGCAAATTTTCGACACTTGCAAGGGCATCAAAACCTGCAAGGTACTTCCCGTGAACTCAAAATTTAGAAATTTGGCACGTAGCAACGTCTATAGCACAGATAAAGGAAAAATTGCGAAAAGCGTACATTTTTAGTTACATCATATAATGAAAATATTTTTTTAAATTTCAAAATGTCATGGATTTCATTTAGCAATAAATATACCATAACTTTTACTTATATGCCTACAGGTTTTTACGGAACCCTCGATGCGAGAGTTCAACTGCACTTGGACGGTTTTTATTTTTTCTTCACATCACTAATAATGGTGGACGATTATGACCAGACCGATCAAAAGATCTAAAATGTATTTTGGTACTTTTGCTAAGGTTTCGTTTTGTAATGTAATCCGCATAGCAGGCGTTATTGCAAACATAACAATATTGAAATTATAAGGTTGCTTCATCATTTACAAGTATAAAACCAATTGCAAAATTGGTCTTGTTTGTAGTACAACGCAAGTGGTACTATAGATGTCGCTCCATCCCAATACGATGGTTAAAGAACGATAGGAAAGGTTTGAGTTATGACGTCATGTCATGTTAGCTCAATTGGTTAGAGCATACCCCGGCACAAGGGGTGGATGGACGCGGGTTCGAATCCCGCACATGACTTAAATTTTTCCTATCGTATAATTGTAATTTTCTTAAGGTTTTTTGGAAATTTTCTTTCCCTAGCACATCAGTTGAATAATGTAGCGAGTGGCATAACGTCAACACGCATAATTTATATCGATTTATCGTTAATATCTGTAGTCGGTTTCTTCGCTACTCTAGCTAATTATTATACTAGGATATGTATCCAAGATATGTTTCCAAGCATAGATAGCACTGATATTTGTTTGCTTAGTCTGGCTTTTTTGACGTGTACCGTGTATCTTTAGACAAGGTTCCATGACCCTTAAGGTTTATGCTAAGAAAGTTCCTACTAAAAGTAATAAAATGTAGTTCCAACAAAGTTTCGAATGAAATTATAAATTCGAAACTTTGTATTTAAAAACCCATCCGTTCATCGTGTATTGATGGGTTATCCGTTATTTTAGGTTCTAGATTGACACATAGAATATTTTTTATCATCATCATCACTTATTATGATTGTCTACGTGGCAGTAAGCGAGGGGCACATTTAGTTAGTAATAAATAACACATCGTAGTTTGATTTAACGGGTGCTGCCGTGGAGCATCGCTTAAAGTTTGCAGCTAAACTACGCGCTGTGATTAATACTCCAAAGTTTAGTTTGCAACTTGCTGTTGCTAATACATATTCTTATTCCTTTCCTTATCTCACGCTATTTGAAGTAAGTAATATATGTCTTTTTCAATATGTCTTTTGAAATGCATCTGTTATAGGCAGAGGTTAGTCCGCTTAATATCAAGTGGGCCTCGAGCTTATTCCGTCATAATAACATTAAAAAAAATACCACCCTCAAGTAGAAAATCTGCCGCCAAGCACTTAACGGTGTGTTCAAGTTGCTGTCCTTGTGAGCCAGTGAAATTACAAGCACACGAGGCCTAACAACTATGTCTCAAAGTGACGGGCGCATTGCAATTCGTGACTTGTGACGAAATTCATCTGTTATAGGCCGTCACAATAACATTTAAAAAAAACCTACACAATCCCCAGAAAACAATACCCACTCTGGAGTTCAAATATCAAAGTTATGTTTATCTCTATGACCAGTATAGTTATAGGTATATAATAAGGCTGCAGATCAAAGTATTCTAATAAATAAAGTCAGTTTACTGTTCAACCTGGAGTAAAGAAAAAGGTTAAATCAACTGTATAAATGGTTTAATGAAATATCGACCCATAATGAATACTTGTCCGGTCCCGTCAAAGTCGCAATCATCAATTTCGATAATGAATTTGGGTTCCGCATTGCTGAATAGTGGGTTAGGGCTGCCTTGTCATCGAAACATTAGGCAAAATCAGTATTTTTCCAACTTTAATTATGAAATTATTATTCAAGGAGAAATTTGTAATAAAATTGCTTGGAAAACGGCATCGTTCGAATGTTTTAAGACACTTTAGGTTGTAAATTGAAATACTTTTATGAATACTTAATAATATATCATCCCAATCAAGGGTTATGTAGCAGATTAGGTAACGTGATATTTTCAAAGAAATTTACAATACATCACAGAAGCCATGCATCTTGACCCATGTCAATACGGGTACCTAAGCCCGATTGACGAAATGAGCAGAAAAGCTGCCTGGTTTTAATAAACTATTGCTTCTACGTGATCTTAAAAACTTCTCTAGGTTATCTTCATTTTCTATCCGTATCCCACGCACGTGAGTCGGTGCAATTAATGCAACAAAACCATTCTACTTATATTATTCTGTAGAAAGTTTCAGTGTCACACGCAAAACCTCATTATCTTATAGGTATACCCGATACTTGTCGGTTACTGTAACCGTTAAAGCGGTAAAAAATAAAAGCCATTTCATCTAAACAAATTTATTTTGTTTTTTTAATAATAATACTTTGGACAAAGCAACATTTTTTCTATTTTTTTTTCTTAATGTCGAGTGTGTTTTCGTTTTATTTTTTTCCCTACATATAGTCACTACACTATATGTTTAGTGACTGTATAGTGTATATGTGTAAAGTAAAATGTATATGCATATTTGGAAATATGCCTACAAATTTTATTTCAGCAAAAATTTGCTAGTCTACACTTATGTAACTAAAGTTTGGTTTTAGAGATAATTTACTGACGCCAATCATTCTTGGGTATCTCGTCCAGAAGTAAGTAGTGTGCACCTTAAATAACAACTGATTTGCATTGCCCACCAAGATTTATATATAGACTCTCATGTAGGCATCTGTTTTAGTAACTTCCAAAAACCACAACCCTAGTATTACAGGACCATGTCCATCAGCCGTAGATAATTAATTAATCGACATAACAATACGCAGTGTTAGTTGACTGGGGCTGCAGTGACCCCCGGGTTCAAAATAACCCCATTAGCGATCCCAGTGACCCCAGTTTTGGAACCGTTTGTTTTGCGTGCCCAATCGAACATATGACGCTTTGTGTTGAAATTGAACCAAGTTTTGAGGTAATATTAATTTATGGGGTTAAAGGAACGGGATGCAGCACATCGGAGCTTTGAATATTTCAATAAAACTTTATTAACTTCCATATGCTTAACGTAATATTTTCAAAGAGGCTATTACGTTAAGTTTATACATTTTTGATAAGTATACCAGAGCGAAAGTTTTCTAATATTTGAGAACTGCCTTGAAGATCCATAAACAGCCTATATTTATATAAACATCAACTCTGCAGTGCCTTTGCTTTGATACAAATTCACGGGCTTAAAACTAACAACACCCTTCAAAAGACTTCGTAAGAAAAAGCGTTTTGAAAATTTGGACTGTGAAGGTTTAGAACATTTGAGAATTTGTTTGATACAAATGAATACGTTTAACGATTTATATAACATACCTCTTACACGACAGTACATTGTAATGAATAATATCCTAAATAATCAAAGAGCATACCGACTTCTATAAAAATCTGTACACAGCTCTCGTGAAACAGAGTGGAAAAAACCCTTAACGTGCTTACAACCACACACACATACATATTTATAACAACGGAAGAAGGTACCACATAGTTTTTGGCTGTTATAATGTATTACATTGAGCTTTTAAAAAATACTAAAGAAATAATAAACCTACGAAAAGAAAATATTCGACTGCAACTAACTCTATCCGCACCACGTTTTATGAAAATTTCTTCCAGGCTATATCTGCGTAACAAATCATCTCATTGTCCTAGAGAACCCCACGGAAAGAGCGTTTTCCACGCCATAAAATTAAATATTGCCGGAGAAAGAATAATTTTATTATTTCATATTCTCGTTTTGTGAAATGTTGAATGAATATTGCATTCTCTTCTAATAGATTCTCAGCTCACTTTGTGTATGCTATAATAAAAAAAAACATTTATTGAATTACGTATCTGATTAGACTTTTTGTTGTATTCAAATAGGGGTAGGCTTGAACGATTAACACCCACTGTTAGTGTGTGGGTAGGGGTAAGAGATTTATGAATAATAATTTTGTGCCTTATAAGAAAGATTCATTTTTGGACGCGATGACCGACGCATATCGGTATATTTACAATACGAGTATCTTATCTATTAATTACCTGGCAAGCTACACGGTTAGTATTACCATAGAGAAAGAACTAGATTAGTACTTTCTCTATGGTATTACATTCATCAGGACTGAAGTACCTAAGTCCAGAGTAACCAGTAGAATTTTTGAAGCGCTCGTAGCGAAGTTTGCTTACCTGTTCTTAACGGATCAGCACAGTTAAGCAACGTCCGCCGCGGTCATGAGTTGGATGCGTGACCACTAGCATAGAACATAGCCGCTAGTGAAATTACTACTGAGCGCTTTCGTGCTTCGGAGGGCACGGCTGTTGGTCCCGGTTGTTGTCTTAGGATGGCAGTCGTTATAGCAAGCTACCACCATGTTTACGTTAGATTTTGACCACTATCTAACCTGATGGTTAGTGATTATGTGGTCAAAGATGTGGCTAACCTAAAATTACTGGCTCTCAAGAACAACTGCTGGAACACACCGTTAGGTGGTTGGCGATAGATTTTCTACTAGATGGTGGTAGCTAGCCAGGCTAGCATTCCCAAAATGCCCTACCACCATGCAAAAACTTAAGTACATAATCATTTTTTTAAATACTAAGTGTTCAAACTCGGGGAAACTTTGCATCTCGTCTTTGAGCCTAATTATTTATGGTTCCGGTTTGTCAGATTTCCGTACAAATAAGTATTTTCAAAAATAATTCTTACTATCGTTTGTATGGAAATTGTTATTCTGAAATTTACAGATAAAATAAATAATGAATTGTTATTATAGATTATAAAAGATATTAGGCTCAGCGCACTAAATTTTACCGAGTTTGAACACTTGGTACTTAAAATTTGTATTGATGGATCGACGTTTGTATGAAAAGCGCTTTGTGCACTTTACTCATACGCCATACATAAATGCATACATCAAACATTTAAATAGATTGACATCTACTGGGCAAAATTTCAGGGACCACGCTTCAGGTAATTTGATTGTCCGAAAAAATCTATAAAAACCTTGGAAAACTATGTAAGGTTACTCAAGTCGTTCACCTGGAAATGCGGTTCGAATTTTCCGCTACGACAACCTAAAATGATATCATTGCTTGCTGCCCCTGTTTTCAACAAGTACCTATAAGCAAGCTGTTGAGAAAGAACAGTTCCATATCCAACAGTCAGATGGCGTAAAAGTCAAGAAGAATAGAGTGCGACAAATGAGGTTCATACCACTACTGACGTAAGTAAGGTGTTGGCTCGTTCACCAAAAGCTAGCGAGTACACTTCGTCTATCGTACTTTGATCATTGCGGATAAAGTACCAAGAACAAGAGCATTCTAAAGAGAGTAGATGTGACGTAGAAAAGCGTCTGTAGACAAAATCTTTTACACTGTGTTTTTGTATCATACGTTGTGTTTTTATTGACATACATTGTACCAACCCCACATGCGTGCGATAAGGATAGAATGATGATCAAGGAATATCATTGTATTCACTAACAAAGATTTTTATTATATCTAAATGTTTGGAATTTCACTTTGTCTTTCAAGCCGGAACACTATCATAATAGAGACTGATTTTTGGCGGTCAAATTGTATATACAGATATCTGTAATGTGACTTCAGCGTGTCAATAAACTGCTTGTCTAACTGATTCCAGTACACGCAGTTTATTATTGAAATGCTGAAGTCTCAGGAGTACAAAGACATCGAGGGCGAAATTTCACAGATATCAAAAACATGTTGCACAGTTTGTTTTTATGTTCTTGTGACGGGACAAGCACGAAGCCCACATGATGTAGTGGTAACCTCTGCCTATAACAGACGCATTACGTCACAAGTGACGAATTGCACTGCGCCCGTCACCCTGAGACATATAGTTGTTGAGTCTCACGTGCCTGTAATTTTACTGGATTTCAAGGACTGCTGGAGTAACACACTGTTAGGTGCTTGGCGACAGATTTTCTACTTAAGGGTGGTAGCTAGTCAGACGAACATTCGCAAAATGCTCTTCTATCATGCGGTGAAGCTCAAGCCGGCAGTTGGGATCTAACCATGAACCTGCGGCACCACAGTCCATAGCTATAACCGCTTGGCCATCACTGCTTCAAAATGTTTATACATATATATATATGGAGACACGAACCTCTAGCTAGACATGGAAACACCAGTCGAAATTTAAAAGCAAGCACTCCTGAATGTTTTATAATAGCAACTATTTATATGTACTCAACAAAACCACGTCTTATTAGGCGCATGGTATAGCAACTGTTACCAAATCTATGACATCGCAAAGCACTATTACAGATTTAGAACACAGAATTCGTAATACTCCTGAGTAGATGCACCACAATATCAAATGTTCACTTTAAGGTTGAGCTTAGAACTTAAGTGCTTACAAATTCTACAGTATACTAAACATACAGTAGAGATGTACGACTAATACACTATTTTATGAACGAGGCGCTTGAAGCGCTCGTAGCGAAGTTAACTTAAAATACTACTTAAATAGAAAATCTGTCGCCAAGCACCTAACGGTGTGTTCCGGCAGCTGTCCTTCAGAGCCAGTAATTCTAGGCTAGCCTGAAACACATCTTCGACCACATCATCACATACCATCAGGTGAGATAGTGATCAAAGGCTAACCTATAAAGCATAAAAAATAGGCTGTTTACTAAGTTCCAAATATATCGTGCTGTGTCGAACAGAAGGGAAACTCTATAGAAAGCTGTCAGATCGACTCATGCTTTCAATGATTTTTTCCTGCAAAGTACGTACCTACATAATAATAATAGCTTGCTAGTACAGTTTTCCATTGAATGCTTCGTCGTATCTTAAGTCACGTTAAATGGAGTCAGCAACATATTATCTTCTACTCAGCGCAATTACTTATCGTCTTAGTACATGTCCACCTTTCATATTATATATGTAGATAGTTCTTCAAACTGTCCAGCCAAACCTTCGTTCTTCTTCGCGCTTAGACATTACACATGATTGTTTATGTAACCTTTAGAACAAGTAAATGTAGTTTTTTATGCACCCACTCGAAATTGTCAGTATAAAACTTATAAATCTATAAGTACTATAATGAGGAAAGATTTATATTTTTGTAACGTAATTACATAAAAACTACTGGACGAGTTTTAAATTTTTTTCACCATTAGAATCTTATATTATTCATGATGAACCTAGACTATTGATTATCAAAAAAAAAAAAAAACTGCGAAGCCGGGGCGGGCCGCTAGTACAAGATATATTTTAGGCGTTTGGTGAAGAGACATTGGATCTGTGGACGCTGGAAGCTCGTCTTATTTTACATTACTTATCTATCAGTGTGATTAATCGATGCAATGCGTGATCAAAATGCTAGTTAGGCTCCATTAGCTCGCAATACAACGTGACAATGCTGCCAGCATGCTACGCACGCTGCCAACTTTAAGTGGGCTGGAGGTTTTGGACTGCCTGTGAGCCTGCAATGGCCTTTATGTAGCCTAAGTGCTTTCATTGCAGTAGCTGTAGTGTTGTATATAGTTCATAGTATTTTGTTAATGAAGGCATACAGCCTGTAAAAAAAATATTTTAATTCCTAGTGTATTAATAATTAGGTGTTTTAATACCGTTAATTCGTTTTTACATAAATTAATTTTTGAAGGAATTGAAATGATGAAATAGGAACTAACTAAATGTTTACGTTTTAGTAGCTGTATATTTGTATATTATCGTTTGTAGTGTTTTGTTAATTAAGGCATACAACCAGATAAAAGATACTATATAATATTTTTAATAATTAGGTTTCATACAACTGTTGTTCTGTTTGTATATACAAGTGTTTTGAATTCCCAAAGGAGATCCGTCACTGCTCCGATAAAGATACACTACACTAAGTGCAGACACAATGAGCCAGCGTCTGTAGAAGACCCCCAATAACGACAACGCAGTCCTATAAAGCATTTCTCCCTCAAGGCTCAGCTGTGCAGTCGAAGTGAAAGTGAAAGCGAACGTTTGTTAGAGTCCTAAATACTGGTCCGTTTCCCGTCTAGCTTTTAAGCTGTAGACGGGTGGAGGGTGCTACAGGTGAAGCTATAGTTTGCAGGTACACAGGTGTTAATGGCCTGCCGTTATTGTTTACTTAATGCGTTAGTCTATTATGCCATAGTTACGAACAACAGGAGTTTGGTAATTACCCTTATATACCTTTTTAATGTAGAGGTGGTATGGGAGAAAAGAGGGCATTGTTTGTTGTAATTAGTTTAATTCTCTAATAGGTTTGTTGTTCAGGAATATTTTCTTAAGAACGTTCCCTAGTAAAAGAGCTGCTTAACCCGTCTAAAATACTCCACTTGTCATCCTGAGACATGGATTCTTAGTATTTAAAATAAACACCGTGTATTGCACTAACACGTATAAATAAATTAAAAAGAAAAACACCCGACTGCAATCTAATTTCGTTAGAAGATTTATCATTCCATTGAAATATACACTGCAAGTAATATAATATTTATGGAATCGTGTATTATGGCCCTTCATTTTGATACCCTAATCGATAAGTGTGAAAAAAAAACATCCATCAATATGGCGTCTAAAATCAGCCAGTTTGATTTTTATTTATTTTTATGTTTTTATTATTTTTATTTAATTCTAGGTTTTCAGGCTAGAACAACTCAAAATCAGATGAGATGATAGTGTTCAAAGGCTGACCTATCAGCTATATACGACATCCAAATATACTTGTCTTTTAAGCCTGACGAATTAAGAGACGCAGAGGTCAAATTAAATAAAGATCTAGAGGGAATTAATGACTAAGGCTCATTCATAATTATTAATATATATTAAACCTCATTCATAATTATTAAATGCAAAAACGACGAAATACATAATTTTAAGCACAAAGCATCATCTAGAACATATAGCCTCATCATCCTACCTACTAATCACCGCTCGTTTTCGAACTGTCGCATTTCGTGGAAGTTTTCGATTTTCTGCCACTAAACAAATTGTGGTGGTTGTATATATACGAGTATCTGCCACCAGTAAAATTGTACTCCAATAATTAATAAATGTGATTTTCGCTCAGCAAGCGATATATAGTGCTTGTAATCATATTTAAAAATCAATTTAATTTCAATTTTAGATATTATTGAATACATTTTTGCTGAAAACCATACTATTTCAATGATTATAAATCAATAAACAAAAAAAAAACTTAATTTTCGAAATATTAGTGCCTCATGCATACCTAAATATTTTTTTATGTTCTGGGTATGTGTTTATGGTTATTCGTTAAAGTTTCTGTAAATATTATAATTATTTATAGATAGCAATATATCTAAAAGTTTGAGATCTGTATGAGGACCAATTATATACATGTCAGTATTCTATCCTACAAAATATTATAGGTATTTTATACAATACCCAAGAACTCTTTGGATATTTATAATTTATTTAGAATTAAAAGTACTGTTTTATATGTATTATTTCGTTATTTGCTGATAGGCTAGCTTTTGACCACTATCTCACCTGATGGTAAGTGATGATGTGGTCGAAGATGTTGTTTAGACTAACCAAGAATGGCTCTCATCGACAACTGCCGGAATACACCGTTAGCTGCTTAACGACTAATTTTATAGCGGTCACCCATACAACTTATAACCGCGGCGGACTTTGCTTAACTTAGCTGATCAGTTAAGAACGGCTAAGCAAACTTTACAACGAGCGCTTCAAAAACTGTAGTGTGCTATGCAAAACCTTCATTATTCCTATAGAATTTACATCGCTTCATCATCACAAGCCGCACAGAATACCAAACAGCCTTCAAAAGCAACCAGAGGATCTAGATAACGACTCCTAAGGGTACCATAATTAAATTATAAACTCTACAACTCGGTCCTACGGAAGGGTCAACTCGCAAGTAAACGCCGTATCGTAAAACTTTACAGCGTGCCAAATAAAGGGGTGTTAACTTTTACATTTGTTTTATTTAGCCATCTACGCAGAAAGATGCGGCAAGATCACAAGATTGTTAAATTGTGTGTAATGGTGTGGAGAGTCTTTGTTTGGTCGAGAATTAAAGCCGTTTAGATTGTGATCGTCTACTTTGAAGGTTTCTTTTTGGTTTTGGGATTTATTGAATATGAAAAGGTTCTTTTGTAAAAATTGCTTTTGATTTTATCCGAGAATCCTTTTGAAATGATGACTCTGAATTGGCGACATGACCTGCGAGATTTTTCTGAAACATAATTTTGACATTGGGTTCTCGTCAAAAGTATGTTTTGTCTTTTGTGGGATTCGTAACATAAAGGAACCTTTATAGTTTTACAATAGCACACATATTGAGCTCTGTATTTCTACTGTGGTTTTGCTGTGTCCGTTCGTCTGTTCGTCCATGACTATAACTGACAACTCTGAAATTAAGTACATGTGAAGATTTTTATTATTATAATCGCAGCACGTGAAATATTGAACTTTAATGTTCTAAACAATCATCACCAACCGACAACCGTTGAGCAAAGACTTTCTATTAGGGAGGATCGCCATAATCCCCACAATTGGCAGTTGTCTTAGGGATCGCAATGAAAGATGGAAGTTCTTCCGAAGGCGCTGCTGCCCAGCTGGTATTTTTCCGTTCGTCGCCTCTTACGACCTCCACAGGGAGATACGAGGGAATGCAATTCTGGTTCGTCACCTCACGGGGTGTATACTATATAAAATGCAAAGTTTTCAGCAAGTATTTAACGTCTCTTTAAATTGTAATAATTTTTTCCAAACACCTTGTATATTAAAAAAAAAACAATGCTTATATTAGAGGATCCTTTCACTAAATATTGAATGACATGCTCTTGACCAGTTGAATGAACATTAAAAATCAAGAGTGCCTTAATTATTTGTACATGGCCTTTTTATGCCTTAAGAGGCATTTTACATTTTAATGCGGTATACGAAGATTTTAAGCGCTTAATTTACTATCATAGGAAATATCTACAAGTTGTTTAATAATTGATAAAAATAGAATAATCTGTTCTCTTTTCAGTTAATGTACCAGATTTACAAACAAAACATTAATTATTATGTAGTGACCAGTCTCCCGCACCTGGTTGTACGAATTAAGGTACACATAGCCAACTTCAGAGTTCTATCTCTTGTATAAAGATTCATCAAATTAACTAAAAAAAAAACTGTGCATCAGGCATATAATCCTGTTGACACATAGTGTACTAGAATATCGATAATTAATCGTCATTGTAGAAAAAAATATAAAGATCTTGCGCCAATTTCCACGAATTCTATCAGCAGTTTACCACGCTATATTGCGTTTAATAAAGTGTAATTCCAAACAGATATTATATGAAAAGAAAGTTCATTCTTTAATTAATCTGATCTTTAATAAATTGTGCTATTAACTCTGTTTTGTTAGACAAGAAAAAATATTTAACATAACTCGAAATGCTTATAAATTGAAATGTACAAGCGCGAGGCGATCAGTACCGCGCGAGCGCTCATCGAGGTAGGACCTGCGTTCGTTTTGCCTTGCTCTGACGTCTCGTACGCGAAACGCTTAGACGCAAGTTTATAGTGCGACCACAGAGTTTTGATCATGTCTTTATTTTTTAAGTAACAAACTATACTTTATTTTTGTTGTCCATAATATAAGTCTTGTTAAGTAACTACATCTTTAGTTTCTGTTCATCCATTGTGTTAAAAAAAGGAAACGTCACAATTATGCAGTCTTATACAGCGTTATTGAAAAAATGCTAACAACCTCAGAGGGTTGACTTCTTTTTTTTGTTCTGCTAGTTTTTATATTATTCTAGTTTAAATTATTAACTCACTATAACTTTTGTTTTAGAAGGATAAGATGACAGGCGAATAATTGATTTCCAATATTTTTGGATGCAGTTAATGTCTATAAGTGAACGTAGCGATAACTTCAGCAGGAAATTAAACTACCTTCCTAATTTGTACAAAACGGCCTCCCGGCTTTTCCATCATTTGTACAAACGGGATACCAGTTAGCGGTCGATAGTCGTATTTACAAATTTACCATAAAATCTGCGTAAGTGTTTTCTGCGTAAGTTTAAGTTTTGAAGCAGTGATGGCTCAGTGGCATTGGCTATGGACTGCCGCGCAGCAGGTCCATGATTCGAATCCCGCCCAGAGCTTGAGCTTCACCGCATGGTGGAAGGGAATTTTGCGAATGCCCGCCTGGCTAGCGACCACCCTCTAGTAGAAAATCTGTCGCCAAGCACCTAACGGTGACTTCCGGCAGCAGTCCTTGAGAGCCAGTGAAATAACAGACAAAAATGAGACTTAACAGGTATGTCTCAAGGTGATGGGCGCAGTGCAGTTCGTCACTTGTGATGAAATGCATCTGTTATAGGCAGAGGATACCGCTTAACATCAGGTGGGCTACGCGCTTGTTCCATCACAATGACATAAAAAAAAAATAAAAAAAAGTCCGACTTTCATAATCCAAATGGTTTTCAAAAGGATGCATCCTTGCCCATACAAGAAAGAATCCATACTTTTCTGAGATAACGGAAGTATTTTGAATATTTTGATGAAATCTGAAACCAGCACAAATTACATTTTGGCCCCAAAATATTACGTCATTTCATATTAATCTTGGAACTACGTCAACAGTTATAAACCTAGAAAAACGCAATTTTGCATATGTATAAGTCATTTTTCGCTCGATACATTTTGCAACGCAAACACTTACCGATGCAAATTTGCGTATTAAATAATCTCGTAACTAACTTTAAACTTCTAAACCAAAAAATCTGAAATAATACAAGTGTATAAATTATATGTAAATAATAATATCAAAGAAGGACCAAAGCCGTAGGTGGTATAGTTTTTCAGAAAAAAATATTGCTCTCCAATACAGTTTTCCCGCCAAAGTTCTTAAAACAATTGGGTTGTTTTAATCTTGTTACTTTAAAATATTTGGCGTAAAAATCTGTAACAATTCATGGCTAAAGAACAATATTAAATTATCATATTAAAAGAAGAATCAAAGTTCTAGGTGGGTCTAGTTACGAAAAAATAAAAATAGCAATTAAATTACTATTTCCCACCATTTTTGTCGTGTGTTCAAACCCTATTTCCAGTATTTTTTTCTATAAAAGGTGTATTATCATTTATTTTCCATAGAGGAAATAGTTAGCATAAGAGTATATAGTGAGGATTGCATTGGTACCAAGAAGTATATATGTTGATTATAGATTGCATCAAAGATATTCGATTTAAAAACAAAAAAACCTCAAAATGTGTTTACATTTCGCTGTTTGGTCTACTCAAACTAAATGGATGAAAATGTTATTTTTTTAAAGGTATAGGTGATATATTGTGGTATGGGAATATGAGGGTGACATGTTTAAGTAATGGAAACCAAAAACGTCATGGGACGTTTGTGGTTGGTACTGAGTTGTTTTCCGGATGCACAGAAAAATAAACCTCAGTCCTATGCATGGTCATTATGGCAGGCAGTGTTAACGACTGGATATGGATATTGTGTAGAGTGTGAACGAGGAAAATAGCAATTTTTGGAAAATTTAAAAGAAAGAGCTTTTAGTCCGCAGCTTTTAATCAATGCTGTTACGTCAAATATTTATATAATTTTAAGCCGTATAATTATTTAATTATTTAAGTTTATTGTTACAATAAATGATTCAAACATATCTATTTTTTATTCATCAAGGATGGAATGTAAATATACGATTCACGATGTAGGTTGACTATTTAATGTACTTGCCTACTTCTTTTCTATAACATTAGCAAGTAATCGACAAGAAATTGATTATTTACTCATGCCAATCACACAATTTTTAAATTCGCAACTTACATTTCTTTATTAATGAGTGCTAGTATCAAAATATGTTACTCACAGTCACGCTATTCCGTCGTCACTTCTTTCGCTTGTGTATGCGATGCGCTGGCATTTACCTAAACTTCAGTAGCGTGATTTTGTGAAATGGCTCTTAACATATACAACATTATTTTGTCAATATTGCTTATTACATTATAAATTGTGGAAAAAGCAGACAGCACATATTAAATTCTGAAAGATTTCAATCAGTCATTTGTTTTTTCAATAATGGTACATAAAATTATAAAAATTTTAAATGTTGAGCGGGATTTGAACCCGCGATCCACCTCTATAGCCGGAACATGCTCTGTCAACTGAGCTATCGTAACGAGTGAGTCTTAACACAAATTTGTTCTTTCGTTTAACCATCTTAGAACACGGAGCAATTGTAAATTTAATCATTCAGCAGGCGTTCAAAAATTACAATGTTAGAAGAACATATAAAACTTAAGAATCTACAATCAATTTTTTTTACTTTTCTAATGATACAAAAAACCATTCATAATATCCCTTAGTATTAGAGGAATATGTACAAATAGGTATATAACATAACAGAAAAAAATACAGGATTTCATTGGTAGTTGGTTCAATGGTCAAGAATCAGACAAATAAGACTGGCTAATCCAACCAATATTGTACTCAAGAAAGCTTTTTATGTACATACCCAGTGAAAGCAGGAAAATGCCAACGCAGACCCATTACGAAAATTGCATTGCCGAATTTCTTTGTCACAGACGTAACGTCGAACCTTTGGAGTCACAATTCGCCTCGTATAATTCAATTCCACTAAAATTCTTAGAAAAGTTGCCCTCTAACTAAATACCGAAAAGTTTTCCTACGTGATCCCATCAAACCGAGCCTCAGAGGGCCTCGTACGAGCTTTCATAAGACAAGAACAGGATATGTCTAAGAATACTTTCAAAATGGTGTCTTATTTTATTTATAATTTCCATTTAAGTTTCGGAAATATTTTGATTATTCTAATAGCCTTTGTTTTTATAAATATTAGTACCTTAAAATATAGCTTAACCACCTCAAAATATAGTTTGTTCTAACTAAAACTTAAGAACTTTTTTGCAAACAATCCCTTCTACACATTAAAAGAATTCATGTCAATGCAGCTTTTAGAATCTTTGTTCCTAGGACAAGTGCAAAAGTGATAACTGTAAATTTTATTTAACTGTATTACGTATAAAAATATTATGATTATTTTAATATTTTATTTAAGTATAATAAATATGTCTGACTTGCCTGTAAAAAAATTACAAAAGGGCTAATAAAACTTCATTATATCTTTATACCTGTTTTTGAATGAAACGCGATGTGGGCTTTTGACTACAATGCCAATAATATGTATGACACACACAAAGACAGATAAAGTTCGTCAATATCAGCCAGAAGATATCTAGTTCATAACGCAGCCCCCTGTCCCTTAAGCTTTTACTATACTTTTGCCGTTGGAGGTTAATAGAGATGTCATCGCTGTCATTCTCAAAGTCAACATATATTAGCCACAGTTTAGATAATAGTTAGTGTGCTTTTGTGTATGTCAAAATTAAATACAAGTCAAACACATTTAGGTACCGATTCCAAACCACTGCAGGATTGTTGGCATATTTGAAGCACTCGTAGCGAAGTTTGACTTGGATGAGTGACCGCTAGTGATATTTCTACTGCGCTTTAGTGCTTCGGAGGGCACGTCGGTCCCGGTTGTGGTCTTAGGATAGCTGCCGTTACAGCTCGGTGGTAGGGCATTTTGCGAATGCCTAGCTACCACCTTCAAGTAGAAAATTTGTCGTCAAGCACCTTACGGTGTGTTCCGGCAACTGTCAGAGCCAGTAATTCCCTTAAAGGTTATCATCACTTACCATCAGGTGATATATTAGTTACTACATACATTGATAGACTAGCCTATCAGCTATAAATAAAAATCCACCTTATGGAATAGAGCCTAGAGAAAAGGAAGCAGTATTTCTATGAGCATATCCTTGAAATATGTCACTGCGACCATTCCCGTTTTTATTCAACAAAATACTGGTTGTGTTTTATTACTGGGTTTAGTCAAGGACCAGGGTTTTATGTGTGGGATTCATTATTAGAGATGGGAAAGCTCACGAAAGCGTCTTGGATTTACATAATTTATGTAGTACTTACCTGCGAAACAGTGGGGTGTATTTTCATCGTGAACATTTGAAGCTTTTGAAGGTCACATACATTCATTGTATTATGTAATCTCGAATGTAGGGTTGTTTATGTATGTTTTCCATTAAAGCCTACACATTGTAATTGAAATACAGGTCAATTGTAATTCAACAACTTTAAACGGTTTAAATCGCGTATATTTAATTTTTATCCCGACGTTTCAAACACTTTGCAGTGATCGTAGTCACGGGGTGACTGCAACACTGGTGACAAAACTGGTGACACGATCACTGCAAAGTGTTTGAAACGTCAGGATAAAAATAGTGATAAATATACGCGATTTAAACCGTTTAAAGTTAATCGCGAAAATCTAAGACAACATTATACAGGTCAATTGTCAGATGTTATTAAATAAAATTAGGTAGTAAGAACTGTAACTGTAAGAACTCTTTGCGAGATCAAGCCTTACACATTGAGAGCAGTGTAGCAAGTTAAATTACTGGGCAATCGAGACATTGAACTAACGTCTAGGCGTGACAAGCGCAGTGCAGTGTCAAAATGAACGAAATAGGTGCAATTGTAAACATACCAAAATGAATTGAATGAAGATAACCTTCCAGTGCAATAGTCAAGATATTTATTATTCACTGAATTATGATAAATCTGCTTTTAATAAATTATTATCAGCTTACAAATTTTAACAAGCATAATTTAAAAGTTCGAAGTAAAGAAAACGAAATTTGCCTTACTATGTTAACACTACACCATAAATACGTGAAATCATTAATTTTACGCTCTTCAATTCGCTTGGCATGATTTATATTCGGTACACATTTGCCGACATACTCTACATGTAGCATTGAATGATTTCAATTAAATTTCTATGAGAAACTGTCTGCCGTAACATTTAGCTGAAGCCGAAAGGTAGAGAGCATATCGCTCACAAACTGTGCCTGTCAAAGGCTGGTTTCAAATAAAGGACCCATTAGTAAAGGTTTGGTCCACAATCTGAATGCAACGCACAAGCTTGTTTTATTACTAACTGTGTTGTACTGATGAGATAGACTCTTATACAGTAATATGTATAAATTAGATAGACTCACTGACTTTTTTTTATGTTATTGTGACGGAAAAAGCTCGAGGCCCACCTGATGTTAAGCGGACTAACCTCTGCCTATACCAGATGCATTCCGTCACAAGTCACGAATTGCACTGCGCCCGTCACATTGAGACATAGTTATTAAGTCTCGTGTGCCTGTAATTTCACTGGCCCTCAAGGACTGCTGCCGGAACACACCGTTAGGTGCTTGGCGACAGATTTTCTACTTGAGGCTGGTCGCTAGCCACGCGGCAGTCCATAGCCAATGCCACTGAGCCATCACTGCTTCAAATTGCGTCGTACTGATGAGATAGACTCTAATACTATTATACTCTAATATACATTAATATATATAAATTAGATTGACTCACTAACTGAAATTTTATTGTAAATATTTCTCAGATGGAAACGGGCTTACTTCAACCTTTTTTATAAATTCTAATAGACTACTACTAGAAGACATGTAGGTAAGTCAAATGAAGTTGTTATTAATTGCCTTCACATCTAGATGCATGGTATCAATGTTATATGGTGTGTTTGAATTTATATTATATTCGGTTAATATAAAATTTTGCCTGAAATAAATGAATTTGAATCATTTTAAAGGTTTGATGTAGAATGAGTTCCTGCTCTCAAGAACAGCTGCAATACACCGTAAAGTCCATGGCGACAGATTCTCTGATTGAAATACATAACCTAGGTTAGCTACACTTAACATAGCGACCACTGTGCCGAGCCCTTGCCTATGTAACGCTACCATTGATTTATATACATTATATAGAGAAGATATATAAGTCATATTAAATACATATTTATATGTTTCACATCTGTCACCTGTCTGGCATCAACCCTCCCTGGGATTGCATTTATTGACGTATACCCGCTACCTTTCGGATAGTAATGTCGTTAAAATGGTAAAGTATTTTTTTGTGCGCCTAGCATACTCACGTAAAAGTGAGTAGAAGAATGCTGCGCATACGAAAATAATATGAAAATTATACGGCATTCACAATACTGGTTTGACAGAAGAAAACAACCCTTAGCCCAACTCCCTGGTAGCAAGTCTTAGGCGCCTCTGACTTGGGCCTCTTCCTCTGCAACGCTATGGACCTGGCACCCGTACGGTGAAAGCATGGAATGCTAAGTAATTCATCTCTCTTAACAGCGCCAATAATTCTAATCATAATACTAGTGTCTCAAATGCGATTTTTTTTCCACGTGTCTATTTGTTATCGAGAAATGTCATCTAGGTATTATATCCAATCTCTCATGGACAAAGTTGAGGCCCCATCATCTACGAGTACTTTAACAATAAACGGAGGATTTATCATTTATCTCTTCTACCACCAAACTCTCAGCACGTCCCAAACTCGCCGTGACCGAACGTTTATCAAAATCCTGACCCCACAACGCAGATGGTCAAGCAATTGACCGGATCCGCATTTTGTGCCGAACCTCACCTAATGCTCGTATTACCCGTATTGCCCCGTTCTGTTATATTCTACACAAATCGACAGATGTTAATATGGTTGTAGTGTTGGCTCAGCAAATGTAAGCTTATATTATGTGCGAACAATTTAGGGTCAAAATGTGTTACTTTTTAAGTTATCGTATTCGGCAATTACCTGAATATATCGAATATTATTAGATATAGCTTTAGAAATAGTAGATTGTTATACAAAGGTCGAAAGGAATCAATTCCCATACGAGGTATATAGATGCCCGAGCGTAGCGAGGGTGGATATAGTCCGAGTAGGAATTGATGCTTTCACCCGTGTTAAGCACTCTACTTTTCATTTCGAATATAAGGAAGGTTAAAAATAGTAGTTTTTCTAAATTATTCATTAATAATAATAACATGAATAGGCACCTATTAAAAATTAAGTAATTGAGATGTTAGAAATATTTGTGAAATTTAAAGATAAATTTTGCTTGCGATATTTACGGACGGCTATCGTCCGAATAGGAATTTATGACTTTCACCCTTGTTAAACACTCTACATTTCACTACAAATATGAGTAGGTACCTAATATAAAAATTGATTTTCTATAATATTTATTGGTAACAAGAACATGAGTAGAAACTATTTAAAATGAATGCAGTTAGCAGGAGATGATAACTAACATCCATGTTATACACTCTACTTTTCAATTAGAATATGAGAAAAGTAAATAATAGTAGTTTTTCTAAAATTCTATAAAAATAATCTAAATTTACTGAAAACCATAACATGAGTAGAAGAAACATATATAACATTAATTTGGGATTAGAATAATTTGTGTAATTTAAGTAAATATTTTGTTAGATTTTTTATAATTCACTTATAATTTTACTTACTATGCTGGCGATTTCTATATCTAGCCTTTTTAAATTTTAAACGTGGAACACAACGCGTCTCCCTTCGGAGCCATCTCACTTAAAATATATTTTTTTAAAGTTTTTTTTTAATTTACGCTTATAATCGTAGTAAGCACCTAAAATGTTCATATAAGATTACACACTAACTTGATAGTATCATTAATTCTGTTATAATGATAAAAATAACTAGTAAAAGGTAGTAGCTTTAAGCCTTTAGGTACATAAAGACAAAATTAAATATAGTCGTAATTAGTTTTGTAATACAGCAAAGTATTTTAGAACGAAAAAATATAGACGTTTAATTTTGTTTACAACAATGGTTGCCATGGTTACCTACAGTTACAGCAGAGTACTTTAGAACGAAAAAAACATAAATATGGAATCTTGTTTACAACAAGGGTTGCCATGGTTACAAGTCATTCCGGCCCAAGAGAGGAAAGCATTTACTATGAGTTTTTCCCACCAGTAGGTGGGAAGCAGTTTCTTCCTCCTGCTACTCAGATCAAATAAACACTACTTTCCGAGTATGAGAAATGAAATGCAATTATCTGCGGTCTCTACTTGGCAGGGAGACTACTAGTCTCATTAACATCAGAGCTTTCCCGTGGTTTGAAGGAAATGTTATGCCTTAGGTCTCAGTTCTTGTGTTAGCAATAGCAGTCCAACAATTTGCATGGTGGTAGGTAGGCTATTTATTACTATTTAAGTTAAAAAATTATCAGGATGTTCCTTTGACTAATGTTTATTTGATTTAAGTTTCCAAAGTTTGTGTATAATAGCGTGTCATCCGGTTAAAGTGGTAAATTACTAACCGTTGATAATTCGTGTTCGAGTATACGCAAATATATAATAGCATGAAATGTTACTCATCGCAGTATTAACAACATGAAGTTTTAGTAATGCGTCTACAACTTTGTTAAAACATTACTTGGGCATAACTGTGACTAAGGCCGAGATAACATAAGCAGTGTTCAGCATGAGTCGAAAGTCTTACTTTGGAAAGTATTACTTTGAGTTGTAAGGCAAAATTTTAGTAAATAATACGGGATAACTCACGTAAATAAGTCAGATAGCTCCGACTATGGTTTCAACCACATCCGGTGGTCTTTTTCAAGGAGAGCTCGGGACGCCCGCATTGACGTCTCGCTGAGCACTGTGTTCTCAGTGAGACGTGAGTTATCCCGTATTATTTACTAAAATGAGTGTAAGGCAACAGTCACTGGAGGTTTAATAAAAACGATAGTAACGCTTCAGCTAAGCAAAGTATACTAATTTTACTAAGCGATAATTTATTTTCATAATGTTTGTCTATGATGATATTCATAAAATACAATAGCAGTTCTTGTATATTCCATAATTGTTTTATAAACAACGAACTTTTTCATAAATGGATAATAAATAGCAAGCGTTTCTTAGTTTCTTATTCAATGATTTTATTGCATTTTAAAATTAACGACAGTAAAGTGTAAAACCAAATTGATGAACGCATCAGTTGTCCTACCACTAGCGATGAATGAGTAGCGTAGTAAGCCAACTAGGAACGAGTTGGGTAGCAGAGAGATTTTCGACCTTTTTTAATATTGAAGAGGAATTGTGTATTACAAAATCACAAATATACGATAGGAAAAATTTTAGTCATGTGCGGGTTCCTATCGTATATTTGTGATTTTGTAATGTAATCCGCATAGCAGGCGTTATTGCAAACCTAACAATAATAAAAAGGAATTGTGTAGTTTAAGCAGTTTCTTACGGGATTAAACACGAGTGTGTAGGGAGATTACTACACTAGTTACTCAGGACGACCAACTGGTATATGTTATACCAAGCTTCTCTTGACGAATGTTCTGATCTTCAAGCAAGGTAAACAGTATAGAGTTATTAGCATTTATCGTAAAAATGTTTTGGCTACATTGAGAATTAATTTCTTGCCTTCCTTGCAATCAATTTCTTCAATTGCCAGCAGTCTGGGCACGCTGCTAACTGGTAGAGGGCTGGAGCATTTGGACTGCCTGTGAGTGCAATGCTTTTACTGTAGTAGCTGTAATGTTCTATATAGTTCTTAGTATTTTGTTTGTAAAGGCAAACCGCCGATAAAAATAAACAACCATTATACAATTTTTACACTTATATTGTAAGAAATTCAGGTAATGCGGCCTTTCTGTTTCGCGAAAGATATCACCATTGTTTTACCTGATATTCCAAATAATACTACAAAGTTCTAAAAGCTCATGGCAAACGTTCCCAACCTGCTCTTTAGAAGTACCCTTTCTAATTAAGACCGCAAATTTTAGAGTGTTATCCTGCCATAAATATAAGACTTTACGCACACGTCCGGCTATGACCGTACATATTAATCAAATGCTGTTTGTTTGTACAACCCTTACCACGTTTCACAAACAGGGGGGGATTATGACGTTACTCTAATTGACACCGTTATTTTGGTAACCTAAACATTGGACCCTTATTTCGTGATGGCGCATGCTGATTAGTAATTGGTAATCCTTGGTTAGATTACGGAAAGTGAGCCTCGTGTATAAAATGTATATGTCAGAGTATTGGTAAAGATTTCGGCCAGAGCTAATAGTGGTTTAGTACAATTGGGAGGAAACAAAATTATCGCAACACTTGGTTTATTCATGTTCCGCGGGTTGACGGAGCTAACCAAATAGGGGCTTTCGTTTTCCCCAATAACCTCTATAATATATGTCATATTAAATTCACGATTTATTTACTTACTGTATCCATTTGGTGTCCAGGATTAACTTATAATCTTATGAACTCTGAATCGTCATCTCTGCCATTTTCTATTTTATTCAAAATGTCAGTAGATATATATCAAATTATCATGCTTGTGTTGCCAGCAATATAGCTACTTCTTTCAAGTTACCCGGTTGATGTTTCTGTACCAACATTACTTGATGGATGATGTCAAAGAAGAACTGACGGTCTCGCAGTCTGTTCTTTACAATCCGACACACTCGTATTATGTAAGTATTTATTAATTTTCTATGGTAAATGCATGTTCACAATTTTCAATCACTTATCAGTCTTATCTCTCAAATTACGAAGATCAAAATATCGGTACTTTATAAAAACATAAATGCTCTCTTCTTCCTTGGATCTGATAGAATATGTTTTTTAACCACAAGATATACGACAAAAAAACGTTTGGTTAAAAATAGTTTTCTCTTAAATCTAAAGGACGATATTACATGGGGCACACTAAAAGTTTTGCATTTCTAGCTAATCGGAACTATTTGAATTTCAAATGTTATACTTTTGAACCGACTTGCAACCTTTTTAGTAATAAAAAAAATTGGTAATTTTTTTTTCACACAATCAAGTTCTACGTACGCAACGAAAATGGAGTTAACTCGAAAAGATTTTAGAGCTATGTATATGCTATATATTATATTATTTTGAAAAGCTATAAACATAATATTTTGTTGTTTTTAAGTGAAACAAAACTTTTAGTGTGACCTACGTATAACAGTTTAAATTACAAAAAGTTGGCCTACCGTTAAATGTCAAACCATCTTCAGAAAGCAATATCTTGTTGGGAGTAAATACACCCGCTACCTTTCGGTGAATGAGTTCGTTCAGATGGCATATGCATGGTATAAGGGTATTTAGAAAATAGCTAGCTACCATTCTTAAGAATAAGCTAAAAATTAAATAGCATAATTAAAATATAAGGCCAAGCACCTAACTGTGAGCTCCAATAGGTGACCTTGAGAGCCAGTAATAATAATAAAGGTTTATACAGCTAAAACTTTCGACCAAATCATCACGTACCATCAGGAGAGTGTGACCCAATACTAAAAAAAATCCTTAAAAATTAATGTCTTATAATCATCAAACTTATCTTCTTTTGTGCAAAAAAAAAACACCTACATTGTACAAAGCAAAGTTCTTGTTAATATTTTTTTCCTTGAGTATTGGGTCTTATGCCTACATACAAATTTTATTTGACCAAATGTTTTCTGGTTTTAAATCGTGGGATCTATTAAACGCTTATTATTCATATTTTTTCCATAATTTATTTTATTCCAAATAAAATTTAATATTTTGTTATAAAAACTAACGTGGTTTTCACTCATTTTAGTAAATAATACGGGATAACTCACGTAAATAAGTCAGATAGCTCCGACTATAGTTTCAACCACATCCGGTGGTCTTTTTCAAGGAGAGCTCGGGACGCCCGCGTTGACGTCTCGCTGAGCACTGTTGCTAAAATTTAATATTATTATAAAAGATATTTTGTGGTATCAGTTGCATGAAATATTCATCGCATATGTCAAATATGAAAGATCCAAAAACTGCGCCATTTTCAGCTTCTATATATTCTATTCTTACACAAAACTGAATATTGTTTATTGATATGGACAGCAACGTGTTGCAAAAAGCATATACCTTCCCATTACCTGCAGAGTTTGCAACATGTTTGCGAAGCTTATTTATAGAACTCGTCTAGACACCCCCTGTACATCCCCTTTTCACCCCCTTTACTTATTCTGCCAATTATTGAACGTTCCAACTCGGTGGAGGAAACTTTAATCTTTTCTGAGTGATGAGTGTAGCAGCTTCGATTGACGTGAATAGGACGTATATCGGATACTAATTAAATCAGTTCTCTGAGATTGTGTTCCTAATAAATAATTAGATTATCCTAGTACTCGTATCCATTGCATAATTGTTCCTAGTGATTATAAATAATAAAATATAAAAAGGACTAAACACGAAGAATATTTTTAGAACTTTAAGAACACATACGCCGAAAATTTATTTGGTTAGCGTTTTGGTGTTAAGGACGTCACGTTGACTTAGCAGAAAAATTAGGCCAAATTATCACTAAATAAAATTGTTTTTTTTGTGTGTGTTACCTCATAACTCATTACATGGTGTACCGATTTTGATGATATTATTTATATTCGACAGCTGGTGCTTGTCATGTAGTCCCATTTATATTTGACAAGTATTTGAGTGATCCCTAATAGTATTATATGTTTGATGTCAGTTGTTTATTATAAAAAAAACATTACAAACATTTAAAACGGATATGACAAAAACAAAATGCAATACGACTTAATACGAAAATGCCTAATATTTATGTTGCTAAAGCATTTTGCTGAGGAGAAAACTGCCTAAAACTTAGATGTTCTACGATGCATATCGTTCGAAAATAATTTGGTCATAACTTTAGAAATCCGAAAAAACAATTGCTTACATCTAAAGCAGAGTTCATGTTGTCTCTAAACATTTGATTTTCGTTTAGCATGCAATAGTACTCGAAATCCTATTTAGGAAGTATAAAGTGGTAGTGACACCATTACGAGGGTTAGGTGCTTGCAAGGCACTTCTTTCGGTCAGATAAAGTCTAGACATCGCCGCAGCTCACGGTGCGGCCATCAACCAGACTGACTGACTAGTAGTCTATAGCCAAATATTCCCCACAAAACGGTAATAAAATTCACATTATACTATACAGTCTCGACGTCCGAGCGATTATGACACGCGGTGCGTAAGACCCGAATCCCACTTGTGAAAGAAATTATGAACTCAAAAAATTTGTATTTATGGTATTCACTTTAAGGTGGCGTTTGAAAGCGTAGAAAGGCTTATTATAAAACAACAGCATAACAAAAAATCTGTGCACAATACATCCTGAACGAGTGGGAAGAAATGTGAAACTAATTAGAGAATTAGTATTTTTCTAAATAAACCCGTACCTGACGGCCTACGTTTCTAATTCTTTATTTTTTAGTTTGTTTGCTTCGAATTGTAAGAACCTAATAAATTATTTATGCCACTATTTCCATTCTACCGTATTGCTTCCGACTACTACATACTTATAAAATCCATTTGGTCTACCTTTCAAAAGAATTCCATTTAACAACTCCATTCTGCTAATATAGCTATTTTCAGCTTTTGATTGTGGTCCACTGAAATGAAATAAAGAAAAGTACCCCAAGACGCGTATCATATTCGGACAATGTATCAAGAAGGTTCGTATTTTACGATCTTTTAAATTTATTATACCGTGAGAAAGCGACCTCTACGCTACGAGAAATAATAACAGACAATTTATATTAGTCCACCGTTCCCAGAGAAACATTCTGTGGTAACCCTATTATCGCCAAGTTCCACTGAAAGATAGATTGCTTTTATTCTTTTAAGAATCAGCCAGGGCTGTGACTTGTTTCTCAGTTGACTTGAATAAAACGCTGTCTTAATTTTTCTTGAAATTTGAATTTATTAAATGGTATTAGGTATTAAATATTGCTGCAAACTAGATGTTTTTGGTTTTGGTATGTAAATAGGTTTATTGATTATAAAACTATGGGGAAAACATAACAATTTAGAACAAAACGATAAAATGAGCGGGTGACGCTCATGCTAACTCCTTCCGTATAATAAGTACTTGTACTAACTGCTTTGAATCCATGGCTGTCTTTGCCCACGGTTCACAAATCACATTATTGGGAAAGATTTTTACATAGTTCGCTTAGGACTAGGATTAAAACAGGATATCTTATATTACAAATAGGTTAATCATCACTAGATCACTACATTCGGTGGTATTGACTTACTTTAAAGGACCCACCGTATCACCCGGGGTATCGCCAGGGGTGCGGTGGATCTGTCACGTAACTATGTGTAGTTCCAGGAGCGCAATTTTGGAATCTCACTCAGTGTCATATCATCAAAATGACATTAAAAAATCGCATTCCTAATCTAACTAACACGCGAACAAAGTCACATACGGAAGCTAATTTCGTTATATGTATATCTATATATAATTTTCAGACCTGTTGCACATGCATATAATAACAGCATCAAAGTCCATGCTTAGAGGATATAGCGCTCCTCTAAGAAGTACCAAGTCAATCGTTGTATTGACTACCTATATATTAAGTCTTATTCTATTAAAAATCCATACAGCTATTAGAAGTATGGGTAGAAACAAACAAACTACCATACATATTATAAACTCTATAATTTCATTTACGCACCCTCACAAACAAAGTTTCGCATTTAATACATTAAGTTCTAAATATCACAAAGAAATATTAATATTTTGCGTGGTGGAAGGGCATTTTAGGTATAAGTCAAGTAAAAACCTGTCTCCAAACACCTAAACGATGTCCCGCCTGATGTACGAGATACGAGTACTTACGAGAGGGAGCCAGTAATTTTTGGGTTCGTGTGAGGAACATCTTCGCCCGCATCATTACATACCGTCAGATAAGAAAGCGGTAAAAGACTGGGATAGCAGCTAAAAACATATTTCTTGATATCCTTCTTCTTAAAATCCTTAGTATTTACCTTATGAGGATAATAAAATAACAAACATAACAAACTCCTACTCAAATCGTTGCTTATAAGCTTCTTTAACTAAAATATTCCTATTCCTTAGCTCTAATAATAATGACAGGCACCTCCACACTGAGTACGGACCTTGTGCCATAGCTTGTGTTTTACGTTGAGTTGACTGGCACAAAATAGGACAACTTTTCAAAGGTACCATACCTTTGAAAAGTTGTCCTATTTTGTGTCCTAAGTTAAATTTTTATTGAAAGTAAACCATCTGAATCATAAAGCTTAGTTTTGTGATAGGAATTATTTGAAATAATATAAACAGGCGCCTGATTTCTATCTGTTTATTTTTTATGATTATTTTCGAAGATACGAGCTTGAAGCTCGGTCGCAGAACTTCTTGAATGTGTTTCAGGGACTAAATTCCATCATTCCTATTCCATCTCTGGATGGCCAGACAGACGGTATTGTGCTATCGTTACATGGTAGATATTCTAAAACACATACAAAGCAGTTCGTTTTTCTTTTGTCATATACGGATAAAAGGCGGGCTTTTCTTCACTGTCAAAGTTTGTGTTTTGCTTGTACATAAAATATGTCTAAACGAGTGAATGGGTGCCCTGTAGTCTAGAAGAAGTGTAACTTCGTACTGCATCGTCTCTGATTTTTTTTTATACTTGTTCCTTGTTTCAGATATTCTGCCGTGAAACATTAGTGTGCAAACACTATTGTTTAAGGCGTGAAGAGCACTGAAGCAAGTTCAATTACATACTAAGTAAACGAGACATAAAAACTAAGGTCTCTATGTGACGAGCGCAGTGCCGTATCAGCAGGACGAGAACGGTGACATTGCAATTGTAATAGACAAACGTGATGCTTACCATCAAGCGACTTGCCCATTTCGTGACTTCATAACATTAAAAACGAAAAACACACAAACTTGTAAAACGTAAGTAAGGCTCATACGGGTAATTTATATATTCTTTCAAGCACTAACGTTACATATATAGACCAACAGACTACTGGACCGGATTACTAGAAGTCCACCAGACTGATTAAAGGCTGCATGGTCCCCTATTACTTTTGACAATGATAAAATCAGAGAACAAAAATTGCATCTCATTAAACTGCCTTAGTTCCAGGGTTATAACACCCGGTGTGCTAAACAAAGAGACGAGGGTACGCGCCCGAAAAGGAAATTTTGTGCTTCAAAATATATAAAATGTTCATACTTAGTTACTGCAAAGGTATTTCTAGGTAGTTTTTTGTACAGACTCTCCAAACGACCATAGAGGTACAAATATGGTTGTTATCTAAAATTTTCTTACAACCCTATCGTCGCCCTAGACATTATTTTATCAGCAACACCAGACGCTAGGCAGGGGTTAGCTGGCAGCTTGATGGATAACTTATCGCCACTGGGATGTCAATATCTGAGCCAAATTGATAGAGCGGTGATGCACTGTATCGCGATTAGGATAGTCAATATTGATGCCCTGCTATACAGATTACCTTGGGCTATTCTGTAGTGCTAGTTGCGTAGTTCAAGTTTAGTTTATTGTACGTAGATATCAATCGTTTGACCTCGTGGTCACCCCGTGACCACGTTCACTGCAAAGTGTTTGAAACGTCGGGACAAAAATATTGATTAACCCATTGGCATCGGCGATAATTATAACAATAGAATTTCATTTATAAATTGGCCATAGTGGTCCAGTCCAATTTCAACTTATAATATACGCTATTTAAACCGTTTAAAGTTGTTTCATCATTTTTATTTATTTTACCGTTGAGTCTGACGCATGTGCCAGTATGTGTTAACAATAAGAAAACAACAAAAATGGTCAAAAAAGTATTCTATTATTCTTTTATTTAAGTATTTAAAATATTAATTAAATTTTATTTTTGTATAATTATATATAATAATAATATGATTATATAATAGTAAATTATCCACCAAAAAAAACAGTAAAATTTAACCAGTTGCCTACTACAGATCAAAAGACACAGCCCTTTAAGTGCATAACGGCAAGCACGTACGAAAGAACTAACAAACAAACGGACGGACTAACATACAGTGTAGTAATAGTATTCCATTTTCTAGCACAGCACCCTAAAAAATCCAATTACGTTGGTATAACAAACCCAAGGCAATCTTATCATACCCTCAAATTAATTTGATTTTCCTAAATTTATATTCGTCGAATTGACGAGAGAATCCCAATCATCATATTAAATGACAAAATAATTTTCATTTAGGGCTTCCACCGAAGCATGTTTTGTGAGATTCATTAATGTATTTTTCAGAGAAATTTCACACTGAGTCATCTTTCCGTGACCAAAGTAAAGCTTGAATCATTTTTTACGATAGCCCTAATTAATAAAAAGGGCAGTTGGATGTCAATAAGCTTTTAGGGGTGTATTCTGTAGCGGTAACATTATTCGAAATAAGATGTGCGTTTTAACAGCCAAAAGATTACGTACATTATACAGTGTAGAACAGTAGTAGAGTTACCTACAGACAATACTACTTACGCAATAGCTACCCTCTACGCCGTAGAGATATAGCATCCGTAGAGAGTTCGCTTAGAGTAGACTCGCTTATGGTACTCTTCTTCCGTAGATAGTTTTTTTTTAATGCCTGATAGGTTAGCCTTTGACCGCTATCTCACCTGATGGTAAGTGATGATGTGGTTGAAGATGTTGTTCAGGCTAACCTAGAAGTACTGGCTCTCAAGGACAGCTGCCGGAACACATCGTTAGGTGCTTTGCGACAGATTTTCTACTTGAGGGTGGTAGCTAGCCAGGCAGGCATTCGCAAAATGTCCTACCACCATGCTATAACGACTGCCATCCTAAGACAACAACCGGGACCGACGGCTTAACGTGCCCTCCGAAGCACGGAAACGCTCAGTAGTAATGTCACTAGCGGTCACCCTTCCAACTCATGACCGCGCGCGGCGTTGCTTAACTTTGCTGATCGGCTGAGAACGAGAAAATTACAGAATAAGATAATTCGACAAAACGGAACAAGTGCTTCCTGTTACAATACGATTTTATAAAAACATGACATCACGTCTTTTTATCCCTGAAAGTGTATGCTGAAGTGTTTTATCATGCTTCGCAAATATAATTTCGTCATAACGAAGGACGGAGGTGAACTCATTGCCATCAACTAGAAACAGATTGGAAAGACCGTACTGCAACTAAATTTCTTTTTATCTGACCGTCTCAACCGTTATGAACTAACACATATGCGGTTGTAAACGCTATTTCAAGGTACGCTTATAAGCTGCTTGACCAAGCAATCGGCTTACGCCTTGGATCATAATTATATAATGGTATCATAATGATAAACGTCAGAGGTATTCATTTACCCACTAACTTAAATTTGTAAATTATCATGTACCTCCGAGCTATATATAGACGGCATCAAGTACTTGTCGTGGTATAGAATCCGAACTTCACTTAAATAGTTCTTGTAAAAATAACGTTCATGAATATACGTTTTGAATATGTTATTTTTCAATTTTATATATGGTATTACAAAAGGCTTAGGATGTACAGCGAAAAAATCTTAAGTCTATGGACTACTATGACATATTTGAAGCAAGGATGCTCAGTGGCATTGACTATGGACTGCTGCGCAGCAGGTCCATGATTCGAATCCCACTGCGGGTTTGAGCTTCACCGCATGGTAAAATGGCATTTTGCGAATGCCCGCCTGGCTAGCGACCACCCTCAAGTAGAAAATCTGTCACCAAGCACCTATCGGTGTGTTCCGGCTGCTGTCCTTGAGAGCCAGTGAAATAACAGGGACATGAGACTTAACAACTATGTCTCAAAGTGACGGCCGCAGTGCAATTCTTGACTTATGATAAAATGCATCTGTTATAGGCAGAGGTTAGTCCGCTTCACGTCAGGTGGGCCTCGAGCTTGTTCCGTCACCATAACATAAAAACACTATATACATACAGTTCCTGGAAGGTTAATACGTTGAATACGTTCAGGAGAGTAAAATCATGGCATACACACATTTTTTTTATAAACTGTATTTTTATCAGTATGAAAATACACATCAACACAGACGACAGTTTACTCGTGACCACGGTCAATGCAAATTGATCGGAACGTCGAGGTTAGTCGAAATATTATATTTCGTGCGTGAATAGTCTCGTTAATGATTTAGAAACACGAGTTTAACCAAAGTTTAAATAAAAGTAGACCTGGCTTTAAAAACAGACCTAGATCCACAGATGTCATTAAAAAATTTAATAGAATCAATCGTTAGATCCTCGATTCCTTCGTATAATTTGTATGAAAGCCAAAACATCACCAGTTACAAAATAGAAAATTTTCGTTATGTTTTGGAACAAAATTTGTATCTTCTCTTAAACAACTAGTATTTTATTCAAAGCCATGTCAATCGATTGAAAACGGCGTCCATGTAAAAGTATTATATTCTAGCATTTCTAATGGAGCTATTATCGTTTCTGTATTATTGTAGTGTGCTCTGATGAAAGACTTATTTCAACATTGGTTTGTTTGATGTTTATAATTGCCGACAACGAGTTGCAACTAATTTGGAGCATATAAGGTCCTTAATTAGTATCTAGGTATAACTTGTTAGTAAAACGTTACTTAAATTTTTATTTTCTATTGATTTTTTCTAAAGATATTTCTCTGCATGTCTTGTATATATTTTAATATTGTGCGCTTCCAAACGAGCCGACCCATATATTTACTTATGTAGGGTGTATTCTGCACGTTCGTAATCCGTATCATCTGCTACTGGATAGGTAATTATTTAAAGGGAACTATTATGAACCGCACGTAAGTCCGGACGCGTGTCATGCCCCTAATTTTTATGTTGTGTCCAAAGCCAATAGGGTGACCATGGTTTCTACCATTAGACAAGTGAATCGGTAATTTTTCATTTTAAAAAGTCGTCCAACGCACCAGATTTATACTATCTACTGTATTAACCATTAGTATCTCGTAGTAACAAATATCTCGGTTTCCACCGTTTTTTGTCTCTTGAAGTAATTTCAAAGGGCTTTTCACTGAGCTTCAAAAAGTAGTTTAATACAAAAATATGTTACTTACCATGTTGATTTTGTGTGATTTTATTAGCGTAGCCCACCTGGTTGTTTCTAACTGATCAATAAGGTTAACAACGTCCCCTGAGTAATGACTTGGATGAGTGACCAATTGTGGCCTTACTACTGATCGCTTCCGTGCTTTGGAGAGCACGTTAAGCCGTCAGTCCCGGTTGTTGTCATAGGATAACTACTTTTAGTTTAACTTGAACAACATCTTCGATCACAATCATCGCTTACCATCAGGTGAGATAGTGGTCAAATGCTAACCTATGAGCGATAAAAAAAAGAAAACAAAAGATAGTCGCTATAGCATGGGGGTAATGCGTATCTGGCTAACTACTACCCTCAAGTAGAAAATATGGCGCCAAGCATCTAGCGATGCGTTCCAGCTGATGTCCTTGAGAGACAGTAGTACTCTTTGACCACATTATCGCTAACTATCAGCTGAGGTAGTGGTAAAGAGCTATTAATAAATAAAAAATAAATATTACTAATGTTACTTGCCTTTACTTAACGTTAAATACATTTTTAAGACTTTTTCTGAATCTTATGTGACTTTAACAAAGTTATTTGTTCTGCAGTCTTTCCAAACGTTTGATAAGTGTCATCGCCGTTTCCAAACATACATACGAGTAACATTTGACACAATTTTAATGCTTTTTTTAATAGTGAATAATACAAACATTTATATTAGTACAATAAATCAATCTTCTGAATTCATTAATCACACTTCGCAGATAGGACACGTTTGGTCCCCCTACACTACCATACTACGAAACATAAATTATAATACAGGGTGTGTCATTGCGCTGTACCCCATCTCGGAACGTATCAAACCACAGCGATTGACTGCACCAATTCTATGGATGACCGTGACGCATCGATTACAAGTAGTGCTGTCCTTCTGATATCGATCAGAAATCGGTCGAATCACTAGGAATATCGTTATTAAGTTTTTTTTTTATTTTCATCAAATTACATTCCGAAAATTCCAAAACTGGTTCAACACATCATAGATCGTTCGTGGCGATAGGATCAACGTTACTCAAGTTATTGTCGGACAAAATATAATACATGCACTCGACTCTGACTCCACAGGGAACAATCGGCGTTCGTATATTTGCATGTTTGTATTATATTTTGTCCGACGATAAAATATAACTAATTCAAATCAAACTTTAAATCAATATTACTTTTTACCTCTTATTTTGTGACTGTACAGAGAAAATGACTCTCTCTGTTATTACAAAATCACAAATATATGATTCTTTCCTATCGTTCTTTTAACCATCGTATTGGGATGGAGCGACATCTATAGTACCACTTGCGTTGTAGGTACTACAAACAAGACCAATTTTGCAATTGGTCTCTCTGTTATGTCACATTCGCGGAATGTCCGGTCGTTTAAGGTCCCTGTAGCTGAATGTCCTTCTCACTGAAGACCACACTCACTTTATGTTCCTCTCGCTAAAAGCCACACTAATTACTTGTTGACATTAATAAGGTGGAAGGTCTTTTGCGAATAGCCTTTGCTAGTCCACACCCTCACGAAAATCTGTCTCCCAGCATCTAATGGTATTGTCCGGCAGCTAGTCTGCAAATCCAGTTCATGGTATAGGTTAAGCTTATTTACCATCCTTACCCACATTGTTACTTACCAACAAGTGAAATAAGATATTTCCAGTTCAATCTTTGTACATTTTTGGGGTTTCTTAGGAAACCATAGTATAATAGTACATACATTTAGGTCGATATATCTACTTACCGTTAATGTGAATGGGTAAGCCTACGCCGTCGCACCGTCCGCCAATCTATCCTTAAAAGGCTTACATTTTATTTATATGTACTCCGTAATATGTACTTTTTTCGTAATATGATGCCATTAACGTCGTGGGGTCCGGGTTGGAATGTCGCCTCCCCATTTCTTCCCGTGGGTGTCGTAAGAGGCGTCTAAGGGAAAGTTGCGCCAAATGAGCATCACGCCACTTCTAACGTGGATGTGAGTAGGGTGTTGTGTACATTAGACGCACAACAGGGCTGTATACCATCTTAGTGCCCTGCGAGGGTTTCATACAATATGTTCTCGTGTTTCGTCTAGTGTGTTAAGAGTGGTATGACCCTGAAACGGTGCCCGTTGAATGACCTTAGGTTCGCCCCCTATTACATGGGATTAAAACTCAATTAGAAAAACGTGCGTGTTTACGCACCTCTGCCTACCCCATCGGGGAATACAGGAGTGATTATTTCTATGTATGTAACTTTCAAATTATTGGCATATTTCCTAAACAAAAGGTCAATATAGGATAGAACCCATAACTATTTTCTCTACAATAAATTATAATTATAAATTTCAAAACTCTAAAATGAACAATAATCAAACCGATAATAGAGCGAAATCAAAACTTATGCTAAGAGTCAGTCGAAATAATGCTTAGAATGATTGAAAATAAAACATTTTTTTGTGAATATTTAAATAGCACTCATATATAAACTAATGACTGGTAAATCCTTGGCACAAGAATTTCACTGTGATTATGTGAGCTAGCTTTTAAAGTAGGTCTGTCTGAGCAACATGCAATTCAACACTATATCTCGAGCGGCAAAAATTACGTAAGCGGTGTCACGCAAACTAGTCGCCTATTAGAAGTTACTAGACGTTTCGTCATAAAATCTTATTAAAAAAAATAACACACCTACTCTAACATCTATGGCATTTTACTCTACAGCTAAATTAATCTGAATGATCATATTCATCGTGTTTTATCGACCAACGCACACCACTACAGTTAATACCTTCCTAAGTGTTGTTACACAACATTTGCTCTATTGTTGAGCTGCGGGCCCGTCTGCAATTTGCGCATCCCCTTCTAAAAGATTACATTGTAATAAGAACACCGATTAAAAAAAAGCATTCAGTTTTGTATTCTCTAACGAGGGTAGATCGAATCTTTTGTCGACGATTTCTTTATTCAAAACATCACTAGCTTGTTTCCATACAACAGTAATTGGGATTGATGAGCCGTGAGTATATTGAATTATTTGAATCCATTTTAAAGGCATTCCTAACTTTTTCTACAATTTTTTTTTATAGCATTGATTAAATGATTTATTATTTTCGCTAAGGCTATTTACTCCGAGCTCTTGGAAAGTTCAAACTGATTTTTTCAAACTTCCTTAGCTTGACTTAGTAACACCTATCTCAACTGTCCCTAAAAATAACATTTTAATTAAAAAAAAACAGAGAGTTTTAGTTATAGTCTATAACAAAATGCACTAAAAAGTTGATAAACTAAAACATCGTATAATTTTTCTTATTCACTTTACGTCAACAAGTGAAAATGAGAACAATAACAATGTAGTCGAAGCCAATTAAATACGCGTTATTATAGGGTAACTCAAATACTACTCATCAGATCTCACTAAAATTTAAACGACAAACACCAGCTAAGAATATTAAAAAAACAACAAAATTGGTACACTCTGTAAAAAATTATGAGGTAACACACAAAAAATGCAACCGATTAGAACCTCCTCCTTTTTTAAAGTGTGTTAATATTGACTCAATCGTTTAGGAATTTGAATATACTGGAATACGCAAATTTGTGGCAACAATGTCTTAGTGAATTGTGATAGTAAACAATAGGTCTACGATTCGAAGGCCCTCCGATGGGTTTATGTAACCAACCTTTGTTGGTTGCCTCGTTCCTGTACATCGAGTTTTTTTTTTGTCGGTGATAGGTAAGCTTTGGACCACAATCTCACCTGATGGAAAGTGATGATGTGGCTTGTGTGTAAAAACAGGCTTGCCCTAGAATTACTAGCTCTCAAGGAAAGCTATTGGAACATACTGTTAGGTGCCTGGCGACAGATTTTCTACTTGAGGGTGCAAGGTACTTCCGAGCGGTGAAGCTTAAGCCCGCGGCGGCAATGGACCTGCTGCGCGGCAGTCCATATCCAATGCCACTGAGCCATCACATCTTCAAACTTCTGCGTCATCTTCTTTAACTGCTTCTTGATATCTAATGAAAGATTGATGACGAAGGAATACGATCGATCGCACATTCACTTCTTTACAAGGCTGTCGTGTGTTCCTACAGCTGTCATTGAGAACCTGTTTCATTTCTAGGAACAAGTTTTGACCACTTCATTATCAGGTCAGATATAATATGAAATAATGAAGATAAAAGTATAATTGCGATTATAAAGTGTAATTTAAATTAAACATAACAATATTTTCATACATTTATTTCAATAGAAAATGCATTTTCAGTATCACTTTCGTGTTCAACATCAACATACATGAAGCTGACATACATTCATACAAAATAACAGTAAGCTTAATTGTGAAGATTTATATTTTATGAGGAAAACCCTGAAGCGTTAATACTACGATACAAAGTGTATAATTATTGTGCATTTTACATTTATTTGGTTCTTCATATATGCGTTTGAGTATATAATATAAATGAAAGTTATATTTATGACAGTTCTGAATATTAAAAGAACAGTTTTTATTTTGAGCAAGGGTATGATTACTTTGAGAAATAAATAATTTGCTTTCATATATCTTTGATGTTAAAAGAAATCTTTTAATAAAAGGTACGTAATGAAATTTCACATATAATTGTAATTAGAAACAGTATTTATAGAAAACAAAAATGTTTAACAGATTCACAATAATAATAATAAACCTCATTTTTATGTCATTTGAAGGAAATAATTTCAAAGGAAACAAAATACTCGATTTCCAAATACGGATACATTTAGGATACAAACCTCACTAGGTATGTTAATGAATAAAACCTATGTTTAGGAATATTTTATAAGCAATAGCTTGATTATTTTATGTATATACACTTACAATTTATTGTGATTAATATAATGAAGATATTTTATAATCTTAAGTAGAAGTAACTAAATCACGTTCATATGTTATTGTAGCATATAAAAAAAAACAATTTGGTATTAAAATAGTAAAACTGCAGAAGAAATGTAAGCGTCTTTATATGTATATAATTATGACTACATTCATGAGATATTCCTTATTAAATTAACAAAACTATGTGCTAAGGCTTAAGTATAACTAACCGTGTATGTAAAATATAATTATATGTAATTATTAAAATCATTAATTAAACAATAATGAATCTTTCACATTTTAAACTGTCCTCTTATGCCTATATTAAATTAAGTAATACTTATATATTTAAAAGTAATTACTTTCATAAAATTTATAAAATTAAATATTTAAGTGGCTTTATAAGAGCTTATATGAGTAGGCAACGGTGTAAAAATATCTACAGTTTAAAAAACTGTCATCGATAAAAAAAAACTGTTCTTGAAATTCAACCATACGTTTGATTTTTTTACAGTATTAGCATTACCTATTTAACTGTTGTTAGTAATTAAAAAAGAACTAGAAACAAATAATAGAATAATGTGTGTTGGTTCAGAAGTTTTCTGAAATTAAATACAATTTAAAATAATGTATATGGGACAAAACATATTCAATAAGTAGATAGCTAAATATTTACATAATAGTATATTTACAGTTACTACTATAATTAACTTAATAAGTTATAATATGTTTTAAGCTAACTAACTTTTAAGTAGCTTCAGTTGACTTAATTAAGTAGGAAATTCGACTGATAAGTACCTACTGTGCAAAATTAAGTATGTATTTATGTTACCGACATGCTTAAATACCAACTTAAAATAAGATAATGTTTCTAAAGCTGTCAATGCTCAATTTATTATTTTGTTTTGTTATTAAAACATTATGTGTAACTATCATTTCTCAATATTGTGACATATCTTAGAGTTAAAAAACTTGAATTTAACTCTCATGTAGTAGTAGAAATAATAATTGATATTAAGTTATTTACACTTATATACTAACAAATGAATACCCTCATAATGTCAAAACAGGTAAGTAAGTAGTTTATTACATACGTTCACTAGAAGGCACATCTCGTACCTTTTGAAGCAATATTGTGTAGGTATATAGCTATATATCATTATTTTTCAGATTTAATTGAATCTTTTGATGAGTGTAAAGTTTACAAATAGATTGTCGTATAAAAATATGTGTAATACATTAGAGCAAATGTGATGATATATAGTTAAAGCTGAATTCTATATATTTTTACTATATTTTGGCAGTTCAAATACTGGTCGCGCTCCGCACAAGACACAAGCATACATGTTTACTCGTTTATAAGTTAAAACATAGATTCAAATCTAATGATACTCTTAAAACGTTATATTTGAACTTTAAGGTCCAAATTTGAGATTTTTAAACTGCAGAGTTTTTGCCTATAATAGGTCCTCCACTGGTAGCGTATACTCTGTGACCATCAAATTCTACAGAAGAATTTCTTTTGATACCGTCGTCCGTGTCCTTGAGTGGCTCCTTTTCATCCCTGTTTAAAATGAAACAAGTTTTATTTTTGATCAATATGATGAAGCTTATTTACAGCACATTATATACAAAATTTAATCCATATTACAGTCCACACTAAAATACTCTACTGATACGAATGTTTTTACAAACTGCGTAAAAATATTTACAGTATGATTATATGTACAACAAAAGCAGCATCAAATAATTAGTTTTAACCAAAGCTCGCATACTACAAATAAACAGATATAAGGAAAACATTAAATTTCAAATCCCATAATTGCTTATATTTAATTTCGTTTCACAAACACAGAAAAAAACTGTATGAAGAAAATGTAATGAAATGTTAAGGGTCTTACACTGGTGTGGTCGGTATGTAACTATACATTTGGTGGCAGCGTGAAGAGAGATAAATGTATAGTTAGTGAATAGTGCAAATATTTTATGAGTCATGTACATTTGAAGGAAACTAACTGAAAACAAATAAACAGCAACATTGATAAGAAGAAATGACTGAGACTGTCGTAAGAGATGTTCCAGAAATCATACATATTTATGATCTTTATGCTATGGCAATATTACTTCTCGTATTTATAAAATTTCGTATAAAAACAATTATTTTTACATTAAATTTACCACTAAAATGTATATTACAATATTAATTCAAAGCACAACTTAACTACAGCCATATTCACACAAGGCAAAAAACGCCAAGCTTTGTTACTTTAATTTTTATTATATATTTACAAATTGGTTAGGCCCAGGTGCAAATGCAACCAAGATCTTAAGGTTTTGAAAATGTTCTTAAATGGGGCCAAACCGCGTCCGCACAAACAAAGCATGCAGGCAGCCTACGGCAGTAGTGTGGTGCCTTACGTTGGGGTGGACACGAGCTTGACTGGTGGCGGCAGTGGCGCGGGAGAAGGCGGCGCGCGCGGCTTCGTGCTGCAATAAGGGAGCGGGAAGCGCCAACCGTACAGACTAGCGGGCAGAAACATCTCTAATCGACACATATATAGGGAACAAAAGACTGGACTTGGACGATGAAACCAAGAACAAGGAAAATTATTGCTATGTAATGCCAACTGATGATCTTGATATTAGATTACAAATTAAGATTAAGACCTTTAGTAAAGTGAACGCAGACAGTTAAACTAAATAATGAATTACCTTCCAAGTTTAGCTTCGTCTTCTTGGTGCTTCTTTCCACGCCGGCCGCAGATAGTAGCGATGACACCTTGTCGCCTAAAGCAGAGCAGCAGCAAGTCTACGATGATGAGGCAGATGAATACTCCAGCCAAAGCCACACCGATTATAGCACCGCTTGACAACAATTGCGATGGAGCAAATCCTGAGCGTTCGACACCTGTTCAGATACAAAGTTCACGTTATATTTATGATGGGTATAACAAGAGCAGTAGAAGCAAGGATACTAGACTGAAGGTATAAAAAATGCAGTATTACTATGTATCTACTGCTCTTTTAAGAGGTGGTTAGTTTATGCATCATATCAAAGAAGCTGAAGATGTTAGATGAGACGAGGGTGATTGTAACAAATGCAAAGTGGTGCTTGCAACAGAGAACTATGTCGAATGTTTGATGCTTAAGGTATTTGTTACAATCAAAAGAGCTCTGGTGACACAAAAGGAGTGCTTTCAGAATAAGAAAACGTGCACCCAATCACCGATAATATAAACTATCGTAATCTATAAAAGAAATATTTGATTCCTCATAAGACAGAAAGCTCTCCAATTGAATGAAATGGGGTTTGAATGAAAATGAAATAATGATAGACATGAGAGAAAGATGATGCATAAATCGGATACCTTATAATAATTAACAACAATAATTTAAAAGAAAGAAAAGTTGTCAAGATGCAAGCATTCCAAATAATTTTGTTCATAGCAAAATATATGTTCAAACCCCATGACAATGTAGTATTTTTCTCAAATAATAAAGCAGGATACTATAACTGAAGAGTAATTCACATTAATAATAATTAAATACGTTTCGGAAAACTAATTGCAGATTTTAAAAACCAAATTTCAACCATCACCTTTGACCCTCATTCATTACGATATTGTAGCCTGAAAAGTAATCATCAGAACGATTATCATTTCAAACAACAAATTGATGTCACATGGATCTACTGATAATACGTATGGAATAGTTGTTGAATGACTATTGGAACTGACACGTGTAATGTACCTACAACGTACATAAATGGCATTTCCAGTAAATTCACTCATGCTTGGAAAATATTATCTTGATAACATCTAAAATTCGGTAAAGTTAAGAAACTATCTATATAAGTCATCTAATATGACACGATCTAAAATTGGAAAAAATGATAAATACTATAATGTTTGTATGGTAAGGAACGAGAAATCTATATCATAGACCATGCTACACAAAGGACTCATGTGATATATAGGTCTATATCATAAAAGGGTGTACATAGAGAGCATGCAAGTAGTAATTAGTACATTCCAAAGGAGTCTAGCTAGCAGGATTATTTACTATAGTAAATGTCATATTAATGTAAAATATATTTACCCAAATTTCAGTCAGGGCGACACAAACACACTTCATACGAACAAAACTCAAAAGATTTATGCCTTGATAAGCATCTTGACAGCTTTCTCTTTATTTACTTTTCTTTGTTATATTGTTATTTAACAGGACAGGGTGACTAAAGGTTAACTACTTTAAAGGACATTGGATGTATAGGAAAATCAGTATATTAATAACTGAAGTCTAATAAAGTAAATAGTACATAACTATCGTAGACTATTGATTGTGTTATAACAATAACTTAGAAGAAACTCAATATCAATTACAACTTAATACATAATAGGTACAGTTGGGTCGGAATGATCTAAGTTAGTACTATTTATTTTATTAAAAGTATTTATTATATGTACTAAAAGAACAACATACGTTTTTAAAACATTTATTTTCCTTCCACATTGGTCATTATCTTCTTTCTAAATCAGATCACAATGTAATCTATAGGTAGTATTCATAGAGTAAAATTGTTACCTAACTACATAATTTTTACAATTATTTACCAAGTATGCAGGAAGTAACAATAAAATTTATTTTGATAATCATCCCTCCATTTTTCATTAAAGTCTATCTTTCAGATGGACGACATAACTCTCATTTCTTTATTTTCCTTATTTCATATTTTAATCTACATTAAAAAGACTTAAACGGTCATCAAAAAGTCGTACATAAATCTTCACTTCTATACATAATCCTAATTTCAATATTTGCCACGTAATTTTTGGCTTTAGAATTCTTATTTACGATTTTATATTCTGGCAGTGTTAATTTAATACATTTTGAATACCTAATTAACAAAGTAAAACCAAATTACGTGAATAGTGCTTAAAAACGAAGTTGTCATCTGATAATGACGAATTATTGACGTTATTTTTAATTATAATTTCAACATTATTTATCTATCTGAATACTTTTTATTGTAGAAATCTACTAACAGTCGATAGTATGAGTATAATTTACAAAATCTTGATAATGTGGTTAAAATCCAATCCAATAACCCTTTTGTTGTTTGATAACGTTTAAGATGTCAAAAGGTAGTTTGAAAACGAAAGCAAAGCTTTGGAAATAATCTTTTAAAACTGTCGGTAGCGTTGACGATCTAATGACAGTAGTATTTATGAAAATTTCGGAACCATAACTTTCAGTTACATCTTAAGATAAAATTAACATTTTAGTTATTTACATAGTAACAAACTGCTTTATCACAACGAATATTTTTTCCTACTTAACAACAGTCGTCATTTGGACTTAAATAACTTTCCCGTCTATTATTCATTTTTTAAATAAAATATAGTATTAGCACTGTAGATAAAAGTTCCATTTTATTGTGAGACCATGTGAAATGACTTGGACATCCATTTGGGTTACCTAGAAAATATTTTATCATGATAATCATACAGCGGATAGATAAAGCACATCAATGTACTACAGTCTTTAATTTTAAAATTATAAGAAGCAAAATATAACTTACCATTAATGAAATTAACACCAACATAATATAAATTCGTTTTTTATAAACTATTAAAAGCCAATTGGAAATAATATTCAAATTACAAAACGAAAGCATTATTTGGTTACAAAACATAAGGTAAAAAGACATGCCACACAATACAAAACTCTCAAACATCACAATATTTTGCACAATTGGTTATTATCTAATATTTATGAATATTATTTGTACCTAAATGTCATGTTATTTTTGTAAAGGCAAGATTTGACAGTGTAAAAGCGTAAAAATAATGATACAACAAAATGCAATGAAAAACTAAAGAAGATAATAAATAAAACATGTTCAGGTTAACGACTGTTGTACTTACAAAAAGCAAAATGATTCACTGGTATGAATAGAAAATAACAGCATGATACTCTAAGAGCACAAAATAAAACTGAAACACTGCACTGTTCGTAATGTCATAGTCACAAAAACAAACGCAAAACAACAGCTGCGAAAAGAATGTGAACACAAGAGGTAATGGCGTGTGAAGAGTCTGTAGGCATTTCCGACGCTGTTGTGTAAACATCATAGAATCCAGCTTGAAGAGGAACTTCGTTACTTTCTTGATTGTACTCACCAAGGGCAGTTTGGATGTAAAGCTGGGCAGGTTGAGAAAATCCAAGAATGTTGTGGGCTCGGAGGTGGATGCGGTAGCGGGTATCGGGATGGAGGGCTCGGATCTCATAGCTTATGGATTCCGATGATTTTAGTTCCTCCTTAATACATTGAGATTCTGCAGCCACTCGCCATTCACCGCTTACTTTTAAGACCTGGAAAATGTTTATAGTAAGAATGAAACGAAATGTCTAGTCAATTTAGGTTATGATATTATGGTAATAAAGACTACTTACAGGACAATAAGTGATGTCATACATATCGATGGGCTCGCCGTTGTGAGCAGGCACTCGCCATTTCAGTTCGTATCTGTCAGCGTATTTACCATGGATAAGTGATTCAGAACTAAGATTTTCTCTCCATTTTGGTTGTTCGGGTGGTGACCTAAAAACATTTCAAACAGTCACACAAATATACGAACACAAAATGTTGGTTTAGATATTGGTTTTGTGATATTAATCTTTACAACGAACCTTCTTGGCATGATAACAGTGATAGGAGCACCCCAACTACCGGGACCAACTTGATTGACGGCCGCAAACCTAAAGTCATACGTGAACATTGGCTGCAAATCTTCAACTATATACGGTGAATTAGCAGACCACGTTCTATTCCTTGCAAGATTCCAGTCGAAATTTGTATTTTCCTTAAATTGTGTTGTATAAGCAAGGATAGGCGGACCCATATCTTCAGCTGGTCCAACAATTCCAAAAGATACAGATGTTGCCGTTATAACTTCTTGCTTAGCCTATAAAAACAAAATTGTTTATTTTTTATGAAACTGATACACAATACGACTGAACTTTATTTGTAAGTTCTAGATAGATAGATGCTTACATATAAATTAACTTACCTGAACGACAGGCCCCGGAGGAAAAGCTTCTCTAAATTGAATGATATGTTCAGCTTCTCCAAGTAAATTTGTGGCAATGCATTTATAAATTCCATAAAGTGCCCTATCGACAGGGATAATTTGGACAATGCTGACTGGCCCTGAACCATAAATTCTGATATGTGGAGATTCTACCAAGTCCAAGTCACGGAACCTATAAATATTTACACACATAGTTAGGATAATACACACAAAATAATCAAAGAAATGAATAGATATTTATTGCATTATAAATTAAAATAGTCTATGGTATAAAACGAACATGGTATTTTTTTTGTCCAAAGAGGCAATCTCAGCACAAGACTGTGTATTAACAGTTTAGTATTTCTTCAAAATACATTATAAAATAAGAGAGACCTAGAATTTTGTTACGAATAATTTATATTCTTTACTCACTTCCATTTGATTGTTGCATTGGGGATACTCTCAGCAATACATGTTAAATTAACAGGTTGTCCATTCCAGCTCCAAATAGGTATAGTAGGCATGTTCTCGAAAGAAGGTCGGAATTGTACGGTTAACAGTCCATTCTTCCTAGCTTCACCACCTGTATGTATATTCACAAATTAATATATCTCAAGGCACACTCCATAAGTACTAATATATCACATATACCTAAGATAATAATTTTACAAATTCCTACCGTCATTCTCAGCAATACATTCATAAAGACCATCATCAGTTCTATTTAATCTTGAAATTGTGATCACTCCAGTTGACTGCATTTGGTCACCAGTTTGACGCGTGGTCGTTTCAATATGAATCCTGCAAGATACAAGTTGTATTTGTTAGTTACGAGTAAAATAACTCTGGGTCTTAAAATGACCATATTATGGTTGGCTTTGAACAAAAATATGATATTAGCTACATATTGATAATAAACTACTAAAAATAATAACGGATCATATGACATTATTGGGCTATAAAATAAACCTAAAATATAAAAGATTTAATTATACAAGCATAAGCAGCACCTAGAATTTGGAAATAAGATAAAAGTAATATTCTATTACATATTTGCTCTCGGACTAATATATGTATATAATAAGTGGAGGAGAATCAATTTGGGAATGTATACATTTTAATACAGTTAGAATCTGTATCTACGCGTTGAGTTTCAAGGGTTTGTAATTTTAAGCAGATTTAATTTTAGGTTAAGATCAAAGATTAGTACATTATTATTAGATTTGTTATCCAGTATACAACGGGCCAATGCAAAATGTCAAGAGGAAATAAAACCTATCTGGTCAAAACATAACTTTTTAGAAACTACACCCTACCTTTTAAGTCAATGATTTGTATTTTTATAGCAAGAAACTATTTTACAAAATTATGCTGCAAACATGTACTTTACTGGCGATAAGCTAGCCTTTGACCACAATCTCACTGGATGGTAAGTGATGCAGTGGTTGCAGGTGGTAGATATGTATAGCCTAGAATGGGAAATTGGCCCGGGAGACCGGCCGTAACACACCGTTCGGTACTTGGCTACAGAAGAACAGTTATGATGCAGCATTTTTTATAGGATTTAAAATTAAATTATTCGATTATAAAATAACAAAGTAAAGAAATTGCTTCGAGATCACCAGGCCAGGTACGAGATAACAGAAATGCCACGATACTCTCCATAATTGAAAACGAATCTCGACGCGTTTCGAAGAAGATGTTGGAGGCGCACTTAACATAACGTCAGAATCTGAATATACACAATTATTATACAACTATTTATTACCTTCCATCATCATTTGGCCCATTTAGGAATCGTTCGCCATTGGGTGATCTTCGAAAACTAATTCTTGGTGCAGGTCTTCCACTAGCCTTACATTCAAGTTTTCCTTCTTGTTGTTCAGGTGCGGTAGTGTTAAAGAGCTCGAATATCTTTGGCTTCACCAATACTTCAACTTCAATTTCAGTCTCGTTCTGGCCAGCTTGGTTCACCGCATTGCATATGTATTTTCCATAATCTCCAGCTTCGACGCGATCGAACGAAAGCTGACCAGTAATATCGTTTACACTAAATCGTGACGTCATTGCCAGGTTCTAAAACAACCAATATTTATTAATAACCAAAACAATTCATATTAGTTCATTTATTCTTTTGCACGAATAAGTGTTCAAGGAGGACCCAATAATGATATTATGTGTGGGTAAAATACTAAACTTATATTTTTACAATAATAAGAGTAGGTACTGATTTGTTTAATTTTTAGAGACATCTGATAGTCTCTTTTTGAAACAAGATTTAGGCTCATCCTGAGAATTCATAAAAAAAAATCTAAATAACAAGACAGTCCAAGAAATCATCATGTCTATAACTGTATTATTTTCAATTAGGAATATATGAAGTTTCATGCAAAAATAACACAGGAGATTGAGTTTGTGCTGACGCTATCAAAATCAAGATTAATATTCGATTAAAAGTTTTACCTCGCGCGTTGATGCTTTAATCCAAGTATATGTTGGCGGGGGCTTCCCTCGAGCTTTGCAAGTAATTGCAGCAGAATCTCCCTCTTTGATGACTACTCTTGTCTCACGTTCTTCCATTTCTGGTGCCGTGTAAACCTGAATATACGATAAATTATATTTAATATTTAACAAACACAACAATTTTGTACATACCCTGACACCTAATCCACGTTATTACCTAAAAATATTGAATTGCTTGAATTTATTCGTTTCTTTTTGTTAAACGAGTAATATGTTATTTACCTCAAGTTTGATATTTCTTTCAGCAAGTTCACCAGTTTGCATCACGACGGCTCTGCAGGTGTAGGTACCATCATCACTTTCTTCTACATTCTTAATCATCAACCCGTTTGCGTGGATCACATATCTGTCTCCAGTAGCGATCTAGAAGAGAAAAAACAAGATAAAATAATTTATCTACTGATTCATATTTTATAAGTGTGAAATATGAATCAGTAGATATAGTGTGAAATAAAGAAAAAAACTACTTACAGGGGTACCTTCTTTGAACCAATCAACTGATGGTGCTGGTTCAGCGGTGATTTCACACATAACCTTGAAATCTTTCCCTTTTGTGGCGTATTGATTCTCATTAGCATTAGTCCATGTGATAGCAACTAAAAAAATAAAATGTTAAGGTTAAAAATGAATTGCAAAATATTAAGTCTTCAGTAATAGCATAAAATTTTTACTTTTATAATAAACATTTCGAAGTTTTAAACTGTCAAATAAAGTTGTATTGAAAAGGAAATTTAAAACCAACACCTCCAGGCATCCCGAAAAGTAAAGTTTAAAAGATTTCTTTGAGCCATTCATTAGACATTAATTGAGACATTAATCTTCAGCTATTCTTTCATTCTTTAGCATCATTGGTGCTGGTGTATATTCTATTATCTGATCGTTATATAATTAAGTCATTTTCATAACCAATTTATGAACTTGTATATCAATTCATTCAATTGAATCAGTTTGATACTCGTACATACATTATGTGTTACGGCATGCAATATGTAAAAAAATCTTTCGAGTCATTAACAATAACTTACTGAAGGTATCCATAATGACGCTGGCACTAAGAGGCATGTTCGTGTAGGTTGCAACACACGTGTAGTTTCCGGCCATAGCTGGTGTGATTGAAGATATGTACAGGAGTTGCAGTTGTTTTGCTGGCATCGGTTCTGTGTAGATTTCAGGCCGTGTTCCAGCTCTGTACAGAGAAACAGGAGAATCATAACGGCTTAAGCGTACGGTAGCAAAGCATCATTTACTCTACTTCTACAGTTGGACTAGCATTAGACGATAGGTGATTACAGTCATGTAAGATGTAATCTAGTGGCATTCACAATTGGATTTATATGATTTAGAAAATATTAATCCAGGGTAGGGTTTTTTTTTAATGCCTGATAGGTTAGCCGTTAACCACTATCTCCCTGATGGTAAGTGATGATGTAGTCGAAGATGTTGTTCAGGCTAACCTAGAAGTACTGGCTCAAGGACAGCTGCCGGAACACACCGTTAGGTGCTTGGCAACCGAATTTTCTACTTGAGGGTGGTAGCTAGCCAGGCGGGCATTCGCATAACGCCCTACCACCACGCTATAACGACTGCCATCCTAAGACGACAACCGGGACCGACGGCTTAACGTGCCCTCCGAAGCACGGAAACGCTCAGTAGTAATGTCACTAGCGGTCACCCATCTAACTCAAGACCGCGGGCGACGTTGCTTAACTTTGAAATATAAAAGGAAAGCATATTTATTTTATTTAGGTTTATTTTATTTATGATTAATTATTATTGTTGGAGTAGATTCTCAGTTTCATAGTAATTAACGCTATGTAGCCAGTATTTTATTTTTTTCTTACATGATGATTTTACACACCATAGAATATTAAGTTGCCTTTGCACCTTATTATATAAATATGTGCAACGAAATAATGTCGCTCTCTTAGCAAATTTAGTGTTAAATTTGGGAGTATTCCATGTCATGCGGCGCATAGATCTTTCTGAATTCACGCGTCTAAATTTTGGCGACGACTCCGCGCAATATAACTTACTTCATAAAGGGTATCGGATCGGGTATGCCCAAAACCTAGATTGGCAATCTCGACGAATACGCGCGAGTCCAGCTGGTTATTAAACCACTAAAATACCTCATCTTCACGAAAACTTTTACCCTAAAATATTATATTATTGTTATGTATAAAAAAAAGAACCGATCGTAGTTTCTTTCAATCGTCGTAGTCAAAATTTATATCAATACAGTAATTCTTATTTATTATTAAGGTAAAATCAGATACGTTAACTTATTAAAAATTTAATGGAAGTTTTGAGAAATTACTATTTTAGCATTTTTTCAACATAGTTATATATTAACTCTGTTAAATTCATGATTTAAATATATTATTTCATAATCATATTTTTAAATATTTTTTATTTGTAATACTCACGCAGCTTCATTGATGACGAAACCCTTAGGGTCCTTCCATTGCGGCTGCGTGACCAGCGCTGGATCTGGAGCGTCAGCCTGACATGTCAGCACTACTGACTTCCCGACGGCTACTGTCTGCTGCTTCTGGTTCGGGAATATCCTCAGGTTCTGTGCTGAGCATCCTATAAAGAAAGAAATAAAAAACATTAGATTGATGAACGTATTAAGTTAATAAGATAGTTCGTTTGATTTTGTCTGTATAATTTGATGCCAATTTTATACTATTTCATGTGGGATCCTTATTCCGTTATTTTTAGCGTTCCTTAATGCAGTTTGGAATTTTATTAATGAGAACAGTTGTCTGTCTGTTCGTATATCACGGAATCAGATACAAACAAATTAAAATAAGTAGTGTAGAACGTTAACCCAAAAACAATTATTGGACTTCAAATTTAATTGGCACCAATGCGAGAGGAGTAAATGCAAAACTTGCAATATTCGTCGAAAAATACTCTGATGGGACAAATACAGACGATTTTGTACGCAAATTGTGTTGCAGAACTTACAGAACGATAATGTAGCACTACTGTACGTAATAGATAAAAAGTAATTTAACAGGATATTGTTGGAAACGAAAATGTTGTTCGACAGTACGTAGTTAGTGTTTTTTTAACTTTGATAGCATATGGAAAGGTAATAAATTTAATAGCATTCAAATTTTCCGAGTTCTAAGCACTGCACTGCCAATATTCCCAATTTTCCAATTGCCAATTTTGAAGCAGTGGTGGCTCAGTGGCATTGGCTATGGACTGCCGCGCAGCAGGTTCATGGTTCGAATGCCGCCCAGAGCTTGAGCTTCACCGCATGGTGGAAGGGCATTTTGCGAATGCCCGCCTGGCTAGCGACCACCCTCAAGTAGAAAATCTGTCGCCAAGCACCTAACAGTGTGTGTGTGTGTGTTCCGGCAGCAGTCCTTGAGAGTCAGTAAAATTACAGGCACTTGAGACCTAACAACTGTACGTCTCATGTGACGGGCGCAGTGCATTTTGTCGTTGACGAAATGCGTCTGTTATAGGCAGAAGTTAGTCCACTTAACATCAGGTGGGGCTCGGGCTTGTTCCGTCACAATAACATAAAAAACACACACACACTTCTTAGAAGTTTGGCGAATTGACATTTATCAGTTTAACAAATTACAGAAAGAGGGCATTTAAAGTTAATAGCATAAAACAGTAGGTAGCCAGTACTATACTTCTTAAACATATTGTGGGAAAAAGTACATAAGACCTACTATCAGCGAACGCTGCCAACGATACTCATTAACGGAGTTTACCACAATTTATTCGCTGGCACGTGATGCCTCCTCTTTTAACACAGTTACTGTACTCTGTAACTTCTGTTCCTTATACTAGTTTACTTAGCACGTTTCAGTGTCGATGAATAACATTTTTAGTGAACTTTGTCTCTCAAGTGCTTTAGACAGAAATAAGTTGTTTATAAAGGCACCTAAAACTTCAAAGGATAATTAAACGCACGATACTTTCTAGGTCTATCATATTAAGATATTGCTGTGCATATGCTAGGAAGAACAGGATATCGTTTGATTGCTCATCAGCCATTAGAGAAGACTGATTAATATAAAATAAAAATTGCAGTTATTGCAATTGATATTTAATTGTTATTAAGTAGTACTTAATATAGTAATTAAAAAGTTTCATTCGGGTATATTTATAACTATTATTATCCAGACTGCAAAGTATTTAAATACTCACAAAGATAAAATCTTTCTATAGGTATTTATAGTAATATTATAATGAGAATATATTTGTATACATCAAATAAACTTCAAAACTACTAATAAATTTAAAAAATATTTAACAGTAGTATCCTACATTATCTCTGATGAATAAAAGCTATAGCATATTTTCATATACTTAGGGATCCGTATGAAAATTTCAATAATGTATAATGTGTGATAATAATACCAAAAGAATCGTTATATCGCGTACGCTGCGGAAATTGTTGACAATGAAGCAAAATAATGTTCTACAATTTTATAGAAGACATCAATATCTACAAAAAAGTATGCAATGTACTACTAACGTAAGTAAGCAATACCATATGTCTAACTATTAGAGTTATGTCACAAGGACAACTTTGTATGTTTTTCAATAAATTTTTTTTGTTAAAACCCGTGCAAGGCCAGGGCTGGCCGCTAGTACAATATATAACTCCGGCGCTGGTGATCATGACATCCCACTTCGACACACGAAACTGTCTTCAGTGTGCAAAAGACAGTGCTTATGACTAATTTCGGTGTCAAGTTAAAAATCATGAGTTTTCAAGCAGTATTGAAAAGTTCACTTGGAAACTATCGCGAGTTTTATCCATCTTAACTTATTAGGAACCGGCTAGGACCCGCGTTATATTTACCGGAAAGATTTCGACCAGTTTCGGGTTTTGAAGTCCTTCGTATGGGAGTCACGACGAATCTTTCCGGTAAATATAACGCGGGTTCTAGCCGGTTTTTAATAAGTTTTTAGTAGCAGTAGAACTAGTGTTTTTTTTCGTTCTCCATATCTATGAAGCGCTTGTAGCGAAGTTTACTTAGCTGTTCTCAACCGATCAGCAAAGTTAAGCAACGTCGCGCGCGGTCATGAGTTGGATGGTTGACCGCTAGTGACATTACTACTGAGCGTTTCCGTGCTTCGGAGGGCACGTTAAGCCGTCGGTCCCGGTAGCATTTTGCGAATCTCGCCTAACTAGCTACCACTCTCAAGTAGAAAATCTGTCGCCAAGCACCTAGCAGTATTTCCGGCAGCAGTCCTTAAGAGTCAGAAAAATTACAGGCACATGAAACTAAACAACTATATGTCTCAGTTTGACGGGCGCAATGCAATTCGTCACGTGACGAAATGGATCTGTTATAGGCTGTTATAGGAGGTTAACGTTTAACACCAGATGGACTCGTGCTTGTTACATCCTATAGCAAAAAAATATGTGTACTAGATATTCTCGTACTTTACTCGTATGTATGCGTCTCGGGTATCACGAACCCTGCTTTTTATAACGAGGTGTGCCTGCATGAATGCGCTAGGAGCACTTATGAAGATCCTTTAAGTTACAAAGATAGCTCGAAGGCATAATACCGGTGCCAGGGAGAGAACCTGCGCTTTACTCTGAATGGCTGTACGATCCATTTTGAACTTTAACGTGAAGAATATAAGAATTATCAATACGCATGTTGTGTTGTGATAGTCATGTTTGACTTGGTGAATTATGCTATAGGAAGATGTTGAATTTTATTCCTATGTATCAAAAAATCTTTGACTCGAATGTGAAACACTCAAAAAACAACAGGTCCGTCTTGATTATTATGACCACAGTTTCAGATATTCTGACGAGAAGCAGTAGTGTGCAAACACTACGAGTTATCGAAATTATTGGGCGAACGAGAAATAAAAACTAACATCTCGGAGTAGAGATGAGTGCAGTGCAGAGTCAAGCATGACGAGAACGGTGACACGGCAACTGCAATAGACAGGCGTGAAGATGTGACTTGAGTAAATTTTATATGTTAAGAAGGCACACGAGATTAACAATTATATGTCCCAGGGTGACAAGCGCAGAGGTCCACCTGGTGATAAGCGGTCACCAATGCCTATAACTGAGGCAGTCCTTTAAAAGCGCCCATCAGCCTGAGACAAAAAGTTGTTAAGCTGCTTCCCTGACTACAGCTCGAATGTCACACTAAAAAGATGATAGTTACCGTAGTAATCATAGCTTCTCTAGCTTTTTTAGCCCATAGTTAAGCTTAAAATAATCTCACCTGATGGTAAGTTAAGAACTGGGATGGCATCTGGTCCTGACAACTGCTGAAACACACCAGTTTTCTACTTGAGGGTGGTACTTAGCCAGGCGGGCATTTGCAAGATGCCCTACCACCGTGCAATAATGACTGCCATCCTAACACAATAACCTGGACTGAGGGCGACGGCTCAACGTGCACTCCGAAGCAATGCCACTAACGGTCACCTATTCAAGCAATGACCAAAACTACGCTACAAGCGCTTAAATGTTAGGAATATCAAATAAGTTGTTATATAATAATAAACTGTTCCTTTTATTTCATATTCCTTTGTATTTCGCTCATTTGAATCTCAACGCCTATTAGATACGAAATTAATTAAAACTTCGTTCTTCATACATTAATTCCCAAGTTGTTCCTAATTGTTTCAGTCGAAATTAATTCTCAGCTCTTGTTTGAATGATTTTTGGTACGTTAATTGTGGTTGGTGATATATTTCAAAGAAAATTAATGTTAATATTATATGTTTTTTTTTACTATTTTTAGTTTTTTACCGGTAAGACAGTTCTTTTAGATACGAAATGAGTCTATAGTTCTACCCTCAAAAAATAAAAAATAAAATACTTATGATGTCCAATAATATTTAATTATATTTTTGGTTACCGCACATTTTTAACCGACTTCCAAAAAAGGAGGAGGTTCTCAAATCGACTCGTATATTTTTTTAATGTATGACCACGCATATACATTTACTTTTTTTATGAACAGGGTATATATACCTTTGATATAGTCCCATATAAATTTCATCAAAATCGGTTACTAGTTACACTCAACTAACTGAACAATTTTTGACATAACTAGATGACTTGGTAGTTGCAAGTTTGGTCGCTGCGCTGGTGACCAAATTGTGTAATTGTAGGTGAGTAAAATCGTTCGTTGAACCAGTAATAATCACAAAAAAAAAAATTTTTTTTTTAAAAGATGGTACTGACTTTAACGCTGAAACGTATGAATTAACTTGTTGAAGTCGGACCATCAAAATGTGATCTCAGAGTATTTTTAATCAGCATGGGGCCGACTTTAAGTTCATACTTTTCAGCGTTAGAAGTTAGTTCCATTTTATGTTAATAAGTTTTAATAAGAACATTTCTATAAACTTATTCCCAGAAGAAAACCGTAAGAGTAGAGTTCGCGGAGCGCTTTCCATACAAACGCAGTTTCGTCATATTTTAAATACAAAGTGTTCAAACTCAGTGAAACTTTGCATGTATATCCTTGAGCCTAATATCTATGCTTCTAGTTTTCTAGATTTCCGTTAATTTGAGTATTTTCAATAATAAATCAAAAAATCTTTTTGTAAAGGAATGTTATTTTGATATTTAGGGATATAATAAATAGTAAATCGAAAAACTGGTACACCAGAAGCATAGATAGGCTCAGCTATACGCAAACAAAATTTCACCGAGTTTGAACACTTGGTATTTAAAATATCACGAAACTACGTTTGTATAGAAAGTAAGTGGAAAGCGCTCCGTGCACTCTACTCTAAAGTTACTTTTACTATGATCATTATTGCAAAGATGTAGATACCACAAGAAACATTTTCATGGGGCATAATTTTCAGCGAAGCGCCGCTATTTTAATGTATCCCGGTGCTGAGATGCGCTATGTATGGCTTCTTTGTAGTCTCTCGGCACATAAGAATTTTTTACGAAGTTTTTAAGTATTCAGAGCACGTGTCCCAGACCCTTCGGTTATCCTCGAGTTTTCCCCAACCAACTGCGCTGCATTTTTACGACATTAGACCTTACTTACAATGGCCGCGGCGCGAATACTGTTCTTCAAGTCGGAAACAAGTTCACCTAAATCAGAACCTTTTGCAAGTATTATGATGAGCCTTTATATTTTTTTTATTTATGAGAGTTAAAGTCCCGTTGGATGTCATATTATTCCTTAACGTTAAGGTTAATTTATCTGTCCAAGATATCGTTTTAAATTGTATTGGGTCTTTACTTATTATCTTTAATTTGGTAGAATATGAAAGCCACTTGGTAATGAACGATTAAAGTTTTTCTTCTATGCCAAAACTTAAATGTTCTTTTAGAACATTTTAATATAGTTTTCCATTGAAATCTCATCAGTGTTTATGCAATTCGATTAGTTAAACAAAAATCACACATGTAACAGTTTTATTTTCACGTTAGAAACTGTTATTTTTACAAGCACTCGTAAAATTTTAATAAGGGAGTTTGTGTATTGAATTTTTCCACGGAAATCGAATGTATTTTGAAACGTTTGTAGTTATTTATATCTATACTTCTATAAAATATTATAAAGAGGAAAGATTTGTATTTTTGTATGAACGAATAAACTTATAAACTACTGGAAAATTCTTTCAATATTAGAATCCAACACTATCTCTGATGAAAATGGCTGTAGAATATTTTCAAAAAATTAGGAATCTGTATGACAACTTCGATAATGTAACCCAAAGTGTGGAAACAATGCCAAAAAAATTGTTATATCGCGCACGCTGCATAAATTGTTGACACTTTTTGTTAAATATTAATTATAGGGCAAAGCTGGCGCAGGCTGCTAGTGAATCATAAAACAAGATGGGTTTGAGGAAATTGCTTGTAACAGTCTGTGTAAACTTATTTGCTTCGCAGGCATTAACGCAATAGTATAACTGACATTATATTGTTATAATGAATAGATTCAGGCTTTTTTTTTGGCTTTGCGGAAATCAATCCTACAAATATTATAAACGCGAAAGATTTTAATCATCTGTAATCGCTCGTGACACCAGTTTACACAAACATGACTTGTTTAACTACTTTAATTCAAACTTAAGTTGCAACGTACAACTTCACGAATAGCAAATGCACAAACAATACGACACCAGTTTCAAATTAAAAAAAATAAAGTCGAGTAAATTGAATTATTATTTCTCATACCTATTATCATTCTAATGCATATAAATAGGGTCGCTGTCGTACAAACGCATTTAAATAACAACGACTCCATTACACCTAACCCCCAAGAGATCCATTTCACAAAGAACAGTACACCTGAGAAGTATTACAAATACCGCATCAAAAGCTTATAGAGTGAGTTTTACAGTGTCACACTTACTAGCAGTATGAACACTTCAACACTGTGCAAGCCAATCACATGAAGAATGCTACAAATATGTTTGTAACTAATCTAGCTTCTGTTAAACTGATACGTGAAAAATTTTTGGTACTGCATCATGATGTCTGTGGATATCCGGGTATGATTGTCGCATGAGCTAAATTTTGTGCTATAAACACTTTTGTAAATAAGCTAAAAATATTTTTTATTGTATGTACGATAAGTCAATGGCAGTTTGTAGGTACTCGACAAAACACTGGACAATATACAGGGTTATTGGTAAAATGCTAACAACCTCTTAGGGTTGACTTCTGCTAGTCCTAAGAAACATTTAGCTTACAGAAGAGTTACTTTAATTTATTTATTTTACCTTAATAAATAAACGTCATGGCATAGGCTAAATACTAGCTATTGTTAAAGAGGTGTGTACTTAAGCATTCTGGTTACAATTCCACCAAAACAACAATATATATTTGCTTCTAAATATGATTATAAGCACTTTCGCGTGCTAAGCTAAAATTTGCAAATTTTTACAGCACAGACTTTATTCTAGAGTAAAACTGAAGGACGTCAACTTGATTCTCACACAAGAAGAGAAATTTAGTGCTCTGAAAATTTCAAAATGACATCAGTATACTTTGCATACTGCGTGTAATTTTTAATACCTTCCAGGCACCGAATTTCATCAACTGCGTAGCAGAAGGGGAATACGCCGTCGAGGGGACAAGTGAAATAACCGACTGCGGATTAAAGGGTTTGCCAAAATTTGTATGCTTCATAGTCACGTCCTGGAGCGGTTTTGTATTACCAATTAAGTTTATTTAATATAACAAGTTGCTCAGACAGATTCAAAATGAAACTCGTTAATAATAGGTTGACTAGTTTCAAAACGCGCAAAGGAAATTATTCAAACTTATCTTTGGAAAGTTGAGTTCGTTAATTAAGTACTAGTGGTGGTTATTAATGAGTAAACAAGGAAAGCTTGAACATTAATAAAAAGTTTGTACATAGACGCGAATACTGGAATAAAAACCCAGCCTTTCATGAACTGAGTAGATTATTGTTTTTGATCACCGGTAGATACTTCTGTCTTACCCAAATATAATGTTACATTGTTGTCACATACTACTGTTGGAGTATTTAAATGAAATATCTATAGAAATTAGTATTTTACTTTCTCAACACACTACTAAGTTATAGCAGGTCTGAATTCTGGCCGCACTTAGGTACTTAGCTATACACTTAGATATACTTACCTGCCGATATACCCATCGGCGTATCCGACCGGACGGTATTATTCTACTGAGCGTGCCGTGTTAGAAGATATCAGAACTATGCGTGGCTATTCGATATAAAGAGAGACGATTTGTAGGTGAATATAAATATTGGATCCTTCGTGCTTTGCAAGCTGATGTGCACTATATTGCTTCTTAGCTAGAGTCGATTATTTATTGGATTATGACTTTGTAGAATGGTGGTTATAGACGACAGATTTTCTACTTGAGAGTAGGGAGCCAACGAACATTCATATAATGCCCATCACCATGCAGTTAATCTCAAGCCCGCGGAAGGATTTGATCCATGGTAGCACTTATACGCCGAAAGTGTAAAGTTAACATATTTTAACATTTTATTTAGGTAAGACAGAAGATCAAGTGTGACAAGTACAGTAAACAAAAGAAGTAAAACTGTAAGAAAGAGAAAAATCTATGAGTAATAAGCATTAATCACAATTTGGAATTTACTGAAATAGTATCAAAAATAGTACATGGTAGGTACTAGCGATTTCTAGGGATTATAATGAGGCATAGGAAACAAGTACGGTATGAGCTTATGACACAACTTATCAGATAAATAAGGGTTCCTTTGAATAATACGCCGAATTTACGAATATAGAATAAAGGCATTTTGTGTTCAAAATTGTTGACTAAGTAAACTTTATCAGCTTAGACAGAAGATCTCCAAAATACGATTCCGTATTTAATTAAATCGATACATATCTAAGCTAAGCTGATAGGGCAGTTTCTCTGGTTGTTGTTTATTAGAATACTAGCACAATATATACTTCTTCGTTATTTACAATTTTTTCAAAACTCAATATAAGATATTAGTATAGACAGAATATTTTTAAAATATGTGTGAAGATTCCTAGCTAAACCTAAAAGAACACGATTGGTTTGTAAAAATGTATGTGACGTTTTGTGGCTGTATCCGATTCTCAGCCCCCAACAACTGCCCAATTTCACCTTTGACTTTAACAATACGCAAATAACATAGGGCGATGTGAAACGAGCCGGAACAGTTTCAGGTCTACTGGAGACCTTTGCCCATTCCCATTGGAAATCAAGTTCAAGACCGCTGCCATTGTTCAAAACCACTGAATTGGTATGATCAAACAGAGGTACTGAGATACGCCCTTTTACGTTAGGACTAATGTTTAGTATATGCCTTTTACATAAATTGATAAAGTGAGTGTTTTTGTCTGAAATAATTTGGATGAAAGTTTTTTTTTCCAAAGAAATACTTAGTTTCCGAAGATTATCTGATACAACCAAATTACACATAAATAAGGCGAAAAAGCACATCTCTGGTTAACAAATACTAAGTACTTTATAATGACTTGAGTTACTGCATGGACAGTTACTTCCCCCTTAAAATCATCTAATATATAAAAAAATATACAAAAATATTCAAAAATGTTAATTAGATAATGTATATAATATTCTCTGAACTTGCGAATCACATGATAGTACAAAATCTCACCTATAATTAAAAATATGTTTGAATTCGGAATTTTTTGCTGAAGATATTAGTGTTTGAATACACTTTAATCGCAAACAGCTCTATTTGATATTTAGCTTAAGTGACTTTCCATTACCATGGATTCTCTGGCACAGTTTTATAAAATACACTACTAAAAATAAACCCATATAATAATAATTCTTATAAAAGTAATATTTATTTTACCTTGGTGAACTTTACTTTCTGTGTTATGTACTTAAGCAATAAATAAATAATTTGCTATATATTGCACTTAGTTGTCACTTTGACAGCTGTCATATAGTAAATCAGCACGAAAGCTGCATGACGTCATCTAACATCATCCGATTCGGCGATACAAAGAACTTCTCCATGTACATGACCGGTAATATAATAGTAATGTACAATGAAAAAGTAATTCCTTTCACGTTATTTGGTTCCGTACGAAGAATTTTTTTTCCTTGTACATTACAATGTACGAGTACTAAGTCACTTTTTTACGTCTATGGCTTGGCCTGTTATAGAATACTTATGTAGTAATTTACAATAACAGACAAAGGACGTCTGCATGCCCGCAGGCATGTAAAGGCGTAAGGGGCCTTGTGATTAATCGCTTAGGCATTATTTCCTAATTAAGCTCACCTTCCCCTTTGGATGCGTCGCTCAGGGGAACGTCGGCAAAGTCGCAACAAATACAAATGGCTGCGAAGTCGAGAAGAAAATCGAGAATCCGGTGAATTAACGGTAAACACAAATTAGGGAAGGTAATTTTGAGACGAATGTTGGAATGAATGTGATTGCTTCGTGAGGAACAGGGGTTGGTATGTTTCCGATTAAAGCTGCGAACCTGAGAATTAAGGATTGCGCTGTAGTGAATTTTATATATTTCCCAGGAGTTAAAAAAAATGAGGCCAAATATGAGGTCTAAATTTAAATAATGATAGGCAAGCGCCTACCATTATTTTCATCTCGTCATATCATTACTTTATAATCGTTTCACTTCCTTAAAATTTGACAAATATTTTAGGTTCAGCGTGTACCAAAATGAACTTGGTTAAGACTGAATTTGGCAAAGACTTGACCAATGTAATATTTATCAAAAACCAATCTACGACCTTGACATTTACAAAAAAGCATTTTATTTATGCCCATTTCATCATCTATCATTTTTCAAAACCTATCCGATTATGCTTTTACTTTTTTATACACAAATGACTTTCTTACCAATTTTCAAGAAAATCCAATCAGGACTTCACGATACTTTCGCCGTTAGACAAACGTTCATGTCAACAGAAGATTAATTTGGAATCACATCGCTCATTTAAAACTACAACGTGGCACGACGAAAATCTGGAATTTTGGGAAAACGACTTTGAGACTTTTTCATTCTTATAACTTATAAAGTAAAATATCTATAAAAAATATTTTAATGCCCATTTTAAATTTCACTAATAAACTATCAGTCTAACTGAAAATGTCATTGATTTATGCATATTTTTCCTACGAAATTTTAGTTTTAAAAAAAAAGTCCCAACATGTCACGTTATTCCTATAAAAATAATGAAGTTACTCACTGAACATGGGAGTATATCACGTTATAGGTAATAAAAATAAAGATATTTTAGAAAATGGTACAGAATAATAACACTGTGTTGAAATTATAAGAGTATTTATTAAAAAAATCAATTAGTTGAAGTGTAACTTACAAGTTTTATAATCAGTCTCAAACAAACTAATAATACAAAAATAAGTACATAGCGTCTTTTATACCTAAATTGAAATCTTAATTATCAGTCTAATCAATCATAGTGTCGTATACTACGAAATTTGTAACAAAACAAAGGTTCAGATTGGTTTCATAAAACATGTTTATAAATGCAGCTTATGTAAATAGTTTATGCTTAGGTAGGTACTTCTTTTACATTAACCATAATGACTTAGGTATATTGACTATTTGAAAAAATATATCAGATCTAGGAAATATCACAATCAATATTTGAGGAACAGAACTAAGAACTAATATTAATCTCACTTCCCTTAATTACAGTATCAGTCTCAAAATTAACTTTAGAAGTAGGTAGGTAATCTTATTTTAAAAATATGTATGATACTTATGATAAACATAAAATAAATGTCAAATTCTCAAACTCCAAAAAACAATAACAAAATTAAAAATATTATAAAAAAAATTAAAGTGATTCGAAAAATGCCCTATAATAGGACGGTATCATTTTCTTGTCAAGTAAATCTATAAGGTCACTTTTTTTTCTGTCAGCCAATCCTGGCTTTTTAGTATAAGCTCTTTTAACTTCTACGTCTATATCCTTCTTTCTTTTTATCACAACCGCTTTCTGAAATTCTGTTTCTTCATATGATGTTTTGAAATAAATAGCTCTTGGTTCAGACTTTTGAACCATGATAACTTTAAGACCTGCCAATTTAACAGATTTGTTGTTCTCATCTTTGTTGATAGCCAAATTCATTTGACTACAGACATCCTTCCAATCATAAATATCTGAATAACACATTTCTGTAACGTGAATAGGAGAGCTTTTTTTTCTAGAAGCCTTTATTGCAGCTATAAAGGCATCTGGAGTGTACATGGGTCCACTTCTCAATTGTCTTTTCACCTGCCTTTCAATTTGAGAATGTGCAGAATCACCTTCATTCTGCGTGTGTCCTTTAATCAGAAACTTATGTGTGATAGATTTTAATTCATTCATTGTCGGAGTAATTTCATTTGTTTTATTTTCAATATTCTTTGCCACGACGTCTTGACCAGCCTCATCCTGGATTGTGTTTGCATTTTCTTCCTGATCGCATATTAAATCCGCAACAATAGGATCTTCAGATGTAGCTATGAATTGGTCTGTAGAGCTGGAAATATAATTTTCTATGCTTGTACTATTTATTAAGTCTTGTGACAATTCGTTTAGAGGTACTGTAGTCAGTGTTGTCAAGCTGTAAGCTGCTTCAACATCTGAACTTTCTTCAATTACTTTGTTGACGGTGAAATTCGGGTCTCTAACTGTATCGTCGCTATCTTCGATAAAGGATTCCTCACCTGAGCTACTAGATGAGCTGGAGCTCCAAGAAGAATTACTACGCCGACGCTTTGCTGGGGTTTCCTCATCTAGATGATAATTTTTATTCGCCATTTCTACTAATCTTTTTGATCGTGACCCCATCTTGAAAGAAAAAATAAAGCTTTATTAGTAAAACATTATTATAAACAATGTGACAAAACGATGAATTTCTTAATTTAATAACAATATTTCAAAGATATACTGCGACATCCTGTTATAAACGAAGCGTGAATTTAAATAAGTATAACAGTAAATTGCATACAACGTGACATGCTAACACAAACCAATTTTATTTTTGTAATTTTCAAAGGAACAACGTGTTATTAAAGTGATAACCAAGTACGATCACTAGACTTTTTTATGCTAAAATGCGACATAACAAGCGTGACACATTATAGTATGAAATAAAATAAGTAGTAAAATAACTTACCCTTACTGCAAAAAGGTATCATGAAGGTTGTGACACGTTATTGTCTTAAACCGCGAGCAAGTACTCTCGCGCACTGCACTGTCACACTGAGGTGGCGCGGTGTGGAAATAAGCTTAGCTGCCGAACGGGACAGCGCTACATGGTGACATGCCCTCTCTTTTTCTTATACGTTCGTCAGTATTGGCTTAAATTATACCACGTTTTTGCGCTAAATAGATTCGAGTGCGGTGAATAAAATGGTGGTAATAACTAAAAACCGAGTTATACCACTGTGACACGTTGTAGTTTTAAATGAGCGACATGTTCAAATGACAATAATAAGGAATCGTTTGCACCGATCCAAACAAGAAGGTAATTTAAAAGTTAGTATGGCAGCATTCAGCACTATCTAAATCATTAAAGATTATATATTTTATCTTGATGAATCAACCAACCAACAAAAAAGATCGAGTTAGTGAAACGGAAGTATCATAAAAATATATCGCCACATAAATAAACAAATTAATATCACATTTATTATGCACCCTTACCAAAATACCGCAAAAGTAAACCCTATTTGTAATTGAATAACAGATATCAACATGTACAAACAAACCAATTACTCTGTCATACCGCATAGTGTAACAGAATTACTTTCACCACATTCACATGAAATATGTAGCACACAATCTGAGAGAAGTTTACCCCATTTGACATGTAACTCTTCTGAAAAGACAGTAATTGAGGGAAATGAGATGTATTACTCTTGCGGATTGTTTGGGAGGGATGGGGGAGACGATACGGAAAACCCCTAACTAAGTTAATATGAGCAACGATGACTCATATACTAGTTATTTCCAGACAAAGTATCATCTATGTTGTGAAACTTTTAATAGTCTGGGGTTTTAACATAAAAAAATACTAAAAATTAAGTGTAAGAACATTGAAAAAAAACCTTAAATGTTTATCTGACAATGTTACAAGATTCAAGATATTTATATCTAAAGAAACATGGAAAGTATACATTATACAAAAAATCATAGTATAATTAAACGATCATATGTAGAACGCATGTCCTTGCTTTTATTGGCATACATATATAAAAAAATATACATTACGGTAATTGAAAAAGAATATAATTTATGTAGCCAGAACCTATGTCAAATTGATTAATACAATCTTAATATATAAAATTCTCGTGTCACAGTTTTCGTTGCCATACTCCTCCGAAACGGCTTGACCGATTTTGATGAATTTTTTTGTGCTTATCCGTTATCTATGAGAATCGGCCAACATCTATTTTTCATCCCCCTAAATGTTAGGGGTAGTCCACCCCTAAATTTTATTTTTTATTTTTTAGACAAAATTTTTAATTTCTATTTTTTTATGATACAACATACAAAAATACATACAATCCTCAATTTTCACCCTTCTACGATCAACCCTTATATGGCAAAACAACGTTTGCCGGGTCAGCTAGTAAAGATATATAAAAAAAAGTACAGATAAAAATAAAGAAAAGTATGTCATACTTAGAGGCAATTCAAATTTATCATTCAGAAAGTCTATTACTTTGTGATAACACTTACACACTACTAATATATTTATGATATATGATATACTATATAGTTATATATAGTATGATATACTGTATATTTATGATATTGCATCATAAATATACACGTAAGCATAGTATGGTTATCTCTCGTCTATTATGACTTTTATTATAACTGAACATTAGACCAGATAATAAATAAGCCGGGAAAGTATGCCTTACAGAAGACGCAAGTACAGTTATACCATCCAAAATTCAACGAAGGGGGCAGGTGTTCCAATGCTTGGGATTAACATTAACGTTCCTTTAGCAGTTGAGAAAGGCATTACAACCGTTACAATAAATTTCCATCGTTGAAACCTTGCTAAAATCGCCGTTACAGGGGGTATAGCCATCCCCTGCGCTGGGCCGTCATTATCAGTTTAACGCAAGGGCTCTTTTCCTAAAAATGTATAAAAAGCTCATTCTCAAAAATCCAACGGAGCGTAGGGGCGTAACGAAGCGAAGCCCACTTAAAACAATAGCCAAATACGAGGGTCGGATGCTGCCACCTCTGCAGTACATCCTATACTTAACTGTTCAAGAGTTTCAAAACCACTCAATATGTGCTGAATTCGTAGAATTTTTATGGGGCGCATTTTGGACTCCTTTATTACGAGGGATATTTACAGCGGCGTCCCTAAGGCTTAATAAATTTGGGTAAAAATTTCAAATGCCCGCAACTGTTTGGCTGTGGCTTGCTGCAATTGAAAAGGGTGGTTTTGTTTTTGTGTAAAGTTTTGTTTCCGTCTAATCAACGTTTGTTTACTAGCCGACCCTCAACTCTAAGAATAGCTTGCGAATTGATCCAATTTTACCCTTGGTTCGACGGAAGTCCATTAATTACGATTTCTGCCGGTTCTTGTCGGCTAGGGCGTAAGGTTGCTCCTCAGTTTATTGCCCGCAAACAAACCGATCATTTCAACCCCGCATTTGTTTATTGCCACCCTTGAACTTTTCATCTCAAATTGACTTTATCATGAAATTTTAAACCCTTGAAAGTTTAGTAATGTTTTGATGTTGAAAATGATAGAAGGGTCCTGAACCTGTCTTTGATAGCCTGTCAAAAAGCTTAAAATTAATTGCCATCCTCCGAACGAAATTCCCAAAGATGATTGTAAAAATGTTCATACCATTTAAGAGTCAGCAAAATGCTAAAATAACCAACGAATCAGTTTATCAGTGAAAATACTTTGAAGCTGATTATATATATATATATATATATATATATATTATATATATATGTTGTATACATTTTATTTGTTACTGAATAATAAGAATGCGTTCATCTTGGCTTCTGAAACCAGAATAAGTTCTAAAGTAAGTGGTTTTACACGAATAAGCAGGACCATATGCAAATTTATTCTCTCGACATTCCATGAAAGCAAACAAGTAAGCAATAAAAGATCCGTTAGAATAATTCCACAAAAAAATTTTTAACGTAAGAGTTAACTAGCTACTACCCTCAGGTAGAAAATCTGTCGCCAAGCACCTAAAAGTGTGTCTCGACATTCCATGAAAGCAAACATGTAAGCCATAAAAAATCCGTTAGAATAATTCCAAAAAAATCTTTAACGTAAGTGTTAACTTGCTACTATCCTCAAGTAGAAAATCCGTCGCCAAACACCTAAAAGTGTGTTTCGGTAGCAGTCCTTGAGAGCCAGTTAAATTACAGGCACATGAGAATTAACAACTTTATATCTCAGGGTAACAGGAGCAGTGCAATTCGTCTAGGTACTTCTGACAAAATCCATCAATGAAATGAAAGATATTTATTCAACAAGCAATAAATAAATCAATATTGATGTGTTATATTATGTACGTAATAAATGTATACTATTAGCGGACTAACCTCTACCTATAACATCAGTATAGGCAGAGGTTATTCCGCTTCATATCAGGTAGGCTTCGTGCTTGTTTCGTCACAAACACGTTTCTTTCCTTCTTTATAAAAAAATACAGTCAACTACAACACACTAAAAATTCCCTATGAAGACCAAATGCCAGACAAATAGTCACAATCATCCACTTAAGCTATATCTAATTTAATATTGTGTAAGAGAAACGTTACTGGCGGCCAAAAATATTCCAGTTGGTATGTATGATCTCAGTTGAAATAACTATGACCAAGTTCTCGTCACCTACGCGCTAGTTACGTTCAATTGAAGACGGTATTTGCAGTGTTGAAACCGGTTGAACAAGTTCACTTGCCATTGAACTCTTTGAGTTATCTTTTCAATCAGAAACTAACACTATACATCTATTTAACACTAGCTGATATCAATTGATGTAATCAGCTCAAACATAACATTCATATAAATATGACTATTGTGTGGGGTAGCTCACAAAAAACTCAACATTGTCTCATAATTTTAATGAAACATTTCGGAAGGAATACTTAAGGGTGAACTGGCCGGTCCGTTCTCCATACAAACGCCGTAGGGTGATCACTCTCTTATTTGAAGATTTAGGTCCAAAACAAAGCATAATACCGATTGATCTCGTCATTATCTAGGCTTGTATGATGCCGAAATTTTAATAAGATAATTAACTTGAGAGTTATGAGCTTCGAAACATTTTCATATAACATTTCCGAGGCTCATAACTTTCAACTTAATTATCTTTTTAAAATTTCGGCATCATACAAGCCTAGATAATGACGAGGTCAATCGGTATTATGCTTAATTCTGGACCTAAAACCTCAAATAAGGGAGTGATCACCCTACGGCGTTTGTATGGAGAAGCGACCGGCCAGTTCAACCTTAAGAAGGCATTTTAGATTCACTGAGCTTGAAGTTGACTGTATTCAAGTAGCTCATCCACAAAAGTATAGCAAAATTGAGACGCTCGAAATTCCTTGACAAGGCAACATAATCCTACAAAAGGTGACATCAAGTACCATAAAAACGGGCTCAAAATGAGCTCCTTTTTATTCAAAACTCGATAGAACGCTGTTGTGGACGCAAAGAAGCGTTTACTCTAAGCCGTCGACGTGAAATTGCTTGAGAATTTTCATCTTACCTCAAACAACTGCTAGCCTGTGAAACTCGCTTGCGAATGAAAATTGTCCCTTGATTTGAGAAAACCCGGATTGTTGAAAAAGCGTTTCTAAAAGATTCTTTGGAGGTTTCCATTTTAGATGTCCCAGTAAGCTTTGAACGATATAAAACCCTGAGACCGCCGTCGAGAAAACTTTCTATATAATTTTCAAAGGAAATTTCTTCACGTTCGGATTATTATAATTATTATGCAAGACGATATCTACTTGAGTAGATTGTGTACATAGCTCAAAAAGTTTTCATTTGTTTTTATGCATTTTAATTCATTTAGAATGTTATTAAAAAAATAACACAATCAGCGTTACTTATGTTTCAACAAATATTTAAGAGACTTCCAAAACACGAGGAGGTTTTCATTTCTACTGTATGTTTTTTTTATAAACTATAATTTTAAACTCGCTTATCCGGCAGACGATAGCAGTTGCTACAAAGATCCCATAGAAAAATGGAGATTCAGTTTTTCTCTGAAGATATTTTCCGGGAAACAAATAGCCAAATCAGCCTAGCAGTTTTCAAGGTGATGTGTATATCAACAATTTTTTTTTAAATATATAAATAGATAGATTATTTGTAAGTTATTTTTTTTTAAAGTTGGTATTTATACAATAGTGTTGTTTAGACATACCATGGTTTACATGGTCCGACATTTAAGTCTAATTTACACCCTATGTTAACATAGCTATTTTAATTATTTATATATTAGCATATATTATTTTAATTTATAATAGTATGTTTATTAGCATGTACTATCACTACTATGACTACCTGCATATTTTAACATAAGTGCCACCAACTTTTCATATTTTAAATAGTTACTTAGCTAAGTTCACCTTAAAAAAATTTAAACATTGTACAGATAATCTGATAAGGCCATTATTTTTATCATGAAGCTGATGTGACACTAGTGGAATATAAAATTCTAACAGTACCTAACAAAAGGAAAGAAAGAGTATAACAATATATATACTCGTAAAAATGATGATTTATTGCTATAACTTACAAGATTTTACTTTAAGATTCTAGCAATGATGGCCGAGCGGTAATAGCTATGGACTGCCGCGCCGCAGTACCCTGGTTCGATCCCCGCCGCCGGCCTGAGCTTCACCTCATGGTGGCAGGGCATTTTGCGATTGCCCGCCTGGCTAGCTACAACCCTCAAGTAGAAAATCTGCCGCCGTAGCGGTGTGTTCCGGCAGCAGTCCTTGAGAGCCAGTGAAATTACAGGCACATGAGACTTAACAACTATGTCTTAAAGTGACGGGCGCAGTGGAATTCGTCGCCTGTGCCGAAATGAATCTGTTATAGGCAGAGGTTAGTCCGCTTAATATCAGGTGGGCCTCAAGCTTGTTCTGTCACAAAAAGATAAAAAAAAATGATATGCGAAGCGCTCCTAGCGAAGTTTACTTAGCTGTTCTCAACCGATCAGCAAAGTTAAGCAACGTCCGCCACGGTCATGAGTTGGATGGGTGACCGCTAGTGACATTACTACTGAGCGTTTCCGTAAAAAAAATGCCAATAAACACTCTCATATATCTATCTACCAGCAGATGAATAAATAGAGACAATGCTTTATATGCGACGAACAGGGCAGGTAGCACGGAATTAGTATTCTGCACGTAGCAACCATTCGTCTGGTCAGATTAATTATCACATCCCCCATGTTTACCAATAAGCCAATTTAAAATTCACAACATAAGCCTCCAACTCAATTTACGCATAGATTACGTGAAGAATACCGCGCAAGATTACAATTACGAAGATATTACGCAAAACTTTGGGAACGTCAATTTAACTTTGATGGTGCTTTGAATTTGCCGGGAGATTTTAATTTATGTTCCGAGCATGACCGATTTGTAACGAGTAGGTACAATGTATTTTAATGACCAATTTGTTTCTCCTGGCAAAAAATTTCAGCTATAGTGAAAAAATTACAATTTGTTACTTTCTACGCTTTGTAAATTTTGTAATACGATGATATACTAATTTCTTCAAGAACAAACAGAACTAGTAAAACGTATATTTGGTAGTAAGTTGCATTTCTATGACGTGAACTCAAAAAAATTACGACGAAGTTTTTTTTATTGCTGATAGGTAAGCCTTTGATCACAATCTCAACTGATGGTAAGTGATGGTGTTGTCGAAGGTGGCTTAACCTAGAATTACTGGCTCTCAAGGATAGCTGCCGCAACACACCGTTATGTGCTTGGCTACAGATTTTCTACTTGACGGTGTTCGCTAGCTAGGTGGGAATTCGCCAAATGAAACACTTCAGAAACAAAAGAAGACAATTATGTCAGGTAAAAAGAAGTAGGTAAGATCTAATTTTGCAAAATATATCCAGATACATCCAGGATATTTCTGGGAAAATGAAATGCAAACAGAACGGTATACAGGCTCCTGACGTTTAAATCTCACTGCAATGCCTTCCGTCACGCACTGTTTGCTGAACAAGCCCTCGCGTTCTCTGATCGATATCTTTAACACAAAAACCAACAACCAGCAGATGGATCAGAGGTCTCTGTGCGATGGGTACTCTTTGATTGTCTTTATCAACTAGTATAAAAAGACCTGCACATGGAACTAAAGATACACAAAGAGAAGTTTTAACCATGGAACGTGTGATGCGTCAGTGCCGGAATATTAGTCGTGGAAGCTTTCGTATTTTGCAGTGTTTGCGTAAGTGAAGATTTAACTTGTGCGTAGATTATAAGGACAATATGCCGCTTTCTGAACTTGTACTGTCATTTCAACAACTAAGCGCTCGTAGTGAAGTTTGCTTTGCTGTTCTTAAAGCATCAGCAAAGTTAAGCAAGGTCCGCCGCGGTCATGAGTTGGATGGGTGACCGCTATTGACATTACTACTGAGCGCTTCCGTGCTTCAGAGTGCACTTTTAGCAGTCGGTAACGGTAGTCGTCTTAGGATGGCAGTCGTTATAGCATGGTGTTAGGGTATTTTGCGAATGCCTGCCTACTAGCTACCACCCTCAAGTAGAAAATCTGTTGATAAGCACCTAATGGTGTGTTCCGGCAGCTGTCCTTGAGAGCCAGTAATTCTAGGTTAGCCTGGATGCAACAGAATTAACTTGCAAAGACTAAACTATTAGGGTTATTATGAGGAAAATTGTAGACTTGGATAACAAATCTGTCTCATATCTTTTATAAAGATTTTGCGAATTTTGCGCTTATAGTAGGCAAGTATTCGCAAAATGCCCTTCCACCATTTGATGAAACTCAAGCCGTCGTGGGGATCAAACCGCGGACCAGCGGCACGACAGTCGGTAGCTTTACCACTCGGCTGTCATTCTGAATTACAAGATTCAAAAGTCAAAAAAAGTCAAAATCATTTATTCGATTTAGGCGTCTACGAGGATGTTATGAAGGTCGATTACAAATTTAAGTATTGAAATGTTCTGAAATGGACAGCCACGTTCAGCAAAAAAATAGTATAGAGCCACTGCGAGAAAAACGGGCAAGAAACTCGGGGCCATTCTTTTAAACGTCTTGTAACAATATTTTACAATTTCACAATGTGTTAAAACTTACTATATTAATACAATATTACAAGATTGATCGGGTCTACGAATTAATCGTAGGTATACGGGTACATAATTCAATTTGCGATCGAGTGATCGATCTTCGTAGACGCAAAACCTGAAAAATCTATTAAGAGTCGAAATAAAGGTAATTTTTTTACTTTACCGGAAAAATGAAAATTTTCTTTTGACACTGTTCTCGCTTAGCATGTTGCATGTTTCCTATTTTTTAAATCTAGTTTTTATAAAAAATGGTCGTAATAAAAAAAAAGTCAAGGACCTTGAAGTGTAGATTTATGGAATGAAAAAAAAATATAAAGATCATTACTTTCATTTAGATTTATGTAACAGTCTTAATGAAAATATCATGAGATGACTCAAATTCTTTAAGTCTCTTCGGTGTAATGTTTGTGTCTGACGAATTAGACGTTTTTTAGATTGTAATAGATAACGGTTTTTACTGCGACTTAACTGAAAGATTAGAGCAATTCCGGCCAAAACTATTTTTTTTAATATGTAGTGACTATCATAGAGCTTATGCATGGTCTAGCTATATTTGACTATTATCAATAGGTAAGATTGTCAGGGCTAGCCTGTGAGCTACAAAAGACAGGCTAAAAAAAGTTTTCAGTTCATCATCAATAAGTAATCGTAAAAAATCGTTCTTCATCACATTTATCAACTCTCACCCAAAATTGGTCATTTACCTGAAAAATCTATTAAGGAAAGTGAAACGTAATATAATCAAAAGGTATTCGTATTTATTCACACACATCTCATTCTTATTACGCAGGTACACATCCGTAACAGGTGTTTTGTATGCCCGTGTTTATTATTATGTGTGCCTTCCCTTCCTTTGAAAACCGTCTCACGTTTCTATATTTAGGTGTCGTCAACGACCCGTGAAGTTGGATTTGTTGCATACGGAAATTTAATTAACGAGTTCTTCCAAATACGCGTTCTCGTATATACTTATACTAATTCATTATACATCATATATATATACAGCGTGTCCCAAAATTCAACGATAAGCCGGCATCGGAACATGGACCTACTCATGACTCCTCGGAAAAAAAAAAAAAAAATTATAACTGTTTTTTTTTATTAATTACAGAGACTTTTATAAATTTCATCGATATTCGATACCCATTATGCTATTTTCAACTACCATGACCATAATTTTTGACATATTTTTGATATTTTTTGTGCATTAGCAACCTAAGAAGGACGGCTATCTACCACAATCCTTTAAAATTACAGAAAGTCTGTAGTTATTTTACAAAAATCAGTAAAAAAAAAATTTTTTCTTATAATTTTCATAGATTTTAACATTCTATGCACTTTCTATAGTCTGGGTTAAAAAAAAAAGTATGGACACTACCATGGCAAGTTTATTTAAAAGTTGGCGCAACTTTATAAAAGTCTCTGTAATTAAAAAAAAAAAGAGGTATAATTTTTTTTTTATTTTTTCCCGAGTAGTCATGAGTAGGTCCATGCACCGATGCCGGCTTATCGTTGAATTTTGGGACACGGTGTATATATACCTTTTTTTTAGTAAAAACTTCATAAATCCCTTTATTAACAAAATACTACGGACTATATACAACACTACAGCTACTACAATAAAATCATTTAGATACCCTGCAAGTCACAGGCAGTCCAAATCCTCCAGCCCACTACCAGTAGGCAGCGCTCTATATATATTTATTAAAAAAACCACTGCCGGGTGCCGGCTTGTGCTTCACCAGGGCATTTTGCGAATGCTCGCCTGGCTAGTTACCACCCTCAAGTAGAAAATCTGTCGACAAACAGCAGTCCTTGAGAGCCAGTTAAAGGAACCTGAGAGTTATCAACTGTATGTCTCAGGGTGATGAGCGTGGTGCAGTTCTTCATTTGTGAAGAAATGCATCTGTTATCAGAAGGGGTTAACGCTAAACACCAGGAGAGCCTGGGGCAAGGTCATCCGTTATGAATAAAAAATATCATCGTCATGGTGGCATGTTCGAGATCCTTTCTTGGATAAAGGCATCTTTCATTTTCCTCGAATCCTGGTGGTCTTGTGCCTATCTCATCGCGCAACAGACAGAACCCAGAGTTGCGGTGGTCAGCCCCGCTCTGCAATGTTAGTTTTAGGTTTCAACTCCAAGACTCTCCATGTCAATCGGCTTACATCTTTTCTCCATTCCCCAGAGCCTTATAAGTGTCAGCATACCTTTTTACTTTTATTTCATTACATTCACAATTAATGGTAATTATTGAATGGTTGTTTACGTAACAAAAAGTAAACACAATTAAGCTTATTACAGATTTTTTTTGATTGAGTGGTTATACTACCTCTATATATAAAAAAGTGGACGTAAGAAGTCCATTTACAGAAAATTAGAAGTTTTTCTGTATGTAATAATAATAGCTACAGATGTGTATGTGCAATAACAGCAAATAATACTGAGCGTTATTAAACATTTACTCGTAAAGTTGTTTCAAAACTTTTAATGAAAATTATCTCAACTCATAAGCTGTATGATATGTGATTTAAATTTCCCAAACTTGTCTAATAATTTTCCTTAATATAGGTACTTAGGTACAATGTGTTTGGGAACAAAAACAACACATGCTTGCTTGTTCTACAAATGCTGAATAATTAGATTTTTTTAGTAGTATGTCCAGGTTGAGATTGGTACGGGTAATATACGTGTAAGTAAATATTAATAGTATAATTCGGAATAAATGTGTATTTATATGGTTAAATAAGCAAATTTAGTTCTATACAATATTATTTTTAACGGATTTTATAATATTTTTTGTCTTGATATACTTAGCTCTCCTTTAGGAGTGTAATAATTTGAAGTAAGGGCATTATATGATGATACTTTTTTAATCTTACGAATGATATTCATGCAAGGACCTAATCGAGCCCTAATTAAAATTAAAATGACCGACACTATTAAAAATTCAATTTTTAATAGTGCCGGTCAATAGTTCTATTATTTAGGTAAGACATATTAAAAATTTGGAGAGCGAGAGCTTTCATCCCTTCACTATAAATTTGCCGCATGTTCGTTTAAAGCGATTTCAGAGCTCTTTTATCTTGCGAACAGCGAAGCAGTGGAACTCTCTCCCATCGCCAGTCTTTCCAGGTGCGTATAATCCTGGTGTTTTCAAAAAAGAGTAAATAGGTTTCTTTTGGGCAGGTGTGATTCATCTTCGACTTCATCGTCGCTTACCATCAGGTGAGATGGAGTCAAACGTAAACACAACTAATGTAAAAAAATAAAAAAAAATAAGGTTTATAGGTAATATATGGAGAAATAATTACATAAATTTTACTTGGTAATAATACCTTTTTTGGAAAATGATCGCTTTTGAATGTGGACAAAACAGTGGGGCATTCAAAGTGGGCAAGTCATCCAAAACAACGCAATACAACATCATGCATGATGGTCGTTGACTGTTTTTGTTCCTTTGGTCTTTGCAACCTCCAATTTGCAGTTAATGTAATGAAACAATCTTGCGTCAGTTTGAGTAAAATTCTGTGGTTTTTGTCAAATGTCTAAGATACGACGTTTATACAATCTATTGCAATATGAAAATAATCCCATTCAGTCATCGGTTTGCATGATTGGCTGCAAATGAAATCGTTTATAGACAAACAAACCAACTGAAATTGTTTCAAATTGTCTACCCAAGTGGCAATAGCTTTGAATGGCAAAAGTTTATCAAACAGACAATAGAATTGAATAAACTTGGAGAACAGAGCGACTCATTAGTTACAATGTATACTGAACTCAAGTTCTTAACTGTTACAACCGCACTTGAGGAAGTCAATTTGTTGATAGTAGTTTGCAATATCGATGACGGTGGTATGTTGAAAGTTTGTCCACGAGTTATCGCGGTTATCAGTTTCTTAGTAACCATTCATGCTATACTAAACTAGTATATTTGACACAAATTGATGTAATTATATAATGTTCACTAGCTTTGACGTTTCGATCCAGTTACTTCTATCGTGGTCCTTCCGTTTTCCTTCAGTCAGACCTTTAAAACATCACAGCTATAGAAACAATTCAAAAAACAAATCTGGGTCACTTCACTTTGGACCAAACAACTGTATTTAATATTTTGCAAATTATTGGAGCACAAAATGTTATGCCCCGGGAATCGAACCCGCGTCCTCCGATTTTCCACCGGATGTCTCGGCCACCTGGGCAAGCTATTTCTAACCGAAATTCCGTCCTCCAATTGTATTTCTTTAACCGTCATAGGTATTTTGTGCTCCAATAAATTGTAAAATATGTTTTCGGTTAGCCCGCGATAGTGCTTGTGATCATATTTAGAAATAACTGTACTTAATTTTTCAGCATAGATGCTCTCTACTCTAAAAAACATATAGTGCCAACTAGGATAATAATGTCACGTCTCCTCTTTTCTTCCTGTAGGTGTAGTAAAACCTAAGTTTTTTTATAACATAGAAAGCAAGCATTGGATCAAAGTCTCACCTGGAAGAAAACAAGCGCGTTCGGTTCGGATTAGTTAGATAATTTTGGTGGTTCGGATTTGTCTAAGCCACACAAAATTATCTAACTTATCCGAACCTACTGACTCTTAGATTAAATCTATTGAAAAACAGGGAGTCTAATCAAAATTTGGGTTTAATGTTTAGTTTTAAACATGTTATATATTAGGTCCTTACATATGAAATTGGCGTTTTGTATGGGAGGAACAAAAAGTCGAATATTTTTTAATATAATATATTTAATTAATCAAAGTATGAACCATTATTTTCTATGCACTTTTGCCATCTCATAGGTAGTTCATTGATCCCTTTACTAAAAAAACCAGTCGGACGGGAATCAATAAAATCTTTGAAGGCGATTTGGACTGCCCCATCGGAGTTGAATTTTTTCCCTTGCAAGAAGTTATCCAAATTTCGAAAAAAATGGTAATCTGTTGGAGCAAGGTCCGGGGAGTACGGAGGATGTCTTAGACTTTCCAATTGAAGCTCTTCTAATTTAGTAGCCGTCTGTAGCGCAGTGTGTGGTCTAGCGTTGTCGTGAAGCAGCAGTGGCGTGGAGCGATTGACCAGCCTAGGTTGTTTAGCCGCTAGCTTTTCCATCATGGTTTGCAATTCCTGACAATAGACATCAGCCGTAATAGTCTGGCCAGATTTGAAAAAACTGTAATGAACAATACCGGCACTAGTCCACCAAACGCTTACAAGTAACTTTTTTGGGGTTAATTTTCGCTTGGGGCAGGATTTGGCTGGCTGGCCAGTATCTAACCATTGCGCTGAGCGCTTCCGATTATCGTAAAGAACCCATTTTTCATCACAGGTAATGATTCGGTTTAAAATACCTTCATTATTGTGCCGGTTTAGTAATGTAACGCAGCAGTCGACGCGCGTTTGCCGGTTTGTTTCAGTCAATTCGTGAGGTACCCACCTTTCAAGCTTTTTAATCTTCCCAATTTGCTTCAAGTGAATTAAAACAGTTTTATCACTAACATCGCAGCCTGCAGCTAACTCGGACGTGGTTTGCGATGGATCCGCTTCCACAATAGCCTTCAACTCTTCATTATCAACTTGAGTCTCAGGCCGTCCACGGGGCTTGTTCTGCAGGTCGAAATTTCCAGAACGAAAACGTTGGAACCAAAAACGAACTGTGTTTTCTTTTGCAACACGACCGCCATACACATCATTCACCCTTCGAGTTGTTTCCGCAGCACTAGTGCCACGGCGGAAGTCGTACTCGTAAATAATGCGATATTTAAGGTTTTCCATTTTGTAAAATGAGTGACGCAAACAGAAAAAAACAGAAGAAAAAAAACAAATGAATGACGATCATCGAAGCACAAATACATGAGTCTATAGCTGTACAAATTTGAATTTGGAATTCCTTACCAAAGAGGAGAAATTCGTGATTAAAGTGGCCAGTACGAAAAACGCCAATTTCATATGTAAGGACCTAATATATTGGAACAAATTGCTTCTTGTGTGTTTAACAATATCAAACATTTGAGCAAGCCGCGTTTCCATTCATTTTGTTGCCGATGATAAAAAAATATGAGGATTTCAGGAGAGCAGGGAAAAGTTGTGGAGATTGAGTGCACACTCACTGAAATGGAGCCTGTAAAATATCGATAAGCTGGCAACGCTGACTCGATAGTTATACCATTAATCGACTGCATCATTCATTACTCGTATTGTCGACTCAGTGACTGGTTGGTTTTATTTTAGCCATTGCTCAGAAGAATCGAATTAAAGGTAATATTTTTCACTTTAGCGGAAAAAATAACTTTTCTTTTAATACTTCTCGCTTAGAATGTTGCATGTTTCCTATTTCTTGTATCTAGTTTTTTTATAAAAAATGGTCATAATTTAAAAAAAGTCACGGCCTTGGAGTGTAGATTTATGAAATAAAATTACAATAAAAATATATACAGATCATTACTTTCATTTAGATTTATGTAACAGTCTTAATAAAAATATCGTGAGATGACTCAAACCCCTTAAAAAGTCTCTTCGGTGTAATGTTTGTGTCTGACGAATTAGGCGATTTATATAGATTGTAATAGATAACGGTTTTACTGCGACCTAACTGAAAGATTAGAGCAATTCCGGCCAAAACTATTTTTATTTAATATGTAGTGACTATCATAGAGCTTATGCAAGGTCTAGCTATATTTGACTATTATCAATAGGTAAGATTGTCAGGGCTAGCCTGTAAGTAAGAAAACAGACAGGCTAAAAAAAGTTTTCAGTTCATCATCAATAAGTAATCATAAAAAATCGTTCTTCATCACATTTATCAACTCTCACCCCAAATTGGTCGTTTTCTAATTTAACTTTAATCCAGGGGAGCAAAATGATTCGGCTTCCGGCGCTGCACTACCAGGGGTTCCCTTATAATTTCCAATTATATTTCCGTCCAATTTTCCGACGCGTCGCCCAAAGCCCTCGTCAAATGCACACGGTTGTGATAGGCGTAGGGTGGATTGTATAGGTGTTATGATTTGTCCAGGAATAAAGTTGATATGGTCGAGATAGCAGTGAAAATCTGTTAGCATCATTACACGTCTTACAGGGGAGAAAAGGAAATTTAATCATTTACTTGGTAATTGTTATGTAGGTGTAACATTGAACAACTTTAGAAGATAGCAGTCAGTAGTTAACCTATTAAAACTAAAATACACTACCACATATATAGGATATTTTATATGATAATGTAGTATGTAGATATGACCATATAATATGGCTCAGCTTGTCCACCCAACCTGATATGATGTCATATAGGGCCTAAGAACAAACTTTTAAAGATGGGTAAATAAAGAATACAGAAAAACTTAGTTGAAATGACAAACACATAAGAAAAAGCTAAGGGTTTAAGAAATAAAATTGAGTTAGAAAAGGTATTAGATCGTTCATATTATTATATAAATATATGGTATACTAAGTTTGGTGTAATTAGGCAATAAAGTTTTTCAAACGTGTTTTAAAGAACAGCATAAAAAAGTCTATACGATATACTAAACCTCACCAAATAAAACTGCACAATACCTATTTCTTCTATGAAGTCAAACTAGAGGACGGCTCCTAGTCACCAGGTAAAAATATATTCTATGGTGAAGCGTGCCAATTACTACGTTTGTTCGCACTGAATGTTTTTGTGAGCAACAGGCGTGATATGTTCCCAGCTCAAAAAGCTTTCCGCCAATGTTCAGTTTAAAAGCCTTTCCGATGTCACAGCAAAGAGTATTTATTTATGTGGTTGAAAGAGAATGAATACGTACGCCGTATGCTATAACTATTGAACTGTATGTAATTATTGGGATCGGCCAAGCGTTGAGTTGATGGAATTCTGTGCCAGTGTGTGTGCCTTTTGTTTAATGGATCTTTTGATGGAAATTGACTTCAAAGAGTGCTTCTGTACATAAAAAGTGGCTATCATTGTTGCAATAGTATGTGAGTCGTAATTAATCTATACTAGCAATGAGTCTAGAATGGGATTATTAAAATATATAGCTGATATTGGCAGGGTAAAATGTATGAGGGACTTTAATGGGTGGGTTATAAATATTATATAACGCAAAAAAGAGGTCATATTATTTATTACCTATGTGTATGTTTCTGTGTTTGTTTTTTATGCGTTCTAATCATTTATTCGATTGAGTTGAAACTTTGTACAATGGTTATTTTATTTCACAGCAACAAAGTTGTGGGCAGATAGTGTTGTGGCCATATCTGATCTCAGCTACTCAGTAATCGATAAATACTTCCTATATTATTTTAATACAGTTATTTATTGATACAAAAATGTGAGTAACAAAAACAGAGAACCTCAAGAAGTCTAATTTTAGAAATGTGTTTTCCAAGCGTTGCCACCTCTGCGAGGGAAATTCGTATTATGAACCCTGTGTCGCGAAATACATTATTAAAACGCTCCTTTATTTATGTTACATTTCAACGACTGCCTACAGCTGTCTGGTGCCTTTCACATGTACTTCGGAAGAGTTTTTCTTTCTTACGTATTGTCATGTGAATTGGGGACGAAGTAAAATATCGCATTACATGTTATTTACGCAATGCTTTACGTGGGAATATACACGATTTTTTGCAGATATATTTTGTGTGACAAACCGAGCAGGTTAAACCTAGAATAAAAGTAGTATAGAAAATCCCAATACGATAGTTCAATAAAAAACGAGTGGAAAAGTTGGAGTTGTGAGTCATTGTCATGTTAGCTCAGTCGGTCAGAGCATACCCCGGCTATAGGGGTAGATGTACGCGGGTTCAAATCCCGCACCTGACTATATTATTTTCTCTCGTAAATTTGTAATTTTGTAGTATAGAAAAGTTTGCATTATTATTACCGGTTCTTTTAAGAATGTTTTAGTGGTAAATACTTTTTTATATAGCTTGAGGTTAGCCATATCTTATCTGTCGATCATATCTTACCTGTTGGTAGTAAGTGATGATGAGGTTTAAGATTGTAAAAGGTTTAACATATGTTATAAGATGACTTAACATAACTACGTACTTTGCGGTAATACATATTTCATATCACACATAATCGAATGCCATCGTTAGACAATAACTTGGACGACGGCTTAAGGTGCCCTCCGAAGCACGGAAGCGCGCAGTAGTAATGTCACTAGCGGTCACCCATCCAAGTCATGACTACGGTGGACGTTGCTTATTTTAGCTTATCGGTTACGAACAGCTAAGCAAACTTCGCTACGAGCGCTTCAAAGTAGAATATGCTATATTCCGATTTATTTACCTGCTCGGGACTACCACGAGCAGGCGAATAAGGCGTTTATCCTTATCTTATGTTATATAAATAAAGTAATAAAATATTATTCAGTAGCCACTATTCTAAAGAGAAAAATGTATATATATATGTGTGTATATAGTACATATATTAATTTCTATGATCTATACATAATGCACTCTAGCCTCCATCTAAATTAACATGGATCTTTTCAGCCTACGGTTTCCTGGAAGAGATTGTTGCCTAGCAATAAGGCCGCCGATTGTACTATTTTTAAGATCTCTTTCTTGTAACTAGTATAAATAATTTTAAAAGTGCAATAAAGTGTTATCTATGTGGGCTATTCATAATATAAATTATAATTTTTATTACAAAATAAGGTTCAGCCGAAATTAGCTAAAGAGTGAAAACGCAACATTGCTATTATACTCATGGCTGGCATGCATGTAATAAAAAGCCTTAAATCTGGCTTCATAAACTAATTTCTGGCTCAATTTTGTGTACCACCACTGGCGTATTATCCGCTCCCTTGAATTCATAAAGCGCCTCGGTTGCGGTGGTGTGTTCTCCCCCAACAGTCACATACTGTGTTTACAACTCTTCAGATATTAACACTGCATTATTATGCTTTCCGCCCTAAGGGCAGGGCATGAATATGTTAAAACTAGACTAGAAATAATGAACATGTTAAAACTAGACTAGAAATGAAAATGTTGTTCACGCTATCCTAAAATTATTAATTTATGCTTCTCCAAGACAGTTCCGGAACACAATATCGTTAAGTGCTTGCCGACAGATTTTCTACTTGAGGGTAGGCAGGTAGGCGGACATTCGCAAAATACCCTAGCACCGTGATAAAAAGCCTGCCATCCTAAGACAGCGACCGACGGCTTAACGTTAACTCCGAAGCACAGAAGCGTTCAGTTGTAATGCCACTATAGGTCACCTATCCAAGTCATGACCGCAGTGGACGTTGCTTAACACCGTTGATCACTCAATAATGACAAACCATGCTACGTCACGAGCAAATCAAAACTCTTTCACGCATTTCAAAATTACATTCGTGGATTTGAAGCGATTTTTTCCATGACTTATACAGTGCCAATATAACCTATTTTAAGGCGACGCATTTAAATTTATCTCGTAAGTTAATTATTTCCATAGTGGTTTCACACAGTAGCTAATTCCGTAATTCTAAGCTAAAAAAAGCTCATATATTTTCATCGAACCTAGTAATTTGCGAACAGCGATCATCAGCCATCGCTGCCATAATACCTGCGTCATCATACATAATTGCCACAAGAAAATAACCAAGGTTGGGTGCGACTTGCCTCTAAATAAACACAATGGTTTATATTGGACCTTAATAACTGTTATTTAGACTCATCTCGATATTCGCTTTCATGGAGAGAAGGAAATTGATAGAAAGAATATTGGTTGCGTAAAAGCTATATTGAACGTACGTATGGCAAATTAACTTTTTTTCCAGAATAGGAAGCCATTGTGATAAATATTGGGAGTATGTTTTGAACTTATTGAAAGAGAATATAAGAAGTAATATAAAGCTTTTTTATTAACTATGGTTTCCGCGAAATGTATGCTTAATTGAACGAAAAACGAAAAGCATTTGGCAGGCAGAGCAGGTTGGATAATAGCTAGAATATTGTTCATACATATCGCTGTCGTACCTTTCTTTTGACGTCTATTCCATTCATTCGTCAATGCCGCAATGCATTTTTGATTTTCGAATTCATATTATTAAGATTGTAAATTGCTAAACTGTGTACGCCTGATGTTTTACCTGAGGCTTGCAATGTTGTTTATTACCACAGAGCACGATAACCTTATTATTATTGCGTGTGTTTATTTTAATTCAGTGTATTTTTTTTATTTTTTTTTTGTGATTGTGAAGGAACAAGCGCGAGGCCCACCTGATGTTAAGCGGTATCCTCTGCCTATAACAGATGCATTTCATCACAAGTGACGAACTGCACTGCGCCCAACACCTTGAGACATACCTGTTAAGTCTCATTTTGCTTGTTATTTCACTGGCTCTCAAGGACTGCTGCCGGAACACACCGTTAGGTGCTTGGCGACAGATTTTCTACTTGAGGGTGGTCGCTAGCCAGGCGGGCATTCGCAAAATGCCTTTCCATGCGGTGAAGCTCAAGCTCTGGGCGGGATTCGAACCATGGACCTGCTGTGCGGCAGTCCATAGCCAATGCCACTGAGCTATCGCTGCTTCGAATTATAGAACTATAATTTATAATTATATATATCGAATTATAATTATAGACATTCTCGAAAGTACGAGTACATATAATACCTTTCTATATGACATTTTACTGTAGAATATTTTGTTCTAACCTCTGGCATCTCTATCGCATATCCTATATTATACTGAGCACAGTTCTAAATTTTCAGTTAAGAATTTCTGTGTCGGATGAACTAAGTAACTGTCTGCGTAGAGATCGAACCCAGGCATTTTAATTTCCAAAGCGACGCTGGCGTCTTCATGGTGAGAGTCAAACAATAAAGTATTTCTTTTCAATTTATATGGTGGTTATCGGTTTGTATTAAATATTATTTACGGTTACCATGTAATGTATCAGAGGAAGCTCAGCCATAGTAGCTAGTCATATGCTTACAATATGATGTCAGCAGCCTTCTTTTCCCGAAATCGAACTTCCAAGAGCGACAAAGTAACTACCTACTCGAAATCATGTTAAAAGTTTTGGCATTAAAGAAGCTTTCGAGTTCGTAAGAGACAAGTCTGTTTCTGCTCGCAGTGGACGGAGGCTATAATTTGTAATATATTACCAATAATGGGAGAAGACCATTAATGCAGGCAATCGCATAGATTTCCCGCGAATCTTTCAATATTACCGCCACGCTATAAAGACAACAAAATGTAAACCAGTAAAAAAGTGTAATTATTAACCTAAGAAGAGGGATCACATAGTGGAGCGTGAAAAATTTGATGCCCTAAAAATTTCATATTTATTTATTTAATCATCAAACATTGACTATGACATGCAAACTGTTTTATTAGGACCTAGCATAAAGCTGAGCTTCAAAATCTCTCTCACGGGCATATGTGAAAATGATAGCTGTTCGAAAATAGCTTTCACTAGGACCTTTCGTATCAGAAAAAAGATATAAAGTATCCGGTCTCGCTCATTAGTAATCCTCGGTCGTCGCCTCCAATAAATTCTAACAAAGTTAATCGGAAAGGAGCTACCCCTCTTTTAATTTGTGAAATCCGGAAGAAAATGAGTATTTCTTTATTGGCTTCGAAGTAGGTTACTCTTACTTAAAAATGACATAAAAAATTATCAAATAAGTTATTTGGGAAAATTTGTTGACAGGGGAGACATGCCCAGTTTCTTGCTTAAAAACTGAAGGATTCTTCAGTGTCAGTCCTTTGGATGTCATAAAAGGCGACTAAGGGTAATAATGAGATACCTTATGAGCTGCCTGCTACCACTCAGGTTGATGTCTTGATTACTTTTTACTATCTAAACGTAGTCATGGTCAAAAGAGAGCGGGTAACTGCCAACGAGAGAATTCCTAAAAGGGATTGATATTAGCTGATGAAGGCCAAAAAACTTCTTTTTTTTTAAATGGTACCCACTTCTACACTCAGATGTGTAAACTTGTTGAAATCAGTACCATGATGTATCCAAAGTACCTATTATCACAATATTGTGGGCATGGTACCGACTTCGACAAGTTATTTCACACATTTGAGAGGCAAACTCGATCCCATATTTTGGTAAAACTATTTTTTACTCTTTTTAGTGACCCTTGCTACTTATGGAATCAATTGTCATTCGCTGTCAATGACTATATCATCAAGTTAAAAAAATACTTTTAAGTATTTGAAGTGTAACTCAAAAACGGCTTGGCCGATTTTGATGAAATTAAAATGGGACTACACGGCAAGCATCAGTTTTGAAATAAAAAAGAATTATTAAAATCATTTCAGTCAAAGGATGTGAGGTAATAAACATTTAAAAAAAAATACAGACGAATTGAGTACCACTCTTTTTTTGAACTCGGTAAAAAGAATGCTAAATCTTTTTACAACTAAGTTCTTTTTATGGCTTCGCACACAAAGGGAAATAAATGTGTGTTTCTATCTATGCTTGTCCGTCCATTTGTATTTTGTATGGCATTTCATACAGGCTAGTAAACGGAATGAGTTACAAACATAATTTTTTAAATACTTTGAACGGTACCCTATAGGTGAATATGGATTAAAAATAATTTCTACTATTTTACAAGCGGATCAAGTGGACTCCCAACACGAATAGGTAGCCGAAAAAAACGTTTTTTGCAAGCCTGCATATAAAGTGTCATCCGCGCATTGAGGTAAATTTTTTTTTTATATAAATATATTTTATTTAAACAAATATGACCGTCCATGTTTTTGATTTTAGAACATCTCAAAAACTAAACAAGTTTTTGAAATTTCATTATATTATATACTATAGCATTCTTAAAATAAAGAGGCCCGACTCACCAATAACAACACGGTACAAATAAACAAAACCAGATTTATTTTCACCGTGTTGTTATAAAAAAACATATTTTCATATAATATCTCTCTATAATTCTAGGTAAAACTGAAAAATATCTTAGACCGCATCATATCTTAGAGAAATGTAATAGAAAAAAAAAACTGTTGTAAGAGAAAACATTTTGTACCTAACACACAAATCGAGTGGGATAAGTGTAAGATGTTGCATCTTCTGTTAAATCTTGATAAATAAGCCTACCTACTAATATATTTTTATGTACGAGTTTAATTTTAGAGATCCACAATCACTATCTACATACCTTAATAACATTGAAAAGTGTAACATAAATAACGAATTTTCATATTTATTTTTACTAACACAAATCTATTTTTACTGAAACAAAATTTGATGTTAGATAGATTTTAACTTTTCATATTATAACACGTAAAAATGTATTGAATTTCTACCTAGACCCGTAATTCAAATAACAAAACAAAATATACTACTACGCTACACTCGACGGTTTAGCACGCCCGGCACGTACCGCCCCGTAACGAACCGGCACGGCGCGGCAGAGGCGGGGCGCCGCGACAGTGGCGACAGAGCACGTGCACCGGCGGCGGCTGAAAACTTAATTGTTCCATTCAATACAATGCTAGACATAGGCAGACTACGCGAAATCACTCGGAAATTGAATCGCGAATATTTTATGAGGCTAGAAGGTCGAAATGATCTGGTGCTGATTCATAGTATCAATTGGAACTCCAACTTTCGATTTGATTTTATTGATCGGTTAATATTTTGATGAAATGTTAACAAGCTCTCTTCAAAGTATGTGGGGCAGTGCATCATTATTAAAATATGGTTTACTGTACTACATCAGCTGGATCGTCTACTGCTGAACACAGCCTACCCCATTAAGAGGGCGGGGGGGGGGGTTTCCATAATCCCCACGCTTGGTAGGCGTCTTGGGGATCTCAATTTAAGATATCAGTTCTTCAGAAGACGCTGCTGCCCGCTTTCCGGTGTTTTACCTTTAGTCGCTTCTTACGACACCCACAGATAGCAAGAGGGGCGGGAGTGACATTATAACCCGCTACCCCTTAGTTAAAAATAAAATATTGTTTCCCTTTAAGGTAATGTTAGTAATTTGATGTGTAATATGGAGGGAGAACTTATACGCAGTCAGGTGTCTGGTTTTTAATCTTGTACTATGTTTAAATGCTGTACGCATATCTTAAATTACTTTAATTGTGATGGAGAACATACACGAGGCCCACCTGGTGTAAAGCGGTTACCTTTGCCTTTCATCATCGTCACAAGTGACAACTGAACTGCGCCCATCACCCTGAGACATAAAGTTGTTAAGTCTCATGTGTCTGTAATTTCACAGGCACCCATACCCTTTAGACCGGAACTCAGTAATGCGATCATTATTGCTTGGCGGTAGACATAGGCAAGGTGGCAGTACTTCTGACGGACGAACTTATTCACAAAGAGATCTACGGCAAAAAACAAAATTATAACAAAGAAATCTGTTGCTGTTTTATCTGAAAATGAATCTTATGATGGTACCATAAATATATAGGTAATAATAGATTTTATCATCACCTCTCGTGCAGTACTGAACGTCAATGTAATGGAAAAAAATATTAACTTAGAATGTAATGATGATTTTATCAATCTTGCTTAGTGATCAAGGATCTATCGGGAAAGGCTCAAAATGTAAATCTATTGCTACATAACATATTGCATCTTTATCTATTCAAAGTTTTATTTCAAGTGATCAATGCTAATATTATAAGCTTTAAGTCAAAATCCTTTACCACACAATAGCACAAATCCCGACTGCCCTCGTTCACATCATTGGCATTTCCAATTTTCTAACTGCTCTCCACTGAAATGCAATGGAAAACGCTAAGCTTCGAGTAGTTCAGTGAATCCAAAACGGACCGGGGATTAACAAGCCTCTAGTTATTGCCCAGTTTATAGCTTTTACTGTGTTTTTACACAGTTTTTGATATTCAAAATGAAAGGTTATTCCGTTGATCCTTATATACCCTTTCACTTTGCCAAGTGTGTGTTATATCAGATCGAATTAGATATAATCATAAATATAAACACACATATATATATATCTAAATTTGGAGCCTCCCTCTTATACCCATGATATAATGGCTAAACTCTAATGTGTATCTCGTACTAGGTATGTTTTTTTTTCTGAGCAGATCTAAAGAGGATGACCTAGGGTCCAGTAAGTAAATTACATACTTACTTACTGGACAGTAGGAGATTCCAAATTTAAAATCTGGCTTTTTACTCCACAGTTGTTAATAAGTCTCCGGTAGAGTTCACTTTCTGGATACTTTTTAGAGATGTTATGGCAACATTATATACCATTTTTGAGAAAAAATACTATGATAAAGCAAAATCTATAGGCGTGACAGTTTTTTAGTAAAAGAGACTAAAATCTATAAGTTGAGAGATAGTGATAATCATTTTATCTGACTGTTAAAAGTGATACAATTCATAAATGCACAAACTAATCACGATCCTGTAAATAGGAACTAATTCAGTCAGATAAATACAGACTACAAATCATCACGAATCTGTTTGGACTTAACTGCATCTAAAATAAATAAACATTTTGCGGCTAACATCGAATTAATATTTGAAGCTGAAATAGACAATTCAATCCCGGATATTTTAGACATTGCATTAATAATAATGTTTGTGGGTCAACACATTGTGGGCTGGAAATGAAAACATTATAATTTCATATTAATTAATGGCCTTACAAGGAAATTATAGACAAATATTAACGATGCATCATTGTAAGAACTAATTTCTTAAAGACTGTTCAAAAGCAATGAAAAAATATTAAAGTTGACTTCGTAGCTGAGACTAATTAATATCCGCAGCTCTAATATGAAGTCATCAGTGTGTCGATGATTTTAATAATATTTGGTTAAAGAAAGAGATAATGAAAAACAAACTCATTTAATTTTACATGTTAAAAAGTGAGTATCGGACAGAAAAAGTTTGTATAACTCTTCGCATATAAAGAGTGTAGTAAAGACATGGTGAGCTATACATCCGTTATGAAAAGCAAACATCGTTTATATATGAATTTTGTACTTTGTATATAAACGATATTTGTTTCTAGGGGTGAAGAATTAGTAAAAAAAAAACTGCAATGTGCATCTTGTAACGGATCGAATGAAAGAGCTTGTTTTAAAAGATACTAAAACATATATTTTTGCAACTATAAAATGCTTCGTTTTGAAGGTATTATAGAAAATGGGCTTATTAGAAATGTTGTGTAAAAAGCTTTGTGTCATGTAACCTATCCAAAAGACTTGTATATTTTTTTTTACAATTTATAATATATACAAGCTGTCCAAGAAATATTAAAAAAACTTAACTACTACTTTTAACTCGGAAACTACCGAATCATTATTTTTTCGTTACAAAACTTTGCTGTTATTATATCTTTCAATCTAGAATCATAAGAGTTAAGTGGTATCATCTAGGCAGGCATGTTTCAAAGCTGATCACGTCTTCAATAGTTCTGATTTCCCCAGTGGTGGATCAGATGTTATAAGTAATGATAGGAATAATTTCGCTTTTATATGGCTACACAAAAATATATAAACACCATTTTGAAACAACGATAGCCGAGCGGCAAGAGGCTGCCGAGCCGCAGGTCCATGTTTCGATTTCCACCGCCGGCTTAAGCTTCACCACATGGTTAAAGTCCATTTTTTGAGTGATCACCTGGCTAGGACCACCATTAAGCAGAATATCTGTCGCCAAACACTTAACAATAAGTTCCGGTAGCAATCCTTGAGAGCCAGTAAGAAACTATGAACTAACAGGCACATGAAACTTAACAAAACTAGCCCTGCATGGACTACAAGCTCTATGGAGTACAGTGCTGAGCTTACCCCTATTTTCATCTATATATTTTATCGTGTTTAACCTTACGTAACGGTATATCATTCATTAATCACGCGCAAAATGCAAGAAATGCATATGTTATAGGCAGAGTTTACCTCTAAACATCAGGTGGGGCTCATGCATGTGCCGTCATAATTTAATAAAAAACGTAGTACGTACGTAAACGTAGGTTTGGTAGGATAAATTTCCTGAAAATAACATTCGTATACAGTTAAATAATAATAATTGATACCATAAATACAACATAATCTACTCCGCCCATTCAAAATAATCCCTTAATGAATTAAAGTGTCTTGCAGACGAGCACTGACATACGAGCGGTCCCCAGAGTGGGCCATATGTCCTGGCGACAGGTCGAGTCGAGACAAGCGCTCAGGTGTGCGCCTCGCCTAATATGTCACGTCACTTCCCCGCCACTACCCGAGTCGTCAAGTTTTGTGTATTTGCTTTTGTAGCTTATGTAAGATATTTTACCATTTGTGTTCTTGAGCTTAATGGTTTTTTAAAGTTATAATGGATACATTTATAAAAATCGAATTTTTTTGGTAGAGCTGACCCTAAAGATATAAATTGGAGAATTTTAGTTTTAGTTATTCAGTTCAGGTATCAACATTGATAATATGGTAGTTACTAAATTCCGCCCCATCTCTTTCGGTTGTTGTGCCCGTGGGGTGCCGTTCTAGAATGTCGCTAACCATCTCTACCCATGCGTGTCGTAAGAGGCTAAGGGTAAAATACTGCGAGGTGGGCATCAGCGCCTTCTGAGGAACTGATCTAACATTGCGACCCCTAGACGCCTGCCGAGCGTGGGGATTATTACAAAACGCCCCTTAATGGGGGGAGACCGTGTTCAGTAGTTGACAATCCGGCTGATAAGAGTACTAAATTCAAATGGTCAAATTCCGTCAAAGACTGGTTTCAAGTTGCGGCAAAGTATATATTTACAAATGTTTTTTTTTTCAACTTAAAATATGAGGTGCAGTGTCAAGCAGGACGAGAACGATGACACTGTTAATAGTTACGCATTTTTACATTAATCCTATATATATAAACTAGCGGCCCGCTCTGGCTTCGCACGGGTATAAAATATATAGCCTATGTCATTTACTGAAAAAAATATAAAAAACAATGCAGTAGTTTTGAGTTATTTAATTATTTAAGATTAAGGAGACAAGGAAAACTTAGAAGGTATTTAATTAGATAAGGATTCATGCTGTATTGGTTAAAATCGCTTCGAAAATTAGCTATTATTTGTCGTAAAAAGTAAATGACTAAAAATGTTATTGTGGGATATCCATAAGAGATAGACATATACCATAGCGGAGTTTTCTGTAGACCTTTTTAATGTGTACAATACTTAGTATATTATTTTGATAAATCTCGTAGGGTTCAGCCTGCGTTTGCAATGTAAGCGGAAAAAAATGTAATTATTTACGACATCACTTTAGAAATCTCAAAAATAACAGTATTTCTCCACTATTTAGTGGATGTTATTATACATATGAACCTTTCTCTTGAATCACTCTATCTATTTAAAAAAACAGCACCAAAATCCGTTGCGTAGTTTAAAAAATTTAAGCATACATAGGGATATAGGGACAGAGAAAGCGACTTTGTTTTATACTATGTAGTGATAGTGATAATATCTGTACAAATAAAAATCCTGCATTACTGATAAAAATAATCACATAGCATCTAAAAATAAATATCTAAAGATTCAAGCACAAAAAACAGCGGAATGCAAACCTTACCGCGGAAAGCGTGGTTTAAAATGTATACCAAATGGCGCAACAACACTAACTTGACGCGACCAATCGGATGCGATCATAAGTATAATCATTCTAAGCGCCAAATCAATTAACCAATCCAACTGAATTTAGAAGATTCTGCATGTTTTGTTATTAGTCGTGAAATTGATGAATCCAAAATCAAAGAGTTAACGGAATGAGAGTTACACTTCTTTACATATTTATTCGTAGCATATCACTCTAGATTCCTAATATTCATGTCTGTCATATAACATACAGATTTTATCACATCTGACAGCTCTGTAATTTGTCAACGTTTGTCAGTTTTTGCGGTGCCACTGTTTCCGCTCAAGACATACGTATTGACTGGTGACAGGTGTTATACATTCGAATGTTTTTTGGGCTTAGCGGAAGAGTCGCAGCCGATAACATCTTCATCATGTGTGTATTTTTGATGTTAAGAGAATAGAAATAAGATAATATACACTTTACTGAAGCGAAAGCTTGATACCTATTTTGTTGCAGGTTAGACGTTTAATGATTCTGAATTTAAGGATATGGTGTGTGTGTTTAACGAGTAAACTAACTTCTAAGTTTGGTCCAATTTATAATGATTTTGCTGTGTAAGGAATTGACCGAGCGAGAACGAAGTTAGGGAGAAGCGTAAAGGCTTAAGCTTACACAAAATTGCTCTCGCTTGTCCGGTGGTTCTCCTTTACAAGTCGCAATTCTCAACCGATTCTCGTGAAATTATCAATCTTGCTTTGATAATTCCATAAAAATTGATACAAAATAATAAAATGAAAATGACATGAAGATAAATGGACAGATAAACTAACAAACGGTTGAGCTGTAAAAAGGCTACCTAATACTACTAATTCTTCCAATATCTTAAAATATTTATGTAAATCGCTGCCTCAGTTTTGGTATAAATCGAGTAACCAGCCAACTGGCAAGCAACCTTATGAATACAAAATGTAACCGAAATATTTTCCTGTAACATTTTTCCCCAGGGACTGCCAATAAATGGCGATATATTACCTTATTATTCCTTGTATCATGGTTATTAATTGACAAAATAATTTACGAGCGTAAATGTTAATACTTACTTTGTTCATTTTCTGTGATGAATCTCCTAAAAATATATTAGCCTCTTTGTTACGGGTGTTGAGGTTTTAATCGAAATTTTTGTTGAGTTGCTATATATTTATCTCTAAGCGCACAAAAGCAATCTTTCTAAATATGATCCGCCGCACTACCGCGTGTTAAGCTTATATCACACTTATAAATTGTAGTTTTAACCTCCTTAGAAACTCTTTGGTATTATACCCTCTACTTTTTACTAATTAGAACATTTAGATGGTTTGTAGCTCTGCTGTGTGCTTAATGTGTAGCAACATCTCACTCAGATGGCCACGAGTGGTAGCATGCTGCTCATCAGGTGCATTTTTGCCGTTTACAATATCCATTGGACGATGTAAGACATTCCTTGTATTCTTAAGCTGAGGGCTGTCCTGGTAATAAAAAAAATGTGGACAGATTTTTAGTAATTAAAAGTTTTTTGTGTCTATAAAAGAGAAGTATACTATGTGTTAATCCGGAGTTAAACTATCTATGTTCAGAAGAAGGCGTTTTAACAGGAACATTAAAAAACTTACATCCTAACTCAGTCACAAACTTTCGCATTCATAATATCGATTCAATGAATTTAGGGCGAAGTTCGAAAAGCGTTTGTAAGTTCAAAGTGTATATAGTAAGTAATATTCTTGTGCGATTCGCATAATATTTTTATCATTAACGAATTGCTTACAAAAATATTACTTAAGTCCACCTTGTGTATAGTTTCACCAAAGTGGAAAACATCGAACTGTACCCAGTAGCTGGCAATAGGCTCCTCTTCTACATTGAACCAAAAAATGTAAACAAAAGAAGTGTTATTATACCTGCCCACCCCTACAGTCATGATATGTTGAAACTACGTGAAAAGTCTAAGACGAAAAGGATCAAGATTATTTTTGCCAAGGCGCCAAAGCAAAGTGACGTGCTAAGCGAGGCAGCTTAAAACAACAAAGGGGCGGTGTGTTTGTTTAATCCTCAACCAAATCCTGTTTGATATCCTCCCTCCTTCCAAGATGTGAGAGATGTGACGCTTCATTTGCCAAAGGATTGGAGTTGCGTCTCTGAGACGGGTCAGATGGTGTAGTGTGCGAAGAATAATCATTTGTTATAACGTATTAAGGAAATATATAATTATTTTAAAAAGCCTTTCGTTGTATTTTGTACGTTTATTTGCTTAACAGGTGTTAATGTAAAAACTATAATGTTAGAACTATCGGGTCGCGTGATCGTAAACGAGTTTAAAGCTAATTGAAAAATAGGTGTATTTCGGTCCCGATCCCATGAAGAGATACCACATGGTAACAGTTATATTTTCAATTATTTTTTATTTCGTTTAATTAGACGGATCCCACTTTAAATAATAAGTGGGCTACACATCTTCGACCACGGCGCTTGGACGTTGATCCTCAATTACCAGCGTCAAGACTGTGGCCGGCTACAAAACCAAACCTATAACTTTGTACAAACGTATTCTTTTGTTATCTATTAATTTTTTTTAGTCAAATTGCACTTCTTAAATGGAGTTCATGGTTTCGAAATCTGAAGAGTGTTTATCCGTGGTAATAGTAAACTTGGAATTGTGCCCACTAAAAGGCTAAAATGGCTTTAATAGACTCGTTGGCAGGACTAAAACTCACACGGTGAAACCCAGACCAAACATTTCTGTTTATCTTGACAAGGATCAGGTATGATCATATTATGTGTACAATATGCAGTATCAGGTCGTTTTTCAGGCCGTATTGAGCTTATTTATTTGTAGACTAAAGCACTACAGAACTTAAAAAAAAACGCAATCATTATACTTATCATCACAGACGATGACGCTTACCTGAAACAAAAATAATATGGTTATTGTTAAATGTAATAAGATAATATACTATGCAATAAATATCGTTTAAAATATATAATAAAACCGACCAATTGCAAGTCAGACTGCGCGCCGAGGGTTCCGTACAAATCTGTAGTAAAAATACCATAAGTAAAAGTTATGGTATTTTTATTATATGATAAAAATTTTCCTCTATCTGTGCTGTAAGATGGTGCTTCGTACCAAATTTCAATATTCTGAGTTGACAGGAAGTACCTTGTAGGTTTTCTTACGAGTGTCGAAAATTTTCTGCATAAATAGCTGTATCTTTTGATTGCGTTGGCTTAATTTTGATTTTTATCAAAGATCCTAGTGACAGTAAATCTGAGTATTTGATTTCCTGAGAAAAAGGGTCTTGGCAGACAGACGGACAACAAAGTAATCCTTTAAGGGTTCCATTTTTTTCCTTTTGAGGTACGGAACCCTAAAAACTGACACTGATGACTGAAGTCGGTACACTGATTCAAATATTCTGAGCTCATAATGTCAAGGCTTGACTTCCAGAAGTAATTTAATTTATTTCTTTTTTAGTACATTTTGTTATTATTTTATATTTTCGTTGGAATAATCGACCGTGTTAATTGCCCGCATGTAATTGGCAAATAATTTTATAGAAATAGTGAAGTATTACGGAAAACTTGCGTAAAAGAAATAAATATTTGGCTGTTCTCTCTCTCTCGACGCAACACAAAAATAATCAAAATGATCGTTAACGGTGATCAAACATAACAAAAACACATCAAACCGAGAACATTTCTCCTTTTTTCTAAAATTTTGCCCATTCATAAAGCTACAAACGTAACAAATATTTCTGTTTGTAATAAATAACTGTTCCATTCTTCTTGCAAGCACTAGACTTTGAATTATTTCTGACCTTAAAAATGTATCCAGTAAAATACGGTTTCCTCAAAGCATCACAAGTAAAATCGGCTCATTTTTTAAAACAAATCCTGAGAAAATATCAGAGCCATTTTGAAGAAAAATCCTGAACGATGTAACAAGGGTCCTACGCCGAAAGCAGCCGAGTACCCAAACATACTAGCACCGCCTTCAGAATGCAAAATGGTGGTCAAATAATGGGCTTGTCAGTGATAACAAACGGGAGGACTGCGGGACTAGCGGTGACCTATGTGGGAATTTCGGCGCTAGATTCTCCTGGGGATTTTGAAAGTGAAGTGGCTGAATTCAGTGATGAATTTATGTAAGCATTCATAATATTTTGACGGGTTGTGGTAATAAATTACACACCTTACGATGCCGCGCAAAAGTAAAACGTGTATTAGAAAAATCTTACACTTTTATTCGTAAATGTGTAAACGTAATAATAGCAATATATAATTCACAAGTAGAAAAACGACCAAGACGTCGGCTTTTTGTAAATTACAAATATTAGGCGCTTGTTGGTATGTATTATCGTTATAACTATAGGACAATAACAAAAAAGACGTGAAATATATACACTTAAAAACTAAGAATGAGTGCTAAGCGAGAAGTCAACGCAGGCGTCCAGAGCTCTCCTTGAAAAAGACCACCGGATGTGATTGAAACTATAGTCGAAGCTACCTGACTTAATCACGTGAGTTATCCTGTATTATTTACTAAAAATAAATAATATAAGAACTCACTTTAATTTTCAAGATTTTCTTATTATTATTTACCATGTTAAAATTTGAACCGACTTTCTGTCATGGTTCCAAAGTTTTAGAAAGGAGGTGGACAAACGGATAGTGGTGGCTTTGAAGTAGGTAATTATTGTAGGTACGGAACCCTAAAAATTAACTGTTTTGATAATATCACAATATAACATATTAAATAATATTTTTATGGGGATTTGACAATATCACAATATAATATATTATATAATATTATTAAGGGGAGCAGAGTATTGCCATTCAGCGCGGAAACGCTGCAAGTGTTATGGGCACCTTTATACCGGGAGCTATCAGGGGCGAGATGCATGAAAGGCTAGTTTTAATTTGTAATCATATTGACATGTAAACATTAATAAGATAACAATTTTGAAGCGAGTATTAGGAGGTACGAGTATATTATTATCACATTTTCAATTGACTACGTACTAAAATAGCTGCTATCAACTACCTCATCAAAGCTAAACTAGAAGAAGCAAGTCATATTTTGCATTCAGAGTTATAACTATCTACTATTATAAACATATATTACCTTATTCTAATTATGTCATACGTACTAAACGTAAACTTGCTATATACAGGCTTTAATTAAACAATTTTGATTTTGCACTACCGCGTTAATCATTTGAGAAATTAGATTTAAATTTTTTAAACACGTTTTATAAACCGACGCGGGCGCGGCGGGAACTTGATTAAAACGAATAAAGACTCTGTCAACGCTTTTAATGTATAGGCACGGTCGCGCAAATAAATTTTAATAAACTTAATTAAGTTGTGCAAGCTCCAGTGTTATCTGTATCAAAATTTACCTTCCCCAAATTAATGCATAAAATGTCCCTGTGCATTACCCACTATCCTCGACACGATCCAACGCTAATCGGTTACGGCAACGATCTGTTGTTCAGCAGTCTTTAATTATTAGTTTTATCAAACCAATCAGTCAATGTCAGGTACTTATATGTATATACATATATAGAAATAACTAATTGTAAAGCAGTTGGGACGCAAATGATATTTACTGGAAGATTCCGATCAGTTTCGGACTGTTTTGAAGAATCTTTTTATAGAGTGAGGCTTACCGCTCGTACTCGTAGCGCGTCACGCTTTTGCTACTTTAGAGCCCTATGTTGTTGTGAACTTGAATTTTGTTTCGGATCGTTTTTATACTAATATGTAACTAAGCTGGCAGTAATGTAATTTTAGATATCTCTTTATAATACATTTTTGTAGGCTGAGAAAATATTTTGACTTAACAGGGACTCGTCTTTTACCCATTTTATAACATTAACTTAATAAACAAAATTTACATCTCAATTGGTGTTGAAACAGTTGATTCCTTTTGATATTGATGTTTTAGGAAATAGGATGGGAAAGGTCGGGTGTTGTGAGTTACAACCCTTCGAAGTGAAAAATCCAAACAAAATGAGATGAACTTATTTCTACGTGACTGAACAAAAAGGAAACTTTTTTACGTCACTAGTAAAAAAAACTCGAATCCTGGCCATTGAATCTTGAAAACTTTGCATTACTTTAATATAAAAATTGTGTGGGCTTATGATGAGTGAGTACAATGATTCTCAAAAGTAAGTAATTGTAATAATTATTGTGTATACATGAGAATCAACAGTGATTTAATATATGTTATATTTCGTCTTGGCGACAAGGTGATATGCGTTGACGCGGCTCTAATAGAAAATTAGTACTAAATAATAAGTACTTACTATGAAATACTATAATATATATTACTTTGAAGCGCTCGTAGCGAAGTTTCCTTGGCCGTTCTTAATCGATCAGCTAAGATAAGCACCGTCTGCCGCGGTCATGACTTGGATGGGTGACCGCTAGTGACATTACTACTGAGTGCTGCCGTGCTCCGGGGAGCAGGTTAAGCCGTTGTTATAGCATGTTGGTAAGGCACCTTGCGAATGCGCGCCCGGTTAGCTACCACCTTCGAACAGAAAATCTGTCGTTAAGCACCTAACGGTGTGTTCCGGCAGCTTTCCTTGAGAGCCAGTAATTGTAGGTTAGGCTAAACAACATCATCACTTACCATCATCAGGCTAGCGTATCAGGTAATCAGGTATAAAAAAACATAGTTATTAGCTGTTAATTCCTGTATAAAATAACATTGTTTTTTCAATTTTTTTTTTGTTTGTACCCGAACCTATATTAAAAAGCATCGTGTGGCAAACATTTGTAATGAAAATCACCCCTTAAAACCACAAATGAAAAAGGGCACGTCATGTAACCCAATCCCGTACTTCTCATGGCTTCTTTGATCAAAATAAAACCCACAGGTTTTTTCTAACGATAATTTGTGTGGTGCCGTCTGTTAGAAGGAGAGATGACATAAAAGATAAAAGGTCAGAAAGGGACACCAAAAGAGGGGGGACTTAATCTCTACGTAATGATAACCTCTACACCTGCCGGTTGTTTGCCGAAAAATTATGGGGCACTGTAATGAAATGATGTGGGCAACATTTGGGTAAAGTAAAATTAAAGGGAAATATTGAGCTGTCAAATTAAAATGGGGCACGTGTAAGCATGAAAATTGTTTTGGGTTGAGGTACGTGGTAATAGGCTAACTTTGGGTGGTAGGCACTTAGCATTTTGTGTATACATTTGGTACACACTAGAGGTTAAGAACATTTTCTTTTTTTGACTTGAATACGTCTTTAAAATTGTTACCATAGGGACACAATTAAAAATAACTAATGAAAGAAAATCAGTGGATACAGTTTAGTGTTGCAGCTACATATCTATCATCCCCGTCCAACTTTCAATTACGCCACTGGATAGATAAAGAATCAAGAAATTTATTACGCTAAGTAAGGACTGTAACACATTGCGCGCGGCGGAGGAAGGAACCCGCCATTTTGAGACGTATTCACGAACAACAAACGGTCGTGACCATAACACAGCCATACACCTTTTTTTTATTGCTGCTAGGTAATCCTTTGACCACAATCTTACCTGATGGTAAGATGATGTGGTCGAAGGTGTTAACAGGCTTAACCTAGAATTACTGGCTCTTAAGGACAGCTGCCTCAACACACCGTTAGGTGTTTCGCGACAGATTTTCTACTTGAGGGTGGTCGCTAGCCAGGCGAGCATTCGCAAAATGCCCTTCCACCATGCGGAGAAGCTAAAGACCGTGGCAGGATTCGAACCATGGACCTGCTGCGCGGCAGTCCATAACCAATACCACTGAGCCATCACTGCTTTCCAGCCTTTACTCGTATTTAAGTTTCATAATCAAAAAATACCTATTCCTACCGCCAAGCAGTAATGTTCTCATTACTGTGTTCCGGTTTGAAGGGTATGGGTGCAGGTACGTAACGTCTTAGTAAATGTAATAGGCGTAATGCAGTTCACGGCTTGTGACGAACTGCATGTTATAGGTAGAGGTTACAGTTTAACACTAGGGTGTCCTCGAGCATATTCTAATTAGATAGAAGAAAATAAAAAAATCTTGATAGCATAAATAAAAACCAGCTAAGTGCGAGTGGGACGCGCGCACGAAAGGTTCCGTACCATTATCTGTAACCTAATCTTGTAAGTTACAGACACTTTTCACAGAGTCCGATTGAGCTGGAAAGGTACGGCGAAAACCTCTTTCATTGTACCCCTTCATTATTTATTTTATTTTAATTAGTTATATTTAAAGAGAACATAAAACTAAATATTCTGTAAATAGTAAAAGCGTCTACCTGTCACTGTTATTAGTATCGAGCAATCTAAGAAACAGTAAAAAAATCAAGTTTGTTGTATGGGAGCCCCCCTTTAATATTTATTTAATTTAATTTTTAGTATGCGTTATTATATCGGCAATAGAAATACATCATCTGTGAAAATTTCAACTGTCTAGCTAACACCGTTCTTGAGGTACAGCCTGGTGACAGACGGACGGACAGACGGACGGACAGAGAAGTCTCAGTAATAGGGTCCCGTTTTTACCCTTTGGGTACGGAACCCTAAAAACATATTGTTAACACTATTTTTTTCCTGAAGAGGTAGGATGACATCTAAACCTCAACAATTTTTGTTTTTGTTTAATACGCTTTCTACCAAGTACAGCCCCGGTTTTGTATTTAAAACCCAACAGCTGTTCTACAATTATTGAACCCTGGGCCTCAAGATTTCAAAGCTACTCAAACTTGGTTTCATGCTCAATTTCAGCTGTTTTACTGATACTATATAGGTACTATTGCTTTTAATTAGTTAATGGAATATAAGTTAACTTATTCGGTCTGCAAGCATCTAACAATGTGTTGAGGTAGCTGTCCTTTAAAGCCAGTTATTCTAGAATAGCCGAAACATCATCTCTGACCTCATCATTACTTACCCTCATTTTTATTTTTTTATGCGTGATAAGTTATCCTTTGACCACTATCTCACCTGATGGTAAGTGATAATGTGGTCGAAGATGTTGTTCAGGCTAACCTAAAATAATTGGCTCTCAAGGACAGCGGCCGGAACACAGTAAGGTGCTTGGTGATAGATTTTCTACTTGAGGGGGTAGCTAGCCAGGCGGACATTTGCAAAATGCCTTACCAACATGCTATAACCACTGCCATCCTAAGACGACAACCGGGACCGACGGCTTAACGTGCCTTCCGAAGCACGGAAGTGCTCAGTAGTAATGTCACTAGCGGTCACCCATCCAACTCATGACCGCGGCGCACGTTGCTTAACTTTGCTGATCGGTTAAGAACAGCTAAACAAACTTCGCTACAAGCGCTTCAAATCAATACTTGTGATGTTTTTATCTTAATTTGTGGAAACGGTAAAAAGGTGAAACTTATGAATACCAAAACAGAGAAACGTAAATTCGCATACGTAAAACAAAAAGGTAAAACAATTTAGTATAGTCTGTATTTACCCGAGGAGGTAAGTCTGTGTGAGGCTCTTACATTATCCTGGAGATAAAATTATACGGAGCTTTACTCCGAAAGTATATTCTGCTACTTCTAGAAATTTATATATTTTAAGGTAAACTTATTTGTGACGCAAGATGAAGAAATTCTACGCCTTTTTTGCCAAAATAAAGGTAAATTTGCATAAAAAAATGGTTCGTGTATTCGTAATGATCTTTCTATTTGCATTATTCAATATATAAGAGTATACTGTGTGGTCTGTCTGTCAGTAGCTATTATTGATGGCAACACAGGACAACATAAGGTCACAATTCTTGTAACTGATATGTAAATATGCCTTTGACAACAATTTCACCTATAATGGTAAGTGATGATGTGGTCGAAGGTGTTAACAGGCTTAACCTAGAATTACTGGCTGTTAAGGACAGCTGCCGGAAGACATCGTCAGGTGCTTGGGGACAGATCTTCTGCTTGAGGGTGGTCGATAGCCAGACGGGCATTCGCAAAATGCCCTACCACCATACGGTGAAGCTCAAGCCTGCGGCGGGATTGAAACCTGCTGCGTGGCATTCCATAGCCAATGCCAGAAACAATAATAATTTATGGTAATTTTATACTGGTTGATGGTTATCGATGATGCGGTCGAAGATGTTGTTTTGGCTAAACTAGAATTACTGGCCCACAAGACAGCTGCCGGAACACATAGGTAGGTATTTGTTTTGTTTTACGATATTTATGGTAATGACTGAAAGTGAGATTTTTTTTCTAAATCACATAAAAGGATGACCATGAAATGTGATCCTTTCTGTAGTATACAGTCTCACTCTTGGCACCCTGTTGATTTACTTGTTTTTAGATGTTCCGTTTACAAATTATTATTATTATATTAAAATAAGAACAGTTTTTCTACATTAGATCAGCTAAGTTAAGGAACGTCTGCCGCGGTCATGACTTGGATGGGTGACCGCTAGTGACATTAAATTTTGAAGCGCTCGTAGCGAAGTTTACTTAGCTGTTCTCAACCGATCAGCAAAGTTAAGCAACGTCGCGCGCGGTCATGAGTTGGATGGGTGACCGCGAGTGACATTACTACTGAGCGTTTCCGTGCTTCGGAGGGCACGTTAAGCCGTCGGTCCCGGTTGTTGTCTTAGGATGGCAGTCGTTATAGCATGGTGGTAGGGCATTTTGCGAATGCCCGCCTGGCTAGCAACCACCCTCAAGTAGAAAATCTGTCGCCAAGCACCTAACGGTGTGTTCCGGCAGCTGTCCTTGAGAGCCAGTACTTCTAGGTTAGTCTGAACAACATCTTCGACCACATCATCACTTACCATCAGGAGAGATAGTGGTCAAAGGTTAACCTATCAGCAATAAAAAAAAAAAAAAATTAATACTCAGCGCTTCCGTGCTTCGAAGGGCACGTCGCAAGCGGTCCCGGATGTTGTCATAAGATTGCAGTCACAAAAAGCCCCACCACCATGATATAACGTAGCATGGTGGTGGGGCATTTGGCGAATGCCCGCCTGGCTAACTACTACCCTCAAGTAGAAAATATGTCGCCAAGCACCTAAAGGTGTGTACTGGCAGCTGTCCTTGAGAGCCAGTAATACGAGGTTAGCCTGCACAAAATATTCGACCACATCATCACTTACCATCAGATGAGATAGTGGTCAAAGGCTAACCTACCAGCTATAATTTTTTTTTTTATTTTTTTTTTATGTTATTGTGAAGGATCAAGCGCGAGGCCCACCTGATGTTAAGCGGTATCCTCTGCCTATAACAGATGCATTTCATCACAACACAAATAAAAAAGATACTGTTTAGTTAATACTTTGAAACTATAATGTCAGGTGTTGGTAGCGCGGCAAACAAGGCAAAAGACATTATTCTCGCTTTAAACATTTTTCTGCAGAAAAAATTTAATTAAATGTTGAATTTTATGGTCTTTATATTATTTAAGATGTCTTGTTATTTAGGAAGAAAGAATCCTTACGGTCCTTTATTAACCCTTTCAACGGATATTATAAAATACATGTTAATTTATTAAAATTTTCAGTTTATAGGTTCCGTATAGACACGTTTGAGGCAGATGATATTTATAATTTAAAAAATCTATGAATGAAGTCCTACATAATGTTGTCTTAGGTTTTCACAATTATTACACATAGTAATTTAACATTTCTAAAGATGATGTGAAGTCTTCTGTGATAGAAATATCCTATGTATGTAGAACTTCCCTTTCGTATGCCATGGCCTTGGGACGGCCTGTATAGCGCACTTGTAATAAAAAATATTGATTTATATCAATCTTATTGTTGTTCTTGAAATGAATAAGTCTGACCTAATGATGGGTATCGATGTACAAACCGCATACATTTGTATCGTCTTACCATACACAATGATAGAAACTGTATACATATGACCTTTGATGATCAAATTATTATGCCTATAACAATTGTCGGCTGGCCTCGCTTCAGCAGGATCAGACTTCGTATGGCTGCCATCTTGGATTCCGCCATTTTAGATTTTTGACATAATTATATCTTTCGACTGTTCTCGCAAATGTTATATATAGGGAATGACATTTTGTTCAAACACCTCCTACATATCTCTTACCGAATTTGTAATCCTTTTTAATTTGGCGAAGACATTTTTAGTAAGTATATTGCATGGTGCCTGTTTACTATCACCGCTTAGATCATGTGAAATTGTGGTCAAAGGATAGTATATCAGCGTTAAAAATGAGATCAGTTTTGTTTTCATTCGAGCCATAGATCCTTAAAATGATACCATAAAAGGGGCTGTATTATTCTATTTTGATAATGAACGAAAAAACCTCAACATTTTTTCTTATTTTAAAGAAAATTTCACTGCTTGTTTGGTTTCCTTGAAATATCGTCGGGCTCTAAGGAAAACGGTGAGAAAGAAATGTTTCTCAGATTTATGGCATCAATTCCACATAAATGGTTTATTCTTATAACTTATTCAAATTTCTTGGCTAAGAAGGTTTCTTTGCTTTTATTAGCGAAATTTTCAAGTCCGTAAAAATGAATATACCTACATGTTAATAATTAAATATTATATGCATACAAATAAATAAGATGGAAGTAGGCTATTAAAATCCCGTGGGGTGCCGGGCTAGAATGTCACCCCCTATCTCAACCTATGGGTGTCGTAAGAGGCGACTAAGGGTTACACACCAGCGGGTGAGCAGCAGCACTTTCAAAAGAACTGATATCTCACACTGCGATCCCCGAGCCGCCCGCCAAGCGTGGGAATTATGGCAACAATATTGGGGGAGGCTGTATACAACAGTGGACTTCCCGGCTGATACTGTACAATACAGGCTATTAAAAGTAGATATCAAAGACTACTATATATAGAACTATCGGTGTCGAGTCTCAAGAAAACCGTTTCGATGAAATTTGGAGCACAGATTCCATAAATCCTGGATTTAAACAACTTACTTGCTCGATTTTCTGTGAAGAAGTCTCGGAAGCACGCGCGGGCTTTTACTACATTCTAAGAACTAAGAAGAAAGCGTGGATGTAATCTAGAATAGGGTATTAGTAAAATATTATAATAATGTAGATTTATGTAGTTTGTACTCTTAATACGTAAGTAATGTACTTCATCAGCCGCATAGACCGCTGAACACGGCCTCCTCCACTAAGGGGGGGTTGGCCATAATCTCTACACTTGGCAGTTTCTAGGGATCACAATTTAAGAAGCAGTTCTTCAGAAGGCGCTGATGCCCACCTATTGATGTATTTTACTCATAGTCGCCTCTTACAACATTCACAGGTAGTATGGGATGGTGACATTCTAGCCTGGCACCCCATGGGGCAATACATAAATACGAAGGAGTTACAATTTATTTATACGAGTGTCATATAATACGAGATCAAGGTCACATCCATAGTAAAAGTCCAAACTTTGACCATAATAAACTCAAATAGAACGCCTAAAAACTTTTGCTATAACCACGTTATTTACAAAAAATATTATACCACCAAAGTTTATCATTGTTGTGAAAAGTTTTTATTTTATTATACCCAAGGTATTAAATTATTACGACGTGATAAAATGTCCTAACAATCTGTGGAATCTTCATAAGGGCAAGAAAATGTTCAATCTCAATTTAAGTGTTAAGGATTTGTATTTAAAAATACTTACAAAAGCGAGGTCCTACGTGGGCCTAATAGAGCGACGAAAAGCAATACGACGCGATGCTATGCAAAATCAATACTGAACAGACATACTCTGAAGTATATGAAATATCTTCTTAAATTCCGCATCATGCTGATTTAAACACTGTGAGCTCACATTTTCACGGTCTACTCCCACAAGTTATATTTTAACCTACTTCAAAAAAAGGAAAAGGTTCTCAATTCGTATGTAGATACGTTTTTCTTTTTGTATGTTTGTTACGCAATTATATTTCGCAAATTGTAAACTGATTCGTTGGTTCTATTTTTGTTGGGTAGAGTATGCCTAAACATTTATCCTACATACATTACATCAAAATCGATTTAGTAGTTTTTATGGTTTTCAACATTTGTGTTGTTGTATGATTAAATGGTAATCGCAGTTCTTGTCGATGGTGAACAGTACTGTATGGGTGTGAATGAATTTATATATCACTAAAAGAGTGAAAAACATTATTTTAAACAAAACTTAACTGATTGCTAACACTGAAAAGTATGAAATTTTGTGAAAGTCGCATCATAATTATGTGAGGTTAGTGTTTTGAATCGGCTTAGTACCGACACAAAAAGTTTTAAAAATAAATTTTTAACTTTTAAAAGTAGATTAAGATAAAATAACAATTACACTCTATGTAGAGGTTCATGGTGTATAATGAATTGATGGAGTCTCTCGCCCACAATAAAGGTCACTAATAGTTGCAATTATTATAAGGTAATTATTTTGGAAGCCGAAGTTAAAAAGTGTAAAGGTAGTGTCAAGAGTTTCCTATAGAACTGTTAAGGCATAGATTCTAAGCAATACAATGCCCTCCGCATCTCGGTAAGCCTTATTTATCTCAAGTTACAGGACATGCTCTATGATTATTATACTAAAGTCTTCATTCAGTTCTATACTTTGTTCATAAACTATAACCTATAATAGCAAAATTTAAAAATTGTTGTTGAGATGTTTAGATAATTAATTGCTTGATAGAATTACACTTTATTAACTTAGATTAATGGACTTAGCGTTCATCAAATACTTTTTTGTTATTTGTAATTTTTTTTTAATGTAATGTCAATATACAGAATATTCTGTCATTTTAACTTTCACAATATTCTACGTGATTGCGCGTCATGTACTCTTAAGACAAAATCAGCCCACTCAGCATGGCAAACAACGACAGAAAGTTTCCCTTTTTTATAGCATCACGTCCTTCGCTATGAGTTACTTTTGCTCAATTAGGACGCAGTATTATTACTTGAAATTACGTGAGTTACTTACGACTCATAAACCATGAGGGATGACTCAAGCCCATCTCGAACTCATCACGAAAGCGAACCCTAATCAAACGTAATCTAGTTAAAACTTTCTCAATAATGTTCCCCCGCATTCGCAGTTGCATGTAGCAACAGTTCTGAAAAATGAACAGTAATACATCTTGTTATTGAATGAGACTAACATAGGGCTGTCATCCTCAATATCCAGTAAAAAAAATATTAAAACCGATTTCCTACACCATAAAGTATCAAATAATATTGGTTGAATTTGATATCATAGCTATTAAAATTTTTAGTGGCAATTTAGAATAATTACCTCGAATTCAATATATTAAAATTTATTTGCTTTGATAATGTGAAGTGGGTTAGCATCATTATATGTTTTAAATATTTCGCTCGATGCATTTGAGTGATTCTCACTGCAGATTGATATAAAAGCTCAATATGACAAAATCCATTTGCACTACCCGTATTACATACCTCCGTTATTTTTTACAATGTTTGTAATGATTTCCTATCTAACAAAATACATCCTGTGAAAAGTTACTTATTACACTAAAAATATGTCTTTTAAATATAGGACAGCTGGACCGGACGTATGTAAAAACAAAGTAGGCTTAGGAATAATCTTCAATTGTCTAGTACGGAAACTTAACAACTTAGACATAAATTAGTGCGCCAGGGACCGAGCTTTCGCAAATATTTATAGACCGTAATCAGACTTTCTCATTTTGAGTCCCGTATTAAAATGCCGCATCCAAAAAGCTCGCTTTTTCTTCTTCTCGTATCTAAGCAACAGTCAGACGGCCGACTTAATACTCATTTTCAATTTACCTAATATTAAATATATTTTGCCGACAATCCAATTTGTAGGAATTCCCGAGCTAGCTTATTTTCAGGCCTAAACCTGACGCACCATTTAACTAATGAGATGAATCATCCACCATCGAGGGTGATTTTTACCCCCTGGCAATTGAACAAGTAATCTTTCAAATCTTTTAATGACATAAGTTCGGCCAAGACGATTGTCGGATTTTTGAGAAGATTACAAAATAGATCACCGTGAGGTTTTTGGGGTTGGAAGCAATTTCTTTTATGTCAAAAGAAAATTAGCAGAACAATTTTAGTTCGATAAAATGTGGCATTTATGGTAACAAATAATCGTATGTGACGATCTGCGAGAATTTCTACAGGCGTTTCATATTTTTTTTTATATTTAAGAACTTTTCAATGCTGATGAACGACCACTGACCACTGTCTGATCTCTTGGTAAACATTATTGCTCATCAACAGTGTAGTCGATGGTTAATCTAGTAAGGATTTTGACTTATAAGGACAAATACCGGTATATGTATACCGTTAGATTCTTTGCGATATTCCGTTATATGGTAGCCAAACAAGCATTTTCGAAATGCTCGAATAATTTTACTTTCATATAAGAGTATGATAATTTCCTTTTTATATAGAGACATATAGGTTAATGTACATTGTTTATTACAAACATGCTGTTAAACAAACCATCGATAATATCTGTGTATAAAATGAACTTTGGGAAATCTTTAAATAAACTGACATTAATGTAACAGTGATATTGAGAGCCAGTACTTCTAGGTTAACCTGAACAACATCTTCGACCACACCATCACTTACCATCAGGTGAGATAGTAGTCAAAAGCCATAAACAAATATTTAACAATGTATTTAAGTTTTCTTCTTCCTCTTCCAGCGCTTTCTGAGGAACTGGTATCTCACACTGCGATCCAAAGACTCATGCCAAGCGTGGGGATTATGGCAAACCCCCTATAATGAAGGAGGCTGTGTTTAGCAGTGGACATCGCGGAGTACTACATATTTTATAACATATTGATTTTAAGATTTATATCACTTTCACATCCACTCTTCTTTCGTTATATTTTTTCTCATTATTTTATCTTTACTCTTTCCATGATTATTTTGCTCTTTACACATTCTTTATATACAAGCGCTCTCGTTTTCTTTTTAATTTTCTTTTTATAATTATTTCTCATTACTTTTGATTATTTTCTCATTATTTTCTCATTACTTTTTCCGTGTTTGTTTTCTCTGTACAGATATGCGCTCTCTTTTCATAATTATTTTTCTTATAATATAAATCTACTCTTCTTTCATTATCATTATTTTTTCTTTAATTTTTTCATTACTCATTTCTTATCTTGTCCAATCTAGATATATTAATCATTTTAGGGTTAGTATTACTTCTACGTGTGCTATGTTTTGTTGCCCATTATGGACTTTTTGGAGTTTTGTATAGGTATATATATTACGTATATAACATTTTCATTAATTGATTGAGACTTATTTTTTGTAGAAAATATAACATTTTCTACAAAAAATAAGAACTTAGTCTCGTGCGGTAAGGGGCTAGAATTGCACCCCTCATATCTTTCTATGTCAGCCTTAGGAGGTGACAAAGAGTAAAATACCAGCAAGTACGCAGCATCGCCTTCTGAAGAACTAATTCATTTATTCATACAAATAAAATAATCTTTCAATTAATAAAAATCTAACACTGCGATCCCCAAGAAAAGCGTGGGGATTAAAGCCAACCTAAACATTTACGGGGTAGGCTTTTATTGAACCATGAACGTGTACGGCTGTTGTTCATTGATGAAACGTAAGCACATTGAGAAATAGAAAATGTAGCCTGAAATGATTTTAAATTTAGCTGTTTAATATACAATTCCCAAGAAAGCTTAAATAAGATCCCAAATAAATTGTAACAATACCAGTAAAACAATATAAGTAATAACTAATGGTCAGGATATCTGTGTCATCAATTTACCTACATTGTTATTTTTCGTTACTAAATAAACCCCAAAAAAGTAACGACTTTAATCCAACATCTAATATCCAATGGGTGTCATCACTCACATTCTTTCACAGCCCCTAGACAATGTACGCAGTGGAATGGAAACGATCAAAAATTTAATCTATTTCCTTTTAGGTGGCTCACGAGATCATAATTCTACGAATTATATATCTTGGCACCTATAAATCTGGTTCACCTTTTATTTTTATACTGTAATATAATACTTTTAATGGATATAAAGTTTATAACATCGATAAAGTGTAGGGTGTGGGTCTTAACTAAACCATTTCTTTATAAAACGTTTATATGATTGACGCCTACATGTCTATTGAAAGTATTAACGAAGTAAATTAGCACTTTGATTTAAAACAAATATTCGATAACATTGTATTTATATTCTGGGCTAGGAATATTCTTAATTCTACGAAGAATTAAGGAATCTAGGGCATTTTGCAAACGCTAGGTACAGCTATTGTTAATTGAAAACAACATAGGTATTGTAAAAAAAATACTCCCACAATCTTGTCTCATCCAGGAATAAAAACTCCCATTTTAACCAAGTCACTCATTTCGCTGCACTTGTATCGTAACACATCCTGTTTTCTCAAATACCTACCCTACCAATCCTGCTTCAATTTTCGATAAAATGTTTCATTGAGTCAAAATATCGGCGCCATTTACCGCGAGAAGTAAAGATAAATCTAGAATAGAAGAAAAAGCAACCGGTTTTTAGAATTACATGTGTACCAGGAATGCCCATGTTGTTATTGACCTGTTGTCATTTATAAATATTTAGCAAAAGTTCGTTCTGGTGGGTACCATGATACCATCGTATTATCACATATTTTTAGTCGAAACAATAGAAATAATAAATAAATAATTATTAATAATAAATAATTCAAACAAAGATGATGCGAACAAAAATGTATGTGTAGTTTAACTACGATAAGGAAACATGAAAGAATTTTAGAGCAATAAAAATATCAAATTAGATTGGCGTGCTATAGGCATGATATATGAAATAATGAAAAACATATAGCAAAAAGAGTACCGAATATGAATTTGGATGAAATTGAGTACACTAAAATTACAGTCCATAGAGCGGAGTTGAAGGAATATTGTGCTGACCCTACCAAGCTTGGACCCACGAATATAGAAGGAACGAAGAAGAAGAGAGAGTACTAACAAGGTAAGCGAAGCAACGGAAATAACTGTCGCTATCATTTCACTGCAAAATGTATAATATGTCCCAGTTAGAAAATTAATATCATTAGTTTAATGTATTTTCTTGCCTAATACACAGTTCATTTACCATTCAATAACTTTTTACGATCAACAAATTACTGAATTCATTCAAATAAAAAGGAAGTGTAGCTCCTCTGCCATTCGTACCCCATGATGCCTCCCTCTTACCAATTCCGCGTCAGTCCATTAGGCGGATGAGTCAGAGGGATGTAGGAGACATTGCATTATTGTTGCCGTTAACAACTCATTTGAATGTCTATGTTATGTGGGCGATTGTTAATGGAATCAAGTGATGACAACGTTAGGGTTTATTATTGTTTTCAACAAGGACCTAAATAGCAAAAGATTCACACGAGCAAACGTCTGTTGACTTGATAGGCAATCAATGACATACGAAACGGAGCTTAAATTTGGCACATTCATTGATCGAGCGGTTGGTCATACATTGAATTATTAATCAGTTAATATTAATATGCAATGATATGCAAAGCATCGGCTGCTGAAAAATAAAATAACAATATTTTATAGGGTTGAACATTGCTCACAACAGTTTGCGCGTCGTCAATCGTAATACTTGGCGCTCGACTACGAGGTGGTAGTTGGTATTTGGTAGTTGGTGTTAGGTATGCTGGATAGATTAGCTTTTGACCACTATATCACCTGGTGGTAAGTGATGATGTGGTCGAAAATGGCATTCAGGCTACCCTAGAATTACTGGCTCTCAAAGACAGCTGCCGAAACACACCGTTAGGTGCTTGGCGATAGATTTTCAACTTCAGAGTAGCCAGGCCAGCGTTCGCAAAATGCCCTACCACCATGCTATAACGACTGCCATCCTAAGACAACAACCGGGACCGACGGCTTTACGTGACCTCCGAAGCACGGAAGCGCTCAGTAATATTGTCACTAGCGGTCAACCATCCAAGTCATGACCACGGCAGACGTTGCTGAACTTTGCTGTTGATCGGTTAAGAATGGCTAAGAAAACTTCGCTACGAGCGCTTCAAATGTAAAGTATGTATTTTGTCTTTTTATGAAAGTAATTAAGGCTATTTTGTAGTAGCAGTGATCTCAACAAAACTGGATGCAACATGATGAGAACAAAGTTATGATTATGAAATAATAATGATATTTACATTCGAGTAAGTTTTATCTCCGTACTACATATAAAATATGCTGTGGTTATGCTAAAGGGTTTTAATAAAACAATTGAAACTTCCGCTTGCCTGTCAACAGTGTACTAAATCGGGAGAAGTCTTTTAATGAAATGATATTTGAATGACTCATTCATGATTCATGACGCTTTAGTATGTTTCGAGTTGTTGGTTTCATTGCTTGGTTCTGGCTTCCATTGGATCTAGTGAGGTATGTATGTACCTTTCATATGTAGTCCTTTAGAATTTTCAATAATGAATTCAGGAATGATAATTTTTTTTTTTGTAAAATGTTGACCTTTTTAACAAATCTCTTTTTATTTAAAACAAATAAGTAACAAAGACAAGAACATTATCGTGACGTTTTATGCCTTGTTAACATATTTTTGTCATTGCTGTAACAGGTTGAGTTTGGATCGGAGTTCAGAAATTCACTTTAGAGTTGAGTAACTTACAAAATGCATTTTTTTAATGTTATTGTGACGGTACTAGCTCGAGGCCCACCTGATGTTAAGCGGACTAACCTTTGCCTATAACAGATGCATTTCATCACAAGTCACGAAATGCACTACGCCCGTCACTTTGAGACATATATTAGTATTATATAGCAACGCTATAACGTGGGCACCAAGCCTAATCCGCCTTGATTAAATACAGAGAATATATTTGACAATTAAATGTTCAAACAAGACCAGTGAATTCGAATGAAAGTAAAATAGGACAGTCAAAATTCTCCACTTCAAATAAAAAACATACGCCTCAAAGAAATAAACAAATGACTTAAAGCGTTGACGTCACAAACCCCAATTTCCTCTCCCATGACATCATCGCTACATTAATATCATTAACCCAAATAATCGTCACAAACTGATGCCACATTTTGTTATCCAATATGTTCTGTTCGGACATGTGCTGACGATGCGTTCACGGTATGCTGAGCTCCGAATAAGCTAAATATTTCGGTCACTAAGCTTTGTGGTAATCGTTGATTTTGACAGTCATTCGAACACGCTCGGGATACGACTATATTACCGATGAATTAAAGCAAAACAATAAAATAATATATTGTTATCTAATAGTAGGTTTGTAATTGTTATTTGTCTAGTTCATGGTATGATAGAATCTTCGTAGAAGACAAATAAGTTGATGAATAATAACTAGACTTAAGATAATGAATAGATTCAGGCGTTACTTTGCGGAAATCCATATTTAATAATAACAAATATATTTAAAACATTTTAAGAAAACATCAAATTAATATTTTAATAAAACACTTAAAAAATATAAAAATATAACTAGTGACAATTCCGCATAATTTTCCTGTTAAGCCAACGTGACGTCACAAACGCCACGCAGCCAAACCGGAAGAATTTTCGACGCGTTTTCTCTGCTCGTGACTTTTTTCTCTTTAGAAAAAAGTCTCAAAAAAAAAGTCTCGATCATGCGCTCGTAGAGTCAAGACCTCCAGAGGATGCTTCGTGTAGAAGCGAAACACGTCGAAAACTTTTCCAGTTTAGCTGCGTGGCGTTTGTGACGTCACGTCGGCTTAACAGGAAAATTATGCGGAATTGTCAAAATATAATTTATTTGGTCCTTTAAAACAAAACTCAAGTTATTTGGTCATAAAGGTAATTAAATAATTTCAAAGCTTCTAGATAACTTATTCCTAAGATGGGAATAATGGAAATAAATCTACAAGGCAAGTCAAACCCAAAATCAACTTCTATCTTTATTGTTCAATCAACATCTGATCCCTAATCTATTTACTTCCCTAAACCGCAATCAAGCTCGAAGGACACAACGCGGGATTCGCCCATCAATCCTAATCTAAGTTGGAGCAGACGTCAGCCAGGGCTAATCAACCCCGGTGATTTCACTCTGGACCGAGGGAGACCATTACAACATGCAGAGACTAGGGAATAGCAAAAAGGAAACCGGACAGTTGGATAACTGGGACTTGCCGTTTTTCATCTACAATTTTACAAGCAAAAAATAATAGGTATTACCTATGTATAAAACGTTTCAACTTACATAATGTGTCTATCATCATATGGTTCTATATATCATCATCACCACACAAAAAATAAGGTATTCGTTTGTGGTTTTTTCTCGTATCTACGTTACAAAAACCCATGTTAGTGCTAAGGTTAGTCCTCTCAATGTAGTCATATCTTTCTTCTAAGCAACTGCACGAGATTCTGTTCAGTTACCTTCCTCAGTAAATTGGGAAAGCATGCATCTTGTGTCACACTACAGTCTCTAGTGATACTCTCAAAACCAAACATTTCACAGGAAAGTGAACACACAAAAACTTTCGCATATATAACTCGTGTATTTGTGTGACCTTATCGCTCCCATATTTCATAAAGATATGTTGACAAGCCGCTAAATGTTTTGTAATTAAATAAACATACAAATATGCAAACGCCATGTGATGGCTCACCCGCTGGGGACTTTTCAGAGTTAATTTTGGTATTATCTACTGGGCTCAGGAGGTCTCCTGGTATATTTCTAGACTTCGGACTACTGACTCAGAGATCGCGCTCATGGATCAACGACTTGATTTTTTATTAGATGAAAACAGTTGGAGGACTTTACTCGCAGGAAAGTACAGTGGGAGTACTACAAGATCAAGCGCGTGAGGCTCTTAACATCGCTTAATTTCCTCGAGCGGTGTAGGGAAAATAATATCATACCAGTGTGCGTGAGAATTTCTCCAAAAAAGGACATTACTGGAAGCGCCGACATTCTCCGTCAAACAAGAAAGAAATTATTATGTTGAAGCATACGCCAACGGTAGGACAAAATTATATAATTTCTTAATAACTCATGTGACAAATCAAACCAATTAGTCACCCCATGACCACGATCACTGCAAAGTGTTTGAAACGTCGGGACAAAAATAATGTATAATATATGCGATTTAAACCGTTTAAAGTTGTTTAATTACTATGTGTAATAATCGCGAAACCTAAGACAACATTATGTTACTGTATACGGGCCGAAAACAGCAAATAAAATAAGACAGTCTTAAAAATAATGATAAATATACGCGATTTAAACCTTTTAAAGTTACTTACTAACGAGTTTGTAAGTCGATCGCAGAACTGATCTCAGGAAAAAGTAGTTTATTAAGTTTTAGTTTTAACTATTAGGCAAGCATGTTTCAGCGTCGACTGCGTCGGCGTCGTCACTTTTCATCAGGTGAGACTGTGAGATCATAATTAAAAAAAAACAGGCACCTATGTGGTCCCCAATAGGCTAGCTTTTTTTGCCTCATAAAAATTCTTTACCAGCCGGAACCAGTCATTTTCTAGGAAGAAATTAGGAATATGAGTTTTTAGACTGTCACGGTCATTAACACTATAATTGTTATAACAAACGGGATATTTACCGTGTTTTTGATTAGTTTTGAGCTCTCGATATTTCGTTAATTTTAACCTATGCAAGAGCCGAAGAAGTGTTCCAAATAGTTCACGATCTGATATAAGTTTTGCTTGTCGAAATTTAAATAGTGGTGTGGGTGACAGTGACAATAGTAGCATCGCCTTGCCGAAACAACGTACAAGGAAGAGGGTTGACCGGTTCGTCTGCTCTAAGTGCCTACCATTCACTCGCGTAGACTTCAGTTTACTCGTGATCATGGCGCTTGCAACAGTGCCGAAATATCGAGAGCTCAAAACTAATCAAAATCACGGTAAATATCCCGTTTGTTATAATAATTACAGAAATTAGGAAAGCGTAAACGAACAAATACCTAATATATTGAGCTGTTATCGGATCCATGTAGGACGAGAATAGAGTCATTATTTTTCGCCGGACCTGGGTTTAACCGAGAAGACCAAGATTAATTGACGATGCGCTGACTGATGACTGACAATAAGACGTTAATAAAGCAACGTGATTAATCTATTTTGTGAAAGTCCATGGTGTTTGAGTGAAGAGCATGAGAACATTTTTTAAGGTGAAATTAGAAACTTAATATACTTTTTTTTACTCTAATGAATTGCCTTTCACAAATATTTCTAAAACTTGACGTTGCTATTATAATTTGCCTCCTAAGTATAGTATTTTTGTAAAATTTAAAGAAGGTAATTTATTTCTAAATTCAATTATAATTCATATATGTTTTTATGTATTGATAGGCTAGCTTTTAAATACTATGTCACCTGATAGCGAGATGATGTGGTCAAATATGTTGCCTAACCTAGTATTACTGCTCTTAAGGTCAACTGCCAGAACACACTGTTAGTTGCTTGGCGACAGATTTTTTACTTGAGGGTGATAGCCAGGCGGGTATAAGCAGCCACTACACGCCAACCACCATGCTACAACAAAACTGCCATCCTAAGATAACAACTGAGACCGACAACTTTAGCGGTCGCCCATCCAACTCATGACCGCGGTGCACGTTGCTAAACTTATCTGATCGGTTAAGAACGGCTAAGCAAACTTCGCTACGAGCGCTTCAGTTATGGACCCTCAGAATACAGAACAAACTGTCGCGCAGGAGTGTTTGTATGATTTAAATTTCGCCGCAGGCCTGAGGTTAGTCACTTATTGGTAAGGCATTTGCAAATAATCGTCTGACTAGCTATCACCTTAATGTAAAAAACCTATCCCCAAGAACCTATTGGTTATCTGGCAGCTGTCTGTGAAAGCCAATACATTCTAAATTAAATCAGCTTACCATCCTCGACCACATCATCACTTTCCAACAGATGACAGGATGGTTAAAAGCTAACTCAATCAGATGTAAAAATAAACAAAATATAAATTTTTAGCTTTCAAAGAATAACTGCACCTCTAGCTATTTAGTGCTACTAGAGATATTTTTTTATGTTAATAATAATAACTATACATATATATATAATATTCTGTCTGTTAGTTATTGAAATTACCAACGGGTATCGATCCATTTACACCTTTAAATTAAAATTTCAAAATTTTTGTATTACTTGTTTTTGAAATGGTTTTTGAAGCAGTGATGGCTCAGTGGCATTGGCTATGGACTGCCGTGCAGCAGGTCCATGGTTCGAATCCCGCCTGGCTAGCGACCACCGTCAAGTAGAAAATCTGTCGCCAAGCACCTAACAGTGTGTTCCGGCACCTAACAGTTTGACGGGCACAGTGCAATTCGTCGTTGACGAATTGCGTCTGTTATAGGCAGAGGTTAGTCCACTTAACATCAGGTGGGCCTCGGGCTTGTTCCGTCACAATAAAAAAAAAACTCGTTGTTGTATATACTAATCCGTAATAATACTACTAAAAGCCCGTGGGGTACCGGGCTAGAATGTCACCTACCCATCTCTACCCGTGGGTGTCGTAAGAGGCGACTAAGGTTACACACCAGAAGGTGGGCAGCAGCACTGTCTATGGAACTGATATCTTACACTGCGACCCCCAAGACGCTTGCTAAGCGTGAGGGTTATGGCAAACCCCCTTATAATGGGGGAGGTTGTGTTCAGAAGTGGACAATCCAGCTGATACAGTTTAAGATATCTTGTATACGAGTATACGAAAGATGTAAATAATTAGATGACAAGTGACATGAACAGAGTAAAAGACCAAAGACAGGACGAAGAAGAACAACCTTCATACGATTTTAATGAACTTTTAAAACATCTTACAAGAAGAGTCTATCCAAACATAACACGATGTATAAGGATATCCAAATAATCCGAATCTCGCACGCATAAACATTGAGTGCTTTAAACCCATGGATATGTGCGAATGTAAACATTGTCAGTTTCTCTAAACATTTACGTATTATTCGCAACATCTTGAAAATGTGATTCTAGCTGGTACGAGATACATCCACGAAATCATATTTCAGTGTAGTGAATGTGATTGGATAAAGCCTCAGCTGTATTTAGCAAGTGGTAAAAAACAAACACTGTTTGAATCCCACTTAATGATTATGTGGTTGCTCATAATATACGAAGTCACGCGTTTTGCTCATACCTATAGGAAGAATCAGGTGGTCTTGACTCTTCCAGCACAAGATCGAGAAATTTCTTTCATATTATAATTTAAGCTTATTTTTTAATTTTTCGTTTAGCAACAGTAGTAAAGCAGTAATAATTAATAAATGGACTTATTATCGCCTAAACACACAATGGAAGAAAATGTAAAATACAAGCGCAAAATAAATCTCTGCTATTTACGCAAATCATTATTTTTTTAATTTAATTGTCATAAAAACTTTTTTTTTCATATTCAATGTCTATAATCTATCAATGATATAGATTTTTCGAATTGAAATTACCTTCACAAAAGGCCTGAATAAAAGTAGAGTAAAAATCTAGATTTGCAGCGCGCACAACTTGGTTCCGAGTAATACAATACATGAGGCTACATTGATGAAATGCAGTAGTTTTTAGAATCTAGAATAACATATAGGTTTCTAAACGTACTTTTCCAATTTAATATATCATAACCTCACTCTGGCAGAAAATAACAGAAACAGAATTTGCAAAGTCAATAAACTTCAGATTGGAATAAGAATGTTTACGTTACCAAAGGTACTAAATAAATCGGATCGGAAAGGATCGTTAGATTCGTTTTTACTACTTTACGAGCTTAGTTGGGTGAAATGACAAAACAACGATGCAAAAGTGAGGTAAAACCACTCTTTCTACTATCGCTAAACTGTGGCAAATGTATTTTCAGACTAAAAAAATATCATTTTATAAATATCAGAAGTACTTGTATGTAGTATGTTAATAATTGTAGCAAAAGGAAGCACATAATCGTCCTCGGTCTCTGCCTACGTCTCCGGAAAATGTATGTACTTACTTCAAGTTTTCTTTTTAGCCGGCGGTATGGTATGTATATATTTTTATTGCAAGTACTTTTAGTTATGGTATTAAGAATAAAAATTTTAGCTTCGTTGTTGTCAGGTTTGACGACTGCCTGGCAGCATCCCTCTATAGGAATGCTTTCATTGGTACTAAATCCTCTACCATGGGGCTGATCAGGGCTTTATGAAAGATTTAAGAAGCCCTGATGTGCATCCAATGTGCAGCAACAGCCCACTCACGATGACGTGAGATGTGGCATTCGGTTATCAAGAAGTATTTTTCCCTGGCTTGCCTTTTTGTGTTTAAAAGGAGTAAATTAAATAGTCCTTTTATATCTGAGCCGGGAATTATACGCTATATAAAAATATATTTTAACATTTCTTAATCAGTATAAATAAAACTTAAAAAACTGAAATGGTAGCAAGAGAAGTGTCTAAGCACTCATGTTTCACCAAAAAGTTCTGATCCCACGTAATTAGGGACGAGCCTGTTGCCATATACCGGGAATAGTTACAGACTCTGGACAGCTACTATGAAATTCTTTGTCATAAAAACCCAATTTCCGATCCTAAGATTACACCCAGAACCACACGATTACAAAGCAGCGCTATTACCTACACAGCAACAAGGCAAACAAAAGTAGAAACAACATACCGATAAGTAAAAATAACAACACTTATAATTGATATAAGTCAAGTGAAGGCCTGAGTTTCTGCCACCTAATGAGATGGTGCACTTGACAGCATATCATTAAATGGCAGAAACTCGACGCTGCTAACGATCTTATCGCAATCCTGTCTATGTTTTCCAAAAGCTATCGGAATCGACGTAATCAAGCCAACACAAAAGGGAACCATTAATTTCTGCAGGCCATTTACAGTAAAAACATTTCAGCTTCCACGTTTCCTCTTGAATCTTAATTCTCTAATCTGAATTTCAATAGAAAGGAGAGTAATTGCTTCGATAAACGTTTGACCCGTTGCCTACTTTGAAGTGTTTAATTTATACAAAGTTCAAAGTAGCCCATTTACACCTGGGCGACTGCACTCTAAGTGACAAAGCATAATTTCCATAAATGTTGATTTTTTGAAGATTGATGATGCAGTGGCATTCTTTATAGACTGCCATGCAGAAATTAAATGGTGGAGCCTTTAGTGAAAGCTACCTACGACCCTAATAAAAAAATATGTCGCCAAACACCGGTGCAGAGTCAGTTCCATTTCTAAGTTAATTATGTTAACCATCTTCGACAACACTTCGAAATTTTACGAACGGTCCAAATTTTTGTAAATGGCTCTAGCCTATTGTCAATAAAATAAAAGTTGTAATGTGTTTTAGCTTCTTTTTACATTGTTTTAGATAACCGGATGTGCTCACGCGTATTGTTCAAGATTGTCGACCTAGGGTTTGGGTATATCCGATGCCCTTCATCAGGTGAGTTTACGCGTCTAAATCATGGCAAAAACTCCGCGCCCGTTGCGCGAAATATAGGTCGACAGTTTCCACTAATACGCGTGTGTCATACGCGCGAGTACTTTCAAGTAGGTAATAATGTTTTGCTTAGAACACCACAATTCTATCAATAATTTATACTATCTTTTACTCCGTAATTTAAAACTGAATTAAATTATTATCATCTAACACTATCTTATAACACAGTAAGCAATTATAGTTTAGTCCTACCCAGAGTCCAATAAACTAGAATGCCCACCAGAGCGTCGTGTTGTTAGTACATAATAAATTAATTATAATATTTAATAATTTAGTTCATTAAATTATTTACAATAGTTCACAATACTTGGAGAAATAAATGATTATGATAAGGTTGGACCATATGGATAATAATAAGAATTATAAGCGAATAAGCATTGCAATCCTACAGGGCAATGCTGTCAGCATGCTGGGCTGCCAATTGGTGTGCTGGGGCATTTTGACTTTAGACTGCCTGCGGACCTGCAATGACCTTTAGGTTGCCTAAATTCTTTCGTTGTATTAGCTGTAGAGCTGTATACAGTTTGTAGTGTTCCGTTAATAAAGGCATACCGCCGGATACAAAATAATTATATACGTTCGTTTCACTCTACGCCCTTTTAAACGTACGGCGTGTAGATATGCGAGAAACTTCAAGTATCCACTTCAATACTAATAACGTATTTTACTCAAGTCACTTCTTTTGGCCTAAGAGGATAAATAAATCCACTTGATATACATTCACTTGATAAGAGACTACTTTGTTGCGTTAAAACAAAACAGGGTTTTGAAGTTTCAAATTTCGTTGAAACAGTCTAATGTGTGACAGGTACACTTAGGGCCTTTTTCAGAATGTTCAAGTAAGTTCCGGTTATACTACTCAGAACATATTTAATAAATAAAACGCTATATATATTAATTTTTTAAGGCGTTTCACAGTCATCGATTTAGCCTATACATCGGTTGAAGCTTGAAACGCGCTGCATGTTAACTGTCATTTTTATCATTCAGTTACTTTATGTTCTGGGTAGTATAACCGGAACTCACTCGGACATTCTGAAACAGGCCCTTAGAATATTACTTGGGCGCTACTTTGAACCGGTCAACATTAATCAAAGTTGCTTGGTGGCTAAATCACGTTTAACTTTTACAAAAGCAACTTTACCAAAGCTTCTTTGACCGTATCAACGCAGAGACTTAAGAATTATAAACATCCCGTAAACTTTTCTTTGTATTAATTTGTATACTACAAGAACAGCTGTTATATGAGTTTTTTTAAGCACTTTTAAAATCCATATAATTTACGTGCAATATTAACAATAAGATTCAGAAGCATCAAGTACATAATAGTGCGTAAAACCGGGGAAAGCGGGTTCGCTTCCCGCACGATGCAAATAAAAAAATATGTATAGCGTTAATCCTGATTAGGTACCTATTTGAACAGGGTTGGCGTTTTCATATTATATGCAAGATATAGAAAACATTTCTATTATAACTTATTATTATCACACATTTCCAATTATTACTATTAAAAAATAATGTATATCAAAATTTGGATTATATCTGTGAACCTTTTTTTTATACCTGATAGGTTCGCTTTTGAACACTATCTCACCTGAAGGTACGTGATGATGTGGTCGAAGACGTTGTTCAGGCTAACCTAGAATTACTGGCTCTCAAAGACAGCTGCTGGATCACATCGTTAGGTGCTTGGCGACAGATTTTCTACTTGAGGGTGATAGCTAGCCAGGCGGGCATTCGCAAAATGTCCTACCACCTTGCTACCTAAATAATATATACATATCCATGTTGAAAATTCAACCATTTTAGCAGCACCTAAATCACAAATGCGGGTTATTGTAATAACCCGCATCTGTAATTTAGGTTGTATTTATTTTAACTGTATTACTTTCTACTTGAATATATATATTTCACTTGCAACTGAAAATCTGTACCATTCATATTGCAAAAACATAATTAGATGTCATGCCTAAAAATATACGTGCTTTCCTTATAATTTGCTTGGTTCCATAAAACTGAAAGCAATTAAAGGCATCATATATATAATTGTTTTTATTTAATAAATATACTGACAGTTTATACGTTATAATCACGATTATCTCCATTGTATTTCCCTATTGTGAAAGAAATTCAAAGCGTGCGCAGGCGACATTTTACTTCCAATACAATGGTCTCGTTCGATATCCGAATACACAATACCCAGAGAGCCACTCGATACCGCTTTGATGAAAGCCGGATACACCCGACTAACCGGATATGCCCAAATACCCCGGATGTGATCACCGCAGAACATCGAGCATTTTTTTGAAAAAAGAAATCCCAAAAATCGAGTGCTCTTGAACGAATTTGGTTTTAGAACGGTTTTTTGCGGCACACGTCGAAAATTGAGTTAATGTCAGAAAAAAAATTCAGATATTTTTTGTCGTGTTAAAGAAAGTGTAATACTTTCGCCTTAAAATTTCCAATAGTAAATTGATGATATTACTAAGAATAAGTGGCATTTGTGTAACAGAAAGGTTTTGAGACAATTGTTATAGTGACTGATCTGGTAAGAGTCAAATTATCATAACACATACGTGAAGTTTTATCTTCGTGTTTTGTTGGTGCTAGCAAAAACTTAATTATAAAAACCAAGAATTTGTTAAATTGAAATTGAAAACCACTGGTGTGTCGTTTAAATATTTTTTTGGAACCACACCACCCTATCGGAATTCTCATATATTTTTTAATATTATCATTACCAATCATGTATATGATCAAAGTGTGCAGTTTTTTTTTTTATAAATATATGTAAAGAGTGCTAACATGATTTATTGTGCTATTTTGTGTCGAGGTTTTCAATAGATAATTTCTGTACAGGATTCAAATATTCTGTATTGTTTTAATACTGTTTGTTATGTTTGCAATAACGCCTGATTTGCGAATTACGCGGGTTGGACTCCCGCACATAACTATAATTTTTTCTCCCGTAAATTTGTAATTCTGTATTATATTCTAAACTCTGGCGAACTCGCCCCATTGCAAAATGTGTAACTGATACTTAATATAATAATATGATTTATTTATAAGTATTAAAATAATAATAGGTTTTATGAATCGTAACAAATGAATTGTTTGGATTGGTCTAGTTACTAAAAATATATAAATGACACCCCTGTGGTGACGTCCAGTAGTGTCGTAGACAATACATAATTAAATCAAACATTTTGTATGGTTCGCTATAATTTGAAGTCATTACGTTCCAATTAAAGCGTTCAGTTGTTTTCCCATCATTCATAACGGTTTGTTGACTTTGCCATCATTAAATACAGGTTATTTACTGGAGCTTGACAGTAACTGATAATTTCATTGTTTAGTCATTGAGTTCAATCGTACGACGGATTGATTCGACAAAGAAAGCGAAGGTATTCGACCATGGACTGGATTATCTAAGAATCCAGGGGTCAATAAACTTGACAAGAACTGGGCTCGGTAAATGACAAAAGGCCAGTAGTGTCGCTGTCGCTTCTTATTGTGTGAGAGAAAAAATATCAAGCAAAACTTGCATTTTTGGACCCATCGACCTGTATAAATATTAAATAGCACGAAAATATATTCCATAATATTTTAAATTTAATATAGTATGTCAGTTACATGCTAAAGCCTGCGCTCGACGCTGTGCACAACCGTGACTCCAAGACGAAGAACTTCAAATAAGTTCGAAACTGGTTGGGGAAATTTCCGGTAAATATAACGTGATTCCTAGCCGGTTACTTAATAATAGTTAAAATAGTGTGGTTTTCAAAGCATAATTATACCCTAATAATAAGTATTAAAAACATTTAAAGAACATCTTGTTTAATTAATACTTTACCAAAATATATAAAAGATATAAGAAATAGTGAACTAGTGTTAATTCCGCCTACACTTCCTGATATACTAACGCAAGGTCTTGACTCTTCGAGCGCAGCATCGATAATTAAACTGGATCTTGCGCTCGAAGAGTCAAGAAAGACCTCCTGAAGTTGTTCTTATAGATAAGAAACGTATTAAAACTATTCCGGCTATTGTCACGAGATATTACTAAGTTGTAAGTAAGATGGTAAGCTAAGGTGTAAGATATTACAGTTGTTTTCATTAACGCCCGCGAATAAGTTTTCATAAACGATAACTATTATTTATTATATGTTTATGTTAATGGAAAAGAGTATTATTGTATACAATTCCTAGGAAATTTGTACAATCCTTAAAATAGATAGGAAATCTATAATATATTTTGTAATATGCACTTATCCTAGGAAATCTATTCATTTCCTAAATGATATCAGAATTACATTCTAGCGCATCGCCGGCCGCTGCCGCGACACGCTCGCATTGAAAAAAATAGTCTAGTTTGTAGTTCAATTCATTTTCCTGTAGATGTCGCAACGTTCCCATAAGTAGGTTAAATAATGGGAACGAAAGGGTAAGTTTGAGGTGTGAATCACTCACCACGGCAAAAAATATTATTATGATTAAGGATTTTCGCAAAGTTTGGGCGCAAATTTACTAATTGTCTTAGGTACTCGTATATAATGTTTGGTTTTTCGCCATCGCATGATATTCTTGCAGTTTTTCCTTAATAGCATTGGACACTAACCATGGGCTGCCATGAAGAAGTTTAAGTCTCTGTATTAGGTAAGAACAATCTTACTCTTCATATTCCAACAAATAAATCTTGCCAGTTCCTCAGCCTCTGTTATGCACTTAAATTTCACGGTTGCTTTACCAGGAATTTATATATCGAATATTGAAATCAACACTTCCCTTTTCCGTTTACTCACTTGTGGGGGAGTATTTATATCGAAATCAAATCCTTTTCAAAACGCACTTATTTCACATAACGCTGGCTTATTGAAGAGTTCTTTGAATTGCAAATATCTGGCCTCAGGGGGCGCCATTGAAATGTCAATTTGTTTTCTATTGGGGTTACTTGTTTGCCAACCCTGAGACATATCCGTGGAGTATCTTGGGTTGGCCCTCAGTGTCTGTTTCTTAGGATTTCCCTTTCACGTAGTCTGTCAATGTTTGGTTTACGTGGTCTACATTTTGATAAGGACGGGATTGTGGATAATCCTTACAGAGTTAAGTTTTTCATTGGATATATATACCTACCCAGTACTACAACCTAGGGAAAGTACCTGGGTGATATACAACTCGGTACCGATGTTGAAGTTTTTGTAAAGATAATGTGTTCCGAGCCTTAGTATGGCCATAGATGACAGAAAACTAGGTATCTCAGATAGACTTGCATTGTGGTAGGCATATGAATGTGATAAGTATATTTTTTTAAGTAGAAACATGACACCAAGCGGTATATATTTCAGTAGCTATCTTAAAGTTTAAGGTAACTATTCTAAGAAAAGCCTGGTCACCACGTTTGATGGTATCATCCCTTGTCATCAGGTAAGATTGTGTTCAAAAATTATTTAAGCAAAAAAATAAAATAATAACAAGTGTAAACCTTTACTGCACATATTCGTACAACGATATATTAGCGAAAAATAAAAAAAAATGAAAACTACTTGATAGGAAGGACACAATTTTATACTATCTTTGTCGACAACGTATACGTATATACATACATGAATATTGATTTATAACGTCATTGTTTTTAGAGATAAAAACAGTACCAAACCTATATGGGAGTAATAAGGTATGATGACAATTACAAGAAAAGAAAGCCTTTAAATGCTTTACTTCATTAGGTAGCATTTTTAGCTAATATACGATTTTGTCAATGAAAAAGGTTTGGATGTTGATGTATTGTTATATGCAGGATCCGGACTATCAAAAGTTTAATGTAGAGCAATGTTATATAATCTTATTTAAATCTACACCTGTAAAATCGTAGTAAAATAGTTTAGTAAACAAAAAATAAGCAGCGTAGAGCAGGGGTGTCGAACATAATTCCGCAGTAGGGCACTTTACCACAATTAACATTGCGGCGACCGCAACGGACCTAAGCAGCTGTCTACAAAAGGACAGATAGGTAGATGTAGCACGCTACTACCTCGTGCACCAATACTTATTTAATTGAACAAAAGTTACGATTCCTTATTAAATACGAAACTTAGTGATTTTACCGTTCGTGTTACAAAACGCGTAAGTTCTTCTTAAACAAAATTAAACGTCGGTTTATGCTCGTTTTACGTGAAAGTTTCCATCGCAACAAATATTGAGATTGATGTTATGTCAAAGATCTTCTATTTGGTTGGCTGGAACTTATAGATAGCAGTGATCTTGAATGCTTTTAGTAACGCTATAGAGAAAATTGGGCGTTTATTAGTTATTCTCGGTTTAGCTTTAACTTGGTTCAAATCATATAAGTAAATTACAAACTGCTCTAAACACGGTTACACGCTTGAATTTCCTTTAGCTGAAATGATCGCGTTCAGTGTTGAAATCGTGTGAATCTTAGTGAGACAGCTGACATCGTTTTCGTTATCGTAACCTTTGCAACTATGGTGATATTTTGGAAGTTTAGTGAACTGGGGGTACAAGGTATAGGTATGACGTGAGCTAGAAACACATAACAATAAAGACTGAAGAATGTAAAATTAAAGACTAGTTGTCACTATAGGTAAACCATTTATCTTAGTCCTCGCCTGCGCGGTACAGAGGCGCGGGGGTATGACGACAAAGGGAGTGCGGGCGGTGGGCGCGGTGTATCACACAAAGCGCTCCCGCCGCCCGCACCTCTCTCAGTCCCCTTTGTCGTCCTACCCCCGCGCCTCTGTATCGCGCAGGCGAGGACTAAGATAAACGGTTTACCTATAGTCCAGTCAGTAATATGTCTATTACCGGTGCTCACGGGCCGTAACTTGAACACCCCTGGACAGAGTATAGTAGAACAAGATTGTAAGAAAGTAATTACTTTGGAACTTCCCGATGGATTATCGTAACAGTCCGGTGCACACTATCTGGAAAAGTTCAGCAAACTAATAAACAAACTCCATGTTGTCAACTACGCCTTCATACGTAAATATAGCTGGTTAGGGTTGCCAACTGCTAATATAATATCTCCCCTGGCTATCAAGCCAAAATGGCTTAAGAAACCCCGCGGTTTCGTAGAGCCATTCAATACGTCGTATGATGAGCCCCCGCTGATTAGCTCGAGAACACGCTACTACACTCAACTTGTTATAGTTTATGTTCCGGAAACGGCAATAAAAGCTATTTTATTGCCAGATTGACTATACAAAAATGATGAGTACCCATTCCAAAAATATTTTTATTGATTAAGAATGAAACTCTTCAAAGAAGGTATAATAAATGGTACTATTGTGTTCGTTAAAGACAGAAACCAATACGTGAGTTTGTTTTGTTCCCAATACCACAAGCTCATTTGGTTTATTTATTATATTTCGCACCAATGAAATTAATTTATTAATATTGTCTATATACGTAATATACAGGTATCAAATATTTTTGTTATGATTTAATACGTTTATGCATTGAGTCTATGACCAAAACTAATACAAACATTACAACAAAATACTAGTCGCCACACCTGCACTGCCGTCAGACAACGCTGTCAGGACAAAACTTCGAGTGGAAAACTGTCGCCAAGCACCTAACGGCATGTTCCGGCAGCAGCCCTTGAGAGCCAGTGAAATTACAGGCACATGAGACTTAACAAATATGTCTCAAGGTGCCGGGCGCAGGACAATTCGTGACTTGAGATGAAATGCATCTGTTATAGGCAGGGGTTAGTCCGCTTAACATCAGGTGGGCCTCAAGCTTGTTCCGTCACAATAACATCAAAAAAACTTTGACTTAAAATATTTTCAGAATGGAGTTTGCGGCGCTTTCATCTTCTACTTCATTAATAACATATGAATTGTTTTATACCAATTTATATATGCACCGAAAAAGAAACTTTTATTTATGATGCAAAATATTTATAACATGTTAAGAAAGCACAGCAAATGTGCACGATCAGTTTATATTCTTACTAACGTACGAGTATACGTCCGATCTATTCGCGATTGCGATTCACTTGCAAATGCTGGTATAGCTATAATTATCTTTTTTTTTATGTTATTGTGACGGAACAAGCCCGAGCTCCACCTGATGTTAAGTGGACTAACCTCTGTCTATAACAGACGCATTTCGTCAACGACGAAAATGCACTGCACCCGTCACACTGAGACGTACAGTTGTTAGGTCTCATGTGCCTGTAATTTTACTGGCTCTCAAGGACTGCTGCCGGAACACACTGTTAGGTGCTTGGCGACAGATTTTCTACTTGATGGTGGTCCGAAGCCAGGCGAGCATTCGCAAAATGCCCTTCCACCATGCGGTGAAGCTCAAGCTCTGGGCGGGATTCGATCCATGAACCTGCTGAGCGGCAGTCCATAGTCAATGCCACTGAGCCATCACTGCTTCAAATGCTATTTTTGCTATATACGCTAACTAAACCACCATAAGAGCTATAGGTTATAGCTCTTATGGTCAACCTATAGCTCGTATGGTGGTTTAGTTAATGTTCTTATTTTGGTAATCAAAAACGTTTCTTTTTTGTTTCAAAAGGAAACTATATACGTTTATACAAAGATTAGCTGTTTATTTAATGTTTTGGGTGTACAAGATACTGACTGCGACGCATATCGCGTTATCTAACGGTCACACCCACTAGCGCCTGTTAATAGTAGTCATAAGGACGGTAAGGCCAATTGTTACCTTATTAAAAATTGTGTTTCTCTATTCTATAACCTATAGCTCTTATGGTGGTTTAGTTAGCGTATATAGCAAAGATAATTATAGCTATACCAGCAATGCTTCTTTCAGCTGTCCTTGAGAGCCAGTAATTCTAGGTTCCATCAGGTGAGATTATGGTCAAAGTCTTACTTATTCGAAAAAAAATAGTAAAGGTATGTTCAAATTCAGAAAGTAATCTTACTGAGTATATATTTATTTCTATAAGATACTCAAATAACTATGTGAAAGTACGGCTTTAATATTACGGTTATTACGTCAAACGCATTTTTTGTCGCTACTCGAGCCGTAAAAATGGTTTTGACATTCATCCGAGACAAAGAGTTTTAAAGTGCAGCAAGTTTAAATTTACAGTTGATAAGAGCGCTGCAAGTTTAGAAAAATGAATCAACAGTATAAAGATTCAGTAGCTCATTTATTTTACCATCCGCACGGATAATTTAGTAACGTTTTGATGAATCGTTAGGTTCAGCGCGCACTCAAGCATTGTTGTCGATTTACCGTGAAAGTAAGCATTTCGTTTTGAGAGCGTTTGTGACAAATTGGTGTCAAGTAAAATGCTTTCATTCTATGCCATACTCGTACGCAGTTAGTTACAGAATATTTAAGACGGGTTTTTACGAGATCTGGATTTTTCGAGTAACATTTATTTATTTCAGTACGTGAGGTATCACAGTATTTATAAGGTGATAAATTCTGTTCAATTATATTTTAAAATAATGTATGTTTCTAACTACAAATCCACCTCAATGTAACACAGAAAACTGATAACAATTTTTTTTTAGTTTCTCAAATTTATAAAAAAATTATAATATATTTGGATTATATTAGGAATTTTACATTAACTGTAATTAATTAAGTGTTTAATTAACTGGCTGTTTAGTATGAAAACTGCCTGACTTAAGAATATATGTCTAGTGTTCACTGACTTGTAGTAATAAAGCTAAAAAATATGTTTTAACCTTTTTCGAATCTTTAAGGTTAGTGTCTTCGTAGCGTTTTCCTTACAAACGTAGTATCGTCAAAACTACACAGTACAATAAAATTACGAAGTAAATAAAAATAATAAATATAACGCGGGTCCTAGCCGGTTCCTTATAAGTTAATTACGAAGTATTCACACTTGTTAAAAATGTTAAGCATATCCTTGAGTTATACGTATGCTTCTGGTTTGCCAATTTTTCATTTTATTTACTTCATATATTCATGTTAAAGAAGAGAATCCCACACAAAATATAATATTACTTATAAGTTTGAAAAAAAAAAAATACAAATTTTACGAAATGTTCAGTCAATATCGGTGTTATTTTGCAAGCATGTCTAACACATGTGAGTTGAATATATTTAAAATATGACTTATATGACGTTCGTATGTTGTTTGTATAAAGACGTATCCCTTAATAATAACATACTCAGTTGTCAAATCTGAGATGTCTACAAACACTTCCAAAACTGTAATGTAATTAGCCCCAGTTTTGTACTTCTATTTCTTACTGCCATACGTTAATATGTCGTAACATGTAAGAATCTTAACACGTGTTCACACGTCCGTTAAATATCCCCATATTGAACCAGAGATTAAATGCTAGTCACTACTTCTAATCCGATATTATGAAATCGTACATCTGCTCCACTGGAATTACGCAACCGAGTATAATAACTATGAAAGGACTACGTAGTACAATATGGCTGTTATATATTGTAGTGATTAAAAAAATATAATTGGTTTGTGCCCAGGAATCGAAGAGATGAATATTGGTTACTAAGCAACTGTTGTAATTTATCACTGAGATTACCACAAGCAAAAAAGTTTGTAATAAAATACTTTTATATCTCTTATTTAATTTTACTCTGTTTTTTATATGAACAAAGCTTTTAAATACGTATAAAAATTTGTAAATAACTTTTGATTTTAACCGTTATAAAACTGGTTTAATTAATTATGTTAGTAAACAGGCATCTACTAATCTATACACTAAGTTTAGTTTAAACCTTATTACAACTTACCATTTGGTTATTTTCTTTTGTATTGTTAGTTTATCACGAAAATAATACATAACTATAATAAATTTATTTATTTATTTATTTATTTATTTAACAATCTTAGGGAAATTAACAGCTATCTAGGAATAACAAACATAACAAATAATTTTCTGAAGGCTAATTAAAAATTTCCACTTATAGCAACTAGTTTTAAAAAAGATCAAAGTTAATGAACGACTACTAAATACATAATAAAATATTAAGGAATATTACAAGTGTAAAACATCTGCACACCCGAATTAAAAATGTGTTCTGTCTGCAATTGCCCAAAATAGCAAATAATTTTGTCATTGATGGATATGGCAATTAAACTATTATCGAAACAGAGGAAGCGATAGCAAATCGTATGACAGGTAGCTGCTGCAGCGATAAGAGAACAATGCGGGCGGGCGCACGCCGCACGGTGACTGCATAAAACTTGAAGTGCAAACCGGTATGCGAGTAAGGGGTGAACAACATTTGGTGGCAGATGTTTTTGAGCACAATAAACACATCATGAAGAGACAACATTAAAAACATACCTGTAAGTGAATGTTCACATAGTTTTTTTCCTTTTTGTAATAAAAATATATAATACGAGTATATATAATAGTTAAAAAAATAAACAAAATTAATCATCAGTGACAAAAGAAAAACAAATAATAAAGACGAAACACTACAAACTTTGTATAACACTATAGGTACTATAAAGCAAGCGTTTAAGCAAACTAAAGGCCATTGCAGGCCTACAGGTAGTCCAAATGATGATCCAGCTACCTGACAATTAGGAGCATGCCCAGTGTGCTGGTCATTACGGACTTATGTAATTGTTAATGCTATTACATTATAATAGAGATAAGACGCTAAGTTAACCTACAAAAAACTTATTACATAGGGTACTTTTTAGTTTAGCAGAGGAAGTGAAGAATATATCTATGTCAAGTTCGCTAGCAAGGTTGTTAAAACATCTGCACGCCCGAATCAAAAATGTGTTCTGTCTGTAATTAGTTTTAGAATGCGGTGTTTCAAGAAGTTTTGGATTCCTTTTTCTAATATTAGTGCGCAGTCCAAGTTGATGCAGCAGCTCCGAGCAGTCCACTGAGCTATTTGCTATGCCAAAAAGATATGAAAGGTCAGCTATATCTCTCCGTTCCTGGAGAGGCAGGAAATGAAATTTGCGGCATCTCGAGTTATAGTCAGGTAAATAGATCTTTGCACGAAATTGTAAATAACGTAGAAATCTAGACTGAATTTTTTCCAAGCGCGATATATAAATATCGTAACATGGGTTCCATACTTGAGAACAATACTCAAGGTGACTTCTAACATAGGCACAGTATAAGATTTTTATTGTTTTTATATTGGAAAACTCAGAAGACATCCTAAGAACAAAACCTAATGCTTTTGAGGCTTTATTTACTATAGTATGAATGTGTTCATCAAATAAAAGCTTACTGTCAAAGGTCACGCCTAAGTCTTTTATCCTATTCACTCTAGACAAAGGTATGTTTTGTATTGAGTAATCAAACTTTAAAGTGTCAGATTTACGGGTAAATGAGCAGACATAACATTTAGTGACATTAAGATGTAGTTTGTTGAGTGTACAATAGTTTTCGAAACGGATAAGATCAGTCTGAAGGTGAATTGCATCGTCAATACTTTTTATGGGATGAAGGATTTTCATGTCATCTGCATAAAGTAAAATTTTAGAGTGAGTAAAACACGAGGAAATGTCATTTACAAAAATTGTAAAGAGTAAAGGACCAAGTAGGGATCCCTGCGGTACACCGGAAGATATCCTCATTGGAGAAGAGGAAAACCCACCCAATACAATAGTCTGACATCGGTTACGAACATAGGAAGAGAACCATCTGAATAAGTTGCCTCTTATGCCTATTTTCAGAAGTTTCTCTAAAAGAATTAAATGGTCTATACGATCGAAACATTTACTATAGTCCGTGTAGATTACATCTACTTGAGAAGGCTCAGACATATAACGGGACAAGAACTCACTACATAACAGTAGATTGGACGTGGTAGACCTACCCTTTAAGAACCCGTGCTGGTTAGGGTCAATACTATGTTTAAGTGAGGGATAGAGTTGGGCATAAACGAGTTTTTCTAAAACCTTAGCGAATAAACATAATTTAGAAATAGGCCTATAATTCTCAACTTTATTTTTGGGTCCTTTTTTATGTATTGGCGTTATGTAGGCGGTTTTCCAGACTTTAGGTACTATTCCTTCATTCAAAGAACGCCTATACAAAATGGAAATAGGTAAGGCTAAGCTACTGGCACAGTTGACTATAAATATTGCGGGGATGTTGTCAGGTCCTGCTGATTTATTGAGGTCAAGTGATTTTAACAACTTATGCACATAACCATCTGATACATCTATATTACCAATATCGGCAGACGATGTGCATAAGCGAGGAGAAATAGTCTCAAATTCGGGTTCAGGCTGCATGTCATCGCTTAGAAAGGTAGAATGAAAATATTCACCGAACATATTACATATTTCATCGCCCTGGTCAGACGAGCGGTTACCGTACTGAAGCACCGAGGGATAAGTACTGGATTGGTTTTTACTTTTCACGTATGACCAGAACGCGCGTGGGTTATCTTTTATACAATTTTCAATGTTATTGATATAAGTGTTGAACATTTCACTTTCCATAACGCGAGCACGCTCTTTCAAAATTAAGTACGAGTTATGGTCGGAAGTGTTACCGTAGATTTTAAATTTTGTGTGATATTTATGTTTTTCTTTAGTAATTTAATTAGAGGTCGCTTATACCAAAGAGGGTATTTACGAGAGGGAGTAACTGTTTTTGATATAATGTATTTATTACGTAAATTGTAAAGAGTAGTATAGAATAAAGAAACCGCATCCTCGACAATTCCATCGTTTAATTCAGCGAACCAGTTACGACTATCAAGTTCTGCGCATATTGAGTGAAAATTGGCAGTATGGTACATAAATTTGGTGTAAGACAACGGCTTGATTGTATGAAGTTGGACAAAATCAGCCGTGACTACTAGCGACTTGTGGTGAGGATCTTCACTAACTAAGGGCGAATCACAACACTTTACCGTAATATCATGATTAGAAAATATTAAATCCAGCACCCGGTCATTGATATTAGTAAATGAGTTATATTGAAGTAGATTACACGTATTTAAGTTGTCAAATATATCAATTTGATCCAGACCTTGAATATTGCTTGGAGTGAGTGAGATGCCATCATCGCTCATAGTCCACATTATATACGGTAAGTTAAAATCCCCTAACACTAACACCTTGTCAGCTGCGTTATTCAGAACGACGTCAGTTAGGTTATGTATAAAGTTAGAACGCTGTAAATTCATATTACAACCTTCGTTTTGATCACAAATGTAAGCGACACAAATATGCATTTTGTAACTAGTACGAGGCTTACGGGTATGCATTGTTAATGTAACCCATATATCCTCGGCTGATGATGACCACTCCGGATGGCATTCCACCGCTAGCTCACGACGTACAGCTACCAAAACTCCGCCTCCCCGCGACTGATTAGTCTTTTCGTAATTACGGTCTTGCCTCATAACAATAAACCTATCGTCAAACAACTCAGTACTGCTTATACTATCATTAAGCCACGTTTCTGTAAGGCAAATAATATCGTATAAGGCAAGATTCATATTCCTATAAAATAAAGAAGTTTTTGTGCGTAAGCCGCGGACATTCTGGTAATATATGTTAATTGGCATCATTATTAACAATTAATTTTATTAATCTTTGTGAAGGCAGAGAAAGTAGGAAGAGAATTGGCAGGAAGCTTAAAATGGCAAATAACTTTGTCATGAATGAATATAGCGCAGTGGCGATAAAAATATTATCGAAACAAAGGAAGCGGTAGCAAATTGTCAGCTGATTAACAAGTAGCTGCTGTAGCGTCAAGAGAACTATAGGCGGGCACATGGTGACTGCATAAAACTTAAACCACAAAATAGATAATAATTTTGTCATGAATGAACATAGCGCATTCGCAACAAAACCATTATCGGAACAAAAGAAGCGGTAGCAAGTTGTCAGCTGACTGTCAGGTGGCTGCCGCAGCAATAAGAGAACAATAGGCGGGCGCACGGTGACTGCATAAAACTTGAAGTACAAACCGGTACACGAGTCTGGGGTTAAAAACATTTGGTGGCAGATGTTTTTGAGCACAATAAACACATAATCAAGAGACAACACTAAAAAAATACTTGTAAGTATTGAATGTTTTATAGTTTCTTTAAATCCGATTCCGTTTTTATATTGATCAAAGGGGAACCTGTATTTTTCCGAACGAAGATCTTGCATCCTTTGACCCATGTAAAAGCAAACCCCCGGTCCTTCGCCATTATCTTCGCTTTGCTGAGAAGTATTTTATTCTCTACCGTGAGATGGTCGTTGACATAAATGCGATTTACACCTGCAAGCCCTAGATCACCAGCAAGTGTAGTGCATTTTTTAGCAGCGGCTACGAAGTTCTCTTTCACATATCTGCTATGGATCGCAACCACTATGCTTTTATTATTTTTGTCGTTTCGCATAGGGACTCTAGCAATGTAGTTGATAAGCTCCTTCGGAATCGTGCAGCCAACGTGCAACCCAATCTTGCCAACGATGTCAAACAGGTTCTCGGAGCTGGTGACAGGAACTCCTTTAATTTCTACATTATTGAGGCGTGATCTCTGCTCGTTCTCCTGGATCTGTACCTCTAAGTTGTGAACTCTCAGCTGCAGATGTTCAACATCATGTTTTGTTTTGATCAGTGATTGGATCTCTAAATATGTATATATGACTATATGATTTGAAACACTGTAAATAAGTTTTGTCATATTAATAATTCTAAGCTTAACAACTATGAGAGAAGCCATTGGATCTGAAATACAGTTTTCACTAGCTCGGAGCCAATGGATTCAAATATTAATCTAATATGTAGACATATTTTTATGACAAATAAATTTATTATTATTATTATCTTGGACTTCAATTATGCGTCGCAAAGAAACCATAGTTTGTAAAATTCTACTTTAGTCACAAAAACTAAGCAAATGAGTCTCCTGTACCCACAGATTTTTATAACATTTATATGTAAATCTTAACAAAACGTTCTCTCACAGGGAAGGTATATGAATTTGATGGCATATTCACGTGACTCAAAAATAACATTAAGGTGAAGCAGTTCTCAAAAAGGCAAATTTGGAACATATTTTAGCAAGAGTGTACGCCATATAAACATGAATAAAATTTATATATTCTAGAGAATATGGCAAAAATAATATGCCTAATCTAAAAGACGATTCCATATATTTCTCTTGATAGAAAAATCATGAATATAGCTCTTAAATTCTGCTAATTCAAGTTTTGAGCCCTACATAGTAAATCATATCAATACAAATAATATTTCGTATTTTTATGTAGCAACCATGTGATAAAGAATATGAAAGTCTTTTTCCGTTTTTAAAAAGCTCACTTTTATATTAATTTATTTGAAAATTCGCTCACTCTTATCAAATATTATGTAGTTTTGATTCGCTCACTCCCATGCGAAACGAGGTCTCTCCATTCTACTCCCTCAGCCTGACATTTTTCAAAGACCACTTCGTCTAGTTTTGAAAATTAATAAAAAATATTGGATTTATGAGTATAGGTTCTTTTTTGTATGAGCCTACTTAAACGTTTTTGTCGAGACACTGCCAAACGTAAATCAATATAACAAAAAAAATATATACGGTCCTCACTCTATGATTGTTTTAGTGGCTGAATTGGGCCAGTCTGTAAGTACTGCTCAGCGTCACACAAAGGGAACATTGTAGTGTTGAGTCACATGACGCGAAACAATAAAAATAATGTTTAATGTTCGGTCATATTTCGTGCTCGTTACGAATTATGTGACTTACATCTCGAAGTTAATAACATGAGATGGTCGTAAAATTATGCCGTGTTCACGCTTCGCCTTTACGACTATGACGTCATGAATAAAGGAGTTTTACTCCTTTTTCTTTGTGTGGTATTAAGTGACTTTAAAAATATTTTTATTTGAGGCTGTGCTATGATAAAATATTGTATGTATGTTAGAATCTCCAAGATATACTAAAATTTACTAACGTTTAGTTAACGTTTGCAAAAGCTCGCCTTGCTAGCTACCACCTTCAGTTGTAAATCGGTCGCCACCTACCTAACAGTTTGTTCCGGTATTTATGAAATTACAGGCACAATGAGGCTTAACAGCTGTATGTCTCAGGGTGATGGGCACAGTGCAGTTCGTCACTTGTGTGGTGGCGAAATGCATCTATTATAGGCAGAGGTTGCCGCTGGACCGCATGCACGTTCCGTAGAAATATTTTAAAAGAATTGGTCATTGGACTTCAGAGCAATACATATTTTATGAGATGATAATGTAGAGTACCTATATTATGTGTTAATACGAGACCTAAGCTATCTGTATTCCAAGTTTCATCCAAATCCATTCAGCCGTTTAAGAGTGAAGGAGTAGAAACATACACTCTCACATCCTCACATTTTCACTCGAAAACATTCTCATTTATAATATCAGTGTGACGAACAGTATTAAGGTAGAGAAGAGATAAAATAATACAAGGTCAAAAGTTACTGTATGATACGTATACCTATGTAAAACTATATGATTCAAAACATTATAAAACCTTAATAACCAAATTCAGTTAGGGAATGAAAAAGCAACCTGTATATCTTTCGTACCCCTTCGCTCAGTTCTATTTTTGCTCAAAATTTTGGCCCCTTACATTTACGAACTTACAAAATATATAATAATAATAAATACGTTTAGTTTCCTTGCAAATAGGTTTACAATTCATTATAAATATATTATTAAACAAGCAAAACACAATATATATCAAAATCATAAGATTATTTATTTTTATATTTACCGTGTTCGTAATGTTTAGTAAAATATTATTTTTATTAATTTTTTTATTTTGACTGAGCTACATCTATTCAGGTAGGCACTAAAGTAAAGTGTAGGTTATAGAACCAAATAAAATAAACCGTACCTAATGATTGATATATTGGTGATAATACAAATATACGATAGGAAAAACTTAAGTCATGTGCGGGATTAGAACCCACGTCCATCCGCCCCTCTCTTTCTCCTTTGTAATGTAATCCGCATAGCAGGCGTTATTGCAAACATAACAATATTAAAATTGGAGATAAAAGTTTGAAAAATTTATGAAATTTCCCGATAATAGCGTTATACAATTCAAAATCCTCACGGCATAAGCACCGAAACACTTTAAAATAATCTACGTACTCAGTTACTACATAACTATTTAAGTTTTTTAAGCCTAACGAAACCAATCTGTCAGTATCCAAATAATTTGTTGCTTTAAAAGTTGGTATTAATAACATGTGAAGCATGTGCACAGCAAATGCATATATTTCAATCACGACGTGGATTTGTTTGACATTCACAATGGCTCCATAGGTTATGACGTCATTTCATCTTCATGAGAGGAAGAACTTTTTGTCTTGACATTTGAGGACGCTATCTACTAAGACATTTAAAAAAAGCTGTTGTATTGGTAATATTCTTTGAGACGGATATATAAAGCCTTGTCTTATTTTCTGCCGCGCATTGATTTTTCTCTTGTTGCTCCCTCTCTAGTTTGAAGCAGTGATGGCTCAATGGCATTGGCTATGGACTGCCGCGCAGCAGGTCCATGGTTCGAATCCCGCTGCGGGCTTGAGCTTCACCGTTCATGGAAGGGCATTTTGCGAGTGCCCGCCTGGCTAGCAACCACCCTCAAATAGAAAATCTGCCGCCAAGCATCTAAAGGTGTGTTCTGACAGCTGTCCTTGAGAGCCAGTGAAATTACAGGCACATGAGACAGAGGTACGCTTAACTTCAGGTGGGCATCGACCTTGTTCCGGCACAATAACATAAAAAAATAATAAAAAAAGAATTTGGTTAGCTAAAATAAGTGCAATTACGTTTTAATTCCTCATCCTCAGAAAATCAGTCATCAAGCAACCAAAACGGTGAGTTCCGGCAGCTGTCCTTAAAAGCTAGTTTCCAATGTTGAACGCGGCAGTGGAATATTTTTGTTGTAAAATGTTGATTTTGACTTGAATCAGTCGTCACAACATTGCAACATAAGAAATGCCGTGCAGTCAATGCAGACAATGCTATACTAACGTTAATAAATTGTTAAATTATTTTATTGAGAACGGCGGCAGCTTTCTTCCTTACTTGATCACATGTTACTCCTTGGCCTCTACAGATTAATTAAATCCTCTGGGCTTCCCAACATGGATAAAGCCACAATTCCTACAATTATTGTCATCATTTTTGTCGTCATTTTGAAGCAGTGATGGCTCAGTGGCATTGGCTATTGACTGCCGCGCAGCAGGTCCATGGTTCGAATCCCGCCGCGGGATTGAGCTTCACCGCATGGTGGAAGGGCATTTTGCGAATGCCCGCCTGGCTACCACCCTCAAGTAGAAAATCTGTCGCCAAGCACCTAACGGTGTGTTCCGGCAGCAATCCTTGAGAGAAATTAAAAACATAAGTCTCAACTTAACAAGCATGTCTCAAGGTGATGGGCGCAGTGCAGTTCGTCACTTGTGATGAAATGCATCTGTTACAGGCAGAGGATACCGCTTAACATCAGGTGGGCCTAGTGCTTGTTCCGTCACAATAACATAAAAAATATATAAAAAAATCCCAATTTTTCAAATGAAATGTTCATAACTCAGCCGTTCCGACACAAACCTACGAATAAATAATTCGTAGAAACAAACTGTTTTCTATCACTATGCGTTATATTTAGCCCTAATTTCTACCGCAAACAAAATTTTGTCAAAGCGTGGTGACGTGATCGACCGAATTCAAAAATAGAACCGTTCTTTGTTCGAAAAACCGTTAAAGGACTTCCTAAACAAATTCCTTTCATAATAACAGTGCGTGCTTGATTGACGATTGTTGAATGGTAAAACTATGTTAGTTGCCTTTGTAATTCTAGCACTGGCAGCCACTAATCTTAGGGGCAGATTAAAAATTTAACAGTCAAAACACAAAAGGTTATTGTTTGGGTTTTGTTTGTAACTCAAAGTTGTTAAGAAATAACGCAGGTACTTATATACGTTATGAAGTATATGTCTGATGTTAATATGCTTACAATTCAGTTAAATCACGAATTGAATTAGTTTTATTATTAAAATGTCTTAGGTGAGTACCTAATGAGGTGAATGAGATTTATTAGATTTTTACAACAAGGCTAGTTTTTGCCTATTTCCTTGCAAACATACAGAACCTTACATTTATTTTTCCTAGAGATCTGGCGCCATTTCAACTGTCCAGAATTTCAGCAATCCTTTAGGTCAGAAAAATACAAGAAAAAATTATATTTTTTTAAATTAGAGATATGTACAAATTATTTTCCCTTAAACATTCATATATGTACATAAACTTAAAGAAAGTCTTTGAAGAAGAATACGTAAAGGAAGGTTTGTTTTCTCGTTTGTGTTGAATTTGTATATCATCAAAACCGCAGCGTGTTCGGTCAACAACAGTCATTTTGTTACCGCAGCAGCTAGAAGAATCAACGCTATAAATGCCTATATTTTTAAGTTCGGCTATTGAACGAGTAGAAAAAGTTCTCATACCTTTGTTAATATAAATAAGTACATACCTATAATCCTGTAAGTTTGAGCTAGAAAACCATCGCAAGTTTTGTGCTTAATTATTATTTCGCTACTGGCTAGTACTCCCGTATTATTTACTGCAAATTTCTCCATCCAGTTTCGAACTTATTTTAAGTTCTACGTCTGGGAGTCACTATTGTGCAGAACGTGGACTGCGAGCCTCAGCACGTAACTGACGACGCTGTGAACTATCGCGAATGCTGCTATAACCTGTAATGTTGGTTAAATAACTTTTATATCCATGCGATTGATATCCGTTTCTCATCTTCTCGTATACATATAGTCATAAATTAAAATTCTAATATCCGTGTACCAATCAAGCTAATGCGAGCACTTACCCCGTATTTACTCTAGGAAGCATCAATTAAAAGAGTTTGGTTAGTTAAATTGGTACGTGTGAAGTAGGAACATTCGTATCCCATCAGTGTTACCAGTAATTTCCTGTTCGAGGCACTTGTAAACGTATAACGATATATTTACGGCCGGTAATTTATTTTTGGCGCTAAAGTAGCGATTGGTTCCGAGTTAAGAAGTTGTAATGTAGAATGTCATAGCAGTACCTTAGCTCGTATGAATAAGTGAATTGGGCGCTTCTCGTTAAATTTTAGCTTAAAAAGGTTCTATGTTTTTCTATGTTTATTGTTTTAAGCAGTGATGGCTCAGTGACATTGACTATGAACTGCCACGCAGCAGGTCCATGGTTCGAATCCCGCCCAGAGCTTGAGCTTCACCGCATGGTGGAAGGGCATTTTGCGAATGCCCGCCTGGCTTGCGACCACCCTCAAGTAGAAAATCTGTCGCCAAGCACCTAACGGTGTGTTCCGGCAGTAGTCCTTGAGAGCCAGTGAAATAACAGGCAAAATGAGACTTAACAGGTATGTCTCACGGTTATGGGCGCAGTGCAGTTCTGATAAAATGCACCTGTTATAGGCAGAGGATACCGTTTAACATCAGGTGGGCCTCGTGCTTGTTCCTTCAAAATAACATAAAAAAAAAGTGAAATATAGTCGAATAACATAAGTATTTATAGTTTCAACAGTCTCTAAATCATGGCAACATAATTTTATTGGTTGTAAATTTTAAGATCAGTATATTTCTACAAAAGTTTTAAATCGTAATATACATTTTATTAATATTAAGTTGAAAAAAATGTTTTGTCTTTATCGTTAGCCACCTTCCTAATGACATCATTCCGTTAAAATTTTCGTATCTGCTACTAACAGCTCCAAAAGATGTTAAGCGTTAATAGAATTATCTCGGATTTTAAATCTAGCTACCTGCACATACTCATACAAATTTAATGCTCAACATTTTTATTTAACATTAAGATTGTGCATGGAAATATGTTTTTTTTTTAAATAGTGCATCAAGAGTTTGATTATAATATTCAATATTTTTGACGAAATAATAAAAAGTACTTAAAGAAAACAATTAGATAAAACATTGGGAAAAAATATTATAAAATAAGTCTAATGAAAATATCAGAATTGTTCATAAGTCTGCGTTTAAAATTATATTTGATAACGTAACTTTTATTTCCATTATATCACTTACTCACATTAATAGACAGAAAATAATTTGTGAGTTCACGTACTGACTAGTACGTACATTGTTTTAGGGTTATCACAAATGTGCGGTGAGCTTTATTAGTATCCGCTTTACGGTCGGACTAATTTGTGGCACAGTGTAGAGCGAGTCTTATCTAAATAGTTTTCCGAGATAAACCTGGTAGAGATTTACGGGATAAAAACTTTGCTCTTTGAGATAACTCTTTGTATCCAGTTGAAAGTACCTGCAACAAAAGAAATTCCAAATTTAATTTATAAATTAATTTAGCCAACCTTACTCACGAGTCAATTTAATACTTCTGTTATACGTATTGCTCATTTGCTTATAATTGAGTGCTTTCATGATGTGAAAGTACGGATTCTAAGTACCTTTATGAGAAGATATTTCATTAAGTTAGATCATCTAATAAATACATATATTACAAGTAGGTTAATAATATTATATCCATCGCTATAATTAACGTTGAAGCGATATTGGTCTAGCGGGAATTGACCACGGTTTGGGTTCTGCAACGAGCTTTAGTTTCATGATGGTAGAGGTTTTTGCAAATGCTCACCTACTAGATAACACCATGGAAAACTTGATAAATAAACGTTCGCAGTAAAAAGTAGCAAAATATTATTGGCATGTTATTCATGAAATTAACCAGCAAACCTGTAATGTTGAAAATAAAGTTTTGAAGTTAATGTTACTGAGTAGTAACATTAACTTCAAAACTTTATTTCGCAGTCCAACGTCTTTTATTTTGCCTAGTAGACGACAATATGCTCACTACGTTATGTTACATGAGACTAAAAACATAATTAGGGAAATAGGGTCATTAAGACGTAGGTACAACTGCCGCATGCCCGTATAGGGATACAAAGGCGTGATGATTTTATTAATAAGTCGCTTTATCCCTTTTAAGGCATTGTAATCAATACAAAAACAGTATGTTGTTTTATGTACTACCGGCATTGTCTTCATTTTTTTATTGTGTATGCATTTCGTCAGTAACCTTAAGCGACTGGGTTTAATACCTGGTTTGGGCAATAATTGTGTTTAGCTGACAAAGAAATGTTCTGTAGCAGATCAGATTCAAGAACGGGACCTAGGTCTGGTAGATAGACCCACTATAACATGGGACTAAAATATCTCTGACCAACGTGGATTTTTGACACCTCCAACTACCCAGTCGGGGTTTAAAAGGCGTGTTAATAAGTTTTGTAATATAGGAATATGAAGTAACGGAAGGAACAGGAACAATATTCGAAAGCCGCTTGTTTCCGGTGAACTATTCTGTTATGATTATTATACATGTAACTCACGAATCCTTAAATGGAATACATTTTCCTGCACTCAGCAAACTACACAAGATTGCAATCTATCGACGAGTTTTATTTCGATTGCCATTCGATAAACTCCCCCTGTGCGTCTCGTCCAATTACTTACAGCACATAGTTGCGTGCTTCATCTTATCTTAACTTCATCTTCTACTCGAAGGATCTTTTCCTTTCCGTAGATAACATCCAATAACTGCACAATCCCATTTTATATCGACACTTATAAACAACCGAGCGGATGCTATCTCCTATCTCAACTATTGTGTTGACTTTCAATACGATACATATACTATTTTGATATTAAGTCTGTTTCTGAATAGAAATGGTACAGCCTTTTGTTGAGTTCTCCGTGAAACGTTGATTTATGGTTCCTTTTCTTCAACAGACGATACGAAACATAAAGTGAATATACAATGTTTATCAGATGGAATTGAATTTTCTTAACCTACAATCGTGAGAGTCACAATATTATTTTCCAGTGTTGAAAATCTAAATCAAAGTTTGGTTCTCAGAAAGTAAATGAATAATAATGACGAAATTACCGTTATGTGTTCGTAAATGTGCTCGAGTGTACCAAAAAAATTCATATTCTCGTGTAAAGTCTAAAACTATTGTTAAATAAATTAAGGGTTACATCATGAAATTGCCGTTTGGCAATTAAAATATTTTTTTCGTAGTTTGATACATATTATTTTCCCTTGTCGTTGTTAGCCTCGTTGTCTATACATTTCTGCCTTCATGGAAGATAATGTAAACCTTTCGATAAAACTTTGTGACAAACACATAAAAAAATTACGTACTGTTTTAACCGAAGTCAAAAAGAGGAGAAGGTTCTCATTTCAACTTTTTTTAATTTTTTATGTTTGTTACCTTACGACTTTCCACTGAGTGAAAGCTAGTGCTTTCCGTGTGGTCACATTTAAATTTCATCAAAATCAGTCAAGCCGTTTTTGAGTTACACTCCAAGAACTGAAAAGTATTTTCCTATCTTGACGATATAGTCATTGACAGTGAATGACAATTGATCCCCTAAGTAGAAAGGGTCACTAAAATGCGCACAGTATTGTGATAATAGGTACTTTTGAACTATCATGGTGTTTTAATAATAATCCATGTTGATAGAATCTAGGGTTTCTTAGGCACATAACATGACATAAGTATTTGACAAACAATAAATCATAGAGCTACAACTTCAAAGAGCTTTTATACCTACATACTGACATATGAAGAGGTATAATGTGAAATATACTACATATACACGGTACCGACTTCAACAAGTTATTTCACACTTCTGAGTGTAGAAGTCGATTCCATTTTGGTATAAAATATTTTCGTTATCTATACTGATATAATGATGCTTAATAATATTGAGGATTTTGCAATTCCTTAAAATGAAATAGGTTAAGAAAATAAAGAGTTCCAATTCCAAACAACCACACAAGTAAATCGAGAGCTTATTTAACAACTTAATGAAATACCTATTTTGTAATAAATTCCTCTGAAAGGTCAATTGATCTTTTATCAAGCAATAAAAGAAAGGAATCCCTATTGAAAACAAGCAACCCCTCGAAATTTGAATCAATTGAATGGTTCAGTTAATCAAGTCAAAAATCCGAGAAAGGTCCAATAATAATTAAATGGGGAGGTTTTTTTTAGCGTAATGTGTGAAGTATGTTCTGAGAGCTACAACTTTCTAATGGAAGGCAATGCAAAAATAAAATTAATTTCACCATATTTTTTCATATCTATAAGAACTTTTCCATCTTTTCTGCTGTTTTTACAGGGATATTTTTTTTTTTCAATAAGCAATATACCTTTATGTGTAGAAGCTGTAAAGCCCACTAGCGAACAAGACCAATCAACACATGTTGTATTATAAGGCCATGTATATCAAACAGTGCTACAATCTACACAACATATACTACAGAGCTTTGCCACCTAACACAAACCTCTCTGAAGTAATATGGTCCTTTGTCAGAAATAGCTATAGATTTCCAGACAGGGCCTACATGTTTCGAGTCAAGCTGCGGGTTAGAGTTACACCGCATAGTGCAAGGGCGTTTTGAAAATGCGGCGCAGTAAGCAAACACCCTCAATTTGAAAACCTATCGCCACGCACAGGCTGCCAAAACACACTGCCTTATCTAGCTCTTACGGACAGCTGTCCTATTTCTAGGCTTACCTGAGTAACATCTTCGACCGCATCTTCACTTACTTTGGTGAGATAAATATCAAAAATAGCCCAGCTATAACAAGTGAAGATCATTTGAAATGTATAGTTTCCTTTTTAGGGTTCCGTAGTACCTACAAGGAACCCTTATAGTTTCGTCATGTCCGTCTGTCCGAGGTTTTGCTAAGAGACCGTTTGTACTAGAAAGCTGAAATTTTGTACGTGTATGTAAACTTACCACGCCGACAAAGTGGAAAAATAAAATTTTGAAAACAATTTTTTTTTGGGGTAGCTACCATACAAGTTTGTTGTGTATAAATATTTTTTTCGTCGTCTATCCCATCGTGTGGGTTATCAATGAATAGGACTTTTAAAATGATTGAAAGGTTGCTTATACTATTTTTCGATTTAATGCTCCATTTACGAAATATTCAACTTTAAAGTGCAAATTTTTGTTCCAGTAGGGCGTCCCCCCCCCCCCCCCCTCTAAAACCTAAACTGCTGGCTTAAAAAGTCTGTAAAAGTTCATGATGATAGTGCAATTAATAAACTTTCTAGGAAAATTATAGCGGTTAAGATAACTTTATTACTTTAGCAGTAATAGTCGTTGAACTTGGGTATTAGATAATTTTGCACCAAATACAAAATCCTTAGAATAAATCCTTTAAAGTTACTAAGATGAAGTACTGGAAGGACTAGAATCGGTATAGATAGTTAAGTACTATAGGAAGGGGTGGAGGAGGGAGGGAGGGGGGTTGTCGCATCTCTCCAGAGGGGTGGGGTGGATTACGAAACAATTTTTTTTTAATATAATAATAAAAAAAAATGTGTGTAAATATTTTGTGCAATGCGGAGGGGGAGAGAAGGCGGAATATTCCCCATTGATAGGAGGGGGTTACAGAAACCTATAGTTTTTTTAATACTAATGAAATTTCTCAAAATTGTCTTCTTCTTAACCAAATACTACAAACTATATATAACACTACAGCTACTACAATAAAAGCATTTGGACTCATAGGCAGTCCAAATGCTCTAGCCCCGTTGAATTGCAATGCTTATTCTTCTTCTTCAAGAAAATAATTAATCATAAATCACAAGGACGAAAACATCCACAAAAAATGGTTAGGCTTAGAGACAAATGTCTTATTAGAAGTGAAGTAATTCTATGACAGCTCCGGCACTGTGGGTATGCAGCTTTAGTCTTCTCGCAACCTTATCGCAGCGTACTCGCTACACCTTCGCAGTATACTTGCGCCGCTCCCTCTCCGCGTTTCTGGCTTATAAAAAACACTCTAGGGGTAGGGCAGACAAGACTGCTTGGAAGATGGGTGCTCCAAAAACAGCAAGTGACCAAGTATACATTAGTAACATTTACTCAAATCTTTTCCAATCAGTATTTGAACCCTCAACTGTTACCGATGGTTATAAGGCAGATAATAAATTTTATATATCTGAAGATAACCACACGTCAGACTAATTATCAGTGATGTTTGTTTTACTATAATCAAATGTGTATCTAATCGGAACTACGTTGGCTCGATCGAACTAAGGGTGCTGGAGTTAATAATGTCTCACCATAAGTTCTTAAATACACCGCTGACACCATTTGTTTTCCAGTCCACCATATATTTAACCTAAGGATTATTTAAAGTTGTAGCAAACTATCGCCCAATCTCAATTTTGCCCACCTTATCAAAGCCTTACTGAAATATTTATAACGTAGACAATAACAAACAAACAGTGTGTTTACTAAAAAATATTTTAAGTTGTTTAAATTGATATTACATGCCGATGACCTGAAAATGTATCATTTTATCAATACTTATCAAGACCACTTACAATTCTAAAAGAATCTGGTCAGATTCGTGTATTAGTGTATTTTATTAAAAATAATTTTACTCCTAAGACAAAAACAAATAATTTTATACAAATTCAAATTAATTTTATTCCTCCTTATTGTGATAAGTTTATGATGAGTCTATGACTCTCAAACTAGACTGGTGGCTAGTATCTCATGAGCCAGGTCCTTCCTGGCTTTAGAGAATCTCTAACACATCTATATTTTTTCTTTTATATATACTATTTAGTAACAATTAAAAATTGAACCAATACATTGAAACATATATACATATAGAAAAAATATTTAACGAAATTGTTTTTATTCGAATTAACATCATTTTGTATATTTTTAATAATAGTTACGTGTAGTCATTGTTCTGTGGTGTAGTATTGGTGTACGAGTTTAAGTGAATGTTTGTGAGGAATTTGAAAGTTGTATGTGTCGGTGCATGTTTCGGTGCGTGTTTCTGTATGTTTGAGTATACGTGCATGTGAAGGGTATGTGATTTGTAATGTGTAATTTTACATATGTGTTGGGATTCTAACTTTGATGAAGTTCAAGTCATAAAGGATTAAGGAATAATATTAGGTAGTAAATTAATCGATAATTTAAATATTCAAAATATAATAATAGCACGTGGTTCAAAAATATTTAATTTCGTCATAAAGTCCTCTAGAAACTTCAACAACGAATTAACGTATTTATTGCATAATATTAAACCATTATGAAGAGCTGCTAAACAAATATAAATTATTGCAATTAAATTCTAGGAGGCAACAATTAGATATTATGCTTCCGTATGACCTATATCATAAGTCATAACAGATATGACTGTACAGAGATGATCGATTAGCTTCGGTATAAGGTACTTTTTAGACCTCATCCTCGCCGTCTCATAATTATTATTATAAAAACGAATATTTTTTCATAAGGAAAATATGTTCACTCTGTTTTTTGGTTCTTGAATATATATATAGTCTCTTCAATGTCGTTATATAGTTTACACTATATATAGATATATAGGGACTGTGCATTTTATGGCATTATAGAGAGGTGTCGTTAAATGGAGAGAAGAAAAGTTTTTGAGCAACTAAGAAACGTATAGATAATCCGTGATTCCTACTTAATAGTCACGGTCAACAACAGTCTACACGTGCAAGCAATCACAATTTATAAACAAAAGAACAAATTGCTTAGAAATTTATAGGTAGAGAGATAAAAAGAAAAACAACAACAGAATTATTCTATATTATGATAACGGGCTTCTACGGAACCCTACATTGCGCGTGGCCCGACACGCGCTTGACCGTTTATTGTTTAATAAGCACAACTTTTTTGACAGTTTTATCCGAGTGCTTTTTTGATAATTTCGGGAAAAAATAAATTAATTAATATATGTATTAGTTTGAAAGTTACTCGTGAGTATGAGCCTCGTAAGTACAGACGGTTATTTCTGTTTTCTTCATCTAAATTTAACTAAGTCTACACGATTCTTAAGGTGGAAGAAAATTTGTCAGATGTTGGGAAACTCATGTATTTTAATATATTTATTTCTACTTATTTGATTCAAAACAAAATATTAAAATATATGAGAGAGATGGTCATGATAAAGTTACCGAATCATATCAATATCTCTTCATTACGTCAGTAAATGGACATAATAGAAAGAACACTCAATAACAGTCCCACGCCAGACCAATTTCAAGCATTTGTTCCTAATGGGAAGAAAATTCATCAGAGAACGAAGCCAACGATAAAAGGGCGAAAAAATGTCGGGCATTCCATTCATTCTAAATTCGTATTACGAAAAATATTTTCAACTTGGCATACAAAATCAAATTGGGGTATATTTCGAATGTATAATCAGGACAAGACTTATTAATCAGTGAGGCCTTTTGATTCGAATAATAACAGGCAGGTAGAATCCTGAAGCGTGTCCAATTTTCTGGGCCAATAATTTGGGTTGTCTACGAATCCTTTAATGACCTGACTGATCTATTATTACGGCAATTGCGGTCTCTGCTCGCAATCGTGTTAAGGACGTAATTGTAATTAATTCGGAACGTGTTCATATTGACATTTCGATTAATGACTTCGAGTAAAGCATCCTTCCGCTGCCGGAAAATTTCCTCCTCACATTCCGTTTGATATAATTTACGAGTTTAATTTCAGTATTTTTACATTTTAAATTAAGTAACATTTTGGATCAGGCATCGTGAGTTAAATCGTAAGGTATAAATACATTTACGTATAAAACAATCATAGAAATAAATTAGGTTCACGTTTTATTCTCACTCTAAAATTTGCTTCTGTAAGTTTATTGGTGATAAGTTTAAAGGACTAAACTTATGATAGTGTAGGTTCCTTTTGATATACCACTAAAATGGTGCTAACATTATGTTGCCCTCTTCTTTATTGACGCGTAAAAGACAGGACCAGAATATGAATATAAAAAAATATATTTTTATATATATAAGTTTGGTAGATATCTAGCCTGGTAATAAAACTTGTACATATAACGCCATCTTAGTGGCACCAAAACTTTAAAAAATAAGACTTAAAGTAACATATCACTAGGTACATAATATACCTACCCAATATCAACAGTCAAAGTATTTTATGGTTTGTTTTTCCGAGTGATTGTCGAGTAACTTCCGTCAAATAGAAAATCATGAAGCCTTTACAATCAACGACCACTATATTAATTACCTAGAGACGAGTTGGTTGTCAAAGGTACTGTAGAAAAGATGGAAAATATGAATTGTCATTTTCAGAATCAAAATCTATAAAATTAATGGTATCATTTGTTGTTTTTCGTTTTTCTTTAAACAAATTTTCATTCATAGTAACAAAATCTTTTAATTTAATTTTATCACGATGTATAACAAAAGCTTAATATAAGCAGCCATTTGTACTTTCTTTCAACGTCTCATTTCAGGATAATACGTCTAATATAATCCCACAAATGAATAAGGAATTCCGCTAGGGGAAATTCCCTAAAAGTAGGGTGAGTTTGTTAGTATGGCAAAACCGGATGAGGGCAAAGTGAGTCGGGACGGACGCGACTGGATTAATTTGTTAAGACAAGTCGCTTTCACAGTTGGTAATAAAAATAGACGAGCTAGTAATCGCTTTTGTTCTACACAGAGTGATTTTGCTTTCACCTATTGTTGTTAAAGCAATCTTTTAGTTGCAATTTCAATTAAACACTCAGATTTGTCCAATATCCATTAAATTTAATATTAGAATCCAATTGCTTTTGATGCAAGGAGTAGCATAAGCTATAAATTTCAGCGCATTCTACGGGTCCGTGGTTCTAAAAGCTGCCACAAACTTGAGTTTTGTGGTGAGAATTTTTGCAAATATCTGTCTTCAAGCATAATAACTGCCTCTAAACCTTGACCTCGTGAGCCAGAATCTATTTTAGGTCTACCCTGATCAATAGCCTCGACTCGACTCCTTCAGGTAAAATAGTGACCAAAAGCTTACAAATCTATATATATACTAATATTATAAAGAGGAACGATTTATATTTTTGTGTGTAACGAATAAACTTCAAAATTACTTGACCGGTTTGAAAAATTCTTTCACCATTAGAATCCTTATATTACTATAACAATGAACCAAGGTTATATAAAATATTCAAAAACTTAGGAATCTTTATTAAAATTCGATAATGTAACCCAATGTGTGAAATAAATACAAAAAAAAACTTATATCGCGTACGCTCCGGATATTGATGACAATAGAACAAAGTGTTTTAGTACAATTTTATAGAGGACATCAATATCTACATAAAAATCAGCAATACCGTATGAAAAACTATTAGAGTTATGTCACAATAACTACTTATTATGTTTCAATTTATATTTTTTGTTAAATATCCGTGCAAAGCCGGGACGGGCCGCTAGTGTACTATAAAATTAAAAGTAATTTCATATTATATTTCATACATAGGGTCATAATCTTTTCCATCTGAAACATATTAGCTGATCATTCAATTTACCTGCCCAATAAGCTACGAAAGTTATTAAATTTCCGCGGCAACCTGTAAACTCGGCGCTTCATGAAAAAGTTATGATGCGAATATAACTTATTTATGCCGATATTTACGAGAGCTTTATTATTAACGCCGCAGTAAATGGTCCTTCAATCAACCGTTAAAAGTTTCCCATTAAAACATTAAAATTTCAAGGCGGTAATTTAGAAATGGTGTAGCGTTTTATTGATTGTTTAAGAGTTGTTCTGGATTTGTGGCTTTAACGAAACATTTTAAATGAATGTTTAAACATTTTCTCGTGAACAATATTATAGTCTTATTCATTCTAAAACTGAACTTTTTATACTAGCTGGCCCGCCAAACGTTGTTTTGCCATATAAATTAATGCTATTTAATTGTATATTATATGAAACCTTTTAACATAGCGCCATCTATTGAATACTTACTCAATCCATATATCTATATCCTATCTTTTAATATGGACCTAATTGCACGCGGTGTGCAAATCAAATTTAATATCGATTCAGAAGTTTAGAAGTCCATTGCGGACAAACAACGTGACACGTATTTTTATATATAAAGATATATATGGTGAATTCGGTACCATACTATTTCAAAACACTTAGAGTGCCAATTTTCACGTTCTGACTTCCACGAGTTATTTCACACTTTTCAAGCAAGAAGTCGATTTAGATTTAATTTTTTCTTGGTTAGTAGTTGGTATTAAAAATTAAGTCACTTTGTTAGCACATTACGATACATGTTTGGAGAAAATTTCATCGTTGATTAGAAACAATCAAGTTCTGTAAGTAATTAATAGTATAAGTTAATAAATAGTAGGTATAATCAAATTGCTTTATATCATAAAAAGGTGCGTCAATTTATAAAATTGACTTATAAAACTCGAAAACATGTTTTTCATAAAGGCTGCACGGCATGAAAACAAGGCCCGTATAAAGCTTGTACACAGCAGGGGTGCTTCAATAAAACTTGATGGAGTATCGCATATTTTCGCGGCTTACGTTTTCCTCTGAAAATATAATAACAGGGATGTATCATTTGCATATAGATCACATTCACCCTTTACTTGTTATGGGCAGGCTTGGAATCAGGATTGATACTTGGGATGACTTAAAAACAGCTCCTACGTTGCTATAACCGAACAGAAGTTTTATCTGTTTCTATCTGTATCTAAACTATTCCACAGAAGCACAAAAAAATTTAGTCTACAATGTTTCGGCTCTAAATAATAAGGTTGCCGAGTAGAATAGGCATCCGACGTAAAATCGGAGGATACAGGTACGATTCTCGTGCGGAACAAAAAAAAATATTGTGCTCCAATAATTTATAATTCTACAGATTTTCAACAAAAGAAGTTCAAAAATTACTTAGTAGCTATAACTTATTTTTCCAGTCTTATCCAGTCGTTTTCCTCACGGCTATTATACAGGCGTTTCGACAAAACCAAATATTTTTTTAAATTGTATTTATTATCATTATTAAAAGCACATCTAATCATAATTAAGACACAACATTTCAAACATAACGCCATATTTAATCCAACAATTTTCCCGCCAAGCCGTGTTGGTGTTTGTTGTCGCAAATCCGGATTAGCAGAGTGATCCGCAGATTATACCGCTTTCCGTGCTCTGCGCAATCCGCGAATGATGTTTTAATTTTATCTATTTTCTCTTTGTACTTTACACAGACAACTGAAACAATTTAACGAAAGAAAATGTATTTCCCAGCCATTTTGATAAATTGCAAATTATTTATCACAGACCAAGACAATTACCCCATAATATAAAAAAAATAGAAATAAAAAATGCAGTAATGAGACACGATCCATTTTCCATCCTTACCCTTGGGACTCGTAGGAAACGATGAAGGGCAGCGTGTGAGCAGCAAGACGCTACTTTCGTTAATGTGAGTGTGGTGTTGCTCCACATCGGTGCAAAACAAATCTCCGACTAAGTAAAAACTTTTTTTTTTAAATTGGCTTTAGTGGTAGGTGGTCGACAATGAAACCGAAGTAAATTTTTTTTATCACTTGGAATTCTTATATTTTTCTGCGTATTTTAGAGCAACCCCACATTATTACCCCATATGGCATACCGTATACTAAAGCGCTACATATCGGTTATAGGGTCCTTGGGAACTATAGATTTATTTTAGATATTAGATCAAGTGTTTGAAACTTGCGAGCTTTTAGGGGCGATCTGTACATGATAGTTAGTTATGTTACATCTACCCAAAGTTTATGTGTATATTACAATTCGATGCACCGTATTCATAAACGCGTATTGATGTATATCGTATTCACAAACGTCATCGTACATACGCCTGAGCCAATCAAACTCAATAAAGCTCCATGCATAACAAATACTGAAGTTAGACTGTAACTGTATCTAAACTTTATCCGTAACTCGGATGTTGATTTGTCGTCTGCGGGGCTTTATCAAAATTCCGCAAGTGTCACGGGCTGAAGGGAATAGAGGTAAGCGGGGTGAGGGGAAGTCGGGAAGGAAATGAGGGGACAGGACGGCGCGTCCTGCTATGGAAAACAGATCTGCATTTGTTTTAAATAGGAACGCCACGCCACCCAAGAAGTTTTAGTAGAAAGATTTCAATTAATTTTTGTAATGGAATGTTTTTTAGTTAAAGCTCCACATTATTTTTCTCAGCCAGTTATAGTCCCGTTATTATCTAGAATATTTATGAGAATATCTTTAAATACATGTAATAAGCAATTTCTGCATAGCAAGAAGCTAAATTTGTGTGGACTACACCCGCCCCAATTGTTTTTGTTATTCAACTCCATCCTAAGGTTGCCTGGAAGAGATCACTTTTAGTGATAAGGCTGCCCATTGTAACACTATGTTATTATTTATTAATATGTAAACTTTTATATTTGAAAGTGGTGTAACAATTAAGAGTATTCTTTCTATCTATCTATGTAAATTTGATGCTGCATCTGCTTCAAACACAATGCAAAGTTAGTTAACATTAGGACCGTGGGGTCCAAGCGCATTGTTTCTATATAAAGATTTGTCAAAGCGGCTGATAAAAAAGACAAACAACCAATGGGATGGCGCTTACTTAATGCAGAGTTAATCAAGATTGATATTAGAAGAAATTTCGATATAAATAAAAAAGACGAATAATATAACCGACTTATAACACTGAAAAGTATGAAATTACTTGTTAGAGTCGGTCCCATGCTAAGTCAAAAAACTCATAGATCACATTTTCATGATAAGTTATTTTATACCTTTCAGTGTTACTCGTAGAAGTCAGTTCAAATTTTCGTATTTTTTTTAATTATATCAAAATTTCTTCTAATATCGATCTTGGTGAACACGACGTTATTTAAAGAAAATATTAAACGATGTGACCAGTGAGTACCGGTCACATCGTCCGTGCTCTCCGTGCTGTAGAGAGCACGCCCCGTCGGTCCCGGTTGTTGTCTCACGATGGCATTGGCAAATTTAATGTATATATGTTAAAAACAGACACATAAACCATAATAATAGTTGCCATTTATAATAATAGTGGGATATGTAAAATTAATATGAATAGAGAATATTGATTTGAGATTTCTTCTAGATTTTAACTGCCTTCAGATAAATACAATATATTTTTAATACTGTTATGTTTGCAATAACGCCTGCTATGCGGATTACATTACAAAATTACAAATATACGAGAAGAATAATGTTTTTATACTGTGTCTGAATGTTTGAATAGCTAACTTGACTTTATTAACTGTATTTTATATTTGTATTTTTAATTTTAATATTTAGTATTTGTGTTAGTTGGGATAAACTTACCTAATATTTGCACGCCTGCTTGCAGGCAGAATACAATTGTCGATATAAAAATTAGATCTAATTGGAAATATTTTGAATGTATTGTATTTTTTGCAAATAAATTATTGATTTGATTTGATTTAAAAAAAATAAGTCAAGTGCGGGATTCAAACCCGCATCCATCCAGCCCTCCTCTCGTATATTTGTAGTTGTAATACAATATATTTGTCAAGGTTTACTAAATAATTTCAGTTCAATTGGCTTGTTACTAAGTGGAACGAGGCAATTGAGACAGGTATATATACCGTGTGGCTATTACGACAGGGCATATATCACCTAATGGCCTACGGAACGCACACTGCTCGTTGATTTGTAACGTAATTAATTTAATGTAATGATATTTCGATTAGATAGAGCGGTGGCGTTGTGGGTTTGACACGTTCATGCATGACGTATTTATTATACTAGCGGCCCGCCCAGGCTTTGCAGGTATATAACAAAATATATATGTATATTAAAACAGATAACAAGTAGTACTTTTTATAGACGTCTCACAAAACTTAGAAATTATTTTTTTCTACGAATAAGGTGATTCATATACATGCGCTTGAAATCTTCAGTTGCCTAAGCGTCGCTGCTTAATCCTGACGATAGACTGAGATTTGAGAGGGGACCGTTTCAGCCTGCAATCACATCAGTGCCAGTAGGCAAACAGCCTACACTCTGTCCCAAGGGACTTAAGTAATGTCATTGAACATCATCACGTGTTAGTTCTACCGGTTTCAAAGTATTGCACGTATATGGTACTGGCAGTAATGGTGACTAGAGCCTGCCTCACGATTTTAATATTAGAAACGTATTGGAACAATCTGCCTCCGCTTTGGGTGATGTATGAGATGTGTGTAACTCCACTCAATACGAAAGTTTCTTCCATTATGAACATCGATGGGGTTCACAAATCGTCTCATAAGGGCTAAGGGTTAATGTATCCTTTGAACCGTTATAGGTAGCTTAGTGAATTTTACACAGAAAATGTGTTACTCACACACTAAATGTTTCGTACCAAGACGTAATACTTATTGCACCATAATGAACTCGTATGATGGTAGGGCATTTTTTAGATAGCCCGCATGGCAAACTACTAACCTCGAGTCAAAAAATCTGTCGCGACGTAACGGTGTGTTCTGGTAGGGATCTGGTGTACTTGAGAGCCATTAATTATTAAATCTTTGATATTATGATCATCTCTTACAATGGTAAGTTATTCCTAATGAGGTAAGATAGCGGTCAAAACCTAGTATATATCAGCGTTAAAAAAAACAAAGATTTTTTTGACTGGTATTTTTTTCATGTAATATACTTTGGTGGTCGTGATATAATCACACCAACTTTGACGTTTGTATGTATTACCGTTTTAAAGGTAGAGTAAAAACAAAAATTGCTGCATAAACACGTTCCTTATACGGAGATACCTCATATATATTTTAAATAAACTAATTTATTGAAATATCCATCATAAGTAAATTACTATATAGCAATACAGCTAATAACCATTTCACATCGAAGTTTACTAGTCACACCCAGTAATAATATATTTACCAAGCAGCAATAAACTCAGCAAATTAATTTTGTTTGATACTACAGAAATCAAAAACAATAAAAAAAACATAAATATAAAGGTCATCAGTATCGGACAATTATTCAAAAGCCGTTATGATACACTAAAAATTGTATTCACAACAACAATTAAACATTTAAGCTTATTCATTGTTCTAAAACTACCCATTCGAGCTTACTTTGCGTACGTACAATAAAGCAAATATAAATACAGTTTTAAACCAAACAGTGATCTATGGCTGGGGCATAAAAGCTAGAGTGCTAGAGTAAGCTGCATGAATTTGTAGTGGATTTCGTATCGGAACAGCTATCAAACCAAACTGTTGGCTATAAACATTTTGCTACGCTCAAAGTTTCAAAGCACCGTTACAGCTGAAATTGTGGCGTAAGATCTTCAGCATAGTATAAGTAAGAAAGGAAAACAGTAGGTTTATTTGATAAAATAACTAATCCATTTTTTTTAACTAAATATACATTACAAGCATTATCGCCTATTAAAAGTATAGAATTGGACACGAAAGTTTGGCCAGAAATAGCGTGCCCAGGTGGCCGAGCGGTTTTGGCATCCGGCGCGAAATCAGAGGACGCGGGTTCGATTCCCGCCCGGGCCATAAAATTTTGTGCTCCAATAATTTGTAAAATAGAATAAAATTTTTGTTTTGCGATTTTTTTTTGCTGCGGGTGTAGTCTGGACGAAACTGATGATCGCAATGTTTGTTAAATTATTTTAAAAATTACACATCCCCAAACTATATACTAAGTGTTACCTAAAAAAAAACCGTGTACACACCTATATGCAGAAGTATACCTATCATCTTTCCTAGTATTAGGTTTACGTAGAGTTTTGTGTTCTGTTCAACATTTTAATGCATTTGATGGCTTTATACCTTTATATGTTCCTGTAAGATAGTATTATATATTTTTAATAATGTCTTCTTCCTAACAAGTTCCCAAAGACTTGTAAAATATGAATATATTCAGTAATTAAACATTTGTGAACAGTAAAAATCGCGTATATTCATCATTATTTTTGTCTCGACGTTTCAAACACTTTGCAGTGATCAGTCACCCCGTGACCATGATACTGTGTGTAATAATTTATTTATTTAATCCTCAACATAAAGAACACCGTTTCAAACTACAATTAAAGTACAATATGGAACATGTTAAGTGCCGTTACAATTATAGAGGAAGGCAACATGCAAAAATGAGCGAAATAAAATTTTGTTTATGAATTTACATTAACGCGAATATAATCGCGAAAACCTAAAACAACATAATGAATATATTACTTTTTCACATATTAATAATATTATTACGTACGCCTGACCTTATATTATATCCCTAAATATTTTGGATGTAATTAGAATCAAATATCCTTTGATTGTAATTAACATCATAATTATTATTTTCGACCTTACTAGCTATATTGGATTTAGTCATTTATTTGATTTTATTTTAAACTGTTAATCAATTAACTATTTCATTTTCACCAGGCTGAACTTTAACTTCAATTAATTTATTTATATGGATCAAAAATAGCCTGTTTTTTTATTTTGTTTTAGGTTTCTAATACCACGTGAGCAAAGTCGCAGGCAAAAGTAAGCAAGATAATAATACCCAAATATATCACAGCACAAGGCCTCGCTACCATAATTGTGAAATAGCTTATATCAAGCGAATGTATGTAAATCACGATGAAGTGTGATTTTGGAGGTCATATCGATTAGCAATTTTTATTACCTGAGTTGAAACAAAAGAGTAAAACTTCTGAACAATTTGTCTCATATTAAAATGCTCGTAATCAAATATTATATGTCATGAATAATACAGTTTCTGCCGCGGTACAGACTTGTTAACCAAATTACAGTCAGCAAATGATCTTGAACTATATTCTAATGTTCTTTCAGAATTGAATCGCATACTGCCCTTTACTACTTTTTCTAGAACTGCACCAAACAATTCCATTTAATTTGTAAAGTTATTTATACATTTCTACGTTTTTAATGACCAATGACCAACAAGGCCTTTTTGAAAACGGCCACGTTGGTCAAATGGCGTAAATCATCGCTTTAGCATCTCTAAATCCTAGGTTTGTTCCCTAGATTGGACAGTATTGTTTTTGAAAAATAATAAGTAGTATATTCCGCAGTCGGTAACCGAGCTGAATAGATAGATGGCAATAGACATGCGAACAAAATACCATTGTTGAAATGTAGCTGTTTAAACACCCTCAAAACATAAGCATATACCTCTATGGGGGTATAGATGCGTAACTTTATTTAATATCATAGAAGATGCAATAAAATGAGGGAAAACTCCAGGTTCCAAATATAACTAAATCAAACATTGCTGCTCTACCAACCTTGCCAAATGAACTGAACTGAGCGATTGCGCGTGAACTACGTTGCATTGAAATGGCGTTTGGGATGCAATTTCCTCAAGCCCACAAAGCCGGCTTTTGTCCGGTTACATTGTAACCCGACGCACGTACGACACTGTTTTGATATAAAGGGACAATAGGACGATTTGCGAATTTCCTGAACAATTCTATATATTTCTATAATCAAAAATCGAAAGGAACAAGAATGATTTATGTTCCAAATAGGATTTTTTATGTCGTCGTATACCATAATGCTTCAGAAATATATGTTAGGCCAATTTGGTACCGTAAACCTTGGGTCTATCCACCTTCCTGCTTCTTGTAGTTGTAATAGGTCCCAAATACTGTACTGTACTGTATCAGCCGGATCGTCCACTGCTGAACACAGCCTATTTAGGGGGTATTTGCCATAATCCCCACGCTAGGCAGGCGGCTTGGGTCGCAGTGTAAGATGGAAGTTCATTAGAAGTCGCTGCTGCCCACCTTCCAGTATTTTTCCCTTAGTCGCCTCTTACGACACCCACGGGATGATATGGGGAGATGCAATTCTAACCCGGCACCTCACGGGGCAATAGGACCAGGCAAAGCAATGGGTGTCTAATACCACCATTTCTTTGTTTAATTTAAGCCGATCTTCAGTACAGTACATAACTACTACATGTCTCATGGTAATGGCACAGTGCAGCTCGCCACTTGTGACAAGCATGTGTTATAGGTTGAGGTTATTGCTTAACACTAGGTGGGCCTCGTGTTTTGCCACCACAAAAGTATATAATATAATAAAAAATAAAATTACATTCATTTGAATACTTGCGAAATTAATACCTTATTACTCTAATTAATATTATGGAATATAAAAGTAGTTATATCAATTAATTTATTTAAATATATTAATCCTTGCCAGTATTTCAATGTGATATATACCCCGTGGGGTGCCGGGCTAGAATGGCGCCCAATCCCCAAGCCTGCCAAGTGTAGGGATTATGGGAAACCCTACCATATTGGGTGAGACTGTGTTCAGCAGTGGACAATCCGGCTGATACAGTACAGATATAAATAAATTTGAGGTTTGCAACAGTTCGCACGCGAGATTCTACGAGTGGCCGCAGGTGCGGAAAAGACGGTATACGGTACCACGAATGAATTTTGGTCGCGTTTCGATTCTTCACGAAGTTATACCAGGAAGAGCGAGTTAAAATAAAAATCTTTATCGACCATTGGTACACTATATTGCATTCCAAATAACTTCGCATGATAGAACTCGTACTGTTGCCAGAAACAAAACAACAACATTACAAAAAAGTATTAAAATGTTATACCTATGTTCAATGATAGAGTTTTTATTACAAAATCACAAATATACGATACAAAAATTTAAGTCATGTGCGGGATTAGAACCCGCAATCTAATCCGCATAGCAGGCGTTATTGCAAACCTAACAATATTAAAGTTATACGGTTGCGTCATCATTTACGAGTATAAAACCAATTGCAAAATTGGTCTTGTTTGTAGTACAACGAAAGTGGTACTATAGATGTCGCTCCATCCCAATACGATGGTTAAAGAACGATAGGAAGGATTTGAGTTATGACGTCATGTCATGTTAGCTCAATTGGTTACAACATACCCCGGCTCAAGGGGTGGATGGACGCGGGTTCGAATCCCGCACATGACTTAAATTTTTCCTATCGTATATTTGTAATTTTGTAATGTAATCCGCATAGCAGGCGTTATTGCAAACCTAACAATATTAAAAAATAGTTTTTATTATTGATTTTCTATGTATAAATATTTCTCTAGGAGTTAAATAATTATGTCATTACATTTGGGATACATGTATTGTGTGATCTCCGCTTTATATCATCGTAACGTGTCATATTTTTTTGACTTTTCTTGAAGTAAGTTAAAAAATATTTATGAAAGGCTTTCTTGACAATATGTAAAAAATATTTTTTCCTTTGTTGAAAAGGCCAGAAGCAAGATGTTGGATATACTCATAGAAAAAAACATACAGCCCACCCTAGATGATGAGAACATTAGAATCTCATTCATAAATGTACGATATTATCCACGCGGATGCCAAGGGAGCGCCTTTATATACTCTATCCTCGAGAGCAATGAATCCGGGTCACTTAAAGAATCCTAAAAATCTCGGAAACTAAAAATGCTAGGTTAATGCAATAAATTGTATTTAATAGACAATGTAATACTCCTTAAATGAAGGTATTAAAACTTCTTAGTTATTGTAAAGTTATATCATAAAAAAATCAAATTTGAAAAAGGGCCACTTTCGAAGATGGAACTACGAAATTACAGCATTTGGTTTTGCTTTTGTTTGTAATCTGTCATTTATGTGGGTACATAAACCATGTTGATAGTGCTCTATATTCATTATTCAAGCTGAAATTATGTCGCTTACGCCTGAAGAATGCACCAGAATACTTACAATGCTGGAAACCGGCCGGAGTCAGCGCGATACAGCCAGGACTGTCGGTGTGTCGCTGTCAACAGTACAAAGAGTTCTCCGACGTTACGAAGAAACTGGTTCTAACCTACGCAGACCAGGAACGGGCAGAACCAGGTGTACCACAGCACGAGAAGACCGATACTTGGTGAACACCATGCTTCGAAATCGCTTTCTCACAGGAACTGAACTCACCAATCAGTTTCGACGCCTCGGAGGAAGTAACCCAAGTGCATGGACAGTAAGACGTCGGCTTGCTGAATCTAACTTAAAACCCCTTAGACCTGCAAACGGCCCTAAACTGGAGCGTGGGCATCGTATTTCGAGACTAAGATATGCCCAGAGCCACGTAAATTGGAGTATTGAAGATTGGTCAAAAGTTATGTTCTCCGACGAATCAAAATTTATGCTCTACAAGCACGATGGAAGACACAGAGTGTATCGAAGACCAGGGGAAAGATTCAAGCAAGCATGCATCGAAGAAAAAGTAGCCTACGGTGGTGGGTCTGTACTTGTGTGGGCCGGAATTTCTTCTGAAAGTCGCACAGAGCTGGTGATCATAGAAAACGGCTCTTTAACTAGCGTAAGATATGTGGAAGAAATCCTCAATGATCACGTTGGTCCATTTATGGTCAATTTAGGTGAGGATGCTATATTTATGCATGACAATGCCCGACCTCATACAGGTAGGATTGTGAATGACTACCTTCAAGAGATGAACATTACTCGTATGGAGTGGCCAGCGCGCAGCCCGGATATCAACCCGATCGAGCATGCTTGGGACGAGCTAGGCAGATGCGTAAAACAACGAAACCCTCCCCCAATCACGCTTCGTGAGCTCAAAATTGCTCTCACAGAGGAATAGGAGAATATTCCCCAAAATCGTATAAGGAACTTGGTGTACAGCATGCCAAACCGCGTAAACGCAGTAATGGAAGCACGAGGAGGCAATACGAAGTATTAAAATTCAAGAAAATCGTAATAAAGTTCAAAAATTTCATGTTTCCTATTTTTGTTTTAAGGAGAGATCAGCAGTTTTTTTCTTTATGTAATTTTGTGTTAATAAAATGTATGGTGACTCATATTTTTTTTACTTTCATTTAAGGAGTATTACATTGTCTATTAAATACAATTTATTGCATTAACCTATCATTTTTAGTTTCCGAGATTTTTAACATTCTTTAAGTGACCCGGATTCATTGCTCTCGAGTGTATATCAAGTTGATTTAAAACAATGGAATTTACAGCGCATTTAATAGCAAAATAACGCTAAATGAAATCATCGCTATCGACTTCCTGATAACAAAAGACTACCTTTCTAACTTCAATAAATTCACTTATCTAGATGAAGCTGACACTAGAGAAAAGCTTTAAAGCAGCTGTTTTCATTGGTTCTGAACATGCGGTCTGATAAAATATTCCATGCAACCCGCGTGCTAGCTGATTTAATTTCAAAGTTTTTATTTTGTTATTGGAAAAAGTCTTTATTTTAGAGTTTCAGCGGGAAATTCGAAAAAGATCTTGATAATGAATATTATATACAAGGCTTGTTATATCCAAAATTTGAGTTTTTTTTGTTATAAGTAATAATATCCCATAACTGTTCGTGAACGTCCATGAATATAAGTAAGTAATCCAATAGCAATAAATGCTGCACTGTTCGTGTTCCTGCCTAACTTCCCAAAGATGTTTTATAATAGTTTTTTTATGGATTATTTTAAATAACCTTTGCAAAATTTTGCTTGACGAATATGAAATCTACAAACCTTACGAGTCTATTTAAAAATATAACAAAAACTTTAAAACTATATCATCTTTACATTATTATTTAATATTATAGTAAAAGCAAAATATTAAGTGGACATCCAAAGCTTTATTTAAACCATAATCAAAAGACAGATCTGATCGATCGGCTTCATAAATCTTCCTGATTTTATAATCCTAGATTATCCAACAACGTGACCCGGAAAACAAAAGCGTTGGACATGGTTGCATTAAATCGAGCGTGATCGAAGTAAATACCCTTTCATTGTCTCACCGGCCATTTCCGATGGGTACAAATTGATTTTTTAAAGAGAAAGTGTATTAAATGACTTTTAGAGAAAGGTATAATGGATAGCTATATGGTCTTAGTATCTTAGTACGACGGAGAAGCTATTAACTTGTCCGCAATAATGAGTGCAGGTTATATGATGTTTTTAAGTGTTATTAAAGTATTTATTGACTTTCATTTTAATTTAGACACATTTAGTGTTGAAGTCAATGTCTATGAGTCTAGTTACACAAATCTTTGCCCCGTTAGTGCGTGTGCAGAAATTATTGTCTCGTAAGCTTTTTGTTCGCGAACATTAGAATTTTTCAGGAATGTGGTTCATACTTCAATTAACATGAAAATTCAATTAACGTGAAATTAAAATGCCTTGTTAAACGGCATACTATTTCCTTTAAGAGTACAAAATGTTACAATGGGATCGAACCATGTACCTGCGGCACCACAGTCCATAACTGTAACCGCTCGGCTATCACTGCTTCAAATTTGTTTTTGTTACTTCTTTTTTTTGTGCCTGATAAGTTATCCTTTGACCACTATCTCACCTGATGGTAAGTGATGATGTGGTCGAAGATTTTGTTCAGGCTAATCTAGAATTACTGGCTCGCAAAGACAGCTGCCGGAACAGACCGTTAGGTCTTGGCGACAGATTTTCTATTTGAGAGTGGTAGCTAGCCAGGCGGGCATTCGCTTAATAAGTTGGCATCATCAGGGCCACTATGTCCTAGTTATGAATGAAAATCTATTGTTATTATTATCGCCGATGCCAATAGTTTAATGCCCTACCACTATGCTAGATCGATTGCCATCGTAAAACAATAACCGGGACCGACGGCTTAACGCGCCCTCCGAAGCACGGAATCACTCAGTAATAATGTCACTAGCGGTCACCCATCCAAGTCATTACCGCGGCAGACGATGGATAACTTTGCTGATCGGTTCAGAACGGCTCAGCCAACTTTGCTACTAGCGCTTCAAAAGTCACTCTACTAGCGAGGTAGCTAAGAAAATAAGAAATTCTAACAACACGTTAACGAGATAAACTATTTCTTTATTAACAATCTGTTTTTTTCTGTAAACAGAACACAGAAGCCAATGTAAAAACGACCTTTACTAAAAATAAAATAATTAAATCAAAGAACAAAGAGCTCACAAAGAAGCCGTAGAAATGTTCGATCTCACAAAGGACTCACTACTGAGGCTTCCGGCACCACAGTTTTAATTTCCTCTTTATTATGCCCTCGTATTGGATACGGGAATTTTTTATTCACTAAGAATGTCAGGTATTGTGCCTAGATGCTTACTATATTTGCTCTTATATGGTTTTTCATTGATGATGGCATTTCAAGATCTCTTCATTGGGTACTATATCTTCGAAGCACTTTCCATACAAGCGCAGTTTCGTCATATTTTAAATACCAAGTGGCCAAACTGGGCGAAATTTTGCTTGCATATTCTTGAGTCTAATATGTATGCTTTTGGTTTGCCAGTTTTTCGTCAAAAGTATTACTTACTACTAATAGTAATTTTCAAAATTGATCAGAAAAACCTTTGATATAGGAATTCTTATTTTCAAAATATAGAGATAAAAGACATAATCAAACGGAAAACTGGCACCAGAAGCATAGTTGATGCATGGCTCAAGGACATGCATGCAAATTTTCACCGTTTCTAGTCTTGATATTTAAAATATAACAAATAAATGACTATGATAAGAAAAAAATACTACGTTTGTAATAGCTCTCAACTCAAATGATTGCAACTTCACTCGAAATTTTCGGTGGTGTATTTTTAATATATGTCAATAATCGTGCGTGGAGTCAAAACGCATCAAAAATCGTTTTTTTATGTTATTGTGATGGAGCAAGCCCGAGGCCCACCTGATGTTAAGTGGACTAACCTCTGCCTATAACAGATGCATTTTGTCAACGACGAATTGCACTGTGCCCGTCACACTAAGACGTACAGTTGTTAGGTCTCATGTGTGTGTATCTTTTTTTACTGGCTCTCAATGACTGCTCTCGGAACACACTGTTAGGTGCTTGAAGACAGATTTTCTACTTGAGGATGATCGCTAGCCAGGCGGACATTAGCAAATGCCATTTCACCAGGCAGTGAATCTCAAGCCCGCGGCAGAATTCGAACCATGGACCTGCCGCACAGCAGGCCAATGCCACTGAGCCATCATTGCTTCAAACGCAACAGCTTCGCTTTCTTTTCTGACGTCTTGTCAGTAGACTTGCCTGGGATCGAATTGTTTTGACAGAATTATAACTAAATACACTTGTTGCTTTAGCCTTAAAACACTTCACTCAACATAAAACTAAACTTTCTTTAATACAACTTAAAAAAATATGAACGGAAAGAGTTATAGACCCCATCAATTTTATATACCACCAAAAACTTCATACCCATTAAACGAGTACCTGAAACGAGCACTACCGCACGCACTGGCTCAAACAGATTAAGAAGTTTTTACAAATTGTAGGTTTACCGTCGGGATGCTCCCTCAAATCCATCAAAATGCGCATAAATCAAAACTTCCGACAATCCACCCGAACCGGAGTTTGTGAAGAAATGTCGCTTTCAATCTCCGAAAACGTCTCCAGGAGTTGTTTGTCCTGTTTTTGTTTGCTATATTGATTGTAGGAAATTTTAATGTGCCTCCTTGCGGAACGTCGACGACCAATATGCCTCTGACAAGTTACGTAACTTTTTGTCGTTGCATTTTAAATCGCTGACAAGACTCTCCGATTACCTTATTTGGTAACAATAAAATAAAAGTTATCTCAGGATTGCTCTCAGTGCTGGGAAAGTAAATAAGTCTTGAATTAAAAAAGGCTTTTTCCCAGAGTCGTAGCTTGCTCTGATAGTGTAGGAGCTACCCATAGAGACTAAGACTAAGTAATTTCCGTAGCTAATACCTTAGTAAATTATACATTTCAATCTGACATTAGCAGCAAAATCTAATTTGTGGACAACTTATTATAAAGGAAGATTAAGTCGTCCCAAGTAGATAGGATAGAATCGCTACGATCGCATGACCTACTTTAGGCGTCGAAAGCTTCAAAGCTCTTTCATACTGAAATGAACAAAATTGAAGTCTCAGCAATTCTTTGAAATATTGCTCAAGGAAAACCCGAGCGCTCAAATATTAAAACTTAAGAGACGTCTTTATTACGCCTAAAAAGGCATATGGAACAGTTGTGCAAGACTAATAAACGATCAAGTGCACACCGTAAAAACTTCAAGCGTAACTGAAGTCCGCGAGAGAAAAAGCTTAAGGTCTTTGTTCTCGACAGCCAAAACAAACGACGTGTTTAGGCATTTGTTACAATAACAAACATTGGGGAACAAGCGTGCTCTCTAGAGAATGAGCAAAAACGTGCTTAATCGAGGCGAATTGGAAATAAAAGCTCCGCGATTGGGCTGACGTGTCAAGTTCCCGTGAAGCGGGATTAAGAGCTTATTGTACACGAATTTTGCGAAATTTACCTGTTGTTTCTCACTCGACTTACATGCCGTTGATTTATATACGCAATTTATGACACCACATATATTCGTAACAATAGGTACGAATACAACAGTTTGCAGCGTTTGCAATTCGCAAATGCACACTTAAGCTTGTTTTCTTAAAGCCACGAAGGAATTGCAGGAATTTCTCCGCAATATACGAAATGTGTACATATATTTGGTGTAGTGTACGGGCAAGACGTCGTTTGTTTTAGAAGGAATTCCTTGTCTCTAACGTAAATAATATTTTAAATTTTCATATTTTCATAAGAGAGACATAGAAGTAAGTTCTTCTAAGTGTTATTTCGTTGTTGCCTTTATTATATGAAGGAAACTTTAAAGTATTTCTTTTAAATACATTTTAGTATTCTCTACATTTTACTTTTATGAAATATACCTAACGTAATATTGCTACCCCAATTTAACTCTTTATCTTATCGCTTTACTTCCACGCTAAAACCTTTATTTAATAGTCGTACCTAAACAAACTAATATTTTGTAAGAAAGGGCCAATTAGAGCAAAATGCGGCACCAGCCAGCCCCCTCACGCGCCGGCGACTTATTTGCGGCAATTTACTGACAGAACTGGGCAAACAAGGGCCCAAAACCATGAACCTATAAATAACTTGGCAGTGACAGAGTTTTTGTAATTATGAACGATTAACAGAATATAATTATACTTAATTAAAACCAAACATTTTTTTTTAAATATTTTAATAAACAGGTAAGTAATTTTTATTAATTTACAATTAAAAAAAAATTATACTATAGAAAAGCAGGTAAATCCAATATAAATATATCGATAGGCTTACTTTACTACAAAAATTGTTTTAATCGCATTCTATCAAAAGTTTTGATTTTTTTTTAGTCAAAACTATGTTTTACATTCGTAGCAAATGGTATTCATAAACAGAATTCCATCGTCTATCTTTTAACCCTTCTACGTAAAAGTAAAGTAGAAAATCTAACGCCAAACGCATAACGGTGTGTTCCGGCAGCTGTCCTTAAGAGCTAGTAATTCTAGGTTAGCCTGAACAACATCTTCGACCACATCATCACTTACCATCAGGTAACCAGATCAAAGGCGAGCCTATCAGCTATAAATATCTAAAGGGATGAAAGTAACTATTTCTTGGAACTCTAGTCTCTGTCATCTAGTATATGTTCAATAAATGAGAAAGGTATTGATTTGCGGATGACATTTTGCTGATAAAGCAATATTTGACGTTCGTCTCCAGGGGTCGCTAATTGTGCAAACACTACAGGTCGAAGTAACGGCTATTTGTGTATATAACGTTTCTATGAGGTTTTTACTTCTGGTAACAAAAACAATAGTTATTTCCGCAACATTACGATAGAAATAAGGTAAACACAGATACCGTTAGTTCTTTATGTGATTATGATATGGTTGTGTTTAATGTGTTAGTAATGTTAGTTTGTTTTTGTATTTTACTTGTAAGTATATATAGTTTGACGTTTTTTAATCTTGATTTCATTGTCTATCCATCCAATGGCTATCTGGAAAGACTAGTTAGCCTATTAGTGATAGAGCCTCCCTTTGTGAGACTTTAATGTAAGCATTGGTACTTGTAGAATATTTAAGTGTAATGATAAATAAGTTTTTAATTTATCTACCTGTATACTATTATAATTTGTAACTTATGAAAAGGGAATAAATATTTCAAAAATTATCTCCATATTAGCATATTACCTACTTTCAAAATCGAAATTTGTGCACACAACTGCATTTGTAGTTTGTTTAAGTACAGCTGGAATGCTTAGATGATCAGACAAAATAAATACTAAGACGAGTCAAACCCAATATTATACGTGTACGAAGTAGAAATACTTTATTGCAATCTTTTTTGATAAGATCTCTTTTTGAGTCACATTTCTGTCTTTATCACAGTTCATTCTTTATTATTTATTATCTTTGCAAAATATATAAAAAAACATCGTGTGCGTTTTGTATGTCACCACAAAGATTTATAGTCCGTCACATTGTAAATTTTACACAACACTTGAAACGGGTTCGCCGCACATGTTAAGAACCCACGGGACATTCGGCCGCAAAATTGTTACCACATGCCGCGACTGTTTTAAAGATTTGCCAAAAAACTGCTACCTGCATTTCAAGTGGGTATTCGAGAGGCTTGGCATAAAAGACAAAATGTTTTCAACTTAAATCAATACCATTAAAGCAATATCATCAAATTACTACAGTAAAAATTCTAATATGATACTGATATATACAAACATTACTACTTACGAGTAGCTACCAAAACTATTCAACACGGGCAATCATAAGACCTTGTCCAACAGTGAAGGTACATCAAAAGCACTTCAGCTAAACGACAAAGAGACCGAAGCACATATTACATCAACTATAGAATGTTATCTGAGAAAATGTAAACTCACAAAGTAGTAACTACTGAATAAAGTGTAGAAACTGGCGAGGAACATTTAATTAAAACAGCATTGAAAGTCAAAGCAACTTGCAAAGGAAAAGTGTAATTGCTACTAAGCAAACTCGTAGTTTATGTTCTCGTTGTTATCGAGAATTTCAAATACTGCCAATAAGTACACTACGACGCTCGGCTAGGGAATAGTGTCAATACATGAAATATAAATGAGTAATGACAGGGAATACGCTTATTAAAGAAACAATAAGGAGCTGAACTAGAATTCTGATGACAGAGGACACGACGTTTACGTGCAATGAATCCTTCTAATAAATTCATACCGTTTAGAATGCTATCAAAGACAGCATGACGACCGATGAAATATGCAAAAACGATTGTGAGGTAACTGAATACTGGGAAACACATAAGTGTATTCTGTTTTAAATTAGGTTATCCATTGATATATTTGAAATATATATAGATATATAGTTGTTAAGTTAACTTTAGACCACTATCTCACCTGATGGTAAGAGATTCGAAGATGTGGTTTAGGCTAACCCAGAATTACGGGCTCTCAAGGACAGTTGCTGGAACACACCGTTATGTGCTTGGCGACAGATTTTCTACTTGAGGGTGGTAGCTAGCCAGGCGGGCATTCACAAAGTGCTATAACAACTTCCTAAGACAACAACCGGGACCGACGGCTTAACGTGCCCTCCGTAGCACGGAAGTGCTCCGTAGTACTGTCACTAGCGGTCACCCATCCAATTCCTGACCGCGGCGGAAGTTGTTTAACTTTAGCTGACCGATTAAGAACAGCTAAGCAAACTTCAAACTTCATGAAATTTAATATGTTTTTTGAAAATACACTCAGATATGACTGATGCTATGTTTCCGCATAAATAACGGTGTAAAATATATTCTGAAATATAAATACCACAATATTGATAATGTGTAAGTGTTCAAATAAATATAAAACTGGAAGTACTCCATTTAAGCCATTAAATTTATTCTAACATAACTCAAACTTTAGCAGGGACCATTAAAGTAACACGACGCTTTAAGCACTCCCTCTTTGCAAATTAAGTTTTCTGAATAAATTATATAAGATGAGGACATCTGTAACGCATTTATACAAACGTAAGTATGTTTGAGTGAAAAGAAAATACTAAGTCTTGCTGTTAACGGGAATGTCAGTTCAATTTTAAAAAAATATGTTCTAAGAATAAACTGTTTTATAATTTAAGTGATGGGTGTTGGAAACATTGTAAAATGCAAAACTTTTCCTACGTTTTATTTAAAGCACAATACTTACGAAACTGATTAACATAACTTAAAAAACAATTAACTATATAAAAATTATCAAACAATAAAAACGTTTTTTTATCCATTTTCAAGAGCTATGAACTCGTGACAGACGGAATGATGAAGCATTATTAGAGCTACCATTTTCCTTTTGTGACGAAACCCTAAAATATATAAGTGGAATGAAACCCTCAGTATTTAAATACAAATATCAAATGCTGAGTTCTTTTTAAATCTAATAAATACTGTCGGTAGCTCAGCATTGTCATCATTAACAGCTGTACGAGAGTTTTGCCATAATCCTCATGCTTGGTAGGTTTGTTGGGGATTGCAATGTAAGATGGCAGTTCTTCTGAAAGCGCTAGTGACCACCTTCTGGTATTTTTCCCCTCTTTGCCTTTTACAACTCCCACGGGAAGATATGGAAGGTGCAATTCTAGCCCGGCACCCGAAGTGGAAGTAGTTGATGCATTGAAAATGCTAGTAGCATTGATTGGAATCTGTAACAATACAGATACCAGACTTTAAGCATGCTTGCTTAAAGTCTGGTATTGCTTTGACTATATGCTTCATATAAAGTATTTAATTGTATTAACAAACACCGAATTAGAATTGCGAAGCTAATTATTTCGTCTGGGAAGTCTATAAATAGAAAACAATTGAATAATAACAATAACTTAAACTCATAGGAAAAGTAATAAATATTGCGCAGTGGGAAGTAGAAACTACAGAAACGAATTCTACAAAGCCATTACTGTGGTAAATATAAATTTGAAGCAAAATACTCGTAAGTCCATTTAGAGGTGCCGATAAATTGGGTCCAGGGAGCAGGTAACCGCTATCACCGGGAGCACTCGACCAAGTTGCCTCGCTTGGTTGACTGCGTCCAGTTAACTTGTTACGGGAAAATTGTTACTTTCTATGTAGTTTTGTTTTGTATTCATTTATTTAGATTCTGTTAATTGTTATTTCGTGTGGAATATTAACGACTAAAACGTGTTAATTCTAAAAGTCACGTTATCAAACCAATAAAATTCAATAGACTAGTTTGGAGCCAATGGATTCACAATTTACCTGTAACACATTGATATGTCAAATAGAGGTATTTGTATTGGAATTCAGTAGTAATATGAAATTGATTTTTAATATGTTATTACACTGATTTACAGCGACTATAACTCAAGTACTATTGTTTAGTAGCTAATAGCTGAAGTATATATATAATATTTGCAGTGAAACTGTATAAATGCCAAGCTATCGTAAAAATAACGTAGATTTATATTTAAAATTACGTATTTTGTAGATTAAAGAAGCTATATTCCATACATATTTTTATTTTTTGCAATGACCCATGTTCCGCGCATTACATTATAAAATTCAAAAAGCTCCATCCCCATACGATGGTTATGAACGAGAGGAAAACTTCAACTCTAGAACATTTTCAAAAAAAATTACCCCAATTTCTATTTAAACTTCTTTCTGCCTGCAACTTTGCCCGTGTGTAATTTGGTTATATCACACACTAGTATATTGCGATTAGATGTATGCTATTTATGTGGAGAACTTAAATAATATACATTTTACAAAATCATTAAACAGAAATGACAACAAGAATTACAAAGCATTTTAGGAACACGAATAGCCGTTATCGAGTTGATTGGACTTGATGTGCAACAAATGATCACACACATACACACACTTTCTCACTTATGTATATGGTATATGTAGAGTTGAAGAGAAGTTTACAAATAATGTTAAAGCGTAGACAGATCCGTATTCAAATGTAATTTTAGCGAACGATGTGTAGAATGTAGATCTCAAACTGCTGCTTAATCCGATTTCCTAGGAACAACATCCATGTTTGTCCTAGCTCAAGCTTCTGATGAGATACGCTCGATGTATTTCTGTGAATCCATGATGGTAAACATGAATTGTTTCAATTAAATGCACGGCGTGTTCGTATGCTGTATTAATGTGTGCACACGTCATTGTGATATGCACACAGTTTGTGATTTATTATTGCCAATTGAGTGCACCACAAGGGAGTTTTATTAAACCTTTATTGTTTATAGACCATTATTTATTTTATAGTTTCTGTCTGGTATTTCAACTACCTACTTTTTTGTCTATATATTTTTATTGGCTTTTATAGAGTTCGAACGTTTGACATGTTACAATAACGTTAAAACTAAAAAAAAAGTTTCAAAGTTCAGCAGTATAGGAAGGCTGTTATCAATGTGCTATCAATACTGTTAGTATATAGTTGATAAAAAAGTTGTAATTTACAAATATGTTTGAAAACACAATATTTTTCCTCCAAGTTATCAACATCGGTTCAAAATATGTAAAATAAAAATATCTTACTATAGCGGCCGCATTCAAACCTCAAGTGGAGCAATTTTGGACTACGTAACAAGGTAACTTGGCTTCGGTTGAGTGCTCCCGATACAGATAGCGATTACCTGCTAGTTCACATTTATAAAGGTAGACTTTTCTTGCGTTTCTTAAATAAAATTAGGTATATACTTGTCATCGATTCTCAGATAGTCATTTACGCTTTTGATATCCGTGTCATTTAGTCAAAAAATATAAGCCACAATAGTGTAAACTATAATGTTATTGTTTTTCCTATAAAGTATGCTTGTGCAAATTGTATACATCCATATTTTAAATTTTCTCTTCATTTTCATTTGTCATGGCTACTTAGATAAAATTTCAATAATAAGGGTCATACATTAAAAGTGTACTGTACTCATAAAAGCATTGTGTAAACTAATCCTGACTAAGTGTTTACGTTTATTTAATAGAAAACATCTAACTTTTAATTTAATAACACGTTAGATATATGTTTTTTTACAGCTTAGATATATGTTTTTTTTTTATTGTATTAAATTGGATTCGCACTGTTTGCTATTTTTTCGTTAGGGTTACGCACTCAAAACAATTATATTTCTTGTGACGCATATACGTTATATTCTACAAGAAAATCTTTGAAATAGTAAGCATTCCAATAGGTATTAATAATGTTTAATTTCTTTTTTTGTATGCTTAGTTTTTAATATCTTCTGTTATAATATGGTACATTTCACTGTTTATTTGATAGTTATAATAATGCCACGCAACTGGCAGGTGTAGAAATACCCGTATTAGTTTATTGTAGTAACACTACAATACGTCCACGCATATATACATATATAAGTATTTAAGTTTACGTATATCTATTATTTATCTTATTGTATTTATTTATAGTTATAGTATTTAAATTATATTATGCTCAACATATATAAGCAAGATGATAGTAGTGACGCCGAAGAATTTTTGTCCCTATCCTCTGAAACGTCAATATCTAGTAATAATAGTTTCGTGAGCATCCCGTCGCTATTCGATAATCTGGAAACTCAATTTTCTGATGTTCCGAAAAACTTCAATGTCATCTAAACGCGCAAAGTATTCCGGCTCATTACTCCGATATGCTGGTGTCTCTCAACAATAAAAATATACATGCTATAATGTTCTCTGAGTCATGGCTTAAGCCTTGCTTACCATCTGTCTCTTACTCTATGCCTGGTTTCAATCTGATCCGCAATGATCGCACCGGTAGCAAAGGAGGCGGGGTGGCCATCTACTTGCGATCACATATTCCCTTTTCTGTAGTCAGCGCTTCTTCTCAGCCACCTCCCTCCGATGCGGGTGAACACTTGTTCGTGGAAGTCTTTCTATCACATAGAAAAATCTTGTTCGGAGCCTATTACAGCCCTTCTAAAGATTTTAATTACTTCTCATCTTTTCAAAACGTCTTGGAAGACATCATTCCTCTATACGACCACACAATCATAATGGGTGATTTTAATACCTGCATCCGGCAGCGGGCGTCGCGGGATAAAAAAACGTGAGCAGTTTGGACGATTTCGTCATAGGAGGTGGACAGATTGGACGCACGAGGGGTTAAACAAGATAATCGTTCTTCTTCTTTGCAATCACTGTAACCCCTCACTTCTTGACTTAATTATGGTATCATCTACACAGCATGTTGCAAGGCACGGTCAATTTTCGGCTGATGCTTTCTCGTATCATGACCTGATATTTCTGTCCTATAAAATTCGTCCTCCGAAAGCTAAGCCTAAAGTCATTCTTCAGCGCAACTTTAGTGGTATGGACCAGGAAGCATTTCTTTGTGACGCACAAAGAATTGATTGGTCTGTGGTAATAAATGCTGACACTGTGGATGACTAAGTCGCGATTTTCAATTCGATAATTACACAGTTGTACGACAAACACGCACCCTTGCGAGCTATTAAATTGAAACATTGTCCAGCGCCATGGCTAAGCGGTGAAATCAAAGCTTTGATGCATAAGAAAGTGGTAGCTAAATACAAATATAAGCGTCGCCCTGACGATGATACGAAAGCTGCGTATGTGATGTCAAGGAATCGTTGCAATATGGTGTGTAGGGATGCATTTCGTCGCCATGTTCATAAATCAGTTGATAACGAGGACCCAGCCAAAGTGTGGAGATTCCTGAGGTCATTGGGTATTGGTAAATCTAGATTAGATACAATTCCAAGTGATTTGAACATTAACGCCCTCAACATTCATTTCTCTTCTACATCTGACATTAACGATGCAGATAAAAATAACGCTCTACACTTTCTTTCTACTTTACCGATACCCGACCATTCACCTTTTGTTTTTCAACGATTCTCTGATTGTGATGTTAAGAGGAGTATATTGTCCATTAGCTCTAACGCTGTTGGTAGCGACGGCATTAGCCGCAACATGGTTGTACCTATTATTGACATTATTCTCCCTATCTTGTGCTTAATTTTTAATAATTCAATTTTTAAAGGAGTATTCCCCTCTGCATGGAAAGACGCTCAAATAATTCCTCTCCCCAAAAAACCTAACCCTAAATCTTTCTCCGATTTCCGACCTATTGCTATCCTACCATTTTTGTCAAAGGTCTTGGAGCGTCTTATCCACAACCAAGTCAGTATATACCTTTCCCATAACGAATTTCTTAACCCGTATCAGTCTGGTTTCAGGCCAGGGCACAGTACCGTCACCACTCTCTTAAAAGTTACGGACGATATACGTTTCGGTATGGATAATGGTCAGCTCACTGTTCTGACACTGTTAGATTTCAGTAATGCGTTTAATACTGTCAATTTCGATATCCTCCTTTCTTTACTTCGTTCTCTAAACATATCTCCAACAGAAATCGATTTATTTCACAGTTATCTGTACGGGCGCAGGCAGCGTGTACGTCTTGAAGACAATTTCTCTTCTTGGTGTGACACGACAGCAGGCGTACCGCAAGGCGGCGTGCTATCTCCTTTGTTATTTGCAATATTTATTAACTCTATATCACAAAATCTCTCTTCTTCCTACCACCTATATGCTGACGATCTACAGATATACTCGCAGGCTCCATTACCTACATTATTTAACGCCATCAATACAACGAATTCTGATCTTGATCGCATTACAAAATGGAGCAAATCCTTTGGATTGAAAGTTAATCCCAGCAAAACTCAAAGTATTATTATGGGCAGCTCCAGATTATTGTCAAAAGTAGACTGGGCAACGCTTCCTCAGGTAGTTTTCGATGGAAATGTTATTCCATTCAGTTTATCTGTTCAAAATCTGGGTGTGACTATTGACAACTCTATGACCTGGAATCTGCAGTTACAAATAACAAGTCGTAAAATTTTTGCATCGACAGCATCTTTGAAAAGGCTACGTAACTTCCTACCTACTACCACTAAAATTGCGTTAGCTCAATCTCTCTTACTGCCCATTCTTGATTACGCTGACGCCAGCTATCTAGATCTTACGGAGGAACAGCTGAATAAGCTTGAGCGCCTTCAAAATGTTTGTATAAGATTCATATTTGGCTTGCGTAAATATGATCATATTTCTCAATTTCGTTCTAAGCTCAAGTGGCTTCCAATACGTCTTCGCCGGAATACTCACATTCTCTGTCTCCTTTACAATATATTGTTCAATCCTACATCCCCGCGCTATCTCAAGGAACGTTTCAACTTCCTTCAATGTTCTGTATACTCCTTAAGGTCATCAGAAAATCTTACACTAGACATTCCACCACATACCAGTTCTTTCTACGACCAATCTTTCACCGTTAAAGCTGCCCGCCTATGGAACGCTCTACCCGTTTCCATCAGGCGTGCACCATCCTTAAATGTATTCAAAGACCAAATAAAAAAGATTTATCTGTCAAATGTCACATTGTAAGTACCTACCTGTTTCTTGCCTTTTTGCTTAAAATTGTTTTGGATATCGATACTATATTGCTATAATTTTTGTAGTATAATTATATATATATCTATAAAATATATATCATATATATATATATATAAATGTTATTTTATGTATATTATTGCTTATATGTTTATTGTTATGCAAGTATATTTGTATACATTTAGTCGCACATGTTCTAAATTCAGAAAGAATACTTATTTGCTAGTTTGTTTTTATATATATATTTTTTTTTATTCTATAAGTTACGAGTATGTACTAGTTATACTACACCCCTTCATAATCGGTTTTTACAGATCCTCTCCATCCAAAGGTTGCCTGGAAGAGATTGCTTTCAGTAATAAGGCCGCCCATTGTAACACTATTAATTTGAATTGTATATTATATCTGCTTCATTTATGTGGTGTGACAATAAAGTATTATCTATCTATCTATCTATCTAGATACAAAATGTTTACGTGTCAAAACCGCAACCGAAGTTTATAACCCGAGCAGCTCCCAAAGCGCCGAAACTTGTAAGTAACCACTGTTTTACTTGAGTAATTATAAGTTAATTTCTCCAAACATCATGATTCATGCCTCTTTATGTGCATAACCGCAAAATCTCACCGCGCCCGCACTCCCCGGCGAATTAGTAGGTATTGTTTAAACTGATTTAGCAAGTTTGTATTAACTAATTAGTCGTTTAAATGGAAACCCCATATCATCAGTTTCTTTGATCATATACAGAATTAAGATTTTATGGGCTTCCCGTATACTCTGTGTTATTTACACCAAGTAGAATACGGGAAAAGTAGTAATTTTATTTTTTCATGTTTTGTTGCATTTATTAAGGCTTCAGTTATTGGCTTAACGAATTGAATAACAAAGAATACTATAAGTAGATAGAAAGATTAGATTATTATTATTAGATTCTGGTACAAAAGTGTACCAAACCAAACCAAAGTATCAGAACCTTAGTTCCAACTTAATATATAACCAGTTTAATATATAACAAAACCAATTATCACCGAACTCATAATTAAAAATATTTATTAATCAAAATGCTCTCAGCGGTATTATTCACATTTTATATATTCAACTACCGAAATATTGGTAAACATGAAACATTCGCGAAATAACAATAATCGTATGTGATTTTGTTAATGCGCGAACTGTACATCGAAATGCCTTAAATCCAATGAATAAAATTAAAAAGTAAATAATAAAGCTTATTTCATTCATAACAGAGTAGACTACCGCATGGTTACCAATCGATTCTTTTTTAATAGCACAGTGGACCTGGTACATTGCACCACCTTGTATTTTCCAGTTTGATAATTTAAGGACTCTGCAATTATATTAGATGTCATATAATGTGACAATGTTAATTCATTAACCAAATAAGAAGCATGCCAGTAATATGTTCTTAAGTCTTCCCTTTTATGTTACAGAAAACACTAAAACCAGGTGTTATTCGTTTATTGAACAATTTTATCGACCCCTCACAGCTGGAACAAGGGAAAGCTGACTTACATTTAATCAATCATTCAGATTACAATATATCTAAATTTTACCAGATATGAAATTAAATGACTAGATTTCCTAAGACAACTTGATTTTATACCGTATCAACATACCACCTTCCTACCAACAGATACTACAGTTTATAATTATAACTATTACCAATTCTACACCACAGCTCATTTATTAGTGCAGACTAGTCGACATAATATATTAGGTCCTTACATATGAAATTGGCGTTTTTCGTACTGGCCACTTTAATCACGAATTTCTCCTCTTTGGTAAGGAATTCCAAATTCAAATTTGTACAGCTATAGACTCATGTATTTGTGCTTCGATGATCGTCATTCATTTGTTTTTTTTCTTCTTATTTTTTCTGTTTGCGTCACTCATTTTACAAAATGGAAAACCTTAAATATCGCATTATTTACGAGTACGAGTTCCGCCGTGGCACTAGTGCTGCGGAAACAACTCGAAGGGTGAATGATGTGTATGGCGGTCGTGTTGCAAAAGAAAACACAGTTCGTTTTTGGTTCCAATGTTTTCGTTCTGGAAATTTCGACCTGCAGAACAAGCCCCGTGGACGGCCTGAGACTCAAGTTGATAATGAAGAGTTGAAGGCTATTGTGGAAGCGGATCCATCGCAAACCACGTCCGAGTTAGCTGCAGGCTGCGATGTTAGTGATAAAACTGTTTTAATTCACTTGAAGCAAATTGGGAAGATTAAAAAGCTTGAAAGGTGGGTACCTCACGAATTGACTGAAACAAACCGGCAAACGCGCGTCGACTGCTGCGTTACATTACTAAACCGGCACAATAATGAAGGTATTTTAAACCGAATCATTACCTGTGATGAAAAATGGGTTCTTTACGATAATCGGAAGCGCTCAGCGCAATGGTTAGATCCTGGCCAGCCAGCCAAATCCTGCCCCAAGCGAAAATTAACCCCAAAAAAGTTACTTGTAAGCGTTTGGTGGACTAGTGCCGGTATTGTTCATTACAGTTTTTTCAAATCTGGCCAGACTATTACGGCTGATGTCTATTGTCAGGAATTGCAAACCATGATGGAAAAGCTAGCGGCTAAACAACCTAGGCTGGTCAATCGCTCCACGCCACTGCTGCTTCACGACAACGCTAGACTACACACTGCGCTACAGACGGCTACTAAATTAGAAGAGCTTCAATTGGAAAGTCTAAGACATCCTCCGTACTCCCCGGACCTTGCTCCAACAGATTACCATTTTTTTCGAAATTTGGATAACTTCTTGCAAGGGAAAAAATTCAACTCCGATGGGGCAGTCCAAATCGCCTTCAAAGATTTTATTGATTCCCGTCCGACTGGTTTTTTTAGTAAAGGGATCAATGAACTACCTATGAGATGGCAAAAGTGCATAGAAAATAATGGTTCATACTTTGATTAATTAAATATATTATATTAAAAAATATTCGACTTTTTGTTCCTCCCATACAAAACGCCAATTTCATATGTAAGGACCTAATATTATCTCTCGAAACTTTAAGCGAAGCTTAGTTCCATTAAGCCACTGGATATACAAGAATAATTTAATTTATATGAAAAGTCTGGACATATCTCCGCAATTTACCTCCTTAATTAAATAAATCTATATGTTTGGCAATATGATTACGAAACATTATTTCTCGTTTGTTCTTAAGATGGGGTAGTTTTTATTATGTTAAAGTAAGTTATTTTGGACCTGTAGCTCAGTCAATAAATTGTATCATTTCACTTCAACAACACTGGTAAGTTTTAAAACACTTGAGCTAGGATTATTTTTAGATCGTTTTATCTGAATGCCGTTGCAACTCAAGAGAATTAACCGTACCCAATATTATGGTGGCTCAAACTATATATGTATATGAAAGCTTATTAGTTTTGTTTTGCTTCTGATCGACTTGAGATCTTCTTTACAACATAGGTATTACAAAACTTCAGAATATGTCAACATAAACTTACAACTGAAATAGTTTTTAGGGTTCCGTACCCAAAGGCTAAAAACGGGACCCTATTACTGAGACTTCGCTGTCCGTCCGTCTGTCACCAGGCTGTATCTCAAGAAGAGCGATAGCTAGATGGTTGAAATTTTTACAGATGATGTATATCTATTGCCGCTATAACAACAAATAAAAAAAAATATTTAAGGGGAGCTCCCATACAACTAACTTTATTTTTTTACCGTTTCTTGCTCGATACTAATAACGGTGACAGGTAGACGCTTTCACTATTCACAGAATATTTAGTTTCATGTTCTCTTTAAATATAATTAATTAAAATAAAATAAATAATTAAGGGGGCACCCATAAAATAAAAGAGGTTTTTGTCGTACCTACCCAGCTCAATCGGACACTGCGAAAAGTGTCTGTAACTTGCAAGATTAGGTTACATATTATGGTATGGACCCTTCCTGCGCGAGCCCCACTCGCACTTGGCCGGTTTTTAAAACATAAATCTCAATAAATGACAATTTTAAATTTGAGATACCGACACTCCTTTTATACTAACAAATAAAAAATGTTTAGAAGAAGTAAATAGAACAAAAAAGTATTTCTAAATTTTGAAGCGCTTTTAGCGTAGTTTGCTTAGCCGTTCATGCCGAAGAGCTAAGTAAAGCTGCGGTCATGGGCGACTGCTAGTGGCATTTCTACTGAGCGTTTCCGTGCTTCGGAGTGCACGTTAAGCCGTCGGTCCCGGTTGTTGTCTTAGGATGGAATTCATCATAGCAAGGTGGTAAGGCATTTTGCGAATGCCCGCCGGTACCCTCAAGCAGAAATTTGTCGCCAAGGACCTAACGGTGTGTTCCGGCAGCTGTACTTGAGAGCTAGTAATTCTAAAATAGCCTGAACAACATCTTTGACCACATCATCATTTACCATCAATTCAATTCTGACGGTTAGAATGAGCTATACTGGTAATTTCAAATCGAAAAAAAAATATCAACAAATTTGCAGGCTAACATTGAATACATTAAATGTTCTAGGAATCAGTGAAAACTAATAAGTAAACATAAAAGGGTAAATTGTTTCAATTCCAATTTCTCACTACGTGCTTGTGTAAACCGACACAAAGCATGTTATTCACATTCCCCTTTGAGTGTTACCAATGTCGCTATTACCATAAGAATAGCAGAATTGGTTGTAAAGAGGCTAGGTGAAATAAATAAGGTACAACAAAATAACAAATCATCCGAAGGTTGATAGGCAACGCTCCAACTAAATTCTAAATTTGTTCTGATTAATTCTTATTTTACACTTGATTGATCTAAAAGCCAGTAAACTAAGTAGAAAAACTGTGTAAATGAAATCAACGCAATATAAAAGCATCAGCACAAGTTCATAACACAAAAGACAACCTGACACTCCCGCCCGTCTCCAGAACAGGTAATGATTTATGAAGTGCGTATAAAGGAAGTGATACACAGCGGAGTCAGTAACATTAGACCGCATCAAAATAAGAAAAGGGATCCTATCAAAGGCAGTAAGGCGGTATTCCCAAGGGGAGCCCTTTTATTTACGGCCTGCGCCTTTGTTAGTTCCTTCCAGAAATATAAATAGTTCGTTGGAATATCGGCGCCGAAGCTTTTTGAGGGTGCATTGTAGAAAATTAATGATGTGGTCAGCACTCGTATTGGATTAAAGATACTGGTGTGAAATGCTAAAAGCCTTGGGTGTGTTTCTATGGATCTGTATAACTTGAAACACTTAAGTGAATAGCGCGGAGATCAAGGGGTCGAGGAAGGGTGTTGGAACAGCCACGGGCTAAAATGCGTTACCTAATTGAATTTTTGTGTTATGAATATCATTGAACGTTTGCCTGAGTTCCGTTTATACATGCGATATCTGCATGCTTTTTTCAATGCAAATATTTTCGTTGTATCACTAACATTACTTTGTTGTTGGTTTACATTTATTAAGCGGCCAAAGTATGTTTGGTTCATAACCCGCATATGTCTATAATTTTTCCTCTCGTTGTTTTTTGTAATGTTATTGCGGAGCATGCGTCATTGCAATAATAAAAATATTAGGTAAGATTATAGGGTTGCATCTACGTTAGTTTAAAGCTCTTTGCAAAAAAGTAGTCTTGTTTGTAGTACAACGTAAGTTGAACTATAGATGTCGCTCCATCTCCATACGATGGTTCAGAACGAAAGGATAAATTAGAATCATGTGTGTCATGTTGGTTTAGTGGTTATAGTATAACCCGGCTACAGAGGAAGATAGCGCGGGTTCGAATCCCACACATGACTATAATTTTTCCTTTCGAGGTAATTTTGTAATATTTGGTATAGTTAGGTTTCTTTATTAATTTATTATATTAGAGAATGGTATTGTCCTAGTTCTGTAGCAAGGTTTGGTCATAATGGAAGAATTTAACGAGATTTTTTCCAATTCGTTCAATTTCAAGTCACTCAACAATTATACAGCTTATCGTTTAGTAGATCAGAAATAATCTAGATCAAATCGTAAAACAGGGCATTCTAATGGGAAACGATAAAAGTTTTACTGCAGCAATGGTACCGAATGTTTCCACAAAATCGTAAATATTGCCCAAATACGAAACGACCGGAACGGTTACGACCTTTTCTTTCATGGGGTTTATAACTGTCTAAATCCTTCACGGCTATGTAGTTGGGAAGTTAATAAAATTTAGGGTATCGGGAATCGTGTGGTGAAAACCAATTAAGAAGTAGTAGTTGCTTTAGTATTCATGTTTTATGTTACTGATACAAAGAGTCCAAAATACAAACAAGCCATCTGTCAAATAAGATTCACATTAGCTAGTGCTATCAAACAGAAGACGTAATAAAGTCTACTCGAATCCGAAATCTTGTGTCAACGCTGTCAAACTAAGATATAAATGACATTAAGTAAATGGTGTTGAAATAACCGTTGCTTCTTACGTTTATAATTATTCGCATAGATTTTATTTTCACAGTAAAATAAGGTTTGTGATACGATGATTTCTTATAGTTATCTTTCAAAGAACACCACAAATGTACATTATTATGGATTCAAAGAAACTAATGGAATCTCTAACAAAACCGTGTTGCTTGTATCGGAAAGCAATCAATGCATCTGGGGGCCAAGTCTGCTAATTACATGTTCATATTCAGCATAGATTCATTCAAGATTCATACAAGACAGAATCGGAAGTCTGCTGATCCCTAATAAAAATATAAATCTATGATGAATCTTGGCTGGTTTGACGGTATTGCCAACAAAAAATAAAAAGAGAACAGTAAGGTAATTCAGAAAACAATTTCGTTATTATTTATTATTATTTCGTTTCGTTTTCATATGAAACCGAGATTGAATCAATATGAACAATATAAAGTTAGTAGACTACCAAAACTGTCAAAATTGACCAGGCCGAGTCCATTATAGATTCATATTATTGATTAACTTGACGCCCTGATATTCATATCATAAATATCCGGGTAATGAAAATCCAAATCAGATAATGGATTATTATTTAGTAACCCGCTAGGACGAGTCCTAGCCGGTTACTATATAATAATGGACAAATCTAGCGACAGGTTTTTAGCTCAGATAAAGAATTTTATGTTTTGTTGGATATGGACAACAAACGGATATACATACTATAGACATAAGTTTTATTTAATTTCATTAACTTATTCGTAAGCTTGTATTCCCCAAATCGGAACTTCTATTGAAAGTATTGACCGATATGAAAATGTTTAGAGAAATTGCCGTAGTCTGTCAAATTATCATAATATCAAAATATGGTGAAGTTTTCCTTCATTTAAAACTATATATTTGATATTACATCAACTGAAGAACATATAATATTCTTACTAATTTGCATAGTAATAGGGCATTTTGCAAATGCCCGCCAGCGCCCACCGGTGTGTACCGGCAGCTTTTCTTGAAAACCAGTTCCTATTCTGTTACTGTGACTGTTTCAGCTTGTTTGTCCTCTGCTGCAGCCGCCTCCTTTAGGGGTTTGCCATGATCCCCACGCTTGGCAGTCGTCTTGGGGATCGCAGACTAAGATTACAGTTTTTCACAAGGCGCTGCTGCCAACCTTCCGGTATTTTACCTTCAGTCGCCTCTTACAGCACCCACAGGTAGATATGGGGGGTGACATTCTAACCCGTTACCCCAAGGGACCTAATCTAGGCTAGACTTTTTTAGCAGTTTCATCCACACAATCTTTTACCATCAGATGACGATTTAGTCAAAGAAAAAAATACATGTAATGATATTTCAAAGTAAGATTCATTGATCTCTTGCATTTCACTAAAATACAACCAGAAAACACTTCATATTTAAACGAAATACATTTATCATTCCAGCGTCGAATGTGCTTTTTCTTAAGCAAAAATACTCAGCGAATAAAAAACTGTCGAATGGAAACCGATACCAGAGCAATTTGTCACTTGGTATTAGAAATATCTTCAGCAGCTACAGCTGTATTAGCACTTTTAAATGTACATCAATGGATAGGGTTTTGTGGATTTATCTACTTGAAAGTTGAGATCTTTATAATACTATCTGTTTGCCAGTCAACAATAAAACATTAATTAATAATTAAATTAGTCTACTTAGAAAACTATCGCGAGTTTTGTCCATTATAAATTAATACGCGAGTCCCAGCCGGGTACCTATTTATTTATAAATTAGTCTACCTTCATTAGATTACCATGAACATTCTATTATATTTTTTATGTGATGATATGACGAGACGGTCAATTTGTCCGCTTCATGATAAGCATCACTCCTGTCTATTACATTTAAAGAGTATTTGTTTTCGTTTTGTATGTTAATGCACTGTGCTCGTCACTCTAAGAGTTAGTTTTTAGGTCTCGTTTGGCCAGAAATTTCGCTTGCTACAGTGCCTTACACAGTGGTGTTTGCATACTGGTAATTCGGGGCAGAATAACCATTACAAAACCTACCACTAGGTAAACATTAAAACTATTTCATATATACAAACATACTCGTTTGATTTCAATTTCATGAAATACATTTTAATATTAAAGTGTTTATTGAAATCATGCAGGGACTTGGGGTTAAAATATGAATACATAAGGTTTAAACCTTATGTATTCATATTTTAACTGTTTTTCTTAAAATATTAATGTATAGCCTGTCTGTCCCCTCGATCCCTCTGGTGGCAAAATATGATTTCCGACTAAGCGTACCACGTACCATTCAAATAGTTTACAGATATTTGTTTCCTATGTAGTCTAATTCTTGTATTATATTTGATGCTATAAAGAATAAATACGAGTAAAATCTAAATGCTAAATTAACATATTAATTGAAGCAATGATGGCCGAGCGGTAATAGCTATGGACTGCCGCCGTACCCTGGTTCGATCTCCACCCCTGGCTTGAGCTTCACCGCATGGTGGAAGGGCATTTTGCGATTGCCCGCCTGGCTAGCTACTACCCTCAGGTAGAAAATCTGTCGCCAAGCACCTAACGGTGTGTTCCGGCAGTAGTCCTTGAGAACCAGTGAAATTACAGACACATGAGACTTAACAACTACCTATGTCTCAAGGTGACGGGCGCAGTGCAATTCGTGACTTGTGATCTATCTGCATCTGTTATAGGCAGAGGTTAGTCCGCTTAACATCAGGTGGGCCTCTAGATTGTCCCGTTAAAATAACACAAAAACAAACAAAAAAACCTTAAACAGTGCTGTTTTACTACTATTTCAAATCTTAACATATTTGCAACCACATTACCTATGAGTATGTTTATTGAGAAAAAAAAGTCAAGTGAACTACTTAAGTACCGAGAGAGCATAGTTAATTGGTTTATAAGTTAAAATAGGAAATGCTAAGTGTCCACTGCTCCGTGCACTTCAACTATCTAACATGACAAAGACTTTTTTAAACTCGTTAATCGAAGTGTCTGTTAAACTGTAAATTGATTTTGCTAACACGTTCCTTTTGTGCAGCTTACTTTTCTAATATTTATGATTTTTTTCGCAATTACTCGTAATATAGCTATGTCCTCCAACATTGAAGAGACTTTATCAAACTTCTAGGGCGTATTCCATTTGACGCGAATTTCGTTATTTTCGATAATTTTGATCACATTTTGTGTCTATGGTTCATACTAAATGTGGAACCAGGCGGTTTTGAAGCTGTGTTGGCTCAGTGGCATTGGCTATGGACTGCCGCGCAGCAGGTCCATGGTTCGAATCCCGCCCAGAGCTTGAGCTTCACCGCATGGTGGAAGTGCATTTTGCGAATGCCCGCCTGGCTAGCGACCACCCTCAAGTAGAAAATCTGTCGCCAAGCACCTAACGGTGTGTTCCGGTAGTAGTCCTTGAGAGCCAGTGAAATAACAGGCAAAATGAGACTTAACAGGTATGTCTCAAGGTGATGGGCGCAGTGCAGTTCGTCATTTGTGATGAAATGCATCTGTTATAGGCAGAGGATACCGCTTAACATCAGGTGGGCCTCTGCTTGTTCCTTCACAGGAACAAGCGTTTCTTCACAATAACATAAAAAAAAAACCATAGACGAACAAAATGTGGTCAAAATTATCGAAAATAACTCAAATGGAATACGGCCCTAGTGAGTTCCAACAAGCTAACCATAGATCAGTAACGGGCATTATGATGGTCAAATAAATTCATTATTGTAGTTCTAAAATTACGAAATTACTTATTTTCAAGTTTAAATATTTTTTCAAAGATGTACCAAAGTTGTGGTCATGTAGCAGTTTCAGAAGTTGTGATTTATTATTGGAATGCTTTAAAAAATGTTTAGTATAAAAGCATATCAATATTTATCAGAACTTATTGCATAAGTCCCCCCAAAGAAAATGTTGAGATCTTAACATATTAAGCATGTGGAGAGAGGAGGATATTGCATTATTCATACCTTTTCATGATGCAGCGCAGCGAGAACGCCTTATGACTAAAATTCTCGATATTTTCCAGTGACCAGTTGAAAATGATATCCCTGATCCCCGTGGCGCATTTCTATGAAATTCTTTGTATAATTCAAAAGTAAGTAATTTATTATTAAAATTTAGGGTGATTTAGAGTTATTTCCTAAACTTGGCCCCAGTCTTTAATATAGGATTGCTTTTTGTTATTAAGTGGCGAACAAAAACCTTGGACCTATTAAATAAGGGAATATATAGATGTCCTGTACCTCGTGCAACGAGTATGTTTACAAAAAGCAATATAAAGTTGTTGTCCCTCACATATATAATAAATTTAACAAAACATATAAAGTTAAAAAGTTAAGTAACAATGATATCAAGAAGACACTACTTACCTGGATCTGCCGATTTGATTATGAAGGCATAGAAGAGATGCTTAATAGTTTTAACGTATGATATTATGTATTACTGTAAATTATCACACTACCACACACACATACACAAACGTTTTTTGCATTTTTTAACCAACGAACGGCTCTAAATCGACTGTAGATATTGTCTGAAACATTTCACGGAGTTTAAATTCTTGGTTTTAAATAGGGTTGAAATACGTTCATACGGAGAGAGTTTGCAGTAGGGTTACGGAGGTATTCTAAAACGTCTCGCTAAAATCTCACCCACCCGCAACCTTGGCATTCAAGATAAGACCGGAATCGTGAGTGCCAGTAACCTGTTTGCGGGAAGACACTATCTGATGGGCGGCCTTCAGCCTTGCCTGGCCCATGTACTTACTGGCGGAGAAAATTATATTCACTTGGGAATATTTTAATGAGCAGAGTAAATTGATGCTCAAATTGCAATGGTAAATTGTCTTGGTAAGTAATCTTCTGCGTACGGAACTCTGGCTGCTTATATTATTTACCGATAAGATTACATTTTGTATGTCAAATAATTCATAGAGCTTAATTTAATGTATATAGAATTGAATAAAAGAGTTTTGGTCTAAAAAAAATAGAAACAAAACAAAAATAATTTTGTTACGAGGTTCCGACTTTTTATTTCCGATAGGTTTGGATGATACATAAAATATAGTTAGTTTAGGTCCTTGATTAATCAAGGACACATAAGTTACATATTTACTTTTTTATATTTATTTTTACTTATTTCATATAATATTTGTATGCTAAAATTAGAATAGCCAAGAGGTGGGTGCTATATACCGAACCACAGTTCATGAGCCTAGTTCAGCAACAGATACCTAAGAAACAAAATGTCAAGTTTTTCTAGGGTAATAGGATTAAATTTTGTAAAATTGTGCCTTTTTATTGAATGGATGTTTATTTTTATTTTATTCATCATCACCGTTCTTCAGTGTTTACGCCGGTGCAGCCGCAGCGCAAAGCTATAGTTATTCTTATATTGAGTATGCACTAAAATTGATCAAATTCATGAAACTGTTGTGACACACAAAAAGATTTTTAGCATTTATAATATGTATTAATATTAGGACCTGGACATAATAATTTATGGTGCGTGTATGTTTCTTCAATATCGTTGAATGATAAAGAAAAATGATTTAATTATCATTCTGATTATTTTACATAACTACTATTTATCGGTACCATACCCGCATGAGTGAGTATTAACTTACTATCCCTACTAAAATTCTATTGCGTAATAAAACCAAACAAATTTATTTAATTGTTTTAAATGCAATATACAATGATATAAATAAATATAACGTCATGAAAATAATGTACTGGTATTGTATAAATTAAACTATCCAACAAATTAAAAATTATTGCAAAAATTACAGGCTAATGAGACCTAACAACTGGATGTCTCAGTGTGACGGGCACAGTGCAATACGTCGTTGACGAAATGCGTCTGTTATAGGCAGAGGTTAGTTAGTCCACCTAACATCAAGTGGGCCTCGGGCTTGTTCCGTCACAATAACATAAAAAAAAAACGTTGACCATGAAGTACAAATTAGTAATTGATTTACCCAAAGCAAATCACATATTAACGACCCAAAAGTTCTTTATATACGTAATATAGATAGGTAGGTATTATACTATTCATCTCATTAATCGACCACGACGAGACACTGTTCTACTGGCTACTATCCCCGAAACTGTTGCCAAAGTAAGATAACCCAAATTTACAGCAAGGCTTTAGTAATAAGCCCCGAGTGCAAGTTATGATCGCTTTATATCAAAGTGGAGCAGCGTCATAGCTATTGTCTGTAACCGTTACTGTCTCATGAATTCCGACTGGATGGCGTTACATGATGTGAATGAACTTTGTAATACTACACTGTGTGTGACAGCGTCCTGATATTAAATAACTGGAGGATAAATTGTTTTTTTTTATGCCTGATAGTTTAGCCTTTGAGCACTATCTCACCTTATAGTAAGTGATGATGTGGTCGAAGATTTTGTTCAGGTTAACCTAGAATTACTGGCTCTCAAGAACAGCTGCCGGAATACACTGTTAGGGGCTTGGCGACAGATTTTCTACTTGAGGGTGGTATAGCTAGCAAGGCGGGCATTCGGAAAATACCCTACCACCATGTTATAACGACTGCCATCCTAAGACAACAACCAGGACCGACGGCTTAATGTGCCCTCCGAAGCACGGAAACGCTCAGTAATGTCACTAGCGGTCACCCATCCAACTTATGACCGCGGGCGACGTTGCTTAACTTTGCTGATCGGTTAAGAACAGCTAAGTAAACTTCGCTACGAGCGCTTCAAAATATCGTCCATCTGATATATTAGCTAGTTTCCAAATGTGGTTTCTACCTTACTACTCTCCTTTTTTCTTTTTGGTCTTCACGAACGAAGGTCGCGTTCAGTATCAGATTTCTTTAGTCACTTTTTATTTCTTATCGCTTTAAGTCAGGCTTTTAGTTAGTAAGTGATGATATGATGGCAGCCGTAACCCAGAGTTTTTGAGGATAGCTGCCAAAAAACACCGCTATGTGCTTGACGGCAGATTTTCTGCCTTAGCATGGTCGCTATTTAGACGATCACAAAGATCAAAATTAGGCGGGCATTTGCAAAACGCCTTATACCATGCTATAACAGCTTACATCGGCAACATACGGGACCGACAGGTAACCTTCCGAAGCAAGCAAGCGTTATATAGTAAATTACTCTAGCGGTCACCCATCCAAGTGATAACCGCAGCGAACGTAGTCGATCGGTTAAAAACAACTAGGCAAGCTGTGCTAAGAGTGCATCAATTCAAGTTGTCGGGATTTTTCCTGATAATACGGGCAAAATTGTAAAGAATTCGCTGATATCACCTAGATGAGGGTCTTGATATTATGATAAGTTGCATTAAAATAGAGACATAAGTTCCCCCCGAAGGGTTCCCGCCTTGTCGTGGCGGTGGGGCTTAGTAGCCGTGGCTTCGTCACCCACGGTGAAGCGAAGAGGAACCAGGGGCCGTGCTGGCTTGGGCAGTCGGCCGGCCCCAGAGGGGCCGCTCCACTGGGCTTTGCCTCTAAGTCCAGACTGGAGCGGCAACGGGTAGGCTGCGGTGCTGTATGGGCAGCACCGCATCTGAGGCGGGCTGTGGTGTTGTATGGGCGACACCACAGCTGACGGTGAGGGGCCACGGCGGGAGAGGAGTGCCGGTATCACGGTGCGCCGCTCTCCCTACCTTCCGTGGCCACGGCGGGGCCGCCACCGTTGGATGGCGGACGCGGAGGGGCCGCAGGGGAGGAGGAGTGTTGGTATAGCGAGGCGCCGCTCTCCCTATCCTCTGCGGCCGAAGTAGCAGGCGACGGGGCTACTCATCTGACCCGTCGCAGGGGGACCTTGGGCGTCGGAAGCGGGGTTGTCTGACGCCCATTTGCGGGCTTGGTCCCCGGGTGGTAGCGACGTGCCATGTGTTCTGGTGCGTCGTGAGGGGTAGCACCCCAGGAGGGGTCCGGCAACGGACAACCGTGGCGGGTTCGTGGTTGAGTGCTAAAGCGACCCTGCGATCCCGCCGAGAAGCGGTAGAGATGGAACACCGTGTGTTAGTTAGTCGGTAGGGGCACTTGCTGCTGTGGGAGTAGTTGGTGTCGAGCCCGACATATCCCGGCCACCTTCCCCGGGGTGGAAGGGAATGCGTAAATGCATTTTTCACACGTTAAAAAAAAAAAAAAAAAAAAAGAGACATAAGTTATGAAGGACATTTCAATATATATTTAAGTAATTGCATATTATTGGACGCGGATCGTATTTTACTTAACTTACATTTCCACGTACTGGGCTACTGAGGATTCTGTCCAAAATATAAATTTATCTTTCAAATATTCTATATTGAATTGCAGCAAGAAAACAAACAGTAGTGTTTGTTTTAAATTTGCATTTCAACGGGACAATGCTGCCGGCATGCTGGACACGCCGCCCACTGGTAGGGGGCTGGAGCATTTGGACTGCCTGCATGTGAGTTTGTAATGACTTATAGGTTATCTAAATTCTTTTATTGTAGTAGCTGTAGTGTTGTATATAGTTCGTAGTTATTTGTTAATAAAGGCATACCGCCGGTAAACAAAAAATAGCAGTAATATATGAAAAATCAGCAGTAGTAGCGTAGTAGCTACTATTGAAGCTCGTTCTTACAATTTAAGCCTTACAAGTAATCAGAAAATTAAGAAAGTGGGTATAACGGAGTGTTCTTAAAAACTCTCTAAACGGACTTGCGTTTGTCATCGAATTACAAATTGTGCTTCGTTATTTGCGATATTGTTTTAGACAGTCACTGCACTTTCGTTTTTGTAAATGTTGGTAGGTCAATAGGTACCTAATATGTATGGATAAGAAGTAGAGCACACAGAATATTTATTGAATTTATCACAGATACTAACTACCGCATTTCCCGCAATAACCTACCACCCTCAAATAGAAATATGTAACCATGCACTCAAAGGAGTGTATTTCGGCAGCTGTCCTTTAGAGCTTGTTTACTATCCTTGATCACATGATTGTCACTTATCGACAGTTGAGATTTAACAAAAAAAAGTTAAGGTGATAAGCTAGGCTTTGCCTACTGTAAGGCTGGCCTATCAGCTGTTAAAAATCTGTTAGTACCTAAGTGATAATGCGATTGAATATGATAAGCAGTAGGAAACATAATATAGAAACTGACTCTCAACAACACCCGCTAAAACGCACCAGTAGGTGCTTGCGATATATATTCATTTTAAAAGTTGTCACTTTACTTAATTATAATCGAGTAAAATGACGTAACATAATGCAAACACTGTGTTTTCATTTCTACATACATTATCTTTGGCTTGCAAAATATAATGTTAACTACAGCAATATGAACCTAATCATTCACTACATGTCCCCAATAATAAAGGACCTATCTGATCATACGAGCCAATTTGATCCTAATAAGGATCACGTCGCTTTCCTTACACTATTACACTGATTCCTATCCAGTGACGCGTGGACCTTTGTGCCAGAAAGATCTCGAATAACTAATATGTTCTCTTTGTTTCGTACATCTCGAAATGTATACGAGTTTTGCCCGCAGGTAAATCTTCTTATCTGTTTTAATATTATTCAGATATGAAAACAGAGATGTCATTCTTTTGCTATGTTTTACCTGAACATAATCGTATAAGATTACACGGTTTGTAGGGTAATGGTTTACATGCTAAAATTTATTTGATGGTTTTAGATATATTATGACAATATGTTCTGTATTTGAAATAGAATTTGGTTTACGGCTTTTCACGAACAGAATCTGTATATGGATAAGCAACCACTGTTAGAATATCTAAGTAAATGCTTGACAGAACTATTACAAGTTATATTTTGTGCATAGCCGTTGCTCCCTAAATTCCCTAAATAAAGAGTATCTAATAGTTCTGAAACGATATCATCTTTCAAAAAACGCGTTTCAAATTTATCCTGAGTAAAGATCTGTCATCAAGGTCTTAGTTCTAAATTTACATCAATACTTTCAGTCCAACGGTATTTGACAACGAAACCAAAAAAAAAATGTCTGGCACAATTATTTTTTTTGTACTCCAATCATTTGTTAATTATATTTTCGCTTAGCACGTGATAGTGCTTGTAATCATATTTAGAAAATGCCTGGCACTCTCGCTGCTCTAGCAGTAAAGGACGCTCTAAACTGGAAAATTGTTAACAAAGTAGATAACACAAATGCTGTAGTTGCCCAAAATAACGAAAACCTAGAACAGTAATGGATATCTTCCATTAATAAACATCTCATAAATGGAAGCATAACGCAAACAAGAGAATGATACTCGTATATAGCGCTGAAGCTTTCAATCTCTTAAGGTTGAATAGACATCTTGATAACAAACAAGCTCACGTGTATTTCAAACATAGATAAAGCAGGTCTGAGAGGTACATATAGGTAGTTTCAAAGGGTCTCAATCAAAGCCACCCACAGGGCCGTGCTGCCACACACAGCTGAGCTGCATTAACTTACATCGATAAATCTGATATGGCTCATTAAATTTAAGTATTCGACATGCAAGTCGAATGAAGAAGTAGCATTATAATCACTACTACCTCAGTAAACTTACTTGTATGAAGATTAGGCTAAAACTTTGAAATTATTTAACATATGGTCGTTTGTTACTTTGACCATACTAACTTCCTATTGGGAAATTAAAACAATCGAAATAAAATTATACTAAATAAACATCTTTTATGTGGCTTAACAACTCAGATAAGCATTGAGATTTATATTTGCAAGAACTTCAATTACAACGATTTAATATTTGGCTCTGCGAGCACCGATCGAGAAAATCAAGGATCCTGAGGATGCATTGTGTTTCGATTGAAACGCGTCGAAAATTCTTCCGGTTTGGCTGCGTGGCGGTTGTGACGTCACATCGGCTTAATCGACAAATGAGGCGGAATTGTCACTAGATATATTATAGTTTTATTAAATCTTATTTTAATGTATTCTTAAAATATTTAAAAAATATTTATTATATAAGTTAAATATTTAATATGGATTTCCGCAAAGTAACGCCTGAATCTATTTATTATTAAAAGATGATATTGTTTTTCCTCTGAATAAAGAATGTTGTTTCAACAATGACGTTGAAAAGCTACATATTCTTTTAACCTCCTGAGGCCCAAAGGCCTTCTCTGAGAACATATTAAAAAACTCACTAACGCCCAGGCCAAATTTGTGTGTTGTAGTCCTAGTAACCCAGTAGCCTCATACGAGGACATAATACGAATCATTATGATATTTAAAGTTTGGCGCCAGATCGCCATATTGGCTCCTGTTACTTGATTGGTGGATAGTATTCCGACATTTTTGTGTAGTATTTGAGCTTAACCAATAACAGCTCAGTTGTCAGGCGATGTCAAAAGGTCAAGCATGGAGCGCACGCGTCGTGCCGGTAAGTTATACTTCTTTATATTTGTGCAATCTGTGGTTTTTATGATAAAAAAATACGTTCAAATAAAAGTTAAAATAGTAAATTAATGATAAATACATAAATTTTGGTTACTAAACGGTTCTAATCTACTTTTTATTTCCATGCAATAAATATGTTCTTGCATGAGAACATTGGGCCGCTAGTCTATAAGTAGGCCGTTATTTTATGTCCTTGTGGGAGAACCTTGGGCGTTAATACCTACACTTATATTTTTTAGGCATAAAGGAGAATGTGATAGAAGACTTATTAGCAGAGTCAGAAATTGAAGACTTTCTACCCTCGGATGAAGATATCGGTGATCCACCTTTCGACGTATTAGTAGAAAATTTACCATCCTCTTCAAGTGATGAAGGTACTGACAATGAAGATAGTCGAGTAAGTACAATAACTACTAGTCAACATGTACGTGGCAGTAGCAATAGACGTCCCAGACGCGGAAGAGGTGGCCGTAACGCGAGAATACGGGGTCTAAGCCGCCCCGTACAAGATAGCAGCATACGGAATATTATAGTTCCATCTACAAGTGGCGCGACGGATGACTGGACAGATGACAATTTCCCCCCCAAGGAACTTAAACGATTAGAACCTTCCTACCTTATTATTAATACAGCTAATTTTAACAAAATTGATTATTTTCATCAATATGTTAATGATGACTTAATTAATTTAATTGTCGAAAAAACCAATCAGACGGCGGTCAAGCTAACTGGCCGATCATTAAATTTTAATCTTAAAGAGTGTTATGTATATATTGGTATTTCCATGATTATGGCCACGGTAAATTATCCGAACTTGAGGATGTATTGGGAACAAAAATGGCGTGTGGAGATAATCGCAAGTAATATGTCTCGCAACCGTTTTATACAATTAAGAAATTCCCTCAAACTCGTCTTTGATGACGATGTAAATTTGGATACCCGAAGCAAGGACAAGCTTTGGAAGGTGCGACCTTTAATTCAAAGGATGCAAGAAGGATGTCGATCTCAAGAAAAGCAAGATAAATTATCAATCGACGAAATGATTATACCATTTAGTGGCAGTTGTGGGCTAAAGCAATATTGTCCGGGTAAGCCAAATCCTGTAGGTCTTAAGGTTTTTGTCTTAGCAAACCCTAATGGACTCGTTTGCGATTTTCATGTATATGAGGGCTGCACTACTTATCCGCAATATGAAGAATCTCGTTTTGGCCTCGGAGAAAAGGCGGTTTTGACTCTGGCTGATACACTTGTCCCGGGTCACGTTTTGTACTTCGATAGATACTTCACAAGTGAAAAATTGGTAGATGAGCTACTTAACAGGGGCATAGGTTGTTCCGGCACTGTTATGAAAAACAGGATACCTGTGTCTGCAAGACCGGTATTAATGGATGACAGAGTCCTAAAAAATAACGGCCGGGGAAGTTTCCAGGTGTTAATCCGAAAAGATAAGAAGGTAGCTCTTACCAAATGGTTTGATAATAAGGCAGTGACATTGCTATCTTCAGTTGAAGGCGGTGAAAGTATTGATATCTGTCGGAGATGGTGTAAGCACCAAAAAGCATATGTAAATATTGATAGGCCACGCGTTATTCGCAACTACAACATGCATATGGGCGGGGTAGACTTAGCAGATAGGTTGCTAGCTGTTTGTCCCTATAGATACAGAACAAGAAAGTGGACGCAACGCTTTCTATCACATATGATAGATTTAGCGGTATCTAACGCTTGGATACAGTACAAGAAAGACCAAACGGATCGCGATGTACCTTCTCGCAAAATCCTACAGCTAAGAAGTTTCAAAATGGAGCTTGGAGAGTACCTATTAGATACCTATTCGATGTCGGAGATTGTTGAATATAATGATATTATCCTGGAACCTGAATCTCTAAGACGCAAAAGAGGAAAACCAGCACCTCCACTTCCATCCAAAAAACGGCGTCTGCATGCGGCTGAACACATGCCGATTTTTAAAGATAAACAGGCAAGATGTAGACATTGTCACTACAAAAAAACTCGCATTGTATGTAGTACCTGCAATATTGCTTTGTGTCTTAATTCGGATAGAAACTGTTACTCGGATTTTCACTCAAATGACAGTGGCTAATGAGGACTACTTTTATATTACAACAAATTAGTTAAATCCTTTGATCTCAGGTATGTGATAAGAGAATTAGAAGTTATTCTTTTCGTTGAGTTTTTCTTAATTTTTTGTTATTAGAAGATTTAGTACATTTTTTTAAATGTAAGAAGAATTGTTAATTTTTATATGAAGATTTAAACTAAATTAAACACTATGTTGACGACTGATTCAGTTCCTTGTCCTAATTTTGATAAAATATTTAAATAAATATAGTAAAATAATACTACTGTTTTATTCATTTAGCAGCCCAATGTCATTCTGAGAGAACATAAAAATTATACCTACTATTAGAATTGCGACCAAATGTCCTTCCACAAGAACAAAATAATTTATATATTTCGCAGTCAATATTAATTCCTTACTATGTTATTATTACTAGAAAAAAATATAGCAGTCATAAAATTACTGTAACATACTTTTTAAGTTTTTTTTTGGTCTGGGCTTTATCGTATATTGCATATTATGTTCTTGTGCAAGGACATTGGGTTGTAAAGACTACCAAGGCAAAATTCGCTTGGGCCTCAGGAGGATAAAGGTGAGATAATTCTCAAAACATAAATTGAAGGAAACCATTATCAACAATAACAAAATCTATTTTAGTCTTAAGCTTAAATTCTAATATTGTTTACACTTTCCGAGTGATAGAAAATCTCGATCAAAAGGCTCTGAATACCAAAGGCTTTGGTGAAAGCTTGTTATAATAGCTGCGGTGTGGTACTTACAATTTTAGAATTATAGCAACGATTTTATCGCAAATGTCAGTAAAGACAAGCTTTCTATTCTGAATTAAAATGTTAACAATGATTGAGTTAGTTATTATCATTCCTTTTCATTGCACAGTGGTTTGCAATGCCTTTCTTTTACATCTCACTCTTGTCTTTAGAGTCCATCTTACTTTCAAATGGGAAACAAAGAGGCGAGAGTATTTTATCTATGACATTATGAAATAAGTGCGAATTAAGTCCAGGTTTTATTAGCCTTACTGTGATTTAATACGCGATAATGGTTACCTGCAATACTTTTACTGTTTTAATTCTGTTCAAGCAGTGGTCTACTGATGAAGGGAGACTTTTCAAGAAGTAGTATATTAAAGAGTATTTTTTCAAGTAGTCAATTTTAATTGTGATCTTTAATTTATATATATTATAATACATATAATTCTAGGTTAGCCTGAAAAACATCTTCGAGCACATCATCACTTACCACCAGGTGACATACTGGTCAAAGGCTAACCTATCAAGCATTAAAAAGCTGTCGAAAGGGGTCATTGAAACCTAAGTTTTGATCATTATATAAAACTATTGGTTTTTGTTTAATTTATCAGGTAAATGTGGCTAGTAGGATTAGCGGGACAGACAAAAGCCTATGTTTTTTAAATAGTCTACGTTATTATAACACGTGTTAGACTATGTGAAGAATTATGTGCATCAAAGGCACTGAGATGCCAAATGGCATGTAAGAAAACAGTTAAATAGTTTCGCATTTACTAATAATTGAAGTTTAAATTTGTTTTGTTGCGGACGGGAATCGAACCCACGTCCTCTGATTTCCAGCCAGATGGCGATTCCACTCGGCCACCGGAATCTTACTCTTTCAAGCCGAAACTTTAACCGTCATATTATATTAAATTCATACGTGTATCCCAGATAAGGAATCCAAAGGATCGTCCAAAACTCTCGAAATACCTGAAACAAAAACAAACATACTTAATTAAAGGCACAGTTCATACCATTATTTTATTTACTTATGCAAAGAGCTCATTTCCATTCCTTCCCTCTTTAACATTTTCCAGAAATTGTTCTAAAAATCTTTCTTACACAGAGCACAATTAAAAAAATTCCGCCCGAAGTTTTAGTAACAGTTGTCTTTTACCTGAGTATTTAGACCCTTAAAATGAAAATACTGTCGACATATTTTTCATAAACCTTGTGAATTTTGTGAGAGATGGTATCTTGAAAATTTAATTTTCTCTAAAATTATGAGTAAGATGAAAATTGCTACCAAATCTGTATAGTGATATAACAAATTGACTTTACGGTACTTGTTTAATTTAAAGCGTTTTGTCATTTAATGGTTATTAATCTCAATTTCAATCAATTTCGACTTCACATAATATTAAATACGTAAAGTAGTGTTATTCTCATATAGTTACCACTTTGATTTCGGACTCATGAAGCTCACAAATAACAACACAATTTTCTAAATTCAAATGGATTAGTTACTTGGTTTTCGCATTCATTGGTCGCGTCCAGGTAGTGTTGTTGCGCCCCACGGTATATTTTTAAACCACGCTCGCTGCGGTAAGGTTTGAGTTCTGCTGTTTTTGAGCTTAACTTTAATTTCTTTACATATTCTTTCGTAGACATCATAATAGATAGTGGGACTCCAGCTAAATATAGTAATAATGACTAGCACTGTCGGCAGTAAGGCTGTTACCTATTATTATCGAAATTATTTTGAAGCAATGATGCCGAGCGGAAATAGCTATGGACTGCTATGCCGCAGATCCCTGGTTCGATCCCCAACGCTGGCTTGAGCGTCACCGCATGGTGTTTGATTTGATTCTTTCATATATAAGCGTCGGTTTAGGGTACTCATGATCTGGCCTTTTTTCAGAACGTCTTCAATCTGATTTCAGAACGTTCGCCTAGGTCTTCCCCTTCCAACACTTCCGTTCACTTGTCCCATGGATACCTGTTTAGTCATTCTCATTTCATTCATTCTCTCTACATGTCTAAACCATCTTAACATACCTTTCTCGATTTTTGTCACTACATCCTCATTCACACCACATCGTTCCCGACTGTTCATACTCGTGCAATGCTCCGTTCACCATATTTCCAGCATTCACTCTCCTATTTATATCACTTTCATACTGTCCATCTTTTGTAAACATAGACCCAAGTATAAATAAATATTAGAAACAAAAAAATACTAAAATATAAGCACGATTTTTTTTCCTTTATTCATCTAATGCTATCTTTTTAACAAAGAATTTAAAGTTCAATATTACAGGAGGAAATGATATGACACAGTATAACGCAATTGCGCCCTTTATAATTTTTACAGCACTTTGCTTAATGACTGTATGTATGTGTACACAATGCTTACTGTGAATTGTTATAATTTATGGAGGCTGTGGGTGGCGCTGACAATTGGCTGTTAACAGTTACTTGAAATAGACGGAACTAATTTAGATGCATATTCCTTGTTATTCTGTTACCCTGGTACCATGCCTAAAGATCGTGTTAGTTGTAAGCCAAATTAATTTCTATGGGCTACTTCATAAAGTGTAAAAAATTGTTCCCGTGGGATGCCGTGCTAGAATGTCGCCGGGTGGTGACATTGCTACCTGTGGGTGACATAACAGGAAAATTACCGGAAGGTGGGCAGCAGCACCTTCTGAGGAACTGATATCTTAAACTGCGATCCCCAAGACGCCTGCCAAGCTTGGGGATTATGGCAAATCCCCCATTAATAGGGGAGGCTGTGTTCAGTACTGGAGAATCCAGCTGATACAGTACTTCATAATGAATATTGAGCTAAACTTACAGAACTTACACGCGTATATATTAGAGAAAATACTTAATATTCAAATGAAAGACATTATGAACTGTTTAGTAAATATAAACAGTCCATTTATTTAATGTCATATTTCATCTTGAGAGATACTAAAAACCGGCCAAGTGCGAATTGGACTCACACACCGAGAATTCCGTACCAACACAAAATGCACAAAAATCGTATATATTTTATTTATACATACGTTATTTATTATATCAGGATTCTTAATGGAATCCGAACCGCACTGGACCCGTTTTTATATTATATTGCTATATGATAGACATCGGACTATAATTTAACCGAATTTGACGCTTATATGTATTACCATTTTACAATAGAGTAAAATGAGTAAACGTAAAAAAAACAGTTTCTTGTATTCCGTTTATTTTTTCACTTGATGCTATTAGTATTTTTATATATTTCTATTATTTAGGCATTCCGCCATACCAAACACATATTCTGCCAAAAGATCAATCGTTTACGTATAACAGTTCCAAAGATACGGCATTTTAAAGGTCGGTCGGACAGATGAGGCTTTATGTCATGGTTTCGTCTTCTAGTACGTTAAGTGTACAGTTCTCGGAGCGCTTACCATAAAAACGTAGTTTCGTCATATCCTAATACTAGTATTTAAACTCGATGCATGTATATCCTTCTGGTTTTCCAGATTTCCATAAAAATAAGTATTTTCAAAAATAATTCGATAAATTGTTTTGTATAGGAATTGTTATTTTGACATTTAGGGATATAATAAATAATTAATTGAAAAACTGGCACACCAGAAGCATAGTTATTAGGTTCAGCAATATGCATACAAAATTTCACCGAGTTTGAACACTTGGTATTTAAAATATGACTAAACTACGTTTGTATGGAAAGCGCTCCGTGCACTCTTCCGTTAAAAAAAAGAAGTTCAGAAAAGCACGGCGCACGATACAGGTGAAACCAAAACAACATGCTACTGTCTTACTGTCCCTTTCACACTCCACGCGTTTGCCTTATGGTTGAAAGACACAATGATATGATATGATAGGAGCATGGTTTTTTAGCTTCACTTGTATCGTGTGCGTGCTCCATCTGAACTTCATTTATCTGAGATTGTAGCTCTAATAAAAACCAGTCGTAAACCATTTTTCATATTTTCCAAGAGATAAGTAAAATAAATTTACGAGGCCAAAACATAAAGTGTTATTACATCGTATAAGCTTTCAGATAACTTTACCTCGAACTTAGTGAAATAAACTGTATCATAAATACTGATACTGAAGTAAATACTTGGTGTATTAAATCCATGATTCATGGCTGAAAAACGAGGGTTGCCCAGGATTTGCGAGTTAAGATGGTGAGGTTTTTTATTTGACTTTCAAACTTGGCTCCATTACAATGTACTTACCTAGATTTAAATTTATGTGCTGTTTATATAATAATTGCAATATTCTCTTGAAAATTTGACCTTAAGTATATAGCTAGCAGCTTTTTTACATAAATTTCTAGCACATTAATTAAGAACTCGATTGATTTCTTACGTATTATTTATAGCTTTGGACTTCGTTTTAATGAGTGTTTGTTTTGTTTTTCAACTGACTACGTAAAGTCCTCAAGGTATATTGAAATGATCACAGTTCCTATCGCACAAGCCAGATTTTTTCACGACATTAAGTAAATTATTTTCTAATAATAAACATAAGTTAAGCATTTTATTTATAATGATTAAATCATTGTGATTTAATTACAAATTTTAATTTTGTAATGTAATTCGCCAAGCAGGCTTTATTACAAACATAATTTTATTTGTGATTTAATTTTATGTGTTTTTCATATATACAGTTTTTATGTTTTGGTAAAGGTCTTCGCAGGCTTGTATGAGTATGTTTCTTGATTAATAGTACATACGTTAAAATAAAAAAAAATATAACATTAAACTTTTCTGCAGAGTATCAGGAAACGATTAAATTATTATAAAGTATCCTCAAGCATGCGTAAAATATCCGGTACTTAAACTCAAACACTAACTAAAAGTTAAAGATAAACAGACTAACATCCAAGCATAAAAAATATGCTACATTATTTAAGTATTATACACCATAATGAAAATGAAATCCTTGTTTAGTGATGCTTACACAAAAAAGATTCCATAATTCTAATCATATTATTGAAATAGTTTTATATCATCTACTCATATTCGGAGTTACGAATTATTGCACTCTTAATGATCGGTAAATACGTATTTAATAAATACCCGACTGGTGAAAAATACACGGCTTTAAGGCCCAACTCCCATTCAAATCCAAACATTCAAAAATAGCTTTTAAAGGCCGAAACCACTAACAGCAGACGGCCAAAAAAAACCAAGCCAGCACTTGACCGTAGCGTGGCTCCATGCTACAGGACTACCATAAAAAACAAAGCACTTTGGGCAGAAGCCAGACCAACCCCGCTTTTGGCTCAACCTCATTGAAAAGATACATTTAAAGCCGAAGTGAGAGCACTTCAATTCATTTTACGGCAACGTTTAAATCCTTTAAACTTCCAGTACCTTTTGAATAATAGACGATTTCAAATTTGTTGGGCCACAATAAAATACCCCGAAAAGTTATTGATACCTTTTATTTACCGTTGGTATCTAGTTTAATGATATTTTAGCAACGTTCTGTGACATTATCTCAATTTGACATGACAACAGCTTTTATATCGTGATTTGAAGTAACGGAAAACAATAAATGAAACTGGTGGAGCGTTCAAAAAGTTGTCGATCGAAAATTGTTTGGGGCACACGATCACCCGACCGAGACGTCGCAGGCAATAAACAATCTCTTGAATTCTTCATTTGTGCGGTTCCGCATTGCGTTCAGATTATTGGGTTCTTTTAAGGTCGACGGGGTTGTCGGTCGATCCCCTCAATCACGGATTCCTTCGCATTCTACAAAACTTTAGCGACATTTTGAAAAAATGGCCTCATTCGCGCTTTTTCGTGACCGGCCTCGATCTTTTGTTTCCTTGATCCTGCAGTATTTTGTATTCGTATCGCGAAACACGGTAAGGCATTTGCAATCTCAGCCGACAGCGCTTCTGTGATTAAAATTAATCCAATTTAATCCAACAGTCATTTTCACTTCGTCCTCAGAGGCTTTATTCACAAAGGCTGCAAGACTTACGCAAGGTATTTCATAGAGATTTTAACTTTATTTAGCGCTCGACGTGCCACCGTGGTCGAGATTGTCTGCCCCAGCAAGATACCTGCGCTTAAAATAGAATAACTGCAGGATAAAGAGCTCGACAATTCGTTCTTTTGACCTTTTTTACTGAGAGAATGTTTTAATTCCCACATGATAAGCAGTGAAACATAATGCTGAAATAAAAGATAATGTTGACCGTGTTAAAATTAATTAAGCGAATAAGTCTTACTGCGCGAGGTACAATCGGGCCGTTCTTTAACGGTATTCACTGTGAGATGATACGGTGCAGCGATTAGGTACTTTATAGCTCCAATTACAGACGGTTCGTCTCAAGATGCACTTGAAATTCGATCACTTTTACCAATGCGTTATATTAAGAGTGGATCTTACGTCCGGCAGATATGAATTACATAGATGGTGATTGAATATGTATCGTCCGATCGAATTAACATCAAGACAAGACAAAAGCCTGTCAAAATTGATGCACATAATTCATGATACATAAGGGGCCTGTGAGTCGGTTTTGGGAGCGCGACGACGCCATGCTTTCAACTTCTCCAGAAGCGGTGGGGCCAGAACAGAACAATGAGCGTCGATCGTCTTGAGATTCCTTAAAATCACGCGCGCCTTTGTTTGAAAATGCTTTGTTTATTTTTTTCTCTTGTTTTGTAGCGTAATTTGGCTGCAGGGGAGAGGCGATTGATTAAGCGTAAAATTGGATCATTATATTGAAGTTTTGATATTCAAAAATATGTACCTTTTATGAATTTATGTTATCGTACACATTCGGTTGTTTTGTTGAATTTGGCTACATGAGGGAAGGAAGCGTTTGATTAAGCGTAAAATTGGTCAATAAATCTCTTCATATACATATTAAAAAATATTACTTTACGCCCAAAACATGCATGGATAAAAAGTAAAACACGTGTAAGGTTACCACATAAATTGTCGTGCATTAGTAAAATAGCATAAATATTTTTCAACTCAACTCAATACCGTACTCGTAGAGTCCCAATAAAAGCTTTAACGAGTCCCTAAGCACAAAAGTAGCCACGGTGCAAGAATTCGCTTTACAAAAACTAAAGGCACGCGCTCTAACTTGGCTAGGAGCAGGTACATGTCACCACAATGCGGCCAGGGCTTTACCAAGGTGCATTTCCTTCCGAGCTTGCATTGGAAGTAAACATTGTTAGAGGCTCACTTTGCCGTGGAGTCTCGGAATGTTTCACATTTTACCGAGTGTTGCTTGTGTAAGTTGCATTGTACTGTTGGAATTTATTTTAAATTAGGTTACTTACGGAATAGTTTCATTTTCATATATCTGTTTGTGTTTTAGTAATGCAACCTCGTCATCTTTTGTTTGGAGGTTGGACGAGTAATGTTATATTATTATCTAACTGAAGCTATTATATTTATATCGTGATAGATACTAGCATTTTTTTAATTTGATTATGCTAGTTACTGACGTCATCAGAAATCTGGTATTAGGTACTATTTGAGTCTAGTCTAGACTTAATAGTGTTGAAATATATAAATAGCTTTTTAGTATCTCAACGTAAAGGTTATTGATTGTATTTGCATACCTTCTACGGCAAGCCTGTTGACTTTGTCTATGTCTCATATGAAGTTTCAAACACAGATACAGTAGCACAAAGTAACTGTGTACTGTAATGTTCAACAGTTTATTTTATAAAATCGCTGGGCTTTTGAACTGAAACTTTGTAAAGCGTGGATTAACTGTCATGTCTCACCCATTTTAAATTCCCAACTAAAAACCGAAAACAAAAACAAATTTCTGCTCTATAAAGCAAGTGACATCCAGCAGTTTAAAACAATAAAACTCAGTCGTATAGATAACGCAGCCAACAACAATATAATGAACGAGGCAGTAACTCAATTGTATCGAAATTTTAAATCAATGTTTGTTTCATTGCTGCGTTCTCAAAAAACCTCGCAGACACCGACGACATTAAAATCTTTGTTTTTTGGTACGTACTTACTATGTTTTTATAATGAATGACTTCATAGCACAATTCAATAAAATATATTTTAAATATCTACACTGGCTTTTTAAATATACTTATAACGTGACAACAACCAGAGTTATTTTCGAGGAATTCGTCTGGGAGACTAATAAAACGCATGCGGATGTGCATATAAAGTTCAATTACTGGTGTAATTTGTTTATCGTAACAAAGCTTAGCGTTGGAATGCGGCCGTGTCGCATTCATAATTGTCGCAATTAACGAAACGTCTCCTTTAATTTATAAGCTGCGATGAACTTTCAAATGTGGAATTAGCCTTTCATAGAATTGTATGTGTAACTGCAGCTATTGCTTTGTTTATGTTTTTGTAAGCGATATAAATAGAACACATGAATAAAATGATGTTCATTACTGTAAGCTTTAAATCTTGTCACTTAGAAAAAGTGTTTACTAGTTGTAGGGTACAGTAAAAGTAGTACATAACTACAGCTCGATAAATATCTCGATATTCTATTATAACAAAAGTATTTCTAAATATAATTACAAGCACTATCGCGTTCTAAGCGAAATATATTTAACAAATTATTGGAGTACAAAATTTTTTATTCCCAAGGCGGGAATCGTGGTGTCCAAGTGGCCGAGGGGGTTTAGGCATCCGACGCAATATCGGAGGACGCGGGTTGGATTCCCGCCTTGGGCATAAAATTTTGTACTCAAATAATTTGTTAAATAACAAAAGTAGTTTATTATAATATATTGATATATATTCCTATTACTAATTGTGGAGGCTTTTATCTGTCTGTTTTAATATCACTTTGTAATGAAAGCTGTAAGCCCCCCGAATACAAGTAAAATAAAAATAAAAATTACGTATGTCGAGTTACGATAAAGAAAATACATATAAAAAACAATAAAATCGATCATAAAACTACAAATGTCAATTGTAGAGTTATTAATATAAACTATACATATGTCCCTACATACGTGTTTTGTAACAAAGAAGATCATTAACACATTGTATCATGTCACAAAGTCCAAGACTTAACTCAAATACTTATACTCGTATTTATTATGATATGAATGTTTAAAATAGTTCATACTACTTATGCGAGCGGCTAGTATACAGCACAATAAATGCATAGCGTAGCCAATGCCCGATTTGATATCGCATACCAACTTCAATTTGAATAGAACCAAACGGAGCAAATCATTTTGATGGACGCACAGATCACGATTCAACTTAAAAATATGTATATTTTTGTAATTTATTCATAAAAGAGTGATAACATTACAATCTAAAAACAAGAACATACATGATATAAAAAATATTTTTATTCAAGGTACTTTACATTGAGCGGTTCTATAAGACTGCGGATAGTTCAATGTGCGCCCATAACTGTATCGTGAGAAACATACGTTTATGCCTATTTTCTCCGACGGTTAGGCAGAAAAATCCAAACTCCTACATTTGACCGAATATATTTTGGTCCCCTTTCATATGGGCCGAGCCTATTGCTATATCTATCAGGCGCAAATCTCCGCATTGATAATTTCTTTGTCAGAAAATCACAATAACTGTCCGATCCGAGAGACGCTAAGTTACTTAGCGAAGAGGAATTGAAATCAAAATTATGGGCATCGTAATTCAACGTGACAATGCTGCCAGCATGCTGGGCACGCTGCCAACTGGTAGCGGGCTGGAGCATTTGGACTGCTTGTGAGTCTGAAATGACTTGGAGGTTGTCTATATGCTTATATACATTAATAAAGGCATGCCGCCGGTAATTAAACTGATAAGCTAGCCACTAAGCACTACCTCACCTGTTGGTAAATGATATTGTCATAGATCTGAGCAGGTAAATCCTTGAAGGGAAACTAGCTGTTACTAGTAGTAATAACTAGTAATTAGACAAGCATTTACAATACGTGTAACCACAAGCCGTGATATTCAAACCCTACGATTTATTTGAACCACGGACCGAGGCAGTCGACGCTCATTGCCGCTGGGTTACATTGCTTCAATAAATAAGATTGAGTGAATATGCATGTATGTTTTCAAGTGATTTCGATGATATGCGGTACAGATATAACATTAATCTATATTACATGCCTAATCAAAGTAGTTGATTTATGAAGCAATGATGGCTGAGCGGTAATAGCTATGGACTGCCGTGCCGCTGGTCCCTGGTTCAATCCCCACCGCCGGCTTGAGCTTCACATTCGCATGGTGGGAGTGCATTTTTCGATTCCTGCCTGGCTAGCTACCACCCTCAAGTAGAAAATCTGTTGCCAAGCTCCTAACGGTGTGTTCCGGCAGCAGTCCTTGAGAGCCAGTGAAATTACAGGCACTTGAGACATAACAATTATGTCTCAAGGTGACGGGCGCAGTGCAATTCGTCACTTGTGATGAAAAGCATCTGTTCTAGGCAGAGGTTAGTCCGCTTAACATCAGGTGGGCCTTGAGCTTAATCCGTCACAGTAACATTAAAAGAAAAAACTGTACTTCTACCGTTCCATGCAGTTTGTTTGGTATATTTTTATTACTTTTATCGTATTATTTCTTCTAGTACTTGCATATTATTATTGACATTCCCAGATAACAATTAAAGTAGAGAAAGATAATATTTAATGGTACACTTACAGCTTAATGTTATTATTGAGTTTATTTTTATTCTAAATTTATATTAAAATTATTCTATAACTGTTACTTGTTACTTCATAACTATGTTAACTATGTTAATTTTAAGCCTCTTATATTACCTACTCGATAATGATGAACGTTATTATGCATTATTATTTTAAATTGCATGTATTAAATCTAGGAATAACAAATAGGTAAATAAGTTTCATGGCAAACGCCTCAACAGGGCACATGAACCTGCATATCTACATAATATAGTCCACTTATCTGTACCTGCCACATAATTAAGTCGTTATTGTTGTTATCATACAATGAATGGACATAAATGCAATAAAAACTCTATATAAAAATAAATACTCGGAATTCAGACAGATTTGTTTTACCGAAAATGCCAAAAACAGCATTATAAAAGAACAATTGTTGCGTTATGTGTATTCGTATCTACAACGCTATACCTAAAGAAATAAAAGTTACCAACCCGTAGATTCCTAAGTAAGTTAATATTATGGCTGATAGAGAGGTCATTTTACTCAATCTCAGAATTACCAAATTTGTATAGATACCTATTTTAAAATTTATTAGATACTAAGGATTTATGACATTTTAATTGTTTTATATAAAAATAAATTTTCAGATACACTTAAATTAATAATTTGCACACCGCTATGCGGCAAAATGTACCAGGAACTATAACATAATAAATATATTATTCATGTTAATGTACCGACATTTTATGCAAATAAATATTATTCTATTCTATAAATACATATATGTATTTTTTTTATTTCACTGTGTTTAGTTGCTCTTTGTCTTATTATTCACAACCTTTCGCTCACAAATCATTCTTTATTCCATCCTTACTTTCTTTGACTTTCCTCTACTCCATTATATCTGTCCACATTCAAACTCAACACTCCTTTCGTTATAATTTTCACCCCTTCTCACACAATCTACGCTAGTCAAAAAAACAAGTAGCAATGTTGAGAAAGAGTAATCTTTCTCAACATTGCTACTTGTTTTTTTTTTATTTCTGATAGGTAAGCCTTTGACCACAATCTCACCTGACAGTAAGTGATGATGTGGTCGACGGTGTTAACAGGCTTAACCTACAATTACTGGCTCTCAAGGGCAGCTGCTGGGACGCACCGATAGTGGCTTGGCGACAGATTTTCTACTTGAGGGTGATCGCTAGCCAGGCAGGCATTCGCAAAATGCCCTTCCACCATGCAGTGAAGCTCAAGGCTGCGGCGGGATATGAACCATGGACCTGTTGCGCAGCAATCCATAGTCAATGTAACTGAGCCATCACTGCTTGAAAACTTGCTACTTGCAAGCTTCTTCTCATATATATTTTTTCCCATTTTACTGACACTACTATTATATTTTTTCCCTTAGCTTCATGGGCATACACAGACACATTTGGTCTCAGTTCACAGTACAGCTGGCCATAAGATGCCTTTCTTTTTTACTGTATCTGGGTACTTTTAAAAACTGTCCTTTCTAGTACCTCTGGAGAATCTTTATTTCCGTTTTTCGGGCGTCTCAAATAACATCTAACAAGGCAACGGTCAACGCAGCTGGACACCAATTACAGATAGTGGCTACTCTAATCAACCGTCTCAAATTCTACACCAAAATTGGTCCCTTTGTTTATTCAAAGCAACTTGATACGTCACACCATACATTGAAACTATTGTATTAACTGTGGGCATGCTGCTTCCCCCCGGATGTGTAGTCATTAATGTCAATAAAGTGTTGCCCAAAATGACATCGTCGCTTTAACAATATAACGACTCATCTCAAACTTTGTTAAAATACGGGTATATAGATTCAAAAATTATAAGTACATCGTAAATGAAAGGGATCGTAAAATGCACCTGAGTAAAATAACAATATTCTATCTTTTTGAAATTATGGTTTGCTAAGTTATTAATTGTTATAATTTACTAAGCCTTATAAATACAGCTAATTATAATCTCGATTACCAGTGGATTTATTGTTAATGTGTAACAAAGAAACGTAGTATTACGTGGAAAAATGTGATTACCAAATAATAATATATTAAGTTTAGGTGAAAACTTTAATTTGCACGACAGAAAAAGTTTTTGGTTTTTGTTTTATAACAACACTGCGTCTTGCTACCACTTTATAGTGGGGTGCAATTCTTACTCGTTCGTCGGTCGTTCCAGTGGAACTCGTAGGAGGCGTTGGAACGAAAAATACAAGTAGGTGCAGCAGCGCTTTCTGAAGGACTGCCATTTTTTGTTGTGTTCCCCAAAACGCCTTGCCAAACGTGGGGATTATGGCAAATCCGGGGAAGGGATTTGCCGGGGACCGTTATTCAACTGAGTATGTCCTGATTGATATGATGGTGATGATGGTGGTAATTTTTATTCTAGAACTATATGTCGTCCCTAAACCAAAGTCTGGTTAACTGTATAAACATTTATGACTTCGATAAAACAATGATTTACTCTAAATTTTAATAACGTTCCGCCAGCAAAATTTGTTGTTATTAACTTGTGACACTTTTCTGTTCATACGACGAATTGTGGGGGCGACTCATATTAACAGCTGAGTCATTATTTGTTAAGGATATAACCGAGAGAAAATTATTAAGTTATTTGAAACATTTTGAACTCTTTTTAGGTCACGGAGTCGTGATCGAATTTTTATGTTTCATGTTGGACGATAAATGTAACGGTGTGTCACCAATTTTGGTGCAAAAGCTTTTTTCATTCAATATTATTTAAAGATCCTTCGTCTTTCTACCAATGTATTACTGACTTTATTTAATGGAATCCCCTATGCTTTTTGTTTGAGACAATAACTGTGAGTTATAAACCATATTTTTTTTTATGAAAGCTGTGTTTTTTTATGAAAAGTGAAATACCTTATCGATTTCTTCATTACAGCTAGTAATGAAGAAATCGATAAGGTATTTCACTCTTTAAAGAAAGTAAGTATTAATCTTGCATATAAATAGTTTTCGAGAGGCTTTGGGTACCGGAGAAATTACAGGCACTGCAATTAAATGTGACTGAACAACTTTATGTCTTAAGGTGATGGGTTCAGTTTAGTTCGTCACATAAGATGAAATGTATCTGTTATAGGCAGAGGTCAACACAGGCGGGCCTCGTGCATGTACCGTATCTAATCACATACAAAAACAAACTAGTAATACTTAGCCAAACTGTGGATGCACGTCCTTGCAGCTGAGACGTGACGCTAATTCCATTATAACAAAAATGTTCAACACTTTATTACTTTTTAACACCTTTTAACTCATGATTATTGTTACACTTACTTACATTAGTGGCTAACAAACTATGATGCCCGGTAATTTGTATAATTTACTCAGTCCCAGGATATTTCTAATGTTTGTAACTGTGGGTTCTTGATGAAATACATAAACCGTCTCAGTTGATGACACATTAACCGCTGTCTGTTTTACTTTAAAACGAATAAACTTTAATGGGGTTTTCTAATGTGTTCAATAAGCTTTATTACCCTTAAGCGCTGGTATTAAGATTTAATCAGCGCTGGAGTTATTTCTCAGAGAAAAAGTACACTGGTTACTGGTTTATACTTTATCGTTGAAGTAAATTGCTTTATAGGTAAGAAACTTTGTTCCATTTTTATCCTACATTCCAGCAACGTGCGTTTTACTGACAGTTTGAATGGTCTATAAGTTATTCAAATATTTCAAATGAATCCTTGATAACTGGATAGGCGAGAATAGGCTCTTAAGGCTCTTGATCATTTCTATTGTTCCAGCCTGCTATTAGCTAAATTAGCTTTGTCTTCTAGCTACTTTTTATACCCTGCTTGATCTTATTTTGTCATGTTTAGAGATAGAACCCGTTTTCTCGAAGGATTGTGAGATAATATGATCAAATCTCAGGCACCAATATGTGAAGTAGACAGCGCCTTATGATAAAAATGGAGAGAGTTCGGCTTCGGAAATAAGCATACTTATAGTCAAATTGCAAAACGACAAACATGATGAAACGAGAGAACTGAAGGAATTAAACGTACTATGGTTAGGAAATTAACTAATTCAATAATCAAACAGAATTCTCAGTAGTGGTATTCCTGGAAAATATGTATATGCTAAGCCAGGACCTTTACCATAATAAAACCAGAACTTACATTCACATTGCCGATACATTACTACGGAGGTAAGCAAATATTTCAAAACTCCAATTTTGGATGCATTTTTCAATAATCAATATACGAGAACAGCGGCTTATTCAAACAGAAAACAACAGTAAGTCATTACAACAGTTTTAAAAGCATTTTGGTCATGCATTTAACACAACAGTTTCGCTGCAAAAGGGGTGTTTCGAACAAGTTACGTTCTGAGCAATTGAGTGCATTAATTTTAATAACAGATATAGAGACAAAGACAAGTGGTCCCCATTTATTTATATGCTGGTCGGACGAAGTCGCTTGTCATGGTACTTAGGTAGAAAACAAACGCCAGATTATTGTCCACATATTAAAATGAGCTTCTTATTTATTAGTTATGGTTTCAATTGAAGAATGTGTTTAATTTATGAATTAATTTCATTGAGCCAATTATTACCAATTAAGCTTCTACTTCTTATGTTCACTTTTGTTGCTTTAATCATGTAGGTGTATTATTTAATGTTTATTATTGGTTTTTATTCTTAGTGTATAAGTTGCTACAAAACATTTTTAAGTATCTTTTTTTATGGCTCCGTACCCAAGGAGTAAAACAGAACCTCATATTCGGAAAGCCGTTTTATATGGGACTTCTTATTTTCAGATTGAGATATAAAATAAATACTGGCAAGCCAGAACAGATGTAAGGCTTAAGGACAGGTGTGCAAAATTTACATTTACCTTATTGAGACTGAGCTGTGTCTGTCCGTCTATATGTCACCCTCATAAACGGAATGAGATACAGAATTGTTTATTTTTTATTTCTTATAGGTAAGCCTTTGACCACAGTCTCACCTGATGGTAAGCAATGATGTGGAGATGCGAAGGTGTTAACAGGCTTAACCTAGAATTACTGGCTCTCAAGCACAGCCGGAACACACCGCTAGGTGCTTGGCGACAGAATTTCTACTAGAGCTAGCTAGCCAGGCGGGCATTTACAAAATAGAAAATCTGCCGCCAAGCACCTAACGGTGTGTTCCGGCAGCAGTCCTTGAGAGCCAGAAAAATTACAGGCTAATGAGATCTAACAACTGGACGTCTCATTGTGACGGGCACAGTGCAATTCGTCGTTGACGAAATGCTTCTGTTATAGGCAGAGGTTAGTCCACTTAACATCAGGTGGCCCTCGGGCTTGTTCCGTCACAATAACATAAAAAAAAAATATGAACTATGTCTTCTGTTTTACCAACCAATATAATGAAGTTTAGAAAATGTTATTGAAACTAACAAAGATATTTTTCTCTTACGAGCTGTTGCAATGCGGAATTATTAATAAACGAGGCCCGACTCGTAATAGGCCAGTTTTTTGATTATATTATTTACAACTTGTAATTTTGGATAGTCTTGTCTGTAATACGAAGTCGAAATTGTGTTTGAGTTGGAGCTAAAACCAAACGCAAATATGTAATGTCTTAAGTCATCACGGAAAATAACGATAAGTCACCAACTGATATTCAACGCACAAATACACGGAACGAAAAGAAAAATCTACAGGCGCTATATTCACGATCGGACCGTTAAAAAACTAAGAAGAAAATCCAGTAAAAAGTTAAGAAATCTTGCTTACTTTGTTTCCAAACCCGGCTGAGGAGGATAATAAGCTACTTAAATACAACTTCTTTTAAAGCCATTACAGACTAATTACTTTGGCTTATAGGTACTCTTTTAAAACAAAATTTATATTTAGTCCAGACCCAAAATCGGTACTAAAATGTTTCTGGCCAGAAAGTTATAGGTACGTTGTCGCTATCACACCGAGACGTATCCCTCATTAATGTAAGACTGTTAACTGGCGAAGTTTACAATCTGTAAAGTTAGTGGGTCATTAACCTGGCAGTAAGCGGCAGTAAGGAGCGGGTAAGCCGGGTCGAGTGGTTATCAGTTGGCTTCACGCCAAAGTAGCTTTTATTCGATGACGTCACAGTCATAAAGGCTCACTCTAGCATTCAAATGTAAGCTAATAGAGTATGGTCAATAGTCGTAAGTAAGCGCGACTAGCAGTCAGACGAAAACAAGATCGATCTGTTTCCATTTACCTAACGACACCAATTCATTATGTATGTATCGCTCTTGCGACCTAAGCTGTGCACTTACGGTGTGGAAAAATATTGAAAAATACACGTCTGCCAAGACGATGTCCCTTACTTTCTTCTTTCATTCTAAGAGAGAGAGTCCAGGAATAGAAACTAGACGAGCGTGACTCTTGAATTGAAATATTTTGTTTAAAAAGTACTTCGTGTTCGTATTATGAGTCGGATCCGAAACAAACCTCGCGATTAATTCGTGAACTTTAACCAACAAATTAACAAGTAATTTTTTCTAAGTTTCAATGATTGACCAAACTTTCTTAGTGTGAAGATCGCAAGAGAATTTTTTATTTTAAATATAGGCACACGAATATAGGTACGAGTAGATCTTGAGCAAGGAATGAAAGGCTTGTGACTATACGCTCAGGAATCCTGTAAATTGCCCTGGATGCCTTTGTAAACGTGCCTGAGGGTAAAGCTTTACCATATTTTGTGTCCATAAATTTGTAAAATAAAAGTATACCTCTATACAATAAAAAGGAAATTTCTTAGAAATCGTTTTTGTTTCAATGTTTCAATTTATTTTACTTTTGTAAACGGACTTGTTTTGAAAATTGTGTTTATTTTGGTTTGCTTAAGATTAACAGCAAAAAATATTCGAGGAAATATAAACAAAAGGTACAAATTCTTGGGAATATTTTCCTTTAACTTTATGGAATTATTCTTGTTTCTGAAGTTGTATAATATTTTTTCTTCAATCAATACTTATAGATACTCTAGTAAGTAATATATGAATACGAAACTTGATGTTAAAAAATACTGAAAGGTGGCCTTGAACCTTCCTATATGTGGAGCGTATGGATTATAAAACTTCATGGACCGCCTACAATGTACGTAATATCGTTTCTTTTTATTTTTATGTGAACAATAGTTTTATGTTTATGAGGAATTAAAATAATAACAAAGAAAATTTACCGAACTTTTTATAGCTTACTGCTGAAATTGGTAGATACATTTGGTTTAAATACTACCACAATATATTTTTATACGCTCTAAGTGCGTGCAATATAATCAAGTAGAAAAATATAATGTCTAAATTGTCATTTTTATATAATTAATTCATTTGAGGCATTTATTTTATTATACAATTTTTTTGGATCTCTCGAGGCCCACTTAATGTTAAGCACACTAACCCCTTGCTATAATAGATGCATTTCGTCAATAGGGACGTGATGCATCTGTTATACGCCCGTCATCCTGAGATATACAGTTGTTAAATGTACGCCTATAACATAATTATGTGCCTGTAATTTCATGGTTTCAAAAGGCTATATCTCGAAAAACTGTAATTAATTGTGATTAATAGAACATGAGAGTACTCTCAAGGACTGCTGCTGGAACACCCTGTTAGGTGCTTGGCGACAAAAGTTCTACCTGAGGTGGCTAGCCAGGCGAGCATTCACAAAATGCTCTTCCATCATGTGGTGAAGCTCAAGCCATCGATGGGGATCGAACCTGGACCTGCGGCACGACAGCTGTGTATAGCTATAACCGCTCGGCTTATCACTGCTTTAAGCGACGCGACGTTCTGCGGCGCTCACAGTATGTGCGTTAAAATCTTTAACGCCATCATCAACAAAAGCCGACTAGTGTCTATAGCCTACCTATTTAAGACTTAGGAAGTCTTACGTACTGGTATTAGGTTCAAATAATTTTATTTAACCATTTTATCAACATGTATACACGATGACTTACTCATAAAACTGTCCCGTTATAATCTTATTACAAATCTCCAGTAATATATGATAATTAAGTTATTAAAATATCATAGCATTCTGGATTCCAGAAGTTATAGTCACATACAAACATGATCATGATATCCGGCGCTCTGCACGGCTCAAGCGAATTATGTAACATGTTATGAATGAATCACACACATTATGTGTGACTAATAACCATATGATCTGCATACTTGGACCGGTTCTCAACTGAATACTGCTAATACCGACCAATATTCACTTAACTTTTTTTTTCTAGAAAGACTTCTCATATTCTTTTATTCAGATCAATATAAGGACAAAGACATTTGCAAAACCGACTAGTGTTTGAGTCATATTACGGTTCTTACATGCCCGTCGCTTTGGGGCAATCTCGTAAAGTAGGTAAGTCTTATTTCGAACATATACCTCTCCCATGAGAGGGATGGGGGTTGCCATTACCACCCGGATTGCCAAGCGTCTTAGGAATCAGATTATCAGCTCGTATAGGTGTAGACAGCTCTAAGGAAGACACTGCTGCCCGGTCTGTATTTGCTTAGTCTATGTACAACAAGTGCGGGAAGAAATTGGGAGTTTTCCAATTCTTGTACGGTATTTATCTAATGACAATACAAACTTTTAGTACCTGCGTTTTATTAATATCATCATGCTTTTTATAGATAAATAGAACTTCGTTGAGATATAGTTAGATACGTTCATTTGATTAGCTATATTTTTTATAACTCGCTTTGATTTAATAGTCAACTTTTGTTTCGACGAACATCTCAGCCCGAGTTCAGGGATTCACTTAAAATCAGTGTTATGGCTGCACCTTAACAGGTGTTCCCATAACTCAAACTGAGTTTATTTTTTTGTGTTATTGTGAGGGAACCAGCTCGAGAACCACCTGATGTTAAGCGGACTAACCTCTGCCTATAACAGATGCATTTTATCACCAGTTACGAATTGCGCTGCACCCGTCAACTTGAGACATAGTTGTTAAGTCTTTTCACTTTTTCACTGGCTCTAAAGGACTGCTGCCGGAACACACAGTTAGGTGCTTGGCGACAGATTTTTTACTTGAGGGTGATAGCTAGCCAGGCGGGCGTACGCAAAATGCCCTTCCTACATGCGGTGAAGCTCAAGCCGGCGCGCGGCGGTGGGGATCGAACCAGGGCTCTGCGGCACTGCAGTCCATAGCTATTACCGCCCGGCCATCATTGCTTCAAGGGTGTATTCCTTTTGCTATTAGTTGTATATTGTTTGTAAGAAGTTGTATATAATTATTTTTTTCTATAACAATAAATAATTATTCTATTCTATAATATCTTTTAAACCTTAATATACTCTCCCTACAAAATACTCTCTAAGAACCAATAATCTAATTTTAACTTCCTTTTATTGCCTCCTGCTTAATATTCCGAAGCGATTGGTGCTTCAGAGTAATGAAGATCTGAGTTATCTGCCCACTTATGGAATGAAATGGCAGCTATTAAGATATGGGCATTATTATAGGATTATTGAGAGCAGATAATGTGAAAATATTACGGTCCGTTGAGCAGATTACCTGCCATTGAACTGTTAATTTGGTCTTGTACGTAAATGAAATTTGATGTTGTACCCGTATGTAAGTTAAAAAAAAGCGCGGGGAGTGCCGGACTTGAATGTCTATTTATTATTTTTAAAAATACTTAATTTTATGGAAATCTGGCAGACCAAAAGCATAGATATTAGGCTCAACGACATACATGCAAAGTTTCACCGAGTTTGAACACTTACAGCCTTACTTATAAACGCTACTTAAATTTTAAACATTACTTAGCCGCTGATTAGCAAAATTTCTTACTCATAAACGCTACATAACTTTATCCAGTACCTAAGTACTGCTTAAATCAGCTGTCAATTTAAACACCGTCCCACCCATGTTTAAATTTTAAGTAACAAGATGGCGCTCATATTTCTGATCAGCTGATTTAGTTACGAATGAGGTTTTTGTTGAGTAGGCACACAAAACTATAGACAGACATACTCTGTTAATAAATCTTAAAAAATATATCAAGTAGAAACATACATTGGATGATGAATAAATATTATGCGTAATTTTCGAGATCTTAATAAAGAGTACACCGCAGCTACAAACCTGACATACGAATATAAGGACTGTGCCATATCTTCCTATTGGACGTAGGTAATAATATGCAACTTGGGAAATAGCGCCTAAGTGGTGTATGGTGTATGTAATGTTATGATATGGGCCAGCAGAGTGTCACGTCTATGTATGTCTGTGAAGATATTGCAATTGTATTGGCTTCCAAAATACATAGAGAAGCTACTGCAATTAAAAAACATCTTACCAGCATGCTTTTATAACGAATGTTTAGGAGTCGAAGTATTCTAATTTTGTATTAATGGTCTTTAGGATGCGAGCCTATTACTATGTACTAGACTACTTAGACCATGACATAAACTCATGATAATGCAATCAAACTATTGCGTTTTTTTATGCCTGGTAGTATAGCCTTTGACCACTATCTCACCTGATGGTAAGTGATGACATGGTTGAAGATGTTGTTCAGGCTAACCTAGAAGTACAAGTACAAGTGTTGTTTCATCCAAACCCTCAAGCCGACAAAACGTGAACAGAAGACCAAACACATTCACATAAACTTTCGCCTTTATATTATTAGTGTGATTTAAGGAAGCGTTATATCTTATAAAACAAAATAAAAGAAAGGTTGAAAACTTGGATCCATAAAGAAATACGTAGACATAATCGGGCATAGAATTAATTTCGGATGGAAAAAGATAACTTCCAGCGGGACTTGAACCCGTAAGCCCAGAAAACCGTCCTAGTGCTTTTCCAATTATGCTATGGAATCGGTTGCTGGCCAATATAACTCAAAGAATATTATTGCACTTTGAATTTACCATATTGCGAAATAAAAACCCGCTTCAGAAGTCTCCGGTACATCTAACAATATGTACGAAAATCAGTACCTACAAAGAAAAGTATTATTTTTACTTTTTAATTTCAAGATATTTAGCACTAGATACATGCTATTTGGCCATTTAGGTCATTCATAATACCTTTTAGTACAATGTTGTCAGTTTAAAATACGTTCGACCTCATTATCCATTGCTTAGCTAAACAGGTGCTATGTAGCGTTTATAAGTAAGAAATATTTAAACATTACTTAAACACTGTTTAGTTATCCATTACTTAGCAACTACATAACGATGTTTTTATAAGTAAGGGGGTTAGTATTTAAAATATGACGAAACTACGTTTGTATAGAGAGCTCCACAAGCAACTTCTTAGGATTTTCTTTATTTGTTACATTGTCTGAGCGGATGAAACCGTGGGCCCCTCCATCCATTGGGCTCACCCAATATTATATAAAATTGCAATCAACATTTCGTCAGCTGTTCTGTTTTCAGGCAACAGACTCAAAAAGAACTGAGGCAAATTTATTCGCAATCCAAGTTACGAAACAGTTATGCAGAAACATTTCTGCGATAACCTTATGGAATGATAAAAATATTGAGTTTTTGAGGTATGTGTGAATCATAATGTTTAAATAAAATACTTAGAAAGTTAATATTTAATGAAAAATTAATGGAACAAGATAAATAATTCAAAGTATCCAAAAATAAATCTAATATCAAACTCTTGACAAGGCTTATCTCAAAACAAAAATTAGGCGCTTATCTCAAAAAGATTGAAATATTCTGATAACCAAAACTGGAGCATTTATCACCTTTTTAACACATTTAGCAACTTTCCATTTCACACTAGCGCCACTATTTCACTAGAAACGTTACCTAAAATGGGTTGCACTCACATTGTCTGTGAATTACGAGTGCGATTGTTTTAAGTGTGAAACTCATTTCTCTATGGAAGGTAGGTATGTGCATTGTAGTGGAATGTGCAGCACAACAGAGCAACCTTTTTGTTTTAGCTGGATGTTTTAGAACTAGGGGTGCTAATGAAAATTCTAGAATAAAATGTAAATTATCACATTGTATTAAATTTTATCCTTAGTAAGAATTGTAGGGATTTTCTACTATTTATCCCCATACTATTTTTTTATCACAGTTAGACCGTGAATAGTAATTAAGGCTATTTGTGTAACTGAAATGTTATTGGGTATAGTTTTTCGTTTGCTTAAAACTTCTAACAGTTGACTCCTTTCGTTGACCTACGATATTACAAAAAAGCATCGCCTTAGCGTCCTTTATTATTATTATTTTTTAAGGGAGGGAAGGAGGGAAATACTTTCTGATTTTACGGTCTCCATTCACCATCTGGCCCCAGCGGTAAGCAGTGGTGCCGTGCAAGCTGGAGTAGAATCCCTCGACTCACCACCACTACTGCCTAAGCATCCTATAAATTATAGTTTTCATAACGGTTTCCATTACCGACTCGGAAAAACTTATGGTTTAGCCACTTTTCCGAACCTTTCTCCGGTGTTATGGTATGTGCTGCTGGTGAGAATAATATGTTTATTTTGTTTATTCTGATTATTTTATGAGATAGATATGTGATATGATATATGACGTCCGCAACATTACAGGATTTACAGGTCTCGAGGATGCGATGTCGGCCTTTGAGTTAGGAATATGCTCATCTACATAAACTTAATTTAGTAGCTCGTTTCTAATGAACACGAAAACCAACCAAACGTGAGTTTGGAGTAGTTGAAGTGTGTTTCATATAAACGCGCGCTGTTACGAAGCGGTTACGAAAATCTCTACTCATATGTCAGATATGATCTAATACCGAACAATTCTATTGTGGACGCTCTACTTTATATACTTTATTATTTTGTATACTGAATGTACTGTATTACGAGCTATTTTGTAGGTCAAAACATAACAATTTGAAACAGTAGTGAATGTTTTGTTTTAATATTTTCAAGAACTTCATGACAGCAGTTATAATTCAAAATATCATGCCCAAGGTATGAAATTTCAATGCCCATTTGGCGTGTAGTTTTTACTAGCTTGCTTACTGTGACCGATTTATACCGTGGGTTAAATTACTGTCTTGCTGTTGAATATTAGACAATGCGTAGTTATTTCATCAGACACAACACTAACAATGGGGCCTAATAATAAAATTGTTTTCAAAAATATAGAGAAATCAACAGTTTTATTGAATTTTCGCTATGTAAATCTTTAAGTTTCTTCTACTTTTGAAGTAATACTAAAACTGCAAACAATATCTACTTGGATGTTCAAAAACGTGTATAACAATACCTTTTGCAGGGCGCATTCATACATCTATCTTCCATAGATAGAGATCGCACGAATTCATTAACATTTTACAATTATAGCCAAAACAATACTGGGAAAGCTTGTAAAATGAAAATTTGCGCTCTTGTGGGAACATGCTGCAAATAATTGCGATACTAAGTACGTACTTAATGTGTTTCAATTCAACTAGTACGTCTGTTGCAGACATCTTTTTTCAAACTGTGTACATTTCACTCAACTTGCAGTGAAGTAAGTTGAGTCAACAAAAAACACTGTGGTTTTAAATAATGAAAGGGTTAATTATAGTATAAAATGAGCAGATAACGAAAATGAACTAATATATAAAGGTAGAGGCAGTAGAGGCGTGAAGGTTCGAAACGCCCGGTGTTAAACATAAACATAATTATGTATTCAAGGTAAGTACTTAGCTTTTTCGACTGCACGAACATCGGAATTTATATTTATTTATATATTATGAATCTTTAGGTCCGTTAAAAATTGTATGATAGGTGGACAATGCATGGGGCAGTTTTTGTCTATATGGTATTTTGCATGCCACACTTAGTATACCTACAACACATAAAATCACGTCTGGCAAAAGTGTCGCCAGATTAGATAAGGTTCCATGTAACAGAACGAGACAGTTGACTCCGCACTGAAATATTAAATCTTTTAATAACTGTTGATATAATAGAACTCTTGACATTTGGATTCGAAAGCGATATATTTGAGGCAGACGATTGGGTAGACGTCATTTCTTTAATTGTAAATTTGTTTTCTAGCATCTAACAATGCGTTTCTGTAAGTTTCCTTGAGTTGAGAGCAAATTATCATAGGTTACTAATATGTATTGCCTACGACCATCTCTAAAACATGTTATAGATAAATGCATACCATTTAATCTATAGCCATATTTATCTTATCGACATATTAGATAGTCTTAATACGAAAACTTAAATAACAAATCAAATAAAATGCAATAAAATATATAAAACATGACCATTCGTTTCACTTAGAATTTACCGTGGCCAATCGCTATAACAGATAAATTGTGCTTTGACATCAACCAGTTTTTTTTTTATTAATTATTTTTTTATGTTATTGTGAAGGAACAAACACGAGGCCCACCTGATGTTAAGCGGTGTCCTCTGCCTATAACAGATGCATTTCATCACAAGTGACGAACTGCACTGCGCCCATCACCTTGAGACATAGTTGTTAAGTCTCATTTTGCCTGTTATTTCACTGGCTCTCAAGAACTGCTGCCGGAACACAACGTTAGTGTTAGTAGTAACTAGCTAACGTAGTTAGTTACTTGAGGGTGGTCGCTAGCCAGGCGGGCATTCGCAAAATGCACTTCCACCATGCGGTGAAGCTCAAGCTCTGGGCGGGATTCAAACCATGGACCTGCTGCGCGGCAGTCCATAGCCAATGCCACTGAGCCATCACTGCTTCAGATGTATAGTATGTCACATGTCTATGATTCAAGACGTACTTGACTACTGTATCTAACCATATGTAGCAATAACTTGGGTGAAACTTATTTGTATTTTCCATTAATGTTTAGTGCGAAAATTACAACATGTATTTTTCGTCTATTTCTGTCCCATGGCTCACCAACTTACAACACATCTTTTGCACGCTTATATCCTTCTTCATGCCATTCCGCTATACCTTCATTGACCTTCTTCTACCCATATATACACATTAATACCTTTTCATTATATGATTATCGTACCTCCACATGAAATGCCCTAACCACGTAAATCTATACCTCTTGAAATATTTGGTCACTTGTGCTAGTTTAAGATTTCTCTTGCATAATCATTCCTTATCTTTTCTATTATCGTTACAGCACACATCCATTTTATGCACTTTATTTTTATCCGCTTCTTTTATTTACTCAAGGTTCAGATCTAGATTTCTAGATCTATATATTACGACAGCTAGGTATTCTGATAGTCTTATAAAGTTACCCTTAAGCTTCATGACCATCGTGGCTCACGTGTTCTCCCAGACACGTATCACGATTTCATCCAACCTGTATTTACTTTAAACAATTATATCAAGCTGATTTCAACATTAAAAATACTAAATATATTGTAAAACAAATTTAACAAACGAAACGTGTATTGTAACAATAAACATCCAAAATGTTGATTTCTTGGTACGCGCGTCGATCACTGTGTAAGCAAATAAGTGTCAAATTGATGTTTACATATTACATACTTACTTTATTCTCATCTATAATCACTATAAATAACGTAGCAAAATGGCGGCTCCGGTGTCGTGCAAAAATTTTAAATGCAACATTCTTATTAATATAGTTTTTATATTATATATAATAGAAGCAGTATAATAGAGTTATAAATAAAAGAAGCAGTAGTTTAATTAATCCATGATGGCAACGAATCACGGAACTATTTGAAATTGTGTAATACTCTAAATCTAGAGGTATTAACCTTTTCTAAGGTTTGAAATAAAAGCCTTTGAAGGTAAAAGGATTACAAAAATACAAATGTGCAACTGATGAACTGTCTAGTCTTTCCAATCATCCTCTACGGTGCTGAAACCTGGTAGTTAAGACTACTGGATCGCCGTAAAATCGACGTTCTGGAGATGTGGTGTTGGAGGCGCCTATTGAGGTTCCCGTGGACTGCCCTCTGCACAAACGTGTAAAATCAAGACTAGGCTTTCGTCGATTGTTCAATTACGAATTTTAAAGTTCTTCGGGCACATCCACAGGAATGAAAAGGAACGATTAGTGGTCCAGGGTCAAGTAGCAGGAAAAAGAGCTAGAGGCAGATTTCGCTGGACTGATCTGATCAAAACGACAACACAGTTATCCATATCAGAGTGCACGTACAACGCTACTAACCGGTAAAATTGGAGAAGCATTGTCAGAGCAGAGAAGCAGTGATCACCGACAAGAAGACTAATGACGTTGAAGACCCATCATGTACCACCATCTAAAATCCACAACCTTTCTGTCAAGAGTGCCCGTCTGAGAAGAAAAATACTCTAAATTTTCTCTAGCACAGGAGGTATTTTGAAACAAGGTAGTACCTAGTTAAGTACAATATAGATTCCCTTGTATACTTGTAGGTTGTATAAAACGCGCGTCGTCGCGTTTATTGCTGTGAACAAAAATAGAATTTGGTTCACTATTCATATCATAAGGCAGTATACTTAAACTGTTACATGATCTGTGGTGTATTCAATAACAGTATTTTAATTATATTGTTGCAGGCCGAACATAGAAATTTTCATAAGAGTACAACTAAAAACAAGAACAGAAAGTCAGTTAAAAAAAGATATCATAAAAGGTATATAAAAGCTTGAAAATCAATTATGTATGAGCATATAAATTTGATTTTCATAGATTCGAAACTTTTATTAATAATCTCATTAATCTTATTGATAGGGCTCCGTTTTGTTTTACGGAACTGTAATAAAAATGCTCATATATCAAAGTGCGGTGCCATACACGTTGTATGGTGTGGTATGCACGATATTCCCTAAATTAAGTTTAAATTACATAAGTGAAGCAATGCCTCTGAAAGTATATTATAATGTCAAGCGTTCGTTATAAATTCGTTTCCAAATTAGAAAAAAAATCCTTGCACTTTTTTAATTTGTATTTGGGCATTAGAAAATAAGAGTAAGTATCTAATAGGACACTCAAACAACACGTAAACAATCCAGTACAACGTAAACCAGCATTGTCTTCCAATTTTCCATAAACCATTTGTCAAGCATGAGGCGCAGTGACGGAAACACATTTATACACTTCAATGTCTCGTTTTAAGCATGAAACAATACAGTGTGTGTGTTCGAAATTTGGTAATAAAAATGGACAGAATATGTTGAAATTTGCGCAAACGATGAGAATTGAAATCGTTTGAGTTTGTTTGACCGTCTTAAAGCAGTGAAGGCCTACATAGTGGCAATATCTATGGAATTTCACCCACTTGTTCACGTTTCGTGGTTTGAATCCAGTCGTATGCTTGAAATTCACAGCATGGTGGTAGAGCAATTGTTTCTCTATTCTGTAGTAATTTGCGAATGGTCGCCAAGCTAGTTACCACGTTTAATTTAAAAAAAATTAAGTGAGAAGCTAATCAGTGTGTTTTGGCAGCTGTGTTATAAGCTAATGAGGTTGTATGAGGTTTGAATCCATTTCTAAAACGTATCAATTTTTCTAGTATAGTTACAAAAAACTTTTCAACATATAATGTTGAACACAAACATAATATAGTACCTACAAATAAATAATCTTTTTAGAAAACCAAATTGATGACATTTAACTTGTTTATAAGTCGTTGTTATAACGAACATGCGTTAATGATATTCCAAATTATGTAGATCTAAATAGAAATACAAATATTTTCTGAGTAACTAAGGGAAAAAAGCATGCATTCCAGTTCAACCCTACCTCGAAACTGGGAGAACGTCAGTTAAGTACAGTCGAATCTAAAATACAACAGCCATAAAACTATATGGTATGCTTTCATTATATGAGCTAATAAGACTAATTTCTTCAGTAAGCTTCAAAACAAACGTAGATTGCTACGCCTTTATTATACATGGTATTTCGGAAAATGCTAACAACCTGTCGTGGACTACCTCCGTTTAACAAGACATACAAGTTCTACGGCTTTACTTAATACCTAAAACATTTGTCAGAAAAAAAAAACCTTAATAAATTAAGAAAATCCCAGTAGATCTCAGAGCATAGCCCATGCAATAAATTTGTAAGTTCTTTCTATTATGAGTAGTTATATTTTAAGGGTAAATCTTTTCTATAATAATATAGGCATACATTTTTTAAACATTAAAATTTAAAAGGTTTTGTTTGCTGTAAAAGATAAAACCGCAGACGAAGCCGCTGAAGATTATAACGTCAAATTTTGACAGTTGACTCTTATTTTTATATTCCACACCTGAAATGGTAAAAAAGTGTTGAAGTGTCTTATGTGCATATATTTATTTTAAGTAATGCTACGATCATAAATTTTGTAATGATTAACATTTATTAAATATACTTTGAGAAATTTAAAAGGTTGTTTAACAATATAGAGTTTTGTCTGCTACAATGACTCAAATTTGAAGGACTATAAATATATAAATATGTAACATCTGGTCAATATTATTGGATCATCATCCTTAAGGGGTTGAAAATGCGTGTTTAAGTTTCTATGGGAAAGTCTACTTCTTAATATATAATACTTAGGCTCGATTTATGTATTATTTATCACTTTAAATTACTAATTATTTATCTTGCTCCGAGAAAATGGAAAAACAATGTACGACAGTCTTCATTTCCCATGTTCACTGCCGTATTCAACTTAATCTTGACCAAAGACAATAAAACCACCGACATACCGTTTTTCTAGTGAGTGTACCAGCTTAGCCGTCAAGGTCCACGGGTTCGGGCAGTCAGTCCGGTCCCGACACACTCTGTTTGGCGCTGGACCCCACCGCAAACCCGTTGTCTTCGCGATTTTACAACAAAAGTAGTATCCATGAGGTAAAACGTAAAATAAAAGAACCAGGTAGTCATATATACTTCCCTAATACTTTCTCCCATTTTACTTCAAAAATTATATCAAAATCATTGTTTATGTTACGACCACAGAGATCTGTGGTTACAAAAATATATCAAGCACTAGCTATGTCCCCCGTAGATACAGATGAAAAGTGATGACGACTATGGTAAAAAGTATCCTGCACCTAAATTATATATACTCCAAGTTTCATCCAAATCGGTTTAGCTATATCGGGCATTGAGCGTTGTGTGGAGCCACTGTTTCTTAAGCTATAGTCATTTTTTTACATTTAAGTTCTTTCTTATTAAAAAAAGGAATTCTTATGTATCTTTTGTTTATATTAATTTTAGCAAATAAATAATGTTATGATTAATCGCTGTTTCAGTGTAAAAGAGTAAAATATATACATAAGTACTCAAGAACTTTCGCATTTAAGAATATTAGTGTCATATTAAATGGATAATATTATGCGTCTATTGTATTTCAATCACCTGTTTATAAATCAGTCTAAATATTTACATTTTACTCAGTTTTCAAGATACAAGTAGTTCTTCATTCCTAAATATCATAAAAGGTACCACAAACAGTTGAATTGGATTGGATTCCATTAGAATACAAATAGTTTTAAGAGGGTTCTCTAACATTCAAGTTATCTGTTTTAGTTTAAGGTGCTTAAATCGTCCTTGAGTTAAGGAAAAAGGTAGGTAGGCACATCAATTGATAGTGCAGAGTAAATTATTATAGGGTAGAAAAGGATACGTGCAATTCATTTGGTTAAATCTAGGTTAAACCCTTATTTTACGTATTTATTTCAATTGTTTTAGAAACAGTTGCGGTGAAACTAAGGTGTGTTCCCTCTATGCAGGGATTGAAAGCTTGGTCGGCGCGTTTACAAACTTGTATTTAGATATACTTATGAAATTATTTGATAAATACCAATTGTTTTATTGTTTATTATATAATCTACGATGCCGCACCGTTACTAAGATATATAACAATTCAATACACGTTTTAAAGATCATTTTACCATGTGTAACAAATAAGGCCATTTGATTTAAATATTCCTAATTCTATAACTCACGCATAACACCTTTTCAAAGACCTAGATGGTTAATCATAACCATTCCTAGAAGAACAGCCAATAAACCTCACTTAGGTCTACTACTACCATTAATCAGATAATATGTCAACAATCTAACTTTCAAAGCTATAACTCATATATCTCTCACAATAAAAATAGAACCCACGAAACAATTGAACGCATATCAACTGTTTCAATTGTTATGATTTCAAAGAGTCTTTATTTCATGAGCTCGTGCTGCTAACTCCATACAGTTTATTGACGACGTCGTAAGAAGGAGTGTGTGTGGCATGTTTATGATCAGAAGTGTGAGAGCAGCTTTACAATGAACCTCATTGGAGTTATTGAAGACATGAATTGAATCTATTGTTTATTTTTGACGGTTACGTATAAGGTGACAGGACAGTAGCTGAGAGCACGAAATGTTTGTTAGAGCTTTGTATCAGGAATGAAATGAAGTAGGGAAACTTCGAAATTAAGATGTGTTTTGTTGTTTCACATCTCAGGCATCGTAATGCACAGCGCGCGGTCCTCAGTATATTATGATTACTGTATTATCTGACTTAAATAAAACATATAAAATTTTCAAATTAATAAAAATAAATGTCCGGAAATATTTTTTCTGTTGGAGTAGAAACAATTTAGCACCTCAAACATGGTTCCATAATAATTTATGTTGATCTACTCTGGTGACGCAATCTTTTAGTTACATTCCTACCCATAAGAAGTTCTTCATTTAGGTTAATAAACTAATTATAATTTACTCAAAAAACAATTGTCAATAGGCATATACCTCGAGGACTTCACGATTGAGACATGTCATTGTAGCATCGTGTACAAACTAGGCCTACCCGTACAAATAATTTACTGTGGAGCACCGCCTTTTTTTGAGGAGTTGTTTGATAAACAAAGATGTTTTGCCCCGGGGTTATAATCTTCTTAACTCTACGATATATCACTTATGTATGGCCGGTATAAAACGGTACATATATTATGTAGTTGGCTTCGGTTTTAGTGCATGCTTGATGCTGAACCTCCTATCTCATGTTCAAAACTGCACGTCGTTGGTTTCGTGGAATATAATGACTGCTTTCTTCCTCGGTATTGTGGTATTGTGAAGGGTCAACGTAAACAATTAGAAACGTGCTCTGGCTGTATCTGACGTGATGTGAGTTCGATAACAGTAAGATTTAATAATGGTTACTATTTATAATTTTCAAGTAATGTAATTTATAGAATAAGTGCCGATTTCACCTCCGTATTACTAAACGCTTTTAGCCTACGAATAATTCATATTTATTAGTAGCTTTTAGCTAAACTAAGTTCAGTTTAAACGCGTTCAAATGTAGACTTTCCACTCAGTTAGAGAATATGCTTGACGACAGATTTGAGGAAAGCAAAGATTTTTGTTGAGGCATACATACTTAGATGTGTAAGTACCTAATAATGTGCAGTAGTCTTTGAGAGTCAGTAAGTAATAAGGAAATGACAGGCACATTGAACTCAACAATTGTTAGTCTCAGGGCGATAGGTACAGTGTAGTCCTATTGGCCATGACTATACATACTGAAAAAGCCCTATGATCTGACTATGCTTTTATTTGGTTGAGCTAGAGGCTAATAGCCACACTCTGTGGTGTCCTATAAGGTAAGTATTTCCCCAACAGTGGACGCTTCCGGCTGATGATGAAAATAAATATGACTGCAAATTAGCTCTTTAAAGGCCGTATTTCACAAACACTCTTTAAATTTTTCATTACATTAACCAGCACGTCTTTCGTCTTTCTAGTCTTCAGCACGAAGTTACAAAAAAAGTCACAATTAGTTCTGCCTTTTGCTCACGATATTTACAAGTCCGTCACACTTACATAACGAGAAGGTTTCTCATGATTCCATTTAAATACCGAGGGGAATGTTTTCTAATTTTGCGGTGTAACAGGTGAGTAAAGTTCAACCTTCTCTTTTGTATTTATCTATTATTTCTGTTTCTATTTTAAGTTAGCAGTTTGTTCAACCGGACTGTTCTTTTTTTTGTTTTTCTAACCTGCAGTATACCTTTATTAACAAAATTATACGACTTATATACAACATTATAGCTACTACAATAAAAATTTAGACAACCTATAAGTCATTGTAGACTCACAGGCAGTACAAATGCTTCAGCCCACTACCAGTTAGCAGCGTGCCCAGGATGCTGGCATCATTGCCCCGCTCCGTTGAATTGCAATGTTTATTCGTTGAACCAAATAGGTGCCAGCATTTTGTCGGACTGTTAATATTAATTTAATGCACCCCCGTCTTATCACTCTATTTCCTCTTCCTTCAAAGGTTACCTGGAAGAGATCGCTGTTAGTGATAAGGCTGCCCATTGTAACACTTAACTATAATCCTTCATATTTTGTTATATTTTAATGCAGTGTTATGTACAATAAAGAGCTATATATATATCTATCTATTATTCGGAATATGCGAGACTATAATGTTTATCGAGCTGTTAACTTAGCTGTTCGGTTAAGACCTGCTAAGCAAACTACGCAATGATCGCTTTAAATAGAAATTAAATAATGCTGCAGAAATAATAAAGGGAATTCGTGTCCTATATTATTATTTTATTAAACTTAAAATTGCGTCTAAAACGTTAATTTGCACACACCGGTTTTTATACTCCGTTAATGTCGTCAAAGGGTAGCCATCGGACCATGACGAGTCCGTTTTAAAATGCCACGCAGTAGGCGAGCAGATTTCGCTCTTATTATTCGGATCGAACAATCGATATTGGAAATCGTTATGCCTGTTAACTTTACAATATTTATGTTATGCAACTTAACACAGATTTAAATTAAATATAGTAACTAAGGTTGAAAAAGTAAAAATAAGTAATAATATACAACTTATCTTTTGAATAAAATAATGATGCTACTTTATCTGGACCTTATGTGTGAACTCTTTCAAAAAGTTACATGTTATCATATTCAAAGAGATTTAAAATATATGTATATATATCTGGCAAACTGAGGCAGTTGTGTGTATGCCTTCGTATTTGTATGTTTTTTTCTCTTTCACACTGAAACGGGGAAACCAATTTCGATAATATTTGAAACATAGATAGGGTTAACTCACTTTCCATAGTTGTCTACGCGTGTGAAACCGAGGGCGCATTTAGTATTTAATGTCTGATATTACGCACTTTCATTTTATCGATACTAGGTTTTTATGCGCAATATTAAATAACTAGCAATATAGAACAGGTTTCTGACACTCGAATGATGAAATGAAATCTCACACAGCTCAGTATACCTAGCTGTTCCAATAGACTAAGACGTTACATCAAGAATCGTTTTATAGAATGTTGGAGCAATAAAACGTGAGCACGACAAAATATTGCTAAGTGTTCTAATATTGTAATTTTTGCTTCAACACCAGCTAAGCAAACAATCTTACAAAACCACAACGAAAATCCCAACGAAAGGTAATTTTTTCACCACGATACCAATTCAGTATAGTCGGTTCTGTCGTGGATTGCGAAGTATTATTTATGTAACATTCGTACGATCTTTATTGTGGTAGAAAATATCGCAAAATAAAATGGCTATCCGATTTCCTCTCAAACCGGTCCTAGCTATGTAGCCAGTTGTCCTATAAAGAAAGTGAACTATGCAGTTCTTGAGGAAACGGATACTAATTTCCTGGAAAATTTGTAAGATCGTCAACGATGTGACAGGTGTGATTCCGGTAAAGGTTTTTACATTTGTCTCATCTTCATATCAATCACCATTATCATCTTTTCTTCCCTTATCCCCGAGTTAGGAGGTGTTTTTTTTTAACGCTATTCTATTCTATTCTAAAATAACACAAGAACAAAATTGAAAAAATATTTACGTGCATTTATTTATTTACAGCTGATAGGCTAGCCTTTGACCACCATCTCGCCTGATGTTATGTTTGACGATGTTATTCAGGCTAAGCTACATATATACTGGCTATCCAGGACGACTGGAAGAATACTTGAAATTAGCTAGCTATAGGTGGGCATTCGTAAATGCCTTACCGCCATGCTATTATCCCAAAACAACAACCAGGATCGACGGCGAAGCACGGGGCGCGCTCAGTAGTAATGCCACTAGCGATCACCCATCCAATCCATCCATCATGACTTTCCAAACATGACCATGCCTGAGTTGATTGGTTAAGATCGACTAAGCAAGCTACGCTACGAGGGCTTTTGTTTTATATCCAGCCACATTTATGAAGCCAAGTCTCATTGGTGAAACCCTCGTTAGTCATATACCCGGTACCTACCGGTTAAACATCATTAAGATGATAAGAACTCCTGTGGTGCACCCAATGCGAAGCAAACATTCACATCGACGTGAGTGGCGACATGCTGCTCATCATACGCATTATTTCCCTGAGTTGCCTTTTACAAGTTTACAGGTATGTCAATATATGTAAGTATAAGTAGACAAGCCTATCTAAGCATATTCTGTGTGTTAAAAACTATCAGTTGAGATCATATTGATTGGGTTATGAAAAAAATTAAGGTGATGAAAGGAAATTGTTTTAAATAATACAATTAAAAATAGCTATGAACACTTTTCGATAGACAAGTAATCATAGGCATGTTTGTTTATGAATTATATTTGATAAAAAATATGTCTCATCAAGTTATCTGATGGGTGATTATCTTGCTTTTGATGCTTATGTATGAAAGGATTGATGAGTATAGATGAAGAGAAAGAGATATGTAAGGACCCTAGTAAGTGGAAATCTGTGGTTTCTGCCTACCCCATCAAAGAGACGTGATTTTATGTATGTATGTACTACGCCACATATTATTAGGATTATAACTTTGATTTTCGTTAACTTTACCACAACGACGACGGAACTAAGCGAAACAAAAGACAAACGTTTTTAAACGAAATTACCTACTCATTTTGATGATTGAACTACAAATATTACATCAATATAAAGTGTCATTATACCTAATGTTTACGGATAAACAGAGACATACGCCTAGGTCAAAATATGCTTGATACGGGACTACCTGTAGATTAGATAACTTTTATCAGCTGATGACATAGCCCAGTTACGTGCATTGTCCGGTTGAATTTAGCGGAATTTTCACAATCACCTAGTAATGATTTTTCCCACTTTTATAATGAATTGGAAAAATGTGTTGGGTACAAACACCTACATCCAGTCAGCACGTGACCACGATCACTGCTAAGTGTTTGAAACGTTGGGACAAAAATCATGATAAATATACGCGATTTAAACCGTTTAAAGTAGTTACCTACTACTTACATCCAAAGTGACTGAATGGTTTCATTTCATCAAAACTCAATTGCTACTTGACGGAGCGCGATATATAAGAAATATCACCCTGGTAGAGTAACGGGCAAAAGCTACAACAAATTTTACATGATTTTGTTTCCAATAATGAAAACATAGTTTAATACAAATTATGTATCGTTTTTATTTATTTTATATAAAATTCAATTAAAGTTCTTAGTTTTAATGTATCATTTTATTAATTAATATGTGTTTTTATGATATAGACTTTCGAAAATTTATTAATTTACGATACGTCCAGCAATATAAAACCATTAAAAATACAGACTAATTATTCATGGTTATATTATATTTATATTCATATTCACTGGATAATAAAATTTTATAACAGTTTTTTTTTTATTTCACTGTGTAATCCTTTCATGTTCCTTGCTAATATTTAGAGTACCTTCCATATATCTACAGAAGTAGTGTTCTTTGTGCAGTAAGCTATTACGTTTTGTAATTACTTACAAGAACTGTGAGTTCACGGAAAGCTATTTACTTTTAATTTTACATGGCATCGTTGGTATATATGTGTATGTATACTTACTACTCTTGTATTAAAACTGTTTGATTATTGTATTTACGAAAGAATAATATGATTACTTTATTTTTCCTCTACAAGTAATCTTTTTATATTGTCAATTAAAACATATTCTGTTCTTTTAAAATGTAAATCTTACATAACAGATGGAAAGCTTACATTTTAGTCCTCATTTTTTTTAAAGACGGTATGCATTTTGTTAATAAAATACTACGAACTGTATACAACACCACAGCTACTCTAATGAAAGCATTTAGACAACCTACAAATCATTGTCCACTACCAGTTGGCAGCGTGCCCAGCATGCTGGCAGCATTGCCCCGTAGAATTGTAATGCTTATTCGTGGAGCCAAATAGGTGCCAGCATTTTGATCTCGCGTCGGATCGACCAAGCGCTCTGATAAGTTTTGGAAAATAGGATGAGCTTCCGGGCTCCACGAACTTAAATTGGTTTTTATTTTATTGAAACTACGATACTAAGGGCATGTTTCAGAATGTTCGAGTAAGTTCTGGTTATACTACCCAGAATATAAAATAACCGAATGATAAAAATGACAGTTAACATGCAGCGCGTTTCAAGCTTTAACCGATGGAGAGGCTAAATCGACGACTGTGAAACGCAAAGTTAGTGTTTTATTTATTAAATATGTTCTGGGTAGTATAACCGGAACTAACTCGAACTTTCTTAAACAGGCCCTTAATTTGGCGCAGTACACCTACGCATCAAGCTGTCTGTATTTTTATAGACACAGGAAATAGTTTGACATCAGTTGCCTGGCATCAAGTTTCATCTCTTTGCTTATGTAAGTAGTCATGAAGTACAAAACTACATTAAATCCTAAATATCTCTTAATCTTTACTAGAGGCACAAGATTACGGCGTCACGTACCACATAACTACATTACGTGTCAGCCTCAAAGAGTTCACGTGTGATTCATCACTCTGACCCACATCACGCGTTACTTTACTGTTAGAGCGAAATTAGCGACACTTATTTACCTTTCTCAGTCACTTTTGATATGGGTAGTTATTTATGTCCTCACAAGCTATTGCTGGTTCTCACAGACACTGAAGACAAAGTAAATCCAACTCCGGCTACGGCACTTACAGTTCGATTAGGTTTTGAAGGGAATTAGTTTCTGTTTTCACCGTAAAGCAATCGTAAGTGCATTACATCTCCGCTATTTGCGTCCAGGAAGCTTTAACTCTAATACGAGTTAAACTTCAGCCTGCTTGAATCGTCTGTACAAGGAAGTATAAAGCAAACCAATAAAGCATTTATTGACATAATCATGAATGTTTAATGTGAAAACGAGATACAAACCTAGTTAACTATATATGAAAACAAATACTGACAAATTTTGTTTCGGAGTCATGGGATTTTATTCAATGTGATGCCTTCTAGAATTATTATGAAGCTTGTTATTGCTGGTCATAATCACAAACGGTCATGACCGAGGAAAGCCGTCAACATGCCATTACAGCGGTCTCGCAACGTTAACAGGCTTAAATGACTGGGGGTAATGACACGGCAGATGCTTTAGATTCATGAAATTGTATCTTGTTCGTATGTAGATTATGAGATAATCGTTACAATGGTAGTGATTAGGCCCAAATACTGGCAATGGGATGTTAACTTAGCGAATACTGAAACCAAGCATAGACTTAGCTGTTTACGTTAATCAATATTTGAATGAACGCAATATCATGGGACGTAATCAACGCATCAGGTACGTGAAGCAATTTGATACTTTATATCCTCTTCAGTCTATATCTGTGCTAATATAAGATCTTCATTTCGCTAGATAGCGATGAAAGCATCTCACGCGCTGCTAAGCAATTCAATCAGAGTTATTGAGTTAGGGATTAGTTTGATATCCATACCGTTCACAAGCATTAATGGCATATTTGACTTAGAAAGGAAATGGTTCTTCGAGAATATGTATTCACGTTGATTGTTCGGTGGAATACCGTTTTGAATGAAGCGTTCCCTTTGTTAGCTATAACATTTCTTTAAAAGTAAATGTATTCTAATAATATTTTTAAGTTCGGGTTTTTAAACTTATGCTAGGATTATGTTTGCCGTTTTAATGTAGATCTGCCAACAATTTTAATTGTATAATTTATTTTATTGCATATTATTATTGTTGATTTTTTTATATTTATATTTTAGTATGGAGGCCACATTTTGATGAATTATATTAATGATATGACATTCAATCATTATTTTGACTGATATCTATTTGATTTGTTAGAAACGATATTGTCACATGATCCTTGTTGGTTGAAAAAAAATATTTCAATTGAATTTAATTTATCACTTTTGTGATTAAATTGAAGCAATGATAGCTGAGCGGTTGTAGCTATGGACTATGGTGCCGGAGTCCATGGTTCGAATCCTACCACCAGCTTGAGCTTTACCGCATGGTTGAAAGGGCATTTTGCGAATGCTCGCCTGGCTATCTACCACCCTCAAGTACAAAATCTGTCGCCAAGCACCTAACAATTTGTTCCGGCAGCAGACCTTGAGGGCCAGTAAAATAACAGGTAGATGCGACTAAACAACTATGTCTCAGGTTGACGGGCGCAGTGCTATTCGTCAATTTTGACGAAATGCCACTGTTATATGCAGTGGTTACATCAGGTGAGCCTCATACTTGTACCGTCTAAATAACATAAAAAAATGTCGTTAATTTTCTTTACTGACATGTGAATTTCCTGTATTTTACTGCTTACTGTTTTATATCTTTCTTTACTGACTTTGTAGGAATAATTTTAGTCCAGAATTAAAACTTTATTCTTCGGCATTGTGAGCAACTAAACGGGTTGATATGAATTAAATGAGCTATGCTAATTCCGTTTGATCAATTCGTCGTCGGATGAGAAAGCAACGCACGAATGCACCCAGAACAAATGTGGCAGAATACTGGATTGTTCCAGGAAAGTGAGTTTCCGTGGCAGCGTCCATCGTTCCACGAGTTATTCAATGTGTATCGGATGACAACGGTTTTTGCACAACTAGGTCTTGGTCTGTCGTGGTTATCGGCACGTCCAGTAAATTAACCAAGTTTCTAATTGCAGTTTAACACTGGTTGTTGGTTTTTAACCGTCGGTATCTGTTGTTTTCGTTACGTTTCATCAATGAAGTGTAACCGAGAGTGATTCACGGTGCCGCACGTTGTGTTTGTTAGTAGTAATGATAACAGCATTTATTATCTGATAAGAATACAACGTGCAATAGTCTTTTAATGAAATAATGGCAGAGAACAACAACCACAGACCAATAATCTCGTATCCATACTTACAGATTAGTAACGGTTAAGGCACTCACAAAACAGAAATTTCAATATGTATAAATAAGTTAAGACCTTGAACATAATAGAACAACTATGAGTAAAAACATTAGCCGTTCGGTTCGGCACAAAACATAACCTCAAAGACTACAAACTAGCAGTAGAATAATATATATAAATATAGTAATCTAGCTGAATTACCTACATGAAATTTCAAAGAATTCTTTTATAGACAGTATTTCAAAAAGATGTCGTTAAAAATCAAGGTTTTTAAAACTTACCTGTTATAGCCAGCAGAACCGCCAAAGCCGCCACACCTGTCGCTCCCACCCGCACGCACCTCATCTTGTCTCTTTTCAACACGCTATGCGTTGCGTCCTCATAAACAATGAAAAAAAAAACAAAAGGAATATCTCCGCAAATTCGTCCTCGGATTTAAACAATTTCACTCGCGTTTTTGTTACACCTTTCCGTACTATATCTTTCGATCAAGATAATGTAGAGACCACAAATTGCACAAGAAAATGTTATTAAAGTTGGGTAAAAAGTTTGAAAACAATTTTTTTTAATCGAGCACTAGAGTCCATTCTGATGTTTGAATACGATATGAGAAGATTTCTACGCGTAGAGATGAGAAACTTGTTTCGTGAGTTATTCAAGAGGAGGTAGGCGAGCGGCGTGCGTCCGTCCCCTACGAGCACTCGGCAATACTGTCGCGCGGCGGAGGCGCCACGCAGCGCTGACGGCTAAAGTGGAAAACCCGTAGCGTTGCAGATTGCAGAAGGCAAGGTAGCGTGCAATGCAAGGCAAGTATCGAGACTAGTTGCGCATACTTCACTAGGTTTGTTTATTAGGTTATTAGCCTAGCATAGCAATGCACTCTGTGGTCTATGTCAATGCTACTGAGTATACGATAGGGATTTTGCATTATCTAATGGTACTCATTAAATGATGCATAGAATTAGGTAATGATATGAAGCATTTGCAATACGAATAAATTGATATGAATACATATAATATATGTTACAATGTCTAGTTCGATTAATTTCACAACTGGATAGAGGTATACAATCATTAAAAATAATAGAAGTGCATTCAGACGTTTAAAAGACAACTTTTTCCGGCGATGTTGCACTTGCATTGAGCAACAGGGGGCCATTTTGAAAATTTCTTGTAATTAAACAAACTTGTAATTGGTTTTACTTTGCTTGCAATAATCATCGTCTAAATTAAAATTTTGCACTTACCACATTTAGATTTCAATTTTTTGATTGAAGCCTTATGAATAATAAAATGAAATTTTCAAGGTAGCTGATAGATAGAGCAAGTTTTTAAACGCCAAAGGGCATTATGTGATTTAATTTTTTTAAGTGCCCTTGAAGTTTTGTACATACTGGGTAATTTTATCTTTCTTGGCATTTAATTTTTTTTTATTCCATTCAAAGATCTAACGATAGCAAATGTTACCATACTGAATTGGCCTATCTATAAGCTTAGCACACAAAGAAACATCAAGCATCTACCGCAATAATTCACGTCACCATAAATAAAAATCTCATCGTACTCGGCGATAGGTGAAAATTTAAAAAAAGTCTTAATTCGGAAAATACGAAAAATCACCGAACATACATGTTATTTCCATTACATTTTTTTTTCATTTGTTTAGACCTCTTTTTATTAATTTATTTTAGTCACTAATCAAAGCCGGCTACGTGGCATATAGTAGTCAACTATAAGCTGAACTTCTATACCTCTAGTACAGATAGAGATTTTGTACCTCTAGCACAGATAGAGATTCTGTATCTCTGGTACAGATAGAGATTCGTTACCTCTGATACAGTTATTCAGTCAAAGTGGAAAAAAAATCCTTCATAAATCAAATCCATATTAAAACTTCCACACACAGTCGGAATTTCGCACCGAGCAAAAATGTTTGCAGTTATTTGATTATTAACTTGACAATTTGCTGTTTTTTAGTACAAGTACCATTACAACTACTAATTTAGCTTGTATGTTTCAGAAGGAAACCGGGATTCCGGGATGTAGTAAATATTAAAATGTATTATTGTTAAACAGAATGAAATTACATTTTGTTGCTGGCGTGTGATGAACCATTATGATATTTTTCAATATTTAGGAGATAAAGCATTATCTTTCTATCATCTCCAATAAAGAAAAATCCGTAAGTACTTTAAATAAGCTTATATAATTATTTTTTTATTTTTATAAGTTTAGTTTTTTGTACGAGAGTAACATTTTTATCTCAAGCAGTTAATACAAATCTCATTCTAATTAGAGTCCAGTAACCAGAGTGGAAACAAGTTCTTTCGTTACATATATATGATAGGTTTTTTATCTGTCTGTCTGCTTGTCCGTGTGTCACGAATGTCTAGGTCATAAATGTAATGAATTACAAACTTGCAATTTAGTGGTTTTGTGTACAATATTACAATCAAAACAAATGTTGAATCAGAAACTCAGAAATATGAGGGGTATATGAGATGGCAAGAGATTTTTATTTTGAGATCCTTGTCCGTTTTGTTCTTTGACTACTTATAACTCATTGAGAAGGGTGCCACGCCACTACAACTACATTTTTTAAGTATTGTGCCATATTTATTAATTATATTGGTAGTGGTTTCATATTTGACCCGTTTGGTGTAGAGACGTTGGGTCCGTGGGCAGCTCATCGTATTTTCCAAAACTTATCAGAGCGCTTGGTTGATGCGACCCATGATCAAAATGCTGGCACCTATTTGGCTCAACGAATTAGCATTGCAATTCAACGGGGCAATGCTGCCAGCATGCTGAGCACGCTGCCAACTGGTAGTGGGCTGGAGCATTTGGACTGCCTGAGAGTCTGAAATTACTTGTAGATTTTCTAAAAGCTTTTATTGATGTAGCTGTAGTGTTGTATATAGTAGTATTATGTTAATAAAGGCACAACGCAGGAAAAAAATATAGGTATTGGTTATGTACTTAATCTTAGCAAAATTAAGAAATAAGAGCCATGAATGGTATCGGTAATTTGACTTTTTAGCATCACGGTGTACAAGCATAGTTACGGCCCATCTATAACTATACGTGTACCGTGCCGTTATGCTTACGGGGTCTACCTCAAAAAAAAACTTATAATGTTGTTACTTTTATTCTCGGACAAGATCTTGTCCAAAGACTCCCAAAAAAACTGTGTACAATATTGCCATTGGACGTGGAAAAGGTTACGCTTATGATTGACCAATCCGTCTATGCAAATCTTATGAATAACAGAGCATGGCGGAATTTTGATTTGATCGCTGAAATATCGGCACCTGATACTGAAATCTACATGAATAATTTATAACCAGACTTGAGCTACCTACTTTATTATACTATCAGTTTTTATACTAAGAGCTTATTAGAATGTTACTCATTCTATTAGATTAACTTTAATTCTTTGATAAAAACATTATTATAATATGATATATACCTACATTTTAATGTTTTTAAGAAATAGTTTAAAACTAGGAGTAGTTTAGGAGTATGATTATTGACATAATTATTGCCTTTATTATAAATTCAAGGTGTTAGCAATTTTCTTCCAATTCATATTTATCTCATCTTTCCGGTCTCCTTAGGTTCGGCTATTACGACTGCTGTTGCCGACCGACCTCTTTAGGTACTGGCTGTTTTTCTACCTCTTTAGATACTGGCTGTTTTTTTATAATTTGATCTTAGAAAATAACTAATTTGTGTAGTATGTCATAGTGTTTTATTTGAGTAATGATGCAAAAAAGTATTTTTCATAAAATATATGTATTTGTGCTTTTTCCTTTAGTTTTCATTTATAGATCTGTTTTCGGCATTGGTTTCAACTGCAAAGATTATAGAAACGCATAAAGCGCTGTAACACCATACTTAGCGTCCCAGGCGCATTATTTTCTATTTATTCGCTTGTAAGATAATCCAATGGTGGTATCCTAACAGGAATTAAAGTAGATTAAAAATTTAATCTTATAAGAACGTTTCTTAAAATGGTATTAAAGTAGTTAGTTTACAAAGGATACAACCAAGCAGGTCTTGTTCAGTTAAAGACTGTATAATGAACGCTCATTGGTCACCTGTCGCATCATATTCGTAGAGTACTATTGACCAATCAGCGCACAGTATTTAACCTGTGAATTAATGAAGACTGACAAACGTTTCAGAAACTTGGGGTTTGTGCTCGAAATAAATAAATAAAGAGTTGTAAGATTCCACCCGGAACAACAAACGAATAAACAAAAAAGTGACCAATAAAGACGTGGTAATGAAATATACCTACCTGATTTTTAAGTTAGAACGAATGAAAAGTTACGACGACACCTTTTATATAAAAAACAGTTATATTTAGTTTCAGCTTATATAAAAGCACTCTGCTATAATTTTTAAGATATACTTCCCGTCTTTAAAGTCTTATCACGCTTTCACACGGCCTGCTTCAAGGAAGCACCGTCATAGATAAATTGATGGAGATTACGCGTGTACTTAACTGGATGACAATGGTTGAATGAAATAGTAAGCTTACATCAGTTCTGATTGGTCAAGATAAATCTAAAAGCAAATGAATTCAATCAAACCACTTTTTGTATTTTTAAACATGAACTCGTAAAAAGGATTGTTCAAGAATCTATCAAATCATATAATCTCGGGAAAGGTATTTCCGAAGCTACAACAACTGTTGTCAAAAACGACAAGTTTGGTTTACTAATTTCTCTACGAAATGTAAACAAATAAACATTTTTATTGTATTTGTAGTAGTATTATGAACATCAGCTGTTTTTTATTCGCGGTCTTAGAGCTTTTCGTAAAGTATCATATTCAATTCCTATTCCTACAAACCCAATACCCTATTTTAAAACTCTTGATATAGCCGAATGTTTTGTTAACGATAGACAAAAAAATGCATAAATAGTTTACACAGGTTAAATTATTTCAGCATTTTTAATACCTATTATTTCTCCAAATATATTTTTGTAATATATCGTCAAAAAGTTAATAGTAATTCATTTCAAAAATTCACCTTTTTTATTGCTGCTTAATTCAAATAACACCGTGTCTAATTGTACTATTGTTTTACTGTTAGAATACTAGTACTCCGTCAATAACCTTAGAATATAAGTTAATTAATATAAAATCTTAGTTTTGAAATAAAAGTAAAAAATATGTATAGTCATATTTTGGCACTAAGATGTTTACGAATGGAGTATATATCGGATGTATTTCATTCGAAAACATCTCTATCAAGAGTTTTAATACAAAAAACACTTTTTTCGTCGTTAAAGGGTAAAACCAGAACGTGGCCAAAAGCATCTGCAATTACCAAGACGCCTGCCAAAAGCAAGCAAGCGTGATTAAACTAAAACGTACCTATTAATTTGCTAACTTCTTTATTCAAATAATAAGTATTACGCATTTACTAACACACACAGTTAATAAGATAATTCTTAAAATAAATTGCCTAAATACTAAACAGTATTGAGTTCATTTGGTTTTAATTAGGGGTATATAATAGTAACGATTACAAGCGCGTAGACAATGTGGATGATTCAATGAAATATCATTACCCTGTATTCACCAGTTCATTAATAACAGAAAGCAAGTAATCATAGCAGATATCTATCAATTATATCATGCTTTTGTAGCAGACCAAATTATAGAGGCTTTATCAATTTATTTCTGACAACGAACTCGGTGAAAGTTAGTGAAGCAATACCAATTAATTGTATTTTCTTTGAGTAAAGTTACTACTAAAACCTATAAAGTGATATGCTACAATAGTATATCACTTTATAGGTGTAAGACAGCTCTGCTTACCACTTCGGGGAATACTGGGACGATATGTGATGTTTTTGTCAGCTTACTGATATAAGGTATAAATAAATCATTAATGTTGAGGTCGCGTGGGGTGCCGGGCTACAATGTCACTCCCCCATCTCTACCCGTGGGCGTCGTAAGAAGCGACTAAGGGTAACACACCAGAAGGTGGGTAGCAGCACTTTCTGAGAAACTGATATCTCACATTGCGATCCCCAAGCCGCCTGCTGAGCCTGGGGATTATGGCAAACCTCCCCATATTGGGGGAGGCTGTGTTCAGCAGTGGACCATCCCGCTGGTACAGTACAGTATATAGAGGCCAGAGAAGTAGGGGACGCTCGCCAACACGATGGACAGATGCGACTCAGGGTGCAACACAATCAACCCTTCAGGCCGCCATTCAGATGGCGCAAGACAGGTTAGCAGTGATGGCGAGGACGTTTTAGCACTCAACCACGGACCCGCTACGGTTGTCCGTTGCCGGACCCCTCCTGGGGTGCTACCCCTCATGACGCACCAGAAAGAACACATGGCATGTTGCTACCACCCGGGGACCAAGCCCGCAAATGGGCGTCAGACGACCCCGCTTCCGACGCCCAAGGTCCCCCTGTGACGGGTGAGATGAGTAGCCCCGTCGCCCCCTACTTCGGCCGCAGAAGATAGGGAGAGCGGCGCCTCGCTATAACGACACTCCTCCTCCCCTGTGACTCCTCCGCGTCCGCAATCCAACGGTGGCGGCCCCGCCGTGGCCACGGAAGGTAGGGAGAGCGGCGTACCGTAATACTGGCACTCCTCTCCCGCCGTGGCCCCTCACCGTCAGCTGTGGTTTCGCCCATACAACACCACAGCCCGCCTCAGATGCGGTGCTGCCCATACAGAACCGCAGCCTACTCTTTGCCGCTCCATTCTGGACTTAGAGGAAAAGCCTGGGCTTTGCCAAGCCGGTACGGCCTCTGGTTCCTCTTCGCTTCACCGTAGGTGACGAAGCCCCGGCTACTGAGCCCCACCGCCACGACAAGGCGTGAACTTTCGGGGGGAAGAAACAATATCTATTTCAATTTGGTTCAGCCTTGTTTAACATATGTTTTAATTGTTTCAACATTGTTGTTAAGCCTAAATACATTAAGCTATGTCTATGTCTAAATAAATAGGAAATTCGGAAGGCACGATTAAAGTTGAAACCATCCTTGAAATTTAGAAGAGAATTAACCAATACCAGCGTATCAAATAATTTAACGTTCCCTACATGAGTCCCCACATTTATTGAATTAATCTACCATTCGGTAGACAAATTAATAAAGAGCTTATAATGGTCGAAAGCGATTTTATGTTTCTAATGATAAAACTTATAGAAGTTTTGTCATTAGAAACATAAAATCGATATAATAATCGATATAGTTCAGAAACATCCTTCAAGAATAGAAGCAGAAAAACCAGCCAAGTGAGAGTTTGGTTCACGTACCCAGGGCTCCGTACCAATACAGAAGGTCATATATTATATTGTATATATTTTTAATACTCGAAATTTTTGCGGGAGTCCGACCTGCAGATAACGGCTATGATTACTTGTTATTTAATATACAGTACACATATTGGTCTATTTTAATGATGAGCTTGACCTTTGTGTGTATTACTTATCGTATTTGCGATAAAGCAAATAAAAAGTTACATAAAACGCGTTTTTTATGGGAATTCTCTTTTCGTTTTAATTGTTTGTTTGTTCTTTTTGTATTTGTTATAATAGACAATCTGCCATACCAACACAGATTACGTGAAAATTTCAACCAGCTATTTTTTATGCTCCATCGTGATGGCTCTTTAACGAGGCCCACCTTTGTTAAGCGGTAACCTTGTCACAAGTGGCGAACTGCATTACGCCCATCACCATTTGAAGCAGTGATGACTCAGTGGCATTGGCTAAGGACTGCCGTGCAGCAGGTCCATGGTTCGAATCCCGCCGCGGGCTTGAGCTTCACCGCATGGTGGAAGGGCATTTTTCGAATGCCCGCCAGGCTAGCGACCACCCTCAAGTGGAAAATCTGTCGCCAAGCACCTAACAGTGTGTTCCGGCAGCAGTACCTGAGAGCCAGTAAAATTATAGGCACATGAGACCTAACAACTGTACGTCTCAGTGTGACGGGCACAGTGCAATTCGTCGTTGACGAAATGCGTCTGTTATGGGCAGAGGTTAGTCCACTTAACATCAGGTGGGCCTCGGGCTTGTTACAATAATATAAACCCTGAGACATAAAGACAAAAGATGTTAAGTCTCATCTGCCTGATGTAATTACACTGGCACCCATACCCTTCAAACACTAATTCGAATATTACTGCTTGGCGGTAGCAATAGTTACGGTGGCAGTAAATCGTAAGTACCGTACGAATTAACGCGACGACGGACAGCGGTGGTTTTATAGAATAAATCACTAACAATTGTGAGAAGCCCTTGCTCTACCTTTTGACATGCTGTTCGATAATTTGATGGATTTAGTGTTCCGTACATTAAAAAGCACGACGAAGCCTTATAATGAGACCTCACTGATTGTCTGTCTGTCATTCGGACCGTCCAATGTTACGGGTCTCTAGCTCGTGTGTCATAAATCTATTTTTTTGTATAGAAGGATGATCCAAATAATAATTTACAAGAAATTCAATAAAACAATTTTGCAATTCAACAGGGCAATGAGGCCAGCATGCTGGGCACGCTGCCAATGGTACTAGGATGGAGCGTTTCGACTGACTGTGACTCTCCAATAACTTGTTTTTTTTTTTTAACCGGCGGTATGCCTTTATTAACAAAATACTACGAACTATATACAACACTTCAGCTACTACAATAAAAGCTGCCTATGAGTCCAAATGCTCTAGCCCACTACCAGTTGGCAGCGTGCCCAGCATACTGGCAGCATTGCCCCGTTGAATTGCAATGCTTATTCTATAATAATAACTTGTTGGTTACTAAAGGCTTTTGTTGCAGTAGCTGTAGTGGTGTAATAGTTTGAATTTTGATAATAAAGGCATGCCGCCGGCTTACAAAACGAAACTTTTTTTTAGTAGTTATTGATTCGTTATTCATAAGTGTATAATTAGTAGAAATTCTATTATGTCCGCTGCAACTGATTATCAAAGCTTACAAATTAAATTAAATAACATTATGAACGAAATAGCAAGGTGGTTCAAGGCTAATGGTATGAAATTAAATGTCGACAAAACCAATATAATTCACTTCAGACTCGGGGTAGAAAAGACTAGTCCGCTAAATATAAGCTGTGATGGATTAAATGTTCCCCAAGTAGAACATGTGAAATATCTTGGATTTGTTTTGGACGAAAAACTAACATGGGGCCCGCACATTGAGCTGACCTGCAATCGCTTATCTTCTGCGTGTTTTGCACTTTCGCGCCTGTCAGACATTCTTCACTGTGATAACGTCAAAAAAGCATATTTTGGATACTTCCATTCCATTATGCTATATGGCATTGAGTTTTGGGGACTGTCAGCTGAGTGGGAAAGAATATTTAAAGCACAAAAACGCGCCGTTCGCATTTTGTGTCGGGTGGAATGGGATCATCCTGCGAAAGAATTGTTTAAGGAACTTAAAATCTTGACATTACCTTGCCAGTTTATACTGCAAGTGGCATCTTTCGTCAGAAAAAACCCTGAACTGTTCCCGACGTGGGCTGATTTCCATAACTACCCGACTAGACATCGGCACCGTCTCAGGCTCCCAAGCGTCCGCCTCACCAAATCGAAGAAGGTGGTTGACTTCGTGGGTGTTAAGGTTTATAACACAATACCTAAGAACATCATTGATGCGCCAAGCATGAGCTCGTTTATTGGCAGGCTGAAGCTGCTGCTGCTTGCTAAAGCCTACTACACATTAGATGAGTTCCTGACAGATAAAACGATAACTGCTGATCCACATTCCATCAGTAAATAAAACAAATTGTATTGTTAATTTTTAATTTAATTGCTATACTGTGTATAGAGTATTAATTGTATTTAGATTACTTTTTGAAATGTTCTATAACATTTTTTGAATATGACTTGTAAACAATTTTCTTTTACCAATAAATGATTGATTGATTGATTGATTGATTGATTGATTAGGTTGGTGTAATATTTGTCAGTGGCGTTACAATAAGTACATAAAAAAATTGACCAAAATATAAACAATTTCGCATCTTCGCATCGTTTATTAGTCATTGGGTAAAGTAAATTCTTTTTTAATAAAATGGGATGTCACTTATGTTTTCAATCAAAGTTTTCAACTACGAATTTATAATCATATTTTTGCTATCTTAAATAGATATCCAATCAAGAATCTCAAATTTCGATATAAAGTACACCATATTATCTATATAACTAAATAAACTTAGAAGAAAGACTAGAAATACTGTAAATGCTAGTTCATAACGTAGTTTCGATTGTAACTTTGTAATTTTTCCATAACGCCGGTGATCAACAAAAACGTGATAGTCATTGGTTTTTTTTTCACTTTGTTCTATTTTGTAAAAGTTGTTTAAATGCTGTAGTTAACGGAAACATTTATTTTTTTCACAAGCTACAGTTTAGCCCTAAAATAGTAAATAATAATACAAGTAATGTGAAATCCTAAAATAGCGAGATCCGACACGCACTAAGCCAGTTTTTTTTTACAAGTACATAAAACATGTAAAAGTAGATATTATGCTAGTATGCGTATCAAAACAGAACTCTATTAAAATAATGAAAAAACTAAACTTCAATCAGACGATGTCACATCAATGTGTTTTTTTTTAATTTTACTCGATTATGTTTGAAAAGCCTGCAGACAGAACGATATGTATTAATTGAAAGGGGATCATGACCAACCCTTGTTTTGACTGTGCAAATAGCAGAACTCAAATATATAAACAGTAAATCATTTTGCTGCAGTCCAATATTCAGTTAACACCGATAACTAAATACCAACGTTTAAAGAAATTTCCGTCATATAGAACTGCGAAAGATAAAATAATTTCAAACATTTGTAGTAATTGAAGATTTTAAGACACTAGCCAAACATAGGAATTGTCGCATAACTTTTTGGTATGTATGTAGTGTTTGACGCAAAACGGTTCTTGAAATGAAGAAGAAAAAAATCAATCAATCAAAATGATATGACGACTGAGGCTAATCCTATTGTTGCCTATATAATGTAGTCGTATTGTAACTCTTTGAATACTATGGCTTCACTGAATAAGTGTTAATCTAAGTTATAGTTTGAAATGGCATACGATTCGGTACACATTTTGTATTATCATTTATTATCATATTGTTTTACTGATTTATTCAAATACTTTTTGTATTGGACAAAAACGTAGATCATTGATCACCATTCAATATTTTGTTTTGTAAAATACTTATACCCACTTTAAATTTATCTGAAATATTTTGCGTTATATCTCAAAAAGTCTACGAAAGTAGCTTGTGTCTTAAGAAAAAAGTGACGTATAACATCAAAATACTACTATAGAAATTCTAGAAACCGGTTCTAGAAAAATAATGGGCCAAAATCACTAGAAATTTGCAAATACAGGTTGCTTGCCATATGTAAAAAACAGTTTTATATGACTTACTCGCAAACTATTAGTCAAATCTCAAAAGACGTAGAAAAAGAAGAAGATTATTATTTGTTGCTCTTTGGTATAGGAATCCAGTGCATTTAGTTTTCTAAAATCGTGACTTAGAATTGTTGAGTTTCCTATGTCCGACCTCTTGTGTGGAGACAAACCACTGTGTGATGATGCAGTAAGATTTGAAGCTTAATTTCAGAAACAGTAAAGTTGACTTACTGTTGTCCTTATTTATCGAGCAAACAGAATTAAAATACTCCCCGCATATCGATATGAAAGCGCTCTATTAAGCTACCTATACTCAAATGTTATACGATATATATACTTTCAATAAAGCAAAAAGCTCATACCTTTCAGTTGTATTGTTGTATGTATTTGAACTTTATATAGTAGGTATATCATGTTTGACTTTCGATGTTGAACGGTAATATAAAGTACACTTAATCAAAAAGAATATTTAATGTTTATTGTGTTCCACGTTCGAAGGAGGTTGTTTAATGTTTCTAACTAAGAATTAACTTTATTATTATAAATATGCAAATGTATGTGTGAGTGATATTAATAAAGGAAAATTATTCAGTACAGGATATTTCGTTATCGACTGTATGGATTTTGTTGAAAGGTATTTATTAGGTTTAGTAAAATTAGACTTTCTAGGGCCTAGATTATATTTACAGATGTGTATGTATTTACATATTATAATCTAATATACAAAATTCTCGAGTCACAGTGTTTGTAACATAATTCCACCGAAACGGCTTGACCGTTTGCTATGAAATTGTCTGAAATTCAGTAGGTCTGAGAAGAGGACGTAAACAATTTTTCATATATTATCAACAACTTTTTAAATTTTTATTTGCGCCTACCGGTGTCACTTCTCACCTCCTTTTTAACAGAATCGAGAAGGGATGAGAACGAATTCCGACTCCTTTCTTTCTCACACAATTAAAGATGGACTCACCAAAAATATCGTACACCCCGTTGCACTAAGAGACTGATAATTATAATTATCATTTATTTTAATTGCTATAGTTTGTGATAGAGATGTAATTTGATTTTTTTAGTTAAAGTAATGAATATTTCTATATAATTGTATCAATATCGTTATTGTATGCAAACGGAATGGATGCATATAAGCTAAACACTTTTATTTTTTTACGGATATTACCAGTATTCCGTTACTAAAAATAATAATTAAGCTAACTGGGAGTTAATTTTACACAAAAAATATCGGATTGTAAACGCGATAGTCATTAGTTAAGTGCACCCCGTGGTTTTTTAAAGTCATGTAGTGATGAGACGAAATAGCGAAGCATTGGTGGATAAGTGGCATTGGCATGGACTGCCGCGCAGCAGGTCCATGGTTAGAATCCCACCACGGGCTTGACCTTCACCGCATGGTGGAATAGCATTTTGCGAATGCCCGCCTGGCTAGCGACCACCCTCAAGTAGAAAATCTGTTGCCAAGCGAGTAACGGCGTGTTCCGGCAGCTATCCTAGAGAGCCAGTAATTCTAGCCTAAATTTATCTATTTTAAGACATCCATGAGAACATGGTTAAGAAATAAGTAGGTAGGTAAAGGTAGGTACAATATTCGTCGTCATAGCAAAGAAAAATAAAAACAAATTAATATATAGACATGACGTTTATTTGTGAGCTATAAACGTCATGTTAACGTATTCTTATATTTGTATTTGTACACACAGATACATATATAAGAATATAACTACTAAACCGCTCTTATGTGTTCTAATAAAGTTATTCAACCTAAGAATGGCAATATTTTAGGGTAATTAATATTCGCTAAGTACATACTGCGCCCACTTAAATTTCCTGACAAAAATTTGTAAACTAAGGTTAAAAAAAAAAGTGTAAACACTTTACATATATGTTTACGAAGAACATAAGATTATTTTACCTACAAACTTTATATCGCCAACGAAACAAATATTTAGAAAAAAATCACCAAAAAATATATTTAACCTATGTTCACCCCTTACATGAAATAACACGGAAAAACCTGACCCTTAAAATAGTGCAAAGCATATCACCACAATCGTACAACACAATAATTCAAAACTTTCGTTTTCGTTCTGAAACCAGCGTGAACCAGCTTTATCCGGATATTTTGCAACCAAACTCGACGATGGGTAGGTAGAGTACACCTGACAACACCGCGGAGCGGTCTCTATGACAGTTTCGGCGACAACGAGGGTTCCGACGACCCCGCAACGTGGTGCTACTATGAAAACATCAATCACAAATTATAAAATAACTTACTTTTTATACTGGTTACCGTTAATAAGTACGGAGAACCGTACTAAAGTCCGGCCGCTGAGAGAATGCGTTTGACAGTTCGTTTTGTGAATATTTTTCCCCAGTTCAAAGTAACATAATAGTCTGACTGCATAATATTGTATTAATCAGACATTTAAGTATCTGAAAATAGGGTATATTTTATATTTTACTCCATTTAAAAGCCACGATACAAATACGAACTGTCAAACGCATTCTCTCGGCGGCCGGATTTTAATACTACACGTGCCCTAAGTTTTTTTTTACCAGTAGATGAGTTGTAAACTCCCCAGATTTACTAGACAAATGCAAGGTAATTTCCGTAGTCGCTACCAGTCTTGCACTTCCAAGCGTCCGGTAAATACGTTGTCGCTAATCATGTTTTTAGAAAAAAGTTGTGCACAATATGTCTTCCTGTGTTTTAGACACTGCACTAATTGTACAGGCACTGTGAGAGATAAAAAAATGTTTCAATTCACGCGCAAGTATTGCTATTATTATTGAAATAGAAAATATCATAACTTTGTTTTATCTTAGGCGACTAATGTCATAATGAAATGGATGAGCGAGATGTGTGGATCGTTTTATATGAGAGAGAAAGAGATCGCAGCGTAATGGTGATCGGAACTATTCGGAACGTCTCGTGGCGGTGCGGTTGTAAAACAAATTGCTTCTTTATCCCTTTCTAACAACATATATGGCGCTTAATATTTGAATATTCTTTCTTTGTTATAACAAACTGCATATACATGTGTATAGGTATATAGATAGGTAATTTCTAGTTAGGTTTTAGAGCAGTGGTATTCGGATATAACTACTATCTATGTATTTCATCTCTCTGTGTGTGCCTCTCAGTTTTATTCCTTATCATTATCAAGCATGAACTGCTTGATAGCAAAACTCTTGCGTGGGTATGTGTTTTTTTTTTAATGATTTGAACACATACGGTACTTTACTATATGTGATCAAAGGTTCAAAGAGATAAAAATAAATGCTGTACCTACTGATCCATCCATGTGAGTGTAATTATTTTTGTAAGTCATAATTTGCCGTCATTAGGAAAAAAGTAGCGTCATTGATGAGGAGGGTACGGGGGAGTAACAACTCTATCCTGAAGGTGGTAGCAGAAGACATGGGGGCGCCTATACTGAAGCATTTCGTGCAAAAAATGATTGCGCACGAGATGCCTTGTAAGTATATGACCTTTTAATATGTATTATTGTATGAAATTTTATCTTAAAATATATAATTAAGTAACTACTAGTATATTTTCCAAACTAACAAAATGGATCTATGTTGTCCGATAATAAAAAACTTTTAATTTGAATAATTTAAAACTGGGAAGACAATGATATCATTATTTTTATTTTTTTTGCTAGTATTTTGGGCACGCTGCTAACTGGTAGTGGGCTGGAGCATTTGGACTGCCTGTGAGTCTGGAATGACTTATAGGTTGTCTAAATGCTTTTATTGTAGTAGCTGTAGTGTTGAATATAGCTCGTAGTATTTGTTAATATGGGCAAACCAGCGCGCCGGTAAAAAAAAAAGTGATGAGTTAATCAAGGCGCCTGATGGCAAGCGTTACGCTTGTCCATTACAGTAACAGTTTACCATCCTCGTTCTACATGAAACTGCACTGCGCTGGTTGCTCCGGGACGTTAGTTCTTTGTGATATTGTGACGTTACAAGCTCGAGGACCACCTGATGTTAAGCAGACTAACCTATGCCTATAACAGATGCATTTCATCGCAAGTAACGAATTGCACTGCTTCCGTCACTTTGAGACGTAGTTGTTACGTGTCATGTGCCTGTAATTTGACTGGCTTTTAAGGACTGCTGCCGGAAGACACCGTTAGGTGCTTTGCGACAGATTTACTACTTGAGGGTGGTAGCTAGCCAGGCGGGCAATCGCGTAATGCCCTTACACCATGCGGTGAAGCTCAAGCCGGCAGTGGGGATCGAACCAGGGACTTGCGGCACGGCAGTCCATACCTTACCGCTCAACCATCATTGCTTCAAATCTATCTTACCACCTTATAAAACAGGATATATATGAAACCAATCAGTAACCTATGCACAGTTATTTATGTACACCCAGAAAAAAAACAGTTTTATCGTAGCTGAAGACATTAGGTTCCAGTCAATAGCAATAGTTGGTGTGAAGACGTGACCCAGTTCACTTTCAACAATTCAATAAGAGTTCAAAAAGATGTTAAAGCAATTTAGGTTTGAGTATTTGCGTTGAGATAAGCGGCTTTACGGGCTTTGTCCTTTTAAAAGACTGTACACAATAGCTGCTATTTCAATTGCTTCAACAATACAATAATCTATTTATGAACTGTTCGCAGATCTTAACACAAATGTCATAATAGTAAAGTCAAAAGGTCTCATATGTATTGAATACTAGATAGTACATTGAATACAATACTTTGGTAGATCTTTCAGTCTAATTTTTATTTCTTCTTTTATGATTGATTAGCCTTTGACTACTAACTCACTTGATGTTAAGTGATGATGTGATCGAAGATGTTTTTCAGGCTAACCTAGAATTACTGGCTCTCAAGAACAGCTACCGGAACACACCGTTACGTGCTTGGCGACAGATTTTCTACATGAGGGTGGTGGCTAGCCAGGCGGCCATTCGCAAAATGCCCTACCACCGTGCTATAACGACTGCCATCCTAAGACGACAACCGGGACCGACGGCTTGACGTGCCTTCCGAAGCACGCGATGCGCTTAGTAGTAATGTCACTACGGTCACCCATCCAACTCATGACCGCGGCGGACGTTGCTTAACTTTGCTGATCGGTTAAGAACAGCTAAGCAAACTTCGCTACGAGCGCTTAAAACAAATTTCATAATAGTAAACTCAAATACTCTATATTGTAATGAATACAAGACAGTACATTGAATACAATACCTAGGTAGGTCTTTGTGTCTAATAAAGCACAGACAGATGCAATACATGCCAACTCGACAATACTTCAGTCATCGTGGTGTGTGTGCGGACGTGTCCGAGTTCGCAGTAAAATTGCACGCACACACATTTAAATAATCACGTTTAGTGGAGGGGCGTGCATTTTTAGACATTTGAAGATTATTAGAGCGAAGTTTTAAAGCGCTCGTAGCGAAGTTTGCTTAGCTGTTCCTAACTGATCACCTAAGTGAAGCAACGTCAGGAGTTATATGGGTGACCGCTAGTGACATTACTACTGAGCGCTTCCGTGGTTCGGAGGGCACGTTAAGCCCTCGGTCCCGGTTGTTGTCTAAGGATAGCAGTCGTTATAGCATAGTGGTAGGGCATTTTGCGAATGCCCGCCTGGCTGGCTTCCACCCTCATGTAGAAAATCTGTCGCCAAGCACCTAACGGTGTTTTCCGGCAGCTGTTTTGAGAGCTAGTAATTATGGGTTAGCTTGAACAACATCTTCGACCACATCATCACTTACAATGAGGTGAGATAGTGGTCAAAGGTTAACAGGCAATAAAAAAAGAGGCATTATGATGATACTACGTTTGTAAGGAAACGCTACATACATTCTAGCAATAACAACCCTCGTGGTGTCAAAAATTTAAATATTACTTAACTGCTGCAATGAAATAAAGAGAAAAATAGTATATTTGATTGAAGGTTAACTGTAAGGTATTATTCTTAATTTTACATTTATATCATATCATAACTAATGTTAAGTTATATTTTAATTGAAAATAAATCAATTTGAAGTACTATATTATACTTATTATTCATTAGACAGGCCTGATGATATGTTTTGTGAATGTGATTCTGCGTTTCATAGTACCCCCTGCGTCTCAGCAGATTACCGCCGGTCCACTGGTTTCATCCCGAGCCACCGTTATCGTTAAGGCAACGTGAAATATTATAGCGAATTTCTAAATATAGCAATACGGAATCGCGATCATGCATGAAATTAAGGGATGACACGAGATTGGGAGAGTTAGTGTAAATATCGTGAGTGCTTTCCGATAACGGATACACAAGTAAGATACATATATAAGGTACGATATGCATACGATGACTCGTTCCAATTAATGTAATCAACAAATTTTACCACACTTTATATTTGATAGGATTACATTATATTTGAAGCGCTCAACGTAGTTGCCTTAGTCGTACCGATCAATAATAGGTGCAGCAACATCCACTGCGGTCATTACTTGGACTGGTGATTGCTAGTTGCACTTCCGTGCTTCGGAGATCACGTTTACCGGTCGATCTCGCTGGTCGTCTTAAAATGGAAGTCGTTAGAGCATGGTGATAAGGCATTTGACGAATGCCCGCCTGGGTAGCTACCTCCTTAAGTAGAAAATCTATGGTCAAGCACCTAACGATTTCTCCCGGCAGCTGTTCTTGATAGCCTACTAGTACTAGGTTAGCTTGAATAATATCTTTTCGACCACTTTGTTTACCATCAGGTGAGATAGTGGTCAAAGACAAGCACTAAAAATTTAAATAAATCTATTTTCCTGACCTTGTAAAAAATCGCACAACTGACTTTTTATGGAAATAAATTACTAATAACGTAGGTATGTATTGTAATTTTGTTAATAAACATATAATTTTTCTGGTGATAGTATGAAGCAAACGAAGAGACTAGGAGGTCCTCTTCGTCGTGTCCTGATGTTCCCGAACTTGTAATAGGTGATATAGTCTGCTTCAATTTCTGACGATCCCCAGTCTGGTGTATCGCGACAGGTTTTTTTGTGTCCACCACTTTTGACACTTGGCTGGCCCATCTTGTTAGGCTGTGCCTTTGGTCTTCTTGTCTCCGTCCTTTCGATATTATAATAACCCAATAATATTATAAACGTGCACCGTAACTAAAAAGTTAAGCTCCTTAAGAAAAATGTTCGCTCCATCCCAATACGATGGTTAAAGAACTATAGGAAAGATTTGAGTCATGACGTCATGTCATGTTAGCTCAATTGGTTAGAGCATACCCCGGCTAAAGTGGTGGATAGAAGCTGGTTCGATTCCCGCACATGACAAATTTTTTTTCTATGGTAAATTTGTAATTTTGTAATGTAATCCGCATAGCAAACATAACAATATTAAAATTATAAGGTTGCGTCATCATTTACAAGTATAAAACCAATTGCAAAATTGGTCTTGTTTGTAGTACAACGTAAGTGGTACTATAGATGTCGCTCCATCCCAATACGATGGTTAAAGTACAAAAAGGTATGACGTCATGTCATGTCAGCTCAATTGGTTAGAGCATACCCCGGCTAAAGAGGTGGATGGACGAGGGTTCGAATCCCGCACATAACTTAATTTTTTTCTATCGTATATTTGTAATTTTGTAATGTAATCCGCATAGCAGGCGTTATTGCAAATTATAAGGTTGCGTCATCATTTTCTTTTTTTATGCCTGATAGTTTAGCCTTTGACCACTATCTCACCTGATGGTAAGTGATGATGTGGTCGAAGATGTTGTTCAGGCTAACCTAGAAGTACTGGCTCTCATGGACAGCTGCCGGAACACACTGTTAGGTGCTTCGCGACAGATTTTCTACTTAAGGGTGGTAGCTAGCCAGGCGGGCATTCGCAAAATGCCCTACCACCATGCTATAACGACTGCCATCCTAAGACGACAACCGGGACCGACGGTTTAACGTGCCCTCCGAAGCACGGAAACGCTCAGTAGTAATGTCACTAGCGGTCACCCATCCAAATCATTACCTTCAAATTTACAAGTATAAAACCAATTGCAAAATTGGTCTTGTTTGTAGTATAACGTAAGTGGTACTATAGATGTCGCTCCATCCCAATACGATGGTTAAAGAACGATAGGAAAGATTTGAGTTATGACGTCATGTCATGTTAGCTCAATTGGTTAGAACATACCCCGGCTAAAGGGGTGGACGGACGCGGGTTGGAATCCCGCACATGACTTAAATTTTTTTTATCGTATATTTGTAACATAAAAAGTAGTTATTGTGACATAACTGTAATAGTTAGACATATAGTACTGCGGATTTATTGTATTGATATCTTCTATAAAGTTGTAGTAGGTACATCACTTTGCTCTATTGTCAACTATTTCCGCAGCGTAAGTCCCCTGGTCAAATTACATGTTATCATAACTAGGTATATGTTGTTGTGTCTAGAGCGCCTTCTTTCTTATCTTTATCCCGAGTCTACTTTAAATTTTTAATTTATCAAAATTCGACTTTATTAACATGATTTCCTACTGAAATCTGCTACAAAAATTTTATTTTTTTTATATTTTTTGGCCAGTTTTTAGAAGAATGTACCTAATGTCTGTCCCAATCAAGCCAAAGACTTTTTAGGTTGCACTATATAACTAAATTTTATGTGCATAAAGTCGCACGCAGTAGCTTGTTAATCTATTACCAAGAGTTCCCAGTCTGAACAATGCACGATTAAGAGCACGCCATTAATTATCTAGGCGCCTACTCAACTACCTACTTCTGATCAGACAGCCAATTAAACGTACAAGAACATGCTGCTTTTGAATATAATTTTATCAGCCTAAGAAATGCCATCATATGAAATTTTATACTAAGTAAGTGAGTATTAAGTCATATCAATGACCTAATGTGTTCAATAAGTCATATCAATGACCTAATGTGTTCAATAAGTCATATCAATGACCTAATGTGTTCAATAGGTCATATTAATGACCTAATGTGTTCAATAATGTGGGGAATAAGTCGTATCAATTACCGGGAGTTGTCGCCGCGATTATTAGACGCGTGAACTCACCGATACAGATCATCGGATATGCCTGAAGCCTAGGTCAACAGTAGCGACCAATACCAAATATAAGAATAAAAATGACGTGTAGAAACAGCTAAATAAATACGTAAAAATTACAATATTAATACGTAAATATCCAAGGTGATTTTTTCAGGCTTTCACAGTATCCGAAATGATATATGGCATAGCAACATACCCCCAAAGGAGATTTTTAGCCAATTTTGATTAACGCTAAAACTGCATAATAAAATTTCAGAAAAAATACAAACTCGTTACTTTTACAAACAATGACACACCAATAAAAATTATATCAAAAAGGGACCACATTATTACATATTAGATTATTTGGCATATTTTTGTTATTCACACACACTGACTATCAATTTAACACTCTTGTATCATTTGACTCGACGTTTCTAGCCCACTAATTATAATCCACCAGCAACAAAACCTACTTTTAGTAATAAGTTAGTATTTAACAAAAATACACTGAGAAAAATGTCTTTGGAGCTTAAATCAAATTTGACCTTTTACCGTTGAATTGTAACTACGCAAGATGAATTCACAAATTTTAAAATGATTTTCACCACGCACAGCGAAATCAATAAAAATGAACTTTGTTTTATAATAAACACAACCGTCAAAAAACGCATTCCGTAAAGTATTTTCATAACTGAACGTTATACGATAATAATTGCAGTATTGACCATAAAATATACCTTACTTTTACGGCGGTTTATATACGGTGATTATCACTATACCGTACGACTTAATCAGCCTCATCGAAAAGTCAATATTTAAGAAAGACCACAAAATACACCTTAAATGAAGACGAAAAGAAACATTCGCCTTCACTGTACCTCGTTTAACGCCTTCTAGTTGGAAGGCGTTTTTATACGTATTTACGTTTGGTCGGTTACCATATAAATTGGCCGTCATTAGGGCGCTTTTGACTTTAGATTTTTCTCAGTGTAGGAACTGACCGTACCTAAAAGGCAGCATGGCCCTGTTATTGGGCAGCTATATCCTGTGTCATGGCAGTCTAGTTTATCTTATCCACAACATGGCTCGCATTACATTTGAGACAGTACCAAAGCAAACTCTAATAGTACTACCGAATTAGCAGCAGTAAGAGACAATGTCTTAACTACCCAAGTAATATCTCTTGGCTTGCAAAATTTGAGGTGAATGTCGGTTGAATAAATACTCATACAATTAAAGAACTGTGTAGGTACTAGACAGACCAAGGTCAGCAATAGAAACAATGTGTTGGTCTTAGATCTAATTTCTACAGCATGTCATCATTATCAGTTGCAAGACGTCCTCTGTTGCATATAAGCCTTCCCATTTGAACATCACATCACAATAAACGGTAGCCGGATTTCTATACAAAGTTATTGAAAAAATGCCAACAACCTCTAAGGGTTGACTTCTGCTAGTCCTAAAGAACCAGTGGCCGGCCCTTCAACTTAATTCAGATAATAAAAATACTTACTATATTAATTTTAATTTTTCACCTGCCAACAAACTAGATATATGTAAAAAAAAATTGTATACAAATAAAATAAAAAAATGGACTCACTTTAGTGTTAACAAACTTCCCTTCAGGAAGACTGATGTATTGGAGACAACGATTACTTAATAAACTGTATTAAACTGATAAGGAAATGGAAGATCTCAAAAGAGTACGGACCCAGAGTCTGTAGTGTAGAAATATAAATAATAAAAAAAAAAAGTCCTAAAAGCCATCCATCACTGCTTCATAGTTTATGTGTATTTAAAGGAATAAGCACGAAGACCACCAAAGATTAAAAATCTCTTGTGCCTGTAATTTATTATTTCATATCTTTTAATATTTAGCTCGATGTAAATATTCAAAACTATATTCAAAGGGAGAGCGGCGCGGTCTAGTGGTGCCGCGGCGGGCGCCCTTGGCTCGGAGTAGGCATTGTCTTTTACTACGAGACTCAAAACTTAAAAAAACTTAAACTAAAACTTACTACTACTAAAACTAGGACTAGCAGAAGTCAACCCTTGCATTTTCCAATAACCCTGTATATTCTCTTTGCATATCTCACTATGTTGTTAGTCTACAGCATATATAGAACCAAACACATCGCTTATTCAATATACATAAAAAGATACTGGTTTAAAGATATGTATTTTTTACCAATTAGCTTTTACAGATAAGTCTGGTCAACTAAAATTAACCTATACCGTCCCTATTATAGATTCTGGTCTGCTCGGGGCGTACTCATTCAGCCCTAGAGATTTGTTGTACCTAAAATGTTGAAAGTAATTATAACCCTGTTATTCAACTACCCACTGTTTTCCAAAATACTGCAATGAATATATTTTACAATAAAACAACAAGGACAAGGAGAAGATACCCTAAAATACAACAGTACACTATAGTGAAGTGTTTTATGTTAGGTTATAGGAAATCTGCCTATCCCTTTCAAAATACGTTACCAATACCACTATTTATATATATTTTAATTAAAAGACTTTGTAAATTTGCAACTTGTAGATACAATTGAAAACCGTCATAATAAGAGAAGTCACAATCACTGGGCAATAGCCGAATCAGACCCTTATTACCGTAATACCGTTAATCAATACCGAGAAAGGTCCATGAAAACTTTATTAATTCCAATTGGAACATATACAAAAAGGGTCAAACAGCCGAAAAGGGCCGCTTAATCACGACCCATACCGTCCTTTATAATTATATGCATGCGTTTATTCCATTCATATAAATAGGTAGATATATATTATTAGAATATATGACTTTCAAACTTAATTGAGCTTGCGGAATTCCGAATACGCCATAAACGAATACCACGATTTCCACTGCATTAAGAAGTTGAAGGGGCATTGGTTTGGTATAGTTACTGGAAGTAGAACATAGAGATTGTTTCCAATAAACAACTAATAAATAAAATAATTTGAAATCATATGGCCATGCATGTACAAATGGTACAAAAGATTAGCAAAGACAAATAAAAGGTTATTTTTAGTTAAATGTGTGCGGTTTTATAATGGAGTTCCCAAACAAATTACAACGCTCACAGAAGGTCATTTTCATTTCATATCAATAAAAAAGGGGAAATTCAAGTTGCACGTGAAAAACATTTTGATTGAGAAATTCTACTACACAGTATGTATTTACTTAAACGACAAAAATGCTTGGATAATTCCGCCTCTGTCAAGCTATCGCGTGTCACCTCCGTAATTTAAACAAAATATTGCAATACTTTTATAATGTAGTATGTAACACATTGTTAAAAGACGCTTATTAGAAGGGCTCCGAGTTTCTTGCCCGTTTTTCTGCTATCTTCGCAGTGGCTCGCAGTGAATAGTAGTAGTCACAATGTTGAATATTATTTGACCTTCATCAATCAAGAGGTCGTAGACGCCTATACTGAATAAATTTTGACTTTCAAAATAACTCTTGTCTTTTGATTTGGTCTTTCAAAGAGTTTTGCAGTTTCAAAGAGTTTGTATGCAGTGCAAAACAAAGTACGTGGTGAGGCGTGTAAAAACCCTACACCTATATTGTGTACTTGCGTACTGTTAATTAGTTGGGGTCAATGGCGCCTAAAATTATGGCTGACCTTTTGAACGAATTGATGAACTTCCCTGAAACCACCAATACATACACAATGCCGTAGTAAATAGCCCATGTACCTTAAACAATCCTTGTTATGCCTACAAATCCTTCAAGTTGGGACCAGCCGGCGACACATAAATCCAAAATAATCGGGAGAAAGTCTTGCGCAATATATGTTATACACTCACTGCACTGTGACATCCATACAATAGCAAGTATTATTGTATGCGTCTTCAATTGTTCAATTTTTATTATGTAATAGAATTAACACGTAGTGACGATGTGCGTTTTTAGCGACGAAACGAATGAATCGTCCACACATTACCCTCTATACAAAAATATTTGTTGTGAGCTTCTTGTATGGCTTTTGTAGGTAGATTATAACACCAAATATCTACCGAATCGATACTGATAACGCCATCTCTAGCATCTGTTGAGCAGTACGATGGGCTCTGTAGCATATTGGCGCTATCCTCAGAGTTCATCAATTTAAAATTATGATATATTTATATATGAGAAACTTGTTACATTAATAAGGATATGTGACGCTGCACCAGTACGTTTTATTGTACTTCTACATATAACCAATGACATTTGCTCTTAAAAATATAGGCTTTTTTATTTACAGACGTAATTTCTTATTTCCTCGCTTGACAACATCTCTTCAAGCGCTGCTTGTTGGCTAGTGATACTTTACTAAACCAATACAAGCAAGGCACAGTTCTATGAGTCGGAAAATGCGACACTTCTTACCCATGGAGGGAAGAAATGGTATTTATGACGTGGTCTTGATTTATTGTGCAACCACCCCCGCGTTTTGTTATTCTTTGTTCGAGGGGAACGAACTCTCTGACTCAGCCTCAGACAGACTGAGTACCGTTTGATAGGAGCAGGAATGTTACAAATCTGACAGCTGATATCTGATTAATTTTAATATTAGAGGCGTAGAAGTATTATGAGATGGTATTGATTAAGATTTAAGGAATTACGTTTATGTCTCGAAGATATCTTAATTTTTTTAAATGTTATCGACGCTGTGGTAGTTTAGAAATGTAATTGTTTGTTTAATATATGTCATACATAACTTTTAGATATATAGACAATATAGGTGTAAGAAATATTGATGCGTAACGTAAATATCTATATCATTTCAACTGAAAATCAAATAATCTGGGTGAATCACAAGGATATTACAAAAGGAAAAATTTAAGTCGTGTGCGGGATTTCATTTTTCATATTGTATATTTGTAATTTTGTAATGTAATCCGCATAGCAGGCGTTATTGCAAGCATAACAATATTAAAATCCTTGTGATATTTTGTGAATGTTAATGAAATATGTACATGGTACTGAATTGTTTGATTGAAACATTTTTTTGAATGGAAACTGAATAAATATGTTTAGTTGAAACAACTCAATAAGTCGCATTTTGACATTTGACTTTTTGCTGTAAAAGTGTAAGTTTTGTAAATCTGAATTGAAATATCTCAGTTACCTACATAGAAACTCCGTGGGATGCCGGGTTAGAATTGTAGCTCCCCATATCATCTCGTGGGTGTCGTAAGAGGCGACTAAGGGAAAAATAGCGTCTTATAAAGAACTGCCAACTTACACTGCAATCCCCAAGCCGCCTGCGAAGCGTGGGAATTATAGCAAATAACCCATTAATAGGGGAGGCTGTGTTCAGCAGTGGACGATCCGGCTGATACAGCACCTACCTAGTGTCTAGTGATGTTTTGGCTTCTGGCTGAACTTTACAAAATAGTAGCAATTAGCCTTCCAACTCCAACAACCGTCGAAGAAGTCAGCAGCTTCTTAAGCCATTAACGCCCACCAAAACCGAATTTTCACAATGAAGTCTATACAAAAACAGCCTGCATCCATTTCAATATTCAAAGCTCCATCGAGCGTCAGTTGTCGATTGACGTTTGCACGATTTTCGATTCCTATTGCGTTTCGCAGTCCATTATTCACATTTCATTTGTTCGTGACAGCCTACTGCTACTGGCAGTGCTGGCTGAAAGTGCTGAAACTATATAAATGTTTGAATTGCTGTAATGTATCGGTTGATTCGGTATTGTGAAAACTGATTGACAGATTCGTATTTCATTTTTAGGGAATTTGGCTACCAAGTTTCCTTATATAGCAATTCTGAAGCAATGATGGCTCAGTGGTATTGGCTATGGACTGCCGCGCAGCAGGTCCATGGTTCGAATCCCGCCCAGAGCTTGAGCTTCACCGCATGGTGGAAGGGCATTTTGCGAATGACCGCCTGGCTAGCGACCACCCTCAAGTAGAAAATCTGTCGCCAAGCACCTAACGGTGTGTTCCGGCAGCAGTCCTTGAGAGCCAGTGAAATAACAGGCAAAATGAGACTTAACAGGTATGTCTCAAGGTGATGGGCGCAGTGCAGTTCATCACTTGATGAAATGCATCTGTTATAGGCAGAGGATACCGCTTAACATCAGGTGGGCCTCGCGCTTATTCCATCACAACAATATAAAAAAAAATATAAGAACTGAAAGAGAGTTATAATAGTATCTAAGGTAAATCCATCGGGTAGCATTAATTATTAGTACGGTTCCGTACGTTTTAAACCATGAAGCTATGTTAAGGGACCCGTATAGGATCTCAATGTTGTCTGTCTGCTAAGTCTTTTTTTATTACAAAACGAAGGGTTATGTTAGTCCCTTAGAAGTGTAAAACAATTAAAGCGGACATAAATTTTTTTTACACGACTGCCCAAACAATGGAATGTTATGTATTCAGGGTTCATGTATGTATGTATGTTTGTAAGTTTCTTTATAGCGCAGGTGACCTCTCAAATTGGAAAAAACACACACATCTTCCCATTCATATCCTCCATCACGAATCGAATTAAGGTAAAAGTAGGCACTATTAAACTTAAGTAATATAGTCATATTGTGGTACTAAACCCTAGGTGCGCAACCCGACTCGAACTTGTCCAATTTTTTCCTATAGGTTATATTTTCTAATGCCTTTAAAAAACACCATTTTGCCTACAGGGGTACCTGTTCCCTGAACTGAGACTTCACGAGATATCTACAACTAAACCAGTTAAACGATTCTTATGTTGAATTACTTTCTACCTATTTAATCATCATCACATCACATCAACCGGAACGTCCACCGTTCTAGGAAGGTCTCCCCCATTATCAGGAATTGCCATAATCCCCACGCTTGGCAGGTGTTTTGGGGATTGCAGTATACTGTATCAGCCGCATTGTTCACTGCCTGGCCCTAAACACAGCCTCCTCCATTAAGGAAGTTTGCCATAATCCCCACGCGGGCACTGTGTTGCCCACCTTTAGGTATTTTACACTAAGTCGCCTTTTACGACACCAACGTTACTAGGTGGGGCGATGATATTGCAATCCAGGATTCCACGGGGAATTCACTACCTATTTAGTATTTATTTTAGTTGAATTTAATCATATTAAATTTAACAACAGAATAATAAACTTGCGCCTGCAACTTTCAGACAGGTGTCAATGAAGCATGTTACTGTCAGTAAACCGGTAGGCGTTTCAATTTATTTACAGTTTGCCACAGACGAGCGCTAGTTGCCTGTTTAAAATGGAACTTTGATAGAGTTGTAACAATATATATATATATATATATATATATACAGATATATATAGACAATGTAATTTTATGGATCCTTCATGAGTGGGTAAAGGATAAGAAGAGGATTATGTCATTTAAATCAGCTTTAGGTACAGTTTACACTTATGTAAGTTAGTCTCATTAAATCATTAAGCTGAGCAAGTATTTTCACGTTGGACGTTCCCAATAATAATTTCATTGTACTATTATATATACACCGTGTCCCAAAATTCAACGATAAGCCGGCATCGGTGCATGGACCTACTCATGACTACTCGGGAAAAAATAAAAAAAAAATTATAACTCTTTTTTTTTTAATTACAGAGACTTTTATAAAGTTGCGCCAACTTTTAATAAAACTTGCCATGGTAGTGTCCATACTTTTTTTTTTAACCCAGACTATAGAAAGTGCATAGAATGTTAAAATCTATGAAAATTATAAGAAAAAATTTTTTTTTTACTGATTTTTGTAAAATAACTACAGACTTTCTGTAATTTTAAAGGATTGTGGTAGATAGCCGTCCTTCTTCGGTTGCTAATGCACAAAAAATATCAAAAATATGTCAAAAATTGTGGTCATGGTAGTTGAAAATAGCATAATGGGTATCGAATATCGATGAAATTTATAAAAGTCTCTGTAATTAATAAAAAAAAACAGTTATAATTTTTTTTTTTTTTTTTCCGAGGAGTCATGAGTAGGTCCATGCACCGATGCCGGCTTATCGTTGAATTTTGGGACACGGTGTATATACATTTTATGCAACATATTACATTTTATGTAAAAATAAGTATGTATGTTTGTTTGTAACACTGAAATACTTACGAGTAGAGTGCACGGAGCAATTTCCATACAAACATCATATTTAATTTAAATACCAAGTGTTCAAACTCAGTGAAATTTGGTACGCATATTGCTGAGACTATTATCTATGCTACTGGTTTGCCAGTTTATCGATTTATTATTATTTATTATATCCCTAAATGTCGGAATAACAATTCCATTTCAAGACGATTTTTGAATAATTTTTGAAAATACTTCATTTTACAAAGATATACATGCAAATTTTCACCGAGTTTGAATACTTATTAGTATTTATAATGTGATAAAACTACGTTTGTATGGAAAGCGCTCTTTGAACTCTACTCTTAACTGTTAAAAGTTTCGACTGACTATATGGTATATAACCCGGCTTAGAAATTAAAGACAGCGCAGCGCCTCTAATCATTACATGTATGTCACTTGCAAAATATAGACCGGCGCCATCAAAGATGGCGCCGGCGACATGTAATAAAGAAACTTATTACATGTTTCTTTTTAGTTTTTATTAGAGGAAGTTGGTAATAAGGAGGTAAAAGGTGGTTAAAAGGTGTTAAGATTGAAATGCATTTTGCTGCTTTGCTTTAGTTTCTAAGCAAACAAGTATAAATTAATTAAAAATTAAAAAAAACTTGTCTGTAAATTACATATTTTTGTTAAGCGTTTTATCGTTCCATTGAAATTAAAACTGCTACGTATATATTTCATTGCCATATAAAAAAAGCCACACGAGGGCTTAGAGTTTTTTTTATGTTATTGTGACCAGGGCTTGGATAACGGTATAGTTTTCGTAACGTTATCGTCTTAAATACCTAAGAAACGATATGTTTCGGTTTCGTTCGAATGGAACGTCATAAAAAACGTTTTGGAAGAAGAACAATTTGAATCGTTTTCGGTTAATAAAACGTTTTTAACCGTTTTTTTTTCATTGTCTGGATTGTTTGGTATGTAAATACGAATTTCATTATTCAAGTGCGAGTGGCTTAATGTAGTTTTTTCGCTTATGCTTATACCTATGCGCATTCTTATTTAGGGGTACATAACCTTATTTAAATAAAACTTTATAGTGCTTAAATTCCGCTGTGTAACCGGAAAAATGATTTGAGTTAAATAAAATAACTATAGGCAGGAACAAGAACAACTAAATTTTAATTAATAGGTAGGTATCTACTAATGTTTGTCGCTGACATTCTTCTATCTGACATTTTGATTTATTTGTTTCATCACTGTAATTTTAATAAGAAAAAAAATACTTTTTTCCATTTTATTAGCAGCATTTTATGGTCCTCTCCAGAAATTTACTGAACATTTCTTCGTCAGAAAAATCCAATGGCTGCTACCAGGGTACCATTGAGCCCAGGAAAATAGAGATTCTAAAATGTCGCTCTACGAAACTGGAACAAAGAAGCAGTCAAGAAAATAACCTAGTTTACATACCTAATAATGTGATTTGCATACATACATAAAATCACTCTTTCCCTTAGAGGTAGGTAGCGACCACAGATTTCAACTTTGCTACGATCCTTACACATCTCTTTCGTTTCATCTACCCTCATCAATCCTTTCATACAAAAGCTTCGGTTTAGGAAGTATCTTAAACCGAACTTAGGCCAGGTCAGGAGTACCTGACCTGGCCTTTTTTCAGATCGTCTTCTATTTGATTTCGGAATAATCGCCTAGGTCTTCCCCTTCCAATACTTCCGTTCACTTGTCCCACGTATATTAGTCAATCTTCTTTCATTCATTCTTTCTACCTGTCCAAACTATCTTAACATGCTTTTCTCGATTTTTGCCACTACATTCTCAATCACACCACATTGTTTCCTTATCTATTCCTTATCATGTAACTCCGTTTGACTCCAATCATGCTCCTCAATGCTCTCATCTACGTCTAATTGTGATGCATCACAATTTATTTCACAATTAGACGTAGAATACGCATATTGAATAAAAATATTACAATCATATTTATTTACCACATGGACAAACATTTGAATGCAGTCTCCCGGCGGCAAGTTATGTGTCGATGCTAGAAGATGCCTGCCTAGATGGTATATACACTTGCTTGAAGACTCCTCGATTGACATATTGTACATATCAAATAGACGCTGGTAGGGTGCTCCATACATGACCCGTACGCACAAGGAATATGAATCCTAAATCACCCTTCGTGGGTATCGTATATTGGAAATATCACCGGGATACCGCGTTTCCATGCGTCTTGTGGTCAGATGAATTGGCAGGAAAGATATGTATAAATAAAATTACAATAATGTAGCCTATAAAATATGTATGTGTTCGATGTGCAGGCAACTTTGTGCTTTCAACCAAGACTCTAGAGTCTAGGGTCCACTAATACTGCTAAAACATCGTTGCCAAAGAGCTTATCTGCACTTTGTTTATATATCAATTGAATCTTAAGGTTCAAACTGGTACCTATTTAGTTGATCTGACTCAGAGATGGCTAATGAAGGTATTCTTTTCAATACCAGACTTACGCTTGATACAAGTTAAGAAGCTGCCTCGACGTGAAATGCGTCGCACTGACCAAAAGACTCTCAAAACTATGTAACAAAAATACTTCAAATATGCAAAATGTGATGCAAAACTGGCCAAGTGCAAGTCCGGGCTAGCTATTTTAGGGTTTCACACTTCAAAAGTCCTAAGAAAATAAGTTTGTTGCTTTTGATCACAGCCCCATAACTATATTATTACATCTGCGTTTTCAGTATTTGTTGGGTAATATCTAGAGACAATTGTACATAACATACTGAAATTTTCGATTCTCAACTAGTTTTGTCTTTTAGATAACTCCTATTGTTTAATGACGTTCTATAATTTAGGTTTAGCGACAACTATTTCTTCAATGGTAAGTAAACCTAATCAGTTCACTAATAATCAACTCGGTGTCGCTGACCCTTGCCAAAACACGCAAACGTTTGGCGCACCAGATCATACTTAAGTAACCGTAATATTATTCACTATAGAACTTATTCCCCGTGGGGTAGCGGGTTAGGATTGCACCTCCCCATATCATCCCGTGGGTAGCGGCGACTAAGGGAAAAATACTGAAGGTGGGCAGCAGCGCCTCCTAAACAACTGACATCTTAAACTGCGATCTACAAGCCGCCTGCCAAGCGTGGAGATTATGGCAAATACCCCCTTATGATACAGTACAGAACTGCTAACAAGATCATTGACTCACCTTAAAACTGTTCACACTACTCGCCTTAAGACAAGAGTTGCATTTACCATTAAATCATCCAGGTTTGCTGTTTATTATACCTGGCTGATGATATTTTTCAGTTAATTAACTATAACTTAAGAGGTATTGAACTGATTTCGATGAAATTTAAATGGGGTCAACTTGGAGATATACTCTTCCCAACAAAAAAAGTATCATCAAAATCAGTTCATAACATTTCTCTATCTCAGTAATGTTCGAGTTCGCCTCCGTAGTTTGGAATCCATTCTACAAAATACATATAAACAGAATAGAAAATGTCCAAAAGAAATTCATGAAAGCTTTAGAGTTCAGGATAGGTAATCCATATTCCTATGAAATATCATTAAACAGATATAAAATGTTAACGTTGCAACACCGTCGAAACTGTACTGATGTATTTTATATTTTATACAAAGTAATCAATTGTAAGGTTGATGTCCCTGCGCTTCTGCAAAACATATCATTTAGGGTTCCAGGTAGCCATGAACGAACTTGTCTTTGTAAACATGTTTTTGTAATTGCAAATGTAAAAATGTAAGAAATAGTTATGTTAGACGTGCCTCTACTTTTTATAATTGCAAGCTCTGCGAAATAGATATTTTTCATTATCTTTTAGTAATCTAAGGAATAAGTGTATTTCAATATTTAAGTAGCTTTTGTATTTATTAGTTAAGAAGCGGGTTTATAAATTGTCTGTATTTTCTAAAAGTTTTTGGGTATAACTGCTCTTTTTTGCAAATCATGGAACTTTAAGTTTAGCTTTAGTTCAATTTTATACATATTTTGTAACATTATATGACTGTTTGTTTCCTCAATAAAAAAAGCATAACAAACACACAAATAAAATTATACAAAAAATGTAGAACTTCCTCCTTTTTTGGAAGTCCGCAAAAACTTTACATTCATTTGTAAAACTAGTACATAAATTATTTAATTTTTCAGCGAGGGTACAACGCATTATCTGTATCTATGTAGCTTTCAGTGCAGACTACTTATTAACAGCCAGACGTGATCATTGGTGCGTTCATGTGTGCTGTTTCCATCATTGAACATTTCACTCATATCTGCTGAACTAGATGGTCTACAGAATAGCCAATTTACAACACAACAGCGTTTGAAATGAAAGCAATCGAGTAACACAACAGGCCTTTAGGTAGTGAAAACCAGTTGGATATTCTTATATAGATATTTCATTATTTACATAATTATGTTCAACACCTACAAACTTAACATATACCTTATCTGATAGTAAGTCTTGATGTGGTCGAACGTGTCGGAGCACAATCGTACATTTCATCGCACTTGCACGTAAACAGTATCTAAAAAAATAGCTTGGCTGTAATGCTCCATATGAAACCCTCGAGCTTTGTTTTTGTCATGAAACCCAAGGTCGGTAAGTATTTTATTTTAATTTATAGCACATTCGCAGGTCATACTAGTTCAAGCACGGAGTTTGCACGCAATTGAAAAATTGTCTTAAAATGTTATCTACATAGGAATTTCATTGCAGTTTTGCTGCATGTTACTGAATTACTCACCTAATGTTCTAATCGATTTTAATAGTTTTTTTGTCTCAAAACGTCGAATTTTTTTACACTCTGTCATGGCTGTATACCTAATAATATAATATTTGCCCTTAACGTTTCTGAACGAAACATTTGTATAATCTGTGGGATGCCATCCACTTAAAAAAAAGTTTATTTATTTCGTATCAATAGTGCTGACTTGTATATTAAGCTATAATTATTTATTTACTCGCAAATATGATGAAAAACATTGTTTCACGGGCGGTACGGGAATTACTAACCGCGAATCAGAAAGCACAATAGCAGGTACATTGTGTATTAAGGACGGTAAGTAAGGGATTACGATCGAGGCTCTAGTAGAAGCCTGAAGTCGAAGATTGAAGCAAATATTCTTAAAAAAATAGCGTTTGGTTCATGTTTTCTGAGCAAAAACACAATTGCAAGAGCTGCCAAACCATGCAAGCCTGGGACTCCTGAGGAAAACTCTTACTACAGTAGGTTATGATTTAGTATATCACTTTTTACTTGATTGAAAAACTCTTTAAATTTACTTATAATGATTAGTCACTGTTAAGTTTTTGTTACGATAATAAAATCAATCGTTTACCATTTTATACTTATTATGGGACTCAATGTTGTTTAATGACCAATATTTTGGAAGGACATTTGTTTGAATAAATGACCTAATGACTTCCAATCTTCAAAGAAAAAAGCTTTGGATAAAAGCCTTTCAAGGAGTACGCATAGGACGTAATGATGCCAAAATTATGTATTTGTACTCAGCGTTGAGTATCAATACAGGGTGTCCCCTTTCTTTTCGGTCGATATACGGTTGTTCATTCCCATGCATACAAATCATACGTGCGTCATAGTCATCCCTTTTCTAACTGTCATTCACATGTCAACAGGCGTGACAGCCGCCGACGTCGAGCACGTGGTGTTGTCATATCGGCTTTACAATAAAAAAATGACAGAAGCTTTACGGATTTGAATCTTTGTCTATATGGTATAATAAAAGAGGGAGAATTCAATAGTAGCTTTGCAAGCATGGTCCAATTTAATTAAGTGCAAGGAACGGCATTTGGGAGATGGGGGAGACCTATGTTCAACGTTGGACGTACTACACTTACAGGATTGCCCTTAATATTGATCACCGTAGCTCAATCGGCAATAGTTTTATTTATTAGGTCATCTAGATATCAACGTTTTTGCAAATATAAATCGAAAATGGCGCTGCCAAACCTCTCTCTCGCACGATATAGACAGCTGCGCTCGAGAGAGAGGTTTGGCGTCGCCATTTTCATTTCAATTCGTTATTTTATTAAACCGGGTTATACTTATTTTCAGTTCTACTTCACTAATATTTGTTTACAAATATGATAACAAGCACTTGAATGTGCTAAGCGACAATCATATTTACTTATTAATAGTAGTTCGCCCTGAACTGGACCTCGCGATATCACGGCAAGCAACTCTTGCATGTAAAATTTTGTATAGATAGGACAGACTGTACAGAAGTTACTGTACTATTTAATGTTAGTACAATTATGATGATTATTTAACATTGTACCTAAAAACATAGGCATTTCACTACATTAAATATACACCTAAAATAAATAACGATTATTGATTATCATTACTATAATTTAAATGGTTTTTGTAAATTTTTAGTCATTAAATTATTTTTTTTTCAGCTTAGCGCAATGTCCACTTTATTATTACAAACATACTGATGTAAATAACATAGGTATTTCATAATTTGAAGTAGGCTAGCCTGATAGCCCTGACAGGTCCAGCCAAATCGATATTTTTATTATTAATTTTGAATTTGATATTTTTAATTGTATACATTCCATCCATTTTATAATTTTTTAAGTGATTTTTATTTTGATTGGAATTTTTCCATTAATGCCAAATTCACATGCCGAATAACGGCAAAATAGAAGAGCTAAATTTAAACACCTAAGACCTATGTTATACTCTATTTTTAGTGAATTATATTCATTTCATTTCTTTGATTCTTAGTTGCAGAGCTCTCATAATTTAAATTTTTCTCCTTTTGAACATAGGATCCTCGAGACGTTTTGATCTTGAGACAGCAACATACGTGGACTCTGCCGCAAGCTCCTTGTCATCGACAATGATCTTTTCTAACGTCAATCCTTGAGGTTTGTGGACAGTGAGTGTCCATGCCAACGACAATGGAGATTGCGTTCGTGAACAGGCGGTTTACCCTTACTTCCGCGACAGGGTTCATTGATGGTTGGTCCAGTATAGCGATCAGACTGGACAAATATCACTAGCGGTATGTCATGCGGTGGGGCTGATTCAAGGTTAACGACGCCAGTGACATAACCTAGAGCACCGTTATCTAAACCTACATCAACCTCTATATTTGGCTTAAGCATTACGCTGGTGTCTACAGCTAACTGCAGTGTGTCTGCTTTTACTACCGTGGGGTTATTGTTTTTCGATAGAATTTTTGCCACTGGCTTATGCAAGTCCTTGAGTGCAGCAATATTATGTCATTTTAGTGCCTCATTGTGTGGCAGTAACTTCAAGGCAGTCGCGAAATCATTCCCATTGATGATTATGCGCTTTTCACGAGTCATGAGAAGATTTGCATGATCTGTTGTGGATACTCCCACACTCAAACGATCAAGAAGTTCTCTAAACGACTGTTGGTCGGATCTTGTTTGACTGTGGGCGGTTCTCAAGATGACACCTTTTTTTCATAGAAAGCCTGTCCTTAATGTCTGAGTGTGGATGAATCCATTGCAGAGCATGGTCCATCGCAAGTGGAAGTTCCGTTTTTCGGAGACGAACTTTGAAACTTCCCTGTCAAATAAATAATCGACTACCATCAACAAGCGACAAATTAGAATAATTTTATAACGATCCAAACACAATAGTTTCCCCTCAACGATTTGGGACAAAAGCAGTTAAGTCAAAAGCTAAACACGTGTCAACTGTCGCGACATCACTTTTCGAATGAACGAGATTCGCAATAATATAACAGTTTGATATGAAATCACAATAGGGGATCGCACAAAGCATTACAGCGGCGATCGGCAGTGTGTGATGGCCGTAACTAAATCGCGCACCCTGTATACCTCTATACGACATACACCTACCCCATAGCGCACTCTGTGGGGTGACTTGTCCTATAATATAAAAAAAAAGAATTAAAGCGCATCCGTTGTTATCGTAGCGTGAAATATACGAATATTGTTAATTCTTTTGCCAGTGTAATAATAAGAGTAGGAATTATGCCATGGCCTCAGATATAAAAGCTGCGTCAATTTTATAGATATGTCTAAGTCAGAGCTTCTTGCATTTCTCCTCTTGCGTTGTAGAATATTCTGGAGCCTAAAATAACACGCGAAGGAGGTTGCATGTAATTCAGAACCTATTGAGGTACGAAAATCAAACAAAGCGTCCGAAATGTGTGAAAATCACTGAAAACATTACTAAGCTAACGAACTAATGAAAATGTAGTCGAAGCGCTCGTAGCAAAGTTAGTTACTTAGCTGTTCTCAACCGATCAGCAAAGTGAAGCAACGTCGCGCGCGGTCATGAGTTGGATGGGTGACCGCTAGTGACATTACTACTAAGCGTTTCCGTGCTTCGGAGGGCACGTTAAGCCGTCGGTCCCGGTTTTTGTCTTAGGATGGCAGTCGTTATAGCATGGTGGTAGGGCATTTTGCGAATGCCCGCCTGGCTAGCTACCACCCTCAAGTAGAAAATCTGTCGCCAAGCACCTAACGGTGTGTTCCGGCAGCTGTCCTTGAGAGCCAGTACTTCAAGGTTAGCCTGAACAACATCTTCGACCACATCATCACTTACCATCAGGTGAGATAGTGGTCAAAGGCTAACCTATCAGGTATTAAAAAATAAAAAAAAATTATAAGATAATAAAAACTTATAACATTTAGGGTGTAAAAATAGATTATAAAGCATTTGCTATGTAATCACGATATTGCGGGCTATGGAGACGAAATAGACGTTATATAATTTTTTTGTATTTATGTTTTGTTTTATATTCTTTTTTTTATTGGTGATAGTGAAGCCTTTGACCACAGTGTCACCTGATGGTAAATGATGATGTGGTCGATGGTGTTAACAGGCTTAACCTAGAATTACTGGCTCTCAAGGACAGCTACCGGAACTCACCGTTAGGCACTTGGCAACAGATTTTCTACTTGAGAGTGGTCGCTACCAAGGCGGGCATTCGTAAAATACCCTAATACGGTGAAGCTCAAGCCCGCGGTGGGATTCGAACCATGGACCTGCTGCGTAGCAGTCCATAGCCAATGCCACTGAGCCATCACTGCTTCAAAACTGATGAAGCAAATGCAATGAAACGCAGTTCAGTTGTCATTAATCAAGGTAAATTATTCTTCTACGTATTATATTTATAATGTTTTGCCTTTTTTCAGTATATTGAGTTAAACTGATTTGGCACCTCCTTACGCACATTGCAAGACCGATTTCCGCAGTAAGAGGTTGCTCTTGTCATATTTAAAGAGATCCTGCATTTATTATTAGGGGTGTTTCACACAAGGGGCATAACTACGCAGTGCCCACTTTCAAAGCTTACCTTTTCATAACATTAACTTACATGAACAATTAAAATTTTACCTTCGCATTTTGTAGTTCTGAAACGGTTTAGGTTGTAACCTCGTTATATTAGGAGGTGTAAATTTTGCAGTGAGATTTGTATATCATATATCTCATTTTTCACTAGACTGTATATATGAATAGTAGTATGGACTGTTTCGTTCTTTTATAAGTTACAGGCAAGCCCTGTGAATACAGAAATCCAATCGAGAAAAAGTTTTTTTTACTGTTCTCAGCAACTTTGTCCAGTTGGATGCGCTTGGCACCCATGCCGCGGATAGGCGTCCGCGGGGGTGAAGCTTACGCAGAGGGGAAGAATTTTGGATCGTGTAGCAGAAAAGGCAGGCGAGCGACTCCGGCGTACACCCGTGGGATCGTTCGTCCAGTATTTATTTTATCTCACATAATTGAGGCTTAAATATGAAGCCTGAAGATAATCTGGGTCAGGCAGAAGTGCCCCGGAGTTTTTTTATTTGCGCGGATAGCGCCGTAGGTCCTCCTCTCCATCAACCTACAACTTTGTTTGTCACCATATCGAAAAGCCGCGTGGCCAAGATGCCGCCATTTTAATATAGATTCAATGATGTAAACTAGTGAGCTCACAGGAGGAAAACATCAAGCCGTAACAGGTATTTAACTACCCAGTGGAAGTGATTAAAATTTTGATTACGATATCCCCCGAAGTGTGACCCTTTTTTTCGACTTTTTCAACTTCCCTCATCTCTAGGTAGGTAATAGTAGTTTTGTGTTAGGACTTTATGTTTAATTTATGAAAGTACCATGTTACTAAGAATACAAATCTAATAGTAAGCTTTTTGATATTGTTAGGTTTGCAATAACGCCTGCTATGCGGATTACATAACACAATTTCGAATATACGATAGAAAAAATTTAAGCCATATGCGGGATTCGAACCCGCGTCCATCCACCCCTTCAGCTGGGGTATGCTCTAACCAATTGAGCTAACATGATGTCATAACTCAAATCTTTCCTAACGTTCTTTAACCATCGGATTAGGATGGAGCGACATCTATAGTACAACTTACGATGCACTACAAACAAGACCAGTTTTGCAATTGGTTTTATACTTGTAAATGATGACGCAACCTTAAAATTTTAATATTGTTAGGTTTGCAATAACGCCAGCTATGCGGATTACATTACAAAATTACGAATATACGATAGTTTTTTTTTCTATCGTATATTCGTAATTTTGTAATCTAATAGTAAGCTGTAATCCGAGAGCTGTCTTACCAGCCAGTTACTATTCCAGATTAAGTTTATTTACCATCATTTACCACATCATCATTTACTGCAAGTAGTCAAAAGTTAACCTATCGGTGATAAGTGCAGGTAGGCAACATACAGAAATACTACGGCCCCTAGTTTTGTGTTATTATGTTGCAATCCATGAGAATAAGGCTTTAAGGTAAAGCAAGACTTTCCCTGAACACTACGTTACTCTGCAACTTACGTTTATCTTAAACTCATATCTCTTACCGTCACCTTTTGTAACCAAAAACTCAATATATATATATATTTTTTTTTAATTTTTTTTTATGCTTGTTAGGTTAGTTTTTGACCACTATCTCACCTGATGTTAAGTGATGATGTGGTCGAAGATGTTGTTCAGGCTAACCTAGAAGTACTGGCTCTCAAGGACAGCTGCCGGAACACACCGTTAGGTGCTTGGCGACAGATTTTCTACTCTACTTCTACTAGTAATTACACTAGCGGTCATCCATCCAACTCATGACCGCGCGCGACGTTGCTTACTTTGCTGATCGGTTGAGAACAGCTAAGTAAACTTCGCTACGAGCGCTTCAAAATATTGTTTTGTTCAAAACAATATTTATCTTCACTAAAAAAACGATGGCTTCTAGAGCAACTAGAACTCGTTACCCCAAGATAACGTCCTGTTTTAATCCATTAGACCTGCAACTGCAAAACAATTGTCTTTGTCCCGATTGGAAAGTTCGTTTCTTTCAGTCTGAAAGTAACTTTAGTTCTGTTCAACACAAAAGCAAGGTTTCTTTTATTTATGGGTTGGCGTTGATTAACTTTTCCAATATATTTAACACCCTCACTTTTATGGTCTTTGAACCTTTTGCCAGAATTGGTGATAACTAGTGGCATTTACTATTTAGCTATTACAAGCTTCGGAAAGCACGTTAAGCCATCATCGGTAGTGGTAGGGCATAGGGAAAGCAACTAAATATTACCTAACCATTATGCTTGTTTACCACCCTCAACAAGATCATCATTTACCATCACGTGAGATTGTGATTAAAATCTGCCAACCTGCATTATAAATTAACGCAGTAATACATGGGCTATGAATAAATATGTTAAGAAATGTAGGATAACCTCAAATACACTAGGACGTTTTGTGGAGACAATGTGCTACATTGTCGTTCATCCTACCTTTAAATTTTTGAAGCGCTTGTAGCAAAGTTGTTCTTAACCGATCAGCAAAGTTAAGCAACGTCGCCCGCGGTCATGAGTTGGATGGGTGATCGCTAGTGACTTTACTACTGAGCGCTTCCGTGCTTCGGAGGGCACGTTAAGCCGTCGGTCCCGATTGTTGCCTTAGTATGGCAGTCGTGATACATGGTGATAGGGCATTTTGCGAATGCCCGCCTGGCTACCACCTCATTCAGAAATTCTGTCGCCAAGCACCTTACGGTGTCTTCCGGCGGCTGTTCCTGAGAGCCAATACCTCTAGGTTAGCCTGAACAACATCTTCGACTACATCAGCACTTACCATTAGGCGAGATAGTAGTCGAAGGCTAGCCTATCAGCTATCCATAAACAAATAAAAAGTACAAAATCACGGCGTTTTCATTTTCTAATTAAATAGACGATATGGTTTAAATGTGATGTATGGTTGTGATTTATTTGGTATGAATCGCAGTTAGTAGCCAAATAAATTATCATAGTAAACAATTAAGAAATATGTAACAAATACTTACCCAAATCTATTGCAACAAGTGCGCGAAGTTGTTTATTACTATCGAGACGGGTTTTAACCTAAATTGAGCAGAGATTGTAATAAAAATATAAGCCTAAATTGAGCAGAGATTGTAATTAACAACGCGCACGAGTTTCGTACGACGTTTTTCAACACACTTGCGAGGAACGAATACAAAAATTTCAAATGAAAATATTATCTTGATATTTTTAATAGCAACAATAATCTGATTAAGGTTTATAATTAAATCTTCTAAAGTTCAACTTCAGTAGGTAAAAAACTCTTTGATTTGTTTTTATATGAAAAACGAACGAAACAAAGTACAGTCTCCTTTGTGAGAAGTGTGGAAACGTTTTTTTTCTATTTAAAATACTAGTACGGTAAGGTATGTAAAAGCACGAGTGCGTAATAGACTATATAAAATTGGTACATTTAAAGGCCCGTTACGAGCGAGTGTGTTGAATTAATTTCACCATAGTATTTCCCTCTACAAACTGACATCCCTTCATTTCGCCCTTAAAGACTCATGATCCGCCTTCCCTTATCCCATGAGACCTGGTTGGGTTGATCCTATAAATAAGTAACTGATTACACATGATCTACAACATCATTTGCACCTCAAAGTACATAACAGACAGTCGTGTTTAAATCATATTAATAGGTTAAAGGATACTTAAGAGATACTACAAACTATATACAACACTACAGCTATTGCTATATACTATATACTACAAACTATATACAACACTACAATAAAAGCATTTGGACTCATAGGGAGTCCAAATGCTCTAGCCCACTATCAGTTGGCAGCGTGCCCAGCATGCTGGCAGCATTGCCCCGTTGAATTGCAATGCTTATTCTTTGAGCCAAATAAGAGATACTTATATGCAAAAATAAAATAAAACATTTCGAAGAGTTATATATATTTAAATTAAAAAAGGTTTTAAACTTCTGACTGAGAATGTTGTGATTCCTGTATCCTATACACAATAGACGCAAGGTCGTTTATACGACCTAATAAGTTTTGTTCTCTTAACTCAGTAACAGTTTTAAGTATTTCATCCAACTTTGATTCATTTTTGGTTGATTCCGTTTGCTTGATCAACTTGTCTAATTGCTCCTGTGCTTTATTCATAAGCGCTTCCTTCAAATTTCGAGGATAATCGCATTCTTTGTCTTTCACTAATTTAATGTTTACTTTCTGCGGAACCTTCTTACTTTTGAATAACCTGTAGAGACCCAGCTTGTGAAACAGAGATCTTTTTCCTCTTGACACTTCCAAACTAGTCAAAAAATCCACTTGTTTCTCAAGTCTTCGCAAGTTCCCGTCTAAAACTAGATACGAGACATCACTGACAGCAACACCGATCATTAAGTTCATTAAAACTATTGCAATAAGGATCATAAAAACAATAAAGATGATGCGTAGTAAAAGTACGCAAGAAGGCAACTGCTTTATGTTAGTTTTGCTAAATGTATCACCATAGTCAAATTCTGACGTCATCATGACCAAAGTCTTAAAGAATGCTGCCCAAGGACCTTCAAAAGGTTCCTGTGTGTGAAACTGAATCATAAAGCAGAAGGAAAACATCAGGATCAAAAACAAGAAAGTTATAATGATCTGAAAAAAAAGTTAAAATGATTACTTACAGTTTATATCAAAACCGCTTAAAAAACAATTTTTTTGTTAATTTTACAAAACGTAAAAATGAAATTAAATAAACGTCATACACAATTGTAGGTATATAAATACGACGTTAATTTACTACATGTACCTTTATAATTTTTGTTGAAACTTTCCAAAACATCTGGATGTAGTATCCCGAAATAGGTGTTTTTGATAACAAAAACATTATATTCAACCAAGCTAGTATTAAGGTCAATGTAGCTAAATGTCTCCACCACTCTGTATCAGGAGATTCAATTGTGACAAGTTGTGGTACCACTATGGCAAGAACGTAGGTTGCAATTTTTACCCAAAATTCAACCAAGGATATCATTTTCTTAAAAGTCAGATTGATGCACGATAATTCCTGGAAAAGATTAAATTGATATTTTTAAATTTACTTTTGATTAAACAATTATTTCATTATGTAATTTAGGGAACTTGCTAATTCGCTAACTCTGATGTTCGCAGCTTGTTGACTTGAAATTATAAATAAAATAAAATTTTGTCAGAGAAACCAATACTATTTCTAAAATTGTATTTTTCCAACTGTTACAGACCTGCATTTGCCTTGTATTATCACTTCAACTGTAACGTCTACCGATGAACGAGGTCTCCCCCATTGGGGGATTAGCTAAAATCCTCACGCTTGACAAGCGTCTTGAGGATCGCATTAGAAGCTGTAAGTTCTTCAGAAGGCGATGCTTCCCATACTCCGGCATTAGTTAGTCGCTTCTTACGACACCCACGCACAGTGTTTTATGAAGCCCATTTTTCGGACATCGCATTTTTATTGTAAAACCTGATAGATATAATCATACAAATGCAAGATTTTGTATCCCCATTTAGCCAGCACTTGCAGTTTTTGAGTTTTTTTTTCTGAAAGTCGGCTATTTTGGTAGGTATATATAGCAAAATATACATTACTCTTAAGCTAAGCATGGTAAGCAATAACAATGTTAAGCACATTTATGGCATATCATATGCTGCATCTTTAAGACTATAAACAAATTCGGTAGCTTTATTAAATTCACATTTATAGGCATTTTTCAGTTTTCAGTTTTTCTTATTTTTCTCCAGAGTTCGGCCGTATTGGGAAAAGGTATTTATACTGAAATTATGGTTTTTCCTTACGCAATACACAAAATAAATTTTACATCCCAATTCCATGGAATTTAGAAACTACAAGCTTTTTAATTTTTATCCGGATTTTCCGTCGTCAGGGTTATCAAACTATTTTATAATAATTTACATCCGGATTTGATTCGACTTTGGCAAAACAAGTACCTACCTAACAGCAATTTGTTGACATATAGAAACAGTGCTTTGGATTATCTGATGTACGACTAAGGGCCAGCACGGTACGTACATGAATATACAAGTCATAAAGGGCAATATACAATATGAATGTTGTCTATGTACGTTAATAATATTGTACTACGTCACACACTAAAGACACGTATACAATAATAACATAAGCTGGGAGTACCTCCACGCGGTGAAGGCGGTAACAGTTTTTACTGGCTAAAACTTCCAATAATATCTACAAAATGTCTTGCGTACTTTCGTACGCTTAGATGCCTTCGAGCTTATGTTGTTTTCGTTGTTTATTAAGTGATCTGTTTGGTGGCACGGCAGCCTACCCGGTAACGCAGGGGAGCAGCCACCTAACATTCTACTCTAAACTAGGCGAAATTTGTTTGTTATCATTGAGCCGGGCATGTCCCATGATGCTACATCTCATCAGAACCTGAACTACTCTGCCGGGAGATATCCTTCTGGGCCCCAACCAAAAAATTCTTCAATGCAAGGGGGCATGTGTGTACAAGCCCGCATGTCGGTCAGTAAGACATGGCCACTTTAATAAGGACGGATAGCCCCGAAGCTAGAGTTCTTCATTCTCCGTCATTAACCGAATTTGTTGAAGTTGCACAAGTTGAAAATGAACCGACCAAAAAACTATTGACAAGATTTGACGTATTTAAAATATTTACGAATAGATTAAAAAATATGTCAATACCAGAACTTGTAAATAAATTGTGTGTGGTGTATTGTGGCAGTAAAGAGCCTAATTTTGCTATAAATAACTTTTCCCAATACGGCGGAATTCTCAAAAAAATAAGAAAAACTGAAAACTGAAAAATGCTTATTAATGTGAATCTAATTAAGCTACGAAATTTCTTTATGCTCTCGAAGATGCAGCATAAAAACGCCATTTATGTATCTAACAATGTTATTGCGTATAATGCTTAAAAGATATAATATTTTTTCTGTATATCCGGACGCAAATTAATCGATTTTCAAAAAAAATACTCAAAATCTAACAGTGCTGGTTAAATGGGGATACAAAATCTTGCATTTGTATGATTATATCTATCAGGTTTTACAATAAAAATGCGATGTCTGAAAAATGGGCTTCATAAAGGGTGACATTTTATCCCGGCACCCCTCGGGGATTGCCTTGTATGATAAAATGAAAATAAAGATGGTAAACCTGTCATTATGCATTTGAAAACAAACCAAGACTACAAATTCAGACTAGCTTTAAAACTTCATTTAGTACCCACAACTTTAATTTGCTTACCTGTATGACTATAATGGTAAGATTACACAAAATTATATACTTCCAAGGAATCGGGCTCCAAAATGCTGGGATAAGTTGATAATTTTTTTCTTCTCCTTTTATGTCATTGTCTTCATCTTTCTGATATTTGCCTTTATCTTTGTAATAAAAAACTGATACAATATAGACGGAGAGCGACATGGCAAATAAACTGTAAAGAATTATCATTATGTAATAGAATGTTGCGAATGTCTTCCACTTTAAGTAAAGAAAGCCTTCAACAAGCGGATGCGCCAGTAACTTTCTTTGATCTTCGTTGTTACCAGTTCTTAAAAGAGCTTTGAGGACACTCATTTGTCCCTCGTTATTCAATGAGCTCCTTCTGGGTATGAGGACACTGTAATCAACGGTGATTTCACAGTTGCGATTATGAAAAGGAAAATCGTTAGTTTGTATATAGCAATCAAATATGCTGGAGATAAATTCTGAAGGCCTCGAATGATACTCCATTAACAAGTCAATAGGAGTGTTACCCATCGAGTCACGTTGTGATAGATCAGCTCCGTTTTTAATCAAATGCAATATAACGTTTCTTCTGCTAAATTGAACTGCTTTGTGTAATGGATAGTACCCTTTCTCACTTGCAGTATATACTGCATTAGGTATTAATTTAATTACTTCATTTAACATATCTTCCTGGCTAGAAAAGGCAACTGTTTCTAATAGCACTGATGGATCAAATTGTTGTTGTGTTTCATGACATTTACGAAGTGTTCTATATAAAAGTACCTTAAAACTGTAAAATCGGTGATGAAATGCAGCGAATTCCACTGGAATCATGTTCCTCAAATAAGGACATTTATATACAAGAAGACGTTCAAGTTCCTTATGGTGATTTAAAAGAAACTCCAGTATGTCTACGTGGCCAACTTCAGCTGCGGCATGAATGATCATGTTAAATTCCTTGATTTCATTTTCCGACAGTTTATGATGATAAGGTTCAGTTATTGTGATACCGCTGGGTTCAGTATAGGTAGTAAGTTTTGTTGATGTTCCTGTATCTATAACTCTTTGAACACAATCCAGACTACCTGAGCGAATGGCACATAATAAAATACTTTCCACGTCATCCTTTTCTTGAATCGGAATATTTTGAGTTTGAGCGGTGTTCAGTACTTCGTTGAGAATGTCTAAGTTTCCTTTGCGCGCTGCCAAATGAATAGCTGTTAATCCATTATGAGCCTACAAACAATGATTGATTATAGTATAAACGAAGTATAATAAAAGTATAGCATATTTTATTGCCTTCATAAAAGGCAAAAAATCATACTGTATGACCGAATTGCCTTTTTCCATTAACTTCAATGTTAACGTGGGTCAAGTGGATGCTCTCATTGTACATCATCATTGTCCAGCCTACATCACATGTATTATATTGGTACAAAATGTCTCTAACAAAGGGGATCGCAGATTTTATCATAAGCTAACAAATCATAGGACAAAACAAGAATATAAATTGTAATAAGATGTGCCTTCACATTTTGAAGTGTTCGGGAAGTTCTTTAACAAATAGACAACTAAGAAAAACGTCTCTGATGTACATGCGTGGTGTCTGATGCTTTGAATAATGGTCGGCAGCTATTCAGAAACCAAACTTTACTTATTGCACGTATGCAACTTTTCTGGATTTTGAAAATTCTATCAATGTCCCCACATTATTAATCCATAGTTAAGGGTCGATGCCATTGTAAGCCGTTAGTGCAGCTTCTATCAAGACTGTATGCCTAAGATTTTTTAAAGCATAAACATATCGATCCACTCTCTGAGACACTTGTTCGACATGCATTTTCCAATTAAGATGTCTGTGCGTAGATTTACTCCTAAGAATTTAATATTGACAACATCTTTGTTTGAAAGTTGAAAACATCATCAACTTTCTCACAAGTGATGTTAATGTCAATTGGATAAGTGTTATAGTGTCCTCCATGGGAATGTTCTCGTTGGTAGAATACAGAAAATGTTTCGATGGACCAAGATAGTGAATAGCCTTGCGCTCAAAATGTAGAACTATTGACGTGAGTAGAGGAATGCCAGACATTTTTTTACCTACGCTGTATTCAGCGTTATATTTACGATATACAGGCCATCTTTTGATGGCGGGATGCGACTTTAGTGTAGCAACACACGAATTCCAATACCATTTTTTAATGTTATTGTGACGGAACAAGCTCGAGGCCCAACTGATGTTAAACGGACCTCTGCCTATAACAGATGCGTTTCATCACAAATCACTTTGAGACATAGTTGTTACGTATCATGTGCCTGTGATTTCACTGGCTCTCAAGGACTGCTGGCGGAACACACCGTTAGGTGCTTGGCGACGATTTTCTACTTGAGGGTGGTAGCTAGCCATCGTAATCGCAAAATGCTCTTCCACCATGTGGTGAAGCTCAAGCCGGCGGTAAGTATTGAACCAGGGGCCTGGGGCACGGCAGTCCATAGCTTTTACCGCTCGGCCATCATTGCTTCCATTTAGAAGGATCATGTACAATACTTATATCAATTTAATTGTCTATTCTAACACCAAACTACGTAGATCAAATAGTGATGTACCCTAGGTGGGATAAATATTGACAGAAATATGTTTTATGGTTGCCGTCCAGAAAGTGGCCTTCAATGGCAATAGGCTCGCCCGTATGAACGAGCTTGCACCAAAACCTATCTTGTGTGTTAGGTATTTCAACACTTCTACCGACCTCCTTTAGAATATAGAGGTGTGAAGATACGTCTAGTTATCGTGATTTCACCTGCAATTTGCTATCGAGCAACAAATAGCGATAAGGTGTCAGCTGGCTGATAGTGTGATCCTATCCTAACAAGCTGGTGGTTAGTTCCAGCTATGTGGTACTGTATCTGGTATAGGCATCATATGAAAGGATATGATTTTGGTATAATTTGTTGCAAAATAATTCACAGTGCAATAGCAGTGTCAACTTGTTAGCTCTGTATTGAGGTCGTGGAAAGTGTATAACAATATTATTAGTACAATATTTAGCTTTGATATTTTAAGATCTTTAAGTGAACATAATTTTTGAATACCTCCAAGGTGACATCTGCCCCAGCATCGAGAGCCACGCATACTCCTAAGACCCATGACTCAAGTATGGCCTTGTGTAGAACAGTATAGCCAGAGGTGTCTGTTACATCTATCGACGAATACGTTTGACCACACTGCTTATGGTTGGCCAAAACCTGTGGAATTCCAAAACACATATAACTGTTAAATAATTAAGCTCGTAACAAAATCTAAAAAATCTAATTGAAACTTTCTCGAGTACCCGTGGTCCGCCTGACCAAGTCATCCGGAAGAATTATGAGTACCTACTATGATCTTTGATTCACCTAGGTAGAGAACGGGTACTCATTATCACTGGTGGTTCACTAGAGTACACTTCTATGACAAGCCAGGTAGACCGTGGTTTACTACCTATTGATGGATAATGACGAAAAAAACTCAATTATTAAGTTTAAAAGTGTCATAACTAAATTCTAGCTCCAAGCACGATTTTAGAAGTATGTGTGTGTGTGAGTGTATACATTTTTCAATTCAGTGAATCAATATCTTGAAGGTATACAAAAGCCAAGAGTAATTATACTATAGAAACAAACTAAGTTATGGCAGTTCACCTCCAAAGGTTCTTTATAGAAGTTTGAAACGCATTCATGCAGTGGCGTATTGCCTCGCGCGTTGTGTTGAGTAATGGGCGCCCCCGCAGCCAGTAGCACTTTTATAGCCTCAACATTACACAGCTCCACTGCTATATGAAGAGCTGAATCAGATTTGGCAGGAGTTGTTTCTTCCATATTCAGCCGTCCACCAAACTCGATCAGACTTTTAACTGTTTCCAAGTGACTAAAAACAGAAGAATGTGGTTTGAAGCAAACGTGCATCAAATATATCTAATGAAGAGTTGAAAAATTTGCCCATGACTGCCACATTCAAATTCAGATTTTATAAGATGCCATAACATTTTCAAAAATATCTAGTTAATCGTTTTAATACTCTATAAGAATTAACTGGGAATAGGCAAATTCACCCTCAACATTTTGAAGCAGTGATGGCTCAGTGGCATTGGCTATGGACTGCCGCGCAGCTGGTCTATGGTCCGAATCCCGCCGCGGGCTTGAGCTTCACCGCATGGTGGAAGGGCATTTTCGACCACCCTCAATTAGAAAATCTGTCGCCAAGCACCTAATGGTGTGTTCCGGCTGCAGTCCTTGAGAGCCAGTAAAATTACAGGCACATGAGACTCAAGAAATGTATGTCTCAGGGTGACGGGCGCAGTGCACCTCGTCACTTATGATGAAATGCATCTGTTATAGGCAGTGTTTACCGCTTAACATCAGGTGGTCTCGTGCTTGTTTCGTCAAAAAAACACGGTTTTAGGGAATATGGAAGCAGAATGGATTATTTGGAGACGTGGATATTGAAATGGTACTCGAAGTCTAAATTTTGTTAGAGATGAAAACAATTTGGATTTATAGTATAATAATCTGTATGTCTGTGTGAATTTCTAGAAATAATAATCTGCTATATTCATAGGTACCAACATAGCAGGGTACGGCATACCGGGGTCAAGTATACAAAAATGTTTAACTCTGTTTGCTTGTGTGCTAAATGTCTTTTTATTAGAAACAAAATTGCAAGTCTAAAAATAAAACAAAAACCATTTGGAAGACTTTATATATTGAGGCCAGTAAAAATAAACCTAGAGATTCAACATGTCTTAGCTATTGATAAAAATCAAATCACTGATTCAATACAAGTGGCGAAGATATTTTTTTTTTCTACCTTACTCCTAGTGGTTACTAAGTCATTGGATTCTTGTCCCAATGTAGCAAAAACTCTGTTAAAACATAATTTTCCCAGCAAATCACCGGACTTTTCTTTCAGACACACCACAAGATTTGAAATTATAAAATCATTTAAAAGTGTAAAAATAAAGAGTACCGAAGACTTGTGGGGTATGTCAGTTAAAGTGGTAGAGTCTATAATTTGCATTATTGCACCATATTTAGAAACAGTATTCAATCTTTGTGTCGATAGAGGAAACTTCCCCGACTTCATGAAATAAAGTAAAATCACTCCAATTTTAAAGTCAGGGTCTACATCTGACCTTTGCAATTATAGACATATTTCCATCTTACCTGTTCTGAGTAAAATATTTGAAAAAATTATGCTCAAACAACTTCTATCCCATTTTAATGAGCATAATTTATTGAATGAGAATCAGTTTGGTTTCACATAGAACAAATCCACAACGGATGCAGGTGTTCAATTGATGTCGCATATACTAGAAGCCTGGGAGAGTTCACATGATGCTATTGGCGTATTTTGTGATCTTTCCAAGGCATTGGACTATGTAGAGCACTGCACTCTGATTCTATTGTACCACACTATTGTATCTACACTATTGTATTCGTGGAAAAGCTCTGAATATTCTAGTCATATCTGTCAGACAGGCTACAGAAGGTTGGAATAAATGGCAATACTTCTTCCAGGTCATTGGTTAAAATGGGAGTACCACAGGGATACATTTTAGGACCTTTTCTGTTTCTAACATATATTGATGATCTACCTTGCATGGTCAAAGATTTCTGCGATATTGTTTTATTCGCAGATGATACCTCTCTGATTTTTAAAGTAGATAGGAAAGACAGTGAACTTTCTCATGTAGATAATGTATTATTTATGATCTTTATATGGTTCGCCGCTTATAATGTTCTCTTAAATTCAAAAAAGACGAAATTTTTAAAGTTTTCTTTACCAAATGTTCCTTATGTTGTACCAAACATTAAGCTTGGCCCAGATAAACTCCCTATTGACAATGCGACAGTCTTCCTGGGAATCAAAATGGATTCAACTTTACAGTGGGATCCACATATACATAATCTCTCCGGAAGACTTAGTTCTGTTGCATATGCAGTTCTTAGAATACGACAGTTAACAGACGTAGCTACTGCTCGCCTAGTTTATTTCGCGTACTTCCACAGTATTATGTCATATGGTGTATTGCTGTGGGGAACTGTTGCTGAGATAGAGACAATCTTTATCCTACAAAAGCGTGCTATTCGAGCCATATTTAAAATGGGTCCTAGGGAATCACTGAAGGATCTTTTAAAAGAAATTGATATTTTAACTTTATCAAGTCTGAATATATTTGAAAATATTATGTATGTTCGTAAAAATTTGAGTAAATTTAAATTAAACAATGACAATCACGATTACAATACTAGGAATAAAGATAAAATAGCGGTGCCAGGTTTTAGATTAGCAAATACAAATAAAAGGTCCTTCTTAGGTAATTGTGTACGGTTTCATAGTAAAGTTCCCAAACTTATTACAACGCTCACAGAAAGGAAATTCAAGATGCACGTGAAAAACATATTGATTAAAAATCCTAGTACACAGTTTCTAATTACTTAAACGACAAAAATGCCTGGACAATTCCGCCTCTGCCAAGCTATTGCCTACATAATACATAATTTAAACAAATATTGTAATAAGTTTATTATATAGTGGTTGCGCCAATCAATAGTTAAAAATGTTTATACTAGCATTTGAATTTACCGCGCAGTTTCATCGCATTTGTTTGACAGTCAATGTAAGATTATTATCTATTTTATTGGCACTTCTGTATAGTTCCTATTCCCCTTCCTTTTTCCACGCACTACCTGCCTCGCGAGTACAAGCGAGACAGACAACGTTCGTCGAACGACAATCTACGGACAAAATCTGCCGACGCTGGTCGAGTTGTTGCAGTACTGCAGTTCCGCTAAGAACACGAAAAATCAATAATTCGCTTCTCCTAATATATAATAATAACGTTGTTGAGTTGGCTCCCAAAATACAGTGATTAATGGACCTTAGTGAAGAGATTTGAGGATTTGCATAGTGACCGTGCCCTCCCGGACAAATCGTCATCAATGCCTGAACTACTGGTTTATGGCAAGCACATGGCGTGACATTAAGAAGATCAGAACAGGTCAGTGCATTTCCATCCTTAATCAGGCTGTATTCTCTCGTTCTTCTCCGCTGCAGCCCGAATTCCTTTCAGGAAGTGCCAATAGCTTAGGTCTCAATCTCATCATATCACAACGTTATTCACCCGCTCAAAATATACAGTCCACTCCCGCGCCACCATTTCTTTTGGTCCTTTTCGAACCGAATTTCGCATTATTTGTAATTGTTTTGCATTAGTATTTTATTCCATACGGAATGAACGCATCGCACTTAAATATCTAGTTAATTCTCCTAGAACTAGGTATTTAGGTAATCGTAGGTATCCTAGTGTATAGGCACAGGAAACCTAACCGCTAAATCATAATTCTCACGCTGCATTCTATTGTAATTTCGTGTTCAATAAACGCATCGCATAGGCTAACAAATAAATTTCATTTTGTTGTAAGTATTCAATTTTAAAGCTACCCACTTTATGCATATAATATTCGTACTTGTTCGTTTGCTGATCGACAACAGCCGGTTGATTGCAGGAACATAGGTTCTTGCATATAATTACGTATACATATTTATCGTGTATATTAATTCTGGTTGTTCAACTAGGGCAGAGACGTTACCTAGGTATTGTGATATTATTGGGTTTATGTTTTAAATTGCATCACGATTTCTTTTGTTAGCATACATACTTATAAATTAGAAGTAGAAGATAAACATTTTGCGCTATTCGTAGCTCATAGTTAATTGTTAGTAAACTGTGGCTATATATAGGTAGGTATATCGTCGCTATTCTCCGCCGCTTCTTGCGATTATTTTTCGTTTGTTTACTTGCATTTTTAATCAGATAGATATATACGATGCCTCCTAAGGCTAGTAAACATGATAACGAGTTGAAGCTCTTACACGCTAAGCGGGATATGATTTATTCACGCCTTCAAACAATACATGATAACGCATTTAAGATATCGGACTTGGCTATAAGAGATTCGTTTCTTTGTTCAATTGAAAACATTGATAGCATGCGCTCGGATTTTGAACACATAGTTCACAGTATCAATGCATTAGAACTAGAGTTAGATTCCGACTATGCAATCAATTATTCAGCGCTTTCTTCATTTGACGATCTTTATTGTCGTATAAAGCGTGTCGCTAAATCGTTAGAATCACCGCCTAGTGTATCTAACTCGCATGTAGTACATAAACTCAATCGCGATAGACCTAAATTACCGCCAATTCAAATTCCAGAATTCAATGGGGATATTCGAAATTGGAGATTGTTTATAAATAGTTTTGAGAACACTATACATCAAAATGATCATTTGAGCGATCACGAAAAATTATATTATCTTGTTGAAAAACTCACCGGCAAAGCCAAAACGGCTTGCGCAGGCATTACACATTGTTCCGAAAATTATAATTTGATTTTAGATACATTAAAGGCTAAATATGAAGATCAAAGATTAGTAGCAACGGCATATTTAGACCAATTATTCGACTTGAAAAACATCACTGCTTGCAACGAACAGAACTTAGAAAAATTCTTGGACGTTTTTGCATCATCTGTTCGTGCTCTAAAGAATCTCAAAATTGACGATTTATGTGACTTTTTATTTTTGTACATCGGTTTAAAAAAGTTGGATTTTGAAACCGTTCGCTTATTTGAAACAAATCAGGGTGGTCACGATAACAAATTACCGCAATTCGACCACTTAGAATCATTCGTACGGAACCACATAAAAATATTGCAACGCACTTCGTCAAAACATGAAGCTAAGAAAGTTTCCGACCGCGCCCGCACGGATGCGGTATCTAGGTCACCGAAGCCGTCTAGCAATTGTTACGTAAACACAGGATCGACTTCTTTGCAATCGATTTGCTCTTTATGCAACTCTTCTCATACGCAGTTGTATAAATGCGCAGGTTTCATGAAACTCACTCCTAATGAACGTTATACGTTTGTTCGTACCAATAACTTGTGTTTAAATTGCCTCAGCGACAAGCACCACGCTTCGTCATGTAATAGTACAAATAGTTGTCGCAAATGTACATCAAAGCATCATACTTTGCTCCATTTTGATAGTTACAATAATGCCGCATCCAAAGTGAGCACAGTTGATTCATCGTTCCGCGGTAACACGTCGCTTGTAGTGAGCTCGGCGCCCGCGCCTGATTGCGATCGAGGATCTGGTTCTGTGCCGCCCGCACGTCGCGCTCAGCTCGACGGCACCGCGCATACGATAGCAGCCGCCCGCCCTGCAGCAGCCGCCCGCCCTACTGCGGCCGCCCGCCCAGACTGCGCCGCGAATGACGTCACGTTATGTTCATTATCGTCAACTCGAGCGCCTGCAACTGTTTTACTTGCGACCGCTCGCGTCAAAATGTTGGATGCGTATGGTAAACCACACATAGTTCGTGCACTTTTAGATAGTGCTTCGCAGAGTAATTTTATAACTCGAGATTGTTGTCAACGCTTAGGATTAAATTATAGTAATCGCCCTACGTGTTCCGTAGTGAAGGGAATTGGAGGATCAACTAAGGCCATCCAAGGCTCTTTAAATATTAGATTCGAATCGCGTTTTAATTCCAACATTTCTTTCGAAATGGATTCGTTGGTCGTAGACAAAGTCACCGAACAGCTGCCTACTGTCTCGGTCGATACCTCGTTGCTAGTCAATTTTATTGACTTGCCTTTGGCCGATGATACTTATGCCGTCCCAGGAGCCGTCGATATTTTGATTGGCGCTTCGATTTTCCCGCACCTCCTGCTGACGCGTAAGGTTCAAGGTCACTCGGCACACCCCACACCGCACGCACTGGAAACAGTTCTTGGTTTTGTTATAGTTGGATCTGCACCCGCTCTCGTAGATAGTTACTCGACTGTGTCATATTGTTGCGCCGTTGTACCGCCGTTGGAGACTACCATTCGCCGCTTTTGGGAAATTGAAGAAGTCAATGTCCCACCGCTCCTCAGTCCTGATGATAAGATGACTGAAGAAATTTATAGTCGCACGACCACCCGCGATGAAGATGGTCGTTATGTTGTCGCGCTCCCCTTTAAGGGTGATATATTTTCGCTTGGCGACTCGCGCCAAATGGCTGAAAAACGCTTCCTTTGTTTGGAACGCAAGATGATGTCTTCTCCGAAGTTGAAACAGGCGTACGATGATGTGGTGAATGAATATCTAGATAAAGGCTTCATCGCACTCGCACCCGTTGATACACAGAATTTTCCGTCTTACGTTATCCCGCACCATGGGGTTATTAGGGATGACAAACTCACCACAAAATTGCGTGTCGTTTTGGATGGCAGTGCTAAGACTAGCACTTCTGTTTCCCTTAATGATATTTTGCACTGTGGTCAAAATCTTCAAGGAAATCTGTTCGACATTATCATCAACTTTAGATTATTTGCTGTTGCACTCTCCGCGGACATAAGACAAATGTTTCTTTGTATTGGTGTCAGAAATTGTGACCGCAGATTTCAACAATTTTTGTATAGATTTTCACCGCAAGAACCTTTGAAAGTTTACGAATTTCGACGCGTATGTTTTGGGCTCAAATCAAGTCCTTTTCACGCGCTCCGCACTATCAAACAGTTAGCTATTGATGAGGGTGACTCCTACCCTAAAGCAAAGGCTATCGTCGAAACCAGTCTGTACATGGATGACTGCGTTTTTAGTGTAGATAGCGAGGACGAAGCCATCGAAACTTCCGCTCAAATTATAAACCTTATGAAGGCTGGTCAATTTGACCTAGTCAAGTGGACAAGCAACTCGCAACGCACGTTAGATTCTATTCCACCGTCGCATCGTTTATCGACTGTCAAAACTTTCGATGACAATGATACGCATAAGGTTCTTGGCTTGAGCTGGTCACCTGAATCAGATGTGTTCAGCCTCAAGGTTAGTTCAACCCCACAAACTTGTTCGAAACGTATAATTTTGTCGTGCATAGCAAGGATATGGGACGTTATGGGTTTCGTAGCACCTGTAGTCTTATATGCAAAACTCCTCATTAAAGAACTTTGGCTTTGTAACTGCGACTGGGATGACACCGTGCCTGATAACGTTGCTAGACTTTGGGCTCGCTTTAGAGAAGAGCTTCCTATGCTCGAGCAAATTCAAATTCCGCGCCATGTTGGTATTTCGCAAGACAGCGTTATAACTGTAGTCGGATTTGCAGATGCCAGCCAGAGGGCATATGGAGCAAATGTGTACTTTCACGTTCAAAATGGAAGCAGTATAGCTATTAACCTCGTCAGTGCAAAATCTAAGGTAGCCCCCACCAAAGTAGTTTCTCTAGCTCGTCTTGAGCTTTGCGCGCTTCTCCTACTAGCGCAACTTATTGGCTCCGTAGTCAAAGCTTGTAGACACCGCATTATTCTAGATAGAATTTTCGCATTCTCAGACTCAACCGTCGCTCTGTGTTGGGCCCATTCATCTCCCCATCGGTGGGACACATTCGTTGCAAATAGAGTCACAAAAATTCAATTGGAGTTGTCACCTCAAAACTTATATCATGTTGCCGGGACAGATAATCCCGCCGATTGTCTTTCTCGTGGTTTAACCCCATCTCAAATATTAGACCACCCGCTGAGGTTTTCTGGTCCGCCATGGATCCAAAACGCGTCTCACGAATGGCCGGTGAAGCATTTCAACCCAGCAACAGTTGCAGAACCACCAGAAGAGAAAAGACATGCTCTCGTATCTTCTGCACCGTGTGAAGAGTCTGTCGTATTACGGTTAGCTAGCCGCCTTTCGTCATGGTCGAAATTGCTGCGCTGCGTGGTATACATTTGTAGATTCGTAAAAATACTACCCCAACGCAAGCACATAGTTGCTGCTGATCTCGACAAAGCAGAGTTAATCGTACTCCGCGAGTTACAACGTAAACATTTCCTTTCCGAGTTTAAATGCTTAGAATCAAATAAACCTTGTAACAAAACATTTCAACACTTAAAGCCCTTCTTGCATGATGCTCTAATTAAAGTCGGTGGGCGTTTAAATCAGTCGACATTAGGATTCGAACAAAGGCATCCTTAGTTCTCCCGCGAAAAGACCACGTCTTAGATTTATTGGTTGATTACTACCATAAAGTCCATTGTCACGCTGGTCCCGACTTGTTACTGTCTATTCTTAGACAAAAATACTGGATACTTTCCGCACGTAATTTGATTCGCAGCAGAGTACACAAGTGTGTGTCCTGCTTTAAACTACGTCCGCGTTCCACGAATGCACCTGAAATGGCTGATCATCGGTCTTGCCGTGTTGTACAAACTGCTAAACCATTTGTTCACACAGGTACTGATTTTTGTGGGCCGTTCAAAATCACTATTTCACGTGGTCGTGGCATTCGCTCAACCAAGGCATACGTATGCTTATTTGTCTGTATGACATCTCGCGGAATCCATATTGAATTAACGGGTGACTTGAGCACCCCAAGCTTTATAGCCGCATTTAAAAGATTTTTGTCGCGTCGTGGTCCAGTATGTCGAATGTACTCGGACAACGGTACAAATTATGTAGGAGCAAAACGCCATATGTCGGAGTTAGAGGCTTTCCTACGATCTAAGTATTATCGAACTGAATTTGCTCAAGTTTTAGCTGAAAATCGTATAGATTGGATATTCAACGCACCCACCGCAAGCCACTTTGGAGGTAACTGGGAGGCGAATATTAAAAGCTTAAAATCGCATTTGTATCGCGTCGTGGGATCACAGATTCTCTCTTTCGAAGAGATGAGTACGGTACTCACTCAAATCGAGGCTGTGATGAACACACGCCCGCTATGTAGAACTCTTTCTAGTGACCCTTCGGAGTCTTTAGCATTGACTCCAGCTCACTTCCTTTGTATGACACCGCTTAAATACTTACCCGCAATGGATATTGATGAAGACAGGCTACACGTTCTTTCGCGTCACGCGCTTTTAGACAAACTTGTTCAATCGTTCTGGAAGCGCTGGAGAACCGAATACTTACACACGCTGCAGTCGCGTCAAAAATGGAATACTCCATCAAACCCTATTAGCGTAGGTACGGTTGTCATTCTTACTACCGATAACGCGCCTCCTCTACACTGGCCTTTAGGTGTAGTTGAGGAAATTTATCCTGGTTCAAACGGAGTAACCAGAGTCGTACGCGTTAAAACCGCAACCGGATCATATCTACGCCCGGTTATTCGCCTCTGCCCTTTGCCTAACCAGCAATAACATAGATTCGTTATCATTAATTAGTTCTAGCATACACGCATAGTTTAGTTTGTATTTCACAATAGTACGTTATTAATTTTAGTTTAGATTATTGAAGGTAACCCTTCAAACTGGGGGGAATGGTTGCGCCAATCAATAGTTAAAAATGTTTATACTAGCATTTGAATTTACCGCGCAGTTTCATCGCATTTGTTTGACAGTCAATGTAAGATTATTATCTATTTTATTGGCACTTCTGTATAGTTCCTATTCCCCTTCCTTTTTCCACGCACTACCTGCCTCGCGAGTACAAGCGAGACAGACAACGTTCGTCGAACGACAATCTACGGACAAAATCTGCCGACGCTGGTCGAGTTGTTGCAGTACTGCAGTTCCGCTAAGAACACGAAAAATCAATAATGCGCTTCTCCTAATATATAATAATAACGTTGTTGAGTTGGCTCCCAAAATACAGTGATTAATGGACCTTAGTGAAGAGATTTGAGGATTTGCATAGTGACCGTGCCCTCCCGGACAAATCGTCATCAATGCCTGAACTACTGGTTTATGGCAAGCACATGGCGTGACATTAAGAAGATCAGAACAGGTCAGTGCATTTCCATCCTTAATCAGGCTGTATTCTCTCGTTCTTCTCCGCTGCAGCCCGAATTCCTTTCAGGAAGTGCCAATAGCTTAGGTCTCAATCTCATCATATCACAACGTTATTCACCCGCTCAAAATATACAGTCCACTCCCGCGCCACCATATAGTAAGTATGTAACACATTGTTAAATTGTTAAAAGATTTTAAAAGAATGATCCCGAGTTTCTTGCCCGTTCTTCTTGCAGTGGCTCTATACAATTTATTTGCTGAACGTGGCTGTACAATGTATTTCAATACTAAAATTTGTAATTGACCTTCATAAGAGCGTCGTTGACGCCTTCAAATACACTTCAAGATCCTAAGACTTTAACAAATTAAGAAATATGTAAAATTGGTCTATAGTTACTTAGAGTTTTGAGATAACCTTTATTAGACTTTAATGGTTTTTATAATTAAGCTAAATAATGATTCCGAGACACATCGTGCCCAAAACTTGGACCCAAAACATAAGCTAACACAGCCCATTAATTCGGCTTGGGATGGAGGGGAGGATTTGCCATAATCTCCACGCTTGGCAAGCTAGGATCGCTGTTTAAGATTCCCCAGAAGACGCTGCTGCCATAGCAATAAGAGGGTGGCATTCTAGCCCAGCACCTCACAGGCACTTAGCACATTTAAATGCAATGCTAAAAATATAAAAATGTGACTTACTTTTTCTGATCAACTTTAAGTGGGTCTAAATAACATGCTGCTCCTACAATATCAAGAGGAGTCCGCCCTATGGCATCTTTGCTGTTTGGGTCTGCGCCAGCAGCTAGTAACAAACGTGTGGAGCTGTTATTACCGGCAAAGCTTGAGACGTGAAGAGGAGTCCAACCGGAGAAAAATTTTGGTACCTATCCATAAACAGATTAAATAAAAAGTTACGCATCTAATTGCGTTTGTGATTTTTTCAAATCAATTCATGTTATACCATTATCATAGCTGGTGTCAAACAATACAGATCTAAGACCTACGAATAAATTCATATTTATTCGTAGTCTAAGACCTTCTTTATAAATATCAAGGCTTTGTAAGGCTTTCTGCACTGCTATTCTAGATATTTGAAACAGAGTAGCAGCATTTTTTACCTACTATTTAGTGGCTGTTTTTAATATCGTCATAGTAAACCAAAACAAAATATATTTGACGTGATATTTTACATATATTTAAATTATAACGATGTGTCGTGTGAGGAGACAGGATTAAAATGAAGAGATTAGCATTACAATTATAAGTTAAATATCATTATAATCGTAATTATAAAATTGATAATGAAATTGAATTCTTCTCCCATTCATTTCTAATTGTGATACGAACATGCGTTTACAAGATTGAGTTATTGTACTTACATTTGACATATATTTTATACACATGTGCTCAATGCCATCTTTCCAGGTTCTAGGCAGAACAGCGACTATGGGCAATTCACATTTAACATCAATCATAGACTTCACTAGAGGTCTTAATATTTTTACTTCATTTTCTACATCTGGCGTCATATCCAAGAATAGTTTGTATTCTAATTCTGAAAATATTTATCCAATGATAAGATCAACATAATGATTCTACAATTTGTTATAAACTGATGATTTAGCACAAAATCTGAAAGACATGTCACATGGCACAAAATAATAAAAGCATGGCACATCTTACCGATTGGGAAATCTAGGAGCATAGCAATAGATTGATTATTTCCAGCCCAGGCAGCTAAGTGTAAAGGAGTACGTCCAAATTTATCTATTCGTCTCTTGTCAACATTGTATCGAAGCAGTAAGTGTAGTGCATAGCTGTTTGCGAATGCCGCAGCATGACATGCAGAAATGTGACCCGCTTTGTGACATGTGGCGTTGGGATTCGCTCCGGACTCAAGTATGCTGAAAATATTATCATAGTAAATATAAAAACGTGATATAGTAGTTGGTGATCCTTGTAAATATGTAATCTGATCGGTTATTTATTTAATGCTATCAAACAATACTAAATGAAAAAAATCACAAGTGATTAATATAAACTTTAGTTTAAATTACTTTGCAGACTTTAAAAGCAGGAACCTACCTAATATTTAATATGAGTCTTATGTTGTATACGTGTATATAGGGCTATTGGTAGTATGCTAACAGCCTTTTAGAACTGAACTAGACTTCTGCTAGTCCTAAGAAACATTTAAAGATACATTTTTTTATGTTTTGAAAGAACATTTTTTTTTGTTTTTTATATGTTTTTGACTGAATAAGCACGAGGACCAGCTGATATCAAAAGTGTCTTGTGCCTGTAATGTATTATTTCTCATTTTTCATTACTTTGCTCGATGTAAATATTCAAAACTCTATTCAAAGGGACCACGGCGCGGTCGAGTGCGGCGCCCTTGGCTCGGAGTAGGCATAAAAAAACAAAATAATATATATATTTTTTTTTTTTTCAAAACAAAATAATATATATATATATTCTTAGAAACTAGATCAGAAGTTATTTTTTTAAAAAGAAGAAATACACACGTATCTACAATTTATTTAATTTACACAAAAACAAATATACCCGATCAAGAATTATGCCATTTAAATTAATTCTTTTAAACAATTAAAATAGCCTAGACAAGACTGACAAAAACAATCTAGCAGTACGATAATTATACAACTTAACAGCGATGATACCGAACCGACGGACGAAGCAATAAGAGCCCGTTCCGGCACCCGACACCGGGTTATATAGGTTTCTCCATTAACAGTGTTGCCGCTAACATTTTCCATCTCCACTAACAGTGTTGCCGCTAACATTTTCCATCTCCACTGACAGTGTTGCCGCTAACACGGCCTTTCCTGACAGGAGACCGTCCCCGGGCTCCATGTTATCTTCAACGCCGTCAACAATCCAGATTGGAAACAAGATTGGTACAGAGGGTAAGCAATCCTCTTCGTTCGCAGCAAAGGTGTTTGATTCCGCGTGCTTCTGTACTTCAGAGGGCTGTGGCTCGATGTCGTCCATGAGTTGGTTCGCTTCAGGAGTCTGGTCGACATCAGGAGCTGACTCATCCCTTTCGTCATCTGCGTCTATCGACAAAAGAGAAGAAAACGAGAGAATCCACTTCACGAGTTCGTTTAGTAATCTAAATCTAAATCACTATTAGATAAGAACCCATTATTATTGCCTATGAACAATTAGGTTAAAACATCCAAATACATGAACCAACCACTCGGGGCGGGACTTGTCGGAAGATCGCCCCCACGACTCGTCAGAGACCTACGAGTACTTACGTGAGGCATGGCTTTGCGTGTGTGTATTGGTTCACATATAAGCATGCATTAAACCAGTACAGACAATGCTTGCCGGCAGATACGTCCAACGCTACACGAATCGCCACCCACGTGACTTTTCGGTAGCCCTGCTCCAGGACAACTTGACAGATCAAGTTTCCGAGCACACCAGGATAGCGTGTCCGATGCGCTCCAAGACAAACGCTCATCCGGCCCAAAACAAAACGACAATGCCTGCCGACAAACATGTCCCGCGGTACACGAATCTTCACCCAAATGACCTTTTGGCACCCCTGCTCTAGGACAGCTTGACGCATCAAGTGTCTGGGCACACTAGGATAGCGTGTCCGATGCGCTCCAAAACAAACGCTCATCCTAGTTCAACTCAACCTTTTCATACCCCACAATTAGCCCCACGACTAAAAGGGATTCTTAACACAACATGTTACAGCAATAAAAACCTTATTTGTGAAAATAGATATGAAATAAGTCAGGACTTGAACAGAAAATTATCGAAATAGAATATTCTCACGCATGATAAAATTAAAAACTCACAGAGAAAGCTGAGCACACTTCAGGAGTCCATTCTCCTCACCATGGAAGCATGTATTCCGCGGCCGCCTGGAACGATTCTCCAGACGAGCCAGCCAAGAGCCTCAGCCCGTAGCGACCCTGTGGTAATACCTTCACAATGCGATAAGGTTCACGCACACATGAGTCCAGCTTCCCGGTTGACTGCGCCTGCCTGCGAACAAAAGCTAAGGAAATTTAAGGAATTTAACATAAATGTACGAGATAGCTTACACCCGTCGTAAACATAGGTATCCTGACGAGTCTGATTGTCACGAAGGTGCTCGGATGCTTTCTGACGGCTCATCTCACGAAAGGCTTCCCGTTTGGAACTTGAACCTTCAATTGCTACGTCGCGTACCAAGCTGCGGATAAGTGGTGTGGCAGCTTCGACGCCAATTAGCAGGTTCAATGCCAAATGCTGGGTCGTCCTGTGCCTCGTGATGTTCAGGATCAACTGCAACTTTCACATTATTGCCGGCCATCTTTGCTGCCGTTGATTGCACTCGATGTCGAGCACGGTACAGCAATAGCGCTCAACCTGCCCGTTGGATTGATGCATCTCTGGTGTTAAAAATACAAATAGAAAACCCTTTTTTGTAAGTGTCGCAATCCAAGAAGCTTTTTGAGCACAACCAGCTATATACCGCCTAAAATAGCTAGCTAAGCCCATAAACTGTCGTACTTGCTTAACGTTCTTAGATTCGGAAGTTTCAATCAGAGCCCGAACTTTCTCATGACTCGGCCTAACCTGACCTTCACTAATCGTTCAGCCCAAGTACTCAATACTGGAAAAACGAGCACTTCTTTAAGTTGATGGAGAAAGAGTTGTTGTCAACGCATCAAGCACCTTACGCAGTGGGTCCAGACCCTGGTCGATGCTATTACTCATGATCAAAACATCGTTACTATAGACGAGTATGTCTCCAGAACCTATGAACTCGCGAAGGGTCTTTGTGATTATGCGTTGATGAACTACTGGAGCATTTGCTAAACCGTAATACGTCAGAAACCACAAAAAATTCTACTTCAAGGGTCAAGCCGTCAAACTCGATAGATAACGTGACATAAAGGGTACTTTCAATTTCCTGACTACCTGATCCTTTAAGTATCCGTCATATTACTTATTTATTTCCAGTAAGTATATTACTTTTCTCTATGGTATCAGAAATACAGGCGTACGCGAGCATTTGAAATGCTTTATCAATAATGAGGATATTAACGAGATAGTCAAACCACTATCGATCAAGACGTCAACCGGTACGTCCTGTATAACAGCCACTACGATGTCCCTGTTAGAACAAACGCGTTGCAAAAATTAACATTGACCTTGCACCTGCTGCACGCTGTGTAGCGAAACAAGTCTCAACCTTGTGCCCGAGTTTCTTACAAAAAGAGCACGCCTCGAGCGTGGTTGGTACAAACGCAGGTGGCAGTAAGTTGGTCCCTACATTAAACGGCGCACTTCCTGACGATTGTCAATTCTAGGTTTCTTACCACACGAAGCCTGTCTATGTCCTTACTGACCGCAAGAGTAGCACCTAATATCAATAATGCAACATTTACGCGACTCCTCTGTACCTCGTGTACCCGTCGTCATGTTTCGCGAATCAGAACGTGAGGGAGCAGTTTTCGATACACAGCTTGAACTCGGTTAAACATAGATCGAGAAAAAATCTAATAGATCGTTTGATAACAATTGAGCGTTAGTTGCTGAAACTCTAATATTGATATCGGTGATGCCGCGAATTATTATTGCCGAGATAAGCCCATGGCTCAATTCCCGCACTATGTGTAAACGAAGCAAAGAGTGACGCACGTATTCCGCGTAAGTTGGATAATTATCGTAGTTCTTCATCATGACATCAAATAGTATACCCGCGAAGTCTGGTACCTTCGGATATAAAGGTCAAAATTCTCACTTAAGGCTGGTCCAGCTAAGATCACTGGAAACCCTATCGTCAAGCCACGACATCGCGCCCCCTTCGCGTTTCAACAGTTTCCTATACGCGACTAACATTCGAAGTCACTCCAACCATTTAACACTTTCGCGCGAAATTGAAACGTATTCACCCCGCAATGAGAAGAGACACAATTATAATCGACAGGACGGGCATGTCGTGATAAAATAACACGATTTATAAAATAACAATAACACAAAGAAAAATATTTTTGCGGGTAGACAGAAAAATAAAATATTTAGGCTAAAACAAGTGGGCAGAAAAGTAAGTAAGAATCCCACTTCTGATCTTAGAAACTAGATCAGAAGTTATTTTTTTAAAAAGAAGAAATACACACGTATCTACAATTTATTTAATTTACACAAAAACAAATATACCCGATCAAGAATTATGCCATTTAAATTAATTCTTTTAAACAATTAAAATAGCCTAGACAAGACTGACAAAAACAATCTAGCAGTACGATAATTATACAACTTAACAGCGATGATACCGAACCGACGGACGAAGCAATAAGAGCCCGTTCCGGCACCCGACACCGGGTTATATAGGTTTCTCCACTAACAGTGTTGCCGCTAACATTTTCCATCTCCACTAACAGTGTTGCCGCTAACATTTTCCATCTCCACTGACAGTGTTGCCGCTAACAATATATATTTTTTTTCAAAACAAAAAAATTCATCTCAAAATATTTCTTAGGACTAGCAGAAGTCAACCCTAATAGGTGTTAGCATTTTACCAATAACCCTGTACATTATTCGTTTATTTATATTAATATAATTTCTAATTTTTAATTTCTTTTTTATTGTTAGTAATATTTTAGATATAATAGTCTCATTATTATGCCCAAATATATAATCTAGTTCACTCTTGGATCTTTACAGGAAGAGACCATTGATTGCTCAATTGGTTAGAGCATGCCCCGGCTAAAGGGGCGGATGGACGCGGGTTCGAATCCCGCACATGACTTAAATTTTTCCTATCGTATATTTGTAATTTTGTAATGTAATCCGCATAGCAGGCGTTATTGCAATCATAACAATATAAAAAAAAAAAAAAAAAAAAAAAAATAGACCATTGATTGCTTATAGTGATAAGGCTGGCAAAAATTACATTATTTTGAACAGTGTGTCTGTTTAAACGATTTTATTTAAGGTGTTTCAAGAAAAAAATCTATCAGTCCTTCTATCTAGTATATAAATCAGTACACGATTTCATTTTGATGGACTATAATTGCTTAAACGTTCTATTAGACGTATGATTATTTCTACCTTTGTATTTCCTCATCATCGTGATGTTCAATAGCATCAAGAAGTCGAGTGTTTAGACGTCCGATATGATTATCAGTGGCACGGTACATACTTTGTTTGCGTTTTTCAAGACTTGGTTTTAAGGATGTCGATTTTGATCTCTTGTTTAAATCTATGGAGTTTCTGTGAATAATAATAATAATAAGAACAGGGTTTTAACACCACAATTTCATTAAGTTTTGAGGCAGTAATAGCAAAGCTAAGGTAATAGCTAAGGACTGACGCGCCGCTGGTCCATGCCGCAGGCTCCGTCATATATCCCATAAAAAAAACTATTTAGCGCGAAAATATGGTGTTAAGCCATGATAATATTCGAAGAATCTAAAATTTCTTGGTATATTTTTTTATCAGTGCGATAGCACGTGCACAGGCTTTGCTGTCACACAAAGCATCTGCGTGAAAACGCACATCATCATCCGGACAAGGCTGCTTTTTTAGAGATGTGCGTGGAGGAAGAGTGAACCAGAAAATAATCACAAATATGATCACTGCGGTCAGCAAAACTAGGAAAACGAAGCGATTCTATTAGTAGATTTTACAATTATCTATAGTGGATACGCAGCCTTAATCTGTAGCGACATCTAACTAACCATGCATAAGCTACGCTTTTGAAGCAGTGATGGCTCTGTGGCATTGGCTATGGACTACCGCGCAGCAGGTCCATGGTTCGAATCCCGCCACGGGCTTGAGCTTCAGCGCATGGTGGAAGGGCATTTTGCGAAAGCTAGCGACCACCCTAAAGTAGAAAATCTGTCGCCAAGCACCTAACGGTGCGTTCCGACAGCAGTCTTTGAGAACCATTGAAATTACAGGCACATGAGACTAATGATGATAACTATGTCTCAAGGTGACGGGCGCAGTGCAATTCGTGACTTAAGACGAATTGCATCTGTTATAGGCAGAGGTTAGTCTGCTAAACATCAGCTGGGCCTCGAGCTTGTTCCGTCACAATCACATTAAAAAAAAGCTTTGTATCAATGAGCATCATAAATGGACCTGTAGCATAGCGTCTTTCAGATAATATTTCCTTATCTTCTGAAATAGAAATCACTGGGTCTAATGAATATGATATAGGTCTAATAAACGGTGTGTTCCGGCAGCAGTCCTTGAGAGCCAGTGAAATAATTGGCAAAATGAGACTTAACAGGTATGTCTCAAGGTGATGGGCGCAGTGCAGTTCGTCACTTGTGATGAAATGCATCTGTTATAGGCAGAGGATACCGCTTAACATCAGGTGGGCCTAGCGCTGGTTCCTTCACAATAACTTAAAAAAAAATGGAGGATGCTCAAGTATTTGAAAGCCAGCATCTCGGATTGTCAACGGCATACTCATGTGCCTAATGATGTTACCGGCGAAAAGATTTATCTTAAATTATTTTAACATCATTCAGATTTCATTCTTTTCTCTAGTTCAAATGATTGCTTATTGCAATAGCCAACATATTGTAAATTCTTCTTTGATATTTTATTAAAATTCAGTAACGATAATTTCTAGTAACTTACGTTTCAATTGATGGATTTTCACTAGGGTTAAAGCTTCGGGACTTGACGTTCCTGCCTCCATTGTTTTGTCTAGATACAGCTAAATTTACTTGATTATGCTGGTTACCCACATGATTATGTCCCGTATGAAGATTTCTAATGTGCGATGTGTCTCCATATTGCTTTCTCACTATTGCATTATTATCATACATTACTGTAAACGAGCATCTATATCAAATGTAAATATTCGTCAACAGTTCGTGACTAATACGCCACCGGTTTCGTTTGCTCCCACTTATACCAGAAAAATAATGACAAAACGTTTATTGACCAAGTATAGATATCTATATTTCTAAATATTATAAGAAGCACTGTCGCGTGCTAAGCAAAAAATCAGATTTACATATTATTAGATTTGTGTTCTGATTATTTGTCCCGGGCGGGAATCGAACCCGCGTCGCCTCTAATAGGGGGTGTGACTATTTCCATTCACCGGGCACAATTTCAGGGTCATAATGTTTTCTCTAACACACTGGACTAAACACAAGAACATAATAGTTTACGCTAACAACATTTTAGACAGGAATACAAGAATACATTGTGTGAAACCCTCGCGGGGCACTAAGTTGGTATACAGCCCTGTTGTGCGTCTATGCACACAATACCCTACTCACATTAGCATGAGAAGTGGCATGCTGCTCATTTGACGCACTTTTCCCTTAGCCGTTTCTTACGACACCGACGGGAAGAAATGGGGAGGTGACATTCTAAACCGGCACAGATTAAAAATAACTATATAAAAATACTCACCAGTATACGAATTTATACTGACATCTGGCCCAGGGTCATCAGCTTCATCCATATCAATTAAACATGAACGCGATCGAAACCAATGCATTCTTAGCAAAAATCAGTGCAATTTCACTAATATTTTTAATGTTTCCCTCATGGTCATTGAAATTTTTCATTCACTAAAACAATAGGTGATTAATTTATAATAATAATGTGTATGTACACATAAACAGTACTCCTGCGATTACTACAATTATATATATATTAAGTAATCGATACACTTTGAAGTTTATTGGAGGGCTTAAACCTTCTCACGAGCTGGTCTCGAATAAAGGGGAAACACCAAATTTAATCACCGAAAAATACCATTTGAAGTGGTTTCACGTTTATAGAATACTTCCCTTAAGGTTCTAGAGCGCTTCGGATTTCTAGTCGTCCTAAATGAGGCAAGGTACTTTTCGTCAACTCAATGATTTATGCATTATAAAGCTCAAATTAGGCCTCAGCGTGGAGTATGTATAGTATTAGCTCTCACATTTATAACGACCACAAAAAAGCTAGTTTCAGCAAGTATTACAACATATACTTATCAGGAATTGTCATTGACCTCAAGCCTTTCGAAGACCTTGAGCCAACAGAAACCGTCACAGAGATATCGCTCTTTATCTTTTATCAAATATACAACGCAGTATTCTGAAAAATTATTCAACCTAATACTGGTATCGCGGTTTTAGCGCTACACTAGTTGTCAACGGTAGGGAGCTTAATCACATATAATTGACTCGTCGAAATCTTGAACCATGCGATGTACGCGAACTTTTTTATCATACACATGCATAATGTGAAATGAACTGCCTCCGAGTAACAAGAACATGGGATACGAGTAACACATCATCACTGAGTTTGCAATAACGCCTGCAATTACAAATTTAAGATAGGAAAAAAAAATATTCCTATCGTATATTTTTTTTTTTTTTTTTTTTTTATTTATTAATCTACACTCCACAGACTCCAGGGTCCGTGCCTTTTTTTTAATAGTGACATATATTTTTTTTAATTATTACTAGAATTAGAAAATATACATACAACATTCTAAGAGGGAACAGTGCTAAAAGCAATTTCTTTTTTTTTTTTCCGGTTAAGTCATTGGCACTAGCATTCAGAACAGACCGGTGTTCTCTAGCAGCACCCGCTCACGAGTTGACGCATGTGCCAGCCATCGCCTTCCTCAACCATTTCTGAGGGAAGATGGCGACCCGACACACAACACCGCCGCTAGACAACACCTTTATGTGAGCATGACCGCTCTGGATACCCGTGCCAACGATTACAATTATTACACATATTTATAATTTGGGACTACAATAATATTATATATATGAAAATAACATACAAAAATTAACATTTTTTTTTTTGTCATTCTCCCACGTCACATTTTAACAGGGTCTCCATTACCACGCTATTTCGATCTTTGATCGCCATTTTGAGGTTGTAATCATGGATAGCTTTTGGTGTCGCAACCATCGCCTTCCTAACGAACCGTCCTATGGCGTCTTCTTCGTCATCTGCGTAATATCTGAAGGTTCCAGTATGACGTGAAACTGCAACGACTGCGTGCGGGACGCTCTCGTGCAGCTTCATGCTGCTCTTGGTCTTGATGGCGATGACCGACTCGTATGTAAGTCCCTGAGCCTCGTGGATGGTAAGGGTGCGTGATCCCTTTCCCTCTCCGTAGCCCTGGCTTGTTAGGGCCTCCTTTTCTTCCTGAGTGTGAACCAGGAATAAGGTGTTCGGGAGGGATTTGGGGATTTTTGCACCCGTGTACCTTTCAAGCTCTAGTGACTTAATACGGGGAGCTGAGGAATATATACCAGAGTATATTTCCCTCAGTGCGTACGCGACATCCATTGGGTTCCGATGCGTGCATAACAACTCCTGGGTGATGTTTGTGACCAGGTTAGGGCGGTTGTACCTTAATACGAAGAGATTATCTCTATCGATGTAAGGCAGCTGATTGATATCTCCGATGAGGACAAGTTCACCAACTCCAGCCAGCCTGGAAGCCATGACTATGGCTCCGAAATGGTTCATGAGAGCTTCATCCACTGTGAGGCGGCTGTAGCTCTCAGTCCTTTTAAAACCATTTACGAGGACTGAAGCCATTGTGCGCACCTTGGTTTTCACCAAGTCTCCGATTCGGTGCGCAAGCTTCTCCCTCAGGTCTTTCGCTGCTTCTGTGGTTGTTGTGATAATGATGTCCCTGTCCACATCGAATTGCCCTACCACCCAAGTTGTTTTGCCACATCCTGGAACTCCATTTACCCATTGTATTTTCGGTACTTCCCAGTGTTTCCAGAATGCCTCTATGTCCGATCCCCTCGCAATAGATTTAGCCATTTCGAGGATACGGTCATCTAACATTATTTTGGTGCACTGGGCCGTTACTACTATTGGGTCGTTTTGTGGTGTCGCGTATTTAGGCCTCCCTAGTCGCTCCGTTGCTCCCTCGTCCAGGGACACAAATCCGCCTGTTGCATTGTATGCCGCCATATACTTACCTGACATTTTCCCCTTGATGACCTGGGATGTGTCGTTGTTGTATATAGCGGCTTCTGCCTCTTCGAGTCTCACCTTTAGAAGGTTTTCATTTTCTAGCCTGAAAGACTGCAAGATGTTTTCGCAGTTTCTGTGGTTGACCTCTCTGGTTGCCCTTATAATGGCTAGAAACTCTAGGATGGCATTAGCTGCATGGCTCGTTGGTTCCTGTGCCGGGATATATCGGGGCGGACTGACCTGTCCCATGTCGGCTCTCGTCCTGGTAACCTTTGATGGTGCTTTGCCACGGGGTGGTGGTTTTGTGGGCATTGGGTTTCGGGGTTGGGATGGGTATCGGAATAAGCTTCCTACTGCTGTACCGAAAGCTGTCAGGAATGCGGCGACTCGCCCACTATTCATGACATCCTATCGTATATTTGTGATTTTGTAATGTAATCTACATAGCAGGCGTTATTGCAAACTTAACAATATTAAAATTATAAGGTTGCGTCATCTTTTACAAGTATAAAACCAACTGCAAAATTGGACTTGTTTGTAGTACAACGCAAGTGGTACTATAGATGTCGCTCCATCCCAATACGATGGTTAAAGAAGGATAGGAAAGATTCGAGTTATGACGTCATGTCATGTTAGCTCAACTGGTTAGAGCATACCCCGGCTCAAGGGGTGGATGGACGCGGGTTCGAATGCCGCACATGACTTAAATTTTTCCTATCGTATATTTGTGATTTTGTAATGCTCTTGTTTGTTGTGTACCCACTACCTCTCGAGTGATCAGAGCGTAACAATGATAAAATGACTATTTCTCGCCCATTGAGTAGTGACATGCTTACTCATTATGCGCATTTTTCCTCTAGTTGCCTTTTACTACATCAAGTAGGATGTCATGAAATAGTCCTTATTTTCCTAAACTAAGGAATAGTCACCGATAAAGCAACAGAACGAAATAATCATCTAGCTTGTTAATTTAATAAGACAATCTCTTAAAAAGAAAACAAAATATGCTGACCTCGCCCACAGGTACGAGTTTGTCCCTCTGGCGGTGGAGACGGCAGGTAGTCGTAATGCGGAGGCGAAGACCGTTGTACGACAAATTGGGCGTCGTCTAAGAGAGAGGGGTCATGACCAACGCTCCGGGTCGTACCTCGTGCAAAGGCGTGCCATCGCCATACAGCGTGGTAATGCATCCAGCGTGATGGACCTTTGGACCGGGTGCGACCGGGGGCGGTCTTATTTGACAGATATATGTATATGACATTTATTAACACAATGTTGTAATATAAATTCACAAAAAACACAATATAAATTCTTAAATCAACTTATTTAATAAGTGTCTTATTTAGTGGTTAGTATTTGTAGCGGTTGGTCAAAAATAATGCAAATCTCACCTGCTAATTTCTACGTTATATTCTGCGTCGTACATTGATTTTATAAGCAACGCACAAGTCTTCGCCCTCAGACCATTGTTGTTAATATAAAACATACATGTTTACCTCGAGGATAAATTTGCGTTGACTCGAAATAGCTTTTGTATGAGTGTAATAAATGTTATTATTTTCCTTAGTTCAGCATGCATTTTCTTTAATTACTGGCCATAAATAATTGAACGCCCAGTTGGAGCTTATGTTTGTATGTTTGTGTGATGATATTTCACGGATGTTAATGCTTCATGAAATGTTTTACAAACTATATCTTTTTGCTTATTAAGTTCTTATATTTATAATTGAGCCTTTTGATTAATAAGTATATCTTACTAATCATATATATAAGAAACGGTTAACCTATCTAATGGATTCTTCTTCACGCGTGAACCACGGAACACGTTTTTATGACATTTGGCACAAGAATAGTCGTGCAGATATTTGTGGTCGATACACAAAGATTTATAACCACAACCAAAGAATGTTTGTCTTTTTAGTATGTAGAACTGTTGTTGAGGAATCTAGGGTAATGGGATTATTTGCTAAGATTATTTTATTTTCTTTGGAAAACAAATACTGACATAATTACTAAATTACTTAAAAAAAACATCTTTGCGTCTTGCTTAACAATGTTGAAAGAGAAATATAAAAAAATAAGCAATTTTTTTATACCATAAAATGGAACCGACACTCAAAAGTGTGAAATAACTTGTTGATGTCGGTACCATGCTAGTTCAAAAGTACCTATTATCACAATATTGAACGCATGGTACCGACTTTTGAGTGTTAAAGTCGGTTCCATTTTTGGGTAAAGAATTTTTTTCGTCGTTTTAGTGACATTAGCTAGTTACTGGATCGATTGTCATTCACTATCAATGACTATTATCATCAAGATAGGAAAACACTTTTCAGTTATTGGAGCGTAACTCAAAAACGACTTGACCGATTTGGATAAAATTTAAATGCTGAAAAATTTATGAAATTTAATGTCCACGGAAAGCATCAGCATAATCATTCAAATAAGAAATGAATCATCAAAATCGGTGCACACATTCAAAAGTTCTGAGGTCACAAACATAAAAATTACAGTCAATTGAGAATCTCCTCGTTTTTTCGAAGTCGGTTAAAAACAGAAAATGAGTGACGCTTAAAATCGTTAGGTTTTAAAACTATGAAATTAAAGGATTTATTTTAAAATGAAGAGTTAGATAAATCTAGGTTTGAACAATCATCCAGTTGGTTAAAATATTTGGCTGACCTAATAAAAAAAGAGATTACTGGAATGATCCTCAGTGCTGCTATGTCTCGTCTTATATGTAGGGGCAGTATGTGGTGTCTTTTACATCTGATATCATAGCTACTGTCATATATTTTGCTTTTATATTGTAAATATTTCATAAATTTACGTTGTCTTACTTCTTTTGAAGCGCTCGTAGCGAAGTTTACTTAGGTGTTCTCAACCGATCAGCAAAGTTAAGCAAGGTCGCGCGCGGTCATGATTTGGATGGTTGACCGCTAGTGACATTACTACTGAGCATTTCCATGCTTCGGAGGGCACGTTAAGCCGCCGGTCCCGGTTGTTGTCTTAGGATGGCAGTCGTTATAGCATGGTGGTAGGGCATTTTGCGAATGCCCGCCTGGATAGCTACCACCCTCAAGTAGAAAATCTGTCGCCAAGCACCTAACGGTGTGTTCCAGCAGCTGTCCTTGAGAGCCAGTACCTCTAGGTTAGCCTGAACAACATCTTCGACCACATCATCACTTACCATCAGGTGAGATCTAAGTTCTAAGGCTAACCTATCAGGTATAAAAAAAAACATTAATGTAAATGTCATATTGAAGGTTCCAAACTTGTGAGTATAAATACTCACAAGTTTGGTAAATATAATACTCGAGGATGCTACGCACGTTTGGATAATATAAAATTTTGATGACTTTTATTCTATTAAACTGCGAACATGATCTCTTAAACCCAGGGCCATATTGACTTTCTTAGCTTTGTAATCTATATGTTTCTCATACGTTAATTTAAAGTCTTGCATTACACCTAAATCTCTTACTTCATCTACTTATATAAGGTTTAAGGATGCACTTGCCGGCGGCTCGAACTTATCAGCGGGCGAGGCAACAAAGCATGCTATTTCACCTATACCTTTGTGGGAAAGGGTAAGACTCCGTGATGAGTAGTAAGAAGATAGTGCTCGCGCATCACACACCCGTATTGCATCTACGCTAATTACGCACACTTGTTTGCGATATATCAATGAAAGCCGAACCATGCCGAACGAATTACGATGTTTGACGACGGACGGAGATAGTGTCTCAAGCTACGTCACGACGTGTGTAGGTATTTCTTATAAAATAATATTATATATTCACAGAGGAATACATTTTGGTTCGGACAGTAGGTACCTGTTGTTATAATTTTCGTTCGTTTTATAATAACATACTGATGTTATTTCACCTATAGTAGGTAAATATTTAGTAAGTAGGTACATAGTATATGTATTAGTTTGTTCTTTTCATATTGATGTACTTAGTAAATATTTACCTACAATAATTATTTATTACATAATTAGCAAGTTACTGCTTTTACTACAACATATTTTGTAAAGCAGTGACGGCTCAGTGGCATAGGTTATGGACTTCCGCGCAGCAGGTCCATGGTTCGAATCCCGTCGCGGGCTTAATCTTCACCGCGTGGTAGAAGAGCATTATACGAATGCCCGCCTGGATAGCTACTACCCTCAAGTAAAAAATCGCCAAGCACCTAAAGGGAAGCAGTGATGGCTCAGTGGCATTGGTTATGGACTGCTGCGCATCAGGTCCATAGTTTGAATCCCGCCGCAATATTGAGCTTCACCGCGTGGTGGAGAGTTCGTAGCGAAGTTTACTTAGCTGTTCTCAACCGATCAGCAAAGTTTAGCACCGTCGCGCGCGGTCATGAGTTGGATGGGTGACCGCTAGGACAATACTACTGAGCGCTTCCGTGCTTCGGAGGGCACGTTAAGCCGTTGGTCCCGGTTGTGGTCTTAGGATGGCAGTCGTTATAGCATGGTGGTAGGGCATTTTGCGAATGCCCGCCTGTATAGCTACCACCCTCAAGTAGAAAATCTGTCGCCAAGCACCTAACGGTGTGTTCCGGCAGCTGTCCTTGAGAGCCAGTACTTCTAGGTTAGCCTGAACAACATCTTCGACCACATCATCACTTACCATCAGGTGAGATAGTGGTCAAAGGCTAACCTATCAGGCATAAAAAAGAGCATTTTGCGAATGCTCGCCGGGATAGCTACCCAAGTAGAAAATCTGTCACCATGCAACTAACGTGAACTCAGTGGCATTAGCTATGGACTGCCTCGCAGCATGTTTATGGTTCGAATCCCGCTGCGGGCTCGAGCTTCACCGCTTGGTAGAAGGGCATAGGCCATTTTGCGAATGTTCGCCTGGCTAGCCACCATCCTCAAGCAGAAAATCTAACAGTAAGCGCCTAACGGGAAGCAGTGATGGGCCAGTGGCATTAGCTAGTGACTGCCGCGCAGCAGGTCCATGGTTCGAATCCAGCCGCGATATTGAGCTTCCCCGCGTTGGTGAAGAGCATTTTGCGAATGCTCGCCTGGATAGCTACCACCCTCAAGTAGAAAATCTGTCAGAAAGCACCTCACGGGAAGCAGTGATGGCTCAGTGGCATTAGCTTTGGACTGCCACGCAGCAGGTCTATGGTTCGAATCCCGCCGCGGGCTTGAAATTCACCGCTTGGTAGAAGGGCATTTTGCGAATGCTCGCTTGGCTAGCTACCACCCTCAAGTAGAAATTCTGTTACTAAACACTTAACGGGAAGCAGTGATGGCTCTTAGCAATGGACTGCCGCGCAACAGGTCTATGGGTCGAATCCCGCCGCGGGCATGAACTTCACCGCATGGTGGAAGGTTGTTTTGCGAATGCTCGCCCGGCTAGCGAGCTTTGAGATGAGAGTGTGTCGTACCGATTTCAAAATCTGTCTCTAAGCGGTAATGTACGATGGCATCATGGATCTACCAATCCTGGTAGAACACATTTGGAATAAAAATTCTCTACCTACCCGTAACTGATTTAAATTATTTCCAATAAAAATCAATAACTAATCATAGGTTATTTTTGATTAGGTAAGTGCCTACAATCATCGCTAAGTTTACCATATAAACTTTCGTACTACCTTAGGTATAAGTACCTACTACAAATATACATACTTATTCTACTAATTTACGTAGGTAGTACTAACACTAACATAGTACTAACTTTATTATTTGTTGTGATCTTATAGCTATGTATAGGTATGCAATGTAATGCGCGCCCGCGAATGTCGATTTGACATCGCTGACAGTTGCGTGCCTAGGCAGGCCTATATGATAAATGATAATTATATCGTAGATAGGTAGGTATCTTCCATTGAGCTTCTAATTCTAACCCTTTACTACTTTGTGTTAGGTAGGTACTTTCTCGAAGTTTTATTACTGCTTAGACTATATTCTAAAAAGAATGCGGACTACCTACGTCCATACCATATCTAACCAAATGCAGCTTTTTATATTGTCTAAGTGTTGCTAAAATTTTTAGGTACTCACCATAGCTATCATGACCTGCGTATTGACTAATACCTACTAGGTACTAACTTAGGTGAGAGTAGGTGAGTACCTAGACATAGTTACGTATTTATATTACCCAAGTACTTACCTATCTATATGGATTATGGCGTCCGACACCTACTATCACGAACAAACTAATCAAATGCGAAAGAAAATCCGGTCCCCAACTCCCAACATATGTAAATATATATATATATATATACATATATATATAAGTACGTAAGTAGGCATAGGCACTACATATTGGTAGTGTATACATACGTGCACACCAAAAAGCAACAGGGCATTCCTACAATATAATATTATGTTCTAAGATCGCGGCGCGGTGCACGTGACTTTTGGTAGTGTGCGTTTTGTTAATTGTTTAATAGTGTGCTGCGCATGAGACCCGCCCGCCCGCTTCCCTCACCGCGGAATGTAAGTATTGACATGAGATGCCCAATATTTTGAACGAAAAACTAGCGCGCAAAACTATGTGTGCCGACCTTTGGCTCTAGGATGTTTATGATTATACTACTGGATGTATTTGTTTTCCAAAATGTTTTCTAAAATGATCATGAACTGAGCTATGCTTCTATGTAAATAATTTTAGGGATTTCATGCTCTATAAGTCGTTTATTTACGACTAAACATGCGCTAAAATTCGTGATATTACAGGGATGTTTCGAGGCTTATAACTATCATGTGAAGATTTTTTTTACAAATCGGTGCCAAGACAAGCCTAGATAATGAAGAGATAAATCGATATCATGCTTAGTTGTGGACCTAAAACCTCAAATAAGGGAGTGATCACCCTACGGCGTTTTGTATGGAAAAGTTACCGGCCAGTTCAACCTTAATGTTTGGTTCTATTAACTTATATTTGAACTGGATAATATTAATTGGTCGCGTAAAAGTTTTTGAGACCGCAAAGTGTTTGAAACTTCGAGACAAAAATATTAATAAATATACGCGATTTTAACCGTTTAAAGTTGTAATAATGGCGAAAACCTAAGACAACATTATTAAGTGTAATTTTTCTACGTTGAGATCTAACTTGTTACGACTACAGTACACTTTGAGTCGATTTAAGTCATCCTGTAAAAGAAAGCAGTCTGTTAAATTGTGAATTTGTTTGAAAATTTTCATATCATCAGCTTTACGAAACCATCACCACCATCACATATGCCACTGGAGCAGCTATGCCAGCGACCCAGAGTCCTTCTCCGCTATATTAAGGAGTTGGGATGGCTTGGGTAGAAGCTGGCGGCGGAAATGCACAATACATCCCAAGCGGGACGTCAGTGCGGGACATATCGCCCCCAATTAGTTATAAAATCGTTATATAAAGATATTATAAAGCAGTGGACCCAATAAAGAACAATACCTCCTAGGAGAAGAGTACCATTTAGAATAACAGCCTGAGATCTGTATCCAAAGTATGGAGTGAACGAGCTACATAGATTCCCATGTATTACGGCAAATATAATCTTTTACAAACGTAAATCATGGCATGTTTTGAGGCGAGGTAGCCAGTCCATTGAGCGTCTTGTCGTTCAGGGCAAGGTAGAGGGCACTAGACCGCGCGGGAGGTCACCCATGCGATGGACTGACCAAATTAAATCTGCGGTGGGCGGTCGCTTGCATGAGTGCACCAGGATGACCGCGAATAGAAGGCCATGGCGTGACACTACAACTACATGACGACCACGACCGCTCTGTCAAGAGCGTAACGACTGAGAAGAAGAAGAAGATAATTAGTATATATAGAGTTAACTTGCCTCCTGCGTCCATACTGGTGGTTGTATGTACAATAAACGATAGCAAGTTGGATGTGGTAGGTCTATGTTTAAAGACACCATGTTGTTCGGGGATGAAAAATGTGGAGAGTGATATAGCTGGTTGGAAAAGAATCTATCGAAGATTTTTGCAAAAGTAAATTTTTGATTTACAAAATGTTTTGCTGTGTAAATATGGGTATGAATTGAAATGTAAAGAGTATAAAATTTGGAGTGGCTCCTCAATCTACACGAATATTTTTTTTTCATAGCCTTTTAGTACTCCAAAAAGAAGATGTGAGGGGGGTGTGATTCTAAAACTCGAGACTAAGAAATAAACTCAGTCGTTAATAATGTTGATCATCGGCTGGAGTAAAGATGCTCTATAGAGTTTATGCAGACTGAAAGTATGTTTAGAGAGTATCTAATGTACTAAGCTAGTTAATAAATTACAATAATAAGCTACAAGTAAATCTAAAAGTATTTTCTAACTGATTATTGAAATAGGGCTAGGTAAAATAATTGTGATTAAATAAACAACATAATCAATTATTTATCAAATTATAAAACTTACGCTCATAATGTTGTCTTAGGTTACTTACGCTCATATTTATATTATATGTTTGAAAACACGGGTGTTTGAGCATGAAACAACTTACTTTGAGTCGATATGACGATCGACAATATTTCGGCTTCTACCGGAAGCCTTCCTCAGGATATTGAGTGTGGTACGTTTCACACTGATAGTGTGAAACGTGACCCGACCGCGGCGGACGTACCACACTCAATATCCTGAGGAAGGCTTCCGGTAGAAGCCGAAACATTGTCGATCGTCATATCGACTCAAAGTAAGTTGTTTCACGCTCAAACACCCGTGTTTTCAAACATATAAAATTATTTATCAATTAAAATATAACAAAAAGATATACATTCAAAAGTATTATCTATTGAATATATCAAATTTACCGATTTATAACACACGTTTCAACGTTGAAAATCCTCTAGTCAAATGGAAAACATCAGGGTAAACGTTGAGTACATATTCATGTACAAAGGAGTGCTCCTCAAACTTATATCCCCAGTCACAGGTTTGTGTGAGCTTTGTTGACTCATACCTATATAGCTAAAAGTATACTTAAAGCATATTATATGTTCTAGTCTTAAAGCGTGTGCTTTGATATCAATGTTTAAAATCCCGCTGCCTTTGAATACCTACCTAAATTAAAATATAGATAGAATACATTAAAAGAATTAACAAGAAACACTAAACACTGAATAAAATATTTAATAGGTACATAGTTGCTAAACATAATAAGATGTCAGTAGCCCTTGTTCAAGAGAAAAAAAACACAAATCATATGTGAAATATGTTTTAATCTGATTAGTTTTTTGTGTTACTGAAGTGGAATAACCATACTATAGATAGTGTAAGGAAAATATGATCCATAAACATCGAATAGTTTTTTATTAACTTACAACACTAACCTTACCTATCAGCAATAGAAAAAAAAGGAGTACTTCAGCATTACAGATTGACTATGATAGTAGCTTAATGGCAAAGTTAGGAGCAGCAGCATAGTAAAGTAGGATAGATAGATAGATGGATAATTCTTTATTGTACACACCGTTTTATTAAAATATAAAATACGACGGCTTAACGTGCCTTACGAAGCACGGAAACGCTCAGTAGTATTGTCAACCATCCAACTCATGACCGCGGCGGACGATGCTTAACTTTGCTGATCAGTTCAGAAAGGCTAAGCAAATTTTGCTAAGAGCGTTTCGTACATTCAAATCATCAGTTATCCGACCCAGGACCTAGTGATCATATTTAAACTGTACAAATATAAAATAATATAATACTGCCGAGATTCGTAGCAAATTACACATTCTAAATTTCTAAAATATATCTTCTAACATTGTATTTTTTACATTAAGGCGCTGACAGGTACCTTTACTTGAACAGTTTTTAGCAAAATATATTTAATTTGTAACAGAAAGAAAATTATATGTTAATTTTGATGATATAGCCTAAAGCTAAGTTAATTCCTCAGAAACACGTTTTCTTCAAAATTTTCTCCGTGGAATAAAATTGCAAATATGAATATAAATTCGTTTGTAATGTATATATTTTAATTATTCATAATATGTATGTGTATATAAATATACCTCGCAAGCTCGTTGATAGCGCTCCCGCTCTTAGTTCAAATGTTTACGTTCGTTGTTAATTTGTAATGAACGTAACTCTTTAGTAAACTGATTAAAAGTTGTTACAAATGGCACTTAAGACTATTAGTATTAGAAACTGAAAGTTTATTAAGAATGGGATAGTTCGCTACGCCTTCTCCTATGAAAATCTATAGGGATATGCGATCCAGGTTCTATTTTACCGTGATAGTGTCGAAAAATCGTGGTATCGTAAAATATAAAATACACTGTAAATGTCCTGTTATTAATAATATCTTTACATTCTATTTGTATTTTCGACTTATATTGAACAATAATAACAAATATTTTTTTAAATATTTGTTATTATTAAATATGGATTACCGCAAAGTAACGCCTGAATCTATTTATTATCTTATATTTAACATTTATTCTGAAATCTGAAAGTACCGGTGTATCGATGTAAGTTGAAGTAGCACTGAATTATCCACGATGTTCAACGAACCAATGTCAGATGGAGAAGAAAGCTTATCAAGTGACGATCGTGAACCCGAAGATGTAGTTACCGCAGGTAAAGGCCCCCAAAGATGGACTGACGACATCGTGAGAGTGGTGGAGAGCGAATGGATGCAAATGGCTCATGGTTATTCAATTTCTATAATGAACTTGAATGGGAATGAAGATACAATAATTTATTGAAACTTAGAATTTTCAATCTGTGAATATTGTGTTTGTTGAATTTCACGCACGATTTTAATAAGTTCATTCATACGGCTCATTATTTTTTGTTCTTTCAATTCTACGGCTTGAAGTATTTCGTCCAATTTAATCTCATTTTTCATGGACTCTGCTTGCTTGTTAAACTTGTCTAATTGCTCTTGGGCTTTGTTTATGAGACCTTCCTTTATATTTTGTGGATAACGGCAATTTTTCTCTTTAGCTAATTTTATTTTAACTTTCTGAGGCACTTTCTTTCTTATAGATAATCTGTGTAGTCCAAAGATATTAAATATAGACTTTTTTCCTGTTGATGCCTCTAAATTGGTCAAAAATTCTATTTCTTTTTCAAGTCTTCGCAAGTTACCATATTGTACTAAATTTTGAACATCATTTACAGCCACGCCGATCATAAGGTTCATTAGGACTATAGCAGCAAGTATCCAAAACACAACGAAAATAAAACGTAGAACTTGTATAGACGAAGACGTATAGTCGATATTTTCTTCAGTAAAGGTATCACTGTAATCAAATTCTGACGTCATCATGACTAAAGTCTTAACGAATGCTTCCCAAGGACCTTCAAATGGTGCTTTTGTATGAAATTGCACCATGAAGCTGAAGGCAAACATCAGGATCAAAAACAGAAATGTTGTAAGAATCTGAAATAAAACAGTCACTATACAACAGGATATAATTAGTATTCTATAGGAGATAAGTTACTGAGATAAACTAAAGATAGTATTGTTGAATGTAGATATAGTTGCCAACGTACGGAACATCAGACATAAATCTTAAGTTTTTTATATACGTATTTGGGAAATAAGCTATGATACTCTAAGTATCATATGAAAAGAAAGTTAACGTATATCAATTGCACTAGAACATAATTTTATTCTCGCTTTGTAGCGATTCAACTATATCTATCACTAAGTTTACAACTGTTTGACCATATTGCTCTTAACTAATTTATAGTTTTATGATTATTTTTGTATGCATAACAGAGTGTCAGCTAAGTCTTATACCTCTGTAAAAGATCAGATCCTAACCGTGAGTGTAAATGAGTGAATCTGTATTATTTTTTATGTGATAGTGATGAAATTCGCACGACGGCCATCTGATGTTATACGGTTCCTTATCAATTAACCTCTAACAGACTGCACCCATCACCCTGACCTATACAGTTGAAACTGTAATTTAAATACAACTGGCTCTCACGGACTGTTGCTGGAACTCACTGTTAGGAACTTAGTGACAGATTTTTTACGTGACTGTGGTAGTTAACCAGGGGAGCATTCACAAGTTTTCTCCACAAATTCTTTTCACCATTCGATGCCACCGAGGGTAGGGATCGAACCGTGGACCTGCGCACGGCAGTCCGTAGCTATCACTGCATTAAAATTTGAAGAAGACAAAAATATTACCTTCACAATTTTTGTAGAAACTTTCCAAAACATTTGCATGTAGTATCCAGAAATGGGAGTTTTAGACAGCAATAACATTATGTTCAACCAGGACAGCACCAAGGTTAATGTAGCTAAATGTCTCCTCGACTCTGTATCGGGAGCTTCAATACTGACAAATTGTGGCATTACTACGGTGAGAACAAATGTTCCAATTTTAACCCAAAACTCAAATTTCACGATTGAAGATATCCACGTCTTGGTGTCAAAGTTAACACAAGATAATTCCTGAAAAGTAATAAAATAATTTTAATAACTTTACGCTGGCAGACCAGCTTCAAGCAAAAGAATGGTAAATTCTGTTTGTAAAATAAAAACAAATTTAATTAGTTTGAGCACATTTGCGGGGGACACGACAATATTACATTCTAATATATATATTTTGCATGTTAAGTAAGAACTTTAACGTTTATAAAACAGAAATAAATAAACTTTGCAGTGCCGGTATGCACTCAAGTAAACAAATAAAAAATAAACGTCATCGGAACGGTGACGTTTGTTCATTTCTTTTTTTTTAACGTAAAGGGAAGGCACAATTTAATACATAAAAATGTGATACTGAATTTACGATGAAATTTATAAAGGTAGAGTCCCTTTCTTTGTGTACTGGTTCTAAAAATGCATAAAGCTTAAATTAAATCCATAACATTACATACATTTACATAAACCTCATTTTCTGAACTTTTAAATACTAACCTGAATCTATCAAAAGCTATATTTGTGATACTAATATAGATTAATAACATAAAATATTGAATTTGCTCACCTGGATAACTATGACACATAATTGATAAAAAATTATATATTGCCACAGATATGGGTCCCAAATCTTTGGCACTGGTCGGTTTTTATCTTTGTAATAAAAAACTGATACGATATAAACGGAGATTGACGTAACAAATATGCTGTAGAGAAATATCATTACAAATATGAAGGTAGAGAATGTCTTCCACTTTAGATATAAAAAGCTCTCAACAAGTGGGTGCGCCAATAGCTTTCTTTGATCTTCATTGTTATCAATATTTAAAAGAGCCTTAAGTACGCTCATTTGTGCTTCATTATCGGACTTTTTAGGTATAAGCACACTGTAATCGACGGTTATTTTACAGTTTTGATTATGAAGCGGATAGTCATTGCTTTTTATATAACAATCAAATATGCTAGAGATTAATTCCGAAGGCTTCGAACGATGTTCCATTAACAGATCAATAGAAGAAATCCCCATCTGGTCACATTGAGACAGATCTCCTCCGTTTTTAATAAACTGTTCTATAATGTTTCTTCTACCGAATTTAATGGCACTGTGTAAAGGGCAGTTTCCGTTCCTTCTTGCAATGTATACTGCATCAGGAATAAGTCTTACAATCTCGCTTAACATATTTTCCTGGTTTGATATTGCAACGATATCTAAGAGCACCGAAGGATCAAATTTTGCTTGCATTCTTTGTACTGTCATTTGTAAAAGAAACTTAAAGCTGTCGAATCTGTTATGGAAAGCAGAAAATTCTACTGGAATCATGTTTCTTAAATAAGGGCATTTATATTCAAGAAGACTTTCGAGAAAATTGAAACGTTTGAAAAGAAAATCCAGTATATCAACACAACCAACTTCGGCTGTGGCATGAACAATCATGTTTAAACATATTACACTACCTATATATTCTTCTTCTGACAATGTATGTTTGTGAGGTTCAGCTATTAATGTACTAGGTGGTTCAATATAGGTAATTAGTCTTGTTGATGCTCCTGTTTCTACAATTCTTTGAACACAATCCAGATTTCCTGAACGGATGGCACAAAATAAAATAGATTCGACTTCTTCAGTATTTTGCGCTATTACTTTTTTAGACTGTGGTAGTTTGAGTACTTCGTTAAGGATGTTTAAGTTTCCATTACGTGCAGCTAAGTGTACGGCTGTGAATCCATTATTATTCTGTAATTGGAAAAAAATAATTGTAATGTTGTCATTGGAAACTTTCTTATTTGTACAATAAAAGGCAAAACATTTGAGTGTTTTAATATCATCATCATCACCCGGAAATCCACTACGGAACAAATGCCTCCTCCATAGAACACCAAAAAGGACGGCTACGAGCCAATTGTAACCATTGGCTACTCGCGACTTTTACGATGTCGTCATTCCACCTAATCGAGGTCCTACCACCTCTACGTCTTCCGGTGTAATGTGATAACCACTCGAGAAACTTTCTTCCCCGGCGGTTATCAGTTCGTCTATCAGTTTTTATCAGTTATCAGTTTTTAATATAGGTTCATCATATGCGTACTAAATTCATTATTTTTATATATAAAAAGCTTAAAAGGTTGAACAAGTTAAAGTCATGACTAATAAACTATAACTAGAATCTATACTAATTGTATGGATGTCTATACTATGTGAAAGTGCTTTTCATACACACAGAAATAGCGAATTGGCATATATAAAAGTAAACTGGCCTTCAAAAAGAGCATACATAGTGCAGTGTACCAATGCGAGAATTTAAAGAATTGTAAGTATGGTAGGAAGTAAATCTTGCTACCTTCAAACCGATGTCCGCCGCAGCATTTAGAGCCAAACACACACCTGAGGCCCAAGAGGTGAGTATTGCTTTATGCAGGACAGTGTTTCCGGAGGAATCGGTTACATCTGCCGATAGCTTGGTTTGCCCAGGCCACCGGTGATTGAGAAGAACCTGTAATATTAATATATAAAATACTTCACATCACATTATATTATTGTAAATGAAAAACTATGTGTGCATATGTGTGTAAATTGAAATTGTAACCGCTCTTTTTCGTAACAATTGAGCAGCTTTTGATGAAAGTATATATTAATTGGAGTAGGTTATAATATATATTGAAGTAAAATGGCGAAGTGTACCTGAAATGTAGCAAGAATATTTTTGGAGAAACTGCAGGAGAGGGAAATTGAAGCGCTCGTAACGAAGTTTACTAAGCTGTTCTCAACCGATCAGCAAAGTTAAGCAACGTCGCCCGCGGTCATGAGTTGGATGGGTGACCGCTAGTGAAATCACTACTGAGCGTTTCCTTGCTTCGGAGGGCACGTTAAGCCGTCGGTCCCGGTTGTCGTCTTAGGATGGCAGTCGTTATAGCATGGTGGTAGGGCATTTTACGAATGCTCGCCTGGCTAGCTACCACCCTCAAGTAGAAAATCTGTCACCAAGCACCTAACGGTGTATTCCGGCAGCTGTTCTTGAGAGCCAGTACTTCTAGGTTAGCCTGAACAACATCTTCGACCACATCATCACTTACCATCAGGTGAGACAGTGGTCAAAGGCTAACCTATCCGGAATAAAAAAAATAAAAAATAAAAAAAAAACGGCGAAGCGCGTGTCGAGCCACGCGCAATGTAGGGTTACGTGACCAGTGTTGAGCACTCATACAACACATACTCATACATTCTGTAATCTCCAGGAAGTATAGAAAAATCCAAAACTTGTCATGCTATGGGACCAACAATGTGCAAAAAAAAACGGAATAAGTAGCGACTGCGCCAAGTATAGCCTGTTTTAAATCTCACCAAAGACCTGGCTTCTCCAAAATATGTTTCGACGACGTAGACGTTCCATCCGAAATGTTCGAAAATGTTGGGAGTTATAACAGCATTGTCATGTTCGAGAAATTATAATTTAAAAAACAAAGTATAATATTTGTGAAATAATGATATTTTTTATAGTCATAATTAGATACGTACTTGTAACGCTTCTGTTAGTTTTTTGGACACGCATTCATGAAGAGGCGTGTTGCCTCGCGCGTTGTGTTGAGTGATAGGTGCCCCCACTGTCAGCAGTATTTTGATAGCCTCAACATTACACAGCTCTACTGCTATATGGAGAGCTGAATCAGAGTTGGAAGGAGTGGTATGTTCCATATTAAGCTGTCCACCGAACTTGATCAGAGTTTTGATCGTTTCCAAGTAACTAGAAAAATAGTGTTTCTTATTTGTATTGTAATAAGTTTATTTTATTTTCAAAAATAGGCAAACTGCCGATAACTGTAACTGTTCCGTATTTATAACTGGAACGGAGAACACAAACATAAGAAAATAAACTTACTTATTTTCATCTACTTTATATGAGTCCAAACAGCATGCTGCTCCTACAATATCCAGAGGAGTCCGTCCTATGGCATCCATGCTGTTCGGGTCCGCACCAGCAGCTAAGAGCAATCGTGTGGAATTGTGATTACCAGCAAAACTTGCGACGTGCAGTGGAGTCCATCCAGAAAATAATGTTGGGAGCTATTACAAAAGAAAATTACATTAAAAATAAAACTAGCTTCACTAGCATGTTGGATAAAGTTTGGATCTGCACTTCGCCGAACCTTACAATTTTGGAGGATGCCGTAAATCTCTAACTTTATTTCAGTTACACCACACATACTATTCAAAGCGGGCATCTGAACTCACCAATGGCGTTTTGTATGCTTAGTTTGCTGTAGGAGCTAACCAATGCAGCCCTATTTTTTATTTTATTTCCAATACACTACTTTATCTTTTTTTTTATTGCTGATAGGTAACCTTGTATCCACAATCTCACTTGACGGTAAGTGATGATGTGTTTGCAGGTGTTAACGGGGTTAACCCAAAATTACTGGCTCTCAAGGACATCAGCCGGAACACACCGTTAGGTGCTTGGTGACACATTTTCTACTTGAGGGTGGTTGCTAGCCAGGCGGGCATTCGCAAAATGCCCTTCCACCGTGCGGTGAAGCACAAGCCCGTGGCGGGATTCGAACCATGGACCTGCTGCGCGGCAGTCCATAGCCAAGGCCACTGAGCCATCACTGCTTCACCAAAGGAGGTTGAGATTTGATTGAGGCACCAAAAGTTTTGGTGCCTCCATCCTTTGAAAACTACCTACTTAATCGGTGCATGACCAAGAAGTAGTTAGTTTCATGACAAATTCTATTGTCTTGAATCTTAATACTTCTAGATCATCAACTATAACCAATACGTATATTTTAATTGCCTTTCGAACATACTGTATCAGCCGAATCGTCCACTTCTGAACACAGCCTCCCCTATTAAGGGGGTATTTGCGATAATCCCCACGCTTGGCAGGCGGCTTGGGGATCGCAGAGTAAGATGGCAGTTCTTTAGAAGGCGCTGCAGCCCACCTTCCAGTATTTTTCCCTTAGTCACCTCTTACGACACCCACGGGATATGGGGAGGTGCAATTCTAACCCGGCACCCCACGGGGGAACATACATGTACTTAAATACTTTTATAGTCAAACATAGTTTTTGTGATACAAAGATTTTATTCCAAGAATATCTCAAGGATATTTTTACCAATCTCATTGACTTCTTCTTCCCCGGACATTCCTAGAGCTCATTCAAATCTACCACGCTTCACCCACTTATTAAAATTACCCAATATTAATACACTCCCATTAACTAAGAACATCTTTAATACTCTCCTAAAATCACCTTTTATATCGAATATTTTTTTCAAGTTGCAGGTCAAAAACTCTTTCAAAGTGTAATTTTATATGAACTACAAATTATTTGACTCATTTTAATGTTTATAACCGTCTGTGTTCAGTTCTACTATTATTTCCTCTTCATATTTTATCACCAAATCGAACATCAGTGTTAATTCTTAGTATTTTTATCTATCTTATTTCATTACACTTTCAATAAGCGTACAGCTGATACGAGCATAAGATGCTAAAACTTCATAGAGCTAGTTTAAGTAATTTTGCATTCTTACATGACCCATGTACATTCCGCACTTGTGTTCAATAGTATCTTCCCAGCTTTGAGGCAAAATAAAAGTTGATGGCAATTTGCATGGGACATCAATTATAGGTTTGACTAAAGCTCTTAGCTCTTTTATTTCATCTTCAACTTCATTTGTCATGTTTGCCAATTTATTTTTAAGACCTAAAATTATTAATTGAATTAATTATAATAGATAAAAATGTAGCTGTAGGTATCAGTGCTTAAAAATCTTACTAGTCGTAAAATCCAATAGCATGCCAATAGTCTGATTATTTCCAGCCCACGCCGCTAAGTGTAAAGGAGTGCGACCAAAATTGTCAACTCTGTTCTTTTCGACATTGTGCTTGAGCAATAAGTGTAAAGCGAATGCGTTCGCGTAAGCTGCAACGTGGCACGCAGAAATGTAGGGCGAAACGTGACAGGTGGCATTAGGATTCGCTCCATTCTCTAATAATCTGAAAGGATATTATTACTTGTTTAATTAACTTATATGTTACTCAAGTCTAACACGATGGTTTCGGTTAAACGAAAGCAACTAGCAATTGTTGACTTACAAATGTCAAACACTGTTAGAACTACTGTGATGGACTGCTTCAGGCCTAAAATTATTAATAAAATGCTTTAACTACTGCCTTAGCTGATGAGCAGCTTGCTTGTATTACAAATATGAACTCTCAGTTCTTTCAGTGACGGTCCCCTGTCTATCTCACACTAAGGCAATTGACCCAGTGCCAAGTTTAAAGTGATAATTCAGGACCAAAAAAAAGCATGGTGATGCTATTGTCCAGGAACAGAATTTTATATAATCTTTGACATGGCCGTATTCACTGCTTCAAATTCCATGCATTTGACTTCCTGTTACTTATTTTTTAGATTGTACTAATAAGTAATTACATCTCAATTTTAGTATTACTAATAAATAAGTACCTGTGGGGTGATGGACTAGAATCGCACTCCCTATATTATCACGTGGGAGTTGAAAGAGGTGACCAAGAGAAAAATACTAGAGAATGGGCACACCGTTGAACACAAGCCTTCCCCATCAGAGGGTCATAAGGGTGGTCGCTGTAAAAGTAGAAAGCATTTTTTCAGAAGGAGCAGCGCCTTCTGAAAAAATGCTTTCTTCTTTTACAGCGACCACCCTTATGACCCTCTGATGGGGAAGGCTTGTGTTCAACGGTAGACAATAGTGCTGTTGATAATGATAATGACTAATAAATAAAAAATATGTAGTTTCTCTTTCTTAAAACGAAATGTGGATATAACGGTAACTTGAGAATAAAAATGTAAAGACTAATTGACATAGGCAGCTAGAATCATTTAAATTTTCAAAGTTGGTATAAGTAGTGATATTAATACTGAATAGTCAACACTTTTCACCTAATTACTTCATCGTGATCGTATCGTTCTATAGCAACCAGAAGTTGTGTATTTTTTCTTGACGAAGGGGGTCCAATATATGCGTTTGTGTCAAACGAAGTGATAATATTATTTAAATATTTATTTGAGTTTGTTTCCAAGGATTTTAGTGCCTTGCAATGAGTGGAGTTTCTGAAAGTAAAACAAATAATTATTATTGATGTCGAAGGTAGTGGAACAGATTTTCACTTACTAACAGGTGACAAATGAGTCTGTAATAAAACTTACGTTTGTGTTTGAGGAGCGTCCACCTCGATATTTTTGCCTTCGTCGTTTTGGTGTCGTATAGTTAGATTATCATGAAACTGCTGGATATTGGCATAGTAATTTGTTTGCAATGAGTTCTGAGCTGGTATTTCTTTTACAATGGCTTCATATTGTTCTGCAACTTCTCTTCCTTCACCAAATTCTACTGTAACATAATTTATAAACAATTTTTTAAAGCAGCCAGAGTATTTTCCTACCTTCTTTTCTATGTTTTACTGCTTCTATCAACTTCTTAGGGTAAGTTGCTTCTATCGTTAACGTTAAATAACTTAAAATAACTCTCGTAATCGTCAAATCTTCCAAATAGAACCTATTTTTACCAAAACTGTTGATTTGACATCTGTTGAAATGATGTCATACTTTAACGACAACCTTGACCATTCAAAACTTGATGGTTATTTTTATTATTAACGTCAAATTGACCCTCATCACTCACAAATTCTATTAAATAAGGATTTTTTTACGTTTGATGGTGGGACAAGTCCCTATGATCACAACTTCATGCGATGACCTAATTTTTTTCACGAAAAATCAACGTCTCAAGAATCATATATAAAATGCGTTTATATTGCTTATAGAGTGAAGGACCACAGATTATTACTGGGAATATTGAAATGATATTCCTATTATACATGTAGCAGGAATGTAGGGACAACGATGTCGATATTTTGGTAAAATATACATAAATTTTCATACTACAAAACATGTATTTTAATATTTCATTATGGAATGGAAAAATCATATCTACATATTCTATGTATTAGGGGTCAACCCCCAATATATTGTCTTAGCAAATGGTTTTAGAAATCTTAATCACATTTTTTTTTCATTCATTTGGTGTTGTATTTATTGTCGACGGTGAACTGATTTTCTGCGAGCGGACCGCATGATTGAGTGATTCCATCACCTCTTGCGACTACCACAAAAGATACCTCTTATTATACCATATTATGCTGGGCTAGCATCGGAGAGACGGGCGCAGTGCAATTCGTGACTTGTGATGAAATGCATCTATTATAGGCAGAGGTTAGTCCGTTTAACATCAAGTGGGCCTTGATCTTGTTCCGTCACAATATCATTAAAAAAATATATATACCATGTGGTAACAGGCAAGTTATTCCCTCTGGTAATATGAGGCACTCGCTACTATACTACACTATATAATAAAATTATCAACTACGTATAATTGTATATAGCTAAAATGTTCAACTACGAATTTTAAGTTCTTCGGGCACATCACCAGGAATGAAAACTCGATGTACTTAACTATTAGTGGTCTAGGGTCAGGTAGCAGGAAAGAGAGCTAGAGGAAGAGCTCCCACTTGCTTGACTGATGAAAAACGATGAAACGTTAACGAACTAAATAATTTGCAGTATAAATTTATGCTTGTTACTGTCTTGGATATCTGTTTCTGACAAGAAAGAAGTATATTTGTATGTTGTGATTGCCGGAAAGACATTCTCTCTCTTTATATTATCAATCGTATAAGCCCAACTTTTCACATATTCTAATAACATATTAATCCTTCTATATATAAAAATTTCGTGTCACGTTGTTTGTCCGCTATGGACTCCTAAACCACTGAACAGATTTTAAATTTGATTTGCACACCGTATGTAATTTGATCTAGATTGAAAGATAGGAAAGCTTACATTTCAATATAGTCGCATTTACCCGTACGAAGCCAGGGCAGGCCGCTAGTTTATTAATATAAATGACTTACTAGTAATTGAAAGATAAACTAAAAGTATCTGTAAATAAAATGAAGTAAATTAAATAAAATTAAAAAAAAACAATCTATATAATAAAACACATTTTTCTAAATATGATAAGGCTTATATTTGGCATTCTCTCCACTTATCACGAATTTCATTAACCTGATTTGCAACTATGTACATAGCACAAAATACTTTGTATACCAGGACATGGTATACAAAGTATTTTAGCCAGGCTCTTATCTAAGAAAACGACATATTAATTAATAAACTAAATACTTACCAGTATCCATGGTTATACATACATCTGACATAATGTCATCGTCATTTGCGTCCATTTCAATGTATTCAGAGCAATATTGAATTGAAATTACATTCGGCATATTCCATGAATGAGTTGTATCAAGATTGTCTTTTATGCATTGTTAGTTATTGTTAGTATTATCGTCATAACGATTGAAAAGTGATGCTGAAATAAATAGAAAAAAAAATTAGCAATGGTAAAGGAAAGATACATGTACTACGGGTCCTATTCTAGTTTATGCATTTTTATCACCCTCGACTAAATCATCACCTACCTTTAAGTGATTGTCAAAGAATAACTTATCAGCAGTAAAAGAAACGAAACAAACACCACATTTCATTTTAGTACTGGCGTCATCATTTTGATCTGGCAATTTAACTGTGTATACCGACGACCAACATTAAATTTTCGTAATAGGTGGTAATGGAGGTAGGCCAGAGGTGTGGAAGAGAAAGTTAGAGATATATATATAAGAAATTAATAAATATAGGGATAGTGTGACATACATAGTGGGAGTTAAACAAGTATATATTAATCAATAAAGTAAAAAACCCGACTGCATATTATTTATTTTCTTTAAACGTTTTACCGTTCCATTGAAATGTAAACTGCAAGTTATATGTTTATGCAACTGTTTTTCAAAGCCCTTCGTTTTAATACCCAACTCAGTGTATTCGGAAGAAATATATTTTTTTATTTCACAATCTAGCGTTTAATGTCCGCCAGTTCGTTTTTTTTTATTTTCTTTTTATTTACCTAATGTCACGTATGTTATCAAGACGAATCTAATGATATATCTTACATTAAAACGGCTGGTCGAATAAAAAAACTCACAAACATACATACATACATGAACCCTCAAACATAACACTCCGTTTTTTGGGCGCGTTTAAAAAACCGGACATACTCGTATAATATCAGTAACGCTCTTCGGCAGATTTATATTTTTTATTTTGTTGAACATTTTATTTGGTATTCTAAACACGATTTAAATTACTATCGCATGCTACAAGCATATTAAACCTATAACCCAGATTATCAACATTCGGTTTATAAATAAATATTTTACAAAACTACATTTCTATGGACAGCACTGTGCATAAACGAACCTATAGATTATAAAACAAAACTTACCTTTGTCTCTTCATGAGCGTAGATTTTACATCCAGACTAATTTAATCATGGACGTATACACAAAATGAATTCACCAGACATACGTGTCTTCGTCGGTATTGGTAATGATGTTTGACAATTGTACCAAGTAATTCATCCAAGTAATTAAGGAAATGTTTGTTTAGTCCAATTCATACGTACTGACAGGAAAAACTTGCAATATGTGTATATTTTATTATTATTATACATATATGGTTATCGTGTGGTTTTCCCCCATGTATGTATATATTACATTGTGCCCGTAAATAGAATAGTGCGTATCTCTTACGCCGACCAGTTACACCAATTGTTTTGAAAAAATACAACAGCATTGTAGCAGGCAATGAGGACTGGCTTACCAGGAGATAGATGCTGTTCAAATACATCGCTATAGATGCTTGGCAATAAGTTTTCTACCCTACTACCAGTTTAGCCATCCTCAATCTATAAAAGAAAGCTCTGCTGCCCACTTTCTGGTATATTTCCTTTCTTTGCAATTATTGTTGCGTCGGTTTCTGATAATAATTAAATTCTATAGATTTATAATTAAGTTAAGTAAGGACTTGCTTTATTTATGAGTACATTTTATATTAACTATTATAATTTATAAGGTATTATTTTAATTATTGGAGTATCTACGTAATAACTGCATACTTACAGTTTTATAATAAGAATTGAGATTCATCTATCAACAATGCATTTTAGTTCAAATTGTGATTACTTAAAATTATATAAAAAATCAACAAATTTTAAATTTACGAGAAAAAAATTATAGTTATGTGTAGGATTCTAAACCGCGTCATCCACCCCTATAGCCTATGCTCTGACCGACTGAGTTAACATGACAATGACTCATAACTAAAAAATTTCCTCTCGTTCTTTAAGCATCGTATGAGGATGGACGAACACCTATATAGTTCAACTTACATTGTATAGTTACAACCATACAAATTTTCCAATAAGCTTTAAACTTGATAATGATGACGCGACCCTATAATTTTATTATTTGTAGGGGTGCATGACGCAGGTTCAAATCCCGCACATAACCTTAATTTTTCCTCTCGTAAATTTGTAATTTTGTAATGTAATCCGCTGAGCATGCGTTATTGCAAAAATAAAAAAATAAAAATTACATAAAATCCCGCAGGTCACAAACAAATACGACATGATTTTCCATTGTTCCAAATGACTTATTCCGAAATAGCTCCGATTTCATTCAACAGAGTAATCTATCAACTAATCTTGCTACAAATTGTCCGGAAACGCAATTAAACGACCGCGTATCCAAACCTCCGAGACCTCATCGTACAAGTTGAACTCATGAATATGCAGCTGACAAGCAAAGCCGGACTTGAGAGCAAACTTATATTAAATGTGAACGGGAACGGAGTACGAAATCTTTGGACTGCTAGTACAGGGATAATGAAGGAGGGAACCATATATAGACAACTCTCAAACTTACTGCTACCTATTCCCCGCAACTAGTAATTAAACGGGATGAAAAAATCTAAAACTCTCTCGGATCTACAAAATCTGCAGTTACACTAACTTACATGCTCAAAAAGCGACAGCAAATATACATACTCGTAGTTATAGACTTTTTCTGAGTTTATATTAGGAGAAAGTAGGATAGGATTCAAATAAATGAGATAAGTACATAAGCAATAACATTTTTTCTTAACTTCAATCACTGTTTGCTGTTTGACAACATATTTTCTACTAAAAGGTGGAAGCTAGTCATAGGAACATTCCAAAAATGCTGTACCACCATGCAATTCCATATTGAAAAAAGATGTAGAGACGCAAAACTATATTGAATAAAAACGGTATAAAACACATGGAAGACTTAGGTTCCGGAACCGGAACTTACTCGAACAGAAACAGGCCCTTATTCCTAGCTGCCTCAATTTTAGATCTTAGAGATTATTCATATGAATAGCATGCGACAGAATCTAGTATTTCGTAATGATTTGATGTATGTAAGGATCTAAGTAAATCTGCACCTTTATCAATATTTCTTTTAAAAAAATAAACAATCATTTTTGAAAGCTAGTTCTAACTTTATTATATACTAGCATTCCGGCCGCGGTTCCGTCCGCGCGTACGTTGGTTATCGCGCAATACCATTAACCTCTTTTTGCGGAGTTGGATAAAAACTATCCTATATACTTTCCTGGGTCTCAAACTATTTCCATACCAAATTTCATCCAAATCGGTTTAGTGATTTTTAAGTTTATTCGTTGCATACTAAAATAGAAATCTTTCTTCCTTATAGTAATAGTGTACAGATTAATACTTAATTAAAACTTCAATTATATTTTTACTATTTTATGTTCGCAATAACGCCTACTATGCGGATTACATTACAAAATTACAAATATAGGATAGGAAAAATTTAAGTCATGTGCGGGATTCAAACCCGCAACCATCCACCCCTTTAGCCGGGGTATGCTATAACCAATTGAGTAAGTATGACATGACGTCATAACTCTAATCTAACAAATCAAAAATCAAATCTATCTACATAAAACCAATTGCGAAATTAGTCTTGTTTGTAGTACAACGTGAGTTGTACTTTAGATGTCGCTCCATCCTCATACGATGATTAAAGAACGTGAGGAAAAATTTGAGTTATGAGTCATTGTCATGTTAGCTCAGTCGGTCACAGCATGCTCCGGCTAAAGGGGTGGATGACGCGGGTTCGAATCCCGCACATGACTTAAATTTTTCCCATCGCATATTTGTAATTTTGTAATTTCAATTATGTTTCTAATTAATACCAAAATCTATACTTTTGGGTTGTACATTTTGGGAATATACGTTTAGGATCGGTGCAATATATTTTCTCTAACGACAATATAACTTTTAGAGATAATAGGATGTAACACCTTAGTTTACATTATCCTGAATTCTAATAGAGATTCAAAACTATTAAGAACACCAAAACATTTCACAGGAGTCTTGCTAGAGCTGCTTCGCTCATGTATAATTCAGGTCTCAAACAGATGTCAGCTGACTCGTGGCTTGCCATATTGGACACTGGACAGTATCACACTGCACCGTTTTCTGTCAGTTCGCTATTAATACACAGGTTATTTAAGGTATTATGTTTGTAGGAACTTACTTGCTGACATTTATTTTATTACATTTATTTATTATCTACAGAGTAAATTAACTTTTCAATCACAGAATAAAGTGTATTCGAACTATACGAGGAAAATGCAAATACATGTAAAATTCGCTTTCAAAATATTAAGTCTTTTTTTAAAGGAAATTTTTTCATACCGGTTTCCATACAAAAATAGTGTCGTCATATTTTAAATACCAAGTTTTAAATTCGATGAAATTTTATACGCATAACATGGAGTCTAAATTATGCTTCTGGTTTGCCAAGTCTTATTGTTTATTTTATCTCCAATTGTTAATTTCGATAGAAAACGTAATAAACAATTTTACGAAAACCTAGCGTATTAGAAGCATACATATTAGTCTCAAGGACTTTTATGCAATATTTCACCGAGTTTGAACTCTTGGTGTTTAAAATATGACGAAACTTCGTATGTATGGATACCCTTCGCTTAGATGTCCCATTGCAGTTAATATTACTTAAACAAATCTCAGTAGCTATGAAATGATGTCGAATAAAGCAAAATATGACTGAAGTGAGGATCTACAAATAAAAGGAATCAGAGATATTAAGTTACTATACAGTCTAGACGTACATAATATTTTATTTATTTAATAAAAACGATAATAACTTTGGGACCTAAAAGTATAACATAAGTTATTGAGGTCTGTACCATGCTGATTAAAATCAATCTGACCTTCCATCTTCATGAACCGAATGCCATAAGTTATTTTATATTTTTCAGTACTATATACAGGGTTATTGAAAAAACGCTAACAACCTCTTAGAGTTGACTTCTGCTAATCTTTAAATATTTTGTGACGGAACTAGCACCAGGCCCCCTTGATGTTAAAAGTATCTTGTGCCTGTAAGTTATTATTTCATATTTTTTATTACTTTCCTCGATGTATATATTCAAAACTCTATTCAAGGGAGCGCGGTGCAGTCCAGTGTTTTATGTCTCTTACTACGAGACACAGTACTTAAAAGTGTCAGACAGTACTAGAAAAATTGAATGATTTTTTCTGATAGATGTTTTAGATTTTAAGTAAAGTCGTAGTATAATATTATTATAGTAATATTGTGTATGTCTTGTTAAACGGAAGTAGCTCCCTTTGAATAGAATTTTGAATATTTTCAGCGGGAAAAGTAATATAAAATAATAAATTACAGGCACAAGATAGTTTTAACATCAGGAGTGCATCGTGTATGTTTTATAACATTTTTTTAAGAGTAACATAAATCAACTCTAAGAGATTGTTAGCATATTTCCAATAACCCTGTATACGACTACGTTTAGTAAAAAAATCTCTTTTCTTTTAGTGATACGGTCTGCTAACATACTTAATTGATTTTGAATCACCTAAAAATCATACAAAAAAACCATTAATAGGGGTAAATCAAATACTACCCGTCAGATCTCACTCAAATTGAAATGGACACAAGCACCAGCTCTCGAATGTAAAAAAGTCATCAAAATCGGTACATTCTTTAAAGAGATATGAGATAACAAATCCCAAAACAAAAACAGTCCAATTAAGAACGTGACGTCCTCGCCCTTTTTTGGAATCGGTTAAAAAGTAGCCGGTACATTACCAGCTACAGCGATCCCAAGGAGAGTTAACGTGTAAGTGGCTGAATATAAAACCAAAGTCAAAACTTTTTGCATAACATTATTTCCTGGTGTCCTGCGGCACGTTGTCAGCGGTGAAATATTTTTCATGTATTTTAGTATTTGTAGATATCAAAATTTTACCAAAAAATAGAACCGACTTCAGCACTCAAATGTGTGAAATAACTTGTTGAAGTCGGTACCATGATGGTACAATATTAACACCTATTATCACAATATTGTGCGCAAGATAGGAAAATAATTTCAGTTATTGGAGTGAAACTCAAAAACGGCTTGACCGATTTTAATGAATTATAGGGGACTACTCGACAAGCATCATCATCATATTCAAATAAATAAAAAAATATCAAAATCGGTTCACCCAATCAAAAGTTCTGAGGTAACAAAAGAAACAGATGAATTGATTACCTGCTCCTTTTTTAAAAGTCGGCAGAAAAGAAGACGTCGTACAGTAACGACTCCACGCGAGTGGAATAAAGGTAAGAAAATGATAATATTGCATGGCTATCTAGTTTTAATCTATCATTATATACACATATGTATATATACAATATTTGGTGCGTCTAGATGTCGTATAGTAACTCAATATAACTAAGTAAAAATTTGCAGCATATAAAATAGACCTTATTGGTGATTCCATAAGGGTTGCAATACAACTGTGCGATTGACCTAATATCCTTCTAGTATGTACAGAGCTCTACACTCTCAGGAGCTAATAGACAATAGCTAATGAGCTTACGCAATATGGACTATTGTCGATTGAACTGTACGGAACAGACGTTGCTGTTAACAGAATACACTATAGAATATCGGAGGACCCAGTATTGAATTACAATTGTATTCAACGTTGTGAGACGATGAATGGAAGCAGGTGAATGGTAGCTTCAAAGACTTACACTAGGTATTCATTTAATTCATTCATCTAATTTTTATCCCTCTCGCTATATATATACATATATATCTCTTCTAAAATTTATTTATGTCGAGGCCTCCTAACGTATACATTAGGATGGCTCGACATAAATTTTACATAATATCATGCCTCTTTCCGTAGGGGTAGGCAGAGACCACAGATTTCCACTTGCCACGATCCCATAAGGAATGCAAACTTGTTCGACGGTATGTGTCCAGAACGCAGTCTAAGAGCGGTTGCTAAATTCTTCCTATTCAACGTTACTATGTCGATCCACGGGTATTTCAAAATGACAAAATTATATTCAAAATATATCAATTGCAACTATTTAAAACATGTATTATCAGTCTTATGAAAATAATTTTAGGTTTTTTAATCAAAATTAATCAAGCTATCAAAAGCAAATTTATTGCGTTGTTTAAACTATAGGTCATGTCACCGACAGTGCAAGTTGGTCGGCTCATGAATATTCATCGCACTACAAGTAATATCGGACTTGTAATAAACTTATATTGAATGTCAGAGCTAGCGAGTAACGAGTATCAGAGATGCCATCTCCCTTGCACACTCTTATATTTGTACGTGACTCTTCTAACCTGAAGAATTTTGATGGATGGCTATTTTTATAAGACTTATAGGTATATGTTTTAAATAGTCGCAAATTATATAATTTGAACATAATTTTGTATATTTTTCGACCCCTTTTCAAGCTTTCATCAGGTAGTAAAATAAAGGTGATACATATAAAATACTTTTTCTGAAGAGATAAAAATTAGGTATCCTGCTTATGTATGAGCTCAGATATACTATCCGGGACTTTTGCGAATGCTATGGCTAACTATCACCCTAAAGTAAATTTTTCGCCAAGCACCTAACGCTCCCGCAGTTGAACCTTGAGAGCCTTTAATTCTATCTAAGGCTTTTCGAACGCATCATCACTTACTATGAGTACTATTCTTTTCTTTTACGTTTTAATTAGTAATATATTGATTTTTAGCTAAAAAAAATTTAGTATCTGTTTTATATATTGTATTTGTTTAATTGAAAGACATTTTAATCTCTGTACAAACACATCCTGGTGGGAACTTAACTCATCAATGTGTTTCAATCATCAAGAAACTAATTTCGAGAGCGGAATTGATGGTCTGGTCAATCTGGCAACTAATGTGTGATTTTACACACATTCCACATTTAAACATTATGTTCCCTAGTGGTGAGGCGTGTAAATAGTCTACACCTATTGTGTACTTGTTGTTTTTAAATTGCATTGAGGTCAATGGCGTCTAAAATTATGGCTGATATTTACAACAAAATAATGAATCTGCCTGAAGACACCAGTAATTAATTGCCCACGTACCTTAAGCAACATTATGCCTACAAATCCTTCTAGTTAGGATTTACAGCAGACATCGTTCTTGGCGTTCTTATATGGCGATCGGCCGGCGACGCACAAAACCAAAAAATCGGAAGAAAGTCTTGCCTAAAATATGTTACACTCACTCTGTGACGTCCATAAAGTATTGAGTAGGTATACAGCAAATGTTATTTCTTGCGTCTTTAATTGTTAAATCAAATTAATAAAATTAACACGGTACGGCGATGTACGTTTCTTATGATTTGTAGCGGAGAATCGAATGATGAGTCCACACTTTACCCTCTATACAAAAATATTTGTTGAAAGCATCTTGTATGGCTTTTGTAGGTAGACACGCCAAATATCTACCGAATCGATACTGCTCACGCCATCTCTTGGATCTGTTGTGCTAAAAACTCAGAAAGCAGCTGATGGGCTCTGGAGAATATTGGTGCTATCCTGAGGGTTCATCAATTTGGAACAAATATATTATATATGAAAAAATTAAAAATTAAAAAGGCATTCACGATTCACCATTTAGTGTTGTGCTTACAGTGTCGGTAATGTATCGATTTATTTTTAATTGCTGTTACCCTTTGACCACAATCTTACCTCATGGTAAGTGATGAAGTGGTCGAAAGTTTTAACACGCTTGACCTAGAATTATTGGCTCACTGGCACAGCTGCTGGAACACATCAGTAAGGTACTAGGCAATAGATTTTTAGCTTGCGGTGTTAGCTAGCCAGGCGGGCATTTTTATATGCCCTATCGCCATGTGGTGGAGCTTGAGGTTGCAACGGGATTCGAACCATGTAATTACTGCACGTAAATCCATAGCCGTTGCCACTGCTTCTAAGAGATTTAGTGGAGTATAAACAGATATCGTACAAGTTATTCTTACTTATTCATATCCGTATATAGTTTTGTCTTACATATTTAGTAAAAAACCTGTTCTCTACCCTATACACTTAACATTTACCTATTGTTATTATTTAATGTATTGAAGAAAACATAAGATTTATTTATAATCACGCTAAGATACTTATTTTATACCTAAATGCCAATACATATATGGAAGCCTTATAAAGTAGGTAAGTATTATGTTTTTAAATACCTACCTTCTTCAGTTATCTACATTTTGTATTATTATATTAAGGTAGTGTGAATTATTAGTTTTACATAATTTGTTACCTATTTGATTAAAGCTTATAAAACGATATATGTTAAGCACTACTCATTCTATTATACAGGGTAGAAACTTTCAGCGGGGCAGTAAGGGGAAGTACCTTATCCGTTACAACTACTCGGAAATGGTCTTAAGAGACTATCCATAATTTTTATGGAATTTTGAGTCCCATTCACAGATTTAAAAAAAAAATACAGTTAGTAAGAAAATAGCTATTTTACACAAAATCATTTTTTGATGCCAATCGATCCTGTTTCTAATACTTACTGATCAAAAACTTCTATCGGACCAACAATCGTTGGAGTACTCAAAAAGTCATAAATTGCAAAAAACTTTTTCCATCGTATGGGGTATCAAAATGAAGGGCTTTAAAAACGATTCCGTAAGTATACATTTCATGGAACGATAAAACGTTTAAATAAAATAAGTAATTTGCAATCAGGTCTTAAACTTTTTTTAAATTAATTTAGCGTTTTGTTTTGATGTTGTAATGTGCTATCATTAGATAATGTTATTTACCTATGGTAACTGTTCACAATGGAAGACACATAATGGTGCACATAGAAATAAGTTTCTACTGTCTCCCTACTTCCTACAGCCAAGCATAAATGGTATTCACACTCAATGCTAGATTTTTGTTGTTATATTACCACGTTAATGTATTTAAAAAATATTTTATCAATATCCATTAAATTGCCACATAAATTACGACCCATCACTAATAAGCAACGTGGAAAGAGAACGCGGTGAAAGAGAAAAAATGGCTGAACTTATTTCGCACAAAGAAAATGGCGTCTCTCTTCAGGTTACTTTCTCGAAGGTTTCAATCAATTCGGAACTCAAACATTCACTTCCACTAAAATAATTATTAATAAATCTCCTCGACCAACAATGTATAGAAAATAAAAAATAATAATAAGGGATACTAAAATGAAGTACCTATAAACAAAGAATGCATAACTACCTATATTTAAATTTCCTTAGTAAAATATCCTGGTGGCTAATTACCATTTACTGTTGTTGTTACATCGACAAGGAAAATAATAAATTAATACAAATAACATAGTTTAAAAGAAAATAACATTAATTAATAAAACTAGTAGAACTATAATGAACAACTAGTTTTATTGGTTTCAGTAAAACTGTGGGATAACTCTGTCTTTGTCGGTACCCCTTATTTATGAATGTCAAACCGATTCAGTCTCTGTTTTATACTCATCTGAGCACGCGATATTGGCGAAATTGTGGCCAGCCCGCAGACGACACATAAAGCAGAAGTTGAGGTTGAGAAGCTGATCTTTATAAAGTTATGTCAAATATAACATTAGAACGGTATTAATATGCCTTAAGGGTGAACTGGCCGGCCCGTTTTCCATACAAACGTCGTAGGGTGATCACTCCCTTATTTGAGGATTTAGGTCCAAAGTAAAGCACAATATCGATTGATCTCGTCATTATCTAGGCTTGTATGATGCCGAAATTTTAATAAAATAATTAACTTGAGAATTATGATCTTCGAAACATTTTCATATAAAGTTTTCGAGGCTCATTTTTTAAAATGTTGGCATCATACAAGCCTGGATAATCGCGATATCAATCGGTATTATGCTTAAGTCTGGATTTAAGCATAATACCGAATTCTCACTCTCTTATTAATTAATAAATAATTAATAAGGGAGTGATTACCCTACGGCGTTTGTATGGAGAAGTGACCGGCCAGTTCAACCTTAACCCATTGGCATCGGCGATAATGATTACAATATCATTTCATTCATAACTAGGACATAGTGGTCCTGACGATGCCAACTTATTAAGTGGGGAAAAAAACATGGTGACGATTAGGACTTAAGGCCTCTTAAGTCCTGATCTCAAGAAGAGAGCATATTCCGGCCAGCAAGGGTTTTTTATCAAAATATGTTTCCAAGGAACACAAAAATATGCCAATTATATATTATATGCGTAGTCTTTCTGTCTTACGATTGTATAGAATAAAGGGACAAATTTTATACTTCAATAACTATTGTCTTTTACTGTTGATAGCATTTAACCACAATCTCACCTGATGATGGTAAGGGATGATGTGACCTAAGGTTGTAAATAGGAAAGTATATTATTGACAATAGGAACTGGTTCTCAAGGCCCGAAAATACCACTAGGTCTTGGCGATAGATTTATTTAGATAGATTTCTACTCCATGTGCATAACGATAACAATTGAATTTAGTTCATAAAAGCCCGAATTTGGTTGCGTGTGATGCTAACGGGTTAAAGCTAGCCAGGTGGGTATACGTAATACCCTACTACTACGCTATGACTACAACAAAACAAAACCAGAACCGATTCGAAGCACGAAAGCGCTCAAAAGTAATACCTCTACGGGTCACCCATTCAATTAACTACAACAAACATTGCATTAGCGTAAAATAATTGGTTAATAATGACACGAAAAGGCCTGCTACGAGCAATTAAAAAACTACATTGATGTGATATTTGGTTTATTTACTAAGAATAACTAAGTAACCCAGCGTAACATTTGCAGAACCTTTTCGTAATTGCCATCGCGGCTTTTGAAAACAATATTTCCTTTTGGAATCGAGAATCATGTCCAGTTATCCATACAAAGAACTAAAAGCGACACAGAATAATCATCGAATTTCAATATACGTAGTAAAATTAAACCTGTCACCCTCACGGCTCTCGATCTGCTAATGGATAGTGCTAATTTAAATTGATGTGCTCTATTGAATCATGTTGATTGATCGCATTGTGCATGCATTGGGGGACGTGGACGCAATCCTAATTAGTTAATTGCTAGACTTGGCAATCCAAACTTTCCTTTTGTGACGTTTTGATTATTTAAGGGGAATTTTAAATGGAATGGAAAATAATTATATTATATTCTGGTATTTTGAAGTTCATATTATTTGGTGTAAAAGATATTAAAAAATACCGACGAATTGAGTACCTCCTCCTTTTTTTGAAGTCGGTAGAAAATTACAAAAACACATTCTCTACATTCAATGCTGCAACGCAAATTTTCTTTACGCAATATTCTGTATTTGTCAAAATTTTGTAATAATAGAGATAGAAGAATCTTCATTAAATGTCGAAATATTTTTTTCATATAATTTCAAATTGGCTTGTCAAATTATGGGAATTGAAACAGTAATATAATTTTCTGTCAAACTATATTTGTATCATCTAATATAATAGCCTCTATAACTATGGTTGGTTTTGTCTTTTTTTATTATGTGACGGACAAGCACGTGGCCCACCTGATGTAAGCGGTAACCTCTGCCTATAACAGATGCATTTCGTCAAGTGACGAACTGCACTGCGCCCGTCACTCTGAGAGGTACAGTTGTTTCTAAGTCTTTTCATGTGCCTGTAATTTTACTGGGTCTTAAGGACTGCTGCCCGAACACACTGTTAAGTGCTTGGCGACAGATTTCAAACTTTTAACAATGTATGTTTTTATTTATGTTTTTACTCAAGGCTTCTGCGATAACATATTTGTAGTTTATACAGGTATTTAGAAATTACATTTAGTCCATTTAATTACTTTTAAATATATCTTAAGGCGGAATCTCTGTCTCTCGTCTATGGTGGTTACTTCTATTTTTTACAGAGTTTCGCGCTTGTATATAGGTTTGGTAAACATTTCATGATCATGGTATTCGTGAGATAAAAATTAAATTACCTGGTCATATTATCTTTCAAAGTTATCAAACACCAATGCACATGATTCTATAATTACCCCGGAAACCGTCCAAATCCGACTAATATTATAAACGCGAAAGTTTGGATGTATGGATGGATGTTTGTTACTCTTTCACCACACTTTCACGCAAAAACTACTAAATAGATTTTATTGAAACATTGCAATAGTATAGCTTATACATCAGAATAACGATTAGGCTATAATTTATAAAGATATTGTGTGAATTGTCCAAAATATAACGACAAGTGTTTAAGTAAGTAGGAAAAAATTCAACCCATTGCGACCTATTCTGGCGTGCGCTTTAAAAACTTTCAGTATCAAACGTACATAATTTATAATGGAAATTAAACTTCAATTGTTCTACAATATTCACCCAAGACAGCGTACTCGTATAATAATATCTATCTTGTAAGTGTAAGCCGTTATCGCGAAAATTGTGAACCATAAGTACTATAAACATTGATAATTTATTTCTAATGCATATTTGGTAGTGACACATTGATCCTTATCAAATAAATATTATAAAAGCGAACATTTCTGAGTGTGTTTGTATGTCTGTTACTTCTTCACGCTAAAACGGCTGGAACAATTTTGATGAAATTTGGTATGGAGGTAGATGAGGTGCTGTATATAGGATACTAAATATCATCAACATCCATCACCACGGGGGTGTAACCGTGTGGTGCAGCTAGTATATTAATAAATATTTCACGTTTTAAATGTCATAAATTCAATTTGTATGAAATAAAAACATAGGTAAAGTAGATATTGTAAAGAAATCTTCGAGTCTCGCGTATTACGTCAAGTACAATGATTGTACACCTAGCATTAAAACAAAAAGTAATTAAATGTTGGATTTCCCGTCATATACGCCAATGTTTACAAAGGGCCGCCTTTGAAAAGGGCCACAACATAAAAAGTTACATATTATTGTTTTAATACGTTTCAGTTTATATCTCACAAATAAATAAATCTACGTATGAGTATTTTAACTACTTTTGCGAATTCAAATGCCCAGAAACTTCGTAAAGATTGAAAATTCAAAGTATTCTTTCAAAGGTAAGAAGATTTACTTTAATATTTTACTACGGAGACCACGGCAGAGCTTACATTTGCATTATATTGAACGTAGAACAAAATGACTCAATTTTAAGTGAAAAGTAGTTATGGAAGTCACGGTTTTATTAAAAAAAGTACCTAGTGAAGTGGTATAAAAACTTAGTGGATAAAAGCGCCATTTTAAAGAATCTTTATTAGATTGTAAAATCTGATGAGTTTAGTTCGGCTTGCAGGTGAATGTTTTTTTTTAATGACTGCAAAATTATATGCAATTGCTTAAATATTGTTTGTAATTTATAACAATAGGTATGTTAAATTAATCAAGGTAAGTAATAATAAGCTCCATTAAAAATTAAAAAATCCTTCATTAAACCATATTATTATAGTAATAATAATATATTATTACTACATTATTGCGACTCAAGCGGCGCAAGTATACTCACCTCGGTATGAGTTACATATTTGAACCGTTTGGTGTGGAGACGTTGGGTCAGTGGGGACCGGGAGCTCATCGTATTTTACCAAACATATCAGAGCGTTTGGTCGATGGGACGCGTGATCAAAATGCTGGCACCTATTTGGCTCAAAGAGCATTGCAATTCGCGCAATGCTGCCAGCATGCTGGGCACGCTGCCAACTGGTAGTGGGCTAGAGCGTTTGGACTGCCTATGAGTCTGCAATGGCTTATAGGGATCTAAATGCTTTTATTGTAGTAGCTGTAGTGTTGTATATATATATATCTTTATTCAGATAACTTGATTCAATTTTACTTCAAATACTTAAAATTAGGTCCTTCCGTGATGTTTGAAGGTTTATAAAACCATAAGAAAGATGTCTATCATGGGTTTTTGGATGCGAAATCCTAATACCCCATTTTTTTCAATACAATTGTATTTTAGTGTAGATAAAACAATACGATAAAACAATACATAGATAACAAAATTTTATAACAACCCAATGTTACACATTGCTAGCTATAATTTACAAATTGTCTTTCCAAATTTCCTTAACAATATAATGTCGCTTTTGCACAAGAGATGATAAATCTCATTAATCTTGTACAAGTGTCATAAACCGGTGATACTCAAAATTACGGTCACGTTTCTAATAAAAATGCAAATAAACAGCGTCGACATTATCTCGTCTTGTCAGGGAATATGGTGTCATCCCCATCTGACTCATTCTCTACTTAGGTATAAACACATCTTCCTTATACTGTATACATACGGTATAAACTCGAGCACATGGTTCCCTTATGCGGTAAATCTGAAAAAATACAAAAAATAAGCATAAAATCAGTTAATTCTTCACATTATCACACTTATATACACTTATTATATAGATGTGAAGGTTTTGAGACTGAGTGACTATGTTTATACACTTCTCTTCAACTCCTTCACGCTGGAACAGCTGGACCGATCTAGATAAAAAATTGAATGTACGTATTTCAGGTCTAAAATTAAAATATAATATACCTTCGTTCATCACCACTTTTCATCATTATATAATAGGTATGAGTAAGTCAACGAGTTTTAGATATAAATGGGTTTTATTGGTAATTATCTCAATGAATGAGTTAAGTCATAGAGAAAGTACTAATTCTTTCTCTATGGTTATGTTAATAGTATCTTTCATTATCATAAAACAAGTTACAAAATTACAAATTTACGAGAGAAAAATAATAGTCATATGTGGGATTCGAACCCGCGTCATTCACCCCTATAGCCGGGGTATGCTCTGACCGACTGAGCTAACATGACATAATATGACTCATAACTAAAATACTTCCTTTCGTTCTCTTACTATCGTTCGGGGATAGATCATCGTATTATAATGTAATCCGCACAGCAGGCGTTATTGCAAAAATATAAATATTAAAAGAAAAGTATTTGTTAACGGCATGAGTGTAAACAGTAGATTTACACACATTATCACAGTATAAAACACAAATTTTCAGTCCGCTACTGAGTCCAAATCTATTGTCAATTTATTGAAACTAAAATAAAATGCATTTCAGGAAGCTCACCAACGTGAAGCTAATTCAATGCTCGTTTCCATCATATTCTTATTCTTATATTAGTAAAGTATGATCAAAAATAACGTCATAAGACACGTATACAATATGAGAAAGTTATTGAAACGTCGCCAGATCCACTTAGCTTTACGAGACGGAAAACGCGATACAAGAGGCGATGAAACCTCCGCCCGCACCGCCTCACCGCCCGCCTTACCGCCGCCGCGCCGCCCGCCTCGAAGCGCCGCGCGCCACCGCTCGAATCCCGATGGGTAGGGAAGCTATAATGCATTGCACTCTCTTCACTTGCGTACTACAAACTTTGGTTGTAGTTTTTCAATATTTAGGAAAACGTTTGTGGATACAATCATATTGAGCATTTTTAGAATGCCGTTACAGTATCTATCAGATATAGAACATAAGAAGCAACCAACTCTGAGTATATATTAAATAAAGTTAATTGTAGTGAACCCATTATATATATATCAATCTTCAAAGGCATAATTTTTTAATTTAATTTGATTGATTATAAGAAATCTTACATTACTGAATGACAAAATAGGTAGGTATATTAAAATGAACATGTTCTTTTCATTAATTAGAGAGCTATTTTTTTTTAGTTAAGAATCGAATCTGCCTTTCTGGTGATACGTGCCGGACGCATTTGCGTCTTGGCTACCTAGACTGGTAGAATAAACGGATACGATACGGTTGAATTTTTGCCAGAACTTGTTTGCGACATTATATAGGACGTCTTATCACATTGGGTTCTTCTTTTGCCCTTTCATCGTAAACTATATTCATAACACGACTGAAATGTTCCTTAAATATATTCGTATTTTTTGCTATAAGTCATCCCAAAAAAGTTAGGTATAATAATTTTAATAGTAAAAAGCTAGGCGTCAAAATACGATGTAATTTTTCGAAAGCGCTCAATTAGCCGCTCAGCGTTTGCTTAGCCGATCTTAACTGATCAGCTAAGTTAAGTGACGTCCGCTGTGGCCATGAGATGGACCGCTATCGGCATTACTACTGGGCGTTTTCTTGCTTCGGAGGGCACGTTAAGCCGTCGGTCCTGGTTATTATCGTAGGATAGCAATCGTTATAGCATAGTAGAGCATTTTACGAATTCCCGCCAGGCTAGCTACCACCCTCAAATAAAAAATCTTATCGCCAAGCACCTAACGGTGAGTTCCGGCAGCTGTCCTTGAGCGCCAGTAGTTCATGGTTTTCTTGAAAATCATCTTAGACCACATCATTACTTAACATTAGGTGAGATAATGATAGAAGCCTAGCCTATGTCATCTTTGACCACATGATTAATTGACATAAGGTGATACAGTTATAAAAGCCTAGCCTATATACAAAAAAGTACCAAATATTCTGTTGTCAGAATCGACATTAACAGTACTAGTAATATTTGACAATACTGAGCCTAAAGCAGTGATGGCTCAGTGGCTTTGGCTATGGACTGCCGCGTAGCAGGTCCATGGTTTGAATCCCGCCGCGGGCTTGAGCTTCACTGCATGGTGGAAGGGCATTTTGCGAATGCCCGCCTGGCTAGCGACCCTCAAGTGGAAAATTTGTCGACAAGCACTTAACGGTGTATTCCGGCAGCAGTCCTTGAGAGCCAGTGAAATTACAAGCACATGAGACTTAATAACTATGTCTCAAGGTGACGGGCGCAGTGCAATTCGTGGCTTGTGACGAAATGCATCTGTTACAGGCAGAGGTTAGTCCGCTTAACATCAGGTGGGCCTCGAGCTTGTTCCGTCACAATAACATAAAAAATAAAACTTGTGAGTCGTGATCTTAGGTATTATGACGATAACTTAAAACAGTTTAAACATTTAAATAGTTTGGGCTAAACGACTGAAATTTTGCCACATCATTCCAAGTGCTAACATTATGAAGTTTACAGTACATTTGCCTTAGTTTGTTAATTTACGAAATAGTTTCACAGAAAGAGTAGTTAAGTTGATTTGTGACCTCGTCGGGTCTTACAACTTACAAAGTGAAATGGCTGAAGTCCTGCCAAAAATACCCGTTACTATTTGAGCATTATTTATTATTTCAGTGTCTTAGATTTTAATGTAACAGTATCTAGCTTATTTGATATAAGAAGTTTTGGTGATCGCCTGGTGAAACAAACACAGAAGTCGAACAAACTACCCTTGATATTAATGTTGTCTTAGGTTTTCGCGATTATTATACATACAATTTGTAGTAATTAAACAACTTTAAACGGTTTAAATCGCGTACATTTGTCGTTATTTTTATCCCGGGGTGACTAATGGGTAACCAATTAGTTACCCTGTGACCACGATCACTGCAAAGTGTTTGAAACATCGGGACAAAATGATGATAAATATACGCGATTTAAACCGTTTAAAGTTGTTTTAGTACTACCCTTGATATTATTAAGTAAGTGAGGATAATGTATTGTATTATGTATTGTAGTATTGTTTAAAAGATAGAGAAACAACATAGAGTACATACAGTTAAATTAAAGGACAATATACAATACAATTTCAAAATATACTTATAATATTATGTACCTTTGTTCTTCAATCTAATAGGCTGCTGGCGCGAAACTAGTAGGGCCTGTATCTTGGTGACATTTAGGATTAATTTAAACATGGATGTGACGCACGTAAGGATAATATTTACATACTTATAATAAATAAATAAACTAATAGCTATTTTTCCTTATAATAGTTACTTGTATCAAAGGAAAGTGAATTTAATATTTAATAAAGCGGCTACTATATTCGCTCTATCAAACGTGCACAATTTCTAGAGTAAATTATACTTTTAATATCATAAAGGCTGTGCTGCCAATTTGCTAGTAAAAAATTGACTTAGTTGCTGAGCTCGTCGATTAAAAATGCAGAGAGTAAACAAAAAAGGATATTTGTTTTCTGTTCAAGATTCCAGTGATTTATACCGGTAGTTTTGTAGAAAAAAAACAATTTGTTTTATTGATAAAGTTACTTTTTTGAGATTCCTTTAATTTTTTTATGGTAAAAAAAAACGAGGGATTTGTAATCAATATTGATTTTTTTATTGTTCTCCCCCTTAAATTAGAATTTTATCTCAATGGTACGTTTCACTATTATATTTTGAAAGTGAAGCGTGAGACGAATAGCCATATAATGAAAACTGTCTAAATTACAATCGTTAACAGCTTGAGTAAGAGAGTATGAATATAGTTGAATTTGCATATTCAAGATAAAACAATTATGGACACTTATTTATTTCTACAGATGTTTATACATTACATATAATCTTCACTTTGTTTATACCGCAATAATAATAATATTTATTACCAAAATAAGATACGATATGTTTAAATTTCCATGAATAACACATGTATTCGATTGAACAGAAATAAGGTATATCAACGAGTTCAAAACTAGGCGAAAGCCTATATAGGCTCTCTTCATCATTCATCAATGATCTTGGAACTTTGAGATGCGAAAGTACAGAATAAAATATCGAATAGGTGCAAAAAATGTAAATAGGGTGTAGATATATGTGCAATTCAATAATTGGTATTTTGTGTGATTCATTGATCGAGTGGCTTTAGATTCTGGAATTTGGGGAATTTGATCCCCCGAGTCGGATAATTATGGGGTTTTTAGTCAATTTTTTTTCCAGTCAAAATTCAGTTTGGAAATATGTTGCGTTTATATATTAATTGAAAATCTCATAAAACAATTTGATTGAGTTGATTAGTTATTTTCAAGCAGAATTTCAACACCTGATGCTATTGGTGTGTAAAATATGTTAAAGTCGAAGTTCCTAACCTAACCTCTATAACCGTAATCTAAAAACCATACAGAAACTAAGAAGGGAAATATCCAAACACGAAACGTAAAGGTGTCCCGTAATAGTTCTTGTGTAACTATTCCGAGACACCTTTACGTTTCGTATCCCACGAAAAACATTTGGTCATGTTAGTACAGAACTAAGTGAAAATCTGTGTAAAGTTTTTGCGCCCTCCCAATGCTGTGGGCGGCGTAATGTTCCGGAAATCGCATTTAAGCTTCTCTCCCCTACAAAAACTACGCCTGATGTAGACAAATTTGGCAACAGACGTTAGGAATCGAAGTTTTTCGACGTGTAGTTTGGTCACAGTTGGAAAGTTTAACGTATTAGTTGTGGCGGTGTTGCTTTATTTTGTTGCCTGTTGTGCTGGTTTTTGGTGGATTTTGTACTATTTCGGTTTATACAACTGTAAGTCAAGGAAATAAAACACAAGTATAATTTGCATTAGTATTTTTATCATAGTTGATCTCACCTGATGGTAAGTGATGATGAGGAAAATTTTGTTCAGGCGGTAGAGCTACCATTTTCATTTACAGTTGTCCATAAAGGACAACTGTAAATGAAAATGAGGTCGAGCAAACCAGAAGCATAGATATTAAGCCCAAGAATAGAATAAAGTATGTTTGTAGCAGAAAGCATAACACATGCAATATTTAACCTGACGTATTATCAGTACAATCTATATGTATACTTATAATAAAACTGTAACAGATCCAATTCTGTACATGGAAGATAATTTGAAAAAAATATTTAGAGCAATCAGTAGCTGACACCGATGCCAAAACTGTATTTTTTTTAATTTGTCTGTCTATCTGTCTGTATAACTTAGTTGTAATTTATTAACGCGTAGTCCGATTTAAATTATTATTGTTTTGTGAGAATAGTGACGAGTGAGCACGGCGTCCCACGGACTGTCCGTCACCCCACGGGCAGCCCGGCACCCCACGGACATCCCGGCACCCTTATTTAGTTTTGCACGCTTGCTAAGATAAAGCTCTCTAATCTAGAACATTCGCCACAATCAGTTTTTAATGGATTAAATATAATGACCACCATACAATGTTTGGTGTTTTTTTTATGCCTGATAGGTTAGCCTTCAACCACTATCTCACCTGATGGTAAATGATGATGTGTTCGAAGGTGTTGTTCAGGTTAACTTTGAATTACTGGCTCTCAAGGACAGCTGCCACAACACACCGTCACGTGCTTGGCGACATTTTTTTTACTTGAGGGTGGTAGCAAGCCAGGAGGGCATTCGCGAAATGCCCTACCACCATGCTATAACGACTGCCATCATAAGACGACAACCGGGACCGACGGCTTTACGTGCCCTCCAAAGCACGGAAGCACTCAGTAGTAATGTCACTAGCGGTCATCCATCCAACAACCGCAGCGCACGTTGCTTAAATTTGCTAATCGGTTAAGAACAGCGCGCAAACTTCGCTACGTGCGCTTCAAAAAGTTCTTTTACCAAAAATTTTAATCGAACACCAAATGTAGTATATGATCTACAAATGTAGTTAATGATCACTAAAGTCATATTTAGGTGCGACGACGAGCGAAGCGAGGAGGAGCGTTAGGTTACCTGTGACCACAACAATGCGCGAGCCGAGCGAGCGAAGCGAGCGTGCCGCCGCAGCGGGCGGTGGTGCGCCAGAAGAGTTATAGCAAGATGTAAAAACTTTGGTCTTAATTATACATTAAAATGCTGTTTTAATTTTGGTGATTATGTACTACTTTTGGGTTAACAATGATTTATTTGGAGTCATTTTGCATAGAACAGCGAGATGATAAAACTTTGGTTATAAGTTTACATTAAAATTCGAGTTTAATTTTGGTGATAATTTACTATTTTGGTCTATTATATGGTACTATATCTGGTGGTAAGTTAAACAAGCCTTTTTTAACCATCTATCTGTTGCTGGATACATATTGGAGACTGTAAAATGGAAGTGCACAATCTAATATAATTTCGTTCTACCGCTAAACAGGGAGAATCTCGCCAAAAAGACGCGTTTTAAAATCGAAATTCCAAAGAAAAGCACAAAGTATTGTACTTCAACATTTATTGTGCGAACTGCGAAGGAACTCTTTGAGTTACTTAACTAACGGTCTTCTGGAAAATACAAGCTGAGAGTTTTCAAACCGAAAGTAAAAAGCTCCTTTCTGAGCTATGCTTTACTAAGAGTGCTTTACCGCAGACCACAGCTTTGCTTAATATGAGATAAACAATGCTCAAATGAGAATAATTACTCTGCAGGTACAGCAATCGCGAACGAAGTCGCAGGACAGCTAGTATCTAAATATATTTGCATAAATGGTCTAATTTCCTGCCACAAATCGGGGCCACCATCAAGGACATTCATGCAAAATTTCAACAAGTTTGAACACTTGGTATTGGAAATATGGCGAAATTATTTTTGAATTGAAAGTGCTTCGTTCAACGACCGACCGATCTTAACGTGGCCTCCAAGGCACGAAAACGATCCGATCAGTAGTAAATCCACTAGCGGTCACCCATCCAAGTAATGACCGCAGCAGACGTTGCATGGTATGCATAAACTAGTTGATTGGTTAAGAACGACTAGGAGAGCTACAAGCGCTACAAATCTTTGCGTAAGCCGTTTTGTTCTCTAAAAATGTCTAAATGTGACAATATTAACATAAAAAACAACAAACCGTAGGTATTTCATGTAATAATCAAAATGTTGTCTTAGGTTTTCGCGATTACTACATATATAATTAAACAACCTTAAACGGTTTGAGTCGCATATATTTGTCATTATTTTAGTCCCGACATTTCAAATATGTTCAATCGTGATCACGATACGCGATTTAAACCGTTTAAAGTTGTTTAACTACTATACATAATCAAAACTTTGAACGGGCGCACCTGGTGAACAGGTAGGCGATCAAATTGTTTTATGAGGTTTTCAACTGAAAACAAATTTACCTGATAGTTTAGAAACAATGTTACCTCCACCGACCTTTTACTCCTCAATTGGATTGTTCTTTTAGAAAGCTACAAGTATTTTAATCAATAAACATTGAAAAGCAGAATAAATGATAGTTACTTCGCTCATAGCAAAATTGATTGAATTTGTGGAATAATTGTGTGGGACTGGCCATGATCTTTTTGTTTCCCGCTTCATGAAACAAAGGATAGAGTAAAAAATAATTGAAACATTCGTTAGATATTTTATATTAGATTGATTGACAAGGATTATCTATTGTGACCGTGGGGTGCCGGGTTAGAATTGCACCTCCCCATATCATCCCGTGGGTGTCGTAAGAGGCCACTAAGGGAAAAATACTGGAAGGTGGGCAGCAGCACATTCTAAAGAACTGCCGTCTTACACTGCGATCCCCAAGCCACCTGCCAAGCGTGGGGATTATGGCCAATACCCTCTTAATAGGGGAGGCAGTGTTCAGCAGTGGACGAGTCGGCTGTTATGGTATCTAATAATAACAAATATTTTAAAAATATTTTATGATAACATCAAATTAATATTTTAATAAAACACTTACAAAATACAAAAATATATCTAGTGACAATTCCGCCTAATTTTCCTGTTAAGCCGACGTGACGTCACAAACGCCACGCAGCCAAACCGGAAGAATTTTCGACGCGTTTCGCTTCTACACGAAGCATCCTCAGGAGGTCTTGACTCTACGAGCGCACGATCGAGAATGATCGTGCGATCAATTCTCGATCGTGCGCTCGTAGAGTTGGCATTTTGCGAATGCCCGCCGGGCTAGCTACCACCCTCAAGTAGAAAATCTGTCGCCAAGCACCTTACGGTGTGTTCCGGCAGCTGTCCTTGAGAGCCAGTACTTCTAGGTTAGCCTGAACAACATCTTCGACCACATCATCACTTACCATCAGGTGATAAAAGGCTAACCTATCAGGCATAAAAAAAATACAAATATAGTTATGTCATATTTTAAATATCAAGCGTCCAATTTCGCTGAAACTTTGCATGCATATCTATGATTCTGGTAGGCCATTGTTCCGTATTATTATGAATTTTCTATATAAATTAGAAAAATCTTTTAGTATGTGAATTATTATTTTCATTTTAGAGATAAAATAAAAACAGACTTTGATGAAATTTAAATGCAAGCAACATGGAGGTATGCTACCTAACAAAAATAAGTTACTAAAATCAGATCACAATTGGCGGAGTAGCCGCATTACAAAAAACATACTGTTAAATTCGTTTGTGGAATTGGGTCAAACGCAACCATTGTTTTATCCACCCTTCTCACCTGCATCAATTTAGTTGGTGTGCTGTTGCCTCCGAACAGCTCTACAGAAGACTGTTGTTTTCTTTCCAACATGTAACAATATATCAATGTTTCCATTCCAACCAATCAACTCGAGCCCGTTTTTGTTCTGGGATGAGTTAATAAGGAATCCAGCAGGCACAAAGTTTTCTAACTTTGTGTAAGCTGTTGGTGTAAGATTTTTTGTATTTGGCTCACACCAGTCGGCATATGTTTATGCGTTAATTCCACTTTTGCTACGGATGACGTTCTATGTTCCACTAGCGTGCCGCGATGGTTTTGCACGGGTATTTAACAAAAAATAATTAAATTATTCTATAGCCCTATATATATATAATCAGGGATAATATAGGATTCTAATGGAGAAAGATTTTTTCAAATCGGTCCAGTAATTTTTATGTTACTACAGTGCGATTCTCATATATACTGCCTCGCACTGCACTGCTACTATGTGGGACCCGCTACCATAGATTTATTTCCAAACAGATCTTTGAAACTTTTAAGAAAAGACCGTAATAATCTTTCCTAAAAGGCACGCATTCTCGGTACCTCTGGTGTTGCAGATGTCATTAGACGGTGATCACTTAACGGTGGCTTGCACTTTTTTTCCTCCTGTCCCATAAAAAAATCATTAATCTTAACAACTCTATCAAATCTGCTCGTCTCTTAAGTGGTCTTTACGTTACTCATAATTCAGAACCACTGATCTGAACAGGTTTCATATTGGTCTTACAAAAGTTCCCTGAAGCTTCATATTGTAAATAATTTATCATTGTTCAAACCATCGCGACATAGTTACGATTACGGTCAAATTCAATTTCGTATATAACCTATAACTAAATAACTGTCTAAAAGCCGTCCACTCTGAAAATTAGATCCCACTTTACACGAATCTTTCAGTAGATACCTATCGTAGTTTACGTGGTCGGCATTTTGTTGATATTTTATCGGCAATATTAACTTCATAAAGGGAAATGGTTAATTTTTGTTGGTGGCTTATAGATAGTAAATAAGAATCGTGTAGTAAGGCTAACTCTTATACAAAAAAGCATTGGTTGGCTGAGCGTTTCCGTGCTTCGGAGGGCACGTTAAGCCGTCGATCCCGGTTGTCGTCTTAGGATGGCAGTCGTTATAGCGTGGTGGTAGGGCATTTTGGGAATACCCGCCTGGCTAGCTACCACAACCTCAAGTAGAAAATTTGTCGCCAAGCACCCAACGGTGTGTTTCGGCAGCTGTCCTTGAGAGCCAGTACTTCTAGGTTAGCCTAAACAACATCTTCGACCACATTATCACTTACCATCAGGTGAGATAGTGGTCAAAGGCTGACCGATCAGGCACAAAAAAAAATGGTGCCATACAATTATAAATTTCTTAGAGCTCATTACGCTTTGATAGCCCAGACTAAAACAAAAAACAAGTCAAATTATTTATTTATTATCGTAACATTCCTTTAGGTGGCCATAACAGTCTCCCAAGTCGCCCACCCAAGGTTCACAAAACACAAAAACAATAATATCTATTACATATTACCTTACATCTAAAAATACACATATGTAGGTAATAAATATGTTACTCATGATATACAAACAAACAAATTATTAATTTTATTGTGCTAGTTCCGGGTATCATGGATTTAATAACATCTATTTCCGCATTACGAAATTCATTTTGCGTACAGTTGAACAAGGTCTTGGTTCTGGTAAAGGAGTTCGTTTATAAGGCGTGCCGCTCGTGCTAAAGGATGTCTTCCTAGCTGGGTAAAACGTAACGGCTCTACTAACAATAACTATATCGGGCTCTAATATAGTTGTCTGGTACTGACATAGATAGCCGTTGTAGAACAAATGGAATGGTCAATTTTCCAGTCATTATTCGTACAATGTATTCTATAAGTGATAGATTTCGCCTAACTTCCAAACTGTTGTATCCCATCATATAAAGTAAACATTAATAGGGTATATATATATGGATAACCAACATAGTAACCGTATTGTTTTTGGTACAGCCGTATTGATTTATTTAACTTAGACGTCTACGACGCTTGTATGAAGGTAAATTACATTTTTTTTAATTTAATTATCTACTGACACTTTCAGCAAAAAAATATAGAGCAACTGCGCGAATGTGTTTCAACTTTACCGTACTTGTGTTTTAAATAGAAAAAAAAAACAACGTTTCCACACTTCTCACCAAGGAGATAGTAGTTTGTTTCATACATTTTTCATATAAAAACAAACCAAAGAGTTTTTTACCGACTGAAGTAGAACTTTACAAAATTTAATCATAGACCTTCTTAATCAGATTACTATTGGTATCAAAAGAATAAAGTAAATGTTTTCGTATCGAAATATTCGTATTTGTAACTCGCAAGTGTGTTTAAAAATATCGTATCACATACGTTCGCTTTTATAATTACAGCTTCTGCTTTCTTACAAGAAAGCAATATCATGTAATAAGTATAATAGTAGCAATATCGCCACGGCTGTAATTTTAAACTTACCACACTTATATTATAATGTACAATTATACCTTTGCTGATCTTAAACCTGGCACCGCTATTTCAAATTTATTCCTAGTGTTGTAACCGCGATTATCACAGATTAATTTAAATTTACAATTTTTTTGCGATCAGTCAATATTTTCAAATAAATACATACCAAGAAAAGTTAAAATATTTTTTTTTAAGTAACTAGAGATTTTTGTAGGATCCATTTTATATATGGCTCGAATTGCACGCTTTTGTAAAATAAAGATTGTCTTTACCTCAGCATCAGCTCCTCACTGCAATACACAATATTATTTGATACTTTTTAAGGTTCCGTTCCCAAAAAGCAAAAGGAGGACTATTTATAAGATTTTCGCTGTCTGTTTGGACATGTGTATATCACGGGTCTCTAGCTCATAAATGGAATGACTTACAACTCAAAAATTTAGTTACTTGTTGTACAACGTTGACCCAAAGACGATTGCTGAACTATGAATTCCATTGAATTATTTTTAAGGGCTTCATTATAGTATATGGTAAGAAAAAAAGAAACTTTTCTACACCTTAGCATGCGAGGTGTCATCGTCTTGATCTCATTAGATAGAAAACATTATTTTTTACCCACAAATAAAAGGGGGACCGTAAAAGTTATCCTTTTTTTTGTTACGGAGTCTATATCAAAAATGGAACGAGATAGGAATCCTAAATTTCCTTATCAGTATTATGAACCCTTTACATATATAAATACGGAAAACGCTGATTTATAAAGTAATATTGATGCTTTGACCAATACCAACAAGGTTTCGTTCACGGACACGGTAAAGCGGAATCCTGCGAGTTTGTTTAAGTTATAGTTATTATTTATTCATAACTATCATTTGAGTAGGCTACATGCACATTGCTTTAATGAATCCGTCATTTATATTGAGGTTGGAGAATCATTTCGACATAATCAAAAATTCAGGAAATATATCAAGCAATACATTATTATGATTATTTCAAATTTTACTTACTCATTTGATATGTACACAAATTTATTTTTATGGCAGAGTTCGTATGTTTCTCACAAGACGAAAATTCAGGTAACTTGAACTTGAACCTGCAGGTTCAAGTCCCACTGGAAGTTACCTGCCAGATACCATCCGCCAGGATACCGTCTTGGTGGTAATGTACCAATTAATTTTGCTATGGAAGCGGCTGCTGAACTATCGATTTTTTTTCCATCCACTTTCTTTGGCATTGGTGACATAGATATACCTACCTAAATTCTGCTTTCGCTTAGCATGCGGCGATGTTATCTAAAATAATACTTGTGAAAATTCAGATATTTTTTATTAGTTCCGTCACATAGTACAACTATACACTGTACACATGCACTGCACAATGGAAAACAAACGGCAGAAACAAACACAATAAAACTATGCAGATATTGATTTCAACGATGTTTTGAGCTAAAAAATTATTCAACGGTGTTGTTCATATTCCCTGCAACATGAATGGACATAAAATAAAACCTTTGAATTGACACTCCCAGCAAAAAACCAATGAAATTTTTCATAAAGTAAAAATATAGATCAGTCAATATTTTCAAATAAATACATACCAAGAAAAGTTAAAATATATTTTTTTAAGTAACTAGAGATTTTTGTAGGATCCATTTTATATATGGCTAGAATTGCACGCTTTTGTAAAATAAAGATTGTCTTTACCTCAGCATCAGCTCCTCACAGCAATACACAATATTATTTGATACTTTTTAAGGTTCCGTTCCCAAAAAGCAAAAGGAGGACTATTTATAAGATTTTCGCTGTCTGTTTGGACATGTGTATATCACGGGTCTCTAGCTCATAAATGGAATGACTTACAACTCAAAAATTTAGTTACTTGTTGTACAACGTTGACCCAAAGACGATTGCTGAACTATGAATTCCATTGAATTATTTTTAAGGGCTTCATTATAGTATATGGTAAGAAAAAAAGAAACTTTTCTACACCTTAGCATGCGAGGTGTCATCGTCTTGATCTCATTAGATAGAAAACATTATTTTTTACCCACAAATAAAAGGGGGACCGTAAAAGTTATCCTTTTTTTTGTTACGGAGTCTATATCAAAAATGGAACGAGATAGGAATCCTAAATTTCCTTATCAGTATTATGAACCCTTTACATATATAAATACGGAAAACGCTGATTTATAAAGTAATATTGATGCTTTGACCAATACCAACAAGGTTTCGTTCACGGACACGGTAAAGCGGAATCCTGCGAGTTTGTTTAAGTTATAGTTATTATTTATTCATAACTATCATTTGAGTAGGCTACATGCACATTGCTTTAATGAATCCGTCATTTATATTGAGGTTGGAGAATCATTTCGACATAATCAAAAATTCAGGAAATATATCAAGCAATACATTATTATGATTATTTCAAATTTTACTTACTCATTTGATATGTACACAAATTTATTTTTATGGCAGAGTTCGTATGTTTCTCACAAGACGAAAATTCAGGTAACTTGAACTTGAACCTGCAGGTTCAAGTCCCACTGGAAGTTACCTGCCAGATACCATCCGCCAGGATACCGTCTTGGTGGTAATGTACCAATTAATTTTGCTATGGGGCCAAGCGTGGGGATTATGGCCAATACCCTCTTAATAGGGGAGGCAGTGTTCAGCAGTGGACGAGTCGGCTGTTATGGTATCTAATAATAACAAATATTTTAAAAATATTTTATGATAACATCAAATTAATATTTTAATAAAACACTTACAAAATACAAAAATATATCTAGTGACAATTCCGCCTAATTTTCCTGTTAAGCCGACGTGACGTCACAAACGCCACGCAGCCAAACCGGAAGAATTTTCGACGCGTTTCGCTTCTACACGAAGCATCCTCAGGAGGTCTTGACTCTACGAGCGCACGATCGAGAATGATCGTGCGATCAATTCTCGATCGTGCGCTCGTAGAGTTGGCATTTTGCGAATGCCCGCCGGGCTAGCTACCACCCTCAAGTAGAAAATCTGTCGCCAAGCACCTTACGGTGTGTTCCGGCAGCTGTCCTTGAGAGCCAGTACTTCTAGGTTAGCCTGAACAACATCTTCGACCACATCATCACTTACCATCAGGTGATAAAAGGCTAACCTATCAGGCATAAAAAAAATACAAATATAGTTATGTCATATTTTAAATATCAAGCGTCCAATTTCGCTGAAACTTTGCATGCATATCTATGATTCTGGTAGGCCATTGTTCCGTATTATTATGAATTTTCTATATAAATTAGAAAAATCTTTTAGTATGTGAATTATTATTTTCATTTTAGAGATAAAATAAAAACAGACTTTGATGAAATTTAAATGCAAGCAACATGGAGGTATGCTACCTAACAAAAATAAGTTACTAAAATCAGATCACAATTGGCGGAGTAGCCGCATTACAAAAAACATACTGTTAAATTCGTTTGTGGAATTGGGTCAAACGCAACCATTGTTTTATCCACCCTTCTCACCTGCATCAATTTAGTTGGTGTGCTGTTGCCTCCGAACAGCTCTACAGAAGACTGTTGTTTTCTTTCCAACATGTAACAATATATCAATGTTTCCATTCCAACCAATCAACTCGAGCCCGTTTTTGTTCTGGGATGAGTTAATAAGGAATCCAGCAGGCACAAAGTTTTCTAACTTTGTGTAAGCTGTTGGTGTAAGATTTTTTGTATTTGGCTCACACCAGTCGGCATATGTTTATGCGTTAATTCCACTTTTGCTACGGATGACGTTCTATGTTCCACTAGCGTGCCGCGATGGTTTTGCACGGGTATTTAACAAAAAATAATTAAATTATTCTATAGCCCTATATATATATAATCAGGGATAATATAGGATTCTAATGGAGAAAGATTTTTTCAAATCGGTCCAGTAATTTTTATGTTACTACAGTGCGATTCTCATATATACTGCCTCGCACTGCACTGCTACTATGTGGGACCCGCTACCATAGATTTATTTCCAAACAGATCTTTGAAACTTTTAAGAAAAGACCGTAATAATCTTTCCTAAAAGGCACGCATTCTCGGTACCTCTGGTGTTGCAGATGTCATTAGACGGTGATCACTTAACGGTGGCTTGCACTTTTTTTCCTCCTGTCCCATAAAAAAATCATTAATCTTAACAACTCTATCAAATCTGCTCGTCTCTTAAGTGGTCTTTACGTTACTCATAATTCAGAACCACTGATCTGAACAGGTTTCATATTGGTCTTACAAAAGTTCCCTGAAGCTTCATATTGTAAATAATTTATCATTGTTCAAACCATCGCGACATAGTTACGATTACGGTCAAATTCAATTTCGTATATAACCTATAACTAAATAACTGTCTAAAAGCCGTCCACTCTGAAAATTAGATCCCACTTTACACGAATCTTTCAGTAGATACCTATCGTAGTTTACGTGGTCGGCATTTTGTTGATATTTTATCGGCAATATTAACTTCATAAAGGGAAATGGTTAATTTTTGTTGGTGGCTTATAGATAGTAAATAAGAATCGTGTAGTAAGGCTAACTCTTATACAAAAAAGCATTGGTTGGCTGAGCGTTTCCGTGCTTCGGAGGGCACGTTAAGCCGTCGATCCCGGTTGTCGTCTTAGGATGGCAGTCGTTATAGCGTGGTGGTAGGGCATTTTGGGAATACCCGCCTGGCTAGCTACCACAACCTCAAGTAGAAAATTTGTCGCCAAGCACCCAACGGTGTGTTTCGGCAGCTGTCCTTGAGAGCCAGTACTTCTAGGTTAGCCTAAACAACATCTTCGACCACATTATCACTTACCATCAGGTGAGATAGTGGTCAAAGGCTGACCGATCAGGCACAAAAAAAAATGGTGCCATACAATTATAAATTTCTTAGAGCTCATTACGCTTTGATAGCCCAGACTAAAACAAAAAACAAGTCAAATTATTTATTTATTATCGTAACATTCCTTTAGGTGGCCATAACAGTCTCCCAAGTCGCCCACCCAAGGTTCACAAAACACAAAAACAATAATATCTATTACATATTACCTTACATCTAAAAATACACATATGTAGGTAATAAATATGTTACTCATGATATACAAACAAACAAATTATTAATTTTATTGTGCTAGTTCCGGGTATCATGGATTTAATAACATCTATTTCCGCATTACGAAATTCATTTTGCGTACAGTTGAACAAGGTCTTGGTTCTGGTAAAGGAGTTCGTTTATAAGGCGTGCCGCTCGTGCTAAAGGATGTCTTCCTAGCTGGGTAAAACGTAACGGCTCTACTAACAATAACTATATCGGGCTCTAATATAGTTGTCTGGTACTGACATAGATAGCCGTTGTAGAACAAATGGAATGGTCAATTTTCCAGTCATTATTCGTACAATGTATTCTATAAGTGATAGATTTCGCCTAACTTCCAAACTGTTGTATCCCATCATATAAAGTAAACATTAATAGGGTATATATATATGGATAACCAACATAGTAACCGTATTGTTTTTGGTACAGCCGTATTGATTTATTTAACTTAGACGTCTACGACGCTTGTATGAAGGTAAATTACATTTTTTTTAATTTAATTATCTACTGACACTTTCAGCAAAAAAATATAGAGCAACTGCGCGAATGTGTTTCAACTTTACCGTACTTGTGTTTTAAATAGAAAAAAAAAACAACGTTTCCACACTTCTCACCAAGGAGATAGTAGTTTGTTTCATACGTTTTTCATATAAAAACAAACCAAAGAGTTTTTTACCGACTGAAGTAGAACTTTACAAAATTTAATCATAGACCTTCTTAATCAGATTACTATTGGTATCAAAAGAATAAAGTAAATGTTTTCGTATCGAAATATTCGTATTTGTAACTCGCAAGTGTGTTTAAAAATATCGTATCACATACGTTCGCTTTGATAATTACAGCTTCTGCTTTCTTACAAGAAAGCAATATCATGTAATAAGTATAATAGTAGCAATATCGCCTCGGCTGTAATTTTAAACTTACCACACTTATATTATAATGTACAATTATACCTTTGCTGATCTTAAACCTGGCACCGCTATTTCAAATTTATTCCTAGTGTTGTAACCGCGATTATCACAGATTAATTTAAATTTACAATTTTTTTGCGATCAGTCAATATTTTCAAATAAATACATACCAAGAAAAGTTAAAATATTTTTTTTTAAGTAACTAGAGATTTTTGTAGGATCCATTTTATATATGGCTCGAATTGCACGCTTTTGTAAAATAAAGATTGTCTTTACCTCAGCATCAGCTCCTCACTGCAATACACAATATTATTTGATACTTTTTAAGGTTCCGTTCCCAAAAAGCAAAAGGAGGACTATTTATAAGATTTTCGCTGTCTGTTTGGACATGTGTATATCACGGGTCTCTAGCTCATAAATGGAATGACTTACAACTCAAAAATTTAGTTACTTGTTGTACAACGTTGACCCAAAGACGATTGCTGAACTATGAATTCCATTGAATTATTTTTAAGGGCTTCATTATAGTATATGGTAAGAAAAAAAGAAACTTTTCTACACCTTAGCATGCGAGGTGTCATCGTCTTGATCTCATTAGATAGAAAACATTATTTTTTACCCACAAATAAAAGGGGGACCGTAAAAGTTATCCTTTTTTTTGTTACGGAGTCTATATCAAAAATGGAACGAGATAGGAATCCTAAATTTCCTTATCAGTATTATGAACCCTTTACATATATAAATACGGAAAACGCTGATTTATAAAGTAATATTGATGCTTTGACCAATACCAGCAAGGTTTCGTTCACGGACACGGTAAAGCGGAATCCTGCGAGTTTGTTTAAGTTATAGTTATTATTTATTCATAACTATCATTTGAGTAGGCTACATGCACATTGCTTTAATGAATCCGTCATTTATATTGAGGTTGGAGAATCATTTCGACATAATCAAAAATTCAGGAAATATATCAAGCAATACATTATTATGATTATTTCAAATTTTACTTACTCATTTGATATGTACACAAATTTATTTTTATGGCAGAGTTCGTATGTTTCTCACAAGACGAAAATTCAGGTAACTTGAACTTGAACCTGCAGGTTCAAGTCCCACTGGAAGTTACCTGCCAGATACCATCCGCCAGGATACCGTCTTGGTGGTAATGTACCAATTAATTTTGCTATGGAAGCGGCTGCTGAACTATCGATTTTTTTTCCATCCACTTTCTTTGGCATTGGTGACATAGATATACCTACCTAAATTCTGCTTTCGCTTAGCATGCGGCGATGTTATCTAAAATAATACTTGTGAAAATTCAGATATTTTTTATTAGTTCCGTCACATAGTACAACTATACACTGTACACATGCACTGCACAATGGAAAACAAACGGCAGAAACAAACACAATAAAACTATGCAGATATTGATTTCAACGATGTTTTGAGCTAAAAAATTATTCAACGGTGTTGTTCATATTCCCTGCAACATGAATGGACATAAAATAAAACCTTTGAATTGACACTCCCAGCAAAAAACCAATGAAATTTTTCATAAAGTAAAAATATAGATCAGTCAATATTTTCAAATAAATACATACCAAGAAAAGTTAAAATATATTTTTTTAAGTAACTAGAGATTTTTGTAGGATCCATTTTATATATGGCTCGAATTGCACGCTTTTGTAAAATAAAGATTGTCTTTACCTCAGCATCAGCTCCTCACAGCAATACACAATATTATTTGATACTTTTTAAGGTTCCGTTCCCAAAAAGCAAAAGGAGGACTATTTATAAGATTTTCGCTGTCTGTTTGGACATGTGTATATCACGGGTCTCTAGCTCATAAATGGAATGACTTACAACTCAAAAATTTAGTTACTTGTTGTACAACGTTGACCCAAAGACGATTGCTGAACTATGAATTCCATTGAATTATTTTTAAGGGCTTCATTATAGTATATGGTAAGAAAAAAAGAAACTTTTCTACACCTTAGCATGCGAGGTGTCATCGTCTTGATCTCATTAGATAGAAAACATTATTTTTTACCCACAAATAAAAGGGGGACCGTAAAAGTTATCCTTTTTTTTGTTACGGAGTCTATATCAAAAATGGAACGAGATAGGAATCCTAAATTTCCTTATCAGTATTATGAACCCTTTACATATATAAATACGGAAAACGCTGATTTATAAAGTAATATTGATGCTTTGACCAATACCAACAAGGTTTCGTTCACGGACACGGTAAAGCGGAATCCTGCGAGTTTGTTTAAGTTATAGTTATTATTTATTCATAACTATCATTTGAGTAGGCTACATGCACATTGCTTTAATGAATCCGTCATTTATATTGAGGTTGGAGAATCATTTCGACATAATCAAAAATTCAGGAAATATATCAAGCAATACATTATTATGATTATTTCAAATTTTACTTACTCATTTGATATGTACACAAATTTATTTTTATGGCAGAGTTCGTATGTTTCTCACAAGACGAAAATTCAGGTAACTTGAACTTGAACCTGCAGGTTCAAGTCCCACTGGAAGTTACCTGCCAGATACCATCCGCCAGGATACCGTCTTGGTGGTAATGTACCAATTAATTTTGCTATGGAAGCGGCTGCTGAACTATCGATTTTTTTTCCATCCACTTTCTTTGGCATTGGTGACATAGATATACCTACCTAAATTCTGCTTTCGCTTAGCATGCGGCGATGTTATCTAAAATAATACTTGTGAAAATTCAGATATTTTTTATTAGTTCCGTCACATAGTACAACTATACACTGTACACATGCACTGCACAATGGAAAACAAACGGCAGAAACAAACACAATAAAACTATGCAGATATTGATCTCAACGATGTTTTGAGCTAAAAAATTATTCAACGGTGTTGTTCATATTCCCTGCAACATGAATGGACATAAAATAAAACCTTTGAATTGACACTCCCAGCAAAAAACCAATGAAATTTTTCATAAAGTAAAAATATAGAGTGCTTCTTCAAATATACACTAATGCCCAATTAAAACCAAAGTTGAATACTTCCTTTTGAAAACTTTAAAACCTTAATGCGGCGACTGGAACTTCAACTCAAAAACTTTAATTGACATTTCACTCGCGGTCTCGTCTTTCGTTCATTAACACGTCTACAAAAGTTTAGCTCGTTCTTGGAAAGTTCTAGAGCTTTCAATGAGAATCAATGTTCTAGAGACGTCATTGTTCTATGCTGTACTAAGAGATTGCAATAAATTCCGTAAAGTGCAGTTAGTGGGAGCTAGCAGTTAGAGCTGCGTTGGCGACACAGGGAAAATGTGGAAGTAGGTTTCCTTCTACAATATATAAGTTTAAAAAAAAAAATATAAGTAGACTCTTACATTATCTGTGCTCATTGCTATGTGTAACAAAAGTCCAAACCCTAACGCCTGGTGGCAAAAGATGTGTATATAGTGTTTATGAAAGGCTTTGTCTGTGCTAGGGTGGGTGGATGTAAGTTTTTATGTGATGAATAGACGAGACAGACAAATTCATCTCCTGGTGGCATATAACACTGCAATTCGTTATCTCCTTTGTCCAATAATTTCACTTGCTACAGTGCCCTTCACGTCTAAACATAGTAGTGGCTGTATCCTTTAATGCTTCGAGGCTGAATATCTGAAAATGCGGTGGTACCCATCAAGACGGACTCTTGCTAAAGTGACCTACCGTCTCGTGTGTCTCGTGGCACCGTGGCTTCTGATTTGGATGCTGCTTCGTTTTTATTCAAAAAGCAAACAAGAGTTATTTGCTATGTTTTAATGTGATAGCTCTTAGCTTATGTTTGACAAAAAACTGAGCGGTTTAAAAGATATTCATTTTAAGCCCGCGCACCCAGTAGTACCGAATCTTAATTCTATTCTGCGGATTTGAATATAAATATTTATTGGGCCGAAGAAATAAAGCATTTGAGATTTTTCAGATATGTAAAAAAAATATGATTACAGGCACAATCGCGCTAAGCGAAAATTATTTTTACATGTTTTAAGAGTACAAAATATCTTACCTCGTATTTCATTATCTCACACGGTTCGCACTGTCCTCTATGACGGTTAAAGTAATTAAAGACGGTTAAAATAGTATAAGAGCACAAAATATCGGCTCAGTCGAACGAGCCTCGATAGCCCAGTGATTGGCACCCGATGCAGAAAATTGAGGGACGTGGGTTAAATTCCCACGCGAGGTGAGAAATTCAGTACTCGAATAATTTGTAAATGCAAAAAAAATACTTAAAACTACCTCAACATGCAATATTATTTTTACAGGAATTACATTACGATGTTATTTTTATGTTAAGAAGTGATGAGACCGACTAGACATCCGCCCGATAACAAGCTTCACACTTGTCCAATACAGTTTGAAGCAGTGATGGCTCAGTGGCATTGGCTATGGACTGCCGCGCAGCAGGTCCATGGTTCGAATCCCACCCAGAGCTTGAGCTTCACCGCATGGTGGAAGGGCATTTTGCGAATGCCCGCCTGGCTAGCGACCACCCTCAAGTAGAAAATCTGTCGCCAAGCACCTAACGGTGTGTTCCGGCAGCAGTCCTTGAGAGCCAGTGAAATAACAGGCAAAATGAGACTTAACAACTATGTCTCAATGTGATGGGCGCAGTGCAGTTCGTCACTTGTGATGAAATGCATCTGTTATAGGCAGAGGATACCGCTTAACATCAGGTGGGCCTCGCGCTTGTTCTTCCACAATAACATTAAAAAAAAACAGTTGCAAAACTTTCATGCAATCCTGATAGTTATTTTTTTGTTAGATAAATTGTACCTCCTAATTAGCCTTATATAAATTGCATTCGTTTGAGTAGTTTTCTAAGTTACACTCAATTCATTAAATAAATATCTGCCAGTATACCCATACTGGATGACATAATAATTATTGCAAATCTTGTCGATGGTATTCAGTGTTATAAACTGCTTAAACCGATTGTTACTAATCGTTCTTCTTGGCAGTAGGTATGCATCACAGAAAAAAAAATAAACTGTTTCCATCACTGAAAGCATGAAATAACTTATGGCAGTCGGACCATGATAATGAGCTCAGAGTGTTTTGAATCAGCATGTGGTACCATGCTGATTCAAAACACTCTGCCTTATCAAGTTATTTCATACTTTTATGTGATGAAAGTCAATACGTGGTTAGTACAAAAACCACACCCGACAGCAAATAACTGTTTTTGGCTATTGTTTGACATCGTCAGGACCACTATGTCCTAGTTATGAATAAAATTCTATTGTTATCATTATCGCCGATGCCAATGGGTCAAAATTACAGTAGACTTTCGATTGCATTTCTAGGTTGCTTCTTAAAATATCCTTTGTTTTTGTTGTATAATTTGCGGCCACAGATTGCAGACCATCCATCGGATCACTGAAATAAAACCGAAAATTTTGACATTTTGTATAATAATAAACACATTTAAAAATTAATTTGGTACTTTCTCAATTCAATACACGCGGGTGGCGAACCCTGATCATCTCTCATTTGTTTGAGTGCAACGGTACTTTCGGTAATATCATCGCCATCATCGTCATGAGCCGGAAGACGTCCACTGTTGAACAAAGACCTCCCCCATAGAGCGCCACAAAGAACGGCTATTAGCCGCTTGTAACCATTGGCTACCCGCGACTTTCACGATGTCGTCAGTCCACCTAGTGGGGGGCCTACCAACTCTACGCCTTCCGGTGAGGTGTGGTAACCACTCGAGAACCTTTCTTCCCCATCGGTTATCAGTTCGTCGAGCAATGTGGCTCGCCCATTGCCACTGCAACTTGCAAATTCTGAGAGCTATGTCGGTGACTTTGGTTCTTTGCCGAATATGCGCGTTCTGGATTCTATCGCGCAAAGAAACTCCTAGCATAGCTCTCTCCATAGCTCGTTGAGTGACTCTGAGCTTGTCCATAAGGGCCACAGTTAGGGACCACGTCTCAGTGCCATAAGTCATCACTGGCATCACACACTGGTTGAAGACTTTGGTCTTCAGGCTCTGCAGGATCTTTGAGGAGAAGATGTGGCGTAACTTCCCGAACACTGCCCATCGGAAATATACCTAAGTAAAATACAGTATTTTCCATACACTAAAATTCACCTTGGGTATACCGATCCCCATACATTCGGAAATTAACAGAGTTAAAATCACATCGCACAGTAGAGTTTAACATATCAAAAGTTGCTTATTTGGCTGCGAACTACTAATCTGCAACAAACATACACGTGTACAGTTTAAAGTTTTACACCCGACAGCAAATAGCTGTTTTTAACTTAAAAATTACAGTAGATATTTTAAATTATTGTTTATCTGAAGTAGAAGAATTAAATGTGAAGGGAATTAATAATTGTATCTCCCTATTCATTTTAGTTCAGATTGCCGCATTTGAAGTGACACGATGTGGCCTGAAAAGGATTTTAATCCTTCTGTTTCACTGTCGCAGCTAGGTTGACGCTGTGGAAACAGCTCGCTTCAAATTATGAGTAATGGCTCCATATATCATGTCTACGAGAACCAGGTGACGTCATTGCACCGCAGAGTATCAGAAGGACGTGGATATTGTCAAAGCTAGAATTTCATATCACGTAAGTGAATACTGTGGTAATGTATGGCACGAGTGATAAAGTAGTGAGCAGTTCAATTAACTTTGATGACATAATATATCTCCGTCCGTTCAGAACGTTAAATAATGACAAGGAAAGGATGAATTTGAACTTATGACTTACCTTCACCGCGGTAGATCAAACGCAGGGCATGTCCAGGGACGGATGTTCGCGGGTTCAAATCCTGCTCATGTTTTTTTTTTCTTTTCGTTGTAATTTTGTAAGTTTAATCACTCAGAACTCGTTAATGCAATATGTAGGTACAATATCAGTGCCGTTTGTAATACTGAATTTAGGTGCATTTTTCTAAATTAGTTAAGTAATCATTGGGCCGCAGTATCAGCTGATGGAAAGTGACGACGCGGTCGGCGATGAAACATGCTTGCTTAGCAGATACCTGTTTATTCGGTACTTGAAGACTTCCAGATTATAGCTACCGGGAAATAGACACTGGAAGGGTGTATATATACTTCGGCCGTACGGATTTGAAACGCTTTGTACGAATATTTGAAATATTGACTATATGTGTTTTCAGTAATCCTTTGCGTCTTGTTTTCGGATTAAAGTAGAAGAGATAAGGTTAAGATAAGGTTGTGTAAATCTATCGCACATTCTCCGCAGTAAAGCCTGTAAAATACTGAATGAAGTTCCCCGTAGGGTGCCGAGCTACATTCGCATCCCGTCATATCTTCCTGTGGTTGTCGTAAGAGGTGACGTAAGAAAAACACCAGAAGGTGGGCAACGCCTTCTGAATAACTGGCATCTTACACTGCGATCCTAAAGCCAAGCGAGGGATTAAGGCAAACTCAATGGTGGAGGAACATTTCACTTCACTGCTGAACACAGGTTCAGCAGTTTATGATCCGGCTAATACACTATACAGTACAGTTCAATGGCGTTGCGTATTTAGATTCCATTGAAGTGTAATTCCAGTGAAGCATAAATTCGAAACAGCATTGGGACTATTTCAGAACTATGTGGAATTAATAAATAAATACGGAATGATATTGAGTTTTTCCGCCTCGTTGGATGAGTGGCGTATATTCCTTGGACGTGGGTTCGTTCCCACTGGGTTCATTAATGAGGTTCCTCCTTCCTGGGTTAGTAAATTTAGTTCTTCTGCTAAAACTCGCCAGAATGAAGAAGAAAAATCTGTCGCCAAGACCCCGATGAAGATTTTTATAAATGACGAAGCCAGTTATCATTTTAATAGACCTATTAGACCTCTTCATTACAAACCAAGAGTGGCAAAACTCCAATTAAAAAAACCGTCTGCATAAGGTGGAATATGGAACGTTTTGGATTTTTAACCATAGTGAAATTGTCATCAAACCTTAACCTAGCAATGATAGCCGAGCGTCAATAGCTATGGACTGCCGTGCCGCAGGTCCATGGAGCGATCCCCACCGCCGCCGGCTTGAGCTTCACCGCATGTTGAAAGGGTATTTTACGATTGCCCGACTGGCTAGCTACCACCCTCAAGTAGAATAACTGTCGCCAAGCACCTAACAGTGTATTCCAGGTGGGCCTCCTGATTGTTCCCTCATCCTGCGTGTGATTGTCTATGATTAGAAAGGATTTATGTATTGTTTCATATACAAACCTCGCACACTAGATTTCCAACGTTCACATTAACATATATATATATAATCATAGCTTTACGTCTGTATGGCGTCTAATAGTGGGCGAGCCTATAGCCATCTACCGGAAAAGGTAACATATTCCGGTCTGCTACTTAAAAAATCAATGACAGAAAAATCTTTTAGTTTGTCTGACTGCCATCGATCACAGAACATCAAAATTTCAAAGCGGAACTTTTATACACATTAAAGAGTTTTTTCGATTTCTTTCGTGAATTTTAATTTTCTCAGTTAGTACCAGTCCACTGTTTTAAACATGCGTTACACCTACTTTAGAAAAATAATAAAGTAACACGTGTGACTATAACAGTAAACATTCTACAATAACACCCAAGCTGTTCATCAAACCAGAAATTGTCCCGAAGATATAACGGACACGCAGAGAATTCCTAAAAAACGCCTTTACAGAATGTCATTCTTCCCCTTGTTTACGTAAGGTATTGACGAAAAGTAATCGTGGAGGGTAGGTATGGCCCTTATTGACAAAACGTGCCTGTTGCCTCCGGGAAATATTAAAAATAATCCTCCTCGAAAGCCTTCGACGACAACGAATTCAAAAAGATTGGAAAAGTGAAGTGGAGAGCAAATGAAACAGAAAATTATTTCGTGCTCATCAAACCTTTGTACGTGTATGGTTATTTCCCTTGAACACGTCTGGTAAATGTAGAAAAAAAAGCTTCAGCTATATTATTTCGCTTTCGCCTATGTGCATCTGTTTTCTTTTAGTTTCATTATATTCCCCATTGAAATCGGCTGTCGTCAAAACCATTGACTACAAACTAATCTTAAAAAACTTATGGCAGGTCTATTTTTTTTTCAAGGAAATGTTGCCCGGATATTTTCAACGTGCGTCGTTATCTCTAAACAAGCGTGTAACTGCTTAAATGCTACTTAATTTTACTTAAATAACACTATACACCTACATGCTACAATGTGCATGTCAGCATTTCAACCTAAATAAGCTTTCGAAACAATTTTTAATGTGTTTGTGGCGGAACAACCACGATGCCCACCTGATGTTAGGCGGTAATCTCTGCCTATAACAGATGCATTTCGTCCGAACGAATCGCACTGAACCCCTCCCACTGAGACTTACAGTTGTACCTGTATTTTTTCTGGTTCTCAAGGACTGCTGCCGGAATACACTGTTAATGCAATATAGTACTTATATAGATATTGAAATATAGATCGTTGAGACAAATAGTCAAGTTATTTAGACCCCGACGCAATGTGTGCGTAGTAAAGAAACTTCAAACTTTTGTCCCAGTATTTTTTTTTTCAGTGGTACTCGTATTTGAAAGTTCAAAATATAGAACATACGTTTTCTAAGTTAAATAGATCCCCCTTCAGTCTCAACGGCAATGTTTTTAAATCTATCTCTAATCTGTTTTTAAAATATTATCTATTGTTATTATTATTAACTATTTAAGCCTCTCAGCTTTAAATGAAATAAAAATAATATAGTCCGATTTCATATTGTAAACTCACATCCCGTATTATTAATTACACAGAACCGACATTTCATTTTTACAAAGCATTAAACTCGTGATCGTTGCCTTGAGTTCCAGATCTATTTTGGTGAATAAAATTATATAATACATCATTACCTTTTTAATAGACACAACAAAATACAGTATATAGTAATCACGCGTCCAAACAGATGCAATTTGAAGCAATGATAGCCGAGCGGTAATAGCTATGGACTGCCGTGCCACAGTACCCTGGTTCGATCCCCACCGCCGGCTTGAGCTTCACCGCATGCTGTCACCAAGCACCGAAACGTGTGTTCCGGCAGTAGTCCTTGAGAGCCAGTGAAATTACAGGCACAATGAGACTTAACAACTATGTCTCAATGTGACGGGCGCAGTGCAATTCGTGGCTTGTGATGAATTGCATCTGTTATAGGCAGAGGTTAGTCCACTTAACATCAGGTGGGCCTCGAGCTTGTTCCGTCACAATAACATAACATAAAAAAAACATGACTGTCGTTAAAACACTAGTACGATTCCATTAACTAGTATTAAACTGACTATGGTATACGAGAGTTACCTACTTTTAAGGCGGATGTTGGCGTCCAGGGCGTAAAATTTAACATTTAAACAATTATTGAAATTTTAATATTGTTATGTTTGCAATAACGCCTGCTATGCGGATTACATTACAAATATACGAGAGGAAAAATTACGCACAAGACTTAAAAAAACATGTTTCCTCTCGTATATTTGTAATGTTTATTTATTTTACGACGCACCAACGACTTATTCACTAAACATTGAAGACAATATATGGACACATGTTATTATAATTCGTTGGTGCGTCGTTAAATAACATTACAAATATATGAGAGGAAACATGTTTTTTTCATTTCCATGTAATGTAATCCACATAGCAGGCATTATTGCAAACCTAACAATATTAAAATTAAAAGGTTGCGTCATCATTTACAAGTATAAAACCAATTGCAAAATTGGTATTTTTTGTAGTAAAACGTAAGTTGAACTATAGATGTCGCTCCATCCCAATACGATGGTTAAAGAACGATACGAAAAATTTGAGTTATGACTCATTGGCATGTTAGCTCAATTGGTTAGAGCATACCCCGGCTAAAAGGGTGGATGGACGTGGGTTTGAATACCGCACATGACTTAAATTTTTCCTCTCGTATATTTGTAATGTTGTAATTTATATTTATTTTTTATTTTGCTACATTTTCCAACTATTGTATTTGATCACATAATACGCGAGATTCTGAGAGTATTTGTTGAAATATCATTTATAAAAAGAATGTATATGAATACCTTCTTTTTTATTAATTGATTACATTTCTTAGTTACGTATTTGTGTAAGTTGGAATTTTTAATCTCTTACTACTGTCAGTTTTTATAGTATAATTATTAAGGGCGCGTTTGGAAATCACTAAGGGCCTGTTTCAGAATGTTCGAGTAAGTTCCGGTTATACTACTACGAACATAAAATAACTGAATGATAAAAATGATAATTAACATGCAACGCGTTTCAAGCTTTAACCGATGGATAGGCTAAATTGATGACTGTGAAACGCAAAGATAGTGTTTTATTAATAAATATGTTGTGGGTTAACTTACTCGAACATTCTGAAACAGGCCCTAAGTGAATGTAAAATTTACCCGTGTGTTGTCCGGAAGTTCTTACAAGGCTGTTCGAAGAGCAATTAAAAGTTCACTTGACAGTGAAAAGTTGCCCGATGCAAAACAGGGTGAAGATTTTCCCCTGTCAGGTGAATATTAGTCAGTTGCCATTGAGAGTCTATTTATAGCATAATTTTATACCTAGTAAAAATATACATTTATCATAACGTATTTGTTTAAATTAAGAATGTGAAATTTTTCTGCTTGTATACAATGTTTTCCAAGGTTTTTGTGATTTATTTCTGTCATTGAAAAATGTATGTAAAGGGTCGGGAAATAATTATGACTACTACTACTAGTTACTCTTGAGTTACTGGATGCTCGTTCGGAAACGACTAAGTTAACATTACATGACATTTAATCTTGATTTAAATAAAAGTGTTACACTAGTGAGAAATCACACGGTATCTCATTAAGGTGTATCATGCTGATGGCGAGAAATTCAAAATTTTAACTAATATCACGCTTGTAGCTAATTCTAGTAAGCATTTTACATGATATTGGAATTAGCAAGCTTAAAATAATAATCCTAGTATTATCTTGAAAAGTAATTGAATACCAATGCACGTAATTCTATAAATTACCTCTAATACCATCAAAAACATTTTAAATTTTGTTCACCATCATTACGTTAAAAGTCACTGCATAGCAAAAATACCATATAATCCAATAAGTATATACACCGTAAAAGGGCCAGTAAGTCTAATACATTTGACATCACTACCGGTCACTGACCTATTTGAATATCCTATTTTGGCTGGATATATCGTTGATAACCGGAAAATGGCGCATCCCGGCCCAACGAACATCATATAATGAGTCATGATGGAGCCTGTACCAGGCGTCGACACGGGCGGCGGTGTGGCGCCTCACTTAATGACGTCGACGCTCTGTCCTATTTAATAACTTGTTTACTCCATAACTGGTTATCACACCAAAGTGAATGTTCTGGGAAGGAACGTTGCATTCGAGGAATATGTAGAGAGTGACATTTTGTATTCCCCTATATTATCCTAAAATGAGCCGATTAAAATATTTACTTTTGCATAAAATCTAGGCTAGCCGTAGTCACGAACATGTCTCTGAACCTCTTTACTATTTCTCACACGCATATCTGTAGAATTTTCTTCATATTCTTCTATAAGCTATGTGAAACGTCTAAATATAAAGTAGTCACTCTTATTTTATTCCTTTTTACAAACGAGTGGTAGATTAATATTGTAAAACTCGACACAGGCACACATCGTGCTTTGTATATACAGATGCCCAGGGTAAGTGAGTATTATATAAATTTCCTTGAAGAGTCTTATTTCCTGTATGGAGACTGGCCCTCATCTTTTCATTTGGATGCCATAAACGTCGGCGGTTTCTTTTTGATGTGTGGTACAAACCAACACTAGAATGGCTACCACGCAGAGGCAATGACTTTAACCCTGTGGTTGTTATTGATTCTTGAATTATAGATTTCCTGCGTGGCAGTCTCATAGTATTTGCTACTGCATCATCGATGTATCTTTTACCATGGAACTTCTGCGTGGCAGTATTACAATTTTATAGTTATGGTACTCGCACATAAGTAGAATATGCTTGCAACTACTGGGTTTAGTAACGCTTAAAATAAGCAGTAGTTATTACAAAATTACAAATTTACGAGGGAAAAATTATAGTCATGAGCGGGATTCGAACCCGCGTCCATCCACCCCTATATTTTTTTCGTAAATTTGTTGTTTGTAATGGAATCTGCAAGCGCAGGCGTTATTGTAAAACATAACAATATTGAAAGCAGTAGTTATGCCTACTTACGTCACGAATTAAACAAGGGTTGCTGAAGTTAACTGACTAATTATTGACATAAGTTTAATGTATTGTGAAACATAACGTAATATAGTTTTACAGTGCGGTATAACAGGCAGCCATTTTTAATAGCTGCTGCTGTGTCACCGCTCTCGCTTAATAATCATGATCAGCGCTGTTTTACGACGATCCGCCCCGCTGAGGCTCAGTTAAAATACACCTTTCAATTTAAATATCAAGTTTATATTCCATTAAAATTAACTATATTGAATTATCATTTTCGCAGACTTGAAACTCGGCGTACGTAGTAAGTTACTTTATCATCTTTTGCATATTACTTTGGAACATATAAATCATATTTGGTTATAATCAAACTTTGTCGTTTTTAAATGTATTTTCGTGTCCTTCTTTTGTACTTAGTCTATTACATTTTTTTCGTAGCCCGAATATTATTCAGAAAACTGCTGAAATGTTTCCTTCTATTTTTTTCATTCCGTCGAGGTGTTCTTAATTATGTTAGAAAATAATTATGTTATTACGAAAGCTACGAAACATACCTTTCAAAAATTATATTCTCCTAATTACTGCAATTTAATTTTATAGGCGATATAATAATATTGCCGGTATTTCACTTACTAAATTTTACGACATTTTTATGTGGAGCGGAAATTATGCTGGAAATGGCTATAACCGACGGCTTTATTAGAAGAATATCTAGGTGTATGATGGTCACACGTTAGTAAGCTCTCAAGTAAGTCATGTATTATATAATATTGTGATCATATATACCATTGGTATCAAAATGAAACACAAATATTAGTATCACAAATTCCAATTTATAAAAATAAATAGAGGAAGTGATATCATTCATTTCTTTTCCCTTATTTATGTGTAGTTGGCAGAATATGTCGCCTCTAACACCATTATTATGAAGCAAAGATGGTCGAGCGGTAATAGCTATGGACAGCCGTGCAGCTACCAGCCTCAAGTAGAAAATCTGTCGCACTTAAGGGTGTGTTCCGCCAGAAGTCCTTGAGACCCAATGAAAAACAGGTACATAAGACTTAACAACTATGTTTCAAGATGACGGGCGCAGTGCAATTCTGAAAAAATAAAGAAATAAATTACTAACTACGAATGTAGACCTCTACGTGGAGCTGCTACAGAAGGCTTCTACGCGTAGCTACAGAAGTCTACGGTTTTCTTAACCTACGCACTTAAAACTTATTAACAAGTATTTTTCAGTTCAGAGCAAATAGGTACTTACTTGATAACCCAGAGCATAAATGTTTCCCTAGTCTATTGCATGCTTATAAAAAGTATGGATCTCGCAGAACTAGTTACTCGTTCAGTCTCGTTCTAATCTGTATTGCATTCTAAACTCAAAATAATTCTTGACAAAGTGCAGATAAATTAACTAGCTAACTTATTTTATCCGCTCAAAGCGGAGTTTGCCAAGTCCTAGTCGTTCTCAGTAGATCAACTAGCATAAGCAATATTGTCTACGTTCATAACTTGGACGGGTTATCGCTAGTGGCATTTGCTACTGAACGCTTCCGTCCTTCTTAGGGCATGTTTTATGCCATCGGTCCCGGTTATTATCTTAGGAAGGTCTTTTTGAAGCAATGATGACCGAGATATGGACTGCCGTGCCGGAGGTCCCTGGTTCGATCCCCACCGCTGGCTTAAGCTTCACCGCATGGTGGAAGGGCATTTTGCGATTGCCCGAATGGCTAGCTACCACCCTCAAGTAGAATTCTGTCGCCAAGCACCTAACGGTGTGCTCCGACAGCAGTTCTTGAGAGCGAGAAATTACAGGCACATGAGACTTAACAACTATTTCTCAAGGTGACGGGCGCAGTGAAATTCATCACTTGTGATGAAATGCATCTGTTCTAGACAGAGGTTAGTCCGCTTAACATCAGGTGAGCCTCTAGCTTGTTCCGTCACAATAACACAACATAAAAAAGGATGGTTGTTGTTAGGCTATGTCGGAGGCCTTCGAATGCTTGGTAACTCCGTCACTGTCTGGAGACATAGCAGCCATTTCCAACTGAAACTGCATTTGAGAATTATTTGAAAAAACCTTTCCAGTAAGCAGCACCCCAGATGCATTTTGTGAATGCCCCGGCTACCTCCTTCAAGTAGAAAAATAATTGTCACACACCTAACTCTAGGTGTTTTACTCACCAGGAATCTTAACAATTATTAAAGTTACTAAAGTATGTTTAGTGTCCTCTAGACATAATATTTCCATAAAGTTAGTCCCTAATTTACATAAGTAGCATATCTCAAGATTTTCGGATTCCAGTCACGTCGGATGCTCTACATCGCGCTCCTCGTAAATGGAGTTACATTATTATTACTTAAATAGTTGGCTTTCATTTTACAACGAAAATGCTCTTTAGAGCTTGGAGGATTTGCAATCAGGTGCACCAATGTTTTGATCTTGCTCAACTGCATTGACTATTCAATGATTTATACATGCAGTATCTCTATAAACATTTTTGACTAAATAAATTTGAGTTTATATATCTTGCGCGTTGTTTTTTTACACAAATTAATACATAAATAGTAAGTTGAGTCACCTATCCTTCATGGGAGTTAACGTCTCCCATTAAGGATAGGTTATATCCGGCGTCCACTTTATTCTAGTAGGTGACTTAGTTAACTAAGTAGAGTATACTTTATTGCAGCTGTGAAGAGAATGTTTGTCAAATATCTACTCAAATGAAAATTGAAGAAAATGATTTTTTGATACCTAATTTAATACTATTGAATTAAAAATACCAAATCTTTCTTTTAAATCATTGAATCACATATACAAAATTTATAATTTAGCCGGCTAAATAATAAGCGTGGAATATCACAACGAAAAAAAATATCGCTCGTTGATATTTTTTTTCGTGCCTTAGCCAAGACATATTACATTTATTCCTCATTGCTCATTGATATTTGACATATATATTTTACTATTGTGTCATGGTGATAATAAAATTTTTCATTTCGTTCTTTTATTAAACCGACCGTGATATCTTTTTTTTTTATTCCTGATACGTTAGCCTTTGACCACTATCTCACATAATGGTAAGTGATGATGTGGTCGAAGATGGTGTTCAGGCTTACCTAGAAGTACTGGCTCTCAAGGACAGCTGCCGGAACACACCGTTAGCTGCTTGGCGACAGATTTTCTACCTGAGGGTGGTAGCTAGCCAAGCGGGCATCCATGCTATAACGACTGCCATCCTGAGACAAAAACCGGGACCGACGGCTTAACGTGCCCTCCGAAGCACGGAAGCGCTCAGTAGTAATGTCACTCACGGTCACCCATCCAACTCATGACCGCTGGCGACGTTGCTTAACTTTGCCGATCGGCTAAGAATAGCTAAGTAAACTTTAGTTACGAGCACTTAAGATTCAGATCCACATAATACATGCGAAAGAACATATCCTTACTGACACTCATCTCGTCGTGGGTTAAAATCCCGTTAGTGATAGTTTATTTATTTAATTGCATTTGCAAGATCCTATACCACTATAAGGGGTTTTGCGAATTCCCGTCTAACAAGATACCACCTTTAAGCAGAAATAGTTTTTGTTAAGCTTAGATTATCTTAAGTAAATAAGTTACGAGTTAAGTAAATAGTTACTCATTATGTAATTGTAGAATATTTTAAAACTTGTTAATATTTGTCATTTTTAATAACCGCCACACTGAAATCCTACATAATCTGTATTAATTCTGGACTAGCCAATGACCAACCATCCTGTCTTATTTCGGGATGGCTGATACGTTGTGGCGGGAACATTCATGTCTCTGATTGGTTGTGGTAAATATGGCGGGAACTTTTATGTTTATGCGACAGACACTTGGCGCCAGTCATTTCTATAAAACCAATGTCTCAACTTACTGAGCCTCTCTATTAGTTAAATATTATAAATTAACCGGCGACGAATACGTCGACCCGGGTTTCGAGCATATCAGATGCTCATCATCAGGGCGAGTACGCAGCTGCGTCTGCGAGCTCCCGGCGGGCACTGATGATGAGCATCTGATATGCTCGAAACCCGGGTCGACGTATTCGATCCTCAACGTGAGTGTTTTTTTGCCGGTTTAATTTATAATATTTAAATATGTAAAACTCACGAGAATTTCAACTCTCTATTATTCTTCACAAGTGGCTGCCGCATCGAGAACTATTGAGTTACTATTTTATTTAAGGTAACATAACTGATATTCACGTGTTGTGTGTGGGTCTATGTTTGTTGGCTTCCAAAATGGTTTGCCCTGTTATATTATCGCTGTGGAATATGACTATACAATATTACCTTTCAAGTAATCTATGTGACCCTAATGATGTATTATTCTTATTAAAGTGTTGTATGTGCTCCTATAAATGCTGTATTTTGAGATTTCCTTATGATTCTCTTTTGCCTAGAAAACTTAGTAAGTTAGATAGTTAAGTACTGAACTAGTAGTACTTATTTACTACATTAAGCTAAGACTAGATTATGGCATCACCTCCTGACAAACATCTTATAAGTTAATGAGCCTATATTATAGCTTAAATATATGCTCTCTATCTTGACAAATCTCACACGCTCGTAGCTTAGCTTGCTTTGTCGTTTATAAGCAACGTCCGTTGATTAACAAGTCATGATTTAAATGGGTGACCGCAAGTGGCATGTACTACTGAGCGCTTACGTGCTTCGGAGGGCTCGTTCATCCGTCGGTTCCCGTTGTTGTCTTTGGAGGGCAGTCGTTATATCATGGTGGTAGGTGTTCGTTAAATAAAGGTAAACAATGCAGTCGGTTTCGGGGGCACGCGCGGACGCGAATTCTTGTCTGTGTTATATGCGATGGATTTGTAAATATTTGCGGGCGGCCGAGCGTGGGGCGCCGGCGTCCATGCATTCTGTGGTTTGAAATTGGCCGAGGCGGCCGCCTAGTCTCGTTGGGAAGTGTGTTGGAGTCGAATCACGCGGGGTGTATAAAACTGAGGTCGCGGCGACCTGGAGGATTATAGCAGCGGTCTGTTATATTTTAGTGACGATAAACATTGGTGTTTTGTGTGTGAGGGACTATTATTTGTGACGCCAGGCGTTCAGTTAGTGGAAGCCACTGATTGCTGTTTGGCGGGAGATCGATAACAGGGGAAGTATCCTAATATAAGTCCGTATTGTTAGCTGATTGATCAATTATCTAGCTTTAGGGCGTTTAGCGATAATCCCCTTTCGATGGAGCGACTAGCACGTAGTCCGAAGGTAGGTAGTTCCCGCCGTTTTATACACACGTGCCTAGTAGCACATATATCGGCTGGTGTCTTCCTGTGACAATACAGGAGCCCAGTCGAATACGCCACGACACAGTGGTAAAATGTGAGACTACGTGGATTAAGAAGGGCCCCTGTCCATACAGTAGGGCTGAACAACATCTTCGACCTTATTGTCACTTACCATCAGATGAGATAGTCAAAAGCTAGCTTAACAGCTATAAATTAAAATATAAAAACGTTTTGAAAAGTCCACTACAGTAATAGTTCAATTACTTCCAGGTCAAGTATTGTTGCAGCTGTACCTGTGTTCAAGTATCATTAAAAAGTTATTTTCTCCAGCGTCGCTACAGATTTCACAGCAAAAAAGAAGTTCAACGATAAAACTTGTTCAAAACGTGCTTTTAATATATAGTCTTTGTTATCTATTCCTCGCAGTGTTCACATTCTGAAATCCTGGAGCATTGTTATAAAGCAAGTTTGTGTGCATTTCCATTTTTCTGGTTTAGCTCGCATCGTACGCTCGCCATCGGCCATGGCACACCATTTAACTGTATCATACAGTGCCTAAGCTTCAATACGAGTTTACATTTTACGGCTATATTTTTCATTTAGGTCAACGTTACTTATTTTCTATTAAATCTTCTGTGTCCGTGGATGTGAGCTTCGGCTGGTCTGGCTGATCACTGTTAGTTCGAATCCGACTGCGTGCTTTTGAGCCTCATTGCATGATGAATTATTTGGTTTCTGCTTATCAGTCTTCTCCAGAGCGTCAACACGCTACCGTATCAACTTTTTTTTATGTTACGAAGTTAAGCAACGAACAAGTCCTCCGAATGATTTTAAGCATCACGCCTGTCCATTACAGTTACAGTATCAATATCCTCGTTCTACATGACACTGCACTCCGCTGCGCTTGTCGCTCCGAGGCGTTAGTTCCTGTCTCGTTTGTCCAGTAAACTCACTACCTACAGTACGCTTCACACGTAAACACAGTAGCGTACCCTCAGGGACGCACTCTTGCTGATGAGACCTACCACCTAGTAGTCTCTTCAGCTTATCAGCTCTGCAAAAGACGTCGATTAACATCGCTTCGTATGTTTCTCCCTTAGTCGATGCCATTCTACCCTTTAACACATAGTAAGTACTGTACTGTACTGTATCAGCCGGATCGTCCACTGCTGAACACAGCCTCCCCTATTAAGAGGGTTTATGCTATGATCTCCACGCTTGGCAGGCGGTTTGGGGATCGCAGTGTAAATTGGCAGTTCTTTGGAAGGCGCTGCTACCCACCCTCCCATATTTTTCCCTCTGGACTTACGACACCCTCGGGATCCATTAGAATTGCACCTCCCGTAAAATGATCCACATTTCACCACCAGGAGTAAAATACACTAAAAAAAAGCTCATAAAAGGTCCTCCAAAAACGAGTCCGAATCGAGCTACATGAATTATAGGCATATAGGTACGAGAATTCAAAATTGCAAATCGAAATAAATTTTAAAACAACAGCTTTTGTGTTAAATGTATAATGCAAATAAATATTGCGTTGGAAACCCACGAAGTGCCAGTCCAACTCGCATTAGGACAACAATTTGTTTTATTAAGTTTGTGTCTTTGAAGCGCAATCCATATACAAACGTAGTTTTGTCATATTTCAAGTACAAAGTATGTTGCGAACCCATTGTGAACCTGTTTTCGAACGCACCCACCTGCCTTCTTCAGTTGTCAAACTGATCTTTGTGTGAAAATTGTATATCTTGAGATTCTAAAATCAACCTAGAAAATAGATAATTGACGTTGTAATCGAAATTCCAATATCAACTGTGGTGCGAATTCAAGTTCTGTGTTAAAATTTTGGAAGGTTTGCCACTTTTTGTTAGTTTGTTACTTTGGAAGTTGCATACTAACTTTGAAAATAGGATTTTGAATTATAATACTTTTAGATGAAATTTGATGAATTTAAGGCGCTTTGACATAATGGAACCTAGTTGTGGCGATCGATCGCGGCCCAGGCAAAAGGAAATTTGCACCTGCTGAGTAAATGCTACCCCACAATTGAGACCGTTCTCCCACCAACGGTCCGTGTTAAGGATTGGGGACACACTGGAGCCACTCTTGTGGTCCGTGCTATTTTGGACACTGGCTCTCGAGGTTGCATTATTTCTACTTAGTTGGTGGGGCAGGTAGGCCTTAACTTGCGAGAATATTCTGACGTTATCCGAGGTGTAGGTAACGCAGCTGTATCTACTATTGAGGGGCAAGATAAGGTTATGTTCACCCCTGTTGAGTCTCCATCCCCGATGTGTTTCCCCAAAGTTAAAGTTTTCATACCGGGTGAAATTTTGCAAGCATATTATCAAAGATATGCTTGCAAATAATAGGCTCTTAAGCTTCTGGTTTGCTTGTTTTCCGCAAATTTGAGTATTAACAAAAATATTCAATTAAATCTTCTTGCAGTGGAATTCTTATATTCACATATAGGGGTAAAATAAATGATACATCGAAAAACTAGCAAACTAGAAGCATAGATATTAGGTTCAGTTCAGTGATATGCATAGGAAATCTCACAAAGTTTGTACACTTGGTATTTATCTACTTATATGTATTTAACTACCTTTGTATGGAATCTACATCCACTCTAGAGCTTTTACGTTTCTTTTAACACTGTAGAGCGTCTTTTATAATAACCAAATGTATCTATAGAACTGTTTTCCATAATACTGTCACCGTTCCTTATACATTATTCAAGTCTATAAAATAGACTACATTTCGTTAGATTCCGGTCAGTGTTTTTGTGGAATATAAAATGTGCTCCACTCTCCGCTCGTTGGAATACTGTATTTCAATTTTATTTACGTTACAAAACCAATAAATAATTGCATGCCTATTATGGGAATTGCAATTTTAATATAATAATAATAATGTTTTATTTTCAGAAAGAGTTACATAACTATAACATACACTTATTAAAGAGCACAATTGTAGTAGTAATATAAAATAACTGTTTTAATCTACATGCAAAAAATTATAAATAAGATTGTTATTGTTACTTTAAACTGTCTCTTTCGCGCTCGCCTGATGTGCCTTGGCGTGAAATGGACAGTTGTAAGAGGCATATTTTTTTAGGGTTCGTTCGTATTATCTAGACAGCGGACCCTATTACTAAAACACGGCTGTTTGTCCATCCGTCCATTCAATTTCACAGAATATGTGTTAGTCCACAATTTCCTGTCATAGGTGTCGTAACAGGCAACTAAGGATTAAATACCGGAAGGTGGGCAGAACCGCCTTTTGAGGAGATAAATGCTATCTTACACTGCATTACCAAAGACGCCTGCCAAGAATGGGGATAATGCCAAACCTACCCTTAATGGCTGTGTTCACCAGGGGACAATCCAGGTGATACAGTACTGTTAAGTCTATGTTCGTATGGAGGATTGCTTAATAATACCTAATAAACACCAGTTAAAAGTTAAAGTCGTAAAAAAATTATATTATATTACTTCACATTATATCGCGGTACTTAGATTATCCCCGTGTGGTCTAGAATGTCACCCCTCCCCATTGCTATCTACCTGATATTTTAAATTCGATACCCAAGGTAGGCCAGCCCAATGTAAGGTAATGGCAAACCCCTCCTTAATGGGTGGGAGGCTGTATTCAGCAAATGAACAATCCGGCTGATACAGTACAGTACTTAGATTATCAAGTAAAAAGTTAGAGACGGTTCATATATCAAATATAAAACTTGTATAACCAACCCATTGGTAATTATTTTACGTTATTTGTCTAATAAACTTCACATAATATAATTATATCGCACTTCCTCAAGAAAAGTTAAAACGCCTTTTTAAGATATAATTAAAATTTGACCATGTCCGCTCAGAATTTTCACAGGTGTGTGTATAATACAGATCACAAACTTTCGCATTTTTAAATATAGTACCTTGAAAATCTATTCTTGCGTAAATTTTGGTTATATGCAGGAGACAAAACACATTTATAAATCACATGGTCAGTTACACCATAGATAAATGAACAGGAATTTTTCTATGGTTACACTATCAAAAAGTGGTGTTCGGGAGCTGTCCATATGAACAATTATTCATGTTAGATCTTACCTACCTTGTCATTTTCAACCACGGGAAGTGTAGAAACCATACTAATCAAGTAGTTTATACACAAATAAAAACTCAAACTAAAAACTAAACTTGAACTAGCAAAAAATATTTTTTAAATCTTCACTTACTTTAACACCATTTACTTATCTATAGTATTAAAGAAGTGTCCGATTCATTTAACCATAGTATTCATTGAGATAGGTGGTACGTGATGCAGATATTATTATACCTAATTATGTTGGAATCAACTAATTAGTTTTCGGTCGAACATCGCTAAGAATGGTTCTCCACCTGAATTCACCAGAAATTTGCGAGGATTCGTAGCAAAACTGTGAAACGGTGTGACTTTTTACACCAGAGATGTAGTTGACTAGAAGCCGAGCCGAGGATGCGTAGCGGACTCCCTTTAAGCTGTGCGAGGTGTTGGTTGGTATAGGCTCATCTTCGCTCACGTCCCACGCACACATGTGTCACTCACCTCCCTTGCACACATTCCTTGGTCACATCCCTCGCAATATCTCGCTTTTTTGTATGAAAGAAAGCTACAACGGCACAAAACACACAGAGACAAAGGGTAGAATATTGTAACTAGCCATATTTTCCATCGAGGCCGTGAGGGTTTAAAATATTCTCTACATCGAACATATTTTTAATGAGGCTATCAACGTTAATTCAATGAATATCTTACTGAGGTACGGACGGGTATTCCTCGAAACTCTGTGATTAAAGTTTGACACTAAGCCTTTGACACAATTGCCAGTTAGTTACTTGATTGTATTTGTAATATAATTAATTAGATTAAATTTATCATCATACATTTATCAAGGGCTACATGCCAATGGCACATGTGTGCACCCTCTACATACTTGCTTTTACCATCCATATCTGAACGAGCGAGTAAAAGGTCTAAAAACACCATGTTGCAACCATGTCACATGTCGATTGAAACAGCAAGCTGTTCCGAGAGTTGAAAACTTTGTTTCTTTGAACAAATTCACGAAAAATATAGCGAGTGTTGCTCTGACCTTTCCTGATTTTTCTTCCAAATTTATTTGGAGGAATCTATTGCTAAATTAACTACATATACGGCTTTGTTAAGTTTAATGAATGAAGTTTCTTAATCTACTTACAAATGTTCTTATTTTATTTTGTAAACGTGCACTCAGCTTTCATAACAACCGTATCTGTACCGAGACTACAAGTTCCTGCAGTTTGCAGTCAGCTTAATGGAGGTCACGGGTGTTCAGAATTGTCTTACAAAGCTCATCTCGATCTTAATAGGGATAGCTGAGAAGCTAGGGATGCACTTTGCCAAACTACAAGTATATGATAAAATTCATATAGAAGTTCTATATGTATATAATCATATACATATAGAACTTTTGTATTATATTTAGGAGTATTCAAACAAATATTTTTAGTATCTCAATAAATTGTATAATAAATTTTGCAAACAGTAAATTGAAGGCACAATTGGTTTTAATAGGGTGAAAGGTCATTCACTTCAGAAACTGAACAATAGATCTTTTACGTCAGTTATCTATTGTTTCTGGGATTTCGATCATTCTGGAAAGAGGCATCCATTGAAAACATGTTTTTGTCTGAATTCATATAAAAACTTCTCCATTGACATCATCTTGTATCGTTAGCGTGGTTAGGTACAATATCATTAATTTTAAATGCCATTCTAAGATTGATATCTACGAATAAAAATTAAGATATATATATTTCTTTCAAATAGAAGTGAAGAACAATTGGGATATTGCCATTAAAATAAAAATGATTTTTCTATTAGCAACCTTATTGAAAGTTAATTTATTAACCTTATTGTTTTACAAAATTACAATTAAATCATATAATTAAACTTTATTAAGAAATACTATAATTCCATTTTTTTAAGATCAAGATGACCCTCACTAAAATTTTTGATGTGACAGATTTCAAAGAGAGCCTTTGTGTAGTATTTTTCAGTTGATTTGTCATTTGATTTTGATGTCATATTATTCAGTTTTGATTTCTTATAAGTTCCGCCATGTCAGCCGAAAAAGTCTATTATTTTGTAAAATAGTTTTTTTCAGCAGATTGTAGTCTCATCTCTACAAATATAGAGCATAGTTCCATCTCGGCCCGATTCCCTCCGTATTGAACAATTGGGTTAAGTGTTTCTTAAGTGAAATAGCTTCGCCAAGCAGACTCGGACGTTTACGTTTTAATTTGCCCCGCCGCCGCGCCGCGTGCAGCCATCTTACACAGATGTTTGGAACATGTTCAAATTAATTCAAGTAGTAACTATTCGCCTTATTTATGCGTTATTTGACTAGTTACATAAAACTTTATATCTTAAACATATAATTTAGATGACGGTCTCACTTTAGAGGTATTTAAGGTATTTTGTGTGACACCAATCTTGAATCCGCCATTTTGGATTTTTACTGGTGTCTATCGAGTAGGTACACTCTTCCCATATACTACAAGAATGATGTACAATGTTATTGATGGTTTAGTTTATGATTATGAGGAATCATATATCTGATTATTTTGGAGGCAAAGTGAGCTAACAGTTATTTAATTAATTCAGTGTTCTTACCCATATCCAATTTGTGTGTCGGGTTGGTACAATATTTCTTCTCTTACAATACACAGGATGTGTATTGTTAGAGAAGTAAGTGTGCCAAGTAAAGAAATAATGAATTGGGAAGTCGGTCCTACCAAGACCCACGACACTACCAAGCCATACTACTAGTTTGGCTGGGCTTTAGTGGGGTCGGATTGGCTAGTCTTTAGCGCTAACTCTCATTAAGGTAATAAACAAAGTAAATCCCTGGTTTGCCGTGCTAGAATTGCAAGTGGTGAAGAAGGGCAATATACCAGAGAGTGAGGATTAGTGCCATCTAAAGAACAGCTATTTTTCACTGCGATCACCAAGATGTCAGCTTGTGGCAAACCCCGTTGATAGTGAAGACCTTTGTTTACGGTAGACGTTATGTTTGTTAAAGCCATGTGATGTGTGTATGAGCTAACGTGAAGAGGATCATTATTTTACTATAAATAAGGGTGCTTTCGCAATTACAGTTTAATATTAAATCTCACAACAATTTTATTTTACAGTTGTATGTTGTCAAATGGGTAACATGGTAAAAACTTATTTGGGTCAATTTTAAGACTTCTTAGTAAACCTGGCAACACTCAGGGTCGGAAAATTTGAAGAGCCGAATACAGGACTTTACCCTGCAGTGAAAGAGCAGAGGCAAATAGCAACAACAACTTGTATATTGTACGAATTTCTTGCTTGCATTTTTTGGTATTTTTCTCTTTCTATACGTTTTAGAAGGCGGTGGTAGTCTTTGAATTATAATAGTTCCCGGAAAATTGGAACTTTTATATTTCTTATTTTTTATATTCGCCCACCTAACAATAGTTCCAAATCATAACATCAAATTCATAAAATACAGAATTTGAATAAAAAACGATCGTAGAACTGCAATTAGCTTCACTATTTCTACTTAATGACAAAAATAAAATTATGGGTAAATAAGTGATATCCTCGCCACGTTCTATAAATTCATATTCCTATCACCTCAAAGTTCGAAACGCTCGGAATGGAGGTGACTAAGTCGTTCTTAGCAATGTTCGCTGCGGACGACCATACTCATGAGACTTGGATAAACTGAGCGGCAGTGACAGAGCGCATTCGTGCTTCAGATTTACCGTAGCTTCTTAATTTTGTCTTAGGATGGCTGTCGTTATAGCTGGTGAGGCATTTTGCGAATTCGGGCCTGATTACTTTTAAGTAGTGAATCTGAGTACCGCTTCATGCTCCACCAAACTCCTTCCCCGGCGTGGAGACAGGATCCATGGGTGAAGGACCCGTATTCAACCTAATAAAATTCTTTTATAGTCATTATGATAATTACCTACCTCATCTGTATCCAAATACCTAATGATGTGTTCCTGCAGATGTCTTTGAGAGCCAGTTCCAATTCTAAGTAAGGCCTGTTTACCACATAATTTGCCCACATCATTATTTACCATCTCATAAGATTGTCTCAAAGGCTAGCCTATAAAAGCAGTATAAAAAATAGGTCTTTAGATCTACATTGTTTTACTTCACTACGTTCCACAAAACTATAGCCATAGAAGGATAACTTCAACGATTTAGTCAAGTTTGATTTCAGAACGGTGAGTGCAGACCGTAGGCACGGATTTTGGTGCCAAGACACACGTGAGGCGTTATATCGTTATACTGGCCTATTTCAAAATATTTCGAAAATTCTCATTTAAATCCCAATCAAGGGAAGTATTCTCATTGGGAAATGGATTATTCAGTCCCAAACACGCTCCATTTGGTGTACTTACGTTGAGGATGACCCGCAGGCTCACAGACCGTAATAATTGTATACATTAATCAAAAAGTAGTCTGGGACTATTGGTGACGGGTGTCCAAAATAGCGCATTCAAGAATACCACTGGAACTTGGTCCAGCCACTAGACTATTATGTATACAATTTTTTGACTCTACGACTTTTGTATCTCAACTCAAATTACTCAATTTCCAAATAAAATGTTTTGATGCAGAATCGTCTAATATATATTTTTGAATGGTTTTCTAAAGCATTAAGTTATTAATTTTAAATTATTTGTTATTAAGCCACATAGATATAAAATTCAAATACTACACATAAAAATACAAGAAGCAGTAATAAAGATCGCATTGTTAGGGTTTATACACTAATGAATTTACAAAAAAGTTGGTGAGTTCAGGTCCTTACTAACATTATTATGTCGGAAAACTGTGCATAAATCAGGTCTCTGTAAACAAAGAAACTGTGAAAAAAGTTCTACTCTCGACTAGAAAACTAGTTTCATTTAACTTAATCAGGTTTACGCGTGTAATTTGTATTCATACTTGTGTTATGAAACGAGTAGTTCGTGTTTTGAAGTTGCCTCATGAGTGTCATGTATATCACCCCACCGTTCTTTCAGTTGTCATTGAAAGAACAGTGCGGTTATAGTGTGCGGGTTATTAACTTACTTCCGTAAAAGAAAACGGGCTTTCTCACTTTCACTTTATAAGTTATCGTTTGTTTTATATAACTGAACAAATGCCTCTTGGCTGGCCTCTTCCTTTAAATTGATGCCATCGGCGGGCCATGCGAGGGGATATAGAATAATGAGAATACTCCGGAGTGCCAGAAGGTTCTTATTTAATCATTAAAGAGAAGGTTAACAAGTGAACAAGTATTTTTAATTGACATTCAAAACTGACGAGGTTCTCAAAAGGATTTCCTTCTTCTCAGAGGGAGAAGATATACTTAGATTGAAAATACTGAATGCACATCAAAAGTACCGATTGCACGTCAAAAATACTGATTGTTTATCAAATTTAAGTTTAAATGACTAGTTTAGAGCAAAGTTACATATAGATGCGACTGCAAGCGAAGCGAGGAGGAGCGTACAAGGTTACTGTTGACCCTAAGAATAAATATGAAATAACAAGCGAAGGCACCGCGGCAGCGGACAGCGATGCCCAGAAATAACTGTTTATCGCTAAATGAAGTATTTTTGGATATGTGGTTAAATATTTAATTTTATTGTTTGTTAAATGTTTAATGTATTTGTTAAAGTAAATTGATATATTAATTTGTTATATATAAGAGTTGATGTGCGATCAGTACTTTTCGTTGTGCAGTTTTTATATTTTTAATAGGAGAAGCAGGATTTGTTTGATGCGTTGTTAAATACTACCCGTTCTCTTAAACCTTTTTAACCGTCATAGTTTGAAATGTTCACAGAAAGTGTAGGCTGCATACAAAATTTTAATAATGCTCTGGTAAACCCATTCCCAACCGATCCCCAAGACGCCTGCCAAGCGTGGAGATTATGTCAAACCTGGGATGGAGGAGGCTGTGTTCAACAGTGGACAATCTGGCTGATACAGTCATGTATAAAGTGTTTTTTTTTTTTTAATAATAATAATGCTTTATTTTCATAAACTAAATGTATCCATATAACATTGTGTAGAGGCCTTCTTTTAAGTAAATGTATACCTGTATCAGAAGACCTCGCTCTTCCATATTAATAGAAAATTCATAAGTAGGTTATTAATATCTTAATACTTACATACTAAATACTGTAAATTTAATTAAAAGTGAGGGTGAGTGCGTGTGTGTGTGTGTGTGTGTGTGTTTGAGTGTGTGTGTGTGTGAGGGTGCGTTAGTGTGAAAGTTTGTCATATTATATAATAGGATGAAGAACTGCCTCAGTTTCATCATAAGTTAGAGTCCTGAGCCATGAAGATAGGGTTTTTTTACAATCATAATATGATTTTGGACAAATCGCCAATTTTCTGTTCACCACATTATAGAGATAGGTTGTTTGAGATAAATATTGCCGTTTAGCGAAAGCTGTACGTACTCTTTTTCTCGACATACTAACATATTGTCGTCGTTTTGTTAAATTTTTTGGATCATATTCAGTTGTTTTATGCATTTTCAGTATACAGAATAGTATATACAGCTTCCTTACTGTTAGAAAGTCACAAAATTTATAAAGTTCATTTGAGGAGAAGCGATATGGTTTAAAAAACATAGTCTTCAACAAAGCACGCTGTGCCCTTTTGACATCTAGGAACTTTATTTTTGAAGCTCCACCCCAAACGGGAATGCAGTAGGTCATGATTGACTGAGCTAGAGCAACGTAAATTTGTTTTATCAAATGAACTGAAGTCACATGTCTTAAAAGTTTAAAAATCCAAATCAGTTTTTTAGAGCGTTCAATAACTAATTCTATGTGATTATGCCAAGAGAGCCTCTGGTCCAGTATAATACCTAAGTATTTTGTTTTCTCAACTTTATCAATAGCGGGACATGTGCAATTACTATTATTAAAATTTTTACATTTGTGTATCTTGATTCTGAAGTTTGTATTCGGTTGAGTTTTATTACTTATAGAAAAGCACATGTAGTTTGTCTTCAGATTATTAAGCGTAAGTAAGTTAGACTTTAGCCATTCCAGATTCCGTGTCACTACGCACTGATTCCCAATCATTACCAGTGAAAACTATTGCAGTGTCATCTGCGTACGAGAATATTCGGGCATTTCTTGTTTCCAATTTACACAAATCATTTATGTAAATAAGGAACAAGGTGGGCCCGAGGACGCTTCCTTGTGGCACGCCAAATGTGACTTTTGCATCAATACTGGTTTGTTGTCCGATTTTAACTTTTTGTGTCCGATCTTGTAAGTAGTTTTTAAATAATTCTAGGCATGTGCCTCTTATTCCTATGTATTCCAGTTTGCAAACAAGAATGGGGACAGAGACAGTGTCGAAGGCTTTTTGTAGATCAAGGAAAACCGCGAGACATTTTTTACTTTTATCAAGCTGTTCAGTAATGTGAGATGTTAGAGATATTACTGCATCTTCAGTTGATTTGCCCTGTCTAAAACCATACTGGGATGTCGATAAAATTTTATATTTATTTAAATAGTTTATTAGACGCTTATTTAACAGTTTTTCTATTATTTTTGATAAAGAAGGTAACACTGATATGGGCCTATAGTTACTGACATCATCTCTGGCCCCACTCTTATACACAGGTGTGATAATAGAGTTCTTCAAAAGCTTAGGAAACGTACCATTATTAAAACACAAGTTTGTAAAATGAACAATAATTGGTACTACTAGATCTTTAGCTAATTTAAGGAAAGTGTTTGGAATATTGTCCCAACCGGGAGCACTACTTGATTTAAGATCCATGAGTATATGATTCACTTCTTCTACTTCTGTATCCAAGAGCACAAATGATGTCAATTGTGAACCATATACTATAGAGTCAATATCGGTGTCAAAGTTGAAATCCTCTAATATTATTTTTTCTGCAAGCACTTTACCTATCCCGGTAAAATAGTCATTAACATAATTTACTGCTTCACTTCGCGAAGGTTTGATTTCCAAGAGTGTATTGTTGTCTGTTTTAGTTTGTTTAATATTTGTTATGTGTTTAATGTTATACCAAAGGGTTTTATTATTTTTAGTAGAATTTGCCAATTGTTCTCTTTCATATTTACGTTTAAGTTTTTTAATGAGCTGGTTGCAATAATTTCGATATCTTTTGTAACTGATTTTATGTATTTCATTATTTGGATCACCTCTCAAGTTTTTTTGCATTTTATTCCTATTTTTGATGCACCTTAATATACCCGAGGTAATCCAGGGTTTTATAGTCCGCTTATTTTTTGGTATTTGTATAGTCTTTGTATTTTCTTGTATTGCTTCCGTTATTTTATTAATCAAAAGGTCAACTATACGTTCTGGGTCCGTCGAAAATAACAGTTCTCCAAGATATTTGTCTGCCAAAGTTTTTAATGCCCCATTAAAATCAGTATTTATTTTAGTTTTATGACTTTTGTAGTGTTTTAGCTTGACTTTAGATAAGTTCAAGAATAATAGGGAATGATCTGTGATAGACGTATTGAAAACCGCAATATGAGCGGAAGATATCTGTTTATTTAGTTTTATCATTAAGTGATCTAGACAACTATTGAGTCGGGTAGGAAACATGTGTCCTGGCATTATGCCATGCACACTTAACATCTCACAGTAGTTTTGTCTATTTTTTCGCTCCTGGTATTGCTCTGATAGTGTAGGTGTTAAGTTTATATTTATATCTCCAGCAAGAACAATGCTATTACATGATTTTATAGATTCCAAGTATGCATCAAGAGAGCTAATAAACATATCAGCATTAGTGTTTGAAAGAGACCTGTACACACCTAAGATTATATTATTATTAATATTTATTTCCAAGGCTGAGGCATGGTTCAATATAATTTCTTTAACCTTACACTTGATATTTTTGTGACATAAACTACTACTCCATCATTTTTATTTATATGATTTGATGTTTGGAACTCAGAGAAATTCGGAATAGTAGGTATAGGTTTATTAGTGTTTAGTTGACTTTCAGTAAGTATCAATATATCTGGATCAAATGTTAAGCTAGAGAGAGCCAATTGCAGATCATCAAAATTGCAATATAGGCTTCTAATATTTTGACAAAAAAATTTCAAGTCACGCGTTTCAACATTTATATGTTTTGATAAATCTTCAATGTCACATTGGACAGCATGTGCAATAGTTGCATTGTCTATCTCATTCAGTGTGTTAAGTGAACTATCCATTAAAATTAGTATTAAGTGGACTGAAGGTGAGCTGTAATACGTTTTGAAATATAATTAATGTATAAAACTGGCAACATAATAATGACAATTGAAAAATATACACAAATATGTGATGTGTAAAAGTTGGATAGAATACAAGTGGACTGATATGATGTAGCGTAAGGAAGGTATATGTGTATGAGTACAGTTTAGTTATGTTACTACTGGTATAAATAAAAACTTGTGTATATACTGTTTTGTTTTTGTAGGTGTATAGTAGGTGAGACATGGTGTGTATTTTAAGAATTTTAAACAACTTAAAAAAGTAGAACAACAAACAAGTTGAAGTAGCGGTAAAACTATTACAAGCAAAATTAGGAACCTTAAGATTTAGATCTAGTCATATTCCCTGTGTAAGCTGGTGTATCTGTGCTTCAGACTTAATTGTAATTTTCGGCGAATTTTCATCTTTTTTGAGATATATTTTGCCATAAGCCGTCCAACAGAATTTAAACTTTTTAGCTTTGACTAGATCTCAAGCTAGAAAGTGGAGTCGCGAGCCCTTAGCAGTCAGATGCTCTGACACAAAGATGGGGACGTCCGTATTGGTTCGGCATCCTACGTGCTTAGCAGCAAGTTTGCTTTTATTTTTAGTATTAAAAATCTTGCACATCTTAAGAAAATCGGTTTTCAAGAGTGTTGAGGTAGTTTCCACTATAATAGGGGTATTTTTCACCTCTTCCTTCTTACTACTCACTCTGTAAACGTCTTTTATGTCGTTTTTCTCCATCTTGCAGTCTATGTTATTCGCAAGACAGAGAACCATATCTACTAAGTCCTCTTTCGTTTCTCCACTTCTTTTGGGCACGTTTTTTAGCTGCAAATTAGACTTACGGCTAGACATCTGCATATCTTCAATTTTACTTTCCAATACCATTATATATCCTCTGTCTTTTTCCCCCTGTCTTTCTAATCGCTCAATTTTAGTTTGTAACTCCTTGTTTTGTGTTGAGAGAAAAGCGACGGAATTCTTAATATTGGTGTTTGTTTCCTTTATCTCTGACAAGACCTTCCCAATCTTTTTTATTTCTTTTTGTTGTTCTGTCATAAGTGATGATATAAAACTCCTAATATCAGAAGTTTCCTCATCTTCCCTCCTTCTTTTTGAGCGAGTAAAAGAATAGTTAGGCGGAGTTTGATTTTCTTGACACGACTGGTTTAGGTCTGGTTCTGAAAGTGATTTGTCCATTTTCGACTATGTGTTCCACCAGGGTATCAACACTGTGTTTATTTATTTTAAATTTATTCGTTAAATAAATTTGTAATAAATTGTTATACTTTCAAAGGCACGTCTACTCCATTCGGAGATCCGGGGTAAGAGGAAGGAGTGTTGATACATATATGATCCATATAAAGCAGCCGAGTGTAAGAATCGCGCTGGAATTATAGAAAACCCATTTTATTTAATAGATTAATTACTTGAACAATATTATATAATATGTAGTTGTACAGAACCCTGTGTGCGAGGCAGTGTCAAACTTGACTATTTTGTATTTTAATACATATTTAGTATATATTTCTACGTGAAATATGGATATTTCAAATCTACGTGTTAAACTGGGATAAAAAATACCATAATTTTACAACGTCTCCGGATATCTCAGTGTGAAATTTCTTATAAGTCAGTTTTTTTTTTCATTACAATAATATTTATAATTTAGTATCATAAACTACAGCAACAGTCCACTATAAGTTCATACGTAAAACAAAATACGATAGCAAATAAACTTCGATAACAAATAAAAACGCTGACAGCTGTATTACAGTTGTCAGTGTTATGTTATAGCTGTAATTTGAGATAGAACTAACATTCATACATGAACTTTGAAGCCATAAACAAATAAATAATAATAACATTCATACATCTTCTCAAAACATTTGCATTTATTCTATTAAACAGAGTAGAATTCTGTAACTTTGATGGTGAAACTGTTTTTACCTACATATTTCCATCCTAAAACAAGTATAATGGCTGTTCTCTTTAATAAAGATAAGCCTGCACTTTATAATTGCAGGGGTGCCATAATGGCCTTAAAACAAGGCGCCCCGTCTTCTAACTGAAAATTAGCGCTAGTGAGACTTATGGAACTTGATATTATTTTCATTAAGGATATTACTGGAGATTAGGAAGATATTAAGCCGTCTCAGAATTCTATTATAGTATGAAATGACTTCGTAGATATTATAGTATTATGTGGGTTGGTTTATAAAGTGGCGTTGTGGAATGACAGTGGCTGAAATGGCATTTAAGGTTATATAATAATAATAAATAACTTCACTTTACAATTACCAGTTATTACACGGAAACAAGAAGATGTAATATATTTTCTGTCAATTAAATGACATGCAGAGCCCACTAAGATAAAATCTTGTGTCGTGGGAATCTGCTTCCTTCTATGACAAATTTACGATTCATGTTTACTATATGGCTGTATTACATTTAGTATATTAATATTGTTTCATTTTATAATGGTACCTGGACCTGGTGTTTTTTTTTTAAATTATTTCTGATTCTGATTATTTTAATTAGCCTTGGACCATAATTTCACCTCATGGTAAGTGATGATCTGGTCGAAGGTTGCAGGCTTCCCCTGGTCAGGTCACCTTAAGAATCACTGGTTCTCAAGGACAGCTGCCGGAGCGGCATGGTTAGGTGCTTGGCGACAGATTTTCTACTTGAAGGTGGTCGCTAGCCAGGCGGGCATTCGCAAAATGCCCTTCCACCACGCGTTGAAGCTCAAGCCCGCAGCGGGATTCGAATCATGGACCTGCTGAGCGGCAGTCCATAGCCGATGACACTGAACCATCACTGCTTCAAAACTTTTAGTGTAAGCATTACTATAGGTCTATCTATTAAAAGTATACCCTATGAAAGGGGGGGGGTGAAATTCTAGCGCGGCCCCCACGGGGCATACATTTTCATTCGAGAAATGCCCACCTGGCTAGCTCAAGTAAATATCTGTCGCCAAGCACCTAACGATGTGTTTCAGGAGATGTACTCGAGAGCAAGTAATTTTTGGTTAGTCTGACGACATCTTTGACAATAACATCAATCACAAACAATATTTCATATTTTTTAAATTATGAAATATTGTTTACAACAAGATTTTTATTTACTTCCCTCATATTCAAAATGTAAAGCAGAGTTTTACCTGGGATGAAAGATTCAGGCACAAAATAGCCAATAGTTCGAGTGCCCTTTCATCACTTGTATTATATTCTACTATTCAAGCATGTTCTATTATTGTTTGTTATTATACATTATATTAGCTATAAGGTCGCTTTTTCACATATCCCACTTTTTTCACCCGAAATTATTTTACCGAAATAAAACAACGCCTTGTCCGTGTGGTTTGTCAATAACTTAACGGACCCTTTTCGTGCAATCGATCACTTAAACCCACAACCCGGTGGTATCAGCTACTCCATCATTCCAGTAACAAAAGATATATTAATATTATAAAGTTTGTCCAAGTTTATTCTTGCGCAAAGTAAAATTCTACTCGTATTCCGTATCCTCTGAAAACGGGTATAGTTTTAAAGAAATGGGAAGCCACCGCTGAAAGATTTTGAATACCGAGGAAGAGTTACCAAGTTTATAAAGTTCTGAATCTAAGCGAAGTCTCGCTGGAGATTATTTTTAACGCGTTATACGAGTAATCATCATCATCCAACCCTTGCTCCATTCACGTGGGGTTGGTAAAACCTATCTTATGAAACAACACAAGAATTTTCTTCCGTAAATAACAAAATGGCTGTCATTTTATTGCTTATAGGATCGTCCTTGAGCACTATGTCACAGACAGATGATGCGGTCAAACATGTCATCAGGCTAACCAAAAATGAATTCCTCTCAAGTACAGCTGGCGAAACACATCGTTACGTGCTTGGCAACCGATTTTTACTTGAGGTCAATAGCTAGCCAGGTGCGCATTCGCGAAATGCCCAACCACCATGATAAAGACTAATATCCAAAGACATCAACCGGGTGACTGCAGCCCTGAAGCGCTCGGTAGTAAATAGCAGTAGCGGTCACCCATCCTATTAATAACCGCAGCGGACATTATTTATTTAACCATTAAGAACGACTAGGCAAGCTCAGCTAGGAGTGCTTCATATTTAGTATTATTTTCACTAGACTGTACATATTGATAGTTAGGACACGGGTCCATGAAGAAACTCCATGGCAATTATATTATGAGTGTTTGATAAATGTCCAACCACCATGCTACTATAACGACTGACATCCACAGACAACAACCGGGACTGATGGGTTAATCAGCCCACTGCAGCACGGAAGCGGCCAGTTTGTAAATAAATGACCACCCATCCTAGTAGTGACCGCAGTGGACGTTACTTGGCTTATTTATAGTTGATCGTTTAAAAATTTATAGGTGAAGAGATAGAAGCGTTCATATTTAGTACTATCTGTTCCTGCGACTTCGTTCGCGTCACACTGAACAAAAACTGTAACTGAAATCGGTCTACGCGTTAATAAATTGCAACTTAGTGTGCATTTTGTCTTTCATCCACTTTCCCGAGGGATCCGTGCTGAACTTCGGCATAAAAAGTACACAATGTCCTTCTTCGTAGTTTGAACTCAAATCGTGTAAAGTTTCATTGAATTCCATTCAGTACCTACTTTTGGAGTGATGTGCGGCCGAGATAAAGACAGACACGCAGACAAAATACATAAAGAAAACAGTTTGGCATCAGTGTCAGCCACTGTGTGTGTTCTCAAATATTTTTTTTCCGAATATCTGCCATGTACTGAATTGGATCTGTTACAGTTTAATTATAAGTATAGATTATTTTCGCTAGATAAACACGGCTTATGCACAAATTTTAACTCAGCATGAAAATACAAATAAATTTAGTACGATGTATATAAAAAAGTGTAAGTACATAATAAATTAGTTTTGCATGTCATTAAAACTGTACTTGGCTAAGAAAAACATCTTAATTTTGTTGAACGTTACCGACTTAAAACCTATTATCCCCTTCAAACTGGGACAATAATGCGAACATTACTGCTTTCGCCAAGCACTTATCGGTGTGTTCCGGCAGCAGTCCTTAAGAGCCAGTGAAATTACAGGCACATGAGACTTAACAACTATGTATCAAGGTGACGGGCGCAGTGCAATTCGTGACTTGTGACGCAATGCATCTGTTATAGGTAGAGGCCGCTTAAAATCGGGTGGGCCTCGAGCTGGTTCAGGTAATTTTTTTTTTTTTTTTTATAATGTTATTATATAATATTTATTATACAGTATAACATCAAAAAAACTTTTTTGCGGTAGAAAATAACATACATTCGTTTCAATATTTACATGTCATAAAGCTACTGCCTCACCATAGCACCCTAAGTAAACAAATTCCGCTGTAATTGGCGGCCGCTAAACCCCGACGAAGTAAATTGAATTTGAAGCAGGCCTTACCGTCTCCTCGCTCTAAAAACTAACAGAGTGAACCAACTAACTGGTTTAGCTCCTTGCAATTTACAAAAATAAACTTTACAAAATAGTATTGTTAAGATGATTCCAAACAAAATATAAACGTACCCACACGTATATGTATAAATAGGACTTCTAGGGCAGGAATCTGATCAACATCTCTAACATATCTTACAATTTCCTATCACTATAATGTATAGTACAGGATGAAATAATTGACAGTGATGGGTCGCATAAAGCAGCGCGTAGCTGTGAATTGACGTAGCTGCAAATCAGGCGTTCGACAGTATTCGTGAGACGAACATCTAAACTTACCCGCAACTGGATCATAAACCATAAGAATCCTAATAACATATTTAATCGAAACACCCCACAGCTATCTCTTACCGTTTCCGAGATACGCCATCCAATTTGACTTGGCTGACGCCATCTTCAAGTTTTCTGATTTTTCCCATACTCACCAAAACCCCCCGAACATTTTTGCTCTACATTACTTTCTTTCTACTAGACTCCTTGTGGGAGAACAATTATTTCAGTCATGTATATGAGCAGTGGTGCCAGTATTTTGGACACATAGGCAGTGGCAAGTTAGATACAATATTTTGTTTATTTAGATTAAAATAAAATTCCAATGCGATGATAAAACTGCAACAAAACAAACGATGAACAAATGATGACATGACACTTCTAAAATCCATATCTGCCACCAACTTGCTTTAAAAAGCGGCACTTACGTCGTAATATTTCATATACAAAGCAACACTCAAATAAAGCAACAAAATAGCTAGACTTTGTTACGAAATTTTGGTCTGAGTTTTAAAATGACTCTCATAAATGCGAACATGTGGGAATACGTTCGCTCAAAGAGTGAGATTTTCTTTTCAAAGGCTTTTAAAGTTGTCTGCCACGTTTTTTCTTTGTGTGAGCCGTTTGTTCACGATCCGACCTCGAAAATGCGTAGCTTCTATAGAAGAATTGAGACTGTTAACAATGAAAAAGAGATTTCTACTTGCAACAGCTTTTATGTGTGCAATTGTTGTTTTTTACCTTAGGTGATCTTATTAAATAATCTCTACTAGGTATATCAGTTTTTACAGAATAATTACTCCTTTTGGGTGTCGTTAAAAGCGAATAAGGGAAAAATATGATAAGCAACATGCCACTATTGACGTCGATGTGCATATGTTGTTGCTGTACTGTAAAAGCGCTGTAATAACGATTATATTTTGATATATTATTATCATGTAACGGGAAATGTTTTCGAGACAACTATCTATATTGTAAACGTTATAAATAGATATTGTGAACGTTTAATATTTAATATTATAAAGGAAAAATAACGATTAATTCATATTAATCGTGCTCATGCAGCAGGCTACTACTCACTTGGATGTGAATAGGGTGTTGTGTGCATTAGACGCACAACAGGGCTGTATACCATCTTAGTGGCCTACCAGGGTTTCATACATAATGTTCTTGAGTTCCTGTCTTATATGTTGTTAGCGTAAATATATTATTCGTAATATGTTCTTGTGTTTCGTCCAACTATCTGACTATCTAAATGTATATTGAACACGGTAATATTTAAAAATGTGCTTACATCTTATTAAAATAAGTAAGATAGAGTTTGCGTAGCGGCTTCCATACAAAACGAGTTTCGTCATATCTTGAATACTTACCAAATGTTTGAACTAACTGAAATTGTGTATTCCGACTGAAAAACCAAAAGCATGTGTTCGAAATATCGCCGAGTACTCTTTACACTTGTTGTTTCAAATATAACAAGGCTACGTTAGTGAAAAGCACTTTTTCATTTCTCATACTCTGAAAGTAGTGTTTATTTGATCTGAGTAGCGGGTGGAAGACGCTGCTTCCCACCTAAGGGTGAGAAAAACTCATAGTTAATGCTTCCCTCTCTTGGGCCGGAATGATATGTAACCATGACAACCATTGTTGTAAACAAGATAACATGTTTATGTTTTTTATATATAAAATAATTTTTACACTACTTATATTCGTCGTGAAAAGTAGAGTGTTTAACAAGGGTGAAAGTCATAATTTCCTATTTTGACGTGAGCCGTCCGTAAATATTGCAAGCAAAATTTAACTTTAAATGTCACAAATATTTCTAACATCGAACATACTTAATTTTAATAAGTGCCTATTCATGTTATTATTAACTTTTTACCTTTCTTATATTCGAAACGAAAAGTAGAGTGCTTAACACGGGTGGAAGTCATGAATTCCTACTCGGACTATTAGACTACTAGAGGTATTTAGACACCCGAGCGTAGCAAGGGTGTCTAAATACCTCGTATGGGAATTGATTCAATAATGACTCGTATATTACGTATTATATTTTTCCTGCAGCATTTGTAGAATAAACCGTAATGTGAAACTCATTTCAAGCCAGAGGGAATATCCTCCTTTGATAAAATAAGGAACACTCGACGCAGTCGGTTGGCTTCGTGTCGCCGATTCTTCTTATTGGCTCGAGTTTCGCCGAGAAAAATAGGTGCTAATAACGATGAAATTGTGTGGAATTTTGTGAAGAGCTGATAGAATATAACTTGGCCCCTTTGATCAAAAAATATAAAGGTATAACTCATGATGTAGTGATGTTAACAGATTGTTATAATTTTATTAGATTTTCTCTACTCGTCCAAAGTAGACTACGATCAATTCAATTTAGATAAAACATCGAACTCAATTATTTTTGCCCTGAAGAGATCCTTCAATCATTAAGACACAAGTAAGAAAGTCATCAAAAGGAAGACTGTAATATAAAAAGTTACTTTCATAATGATGAATGTACTTTTAAACTTTGCAAAGTTAATACGTGTATGTAGGTATAGTGTCTAATGATAATTTGATGTACCTTATATATAACCACATTTATTTGGTTTGATATAAGGTGTAGAGACGTTGGGTCCGTGGGGACCGGGTGCTCATCGTATATTCCAAAACCTATCAGAGCGCTTGGTCGATGCGACGCGTGATCAAAATGCTGGCACCTATTTGGCTACAAGAATAAGCGAAGCGAATCGAAGCGCTCGTAGCGAAGTTTACTTAGCTGTTCTCAAGCGATCAGCAAAGTTAAGCAACGTCGCGCGCGGTTATGAGTTGGATGGGTGGCCGCTAGTGACATAACTACTGAGCGTTTCCGTGCTTCGGAGGGAACGTTAAGCCGTCGGTCCCGGTTGTTGTCTTAGGATGGCAGTCGTTATAGCATGGTGGTAGGGCATTTTGCAAATGCCCGCCTGGCTAGCTACCACCCTCAAGTAGAAAAACTGTCGTCAAGCACCTAACGGGGTGTTCCGGCGGCTGTCCTTGAGAGCCAGTACTTCTAGGTTAGCCTGAACAACATCTTCGACCACATCATCACTTACCATCAGGTGAGATAGTGGTCAAAGGCTAACCTATCAGACATAAAAAAAATAAAAAATAAGCTTTACGATTCAACGGGGCAATGCTGCCAGCATGCTAGGCACGCTGCCAACTGGTAGTGGGCTGGAGCATTTGGACTGCCTGTGAGTCTGTAATGACTTATCTAAATGCTTTTATTGTAGTAGCTGTAGTGTTGTATATGGTTCGTAGTATTTTGCTAATAAAGGCATACCGTCACCTAAAAAAAACATATGTATTGTACATTATACGTCGAAACCAGCGTGCATTGAAAGATCAATTGATTATAAAACATGTATTTATACGAATTGTATTCTAGTACTTTGATCGGTTTCCGTATCATATGACAGTTAAAATTAATTAATTTAGGTAAAGTTCGTACCTCTGCTACGTGTCTCGGTCGCCAACATGGAAATGCGTTGGAAGACTAGAAGACGAGAAAGACGAGACTATGATCCCCTTCCAAGGTGAATATTTTGCGCCGAGTTTGTCGATGTGTTCGATAAGCAAGCGGAACTTAATAATTGAAAAAATATTTAAAAAAATATATTTAAGGAAGTCTTTGAAATAAAATTACTAACATACTCTCCACTTCAATCTTGCGAAAGATATTATAACATAACGTATCTAGAAAAGTAAGAGAAAGTCCGGAATAAAATCACAATTAATTTGATAAATGGCTCTTTAATCTTCGCCTAAATCTTACCATGCAATTTAATGCAGCCTCTCCCTAGAAAGAAAAACTGAGCGGAATGGAAAGAATATTTTAATACTTTAAGTAAAAAACTAACATGCGTATCCGTAGTCACGTATGGGGAAATGCAGAATATAAACATTTTGTGACGCTTGTGGTTATTAACGCTACAATTGGTAAACATTTTAATTGATTAAGTATAGAATTCGCGTGTTAATAATAAGATTGGTAGCGTATTACGAAGAGTTATTAAGAGTTATTTAACACCAATGCACATAATTCATAGAAGATTTTTTTTTCCATTGTGTAAATAAACATTGGAAAAGAATTCTTCTATGAATTATGTGCATTGGTGTTAAACCACAATAAATACAATCAAATCATTGTTATGATGAAAAATATAGGAATCGAAATAAATATTCCATCAATATCACGTACCACGCGATCAAGTACCTAGACTGTAAAATACGTTATTTGAAGTATAAACAAGCAACAACTAGCGTGACGGTAAGGAAAAAAAAATGCAAACTTTAATGATGTTCCTTTAGCAGTGTAAAGGTTAGAAAACTTATGTTTGCAGTACTACGTAATAGCTATGGAGCCGAGCGGTAATAGCTATGGACTGCCATGCAGCAGGTCCATGATTCGATGCTGGCTTGACCTTCACCGCATGGTAGAAGGGCGTTTTGCGAATGTTCGCCTAATCCCACGTGCGGCCTGCCAACTTCAAGTAGAAAATATGTCACCAAGCACCTAACAGTACGTTCCGGCAGCAATCTTAACAACTATATGTCTCAGGGTGATCGGCGCAGTGCAGTTTGTCACTTGTGATGACGCTTTTTTTTTTAATGTAACTGTGACGGATCAATCACTAGGTCCACCTGATGTTAAGCGGACTAACCTCAGCCCATAACAGATGCATTTCGTCACAAGTCACGAATTGCACTGCGCCCGTCACCTTGAGACATAGTTGTTAAGTCTCATGTGCCTGTAATTTTACTGGCTCTCAAGGACTGCTGCCGGAACACAAGGTTAGGTGCTTGGTGACAGTTTTTCTACTTGAGGGTGGTCGCTAGCCAGGCGGGCATTCGCATAATGCCCTTCGACCATTCTCTTAAGCTCAAGCTCGCGGCGGGATTCGAACCATGGACCTGCGGAACGGCAGTCCATAGCTAATGCCACTGAGCCATCACTGCTTTAAATATTCAAGGGTCATAAGAGGTTAGGACACCGAATTTTAATTCTTAACATTAATGTGAAGGCAAGGATATTTATTTCCTAACAGACACACCAATGTGACAAGAGAACAAGAGTAGTTGAAGGGTCCCGAAGAGAATCCAACCGCTACGCAAAATACCACTACGCTTTCTCATTAACAGAGAAACATTATGTATTCTTTAGGTTTATACAATTTTTTATTTACCCGTCTCAATTACAGCCATTAAAATGCAAATACAGTGTTTATTGAATGAGCAACGGATCGCAGTCCAGAGTTATTCGATTTATTTTCCGAGTACATATCCATTAATGTTTACTATCGACTCTGGAGCTATTGTGGCTGCAAAATAACATTGTTTGATGAACGTACACCGTTTATTTACATTCAGTTTACAATGGCATTTATTGCAAACCAGTTGCGCCGTGCGAGTTTTCCAATATGATATATAGGTATGCAACTTTCAAATAAAATTAATGACCATCATCATCGTTTTTTTTTTTTTTTTTTTTTTTTTATGCCTGATAGGTTAACCTTTGACCACTATCTCACCTGATGGTAAGTGATGATGTGGTCGAAGACGTTGTTCAGGCTAACCTAGAAGACTCGTTAACAGAAGTTTTGATGCGCTCGTAGCGAAGTTTGCTTAGCCGTCCTTAACCGAACAGGTAACCGCAATGTCCACCGCGGTTATGACTTGGATGGGTGACCGATAGTGGCATTACTATTGAGCGCTTCCGTGCTTCGAAGGGCACTTTAAGCCGTTGATCTCGGTTGTTATCTTAGGATGGCCGTTGTTACAGCATGGTGATAGGGCATTTTGCGAATGCTTGCCTGGCCAGCTACCATCTTCAAGAAGAAAATCTGTTGCCAAGTAGCTAAAGGTCTGTTCCAGCAGCTGTCCTGGAGATCAGGTATTTCTATGTAAGCCTGAATATAATATCACATTATCCCTCCTAGCCTATCAGCAATAAATATAAATAAAAAGTGACGTATGAGACATATTTAAAAATGTAGATTACCAAATCTTCGCCCGTTTTCTCGTGGTCTTATTTGTCCTTTAGTAAGTTCGCCAGGAAGACCACCTTTTGATTGTACTACTTTTTTTACTTTATAAATGATTTCCGAAAACATAATTGCGTAAAATCATCTTAATAATGATTTTTCAACTTAAAAGTACCAGGCAAACATAACACCACAGGATGCGTCTCGATTTAGATTCGCGCTTGAAATAAAAATACTTTAGCTGCCGAAGTATTGAATCATACATTGAACATGTACTTCCGTCCTCATTATGTTGGATCAAAAGATGCTTATTGTTGAGTAGAAATGTGTTGAGTTTGTTGTTGAATGTTGTAATTAAAATTTACATATAAATGATGAATTTTATTATTTTCCCATTCTGTTTTGTTGATTATTACCTTTGATCTCTCATCTCTCTGAACATGAGGTCACCACCGAGGAACAGCGAATTTCTTACGGGACTGATGTGGCATGGTGGTGGACTCACGTGGAACTCCTCATTTTTACTTCTAGTAGCAGTAGCTCGGTTGCCGTTTGCGTTCAAAACGGTAGTCTCGGAGTGACGAGCATAGTACAGTGTCGAGCAGGAGTAGAATGGTAGCACTGGGACTACAATGGCAGGCGTGACGCGTGATACCATCAGGCGGGTGACTATTCCGTGGCATCACTACATATTATCATTAAAAAAAAGGTTTACCCGTTTTAGTGATCATTACTGTTGAAATGATCAATATTCACTCACCTAAAATAAAGGTCATCATCGACAAAATTTAAAACTACCAAGGCATCTAGATATGTCAAGCATTTTTCAGTTAGTTGAGTGTAACTTGCAAACTACTCAACCGATTTTGATGAAATTACATGGGATCACCTCGGAGGTACCTACACCCTTTCCAATAAAAAAGATTTATAAAGTCCGATTTATTTATGTATTTTGATAATATAATTCTTATCAAAATACATTAAAAAAATATATACACGTCGACTTGAAAACCTGTCCCTTTTTTTGGAAGTCAGTTAAAAAATAAGCAAAAAATTACATACAGTCGTAATATGCAAATGTCACAGACAGTATGTATAAAGTAACTCGTATGCTTCGACAGAATTTTTCATGCGTAACTTTATATGTTTTAAAATAAATGGCTTTTACATTGACCGTTTGTTTAATACGCTCAATCTTGTGAATACTTTATGAACTGAAACAAGCTATAATTTACCGACAATGTGTTGTAGTGTGAATTGTTTTTACAATAATTATTTATTTTTGCTTTATAAAATCCGATGGCAAGTTATCGTGCGGCCTTGTTAACCGACCATGTGGCTGAGATCTTTGACTTTAGGTATTTTTGTTACTGGAAACGCGAAAATGAACCGGCCAATAAGTATCGCTTGCTATATGTGACTAGATTAAAAAAATATGTCTTATTTGCGAAGGCCCCTTCCCTGTGGAAGGCGGCATATGATTCTCCATACAAAATTGTTCCTCTAGGTTATTCCGGGGTAATGCTTCTTAGATTTTTTTTTACATAAATACTGGGTCTGCGTGACACTCCACTGTCAATGCTTTTTCTTTCGGCAACTAGTTATTCTTAAGCAAAACCTGAAAATCAATCCAAATTGCGCGTTTTACCCGCTATCTGAGGACTACTAGACATTTTTTTTTAACTCTTTCACATATATATAATTACTCATATACAAAATTTTACTTAAAATATTAATGCCAAAAAATATTGAACCGGCCACCATCAGTTTTGGAGATGAAAACAGTATATGAATCGTCAATCTCGCGAATTTCCTTCCTATTCCAAGCAGACTTCGTTTCCTCCTAAAAATTGTACTTGTAAACAAATTTTTCGATCTTCTTGAATAATTATGTAAATGCAATTTCTTTTTTAAAATATTAGTATACGGTAACTTGTATTATAAATCCTAAACCCAATCGCCAAAGGGGGTACAACATTTTGATGCTTACAAAAACTGCCTTAGCGGGCACTATTCTCCTACATTATAATTACATGCATAATTTTTAATAAGCTTTGGTTCTTAAAGCAACACCGTTTTTCTTTTTTTTTTATAGGTAAGCCTTTTATCTCACCTGAAGGTAAATGACGATGTGGTCCAAGGTGTCAACAGGCTTAATCTAGAATTACTGGATCTCAAGGACAGCTGCTGGAACACACCGTTAGGTGCTTGGTGACAGATTATCTTGAGGGTGGGTGCTAGCCAGGCGGGCATTCTCAAAATGCCCTTCTCTTCTCCATGCGGTGAAGCTCAAGCCCCGGCGGGATTCGAACCATGGACCTGCTGCGCAGCAGTCCATGGCTATAGCCACTGAGCCGTCACTGCTTAAAAAAACCACCAACAAACACCGTGTGACATAAAATCATTTTCATGTTATACGATTTAAAAAGTAGATTACATAACTCAATAACTAAATCAAGAAAAACTAATTCAATCTTGTTCCATTCCAATCTCTTATCTCAAAAGCAACGATATAAAATAGTAGCTCTATCCGGAATTACTTAAAGATAAGCGATACAACTGCATTTGTGATAGTCGTATAGCCCAACAACATGGTGTAAGTACCGTGAACCGCAGTGAACCATCTCCTTCTTTTTGTGTAATATTAGTGAAAAATCAAACAAGAGCCAGTTAGTGTGGTCAATGGCGCAGGGTGAGTATTTGATTCTTAACGTTGATTTGCTTCACTGCGAGATAGAACTTTTGGTAATGAACACCTGGTATCACTGTCAACTCTTCAGTAGAAAATTGGCCCATATTTTTTTTCCAAGTATCAGTTTAGTAAATTAGCAGTTTCTGCAACGATGATACAACATAGAAGGGAGATTCGATGGGCGAAAAACTATTCTTGGAAACGAAGGGAGTTTTTGAAAATGGGTTTCGTTTTTTGAGATTCGTTGGAAGCTACCCTATTGTTCATTATACAGTAAAACTTTCGAGCCTGTTTAAGCAAATATCATTAGGTAATTACAAGGGCCGTTTCATTATCACAATCAAGTGACAGCTGTCAAAAATTCCAGATGGCAATCCGTTAGAGCGAGGCCGTAAAATTAAAGTCATGGCAGTGCATTGAGCCAAGTGCTTTTGACTTGAATAGCACTCATGTCCCATAAACTGTAAAACACAATAAATAAACATTACTTGGAATCCAACATAATTTTTAGCATAAATACTCACTTGATGGAAAGCGCCGATGCGGTCGACGCTGGCATATCTTTCCTAGAAGAAACCAATTCTTGCTATACTTAGTTACTCTTAGATTTAATAATATCTATCGAGAAACAGAAACGCTATAACGGTACTTCACACTTCAGACATACGCTTAACATGGTACACTTTGCCCGTTGGGCATTAATGTTTGTTACGTCAGCATACCACTTAACGGTTTTTGATTCAATATGACACAAAGACAGCCAATATTTCGATCACGCGGTACTTTTTATCTCAATATACGAGTATTTTCGCGCCACGTTCCCGCTATGCTGTAAGTCCCAAACACCGAGTTGAACAACTGTTGGAGAAACAAAAACTGTCCGAGTAGGGTGGCAATATAAATAGATAGATAGGTATAAATTGAGTGCGTACCGCCCCAGCTCGCCGTCACGGTCCCCGATTGAGATTTATGCGAAAATGTTGCAATATTTTCAAGCTTATTGCATTACTTGCCAAATATGAAATTGGAGATAAAACATTAAATGAATATATTGGATAAATTTGTTAGTTCTATATGGTTACACAAGCAAAATATGATTTTTGTCACTTATAACAATTATCAGAAAATATTTTTATTAGTGATAATATTGAACATTGACGATTAGTCTTCACGCTTTATATCTCGTGGTTTCATCATCAGTTTTTACTAAACTAATCTTACCTACTTATGTGATGACGGAAAGTCAGAAACCCCTCGAAGCTAAACCGAAACGGTAGGATGCAGTGAGTAAGACCGATGGAAGCGCTCTTAGCGCGTGTTTGCTTATCCGTTCTTAACCGATATCCTTAGTTAAGTTAACCGTTCAACTAAGTTCTAACGTGATCATGACTTGGATGGGTGACCGCTGACATTACTACTGAGCTACAAATATACGGTAGGAAAAACCTAAGTCATGTGCGTTTTGGTTTTTCCTATCGTATATTTGTAATTTTGTAATGTAATCCGCGTACCAGGCAAACATAACAATATAAAAATTACTGCTGAGCGCTTCCATGCTTCGGAGGGTACGTTAAGCCAACAGTCCCGGTTGTTGTCTTAGAATGGCTGTCGTCATAGTAAGGTGGTGGGCATTTTGGGAATGTCAGCCTGGCTAGCTACCGCCCTCGAGTAGAAAATCTATCATCGAGCACCTAACAGTGTGTTCCGGCAGCTGTCCTTGAAAGTCAGTAATTCTGGGTTAGTCTGAACAACATCTTCGACCACATCATCACTTACCATCAAGTCAGATAGTGGGCAAAGGCTAACCTATCAGGTATAAAAAAACCCTAAAATGCGAACGGCATCGGATATCGTTCCGGCTGGGTAGAATGGCATTTTTGACGCCATGTCAGCTTAATCGGAATTGTCACTATAGGTGTCATTTTTTTAATACTTATTTAATATATACTTTTGACGTCAATGTATAATTGTTAACATGATACCCGGCTAACAGTAGGATGTGCTTTCAGGCTTGTGTGCCATCGTAGCAAGCAGTACAAGGCAACACCACACCAACTTTTTCAGGAAACCTATTTCTCCTTGTCATATAGGTACTTTCCTCACGAATAACTACTTATTATTATTTCATTTCAAGCAGTACACTCAATTAAACTCATAACAATACTTTAGATTAAAGCACCTTCACTAAATTACAAGAAACTTTTTCACTCCGCAATGACTATTCAAAATTGTAGATTCTCCGAAAGTTCTGCTCTATTCAATGTTCAGCACGGACAGCGCAAAATAAAAAGGTAGAAGCAAGATAAAAAACTCATAACAGTGCGCGCGAATCGGACGTTTTAAAACAGAGTTTAATTTTAAAAGTGGGGAAAAGATAACAGTACAGCGTTATTTATGATGTCATTATGGAGGAAATTAAATGAAAAACTCCCCAAAAACGGGACATTTAATGACCACACACCAAATTTTGGCGTTTCGGTAATGAAGAGACCCATCTGTTGGCAGACAATATTGTATTTTTACGGTCCAATCACTTTAAAAGCATTTTGAGAGTACTTGTAATTTGTAATGTAAGTATTCTTTAGGAGTTATTTGGGTGGGACAGATAAAGAGTATCTAGTATGACTAATAGTATCGTTATTATCGTATACCTACATATACGACATGCTTGATATTATTTTGTTAGAAAGTAGGTAATAGAATATCTTTTGAAGCAATTATTGACGAGCGGTTATTGCTATGGACTGCGTTACAATGCGGTAGAAATCTGTTGCCAAGCACCTAACAGTGTGTTCAGGCAGCAGTTTTTGACAGCCAGTAAAAGTACAGGCTCAACAACTGTATGTCTCAGGGTGACGGGCGCAGTGCAATTCGTCACGAAATGCATCTGTTATAGGCAGAAGTTACCGCTTAGCATCAGATGGGCCCTGTGCTTGTTCCGTCACAAGAACATAAAAAACTAAATATATTAAAAAACACTATAAATTAAATCCCTATAGGAGGAAAAAGGATGCCCAAAACTTTGTAAAATTTAAAGCATACCAAGTTAATTAGGTTAAGGTGGAATATTTATATTCCGCTTTCATTTGGTTAGGTAACCGTTATGATCATGGCAATTACGATTATAAAATAATATGGCTGATACTGTCTTGAAAAGTTAATAAACACCAATACACATGATTGCATGTAAGTAAATATCACCCCTTCAACCTTAAAAAATATTTAAAACTACGTACCTACTATAGTGTAGTGTAAAACCATTGGATATCGCTGATGACAAAGATTTGTCATATTTTACCTACTATATATTTTTACAGAGATTAAAGTTATTCTCGTATTATATATATACATACATATAATACCTAGATTGGTGAGATTCATCCTAAGTAAATAGTTCGATAAAGGAAAACATGTAAATAAATATTGAAAAAAGGTAAGGCCGGTTGTTTTTGTAAATTTAGCGGTCGCTCTCGCGCTTTGTCCTGACCTGATTGAAACCTGGATAGCATACTTCAAGATACGTGTTACAGGATTCATTTATTTTAAAGCTTAACACGCTATATTTTCGCCAGGATACGTGCCTTAAAACACCTTGCTTACGTGTTTCGCTCTTGGCATTCCCCTAAGTTACTATATAGAGTACTCGCACCCATTACGTCCTTTTTATTCTGTTATACAACTTCCCAGAGTAATCGTACTTTGAGGTTTGTAACCCAATTCGTATGGTTTATTTTTACACGTGTAGATCATGGCTGATGTCATATAAATTTTGTGTAAGTAGGTATTTTAACGAAATCACTCTTTGACCATCTTCAATTAAATCATTTAGAGCTTTAAAGATTTAAACAAATATGGCATTGTATTAAAAAATTAATTTAAACTGAAGTAATTTTATGCATTTCCTTAAAAATAACTTTATATGCCTCTTGTTATTAACAGACAAAAAACATAAGTGTGTGCGCAGCGGTACGCTTTGTGCGTGTTAGCTATTCAAATTTAAATATCATTGTTGTGACTGTCCTGTGAATGCCTACTATACAACTGGTTTGTGAGGGTTGTCAGGAGCCACTAACCCTAAACTATAAAACCGAAATTAACTTTACTTTTTATTAATAGAAAATCTCTAATCGATACACCGGCACGCGAGGCGGTCATTGCGCATTAACTGGCCTGAAGTTTTTAGTACTAAAATTACAGATAATTAAGCTGATTATAAAAATGATAGATGTATACATATTTTGCAGGCCCCACTTAGCTTAGGAACCGAACAAAAATAATTGACGCAAAATAAAAACTGTTTACCTAAACATTCAAACAGCACATTATGAAGGTCACATTATTAAGGTTAAGGCCAGGTAAATGCTCAAGATTTCGTTAAGTGCTTGCAACCAACACCCTAATGTCCTTACAAACTCTCAGATAACTTATTTGACTGTGGGACATAAATCTTAATGACAGAGGCTGTAAGCCGGCGCCGGGACTGCTATAAGCAAGACTTTACAACTTCATCCATTATCGAGTTAAGATATATGGGTAGAGGCTTTCCGTGACTTCCGTTTGTCAAATGAGTATAGGTAGAGATGTAAATTGTTTGTTTACTTGAATAAGAATTGCATAACTTAACACATATTTTTCACAAATTATTGGAGAGAAGAAATGTCGATTTCTAGCAGGATTTGAAATCGGGTATATTTTTCCTTTGTTTATGTGTTTGTTTAGAATACGCTCGTGGTGTTTCAATTATAAATACACTCGCTGCCATGTGCTCAAACTCTTGCACTATAATTTTCTGTGTCATGGAAAACATGACCGCTAAGAACCATTTGACAACCAAATTTCACCGCCAGTGGTAAAATGTGGTGTGGTAACCGACCACCAGTGACCAAATAACACTTTAAAACAAACACACCGCAAATGTTCAAGCAAGACACTTGAACAGATATTTAAGTACATTATTTGCTCCGTCTAGTATTCCATCCTAGGAAACTGAACTTCGCATTCAATCAAATATAATATTTATCTATCATATAAATAATCTATCTATTAAATTACATTAAAATAATCATCTATCAGTTAATTTAGTGTTGGAACTACTGATGTTCTAATCTGTATATCAAGACAGAAAGAACAAAATGTTTTTTCACTTGCCCCTAGTACGTCTGTTTAGTTATAATATGACTAGCTATAACTTCAATACTAATGGAGCCTACGGCAGGCGGTGTTGTAAAATTTTTGGATATAAAAGTCGTCGTTTTGAGAAATTGACAAGATACTTAAAAATTAAAAGTGGACATTTTGGGAAGCAGTCTTCATGTCCCTGAAGGCGATTGATTAAAATAATAATACACATGAATACCATTATCATTAATTTTACCAAAAGTTACATTTAAAGTACTGATAGCGGATCTAGTTAAGCGTTTCCACGCGAGGGCTTCAGAGCTTCAAAGGGCACGATATGCCGTCAGTCTCGATTATTGTATTAGGATGGCAGTCGTTATAGTATTGTGGCAGGGCAGGTTTCGAATACTAGCTTAGCTAACTAACACCCTCAAGTAGAAAATCTATCCCCAAGCATCTAACGGTGTCTTTCAGACACTGTCCTAGTGAGACAGTAATCCTAGGATAGCCTTTACACTACCTTGAGATGGTGAGATAAGAGGTAAAGACCGGCCTTTATCAATAAAAAATAACAGGACAAAGTAATAAAAAACTTATAAATCCTTTGAATAATGCGACATGTAGAGAAAAACAACCGGAAATCTGACAGACATACGAATGCATTATTGCCCAAGCTGAAACCGAGACGTTTCGCTCGCCCTTCAAGCTCGCTCAGTCAACAAATTTAATTAAATTAGGCGTCTCTACAAGAATAATAACAATTGGAGTAATAACATACATATGAACTAATATACAGCGTGTCCCAAAATTCAACGATAAGCCGGCATCGGAGCATGGACCTACTCATGACTCCTCGGAAAAAAAAAAAAAATTATAACTGTTTTTTTTTATTAATTACAGAGACTTTTATAAATTTCATCGATATTCGATACCCATTATGCTATTTTCAACTACCATGACCATAATTTTTGACATATTTTTGATATTTTTTGTGCATTAGCAACCTAAGAAGGACGGCTATCTACCACAATCCTTTAAAATTACAGAAAGTCTGTAGTTATTTTACAAAAATCAGTAAAAAAAAAAATTTTTCTTATAATTTTCATAGATTTTAACATTCTATGCACTTTCAGTCTGGGTTAAAAAAAAAAGTATGGACACTACCATGGCAAGTTTTATTAAAAGTTGGCGCAACTTTATAAAAGTCTCTGTAATTAAAAAAAAAAAGAGTTATAATTTTTTTTTTATTTTTTCCCGAGTAGTCATGAGTAGGTCCATGCACCGATGCCGGCTTATCGTTGAATTTTGGGACACGGTGTATACGGTATACGTACTCTTCAGCCTAAATTTAACAAATTGAGCACGTCCCATTTGACATTGGAATATTCAAAGGGTAATGCATAAACAACGCTGAGCGTTGGCTATCCGAGAGCAGTATGTGAATAATACGTACGCTTTAAGCCTTAAATCATTTCGGAGTGCTCGGATAAAGCAGCTTACCGGAAAAATACGGCACTTCTGGCTACATAATCGAGGGAAATAGCTGACCCAAAGTATCTTGTTGTTATCCACAAATTGTCGCAGTAATTTTCATGTCTGCCAACGGCAAATAGTTAAGTTGTAAAATTTAGTTCAACTGTTTTTTTTCTAGACATATAACTGTAAGGTACGTCGTGGCTATACTTAGGAGATAAATAGGTGTACGTAAATAGATTTATTAGTATATGTGCATGTATATAGTAGAATTCATAAATATACTATTTTATATTCTTTTCTGTCTTTATTAACGCGCATCACACAAAAACCTCTGAATGGATTTTGATGAAACTTTTTGCAATATAATTTCTGAACATGCATGCAACATTGGTTGTTTTATTAGTTATCCAAGACTCGTTGAAAAAATTCTATCACTTTTTCGATTTCTCCTGGTTCAGTTGATAGAAATAGGTAGTGAAATTTAAAAAACATGGTAGGCGACAAACACCTACCATAAAATCTCAAAATATCAAAGAATTTCAATGACAGGGCTTATGAAAATAGCCCTGGTAAACCCCATAATAAGCCCTGTCATTGAACATGAAACGTTTCTATTGCTATTTACATGAAACGTTTCAAAATAGGCGCGCGATGCGGTGCGCAAGTTTTAACTTGGAAAAAACTAGTCAGGTTTTTGTTATATCATATAAATATCCCTCCATGTCACTCCTCACTGTAAAAAGCCTACCTCGAATAAAGAACAGCATCTAAATCGGTTCAGCCGTTTGAGAACTATACTCGTAGTGTCACGATAAATAACAACACGCCCACAAAGACAAGGGCTTTGAACTAACCCCGCTTAATTAAACCTCACGTAGTACAAAAAGTCTACAAAGATGAGTGAGATTGTTTCTTTGTTCTCTTTGTTAAACTAGAATTTATAAACTTAAAGTAGCAAGGCAAAAAAGAATCCAACAAGCTATTTACCGTTGTAATTAGGTTCGTAGACATGATTTATATATATTTCTAATATTTTCTAATAATAAGAACTTTGTTTTTCAATTGGGGCAACACCAACACCATGACAGTTTAGACATTTAGTTTTTTGCGGTATTCGTAGTAGATGCTTTAGCAATTGTAACAATCCATTAAATTTCGCTCGAAAATCGCATTAAAATAATTAAAATCCACTATGAAAATGGTGGTTCAGTTAAAGTTACATTTCGTAAAATTCGTAATATTTTTGGACGACATAATCTTTCCTTCTGAGACCGCTTATTATTGATGACGTGGATATCACTGACATGTGGTTTCAACAGGACGGTGCCACATCACACAGCCAATGAAACGATCAATTTATTGCAAACGAAATTTCCAAATCGCATAATTTCACGAAGTTTAGCGGTTAAGTGGCCAGCCAGATCGTATGATTTAACACCACTGGAATATTTTTTGTGGGCCTATGTTAAGGACAGAGTCTATACGGAGCCAATCAAATCGGTTGCAGCCATAAAACTTAAAATCCGTCATGTGATTAACGAAATAGACCCGCCGTTTTGCCAAAAAGTGATTAAAAACTTTGATGAAAGAAACGACATCTGTCAGCGTGATCGTGATAGACATTTGCCAGATATCATTTTTCATTAATAATTGCCAAACTCTTCTTTTCGTAATACAATAAAAATTTAAGCCATTCTCATCTAAATTCTTTGATTTATTTTGTTTTATGAAACAAAGTTCTTGTTGAAAAATCCTATAACAGAAATCAAATAAATGACGGGAAGTTGTTGGGTATGATTGTGAACGGATGTCCGCGTATTGTAAGGTCAAAGAATATATGGATAGTATGATAGGTGTGACTTGAGATATGAAAAGCAACAGAGCAGTAGAAAAATATATGTTGTTCTGTAATATACGTAGCACGGGACAAGGACAAGATAAAGAAGCGAAAATGTAGTGTATTATATATCACGCTGTCGTTATAAATTCTGCCTAGTTTCATTTTGTGCGAGTAAATGGAACTCTGCGCTTGATGTACGGCTCTTATATCAAATCTGCGAGAGCGTTTATGTGTATTAAGTTACATTTTAGTTGAATTTCAAGACTATATTATGTTGGAAATGAACTAAATAAAATTGAATGGCTTGCAATATAGGCGCCATTTTTTCTAACTTAGGTTTCACGTCACTAATTAGAAAAGATAGAGCGTTTATTTTACATCACTTTTAGCCTGTCCTTTGCCTACAGTTGCCATGGTCACTGCAAATGTCGGGGCATTTAATAATGTAAATTAGATACGCGTTTAAATTTGTTACAGTTATGTGATTTTTATACACCAGTTTTGAAGGGTGCTATTAGACTATAAATATCCTATACGAATTGGTAGGAGCTTAAAATTTTATAATATGCCGAAGGAAATGCCTTTTCAGTATTTCCTTTGGCATAGGAACTGCCAAAGACAACTGTAACGCTTACTGTAGAGAGTAAGCGTACGCTTCATGTGATGCATCATTAATAAAACAATGGTTACTGAAACATACAGGTCTGATCTTATCAGGTCTGTCTGGCGTATATTAATAAAAATATTTAAAACAATTTTACAAAGCATTAATAGAGAAAATGATAGTTTTTTTTTGTTATTATGGCGGAACAAGCACGAGGCCCACCTAATGTTAAGCGGACTAACCTCTGCCTATAACAGATATGCATTTCATCACAAGTCACGAATTGCACTGCGCCCATCACTTTGAGAGATAATTGTTTAGTCTCATGTGCCTGTTATTTCATTGGCTCTCAGGGACTGCTGCCGGAACACACCGTTAGGTGCTTGGCGACAGATTTTTTACTTGAGGGTGGTAGCTATCTAGGTGAGCATTCGTAAAACGCCCTTCTACCATGCAGCGAAGCTCAAGCTGGCGGTGGGGATTGAACCAGGGACCTGCGGCACGTCAGTCCATAGCTATTACCGCTCGGTCATCATTGTTTCTAGTCTGTATAATACAAGTTGATATAGTAATGTTGCTGACTAGTTGATTATAATGTCACTTCTCAATGTAAGTACACCTACACACGCTCGTTTACACACAGAGAAAGGATTCCGTGTCGCGATAATGTTAAAACTGTTGAAAACAATTAAGTGCCTACTACGTTAGTGACACACGTGCAATTCTCTTACTTTGCTGTCGTACAAGTGAGACTTTCATTAGCTTTGAAAGCAAACTTACTTAAGATGGAAACAATGGCAAAATTAGCAGCTTCTTGCTGATGCAATTTTGCCTTTGTTCTATGAATATCTAACAAACTACTTATTAAAGGTTCGTATCAGATGCATTGAAAATAAAAACCAAATATACAATACAAATTCTTGAATAAGTTCATTTGTTTTTTTGGAAGGTTTCAATTGATTTTATTCAGTATTGTGGTATTATGGAGACAATTTTCATACCTATCAAACTAAAGTTTATTTTGAATTCCGATCCAAACCGATCAGCTAAGTAACGTCATATTGCTAGTTACTACATTACTACACAGCGCTTCCGTGCTTTGGAGAGCAAGTTAAGCGTCGGCCCCGGTTGTTAGCGAATAGCTAGCCTAGCTATCACCCACAAGTAGAAAATCTCTCGTCAAGCACCTTACGGTGTGTTCTGGCAGCTGACCCTGAGAGCCAGTAATTCAAAGTTAGCACAACATCTTCGAACACATCATCACCTACCATCAGGTGATATAGTGGTCTAGGGTTTATAAATAGATAAACTGTAAAAAAATTTGGGGTAAACTAACATTTTTACCTTCTCTAAGGAACGAATGGATTTGTTTTGTGATCGCTTTTTCCTAAGGAGGTCAATATTTAATTTTATAACCTCCCGTACGTTAATGCACTTTTTGATTTAAGAATTTATGGGCTATTCAGTATTCTATACTGAGATTATTGGAATCAGCAACTGCATGATAAAATGCTAAATAATTAGCAGGCCCTCTCGCGCCGACTTGTTTTGGGTGTTGCTGCAAATTTGTTGGCGCACAACACAACACCCTCATAAACCGAAAGTATGCCTAAGAACAAACCTTGTTGGTAACAAGAGCTGTCCCAATAAGGTTTAGCATTAGGTAGGCGGCCAGTAATTAAAATGAAGGCCAAACTTTTAAACGATACAAATATTTTTATACTTATGTATCTTATTTTGTGTATATAATATACATGTCTATACATATGTCGGAGCGTGAGCACAGACTGCAATACGTCTGGTTCTTCTCTGCGTTTATACAACAAGCAAGTAATATTCAGAAGCGTCAAGGAGTTAGTTTGCTACAAGACTTGTGTCTTCACATTTGCACGATACCCACATGTACTCCTACGTTATGAAGGCTCTGCCATTAAACCTGATGATGTCGAGAAGAAAACCTTACTTGCTATATCTCTCCGACATAGCAAGTAAGGGTTTTCTTCAGTCACAAGTGTGTTTGAGTTAATATATCGTAAGAAATAAAACAAATAATTTCACTAGTAGCAATTGGGAATACTAACTTAAAATATTGCTAGTTATTACCACTAACGATGGCCGCTGAGAAATTTTTCAAATTAATTCCCAGCAGCGCCACCACCAATGGCAACTGGGGATGACTCAGCCTTCATTAGCAGTAAATAAATACACCAAATGAAGTCTTGTTAGTCAAATTTTATTTTCTGTCAAAACAAATTTGCACTTTTAGTTACCAAAGCCTCACTGAAGAGTCCCAAGTTTGTTCTATTTACCTAATCAACAGGCTCATCGTGTAACTCGATACTTAGGAAACACTATCCAAATTAAAACACCCTTCGTTAACTCGCAATGTTTATAATTGGATTCGCTTCTTCCCTCATAAAAACCTAATCAACTTGCAAAGCGAAACTTCTACTCTTTCGAGTTTGCTTTGGAAATCAGATATTTATACCTGCTTGTACTTACTCTTAGAAATTTAGGGATAGTCACGGAATGGCAGTTTCCCTCAGTCCTTTTCGAAACTTTATTTTATTGCGATTAGAATAAACAATGATATACCTATAGATAGACTTACCTTATTATCCTACTTTCAAATAAAAGGAGGAAGGTTCTGATGTCGATGCGTAGTAGACGCTACAATAAATGCATTTGTGTCTCATGTAGGGCCGCATATAACTTTTTACTGGAATATGCAATCTTGGAGATGATTATTTTGTTGAGTAGAGTGTATCTCCAATTCGGCCCCATTTAAATTACATTAAAATCGGTTTAACAGTTACACTCGACCAACTGGAAAAGTATAAGCCGATATTAAATGTGTTGTGAGATAAAACAAAAAACTGGAGTAGCAAAAACAATGTATTAGAGCTCCCACACACATCACATAGTATCAATAGGACCTGAAAGTGTTCCCTTTGTCTATCTCACCGAGCAGCCTATTGAGGTAGTGGAACAAGCGAGCTTCAAATACCTTGGCCACGTCTTATCGTCGAGTAGAAAGAAAAGACGGTAACGATATCGAAGGACAGCGAAGAGCTTTGTGCGTAGTTGACAACAAGATAATTATAAAGTTCTGTAAGTCTTCCTACGACGTGAAGGTTACCTTATATACTTAAATCCAACTGTCAAACCTTTTACTCCTGGCAACTCTGGACAAATTGCACTAAAAAAATACATGATGGCATTTGAGTTGCATATAACAACATCTTTAGACATCATGGTGCTGGAGCGTTACTGTAGTGCCTCCGGTATGTTCTTTACAGGACGTGTGAACTCCTTCAATGGCATACAAAAAATCTGAATTGCTTCATTTTGACCAGAGTTGAGAAGTGTAAAAATTCTATTATAAAGAGTCTCGCTGATATAATATTTTTGACGTCAATGTATGGACGATGGCTACAAATTGTAGCTACATAAATAGTAAAAAAACTACTAATATTTTATTTTTATATTGATGTTTATTAATGAACTGTGTAATATTTAATGTTATGTCTATGGATCTTATGTTGTGTAGTAAAGAATTATTATTACTTTTAATAATAATAGTCATAACGCCCACCGTGGAACAAAAGCCCCCTCCATTAGGGTTTCAATAATCCCCACGCTTGTCAGGCGGTTAGGAGACCGCTGCATAATATGGCAGTTCACCAGAAAGATGCCTCTCATAACATTTAAGGTAGCGGACATATACTACTACGAACGCCCAAATAAGATTGGCTTCAGATAGGTGGCAGGTGACAGGAAGATGACGATCTTGGAAGACTACAAGAAAATTTTGATCATTCCACCAATTTATTGAGTCCTTAAAAGAGCACATATTTTTATTTATGTCTGTGTGTAAGTTACCTTAAAAATATTAAGTTACAAGTAAAAAAAATATTAAAATCAGATTGTACGCATATATTGTAGTCGTTAGAAATAATATATGTCTTGTTCAATAGTATATGAGTAACTATTAACAACAACGCAAAAGTAGATATACACCGCTGCAACAAAAAAGATATATACAGTTTAAGATGAAAATCTAAATTCTGACATAAACATATTTCCTATTCCATTTGGTATTATTATTATTTAATTTTTTTATGCCTGATAGGTTAGCCTTTGACCACTATCTCACCTGATGGTAAGTGATGATGTGGTCGAAGATGTTGTTCAGGCTAACCTAGAAGTACTGGCTCTCAAGGACAGCTGCCCGTACACACCGTTAGGTGCTTGGCGACAGATTTTCTATTTGAGGGTGGTAGCTAGCCAGGTGGGCATTCGCAAAATGCCCTACCACCATGCTATAACGACTGCCAACCTAAGACAACAACCGGGATCAACGACTTAACGTGCCCTCCGAAGCACGGAAACGCTCAGTAGTAATGTCACTAGTGGTCACCCATCCAACTCATGACCGCGCGCGACGTTGCTTAACTTTGCTGATCGGTTGAGAACAGCTAAGCAAACTTCGCTACGAGCGCTTCAAAGAAGAAAAAAAATTATCACAAAATACCACGCACACCGTTGTAGGTGATTATTGTAATCTCAACGTGCTGCAACGTTAGTGCAAAAATATGAGTATAAAAAATATGAAAATAGGCTTATCAACGCCAGCTTTACAAAAATATTTTTGTACAATATCTTGAAGCAGTGATAACACAGTGGCAACAGCTATTGACTGCGGTGTAGAAGGCCCATGGTTCGAATCCCGCCATGGTGGGCTTAGTTTTACCGTATGCACATTTTTCAGGACCTTTTGCAAATGCCCGCTTGGCTAGCCAAGTAGAAAATCTGTCGTCCTACACGTAACGGTATGTTCGGGCAGCTGTCCGTGGGTGCCTGTAATTCATTATTTTATTAAATCCTAGATTAGCCTGTCTGAAGTGCTCGTAGCGAAGTTATCTTAGCTGTTCTTAACCGATCAGTAAAGTTAAGCAACGTCCGCCGCGGTCATGAGTTGGATGGGTGAACGCTAGTGACTTTACTACTGAGCGCTTGCTTAGGAGGACACGTTAAGATGTCAGTCCCGGTATAAGGATAGCAGTCGTTATAGCATGGTGGTAGTCCATTTTGCGAATGCCCGCTCAGCTAGCTACCACCCTCTAGTAGAAAATTTGTCGCCAAGCACCTAACGGTGTGTTCCGGCAGCTGTCCTTGAGAGCCAGTAATTCTAGGTTAGTCTGAACAACTGTGAGATAGTGGTCAAAGGCTATCAGGAATTAAAAAAAAACTTTCGACCACATCATCACTTAACATTACGTGAAATTATGATCAAAAGCTAAATTTATGACTTATAAAAATTAAAAAAGAAACTCTTATATAAAAAAAATGTGATGACAGGCAATATGCAAGTGATCTGCAATAGTGACATGAATTCATTAGGAAAGGATTAAGAGTACAAATATACAAAATAAAAACTATAGATACTATTGCAAATTATAGGAATAGTATGTATGTCATACTGTAGTATGTAATCTAACGCTAAAAGAATAACAAAGTTACAAAGCTATGTGTGTTTATTTTATATGATGAGAACTGTAATTTTAAAATTCGATAGACTGTACAAAAGCTTGTAAAATATAAACAAAATTTGGTAGATTCCTACGAATAATAATGAAAAGAAATGTAATTCATGCTCAAAAACAACACAACGCAAACTATACCGCAGCGGGCGTGGCTTAAAAAGTGTACCGCGCGGCACTGTCAGTTCGCCGTGTGGGTTCGAGTCATGCGGTTGTAACACGGGAATTTTCAACTGAATTTATCAATGTTCTTCTACGTTGTTTAATTCTGAAAAAATACGATACTATGTAGTAAAATGGTGGAGAAGCCATACGGATATAAAAAAATCGGGAATAACTTGTATAAACGAGTAAATAACAATATTTTGGAAAGCCATACTTGACTACCCTGGATAGTTTTATGCAACATGAATTTTACATTAAGTCAAAAATAACTTCGGAACATTGTTAGTCTGAGATTGGTTTTTGTGAAAACAATTCCGATTTTTTTTCGTATGCTCGATTTTTTATGTCATACATGTACTACAAATGCCATAAAAAAACTTTGATAAAAGTTCTCAATTCTAATTTAATATTTGTGCTTCTAATGAAATAAAAATATCCTAGAAGTAGTGCTTAGATCTGACAACTGTCAAAGTGTCAGTTGATGTCGTATTTCCCAGTATTGATTTAATTTTTGGGATACAAAGGACATAAAAATTACAAATAAATTGATTTTAGGTCTTATAGCTGTTATAAGTAAGAGTAATTTCTAGGTACTTTTATGTCATTTTAATCCAAAATATGAAATAGAAACGGAAAAATATGATATTAACTGTCATTTTGGCAGCTGTCATGCTTGAGATCTATATCTAGATAACTATAATGTAATTTGTACCTAAAACATAAATATTTTTTTAGGTACAAATTACGTACGTAAGGCTGCGGTATTGTTACTTCCAATAGGTATATATAATCCATCTACTTAATTTGGTACAATGGAATACTAGAATAATATTTCTGGGCATGCTGGGCAAGCTGCCAACTGGTAGACAGCTGGAGTGCTTAGACTGCCTGCAAGCCTGAAATGGCAGCTAGGTTGACTAAATGCTTTCGTTGTAGTAGCTAAAAGTATTTATTATAGTTTGCAGAATTTTGTTAAAATAAAAAAAAAACTTGATGTACTTATTCATCTAATACAGGCAATAAGACATTTTTAAAATCTAATTTAATTCTGAGTTATATCCTACTATCAATATTGCCTTAAATAAAACATTTTTACTTGAAATCCATTTCGTTTTTTCAGCGCATTATATGTATATACCGACTTTTAAATTATAGAATATTATTTCCAAGATAGTAATTCCAATTTACTGAAATAAATTGCATGAAAAACCCAAAATATTTTATTGTAAAAACCTGTAATAGAAAATGAATACGTAAACAAGCATATACATATTGTAGCATAACGCCATCCACGCGTATCTAAAGCTGGGAACGCACTACAGAGTTTCGTCGCGAAGCGGCTGTCACTACTTAATATGCATTTACAGAGGTGCAGAGCAGTGCTGCAGCTAAGTGGCGCGACTTTTTCGTTCACAATAGCAATACGGCGTAGCAGAACGGTTTTTCCAACTAATGGCAAAAATTCGAAATGTATGAAGTTGTCGATGTAAAATAATCGTGGTGTCTTGCAAAGAAGCACATTTAGCTGAAAAATTAATATGGGTGCAAGTTATAACAAAATTCTTGTTCGAAAAACTCTTTTTTACGACACTTCAGAGATAATGATCGATTTCACACAGATTTTAGAACCTAAAATAAGGTCTTATGAATTGTTGAAACGTGGTTGGGACGTGAAATAACTAGATGATTTACTGCACCGCGTTTCTCCTCATAGTGCGGTTTACGCCATTTATAAATCCATACAAATTAATATTTCCCGAGCCGCGCCGTTTCGCTGCCGCGCTCTGTACCGCAGTAGTGCGGTTTGACCTTAGGCAATGACGGCAGTGACAACATCACTTTGACGCGACCAATCAGATGCGATCATTTCTAAGCGCCAAATCAATTAACCAATCCAATTGAATTTGGAAAATAGTGCGTGTTTTGTTACTTGTGAATTTGATGAGGCCGAAATCAAAGCGTTCACTGTATCAGAGTTATACTTCTTTACTTTATTTATTCGTAGGTAGATTCCAATGATCCCGATTTTCATCAAAGACTGGATGGTTATACCTATATTTTTTTAACTTTTTTTACCGGCGGCCTTAATTAACAAAAAAAAGCATTTAGACCTATAAGTCACTGCAGGCTCAAAGGCCCATTACCAGTACATTCTAATGTATTAAATGTTATGTATCACGGCATTTCTAAAGCCATTTTCGACACACTTATCAAAAACTAATAAATAATACGTGCTTCCTTGCCGTTTTTTACACGTTTACTCGTACTATGATTTGGTGTTCTTTCCAACACAGGGGAAACAAACACTAGCTTAGTGAATATATGACAAATAATAATTCAATGCTCTAGTATGTAACAGTATGTGATAAATATATATAGTTTTAATCTTACCAGTATACCTGTGTATAAGATTGCGGCTACAATCGTCACTGCTCCTTGCAGATATTGGCGGACGATGAAGGCAGCAACGGTTCTCGTAATGAAGAGAAAGCAGTACAGCACTATTATTGACAAGTGGGATATGTACCACAGAGAGCAGATGAATATGTCACCTTGTTTCTGAAAGATAGTCAAGGTACTTAGCAAGGTAAACAATTTTCTGTAAGGGCGCAAATTTTCACCTTGTCTTAATATTTATTTTCATCACTCCAGTACGAAAAGAACAGTTTTTGTGTGCAAAGACTCCCAGTAAAATCGATCATTATTTAAAGCGTTAAGGAGAAGTGAGTTCCGAACAAACAGTTACTTATAACCTGGATAGTTCTCCAGCAACTATACTTTTAGGCACAATCCAACGCATCCCGTCAGAGTTCCGTCATTGACGGCAAAAAAAAAAGAGTACAGATGTGAAAAGTTGTATGTTTCACACAAGAGCATTTTTTTTAGATATCATGTCTTTATAGGATCTTATGCTAGTGTTTATAATAATTGCTCGCTACGCTCGATTTAATTCTAGACTATGCTAGCTCGGGAGATAAAGATGGCAATCGCAACAAAAAAGAACTTTGCACACTTGTTGAAAAAATAACTAATCTACGAATGTGTTTGATATTATTTGTAAACAATCAGAACGCTAGTGCCATTGTGTTTTAAAAAGGACTTCTTTTCACGATGTTAAGTGGTAAATGCGTCTGGGCCCCAAGTCTCTTAGCTATTGACCAAACGCCACACTACTGCGATGCTTCTGCGATCGAACTGCTGTTAATGTCAAATTCGGTAGTCTGCTAATTCTAGCTCCTAATCGCAGTTGTATAGCAATCGCGTCGCTATCGTATGGCTGTGCTATGGCTTGCCAATGTTGCTACTGAAATAATAATGAAAACATCTATCAATCAATCATCATCAAAACATCAATACAGTGGTTTTCTAGCAAACAATACATTAAATAAATATATTTAAGTCATTTAGCTATTTTTCTATCTAAAATCCTCCAAAATATCCCTTCCACCATGCGGTGAAGCTCAAGCTCTGGGCGGGATTCGAACCATGGACTTGCTGCGCGGCAGTCCATAGCCAATGCCACTGAGCCATCACTGCTTCAAACAAGCAACGCAATCGCAACAAAATAGTTTACAGCATACCAAATATGTCAAAAACTATTGATAGCAAGCCACTGACTTGCGATTGAACCTAAATAGCGGGCAGACTACGAACACTGTCAAAAACTGCAATTTTCATGCAATTTAGTTGCGTTAACGCCGTTCAATAGATAAGAGAATCGAGCCCCAGTGCGTATAATCGGAAGACACAGACTAGTTACTGAGAAGATGTGAAATTTTTGCCCTCTAAAAGTTTATATATGTACCCCTTTTAACATAAATATTTGTCGTTTCAGGTACTGTACACTCCTCCGCTTGCTATAGGATTTTGTGTTGCACTAGAATTGCCATACAACATCAACTGACCATATAAATTTCCAGACATTCAATCATTTTACAATGCGCGTCTACAAAAAAACATTTTACTGAGCGAGGGTTCCTTACTGGGAGCTCTTCATTTGATGTTCATATTTCAATATTTTATCCAAAGGTGTTTATGATAAACAATCAATCAAACGCTGCCTGAATCTGCATTTCAATAGTGAATTGCATGATACGAGTTTGAGCTTGTGCACTAATGCGTCACTAACAGTCTAATATAAATCTAACTTCTAAAAGCGTGGATATACTCGTCAAAAGTGGTAAATATAATCATGCATTATTGTCACATTGGGCATAAAACTTTTCCAATATAGGTCAATTAGATATATTGAGAAGTCATCTGCGGAAGACGCCTTTGGAAATAGTAACCAGCGTTGTGCTTTACACAAGGGAGGTCTTATACATTTATGTTTGAAATTGTTTATTTTACCATTTATAAATTGGAATGAAATGTTAGACTTACCCTGGATTTATAAATAAGCAAAATCGATATCGCAATTTGATAGGCTGAAATTCCCGCACAATAAAGGGAGAATAACAAATTAACTCCCTCTAGCGGCCGATTGTGAATTATAGTTTTTGACGCCATCGTACTGACTCCGAACGCTGCAAGCACCAACGTTATTGTTGATATAACCTGTTACAAAATTGTAAAAACCACATTATTCATTCAGGTAGATTTCATTGATAAAGTTATTGCAGATTGAGACAAAATTACGACTTTAGAATGTTAGTATTGCTATGTGTCACCAATATATCATTATATCATTTCTGTATTTATTTTGTATTTCATTTAGAACAGAGGTATCATATAATGTAAAAATTACAATTTCGTGTCATGAAGTCGAATTCTGTGGATTAAGGAAATATTATAACCCAGGGAGTGGTTGGACAACTTAGCAGAACAACTAAAACTAATACTAAGTACTGTTACTTCAATATAACTAAATCTCAAAAATTTTCATGCATCATAAATAAAAACTTTAAAGTAAGTTTTTTTTATTCCACTTGATCTCTTGATGACAATCTAAAAGTTAATGCTCGTGTTTTTCTTTCTATTTATTATCAGAACAACGATTCAGCTTATTTCTTATAACAAACGAACTTGCCAATTCTATTCCTATACTCGTAGGCTGCTTTCCTACATACAAATGTAATTATCGGACAAACGAAGAAATACTACTGCAATAATACTGCGCTTTCTGTGTAACTGACATGGCACACTGCGATCCCCAAATAGTGGAAGGCTGTGTTCAGAAGTGGACAATCCGGCTGATACACTACAGTACTTACCTAATCTTACCTCGGATAATTACACAAGAGCTTCTATGATATACATATACCGGCGTAGCTAATTCGTAGCACGAACGAAAGACTTCTGTAGGCATCAATACAGTGCTACGAGACTTAATTGGAGAAACTGGGACATTTTCCTATTACATAAGTAACACACACATATATTGAAATATAACCTGAAACTTACTATAGTAGCGACAGCTACAATCTGAACGCCTCTCTGAAGAGTAAATCCGAACATGGATGTTAAATCACAACAATATGAAGGTTGTTGTGGTGTACCCATGTTACAAAATATCTAAATAAAAAATTGCTTTAAATATGGATATAAAACTTGTAAAGAATACTCTTGATCATAATTTAATATTCTGACGTAAACAAACAAAAATAAATAAACATGTAATACAATACATATGACTTTGACGTCTAAAACTCACATATACAAAGTTACTTTATGACTCACATGACGTAGATGACAATCAAAGGCTAAACCCACAGAGCAACCAATACTCTGTAGCTAAGCCAAAATTTCCCATAAATTGCTAAATATTAGACATTGTGTATCTAGCAAAGAGATCCGTAATATTGTTAATAATAACTCGATGGTACCTAGTCTACATCTACACTAATATTATAAAGAGGAAATATTTGGGTTGTCTTAGGTTTTCGCGATTATTACACATAGTAATTAAACAACTTTAAACAGTCTAAATCGCGTATATTTATCATTATTTTTGTCCCGACGTTTCAAACACTTTGCAGTGATCGTGGTTAGAATCATTAGTTACCCCGTGACTAATGATCACTGCAAAGTGTTTGAAACTTGGGGACAAAAATAAAGATAAATATACGCGATTTAAACCATTTAAAGTTGTTTAATTACTAGGAAATATTTGTATTTTTGTATGCAATGATAAAATAAACTAAAAAACTACGGTATCGATTTGGATGAAATTTGGTATGGAAATAGTTTGAGACCCGGGAAAGGACATAGGTTACTTATATTCAACTTCGCAAAAAGAAGTTGATGGCTTTGTGCGATAATCGACACGCGCGGGCGGAGCCGCGGCCGGAAAGCTAGTATTTAATATAATTGGAGTAGAAAATATCATTTAATGAGATATAATTTATTACTAAATATTCAATACTATACTTACAAAATATATTCATTGACACCTTGAAGATTTTTGTCTAAACTATAATTATGTGCTTTTAGAACAGGTATAATTATTATTATTACATGATTTAGGGGCTGCACCAGATCATCGCCAGCCAAGAAACTTGAAAGTTTTCAGTACACATAAGCGAGATGGGCTTGTATTTGTACTTTTAATTAGATAATAAAACATACCAGGCATATTATTACTTCTTATTATATTCAAGATAAAAATAAATAATGAGTAAGTACTATTTTAGCCACAGAAAAACGCTGTGTTGTTATTAAACAATACTGTATTACCCGGTTAAATTAAGAATGATTCGTTTACATACATTACACACGCAGTGGAGTAGGTACAAACTTAGGGCGTATACCATTTGACGCTAAATTCGTTATTTTCGATAATTTTGATGAAATTTTATGTCTATGGTTCGTTTTAAATGTGGTTCCATAGACGCAACATGTGGTCAAAATTATCGAAAATAACTCAAATGGAATACGGCCTTAATCGGGATATGATAAAATACGAATGCGGTAATATAAATAAAAAACGACTGATTCAAATATTTTGGATTATAAGCTTAAAAATTATGTTATAAAGCTACGACCAAATAGGAATAAAAAAATGTAACAACAATGCATACCTACCTTTTCTTTAAACCGTAGAGCTGATTTTATGTTTTTATGATATGAAGGGCAGCAAAAATACAATAAACATAAAACTTATACTCCTTATCACGTAATCTTAAAATAAGGTATTTCAATAAAAAAACTCTATATAAGTATTAACTTCCTTGAGATTCAGATATCTCAAGATTTAGCCACAAGAGATATTAGACACTCTAGGATTTTGCCCGTGGGGTGCCGGGCTAGAATGTCACCCCCACATCTCTACCAGTGGGTGTCGTAAGAGGCGACTAAGGGTAACATATCAGAAGGTGGGCAGCAGCACTTTCTGAGGAAGTTATATCTCACACTGCGATCACCAAGCAGATACAGGACTATTTTATGTTTGAAAACACGGGTGTTTGAGCGTGAAACAACTTACTGTGCGTCGATATGACTATCGACAATGTTTCGGCTTCTACCGGAAGCCTTCCTCAGGTACGACGCACTACATCCGTTTCGACAAAGCCCGGGTTTTAGCCAAGGAGAAGCTTTACGTTCCGCGTAAAATCCGTGAGGCTATTGAAATTAGTCGTCGTCCTAACTTCAACAGAGATAGAGGGTGGGCGCTGTCACAAAGCTGGAGAACTTGTCTTCATGGAGGTTTGAAGAATGTGAAGCAGGAGATGGTGGACACAGTCAGTTTTGCTTGTCGGACTGCGATAGTGTCATCTGAAGAAAGCAGCAGCGATGAAGAGGGTGCATCGCATCCTGTACTGAGAACGCAGCATTCGCCACAACACTCCCCGCAACGACCCCCGCCGCCAGCGCCGCGAGAGCACAGCGAGCTGCCGCCCGCAGTGTGAAACGTGACGCGACCGCGGCGGACGTACCACACTCAATATCCTGAGGAAGGCTTCCGGTAGAAGCCGAAACATTGTCGATAGTCATATCGACTCACAGTAAGTTGTTTCACGCTCAAACACCCGTGTTTTCAAACATAAAATATAAATATGAGCGTAAGTTTTAATAATATGATACGTGACCTCTACGGGGAGGTATGCCTAAAAAGTGTAGGTACACCGATTCACGGCATTGAGAACAAAACGTAATAAACTCGAGTGCGGTTTAGAGTTCGTGAAAAAGTGCCGTGTAAATAGTGTAGTGCCTAAATTTATGCGTGTTAAGCCCGTGAAATGTATTCGAGATTACGAAAAGTTTTTCAGTGAAGTGAATAATAAGTTAATGTTGCGGGTAGTTAGAGAATATCATCGAAAAATCTCGCTTGTTACAACGGAATTATTTCAACTTCATCTACAGCTGTCCAGTTTATTGCGAGCAGATTTGTGGGATACCTTGGATGCTATGACCTTCAATAGAACACAGATTATGGTAAACAGAATGATACGCAAACATGACTCGAAACTTAACCGACTGGTAAATAACTTGGTACAAAAAAGTGAAGTGAAATGTTCTCTAGACATTGATAAGCTTGTGGTCAATTTATCATCTCAAGAGATATCGGTTGGCGAAGAATTAGTACTATCGAAAGGGCTCAACTTCGCACCCACACCACGAAAATTACCCGTCGAAGAAATCGTTACCGGTATTGAAGAAACAATTTCACGTAATTACATCCCGAGTCATGATGCGGAATGTTTACGACAGGAAGTTGCATCCATGGTACGAAAAGCTAAAATGCCAAAACCAAACTTGACTAAACAAGAAACGGATGCTCTCAAGAGTTTACGCAGTAACGAGGAACTTTTGGTTTTGCCCGCGGACAAAGGAAATGCGACTGTGGTAGTAGATACCAGTGAGTACGAACACAAAATAGATACGTTACTTAGTGATGGTAGTACTTACAGGAAAGTCACATATAATCCTACAGCTCGTGTCACAGAAAACCTAAAAAGTTACTGCGCGACCTTAGTGACGATCTATATACAAGTCTGCGTCCCCTAAACCCTACATCACCTAGAATATATGGGCTACCTAAAATACACAAAGAATCGTGGCCCTTAAGACCAATTGTTAGTCAAATTGACTCGCCTACCTATAGGACCGCTCGTTTTATGGCGGATATGCTACTTCCATTAACAGGCAACACCACGAGTTTCGTCAGGGACTCTGTGCATTTTGTTAATATGTTAGAGGAAGTGGTGCTCAGCTCGGACGAACTGATGGTGAGTTTTGATGTGACGTCTTTATTTACTAACATACCGATAGCGGACACCATTAAAATAATTGAGAATTTATTCCATACTGCTCTTATACCTATCGAGTATTTGAAAGTAATAGAGTTCGTACTAACAAGTGGATACTTTTTATGGCGGGGCGACTACTACATACAGACAGAAGGTGTTGCCATGGGCTCACCTATAGCTCCAGTGATAGCTAACGTTTTTATGGAGTGCTTCGAGCGAACGGCATTGAGCGGCATATCTTTCAAACCAAAATACTGGTGGCGCTATGTGGACGACGTGTTTGCCATTCTACATAAGGATTACGTGATACCGTTATTGGAACATCTTAACAAAAAACATCCGAAAATAGCTTTCACGGTGGAAAAGGAGAAAAACGGTACGTTGCCTTTCCTGGATGTGTTGGTAAAACGAAGACAGAACGGTCGAATTTCACACACCGTGTACCGTAAACCAACACATACCGATAGTTACTTGAAAGCTGATTCACATCATCACCCGTCACATCTAGCTTCCGTGCCAAGGTCACTTATCAACAGAGCGCTGAGATTGTGTGATCCTCAACATGTTGACATGGAACTTGCGCATGTACGATCAGTACTAGAGTCGAATGGGTATGGCTGGAAGCAAAGCAAGAGAATTGCAAACACGTCTGTAAGTAACCGAAGAACAACAGCAGAGAGGGCAGCAGCATACCTTCCATTTATCAAGGGGGTGACGGATAAAATCGGAAACTTGCTACGCCGTAATTTTTCAATCAAGACGATATTCCGCCCTCCCTCACAAATTAGGCAATTGCTGCGATCTCCGAAAGATAAGGACTCACTTGGAACCCCAGGAGTCTACATGATACCATGCGATTGTGGTGAATGCTACATTGGAGAAACGAAAAGGAACGTGTCCACAAGGCTCGGAGAGCACATTCGCTCCATGAAAAATGCGGACAGCCATCAATCTGCTGTGGCAGAGCACGCCCTGACATCTGGTACGACGCACTACATCCGTTTCGACAAAGCCCGGGTTTTAGCCAAGGAGAAGCTTTACGTTCCGCGTAAAATCCGTGAGGCTATTGAAATTAGTCGTCGTCCTAACTTCAACAGAGATAGAGGGTGGGCGCTGTCACAAAGCTGGAGAACTTGTCTTCATGGAGGTTTGAAGAATGTGAAGCAGGAGATGGTGGACACAGTCAGTTTTGCTTGTCGGACTGCGATAGTGTCATCTGAAGAAAGCAGCAGCGATGAAGAGGGTGCATCGCATCCTGTACTGAGAACGCAGCATTCGCCACAACACTCCCCGCAACGACCCCCGCCGCCAGCGCCGTCGGCTCGAGCACAGCGAGCTGCCGCCCGCAGTGTGAAACGTGACGTGACCGCGGCGGACGTACCACACTCAATATCCTGAGGAAGGCTTCCGGTAGAAGCCGAAACATTGTCGATAGTCATGTCGACTCACAGTAAGTTGTTTCACGCTCAAACACCCGTGTTTTCAAACATAAAATATAAATATGAGCGTAAGTTTTAATAATAAGATACAGGACTATTCGACAGATAAAGGATGTTGCTTAATTGTGACGGAACAAGCAGGAGACCCACCCGATGTTAAGCGGTATCCTCTGCCTATAATAGATACGTTTCATCACAAGTGACAAACTGCACTGCGCCCATCACCTTGAGACATACTTGTTAACTCTCATTTTGCCTGTAATTTCACTGGCTCTCAAGGACTGCTGCCGGAACACACCTAACGGTGAAACGTATCTATTATAGGCAGAGGATACCGCTTAACATCAGGTGGGTATCCTGCTTGTTCCGTCACATTAACAGAATATATATATATCGGACCGTAGAGACGGTCCGATTGTAGGCAGTAATTCGGTTGGCTAATTACACTACAGTCGCGCCAGACTCGGTCTGCTTTGATCCGCTCCCTCCATTCTGGAGAGATTTCGCTCTAATTGCTTCAATATTTCAGAACGATTTATGAAGCCGTTTTACAACAACTCTTGAATAATTAGCATGTCAGTTGCGCGCTGAGTGATCAAACAAGTTTTTGTGAACCTGGAATACCATGTGGAAGGCGAGAAGTGTGTATAGTCATGTAATAATTATGTGCAGTACAAAGCTTATATATATAGATGATAGACTTATAAGTACCTTATAAACGCGGCAGTATTAGGCATTTTGTAAGTATATTTAAGAAAGTGTATATCATAGCTATGTAAACGTTTTCGGGACGTGTGCTGTTTTACTGACTGTCAGGCGGCCCTATTCTCAGAGATACAAGATTTTTCTTTGTTCTGAGGGTAGTGTTTCTTTACAGCGGTTGGTGCGGCCTGCGTCCTGGAGCATATCTGTGCCCTAAGTAACATACTGACATTGTACCTACACATGTTTTTGTTTTTCTTATTATTAGTTCTACATATATGTATTCCTTACTGCGACATCATGGAAAATGTATTTTTTGAAATTAAAATTTATTATTATTATTTATTATTATGGTAGTTTAATTTAAGTAGACACAGATGCAAAAACTAAATCAACAATGTTTACTTTGACTTTGATCCAACTAGAATTGAACTTTCGGCTAGTATTTTTCGGGATAAATATAACAAGCATGTGTTTTAAATATAAACAATGGAATTCAAGATTTAGGTAACAAGGTCTTATTGGAGTATGGTAATGAACAAAAGATTTTGTTTTCATTACAGCATCCATCATGTGGTCCTTGATGCGAATGGTAAATAGAAAACTACAAATAGAAAGAACTAGCAGCTATTCACGCAGCTTTTAAAACAATAAACTTTTCAATTTACACACATATTTACTGTATTAAGTAATTTGACATTCCAAGCAAAACTAATTTCATCAGTGTTCACATGTTCATTCTTAATCATACGGAACTAAATGCATGGTTATGTGTTTAAAAATGTAATAAAAACAGTGCAGCAAACAAATGTTAAATTTTATTCTACCTCAGCAGTGTATGGAATAAACAAGTTGTACAATTTGAAACGCCAGGGAGTTTGTTTTATAATAGCGATATAATTTTCTCATACGGAATATTTCCATACAAATTAAGTAGTTTATTGTTCGCAGTATACCTGTGACACAATAAAGTGCAAAGCGTTGTAGCTTTCAGGACTTTTGCGGTACGAGAGAAACTGAATTAGTGTGCTGTGCTGGCGGTGCCGTGTGTCGTGTTTGTTTCGTAATGCCTTGTTAAACAATAGGACGGAAATATAGAGCTGGTTGTTCCTAATTCAATTTACGAGGGTATTAGTCAACGTTTTGTGTCGCAACACTATCGTACTAAAATCACACTATCGTGTTACACTATTATTAAAAAGCACGAGTTAGTTTTTTGTGATTGCCACTCACCTTTGGAATTTTGTATATATCTTGATATATGCCTTAGGTCCCAGAAGAGGGCCTCGACACATTTTATATATTTTATTAACTATGACATATTTTCTGAGGAGAAATCTGCGGGTGGAAGTATTGTATTCAGGGTTATTGGAAAAATGCTAACAATTTCCTAAGGTTGACTTCTGCTAGTCATATCAAACATTTATTTACACAACATCGCGGTAGTCAAAGTAAACAGTCAACATGACTTTTGATCGAAATTGGCGCGGTTTTTTCGGTTTCGGTTCAGTAGGAAGGCGCCACGCCGAAGCTTGTTGACTAGTTTGCATGTCAAACTCGTAAACCCACCAGTAAAAATGCGTTTCATGAATGTTGGGTCGGTATTAACTCTTTCTAGCATGTCCTCAGCGACTCTTACGCGATTAAATTGTTGGAGAAAATTCAAGTCTGATGGGACTTGCCGAGCGGCAACATGTTTCATACCCAAGTTACTATTTTAAATGGCTCTACCATTTTACCATCGACTCGTGTGGCACAGAAAGATCAACGCCCATCTCTCTCAAACTAAAATGAGGATTTTCAGTACCTATTTCCTTTACTTTTACGATAACTTCAGTTGCAGACGTTGATGGCCTACCAAGAACGAGGTAAATCTTTCATCACATCTCGACCGCTTTTGAACACTTTGTAAAACTCATAGGTTTTTGATAAAGTCAATTCACCGGAAGCCTTCTGTAACATTTATGCATAATTTAAGACAATCTCTTTGTTTGATGTTTTTGTTCATTATGAAATTAGCAGTACACGTTAGATACGATATAGGTTACTAAAAACAGTACACTGTATTTAATCTAAATAAGAGATGCAACTCAAACCCGCGCCAAAATGGTAAACAGTTGTGCCAATCTAACAACAACAAAAAAATGCATTTGGACTCACAGTCAAATCATCCATTCCCGATACTTTTTTGATTGAATGTATATCAGACCTCAGTTTGAATTTCACCAAGTAAATTGAACCAAGTTTAATCTAAAACGGGATTAACTTCTAAACACACGATTTCAGACATACCAAAAAGGTTTCAAGAGATTTCACTTCCATCAAAAATCATCAGCCAATCGCATAGGATAATCATATTCTATATATTCTATATTCTAAAGAAAAGAAACTAAACGCGATCGTAATATTACTGATGAAATCGTTTTGACGTAAAACAAGATCAAAGTCGTCATTTGAACTCGTTTAAGCTGAACGTTAAGTTAAACGCTTTTAGTAATACGAACGGTAAAATTGGCACTAATTAAGTTAAAAGTTAACCAACCGTTTTACTGAAATAACTGCAAACAGTTGTAACTTAAAAGTAACAGAGTAAGTTTTACAAACTGACCAGTGAGTTCAAAGTAAACGCTGCACTGGTGTGTATCTAATTAAATGAGAAATGGCTTCTTTTGCCTCTGAAGGAAGTCAGTGCTAAAGTTTAAAACTTGAACAGAACACAACTTAAAGTTGGGGGTTGGTTACTTTGGTACAGAAAAAACAACGATTGAGCATGCTTACCTTCAAGACTACGAATAAAAATAATGAATAGATTAAGGCGTTACTTTTCGGAAATCAATATTCAATAATAACAAATATTTTAAAAGTATTTTCAGAAAATATCAAATTAATTATTTGATACAATACTTAAAAAATCTTTATAAAATTATATATATCTAGTGACAATTCCTCCTAATTTCCTGTCAAACCGACGTGACGTCACAAACGCCAAGCAGCGAAACCGGAAGAGTATTCGACGTGTTTCGCTTCTAAATGAAGCACCCTCAGGAGGTCTTGACTCTACGAGCGCACGATCGAGACCTAGTAGAGCTTTGACTCTACAAGCGCACGATCGAGACCTCGTAGAGTCAAGTAGCAACCACATATATATGTGGATACTCCTTTTGAACACAGGCTGGATTGTGTTACCCTTTAATGTTATTAATTGATGTTTATACTACGTTCTTATTCTATACAGGGTTATTAGTAAAATGCTAACAACCTCTTGAGGTTGCCTTCTGCTAGTCCTGACAAACATTTTTTTTTTTTTATATGTTTTTGACTGTGACTGTGTTTTAAGTGTCTTGTGCATGTAATGTATTATTTCATATTGTTTATTACTTTGCTTGATGTAAATATTCAAAACTCTATTCAAAGGGACCACAGCGCGGTCCAGTGTTGCCGCAGCGGCTCTTGGCTCGGAGTAGGAATTAAAACACACAAAAAAAGTTTTTTTTTACAAAACAAAAATAAAATCGTCTCAAAATCTTTCTTAGGACTAGCAGAAGTCAACAAGGTTGTTAGCATTTTACCAATAACCCTGTATATCACTAAGGTATTTATGGTTGTGTTCTTTGATAATGAATTTGATGTTTTCTGAAACTACTTTTATAATATTTGCTATTATTGACTACGAATAAATATGTAAAGCAGTATTTCTCATAAAGTTACCGATTTGATTTCGGACTAACGGAAAACACGCACAATCTTCCAAATTCAATTGTATTGGTTAATTGATTTGGCGCTTAGAAATGATCGCGTCAGATTGATCGCGTCCTGGTAATGTTGTTGCACCGCACGGTACACTTTAAACCACGCCCACCCCGGTATAGTTTGCGTTCTGCTCTTTTTGAGCTTGACTTACACTTCTTTACATATTTATTCGTAGCTTGAAGATGATTATTCACTCTGTATTTGAACGAACGGAGACGCCAAGCACCGAACGGTATATTACGGCAGCTGTCGTGGAGAACCAGTTCTTATTCTAGCTTGTTTACCACCGTCGGTCAGATCATCCTTACCATCTTAGGTTAGATTGTGGTCAAAGGCTAACCTATAGGTGATTTAGAAACTGCCCCTGTGGGTATGTATGAGGCTACGCTGTTTTAGGGTTCCACTTTGCAAAGCTAGTATCAGTAGTATTTATTTGTCCTTTTTGATTACAACTTTAAAAAAACATCATAATCGTTTTCGGTATTTGAAAACAGAGACGCTCGAATTAAAGCGCTTCAATGCCTGTTTTAGAAACCATGTACGGATGCCGCATTCCTGGGCCTCATGTTGTCGCATGAAAAAAAGATGAGGGAATAGGGTTGTAAAGGTCGTTCACAAATTTTTTGAAGTGAAGTCTGTAAAATACCAATAAGGTGGCAACTCAGTGTCTATGCTTATCGAGACTTTGGAGTCTAGCCTCCACTAACGCATCACCTCCAATAAGCTTCTGTACTTACTTAATATTTAAAAACAAAACATTTTAAGATGCAGCAATTACCTATCATCAATATAATGTTTGCTATGTTGGATGTTGCCAAAGGTGATTAAGTAAAATAATGCGACTAATTTGAAGCTACTGCTCACGTTTCGTTAACGTCAGCAGTGTTTGCACATTAAGCGCACAACTGGGCTCTCTACCATTCATTTCCATTCATCAATCAAACTATGGGAGAGTATACACGTTCATGTCTATGCATGGATAATATATTTTTTTTATATTATTTTCTTTGTTTTTTTTCTTAGAAAAGGTAGTGGCCTGTATATAAAAGTAGATAAAAACTTTTTGTGTTTTACAAAAATAGGTTACATACGTAACAATAAAAAAGCTACACGCTAACGATGGATTTTCATATACGTTTTCTTCCTGTTCAGCGCGAAATGGAATTCCATACAATTCCCCCCATATTTGTATCACAGAAATGACGTCTTAAACTGAGATATTATTTCACTTAAAGAAAACTATACCTGTTCAGAGGTCTATTAGAATTTAGACATTAATTAATAAAACATACCAATCAAATAAAAGTCTTTTTCAGTTCACATCACACGCCATTATTATGAATTATTTAGAAAAAATCGCCGTAAGCCAAACTAAAATGTCCAAAGAATCGTCTGCTAAACGGCTTCTTATTTTGCAACCATCCGCGAACTGTAAAGTTGGCCTTTTGACCCCCCGGACTCGTAAAAATTAATATCCTTTTTTGATTAATGACTCCAGTAAATTCGTAGTTAGTTTTCTGTCTGTAGGTTCTTTGAAAGCAGCAATTAATATTTCCAGGACTTATTCTTGCAATGAAATACTCTTGCGTATCTCAGAAAGATATGGACGCGATTCCTTATCGTTACAACTATCAACAAATTCGCAGAAATATCATCAGCGGTGGCAGCTGATGTTGATGCAATCGACCAAGATGGATCTGGTTTTTTTTCTTTTTATTTTTTTATACCGGCGGTATGCCTTTATTAACAAAATACTACGAACTATATACAACACTACAGCTACTACAATAAAAGCATTTGGACTCATAGACAGCCCACTACCAGTTGGCAGCGTGCCCAGCATGCTGGCAGCATTGCCCCGTTGAATTGCAATGCTTATTCTTTGAGCCAAATAGGTGCCAGCATTTTGATCACGCGTCGCATCGACCAAGAGCTCTGATAAGTTTTGGAAAATACGATGAGCTCCCGGTCCCCACGGACCCAACGTCTCTACACCAAACGGCTCAAATATGTAAACAATACCGAGGTTAGCATACTTGCACCGCTTGAGTTGCTCCGCCAAAGTAGCCGCGGCGCCAGCCCTCACGTGGGTTTCAGAAAGATGTGACGGCGCTAAAGTGTCTACGCATGTAGCGTCCCACACTAAGGGCCGTCCTAACTTCCATGGAACCAGAGTCATGCCGTCAGGTCTTTTACCATCGTCACGCATCAGACCGTTCGGTTCGAGAACAGCTGGAACATTGGCGCTTTGAATTGGTAAAAGCCCGGCGAATGATATCGTTAAGGCTGGCGTGGCGGGAAATTCGACCAGCACAATCTGGATTTGTTTGTGTCTATGAATTTGTCAGACTGTGCTGTGAATGCAAGCGCTGCCGCGCTTCGAATAAGACGTTTTTATGCTCGAGTGCAATCTCGTTCAACTCGCGAGATCTCGGACAAAAAATGAGCGAGATCTCTCAGCGAGATTGCATTACCTAGTTCCGACAGCTGTCATTGAGAGCCAGTTCTCGTTTTAGTTCTAACCTGTTCATCGTCTTCCACCATACTATTAAGTTATGCCAATATGTGAGATAACGGTCAAATAACTTTGCCAGAAGAGAGCGCCTTCCAGTCTGCTGATTTTCCAGTTGCGGAAATATTTTTTTTATAAAAACATCGTCAATACTAACATTAAAAGTTTTCGCCATTATAAACTTCCCTCGGCAGAGTCACAATATGGGTCAGTAATTTATAACTCTTCTCGTTTTGGGACAAGGGCGGCTCGTGACTATATTTCTCAACTGACGACACATTCGGACGAATTCAGTCCGCTAGTATAAATAATGCCCTCTTGGGACGAGTTAGGATACACCCTTAGACCCTTTTATGGGCCACAATAATACCCTCCTAATGTGGGCACTACATTCTTGGTGTTTGTGGTTATACTTATAAACTGTACACAGAAATGCAGGTCGTTCTTCCTAATATAGTTACAGAATAGAACGTCTGCTGTTTAACTTACGTTTGGATAGGGCGTGAAGTAGGAACTTATAAAATCATAGTAATTAAATAACTTTAAACGGTTTAAATCGCGTATATTTATCATTATTTACGTTCCGACTTTCAAACACTTTGCAGTGATCGACAAAAGTAATGATAAATTTACGCGATTCAAACCGTTTAAAGTTGTTTAATTACTATGTGTAATAATCGAGAAAACTTAAGACAACATTATAAAATCATTTTAATATACCGTACCTAATAATTATACCATATAGGTTAAAGTATAATTATTAGGTACAATATTTCTTTACATTATAGTTTACATATTTTTTTATAATAAAAATGATTTCTTTGTTTTGTAATACATTTTTGAAAGGAATTGAAAAGAAAATCCCCAGGTATAATACGCTTTTTTCTCGCTGTGGCTTTATATATAGTTTTTAGCTAACGAAATTTTTGTAATTTACTTTGTAAGAGCGAGACGACTAAATTGAATATGTTTTTTTTACTTTGGGCATATTTACCGATAATTTAGCCATTATATTTTCTTCGTATACTTATATGCAATAAGCAGCAATTAAATTATGAGGTACCAAAAGGAACAGAAAATATATCAAAGCTCCCATTTCGGTCAAGAAGGCCGCCCCTCGACGAAGATACATATATTTTTTTTGGACACAACGGTGCTTAGTACCTACATTTATTCTATGAAATAACCATAAATGTGTTCTGGATACAATGACAAGAAGATTTTCAGAATTAATTACAAAATCTTACAAAATACACTACCAAGAGCATTACATTGCATTGAGCACCAGCGATAACCCATCAAAGTAGTGACTTCAGAAAATAAAATAAAATGATGATAGTAACTAAGTTCTAACTAAGTTATTCTTTTGGAGATTCAACAAAGCTACAAGAGAATACTATCATCATTTTCCGCAACTTATTCTACAGGCTTAGATTGTTATAACTTGCAGTTTTTCTAAGTCAAATTTTTTTTTTGACCGGTCAAGCACGGGGTCCCCCCGATGTTAAGCGGTAACCTCTACCTATAACAGATGCATTTCATTAAGTAACGAACTGCACTGCGCCCGTTACACTGAGATATACAGTTGTTGAGTCTCTGGTGCCTGTAATTTTACTGGCTCTCAAGGACTGTTGCCTGAACACACTGTTAAGTGCTTGGCGACAGACTTCCTACTTGAGGGTAGTAGCTAGCCAGGCGGGCATTCGCAAAAAGCCCTCCCACCTTGCATTAACTTAATGCCATATGCATATGCTTTGGATTTTTAGTTATTATTTCCATTTAGGTTACTCTCTCTAGAGAACTACTTGTCCTTTACACGCTCATACCTTGATTGTAGAGAATATAATTATATTTGATACAATCATACATGACCTTATAAACATATCTAAAATGGTCCTTCCAATTCACCACCTTTTACTTCAAATCCTCACAAAGCTACGTAAACCAAAACATTCGCATAAACTGCACCTTGGGCGGAGCATGACCAATATTTGCGGTGCCATCAAATATTCCACAATAACACCAAAGATTTTCCACAACTTTGTACCGCATTGTTCTACGTGCATTCTAGTACAAATATCTAATGCATTCGAGTCACGTTTGTCATTTCACACCGATCCGCTGAAACACTGAATTTTCACACTCTATAAATTCTCGCCAATACGGTGTAAGGATATCCGGAGAGCTTACTGGCTCAAGCTTGCCAGGATCCAGCTGATGTATTACGGAAAATAATACTTTGATTTATGACCGTATTTTATTTCCTTTATTTATGGGATAATGACTGTAAATAAGAATTAATGATAGCTATACGTACGGCTTGCGACGTTACTGTACCCCGCTTAGATTTTATAAGCCTGTTGACCTAATTATTAGGTATTGTGTTTGCCGATTTGGGTTTATGAGGTCATGTTCGGCTGAGTTATGATAAGAAGTTATAGCTTCGGTTTCATGTGCTGATTTGATAATTCTGAGGATGTGTTATCGGAAATATTACAAAATTCTCCGTTCAAATTCTTGTGTGTAGTTTTAAATAGAAATAAATGATTGTGTGCCAGGCTACATTGCAACAGGGTAAGTAGTTCTAAGTATGCCAAAGCCAAAGCAATTTGTTGCAGTGGAATAAGATGAGAAACTAGTTTTTACATTTGCTTAGTCGATGCGACGCGTGATCAACATTCTGGCACGTAAATGGCTCAACGAATTAGAATTGCAATTCCACGGGGCAATGCTGCCAGCATGCTGGGCACGCTGCCAACTGGTAGTAGGCTGGAGCATTTGTATTGCCTGTGAGTCTACAATGACTTATAGATTGTCCAAATGCTTTTATTGTAGTAGCTGTAGTATGTGTATAGTTCATAGTATTTTGTTAATAAAGGTATACAGCCGATGTTAAAAATAGTTTATACCACACCCACTCAGAAAGCGTATCATTACTCGTTCAAAAACATTTTATAAAGTTCGTCATTTCTTCCTTATAAATGTACGGCGGGAAAAGTTATATGGATTTTCATTCCTTCACTCCGTAGCAGTGAAGGAATGTTGTATGAAAATCCATACCTGCTCTGGTAGCGTTCTTTTGTTTTTTTAGCTGCTAACATAAAAAAATACAATCTCATAAATGTTTTATATCAAATAATTAGAAAAATAAGATGTGATTTATATTTTTTCTAATTTTAAATGAAAGGAGGTTGGCAACCTTTTTTTGTACTACGAGAAAAAAAGCACGGCAATTAGTTATGTTTGGTTAAATTTTGTTTTTTATTAAATTGATATTTTAACAGTACGCTTTTAATTATTTTATATTATTTTCCAAAATGTCATCTGATAGTGAAAGTGACGATTTTATAATGACAACGCCACCAGAAATAGGAAATGCAGCTCCAGAAGTACTAAAGAACTTGCTGTCTGAGAAGTCTCGAAATAAGTACGAGAAAACGTATAATGATTTCATTTTCTTCGTAGGTATAGTATAAACCACTGATACATAGTGGAATGCGGGAGAAAGTTCTATTTCTGTTCTCGAGTTGCCTTTAAGCCCTCCGCTGCACGTTGGGCTTAAACAAACTCTCGAACAGAAATAGACCGTTTTCTCCCTCGACGTATAATGTACTATTTCACACCTAAAACATTCACTCAGTGCAATAATATTAGCATTTTAGACACTAGTACACTACATATTGACACGAGCGCGGAAAGATAGTTATTATAATCGAGGCTATGATATTGTAAACACCAGCTGCAGGCAATGGTTGATCTCAGACGGAATATTGGTCTGAGGGGCCGATAAAAGTTTAGGACCCCAACCGTAGGCGAGGGATATAATAGATCAAGCCGAGATTGGAATAATTAACGTATGTGTATATCACGGGTGACAAAAATACTATTTTTACTACTTTGTGGGCAAAAATAATGATTTTTCTATATTTCTCTACTTGGATTCCATATGCGCGTGGGTTGAGGGATTAATGAAAAACGAAAATACTGATAGATTAATAAAAAAATAATCACTGCGCTGTACTGGTTAAAGGTTCTTAAAACTCCGAAGGTTAGTTGTTAATATTTTTTTCCTCTTCGACCTTTTTTGACCAGGCTACTGATCCCTGCCTATTCTTCAGTTTTATAAATTTGCATTATTTTATCTTTTCATCAGTTTCAAATAGGTTCTCTTTAGTCATGTGCAAGTTATGTCAGTAGGTCATAGACATATTTTAGTAAGGATACATTTAAAATATATTAGTTTATACGAGAAAAAGAAATAAATAATATTTCTTGCAAGTGTACCATATGCCTATTCTCCTGCACGTACACTTAACGGCTAATAAATTCTCCTTTATCACCTATTAAAACGACAAAAAAACATTTAAAATAATATCACTAACAAAAATACCCGTTGTTTTTCTAAGGAAAATTCAATATCATTGGTGTTAGTTTGCTAACTATTTATAACATTTTCAAAAATACGAAAGCAAATGTGAACTTTTGCATGCACGATTTTCAAAGTGCTTGTTTGCGCATAACCGCTAATCTGTACCTCTTATTGTCGGTTTGCAGACTACCACACAAACACCGGTAGGATAAATAGCCACTAAACAGCAAATGATTGCGAGTTTCTCTCTATATATAATACCCCGTTGCACCCTGAGATAATTTTTCTACCACATAGATTCGAAACGCTCGTGGCGTATATTGCTTTGCCGTTGTTAACCGATCTACTAAGATACGTCACGTCTATTTATTTTGCGAATGCCTGTCTGGCTAGCCATCAATCTTAAGTAGAATATCTGTCGCCAAGCACCTAATGATGTGTTCTGACAACTGTCCTTGAACATCAATAATTCTAGGATAGCCTGAATAATATTCAACCACATCATCATTTACCGTTAGGTGAGATATAGGCCAAAGGCTAGCCTATTAGCTATTAATGAATAAGATTGTCAGTCAGAATGTGATTGTTATGTTCATTGTAACATTTATGACGACTAATTGATCAGCGGAACAGTGTCAGCGGTTAATTTTACATGAAAAAAAGCTGGTTTCCCAGAGGAGTAGATTGAGACCACGGATCAACACGGTACTAGCTTTTGCTTTTATTTTCACTCGCTCTTATCTCTCTATCTCGGGACAAATTGTTTGATCGTTGCATCCTTATCACATTCTAAACAATATAATGTAGGTATCACGCCGTTATTGTAATATCCTTACCTTGGTTATTTTCAAGCAAATCACTTAAAAATCACCAAGTTAAGGATAGTATACTCAGCAATAACATATAAAAAAATCACGTGAAGGTAAGTGATTCCGATTCCCGAAACTTAGTGATCAACCCAATAGGTTTTATATATAATATTAAATGTAGCATTTGAGCTAAACTAGTATTTTTATTTCCACATTGCAAGTTTTGCACTAATGCCATTTTAGAATCGAAAATTCTTCCGGTTTGCTGCGTGGCGTTTGTGACGTCACGTTGCCTTAACAAGAAAATCAGGCGGAATTGTCACAAGATATATTTTTTAAGTGTTTTATTAAAATATTAATTTTATGTGTTCTTAAAATATTTTATAAATATTTGTTGATGTTAAATATGGATTTCCGCAAAGTAACGCCTGAATCTATTCATTTTGTATTATGACAAGTTCCTCTAAGACTCTTGAACCTTTAATCCCTTAAAGCTATATACTTACATATTTACTTATATATTTACTGTTTATTTGTATTAATTTCCAAACTTTCGAAGGAATTTGCAATTAAATTATCAAAACAGGAGATACATGTGTATGTGTCCGATTTTACATTCCAATCCCGTTGGGTTTCCAGCGTTCAGTTCAGCCCGCCTTACACAGACCTAAATCGGCCGCAAGCGCTCGAAAGCATTTGAATGGACTTTTGAGCTTAAATCCGCGGGATTCGCAAAAGCAAATCTACCAGCGGGCCGTTAATCTTTTGGGAATTTCGAAATAGACAAAAAAAACTGAGTTTGGTATGTATTCATGTGCGACTGAATTCTTTGTGTTTGACTTTTAGTTGGCGCCCAAATTATTAGGGAGAGTAGGAACTCATTAAAATATATTTGCATTGTTCCCAACTACTGTATAATATATTAGGTAATACGATATAGCTGTGTTTCTGATTCAAGGATATATCTATACATATAGTAAAACTGTAAGCAATTTCGTGTCTAAACATAGACGATTTTTTTTTGTGTATGTGATGGTAGTAGAATATTTTACTTTTCTTGTCACGTCTTTTTGTACGCACTTCACGCAAAAATTACTGGACGGATTTTGATCAATATTTTTCAAATACATTTTCTAAAAAAGATCAAAGATGCTACAGGTGTTTGATTATCAATATTACTTACTTACTCCACTGGCTCAGCGACCCGAAGTGAGTATTGGCCTCCGATATGAGAGCACGCTACTGGTTCCGGTCCTGTGCAGTTTCACGCCAGTTGTCTGCGTGAAGATCGCGTAAATCTGCGCTCACTGCATCGCCCCATCTGTATCTGGGACGTCTAACTGGTCGTCGGCCTGTTGGTTGACTCAGGTAGGCTCTTTTTACGACTCGATGGTCCCCCATTCTTTCCAGGTGGCCAAGCCAGCGGAGTCTGTGGCCTTTGGTCTCTCCAATAATATCCGGCTGGGCCACGAGCTCTTCGATTTCGGCGTTTTTTCGGATTCTGCAGCTTCCGTCCGGCCTTTGCTTTGGGCCAAGAATCTTACGAAGGATTTTCCTTTCGGCTACCAGGAGTTCATCAAAGATCATCAATATTAGTTTATTAAAAACCGAGATATACACAATTTACTGAACATTATGTTTAAATATTTAAATAATGTAGGTGCTAATTGTTTCTTGAATTTATGTATGTGTTTTATTTAGTATTTTTATTGTCTTTTTTTTAAAGCTCTATCGTATAAACGGTAATAAAATACATACATGTTTGATATAGGTAGCCCAATGTCTATCGTACAATAACAAATTCTAAAAACCTTTACGCTCCGTGTTGTATCTATACATAAAGTTTTTATATGTCTATCTATTGATACTTCTATTATACCCGTGGGGTGCCGGGTTAGAATGTCACCCCCCCATTTCTGCCTATGGGTGTCGTAAGAGGCGACTAAAGGTAAAATCCCGTAAGGCGGGCAGCAGCGCCTTCTGAGGCACTGATCTTAAACTGCGATCCTCAAGACGCCTGCCAAGCATGGGGATTATGGTTTTTAGCAGTGGACAATCCGGCTGATATAGTATTTGTTACTTTTGATTTATTTTTTATGATACATATTATCATATAGCTATACATATAATACTAATAATGACGAAACAAACAGCTTAAATTAAAGTCAAAGATGGCAAATCAAAATTGTATGACAGAAGAGAAGAGTATGGCATGTGCACCATGACACTGCTCACGTTGGAGTGAGTAGCGTGCTGTAGCACATTAGGTGCATAACAGGGCAATTTTCCGGCGTTTTGTCACTGTGGACACTACAACTTACCTCTTTGCTTTGCTTTTGTTCAACGGCGGACGTCTTACGGCAACATCGATAATTATTATATTCATCTGAGTGATCACTGTTAACCATAAAGTAGAGGGTGTTGGGTTTATTTTTCATATGGCTTGATTTTGAAAAACGAACCGTTTCCCGCCAAATGAGCAATATCTTCAACCTATTTATGGTTGAGAGAAGTTTACTGCGCGCCGCAGTTATACCGTGGTGGCGCTACTGTCTTCGACATCTTGAGAAGCCTGTGTGTGCGCGGTCCATGGAAAATGAAAATACTGTTAATTACTTACTTTGAGACGTGAAAACTATACTTATTCGCTAAACAAAGTGCTAGTGAACCTCAGGAACTTTTATTTCGTCCCGGGACATGCTCCAAGTGAGGCTGTGGATTTTCGGTGAGTTTCGTCCAATAACATACCATTTTGTGTTACAATTTTCAAAAAGTTATTTTTGCTATCGTTTCAAACATTTGGTCATCCGAGCCCGGAATATCCAGTTACGAAATCAATATATCTAAATATCTATACTTACATATACACGTATTTATATTGGTTTAATTCTTGCTAATTTACTAAAATTCGTTCATAACCGGCAACGAAGTTAATGGAAGCCGGTTGTTAGAATGATATTCACATTGGGTACAAAATCAGTTATATCTCTGTAAGTACTGAAGTAACAAGCTCCAGGTCTATTCAGAAATAATTTTTATGCACTACTCCACCTAATCCGACGTGTTTTTCAATTCCAAACTAAATAATTCGAGTCTTCAATTTCATAAACAACATGTTAAAAATTCGGATGAAGAGTACGATAAGCTGGTACAATGCGATTAAAATAAGAATAGGATCGGCCTAGCGCCATGTTGTGACGTCAAAACTAGAACTTGGTACAGTGTGCAAAGAAAGAAATGATAAAGCATGTTTAAATTAATAAAGAAAATAAAAAACCCGACTGCAAATAATTTATTTTGTTAAGCGTTTTATCGATCCATTGAAATTATGACTGCAAGTTAATATATTTATGGGCTCGTTTTAATAGCCCTTTATTTTGATACCCAATACGATGGCTTTGGAAGAAAAAATAAATTGTTTTTCTCAATATAGGCGTCTAAAATCCACCAGTTTGTTTATTTTTTATTTACATAGTGTCACTTGAGCTATCAAGATAAATCTAACGATATCTCGTACATTAAAATCGGTTAAGTCGTTTAGAAGTTATGGTGATATAAAAAAACAAAACTCACAAACATACATACATACATGAACCCTGAAAACTTAACACACGTTTATGTGGGCAGTCGTGTAAAAAAACAAGTAGTCATAGGTAGGTAAACGAAGTTGTAGGTGACTGTAGGTACAGCAAACACATAAATAAATGGAACTGATTTTATTTCTAAGCAACATTTTGTACTTAGGTAAGAATCTTAATTTGAATCGCTTAGCTCTTCGATGCCGCATGTCCTGATGGCCAATTGAGTCAGACTCATCGTCATCATCGTAACGGATAACAAAAACAAATATAACAATCACCAAAAACAAATTAAACAGTCAACAAGAACAAATTAAACAGTCCATAAAACAAATTAAACGAGAAGATCAATAAGCTCTACTCAAACTCAAACTCGTAAACGTGTCGAGTAGTAGTACACTGTTGGAGAAATGAGACCCTGACGCCCGCGTTTTCATGAAACCAAGATGGCGTCTGTGCTGTCAACCTTAAAAATACGAATTTATTCAAATTAACAATTTCGGGTCACTCATTTAAAATTACGTATAAATATATAGCACGGCTCTATTTTTAAGTTTGTTCTGCTGATCATACTTTTTAGAGTGAATATGAGTGAAGTTAGCCGAGAGCCCGTCCTATTCTTACTTTAATCTCATTGTACAGCCACACAGTGCTATGAAAGAAATTAGTTTTTTTTTGAGATTGCAAAATCACGTTTCAAAGAAAGTTAGTGGTAAACCAGAGTTGCTAAGGTAATTCATTGCCCGTTTTAATGAACTATCTAGTTGCCGGTCTAAGTTCGAGCAAAGTATGCAATGTATCACTGTTTTAAAATGAAGGTTTTATCCAGACTACGTTCCTCCCTACAAAGAAATCGAAAGTTTTGACGAAATCTACTATTCCATTATTGTTTCTAACAATTTGAAATTAGATATGAAACAAAATGTTACCGAACAAACATCGGAGGGTAGCGGTGTAAAACGTAGGCTACCAAAATTAGAACTGTTTCGGTTTGATAGTAATATCGATAACTGGCCCACCTTCCTTGATACATTTTGTAGCTTAATTCACTGTAGCTCCATGCGTATTTTACACAAATTGCTTCATGCAAGAACTTAGGACTCGCCAGTTAGACGGGGGTCAGAGTTTACCAATAGATAATAACAAATATTTTTAAAATATTGTAAGAGAACATTAAATTAACATTTTAATAATACAATTTAAAAATATGAAAAATATATCTAGTGACAATTCCGCCTAATTTTCCTGCTAAGCCGACGCGACGCGATTCTTCCGAGCCAAACCGGAAGAATATTTTAGTAAATCACTAAAAAATATATATCTAGTGACAATTCCGCTTAATTTTCCTGTTAAGCTGTCGTGACGCCACGGAGCCAAACCGGAAGAATGTTCGACGCGTTTCGATTCTACACGAAGCATCCTCAGGAGGTCTTGACTCTACGAGCGCACGATCGAGATCGAGATTTTGAATCAAAAAATCTTCCGGTTTGGCTGCGTGTCGTTTGTGACATCGCGTCGGCTTAGCAGGAAAATTAGGCGGAATTGTCACTAGATATATTTATATTTTTTAAGTGTTTTATTAAAATATTAATTTAATGTTTTCTTAAAATAGTTTAAACATATTTGTTATTATTAAATATGGATTTCCGCAAATGAACGCCTGAATCTATTCATTATCTTTACCATTAGACCTGAAAGAAAAATGGCAGGCGCACGTTAAAGAACTCCCTTTATTGTCAAATATAAAACATGACCGCCATGTCAAGGTAGTGCGTCATACCTACTGTGAAATTCTAGGTTTTTGTGACGCCTCAAGTCTTGGCTACGCTGCGAATATATATCTCCGAACTAAAAACGAGAATGGAGAGACTAAAGTCAGACTAGTCGTTGCTAAATCTAAAGTGGCACCGTTAAAGACTGTATCTATTCCCCGGCTTGAACTTATGGCTCCACACTTGTTAGCCAAACTTACCAAGTACGTCAAATCTAGATTACATAATCGACTTGAAATCAATGAAACGTTGTTGACGGATTCTTTTGTTTTGCTAGCCTGGTTCAATACTCCCAGCTACACGCTGAAAACGTTTGTGTCTACTAGGGTATCTAAAATTAATGAAAACATGCCGAGTGAATGCTGGTATCACGTTAGTGGTGTGTTTAACCCCGCTGATATATGCTCTCGTGGCGCCTTACCGTCCGTGTTGCTGGCGACACACGAATGGTTTAACGGACCTGGCTTGCTCAACCTAGATCAGTTACAGTCGATCAAAACGATCGACGCGTTCCGTGACTGCAATCCTCCCGAACTCAAGAGTCCGACTTCGAATGTGGTTCTTGTTACTGCTGCGGCTCATTCAGTTGGTCTACTTTACTACCTCACTGAAAAATATTCTAGCTTTACTAAACTGCTCAGTATAGTAACATGGTGCTATAATTTCTTCCGTTATTGTAGATCAGCTGTTCATGAACGCAGGTCCCACCCTGAAAACATAACTCTCTTTTTTTTGGGCAGTCTTGTAAAAATTACATATATACGAGAGGAAAAATTTAAGTCATGTGCGGAATTCAAACCCGCGTCCATCCACCCCTTAAGCCGGGGTATGCTCTAACCAATTGAGCTAACATAACAATGAGTCATAACTTAAGTTTTCCTATCGTTCTTTAACCATCGTATTGGGATGGGATGGTAAGTTGAATTATAGATGTCGCTCCATCCCAATACCATGGTCGTATATTTAATCTCGTATATTTGTAATTTTGTAATGCAATCCACATAGCAAGCGTTATTGCAAACATATTATATAATATAATTAATATAATTTTAATAAACAATATTAAAATAATACTCCGGCATTAGTGAAAATGTAAATGCATACCTCTCATATACTGTAATACTAAGGGCCTGTTTCAGAATGTTCGAGTAAGTTCCGGTTATACTACACAAAACATAAAATAACTGAATGATAAAAATGACAGTTAATATGCAGCGCGTTTCAAGCTTTAACCGATGAATAGGCTAAATCAATGACTGTGAAACGCAAAGACAGTGTTTTATTTATTAAATATAGTAGTATAACCGGAACTTACTCGAACATTCTGAAACAGGCCCTAAGTATTACATATGTACCTGCGTGAGGTCACGGAATTACACGATCTAATCCCACTACTCTTTTCCACCAACGGTAAATAAGAACTACAGACAGAAATATATATCCTTTTATGTTTGACAATCCTTGTCACTGAACATCGCCATCACAAACTTTTCCACTTTTCTAACGTGGAAAGGAATGACTTGCCAGCAATGTACCTGGTAATTATAACCTGGGTCTCTTCAAGTCTATAGTGAAAGGTACTTCTTAGGCAAGCATGCTCTATCTTTGATTACATAGTCACTTTCTATAGACGGGACCTTGGTCCAATGCTTGCCTATTTCAGTACAAAAAAAGGCCAACGATGGGGCGGGAATCGCGTAGTCTACGAATAAGCGACAGGCGATCAGCTTTAGAGTTGCGACATTTTTTTTTAATTCTTGATAGATTGGCCTTTGACCACTAGCTCACCTTAATGATGATGTGGTCGAAGATTTTGCTCAGGCTAACCTAGAATGACTGGCTCTCCAGGACAGCTGCCGGAAAACACCTTAGGTGCTTGGCGACAGATTTACTACTTGAGGGTGGTAGCTAGCCAGACAGGCATTCGCAAAATGCCCTACCACCATGCTGTAACGACTGCCATCATAAGACAATAACCGGGACCGACGGCTGAACCTGCCCTCCGAAGCACCGAGCGCTCAGTAGTAATGTCACTAGCCGTCACGAATCCAAGTCATGAACGCGCGGACATTGCTTAACTTTGCTGATCGGTTAAGAACAGCTAAGCAAACTTCGGTACGAGCGCTGCAAAATGCAAGGTTTGACATACTAACCTATTATCTAGCGCGGACTAACGGAACGCAGTACAGCAAAGAACACACATAATGTATGGATAAAAAAATGCAGTATTAAACACTTAACCCAAGGTAAATACTGAGGCCGGGACTAAACTCTCCAACAGAACTTTTTCTTTTCTTCCAAAGTAAAATCAAAGGAAACAAACAAGATCGTGTCGGTTTTCCGCGCCATTTCGTAGCTTAAACAAGAAACGGCCATGTTCTTTGTAAAAGTTGTGTAAAGTCGACCAAAGGCGACTCCGCTGAGGGATTACAAAGCTGCGGGCGGTATCTAAGCTAAATACGGCTTTGCGTGTATTCTGCGTAAAATATGAATAATGAACATCTGTGTTTCATGCGTAAGTAATTTAACGAGATGTTCGTTCATTATGTTTATTCTCTTTTCACGCAGAAGGTTGCTGCACTGAGCTTCTATAAAAATATAATCTATGTGCTTTAGAATTTTATTTGTAGACAGATTTCAATCATGTACATTTAAATACCCCGTGAGGTGCCGGGTTAGAATGTCTGCGACCATAGCGGTTGAATTCTCTTTGGCTGCTACCTACATAGTAGTACATAAAACCAGTCACGGTCTAATCATTGTCAAAAACCCAATTTCATTTAAAGAAAATAGGGGATTGCAGAATTTTTGAAACCATGATGACTCAAAGGCAATGGCTATGGTTTGCCGCACAGCAGGTCCTTGGTTCGAATCTCGCCGCGAGCTTAAAGCTGCACCTCCTGGTGGTGGAGCAGTTTGCGAATGCCACCTGGCTAGCTACTACCCTCAAGTAGAAAAGATCGCTAAAGAGATCCAGTAATTTTGTGTTAAGCTTGTTGATACCTTCGAACACATCATCACTTACCATCAGTTCAGATTGTGATCAAGAGTTAACTTATCAACAATTAAAAAAATATTGTGTTTCGCACAGCTATGCAACGTTCCTCTAATTATCTAATAGCAATGACGTCTCGTTTTTGTTGTGAAATGGCTTTACTATTTTATTCCTTAATAATTCAATTATCTATTAATAATTTAAGTTATCGGAACGTACAGCTTAAATATTAAGCTTTTACATAATTTCCAAGATGCTTAGGTATTATGCATAAAATTTCTCGGGCTTCTTCATATATGTTATAAATGAAAAGTTATTAGTCACATAGATTGTCTACTTTTAATCAGTTTTATCCTGCAGCTGCTTAGAAGGCCTGAGAATGACTTAAGATACCTTTCTACCCTAAACTTACCTAATCAATTAGATACCTCCTTACCCTATACTATAGACTCAAGACACAACTAATCAAAAGGCAAAAGACTACATAGCCTATAGCGATTATTGTTCCTGAGCGGGATATAACAAAATCCTAGAGAATGAGTTCGGGGCGCGAAAAAGTAATAAGTATTTGGTACTGCTAAAAAAATATATTACATGTATGTATCTTATACCTATGTCTCTAACTACAAAAAAAAATATTAGACTCAGGTCGTAAAGTGCTATAAAATAGACTATATTTTTTTTTATGTTATTGTAACTGAACAAGCTTGAGGCCCACCTGATGTTAAGCGGACTAACCTCTGCCTATAACATATGCATTTCATATGCGCCCGTCACCTTGAGACATAGTTGTTAAGTCTCATGTGCCTGTAATTTCACTGACTCTCAAGGACTGCTGCTGGAACACAGCGTTGGGTGCTTGGCGACAGATTTCTATTTGAGGGTGGTAGCTAGGTAGCTAGGTGGTAGGACTGGCGGGCAATCGCAAAATGCCCTTCCACCATGCAAATCTGAAGTGTTTCATGCAAAAATATCGTTTGTAATGATAACAAAAGTGTTTTTTGCAATCCTTCTTATATGGGCATACTTCACATCTCTTGATCGGTTTGGGCATCTTATTAGGGGGTCCCCAGATAGTCCATCCGTATGAACTTGAATTCTTTTACAAAGTTCCTTCGGTAAATAAATGTTTTATTTCGGTAAATAAATGCATGAAATGTTTAGTGTGACTTTATAATATTATTGAAGCAGTGAGAGCCGAGAGGTAATAGAATGCCGTGCCGCAGGTCCAGGGTTCGATCCCCACCGCCAGCTTGAGCTTCACCGCATGGTGGCAGAGATTTAGTACTAAAGACTTTGCAGAAGTGGGAATAAACAAAGTTATTCCACGTTTTCTACGGTTATTGCTATATATATGAGGACTCAAAAATATGTAACTTAATAGTTGATTATGATATAAGTGCGGTAAGTAAAAAATTACAGCCGAGGCGATATTGCTAACGCGAGCCGTAGGCGAGGGCTACAAGAAAGCCCAGATACAAGCTGTAATTATCAAAGCGCACGTATGTCATACGACGTTTTATAACATATTTGCGAGGAAATGTGTTATAAATTAATATTTTTGTTTTTGTTACAGATTTGGTTGTAATTTATGGTCAAACTTAATGAAATTAAAGAATCAAATGTTCATTTTATTATATTTTATCCCCCAAAGCTAATTTTATTCATTAAATGTTACCCACATTTCTCACATAAAAACTCTTTGCTAAGATTTTAAAAAGTACCGTTCGTTTTAGACGGAGCATATTGGATAAACCGTGCGTTTTACTTTACAATAACGCACAAGTACATAATGAGATGAAAACAATATTGAAATTGGTGAAATAAGTGACCATTTACAAGCATATGTGTTATAAAAGAAAAAACAATGCTATAGTAGGAACATATTTAAAAAATAAAAAGTTAATTTAGTTGAAAATCCTAGTAGAAATTTCATTTAATATTAGCGGTTGTTGGTCGCTCGCTGTAACAGGCGACTGGGCAGCGACAAACAAACCACATTCAGTTTCCAAGCGCGCTCTTAATAAATAAACCCTTGTGCTAGAAATGGTAAACTTTGGAGCACTCCCCGCACGGAATTATGAAATATGTTGGGAAATTCAGTCCGATGGTGAAACTAAAACCTTTATTCGAAAAGGTTTTTGGTGTAATTTAGACCAAATTAAGTGAAACAAATAGCTAAAGATTACTGCAGATTCTTTTGAATATTATGCTTTCATTGCGACGGTAGTTTCAGTTTACCGTAAAACCAAAATGTTATTATTACATATCAATTAACCTGTGAGAGTCACGAGAAGTCTTCACAGTTGCAAGCTGCTGTTCGGACTGGGTCTACTACGCATTCTCGAATAATATATCGATAGTTCAACACTGATGGGCGAACACTTTTGGGCTACAGTGCGACAGTTTATAAACGACGACAGTGCAATGGATCACGGAATCCAAAATACATTTGTGCTAAACTTATTTGCGCTAAGGTTCATTAGACTAAACTTAATTGCTTCTTCACATTAATTAAAGTTACTCCTGCCTGTCACTGATTGCTGTTTCTTTTTATTGAATTGTGAGTGATAGTTTATTAGAAAATAATAGCAGGCCCGAAATGTGAACTGGATCTCTAGGTAGAGCACCGACAGCTCTACCTTGTGATCATCTTTAGATGCTTGGCTAGTTAGGTTAGTATGATAGCCTTCTCCGTCAAAAAATGTGTCAAGCCGAGTTTGGTGCCTAAAAATTATTCCCGTGGTCAGTTTTAAGGATAATTCTAATCTTTTTTATTCGGCCATAGTTTTAGTACGAGTCAAAATATTTACGCCCGCTTATCACTGATAGATTTTTTTTATGCTTGATAGGTTAGCCTTTGACCACTATCTCTGATGGGAAGTGGTCGAAGATATTGTTCTGGCTAACCTAGCATTACTAGCTCTCAAGGACAGCTGCCAGGACACACCGTTAAGTGCTTGGTGACAGACTATCTCTTAGAGGGTGGTAGCTAGCCAGGCGGGCATTTGCAAAATGCCCTACCATCATGCTATAACGATTGCCATCCTTATACAACAACCAGGACAGACGGCTTAACGTGCCCTCCGAAGCATGGACGCGCTCAGTAGTAACGCCACTAGCGGTCACCCATCCAAGTCATGACCGCGGTGGACGTTGGTTAACTTAGCTGATCGGTTAAGGATGGCTAAGCAAACTACGCTATGAGCACTTCAATACATATTACTTTCAAATAAACATAAAAATCTACAAACGCATACACTCAGTCTGAAATTCCCCTAAAGAACCCGTTGCTCTATTAAGACCTTATGTAAAATTCATATGTTGCAATAAAGTATTAGGCTAAGCTAATCTCGTTAAGAGCGCTTCAAAATATTTATATGTATGAAATAATGTACTAATAAATTGTTGTTTAAACAAAACCAAAAGCCCTAGCTGTGAAGTGTAAAGTGGTCGCCTCAGTTCGTTAGTTGTTCATTACGATTTCGCACTCCGCGGTAATGTTCATTTGCTACCGTCGTCGCTACGCTGCACTAGTTTCGCAATTGTTTCATTTTATACAAACCGCACGACTGCAATCCAGATTAAAAAATGGTTAAACAAGAACTAAGATAAAATGGCTGCAATGTCATAGTAAAATCTTTTTTACAATGACATTACAACTATTTTATCTTAGTTCTTGTTTAACTATTTTGTGTCTACTTATTAGAGGGTATTTCTGAGAAATTGCTGGATACTTTAGTTTTAAATCTCAAAATTAACACAAACAATGAGACCTACTTAGTTTAAAACTAAAGGTGAATTTATACCATGTATTGTTCAGGTAAACATAAAGAGTTATGCACAACTTTTGAAAGTTTGAAGCGATCATAGCGGAGCTTGCCTAGTTAAGAGTAGAGTCCAGGGAGCGCTGTCCATGCAAACGTAGTTTCGTCATATGTTAAATACCAAGCGTTTAAACTATGAAATTTGTACGCATATTGATGAGTCTAATATTTGTGCTTCTGGTTTGCCAGATTTTCGATTTATTATATCACTAAATGTCAAAATAACAAATCACACACAAAACGATTTTTCGAATTATTTTTGAAACCAAAAGCATAGATATTAGGCTTAAGGATATGCATGAAAAGTTTCATCGAGTTTAAAGACTTAGTATATACAATATGACAAAACTACGATTGTATGGAAAGCGCTGCGTGAACTCTACTCTTCAAAATCCGCTGCAATCATTTTATGTGTTAATGCCAAACTTTAACTATCTGTATTCCAAGTTTCACACAAATCGGCTAGGAAACACATTTGTGTTTCCTTATTTCTTGAAGAAATTTATTATTTTGAGAGAACAATTATTTAGGAAAAGCTTAGTCATTCAAATGGTACTAGCATAATATAAAATAATGTCGATACCCGTTGTCTGTCCCTATGAGTGCTTAGATCTTTAAAAGTGCGCAACGGATTTTGATGTGGTTTTGATAGATAGAGTGATTTAAGAGGAGTGTTTATATGTATTTAATACATGCATAGTAGATAAACACTGTTAATTTTAGAGGTTTCTAATGTGATGTCGTAAATAAACACATTTTTATGAGCTATACACAAAAATAATATACTACAGTATTGTACAGCTTAAAAACGTCAATAAAAAAGTCGGCGATCGTATACGGCTATCTCTTAGGGATAACCCACAATAACATTTTTTTTTCATAACGGAACACTAGCGGTATTTCCAACATCCATCCAATTATAAACGATTAGACCGGCACCTACACAAACTTCTGCAGCTCATACGCTGATTAAAACAATACTCAAAGTTTGACTAGTTCACCTAAGCTCATTAACCACAGAGTTTAACCGAACCTCGCATTACCTCGCACCTCTTACTTAATGACATACTAATTCGTATAAATATCACTTTGTTTAGTTTAATTAGCCAAAGTTCGCTCGTTCCAACAACGAGAACCTTTGCAATGAATGTATTTTACCGAAATGGGTCTCTAGAGGCGACTCGCGGAACACCTTGGTGGCCGACCTGTGGTGATCACGGTGCACGTTACCTTATTCTGGAATGGATGAAAGGGTGTAGCATTGTTCGTCTATGTAGCAATGATTGAGGCCACTTTTCTTTTAGTCAGTTTTCTTTCGACAAAATAATTTAGGATTTTTAAAGGGCTGTATCTTTGGAATCGTAATTGGTAGCTTTATTGCTATTTTATTTCGTATATTACTGTACTGTACTGTAACAGCCGACTCGTCCGCTGCTGAACACAGCCTCCCTTATTAAGGGGGTATTTGCCATAATCCCCACGCTTGGCAGGCGGCTTGGGGATCGCAGTGTAAGATTGCAGTTATTTAGAAGGTGCTGCTGCCCACCTTCCAGTATTTTTTTCCATTAGTCGCCTCTTACAACACCCACGGGATGATATGGGGAGGTGCAATTCTAACCCGGCACCCCACGGGGGTCGTATATTATTGTCTAATAAATAGTAAGAAAATTAAAAATTATATATTAAACATATTTCTTTTATATGTACTGAAAAAGAAATATGTTTAGTATTTTTTTAGCCGCTCTAGTTTCTGAAAAAGCTGATATCTTTTCTAATTCTTGTTCTCGTGAGCACGGCGTGGCGTGTTGGCGTACTTGTAGTGGAACTTTCGAATAAACCCACTTCCTACATGTATTGTCGTGTGCCAATATCTTCCAATGATAAAATCACAATAGTTAATGTTGAAGTTGGGGTTATGAAGCGCTCGTAGCGAAGTTTCCTTAGCTGTTCTTAACCGATCAGCAAAGTTAAGCAACGTCCGCCGCGGTCATGAGTTGGATGGGTGACCGCTAGCTGACATTACTACTGAGCGTGCACGTCCATTGGAGGGCACGTTTAGCCGTCGGTCCCAGTTGTCGTCTTAGGATGACAGTCGTTATAGCATGGTGGTAGAGCCCGCCTGGCTAGCTACCACCCTTAAGTGTAAAATCTGTCGCCAAGCACCTAACGGTGTGTTCCGGCAGCTGTCTATGAGAGCCAGTAATTCTAGGTTAGCCTAAATAACATCTTCGACCACATCATCAACTACCATCAGGTGAGATAGTGGTCAAAAGTTAAACAATCAAGCAAAAAAAAAATTAAAAAAAATTGCAGTGCTACAATCTAATTAACTTTCTATTATCACTATAGCACTAGCCCACTGGTCGAACCATAGACCTAGGATTTTTTCGCTACGTCCTAAGCCTATGGGTCGAACTTAGGTGTGTCTTTTGTTTACTGTATTAACTTCACAAATTGTCCACTGCTGTCAAACACTTTGTTGTTTTTTTTTTTTGCTAAAGTCGTCCCCTATGGCGGTTGTTCCAATAAAATTAGGTCAAGAATTTTGCATCCGTCCAGACAGTCTCAATGGCTACGGGTTACGGGGACCGGTTACGGGTTACAGCACCGAGATTCGAATCCCACCTTGCTCTAAAAATATTTCAATGTAATATTTGTTTAGCAGATTAAAGTACTTGAAATCATATTAAGAAACTTTTTAATTTTTAATATCCCACCACCGCGCACCGATGTGAGTTTCCAGCTTAGGGCGAACGAGACGTCTTTGGCGGATAATACCAAATTGAAACTTAATTTCTTCATTTTGGCAGGGTAACTTTTTGTAAGTAATCATGTAAAACGTGAAATTATGAGAATATTTTTTATATCAAAATAAATTGAAAAAATGCTAATAACCTCTTAGGATTGACTTTTGGTAGTCCTAGTGGCCCTCGTGCTTATATTCCCTCAAAAACACATAAAAAATCCCATTTTCTTTTTATTAAAAAAAATAACTTATCAGATCAATTATTGTTAGGACTAGCAAAAGCCAACCCTAAGAGGTTGTTAGCATTTTTCCAGTAACCCTGTATATGAAAATGTTTACTTTACGGGTAGACACAATTTTCTCTATTATAGTTAGCTAATGAACCTTAATCTTAAATATAAAGGTGCATACGTGTTATAAAACATTTTAAAATATTATAAACATTACTTCATGCCTTGAATTCCATGATCGTGTACAATCACAGATCGATCTATGTCTATGTGAACAAGCTACTAAGAACAAACTTAAAATTTACCTCGTTCCGCCATGAGCTACCCGCTTTACTGGCGTACTAAGTAGTTCGGAATGTAGTACAAGAACGTATACTTAAATTCCGAACTTGACGTTTTTACGCGGCACTTGAGTAACGACTTGATGGATATACTCTGATAAAGAATATAATGAAACAAATCGAATATTTTTTTTTTACCTAAAAATGGAACCTACTTCGTCACTCAAAAGTATGAAATAACTAGTTGAAGTCTGTACCATGATAGTTTTAAAATAACTATTATCACAATATTGTACCCACTTCGACAAATTATATCACATTTTTGACAGTTTAAATCGGTTCCATTTTTAAGAAGAAAAAAAAATTCACCCTTTTTAGTGAATCTTGCTACTTACGGGACCGATTGTCGTTCACTGTCAATGACTATATCATCAAGATAGGAAAACACGTTTCAGTTATTGGAGTGTAACTCATAAAACGCTTAACTCGTTTGAGTCGTTTTTAAGCAATACTTAATTAACTGCAAAATGTATTTGCATACCGGGATGACTTAATGGTAATTGCAACTTTCGTCAATAGTGATCAGGTGAATGATGTTGTGAGCATAAGTATGAGTAGCACTTACTGAGATTCTTTCGCCTGTTACTCTTAGTGCAAACCGTTAGTAGAACTTGTAATGAGATTTATTTAAAGCAAAAATTGATGAATTTTAAATGGGACTAGACGGGAAGCATTGATTTTCAAATAAAAAATAGATTCTGGTGAAATTCTATCGCTATATATATTCGCTACGAAGCGCTCGTAGCGAAGTTTACTTAGCTGTTCTCAAACGATCAGAAAAGTTAAGCAACGTCGCGCGCGGTCAAGAGTTGGATGGGTGACCGCTAGTGACATTACTACTGAGCGTTTCCGTGCTTCGGAGGGCACATTAAGCCGTCGGTCTCGGTTGTTGTCTTAGGATGGCAGTCGTTATAGCATGGTGGTAGGGCATTTTGCGAATGCCCGCCTGGCTAGCTACCACCCTCAAGTGGAAAATCTGTCGCCAAGCACCTAACGGTGTGTTCCGGCAGCTGTCCTTGAGAGCCAGTACTTCTAGGTTAGCCTGAACAACATCTTCGACCACACCATCACTTACCATCAGGTGAGATAGTGGTCAAAGGCTAACCTATAAGGCATAAAAAAAAAAAAAAAAAAAAAAACATCGTTTTTTTTTTACTTTAATCAATTCTCACTAAAAACGTGATAAAGTAGTACGTCAACTATTATGTATGATGCATATTAGAACTCCACATATCATATATATTTTGGGTTTTAACAACCACCATTTTTGATTATTAACTTATCAATCTTCTTAAAATCTCTGCTCTATCAGTGCTGATGGCTTAATACTAGGTACCTAACTAATTTGTTCGAGATGTTCAAAGAAACTGCTCGTTGTATCTGGCGTTTGTTTTCAATTAAATAATGAACTTTAAAACGCGATTCAGCTTTTAAATTAGACTTAACTTTATCTTTCGTTTAACTTGCACAATTTCATATTATATACACATTTCGAGTAAGTGAAGGCTTTACAATTATTTTTTTTGGCGTGATAATTCAATTTATTTATATTATTTCTGTTGATTCAAGTTATTTGATAAATTTGTGTTTTTTATGTTATTGTGACGGAACTAGCACGAGGCCCACCTTATGTTAAGCGGTGGATCTGCGCATAACAGATGCTTTTTCGTCACAAGTGACGAATTTCACAGTGCCCGTCACCATGAGACATACCTACAGTTGTTGGGTCTCATGTGCCTGTAATTTAACTGGCTCTCAAGGACTGCTATCGGAATACACTATTAGGTACTTGGCGACAGATTTTCTACTTGAGGATGGTAACTAACCAGGCGAGCATTCGCAAAATGCCCTTCCATCATACGGTGAAGGTCAAGCCGGCGGTGGGGATCGAACCATGAACCTGCGACACCGCAGTCCATAGCTATAACTACTCGGCAATCATTGTTATATCTGTTAAGAATTAAAAACATACTTAACTGTACAACAAGGTGCAGTAATTGAATCATTTTATTGTTGTTATTTTATGCCCTGAAGAATATTTTATGTGTACTTTGGCTGAGACCGAGCGAGCTCAATACTCTGTAGTTTATTGCAACATATGAATTTCACATTAGGTCTGGGCAACGGGTTCTTCAGAGGAATTTCGGACTGAGTCTCTGCGTTTGTAGATTCTTATGTTTTTGGAAGATAATATAGATGTACGAGTATATTCGTGAAAGACTGAAATGTAATTTATAAATAAATAAATTTGCTGTGAAAAATTATAGTCATGTGCGGAATTCGAACCCGCGTCATCCACCTCTATAGCCATAGTATGCTGTAACGTAAGTTGAGCTATAGGTGTCGTTTCATCCTCATACGATAGTTAAATAAAGAATGAGAGCAAAAATAGAGTTATGAGACATTGTCATGTTAACTCAGTCGGTCAGAGCATAACCCGGCTATAAGGGTGGATGACGCGGGTTCGAATACCGCACATGACTAAATTTTTATTCTCGTAAATTTGTAATTTTGGTAAACCGCGGAGCATGCGTTATTGCAAAAATAAAAATATCAAAATTAAAACAGCATCCCCGTTTCACTAAAGTGTCTCCCATTGATAATATTTAAGTGTTAATCTTATTATCTACTTAGAGTTTTATTTTAGATTCTTCAATAGTAATATCCATATTTTTTTAAATAAAAGGCCTTCGTTTTATCCTTTATATGCGTAATCCTAAAAACATACATATTCAATGTTTTCCCACAGACTAAACTCATGCTAACTTCAAACTTCGTATTTATTAGCATTAATGAAAATGTAAAGCCCGTAGTATCCGCGATCATTACGAAGTTCTCTATGCACTCTATGCGGTTCGTCTTCATTTACTTACGATAATAAATCCCGACTTAATCGAAACTCAATATTCCCGTACAAATAACCATTTGTCATTTCACATACGATGCACAGCACAAAGAACAAAGAAAATATCTATAGGACTTTTCCACGAATTATTAAGACATGCAGTTTTATTCAATTATCAGAAAAAGATCATTATGTACCTATAGCTTTTTAATAGATTTAATCGAGTAGCAACAGAATCTTTTTTGGCGAAAGGTTAAAATTCCTCATACGCAAAAAGCACAAATAACTTTTTCAACGTACTCGCTCGTAACTGGCCTTAAAATGCACCGATTTTAGTGTCATAAAATAGTCTATTACGCACTCGTGCTTTTTTTTTACTTCACCGCACTAGTGAAAAACAATTCCACACTTCTCACCAAGGAGATTGTAGTTTGTTTAGTTTTTTTTCATATAAAACAAACCAAAGAGTTTTTACCTACTGAAGTAGAACTTTAGAAGATTTAATTAAAAACCTTCTTATTCAGATTATTATTGCTATCAAAAAGATCAAGAAAATATTTTCGTGTCGAAATTTTCGTATTCGTTCCTCGCAAGTGTGTTGACAAACGTCGTATGAATCTCGTGCGCGTTGTTTATTACAATCTCTACTTCATTTAGGCCTTCGATCTTCGATCTCAGGATCAGGATCTCTAAAACCCGTCTCATTATTTCTCGTATTTCCTCTGTAATAAAGAAAACTTTTAACTCCCCATTTTGTACGTGGCTAAAATGCTAACCGCGAAAAGCCAAAAAAAAAGAAACCACATTCTTTAAGTCTATGGCCGATCGCCATGCGCGCGCAAATCAATAGAAAAATTATTATGTTCTCCCGCCATTGCGAAAAACAAATCTCAACTCTATTTCAATGTTGAAATTATAGTTATTTTTAATTTAATTAAGATGCCTACATGTACTAGTTATGAAGAAAATGTTTTTTTAGTATTATTTTCTTCACAAGTGTGTTGAAAAACGTCGTATGATACACGTGTGTATTGATGAAATCGCCCTCACTAAAGGCTCGGGACTCAATGGCGCCTCAGCGGTAATCACCAACATTACATATTAATACCATAATGTACTTTTATCAGTGATTTGTTCTTTATAAATGCGAATCTAATGTTGTTTTAGTTATTTATACGTAACATAGCAGCTCAAAAAATTATTCCAAGATTTTTCGATACGTGCATATTAGCGACTATTTACACATATATGTAATTTTCATGTAAGATAACAAAAATATAGCACTTCGGTTATTATTATGGTTTCTTAATACAATGGCTGTGATATGAAAAACTCGGTGCGGTATACTTAATTCACCTGGGGTAATTCACCCAGGAGCACTAAGTACACTTTTGGTAGACTTTATTCACCCTGGTTATTTCGGGTGCATTAAGTACACTATTTAGTAGATTTAAATCACTCAGGTGATACCTAGGTGAATTAAGTGCACTACATGGTATAAAGTGATAATATCCAAAAGAAGCAAAGCATGTAATCAAAACAGGTTTATGATATTTTGGCGATTATTGTATACTAAACACATCTTTATTATGACTGTAAAGAGTTTTTTTTTAAGATTATTGTATACTAAACACATCTTTATTATGACTGTAAAGAGTTTCATTGTTTCTTTTTTAATTTTTTTATTTACAGGAAGACCTACAGCTTTCTTTTACAGTATAGTATCTTAAAAATAAGCACCATTGAAAGCTTCTATGTAGTACTGTACTGTACTGTATCAGCGGGATCGTCCACTGCTGAACACAGCCTCCCCTATTAAGAGGGTATTTGCCTTAATCCCCACGCTTGGCAGGCGGCTTGGGGATCGCAGTGTAAGTTGCTAGTTCTTTGGAAGGCGCTGCTGCCCACCTTCCAGTATTTTTCCCTACGACACCCACGGGATGATATGTGAAGGTGCAATTCTAACCCGGCACCCCACGGGGAATTCTATGTAGTAGTTTATATAAATATAACGTGCGCATTCTTATTCGATGTAAATTAAATATAATACGGACAAAAGAAACAATAAGAACTAACCTTCTTTTCAAATTTCAAAAACTTCATACAAATACCAGCTAGAAAAATATAAATTAAGTACAATTATTATTACTGATCCAGTTGTTGATCAAAGAATTGCCTGCTCAGGAGCTGCTTTACTGAATTAACGCTTGTGCAAAATAAATCTAAAGACTAATTCTCCTTATATAACACTCTTTTAGTGACATGAAACTGCTTATGTCACATGTTTATTTTCAAAGACGACGCGCACTAAACTTTTGGGGATGCAACTTCTGAAGCTGCTATCTTATTCTCTCTTTGACCCACAGCTGTTTACTTTTAAATTTGTTCTTACATTTGTCAGGAAGACATCTCGTAGGGCATTAAAAATGTAGATTTGCCCGTAGACCTTCCTCTACTTGAATGTTAAATAGTCTTGTGAATGTTTCGCGGCGGACCAGATCCGCTATAAAGAGTTCCCTTTAGTGCCTCACATCAGAAAGGGATTTGCTAAAAAGCCTCAACAATGTCCAGTCTTAACTTATCTTCAACTGTATGGCATAGACCATAAGGCTTATTTTATTTTAAAAAGCGTCCTTCGTGATTTTCACTCTGAAGTCAAACCATGCGTAAGCATATTTTTATGTATATTTCAGGGATGGATAATGGATGCAGTGAATTTAAATATAGCTTGGGAAAAATACAAGTTTTACTTAAAAGTAAGTTACAGCTAAAAATTACAATTGACTCATCAATTCTGTATAGGGGATATACAGAATTTTTGACGCAGTGATGCCTCAGTGGCATTGTCTATGGACTGCCGTGCCGCTGGTCCAGGGTTCGAATCCCGCCGTGGGCTTGAGCTTCACCGCATGGTGGAAGGGCATTTTGCGAACCACGCTCAAGTAGAAAATCTGTCGCCAAGCTCCTAACGGTGTGTTTCGGCAGCAGTTCTTGAGAGCCAGTGAAATTACAGGCACATAAGACTTAAGAACTATGTCTCAAGGTGACGGGCGCAGTGCAATTCGTGACTTGACCAAATGTATCTGTTATAGGCAGAGGTTAGTCCGCTTAACATTAGGTGAGCCTCGTGCTTGATCCGTCACAATTAATATAAAAAAAATAAAAAGAAGTCAATTGTGATTTTGGATGAGGATGGTGAAAGGAGGTGATTAAACCCCACGGCTTACCAGACATGTTTTTTTCCCACGTAATTCCCACGGAAGTAAGCCTTCTGTTACGCACAGTTCTACACTCCGGACTTCAAATATTATTTCTCAGAAAAACCCTATAACTGACACATGGATTGAACTCAAAATTTTGTACTTGATTTTAACTGAATAATACTATTACAAAATTACGAGAGGAAAAATAACAGTCATGTGCGAGATTCGAACCCGTGCCATCCACCAAGGGGTAGAGATAGGGAGATATAGAGCCGGGGTTTGCTCTAACCGCGGAGCCAACATGACATGACGTATGACTCTAATTTGTCATTTCGTTCTTAACCATCGTATGGGGACGGAGCGCAAACTATAATTCATTTTGCGTTGTATTAAAAAAGAATACTGATATTTGCAATTACTTTAAACTTGTTAACTTGTTGTTTGAATAATATTATATTTTATGCTCGAAAGCTGCATATAGTACTGCTATATATTTACCTATCAATAGATAAGATAGAATGTAGGCATACAGAAAAATGTAAGTACTTACCACAGAAAGAAGTGCGAGTTGGACTCGCGCACCAAAGATTACATACCAACACAGAAATGTACTAAAAAATATTTTTTATACAGTTTGAGATATACCTAGCCTAGACACTGACTCTAGACTTGGCTAAGTTTTAATCATTTATTTGTTATTATACGTAAAATTGTCTACCGTAATCACCAGGTTTAATGCTTATTACCGTTTTTACGATAGAGCAATAAATAACGTAAAAACATGTTTCTTGTATGAGTATCCCATTTTATTTTTACCCTTTCGTTATTTTTATTACTTGATAGGCAATCCGCAATTTTATACACACCCGATTTATTATAACTGTAATTTCTCTCCATTCAAAGGTTTCCTGGAAGAAATCGCTGTTAGTGATCAGACCATCCATTATAACACTTGATTATTAGCCTTCGTATTTTATTGTACTGTAATTTAGTTGTGTGTACAGTAAATTATTATCATATAATCCGCCTTACTGAAATTTTCACAAAATATGGTGTTAAATTTTGTGAAAGTTTTAACCCTTTAAAGTTCAGACGAACTGACAGCGGAGGCCTAATAATTAGGATCTTATTAATAGGCCTCCGCTGACAGTTCGTGGAGTACGGAACCGTAAAAATAAATAGCTAAGGCTCGTATTAATAAATGCATTTTAAAGTTGAGTAGACCGATATTAAGAAGCAGTTTTGACGTTTTATGTATCTGGCAAACCAGCATCTTAAAATTGATCTCTAATTTGAAATGCATTTATTATTATTATTACCAATTTAACAAAAAAAGTGACGACAACCTCTATGATATGAAGACAATTTGTACGGTTACAAAATCGACAATAAATCCTGTTTTTTTTCAATTTCATTGCCTTCTTACTAGACTGCCCTAAAAGAGTGTCACCTTTATAGAGTTCATCTATTTATATAAGTCGGTCTCATTAAAATGCCTAAAAAGATATGAATGTACGACTATCTTTAGAATCCTAATACATCTTCCCACGTGATATTGGATATTCCTAAGGCACGTAATTTTATTATATTTAATTTTAGTTATATCATGCGTCTCTTTTAAATCACGTCCTAATAATAATCTTACTTCTTCCATTGATTCTACCCTTCGCCAAAAATCATTAACAAAAACAAATATTCATAAAAAATACTTACGTTTATGTGTATGTGTAATTTGGGTTTTTGATACCTACATAATGAGATGAATTTCTTAGCATTCCATGGATTCACCGCAAGGGTGCCGGGTCCATAGCGTTGCAGAGGAAGAGGCCAGAGGGGCCTGGGACTTGCAACCCAGGAGTAGGATTAAGGGGCCCCTTTATGATATATCAATGCTCTCCTTCCCCACTCGAGCCTTTTTTTTTATGTTATTGTGACGTAACAAGCTCGAGGCCCACCTGATGTTAAGTGGACTAACCTCTGCCTATAACAGTTGCAATTCATGACAACTCACGAATTGCACTGCGCCCGTCACATTCAGACATAGTTGTTAAGTACCATTGTGCTTGTAATTTCACTGGCTCTCAATGACTACTGCCGGAACACACCTTTCGATGCTTGGCGACAGACTTGAGGGTGGTCGCTAGCCAGGCGGACATTCGCAAAATGCCCTTCCACCATGCGGTGAAGCTCAAGCTCTGGGTGGGATTCGAACCATGGACCTGCCTAGCGACCACCCTCAAGTAGAAAATCTGTCGCCAAGCACCTAACGGTGTGTTCCGGCAGCATTCCTTGAGAGCCAGAAAAATTACAGGCTAATGAGACCTAACAACTGGACGTCTCAGTGTGACGGGCACAGTGCAATTCGTCGTTGACGAAATGCGTCTGTTATAGGCAGAGGTTAGTCCACTTAACATTAAGTGGGCCTCGGGCTTGTTCCGTCACAATAACATAAAAAAAAAAAAAAAACTGCTGCGCGGCAGTCCATTGCCAATGCCACTGAGCCATTACTGCTTCAAAACCTCCCCTACCTAACCAAATTTGATAAGAATCTACTAATGCCGCCGATACACGTTCTAGGATGAAAGTTACGGTTGTTCTTGGTAGGCCAAGGTCTTTAAGTAGGTTATATAGGGATTTCGCTGGTATACTCCTTGCTCCAACTTCTACAGCATATAAACTAACCACATAACCATTTTTGGTTAATTCATTTGTTAGGTCATAATATTTGTTTGTTTTTATTGTGTGGTCTTTAGGTATGTTTGTTTCCCACGGCACAGTAAGTTCTATAAGTACTATGCGTTTTAGATTTTTTGAGTATAAAAATATGTCTGGTCTGGATGACGAAATACCAACATCCTCAGGAATTTTGTAATGTTTTTCATACGTGTCCATCAAAAGAGTCCAATCGGGAGCTGCGCCTAAGATGGAGTAAGGCATGGATTTAGATTTTATAGATGACCCTTGAATAAACTTGAAACCCATACATGAATATTAAAATATATTGTAAATATTTATTTTCGTCGTCGAATAATCGTGTTAATTGATCAGGGTTACAATCACAAACAAATTAGAATCCGCAGAATGTTCCAGACAATAGTGGAAAATTCCAGACACTCGCTCTAATTTCACAGAATGTCGAGTTATATGCATGAAGCGATGCAATGCATGTGGCGCGGTCAAGCTCGGCGTGGCGTCAGAATTGGCAGGCGACCCTTGTGAGGTACTGATAGATAGGTATGCTCACGCGGTCGCTAAGGGCTGTTATTAGATAGGTGAAGTATCTAGTTAAGATACTTGACATATAACTGCCACTGCCGACATACTAGCTATCGCTCGCACTCATACACAGAAGTTTATCTTGATTGTCATTTGGAGTTATAATACAATACAAATTACGAGCGTTTTTTTTAAGCATATATAAAATACAAGTAGCAAAATGGCGTCAAGGACTAGAAAGTGACAGTGAAGTTTATTGAGAGGATGAAACTTAATATAATTTTATTTGAGAGGGATGGGAGCCCAATGAAGGATTTTGTGACTATCCATTAAACATTGATATTGAGACGTATAAAGCATAAGACGCATATAAAGTAAAGACAGCATACTAACTGAAAATATAACCTGCTCGTACTTTCGTTGTAATTTTATCACAATTACAAATTCCAATGTTAGAAAAATCATTAAATGATGTTTCTAACATTGTAATTGTTTATTAACGCCTGCTAAGCGTTACAAAATTACAACGAAAGTACGAGCAGGATTCGAACCCACGACCATCCGTCTCTATGACCGGAACATGCTCTTCAAACTGAGCTATCGTCGTGAGTGAGTCATAGCTCAAATGTAACCCTTCAACGAACGATATCTATGGTCAAACTGAATTGAACCAAAAACAAGACTTTTTTTTTAAATAACTAAACTTCTTAACGATAATATAAATTCTAACATTGCATTAAGGCAAAGCGAATTACCTTAATTTTAAAAAGACATTTTTTAACTACCGGATTCAAACTCGCGGCCATCCGTCCCTATAGCCGGGACATGCTTTTCAAATTCAAATTAATTCTGATATTGTTATTGTTAACAATGTTTCGTTCGCCATGTTCCAACCTCTTTGAGGTATGCAACATTACTTTATAAAAACACATGCACCTATTTAATTAAGCAACTAATACAAATTATCAGCCATGCATAGACTATTGGCAAATTTTGATTAATGATTAATTCCACAAGTCGGACAATATTTGTGTGATTTTTTCAACTGAGCTATCGCAGTCATGGCTCAAATTTGTACTCTTTCTGTCAAACTTGTGTTGTAATACTGATGTTTTTCAATCATCTTCAGGTTGCAACAAAAACAACATGCTGCTGTCGGTATGCTTGCAAATCAAACTGTGATGGACCACCAAACCTGATAACTTGATAAGTGATATTTCCCGACTGCGACAGCACCAGAGAGAACACTTGGACAACGCTTGTGTTACCTTGAGTACTTACTCAAAATAATACATATACCATTGACATGTAAACATTGGATATGAAAAAAATGAGTATGAGTACTTGTGCTAAAGCAGAAGCAAAGTAATAGCTCCATATATAGTTTAATACTCAACTACAGTTGCGATTCCTTTCATTAAAACACTTTATTTATAATGTTATCTTCCATCAGGTGTATGAAAATTTCGTTTGCATTAGAATTCCCGACGCGTTCCGGACAAAGATCCGAATCTCCGGACATGTCTTGGAAATTCCGACGTATAAAGGTGTTTACCCTATATACTACGTACAGACCCACCAACTTATCTGTTCAGGTGGCAGAAAAAAGAACTAAAACTTTCCCTCTAATTGTGACAGTCTGTAGTTGATTTCCATGACCAGTAGCGCCCTCGAAAACTGCACAGTTAAGTTGGTGGTACTATATACTACGTGATAAAGTACAATAGACAGACGATATAACAAAAACAAATTAATATCCCCCCATAGACAAACGCGTTCCCCTTAATCCATTAACATAAAAGAGTATCCAAAACGTAATCGGTTTTGGATACTCTTTTATGTACTCAAATACTCTCTATTTACTTTTATCATATACCTACCCCTTTAAATTCTATTGTCTGGAGCCATTTGTACAAAAAACCGCTTAAATATTCTAAAAGAGACTAAAGTGATAAAACGTGAACAGTTCTCGAGCCGTTGACTCTGGAACGGTGCCCGATGGCTATCGGCTATAAAATATCCTTTCTTTAGCCTTCGTCGCCGGGAACGGTCATTCCGGGAACGTTCCCGAATCGACTCGGGAACATTCTCACGATGCCCGCACAAATCTCTCTCACTTCGCTGCTGTTTCGTATCCGAAAGCCTCTCAAAGCATTGTTTCCTTTCCGAAACGAATTCCTTCTCGGTATTTCACACAGTTTGAATGAATAAAATATGGTTGGAACAATAAAATTCGTATTATGTAGTTTCCAAGTTTAACGTGGAGCGGAACTTTGTGGTTTAGATTCATATTTCGGATCGTGCGATCGAAATCTTTCATTTTATTTGTGCTTATAGTGCCTGGCAAACCTAGAAGAGAGAGAAACATTGACTTTAAATTGCTGGTCTTACTTATATACCTATGAAGTTAAGGACTGCCTAGAACCAGTTTATTCTGGTTATAGGTAACAATGGTTATAGGTGACAAAAATCATGAAATGTATCTCTAATAGCAAAGTAAAGAGCAATTAGTGTGACACCTATGGTATGTAAGTTCATATTTATACAAGTATAAGAGGTATGTCTGCACCATATTTATTGTTTCTGTTGTTATAGTTTAAACAAATATGTATTATGTAGTATTTTGTAATTCATTTACAGAACCCCGTCCACATACTCACAGATTATTCTTTATGATGTGTTGTCTGGAAGAGATCACTTTGAGCCAGAACTCGCATTGTTAACTCAGTTTAAGTTATTTATATCTTTATTGTGCACGTTTTTGTAATAGTCCGGGTGTTTCAATAAACAGTTTATCTATTTATAACAATTACATAATCTATCAATAGATAAGTTTTTTTATGCCTGATAGGTTATCCTTTAACCACTATCTCACTTGATGGTAAGTGATGATGTGGTCGAAGATGTTGTTCAGGCTAACCTAGAATAACTGGCTATCAAGGACAGTTGCCGGAACACACCGTTAGGTGCTTGGCGACAGATTTTCTACTTGAGCTAGCTAGCCAGGCGGGCATTCGCAAAATGCCCTACCACCATGCTATAACAACTGCCATCTTAAGACAACAACCGGGACCGACGGCTTAACGTGCCCTCCAAAGCACGGAAGCACTCAGTAATGTCACTAGCGGTCACCCATCCAACTCATGACCGCGGCAAACGATGATTAACTTTGCTGATCGGATAAGAACAGCTAAGTAAACTTCGCTACGAGCGCTTTCCTAATATGCTCATATTTTATATAAGTTTCCGGTTTGAGCATTTGGACTGCCTGTGAGTCTGCAATTACTTATAGGTTGTCTAAATGCTTTCATTGTGGTAGCTATAGTGTTGTATATATAGTTCGTATTATTTTGTTAATAATTAAATATATGTTTGTATGTACTGTATACCCCATCCTATTGTTGCATGTCGTAAAAGGCGCCAATTGGAAAGAATGCGTCACATTACGACGACAACAACATGACGTGTGTAGTGAACAAACCTCGTCGTGTTGTGAATAGGGCGATGGCGCACACAACAGAGCTCTTTATTACCCTTTTCAACACCCTTGCTCGTAAAGTGAGCTTTATTATATCGTTCTTAGGGCCATAAACCGAACTATAACACCCTCGTGCATAGTAATATTATACACTAGTGCGTAATAGAATTATCCCTACAAAGTTAAGTTAGTACCTAACTGCAAATTGTATGCGAGTAAACAGAGCATTTTCAATTTAATCGGGTAATTTATCCCTACAAAGTTAAGTTAGTACCTAACTGCAAATTATATGCGAGTAAACAGAGCATTTTCAATTTAACCGGGTTATACAGATTTGTAATATCAAAAAGGTTTATATGTAAACAACAATAACAAATTTGCTGCGCGCAAAAAAAAATTGCGCGTTATTTTCCATAATTTTCGTATGTTGTTTGTTACGCATTTGTGCTATATATTTTTTTCCTCGCAAGGGTGTTGAAAAAGCGCGTATGAAACTCGTGAGCAACTTGCTCATTATACACTCGGCTGATTTACGCCCTCGCCTACGAATCGGGCTGCAACACACATCATCGTGTATAATGAGCAACTTAGCTCACTTGTATCATAATCTGCTATTATTAACCGAAAGATGTACTAGGTACGCCAATTCCAAGGAGACGTCAAGGATTCTTTAAATATATCTCAAATTATAAAATTAAATATCTTTCAACATTGATACATTATTTGTACCTTTTACGTACTACCTCGCGCAAAACTTTATAAAAACCTTTGTTCAAATTGCAAAAGAAACATTGTGCAGATGCAGATTTTTACGATGTTATTTCCATATAAACTACTTCTGCGCGAAAGGAGAAATAAGAAATAATAACTCGGAAGGAAGTAGTTTTATTTACGTCCATTGGTTGTGCAATTTGAATGCATAGCTGCAAACGTTCGATTTACTTTTACAGGCTCGCAGTTGGAATTGCAATCGAAAAATGTTTGTTTTTTCGAATGAGATTCTTCGGGAAACTATAAACTGTGTTTGCAGGATTTTGTAGGTAAACGAGAGATCGTGAATACCCTATCCAACTTCGTTATATACGATTTTTTGTGTAACTTATCATTTCTCATTTCACCTATTCGAATAATTATGTTTTATTCGCAGGCATAAGTGCTAGCAAAGGAGGTCTTTTCTCCAACAGACTTTTATGGAGGGCAGAAATGAGTTTTGAATTTGGAACATGAATAATGTTCCCGATTTCTTTAGTGCTCTGTGCCTTAAGAGATTGAACTATGATATTGTGTGAAAAAAGTAGGTTAGAAACACAGTTCGCGGGCTTTATTAAGGAAATATTTAAATTGTACGAATTACGTGATGCGTACGACAAAATTTCTTTTTTTTCGCAGATAAGTGCGAGCAGTGGAGAAAAGACCTATATGTATAGACTTCTATGAAGAGCGGTAATGAGTAATTGAATTGGGAACTTGAAATAATGTTCCTTGGTGCTCTGCGACGTACGTGTAAGTATAATAAAATAAAATGTCATCCCACTTATTCAAAACTCGATATTTTGTTTGATAAGTGCGAGCAAACTAAGTCTCTTCTGTAGAAGACTTGCTTAGAAGGCAGTAATAAGTTTTGAAATTAGATCTTCAATAATGTTTCATAGTCCCCTGCAACCATTGAGATACTAACCCAAGGTGCAGATTGACTGGACCGTCAATTCCACTGCGGATTTGACGGTCCATTCAATTTACAATTAAATAAACTGCTTATAAGGTTCAAATACTTTTTTTTCTTTTGCACGGGTACCTATAGGTAAGTACTTCATTTTTCAATATTCCTTGGAGTTTCAGATTGGCACATCCAAATTTAGCTAAGAACTACTTTCTTCAGTGATATTTGTAACATACCTATTTAAAAATGTATCCAGTTTCAAAGTCTGTCAAGATGATGAATAACAGAGGCAGGTTTTCCGTAATACCACGCAAATTGAGTTATCAGTTCCCAGCGTAAGTTCGTAGTTTCGATCGAAATCTATTTGGAAGCGAAAAGTTTTTAAAGCAGCTAAAACTCTTAGCCGAAGTTGCGAGGTTTCCCTGAGGATCTTCAGGAGGTAATCTAATTGGATGATGCACCTTTCGAAAACACATTATATTTTCTACTTATTTACATAATTCTACTTAATACATACCTATTAAATAAAACATTTCCACATTTTTTTTAACTTAAGAGACTATTAAAGAGAGTAGTTACAGACCCTTCCAATCAAGAATGCGCACCTATCCACAGGTTTTGGTTTTAGTTGCAACTCCTATACCCAAGTATCAGATTGAACATGTTATTGATTTACTGTATAAACACAATATATATATTACATTGTATAATGTGCATCCACGATGAACTCCTTATTTTCTTAAGACTCAACAAGCGCACTGGCCGAATTATAGTATTATAGCATGGTGGAAGTGCTTTTTGCGAAGGCTCGCCTGGCTAGCGACCACCCTGAAGTAAAAAATCTGTCGCCAAGCACTTAACAGTGTGTTCCGACAGCAGTCCTTGAGAGCCAGTAAAATGTTAGGCACATGAAACTAAACAACTGTATGTCTCATTGTGACGGACGCAGTGCAATTCGTCACTTGTGACGTAATGCACCTACTATAGCCCCAGACGTTAGTCCACCTAACATGTTGGCCTCGCTCTCATTCCGTCAGAATATCATGAAATATAATTTAAAAACATGTACTGTCAACGTGAATTCCGAAGAAGAGATTATCTAACTAGGCCAATAAATGTTCAAAAATATCGAGTAGGTATAACATAGTATGCCTTAATGAATAGGAATTCCCGTAATATTACGCCGTTTATTCGTGATTCACACAAATTATGTGAGGTGTTTATACGAGTAATATTATTTAGGTCAGGGACTAACATTCTATCTCCACTTATGACTAAGTTTAACTCGCTGATTGCTACTGTTGGCAAAATAAGCAGATTTAAAATTTAAACAGCCAAAGTTCTTATTTATTTAATATTGAGATTTTTCCATCATTTTATATTCTCAGGTTTTTATTTATTTCAATAAAAATAGCAGTATTATATTTTTGACTACACAAATTCGGAAAGATTTGTTTATCAGTACACATTTGAGTGGAAAGTGCTTATTATCCGCTAGCAAGGATATAGAATATTTATAAAAGTTCCAGAAAAAATAATTTAACTTTTAATTTTACCAATTGCAGTACTAAGGTCTCAATTCTTAAGACTCTTATTTAGGTACCTGCTATATTATTTAATTGTTTTTCTTGCACCAGGCATTTTCCTGGAGTGAGGTCAAAATTATTTCCTTGAGGTTTTTCCGGTACAAAGTGGTTATGAAATGGCTTTTTACTAAGGAGTATATTTAAAATTGATTTTATATATACAACTTTTCAATTTCAGTTAGAAACGTTTTTAAAATGTCCGTTCCTCATGCGTTTTTCATCATGAAATATACTGAAATAACTTTATAGGGTGAGCCTTACGAATAAATATGTAGAGAAGTGTTACTCTGATATAGTTACCGCTTTGATTTCTGACTCATCAAGTTCACAATTGACAAAACGCGCACAATCTTATCTTATCTTGGATTTGTTATTTGATTTGGCGCTTAGAAATTATGGCATCCGATTGTTCGCGTCAAGGTAAAGTTGTTGCCCCACACGGTCAAACCATTTTAAATTACGCCCGCAGCGGTAAGGTTTGCGTTCTGTTGTTTTTGAGCTTGACTTACATATATCTACATATTTATTCGCAACAACGACTACAAGATTTATCCTCGAGCTACAGTTTTCAAAACAAATCTGTGGAAATGTTAAATTTGAATCTTTTGGTGAATTTTGATAACCTTATTCGCTTAGCAGACGGTAATGCAAAAACTATTATACCAATAAATTTTCCTGTTTTTGTTACCAACCGTACCCACTTTAGACCTAAAAGACTCGCACGCAATTCAACAACCACCACAAATCGCTGTCATAGGGCGCGCGATCATTGTGCGCTCATCGTTACAAATCATCACAATTGTGCTCTAAATAATAGCGGAGCACTCGCGGGAAATCATACGATAATTATCACAACTGCTGCAACATCCTCCAATTTGTGCATCAAACGCATTACGAACGCACGCGTGACGAAATGTTCCGCAACATTTTACGTACCTGTCTACTTGTAACTTTAGTGCAAGCTCAACTAAACGGTGAATTCTGGTGGCTAAACAGCAAATTAAACAATCTAAAAAAAGTGAAACCATCATTGCCTGTAATCGATGTCAGTGATTTCCAAAATGATGAAGCTAAAATTATATTCAGAGACGATGATTTGTTTACTAATAAAGTATTAAAACCAATTAAAGATAGAACGTCAAAATTAATAGTTACAGAAAATCCTAATCAAAATAAAATAGTTTGGCCTAGTGAGGAACATATGAAAAGCCATGACGTAGATGTGTTTAATAATAAGAACAGTTTAAAAGAAAATTATGAAGATATTAAACCAAGCAAAATTCAGAGCAAACTTGAAGATGTCCTAGTTTTCAGTTACCCGAAAAACGAAAAATATGTTACTGTTGAATTAAATAGAGCAATCACAAAAGCAGACGAGCCCTTTTCGACACAAAGTACACTGGTAGAATCTGAAAGTGAGAGTGCAAATACTGAAAGTTTAATAAACGCTGATAACCTCTCAGCATATACAAGCAAAGATAAAGAATCACAAAATATTTGCAGCTATATAAAGATAAATAAATGTTATGAACTAAGCGGTTTTGTTTACGAATATGCAAGGAGGTGAGAAAGATTTTTATCCCAATCAACTGAACATTGTAAATCAATTATTGTTGCAATAACATTATAATAGGTACTCTAATATACATGTGAAAGTAAGAGTAACACTTAACTTGTTGCTAGTGCCATTTTCGGAACAGGTGAACCAAATTTTATGAAATTTCATTTATATATTCCTTAGGTTTCATGGGTTAGGTCATGGTATATATTTGCAATGAAATATATTTATTTTTAATTTAGTCCAGCCGGCCAACATCAGCCAGTTTCACTTTTACACTAAGCAAAACGCGTTTCTTCGTGGCATTTCTGACGTCACGCCGGCTTACTAAGATATATAATATAGCAGGATTAACAATAATGAATTTGTATTTTTTTATCTTTTAATGATGACAAATATTTAAAAAGGATATTTTTATCTCGACATTCTGTACAGTTTCCGCGGAATCACGATATAATCGTTTTTCATGCAAAGACAAACCAGTAAAAAAACAAAATACGTTACAATTTCAGGATCCCGAAATCATCTAGTGGTGAACCACTTATTTGCTGTGTTCTCCCAATTCAACCGATAATTAACAATGATAATTTATCAGATAGTATCCATTATACTAGAAAAAGTAATAAAAATCGTTACAAAAGATCTGACGATGCCAATGAAAATGTTGCCTTGAAGCAAAGAGATTTCCTGTTGAAGCGTAAATTTACTTCTCAACAACTCAGTGTAAAACCTGCTTCAACTCCTTTTACGAAGATTGTTACATCACCTGACGACGATTATATAGACCCATATTGGAATATAAAAAATCAAAAATTCCAAGTTTCAAATAAGCCAATAGTGGACAGTATGAAATACGATTACTATTCTGAAGATAATGACGAAGAATATGCAGACGAACTACCAAAACCTGGTTTATATGGCTTGTATTCAGATCACGCTAAATCACCTTCTAGCTGGCCTGTGTTTGCTAATGGCAATAAAGGATTCTCGTATGGTGGGACCGACGACGATTATGTGGACGAAGAAGATGACGATGAAAATTTTGGGTATTCAACTATCGATCCCAGACAAGGTATAATGAATACTTCTTATATCAACAAAGTAACAGATTATTTATGTGACACTTGGTGTAAGGAACAGAAAAAAAATTAAGCAATCACCAACGTTTCGCTAATATAGTTTAGTTCTATAGATACACTAGAGGGTGAACCTGTTTTCTAATTGTCTTATTTTTAATTCAGGGTCAAAAAAACTAAATCGGAAGCCTGTGAAGCTAACTACAGTCTCGGACGAAATCGGGTATGACGCAGAAAGCCACACTATAAACTTCCAATCAAATCCAGATTTTCACGTTTTCCAAGGATTTAAGCTTTTAAATCTCTTCAGGAACACAAGGAGAGTTTATACTACAAATTATAAAAAGACAACAAATCAAAACACCGATAGAGGCATTTCAGTAAGTGAACCTGACGAAAGTGAAGAAATCGGCGAGTTTTTCGAAGAAAATCAATTGTTCAATGGTTGTGGGGAAAACGCGGCATACAAAGGAAATGAAAGAGGTATTATTTAACATAGTAGACCTATGCATTATTGTAGATTTTGAAATATCAAGGTTTGAAGCAGTGATGGCTCAGTGGCATTTGCTATGGACTGCCGCGCAGCAGGTCCATGGTTCGAATCCCGTCGCGGGCTTGAGCTTCACCACATGGTGGAAGGGCATTTTGCGAATGCCCACCTGGCAAGCGACTACCCTTCAAGTAGAAAATCTGTCGCCAAGCACCTAACGGTGTGTTCCGGCAGCTGTCCTTAAGATCCAGTAATTCTAGGTTAAGCCTGCTAACACCTTCGACCACATCATCACTATCCATCAGGTGAGATTGTGGTTACCTGAGGAGATTTAAAATTTTAGTACAACTGATGAAAATATGACTTAATTTTTTTTTGTCGCCGTGGTATATTGCTATACTGATATAAAATACTTATATTCTCTAGTTTCAAAATATACACATATCTTGTAAGTTAAAATAGTATTTATTATTTAAAATAGTATTTATTATTTAAAATAGTAAAAATTTACGGGTAAGTGTGATTTTTTTGACAGTTTTGTTACCATACTTTAACTTCAATAATAAATAAAACTATGGTGGTTTTACCACTTAAAAACATTTATTCTAAAAACACACGTCTTTTTATAATATATGACAAATAAACATGGAACAAAAAATATTAGATACAGTTAAAGAGATATAATTTTCTATCCGGTTTGTTACCATAGGTTTCAAATAAACAATTGATTTTAATGCCAAGAATGCAAAATTAGCAATAACGTTATCCAGAATATGATCAGAAGTTCAAAAAGAATTAATATATTAAAGGAAAATTAAGTATATTCCCAAAAGTAAAGATTTAACGAGAAAAACATAAAAAATGTAATAGGGACAGTAACAAAACGGATGGTTACAAAATTGTTAGGCTCTGATTACATGAAACAAACATACGAGCAGCAGTAAGTACGGCAAATCAAAATAAATAATTAGTCATTTTTTAACCGACTTTAAAAATGAAGGAGGTTCTTTTTCGACTGTTTTTTTGTCTGAATATTTTATTTATGTCTGAAAGCTGGTGCTTGTCATGTGGTCCCATTTAAATTTGAGTGAGATATGATATGACGTAGTAGTACGTGTAGTATTAGAGTTATTCCTAATAATAATGCGTATTTTATTTTATATGTCGCATTTATTGCCTTTTTTCTGTAGATAGGTAGGCTTGGACTCAAAAACCTATAGAGTACGTCCCGTTGAACTGGAATCATAAAATTTGGCTACAATTAAGGCCTTATTCCAAAGGAAAAAAAAATACAATGAAAGGGATTCAAAGTTCGCTTGAAAATTATAGATGAAACAATCAACTGAGCTCTCCAAACTTAGTCAGTCATAACATCCTATTTATGATAAATCTTACATATAAGCTAGCCTGCCAACTAGTTTCTTAATAGTAGGTAAGTAATAAATAGATTCAGGCGTTACTTTGCGGAAATCCATAATTAATAATAACAAATATTTTTAAAATATTTTATGAAAACATCAAATTAATATTTTAATAAAACACTTAAAAGGAAGAATTTTCGACGCGTTTCGATTCTACACGAAGCATCCTCAGGAGGTCTTGACCCTACGAGTGCGCTCGTAGAATCAAGACAAGTAGAAGCGAAACGCGTCGAAAATTCTTCCGGTTTGGCTGCGCGGCGTTTGTGACATCACGTCGGCTTAACAAGAAAATTAAGCGGAATTGTCACTAGATATATTTCTGTATTTTTTAAGTGTTTTATTAACATATTAATTTGAGGTTTTCATAAAATATTTTAAAAATATTTGTTATTATTAAGTAGGTAAGTAGGTAACTCTTTGTAGATAGTATACGAGTATATATTTATTATATATATATTTATTTATTCAACTAAAACCGCCATGTGAATTTAGCTTTACGCTGTCGGTTTTGTTACTTTTTCGGTCCAACTATATGTTACCTTACCTACAAAACCGAAGTTACAAAGTGTGTTAATCTAACATTGGAAAAAATATTATAGTAGCACAGATTCTCACTCAGTTACAGGAAATATAACAAATTGCTCTATATAAAACTAAGCATTTCTTTATAACTGCATTGTGAGAAATTTGTATATATGTAATTAATTGCATTGGTGCAAACTTGGCGACAAATTTCTTTTCAGTCTAACCGGCAACAGTTCTCACTCACACTGGCGACGAAATGGCATTGGTTTTAAACTTTTAAGATGACCAATCATTGACTAATGGTGTTGCCATATTTACAAAACAAAAAATATATATTTAATGGAATCACTTTTTCAAGAAATTGAGGTAAAAACCGGACTTGTCCGGATTTATCAAATTTCGGGGACAACAAACTTATTTAATTTATAAATACATATAAAGAATTAAGAGCCTTGTTAACTATTTGCTTTATGCAATTCAAGTTTATATATTGGAAAAATAACATAACATGCCAAGGTGTTATAGAATATATTGATAAAAATGTAGCTTAAATGTTTTTATTTACACTGGACATGCCAAAATGAAGGGGTTGGTTTAAATAAAATAATCTGTAAATATTTCGTTCTAGCTGAACTTCATTGAAATTTAATTAAAAACGTAGTAAAATATCTGAACTTTTTTTTGCGTACTTTCATTTAATAGGCTATTATATTAAACTGAATAAGTTATCTAATTTATGAAATAAAATTATTAATGTGAAGGACATGCCAAAATGAGAGTTGTACTAAATTTTAAAATCTCCTCACCAATAAGCATTAATTTAAAAAAAAAAAAAGGTAAGTAATATGAAGATCCCGCTGTGACAGCGTCTCTGATTCGATACTGGCTGGAGCTTGTATTTGTCACAAGAGCATATATATTTATCTAAGATCTTTGTTGTGTGTCCGTATGTTATTACACATGGCATATTCCACTTTACTCTGTATGTAAATATTAAAATGTTAAAAAAATATGTTTTATCCTGCACTAGGTAAACAAAGTGGCGAAGCTGCCAGCGGCTCCCACCCGTGGATGGCGTTAGTCGTGCTCTCGAAGAGAAAGCACAACGTTCTTTGTTACGCTACTCTGGTGCACCCAAGAGCTGCTGTTACGGTCGCCGATTGTGTCCAGGGGTATGAGAAATGAAACCTTATTTTATTCAATAAGGATACTACATTGTCTTTATAGTTGACACCTTATCATAGAACAGTGATTTTCAAAACAATGTCCTATCTAGCTACCTAATCATGTTCTTGTTCGTTAATAGAATGTGATCGAAGAGTTATCGAAGAGTTACAAATTAAGATACTGTTCTCAATTACCATATTTTTACTCATAGCCAGTTTTCAATGCTTCCATGTAAGTAGAAGATTGCATTAGTAGACGCGACAGCAACATAATATTTTTACGGCGTGGGAGCTAGGTATTTTGAATGTAGAGCTCGAGCGAAGCGAAAGATTCTCTAGCCGAATCCTAAGCGCAACAAGGGATGCACGTCACTTGTTTTTATTTTCGCGCCACTTTTGTAACCGGTCATTTATGTACTTTTCTCCTCCTAATAAGAATATGATCTAGTTAGTCAAGACCCGTGGGGTGCTGGGTTAGAATGTCACCCCCACATCTCTACCTGCGGGTGTCTTAAGAGGTGACTTAGGATAAAATACCGGAAGGTGGGCAGCAGCACCGTCTGAGGAGCTGCTATCATACACTATGATCCCAAAGACGCTTGTCAAGCGTGGGGATCATGGCAAACCCTGCCTTTAAGGGAGGCTGTTTTCAGCAGTGGACAATCCGGCTTATACAATAGACAAGACCCGTGACCAACTAGATGCCCTGCGAGGATCTTCAAGCTTTCATCTTGTTAAATAATCGAAGGCACGGAACAATATTCATTCATGTTTCTAATTCAAATTCTTTTCCCCCGTCTATAAAACTCTCTAAATGAAAATCCCTACAATGCTTGCACTTATGGACGAACCAATCATGTTTTTGAATGATCGGATGAAAAATATTGTAAACAAAACATACGGATAACATAACATCTACTGATATATCGTGGAGCTCATAGAGAAATATAATACCTAATATTCTCTTTTCTGTGGTAGAGCTCATAGTACGGCATCGTACCCTACTTAGTATAGTTGGCAATCTAAACTGCATTTGCTAAATAATATAGTAAATTCATAGAACATACTGGTTAACTTACTTTATTTGTAAATAAATCGTATACCAACAGAACAGCTCCAGGGGATATCACAGTGATAGCTGGTCTCTGGGATATGACGGACAGATCTCGGTCGAGAAACCGCGTAGCAACAGTGCACGTCCATCCGAGGTACAAACCTGGCGATTTGGAGAACAATTTGGCAGTATTGGTAAGCCTATCAACTTCTACATCTAATAATGTTACAAGTTTCTGAAGCCCTCTTAGTGGAGCTTGCCTATTCCTTCTAAGCTGATTGACTAGGGATCATTACTTGGATGGGTGACCGCTAATGGCATTCACTACTGAGCGCTTCCGTGCTTTAGAGGGCTCGGAAGGCATCAGTCCTGGCTGTCGTCTTAGGATCCTAGTCATTATGGCATTGTGGTAGAGTATTTTGCGAATGCCCAACTAACTACCACTCTCAAGACACTCTCTGTCAACAAGCACCTAATAGTGTGTTCCGACTACTGTTCTTAATTCGATCCAGTTATTCTAGGTTAGCCTGAATAACATCTTCGACTGCATCATCAATTATCATACGGTGAGATAACGTCAAAGTCTATCAGCTTTATTAATAATATTTACCTGAAATCTGAAGCAGTGATGGCTCAGTGGCATTGGCTATGGAATGCCGCGTAGCAGGTCCATGGTTCGAATCCCGCCTTGAGCTTCACCGCATGGTAGAAGAGCATTTTGCAAGTGCCGCCTGGCTAGCGACCACCCTCAAGTAGAAAATCTGTCGCCAAGCACCTAACGGTGTGTTCCGGCAGCTGTCCTTGAGAGCCAGTGAAATTACAGGCACATGAGACTTAACAACTATGTCTCAAAGTGACGAGCGCAGTGCAATTCATGACTTGTGATGAAATGCATCTATTATAGGCAGAAGTACGCTAAACATCAGGTGGGCTTCTTGTTCCGTCACAGTAACATAAAAAAAAAACTCCGTATCGATTGAATATTTTTTATAGGTTTTAATTCTAGGCTTGAAAAACACATACATACTTTTATGCCCATTAAATAAATTATTCCCCAGATAACACTATTAGTAATAAAAGCATTTAATGCTGAGGCGGATTTCCCTATAGGTCGAGTAGGTCTGGGCCTAGCGCGGCAAAATTTAGGCAGGGCGGCTCCGGCAAGGCTAGGTTTTTTTTAGTAGTAGTGCCCTCTGTGTACCCATACGTCAATAGTGGACACATATCATATTAGCTGGCAAAAAAAATGTACATTATATATTAAGACTACGATTATTAAGTTTGGCACTTTGCTTATAAGTAGTTTACTTCAAGATCAAGCGTATCATTACACGACTGGCTAAAAAAGGTGTGTAATTTTTTCTGGGTTCATGTATGTATGTTTGTGAGTTTCTTTATTCCACCATAACTTCTAAACGGCTCAACCAATTTTTATGTTTAATATATCATTAAATTTGTCTCGATAGCGCAGATAACACTAGGCACATAAAAAATAGTATAGTAATAGTGTAATAAGTAAAAAAACAAAACCGCAACTGAATGCATCTTTTTGGTTTTATTTTGTTTGTGTACGAACATGTTCCTTACAAATTAGATCCTTTCCGAAATAAGCTAGAGGAATATATTAAAACAACTAAGTATTCCATAATCTATAATAACGAATGTGATGAAAGGAATTAAAACAAAGGAGAGATAGAGGCAACAGGATCCAGTATTATAATGTAGGATGGCGTCGAGTAGGTCGCAGGAAAAACAAGCCAAAAATAAACCTTCACATTATGTACATATAGGTTTAGTGAAAGACATATTGTACCTACCTAACATCCGAAGTAGGCAGAGCAAGGCCTAACCTAGACCGGTTTCTTTCTAGTAGTGCCATAAGTACCACGACTAATGTAGGTACCTACTAAGTTATGACCGCTGCGGTTAAGAAGTACACAGACAAACTCCGCTGCGAGTGCTTTAAAATTGTCTATAGAACTATGTTATCTACCTACTGGCCAGACGAGCAACAAAATGCTATAAATATATAGCTTTACCTACAGGCTTTAGCCAGCAGTAGATTCTTACTACAACATGGTTTTCATTGTTCTTTGCTTATTTAAATTAAAGATTTTTCTTCAGTTAATAATTTAGGATGAATAATTACTTCAATTAAAATTAGAGAAGATTTATGAATATTTTATTTACACTACCTATGTCAAATATACAATTTTATTAACTGATTTTACAGCATTGGATGCGTCCACTAAAACTATCCGGAAACGTACAACCAGCCTGTCTCGGAGAACCACAAATTGGTGAAGAATGCAAATTCTTCGGTTGGGGTGGACTTGATTCAGGTAATTTATTAAACCCGTATGTGCAATTAAATAAATATGTATTACACATATGTAACTCAGGGCCAATTTCACCAAAATGACATATAACTATACAAGAGTAACTTTAATCTATGTAACTAACAAAATATGATATAGTTTTTTGTCGCCGTATGTGTCCAACGATGTTCCATTATGTTAAATTTGCTTTGGTATTGACTTTGTGAAATTTTACATCAGGCAGACGGCTGTAGTAAAGGAAATTTTTATCAGAAAATATAAAATTATACCCTCGGTTTTGCTGGTAGAGCTTCATAAACTAAAAACAATACAGCGTCATTGCTACAGCTGACATTAAATAAACTTATCTACTATTTTTATTTCCACGCTTCTGGCACATGGCCTAAAAATTTTCTTTTTTACACGATAGATATCCAACAAATTTAAAATCTGCGACTAGATTTGACGTTCTATATGATAGAAAAGGTCTACCATATTTAGATGGCTTGTAGTTATCCGCGAATTAATTAAACCCTAGATTTGTGAAATTGGGCCTTAATACCTACATCATAGACAACAATACCCACATAGCAAAAGAATGTCCCCTGCTAAGTTCTATTTACAACATCCTTTTGGTAAAAAAAACGCAAGTATACAATGATGGATTCACCTCGATTCTGAGCACCTGATACACTGACTCCAAATCCAAGCCGAAGTGTTCGATTGCTATTTTATTTATTTATAAGTAAGTAGTATATAATTACTAGTTTTGTCCTATGTTGTGTCTAATTGAGTAGGTACAGTTTTCATTGTCGTCATTACTACTTATGTACTAAGTATAAATTATGGGGCTAAGGGGAGGATGTAGGTTCCACTTTTATAGCGTGGGGTTAAATTACGAAATTTCCGATTTGTACTGAAAATATTTTATTCGTTTAATTTAACATATTTATTTCATCAAAATAATTACCATTATTATTTATACATTGCTGTCATCTAATAGGAAGGTCATGTACGCCTTTGCGATAGAACTCTGGTGATCTAGATTCGACAAACTGTGTGAAAGCACTTTGTACTGCCGGGAAGAAAACTTTTATCTCGAAGAAATTGTCCAAATCACGAAAAAAATGGTAGTCCCTTGGAGCAAGGTCTGGTGAATACGGAGGGTGACGAATGGTTTCTTATTGCAGTTCCTGTAGAGTTAAAACGGTTTCTCGTGCTGTACGAGGTGTCGCGTTATCATGGAGCAATAATGGTGAAGATCGATTCATGTGTCGGGGCTATTTCACTGCTTATTTTGCTAGCATTGTTCGAAGTTTGGCCCTTAGACATCTGCTGTTATTGCTTGACCAGATCGGAGAAAGCTATAGTGAATAACACCATGCTGAGACCACCAAAAAGTTACCATTACCTTTTTATAGGTAGACTTTGCTTAAGGACACTGTTGCGGTGTTCGACCTAGGATTAGCCATTGCATTTCGCTTAAGGTTAACGTAATCTACTTTTCATCACATGACATAATTCGATCCAACATTCCTTCATTTCTGTATCAATTCAACAAGGCAACACAAGTTTCAACAAGCGTTTCTTTCTACAGATCAATAAAATCGTGATTTAATATTATTGGTAAGGTAACGTTAAACCTTCCTAATTCCACCATCTCTTTCAATTCCTTGTTCTTCACCTGTTTGGACGGCCTTCCACGTGGTTCTTTCTTCAAATCAAAGTTTCCATCACGAAAGCGTCGAACGGTGCGTTCATTAGCAGTCCCATGTCCAAACGCAACATCGATATTGCGAGCTGTTTCTGCTGCGTTAGTCGTAGTAACTCGTATTTATAAATCACTCGAATTTTCGAAGTATCCATCTTTCTTGGCTAAATAAAAAAACAACTGAAAGTCGATATTCTAACGTTGCACATTTTTTAAAAGAAGAACGTCATTTTTGAGTGGAGCCATGAAGGTTCTATGTCAATTCGAAGTACCCTATTACAATAAAACGGCAATATCATACTTTAACCCCTATTACAATGTCATGCTATCTGCTAAAACCAAACTCTTCTAAATATAAAAGTTTAGGTGTAATACTTACGTAGATAGAAAATCCAAATAGAATGAACGTTCGACTAAGACGAAGTATATATTCATTTTATTTGGTTTCTACTCACTTAAGTAATCACTGAAAGGATACACAATGAATGTTTTCCTCAATTCTCTGATGGAACCTCGTTCTAATTATCTCAATTTGTAATATACACATATAACTAATATTCGTGGCGTCATGTGACCTACACCTAATAACAACAGCAGATGTGATGAGTATTAACTTTCAAAATATCACATGTACCAAAACCTACAAATATTCTGTTGATAAAAATATGTATTACATTTACAAATAATACCTACTTGCTAATAAAGTTTTGAGGGCGCGCCGCTTTGGAATCTCGAGCTCCCGGGTTCGATCCCCAGATTGGATGATTTTAACATTTTCCGGAGAACGAAATTCTCAATACCTAATAATCCTGAGTCTGGAAATGTGTCGGTATCAATAGACTCGCCCCCATTACATTAGACCAAACAAATGAGGGGTGTTTAGATACCTGTACCCACTTTTCCTCTTCCCACCCCTAGGTACCATCGTATGCATGTAATTATTTCTTCTTACTATGTAATACTAATGTACAGGGTTATTGGTAAAATGCTAACAACCTTTTCGGGTTGACTTTTGCTAGTCCCAACAAACATTATAAGTTTTTTTTTTGTTTGTGTGTATTTGGCGGAAAAAGCACGAGGACCACCTGATGTTAAAAGTTACTTGTAGGTATTATAATAAGTAAAATATGAAATATTACATTACAGACACATGAGACTTTTAACATCAGGTGGTCCTCGTGCTTATTCCACCAAAAACACAAAACAAACACAAAAAAATATATCAAAAAAAAACACATATGTTTGAAAACTACTTCGGTACAAAGTCACCTATATAATTCTGCGTACATATTTACAGGACATATCTATACCTATGTGTGTCTGTGTGTGAAACACGATTCTTACTTAACTACTGATTCATTCATTTCGTACCAATGGCTAATTGGCTCTTAAATAATTTTTGCCCTATGGGAGGCCACCTCCCTGTAAGATATATGCTACTTGAAGTCATCTTGTGTGCAGGTGGTCAGGCACTGGGGACATGACAGTAAGTGTACCATATTTTACTCAAGAGCACCACACTCATATTACACATGTTACTTGTCTTTTATTAATTAGGGTATATCGGTTATCGCGCGAATCCATTAACCTCTTTTGCGCAGTTCGAGAAAAACTATCTTTTATCCTTCACCGGGTCTCAACTATTTCCATACCAAAGTTCATCCAAATCGGGCCAGTAGTTTCAGAGCCTATTCAATGCAAACAAATAATCAAATCTTTCCTCTTTATTATATTATTATAATTTAGAGGTTGCTTTTACAATGACCAACTTGGATACGGAGTCTGTTGAGCGACTTCCAAATTGGCCATGTTCGTTACCAGGAGGCAGATGTTCCGCTGGGGTAGTTTGTGGGTGTGGGGTATTTTTCTGCCAAGGTTACTTAACTACTGATACTTATACCCTACCCTTTTTATATTCTTTGATCCTACTAAAATATCTGGAGCATGTACGTAATAACACAATTGTATTCTTGCAAATAAATTATTTGATTTGATAATGCTCATGCTTAATATAATAACTTAGTAATACAAATAGTTAATCTGGTTTTATTTCCAGGCATCCAAATGTCACGGTCACAATGGCAACGGGTAACAATTCGAGCTTGCACTGCCCGCCTCGGTATAAAGAAACGCACTAGGCAATCGACAGAAGCGTTCTGTGTCACCGATCCTAGCGGCACTGTGGTAAGTTTAAAGAGTATTATTATATGTTCTATCTATGATATAGGTTTTTTTTTTATGCCATAATGTTTTAGCCTTTGACCACTATCTCACCTGATGGTAAGTGATGATGTGGTCGAAGATGTTGTTCAGGCTAACCTAGAAGTACTGGCTCTCAAGGACAGCTGCCGGAACACACCGTTAGGTGTTTTTTTTTTATGTTATTGTGACTGGACAAGCTCGAGGCCCACCTGATGTTAAGTGGACTAACCTCTGCCTATAACAGTTGCAATTCATGACAACTCACGAATTGCACTACGCCCGTCACATTGAGACATAGTTGTTAAGTCTCATTGTGCCTCAAATTTCACTGGCTCTCAAGGACTACTGCCGGAACACACCTTTCGGTGCTTGGCGACAGACTTTCTACTTGAGGGTGGTCGCTAGCCAGGCGGGCATTCGCAAAATGCCCTTCCACCATGCGGTGAAGCTCAAGCTCTGGGCGGGATTCGAACCATGGACCTGCTGCGCGGCAGTCCATAGCCAATGCCACTGAGCCATCATTGCTTCATAACAATTGCTTGGTGACAGATTTTCTACTTGAGGGTGGTAGCTAGCCAGGCGGGCATTCGCAAAATGCCAATAGGTGTCTAAATTGTGTTATAGCACGCGTTAGCAAACAAATGAACTTGTCCCGCAGAACACTTTATTATCGCCAATAAGATAATAAAGTGTTCTGCGGGATAAGCCTGATGTTAGGTGTTAAGTGATGATACGCTCGATGATGGAGCGCGCTTACCCAGAGACCTATTTAATAGCGTAATTTTCGTACAATGACATGTGTATACATGTCATTGTACGAAAATTACGCTATGGACAATGACATGTGTATACATGTCATTGTACGAAAATTACGCTATTAAATAGGTCTCTGGGTAAGCGCGCTCCATCATCGAGCGTATCATCACTTAACACCTAACATCAGGCTTATCCCTATATAAGATCAGATTCATCAGTGTCGTACAATAATATAAGGACTGTTCCAAATTCCATGTCATAAAAGGCGACAAAAGGAAATAATAAGCCGATGAGCAGCATGCCACCACCCGCGTCGATGCGGGTAGGGTGTTACTGCACATAGGGCTCCTTATGATTTTACTGCCCTGATTAACCGAGAGAAACTAACCAGACCATATCTGGAAAAGTGTTACCAATTAGCATCAGACAGGCGTTAGGTGTGACCTCGTGTCTTGAAAGACAAACCGTGTTTTACCGACCCCACACGAGTTGGATAAGGGTAGGAAGATGAGATGATGCCCTTTTCTTTGTTGTAATATTACCTGCTTTTTTTCCGTAGACAGGCATGGGCGGTCCCCTAATCTGCGACGTCGCCGGGCACAGTACAGTCGTAGGCACGGTCGTATCGAGGGACGGTGGGTATACTTTGTTGCCAGTTCGAGACTGGACTATGAAGGCAGATAACTTGGTCAACGGTGATTAGGTAATCTTCTACTTTTATATAGTTGTAATGTACGTATAAGTTGGCAGAGGCATATTAAATAAAACACTTACATCCCGCCAACATAAGTTTTGCCATATATCATGTCCTTCACCAGGGCCGGGCGGGACCACCATCTCTAACATGGTATGTACATACCTATTTCATACATACTTTCAATTTCGAATGTTTCTTCAACTTTTCGTCGTGACTGTTCCATGTATAATCTGAACGAATAGGAAAACTAAAGGCTTTTGTCTAATAAAGTAATGGAAGCGTTTTTCTCAAAAAATATTTTTTAGAAGTCTGATTTTTTGGCACAAATTAGGTCTTACCCACCACTAACTCTAAAACTGTAGATGTGACAATTTCATAGAAGCTAAGGATCTTTTAAAATATCAATAATATAGCGAATTAACATAAAAATGAAACAGCCATAGTTTTTTAATATTTTATTATTTTGTCTTCCTTTATTTTATGAGTCCAAACTCTACAACCATATAATTTTAAAACGACGATTATACTACTCCATCGAGAGCGACGTGGCATAAGTTTAATACATTGCCGGACAAGAAATTTGGCACATCGGTATAGTGTTAGCCAATATATTGACCCATAAAAATTATAGGGGTATGACGTACACCCAATATTGGATGTATAGAAATATAAAATATTAGTATACCAATGGCTAGTAATGCCCATGTGGCTTAATTTTCAATGCAGGTCATTATCATATAACATATCTTTAGGTAAGACACTGCAAATCAGTGGCGCCAATCCGTAAACATACAAGGGAAATTATTCAAATTACATACGGGATAAAATCTGCGTTGATTGTTTATTACCAGCTCTCGATATTTCGATGCTGCTGTTACAAGCGCTCCCTAAAGCGTCAATCTAACATGTTACAGCGTCGAAATCTCCAAGATTATAAGCCAATTATAAACAATCGGCTCAGATTTTATCCTGTCAGTAATAATACGAATAATATTAATTACCGTAACTTTAAAAAGGTGTTCATAAAAGGGTAACCTAGTCTTGCGAATAAGCAATTTGTGTTTAATGTGCCAAGAATCTCGTACGACCTAATTAGGAACTAAACAACATCTATACACACATTGGGAATGTCGAGATCTAACAATGAAATTACACAGTTCAACACAGATATTATAATAAATTATTTTATTGTACTTATAACGATCTTTGGTGTCGAACTCGAGCAAACACATGAAATGAGTTAAATAATAAAATGTATATAACTACATAAATTCCAAATGAGCGATAAACTTATATTTTTACATAACAATACAATTTAACAAGTCTTAGCAATTACAGCCCGTTTAGCTGCATATCAACTATTTAAATAAATGACTTTAAAAGAAATAGTGAAATGCACTCGTTATCTATACAACTAAAACACTAGGTGCCACAGCGTTAAATGGTTTAGAACGTTCAGTAACTTCAATATGCACGTTCAAGATTTATAACGAAATGGTTAAATAAAATTTAAATCTTTTGTTAATCTTGCTTTGTTCGAATGCCATTTCGGTTCAACATCGAAAGGTAAAAATATTTTTTCTCCCAATTCCGAGATTTCGATTGATTTGAAATGTTGCATGACTGTCAGGTATCCGAGAGTAAAAAGTGTGATATTTTGGTGGCAGTAAGCTGATCTGATGATGGAGACGGAAGGTATAAACGTAATATCTTAGTGACAACACTAGATCATTGTAATTTGGACTCCGCTCTGATCAGCTTACAGTACCAAAAGTTAGTTACAAAAGCTTGTCTGATATTCCATAAAAAGTAACAAATTTTGAGGCAGTTTAAAAAGTTTTGCTACTAAGGAATTTGTACTGAACATAATAATTTAACACTGAGTTATCCGCACCGTACACCGTCTTTGACATTAAAAATACTCAATTATATAAAGATACAAAAAGAAAAATACAAAATAATTAGCACTAAATTCATTTACGTGGTTGCCGCACACTTGACTACAAATTTTTCATAAGATCGTTCAACGATATTTGACTTTAACTAAATAATAACGATTTTAATAATACACAGTTCTTAATACATTTAAAAAATGTATTCTTTTATAAACATTTAACGCAATCTCAATTCAGAAATAAGTCGATTGCAATTTAGATTCAGTCACGATCGTCGTTTACAATAAGAATTAGATATATTTACGTTAAAAATTAAAAATCTGATAGCATTGCAGTTTTTAAAACAAATCAAACACGTCAAAGAAACATGTAATGTCGAATTCGACAACCACACTCATAATGGATATTTTTCTACATAACTATTTACTTTAGATTAAATAGAATACTATGTCGATTGACAAGATCACGTATAATCACATTGTTGCAGCTTACGCTATCACCAGCGGCTCGTCGTCAGAGAAGCCGTGGATGGGCGGGACGTCGTCATCGTCTGGAATTTTGAAATTAAATGTATCTTTCATAATAAAGTTTTTACATTTTTATTGCATGTTTTATTTGGTGAAGACAACATAATACTTCCGAAAATTGGAATAGGTATTCGTTATATTATATAGTACTGCATACGCAACTCTCCCAGCATGCTGGGCACGCTGCCAACTGGTAGTGCGCTGGTACATTTAGACTGTTTGTGGACCTTTCTGCTTGCCTATGCTTTCGTTGTAGCTGATAAAAAAACCTAACAATTATGTTAGTAATGTTATTAAGAAAGATGTATAAAATTTTAAATTACGATGAAATTATTGTGATTAATTTTTAGTAATGTTTGCATGCTGCAGTTCGGAAAAAGTATCAAGGTCACTTTTCAAAATAATTTCCTGTTGTACCCACATTTTAGCCAAATAAACGATGTTCCATTCTAGCTTTCCAAGAATTTTATAAGCTAGAAGCTCAAGCGTTATCACCTCAGCTGATAGGAATACGTTTTGGCCTGAATTACATTGTTGTTATGTTATTTTGTTCATGCCATGAAAGATCAAGGGAACACAGACTGTAAGCATGTACCTATACTAAAGTGCACTGGAAAAAAAAAACGCGACCTCGTCTTCAAATTTGGTGTGAATGCCATCAAATGCTTATCTGCTATATAAAGATCATGCAGCATGATACTCTTACACATATCTGTGGATTACTTATATGGAAGCTAAAATGATTTTATAAGTGTAAAAGTACTGTACTGTATCAGCCGGATCATCCACTGCTGAACACAGCCTCCCCTATTTAGGGGGTATTTGCCATAATCCCCACGCTTGGCAGGCGGCTTGGGGATCGCAGCCTAAGATAGCAGATTTTTAGAAGGCGCTGCTGCCCACCGTCCACTATTTTTCCCTTAGTCGCCTCTAACGACACCCACGGGATGATATGGGGAGGTGCAAAAGATGGTAGCATGCAAAGTGTCGGAGTTTTAGGCCGCCTGAAAGTCTCTGATATAGCCTAACGGCAGTCAATAGACATCAAAAAGGATCTCGTGTGCTCAAAGAAAAAAATATTACCGTGTTCGCCAATAGTGGCCTGCCCGCGTCGGTTGTCGTATCTCGGCGTGTGAGCGGTGAACCTAAGGAAGGAGCGAGTGAGACGGCGATGCCGTAACGCCATGTGTAGGAGCGCACCGCCGAGAGCGATAGCAACAATGATTGCGGCACCAGCGCCCCACCATAGAGCTGAAACGGCTGAGACGGGCTCAGCATCCACTGCTGAAACGAAAGAAGTGTTGTTGCCACCTATAGCAATCATTAATATATAAGAGAAAAACGGCATCACTACCGCCATCTATCTGGCACTTAGGGACGTAGTGAAATCTTAAAAGTATGGATTTGGTTAGAAACTGCCATTAGCGTCAACGACTTACTTCCGATAGTCTTTCTCTATGACAACATAATCACGTAATATCCGCACAGGGACAGTGCTGGTCACTTTTGACTTGGCGTTCAGCAAGAACAGACGTTTAGCTATATTATATTAAGTTAACGAATAAAGAAGCTAGCATCAGAAGTGGGATCGAAGCACGTGACATGCTGCGAAGCCGAAAACGAACAAAGAAGAGGAAACGTGGCCTCTAAATCTTCAAGCTCAGAACAATCGTCAAGTTCTGAGTGGTCACAATCATAGAGTAGCAATGAAAAGGATAGGAGAAAAAAAAAGTAAAACGCACGCGACGTGCGTCACCCGCAGTAAGTCAATCTGTTATACTTTCTTAAGTGATTCCGGAATTTGATCCGTTAGTGGACGATATGTGGGTTAGTGTTGTTGAAGCCAATGCTCGCGCCTTTTGGTGATCCGATCGTATATTAACTATCAAGCCTTGCAAAATAAGAGAAATATTAGAGTCAGGAGACGCCGAGTCAAATAAAAATATATATAATGAGTAAGAGCTTCGAATGGAGTAAATTGAAAGTTCTAGTGAAATAACCTATGATGCCAATACATTCGTACATCTTGCTTAAATGAAATCTCTGCGGATACTTAAATATAACGCTTTTATTTATGTCAAATGCATTTCCTTTGAACACTTATATTGGTATTCCTTTGGGCTGAAATCGGCATAAATGCTGGTCATGAAAATGAGATTGTGAGGCTTTTATGACTGAATATAATGCCAGAGTTTGTAATGACATGCAACTAGGTTTGTCGACTGCTTCGCCTAAGGTAAATTGCAAGCTCCTGTAAACTTACCGCTGATGGAATAGTTTTGAAGCCCCAATGAATGGCAATATACCTAGTGTTTATATGTTAGTGCTACAACTTTTTGTGTGTTTTTTATTTTTGTTTCAAGGACAACAACACACAATATACGTTTCACACATTTATTAATAAACTGTTATATTTAATTGTTGTTCTCAGAAAATGTATCAGACTAGAACGCGGTCGAGTACGGCTGCGTGCGCAAGAGGGCCGGATGTTGTCGCCACCTATAGCAATCATTAATATGTAAGAGAAAAACGGCATCACTACCGCTATCTGGCACTTAGGGACGTAGTGAAAACTTAAAAGTATGGATTTGGTTAGAAACTGCCATTAGCGTCAACGACTTACTTCCGACAGTATTTCCCTATGACAACATAATCACGTAATATCCGCACAGGGACAGTGCCGGTCACTTTTGACTTGGCGTTCAGCAAGAACAGACGTTTAGCTATATTATATTAAGTTAACGAATAAAGAAGCTAACAGAAGGTGCTTTTAATATTGTATTTTTTGTATTAACGACGGCTAAGCTTACAAAATTACAACAAAGGGAAAAATTTGAAGCACGAACAGGATTCGAACCCGCGTCATCTGTCCCTCGGGCCGATGCGTCATAGTTCAAACTTATCCTTTCGTTCTTGTTGTCCGTCTTGGGGACTAATTTTACTATTTTACCTTTAAACGTAAAGTTATAGTACATACTTCACTTCTTCTATAGCTGAATCTTTGAGAAAAATACAAAAAAAATAGACGCATGAACTTGTTTTAAAAATAGTAAATTTTAAAACTTGAAAGTGAATTTAAAGTGCTATTAAAAGTTAATGAGCTAAATATAACAAGTTTTTAAGATACAGATATTAAGTTTGCATCAGCAACCATATTATATTTTAATATTGTTATTTTTATATTGTTTTTTTTTTGATCTCTGCCTACCCCTACGGGAAAGAGGCGTGATTTTATGTATGTATGTATTGTTATGTTTGCAATAACGCCTGCTATGCGGATTACATAGCAAAATTACAAATATATTAAATTATATATTCATCTACATTATGCGAGTATTATTATAGTTGTTTCCAAAACAGATATCTATGAAATTTTTCTGTAGAGTAAAATTGCATCATAAAAAAACTTTATTATTTAGTTCTGTATCATTGCATAAAAATAAACAATAAACTTGCTCTCATTTCTCACTAACATCGCATCGCATTTTTTCCAACGAGTCTTCTTCTCACAGTACAATAGTAATCGAATTGCAGCTTTGGCCAGCGTCTTCTAACAAGTGTTAGAGCGAACGTATTAAGTCTTATATGATGATCTTTTTTATACATTATAAGCTCGCTTTATCTCATCTGATGGTATGTAAAGAAGTAGAGTAAAAGCTTCCCTTCAAACAACTTTTTTCCTCAAATTGGCCAAGACTATTAGCGTGTTTTACAGCCTTACGTGGGAACTTATTGCATTATGATATGATGATCTTTTTTATATATTATAAGCTCGCGTTTGATCACTATCTGACCTGATGTTATATTAAGAGGTAGAGTAAAATCTCTTTTCAAACAACATTTTTCTTCAAATTGGCCGAGGCTATTAGCGTTTTTTACAGTTTTACGAATGAACGTATTGTATTTCGAAATTATGATCTTTTTACACATTATAAGCTCGCGTTTGATCACTGTCTCACTAGGTGAATAAGTAGTGGAAAAGCTTCGTAACTATCCAATTTGTCCTGCAAGTTGGCCAAGGCTATGACTATATATTTATTGTAAGTATAATTCATTATCATTGCAAATGTAGACACTGAGTGAAGTATTTTTTCTTACCTAACATCTCCAAGGTATGCACTTCGCTCAGATCGCTGTAATAACCTTCCGCAGTAACAGTTCTGACGCCAACAAACAATGGTCCCTTTGTGTAAGTAAGCTCGTACATGAGTAACGGTGAAAACTCAGCTATCTTCGTCTGCATGTCGTCTGTAGGATGGAGCAGGTCCTCGGGAATCTCCTTGTCTGATACTATCACCTGGTATTTGCTGCCCCTGTACGAAATAGATGCGAAATGTTTAAGGATTTTTAAGCATTTCGTATGAAAGTTATAATATTTGACACCTTAATTACCACGTTAGGTGCCGGGCTAGAATCCTAACATTTGGATAATTAATGATACGCTAGCCTATTACAATATCACCAGATGGGAAGTGCCGATATGGTAGATTTAGTAATTGGCTCTTCAAGGGCAGCTGCCGGAACATACCGTTAGGACCACAGTCCTTAGCGACAGCTTTTTTAGACTGGCAGCTAGCCAGGTGAGCATCGCAAAATTCGATACCTATGCAATTTTTTTTTAATCGTTTATAGCCTTTGACGACTATCTCACATGATGGTAAGTGATGATGTGGTCGAAGATGTATAAATACAATATAATATAAATTATATTGTCCGAGTTTTCAAGCCAAACGAAAGTCTCGGACGTAGACTAATGATAAACATCCTAAGACAACAACCGGGATCGACGTCTAAACGTGCACTGCGAAGCACAGACACACTCAATGGTAAATGTCACTAGCGTTCATGGTTGGAACCGCCCGCTGCGGTCATTACTTGGAAGTAATGACCGCAGCGGGCGTTCCTTAAACTTACTTGTTCGGTTAAGAACGACTGGGCAAACTACGAAGCCGCTGCGAGCGCTTCAATAATTGTTTAAATATTATGGATTTCCTCAAAGGAAATGCTATTTCAATGAACATCTGCCCTCAGTTCCCGGTTTTAGAATACAGGAAATGTTCTATATCCTTCTATTGAATGTCGTTAAAGGTGACTAAGCTTCACTCACATCTATGTGAGTGGTCTGCTGCTGTAAATAGCGCACATCATATTTACCTTACCAACTTAATGTCCTCAATGCCTGAGAAGTAGTGGTTATATTACCAACGTGGGCATTCCCAGGGAGGGTAGAGTCAGGCAGGCGGCCGACCTTACAAGCAAAGCTATTATATACAAGTGTTGGCACTGAGACGTTGTCCTTTACGTGTCTCATATGAAGAAGCTGAGAGTCGCTCAATGAGCTATGTAGTTTTGCTCGGAATTTCTTTGCTCTGAAACATCCCCAACGAAGAAATGAGCCAAACAACCAAAGCCACCAAAATAGCATTCAGAATTTGCAAGTTGAAGTGGCAATGGGCGGACCACATTGCTCGGCGAAACGAAAACCGATGGGAAAGAAAAGTTCTCGAAGTAACCACGTTACATAGGACGATAGTGTTGGTAGACCCAGACTAGACGGACTGACGACATTGGTTACTCTCGTTCATTGTGGCGTTATATGGGAGAATTCTTTTGTTCAACAGTGGCATCTTCCAGCTGATAGTGCTGCTAGTGCTGTTGATGTGTTGTCAGTAGAAACATATCTTCGCTGACAAACCAGTGGGAACATATTTTCTCTACATATGTTCTAGTGTCGTCGCATACGTTATTAAACATGGCTACCCTACATGAGTGGGTTAAGGGTAGAAAGATGATAATTTGAAGTGAACTTACTCAATTTTGTTGTCCGGATGATCCTGCCAGCTGACCATGAGATGTCCATCGGGTGCGAGCCACGCCACCACGCCGCTCGGAGGTTCCAGCTCGCGACTCTTGAAGTAAACGCAACAGATTTCCGCATCGTCTACTGCCACCTGACAAACGAAAGATAAAATGTAGTCAATTGCATTTTGTGCACTACGGATTAATTGGGGCTGGTGGGGATAATAACGGGGACAAAAATTTAAGTTTTTCTATTTAAGATGGAAGTTACCTCTGCTTAGGCAGCCATACCCTTACGTTAGTTTAAAATGTTACTGCAAAATATAAAATAAATTTTATGTCAATTTTGTTCTCAACTCTTCCTAAACTTATAGCGTATCTGGAAAACGGTAAAAGAATAATAGGTAATATCTTTGAATAAATATCATATGAGAGCATTTGAATGACACCTGTCAACAATCCAATATGGCGGATACAAGATGGCAGCCATACATATTGCTCCGATCCCTCTAAAAGAAAAGAACTTTTACTGTGCCCGAACAATATAATTATGAACAAATGTATATATATTATACAACCCATATAGATGTTGGTTGTCCATAGAAAAGTTTAATGGTTTTAAACTTGGTTGGTTAATATTTTATCGGTCTGATATTTTTTATCTGATGATTAAAAATCCAGGCCTAAAACTTAGTAACTTCGAGGTTACTCAACATTTAATTTTAATGTTTATTCGTGTTTGAGTTGACCCGTTAATGACTAATAATAAAAGTAATTTCTTCATATTGTAATTTGTAAGATAGACTTACACTAACGCAGATGTTATATCTTCCACCAACGGGCACGTTTAGCAAAACGTGTTCCAGTTTCGTCAAATTCGTTGGTAATAGTTCGTATTGGCTCTTCCTGTTCCTAGTGTCTTCAGTTACATTGATCTGAAAAGTAAATTGGTAAATAAAAATAATATCCGTGCGCAGAACAGTAGTTTGAGAGACTAGTGCATACAGGGAATATTAGACGAATACGCGACTCCAAGTCTGCGGCTATGTCGTCCTAGAGACAATGGCTTACAAGCATTATACTTTTCCATCTGTTGACTTACATCTTACTGCTGATGTGGGTGTCATCTGCATATAGCATGTAGTACTATTTTAATATTGTTAGGTTTGCAATAACCCCTGCTATGCGGATTACATTACAAAATCACAAATATACGGTATAAAAAATCCCGCCATCATGACTTAAATTTTTCCTATCGTATATTTGTGATTTTATAATGTAGTACTATTTTTGACAAGTACTATTTTTCCATCAAACAGAATTTAAAAATATTCGTTTAGCATGCATAAATGCTTATAAATATAATTCTCGTTAGGTGCGTTCGTTTTGGCTCGATTGCGTTTGTAGCAGTTTCAAAAGTGGCATTTGTGTATTAGCGTTCGGATAGAAGCTTTTGCTATTTTTGACCACCAATTACTGCATGCTATCCGAACGGCTTAAAACATACTTTGACAACCGACAATATTTTAACAATTTTGCACAGTACCTAACATGGAATCAATCTCTAAAATTAACAAAACAAGTAGGTATCTACTACATGATATATAAATACTATATAAAAACTTGTGAAACTCTTCAATCGCGCCAAATACAACTGTCAAACCAGCAGTTGTCAAAAAACGATCACAACGATCCCACGGTAAGACATGGGCCAAAAATATCACTTTTCTCTGTCATTTGTAGCGTTTTCAAAGCTATCCGAACGGTGAGCGAAAACGATATTTTTGCTCACGAAGTCCCAAATCGAACGGCCCGTGTGATCATTTTTAGCGTTTGTGAGTGATATTTTTGGAACTGATAGGCTATACGAACGCCCCAATAGAGGTTTGCAAATGTCATCAAGAGAGCCAATCGTAAAATCAACCAAATAAAAATAGTACTAGATGCTATACGTAGATGACGCGCACATCAGCAATAAGATGTAAATTAACAATGTGAGTTTCTATGTAATTAACAAATATTTTGTTCATACATTTGCGAATATATTTTCCCAGAAAAACGAGTTTAAAGTAAAAAATTCTACCAGTGTTTCAGATATGTTTATCTCTATGCGTCCATAGTTAATAAAGATTTATATTTTTGTTTGTTTTTAAGTAGGATATATGTATATTAATATTCATCAACAGCATCATCATCATATCCGCCGTTGAACAAGGGCTCCCCCAGTGAGGGGAATATGCCATAATTTCCACGCTTGGTAGGCGTCTTGCGGATCATACTAGAAGTTGACAGTTCTTCGGAAGGCGCTGCTTTCTGCCTTCCATTATTTTTACCTGAGTCGCCTCTTATGACACCCACGGGAAGAAATGTGACAATCTAACCTGGCACCCAACAGATTAATATATACTGGTTATAAATATTTACGGACATTAATTGCTTACCATAAACGTAAGGGGTCCTAACCTAATACCGCATCCAGCGTCCCACAAGATTTTCAATTTTGATTTGTGCTCATCGTATTGCACACGTAAGTTCTTCACTGCAGCACTGCAAAAAATAAAGCATTTAAAACCTACAGGCACACATTTTCAGCAAATATTTTAAGCAAATACTTTTGACAGCATAGTGAAATTGTACGTGACTAACACATGTTAGAAGCACCGGTTTTTAAGTCCCATGCTACTATTTCATAGACAATAGTGTTGCAAATGTTCAACATATGATCTTAGTTGTTTTTGGTGCAAATGCCGACTTTAATTCCAAGCTAGTAAGGAATTGAATCACGAGCGGTTATAATATAAACTACTGAGCACCGTGAGGGAAATAAGGCATGAAACTTTTCAAATATTGCTCTCATGTGAACCATATAACATTTCACGTCTGCCAACGGGAAAATTTGTTCCCAGCCGTTTCGCTTTATATTTATTTACTCTTTATAGAAGTTGCGTTCGGAAATTTTCCTTCATGACAACCAAAAACAGAGCATGACATTTTATAGTAATATTTATGATGCAATTTATAAACATAATCAAAATAAATAAGATTAAATATTTATGCTTAACGGAGTTAACGGTGATACCCAGTTTCTGAAGCAATCATCGAGTTGTTTTTTAATTTTCTGGCGTCAATTAATTTCATAAATTGATGTTGGGCATTTGAATCACTTTTACTTTTGCTCTCAGCAAGAATCGATTTTGCTACCAGTTTAATAAGTTGGCATCATCAGGACCACTATGTCCTAGTTATGAATGAAATTCTATTGTTATCATTATCGCCGATGCCAATGGGTTAAGCACCAAAACAGGGCCTTTGGACAGGGGAAAAAGTATGAATTAGACAATTTGAAGAAGATACCTACCCTGGCCTGTGCCTGGTTATGATGGTAGGTATCTTGAACAGTGGCCCGTTGAGAAGTCCAAGCGCGAAATCGTAGGATTCACATGCGTGTAAGCTGTCTATCGTGATTGATAAATTCTTTGTGATGATGCGGGTATCTGTAGACGAATACAAAAATACATATTAGCTTTTGTTATAAGTATATATGTATACATAGGCTAGGTAGGTACCACCATCAAGTAGAAAATCATTCGTAAAGCACATATTCCGGCACCTGCACTTGAAGACAGTTCCCATTCTAGGTTTTTTTTTATGAGGATGTAAAAATGTTACTTATTTGTACTTTGATGTGATTGTGTTATATTTTAGACATGCTTACAATGCTATGTATTTCGTCTGTACCGATTTGACTTACCAATGTTATGTAATGTAACGAAATGGTTAAATAAATAAAAAAAAAACCCTGTTTGTTGTTGTCAAATCGGTATCGAATAATTTCTATTTTCCTGAGGATTTTAAGGGTTCATGGAACTCCTATATTATTCCTTAAAATATTCTCGATATAATAAAATTCCGAAGTTAACTTCAAATCACGCTTGTAACGTAAATATTTTAATTATTCATAAATGTATATGTAAAAAATATACAATTAAATAGCCAAGCCTTACAGAAGTGGGAGATGTTAAATTATATTCTTGATTTAAAGTATTAGTTTTGTGTTGATAAGCTTCTTCATTCGTTTTTCACCAACTGATCGTGGTTTCACCAACGCTGACTCTCTTTCACTCCTACGCAGTTAGAAAGTGATAGAATTTCAGCATTAGGCAACGTCTTAAAGTTATCAAATGTTTTATAAATTACCATTAGAGAACTCCCCGGGTCCAACTTTGTGTATCCTATTCGAGTAGTGCACTTCGTATGTAAGATTCTTCCCCTTGTAACGTTCACCGTTGGGCGGATCCCATTCCAGTATGACACCGCTTATCTCCGCCGGCAATGTGATCGATGGCGTGATTAGTGTGTCTTTCTCTCCAGCTGTTTTCAGCGGGATCGTGAATGGATCGCTGTAGAACGAGGACTTGAATGCGCGGATATCGATGTACATGCTGCAGCCGGGCGGGAGGTCAGTAACTGCAATTTAATTAAGTTTTGTTAGTATTGGTTTACACCACCAAACTTAACATATCCGACCTGTATAGGTAATTGTAAGTGAAGTACGTTTTGTTAGGATTACTATTATTTATTCTGCACAAGCGTAAAATCGGTGAGGCGGCTGCTTAGCTGCAATTTTTTAAACATAGGGTATATAAGAATTTTGTCCAAACTCGTTTATATAAATTTACCTTAGCATAAAAACTTAGGTAGGATTTGGTGGAAATTTACATTCCAATTTAATTGTAAGGAAGTGAATGCTCGCGTTAAATTTCTTATTTTCTGAATTGACTTTTAAACGTGAGGACCTGTAATTGGCTTTCATGGTGTTTATCTTTAAAATAATATTTAAATATGTAATTAAAAGCTGTAGGTCTTCCTATAAATAAATTACTTTACAACATACAAAAAATAACATATCGCTACGATTGAATTCCCAGACGAAGTAGGCTGAGATATCTAACAACCACGTTTCGCTGGCATGTTTTAGTAATCTGTAATATTGGGCGAGCCTAATGCTATCTATCGGACACAGTACCAAACTATAAAGTCTTATCTGTTGCAAATGTTTCTTTCGAAACACATCACAATATAACGTTTGTCTATGGTCGCAACCTTGTCTAAAATACAAACAAAAACTTGGCTTCATTCCGTGGCTTGTGGAAAGCAACTACACATTTACTGGACTTCTCAAATCAACATATTGTAATTAGATTGGAGACATTTTTGATAGGCTAGCCTTTGACCACTATCTCATCTGATGGTAAGTGATGATGTGGTCGAAGATTGTTCAGGATAATCTAGAATTACTCTCTCAACGACCACTGCCGATACCCACCGTAAGGTACTTGGCGACAGATTTTCTACTTGAGGGTCGCAGCTAGACTCGCCTGCCTAGCTACCTCGCCTGTATAGCATTAACAACATGCCCTACCACCACACATTTTATCTTAAGTAGAAGATAGTGCTTTTGCTTATAACACGAGAAAGCATATCTTACATATGAACAGAAATGTCAATTTAAGGACTGTCATACGCAAGCGTTGTACGATTTTAGATTTTAGTATACACAGAATAGAAACAACCATATATAAGATAAAGCGTAAAAGTAATTTGGATTTTAGTCTGAAGAGAATAAAAACTAATATATTTTAGATAATCCTTATAGAATCGATAACTATTATAATTAACTAGCTTCCCGGCCGCGGCTCCGCCCGTTTGTGTGTCGGTTATCGCACTTACCTCTGGCTCAGTTGGATAAAAAATGTACTATATCCTTCCCACACTATTTCCATACCAAATTTCATCCAAATCGGCCCTGTAGTTTTGAAGTTTTTTCGTTGCATACAAAAATATAAATCTTTCCTCTTTATAATATTAGTGAGTGTAAGTGATAATAATATTAAATTATTTAACCATGTGCGATACTTACTGGTAACATTATTCCCTTTAGTAATAATAGGTGTCCGTTTGGCGTATTCACTCGGCAGCCTCAGTTCCACTTTATATCCCTCCACGCCGGGTATATGGTGCCATTCGAGATACGCTGAAGTATTCGAGGGTCGTGATAGGCTAACGTTGTGTATATCGTCGATATCGCCACGCTCATCGAAGGTTATATACGCGATTTCGGTGTTGTTTGAAGTGTAAGCGTTGTTCGTTGCTTGGACCTGATTGTAGGGAATGATAGGGTTAGTACTACTGTTAGACATTTTAGGTATATCATCATTCGGCATATATCGGCAATTACAGCTGCCCTTAGATTATATCACTTTTCTGGCTTTCAAAGACTTCTGCCGGAACACACTGTTAGGTGCTTGGCGACAGATTTTCTCCTTGAGGGTGGGAGCTAGCCTGGCGGGCTGGATATAATTGCTCGGCTATCATTGCTTCAAAATATATGACGTTGGACTACGGTCAAACGTTTATTTGAAAATAAATTTAGGCACAACGCGATTCAGGCACACTGCGTTTTAGGCACACTGCGTTTTAGGCACGCAGCGAGAAAACGTATTTAAAAATAGTACATTATGATACGTGTGACGTAAGCTGTATTAGTACTATAAAGCATAATCAAATCGATGTACAGGATAGCCGATTGGTACACGTATACTTGAGGTGAAAACAAAAATTTTGATTCGCAGTTCATAATAATATTTCTCATAGGAGAGGAGTTATGACGTCATAGTTTTTGTATAAAAGCACAAAAAAACCTCTGAAACCAATCGTGTGGGGTACCAAATGAAAGAGCTTTCTGAATCGAGTTTGAAAACGTACCACATTATTACGTATCAGTTACTTGGTTTAAATAAATTAAACAATAAACATTTTCAATACATACCAAGTTTGGGCTCCTCCAGATACGATTTGGCTGAATTAATTTATATAAAAAGCATGAGCTATTGATACAAGTACATGAGCAGTTGGGTTTGTCTGTATTGTAACTTGTTTGACAGACTACGTGTTGAATCTTAAGCTTGAATATAACCGGCTCATTAGCACGGGTTATATGAAATGGCCATCTCTCCGTGTGACGCAGGCAGTCTATTATTGCTCGACGTGCATTAATAGACTACTAAGTCACAGTGAAGGTTTATATATAATGAGATTTACTCACACATGGCTACGGCTCAGGACTGTTACTACTAATACTGTTAAGTTAATATTCAAGTAATTAATCACATCAATAGCCATAACGTCTACAGTTGAACAAAGGCCTTTCTCATTAGAGTGATGGAGGTTTGCCATAATCTACATTCTTGGCAGGTGTCTTGGGATTGTCAGTGTAAGACGGCAGTTCTCCAGAAGGCGCTGCTGCTGCCCTTCCCCCCTTTGGTCATGTCTCTTGGTCTTGTCGCCTTATACGACTTACATGAAGATATGGGGGCTGCAATTCTAGCCAGGCACACCACTGGTCCTAATGAATACCGACAGAGTAAAAACAACAATGACTGTAATAAACATTGTTTTTTTTACGTTTTTCGCATCTACAAGTTTATTTTAATTCTTTACACACACTTGCTTACACAACCTTGCACACTATCAAACCTACGCACACACTGACACACCTGTGTACACCGTCACATACACACACTCTTTCCCTAGATTTAGGATTCCTTCAGTCAGGGATATCGTAAGCAAAGGTTGGATTTTCTAGTCAATTGCCATGAAAACTTGTACGTTCCCGTATTCCTGCACCCGCGGGATTTTAGTCTCTGGGAGACGCAGTAAAGCGTGTAGTATGTTTTTGTACTACTATCTACAGTTTATGGTCACTCACCCAGAACGAATAGTTGACATGCGGCTTGAAGTAAGAGTTGATGACAACGGACATGGTTTTGTTGCCCGCGTTAATGTATTTCTGCATTGGCGGTATTGGAGGCGCGTGGTAAAGCGTGTAATGTTGTATTATGCCTCGAGGGAATTCAGGAGCGTCCCATGTCACTTTGAGGCGACTTCCAATCGCTTGTTCTATGAACAATTTACGAGGCGGAGATGGCACTGTAAAAAAAAATCATATCATATTTTTATCGTAGACGAGAAAATACTAATATTTATAGTTAAATTTATCAATATCATAGAGGTCAACAACAATAAAACATATTTTTTTTCTCAGACATACGCGGATGTCGTGATATTGTCATTACTTTTACATAAACAACACGCGAAGTATCGAATTCACGTACACAGAAAAACCAAAATTGTATGGAAGTTCACTGCATGCCTACTGGGTGTCACTTGAATTGAGATCTCTTTTATTTATCATATTAATGAAATACCCACAAGCGGCAAAATAAATGGCGGTAAAGCAAAGAGTTCGTCTCGATCCCGTTGTTTTAATAATAAACACAAATCAAAATTAGTTCCGGAAGTGAAATGAATAGTGATTGCACTCAACAGATCTAAGATAGGACGCCAAATCGGCGATGGAAACCAGCTTCCAGAAAAGAAAAAAAAAATGAAAATTTTGACCGCTTAAAACATAAAGCAGTTTTTAACTTGAATTCCCAGATGATCTTCGTTTTATTAGCCTATTTAGCGCCAAATAGTTGTATGATAAATGTAATTCTATTTTTATTTACTTGATTTTTTTTGCACTGAGGCACTATATATTCCTCGGCTGAAATGGCAATTGCCTGTCTCGTGTTATTGAAGTTCTCGCCCCATAATCAACCTGCAATTGCCTATTTCGCAACCTTTGCAATATTAGAAAACACTTCTGTTTGTAGAAAGCTCGTTATATGCTTCTGTTCGTTATATGCTTTCAAAAATATTATGTGACCAAAGGTGGAGAATTTAAATAAAAGTAAAATAACTTAATTAAGCTGATTTTGCAAGCCATACTTGGTCCCTAGAAAAAATTAAGATAAAATGGAAACAAATTTTGTGTATTACATAGTCTTTGCTGATTTTCTGGTGGAATGACGGCAGATATGTTCAACAAGAGAGCAAATTATTTTAAGTCTCATGCCTATAATTCCCCCACTGTGCTTAGTTCAATTCTAGACTACTTCAGTAGATAGGAATTTAAAATTAGCACTTACACCAATAAAACATTTTGCTGACGTGATGGACAAATTACTAATGTTACGTATATGTTAAACTGCCTTTGAGAACATTTAAATATATGACATTTAATAATGGAACAAAAATCCAGCTTGCACCAGAGATACTGACGTTACAAAGTTTATATTAAGACAGAAAAACAATAGTTTATTGCAGCTTACCTCCTTCGCCAGTGGTGGTGTTTACAAATTTATTCGAAGCGTACGTCTTATTAGACTTGCTGTCGCGAATGTAGAACGTAACGTTGTAATTAGTGAATGGCTCCAAATTCGTGAACCTGGGAACAAAAAATAACTATCGGCTTTAGCTTTATTGGAAACACAAGCCCTGAATAAGCTGTAATGACATATTTGAATTAGCTATGTGAGATGATTTCAATAAAGTTTGAAATAACTTTAGACAAAATACAAATGGTGTAACCTCGGACATACCACCCATTTGACTCCGTACTTGAAGACAAAACCTTTCGAAACATGTACCCTAGACAAAGTTTATACGAACCGATTTCACCTGAACATCAGCGGACATCGACGATTGATATCATTGAATGGTCATAAATTCAAGTGTTGGAATGCAGAATTTCGTTATTGTGACCTGCATCTTTGCCTTTCCGGTAATACATTTCCGAACTTTGTGGTGGGATCCCGCCCACACACAAGAACTTAAAAATACATATATATAAATGTTGTTGTATGTGTGTTTTATTTCAATAAACAGTATTCGTTACTCAGAAATTCGCATAATAAAATAAACTATGTGTTATATCAATAACTTACTTCAACAATAATGAAGTTAGACATCATTAAGCAATAATCATCTAAATCCTAGAGTGGGGACCAAAGTGCATTACTAGAATTGAAGTGTTAGTTTTATGTTACGAATCTATTATTTTAAGCCAATTCATAAGTTTAGTTGCCAAATAAATTTATTATTATTATTAATAAGATATGATTTTTGCTTTGCGAGAACTGTAATGACGCGTCAGCACCCCCGCAAATCGCCGGAGTTATCGTAAACAGATAAAAATCTACTTGCGGAGTCCAATAAGTGGTTCGTCTGAGGGTGTACCATACAGTTTACAAAAATCTTAAAGTTACTTATTTTAAAGCTACAATGAAGCACTTATACAAGTAAAATATTATTTTTGGAGACTAGTCTTCTCAGAAACAAATCGTCGCCAAAATATAAAAACAAAACGGTAAAGTACAGGACAGTACAGGCCATGAGTTAACTCGTACTTACAGACGAGCGAGTATCAGAATGTGATGGATGACTGATGCGATGAGAGTAAAGGAATCATGAGAGATCAAATATAGTGAATTTCGGACTAACCTATAAATGCTGTCATTAGTCCAAGTCATGTTGGTCCACTTGCCGTCACTTATATTGGCAATTGACGGCAGGAAACTGTAGAGGACCATCTTCTGCTGAGCCATCCAGCACGATATCAAAAAACTGGTGGAGTTTATCGATGACTGGTCCACGCCAATGCTTAGGAACTGTGAATATTTAAGACAATATTGACAAGAACACTAAGTTTAGAGAATTGCATATTTTCTAATATTATGTACACACCCCTCAAATTGCCATTTTTTTTACTGGCGCAGTCGATAGGATACTACTGACATACTAAAAAGACCACATCTGAATCTCTAGATATCTTTTTGTTATCTATAACAAAAAAAAAAAAACAGACGCACATACAGGTCTGTCACAGAGAATAGCAGTCTTGACTGAGACGCTACATTCATATATATAAATGTATCAATTAAGTACTTGTAGTAACTATTGTACTTAGAATGTGGGATTATGCTATATACTTTACTATGTGCTGTTATTACGCAACATAAGGTCTATGTGTAAAGAATGTGTTCTTCAGATATATTAACTGACTTCTTATGTGTACTAATACTAACCTGATACATATGGTTATCACTACTGGGACTTGAACAGTTAGCTTCGTCAGAGGCATCCCAACAGTTCTGGCTTCCATCACACACATAGCTTATTGGTATACAATCCGATCCGTCATCGCAAGCAAACTCACCAAGGGCACAATCTATTGTTAACTTGTGTTTCTACGGAAAAAAACATTTAAAGGAAATAATTACATACAAAAATAATTTCTCAAGTGGTTGGAATAGTGTACGGTTTTAGATTTCCACCGCTGTGTTGTGGTCTCTTGTGGTTAGTACAATAAATTAATTTTAGTATAGGTATGGCTCAAAAATGCTTGTTAATATTATTATAGGCATTCCGAAAAAAATAAAACTAATTGTCAAAGATCTTTTGCGGAGAAAAGTAAGGAGAAGAACTGTTTATTATCCCAGTGCATGCTTCGGTTGTTGCTGCGAATCAGAAATGAGTAGATATTTCAGATTCTCATGCAAAGGCCCCGAAATTCGCTAGAAGTGTTCATACATAATACTTCATGTTACAGCCATAACTCACAGTTTTATTTGAATGGTCTTTGGTGTTACGTCTCAAGCAATCAAAACTCGGACGCAATCCAAGTTCACGGAAACGGACTAACGCTAGATAGCACGAGGCTTCTGCCATTGCGTCGAGTTCCCTCTCCATTTCAAGTTTGTCCTTATTGACCTAACAAAGGCGAATTATTACACCAGCCATATCCATATGCATACGTAAAAAGTTATATATTTGAGCCTATATGTGACCTTGGACAAAAACAAAGAAAGTTTTCGACCGTCTAGTCTAGTCTCCTTAACCATACATAGAAGATTACCTTCTTGATATACAATGTCACATATCAGTGTTCTATCGAAAAGTCTCGCTGGTTAGTTTCTTACTGCATCAGAAGACCAATTTTTTAAATTAAATGCTTTTCTTCATCCACTTGTTCAAGTGCAATATAGGTAACATTAAAAATTATGTAGAATATATAAATTGTAGTATTTTTAGGAGTAAGGCCCTATGGATGTGGAGAGTCCTTCAAGTATACTCACAGACTTATTTGGGCACAGCTTCTCGTCGCTGACGCAGTGGAATACACTGTCGCAAAGCTATAATCTTAGTATGCATGATTGTACAAAAAGTCCCATCCCTATCTATATATTCAGATTTTAGTCTCTATGGCAGTGAGATCTCGTCTATAGACAACACGGCCATGAAACTGAATTATCTCTGAATTTGTTGAAAAAGATACTGACTACTTTTGAATGAAATATCAATATAATTTGTTTTAATTTAAGTAATTTCTTGATCAATCAACATAGCATAGTACAACAATCGGAAAATAAGGAATAGAAAAGCCGACCAGAGGCAAAGCGACTTGTCGGCGCCAGGATTTGACAATCTTTTCTAAGTTAATTAGTTGCATTACAGTATTGCGTGAACTCATGTTTTTACAATCAGGTATATGTGTAACTAACGATAGGAACCACAGTCACGCCGCGCCTCAATCACACGTGGGTTTTTAGATATTTTTATAATATTTAGTCAAGGTAAATAAACCTTTCACCGCGACTCACGCGGCCACTGGGACAACTTGCCCTCGGAGAGAGTTCCACTGTTCTATTAAATTTCGTCGTCTACGATGCAGATAATCCTATCAAGGTGTCAGGGTCTATGGATATATAGAGTCCTCTAGTATACTCACAGTTTTGTTAGGACAGAGTGCCTCGTCACTGCTATCGATGCAGTCGAACACACCGTCACAGAGCTTGTTGTCGGGCACACAGCCGTGTCCGTCTCTGCAGGGAGTCTCGTCAGGTTTACAGGGGAACACTGGCCGCGGGTGGGTCTTGCATTCCTTCTCGTCTTCGCCGGACGTGCAGTCTTTTACACCGTCGCAAACCCACGTCAGGGGTATACATACGCCTAAAACGTTATTATTACTTGAGTTCTGGTGCAATTCGATTCTTTTGATTTTTACTCCCTTAACATTGTATGTGTACATCAAATTGCGATTTGTGTAAAAATTAGGCATATTACTAAAGTAATTTATTTCAGTGAACTAATAATATGTCATCAAATGACATATAATTATTTAACGATATTTCGACACTGTTGGAAGTGCCATGTAAATGTGCCGGGAAATATCAAACACGTTAAATATTCAGTTTCTAATGACTACAGTGGTAATTTTGGTCTATGAAAACGTAAACAGGGGATAAAATATAATAGCAACTTTATTTTAAAACAATGGAGTAATTTTCTCAAATAAGTAACCTATAAAGGTACCATTGTTTTTTTTTTATCCGGCGGTGTGCCATTTGTAACAAAATACTACGAACTATATACAAAACTAAAGCTACAACAATAAATACATTTAAACAACCTACGAGTCATTGCAGACTCACAGGCAATCAAGCCCACTACCAGTTGGCAGCGTGCCCAGCATGCTGGCAGCATTGCCCCATTTAATTGCAATGCTTTTTCATTAAGCCAATTAAGTACCAGAATTATGATCACGCGTCTTATCCACCACGCGCTCTGATAACTTTTTTTTTTATTTTCGATCGATGTACGAATACTATTATCATTTAGGAAACACAAAAAAAATAATACTATGAAAATCGCGATATATGATTATTAAGGCCTACTAATATTAATAAACACATTACACTTACCAGGTGAACAAGTAAACTGATTTTTGCCGCACTTATGTCTTGGTGTCGCATGCTCAGGATTGAGATTCTTCATCTCGGGCAATATAAGTCCACATCCCACTTCGTCGGAATGATCCCCACAATCGTCTATACCATCGCATCTCCACCAATCAGGAAGGCAATGACCGTTTTCACATTTGAACATCCATTCGAGGCAGGTGCCATTAACGGGGAAGACTGGACGAGTGGCAGAGTTAGGATTGGGGAGGAGCTTTGAGTGGCCAATGTTAGTGCAGTTCTTTTCGTCTGATGCTTCGTCGTCGGTGCAGTCGTTTTCTCCATCGCATACCTGGTAAGACAAAATACATATTTAGAGCGCTCGAAACGTAGCTTACTGAGTCAGGCTTAACCGATCAACTATGTTAATTTAAGTAAAGTCGGCTGCGGCCATGACTTGGATGAGTGACCACTAGTGCCGTTATTGCTGAGCGCTTCCGTGGTTCACAACCGTCGATCCCGTTGTCTTAGGATGGCAGTCGTTATAGCTAGATGATAGGGCTTTTTACAAATGACTGCTAGCTACATGGATATCCACCACCCTCAAACAAAATCAGTTGTCAAGTACCAAACGATAATTCTAGATAAGCCTGAACAACCACTCTTTGACCGCCTCTTACCTTCGGTTGAGATAGTGGTCAAAGCAAGTCTATCACACAGATAAGATAAGATAAGATAAGATAATTTATTGCCATAAAAGATTTATAAGTAAATACAATCGTTAACTTAGATTCTAGAATAATTAAAATTCTTATTGGGTAATAGCTTGACAGCGAGCCCCAAACTAAGCACTAAGCCTGTATCTTGGGGATCGAGTGCGGTTTTCAAAAAGTTCGTTGTGTTGTTCATGACAAAATAAAAGTAGATACAGTGGCAATGTAAAATTAAGTTTACATGAAAGTACAATGCGTTTCAATACCAGAGTTAAATAATATTTTTTAATCATTAAATTACACTGCAATAATATAATAATGTAATAATGTGCCCGTTATCTTAAAGTAAGTGAAAAAAATTTCTTTGAAGCGGCTTACACGAAATAATTTTAATTTGCTAACGACTTATAATGTAGATGTAAAGTGTGGATGATGATGTGTGTATGTGTGTAAGAGAGTGTGTATGAGAGAGTGAGAGGATGTGCGCGTATATGCCTGAAGTGATAGGACTCATATATACTCGTTCCCTCGTCTACTCGTTGGTTTCATACGTACTTTGCGTGTGCAATATATTGAATGAGTGTGCCGAGCAGTAGCGGTTTCAGATTAATTCTTCTGTGTCTTTTTGAGAGAGTTTGAGCAGCCAATCCTTAACAGTTCTTTTGCAAGCATTGACTGAGAGATTTTTAATATCACACTTTTTAGCGACTTTGTTGTACGTATGGGGGTGTGAAAAAGAAGGGCAGCGTTTTGCTAATAAGGATGTAACAAATGGTTTTGGAATTCTAAAAGCACGTCTTGTCATGATTTGTGAATGTGAGTTTTTATGGTAGCCCTGAAAATAAAGAGCTGGCGAACACGTAAAACTTGAAATTCATTGTAAAGAGCATCTGTTGGAAAACGGAAGGGCTTCCGTAGCGTGACTTTTATAAGCGCACTGTTATACGGGAAACCGGAATTGTCTTTTTAAAAAAGAAAACCGAACTTTCACAGAAGAGTTTTATTTAGGAAAATACTTAATGGAAAATTACACGGAAATGGAAAGTCGGTAAATGTATGATGTGATCGCGACGGAAGATGGGGCTGAACTGAGCTACTCATGTATGACAATTATTGCATCTAAATCGAAACTGCTGAATAGGAGAAAGTTAGGGCTGACACACATATTTTAGGGTGCAAATCTATATTATAACAACCCCTCGCGTAAGAGTAAACTTACAGTTTTGTAAGTTTACGTAAATGCAAGATTTAAAGAGAGTAAATGATGTTATTCCATCCGAAGTCGAGGTTGAGGGTGTGGAGTTTGAATAGTCATAGAAATTTCATCGGGATCATGATCATTGTTTGCTATAGGTTTGTTTCTTAAGAAGCATTTACCGACTTTTACAAAATATGACATAATAAGTAAAACTATTACAAAAGAAATAACGCTAAAGGTAACGCTAACATAATCAGAAGTGTCAAAATCTGACATATCATCAAAATTATTGCTAGGAATATTAGTTGGAATACTATTAACTAAATTAAGGTTATCTAGGTTTATGTGGTGCATTTTTGACGAAGAAATATTAACATTTAGTTTTGTAAACTTTATAAAGTTGCAACAAGTATCATTAATTATGTTGAAATTTGAAATAATAGGATTAATATTAATCGTGTATACTTTATTGCATTCTAATTTAAGTTGCCCACAAAATGCGGTACATCCTGGTTCTAAAGTAAGTATACCAGTTCCAGAAATGATGGTGTCAGTAGTTTTAGCATCACATTCAATGGTTAGTTTTTTATTATTTGACTCTACAAATATCCATTTATTGTTGTTGAGCTTGTGCCAAATGTCTACGGTGCCATATAGAAATTTCGTGATACATATTTCAGGAAGTACTTCAACAGCTTTAGTTATCATTTCAATTTCACAGATTGGGTTATTAATAACACTAAAAATATCTAAAGAATTACAAATAAAATGATTTCCAATGATAACCTTACAATTACTTAAATCATCAATACTAAAATAAGATTTCCTGTCTTCACTAAGACCTATATAAGATTTCGTAGTAGTTACTAATGCGAATGAGTTTGGTTTCTGTAGGTTATGAGGCACAGGTATAGGAAGAGTTTTATACAAACTATAGGTATCTACATTAGTTAGAGGAATTTTTGTTATAAACACTAAATTATCATTAAATACATATGAAACTACGTTTGCTAAGTTCATTAATAAATGAATATTAACTAAACTTAATTCTACAGGAAGTTCCCTGTATTTGGGTAAATTCTTAAAAGTACTCATAATATCTATATACAATTGTTTGGGCGTCACAATCGAAGGATGTAAAGTGTTTGTTTTGCTAAACAAGATACTGTTGACTAAATCTTCGATTTTAAAGGACAATGTTAGTAGGTTAGCTTGCAGGACATTAAGAATTTCATCAAGATTAGTTTTAAAATTAACAGAATTTATGACTTCTGAGACATTTTTGACAGCTAGTGTAATTTTTTCTAAAGCCTCGTTTAGTAAAAATTGATTTTTATTTAATTCATTCATTGAAGTATTAAAATTTAAAATAGCTGCTTTTGAAATGAAGATACTTTGAGCAAGATTCGTGCTCAAGTCTTTGTTGGCGTTTTGCAGTCTATTTATAGCCTTATTATATTTATGTGCATCGTCTTCATCTAGAGTTCCAAAAATATGTTTAAAAACTGTCCCAACACCGGCAAACCAAGCAGATCTCTTTGATTTAGCAGATGTTAGGTGTGATATGGATTCGTAGTCTCGAATTATGTCGTTGAATAAAGAGTCAAGCGGTTGAATCATATTATGACATTCTAGGTTATTAAGGGATTCACTTTGTTGACAGAGGTACCGTATTGTACCAAAAACAGATTTAATGTTTTCTATATGTGTCTGAGCAAACGAAATATCTACTGGAGTAACTATATGAATATAATCATTAATGATTTTTACAGTTCCAGACGGATCGAAGTAGATGCCAGGACTCTTGGTAATTGTTTGGATGAAATCTTCATTTTTATAACCCAATGTAGGGCTACAAAGTATTAGTCTGAAATAAGAAGTAAAAGCGGTAAGTAAAATGTTTGATTTGATTTCATCATATACTTAAGTATCAATAGATTTAATGTGGTAAGTATAAATTATTATTTTTTATTTTTTATTATAATATTAATTTTATTTAATTTTCTGTTACAGGTGCCAGTTTGACTTCATCGAAGTGGTGTTTCACATGGCGACGGTTGATTAGAAGAGATAAAGTATTATTTCCATGGATTTTCACTACTTTATAGGGTCCTTTCCAAACAGGTGACAAGGCCTTTCGTAGTCTTAAGTGATTTTTTAAGTAAACAAAATCTCCTATTTTATATTTTACAGGTCGGGTATGGCGGTCATAGTATTCTTTGGATTTTTCTTTAGATGTTTGTATATTCTGAAGTGCTTTTTCCCTTGATAATTTGAGTCGATGGTGTAGCATTTTCAGGTACTCAGGGTAAGTCAAGTCAGAGCGGAGATCGTAAATGGAGTCGGGTATGTATGGTTTATGGCCAAAAATAAGTTCGTATGGAGTAAATTGAGTTGTAGTGTGAACGTTACTGTTATATGCTAGCATAGCTGTGTAAACAAACTTATGCCAGTCGGTTTGATTCTCATTAATAAAGGATTTTAAGTACTCTTTTAATGTAGAATGGCTACGCTCAAGCGCACCTTGGGTTTGAGGATGGTAGGGTGAAGCCCATATTTGCTTAATTTTCAAAAATTCACATGTTCTTTTAAACAATTCGGCTGTAAAGTTTGTGCCTTGATCCGTTACTATTATTTTTGGAATACCAAATACTGAAATGAAGTGGACTAGACACTCGCAAGATTCTTCTGCCGTAGCATTAGCAATTGGGTAGGATACTGAATACTTAGTTAAATCGTCTTGGATTGTAAGTATGAAGCGCAATTTAGCAGTACCAGCTTCTGGTAGGGGACCAACAATGTCCAGGCTTATGCGATCTAAGGGTTTTGAAGAAGAAGTTGTTATTTGCATTGGAGATTTATTTATTTGGCGTAACGCTTTGTTCGATTGGCAAGAAGTGCATTTTTTAACGTAGGTATCTATGTCAGTTCTCATATTTTTCCAACAATATCTTTCTTTGATCCTGTTATACATACGTGACGATCCTAGATGTCCGGCTATAGGTATGTCATGATTTTCCTTAAGAATTTTGGGTACTTCGCTTGGCGTAGGATATATTATTGAATCATGGTAGATATTTACAGTTATATTGGTATCGTGGAACAGGTAAATAATGATATTATAAATTTTGGTAAACGATAACTTTTCGAATGCATTTTTGAAGTCAGGGATAGCGATTTCAGTTTCAGTTTCTGTTAGCATGATTTCATCTCTGGCTTTCTTTAAAGTGTTAAATATTTCTTTATAGGATGATTCATCGAAATGATGGACTTTTGTAAATATAAGGTAGTAGGTTTTTCCGTTACTTGAAACCTTTCTGAATGTATATAGTTGTTTTTCACTTGATATAAAATCACTTGAGTTTTCCATGTTTCCTATCAGTTCTTCGATGTACGGATTCGATTCATCAAGATCTAGTGATGTTGGTATTATTATTATTTTACAAGAACTTTTAGTTAAACTTTGGTTATGTTCTTTGACTTTTGTGTTAAAATTAATGTTAGGAGATTTTTCAGTCATGACTTTCATAAACTTAGAATAATCATTGTTTGTTGAGTCTAGGCTGGAAAGAGGATCCACAAGATCGTTAGTTTCAAATGGAGTGTTTAGCGGACTAAAGTCGAAGGGTTGGTCATTGAAAGGACTTATAACATCGTCGAGAGGGCCAAGGTCAATTAATTCGCTTTCAGAGTTTGGTTGCACTTGAAGGGAACTAGGGCCAGCGGTGCTTTGTATTTCAGGAAGTTGTGATTGAATGTTAGAAGGGTTTGGTTCAGGAACTGGGTCTGGTGTAAGGTTTTGAACTGGATTTACAGGAAATCTTGACAAAGCATCTGCATTGCAGTTAATTTTTCCTTTCTTGTATTCAATTTCATAGTCATACTCCTCTAATTTAAGGCGCCATCGTACTAATTTTGAACCAGGTTCCTTGCAGTTAAACAACCACTTGAGAGGTTTGTGGTCTGTAACGATTTTGAATCGTCGTCCATAGAGATATGGGCGGAAGATTTTTGTGCCAAACAAAATCGCTAAGCATTCTTTTTCTGTAATGCTATAGTTTGTCTCAGCTTTATTTAATGTACGAGATGCGTATGCTATAGGCCGATCTTTGCCTATAGGGCCTTGCGAGAGGATAGCTGAGATGGCGTAATTTGATGCGTCACAGGTAAGGCCAAAAGGTTTTGAGAAGTCAGGATATATCAGAAGAGGTGCGGTTATTAATTTTTCTTTGAGGGTGTCAAAGGAAAGTTGCTGCTCATTTTTCCATTCAAAAGGTGTATCTTTCTTTAGTAAATGGGTCAAAGGTTTGGCAATTTTCGAGAGATCGGGAATAAACCTTCTGTAATAGGACACAAGTCCTAGGAAGGATTTAATATCTTTGGGACATTTTGGAGTAGGAAAGTTTCTTACAGCTTTGACCTTGTCGGGATTGGGCTTTACGCCTTCGTCAGTGATCAGATGTCCAAGATAGGATACTTCTCGTCTTAAAAATTCACATTTATTAGGTTGGAGTTTTAGGTTAAATTTGCGGAGTCTTTGGAATATTTCTTCGAGATTAGAGATATGAGAGGGGAGATCGTAGGAGTGAATTACAACATCATCTAGGTATACAAAACATTTGATACCGTTTAGACCTGATAGAGCAGAGTTCATAAGTCGTTGAAAAGTGGAAGGGGCATTTTTTAAGCCAAATGGCATACGGGAAAATTCAAAATGTCCCTGTGGGACAGAAAAAGCAGTTTTAGCTGCGTCCTCAGGAGATGTTTTAATTTGGTGGAAACCTGACGCGAGATCTAAGGTACTGAAGTACTTACTTGCACCAAGTTGGTCAAGTATCTCTGAGATGTTCGGGATGGGGTAGGAGTCACCTATTGTGATATCGTTAAGTTTCCGGTAGTCTATGACTATGCGCCATTTTCTTTGGCCGGAAGCATCAATCTTCTTGGGGACTATCCATATTGGCGAGGACCAAGGAGAAGAAGATGGTCTGATGATGTCATCTTCTAGCATCTTATTGATCTGTGATTCGACTTCTGCTTTATGACACTCAGGGAATCGATAGGATTTCGTGTTTATGGGTGTTGATGAAGTTGTTTTTATCTCGTGTGAGATGGCGTTAGTGAAGGACAATTTGTCATCGGGCAAATGGAATATGTCTGAGAACTTTGAACATACTTCGTGTAAGGCCTGCGTCTCTTCAGAATTCAAATGCGATACGCGGAGTTGGTTGATTACTTGATTTGTTCGAGAGTATGCGTTAGGGATAGTATTTCCGTTATAATTTGATATTGTGTTAACGTCACATTGCGTTAGGTCATTGGATACGAGAGGGACGAGGTGGAGTTTTAGAGATGAGTCAATGGTAATAGGGTGTTCCGCGGTATTTACAACTGAAATATTTACACGTGAATTCGACTTAACTTTTACTATACAATTGGCAATTAGCAACGACTCAATGGGTTTCTGGTCAATGATGAGACCTTCTCTTAGTTCGGGGTTGAAAACAGAACATTCAATGACTGTTTCAGTTCTTGGGGGAATTGTGTACAATGGTTCATTGAATAGGATCTCGAATTCAGCATTATTTATTTTAAGAGCACTCTTTACGTAGTCTATATTACTATGTTGGTTAGACAACAGATCATTTCCAATTATACCATCGTATGGTAGTTCGAGGTCAGGAATAACATGAAAATGGTAATTTGTAATTATTCCGTTTGATGAAAGGGCGATAGGAATATGTCCTAATGTCAAAATACAATTATCATTTGTTGAGTCTATACCTTTTATTTGAATTTTATGTTCAATAATTTTGGGCAATTTTTCTATAGCAGATTGTTTCACCAGGCTTATCGTAGCACCAGTGTCAACCAAGAATGACATATATTTTGAAGAGACTGAAGTCAGGACTTTGATGTAAGGTAAGTATCGTTTTTTAGTGTTTTTAGATATTTCATATACATAATCATGTTTGTTTTTTGTTTCAGGAGCGGCTGGATCATCACAGCGGATAGGGTCTTGGACTAACCCTTCGTGTTCGCGGGATTTTGAAGATGAATTTAAGGGACTGTCGGTTTGGGGCTGGTTACCCTGTCGGTAAGTGTCCGGGATTTGTATTTTTACATCGCGTTTACTGGATGTAGAAGATTTTGGAAGGAAACTATCAGTGTGGGGCTGGTTACCCTGTTGGTAAGTTTCTCGGATTTGCATTTTCGCATCGCGTTTACTAGATTTAGAAGATTTTGGAAGGAAACTGTCAGTTTGGGGCTGGTTACCCTGTTGGTAAGTTTCTCGGATTTGCATTTTCGCATCGCGTTTACTGGATTTAGAAGATTTTGGAAGGAAACTGTCAGTTTGGGGCTGGTTACCCTGTCGGTGAGTTTCTTGAATTAGTGTTTTCGCTTCGCGTTCACAGGATATAGAAGATTTTGAAATGAAACTGTCAGTTTGGGGCTGGTTACCCTGTCGGTAAGTTTCTGATAGAGTAGGACACTTGGTCTTGGAATTATAAAATACTTGTGTTTTTATATTTGTGTCGCTTTTTATGCTATTTTGATCCGGACGGCACACACGCGGATCAGGGTTTAGTTTAAAGGATGTTCGTTATCGACTTCGTCGACACCTTCGGCTACATCAATCGAGTCATTCACCATATCTTCGTCATATTCAGCGAAATTTACTCGATTAGGGGCGTTGTTAGGGCGTGATTGAAATGGTTGAGGATTTGGTCGGTTTTGAAAGCGCTTATTATTATATTCTCGTTTACGACAGTTTTCAAGGACGTGCCCGTTGGTTTTACAATAGCGGCAAAATAAGGGGAATGTACTATTTGGTCTTCCGTTGGTAGGAGTTGAATTTTGACGGGTATTGTTATTAACAGTCGCAGGTCTAAATTGAAAATCTTTCTGCGGGAATTGACGGTAAGTAGGGCGAGTCTGATTATTTCTAGACGAGGAGCCAGCGTTAGGAGTATAATAATTATTTCTTCTCTGAGAGGCTTGTTGGATTTTTTCTTCTGACACAGCAAAATTAATGGCATTATTTAATGTCTCAGGGTCACGACATCTGACAATTGTGGACAATTTCGGGTTCAAACCTATTATAAAAGTGTGCAATGCTAAATCTTGCATTGCGGCGACACGGCCTGCCAGTTCACCTTTGTTGCGAGTAGGTATTGAAATATTTATTTCTGTTAATAATTTTGATAAACAGGACTCTATTCGCAGGGCGTACTGGTTGACTGTCTCGTTATTTTGATGACAATCTTGTAAATCGGCGAGTAAAGCAGAGTAATGTTTCTTTTCTCCGAATTGTGTTCTTAAGAATTCTGATAATTGTTCCCATGTTTCAAAGTCGCGAATAGAACTAGCACTTTCTGCTTTTCCCTCCAATTGACTCAATATATATTTAAATAAAATGGGTTTTTGTTGAACATTAGCTAAGTCATAAGCATTTTGACAATTGGTTAAAAATGGGTTTAACTTATCTCTAGAACCATCAAAAGGTTTAATAAATTTCAGTAAAATGTTGAGGTCCATTTTGTCTTCACTTTCTGACCTTGGGTTACGTCTGGAGCTAACTAAACCACTTTCTTCCTTTGTGGTCATATGTAATTAATTATACAATTGTGAACTTGTAAAGTTTGTTAAACTGGCCCGCAGGTGAGCGGACGCGCCAAATGAGATAAGAGTTCCACGAACTGATTAATCGGTCTGGATGTCGAGTTATGAGATGGATTTAAGTACACATCTATTTATAGACGTAATTAAATTTGGTTTTAGAACACTTTTCACTAATAGATATATCACTTCACTGTTGAAAGTATATAGAATAGTTAAACTTACAGGAATTTGTAGAATAGAAGAATACGCATAATAGGTACTTCTTGTAATTTCCGGGAAATTGCGGAAAATGGGCTCGGTAGTTTTCCGTCGGTGCTGGACACGTCGGGGCTTCTGCGCGCTGGTGGCCAGAGAACCCAATGCCACTTATTGCACAGTGGATCGGAGAGATAACCGGCTGATGATGAGTTCAGCTTGTCGCGAAAATGTAGATGATGATGGTGATGATTGCACTTTTTCACACTTATGCACAAAACTTTCACTTTTCGAAGACGTTCCGGGGGATAATATTGTATCCCATTTACGCTGCCACCAATGTTATACGGGAAACCGGAATTGTCTTTTTAAAAAAGAAAACCGAACTTTCACAGAAGAGTTTTATTTAGGAAAATACTTAATGGAAAATTACACGGAAATGGAAAGTCGGTAAATGTATGATGTGATCGCGACGGAAGATGGGGCTGAACTGAGCTACTCATGTATGACAATTATTGCATCTAAATCGAAACTGCTGAATAGGAGAAAGTTAGGGCTGACACACATATTTTAGGGTGCAAATCTATATTATAACAGCACGTTGTGCTCTCTCGATTTTCATAAAATGAGTTATACCAGCAGCACCCCACACCGTTACACAGTACTGGATAATAGACTGACATAAGGCAAAATACACTTGACGTAGCAGCGGAACCGGAGCACAGTCGCGAAGGTTTTTCATAACATGGATAAGTTTACGTGTTTTTGATGACAAATCTGCTATATGATGTTTGTAGGATAAATTTTCATCCATTGACACACCTAGATATTTTATGACAGGAACTCGATCTATGAACTTACAAGTGCACGTAGTATGATCTAAGCTTCTATCATCCTTTGAACAGTGATGGATTTTCAGGACAAATTCAGGTGGTGGCATAGAGATGATGGTCTTTGAAAAAGCAATATATTTAGTTTTTTTCAAGTTTAGTGTAAGTAAATTCCTGTCCAGAGCTTTGGCAATTTCGGAAAGACTGTTTTCTGCAATATTGTACACTAGGTCCCACGCTTCACCATTAATCAAGATCGCAGTGTCGTCAGCATATGCTATTATTTCAGTATTGTTCAGCTGAATGTTAAGGATATCGTTGATATAAATTAGGAAAAGCGTAGGGCCGAGTATGCTACCCTGAGGAACACCACAGTTAATTAGTTGGCGGTCGCTAGAGTGGTTTTGCACTTTTACAAACTGTTCGCGATTATTTAGATAACTTGAGAACCACCGCAACGGAATCCCTCTAACACCAATGGATTCTAGTTTCCTCAAAAGCAAGCCAACCGAGACCGTGTCAAAAGCTTTCGCCAAATCAAGAAATACACCAATACATTTGCTTCCTTGTTCAACATATGATGAGACCAAGTTAGCTAGCAATGTAACAGCGTCTTCTGTCGACTTACCCTTGCGGAAACCATACTGTTTTTCAGAGATAAGGCTATATTTCTCCAGATATTTTATAAGTCTGTCGTTTACAATTTTTTCCAGAATCTTAGAGAAAACGCTAAGGAGTGCAATAGGCCTGTAGTTATCAGGTGTGCTTTTTGGACCATTTTTATGTATTGGACTTATGGCAGCTATTTTCCAGTACTCTGGAAACACACCAGACTCAATACTAAGATTACATATAAAAGTTAATGGAATTAGTATAGCTTGAGCACATTTTTTGATGAGAGCCACAGAAATTAGGTCTGGGCCAGTGGCACTGTCGATTTTAAGCTTGCTAATAATTTTGCCTATTTCATTTGGGTCGGTGGGGTAGAGAAACAAAGAGTACGGAGTGGTTGAAAGGGGCATGTATGAATCAATAAGAGATGTCTCGGTTACAGCTAACTTCTTTAAAATATTGTCAGTAAGTAGTTTACCCACCGCAACAAAATGCTCATTACAGTGATTTAGCGGGTTATTTGAACTTGCTGAGTAGTTAAACAGTTCAGACGGCGCGTTGCGGTTTGAGTTATAGCAAATGGTTTTTATTGTCCTCCAGAGCTTTTTTGTATCATCTTTGTTCTGGTTGAGTAGCTGACTATTATATTGAGCTTTAATTTTACGGAGAAGTTTATTGCAAAAGTTCCTGTACCTAGTGTAAATCCTATGCCGATTGACGTCACCAGGAAAGGCTCTACAATCACGATGCAGTTTGTCGCGGTGATGCATACATCTAATTAGTCCTGGAGTGATCCAGGGCTTTAGGTTCACCATTTTTCGTCCTATTCTAATTTGTTGCGTATGCCTATTGATAGAACTAGTAATGATCTCATTAAACGTGTTCAAAGCAGAATTAACACAAGTTTTTGTCAAAACATTAGACCATTCAATATTATTTAATTCTGTTAAAACTGCGTCAACATTCGTTTTCTTTCGCATTTTAGCCATAGTTGACTGTGTACTAGACTGTCGAGAGATGCCAGCCATAACGATAGCATGATCAGTAATTGAAGAATGGAAAATCAGCCCTGTGCTCATAGTTGATGATTTAATGAAAATGTGATCTAAGCATGAACGTAGTCTTGTTGGTTTGGTAATAGCGGGAAGCAGGCCATGCGAGGCCATTAGGCACAGTAAGTCAGATTGTTCCTCGGATGTGTCACAAAGATTTATGTTCAAATCACCAGCGATGGTGATAGACGGTTTGTGTTTTAATTCACTTAAAGCTATATCAAGCGAGTCTATAAACGAGGTAGTGTCTGTGATTGAAGGGGAGCGGTAAATGCCTAGAATAGCTGTTTTATCGTCAACAATTACGACAATAGTGTCAGCATCCCTTATTTTAGATTCAAGTACGATCGTGTTATACAATGACTTTACATAAATCACTACCCCGCCATTTTTATTTAGTTGTTTTTGTGTGCGAAAGACGTTATAACCTGGGAGAGACGTAAGTAATGTGCCCTCTGTAAGCCAGCATTCTGTTAAAATAATGGCATCAAAATTTAGTTCAAAACTTTTGAGTGTGACCAAAAAATCGTCGAAGTTACGTTGATAACTTCTAATGTTTAATGAAATCACTTTAAAGTTAAGTGAAGTATTGTTTGTAATAAATTGTTTACATAAATTTACCGAACAAAAATTATGACATTCAATTGAGATTGTTTCTTCAATTTCATCTGTTATGTCAACTAAACCCATTGTTATGAAATAAAAATTGAGAAACGAGTAATGAGTATATAGCCAAGTACGTCATATTTCTTGTGATACAATTATTTATGTAAACTTTATTTTCAGAGGTTGTATTATATAATAGACTTGTCGCCAAAGTGCTCTTTACATTCATGAAGGTGTTCGATTCGGATAGTGAAGGAAATTGAGTGTGTGTTTGTGTATTGAGTTTTATAAGTTTAAATTGTGTAGTGTAAACAAGTGAAACAAATATTATTAAAATTAAATGTAAAAGTAGAACCGTAATGATGAAGAATATCTTAACTGTCCGGGGGGTCAGGGAGTGGTCATTGAGCAGGCACGGGGCCCAGGTGGCGTTCGAGGTCTTCATATGTTTTAATAGGAATTGCTTGTTTCCCTTCCTGCCTGCGTAAGTGTATTGTGCCATTCTGAGTCCAGCAGAATCTAAAACCTGCATCTTTTGAACGCTGTCGGGCAGTCCGAAATAACTGCCTATTTTCCTGGGTAAGGCGCTCATTAAAAAACAGCTTTCTGGCCGCCCCTTCGACTATGTCAGTACTTAATAAGTTTCGCCGGGATTTTGCAGCTTTCAGAAACTCCTCTCTTTTTTGCCGTCTCACAAATGGTGAGATGTTTGTATGTTTGTTACTTCCTCACGCCGAAACGGCTAGACCAATTATCATGAAATTTGCTATAGAGGTAGATGAGGCGCTGGATTAACATATAGGATACTTCTCATCATCATCATAATTATTATTACAAACGGGATATTTACCGTGTTTTAGATTACTTTTGAGCTCTCGATATTTCGTAAAACTAATCAAAAATACGGTAAATATCGCGTTTGCAATATTTATAATATATGTATAATAATTATAGTGTTAATGACCGTGACCGTTTAAAAACTCATATCATCATCATTATCCATAACCACGCCGGTGAAACCGCGGGGCATAACTAGTCAAAAAAGCTATAAAAACAAAAATACAACTTACCCAAGACTTAAAGATGCACTTCCCAGAGGGGCAGCGGAACATATAAGGCGCGCAGGTGGAGTTCTTGCATTTCTCAGCGTTCTCATCCTCTCCGCCGGGACAGTCCTGTTCTCCATCACAAACCCAAGAGTTAGGCACGCACAGTCCGTTATCAGAGCCGCATTCGAAACCATTGGTACAGTTCATTAGTGGGCGCTTTGAAACGATCTGAAAGTAAATGTACAAGTTTTACAGTGTGATTGTGTTCAAAATCGCTTTGGAAGCTAGAAGTCCTGGGTATGGGTCAAGTAATTGGGTTTAACTAACAAATAAATTTTCTGTAGTAGTCCCGGAGCGTAGTATTGTGACTGGTTGATGGCAACTTCTTCCCTTATTACATGGGACCATAACCTGTATAATAAACCATGTTTGCTTCGACACCTTACGCTTACACTTTTGGGGAGTGACCATATAAGTAACTCGGTGTCCAATAACCTCCTCAAACGATTTGAATCGCATTAACACAGCCTTTATAACAGAAAAATATATGACTTTAAGCACAAGTTCACGCTAACCGAACATCACATACTGGACAATGCCAATTTTATGCTCTAATTTTATTACTATAACCTCATCGGAGATAGTTTGCCACCGTCAACAACGTTATTCATAATTTTATGAAAATTTTTTTTTTTTTGTATTTGTTACAAATCCTCAGTAGCGTTATGTTTATGGTGGCGGCATCAGGAAGATGTTTTCTACAAAAAAGGAAATATGACTTATTACTTACAGTACAGTTACGTTCGTCGGAACCATCTTTGCAGTCATTGTCACCGTCGCATACCCATCGCTTCTCGATACAGTGCCCGTTTGCGCAATGGAATTGATTCTCAGTGCAATTGTGTGAGCCACAGTCTGTAAATAGACCATATATTATAACCTTTATAATTTGTATATAGCAAAGATTCACGTTTACTTAATATTTGGAGAATTTAATCATCTATATTTCTAAATATAGTTACAAGCACTATCGCGTGCTAAGCGAAATATATTTAACAAATTATTGGAGTACAAAATGTTATGCCCAAGGCGGGAATCGAACCCGCGTCCTCCGATATCGCGTCGGATGCCTAAACCCTCTCGGCCACTTGGACACGGCAATTGTAGCCGAAATTGTAACGGACACCTATTCTTAATACTACCTCAAAGCGAAAAGTGCTAGGCAGTCTAGAGTGTGACACACTCAGCAGTGTTTGTGTTGGAGATTTCGACGAAGAGCTCAGTGACGAAGAGGATGCACTACCATCAGCACAGCGGTGCGCGGGGCGTTCCCCCAGCCCACTGGCCGCCCCCGCGCCCGCGCCTCCACTCTCGCGCCGCGCAGAACGAGCAGTTGCGCGGAGTCGTCGCCGCGATTTAGACGCGTGAACTCACCTGATGAAGGGCATCGGACATGCCCGAAACCTAGGTCGACAATCTCGACCAATACGCGTGAATACAGCTGGTTATTGAAAACATTAATATTAATCATCTATTCTGAACCCTATTTTGCGTTGAATTCATAATTTTCTTACTCGATCACTCCTAAAGTAATCCTAAAGGCCAAATTAAAGCGATGACGCACGCAGTTTCGCACCACTGCACAGCATATAGCGTTTGGTGTATCATTTACTATTAACCAATATATTACAACGTTTTTAAGAGCACTGCGCTACGCCTGGCGCTGCCTTTAGCCCCAATTTAGTTAAAGGCCGGGGGCCTTTAACATTCATTTCCAACAGCACCGTCTATAGCTCCATCGGATATTTATGCAAAAACATGCACTTGACCAAATGGGCATCAATAAAGTAGATGCCCATTTTGTCAAGTGTATATTGCTGTCGATTCTACAGGGTTATTGGTAAAATGCTAACAACCTCTTAGGGTTGACTTCTGCTAGTCTTAACAAACATATTGAGATGGTTTTTTTTTGTGTTTGTTTATGTGTATTTGAGGGAATAAGCACGAGGACCACCTGATGTTAAAAGTCTTTCTGTGCCTGTAATTTAATATTTCATATTTTATTTTACTTAGCTCAATGTAAATATTCAAAACTCTATTCAAAGGGAGCGCGGCGCGGTCCAGTGTTGCCGCAGCGGGCGCTCTTGGCTCGGAGTAGGCATTGTCTTTTACGAGACACAGAACTTAAAAGTGTCAGACAGTACTAGAAAAACTTATTGTTTTAAAATCTTAAATAAGCACGAAGACATAGAATCCAAAATTTAAAACAAAACAAATCATCTCAACATATTTGTTAGGACTAGCAGAAGTCAACCCTAACAGGTTGTTAGCATTTTACCAATAACCCTGTATAAGAAGTCGTTTAATTTAAAAGTCTTTCAGGTACGGTAGTTCTTATTCTGTTCGCAGTAACATTCACATTCGTGTAATGACTTAAAATAACATTTCTTAAAATAGGATCTATACAAATGTTGGTAATTTTCATTTTCATCAAGGTCATCGGCTAAAATCTTGCTGTACTAATCAGCCTTACAAAAATAAGGTAGATACATGTTTTGCTTAACTATTTTGGTTCGTAATGAACTCATGCATGACACTATGGATATAGGTGGTGTAATATTTGCAACATATATAATTTTGTACGCCAGTACTATTACTCTCGTAATGGTCCACGTTATGGAGCTCAAATCATCGTAGAACATAAAGGATTCCTTGTTCAGGGAACTGGGAACTACTAGAAGTACACGCTGGAAGTCGGCCAATAACACTAAAACCCTTTTCAATGATAATAATGCCAAAATGGCCGACTTAAATTTCTAGAAATCAATTCTGAGAATGACTCTTATTTTCGAAACAAAATAATTTTGGATTTATTCAATTTGGATACGATCCAAAGGACACTAAATGAAAATAAACAAATACGTGAGCAATCACTCATCTAGAGAGACATGGATAAACAAGGTCAAAATAATGACGTGTAACATTTTGTGTTGACATTGTGTTTGTTGAAAAGAGTATACTGATGAACTTCTGTATACAAATCGTTAGAAAAAAATATATGAAAATACTTGTAGTTGCCGCAACGGAACACAAGATCAAATTGTAGGTGCAAACGATCCCAAAAACACAATTTTAATATTGTTAGATTTGCAATAACGTATGCTATGCGGATTACATTACAAAATCACAAATATACGATAGCTCCATCCCAATACGACGGTTAAAGAACGATAGGAAAGATTTGAGTTATGATATGACGTCATGTTAGCTCTCATGTTAGCACAATTGGTTAGAGCATACCCCGGCTCAAGGGGTGGAGGGACGCGGGTTTGAATCCCGCACTCGACTTAAAAAACAATTTTTCCTATCGTATTATTGTGATTTTGCAAAGATCTATACAATTTTTTCACTTGTTATGAGCCAGTTAAAATTACTTCAAAATAACAGATTTACATATTTGATAGTGATTTGTCACACTGAAACAATTAGTTTCGTAGATGATCATGGCCAACTATTATTAAATGAGCAACTCAAATTAATTAGGACGTAGTAACGGAAAATAAAACAAAACACAAATTAAATAAGTTCCAACTCAATGCGCGCTGAACGAGGCCTCCAAGACAATTTATTTATCTGAAATGCGTGAAACTTAGAGAAAATAACGCTTTTCACGAGACTTTGTCCGATTTTAAGATTTTCAATATGGATTTTGAAAGATATTATTAGCGAAAGTAAGATGTAAAAATTTCCCAATCGTTAAGGAGGAGTATCAAATAAACATACTTCAGTTTTTTTTTACCTTAAGCAAATATGAAAACACCTTGTTGAACGGTTTTGTTCTTAACTTTTTTAATGGTTTGCATAATGTTCCTCTGAAGAGCACTTTACCTTCAAAGTGGCTTAAAGCATAGAATCGCCACCTTAACAGCCTATTTCATCAGATAAGTCTTACCTTGTTCATCACTCATATCGGCGCAATCCATATCACCGTCACACTTCCAACTGGGCAAGTAACATCTATTGGTGTCGCAGGCGATCATAGGGGGCGAGCATTGACATCCAATTTCATCCGATAGATCCCCACAGTCGTTATTTCCATCGCAACGCCATGCACCCATTATACATAGTCCGTTTTTACATGTAAATTCATGCTGAAAATAGTATTTGAAATTTGTAATTATTTCGTATTTTATCGGGATTACTAAAACGCAAGAACATACACAATTGCAAGGCAAACATTTTTTAATTTATAATAATCTATAGTTTAGATTCCAGATCTAGACCATATTTTTTTAAGAGGCCTTTTACATTATGCAGCCCTCTCACTCGCACTTTTAAAGATAATTTCAAATAGCAACAATATGGTTTATATTTTATAAAATGTGGACAATCATTATTTCACTGCATGCAACTATAGATGTTCTCTACTAATTTTCATTTTGATATCTGTAATAGGGGATCCAAAACGCGTAATTTATTTATTTCAAATTTTGGGCCTCTTATTCTAATTGGACTCAACATGTAACAAAGTAAAATTATGTTGAGAACATCTATAGTTGCATGCAGCGAAATAATGATTGACTACATTTTAAAAAATATAAACCATATTGTTGCTATTTGAAATTATCTTTAAAAGTGCGAGTGAGAGGACTGCATAATGTAAAAGGCCTCTTAAGCATTTTTTATTTATTGTAACAATTTCTAGTGAGTTCCAGACATAGCACATAGTGTATCACCGTCGCTCAAATATGGATCATTGTAATTTGACAGTGGAACACGAGTCGCATTTCGTTTATTAATTGAGTGTGAAGTGAATGTTTTGTGATTTGTCGACTAACAAAAAGCCTTCGACTGTGTGAGCTGGCAGCATGTTTGGCATGCACTGGCAGTAATGGAAGTTCCACGACACCTCATCGCACTTATTAAAATCTCTACGAAACAAGTCATGGCACGGTCAAAATCAATACTGCGAGATCCACCAAGTTTAGATTTGGAAAAGGAGTCAGACAAGGTTGCATAATCTCCCCAATACTATTCAATATCTACGGAGAGTATATTACTACGCTATGACGCCCTAGTGGCTAAAACCGGATCGGAAATGGTTGACTTGCTAAACCGCCTTGAGACAGTCAGTCGTGAAATGGGCCTGAACATCAGTCAAGCCAAAACCAAGATCTTGGATAGATCGAGAGCACTTCGAGGCATCCACCATCTTTCCCAGTACGACATAGTTGACGAAATTTGTATACTTGGGATCCAGCATATCCACCAAAGGTGGTACAGAAGGAGAAATCAGACGACGCATTGAAAAGGTCAATCGCTTGACCCGACTCGAAAAGGTGTGGAGGGATCGAAATATACGAAACTTTGGTCTTTCTTATCTTTTGGTATGAAGCAGAGTTGTGGACCGTAAAAAGGCAGTCCGACGACGAAATACAAGCGAAAACAGAACAGCAGGAAGAAGATATTCAGGAACATATTCTCATGAGATTAACAACGTTCTAGAGCTCATGTGTAACCCCAAACAGGTGGGCGTGTATGTAGAATGTGATAAGAGTGAATCAAGGGACATATGCTATGATCCAAGAAAATAGAAATATGTGGTATTTGCGAGACATTAAGTATGTATAGAGTCTACAATAGTCTACATTATGCTAGATCCAAAAATAAAAAATACTCACAGACTCACAAGTGCCGTCAGACTTCTTCGGGCATGTCATATTAGCCTCCGGTTCCATGCCGTTAGGACAAATACATTTACCGCCAGTACCAGTCTTGAATCCATCCGGACACAAGCAACTGAACGTATTATCTGGACCACCTACACACATTCTGTCACAGCTTGTATTCTTGTACGAACAGGCGTTACTACCGTGCTGAGTGAAATGAGCGAATACCTTCAAGTCCATCAAACCAGAGAACGAATCGTTGATCGTTATAATGTTGGCCGCAGTGTCTTTGTCGGCAATGAAAATCGATTTCTCTTTCCAATCGTCCCAGTACATCTTATCCTTTAAAACAGCTACTGCAAACGGATGTGACACCTTTTCATCGTTCCATAGTATACGTTTGAAGTATTTACCATCCAAGTCGGAACTCGCGATGTAATCCTCCATAGCATCGACCCAGTAAATACGCTCCGACATTTGATCTATGGTAATACCGTTTGGCCATTGGACTATCGGTTTTCCGATCAATTTCTTTACGCCAGTTCCGTCTAGATGAGACCTTGAAATAGATGGATTATTTCTATCCCAGTCGGTCCAGAACAGATACCCGGCCCTTGGATGAACTGTGATGCCTCTCGGTTTGGAAAGTGTTTTTTGATCTAAAATGGTTACTCTCATTCTACCCTCACTTGTTAAATCGGTTCGTACAGCTTCAATCTTCTTTCTAAGACCGTCGACGAAGAATAGAACGTTCGATATCCAGTCCAGAGCCATACCCTCGATACTAGCTAAATCAGTATCCACTACAACTTCTTGAGCTGTTCCACTGTTAAAGCATTGACGGCTGATCTTGTCCATTTCTATGTCAGCCCAGTAGAGGCAATTATTCTTTAAATCATACTCGATAGCAACGATATTCTTTTGGTCTTTAACGGGATATAAAGTAGAGTTATCAAAAAGATCTATACGAGCAATTTTATCTCGCAGAGCTACTAGCATGAACTCTTGGGGCTCTTCTAACGGACAAGGGACCATATCCGGTGCGTAAGACATATACCCTGATATGGTGCATATGTCTCCATCAATTTTTCTGTACCCCTTAGTACGTTTGTAGTAATGTCCGGGGAGGCAATCAGCGGGAATAGCGTACGGATCGTGCTTGAGCGACTTGTTGCGTATACACTGGTTCCCTGATAGCATGAAACCGAAATCGCATTCAAAATCTCTTCTAGTGCATTCACAGACTTCCTTCGTTACTGCACGTTCGTAGTTAACACCGTGGTAGCAGTTGGTGTGTGCGAGACGCCTTTGGAAAGTATTTCTTGAACCCAAAACGCAAGAGATAGAGGAGTTTGGGGGTGAAGGAGACCAGAATTTGAAGTCTTCTTGTGTACAATTGCGAGCGAATGTTTTTATCAAGTCAATGGTGATGATTATCCATTGGTGGTGATCGTTAGCAGAACCGAACATTGTGAAGGTTGTGGTGTTCTCTCCTGGTTCAGTCATCAGACCGTAGATGCGTAAGTCATCTTGATTGAACCTGTCAAGGTAAGTAAGACATAGGCTGTAATAAGGTATAAGACATGACCGAGAAAACGTTACTGCTGAACAAATTTAAGAACTATACAAGAGCAAGATTTTTTATAGTAAGGTATACCAATCTTATCAGAATTGCTATTAATAATAACAGAAGCAAACTCCTTTGAATATCTGTGAAATGTTTTTTGTATAGAATATATAATATTATAGAAATACAAAAAGGAAATTTAATAAGCTTTTTACCCGTCACATAAATAAATTGGAATTTATATTCATTTTGTATTTTGAATAAAAGCTAAAAACTTAGTTATTATAAGTACTTACTCATATGAATTCCAGTCTATTCCTTCGTTAGTCGAATACAATATCCTTTTAGTTTCACCTCTAGACTTGAAGTACTTCACAGCCACCAGGACGCCTCCGTGGTCTCCATAGTTGAAGAAGTAGTAGTCCTTAAGAATCCTCTTCCAAGTGAGACCGGCGTCCCGACTTATATACACCCCAGGAATGCCTTTTAGAGACTTCCCCATGACTCCAGTGGCCATGATGATGCCAGGGGCAGACTTAGAACTCATTATGCTAGCAGACCTGTAAGAGTTAGAAGTTATTGAGTATACAATTAAAATATGATAAATCACTGAAAATTTATGAAAACTATCAAGTAGTTTCGGATGACGAAGTAGATGTATTACCCAGATCATCTGCTCTATAAGCCCATCATCAGCTTAATTAAAATAAAATATTTCAACCACTACCGCATGCCAAGTGAAAAATGATTTACTTATGCCTAAAACACACAAAAAGAAAACACAAAAGCTAATCGAAAGTGATAAATAAATATGTATGAATGAATGAATGGATAAAAATGCAAATGCGCATCAAATGAGTGCAGGATCAAGTAAATCTGAGTTTAAAATCATCTTTGCGGTGTTATTTGAAGCATGTATCACATTCATCATACATGATATTCATCATATTTATTCAAAAATGTTGGGTTTTGCGAATTCGGCTCTAAACAGTGGTACAGATCTAAACCATATTTACCCTCCTGTAGTCAATGGAAAAAACTAAAACCCCAATCAACCCACGTGTAAAAAACTCTAAAACTAAAACCCTAATCAACCCACGTGTAAAAAACTCTAAAACTAAAACCCCAATCAACCCACGTGTTGATGGATGCGTGATCATCGGAAGTCTAGTTTGCTAAAAAAATTTAGGTATGTTACATACAGAGTTCTTAGAGGAAGGGATTCACGAGGATGGGCCATCAATGCTTCTACAACACTACACGTACGCTATAGACTTATCAACTTTTTTGTAAATACCGCAGTGACGCGGTCCTACACCAAGAAAGAAGGGCGCAGTTTCGCTACAATTAAAGTAAGGGGATGAATAGAAGAGATGATTTTCAAGGTTTAATAGATTAGTTTTGTGTGAGTGAAAAAGTTAGAAAAACTACCGGCCTATATAATCGGAGTACTGGCCTGGGGTACCTAGTAGAGAGAAGAGATGATATAGATGATTTGAAAAGAAGACATGGTTATGAACATTCCGAGCGAATTAATAAATGTGTGAATAAAGTTGAATGCGCGAATGGCAATATCTTGTGACTCATAATGAATTTTACTATTAAAGTACAAATGAATATTTTTGTGGTCAGACATAAATGTTTGTCACACAAACAGTATGTGTGACCAAAATAATAATTCATGAATTGTACATTCTAGAGACGAAGAATATAACTAGGTATGATTGATATTATGTTTACCCGTTTTTTCTGTTCACTCCTCTAGATAATTTAAAATCTCAAATGAAATTAAAGTTAACGGAGAAGAGAGTATGAGATTAAAGGATGGTGGAAGGGCATTTTGCGAATGCCCGCCTGGCTAGCGACCACCCTCAAGTAGAAAGTCTGTCGCCAAGCACCGAAAGGTGTGTACCGGCAGTAGTCCTTGAGAGCCAGTGAAATTACAGGCACAATGAGACTTAACAACTATGTCTCAATGTGACGGACGCAGTGCAATTCGTGAGTTGTCATGAATTGCAACTGTTATAGGCAGAGGTTAGTCCACTTAACATCAGGTGGGCCTCGAGCTTGTTTCGTCACAATAACATAAAAAAAAATATTAAAGGAGTATTTCGAAAGCTTTGATTGTTTAAAAGCAGCAATTCCTATGACTATCAAAAGTGATGATCGAATTGTTGGGAATGAAACCGATAAGAAAATTTATACGGAATGCACAAGAAGGAATTCAAAAAGGTGTGTGATGTACGGAACGGGTACAAGCATATTCCATGCGATGCATAGCCGAGATCTCTGTTGGGTATTCATTTTGAATTTTCCTTCCCGCGCTGAGCCGAAAAGTTTTGGCTTAACGTCAAAAAGTCTATTGGATTTTTGTGGATTTGGAAAAAAGAAAAGTAATGAGGAAGGATCTAAGTATAGTCGGTACTGTCAATGTATGAAATCTCATTATTCAGTGCTTGCGTAAGCACACACATGTCATACAGTGAATGATTTAGCAACGAAGAAGGTTTTAACTGTGATTATTTAATGTATTATTGGTTATTATTGCATGATCTGAAAATCATATATAAGTATAGCGAACAGATTAAGAATCAACGAGTATTTTAACTTTTTAAATGGCCAAACGTATCACATGTAATGGTACGTATGATTTATGGAGTAAAAATTTAACAAGAGTTACTATGTCTCGTAACTTTATTTAAGCATGAGGGAGATGACGTTATCAATGTTATAAGACCTACAAATATTGGATCAGTGTTTATAGTAAATCAAGAGCAAACCTACTACATTTGACTAAAAAGCATTATATTAAGTGTCATTATCATGCACAAATAGAAAACAATCTGAACAAAATTTATTAAGTACAAAAAAGCTGTCTAACAATGCAAGTAATTAAAAACATGCAGTAACTATAAAAGAGGAATGTGTTGCCTCGTTTAACTAAACCGTATCAAAAAACATTTGTTCAGCAAAACAATGGTAAAAATTCGGTTCATGTTATTTTACCTCAAGCCGTTTGTGACATGTCCGGGTGGACTGCAAACAATGCATTATATTTTTAGGACCAGCAAAGATGTAGTTATAATAAACATATAGTACATAATTGTAATTTTAAACATGTATTAAATTGATGCATTGATGTAGAATAAATAATGAATTAGTAGTACTATGGTTGAGCAATAGCAGATTATACTACGAGTACATAAAACAAGCCATTTAAACCGAAACATTTAACCATTGTAAAATATTTAAGGCTATCTAGGCTAGAATGGGTTTTATGCACGAGTTATACACTCAGACTTTCACTTTTACTGCGAGGAATTGAAACATTTTTAATAGAAACAATATCTAAAAAAAATTAAATGGAATGGGGTACTCATATTAAAATAATGTTCTATTTTGGGTATCGACAAACGTATTTCTAGTTCTTTAATAATACCCCTGATCTATAAATATTATCAAGGCCTACACGAAAGGTATTACAAACTGAAACTCTACAAACAATTTCAAATAAAATATTATAGTTATGCACTTGTTGTGTGTTTTATGTTGTGGTTTTTGAGCATAAGAGCACAAAAAGCCGGTTTAGTCCGCTTACATCTCAGAATCTAAGAATTAAGAACTTGGTTATTACTAATAATTTTAGTGCTTATACATATAGTACATATTAAGCGTAAACGTTGACAATTTTTTCTGTTAAAAAGTCACAAGTGACCACGGAAATACTAAATCCAAATACATAGGGAACCAAGCTTAGATACGTGTCTAAGCAAGTAACCTAATAGCAGATCTACTAACACCCTCGGGACTTTGCGTGAACTTTAAACATTCTATATAATTTCCGTGGCTACAAGAGCCAATTTTGGCTAGACCACTTTCACCTGATAGGAGGTTACATTAACATCCGGTACCGAGCCGCACAACATCGTCAATTGAGAGACATCTACTATATATCTCATTTATCATATTTATCTCATTTGACGCCGCAATGAATTGCTATCAGCAATAATAACATCATAATAATTAACTAACATATTTCTAGCATCTATGATTCTGAATATGCACTCTATATAACATATTAATTGGGGTCAAAATCCAGTGTCGTAGTCCGTAGTTCTAACATTGACTTTGACCTAACAAATCATATGTTCACAATATTAGCCGCATCCAAGTTCGATATGTTATATTATGACAACATTCAGCGATCATTGCTCCGCTTGGACTAGTATTAAAAAGAAGTTTATTGACATTTAAAATTTATAGGTGGGTGTGATATTCGCTCAGCATGCGATAGTGCTCAAAAATCGTATTTAGAAAACTACTTATTAGATACCTAAGGTTAATTCGACGAATAAGGGTTATTGATATTATTGTTAGCAAAGGACTATAATTGATTAGATTTGTAATCTTAATAAGCTGTCATTTATATCTGTTAATAAACTAATATAATTATCTATTTGAATACATAAAAGGTTTATTGCCATTACATATTTATTTTATTTTGTAAAATAATTCTACTACTACTATATCAGCCGGATTGTCCACTGCTTAACACAGCCTCCCCCATTATGGGAAGGTTCGGCATAATCCCCAAGCTGGGGAGGCGTCTTGGAAATCAAACCAAAACATATTTATATCATATATTCACAAGCAAGTGTGTGGAGTCAGTCACCTCAAAAATGGCTAAACAGTTTGTAATAAAATTTTAGTACATAGATATTTTAGGTGTTCGATTAAGACATATACTTTCTACTGCTTCCTCGGTTACTTCTCAGTAAATTAGGAATAAATATGTTTATTCTATTATTAGAGGACGTTAATTGTACATGAACTTAGGTGCCAAATTTCATCAAAATCCGTTCAGCGATTACATTAGTGATAACAAAAACACACAAACTTGCGCATTTAAAGTTTTAAGGAAGTAAGATTGGATTCTTATACTTTTTACCATATTAATTCATAACTTGTCACTACAAAGACGCGCTCCTCGATAATATTTATTGTTTTTTTTTAATCGTAGTTTCATCTGCGTACTACTGCCTACCCGTTCGATCATATTTTTTCGATCATTTGAAGCGTCCGTAGCGAAGTTTACTTAGCTGTTCTTAACCGATCAGCAAAGTTAAGCAACGTCGCCCGCGGTCATGAGTTGGATGGGTGACCGATAGTGACATTACTAAGCGCTTCCGTGCTTCAGAGGGTACGTTAAGCCGTCGGTCCCGGTTGTTGTCTAAAGATGGCAATCGTTATAGCATGGTGGTAGGGCATTTTGCGAATGCCCGCCTGGCTAGCTACCACCCTCAAGTAGAAAATCTGTCGCCAAGCACCTAACGGTGTGATCCGGCAGCTCCTTGAGAGCCAGCTCTAGGTTAACCTGAACAACATCTTCGGCCACATCATCATAGACAGTGGTGAAAGGCTAACATATCAGGCATAAAAAAAAAACAAAAAAAAAATATTGCATGTTATCGTATATACCATTAGCGTACGTAACCCACTATAAGAACTAGTGTAAAAACTAAGTCTACCAAAACAAATAAGCATCAGTAATTTATTACGCAAGGGCGCGCACGTTCCTAACGAACAGATCAGTACAGCTGACATAGTAACCCTACGTAATCAAAAAAATAACATTGAAATAATATATAACTGTATATTAAGAGGAAAAGTATACAATAATTTTCCGGTAAATTTTAGATAAGGTTTCTGACCTATCGATAACACTTAATGTTATCGGCAGGTCAAGAACCTTATCGAGTCAGCAGCAAACACTCACGCTTTTTATCGTATTATTAGTTTCACTACATGGTTTATTTTGGGAAAACAAACATTCTTAAAGAGTTTATTGTCATGTATGTTTCACAGAAATATATGCGTTGTTGGCTACAGAATAAGGTTAATTTTCAGTTGAAAGTTCCGTATATAGCATGCGTTGTATTATGTATATTAGAGCTCACCTTGTTACTGGATACAGTTGGCTGAATTTCTGGCACAAGTGCAGACTGCATGAGTTCTCGACGTGGCAGTTCAACGGCTTTCCTATTATAAACCAAAAATTTGTTAAAATCTTATCGAATTATAGTTTATTTTTTACCGACTTCAAAAAAGGAGGGGGTACTCAATTTATGTTTTTTTTTATGTTTGTTACCTCATAACTTTTGACTGGGAGAATCGATTTTGATGACTTTTTTATTTGAAAGCTGATGCTTGCCGTGTGGTCCCACTTAAATTTAAATAAAATCGGTAAAGCCATTTTTGAGATACACTCCAATAACTGAAAAGTATGTTCCTATTTTAATAATATAGTCATTGACAGTGAATGACAATCGCTCCCGTAAGTAGCAAGGGCCACTAAAAAGGGTGAAACAATTTTACCAAAAACTGGAACCGACTTCAACAATCAAATGTGTGAAATAACTAGTCGAATTCGGTACCATGCGCTAAATATTGTGATAATAGGTACTTTTGAACATTATTATTTCACACATTGGAGTGTTGAAGTCGGGTCCATCTTTTGGTAATTTTTTTTATCTTTAACCTACGCCTTCTGAGACTGTTTGTCCGTCTAATCACTTCATTACCATCGAAAAAAATGGTATCTTCAGGTTTACGATATTCGTGGGAAAGGCGTCTGTAGAGTCCATATTAAAGGTTTTTAGTTATTTAGTTTTTTTATGTTATAAGACACAATGGTCTTAAAAATATGTTACGAAAGCATAGAACCGAGATCGTTCGATTCGCACGCGACTGAAACAAAACTACGAAATATTTAAATACACTCTATTAGCGAACTTTTTTAAATAAACTTGTCTATAAGTATTAGATATTTTAAAAACGAAAAAAATCTTTACGGTCCTTTATCACATGATTGCAACATAATAATTAGATAAAAACTCTATTGATAGGATATAAACACAACACTTGACTCAGCGAAATTTGGATCTGTATTCACGTTTTTATTTCTATGGAGCGAAATATATGGATTAATGTTTTCGGATCAGGTATAAGTATTCATATTCTCTGTACTGTATCAGCCGGATTGTCCACAGCTGAACACAGCACCCATCAAGGCGGGGTTTGACATAATCCCCACGCTTGGCAGGCGTCTTGTGGATCGCAGTTTAAGATATCATTTCTTCAGAAGGCGCTGTTGCCCACCTTCCGGTATTTTACCTTTACTCGCCGCTTACGACACCCACAGGTACAATGGAGAGGTAACATTCTAGCACGGCACCCCACGGGAAATATCCTCGAGAATAATATATATTTTATTCATATTATCTGTAAGGCGAAGACTGTTTCTTTGACATGTTTAAGATTTGCATTTTTGAGACTCATTCCACCTTAATCTCTAATGTTCAGGCGTGACTCTTACCAACAGGCGGGCGACTTGTCCCTCTTATCACTTCATAACATAGAAAATATGGATTAACATTTTTTGTTAGAAAGACGTCGGAGTGGGTAGTGAATTCAGCATGAACCTATAATAATTTCATCTACAGCATATTTGGACATGGTAAGCAAAATATAATTTAATTTGAATCAGCAAGAAAAATGTTAATCTTGCTATTTCCAACATACATTATTTCAAAATAGTAAGTTGGAACATGTATATGTGATTAACTTTACCGTTTTGTTCAATGCATACAAAAACTGAACGTAACAGTAAAGTTCTATTGCAAATTCGAAGTCAAGTAGTAAGTTTAAATTACGGTTTTAATGTTATTGTGACGGAACAAGGTCGAGGCCCACCTGATGTTAATTGGACTAACCTCTGCCTATAACAGATGCATTTCATCACAGGTCACGAATTGCACTGCGCTCGTCACCTTGAGACATAATTCTTAAGTCTCATGTGCCTGTAATTTCAATGGCTCTCAAGGACTGCTGCCGGAACACAGCATTAGGTGCTTGGCGACAGATTTTCTACTTGAGGGTGGTAGCTAGCCAGGCGGGCAATCGCAAAATGTCCTTCCACCATGCGGTGAAGCTCAAGCCCGCAGCGGGATTCGAACCATGGACCTGCTGCGCGGCAGTCCATAGCCAATGCCACTGAGCCATCATTGCTTCAAAAAAGCACGCAGAAAGAAAGGAATTGCAGTAGTTGAGAGCGTTTTAACACGTATAATCGCGCCACGTCTTCTGCCATTACTCGTAGTAACATTTTATCCGTGCGGCCATGCACGTGTCTTGTCAACACCGAGTTTGTGTCTTACAGCTTAGGTTACCCTTTGACCACTATCTCACCAAACTGGAGGAAACACAGCGTTAAACGATAAGTTATTAACGACCTATTTTCTACTTCAGTATGGTAGCTAGTCAGGCGAGGCGCCTGTTTAACGAGTTCTCGAGAGCCTGTTAAACAGGCGGTCTGACCAATTAATATAGAAAAACAATATCAACTAACCATTCTCATCTTCGGTAGGCGGTTTGATAGGTGACCAGTTGACGCCATGATCGAAGGTGATGACCGATACGAGATGCTCGGGTCCAATAGTCGCCGTAGTCTTGAAGTCAACTTTAGATGCGATGTAGATACCCTTGAGGCCTTCCACTCTGTAGAGGTCTGTGAACGGATCCTCGGTCACGTCCCTAGAAACATACAAATACAAAATATTGTTTTAGAAAATACAATTTTCTAGGCAACAGTTACCTTCGATTTTAGGCATTGTGGTCAATGTTGGCGCGCTTTAGAACTATTTTATTATAGTAATATAAGTATACATTTTAATTTATACCTGTTTATCTGATCTGTTATAATTTTTTTATTAATAAATTTTACATAGTGGTAGGGAATTTTTCGAATGCCCGCCTGGCTAGCTACCACCCTCAAGTAGAAAATCTGTCGCAAAGCACCTTAGGGTGTGTTCCGGCAACTGTCCTTGAGAGCCAGTACTTCTAGGTTAGCCTGAGCAACATCTTCGACCCCATCATCACTTCCCATCAGGTGAGATAGTAATCAAAGGCTAATATATCGGGAAAAATAAAAAACTCCAAATGGGAATAACATAAATTAGTAAGAAAATTAACACTTGACGGAATGAAAAACCAACCAACCAAAATTCGTAGATTGTTTAAAATCTATTTTGGGGATTCGCAATGAACTTGGATATTATCCAATAAAAACTCCGCCGCGATAATAAAGATGGGCGTCAAAACAAAACACTATGACTCAAAAACAAAGGAAGTAGGTAGTCATTGATAAAGTGTAATATGCAAATTACAATGCCATTATGAATGATGGCAATAGTGATAAGGGATCCTTGAATTTTTTTCATAATGAATGAATTAGTAAGTGCATACAAAGGTTACAGACAATATGTATTTATTTACGCTTTGCTTCTTCGCACGCGTTTTGTTATATCACGCTCTCTTGAGCAATCGAGATAAAAATTATACATTTTTACAATTATAAAACAATGATTTCGCGAATATCCGTTCAACAATCACTGCCAATACCGAGGTAAATGTTATTTATCTGATGTCTTTGGTAAAGAAATAGGAAGGAGTCAAGATGATATTCATATTTCTTAATATGATTAGAAGCACTATTGCGTGCTAAGCAAATATCACATTTACAAATTTTTAGAGTACAACATTTCTCACCGTGTTTTGGAATCGAACATAAGTCCCCCGACTTACGCACCGGGTGCCTCAACCACGGTCTATCGGGGATCGCTCAACTGAGTAAAATTTTTGCCCTAGTTGTATTGTTAAAATAATATTACATGAAAATATATTTTTTTTTAGAGTTTAAACTTTACACCTCGATTGAAAGACTACAACACAGTTTTATATATAGTATTTTTCTAGAGAGACTGATATATTAAGCAAACTGTCGATAATATTCATCGTCGTTTCTATATACCATCAGTTAACCTATCAGTTTCAGCTTCCATTGCAGAGAAGTAGCACAGGATTTGCTCAAGGCACAGTGCTTAGTTGTACTGAGTGAATTGCTTATCATTATACATATATTTTGGATATCGAAGGTGTATTTGGGACTTCACGTGCATGACAGAGACGAATTAAGGTTGTCTCTCTATTTCTCCAACCATTCTGGGTTGCTAGGCTTGTAGTTTCCGTCGGAGAAGAAGTACAAAATTGAAATCAAACAGAGACAACTACTTCATTTAAGGATATCTCTACTTACTCCAACCAACTATCCTTCCAGTTTCCGTCGGGGAAGTAGCACAGAATTTGCTCGAGGCTCAGTACAAAGTTGTACTGCGTGAAGTTGTTGTTTATCTCGGACACGTAAAGATTTGCTTGAGACTCCGCGTGCATGACAGAGACGAAGATACGCTTGTCGGTCACGTCTGCGATATGGAACTTGCGAAGGTCCAGCTCGGTAGCGAACTCGGCTTTGAAGAATGGTCCCCGTTGATGAGAAATGTAGAGGTGAAGGGTATTTCTCTGTAAAAAAAATATAAATTGCATGTAAAAATATATAAAACCTCGTATAAGATATATTGCAACCATCCATATTGATGGTAAGGCATTTTGCATGTTCTGGATATATCTTTGTATAATCAATCTCAAATCGAAATTCGGTCACCATGCAAATACCTAGCGGGGTGTTCTAACTTGATACAATCATTAACTAAAATGTGAAGTAAGTATTAGGTCCTTACATATGAAATTGGCGTTTTGTATGGGAGGAACAAAAAGTCGAATATTTTTTAATATAATATATTTAATTAATCAAAGTATGAACCATTATTTTCTATGCACTTTTGCCATCTCATAGGTAGTTCATTGATCCCTTTACTAAAAAAACCAGTCGGACGGGAATCAATAAAATCTTTGAAGGCGATTTGGACTGCCCCATCGGAGTTGAATTTTTTCCCTTGCAAGAAGTTATCCAAATTTCGAAAAAAATGGTAATCTGTTGGAGCAAGGTCCGGGGAGTACGGAGGATGTCTTAGACTTTCCAATTGAAGCTCTTCTAATTTAGTAGCCGTCTGTAGCGCAGTGTGTGGTCTAGCGTTGTCGTGAAGCAGCAGTGGCGTGGAGCGATTGACCAGCCTAGGTTGTTTAGCCGCTAGCTTTTCCATCATGGTTTGCAATTCCTGACAATAGACATCAGCCGTAATAGTCTGCCCAGATTTGATAAAACTGTAATGAACAATACCGGCACTAGTCCACCAAACGCTTACAAGTAACTTTTTTGGGGTTAATTTTCGCTTGGGGCAGGATTTGGCTGGCTGGCCAGGATCTAACCATTGCGCTGAGCGCTTCCGATTATCGTAAAGAACCCATTTTTCATCACAGGTAATGATTCGGTTTAAAATACCTTCATTATTGTGCCGGTTTAGTAATGTAACGCAGCAGTCGACGCGCGTTTGCCGGTTTGTTTCAGTCAATACGTGAGGTACCCACCTTTCAAGCTTTTTAATCTTCCCAATTTGCTTCAAGTGAATTAAAACAGTTTTATCACTAACATCGCAGCCTGCAGCTAACTCGGACGTGGTTTGCGATGGATCCGCTTCCACAATAGCCTTCAACTCTTCATTATCAACTTGAGTCTCAGGCCGTCCACGGGGCTTGTTCTGCAGGTCGAAATTTCCAGAACGAAAACGTTGGAACCAAAAACGAACTGTGTTTTCTTTTGCAACACGACCGCCATACACATCATTCACCCTTCGAGTTGTTTCCGCAGCACTAGTGCCACGGCGGAACTCGTACTCGTAAATAATGCGATATTTAAGGTTTTCCATTTTGTAAAATGAGTGACGCAAACAGAAAAAACCAGAAGAAAAAAAACAAATGAATGACGATCATCGAAGCACAAATACATGAGTCTATAGCTGTACAAATTTGAATTTGGAATTCCTTACCAAAGAGGAGAAATTCGTGATTAAAGTGGCCAGTACGAAAAACGCCAATTTCATATGTAAGGACCTAATATTATTTACTAAATATATCGTAGTTGCCTGCATTCCTTGAGAATGAGCATCTTTACTGGACGAACACTTGTCGGAGATTACGACCAAACACCGTGAGTGCTAGCCGGTATATTTAGTAAATAATTATGTCATCTCACGTTAGTTTTTATGAAAATATGTGAAGTATTGTTCAATGCCTTAATGTTCAACCTAACCTTATACTAGCCAATAGAGTTGGTCGTCAACTAGCGAACGTGAAATTGTGAGTGCGCATGCTAGCAACAAAACTATGAAGGTATATTTTCACAAGACGTGTTGGTAAGATGAAAAGTGACCACATATTTTGTTTTGTTTCTTGTAAGTTTTGTTTTATACATATAAACGGTGTAGTAATACGTATACCATAAGAAGAATCACTTTATCCGATTTTTTATCCAGCTTTAAGCTGTTAGAAAGTGTTTGTTATTTTTTAACATAAAATTATTATTTTAATAGAACAATTAAAAAATATATCTAGTGACAATTCCGCCTTATTTTCCTGTTAAGCCGACGTGACGTCACAAACGTCACGCAGCCAAATCGGAAGAGTTTTCGACGCTTTTCGATTCTACACTATTTTTTAAGTGTTGTATTAAAATATTAAATTTGATGTTTTCTTAAAATATTTAAAAAATATTTGTTATTATTAAATATGGATTTCCGCAAAGTAACGCCTGAATCTATTCATTACCTTACTACATTATAAATCGATACTTTTAGTGTTTATTTTAATGTATTATTATAGTTATATAATAAAGAATAATTCCATATTACTATTTCAATATTTGAGACATAACTTCTGTTCAGTCTTATTTCATCAATCAATCACCAACAAAATTACGAGTTCTGTCACAGAACTCTTTTTTTTAGTTATAAAGTAGCATTCAAATAGTGAAACAATTTTTCAGTACTTTTTGAGCCAATTCGTAATAAACATACTTACATACAAATCTTTCCCCTTTATAATATTAGTATAGATATAGATGTTCTGAGTAGTATAACCGGAACTTACTCAAACATTCTGAAACAGGCCCTAAATATCATAACAAAAATATACACTCATATTCACTTAAATATAACGTAAGTTTTACCTCTTTATTATTATGTTTACGCACAATAAATCTCTTAAGGGTGAACTGGCCGGCCAGTTCTCCATACAAACGCCGTTGGGTGATCAATCCCTTATTTGAGGATTTAGGTCCAAAATAAAGCATAATACCGATTAATCTCGTCATTAGTAGGTATTTTATTTTACCTACTTTTCCTTTTTTCTACTTAGGATAAAGTATTAATTATTATATTATTATAATTTTTATTTGGACACCTCTATACAGTGTTAGTTCGTAACATTAATTTAACTATGGGTTTATGCCTGAAATAAACAAATATTATTATTATTATCTAGGCTTGTATGATGCCGAAATTTTAATAAAATAATTAACCTGAGAATTATGAGCCTCGAAACATTTTCATATAAAGTTTTCGCGGCTCATAACTTACACATATTATCTTTTTAAAATTTCGGCATCATACAAGCCTAGATAATGACGAGATCAATCGGTATTATGCTTTATTTTGGACCTAAATCCTCAAAAAAGGGAGTGATCACCCTACGACGTTTGTATGGAGAACTGGCCGGCCAGTTCACCCTTAAGGCCTGTTTCCGTCCCGTTCAAGTTTATGCATAACCAGATTAATCAGACTGGCATGGCGCCAATGACGGAAAGCAAACAAACAACATTTATTTTCTTTTTTATTCGGTCTAGTCTAGATGAGCGCCATTGTTGTGTTCGAATGCTTGAATTTCTGAAGCATTTAGCACATAAACTATAAGAAGAATACCCACTTGAGTTCGTACATTTCTCTTTATTGTGTATCAAATAGCACGGAACGCGTATTTGAAATAACAATGTCAGAGTCAAAATCACTTATAAAATTTAAGCGTTAATGTAGCTCTATCACAAAATTTCGCTATTAGGTAAGCGTGAAGCAGTGATGGCTCAGTGGCACTGGCTACGGACTGCCACGCAGGGAGGTCCATGGTTTTAATCCCACCGCGGGCTTGTGCTTCCCCGCATGGTGGAAGGGCATTTTACGAATGCCCGCCTGGTTAGCGACCACTCTCAAGTAGAAAAAGAAAATATTGCTGCATTGAAATTAACTGCTGCATTCATCGAAACCATCTGATGAATTCATCATCCCGTGGGTGTCATAAGAGACGACTAAAGGAAAAATACTGAAAGGTGGGCAGCAGCGCCTTCTAAAGAACTGCCATATTACACTGCAATCCCCAAGCCGCCTGCCAAGCGTGGGGATTATGGAAAATATTCCCTAAATAAGGGAGGCTGTGTTCAGCAGTGGGCGATCCGGCTGAAACAGTATTCATCGAAACAGGTACCTAATAAAGTTACTGTATTTAAGAACGAAAGGATACACGCAAAGGGGTTTTATTTTCATGTCTTTACTCTTTTTGCAATATATGTTACATGAATATATAATTTTAACCATTACAATATTAATTTGCATTACAAAGGTGACAGATGGCGGCTTAGCAGAGGTGACATGTTCCAAGAATCTTTATGTAGTAGACTTTTTAACTAAATTAGGTTTTCACATGCAAGTTGAATATTCGGAGGCTGTGTTATCCCGTGCGGTGCCGGGTTAGAATGTCACCCCCCCCCCCCATCTCTACCCGTAGATGTCGTAAGAGGCGACTAAGGGTAACACACCAGAAGTTGGGCAGCAGTGCTTTCTGAGGAACTGATATCTCACACTGCGATCCCCAGGACGCCTGCCAAGAGTGAGGATTATGGCAAACCCCTCCCCTCCCCAAAATCGGGGAGGCTATGTTCAGCAGTGGACGATCCGGCTTATACAGTACAGTAAACAGTAAGTTGAATATTCTCTCCACCGCGAGCAGGAAAGAATATATTGATAACACAATTTTCTAAATAAACTTTTTTATTTGTCATGGTTAGGGCCTGTTTCAGAATGTTCGAGTAAGTTCCGGTTATACTACCCAGAACATATTTAATAAATAAAACACTATCTTTGCGTTTCACAATCATCGATTTAGCCTATCGGTTAAAGCTTGACACGCGTTGCTTGTTAACTGTCATTTTTATCATTCAGTTATTTTATGTTCTGGGTAGTATAACCGGAACTTACTGGAACATTCTGAAACAGGCCCTTAATCTAACACCTTGAACTACGTTTTCTATACTTTGACCCTCAAATGAAACTCAAAGTGCACTTCCCGCATAAAATATGTCTTTATATACCTATCAACTTCTCAGCAAATGATTTGAAGTGTGGCAATAAACATGAATCACTAGTGACACTTGATTTGATAGGTAACTTTACCAGACTATGAATCATATTTTATCTTTGTGTGTACTCTACATATACATACATAATATGTATGTATATATTATAAGTACATATTATGTACTTATAATACTGTATTGTATCGGTCTTGTATATTTAATTAAATAATCTAGATAACAGAATGAACTAGGGTATAATCAATGCAGCGATATGTCAATTTAGATGTAGCATCTACAATGTAATTAGGGTGCAATGACCTGATGCGAAGTGGAAAGTTCAGCTTCTATGTTAAAATGAATAGGATTGGAAAAATCCTGTCCATCTCATGTCTAGTATTATGTAAGCTGTGCTAATGCTATCCCCGTGTGGTGCCGGGTTAGAATTGCACATCCCGTGGGTGTTGTAAGAGGCGACTATGGGAAAAATACTGGAAGGTGGTCAGCAGCGTCTTCTAAAGAACTGCCATCATACACTGCGATCCCCAAGCCGCCTGCCAAGCGTGGGTATTTTGGCAAATAGCCCCTTTATAGAGCAGGCTATGTTCAGCAGTGAACGATCCGGCTGATAAAGCAAGTAAGTAAAGCTCATGCTAAGTGGGGTAACATGGTCTTCCACTCTGTTCTATTAGTTGTAATCTCAGTACTCACGCCTTTAATGCACATGTCATTCTTCACGCTTTTAACTATACCTTAGCGATTTTTTATCGATGGGCTAGCCTTTGACCACACCTGATGGTAAGTGATGATTGTGGTTCTGACATTGAGTTAATACGTTACACTTATTATTTTAAACCGATATAGGTCAATGGGTTTTGACCACATTTGTGTGCCAGGCCTAATCTAGAATGATAATTGGCTCTCTATTAGGTGCTCGGCGATGGAGATTCTACTTGAGGGACCACCTTGGCTAACTTGGTAGCTTCGCAAAATGCCCTACGAACATGCCAACAATATTCATAGTCAACCCTTTTTTTTTATACCGGCGGCCTTTATTAACAAAATACTACTAACTATATACTAAACACTACAGCTACTACAATAAAAACATTTGGGCAAACTATAAGTCATTGAAGACTCACAGGCAGTCCAAATACTCCAGCCCGCTACCAGTTGGCAGCGTGCCCAGCATGCTGGCAGCATTGCCCCGTTGAATTGCTTATTCGTTAAGCCAAATAGGTGCCAGCACTCTTTCTGTTACATTTTTCATGACATTTCCAAGTCATGCCAATGTATTACTCTTAAACATGTCTGTTGCTGGTGCCGCCTGCAAGCTACTTCTGATATCATCATCAAATACCAAGTATTAAAGCTCATATTAAAACTATGGAGATTCAGGAGATTCTATCAAAGATATAAGACCTACCATCACGTTTATTGAATGTTTGTCCTTGATTGAAGACATACATTAGCACAATCATTAATAGTATAATATCTTCTTACTTATATATTATATCGACCACGCCATAATTTTCGTTAGTGGTAAAATTGATCCAGTCCTCAAAAATTTACACATGGTACAGACCAAATATACACAACACACAAAGATGATTTTTTTTCCATATAAGGTATTAAATTTAAATTTAGTTCGATGCAATCATTGTAAAAAGTTTATCACAACTCTGCGCGAAGTCAAGGTATAGATATAAATTTATAAAATAAACTTAGAATCCGAAGCAGTGATGGCTTTGTGGCATTGGCCATGGACTGCCGCGGAGCAGGTCCATGGTTCGAATCCCGCCGCGGGCTTGAGCTTCACCGCATGGTGGAAGGGCATTTTGTGATTACCCGCCTGGCTAGCAACAACCCTCAAGTAGAAAATCTGTCGCCAAGCACCTTCCGACAAAATTGTAATAAAAATTTACCGGTGGTGTGCCGAGCTAGAATCTTTCTGTACGAATGTATGAGGCGTCAAAGGGCAAATACCAGAAAGTGGGCAGCAGCGCCATCTTAAGAATTATCTTACACTGCGATTCCCGAGACACGTCCAGCCAAGCGTGGGAATTACGGCAAACCAACCCTAAAAAGGGAGGCTTTTGTTCAACGGTCAACTTTATGACTGTTGGTGATGTATGAAAATTTAAAATTTTGACACGGTACACATTTTCTTTAATACACCTAGACGTTTAAAGTCCAGACGTTTTGTAATTGCTTCGCACGTCGCAGTCAGACGTCAAATCAAATGCAACGATATAAAATTGAATACATTGTACATAAAGGACAATTAATTAAATTTCCAGTAATTATTCGAATGATTCACAGGGTCGGTAGACCGAGTTTTGTTTCTGACCTACAGTTAGGTGGATAACATAGTGTTTATTGACTCATAAATACATTGTATACCGATAATGTTCTACTGGGTACTGGACACATCGACAGACGAATGCAATGGCATTCGAATATATATAAGTAAATAGAGTTTAATTTTGAAGTTTTGTCTAAGCGAAGCGCTCGTAGCGAAATTTGCTTAGCAGTTCTTAACCGATAAGCGTCCGCCGCGGTCATGACTTAGATGGGTGACCGCTAGTGACATTACTACTGAGCGATTCCGTGCTTCGTGCTCGTTAAGCCGTGTCGGTTCCGGTTGTGGTCTTAGGATAGCAATCGTTACAGCACGGTAGTAGGGCATTTTGCGAATGCCCGCCTGGCTAGCTACCACCCTCGAGTAGAAACAAGTCGCCAAGCACCTAACGGTATATTCCGGCAGTTGTCCTTGAGAGCCAGTAATTCTAGGTTAGTTTGAACAAAATCTTCGAGCACATCATCACTTACCATCAGGTGAGATAGTGGTCAAAGGCTACCCTATCAGCTATAAATAAATATCCAGTAGGTATTATATTAATGACAAATATGAGCCAGCAATTATCCCAGGTTGCTTATTGAATATATCCTATTTCCGGTCTTAAATTCAAGGTACTACTACTCTGTCTGTCCTTCCGTCCATACACCCTTTCAACATTTAAAGGTTGGTTATGAACTGTCATTGGTAGGCGATTTAACTTTATACAGAATCATATAACGGATGCGGATATCCTTATAAATGATAATGAAACAGAGAAGTAAAAATACGCATATATGTAAAACTAGGATTATAGCACGAACTATAAGGTAAAAAAAACTAATAATAATAACGGGCAGTGCCAGAATGATTTTCTACTTTTAATTCAGCACCCCATTGCAAGAAAGGTTGAAAAAAAACAAAGGATATCAACATGAAAAAAACCTGTTTGGATGACATCATAAAGAAAAACAAAGAACCACCTGTTCATGCAGTTGACGAATTGTTAAAACATAACAACAGCGAGGTGGTATGATTACCGTTAACATTGTTGTTAAATCCAATAGAAATATTATAGAGATGTGCACAAAATGTGTAGCTGAGAAAAATGTTACCCAAGAACCAGAACAAATGCTAAAGTTAAAACAAGCCGCTTTTACTGGCAAGTAGGTTGAGTATAGAGAAGTTATATAAGATAGTACAGTTACATTGAAAAGCTATAAATATACATAAAGTATACTTCTAGGTTAGCCTGAACAACATCTTCGACAACATCATCACTTGCCATCAGGTGACATAGTGGTCAAAGGCTAAGCTATCAGGCATAAAAAAACAATTAAAAAAATAAAGTCAATTAACTTAGGGGAAAAAACGTATTTTAAAATAAGAGGTACTGGGTGCCAACTGCCACCCTTTACGAAACCATCATAAAAAAGGAGCGTTTTGTTTCATGCTTAAAATAATCATTCGCAGACACAAACTATCGCCAACCCACAATCGCATTAAGCAATATTGGTTTGACCCTACTTAAAGAACGAACTAAATATGTATGTATCAAATCACGGATGTGCAAGCGAGATACAAGATGTTTATAATATAGCATTACCCCGCTCGCACTGTTCCGAACTAGGATGTTATGGAACGGTTTTACCATAGTTTTACGACATTTTATTGTATGCACAACTGTGCACAGCTGTCAGTAATTTTTCATAGGTTTGGAATTCATCTTAAACGTTCTTGACGTCCATAGCTCCTCAAAACTCGAGTATGCCTTGTATCAGGCCGCATACCGAAACAAGACTCGTCAGAAAAGCACATGAATAAAAAATAAAATCCTCTATTGCGACAACTCGAAAACGTAGTTGATCCCTAGGCACTTTTGGTGGTGTGTACCTATATGAGAATGAATAATTTGAGCATTTATTCTATTTCTATTTTGCAAACAAACTCAGTGCAAAAACAGCCCATGTAATCATCGATACATGCATGTTGTAGAAATCTTATTATCCAATACAAACGGCGTTCCTCAGCATCCTTAGGATATACATCGAGCGCACGCTCGAGAAATTATCATGCTTCGTGTAGAATCGAAATGCGTCGAAAACTGTTTCAGTTTGGCTACGTGGCGTGTATGACGTCACGTCAGCTTAACATTAGGCGGAATTGTCAATAGATGTATTTTTATTCTTAAATATTAATTTAATATTTTATTACAATTATTTTATCCTAATTACTACCAGTTGTGCCAGTTTAAGTGACGATCGTGGGGGGGTTACCCGTTATATGTATGTCCAAAAACGCATCACTTGGGGGTTCGTTGGGTAAAAATAAATAAGTGGTGCCCCTTTAAACTAAAAAAAACAATTCATTTGTCCTAATCGACACCAGTGTGGATCGTTGGTGATAAACCTTTGTGCATGTCCCAAATACCCCATGTATAGCTGATTGATAGACTAGCCTTTGACCACTATCTCACCTAATGGTAAGTGATGATGTGGTCGAAGATGTTGTCCAGGCTAACTTAGAATTACTGGCTCTCAAGGACAGCTGGCGTAACACACCGTTAGGTGTGATTTTCTACTTGAGGGTGGTCGCTATCCAGGCGTCCATTCGCAAAATGCCCTACCACCATGCTATACGACTGCCATCCTAAGACAACAACTGGGACCGACGGCTTAACGTGCCCTGCGAGGCACGTGCACGCTCAGTAGTAATGTCACTAGCGGTCACCCATCCAACTCCTGACCGCGGCGAACGTTGCTTAACTTTGCTGATCGTTTAAGAACAGCTAAGCAAACTTCGCTACGAGCGCTTCGAATTGTACAGGTATCTACGCAGCAGGTGTATACCACCAATTAACAAGAGTTTGGTTGTCTATATTACCCAGACAAGCTCCTTGTCTCCAAAATATTGTATAGAAATTAAAACTGGACAGGCATGCATTTTAGTTAATAAAACTACTTCGACCTATTTCGGAACAACAAAGAATTACTTATTGTATTAGTGAAAATGGCTCATTCATTTTAAATAACAGTCGGTATTTGTAGGGTATAATAAAAAAAATACTGAGAACAATAGCAATAAAATTATTCCTGGAAGCAAATATCAGATAAGAGCTTACTACGTAGCTTAAAGCTCAATATGCACACACTAGATTCTACAATGTTGATAATAAAATATGGTAACATTATACTATGCCTAAAATGTTGATATAAACATTTAAGAAGAGACGACAAATACTAAAAATAAAATGGAACTGACTTCCAACACTGAAAAGTATAAAAAAACTTGTGGAAGTCGGTACCATGCTGTTTCAAAACACCGACCAGGTAATCAAATTAGCATGGTCCGACTTCCACAAGTTATTTCTTACTTCTCAGTGCTGCATGTCGGTTGCATTAATAAAAAAAACACTTTTTAGTGATAAAGACTGCTTACAAAACCATTCTTTCTCTTAAAATAGTCTTCATAGTCGACAACAGCCATATACCTAATACCATTAAATCATGCTGCTAAGCGGATATATTTTTAAGTTAATTGACTATAATTTATAAACTACTCGACCGATTTTAATTTATAAATTCATATGGGACCACTTCAGAGTTCTTTCCAATAAAAATCAGCAAAATCGGACTACTCTGTAAAAATGTATGCGTGTGTTCCCAGTGCTGCATATCGGTTCCATTAATAAAAAAAACACTTTTTAGTGATAAAGACTACTTACTCATTCACTCTCTTAAAATAGTGTTCATAGTCGACAACATCCATATACCTAATACCATTAAATCATACTGCTAATCGGATATATTTTTAAGTTAATTGACTATAATTTATAAACTACTCGACCGATTTTTATAAAATTCATATGGGACCACCTCGGAGGTATATCATTTCCAATAAAAATAATCAAAATCGAACTACTCTCTAAAAATCTATGTGTGGTCATACATAAAAAAATAAATACGCGTCCAATGAGAACCTCCTCCTGTTTTGGAAGCCGGTTAAAAATAATATGTGGGTGTTGGTAGTGCATCTGTTATGACGCACTGGAATGCAAAGTAGGTAGTTATATACTTACTTAGTATGAAACCGCGAATATGATGCTTGATTCAATAAACAATGACCTCACTCTTACTAGTTAGGTCTAAAGGGAACGATCCAGAACTTCTGACAATAGACTTATAATATTTTTGTGGGTTATAAAATAGCTTAAAGAGCAGGCGCCCTAGGTCCTGGAGTTTTCCCCATACTCATAACAAATATGTAGGTATAGGCGGAGCAAATATATGGCGTTTCACGACCCTGTAATTTTACCCGCTTACTTGTCTATCGTTCCGGAGAACAGCAATAAAAACATAGGTAAAGCGTTCGTAAGTTCAGCCTTCTTCAAGGCGAACCCCATATATTGAGATAATACGTTATGGTCAAAATCCATACTCAATGCAATGATCGAAGCTGAATACGTAGTTTGACAGTCAAATACAAAACAAGATCTCAATAGTTCAATAATGAAAAAGAACTTGGCAACACATAAAACAAAGAAACCATAGAAGAGATAAAACAAAGAAACCATAGGAAAATAGAAGACAGACCATTCCAAAAAGCTATTAGTAACCTTTTTAGTAATATTTTTATTTCTCAATAACGCATCTAAGCGATTTACATTACCAAATTTACGAGATGTAAAATTATAGTCATGTGCGGGATTCTAACCCGCACCATCCACCCTTATAGCCGGGGTATGCTCTGACCGACTGAGCTAACATGACATATGACGCATATCATAACTATAATTCTTCCTGTCGTTCTTTAACCATGGCTAAGACTACAAGAAAAAAGGTTTTTTCTTGTAGTCTTTTTTCTGTAGTCTGAGAACCATCGTATGGGGATGGAGTGACATATAGTTCCATTTACGTTGTACTATACAAAACTAATTTTACAATTAGCTTTAAACTTGTTAATGATGAAGCAACCCTATAATTTTCATGTATTTATTTTTCCAATAACGCATACAATGCGGATTACTCTATTAGATACCAACTCAGATAGAAAGATAGAACAACCCTAATCTGAACAGTAATCAACGCTATCATAGACATGTTCACACACAACCCAACAAGGCACACGAACGTCCGAGCATACAAACTAAAACGATTGGTTTAAATTTTGTCGGGCTGACGAGAGGGACAATTTGTCTCTAAACGTTTAACAAGAAACTTCCTTCACACAAGCACAGCTTTGTTAAGAGATTGACAACGCGCTGGTAATTTGTAGCAAGGTTTAGTGCTGCGGTGACCTTTTGCCGAGATTGCTACTAGTTTTGTGGGTACCCTATACCCGGCACTCCCCGTGGGATGCCGGGTTAGAATGTCACCCCCCCCCCCATTTCTTCCCGTGGGTTTCGTAAGAGGCGACTAAGGGAAAAATACCGGTGTAGTGGGAAGCAGCGTTTTCTGAAGAACTGACAACTTCTACTGCGATCCCCAAGACGCCTGCCAAGAGTGGGCATTATGGCTAATCCCCTTTGGGGGGAGACCTCGTTCAACGGTAGACGTTACGTTTGATGTCATGATGATATACACTATATATATAATTTGATAGCTTTTTTCTAAATAAGATTATAAGCACTATCGCGTGCTTAGCTAAATATATTACAAATTATCGGAGCATACACAATTTTATGTCTATATTAGAACACAAGGTTTCAGCTCGAAAGAGCGTGTCACGGTGGCCGATTGGGTTAGACATCCGGCGCGAAATCCGAGGACGCGGCTTCGATTCCCGCCCGGAATATAACATTTTGTGTTTCAATTATTTGTAAAATATGAAGTTGATAGCTCTTTGAAAGCCGGCGTCTAAATAGCTGGGCACGAAAATCAAGCCATTGTGATCAATTTATTTTATCATGTAACATGTATTAATCTGATATTTTATCATCGATTACGCCAGAAATAGTATTATAGAAGTGGAAGTAGATGCCTGAAATATGTTAGTACGAAAGCCTATCATAAACATTTGATGCCTTACCCTTCGTACTAATTAACGACCTTGTATAATGTAAATAAAATTCCATATCCAAGGCCATTTTACATAAATATCAAGTATGTAATGAAAACAAGTGGGAGAAAACACGCATGCTTTAATAGTTTATGTGTATGGTACATTATATAGCTATTCTACAGCGACAAAGACATTGTATAATAGGTACAGTATAATATACCGATAACAAAGTAAGTGTTGCTAGTTGCGACTACTAACAAAGTAAACCAGATACCAAGCCATGTACGGAAGAGTGTTTTTTACTTATTTTATTACTGTATTGTTTATATTTATGTTATCTCTATTTTGGGTTTTTAAAGAAATTATCTGCGCTAGGTCAAAAGACTGTTTGCTTATCTAAAGTAATATACATCATTCCATAAACATTCTTCCGACATTTTCTACAAGCAGCACTGATATAATGCAAACTTAATTATGTTTACTTATTAACAGTCTATACTATATAGATAACAAATATGTATCGTCCGTTTATCTTATTAGACTGCTCGCCTAGCTACCTACCACTATCCAGTAGCAAATGTACACCTAACAGTGTTTAATGACAAAATCAGGCAGTAGTCCTTGCAAGACAGTAACTTCTAGGTTATAGCAAATACCATGCTCCTCCACATCATCACTTACCAAAAGGTAATATGAGGGTAAGCTTTAAAACAAATGTGCCCGCGTGATGTTAACTGTTTCTCTTGCCTATCAGTTGTACTGTGTGTAAATAAATAAAAATAAATAAATGTCTATGCCCAGAGATATTTATGTACTGCGTGACAATGCAGGGTCGTCACCCCTAAAAATATCTTTTGTGCCGTTCATCTAGTAATTAATTGCTACATTACCCTATAGTGTTTGCATTTGCACACTACCGACAGCTTGGAGCAAAATAACTGATTTTGTCACGATACCGGAAAATTATTAAATAAATTTGACATAATGTTCAAGTTTATAATATTATTTCCATTTTAAAATGTATTGTAACATAAACCTTGCATTTAATTCGTTCACATAGTCATTTATTTGGCAGGAGTAATGTTGTTTGTAGCGCTTATACATGCATATACCAACGTAGTTTAGTTATTCTTACATTTTTTAAACTTGTCCTTGAGCCTAATCTCTATTTCCTTTGGTTTGCCTGTTTTCCGTATAATTAAAAACTGTAATATCGTTTAGTATGGGACTTGTTATTTTAACATATTAGAGATAAAATAAATAATTAACCGGAAAACTGGCAAACCACAAGCATACTTCATTATTTCATATTATACAGATATTAGGATATATTTTACCGAGTTAGAAAACTTGGAATTTGAAGTATGACGAAACTACGTTGGTATTGAAAGCGCTGCGAAGATTCTAAAGCAATTAAATACTTTAAGAACTTAAAATGATTGAAATCGTGTATATTTCTCAATTTATTAATCCTACATTTTGAACACTGCTGAACACGGTGAGTCATTTAATAATTATTTATTTCAAATTTTCGTAAATTATATCAAAATGTTATGTACCTGTTGTATAAGTTCTTTATTACAATCACCGCGTCATCGACACCGCCAACACCCTTTTCATTGAACTAACCTATCGATACTCCGTTATTGCCATCGTTCTCATCACCAGATTTCGAAATACAAAGTACGCCCGGAAGAAGAGTGGATTATATGAGCCTAATGCTAGTTCGATTAAGTGTGTGGCATCTAAAAGGGCGGAGCTGTACGAGGCTAACGTTTCAAATGAAAGTTTGACTGCAAACGATTCAAGGATACGTCAGGATGCACATGCGATGCAAATCGTACATGAATTTCTGGATGCTGAATCCGATCAGGTAGGCCAGTCAGTGTTACTCGGATAATACTAAAGCATTACGTCTGTATTGGAGTTATTTGTTTCTGTGAGGAGGAGGATTGATGTACATGTTCCGTGTTATCTTTGTGTGCGTGGCTGCGCTCACCATGTACGAAATAAATCAGTGCGTTGCTAACCTACGATCGTTTCACTTGTCCTTTCTACTGCATAGTTAACAGTACCTAAATTCCATTTAGGAATTTATTCACTCACCAACCTTGTTTTACATATTCTTTATCGCCAATGCTTCTCTAGAATAATTAGCCACGGTATCGTATCGGCAAAAGTAATCTTTTTTCATTACATTACACCCCTAAATTGAAGAGCTGACAGGAAAAAGACACGAATATTTTATAGACAAAACGAACTTGTTTTCATTTAAAACATCTTATCTATCACGTAGGAAGCTTTAGATTGTCGAAGGATGGACATATTGATTTTTGACATGATTATTTTTAAGTTTAGTATAGGTATTGTATTTCATTATTAATGATAAAGTTTTTTTATGATTCAGAAGCCGGTACTTGATACGACTCTGTTAGTATCGTTAGGATTAATGTCGGTAAAACAGTTAAAGCTTCACCGCCCATTAAACTGTTTCGGAAGTGAATAATAACGATAACTAGATAAAAATATTAGTAAATTATTAAACGAAAGAAACAATTAAATATCTAAAATTCTGGAATGGTCTGACTCAATAACTTAGATTAGTAACTAATAACTTAGTCTGTTTATGTGTATTTGACAGAATATTGATGAGGACCACCTGATGTTAAAAGTCTCTTGTGCCTGTAATTTAATATTTTTTATTTCTCAGCTCGATGTAAAAATCCAAAACTCTAATCAAATGTAGCGCGGCGCAGTCCAGTATTGCCTCGGTGGGCGCTCTTGGCTCGGAGATTCAAAATGTAACCAATAAGATTTTCTAGTACTGAAACTTTTAAGTTCTGTGTCTCGTAGTAAAAGACAATGCCTACTCCGGGCTAAGAGCGCCAGACTAGCAGAAGGCAACCCTAAGAGGCTGTTAGCATCTGCCAATAACTTACCAATAACCCTGTATACTGTACTGTAACAGCCGACTCGTCCACTGCTGAACACAGCCTCCCCTATTAAGGGGGTATTTGCCATAATCCCCACGCTTGGTAGGCGGCTTGGGGATCGCAGTGTAAGATTGTAGTTCTTTAGAAGGTGCTGCTGCCCACCTTCTAGTATTTTTCCCTTAGTCGCCTCTTACGACACCCACGGGATGATATGGGGAGGTGTAATTCTAACCCGGCACCCCACGGGTCACCTGCCTGTATAACTATGTGATATTCCGATCAACACGCTGCCGTCTTCAAGTGCTGCTGCCGCGTATATCTGAGTATTTATATTTCAGACCATATGAGCCATTAAGAGGTGACTAAGGGAAAAAAACGGGAGATGGGCAGCAGCACCTCCTGAAAAACCTTACACTGCAAACCCAAAGACTGATTAATTAAAACCCGCTATACGAAGAAGGTTATGTATAGTATGTATATATACTATTTGTTAGGCACTATTCCCCCAAGGCGCTTGCCAAGCGCGGGGATTATGGCGAACCCCTCCTAAATGGGGAAGGCTGTGTTCAGCAGTGGACAATCCGGCTGCTAACACTGTAGGCACTATTTTTGGATTCCATTTCGTGGAACTCTTGACAGGATAATTTCATCTAACCACTAATACAACACTTTTGTGAATATGTCGGTTATGCAGATTGTCATTGGCCAAGAACATTCTAATCATCGTTGTTGGAATCAACACAATCTGCTTTGATTCGCCGTACGCGTAGCATGCATGCGATATGTACTCCATCGCTAAAAAGTCGTACAAACGACCGTATATGCGGACAGCAAGCCACCTTCTAGTTTTAAATGAGGATGCTGGCAACGTGTACTATTTTTTGCACAGTAGTCCCTCCTACCATTAATCCAACATGTTACTTTTAGTAACCTTGCATTACAATACGGACGGCGAAGGCGTCTTAAGATTGACTTACGCTCAGGCTTGCAACTATCTATGTAGGACACTTCGTAAACACCGCTGCCGGACGACCCGATAGACAAACCGTGCAGATGACAAATAAAAGTTAAAACAAAACTCACCTCCTTAGATTGCTTCGTAGCGAACATGTAGTCCCCTTTGATCTGGAAGTCCTTGGCGTCTTCAAACAGAACGTCAGCGTTGATCACATCTGTAGGATCGCTTGCACTGAACACTGTGCTTGTGCCATCAGGCTTCCAGCGTTCCACGTAGAACACCTTGGCAACACCGGGGCCTGACGACCAGATGAACGTTTTCACGAAGCTTTGAATCATTTTGAAAGTCTTCCCGCCATCCAGAGTCAGGTACAGCTACAAAGAGAAACGTATCTTTAGACGATATTTTCTACAGAAAGTCAATTTTGCCGCATTGCAAATAAATTGGAAATATAATGAACTCAAGTGCGACAAAAACGCCTATATGCCGATATTTCTGTCATATCTCCAAATGTAGTATCTGTACGAGACCGCGTTGTACTTTATTTGATTTAACTTATTTTCATGGATGCCCAAGTTAAACCTGACCAAAAAATAAATCGAAGAAAAATTTAAACCAAGCATGGGATGCACCCCATGTGGTGTGGGGTAGAATGTCACCCCTCCCGCATTTCTTCGCGTGGGTATCGTAACAGGCGACAAAAGGGGAAATACCAGAAGGTTTGCTGAGAAACTGACAACTTCTATTGCGATCCCCAAGACGCCTGCCAAGCGTGGGGATAATGGCAAATCACCCAATAAAAAATAATCCGAGAGGCCTTGTTCAAAGATGAATGTTCCGGATGATACGGTAGGTAGACGATATGAAAAAAATATATATATATATATATACACATATATGTATATATTATTTAAAAGTTTTCTGTAAATCCTACAATGGTTTTGGATTTCCCCTGAGACGATAGCAAAAATACAATAGGTACATAAGTTTTTTTTATGCTATTGTGACGGATGAAGCTCGAGGCCCACCTGTTGTTAAGTGGACTAACCTCGGCCTATAACAGATGCATGGATATGCCGGAACACACCGTTAAGTACTTAATACTTCAATATATTAAACAAAATAGTAAGAACTTATTACAGTTATTCTAAAAATAGACCCAGAAGATATTAATAATATCACCTACCTTAACGTAGCCGCATGAATTAACATGTACGACACTCAAAACACAGAATTCATCTAGACAATCAATTCAGCGCAAACTGTGAATAATACATCTGATATTTTGTACGCTCAGACATTGCGATATGTTAATAACTGCTCACAGCATTTTAATGATAATGTACCAGCATTTTAATGATGATGTACCATGCAGTAGACGAAACGGTAATCTTTTGTAGAAATATATGTTATTTTCTTAGCGCGTGTAGTGTGTATCAGGGTAAGTGTATGTGTGTGTATGCTAACTCACTGCTTTGAAATCTCGTGGTCCTGGACTCGATCTCCAGTCGAGTAAGTTATTGTGTTTTTTGACAGACCATGGTAGCGTAATCTGGAGCTGTGACCGGTATATGGCAATTCGTTCACCTTCTATTACATGGGTCCAAAACATATCACGAAACTTAGGTGTTAGACACCTCTGCCAACCCCTTCACGAAATACAGCGTTACGCCTGTATTTCGTGAAGAAATGTTTTTTGTTTTATTTTGCATACTGTATTGGCAAAAAACATGCACGGACATCCCTCTATCTTTCAACTGTATAGATGTAATTATTATTTTATTATATTATTACATTGTTACCATGTTTTTAAGCAAATAAACATTTTTATTATTATTATTATTAATTTTCGATGACGCCATGGCGACATAGAAACTCGTTGAATACGTAGAAATACGTTACCATAATAATAATAAGAGTATTAACTAGAAACACTACGTTTTACCACCGATAGATATACATTTAAATACAATTTCGGCATCATACAAGCCTAGATAATGACGAGATCAATCGGTATTATGCTTTATTTTGGACCTAAATCTTCAAATAAGGGAGTGATCACCCAACGGCGTTTGTATGGAGAACGGGCCGGCCAGTTCACCCTTAATGATCGAAATTATCAACACGTCAAATTATTATTAAGGAAATAAATATTATTAAAGAAACACGCTTGTAAGCACAGCATTTGAAGATTAATAAAATGTACTATCTATAGACTATCTATTAAATAGTCGACCTTTAAAGTTTAAAGGTCAACTATTTCAGAAAACTCTAGAGACAGACCGAGTAAGAATTTCAAAACTTACATTGAGTTACTATAGAAAATATTGTCGAATAACCACAACAACACCACATCATAACGCCTGTTCTCGAAGTATAAACAGTAAACACGCTTATTTTGCCTTATGTTGAGCGTATCTCGCAATTATAAAACTTATTTGTTACTAGTATTAGGTGAAAGCTCAAAATCAGTCATGTGTGCTAAGCTCACTTTAAAATAACCTTATCATCAGATACAACCACTTTAGACTGTAACGTAAAGTGAAAGGTAAATACGTCACTGCAGAAGTACCGACGTAATTTTACGACTTCTCGACAAGTGTTGTCGCGTCCGCTCCAAGTGGATATAAACAGATTCGAGTTACAGATTACTGGCCGATTGCGTGTCGGACCTCTTTTCACTAATGGACAGGAGTGTAAAGTGTTACTTTTAAAAATAATGCATGTGTAGACCTTCCAAAAAGCTGTTAAACGTGTCATTCAATAAAAATCTAAAAATAATCTATAAAAAAAGGAACCTACTTTCAACACTGAAAAGTGTGAAATAACTCGTGGAAGTCGGTACTATGCTGATACTGATCGCACATTGTCTTGGCCCGACTTCTACAAGTTATATCAAACTTTCAGTGTTAGAAGTCGGATTCATTTTTTCTTGCAAATATTTTAATCGAAACTAAAAAACGCGGTTATTAGTTTGCTTGTAAGTTATTTTTTGTATCTTTCTTACGCGATTACTCCGCCAGCTATGAACTCAAAGTCAAAGTCATTTATTCAATTTAGGAGTCTACGACGCTCTTATGAAGATCAATTACAAATTTTAATATTAAAATATTCCATTGAATTCCATTGAGTCCAAGATTTTGATTCCAAGGAAGAATGATGATTTTCGATAATTTTGACCAGATTTTGCGTCTATGGTTATAACATTTATATGAACCATAGACACAAAATGTGGTCAAAATAATCGAAAATAACATTAGTGGCGTCAAGTGAACTAACTAATAGAACACCTAAGAACTTGCCATGTAGCTCGTGTACGCACTCTAAGTAAAACTTATATATTGTTGTATTGTATGTATTGTATAACATTAGTGGCGTCAAGTGGAATACGGCTTTACATACCTATGTAGTTACAATAGTACATACTTAAATATTTTCTGAGAAACATACCCTTCTGTTTGTGTCGACCTTGTCCAAGATGACGTACTTGTCTGGGAACTCCTCGTCGAAGGCCAGCTCGCTGGGGTGGAAGCTCAGATCAGACCGGTGGATGTTTTGGCCATTGTCACTCGTGTAATACAGCTTCTTATTAGTCGAGTCCACAAAGACGCACTGGGGACAAAGCACAGGTTAAGTTTATTCTGTTAAAATCAATTAAGTAATATAGCTGACAGAATTAGGTATACTTAAAGTTAATATATCGTCTAACTACAATAGTGTGACGGGTGTACTCGATCATGTACAGTCGCCTGCAATAAGAAGTATACACATTGTAATTTTCATAATAGTGCACTGAGAAAAACGACTTAAAGGCTTAAATCAAATTTGACCTTTTACCGTTGAATTGTAACTACGTAACATGAATTCACAAATCTTAAGATGATTTTCACCAATCAATAAAAATGTACCATGTTTTATAATAAACACAACCGTAAAAAACGCCTTCCGTAAAGTATTTTCAGAATTGAACTTGTTATACGATAATAATTGCAGTATTGACCATAAAATATACCTTACTTTTACGGCGGTTAATATACGGTGATTATCACTATAACGTACGACTTAATCAGCCTCATCGAAAAGTCAATATTTAAGGCTAAGACCGTAATCAAAATAATTTCTTATTCGGGCGGAGCTAAAAGAAATGGGCGTTAACTTTTAACTCCTAAAAATATTCATTCGCACGGTGGCACTTGTCGCCGTACCACGCGTAGTATCGCTAAAATTGTAGAGCTTCGTGAACTATTAGAAGCGGCAGAACAGAAGTGTAGATATAACAACATTTTTATCTGCAGTTACTGCGAACCGCTGTAGGGTAAGAAAATATCATTACTTGTAGGTATAGAAATATTTAATAGACTAAGCGAAGCGAGGTGGTCTGAGCACTGTATATTTCCCCGTCAATAAATATTGATTACCTGATAGACCTTCTTGAAATTTGGTAGAAAGATACCTCTTTCATAGTAACATAAATTGCAAGTAAGAACCTGTATGAGCTTAATTGGTTGATGGATTGCTGAGATTATGGGGTCCTTAAAACGAGATTAAATTTAAAAGTGAAAATTATATTTTAAAAACTAAAATGTAACCGACTTCTATTCCTGAAAAGGGTGAAATTACTTTTCTAAATTGGTACCGTGTCAATTCAAAAGTATGATCTCAATACTGTGCTCACGGTACAGACTTCGACAAGTTCTTTCACTCTTTTCAGATGTATGAGTCGGTTCCACAGATATCTATAGAGAGGTCCTCTTACGCGGCACGCGAGACACCTATATGCAGCGTCCACGGCATTCACCGCAAATATTACTAAAAACCTGTTCGAAGTGAGTGTGCGAGTAGACTATTTTTATTAAAATGCCGTATTGTTCAGTGATTGTCTGCAAAAATCTAAGCCAACATGTAAACTACAAGAACCAAGTTGTCACCTATCACTTGTATGTATTAAAATTTCAGATATTTAAAGTAATAATCGCTAATATAGCTTGAATTATTTTAGTTAGACCATTACCAAGGTACATCTTATACATATAACATGAAGTGCAAACATTGCCGTTTAGTTGTATAAGAACTTAAGGCTAGCTTCGTTTTGATCACCCAATAAATATCGTTTTAAGTGATTTGTCCACACTGGAGTGTGAATCGAGATAAACACGCTTGTGTGTAACAATGCGAGAACGTGGTAGTGCGTATTTACTAGCAAACATTGAAGAAAGCACTCAATTGTGAGTGCTCAGGAATAGGTGACTTGTGTGGCTGTGTAAGTGCAAATTGTGTAACTCTTGTGCGTTTACGTGTGGATGTGATATTAAGTGGAGAGTTTCGTGGGACATTAGGTCTCAGCTAAAACGAGGCGTAATAACCAATCTCTCGAGATCTGGTGGTCGGTTCCATTTCGATTTAGCTATTTATTTTTAAACACTTTTTTGCTTTTGTCATTTTTGAGATGTTTTCCCTTTGACAACACATCTTTATCTCGTATCAATAAGCCAGGCAGCCATACTTTCATGCATTAGTTCCTATTTTGAAAAATACCGCATCGTTTTTAGAAGGAAAAAGTGGAGAACAGAACATGTATCACAAAAGATAAATGTTGGGGCACATAGAGAGGCTGGACGAAAGAAGAGTTACATACCAAATTTATAAACCGTTGTGAATAAGCAAATCGGTAAGGGTATATAAGCGAATGTTTGACTTCATGAAGCGGTACGAAACGTAACTTGTATGTTTACACGCCCGTAAGTACGCACGCACCACAACATGCACACTATGATAAATAGTAACCGTTTTCAGTGTGCTAATCGTGGCCGCACTAGGGCATGTGCCGTAGTGCTCACCCCATCATCTGGTACCGGCTGCCGCCCGCACCTCGGCCCACTCTGCTTGTTTATTTGTATTGTACGGAACGAGGGTGCGTAGTAGCAGCAGTCCGCGAAAGGTCAGAAAAAGAGTCATACAGTCTAAGCTATTACCTCTTAGCACTTACACTTAACTGAATTTTGTGATAACGCAATTTCCCCGGTTTCCTAATTTCCCTGCTACACATATATATATGGGTAAATAAATTTAATGCAGAGTTATAATTTAAGTTATAGAAAGTTATTTTGCAATTAAAAAGTTTATTTACGAGTTTTATAATAATACAAATAATACAATTTTAATATTGTTAGGTTTGCAATAACGCCTGCTATGCGGATTACATTACAAAATCACAAATATACGATAGGAAAAATTTAAGTCATGTGCGGGAAAAAATTTTTCCTATCGTATATTTGTGATTTTGTAATGTAATCCGCATAGCAGGCGTTATTGCAAACCTAACAATATTAAAATTATAAGGTTGCGTCATCATTTACAAGTATAAAACCAATTGCAAAATTGGTCTTGTTAGTAGTACAACGCAAGTGGTACTATAGATTTCGCTCCATCCCAATACGATGGTTAAAAGAAGGATAGGAAAGATTCGAGTCATGACGTCATGTCATGTTAGCTCAATTGGTTAGAGCATACTCCGGCTCAAGGAGTGGATGGATCCCGCACATGACTTAAATTTTTCCTATCGTATATTTGTGATTTTGTAACAAATAATACAAATCTAAAAAAAATATAACATACTTTATCACGTTTCTTATGTAGGGGTTGATCATATTTTTTTTAATTGTTTGTTATGTACTTATGTATACTAATAAGTTTTACATCAGGCAGTGTGCGGGCCGCAAGCGGCTTGCATTGTTTTTTTATGCGGTATGAAATATCATACAAACCAATAAAAGTTTAAAATTTGAATAGAAGTATAATTCCATATAAACGCTCAATACAAAAGATAACCGTACTGAAACCGCCATGTAAGATTCACCCTACCGCTATTAAAAGTGGTACAGCTAGAATCATACCATTTTCACCCAAATCCCCTTTACACTGTTCCCAAACATCTTTTTCTACCTACTCGAATCTTTCTGGGAGAACAGTGTGAACAATTTTGTTGAAGCAGTGATGGCTCAGTGGCATTGGCTATGCATATATACTGCCGTGCTGCAGGTCCATGGTTCGAATCCCGCCACGGGCTTGAGCTTCACCGCATGGTGGAAGGGCATTTTGCGGATGCCCGCCTGGCTAGCGACCACCCTCAAGTGGAAAATCTGTCGCCAAGCACCTTCGCAAAATGCCCTACCACCATGCCAAATTACTGGTTCTAGAGGACTCATAGCGGCACATACCGTTAAGTGCTTGGCGACAGATTTTGTACTTGAGGGTGGTAGCTAGCCAGGCGGGTAATCGCAAAATCCCCTATTACCATGCAAAATTACTGGTTCTGGAGGACTCATAGCGGCATTTACCGTTAAGTGCTTGGCGACAGATTTTTTACTTGAGGTAGGTAGCTAGCCAGGTGGATATTCGCAAAATGCCCTACCAACATGCCAAATTACTGGTTCTCAAGGACACATAGTGGCTTACGCCGTTAAGTGCTTGGCGACAGTTATTCTACTTGAAGGTGGTAGCTAGCCAGGCAGGCATTCGAAAAAGCCCTACAACCATGCAAAATACTGATTCTTACGGACACATAGCGGCACATACCGTTAAGTGCTTGGCGACAGATTTTCTACTTGAGGGTGGTAGCTAGCCAGGCTGGTATTCGCAAAATGCCCTCCAACATGCCAAATTACTGGTTCTCAAGGACACATAGTGGCTTACGCCGTTAAGTGCTTGGCGGCAGTTATTCTTGAGAGTGGTAGCTAGCCAGGCGGGCACTTGCCAAATGCCCTACCACCATGCCAAATTACTGGTTCTAGAGGACTCACAGTGGCACATACCGTTAAGTGCTTGGCGACAGATTTTGTACTTGAGGGTGGTAGCTAGCCAGGCGGGTAATCGCAAAATCCCCTACCACCATGCAAAATTACTGGTTCTGGAGGACTCATAGCGGCATTTATCGTTAAGTGCTTGGCGACAGATTTTTTACTTGAGGGAGGTAGCTAGCCAGGTGGATATTCGCAAAATGCCCTACCAACATGCCATATTACTGGTTCTCAAGGACACATAGTGGCTTACGCCGTTAAGTGCTTGGCGATAGTTATTCTACTTGAGGGTGGTAGCTAGTCACGCGGGTATTCGCAAAATGGCCTATCATCATGCTAAATGACTGGTTCCCAAGGACACATAGCGGCTTACGCCGTTTAGTGCTTGGCGGCAGATTTTCTAGTTAGTAATATAATCATAATCAATATCATATAACTATAAAATCACCGTATCACACGTACAGTACCCTAAAAATAACAAAATGAAATATTGTACTACGGGTTAAAAATCTAGGTACCTACTAAAATAGGAATTAACAATGCCGTGTCTAAACTTTTATCATCTCGCTCAAAGAACTTATTATAAAGATTTTATAAATCAATATAATGAAAAGTACTTACTCAATATTTTTTTTGATTGAGGGTCAATAATGTATAACCTGCAAACTAACCTATGGTAAAAAATCTTGCATAAATTCGTAAAATAAATGCACTAAAATGATGGCGTAACGAACGGCACAGATCCCACGTCCAAACGGCCCGAGCGCTGCGGGCAGACTGATTTTCGTTGCGATTTATTCTTGCCACCAGGGAATTTTGTGCCAAAAATTCTTAAAAATGTTTTTAACACAAGTAAGTACATATTTCATTAGAGTATAGTATAAGCTATTTTATAAAAAAAGAATTGTTATCCTAACTTTAACTAATCCTCTTAAATAAATAAAAAACACTCCAAAACGGGTGGCCGATTACAATTTATTACAGAAGAACTAATAAGTTCAAATAAAAACGAATTAACAAACTCACTAAATAAAGAACTAAAGATTACGATATATTTATTTCGCATATTTTGAGCTCATAGTTTCAGTAAAAAAAGATTCCAAAAGTGCGCGTTTCACTACGGTGATCGCCTTAAGAAAGACCACAAAATACACCTTAAATGAAGACGAAAAGAAACATTCGCCATCACTGACCTCGTTTAACGCCTTCTAGTTGGAAGGCGTTTTTGTAAGTATTTACGATTGGTCGGTTTTTTGCCTTATACCATATAAATTGGCCGTTATTAGGGCGCTTTTGACTTTAGATTTTTCTCAGCGTGGCAAAGAGTTCTGTTTTTCTCTATGTAATCAGAAGTATCTTAAAATCAAACAATAACTTGAATATTTTTACTCGTGCTAATGTTAACTTCAGTTATTAATAACTTAGCGATATCACATTATTTTGAAAATTAGGAAATATATACGTCTTATTCCAGGCGACTGTACAACGCGAGAGTTGGAGATGACTTTTTTACAATAGCTAATACATTTCAAAATTACAAATATACGATAGGAAAAATTTAAGTCATGTGCGGGATACGAACCCGCGTCCATCCGCCCCTTTAGCCGGGGCATGCTCTAACCAATTGGACTTAAATTTTTCCTATCGTATATTTGTAATTTTGTAATGTAATCCGCTTAGCAGGCGTTATTGCAATCATAACAATATAAAAAAAAAGCTAATACATTTTTTGAATACGTACAAAACATAAACCATATAGAAATCCAGGCATGCAAATAACGTCTGAATTGAATTTATTATATGAGTAGACGAAGTGTTATACATTTTTGTCCGTTTTAAACGTAATTTATGGAGTAATGAGGATTGGTATCCAATAACCATACAAGATAGTAAAACAACTTGGTAAAACTTCAATAAAACACCCAAATATCTATCCACGTGTATTTGAGAACTTCCGAAGACTCGGACAGATTATGGCAAAACAATGCTTACTTTTGTAGGAGCGCAATTTTATAATAAGATACCCTCAAATATAAACAATGTAAACTCATTTAAAGCATTCAAAAGGCAACTAGCCCTGTACCTTATTGAGGAGCAATAAGGATCAGAATGCGTTAAATATGTGATGGATGTCTAAAGTAATTTGTGATTATTTTGTATAACTGTATCATTATATTGTTTGATTAGATACTATTAATTGTGACGACGAATGTCTTTTGAATATTTTAAGTCTAACCATGTTCTCGTGTAAGTGACTGTATGTCTTATTTGAGAATAAACTTCTTTAAACCTATTTGGCAAGGTAACCGTAAAAGAAGTGAAACTTATCTTATACCTACACTGCATAGTGTAAATAAAAGTAATGAGGGTGTTATAATATTGTAGTACCCTCAGAAGTTCAGACTATGATATCTATTGACAACATACTCACACATGTTTATAACACAACTACATCAGCAGAATTGTCCACTGTTGAACACAGTCTCCAATTATGGGGGATTTGCCATAATTTTTTTCGAAGCGCTCGTGGCTGTTGGATGGGTGACCGCTAGTGACACTACTACTGAGCGTATCCGTGCTTCGGAGGGCACGTTAAGCCGTCGGTCCCGGTTGTTGTCTTAGGATGGCAGTCGTTATAGCATGGTGGTAGGGCATTTTGCGAATGCCCGCCTGGCTAGCTACCAGGCTAGCTACCCTCAAGTAGAAAATCTGTCGCCAATCACCTAACGGTGTGTTCCGGCAGCGGTCCTTGAGAGCCAGTACTTCTAGGTTAGCCTGAACAATATCTTCGACCACATCATCACTTACCATCAGGTGAGATAGTGGTCAAAGGCTAACCTATAATGCATGAATAAAAAAATAAACAAAATTTCATGCTTTGGCTGCCGTCTTGGGGACCGCAGTGTAAGATAGAAATTCTTCAGAAGGCGCTGCTGACCACAATCCGGTATTTTACCCTCAGTAACCACTTACGAAATTCACGGGAAGAAATGTGGGTGTCCCACATTCAACGTCTACATTGCTAGGCCGTCACCCCAAGGGCATATAAGTGTCTTATAAGATAATACGAACAATGTTATTTTAAAACTTACCAAAAACTAAAATCAAAAAAGAATTAAATACCATGATTATGGTATGGTATTATGGTTACGAAAGCGTTTCAGCTCAAACATGAAATCAAGTAATAATAACAAATATATTTAAAATATTTTATGAAAACATCAAATTAATATTTTAATAAAACACTTAAAATACAAAAATATATCTAGAGACAATTCCGCCTAATTTTCCTGTTAAGCCGACGTGACGTCACAAACGCCACGCAGCCAAGCCAAAAAGATCGAGAACTCGATCGTGCGCTCGTAGAGTCAAGAGCTCCTGAGGATGCTTCGTGTAGAAGCGAAACGCGTCGATAATTCTTCCGGTTTGGCTGCGTGGCGTTTGTGACGTAACGGCAGGTTTACAGGAAAATTAGGCGGAATTGTCACTAGATATCTTTTTGTATTTTTTAAGTGTTTTATTAAAATAATAATTTGATGTTTTCATAAAATATTTTAAAAATATTTGTTATATTTCCGCAAAGTAACGCCTGAATCTATTGACTATTGATGAAATCAACTGTTTAAATTTTGAATTTCCCGGTACAGATGTGACTTTACACCTTAAGATATTTCTTTTTTAACTTGTAGCATAATATTAAGAATCGAATGATGAATATTAGGACTCGGGCTCTGTTTTACTATTTACTAACGTCCCGAAAAGTAGTTGTATCGTTTGTATGGTGGTAGGATATTTTGCGAATCCCCGCTTGGCAAGCTACCACTATCAAGTAGAAAAAATTGTCGCCAAGCACCTAGCCATGTGTTCCGGCAGCGGTCTTTGTAAGCCAGCAATTCTATAACATCTTAGACCGCATCATCATTTACCAAAAAAAAAATGCGATAAGATTTGACAAATAAAAGAAAAAGAATATACAAAAAAATTTAAGATGGTCCCATTATTATTCAAATTCTCAACAAACGGAGATTGTGAAGAACAATACGAGTACTTACACGCTGCATATTTATAAACGTAATATTTGGCAATATACTCGCTTCCTATTACACGGGATCTTACATTACTCATGGGTATACGGGTATAATCTACACTAATATATAAAGAGGAGAGATTAGTATTTTTGTATGTAACGAATAAACTTAAAAACTACTCGACCGATTTGAAAAAATCTTTCACCATTAGAACCTTACATTATCTCTGATATACATAGGCTAAAGAATACTTTTAAAAAAATTGATTGTTTTTTTGACATTTTTGTTGAATACCCGTGCGAAACCGGGGCGGGCCACTAGTTTTATATATTTTTAATATGCAGAAAGGAGGCTGCATGCTTTGTTTGAGACCTCCGCTCCCTTTGAGTATAATAATATAGAAAAGTGACGATATGTTTATAAATTGCAGACAAACTTCGCTTCCTTCCACTTCTCAAGTTTATTAAAATATAATAATGCCGAACTTCCGACGAGTAGTCGAAGGCATTCTGAATCTAAAGTACTGTATCAGCTGGATCGTCCACTGCTGAACACAGCCTCCCCTATCAAGGGGGTATTTGTCATAATGCCCACGCTTGGCAGGCGGGTTGGGAATCGCAGTGTAAGATGGCAGTTCATTAGAACGCGCTGCTGCCCACCTTCTAGTATTTTTCCCTTTGTAGCCTTTTACGACACCCACGGGATGATAATCTAAAGTACGAATATAGAATCTGCGGAGATTAGTCATTAGATAGCGCTACAATAAGCTAATAAGGCTATATTTCAGTCATTATACGTAATACAGCCTTCCTTCTCCAATCATTATCCAATTAAGTACCTTGTGTATCTAATACATTGTGCGTTTAATATAGATCAATATGGCCCTTTACGCATATAATTTAAATGGATATTTTCGAAGATATACAGATTCAAATCAGCATTGCACCCGTGCGAAGCCGGGGAGGGTCCCTAGTTTACAAATAAAGCTATTAAAGTCTCTCGACTATGTATCTGTTAATGCTGATATACTATTTATCTATGTTATTAATTACTGAGACATAATTCAAGAATTATGAGAGTATGTATGTCCAATTGATATTGAGTATGAGCCGCCTCATTATTATGTATTTAGAATACTGTAAGACGACACTTTTGTCAGCAAAACAATGTATGAACCTGTATATCGCTAACATGCCAAAATATACGGTAGGTATGCGAACGCCGGTAAATCGATAGTTTACGTCCTAGATTCGCAGGTGACCCAATTATTTCTACAACATGCTTAGCTCGCTAAAATGGCGAAATAGATCTCACTAAATATACCACTTATCAATTCAAATGATTGATTCGTCGAAACCAATATTAAAATCGTCGTTTTTCGGACAAATAAATGGGTTATTTCAGGGTCCGTAACTAATTCATATTAAAATGTTCTTTGCAAAACAATTCTTTTATTTTTAATAAATAAAAAAAATAATACAACTTATACTTATAAAATAATAAAAATAATCCTACGTTTTCATGAAAAATAACTCAAAAGCTACTCAATAAACTCTTAAAATCTGACGCAAAATCCAATTGCGGTTGCCGTAATTTTGTATTGTGTTAATTTTGCTTTGTGACTAATTTCATAGCGTCTCACGTTCTTACTTTCTAAGATTTTCGATAATTTCATGCTTATTAGGTAATTGACGTTAGCGCCACGTTGCAGTTATCACATTGGGCATTCGTTTTAGGACTTGATAGGCAAAAATTGTGTTTGGAATTGTAACAAATGACATCGCGAAATGTTATATGTGACCCATGTCTGACCGGCCCGATCTAGGTCTGTATAGTGATAGTGTGAAAACTGCGAGTTTGACACTGGAACTTCGTAATATCGGAAGAATTGTATCATTTAACATTGGTTTAACATATGTTTTCCGTAGTTAAATATATTGAAAACATAGTTTGTTACGTTGCATAACATTTACATTGGCTTTGTTTGTCTTTATACACAATGAATAACTTTAACTTTTTGATATACTTCGCGCGTTCTTCTTATAACGTTCAATGAGCATTGCAGCACTTAATATCATTTTGAACTAAATCTCGTAGATTGTTTAATGGGAGAACTAGCACTCATGACACAGGGAATCCTAGTATGAGGGTTAGTGCACATTATAATAACAATAGACTAACCAATATTGTGTATACTTATTAAAAAAAAATTTTCTTCTCTTTATTACAAAAAAAAATTATATCATTTAAGATTATTTTGTACCCATCAATTTGTTTTTTTTTTTATGCTTGATAGGTTAGCCTTTGATCACTATCTCACCTGATGGTAAGTGGTGATGTGGTCTAAGATGTTGTTCAGGCTAACCTAGAAGTACTGGCTCTCAAGGACAGCTGCCGGAACACACCGTTAGGTGCTTGGCGACAGATTTTCTACTTGAGGGTGGTAGCTAGCCAGGCGGCCATTCGCAAAATGCCCTACCACCATGCTATAACGACTGCCATTCTAAGACAACAACCGGGACCGACGGCTTAACGTGTTCTCCGAAGCACGGAAACGCTCAGTAGTAATGTCACTAGCGGTCACCCATCCAACTCATGACCGCGCGCGACGTTGCTTAACTTTGCTGATCGGTTGAAACCAGTAAACTTCGCTACGAGCGCTTCAATTCGGTTTGTGCTATTATTCAGTTTTGTGTAATAAACATTATTTTATTAGTATTATTAAGTATTGCATGGAAAACTGCATAATAATAATTTTATAAATCAAAACAATCAAAATACGTAATTTTACTTCTGAGACCGACGGCTTTTATCAAAAAGTGTTATCTGTCGTTCGATTTGGGGCAAATCATTGGTGAGCAAAAATGTTCATAGCAAAATTAAAAGATTGCTCTTGGTAAACTTAGATTCGAATGCCGATTTTGAAACTGCTACAAACGCTACTGTTTCTAATCGAACACACTAATAATGATTCTTTTTTCATTAAAAGTCATACCATAAAACACACTTCAAACTTCAAATATTAACAACTGGTGAAAATACAATTACTAACAACTGGTATGCAGGTAAAGCAGGACTGTTTAGTAATAGTTCGGCATTTTAACACGGCGCGTAGCAATCTCTCACTTTTAACTGCCCACAAGTTATTCTATGCCTGGGACTTCCACCACAGATAACTCTCTAAATTTGCAGTTTAGTTTTTGTTGCCGGCCAATACGAAATGCAAACAACCGCCATTGCAATACGAGGAATGAACCATTGAAATACGTATCAGCGCAGGCCTCAACATGACGGTTACATTAATCGCGCCGTCTATAATCCGTAAAATATTAGAGATAATAATATTATTTCACATGGATGCTGTTCTTTTATTCAAAATGGTATGTACCGATAGATAATCATAGTTTTAAAGAAAATCGTCACATTAATGATAGATAATGTATAGAGTTATGAACAGATTCGTCAATGTCGTTTAAAAGTATATATATACGTACGTACAATTAACAGTACTAGAGATAATAATAGCAAAAAGAAATTCTTCAAGTTTAATCAACTTACTTTAGAATTACACATTTGAAAATTGTCATATGTATGTAAACAAAATTAAACATTATCGAAATATTATCTGAAGGATTAGAAACCTAAAGATAACATATCAAAGTTATTTAGTCATACCACACATTTGTTTAGATCTGACGTAAAAATGAAATCAAGCTACACGGGTACAAACAAGATACATACTGTGGCATCTGTTCTTCTAACTTCGTTTTGGGAGATTAACCAGCTTTAGCAACATTGACTCCATCTCACTTTTTCTTTATAGCTGATATACCAGCTTATAACACCTATCTCACCTGATGGTAAGTGATTATGTGGTCAAAGATGTTGTTCAGGATAACCTAGAATTACTGGCTCTCAAGGACAGCTGCAAGTACAGACCGTTAGGTGCTTGGTGACAGATTTTCTACTTGAGGGTGGTAGCTAGTCAGGCAGGCATGTGCAAACGTCCTTACATAATATTTCCAATATCTTTGACAACATCATTGTGTACTATTACAAACTGATGAGATAAAGATCAAAGTCTTTGTACTTAAACTGTTTGATAAGTTTTAAGAAATAAGTAGCAGTTACAGTAGATATAACTAATGATGTAACACTAACAGAACTGCTTTTTTATTAAAAGTAGTTTCACTTTCATTCCATAAAAGGAACTCCTTTACAGGCATAATATGAATGAAATATGTATCAAATATAATAAAATTTCTTATCCTATCCAGGTGATATGAAATTAGATCAGTAGTAAACTTTGATACTTACAAATTCTGGATACTTTGGATGATTAAAGAATTTGTCAAGCTGTGCATATCCACTGTCAGCAGCATCTCCCAACTTAAAGTTCTCAGTTTTATTACTGAAGTTCTTGCCATAGTCATATGAAATGAAGAGGGCTGATGGGGAGACCCCACCCTTGTTGCGAGGGCTAGAGTCTCTGGCAAGGCAGATGATAACATTTGACCCTTCCCCAACCCAGTGTACCATGAGCTGCTGGTGGCTATCATTGAGGTGTGTAGTCTGTAAAAGAAGACACCATTAAAAAAACACGAAAAAAGAAGTTTATTTTAAAATAAGATAACTCAATGAACTGTGTTTTGAGCTATATGTATGAATTCAATGTAACACTGAATTTGAGGAATTTTTTAATTTATATGGAAATGTAAAATTGATTTATTATATCTCTCCTTTTCTTTCTGACTAGACTTCACCAGGAACAAATAAGATATATACATGTAATTCACCAGACAAAGAGGTCAGATTATGGAGCGACCCATAGCACCTGCTATAAAAGAGTATTGTCCTTCCTGTGTAGCAGCAGGGGACACTTGTGAGCTTAATTAGGTAACTGCCTATTAGTATAACAATCAGAATCTGTGTTTTTGAAGCAGTGATGGCCCAGTGGCTATGTACCGCCGCACAGCAGGTCCATGATTCAAATCCCGCCACAGGCTTGAGCTTCACCGCATGGTGGAAGGGCATTTTGCAAATGCCCGCCTGGCCAGCAACCACCCTCAAGTAGAAAATCTGTCGCCAAGCACCTAACGGTGTGTTCAGGTAGCCGTCCTTGGGAGCCAGTGAAATTACAGGCACATGAAACTTAATAACTATGTCTCAAGTATATAGACATAGTAATACAAGTATATATATTCTGTATACTCTTAATTTACAAAGGACAGGTTCTATAAACAACTGACTCTACAAATGACAGATTTTATATATAACAAATATTATAATTTTAACTCATAGTAGCTAATCTATGAGCCCATTAAGTAGCCTAAATTAGTTGTGAAATTTTCATGGGAGTTAATTCATCAATAGGTAAATAGACTTATTTTTGATGGTAATACGGATCACATATTTTTTGACTGTCCAAGGCTGAGTTACTCTTTGTATAATAATCTTCCCCCAGATATCCCTCTCCCTGTTAACTTCAATAGTCTATTGTCACTTGTGTTTACTCCATGTGTATATATAATTGGTAAATGAATATGATGGGGTGTATTCTAGATATATGTTTAAGTATATATGATAATGTAGTTAGATATTGTATTATATATGTTTGATCGTATGTCATATGTTGTCCTATTTTATATTACAAGTTATCCTGAAAAATCAAGTAACCCATCACTTTTTATTAGTACCGATCAGTCTCTTTCGTTTGTTTCCACTCTATCCGTGTGACTCGTCATTGGCGAAATTGTGGCAACACCACAGAAGCCACCCAAAAAAAGAAGTTGAAGTTGACTTATTTTTTATCACCTCATATTTATATTTTTTAAATAGGTACTAGCTATGTACCAAACATAAACATTATTAAGTGGTCTTTGTAATCTTTAGTATTAACATAAAAACAAAAAAAATATACTTACAAGTATTATTAATAATTACCATAAACAGAAACATCATTAACAAAAATAATACTTCTATAATTAATAAAAAAAACAACAATTATATTTACAGTAGTAGTTAAACATATATTTTTTTTTAAAGAAAATGTATTTACATCTGTTTCTCTCCTTTGCAACTGTTGCAACAAACTTGAATTTTCTAGCAAATGTTATACATTTGTTTGAGCATTATTTTCTTTGGTAATTAAATAAACTGCTATTTATTTCTAAGTCATTATTTTTACCTATTGATGAGTTAAACCCAACTATTTTGACTATGCACAATAACTACTACAAGCTAAAATTAATAGAATCTATCATTTGTTTGTAGAATTTGGCATTTACAGAACCCTATATTTATACCCATCTGAAATTAGTCAATTTATCATTTTCTTACCCCACCTGAATGGTTTTTTTCATTTGGGAACATAATGAGTTCAACATGTTAAAATGTTTAAAAATATAAGACAATTAAATGTTATAATAAACTTTTTTTTCCTTTTTATTTTGAGTCATAAATAACATCACTAACTAGAAAAAAATGGAATAAACTACATATGCGGTATCACTATCGCTTACCAACAAAGCAGCTTCGACATAATTGGTGCAAGTTGCTGAAATATTCATACAAAGTTTACCTGACCTACAAGGAAAATGTACCACCTACGTCAGTATGATATAAATAGTAAAAGTGCACAACAAAAACAAAGAGAAGGTAGGTGTGATAATGACAAGACGATAAATCAATGCGCATCGCCGATAGCAAGATAATAACAAAGGGCTCACCGTTGTTGAAGTCAAACACTTACCCATGTACTATTGACTATTTTCTGAACCTCCGGAGAGCTGAGTGTAGTTGTTTCTCGTTTTTTCCTTTCTAGACGGGAACTAGATACTTCCTCGGTGCCTCTGTTGATTACAGTTAGTTTTCTACCGGCGCGCTCATTATCTCCTTCCACGTAGAGAGTCTTCGCCTGTGACCCATATTGATGCACGGTAGCCCCACACGTTAATATAAATAACAAGCCGAAAAGGGTAACACGGTTGAATGTAACCCGCATTTTGAATTCACTGCATATCCAAACACGTCCGAGTCATCCGACCGATCGAATGCGTGATTTTACGATTTGTGTTTGACTCAAGGAATAGTGTGTGTGACATATGACAGACTGCGTCTGTGACAACTGGAGTGCGTTCAGAGGCTCAGAGTGTAGTTGTTTCGTTGTTTGGTTGTTTTGCAACTTACCCTGAGGTATGGAACGACCGGTTGTTTTATAACCTCAAACAAATTGTGACATTGACAGACTTACATCATTATCGTAATAATAATTGCTATTTAACACTATCACAAATTCGTTTTCCATTTTTATTTAAGTTTTATATATTGAGAAATTATATTAGTATTTATATTTTTTGAGATATATGGGTGAGCGCATCAGATAGAATACGATATAAACGTCAAAGTCATGTCATGTCACGCGTTTTATGGTTAAAAAGTTGCAACCTTCAAAGGTTTGGAACGGTCCAGTTGTGACAACCGAACGCTCTACTCGAAGGTTGTGAACGACGTTAGAGTGAAAAGTTGCACTCCGAGTGCGCTCTAACCAAGGTTCGGAACGCACCCCTGACAAGAGAGACTAACAGGGTGACCAGATTGAAATTGATGATTCTGCTAGCTGCTCAAATAAATCCTGCTAAAATCTACAATAAATTATGCAAGGATGCGAAAATCATGCGGACAAAATCAATTAATAAGCACAGAAACATACAATTTCAAGTGGATTTCACTAAGCTGTATACAATTACAACAAATATACGATAGGAAACGATACCTATGTATCTTTATAAAATCATTTTTGTTCTGTAAATAAGAAAAACGCATTTTTTTTAAAAGCATGTAGAGTGTAGGATGTATCCTACAAGGAACCCTTTTAGTTTCGTCATGTCCGCCTGTCTGTCCGTCTGTCCAAGGTTTTGCTAAGAGACCGTTTGTACTTGAAAGCTGCAATTTTGTACGGGTATGTCTTAACTTAACTTACCACGTCGACAAAGTGGTAAAATAAAATTTTGAAAAATATTTTTTTTTACTCTACCTCCCATGCTTGTGGTCTGCGTATGAATTTCTTTTTCGTCGTCTATACCATCGAATGGGTTATCATTGAATAGATATGTTGAAATGATTTCGGGGTTGCTAATACTATTTCTCGATTAAATGCTCCATTTACGAAATATTCAACTTTAAAGTGCTCATTTTTGTTCCAATAGGGCGTCCCCCTCCCCCTCTAAAACCTACACTGCTGGCTTTAAAAGTCTGAAAAAATTTATGATGATAGTGCAGTTCATGAACTTTCAAGGAAAATTATAGCGGTTAAGATAACTTTATTCCTTTAGTAGTAATACTCGTTGAACTTGGGTAATAGATAATTTTGCACCAAATACAAAATTCTTAGAATAAATCCTTTAATGTTACTAAGATGAAGTACTGGAAGGACTAGAATCGGTATAGATAGTTATGTACTATAGGAAGGAGTGGAGGGGGAGAGGGGGTTGTAGCATCTCCCCAGAGGGGTGGGGGATTACAGAAACTATTTTTTTTAAATAATAATAAAAATAAATGTGTATCTACATACATTAGAAGGACTTTAGGTATGGTATATATGTATATATTTTGTGCAATGGAGAGGGAGAGAGAGGGCGGAATATACCCGATTGATGGGAGGGGTTACAGAAACCTATAGGTTTAGTAATACTTTTGAAATTTCTCAAAATTAGCCTCTTCTTCATGAAAATAATTAATCTTAAATCACAGCACGAAAACGTCAACAAAAAATGGTTAGGCGTACAAACAAATGTCTTATTAGAAGTGAAGTAATTCTATGACAGCTCCGGCGCTGTGGGTACGCAGCTTTAGTCTTCTCGCAACCATATCGCAGCGTACTCGCTACACCTTCGCAGCATACTTGCGCCGCTCCCTCTCCGCGTCTCCAGCTTATAAAAAACACTCTAGGGTAGGGCACACAAGACAGCTTGGAAGATGGGCGCTCCAAAAACAGCAAGTGACCAAGTAGATATTAGTAACATTTACTCGAATCACTTCCAATCAATATTTGAAACCTCACCTGTTACCGACGGTTATAATGCAGATAATACATTTTATATTTCTCAAGATAACCACACGTCAGATTTAATTATCAGTGATGTTTGTTTTACTATAATCAAATGCATATCAAATCGGAAGTACGTAGGCTCGATCCAACTAAGAGCGCTGGAGTTAATAATGTTTCACCATAAATTCTTAAATACAGCGCTGACACCATTTGTTTTCCAGTCCACCATATATTCAACCTAAGGATTATTTTAAGTTGTAGCAAACTATCGCCCAATCTCAATTTTGCCCGCCTTATCGAAGCTTTACTGAAATATTTAAAACGTAGACAATAACTAACAAACAAACAGAGTGTTTACTGAAAAATAATTTAAGTTTTTTAAATTGCTATTACATGCCGATGACCTGAAAATGTATCATGCTATAAATACTTATCAAGACCACTTAAAATTCCAAAAGGATCTGGGCAGATTTTTAGTGTATTTTATTAAAAAATATTTTACTCTTAGGACAAAAACAAATAATTTTATCCAAATACAAATTAATTTTATTCCTCCCTATTGTGATACATTTACGATAAGAGTATGACTCTGAAAACTAGGCTGGTGGCCTGTATCTCAAGAGCCAGGTCCTTCCTGGCTTTAGAGAATCTGAAATATATCTATATTTTTTCTTTTATATATATGCTACTTAGTAACAATTCAAAATTGAACCAATACATTGAAACATTTACACATATAAGAAAAATATTTACCAAAATTTTTTTTTTATTCGAAATTAACGTAATTTTGTATATTTTTAATATTTATTATTTACGTGTAGTCATTATTCTGTGGTGTGTACGAGTTTAAGTGAATGTTTGTGAGGAATTTGAAAGGTGTATGTGTCGGTGCGTGTTTCTGTACGAGTATGTTTGAGTATACGTGCACGTGAAGGGTATGTGATTTGTAATGTGTAATTTTACATATGTGTTATGGGATTCTAACTTTGATGAAGTTAAATTTATAAAGGATTAAGGAATAATATTAGATACTAAATTAATCGTTAATGTAAATATTCAAAATATAATAAAAGCACGTGGTTCAAAAATAGTTAATTTTGTCATAAGGTCCTCTAGTAACTTCAACAACGAATTAACGTATTTATTGCATAATATTAAACCATTATGAAGAGCTGCTAAATAAATATAAATTATTGCAATTAAACCCTAGAAAGCAACAATTACATATTATGCTTCTGTATGACCTATATCATAAGTCATAACAGATATGACTGTACAGAGTTTATCGCTAGCTTCGGTATAAGGTACTCTTTAGACCTCATCCCCGCCGTCTCGTAATTATTATTATAAATAAGAATATTTTTCATTAGGAAAATATTGTGACTCTGTTTGTTGGTTCTTGTATATATATATGCACAGTCCGTTCAGTGTTGTTATATAGTTTACACTATATATAGATATATTTACATATACAGTGTAAACTCAAGGGACTGTGCATTTTATGGCGTTATAGAGGTGTCGTTAAATGGGGAGAAGAAAAAAGTTTGTGAGCAACTAAGAAACGTATAGATAATCCATGATTCCTACTTAAGAGGCCTTTTACATTATGCAGCGCTCTTACTCTCACTTTTAAAGATAATTTCAAATAGCAACAATACGGTTTATATGTTTTAAAAAGAACATCTATAGTCGCATGCAGCGAAATAATAATTGACCACATTTTAAAAATATAAACCGTATTGTTGCTATTTGAAATTATCTTTAAAAGTGCGAGTGAGAAGGCTGCAACAGTCTACACGTGCAAGCAATCACTCAAAGGTCTTGTTTTCTTTGATACATACTCACATAGATTTACAAATATTTAAACTCATGATAATATTGGTACTCATGATAGTGTTTGATAGCCTGTTTGTTCCTTTAATACGCCACAATGGAGTGACGTATCCGTGTGATGTTTGGTATGGAGTTAATAAAGAGTTAACAAGTGATATAAGCTACTTTTAATCTCGTCATAACGCGGACAAAATTGAGAGCATCCACTAGTAAAATAAAAATAAATGTCAAGGTATCAAAGTGAGTTGTTCCAACTTTCATTTTTACTTTAGGGCTGCCATGCTGATATTTTTTAAATTTGCCGCGCTTTTTCAGTATCAACTTTCATTAGCCAGACTCTAAAGAATAAAGAGAGCTCAGTAAGTTGAGACATTGGTTTTATAGCAATGACTGTTTCATACATACCTACATTAAAGTTCCAGCCATATTTACCACAACCAATCAGAGACATGAATATTACCGCATTATTCTACAATTACATAATGAATAACTTCTCGTAAATTATTTACTTAAGATAATCTAAGCTTAACAAATATATGATTCTAACACATGCGTACTAGAATGAATAGCAGGTATACACCTATTTCGCTAGCTTGATTGTATTATTTGATAGAGCGCGACTTTTTTACAGTCTGTTCTTAAACGTAGGTAGGCAAGGTACTGTATCATATATTGTACTTTGTTAATGTGAACAAGTAAAATGGCAAATATTAGTGAATAGGGACCTACTTAGTTTGTGTAAATACCTACACATTTTATTGACTAAATAATACATTTTAGGGTTCCGTACAGAAAAAAAACACGGGACCCTATAATTACAAAGCTGCATGGATGGCTTACCTTATAGGTCTGCATCTTTGGAACGGTAAATAGGTAGCCGGTTGAAATTTACACAGCTTGAGCTAGTATGGCAATGTGCCATACTAGCTCAAGCTGTGTAAATTTTAACATATTCTGTGAAAACAGAATAAAAACATATTCTGTGAAAATTAGCATCACCATGTTTTAACAGGAAACCGTTGCTCGTAGCGCTCAGCGTAGTTCTTCAACTGGACTGATATGTGATATATCTGTTATATAATCATATCTTGCAGGTCGTGGAAAGTGTTTTGATACTTATGTATCTTTGGACGAAGAAAAAAAACCCGTACCCAAATTTTTAATAATATATATATAAATTAAATAGCAAAATGTTTGATTTGAAATTATTACATGCTTAAGTTAGTACGCATAAATGACAAAATTACGAGCGGAAAAATTATAGTCATGTGCGGGATTAGTACATGGGTACTAATACTACGAATTTTTTTATACATATTATTTACTTCCCGTTCACATTACGTATAATTATTTATTTACAATAGCAATGCCATCGTTTGGTAGGTACAGTCGCCTGCAATAAGAAGTATACACATTGTAATTTTCAAAATAGTGGCAAAGAGTTCTGTTTTTCTCTACAAAATCAGAAGTATCTTAAAATAAAGGAATAAGTTGAATATTTTTACTCATGTTAATGTTAACTTCGATTATTAATAACTTAGCGACATCACGTTACTTTGAAAATTACGACGTGTATACTTCTTATTGCCGGCGACTGTACCTATTCTGTTACGGCACATATACACCGTGTTTAATGTCCGTATGGATTGAGGAGCCACTCCCGATTTTAAAAGAAAACTGACACCCTTATCTAGTAGCAAAGTTAAAAATGTTGTAGGAAAATGTTGTTGTCTTTAAAAAGATTAAGGATGGAGCTCGCTAGGTATCAAGTGGCAATGCATTCCAGAGTCTGACGGCCTCAGCCGAAAAAGAACGGTCATAAAACGAGGTAGTGTGTAGGGGGAACTTGAACATAAGATTCTCTGATGAACGTAAGCAAAAAGAATTAGAGGCATCAAGATATTCAAAACGCTCTTTAAGGTATTGGGGTGTAGAAGGGTTAAACAAAATATTGTAGAGAAGAGGTAGGATGTGAGCATTCCGGCGATGTTGTATAGGAAGCCACTTGAGCTTGATACGAAATCCAGAAACGTGGTCGTATTTGCGCAAGCCAAATATGAACCTTATTGAAAAGTTTTAAAGACGCTCAAGTTTCTTTAGCTGGTCCTCCGTAAGGTCTAAATAGCAGCCGTCTGCGTAATCAAGAATCGGTAACAAAAGAGACTGTGCAAGCGCAACTTTATCGGCTGTTGGCAAAAAGTTTCTCAATCTTCTGAGTGAACCTGCAGCAAACGTTTTACGGCTAACAGTATCCAATTGTGGGATCCAGGTAAGGCATTCATCAAAAATTATCCCAAGATTTTTAACTTTTTTGCTGTACGATATTTTCACACCCTCAAAGAAAATGTTTGGTAAAGTATCCCAATCTATTTTACAAACAGTCCGTGAACTGCCTTAAATGATAACCTGGGTTTTGAGTGAATTTACTCTTAGACCGTATGATTTGCTCCAGTCCGAAATGTAACGTAGATCATTATTTACAATGTTTACCGTTTCATCTAAACGGTTAAGGGGGGCTTGGCAGTAAACTTGGAGATCATCTGCATAGAGGTGGTAGGAAGAAGTAAGACGTTGAGATATAGTGTTTATAAAAATTGCAAAAGAAGAGGAGATAAAACGCCGCCTTGAGGCACACCGACAGTGATGTTACACCAAGAGGAGACAGACTCATCAAGGCGAACCCACTGTCGGTGGACAGAGAGATAACTGTGAAACCAGTCAATTGCCGTTGGAGATATGTTAGTGGAGCGAAGTAGAGCGAGAAGCACATCAAAGTTAACGGAATTGAATGCGTTGCTGAAGTCAAGTAAAGTCAGCAATGTTAACTCTCTGTTTTCCATTCCAAAACGAATGTTCACAGTATTTTTTACTAAAGCTGTAGTTGTACTATGTCCAGGTCGAAATTCAGATTGGAAAGGATTAAGGAGTTGGTGATGAATGAGGAATGACTTTAATTGTTGGTGAACTAAACGCTCGAGGACTTTGGATAGAAAAGGAACTATAGATATTGGACGGTATTCAGAAAAGGATTTAGGATTGAGTTTCTTCGGTAAGGGAATAATTTGCGCTTCCTTCCATATTGACAGGACTGTAGCATTTGATATGAAATTGTTAAAGATATAGCAAAGGATTAGGAGTATATCATAAGTCATAACACATAAATATGACTGTACAGAGTTTATCCTCAAGGGACTGTGCATTTTATGGCGTTATAGAGAGGTTTCGTTAAATGGAGAGAAGAAAAAAGTTTGTGAGCAACTAAGAAACGTATAGATAATCCATGATTCCTACTTAATAGTTACGGTCAACAACAGTCTACACGTGCAAGCAATCACAATTTATAAACAAATGAACAAATTGCTTAGAAAGTTATAAGTAGAGAGATAAAAAGAAAAAGAACAACAGAATTATTCTATATTATGATAACGGGCTACTACGGAACCCTACATTGCGCGTGGCCCGACACGCACTTGACCGTTTATTTGTAATTTCTTCCACCTATCCTTAACGTGAAAGCAAAAAGTTAGTTCAAACACAATAGAAATAAGATTCAAGACAGATTGTAGCTACAGTCATCAGGACGGCAACGCCTCACTCAGAAATGTTATTGCCCAAATATTTGAATATTACGGCGCACAGTGTTTTGCCTAGAACAACGTAGGTGGACAAAAGTCATTTACCTAATCAGGTAATTAAGGGTCACATGCCATTAACAAAACCCCCAAGGTCTCGATAACAGGTAATAATTAGGGCAAACATTCCATAGTGGTGAGTTATAAGGGGTTGAAGGTATGTGATAAGTTAATTGCATTTGTGAAATTAAATTAGTTGCAATTTTGCGGCACTTATGATAACATCTCTTAAAATTTGTAGTGATTATTTTAGTATTTTCTGTGATGGATTTTACCTTTGAGGGTAAGTACTTTCTTACTTAATATCGACTTAATATATTATTTGCCAACATGTGCTTTAAATATCCAATTGAAAAATCTGTTAAAAGAATGTCAAGTTTTTCTTCATATCTAAACTTTCAAGGATCGCAACTTTTTGTATCCACGTGTATCCAAGTTGATTTTTATGTATGTTACAGCCACAACATTAACCTTTTAAATGATATATAATATGGAGACCGCAACGAATGCTAAACATTTTTTTTTATTTTTTTTTCAGATCATGTGTACACTTTTTCGAAAATGGAGTTATTTGAAGAATGGCGTAAATATGACAAAGAAGCAAGAAATGCTCACCTGATGGAGTTTATTTTTAACAAATACAATCTGAGAGATGTGGCCTCCGATTCAAGAAGAGATATGCAAACAAAAATTGCCAGCATATCGTCAAAATTTGCTGAAAAGTGGGCTGCTTCGAAAACAATGGATGTTTTTTTAAACAAAAATAGAAGTTGGCTGGACGGAGCAGACATACAATTTAGCGTTCGTATGCATCGGCCTTCTGCTTCCTCCTCATCAGAAGATAATTGACCTAAAGGTAGACCCCGAAAAGACTTCGAAGACGCCAGTTTCAAAACAAAAAAACGCAGGGTTGAAGACTTGGTGAAATTGCGGAGTGCTAGTGAATTGACCACAGCTGCGGAAGTGGCAAATCGTTTATCGGGTCATAGAGCGGTTGCCTCTCGAATCCGAAAAAGTGGCGATCATTCCAGCACAGAAGGAAAGGCATCTGAAGAATCTCTTTGTAGTGCTAGGCAGTTAAATAGTGACGAAGCGCTAGCTTATTACGTAGATTCTAAGTGCACTTCTCACTCTTACAAACAGACTAGAAAGTGGGCAATGAAGGCTGGACATCAAGTGTTTCCATCATACCATAGCCTATGTAAGTCAAAAAAACTTTGTTATCCTTCTGATGACTCCACGTTATATTGCAGGCCAATTAAATTTATTTTTTCAAAGGAAACAAATGAATTTACGACTACAGAAACTAACAGAGTGTTGGAAGAAGTATCTCAACTTCTTCCAACAACATGTAGTGTTTTGCTAACAATGACAGACGGCAAAGTATGCAATGCTATGACTGACACACGATCTGCACAAAAGTGTTATATCTGTGGTGCGACTCCTAAGATGATGAATGGTGATTTAAGTGGATTGGAAAGTAATGTAGAACATTATGGGTTTGGTTTGTCTACATTACATGCTTGGATTCGCTGTTTTGAATGTCTGTTGCACATTAGCTATCGTTTGGATATTAAGAAGTGGCAGGTTAGAGGTGATGACGATAAAGCTAGTGTGAAACAGCGTTCAGACGACATAAAGCAAAAGTTTAAAACCCAAATGGGACTTATTGTAGACAAACCAAAACCTGGTTATGGTAACACAAATGATGGGAACACAGCTCGCAGATTCTTTACAAACCCGGAACTGAGTGGAGAGATTACAGGCTTAGACGTTAACCTCATTAAAAAATTCTGCATTTTGTTAAGAACTTTATCTTCTGGGTACGATATTAATTACAATGAATTTGAGAAAGTGTGTTCTGAAACCAGAACACTTTATCTAAATCTGTATTCGTGGTACTACATGCCAGCTACTGTACACAAAATACTTGTACATAGCACAGAAGTGATAAAAACTTGCATTCTTCCAATCGGACAGCTCTCAGAAGAAGCTCAAGAGGCTCGAAATAAAGACTGCCGGAGATTCCGTGAACACCACACCAGGAAACTGTCACGTATTGCCACAAATACAGATTTGTTGAATATGCTTTTAATAACGTCTGATCCTCTAATCAACTCTCTCAGAGAGGTACCCAAAAAGAAAATTGACAAATTACCTGAAGAAGTTTTAAATTTGATTGTTCCGCCTTCAATACAATCACATCTGGTTACAAGTAACGTTCTTCCGAGTCCGACTGATGAAGGTGATTACTTGTTACCAGACTCGACTGAATGTGAGAGTGACGAATCATCAGATGAGGATATTTAGGATAATTACGAGTATGATGTAGCATTTTTGTAAAATCTTGAGTTTACCTTTTTTTATAATATTTAAGTTATAAATAATAATGTATTTTTTTACTTTTTATTGTATAATTATGTTGTAATATATTATTGATTGTTTCTTTCTATTTTAATGTACTTATTTCTGCTGTATTTTTGCTTTTTTTTGTGCCTTTGTAAGAAATACAATACATTTTTTTATAAAGTATTTGGTTTTTCATTTTTAGACTTATAATTTAATCTGTACCTACCTGAAAATTATGAAATTAACAAATTATCATTGTCTAAGGCAAAAGCAATCGAAACCCATTATAAATTATTTTTGTCCAGCTAGCTTGTTCTAGGCGAAACACAGTGCGGCGGGAAGAAATGTTATTGCTTATTACGCAAAATCTAGGAGGCCCATTGGTTTGAAAATCTTGGTGCCGGTGGCACAAATTCTACCCAACATCTTCAGCTTATTAAGTAGTAATCTAGCCTTTCCCGTATGAGCTGTACAGCGTGTGCTAGCTGGGGACACGGATCTCTAGTTTACACGTTGATTTGAGCTTGTAGCTCCAAAACCTTAATAGCCAAACATATGAACATTTTAGCGCCTATGGCACAAATTATGCTCTAAATTTTGACATGTTAAACAAAGTCATAGGTCTATTCGTTCAAAAGATACAGCTGTAAAAACTTGGTCACCAGCTTACACGTTGTAATTAGGTCATTATTACAACAGTTTTCAAGTAGGGCGTTACAATATTTTTGCGCCTCTGGCACAAATTATGCTCTCAATCTCCAGCTATAGTATATTATCACATCTTCAGCCATTTCGTATATACGGCATGTGTCAGCTGGAGTCCATAACGTCAGCTAACACATTAATGATCACGCGAAGCATCGAAGTTTATTTGGCACCTAAATTTTGAGTTCGATTTCATAATTGCACTAAATATTCTCGAAATATTGGCATATTCAGAATGAAGAAATTTCAATTAAGTAAGCTGGAGCTGGACATACATACAGTGTACAGCAGCGCGGCGTTTGGCATTAACTTTAGCTCCATAAATTTGTAATGAATCCGTAAATGTGTTATACCCCTATGTTTATTCTACACCCTTGATTAGTTAGATTAGGTTTGTAAAAATGTTACCCATTTTTTTTGTTTTACTGTTGTATCAAAAATATGCTTTTAGTTGTTCTAATTTTCTGCCAGCTTCTATTGCCTCAAGAGTTTCAGCTGATTTTACTTTACTTCTTGGAAAAGCTTTAGGCAAAGGTGTAAGCAGTTCTGGCGAAAATGTATTGTCTATATCTGCTAACGAAGTCACTTCTTGTATAAATGCACGAGAAGTGGAATCTACGGGGCCTTTTCGTGGACAGCTTAAAGCATTGGGTTTATTCTCGACTGAAATGTCAACAAAAGCAGTTGTAGCATCAGAAGAAGTTGGTCGTGGTATTTCTGAGATTGTCATTTGCAACTGCCTCTGTTGATTCTATTCGTTGCACATTTATGGGCCGGTCTGTAATTTGAGATGCTTAAAAATCTTGTTACTGTAAGATATCGGTGTTGAAAGGCCAAATCCCAGAAATTAAAAATCCAGATGTTACATTTCTTCTTAGATTTACCTCACCCAGTGCTAACTCATATATTTATATACTAGCTTCTTTTCTATTGCTTTTTGGGGTATATTTGTTAAGCATTCTGAATAAAAAATGTTACATATGTAATTTAGTTACCTATATATAAATGTGCTACCTAGGAGAGTTGAAACAAACAAGGTGAGTTGACACAAGATGTGTCAACTTACCTCGGTTAACATTTTTACGACTCGCTGCACTTGATCATAAAAATAACCAAGAAAAACAAAAAAAAATACATTTGATGTTATGACTTAGTAAAAGTTCAATAGTTAATAAATGTTAATATCAATCACATATCTCGAAATATTTAAAATTGCCTAGTATTAATCAACATCAAAAAAACAAATGAAAACTTACTTTGGTTCGGTTTTTGGGCACATATTTTATAGTGACGCAACCGCTTGTCGGACGCTGTCGGCACGTACTGGCGAGTTCATTCGTATTTTGTGGCATCTCAATGTGTGGAGTTGCCAATTTTCTAACGGTTTTAGTTTCTGAGATATTGACATCGTTTCATCTCACCTTTGTGTCAACCCACCGAGGTCTCCCCTACTCTCTCAGGCTCTAGAGTCTAGACTATCTGCGTACCTAATTTCATTTAAAGCGGTTCAGTAGTTTTGGCGTGAAACATAGGAAAATATATTTTTGTGTTTCAGAAAATGTTTTTTAAAGAAGAAATGATCGAATCAAGGTACCTAAGGGATGTATAAAGCTCTTCTGTAAAATTCTTCAACGTTTTCGGATGGGTGGTTGGATCGATGAACCTGTAATTTCGTAACTCGTTGGCATTTAATCTCAATACCTATTAAGGTCTTCGCAACTTTGTTTAGCTTCTCCAAGTATAGCAGTGAATTCCTGCGATGCGTTTTGTCTGTGACCCTCTATTATTTTAGTGAGTTTGCAAATGAGGTCATTCACTGAATTAATGTCAAATCCACTTGTTGAAGCTGGTTGCTGACAGGCTCAAGCTTTGCCGAGTAAGTAGGAATAATATGCAATGCCACAATAAAATTTGTGGTGGTCAGAGCAGTGCGCAGTTGGTAAGCTTTAACCTTTGTCTTAGAATTAGTGGCTTGATCTTCTGAGAGGTCTTGTAATGCTTCTACAATTTTGGTGAAATTTTGAGCGAAAATTCGAATACTTTTGTACTTTGCAGACCATCTGATTTCGCAAAACAAGGGAATATTTGGAATTTTTTTTCGCCGTAAAATGCTCTCTCTAAAAAAAGTTATAGTTTCCTTAATCACTCCAGCAGTATTTCTTATTTCACCCAAATTATTTAAATCATTGACAACAAGATTTAATATGTGACTAGCACAGTGGAAATACTTTGGGATATTTATCATTAATTATTTTCTTGCTTATTGCATGTTGTTCCACAGTTTTATATCCCCATCCAATTGAGTTTTTTTTTTAAACAATGCGTACAGTACATTTCGCTATCATTATTTTAATCCTTTCTACTCCACTTCCCTATCTCAACGAATATATATATGTTTTTTAATTATTAATGAATTTGTTAAAGAATTAGATGTAAGATAAACGAAGGTTCTACCTGTAAAACATTTAAATAATTCAATAATGAAATCTATTTATTTCAAATGGCGGTGCTGGGGTATCGGAGTACCGCTCTTAAGGGAAGGGATGCTATTGCCACAGGAATTAAAAGGTTCGTGGCAATAACAGCTCGGGGTATCCGGGAACGCGTAATATATCAATTAGGTACCGCACAAGCAATTGAATTGAGAACCCCTGGATAAAATCACGTCACTAGTCTTTAATTCACATTAGGTACCTAATATCAGTAATATCTCCTTTCGCTACTAGGGGTGCATACCATTTGATGTTAGATTCGCCAAAAACGATCACACTCCCAAAAAGTAGTTCCACATGGGTCTTGGTGTTATTTTCGCCATAAACGATACATCTAATGTCAAAAGTGACAGAAGTGGCAGATTTTAGTGGCATTCTTATCCTAAATGGAACAGGGGAGAACAGTTACAAACGATCAGTGATCCCAACCATAGACGTACAGAATGTGATCAAAATTATCGAAAATAAAGTTATTAGCGTCAAATGGAATATATACCCTAGGTACAATGACACATGTCAAAAAATTACATGGATGGCTATTGACCATTTTCAGGAATAACTGTTTTTACTGACCGATGTTAAATAATGACTTACTGAACATTTTATTTTTGTACCCCTGATATTAGCATGGATTTTTCATTCAATTAGAATTTTTTAAACGTAAGGCGCAATATTGTATACAATTTGTACGATGCATGTTTTCGGTGCGGGTTTGAAACCCACTGTGGTGGGTAACTGTATGCTCGGGGAATCCAACGGTGTTGAAAAACTAGCCGCCCGTCAAGGCCAATTAGGCGGAACCCATGGTTTCCAACTGTGTAGCTCAGATTTAAGCAATAAAAATATTGCAAAGAGAAAAATAGAACTTATACAGTAAAATCAATATTATTTTTTTACTATTTTAATGATAAAATTACAGAACAATAACTTGCTGCTTGGCGGCCTGCTTCGCCTTCTGGCGGACTTGAGCGGCAATTCGGTCCAAGTCTCGTCTGCCCTGGGTGGTGAGAATACGGCCACCATCCTGTACCTTCTCGACTAACTTCAGGGCTTCAAGGGATTGGAGTGCCTTGCGAGCGATACTACCTGATGATCTGTTGAGAATGTAAATATGTATTAATAAAGAGCAATATAATGGTAGTAAATAGACCTTTTTGTGAAACAAAACATTATTACCCATTGAAATAAATATTGGGCATACTGTTTACTCAATGTTCTTTTCTCTTTAGTTGTACTTTGTAAATTTTTGGTGTTGGACAGAATAATATTGCTTGAGTATCTCGAGTGGCTGTTATACTTTTATTGTAGGACAACATATACAGTATGATTACAGACAAAAGTAATTAACACATATGGTGTACACTGTTCACAATGCAGCTGACAAGCCACCTAATAAAGTGCCAATTATAGAGCGGTTTCTCAACTGAAAAATTCTGCAAGGTTGCAAGAAATCCCAGCATAACTTTCCTCACTTTTCTAATGGATTTTCATAATGATATTGCATTCTTCTTTCGCATAGCACTCCATTTTTAATGATTAGGACAATCACATTATTTCAGGAGGACACTCTTATTGAGACACCCTTATTATAATTGAAAAATAATAAAAAAACAACAATTCATACAACATTTCTAAAATCCCCAGGCCCAGATAAAATCACAATTGAGCTGCTGCAGGGAAATATTAAAGAAAGAAGAATTAAATGGAGCAAGGCTATCATAGAATGGTATTCTAGATATGGCAAAAGGAACAAAGGAAGACAACTTAAACGATGGGGAGATGATCTTAACTTCCAGCTGGTCCAAACTGTAGAAGAGTTGCCCTTGACAGACAGCAACGGAAAGGGTTAGAGGAGGCCTATGCCAACAGGCACACTGAAATAAGGGACATAATATGGGTTATGTACAAAACTGTATATTTCAAAATAAAAGGCTTTATTATTATATTGTACATAGATTATGTTTAAGTTAAGATTTATTTGTTGTTATCTTAATGATTATTTTTTAGTAATGATGCTATGAGCATTCATACAAACTGATCTGTGGTTTTTGTAATGCTTTTAAGTAAAACATTCTATAAGAAATGTATAAGTTAAATAAAGGAAAAAAAAAATGTGGCTTAAATTTAATGTTTGGTCGCCTACCTAATGCTTAAGAAATGATAGTTATAATTTACCTGCAGAAGTGTGAGGGAGTAACTCCATTGCGTTTGCGGCCACCAAAGATCTTAGTGACAGACTTGACTCCGAGGGGAGAACGGATGTAAATGTGACGAAGAATGGCGGCACATCTGACATAGAACCAGTCAGGATCATAGGGAGCCAGTTCCTTAAAGCGGGCAGTCTTTACTAAGTCCATGTGTTCGGGGACCTTGACTTTGCCTGTCCTGAAAGTATTACCAAATTAAGTTGTTTATTTAATTGTATACCCAATGAATAGCAAGTATATCTTTTAAGTGCAAGGATATTTACAGAAGTACTCATTATAATCTGTTAGGTTAGTTAGTTACCAAGTATTGTATTATATTATATGAGTACAAGTAGCATAATTGAAATAACTCAATTTCTTGATTATGGCCTCTGTAATTAAGCAATATGACATGCTTATTGGATATATAGATTAGATTGACAAGTGATGGACAATAATGTGTCACAAATCTCATAAGTTTGGAAGCCAAACTTCTGATACTTCCTTACTTTTCGTTTTTAGCAAGTTGGTAGGGCATTTTGCATATTTACCACCCTCAAGTAGAAAATCTGTCGCCAAACACCTAATGGTGTGTTCCGACAGCTGTCCTTGAGAGCCAGTATTTCCAGGTCAGCATGAACAACATCTTCGACCACATCATAAATCATAACATCTTACAATCAGGTGAGATAGTGGTCAAAGGCTAACCTATCAGACATAAAAAAACCTATATTTATGACTATTTATACGACAATTAAAATACAATGTAGGTAATGTGATATTTCAGCAGGCAACCTATTACAATTAAGAAACACAATGTCTTTATAAATTAAGATATTAAACAGACCGCGGAAGCTTAGTTTTCTATTATAGAATCATTAAAATAATACATACTTTTTCAGATGAGCTGCAACGGTCTTGACGACCTTGTCTTGTTCAACATCCTTCAGTGTGACAGAACGCATCTGAAATTGATTTACGAGCTTAATATATTATTGTATAAGGGATCAAAGTCTCTGCAGGTTGTAGTTGAAGTAACAAACTCAATAATTATTGCTAAGTACCTCTGCCTACTAGAATGACAGTTGAGTAAGAAAGAAAAATGAAAATGGCCTATTATATTATATAATAACCCCTTTTGTGGTGCCAGGCTAGTATTGCGCCACCTACTTCCAAACCTTCCAATGGGAGTTGTAAGATGCAACAAAGGGAAAAATATCAGGTGGACTGACAAACTTCAAATTAACTGCCTTAACCAAAACACTTGTAAGGAGGTATTATGGCAAAACAAAGGAGATGGAGGACTTTGTTCAATGGTATGGCAGGCAAGATTAAAATAAACTTTGTTACATCAATTTATATTATTATTATACATCAATTTATTAATGAATAGATTCAGGCGTTACTTTGCGGAAATCCATATTTAATAATAACAAATATTTTTAAAATGTTTTTTAGTATCAATTTATTAAGTTTGTCTCGAATTATTATTATATTGTCAATATTTTCCTAGTCTCAGTTTCATACTTAATTATTTGTCCAGACTCAAACATATTGCATGTACACAATAATTATTAATTGACAACTAATTGAACATTACTTATAAACATTGTTTTTTATTTTATTCTTAGATAATGTTGACCATGCTGCAGCATAGTCAATATTTTTCAAAGAGCAATAATATGTTTATTGTAAACATTTTTATTTCACAATATGTATGTAACTCTTCAATTCTTCAATATGTAATATGCAAATAAAGAAAAAATATTTAATTAGCTTATCTTGTACATATTGTATAATAAATATTAATACGTTATTATATCGAATAGATAAGATAATAAACATTTATTGTCCCCTCATATAGAAAGAAAATATGCAAGCTGCACTTAACGTAACGCAGGGGCAAGATGGTTTGCATCTAACCAATGTGAGTAGACGGAGAAGAATAATGTTCTTTTGGCATAGCGTAATGGAGTTTGTAGATGAATAATCAAGCCAGAGACATTACAGTGATGGGTGTACCAACTATCTAATAAAAATATTTAAGGCTTTTTTCATAAACTAGTAAACACTTCAGCAAAATAGAACCTTCACATTGTAGGATGATGTTGGTAATACAATATATTAGACTTAACGGATAGTTCAAATTTTAACTTGAAAACCTTATTATGGAAGTTCACGATTTTTTGTCAACTATCATTAGTCTTGCAAATGAACAGTTGAACAGTCCCATCAATGGATTACTGAAATACTACTCATGCATTGGAGTTTTTGAGGTTAGGTTAAATTTTATGTTTTTGTCTTCACGGCCTATATGCAACATTAACAAAGTGTCATTATTAACACAGAATTAATTTTTATTTATTTTACTCATCATTTTCCCTGTACTTGTAGAATATCGAAACAACGCATAACTCCACGACAACGATTTCACTCAATCCTACGAAGTTAGTCCTATTAACTTATGTCCAAACATCTAAAACGAACCTTTTAAAGCACTTAGCGACGAGAATCAACTTATTCAATTAAAATATGCTTATTTTTAATGAAAAACCATGTGGTTTTATCGCAAAACCCACCTTGCCTTGTGTTGGCAACCGGAAGAAAAGATTGATGCAGCAGGGATAACAGTTGATAAAATTATTTTCTACCAATTCTACCCGAGTATTGCAGCCACAGATTAAGACTAGTTATATTTTTAAAAATCTGTGGTAGTGGAGTCTATAAAGTAAGTCGCGGTATGTATATACTTGTGGAGTCGTTCCCGGTGGCTGATATAATTTCATCAATTTACAAAATTAGTTTTTGGTATGGTTTAAAAGTTTTATTTTTATAGATTAGGAGGGCAAATTAGCAGGCGGCTCGCCTGTTGGCAAGTGGTAGCCGTAGCCCATTAACATCCCCCAAACCAGAGGACTCGAGAATGCGCTGCTGCCTTTGAGAAGGGAATATACTCACTTCTTTTTATATATATTTGTTTATTCATTCTCACATGTAATTCACAGACATGAAGTCCAACACAGCACATAGACAAACTACTGAGGTAATTAATAACATTCTGTCGAAATATATAATAGGTATCATAAAATATGTCAATCTCTGGATGTTGAGCTAACATATCGTTTAGCAACGTGACTACTCTAGTGCATTCTTCGTGGTAAGAATGCACCCACAGCTAGTGTAGTCACGTTGCTAAACGATATGTTAGACAGTGTGCAGATCAGTTGGCGTGGCAAACAGTTGTATGGTATCCCTATGATACCTAAGTATTCAATCATGATTGAGAAGATACAGCGCAAATTAGCTTATCTATAAGCTAATTTGCGCTGTATAACTATATATATATAATTAGGTATATCTATAAGAAAAATTACGGATACTACCGTAGTAGTACGGTTAGATAATTATTAATGCTGTATTGCCTAAAATCGCTAAACCTCTGCCAAACCATTGCCAGTCACCTATACAATAATGTAATAATGGAATTACAAATTGTAAAAGTGGAAAGATATATAAAAAGAGTGATCCCAAGTTTCTTATCATTTTTCTCGAAGTAGGTCTAAACTATTTTGGCTGAACGTAGCAGTAGAATATATGATTATTGAAATTTTATATTCGACGTTCATATGGAGCGTTGAAGACCCCAAAATTGATTAAGAATATATAATAATATGTGAGCTGGAAAACACGAGTTAGATCCGGTGTCAACTCTGGAGCATAATTCACCATTGGAGGAATGCCATCAGGCATACTCCACTTATGAATGTCTAAGGACAACAGTGCAGTAGCCATCCTTGAGCTAGTAATTTTAGGTTAGTCTGAACAACATCTACGACCACATCATTACTTACCATCAGGTGAGATAGTAGTCAAAGGCTAGCCAGCTTTGTTCAATTTTATTACAAATTTACATTTAACAAAACGTCACACTCACAACGAGTAGGTACGTATCTATATGAAAAGAGTACGTCGAGAATTTTTATACACTTAGTTCGAATTCTGCCGAAGCATGGCACCACATAATAAATGTAATCATTGACTAACATAATCAAGAATTCCCAAAAATGTTGACATCTCAGAAACAGTGGGATCGGGCCCTATGCGAGCTATCTAGGAAAGATCTTTTATATACGTGTCCTAGGATCGCAGATCTTGTTACAAGTATACGTTATAAGTAAGTCTACACTAATGTTACAAGTATAAATCTAAACTTTTTTTTTTATAATGGCGGTATGCCTTTATTAAACAAATACTACAAACTATATACAACACTACAGCTACTACAATACTACAGCTACTACAGTAAAAGCATTTGGACTCATAGGGAGTCCAAATGCTATAGCCCACTATCAGTTGGCAGCGTGCCCAGCATGCTGGCAGCATGCTGGGAAAAAAAACATAAATCTAAACTATATAATAATATGATAAAGAAGAAAGATTTGATTGTTTGTTTGTTTGCATTGAAACGGCTCTGAAACTACTGGACCGATTAGGATGAAATTTGAGACCCAGGGGACTACATAGGATAGTTTTATCCAACTGCGTAAAAAGAGGTTAATGGTTTTGCATGATAGCCTAAATACGCTCGGGCGGATTCGCGGCTGGAAATATAGTGTTGTATATGGTTCGTAGCATTTGTATAAAAAGGCAGAGTGAAATTTCTACCAACAGTCCTGATATAATTTTCATGAATAGAGTTTTTGTTGCGAGTCCAAATACCGTGACAAAAGAAAAGAAAATTTTGTTGTTGTCTATGGATGACTTGCTTTTGTTTGGTTGTCATTTGTCAAAGTCAAAAATTGGAAAATGGCCGCGAAACAAAAGTCCATTGTTGAACATGGTAAATTGTATTTTATTATCCAGAAGGATTGCATAAATGTTATAAAATGTCTATCACTTTGTGTAATGTATTGTGTTAGATTATTTTAATATTCATTGGCTTAAATTAGCATAAAATTATTCATTTGTTGTTGTAGAAGATTCACCGTCAGACGATATTCCTTTGACATCGCTAGAAGAAAGCTTATTTAGCTCGGAGAAACTGGATCGTGCGTCTCCGGAGCTGTGGCCAGAGCAAAGTAATAACCCTATGTATTTAACAACCTTCAGTGTATGACAAATATAGAAAAATAGTAATCAATAATTTTGAATATCGCGCTATTTCGTAAGTTGTCATCCCCTCCTCATTTCATCATCTCGGTAATAATTTTGAGTTGTTTCGGTTGAAAAACATACAATTTGAACTTTTAATTTGAAATGAGTGAAGAAAATGTAAATGTGACGCATTCAGATGAAGAAATTCCAACTTCTGATTTTCCAGTTCCGGGCGTGTCAGAATTTGCACCTCTACCGAATAGTAATGAGTCTCCACCGTCGTGGAACAAGGGCCTGACGAAGGACGATATTAATTATATGCACCGTGAGTATATAGCGTTTATCCTGTAAATTAAATCTTTTATGTATTTCAACCAATAAATGCAATGGATATTATCTGCATCATCAGGATCATAACATGAGAACTTCACATTACTACTCAGGTAAAGTATTAAAGAAGTACTAAAGAAGCAGCTTAATGTATGCTGCTTGTACCTGCACTACCATGAAACATAGTCCGCCTGAAAACATGCTAGCTACCTTTCAAGGAACATTTACAGCTATGACAAATGTGTACCTTAATTAATATTAGGTTGAATAAATGTGTGACATCTAATTCATCCAAGTAACTCCTTAGGGTGCTTACCATTTGAAGTTAGAATCGCTAAAAACGATCACACTCCCAAAAAGTTGTTCCACATGGGTCTTGGCGTAAGAGATGACAGTTACAAACGATCACAGTGATCACAACCATAGACGCAGAATGTGATCAAAATTATCGAAAATAACATTCTTAGCGACTAATGGAATATACCATTACTAACTTAATGACCAACATTGGATTATCTTCAGGGCTTTTAGGTCACCACATCTCATAACTTGTAACATGTTTAACATAATGGTTTATGCTGTGGTGTTGTGAGTAAAACTAAACAGATCTAGTATATTTATTCAACTACTAAAGACAATTTTTAAGTGCTGTGTAATACTAATGTTCTTATTTTTTGCCATCCTTTGCCTAACAAATTAGTACCTTTGGCTGAAGACTTGAGAGCAACCAACACCCCTTATAAGTAATAAAATAATGATAACAAACCTTAAATTACCATAAAAATAAAAAAAACTTTTAGTCTTAATCTCTAAAGATTGATGTGCAATAGATGTGCGAATAAGCATGATCTCTCTTAAAATGCAAGCTCCTCTACTGAATGTAATTATTTGAATGTGTATTTTTGTGATTTTTCTGTGACTGAACTGTGACTCGTTCATTCTGCACACACTGCAACGCCTGGATATATTGAAGAGAATGAGTATATTACATCTCGCCTATACAATATTTTGCATGTAGAGGTAAATATATTGGTGGGGTGTACTTTTTTTGACCAAATGATCATACCAATCTACATGCAATGCTCCACCATGGCACACAACTCTATTAGCTACTGATTGAAGAAAAAATTACATGTACCTATTTAGAAAAGAACTTTAATATACTTCAGAACAATTATGTGAACTTTATCCCGTTTGGATGACATACTACAATAGGTGTTGTCACTGTTTTAGAGTGCTGACCTTGAATGTGCAGTAGTGTAATTTTTGGGGTCTATTTCTTGAGGGGGAGTGAGGTGTGGTGGGAGAGACGGCTGGGCGCTTTGCTGTTGATCAGTCGCTTTCCTTCCTCCATACCCATCCAAATGCCCCGTGTGTCCTAGGCACAGGCGCACTCATTTTTTTTATGCCTGATGGGTTAGCCTTTGACCTCTATCTCATCTGATGCTAAGTGATGATGTGGTCAAGATGTTGTTCAGGCTAACAGAGTTATTGGCTCTCAAGGAAAGCTGCCGGAACATCCAAGTCATGACCGCAGCTTAACTTGCTGAAAAAAAAAAAACAAACAAAAAAGCTATGAGCACTTCAATGCCAAAAAGGATTTGTTTTAGTGTTCATTTGTATGTGGCACACTGTATGCGAGTTTCTCTATTTCACCATGCTTTTTTTCCATATTTCAAATGCCTGAACAATTTGGATAGGTATATGGGGTATTGTTAGAATCCTTACAACACTCTGAGTAACACACAATTTTTGGCATCAGTTGTTTTTTATGACATGACCAAAGATATTTGAAATATCTTTGGTCATGTCACAAAAACACTAGTCTCATTTTGACTAGTCTAACTCATTTTGATGTATGTGTGTGTGAATCTCCTTATCACATAAATAAAAATAAGACCTGTTATCCATTAAGCCATACAAGAGCTTAGAAACACGCATAGGGAGTACTTTCGCTTTTATATTACTAGTGTTGTTGATTTTTAATTAATTTTGTTACAGAATTGGGATCACTTACTGCAAGTGGACTGATAATGGAAGTAAAGAAACTTCATGATTTAGCATACCAACTTGGTCTTGAAGAAGCTAAAGAAATGACAAGAGGAAAGTATTTGAACATATTTACTTCAAAACGAAACAGATAAAAATGAAAGTCATTTTTAATATAACTAAGTTTTAATATAAAACTTTCACAAATAACAGTAGTGTTAAGTTAAATGTAATTAATTATTATATAATTTTAAAACAAATGAAATCTGTCATTTTGACTTCTTTATTTTCACTTCAGTTGGTAGGTATTTAATAAACTTACATTCTGTCTGTGAACCGGATCTTCAAAGGCCGGTTAGGCTTGGCAATGAAAGTTCTTTTAGGTTCTATATCTCCATAGTGGTATTCCAGTTTATACTTTTGCAGGAGCTGAAATTCAGAAACAAGATTCAGCTACTCACATTGCTAATTGTGTCATTACATATTTTATCATTTAATGTGTAGCCTCAGTCATCCATAAAATGTTTAATTTCTTTTAAATATAGGCATGTTACACCAGGCGGTGTATGGTCTAACTTATCAGTTTTAATATTGTTAGGTTTGCAATAACGCCTGCTATGCGGATTACATTACAAAATCAGAAATATACGATAGGAAAAATTTAAGTCATGATGCTCAAGGGGTGGATGGACGCGGGTTCGAATCCCGCACATGACTTAAATTTTTCCTATTGTATATTTGAGATTTTGTAATCTAACTTATCAGGTCAGCGTGACCACCTACTAGAGACATTACAGCAGTTTTTTTACATAAAACAGCTGCATGTGAACATGCTTTTTGTGACCACTACTAGACACATTACAACAGTTTTCTATCTAAAGCAGTCTGCTTAATTAAACAGCTGTTAGGTGTTTAATCTGCCAGTATTTTATAATTTTATAATAATTTAAACATTTGTATTTGCTCCTGAGAGAGCACACTTTTTTAATTGCTACTAAAGAAGTGTGTTATTTCATCCAAGGCAATCATGTTTCAGGGTCAATCTCATTGTCACTTTCCTCTACTTGCTAATATGTTAAAAAAAACTTAACCATGGTAGCTGAAATTATAAGAACATGTCCCGGCCTGAGGGATGGATTCGAATTTCCCTCATGGTTCAAATTTTTCCAGACCTTGTAATTTTGTAAAATATAAACTGAATTAAAACAATGTTAACCTTAATAGTCGCTACAGACATCATGGTCTCAGCAATATTTTGCCCTAGACATTTCCTAGCACCAAAACCAAATGGTATTGATGCAAATGCATGATAATCCTTTGCATCGGGCTTTAGCCATCTTTCTGGGTGGAACACCCTGGCGTCATCATAGTTACTCTCCTTCAATGATGCATCTTGGGGCGACATTATAATAAGTGTGCCTCGGGGGATGCTGAAATGTTAAAAATAATATTTGTTATTCTAAAGCAAGAACCAGTACTGTAGTATTTGTTCTTTTAAAATTATGGATAGTTCGTTGTTGACTCTTGAGTAGCATTCATGACAAACCTTAGTGGTTTTCGAATGCTTATTAATCTAATAATGTATTGTTTACATGGTAATAAATAAAAATAAAAGTTGAATCGGCTTTAGTAAATATGTCTAGGACTTGGGACAATGTCAAGAAATCAAATAAATGCCAATTGTTGTATTGTCTTAAGGTTACAATAATGGCCTGGTTTTAAACATCTAAAACGTTTTATGTATACTATGTATGTGGGTATCTATCATTTTTATATTGAAATAAATTTCAAGTAAGTTTTAAGCTTTACTCAGAAGAGTTTAATCATTTAAAATTTAATTAATTTATTTTAGATTCGTCTGTATATAAAAATTGGTATTTCTCTGCCTTGACTACTTGAATCTATTCTGCCCCATTGTAATATTCTGTGCCATGTAAGTTACCAAGAGTGCTCACGAACTAGCTATTAAGAATCAACCTACAGTAGTTGTATGGAGCAGTGCATCAGAAAATCATAATTAGCGCCTCTTATTTAAAAAATTAAACATGCATTACGGCAGTATATCCACTTGAACCTTTTAATTTAATGGCATCTACAGCATTGCCACAATTTTGTCAATGTCACGTAGGTTGAGAAGAAAATAAAGATGGAGATTGGGCGTTGGCAGGAAGGATGTTGATATGATGAACGTGCTATCAGCCTCGATCATCCATTTTGCGTCTTTAGAGTTTTAAAACTTGGACTATATGACAACTCATATCCACATTCAAAATACATATGTCTGATGTATGCAACAAATTAATAGCGCGTCAGTTTCCTGATTATCTGATAGAGTGAATAGGTATCTTCAACGCAAGGAAATCCCAGCGTGGACCGCGTCGTCGCTTATCTCCAGTTGAGATTGGTCAAATGCTTGCTTATCTTACAAAAATCAAACTTCTACTTATATGCCCATTGCAGTAGAGACCATGGGTTCGTGGGGAACTGAGGTCAAACCGTTATTTCGTGAAATTGGGCGCAAGTTAAAAGAAAAAATTGGTGACTCCCGCTCCAGTTCGTTCCTGGTGCAGAGGATGGCCATTGCCATTCAACGCGGAAACGCTGCAAGTGTTATGGGCACCTTTGCACCGGGAGCGATCAGGGGTGGGTTGTTTGATTAGGCTAGTTTTAAGTTTGACTTAATTATTATTAACTTATATACCAACTTGTATCTATCCAGTGTAATGTTCTTTGGTAGGATTCTTGTTAGAACTGGTATTGGTGGCACTAATCTGTAAACGAAATTATCAGATATATACATAGTTACACACCAGGTGCCTTTAATTTTAATGTGATGCTCGCTATCGGGAAATCCTATTCTGAAAATTACATTATTGTACTGTGCCTGAGCACTTCAAACTGGTAGTGGGCAGGGGATAAACAGGAAGTTAAATTATTTTTGTATTTACCTACTTTGGTAGGTAAATACTATGGTGCTCTATTTCACTAACAAATACATACTTTTAACCCCGATTTATAATATATAGATTAACAAACTGTTTTTCTTTTACGGGTTCCGGAACCTTAATAGAGCGAGACCCGACTCACCCTTGGCTGTTTTTTTATATTAAATAATAAGAAGTTATATATGACTTGAGCAGTCGAGGGTGCCGATTTTCTATTCTCCCACCGAAACTCCACTTAAATATTGAACCAAATCAGTGATACTCTAATCATTGGGAATTCTTCTGGAAAAAAGTTGCATTCCGTAAAGTCGCTCGATGGAAAAAAAAAACCCAGCGTGTTACTGTGGACTCGTATGGTGTGAATGGTTGAGCGCCATGGCACTGCTAAGTGCACACCTAAAGACACGAAAGTAGAAAATCAAATTAAAACAAGAACCTCAACGTTTCCTTTATGCATGCTTGGAGGTAGGGCGTTTCCTCTTTCACGTTGTTTAAATTGAGCGAATCCATTGTCGGATAAGCCTGTTCAATCTCTCTGAAAAGCATTTTTTGCACCCTCTGATATTTCGCCAAGTAATACAGCAAGAAAGATGTTGAACATGTTATCTGAAATATAATATCAGTGTGTCTATAATATTAATCGAGTTAGAGTTATGAGTCATTGTGTCATGTTAGCTCAATTGGTTAGAGCATACCCCGGCTAAAAGGGTGGACGCGGGTTCGAAATTCGAATCCTGCACATGACTATAATTTTTTCTCTCGTAAATTTGTTATTTTCTAATGTAACTCGCCAAGCAGGCGTTATTGCAAACACAAAAATATTAAAATTATAAAGTTGCGTCATCATTTACAAGTACCTATAAAACCAATTGCAAAATTGGTCTTGTTGGTAGTACAACGCAAGGTGAACTATAGGTGTCGCTCCATCCCGATACGATGGTTGAAGAAACGAGAGTAAACATTAGAGTTATGAGTCATTGTGTCATGTTAGCTCAATTGGTTAGAGCATGCCCCAGCTAAAGGGGTGGATGGACGCGGGTTCGAATCACGCACATGACTATAATTTTTTCTCGTAAATTTGTAATTTTGTCATTACTAAATTAGTAGCTCGATGGCGGCAAGTACGAAAATCAAATAAAGTTTTGTTGAAATAAGATTCATACCAGCGCGTGCACAAGATCGTGGCGTCAATGCCAGCATGCAAAATCGGAAATGAGAAAAAATAATTATATCAAAAATTGTAAAATTAAATCACTATTTGTTTTTTGCCATATAAACATTCAAATGTTTTTGTTCTGTAGTTTTCTGGTCTAACTATTGCTATTTGTGGGACTTTTAAAATTCTAATATGTTTACATATATTACGGCTATTTTTAATATATAAGACGGTATTCTGGGTATTTTATATGGAGTTACGTGCATTGGTGTCACAAAATAATACGAGTAATATTATTACAAATTTGCGTCTCTATGATCTTTCAGCATGCCCACAAAATCTAGTTACAAGTGTGCGAAAACACTTTGTGTATATGGTATGTGTGAATGTTTGTATCTTTTTATTTGTTTCATGATTTGGTAGTATTTTTTATGTTCGTATGCGTGTCAGTTAAATCTTGGAAGATTTTGGACACACCTAGGTGGGTACCTACATCGTACCTGTTTAATTGCATAACTTGACATTGTATCTGCCTAATTTCTTAAAATCTTTACTTGAAACACTTTACATTAAACTTACAAATCATACCGTTCATAAAAAATATTTCTATACGGATCTGAAATTGAAATGTATTTTTTTTTACTGTCTAAACAAAATATTTTTATGATTACAAAATATTGATGAATGAAAAACTGTCACCTGCAGTAACTAACTATGTACAAATACTGACACAGATGACAGAAAAATATGCTGATAAGTTCCCTTCCAGGACTACAAATCAGGGGAGAAGAGCAGGACCCTAAAAGGGAAATTTAAAGAGGAACCAAGCCGTTACTTAACTTCAGATACTTGGTATGCGCAATGGGTGAACTTCGATAGGTCCTCGCTTTTGTGCTAAAATTTTATAAGAAAGTTCGTTTGCTTACAGTATTCACCCCAATCAGTAGCAAATCCATGATAACCGTGGATATATCTTCCGGGGACATTTTCTCTTGTCCAAGCAACATAGAATTTATCAGTGATGAAGAGTCTGGAAATCAATGTACATATAAGTAAATTTAACAATCGTTTAAGACTCCGCTGAATATTTTTAGAGTTCCGTTCCGAAAGTGCAAGAAGAAGTCCTCATTATGAAACTGCTGTCTGTTCGTCTGTATATTTCACGAGTCTCTAGCTCGTAATCGGAGTGTGTGCAATTGGGAACCTGAAGTTTAGATATTCTGTGGTAGAGTCAAGAGTGCTGATCTAAACACGAATATTAGATTAGAAATCCAATGAAATTATTTTTCAGATGTTACAAAAACCTACGTAAAGGAAGCCGAAAAAAAAACCCTAGGTCGTCTAGATTTAAGTACTTCTTGAATGAAGGAATGATGAATATCAAAAACTAAACTACATAAGATAAGTAGTTGAGAATCTGAATTTTCGGTAAAAATTACTTAAAATTTTAATTGTAAATACAGCCTAAATTACTGTTTTTTTTATGTTATTGTATAGGAACATACACGAGGCAGCTTCATAAAAAATGCATTTCCTCACAAGTGATGAATTACACTGTGGCCATAAATAACCCTGAGACAAACAGTAAGTCTAATGTGCCTGTAATTTCTTGAGTTACTGGCTTCATCAAGGATTGCTGGCGGAACACACAGTTAGTACTACTTGAGGTTGGTAGCTAGCCAAGCGAGCATTCGCAAAATGCCCTTCCAACATGCGGTGAAGCTCAAGCCAGCGATAGGGATCGATCGAACCATGGACCTGGTATCACTGCTTCAAAAACGAAACATAATGATCATGCCTACAGAACATGTAATTTTGAAACTGTCCTCAATACCAACAAATATTTTTCATTTACGTGGGCTGTTGCGGTGCGTAACCCCCTATAGCGCGAAGCCTGACTCACATTTGGCCAGTTTTTTTGCAATTAAATGTATAACCACATTCTACATCTGTAAAGCACTGTAAGTGTATTCCGGCGCCTGTCAAAAATGTAGGTATACGGTTAGGCCGCGCAGAAGTTTGACATTGTAAGGTCTAGGCGGAACAATATTTCTTGAAAACTTACTGTCGTTGCTGTCATCTTTGGAGCGGAATGATATAGCTTGTTCGGCTTCCATGACATGTTTTCCAATAAGGCTGAAAATTTTAATTAACAGTGTCGTAATAATTAAAGTTAAAGAGAAATCAATATTGTATTAGTAGGTAGGTTCACTGTATTAATTTCTGAAATATTATGTAGATATGTAAAGGAAAGGACACAAGAAATAAATTTGATTTTCCCCAAATATTCTTATGTGACCCGTAGGGTGCCGGGGCTAGAATGCCCTCCCCCATCTCTACCCGTGGGTGTCGTACGAGACGCCTAAAGGTAACACACCAGAAGGTGGGCAGCAGCGCTTTCTGAGGATATCTCGCACTGCGATCCCCAAGACGCCTGCTAAGCGTGGGGATTATGGCAAACCCCCCATAATGGGGGAAGCTGTAGAATATGTCAGTATGAAAAACATTATTCATTTTATGATTTTGAAGTTGTCACTCACTTGTCCAAACTATCACAGTATTTGACGAGTGAGCTCCAAGCGGGCGTGGTGAAGAATTTCCACATATGGAGTCCCGACTCGCACCTGGCGATAGCATCGGTGGCCTTTTCGAGGCTGTGGTACAGCCACGACATATCACATTGGCTGTATACCAAATCCGTCTCCAGCATTGTGAACCTCTTTGAGAACAGGAGCAACCCTACAAAGGCTTTCAGTGTTAGGATCCTCTATGGATCATTAAAGGAGATTTAGGTAAAGAAATGACAAGGTATATATTAAAATACTGGTACAATATACATACGATTGCTAGCTTTATTTTAAGGTATTACTACGATCTCTTCCTGACAATAGACAATAGTAGGTACGAGGGTCAAACTGAAAGTTCTTAGAAAATCAAAAACTGATGAATGTATAGCAATTTATTAGTATTCTTTTCAAAATAGTGTCCATTCACGTTAATACATCGCTGCATCCGATGAAACCACTGAGTAAACAGGCCTTCCAAGGGACTGTTACTTATAGCTTACAAGCTAGCTTTTGACCAATATCTCACCTGATGGTAAATGAAGATGCTGTTCAGGGTAACCTAGAATATTACTGGCTCTCAACTACAGCAGCCGGAACACACCATTAGGCGCTTGACGACCGACTTTCTACTTTGGGTGCGTACCATTAGTGTGAGATTCGCTAAAAACGATCACACCCCCAAAAAGTTTTCCACATGGGTCTTGGCGTTATTTTCGCCTTAAACGCTACATCTAATGTCAAAAGTGACAGAAGTGGCAAATTTTAGTGGCATTTTTAGCGTTCTTATCCAAAAAGGGAACGGGGATGACAGTTACAAACGATCACAACCATAGACGCAGAATGTGATCAAAATTATCGAAAATAACGTTCTTAGCGACTAATGGAACATACCCTTTAGCGTGGTAGCTAGACAGGCGGGCATTCGTAATATGCACTTGAACATTGCAAAATCCAAGAGACTCTTTGATTATTTTTGTATTTGATAGGTTAGGTACAGGTTTGATAGGTAAACAGGCTTAATTTAGAACGCCTCCTGACCCTCAAGATCTGTCGGAATACACCGTAACGTGCTTGGTGACTGATTCTACGCTTTAGGGTGGTAGTTAGCCACTCCCACTATGCGGTGAAACTAAATCCCGTGGCAAGATTTGAACCATTGATCGGCGGTCTATAGCAGCATTTGCCGCTGGGCCATCACAGCTTCGATAGTGTGACATAGAAATTACTAATTATTATTATTGTTTTTTATATTATTGCCATAGGCTAGCCTTTGATCACTTTCACCTGACAGTAACTAGTGATGCGGTCGAAGATATTGTACAGAATTACCGACTCTCAAGGATAGCTACCGAAATTGTGTTTTGGTGTTTGGACAAATTTTCTACTCGAGGGCAGCTGGGAAGGCGGGCATTCGCCAAATAACATACCACCATTAAACTCTATAACGACTGCCATCTTAAGACAACAACCGGGACCGACGTTGACAACGGCTTAAAAAGATGTAAGTACTCAACACCAAACCTAAAGATTCCTTACCCATGCAATCAAAAGCCCACTTGTGAACCTCCTTGTACAAATCCTTGGGTACCTCGTCTTGATAATTCCTGATGTTGTAGATTTTCTGTGCAAATCTCTCACAGACGTCGCTTATGTCGTGAAGATGGTGGCTTACGGCTTTATTCAGAGGGTTGTATACTGTGGCCCTTTGTCGGTACCAGTCTTGGCCATGGCTAGAACAGGTAACTTAAGACTATAATATCCGTAACCGTCACGTTGCAGCGTACGATCGTTATTTTAACGTAGGCTTGTATGATTTTCGTAGAGGCCGGCAAAACAGGTTCTAATTTGAGGACTGTAAGGGTCTAAACTCTAAAGTAAACTTTGTCATCGCACCAATGGAGTATCGGAATTCTGTTACTGCGTAGTTGTGCACGACAAAATATTTTCAATCAAATAACTATTTTAAGGCATATTAATGTATTAGGCATGTTATTTTAAGGCATCATTAAAACTAACTGATTGACCAGCCTTTGGAAACTATCTACATCGTCAGGACCACTATGTCCTAGTAATGAATGAAATTCTATTGTTATCAATATCGCCGATGCCAATTGGGTTAATATGTAGCTACATTACCTACTGGTAAGATTTTATGATGATTTTTGTATATATTATGTTTATACTTAGTCATAATGTTTTTTAAATCGACTACCTAGACAAAAAGAAGATAATATGTTGATTGACAGATTAAATAGGTATTTAACTAGTTGACGAAAATCTCCCCAGAAATCGGGATATACCTAGGTAAGTATAAAAAATCATATGCCTCTCAAATCGGGGCAGTTAGTTGGTACAATAAAATGCATGATTAGCTAATCAGCTGCTTGCTGAATCTGTCACTAACTTTAGATTCTAAATAAACAATCAAAATTACTAACGCAGCAAACACTCCTCCAAAAGTGTGGTGTCGATGTTCCATTCTGTACTTCTCGAGGGAATCGAGAGTAGACCTCACTGGGGAGTCACCCTCCATTGCGTATACCTTCTGAATGTGATCTGGGTGGTTGATCAGAACTATGTCATGCCCAACTGGACTGACGAAACGAACCACTGGGCCATATTCGTCGAACAAAACGGAAAGGTTCCGTAGGGGCTTCTTGGTGCTTATGTAAGAATCTGAGAAAGTTTCACAATAATAATGAATAGATTCAGGCGACCTTTGCGGAAATCCATATTTAATAATAACAAATATTTTAAGATAATATCAAATTCATACTTGAATAAAACACTTAAAAATATATTAGTGAAAATTCCGCCTAATTTTCCTGTTAAGCCGACGTGACGTAACAAACGCCACACAGCCAAACCGGAAGAATTATCGACGCATTTCGATTTGAAACATCCTCAGGAGGTCTTGACTCTAAGAGCGCACGATCGAGATCGTGCTCTCTAGAGTATTTGAATATTTTTAAAATATTTGTTATTATTTAACAATAATATTATTAATGCGCAAGTTTGTGAGACAGTCAAGGCAAAGGAAGACGCACACACCAACGCGTTCAGCTGCGTCCGTGGTGGATAGCATTCAAGATTGCAATAACTTCTTTGTATATTTTTTTATTCGTACCATTATAGTACACTCAAATAAAAACCGTATCATAAATATACCCCTCGAAGAAACTGCTAAATATAAAACTAACTGATCGCCACCTTGCACGTTACCATGGACGCAGACGATGGCGTTGTGTTGGTTTGGGCGTATCTATAGGATCACTCACAATTGTGTATGTTTGTTATTCCGTGACTCTGAAATGGCTAAACCGATTTGGATGAAACATTGAACATACATAGTTTAGATCCTAGATAAACACATAGGATACTTTTCATTATCGTACTTTATATCATTGTCTATGAGGGTACAACCGCGTGGCGCAGCTAGTGTTTCATAATATTTAGAAGAATATATTGTTTTGGTTTGTGCGTATCTATTCTATAGGATCACTCACAAGGGTGTATGTTTGTTATTCCGTCACTCTGAAATGCCTAAACCGATTTGGATTAAACATTGAGTTTAGATCCTATAGATAGACACATAGGATACTTGCATCATCATACTTTATATCATTGTCTATGCGGGTAAAACAACGGCGTGAAGCTAGTGTTTCATAATATTGAGAAGAACATGTTTGTTCTTTTTCACAACATCCAATTTGCTAAGTACTGCAGATTATGCTGCTAGTGCTCACTTATTTTAGCACACCAGCTAGCATTGCTTTAGTGTAAACTTCCTTTCTTATTTTGAACGACTGTTGCTTGGGAGTTTTATGGCTTATCGGTGTTTAAGTGATGAGCATAATAATTAATATGGTACCCTTCCCCGCACCCCATGCCGGGTTAGAATTACACCCAAATATCTTCCTGTGGGAGTTGTAAGAGAGACAAAGGGAAAATACCAGAAGGTGGGTTGCGGCGCCTTTTGATAAACTGATATCTTACACTGCGATCTCAAAGACGCCTGCCAAGCGTGGGATTATAGCACACCCCCTTTAATGCGGAGGCTTTTGTTCAACGGTGGACTATTGATGTTGATGTAGTAGGTACATGATGGTTAAGGATATATAGGTTAGTACCTACCCATTTTATCAAAACTTGGGATGTCATTTCTTTATTACTTTCGCTCAGAATTATACCTACGTAAAGATTAAGAATCTGCACAAAAATTAAACTCACTTAAATTGAGGCCAAATGTTATCGCTCCTACAGTAATTTGGGTACCGATCTCGAACAAATAGTTTCTGAAATGGGATAGATACTTCAAAGACTTGGGACCTGGGACATCGTCAAATGATAAAACAACAGGCTCTTTGTTAGTTAGCACCATAGGAACAACACGTGCTGTAGGAAATATTTCCCCCATTATACGTTCATCGTTCGATTTTGCTCCTTCCGGGACAGGCGGATCTTTCTGCGGAATGTTTATATCGGGTTGTTCCTGAGGTTTAGCTGTTTGAAGTAAACATATTTTCAATCCAAATGAGCGTTGTTGATTCCTTGGTGGAACTAAACTCTTTCTCAAATTAGTTGGAAGTAGTTTTAGATAATTTAATAACATATTTTGACTTAAATAAAGCTTTTCTGTGCTGAAAAATTGTTACTTTTACAGAACAATTTCGATTTGACAAAACAATGGAATATTGAATGTTGGAAATCTTTTTGAATTTTGGCGCGTCAGTCTATGGCTAGATTATTTTAATACCTAGTTCACACTGTAAACTACAAAGTTACTTTATGCTGTAAACTACCTACTTGAATTCAGAAATCTAAACACTAGCATTCTGTGGTTTGTGGGCATAAAGAAAAGTATTTAAATAAAAACGTTGAACGTCTGTAAATAACTTTTTTTATAGCATTTTGACGGAAAATGCACGAGGTGCTTCAGCGGTAACCTATAGCAGATGCATTTCGTAAGCCTGCAGATGCATCACCCTGAGACATACGTTTGTTAGGTTTCATATGCCTATAATTTCATCATTACGTACCTACTGCTTCTCAAGGACTGCTGCCGGAAAACACTTTTAGATGCTTGGTGACAGATTTTCTACTAGAGGGTGGTAGCCATAGAGAAAACTTGCTGGCTAACCAGGCAAGCATTCACAAATGCCCTTCCACCTTGCAGAGAACCTCAAACTGGCGGCGAGGGAGGGAGGGATCGAACCATGGAGCTAAGGCACGGAACGGCAGTCTACGGGTGCAGGTTCAGAAAATTTTGTTGAGTTGTTCTGTCGTGTATATTACTTGCTCAGTGGTGTGGTGATGAAAAAATATAGTACCACCAACTTAACTGTGCAGTTTTCGAGGGCGCTACTGGTCAAGGAAATCAACTACAAGATGGAATGTTGTAGTTCCTTTTTTTGCCGCCAGAACAGATAAGTTGGTGGGATTGTAATAAAATTGTCATAGATTTTTTCTCTATGCCCATGTAGTCTGAAAATAGGTCGATATAAAGAGGTAGCATTTATTCGTTCTTAATGGCAGCACTCATGAAATGCAGTCAAAAAGGGATGTCCATTGTCGTAAAAAAACTATTAGAATCGAACATGTCATGAACGATTCTCGATGAAATCCAATTTTTCTTTATGTTATAATCAACGGTTTTTCTTCCAGCTAAATGGAACAACTGTTAAACGGTTGGAACAGTCATATCGCTCATGTAATTGCTCGTGTAAAACTGCCATATTCTAATACAATTTTTTTTGGCAAAAAAAACCCTTAAAATGGTATTACTATGTCAGAACTGTATTCAAATATAGATGACATTTTGACATAAAAATAAACGGGTCAAACACAGGAATTCAGGATAAATAGCATCTCTGAATGTAAAAGATATAACTAAAATAAATCGGTGTAAACTTCAGAGCATATAAGTCAGATCACTTAATGTTTCAATCTTTCAATCTATATGACTAATGAGTTAATGTCAGTAATCACATTATAATACGGTTTATTGTAGCAGTCATAACATTGTGCAAGGTAAATTTATTTCATATTATACACCATAGACTACTGCAGGTATGGGCAACCTTTGGAGTGTTGCATGCCAAACTTTACAATAATTATACAGTCGTTATTGACGGAATAAGCACGAGGACCACCTGATGTTAAAAGTCTCTTGTGCCTAAAATATCTTATTTTTATTACTTAGCTCGATGTAAATACTCAAAACTCTATTCAAAGGGAGCGCGGCGTGGTCCAGTGTTGCCGCGGCGGGCGCTCTTGGCTCGGAGAGACTCAAAAATTAAACAATAAGATTTTCTAATATTGTCTGGCCCTTTTAGTTCTGTGTCTCGTAGTAAAATACAATGCCTACTCCGAGCTAAGAGCGCTAGGCTGGTAGAAGGCAACCCTAAGAGGCTGTTAGTATTTTACCAATAACCCTGTATAATGTTTACATTTTACTCTTCAATATTACTTTCTCTACAGTATGTAAAAAACACATACAGTAAATAAAGTATTCAACATTTCTGCTACTGTGGTGCGCTCCTATATTAATAATAATAACCATTCAATTCTCTCGGTTCTAGAATCAATTCACTTATCACCATAGATAATATAAAATCTATATTAGAAGGGAACATTGGAAAACTTGACAGGTATATCGATTTTTAATCGATACGCCTGCAAGTTGAAAGAAGAAAGCAAGCAGGCAGAAGCAAACTGAGACTGCGAAAAAAGCGAATCAACCAAATCCAATGGTAGAGGTAGATGGCGGGAGTGATCTCGTGTGATATAACTGTGTTAGATTAGTTTATAAAATTTAGTGTAATATTTATAGAATAGTGGTAAAAATGACTAGGTAAGCAAGCCTGTGATATACCCCAACTACTCGTGTTCTACAAATAAACATAAGTCGCGATGTGACATAGTACACGAAGGCCAAATGCAGGCGTATCAATGTACAGTATCACTCGATTTTCCTATTAAAAATGCGTCCTTTGCCTTGCAGAGCCAAAATAGAACTCGGCGACGTGACCCCGCATAATATAAAACAACTGAAGAAATTAAATACAGTTGTGTTTCCTGTGTCTTACAATGATAAGTTTTACAAAGATGTGTTGGAGGCTGGCGAACTGGCAAAGCTAGCGTATTACAATGACATCGTAGTGGGAGCCGTGTGCTGTAGGATAGACACGTCCGAGACTTTGCGAAGACTTTACATTATGACCCTTGGCTGCTTATACCCATACAGAGGATTAGGTATTGGTACTCTCATGGTGGAACATGTGCTCAAATATGTTGAACAGGATGGAAATTTCGACAGCATTTTCTTGTAAGTAATCAATATTTATTAAAACCAATTATTTTCTAGTACCAGAATTATAATACTCATGACTAGGATATGCACAAAAGTTGGTATCTAGTTGTACATTTAAGGTTATGTGTGTAGGTTGCATTGTTGTTTTACCAAGTTATTGGTGTAGATACTGTACAGTTAAGCAAAGAAAAAACAATAATTTTGTTTTATTAAAATCACTATCTAAAGCAAGCTGTAGATAACAAAATTGTTTGTCAAATGATTACTTGCATGTCTGTAGCTGTGTTTAACACATTTTGTCAAGCAATTTAAGGGTCCTGATGATGCACTGACAGCTACACTCAAAATCCATGTGACTGCCAATCAACTGTCATCTGTAAAGTCATTAACTGGTATAAATAACATTCGTAATTTTGAGGTAGTGCTATGTGAGGACTGTGAAACAGATTATATAATATTTTTAATATTGTTATGTTTGCTATAACACCTGCTCGGCGGATTACATTACAAAATTACAAAAGAAAGAATAAAAAAAAAGTGAATCCCGCACACGACTAAAATTGCATGTTTCTACCTAAAAGATTAGCATAAATCTATACAGATGAGCAAAACTTTACATCTAGTTATTGAGATAAATTTACTTAGCATTTCCTCTGCAATGCTATGGCGCTATGGACCCGGCACCTGGTGAATCCATGGGGATTCCCAATTTCATTCATCATTCCAATCCCCATGGATGTGCCGGGTCCATAGCGTTGCAGAGGAAGAGGCCCAAGTACTGTATCAGTCGGATTGTCCACTGCTGAACATAGCCTCTCCCATTATGGGGGGTTTGCCATAATCCCCATGTTTGGCAGGCGTCTTGGGGATTGCAGTGTAATATATTAATTCCTCAGATAGCACTGCTGCCCACCTTCTGGTGTGTTACCCTTTGTCGCCTCTTAAGACATCCCTGAGTAAAGTTGGGGTGGGTGATATTCTAGCCCGACATCCCATGGGCTAACATCAATCAATTATCAATTTAGAATAAGTATTATCTATTACTTAAAAAAGATCTTACTTATTGACACATGGACTTATGTTACATTTGTGAACTTTTGCATTTTGTAACCATTTCAATTTGCTTATGTAAGTGTTTGTACAGCTGGTACTTTTTACATTTCAGTACAGCTATATCCTAAGTTACAAATATATGCATTGAAAACACAAGTGTTCATGCATTTGATAGAAATCTAGATTGATATGAATTTCTTAGCATTCCATGGATTCACTGTGCGGGTGCCGGGTCCTTAGTGTTGCAGAGTAGAGGCCAGAGGGGCCTGGGACTTACGACCCAAGAGTAGGGTTAAGGGGCCCCTTTAAGTTGCATCAATGCTTTCTTTCACTGCTCGAGCCTCCTCCCCTGACTAACCAAATTTGGTAGGATCCTACTAATGCCACCTTAGATACACGTTCCAGGATGGAAGTTATGGTTGTTCTTGACAGGCCAAGGTCTTTAAGTCGATTATACAGGGATTTCGCTGTTTTACCCCTTGCTCTAACTTCTACAGCATATATATTAACCACATAACCGTGTTTGGTTAATTCATTTATTATTTTTGGTTTTCTAGGTCATAATCCTTGTTTGTTTTTATTGTGTGGTCTTTAGGTATGTTTGTTTCCCACTGCACAGTAAGTTCTATAGTACTATGCCTTTGAGATTTTTTTAGTACTAAATATATCTGGTCTGGATGAATGTATTTGTCATGTTTGATTGAATCTTTTTGACAAACAACAGCTTAGTTATCACTAAAAATCACAGAATGTGTCAAATGCAATTTAATGGGCATTTATTACATTTAAATAATTAATTATAATATTTATAATGTATGTCTATTTATTTATTTACAACCCTTATTTAGATAGTGTTATATTTTGTAAATGATTTTACTTTTGTAATAGTTACAAGTACCCAATGCATTTTAAATATTCTCTTTTGAAGTTAAGAATTATTCAGAGTCCTTGACAGCTACACATATAAGCCATGCAAAATCATCATTCAATGCTAACACTCTTGACTGCAAGTGGTCTACGCAAAACTAAATTCCTTGAAAAACATTGACACAAAACTTCTGAGAAGTGCTCATGTACATAGCAAGCACATTTGCTTGTAGCAGAAATATGCAAAATAAATGTGTACAAAAATCAGAAGTTTCATGTCCTATAAAATTTGTGAAATGTAATGAATGTAAACAAGCCCCTTGCACAAGTCTGTTTTGACATGCACCAATAAGGTTCGACATGCCTGCTCATTGCCTAGAAAATTAAGTAGTTACATAATGAAATTATTATTTTTTTGCAGACACGTTCAAGTGAACAATGAGAGTGCAATAGATTTTTACAAAAAGTTTGGCTTTGAAATTGTTGAGACAAAAGAACACTACTACAAGAGAATAGAACCTGCGGATGCTCATGTATTACAGAAGACCATCAGAAATACATGCCCACAGCCTGCGCCCTTAGTGAATGGAACAGTTCCACATGCAAAGACCAATGGCCATGATTGAGTAAAAAACCAAAACCACACTACTTGTAAAGCCTCAACTCGGTTGTTATTGTGAAACAAGTGATACAACATAATGTTAGAATTGTAACAAAGCCACACTGTATACAAGATCAATTTACACTAAGCTATATTGGTACCAATATGGTTTTATAGATAAGTTGAGACTGTGGGCATTTGAGGCCATAAATAGTACTAGATACGACTGATGTTCCACACAGCTAATTTTGGGTGTGCAGATAAGGCTTGAATAACATGCTGTATAATATTCATTTTAAACATTTCATTGAGCTGTTTCATTAGCATTTTCAGTTCATTATATATTGTCTGCAGAACTTGATATGGACAATTGTATTTTTAACCTTGTAAAATAACATTTATCATAAATAAAATAGAATGTAAATTTATCAAATAATGATTAACTCTAAAATTATTTTAGCTGTATCAAATGGCATACAAAATTATGTCCATTTTTTTACTAAACTTGTATAATATTGTAGTGTGTATATGAAATAGTCATGAAACTTCATTATAAAACTGCTGATAATGTTCTTAATATATAGTGGAAGTGTTACATACAACCTCGCAGTTAATTGGTATTTTATTTATCGTGTTTGTTCAAATGAGGAAAGGGTGGATTATTTTTTTGATAAGCTTTGGTGTATGTTTGTAAAGTAATAATTATGATTTTTATTTGCGCTTTATGATTTTGGTATTCTTAAATTAATACCTACTGTTGAGTTGTGTCTAAATTTTTGTTCTGTTAATGGTTCTAAGTTTATTTTATAAAGCTCATCTGATTGTAGTCGTAATGGGTACCATAAAGATGTTACCAAAAAGTCAATTGTCAACTCCAATATCTATACAAAACTCTACAGTAACCTGTTACATACATGTTCACTGAAATTTTAGTAATAAACCAGGTTAATTATTTTTGTTGTTTAATTTGTATCTTACTTCATTCCAGATTATTCATTCTTGTGCTGGAGCAAATCCATCCATTTTCAGTCTTAATAAAGTCTACTATTATGATAAAGTAATAATAACGTTAATCTGTGTTCACAAAACTGAACTGCCCGTGGCGAATTAAATTATCGCACAGAAACATCACCATTAGATGAAATTGTGGTCAAAACCTTACTGATCAGCAATAAAAAAAAACTGCAACAAAATCTCGTCGATCCATTGCTGTGTAAAAAAACAAATCAAACAGTTTTCGTATTTGTACGGTGTTGGTTGGGATGATGATGAACCTATACTCTTCCTATACCTTGTGCCATATTCTATGCGGCCGATGTCTACATACATTTCTCATATTTTTCCTTGTTGCCAAACTACAGTAGAGTGCCCGGGCAGTATATAATTATTACTATATTTTATTTTGAATATGGTAAGTAGGTAAATTATCGCAATTACTTTTTTTTAATGCTATTTTGACGGATAAGCACGAGGCTCGCCTGATGTTAAGCGGACTAACCTCTGCCTATAACAGATGCATTTCGTCACAAGTCACGAATTGCACTGCGCCCGTCACCTTGAGACATAGTTGATAAGTCTCATGTGCCTGTAATTTCACTGGCTCTTAAGGACTATTGCCGGAACACACCGTTAGGTGCTTGGCGACAGATTTTCTACTTGAAGGTGGTAGCTAGCCAGGCGGGCAATCACAAAAAGCCCTTCCACCATGCGGTGAAGCTCAAGCCGGCGGTGGTGATCGAACTAGGGTACTGCGGCGCGGCAGTCCATAGCTATTACCGCTCGGCCATCATTGCTTATAAAACTGTACAAGAATTTCATTAGGTGGAGCAAGAAGGAATGGTTTGATTGGGAGATTTCAGGAAGAAATCCGGAATAATTTAATACAAATAATCTAACAATTCGAGCCATACAAATAACAGTGGAAGTCTATCCTATACATAATTATAAGTTCACAACATATTCTTCAAAGCACGCAGTGTTTAGCGATTTGCGAATCTCTATCGCTACATCTAATGTCAAAAGTGACAGAAGTGGCAAATTTTAGTGGCATTCTTAGCGTTCTTATCCAAAAATGGAACGGGGATGACAGTTACAATTGATCACGTGATCACAACCATAGACGCAGAAAGTGATCAAAATTATCGAAAATAACGTTCTTAGCGACTAATGGAACATACCCCACATCATCACTCCATCCACCATCAGGTGAGATTTTGGTCAAAGGCTCTACTGTGAATATAAAACTTTTTGGAGTTTTGAGTCTAGATTCATATTTGACATAATGAAGTTCGAGTCTAAACTCGAACTCGTCTCTGAATGTCAACTTAGAAGTGGTGACTTTAGGCTCGTTTTATTATTAAACATTTTTTTTTTCGGACATTGTTCCATCGCTCTATATTTATAGGCGGTGCGCACGTAGTAATCACGATTTCGATGCCTACGAATTCCGGAAAGCGTCACATTTCAATCAGATAACATTAAAATGAATACTCTCTGCTACTAGCCTATGCCCCAACTGCTTTCATTTGCTATAAAAGAGAAAAGTGATTCCAACGCTATAGAAATAAAGTTCAAAACAGATTGCAGCTACAGTGAACGGGATGGCAACGCCGCGTTCAGTAATGTTTATAACCAAATATTTAAATTTTTTGGCGGGAAGAAATGTTTTTGCTTGTTACACAAAAACTATGGGGCCTATTGTTCTGAAAATTTTGGTGCCGATGGCACAAATTCTACCCTACATTTTAAGCCATTAAACAGTAATCTAGGCTTTCCCGTTTGAGCTGTCCAGCATGTGCTAGCTGGGGACATGTGTCCCCAGCTTACACGTTGATTTGAGCTTGTATCTCCAAAACCTTAATAGCCAGAGACTTGAAAATTTTAGTGCCTTTGGCACAAATTTGGCTCTAAATTTTGACATATTAAACAAAGTCGTAGGTCCATTCGTTCAGAAGATACAGATGAGTAGCTGTAGACACGTGGTCTCCAGCTTACATGTTAAAATCGAGTCATAACTACTACAGCCAGTTCTTTTCCGTGGTTCCATTGGACGTCCCATTAATGGGACAATGGTAAAAAATCATTTAACCGTAGACCCATTGGCCAATGGAACCACGGAAAATAACTTTTACTCCAATATAGTTTTTCCGTGAAACCATTAATAGAGATGTCACAATATGATGCGAACACGATGTAATTCAACTTCAAAATCAAATTTATATGTTAAAATATATTTTATCTAATCTAAATAAAACAACTATTGAAAATACACGGCAAATTAAAATTTCTATTTTTCTCTTGTTGTAATTTTGAAATAAAATATAAATTGTCAAATAATCCATTACATCTTCATCTTTTTTTAGAGAAGACGTACAGTAGGAGCTCTTATGAAATTTGTTTTTAGATTTTTGGGGTTCCAATATCCGAATACAAAGGGCACCGGTGCCCTATATCCTATATGACTGCCTAGCCGGGTTTCTAGCTCATAAACGGAAAGAATAATAGAAGCAGAACATGTGGCTATATATATAAGTTATTTAAATATTTGTGTACAATGCTGACATTGAACTGAATTGAAATAGGTACTTAGTACCGCGTTGACATGATAATTTTTCTTTTCACAAATATTCAGCTTTTTCGGTTTGTAAGAACTATTGGAAAATAGTTTATTTAATAAATATTTTTTTGAGTTACCACAGAAAAAGATTTTCATAAATTGTCAGTTTCAAAAGAATTCTGTGAAGCGGAAGAGTTTTGTTTCAAATACGATAAGTACATAAACAAAGTCAGCACAACTCTACAATTTAATGGTTTCATGGAAAAACGATATTGGCGTAAAAGTTATTTTCCGTGGTTCCATTGGCCAATGGGTCTACGGTTAAATATTTTTTTTCCATTGTCCCCATTGTCCCATCAATGGGACGTCCAATGGAACCACGGAAAAGAACTGACTACAGCTTTCAAGTATGACGTTCAAATTTTTTTGTGCCTTTGGCACAAATTATGCTCTAAATCCCTGGCACAAATTATGCTCTATAGTATATAACCACATCTTCAGCCGTTTCGTATATACAGCATGTGTCAACTGGAGACCATAACGTCAGCTAACACACTAATAATCACACGTAGCGTCGAAGTTTATTTGGCACCTAAATTTTGAGTTGGTATTCATAATTGCACAAAATATGCTCTAAATATTGGCATATTCAGAATTAAGAAATTGCGATTGAGTAAGCTGGAGACATTCACACGGTGTAGTCTAAGACCCGGCTAAATTATTATCGTAACATAGTCTGTGTAAGATCATTGCAAGCTGTGACTGTGGTCCTCACACGGCGCGGGCATCTAGGGTTGTTGAGGCTTGAGCTCACCGTCTTAGCTTGGGGACAACGACTTCACTACGGGGTTAGGTTTCTTTAGCAAGAGGGGGTGGTAACTTAGGAACTGTAATAGACAGGCGTAACGCTTACAATCAAGCAGGAGACTTGTCTCGTCACTTAAAAAAATACTACACTACGAAGTCTCATGGCCAGATTTGGTCATAAGAATGCCACTAACTTATATCTTTATGAATAATTTTGTAGTTTATGTCTCTACCAATCTCTACCTACCCTTATACCCTGCTCATGTGAAGAAGCACAGAAGGATATCTTCTCTAACAATGTAGGAACATATTCAAATAATTGTATGTCTGCAGCTTACTCAATTGAAATTTCTTAATTCTGTATATGCCAATATTTAGAGCATATTTAGTGCAATTATGAATACAGACTCAAAATTTAGGCGCCAAATAAACTTCGATGCTACGTGTGATTATTAATGTGTTAGCTGACGTTGTGGTCTCCATCTGACACATGCTGAAACGGCTGAAGATGTGTTATATACTATAGCCAGGGATTTAGAGCATAATTTCTAAATCCCTGTTCTGCATAACATTTCGGTCTAACATACTTAATTGTAATGTTGGCTTTGATTACATGCCGTCCGCCTGCCTGATGTTGCCCTCCTTGGGAATGCTCGCGATGGTAGGTACTGTATAAACTGCCATTCATGACTTCCACATAGGACGGAAGTGCAATTGTGGGAAAACATAATTTATTACTAACATCTAAGCAACGAAAACTTTAGGTAATGAATAACAATAAGTTCTGTTGTGCGCCTAATGTCCAAGAACACCCCACTCGCATCAGTCACATGCTGCTAATAAGCCGGATTTTCCTCCTTAAGTCTTTTTACGACATCTAACTGGAAGATATAGAACTGTCCTGAAATGCATAGCCCCGGAATTGGGCACTATTATAGGTACTGGCGGCTATAAATGGAGGTGAAGAACCAGACATACGAAAGCATGTTTCTGTAAGTTAAAGTCAATCACCTCGGAAATAATTCGATTAATGCATAAAAACCGCCGCCGCAGCCTGTGTGTAGCCTCAGTTTTCGCCATACCGCATACCGTGGGAAGATAAAAAAGAAAAGCGTTAGTTCAATACATAGTTTAATAAATAAAATAAGAGATTGTACTGTTGTCATAACTGACTAGTACCTTACATAAAATGCCTATGAATAAACAATAATAGTTATTACATTGTATTTCGATTGTGATTGATTAGTTTCGTTTTTTACTATAATTTTAAGGCCTTTGCTATGCAGATTTTTCATGATGCAGAAATAATTAAACAATACATTTAAAATACATAATTTACAACTTGTTTTATTCATGTTGTAAGACAATAATTCTACAAAAATATCATTTAAATACATCCGTTTACAATTTCTTAATTTACACAACAGATATAACATTATTATATTTGATCATTTTAAATATATTTTATTTATTGTGATTTTAAATACTGACAAGTTTAAAAGCTACTATGACTATCACAGATGTGTTTAAACATTGCATCCATATTTTAAATTTTATTTATTTTATAATTTGCTACGTATATTCATAAAAGAGGTTGGATTACCTACGTACGCAACGTAACTCATACTTCGGCGCGTGGGCAAGTTCTATATAAACTGGTACTTTCTACAAGTTTAGGCACCAGCCACCGAAACAAAGCGCTGTCGACCGCCGTGTGTAGGCGCCTGAGGTCAATTTTAGTGGTCGCTGCCTAAGTCACATTGTTAGCCCGCGCGACGAGTGGCGCAAATATTATTAGCTGGGCTACGTTCAGAAGAGTGTAGTCGTTTTGTAACCTACTCGGAGGTACGGAAAGACACGGTTGTTTTATAACCTCAAATATCGAAACTGGTATTAAAGTACCTCTATTTTATGGTGTTTCCTTTTTTGCGGGTAACTAGCAAAAAATACACACGTTTTATGGTAATTTAGAAGCATAATACCACCGTTCCCTGCAAAATTCAAATTAGCGCCTATAATTCTATCACCAATAAATATCAAAGTCATGTCGGTTAAGGTTGCAAACTTTTAACGACTGATCATGATGGTTAAAAAGTTGCATCTCACAGAGGTTCAGAAGTTTCGGAACGATCGAGTTGTCAACAACCGAACGCTATACTCAAAGATTGTAAATACGTTAGTGTGAAAAGTTGAATTCCGAGAGTGCACTACCTAAGGTTCTGAACGTGCCCCTGCGTGCTCACTAGAGATGTACGAGGTCGCTAACAATAGAATTACTTCAATTTCCTATCGGTGGATATTTCCTTTTAGACTGCTCGTCTTCCTCGCACATTTCTGGATGCGCAGCTAAAAGTCGTTGATACATTACAATTTGTAATAATGATAAAACTATAATGCAACATACACTACAATTATGATCTAATCAACATCAAATAAATTAAATAGAAACTGTTCTTCACGAAATGCAGTGAGTGAACAAATACTACATTAACAAGAATCATAGTTTACTAAGCACTAAGTGCATAACATTCAATAAATAATTTGGTAGGTACATTTGGTAATGATATTTAGGGCTGCCTTTATAAACTATATTGATGTTGAAGACAATATTGATAGTTCCGATCTCAATGGTTCAGGTGAAAGGATACAAGTTCGCAAGACGTTTATCTATGCTATATAGTCCTTACATATGAAATTGGCGTTTTGTATGGGAGGAACAAAAAGTCGAATATTTTTTAATATAATATATTTAATTAATCAAAGTATGAACCATTATTTTCTATGCACTTTTGCCATCTCATAGGTAGTTCATTGATCCCTTTACTAAAAAAACCAGTCGGACGGGAATCAATAAAATCTTTGAAGGCGATTTGGACTGCCCCATCGGAGTTGAATTTTTTCCCTTGCAAGAAGTTATCCAAATTTCGAAAAAAATGGTAATCTGTTGGAGCAAGGTCCGGGGAGTACGGAGGATGTCTTAGACTTTCCAATTGAAGCTCTTCTAATTTAGTAGCCGTCTGTAGCGCAGTGTGTGGTCTAGCGTTGTCGTGAAGCAGCAGTGGCGTGGAGCGATTGACCAGCCTAGGTTGTTTAGCCGCTAGCTTTTCCATCATGGTTTGCAATTCCTGACAATAGACATCAGCCGTAATAGTCTGGCCAGATTTGAAAAAACTGTAATGAACAATACCGGCACTAGTCCACCAAACGCTTACAAGTAACTTTTTTGGGGTTAATTTTCGCTTGGGGCAGGAATTGGCTGGCTGGCCAGGATCTAACCATTGCGCTGAGCGCTTCCGATTATCGTAAAGAACCCATTTTTCATCACAGGTAATGATTCGGTTTAAAATACCTTCATTATTGTGCCGGTTTAGTAATGTAACGCAGCAGTCGACGCGCGTTTGCCGGTTTGTTTCAGTCAATTCGTGAGGTACCCACCTTTCAAGCTTTTTAATCTTCCCAATTTGCTTCAAGTGAATTAAAACAGTTTTATCACTAACATCGCAGCCTGCAGCTAACTCGGACGTGGTTTGCGATGGATCCGCTTCCACAATAGCCTTCAACTCTTCATTATCAACTTGAGTCTCAGGCCGTCCACGGGGCTTGTTCTGCAGGTCGAAATTTCCAGAACGAAAACGTTGGAACCAAAAACGAACTGTGTTTTCTTTTGCAACACGACCGCCATACACATCATTCACCCTTCGAGTTGTTTCCGCAGCACTAGTGCCACGGCGGAACTCGTACTCGTAAATAATGCGATATTTAAGGTTTTCCATTTTGCAAAATGAGTGACGCAAACAGAAAAAAACAGAAGAAAAAAAACAAATGAATGACGATCATCGAAGCACAAATACATGAGTCTATAGCTGTACAAATTTGAATTTGGAATTCCTTACCAAAGAGGAGAAATTCGTGATTAAAGTGGCCAGTACGAAAAACGCCAATTTCATATGTAAGGACCTAATATATATGCCTAAGTAATATAAGATGTGTGTAAGATAAGACAAATTAATATTTGTGTTTCTGTCTCTTGTAAGTCCAACGTAACCTATTAAGGTTACGTTGGACTTACAAGAGACAGAAGTCCCTAAATTAAACATGGATAATTAAAGAGACGATTGACATAGTTACTTAATATACCTAAATGTGAAGTATTCACTTCACATTTTTTGTAACAAAACTTGGCCTCGCTCTCCTTTAAATGCTGCTTTAAATGTATTGAAATATTATATAACGATAGGAATCGGATGATATTTTTAAAGTGATTAATATATTTAACATCTCGATTTTTCTTTAATCTGATCGAAGTGGATAGACAGCAATTTATCCACTTACAGCATTATTATGGATACAACGTTTTTACGTTCTAGAAATTGAACATGTAGGTTAAAATAATGTAACTTAAAGTCCGGCCGCTGAGAGAATGCGTTTGACAGTTCGTGTTCGTATTGTAGTTTTGGCTTTTAAATGAAGTAATATATACAAATTTTCCCATTCTCAGATACCTAAATGCCTGACTAATACAATATTATGCAGTCAGACTGTCTATGTTACGTTGAACTGAGGAAAAAATATTCACAAAATGAAATGTCAAACGCATTCTCTCAGCGGCCGGACTTTAATTACAATAACAATGAAGTTACAAAATAACAATTTTACGGGATCCCGCACATATTACTTTCTAAATTTTTTTCGCTCGTTAATTTGTAGTTTTGTAATGTAATTCGCCAAGCAGGCGTTATTTCCAACACAACAATATTAAAACAATGAAGTTGTATAACTGAGATTTACCACATCTTTGGTTTTAATTTTTACGTATGAACCAGCATCATTTTATTTATATATATATTATACAAAACACGTTCGTAAAATGACTCTTATTGAACCGCCTTAGGTTCATAATGCAGTAATACAAGCGTGTTTTTACTTTACATTTTGTTTAGTTGCACCATTTCCGGTTAACGACAAATCTTTCCCCAATGTAATTATTCTGTTGCTATAAGGTTGATTATGGAACGTCTTTTTCAGATTTTACCGTAGTCAAGTGTATAACCTTGATATAGATTTTACCTTACAATCGTGTTGGAAAACGTCATTATAATCCCTGCTCCTCTGCCAACGGCGAAGGCCAATGTTATAACCAACATAACTTAACCTAATGGAGACCATTAGGTACGCCTTCGCCGTTGGCTTAAATTACAGTCCAGCCAATGTAATTACCAACATAACGCACTTGCATCACAATGTACTATTGATTAATGTTTTATTAAACATCTAATACTAAGATAAAACATTTTGAATAATTGGTGGGACATTTTATTCAAACCAAAAATATTTTCTTTGTAAAAAGTGTTGCGAATTGATCTAGTAAAATTTATTAAAATAGTAACGCTATAATAGTTGAATTATTCCTAATTAATGACACGATATAAGAGCAATTAAATTGTAAACAAATTGAGCATTTTGATTCCATAGAGAATATCATGACAAATTGGTAAAATATACAATTTAAACGACAGTATCCGTCTGCTTCAATACAAATTTTGGATTATTTAATATTCACGTAAGCAAACACACGAAAAAAACGCATTACTATTTTACAACAATCCAAATTCTAATTCATAACGTCAATAAGAAATACTATGTAAATTTGATGACATGAACCATCCTGTATGAAATAAATCTTAGATTATTTAATGTATACATAACTTAACAAATAACAAGAAAAATGCATTAGTATTTTATAACAATCCAAATAAAATCACATAAGTCACAAGCCTTACGCCTTGTCATCTACAAAAGAAGTTTTAAATAAATACCTAAAACAGTTTATAATCACAAAATGTATGATTAAATACATTATGAGAAGATAAAATATAAAAATAAAATGTATTGTAAATCTGTGATGCATATTCTACGCTAAAATTATAGAGACAAGATATCACTAATATCTGATGGTAGCAGATAAACAATAATTAATAGTTCACTTACCAGAAAGAATTTAGGTCATTAACCCGAAATCAAACACAACGACGATGTACGTAGGTCTTATTTGATAGCGCAATAAGAGCTATAAGTTTAAAGGAAAATAACAGAGATAAAGGAACAGAATTCATCCTGGCCGGTGGCTGAAATTGTTTACAACATGATTTTCTTCATTAAAATATATCAAAATAAAACTATACCAGCACTACGCCAGACCGTCATATACCTATTCCAAAATTTGAAGACACATTAGCGTTTAAAAGAATTGCATACCCATAAGAGAACGAGTATTATATATAAACGTTTTTACACAAAATCGTAACACAATAAAATTTTTTATATAAACAACAATTATTATTAAGTAAATAGACACAAAATATGATTTTCAATACACAGAAAACTTTATAAAATACGCCTAAATTTTGCCTCTTTGCCGTGCATAGTTTTTCCAATACTTGAAATAAATATTTTTTTTGTACAACATTAAGTTTTCCATTCACACTATAATTATTACACACTATTGTACACATTACAGTACACTCTTTATATGTAGTATTTTATATGTTCTGTTTTCTTGTATTAATATTTCTACTGTTATGAATAATTAAATAATTAGTTTCCATACTATTTAGGAATTCAGGTATCAGAGTAATTTGTGTAATTTAAATATTATATTATTATATACTTATATCGAGATTTTATTTTATTATCGTTCTTCAATCATCAGATATTTACAATTCCTGTGAATAAATGTATACCCAACAGTTTGTTGATTAATAGTTAACATTATCAGTGTGATACTTTTTTATCTGATGATAGAAAAACCGGGCCTATGTTTTTGTGGTAACTGATTAGTTAACCCTAAAATGTTATAATTATCTACCTACAGTTGTTAAAACTATAATGCTGTGATTGTAACTACTTCAACAATTTTACAACTAAAATATTTTTTAAAGTTAGGATCTTTGATTTGTTATTTTAATTCTCTTGCTGCTATATATCAACTATAGTAACATAGCAAAAAGCTTTCATATAGAATCGTATTTTCTAAATAAACATATAAGATTTTTTTACTGATGGCTTTATTTATTAGAAAGTTAGTTTTTACAGAATCGTACAGATACTCTGAAAAATTAACCGTCATAGAAACTTAAGATTTTTAACTACATTGGAAAATTAGACTCATTTGCTTTAATATTATTATTATTTCATATTGATAATTAGTCTCGTTATTTTTTTCAGATGAGTTAAAACTTTCTCTTTGGTTAACTTTCATCCCAAAAAACTGTGTAAACACTAATTAAATATACGAGCTCCGATGTGGTGACGCGACGATGCAAATTAAGATAGGATTTTAGTACAGAGGTATGTGTAGGCCATCCTATTATTGATTATCTTTAATTCAACGGCGCGGCGTTTAAAGAACAATGTCTAGACTTTAAAGGAATGTTTCACAAAAACTAGCTTCCAGCCTACTGTGGTGTGATTTGGATAAATAACAAATCAGTGCAAGTCTCACTCGCGTGGGGTTCCGTAATATAAATCACTGCATTGTATACATTAATGATTAAATCTGTTTTATTTTAATTTTGCTTTATACTACTAGGAAAACATTTTTCGTTTTTGCCCAAATATTAGGTTCTTTTGTTATGCAGGGAAATGTAAAAAAATACACTAAAAATAAATTTGGAGTACTCCCAACAAACCCATGTCCCACACATGCTACGAATAAATAATAAGATTTATTCGTAGCACACGTGTCCTGATTTCCCCTAGAAAGTACTCATTGATCATCAGAATTAGATTATTTTTTGACATTGTGTGATTGGATCCAGTAATTTTAGGAGATTCGTGGAATAGGCTGTGACAGATAGATACGCATGTGTTCCATTAATGGTTTGGCTTTTCGTCAGATGTACAGAATTCACTTCCTCACAGTGTATTCCACATACATACACATAAAGACTCACACACACAGAGGCACGTATAGCAGCCTAGTTCGACGCACGGCAGCAGAGGCCGCACATTCATAAGTGGTTGTTATCATTAGGGTTGCCGCTCGTCTCGAGGTCTAGCAGTTGTTTGATACGCTCTATGCACAGCTTTGAGCCTTCGTTCGCTTCTTTGGCCATCTGTCAACGGGGAAATAAAGATTGTATTAAAGTGAGTTATTTATACCATATTGAGAAACCATGACACACAGTAATAATGTTCGAAAAAATATTAAGTATAATTATATTATGGCACTGTTAAAAGTCTTATTGCGCTTGTAGGCGTTGCTATTCTATATGATCACGGTATTCGAGAATTAAAGTAGTAGATTGTTTACCAAGAGAGTAAACAACCATTTTAAAGGCGAGAGTGTTTCTTTGAATCCTAAAGTAGAATCCTGAGTGCAGCGAGGGATTCAGAGTTACTCGAGCTTAAAATAGTTGTTGGCTCCCGAGGAGGACCCTCTACTTTTTATCACCCTCTATGAGAAAATAAGTAAGTGCAACTAATGAATAAGAATAGTACGTTTCTTTATTTCGATATAATTAGGAAAAATAAGACAAAGCATTTAGAGGTTAAAGTAGTAAAGTGCTTCTAGGCAAATATTTATACAATAATTATTTGAACAATAATTATGGATATAACAATAAAATAAAAACAACCTATAACTTGTTCATATAATGTTTCTAATTGGAACTTTCACAAAAAATATCTAAATTCTAAATTCAAATCACTTATTGTCCCTCAGGGATTAAAAAGCTATTTTTAGCCCCTGTTTACGAGGAATAAACTAGCTCTTTTCGAATAGATGTGATAAAAATAATGTTGCTCATATTATTATGAGTTATTTAATACAATGCACATTATTCCATAAATTACCCGTGACACCGTCAAATATATGTATTAAAAGTTACGTTCACTCGTGGCAACTGTATTCAATTCATTAAACATTAAAATTTAAATTGATATCTTAACAAATATTCTCCGAATCTAGCGTGTAACGTGAACAGAGGCCTTAGGGTTGTATTAATAAATACTTATCAAAGTTGAGATAATCTTGAGATGCAGTTTTTGACAGATGTTCCATATATTAAACGTCAAAACTGCATCTTAAGAAATGATTTTTGAGCAGTGATGGCTCAGCGGCAATGGCTATGGACTGCCGCGCAGCAGGTCCATGGTTCGAATCCCGCCGCGGACTTTAGCTTCACCGCATGGTGGAAGGGCATTTTGTGTATGCCCGCCCTCAAGTAGGAAATATGGCGCCAAGCGCCTAACGGTGTGTTCCAGCAGCTGTCCTTGAGAGCCAGTAATTCTAGGTTAATCCCACGGATTTAGGCAGGGAGGGGATATGGCGCGCGGCATTTATTCTACTGGTTTGCATGTCGCAGTTTTTCAATTATTTAACCCCACTGTACTTCACCTACAAATGAAACAATAAACTCTTAAAGTAATACACTGAACGCAGCGCTCCCATTAGCTACTTTTTTTTTTTTTTTTTTTTTTTTTTTTTTTTTTTTTTTTTTTTTTTTTTTTTTTTAACGTGTGAAAAATGCATTTACGCATTCCCGTCCACCCCGGGGAAGGTGGCCGGGATATGTCGGGCTCGACACCAACTACTCCCACAGCAGCAAGTGCCCCTACCGACTAAATAACACACGGTGTTCCGTCTCTACCGCTTCTCGGCGGGATCGCAGGGTCGCTTTAGCACTCAACCACGAACCCGCCACGGTTGTCCGTTGCCGGACCCCTCCTGGGGTGCTACCCCTCACGACGCACCAGAACACATGGCACGTCGCTACCACCCGGGGACCAAGCCCGCTAATGGGCGTCAGACGACCCCGCTTCCGACGCCCTAGGTCCCCCTGCGACGGGTCAGATAAGTAGCCCCGTCGCCTGCTACTTCGGCCGCAGAGGATAGGGAGAGCGGCGCCTCGCTATACCAACACTCCTCCTCCCCTGCGGCCCCTCCGCGTCCGCCATCCAACGGTGGCGGCCCCGCCGTGGCCACGGAAGGTAGGGAGAGCGGCGCACCGTGATACCGGCACTCCTCTCCCGCCGTGGCCCCTCACCGTCAGCTGTGGTGTCGCCCATACAACACCACAGCCCGCCTCAGATGCGGTGCTGCCCATACAGCACCGCAGCCTACCCGTTGCCGCTCCAGTCTGGACTTAGAGGCAAAGCCCAGTGGAGCGGCCCCTCTGGGACCGGCCGACTGCCCAAGCCAGCACGGCCCCTGGTTCCTCTTCGCTTCACCGTGGGTGACGAAGCCACGGCTACTAAGCCCCACCGCCACGACAAGGCGGGAACCCTTCGGGGGGCTCATTAGCTACTTACACTAACTCATTACAATGCACACTGACAAATCAATCAATGAAAGCAAAGCGCTCGGACATCACAGTCACAATAAAAATTACTCCTACATGCATACATTTTCACGTACGCTAAGGATTGATACTATCGGTAAAGTGTTATCGAAATAAAAACTACACAGTGTACCTAAATAAGTAATTGACTATAAATCTATAATCAATAAAAAAAAAACAACTTTGCGATACATTTATTAATATGACCCTTAGTGTCTAACAAATTGCAATTCAACGGGGCAATGCTGCCAGCATGCTGGGCACTCTGCGCACTAATAGTGGACTGGAGCATTTGGACTGCTTGCGAGTCGGCAATAACTTGTCGGTTGTCTTAATGCTTTTATTGCAGTAGCTGTAGTGTTGTATATAGTTCGTAGTATTTTGTTTATAAAGGCATACCGTCCGTAAAAAAAAACTAAATGGCATTGAACATGAACTTAATTTTGTAATTTTTTTTTGAAAACGGTGCCTATTGTGGGGTTGTTGAATGACGAAAATAAAATCATTTTCATTAACATTCGAATTAGAAAATAAAGCCTCAGCTACAATAGTAGGACAATAGCAATAAAACTAAAATATATGATTAAATTTTAATATTCCCGCCAAGCAGTCACCTCAAGTGAAATGCACGAAAATTAACAGAATCGACTAAGTTCGTTTGGTTACAACAACTCCTTTGTGCAGACAGCTCTAATAGATTACATATTATGCTATAGCTCAAATTTCTTTTAAGAACTTATTTTTATAGCATAAGCATAGCTAATAAACATGAGTTTTTTTTTATGCTTGATAGGTTAGCATAGCTTGATAGCCCTTGATTACTATCTAACCTGATGGTAAGTGATGATGTGGTCGAAGATGTTGTTCAGCCTAACCTAGAAGGCTCTGAAGGTCAGCTGCCGGAACACACCGTCAGGTGCTTGGCGACAGATTTTCTACTTGAGGGTGGTAGCTAGCCAACGGGCATTCGCAAAATGCCCTACCATCTGCAATTCCTGAATTGTGACGAAATGCATCTGTTATAGGCAGAGGTTAGTCCGCTTAACATCAGGTGGGCCTCGAGCTTGACCTGTCACAATAACATAAAAAAAAGTTCTTTCTCACTTATTTCGTGCCAAACGGTTATTATTTTTTACCTATATGAATGTTTTATATTATGGTGTATGTTGTTGTTATACTTACGAGTGAGAAGTTAAGGAAACCATGCGGTAATCCCTCCAACACTTCGATACCGACTTCGTTTCCCAGTTTCTTAAGTTTTTTGGCGAACATCACGCAGTCATCCAGACAGGGGTCTAAATGCACCGTCTATGGAGCACAACAACTATTAAGAAACATATTTGGTATAAGCTTAAAAGAGAAAAGTGTAAGATAGAACCCAGTTGTTATTTCATCACAATAGAGAATTAATATATGAGAGACAATGGACGTAAATTCTGGTATACACCACAAACTTAAGTAAAATGGAGTAATGAATAGATTCGTTTGCGGATATTCATATTTAATATTGACAAATATTTTCAGAAAACATTATATAAATATTTTAAAAATATAAAAAAATATCTAGTGACAATTTCACTCTCGATCGTGCGCTCAAAGAGTCAAGACCTCCTGATGATGCTTCTTGCAGAATCGAAACGTGTCGAAAATTCATCCGGGTAAGCTGCGTGGTGTTTGTGAGGTCACGTCGGCTTAATAGGGAAATTAGGCGGAAGTGTCACTAGATATAGGGCGTGGGGCTTACAGCAAACTTCAGAGGCTGTGTTCAGCAGTGGACAAACCGCCTGATACAGTACAGTAACTTACCAATATTCTGACTGGTGGGAACATTTTGAGCAGATCGTCTCCAGCCCAATACGGCGAGAGGAAAGGGTCGCGCGGCACTGAGAATATAAACTCATCGGAGGGACTGCGCGCTATAAGAGCGTCTAGGTTCGTACGGACGGCCAAACTGAAATATAAATATGACATATATAACAAAATATATATATATACATATTAAAATAGTACCACTATTTTAATATGTATATGAAATCTATTAGTAGGTAAACAAGATGCATGATAGGGCTGATGAATGCTTATTTATTTTTTACTTATATTTGACGGAATTGCACTTCTTTCTGTGCTTATCCCATTATAAGTGAGCCGACCCCATCTAGAGTGGAATAAGGACTTGGGAACATGCGTTGATAGGAATAGACCACTCATAAAAGAAAGTCACAATTTATAAGAAATAGGTCTCAGAAACTATATCAAAATGTAAAAGAAAAATAAACTTTGGTTTAATTGAAATCACACAAATTACACAAAATGTCAAGGTTTTAAACTCATTCTATTTTTCGAGCTACTAGCAAACCGTGACTAACGGACAGACAGCCTCGGAGCCTCATTAAAAGGGCTCCATTTAACCTTTGGGTATGTAACCCTACAAAACTAACTACAGGTAAACCATTTATCTTAGTCCTCGCCTGCGCGGTACAGAGGCGCGGGGGTATGACGACACACGGGGTGCGGGCGGTGGGCGCGGTGTATCACACTAAGCGCTCCCGCCGCCCGCACCTCTCTCATTCCCCTTTGCCGTCATACCCCCGCGCCTCTGTACCGCGCAGGCGAGGACTAAGATAAACGGTTTACCTATACACTAGGTAACTAGAGTAATATCTATTTGAATGTAAACCACATAGTGTACTTATTAATCATTGCGTATCAATATGGCGGCTCAGGGATTATGGCTAAACCCCCCACTTAATGTTCAGCAGTGGTCGATCTGGCCGATACAGTATGTGTTTGTACAGGGACTATGATTTTACAATTAATTAATAAAATGTTTATGTAGGTTGTAATGCATAGCATAAGCAATAGTATACTTAGTAATAGTGCTTTGATTATAGTAAGATTACTAAAATGAATGAAAAATGCATAAATAAATGCACGTGACAAATTTGGGTGGATAGCGAGGGAAGTCTTTAAAGGTTATAACGTATCACTAAGTTTTTTGTATGCGTATTACGTACATACTATCCAAGCAGCTTTTGAAGAAAATACACGTTAGTTCCTGGTATACGAGAGCCCCAAGTATATAGGCTATCATTTTTGATACAGTCAAATAGTATTTTTTAAATAACTTTAGCTCTATTATAAAAGAACAATTTAGTACTAAAAGTTTTTCAAAACAGTTAGATAGATAAATGATTACTTACTCTTCTTGCGTAGGTCGGACGATAGAGTTAGAACCGGTTATGTAGGCCAATCTTGACGACATCGCTCCCATGAAACCACTCGCTGCTTCAGTTATTCTGGAACCGAAATTTACGATTAAGCATTTTGAGTATAATTTGGTTAGGCGAAGAGAAAGCGATAGATAGATGTTGTCGTTGCCTATTCACATGATCTATCTATGACAGCTGTCAGAAATCCAAGATGGCAGAATCAAGATGGCTTCCATAGGCGCATAGTGGTAAGCTTTAGATTAGGGTCTATTATTTTTTTAGCCTGCTAATACCTTCATCACTTGCTTGTGAATAAATATAGCCTTATGCTTAATTGTAAACGAAGTGGTAGCGGCCAGTTTTACTGTCAAATTATTTTAGATTTTGTCTGTATGACTATAATAGATATAAGATGAAAGAGTTGACGGTGATGGGTCGCAGGCAGCCACGCGACTTATGCAAGTCTTTCTTTTATTGTTGTGATCTGCCGGCCGCTGCCACTTCAGCGTGCATTGGCGCTAAGAAACATAGTAAAAAAAAACCTGTTCTGCAACAATATGGATCAGAGGCCACACAATTAATCCGTTAAAAGTAAGATTAGTTTTATTTTTGCTACATTTTATTTATCTTACTATTTTAGGAAACAATTCAAATAGCTTATTACCTCGTTTTGATTTTTGTCTTTTTTTGATCTCTGTCATTTTCAATGTCATTCATTAACGGCGGCTCTCCGACCAATGTGCTTGAGTTTTCAGATATTGCTTCCCTGAAACAATATTTTAATATTATTGTAAACCAGTTGCGCTACGATGATGAGTAGTGATGATGATGAAAAGTTTATTATGCGTCCTGGATTACCAGGACTTAAACTATCTATATTCTAAGTTTCATCCCAATCAGTTGAGTCGTTACAATGTGAAATATCATCCTCACTCATTTGTCATAAAGTTATTTAGCACTGGTGTTATAGATAGCATTTTTTACAAGCATTACAATCCAACTGGGTATGATTATAGCACCTTTTTGCATTGGGAGAGAACTTTATTTGTATAAGAGGTATGTTACAGATAAGAAATATAGATTTTATCTAAATCAGCTCAGAAGTTTGTTAAAACCTGCTGCTCGTATCAGTGCTTTTATTATAACTATAATGAAACCTAACTCGTCCAATCATCACATTGGCGTTTTGGCTGTACTTAATTTTATTAGACAAAAATATAAAATGTACCATAAGGCACTATTACATAAAAGCTGTTGGCATTTTGTGCCTTGTCACATTACAAATATTGAATATTATAACCCTTTGACAAACAAAAATTAAGACCTTTTAACGACACCTTGTCTCATTAAATACAAAATTAGCTGTTTTGTCATCTGGACGTTTTGACGACAAGACTTCGGTTACCGGTAATCAATTTATTTATAACAAGAACTGGTTGACCCAATCGGCAAAGTCATATCGGGATAAAAGTACATTTACTGTACCTACTACATCTTTTTTCCGCGTCTAAGAAAGTCTCAATAATCAATGATTTAAAAAAAAACAAGGAAAGAAAGCGCTGTTGCTTTTATGACGGGTATTCGCCGATCTTCCGATTCCGTATCGTTGTCGAGAACGTATCACTCGAGGAACTCCAACACGTATTGCTGAGATTTCCTGCGGTGACGTCATAACTCTGTATATCTCACAAAGCTATGATTGGAACAAGGCCTGGTTTCAAAGTATACTCTAACAGAGTGCACTAGGATGCTGAATCTGATGTTACTCTTTTCGTGGTCAACCAAGAATCCGAGTACACTTTGATATACATTCCCGGTGGACTAGGTCACAGTATACTATTATGATTGTGCCAATGCGGCTATAATATACAACAAACCTTTGATATTCATCTAAAGCTTGTTTGTCTTCGATGACAGGTATTCGCCTCCTTATCGAGTACCGTACCGTTTCTCTATCGAGAACATATCGCTCAAGGAATTCCGACAAATGTTGCTAAAATTTCTGCTCCGGTCACATATTTATTAGTATATTTTACAAAACTATGGCCGGAATAGTCTAGTTTATTTAAACTACAATACCTTTGAGATTCATCTAAAGCGTGTTTGTCTTTGATGACGGGTATCCGCCGCCCTTCCGAGTCCGTATCGCTGTCGAGAACATATCGCTCCAGGAAGTCCGATACGTATTGCTGAGATTTGTCCTCAGCTGGGGTCGTACCTGTATGTGAAACAAATCTGTTAATATTGGCTTGACCTAAACCGGGAACTAGCTTTCAAGGCCAGCCACCGCAACACTTTTCTAAAATATACGCAAAATACCCATGCGGTGGAGCTCTCGCAGGTTCCGAACCATTAGCATTCAGCGCGGCAGTCTATACTCATTAAAATTGGGCCATCACCGGTAATACAATTAAACGTGGAAAATCTATGTAATTTCACAGGTAGGGCCTACGAATAAATAGACTTATTATTTATTCGTAGGGAATGGCGGTCAAGTGCTCGGCCATGCGAACTGATATATTCCAGCTTGGGACGGTGCGTGTATTTTATAATAATCGTCAATATTATTTATTATAACTTGATCAGTCAGTATTATTAGCATTTACCCAAGTGATGGCTGGTACAATACGAGTGGTGTTATTGGTCGGGGCAACTCCCTGGTACAGTTTCCGCTGTATTGAATCAATTCAATGTTGTTATGATAAAATGCGATTGGAGCCACTCTCCGATCATTTTATTGTAACAAGACTAAACTGAGTACGGATGAAATTTTTACCAAGGACTGATAAATCATAGCGAATAAGATAAATCGATGGTTAGCAAAACTTGTTGCTTGTTATGAATTGCTAGCTTATTTTGCAAGTGATATGTACGAGTGCTTATACATTTAGGTTAGTGTAAATGTTTAGTTAGTTTTCGTATCTCTTTGTTGCTAACACGTGGTCTCAACAACTGTGTGATGTGATGAAGTAAAAGCTTAACATTATCGAGTATCTATCATAAAACTTATGAACTGAAGTAATTATGACTTTAGCCTGGAATAGAGTCTTTCTGGACGTTACTGTACTTAATACGCAGAGTACCATGTATAATATACGACAGTACTCAACAGCTATACAGTGTTTGACAGTAAGCTTACCCGGATTATGGAATATAAGATATGTATGAAATATACTAGCTGTAACATGGTAAGCCGGAGTTTTCTTTACACTACCATTACCAAAGCTCGGTCATAAAGAAGAATTTCGGTCACTGACCCCTATGATTCATCTTTGTGTATTCAGTATTATCTAGCTTATAGATAGATTGAAAACTTTTTATTTGACACAATAATCATAAGAAAGGAAAATAATTAAACTAAATAGAGCAAACAGTGTACAAAAGGCGGCTTTAACTGCTTTGGACGATATGGCTTTTTAAATATTTTGCTTAATATATTTATGATTGTAATTTTTCATGGAAGGGTAGTGAAGAGCAACAGTCTACATGATATGGTAAGGTTATGTTAAGGCTAATTTAAAAAAATAAGTCTTGTGACAAATAAAAACACAATTTGTATGCACTCTTACTAAACTTTAAACTCATTGCAGAAATATGATTCGCGCAACGACGATTTTGATGAGATTGATTTCTGTGTGCTGTTCTGCCTTTACAGGTTCAGCCTCTTATCCTTTGCAGGGGACAGTGCGTCCTTCCAACAGAGTACTAGACCTCGTCTGAACGCAAAAAATGTTTTTACAAACTCACAAAATTTCGTAAAAAAAGTTAAGCTTAACCTTTTGTATGTCTAATATTTTGCAAGCCTATAACAAACTTGGCGAAAAAAAGAGAGCACTCGAAGATAAGTGAATGTGATTGGGCAAAACTTTCAGAAATCCAAGAGTTCTTGGATCCCTGAATGATTTATTTATATGATTTTCATTATGAGTGTCAGCAGTGAAAGTTCAGATTGATGCGGTGTTTAAAGGAGATTTTACCTGTAGCAGTGTGTTCACTTTGCAACGAGGCAGCACTTATCGTTGTGTCTGATGACTTCCGACGTTCACTGCCAGATTTGTGAGCTTGTAACTCAGCGAGATCCGACGGCGAAACCTCATCGAACGAAGACGGACCTTCGCTTATGCCTTCTGTGAATATAATGTTTGTGATGTGTGAATGCAATCATCAAGCTAAAGCCACGAATTACCGTTATCTGTTTTTGTAAAAATATAACAGGGTTATTTCTGAAAATGCTAACAGCCTCTTAGTGAGTTAACTTCTGTTAGTCCTTACAAATATTTTTAGTCGAATGTTATTTTTTATTTATTAATATTTTTAGCGTTTTGAATATTTACATTGAGTAAAGTAATAAAAATATGAAATTATATATTACAGACAAAAGAGACTTTTAACGACAGGTGGGTCTAGAGCTTGTTCCGTCACAAAAACAAAAAAAAAAAACACTGTAAATCCTAACAAGCATTCGACTAAAAATGTTTATAGCATTTTTAGTTTAACAGATTTGTTTATTTAACTTCTGAAGTCAACTCTAAGAGGTTGTTAGCATTTTTCTAATAAGGTACGTGAGCTTCGCCCTCAAATGTCCGCCTTAAAAAAAACAAAACGAGGAACCATCGGGGATCCGTTTCGTAACGAATCCGTCTACAATTCTATGCTGAATTATGAACACCATCAAGTCAGGTGCGACAAGATAAAAGAGTATCATATTTGGGTTACCGGGATGAGTATTGTACAAAAACAGACAGCATTTTACCCCACAGAATTATGAGTTCTAGTAAGATGACATACGCTTCAAATTGGAATGTCTAAGTTTTTATATTTCTATAGGGTTCCTATAGGTATGTTTAATTCGGGTAACTCAGGGCACTTAGGAGAATTTTATTCATTACCCAACGTCCAGTTATTGGTATGTGACTTAAATTGACGTTTCGTAAAATTTCACTTAGCTAAAATATTATGTATTATGTACGATATTTATACCAGAATATTTTTATTAATAGAGTTTATGTCATACAAAAAAATAATTGCAGTATTTTTTATTTTGTAGCTGGATATCCAAAACAAGCGAAATAGCTATTCATATTTTTTATTTACTAAAGTATCAACAATTAGATCTTATATTTATTTTTTTACCTTGTGATGGACTAATTTTGAGGAAGCCATTGCTGTCCACAGGCGTAGTTGCATTTGATGCTGGATTTTGTGTACTGTTCTGCTTATCATCCTTCCCTTTTGGATTGTTGCTCGGACTGGCGTATGCTGTCAAAGAGGAATGTTGCTTTAATGATATGTATGTAAAATATCGAATGAACGAGTTGAGCTTCTAAATACATATTATAAATTATATATACAAGGTTAGGTAAAATGCTAACAACCTCTTAGGGTCGACTTCTGTTTTAGTCCTAACAAACATTTTCAGATGTTTTTTTTAATGTATTTGTGACGGAATAAGCACGAGTGAATTACTCGTGCTGCTGATGTTAAAAGTCTTTCGTGCCTGTAATTAGTAAAAGACAATGCCTACTCCGCGCCAAGAGCGCCCGCCACGGCAACACTGGACTGTTTTGAATATTTACATCGAGCAAAGTAATAAAATAATATGAAATAATAAATTTCAGGCACAAGAGACATTTATATATACTCGTGCATACTCCGTCACAAACACATAAAACAAAAATATATATATAAAAAACATTCATCTCAAAATGTTTGTTAAGACTAACAGAAGTCGCCCCTAAGAGGTTGTTATCATTTTTCCAAGAGCCCATATACTAACACTGAAATTAAATTTTATACCATTTGCGACGATGCGTTTAATAAATTCTAGAATCCAGTCTCGAACTTAAACGAAAAATTGCCAGCTCATCGCTATTTCACAGGTTTGTGTAATCGATATATATACCTCAGTTACACATCTCCATTCTTTCATGAGACAACAAGACACATGAGAAACCAGCATCCGATCGATATAACAAAAATACGCACGAAGCTTTATCAATCTAGATATAATCTGAGTCTTTAAGTACAAAGAGAATAGGTATCTTCTAGACAAGGACGTTCCACCATCAACTGCGTCATCGCTTTGCACCATATGAAATTGCAGTCAAATGTCCACTTACTTAAAGAAAAAATATACGTCTTTCCTATACAACATTCCGTTCCTTTGAAATTCGTTTAAGTCCTACCAAGAAGTTTGAGTACTCATAAAATAACCACACATAACAACATCTTACCTTTTAAACACCTCATCATAAAGCCAAACGGCAGTATGGGGTCCATTAGACACAGCATTCTGGCTGGACTAGGCACGAAGCTTATATTCAATGGGGCATAAGCTAGGAACATTCCTTCAGGTATTCGCATGCCCATGTTGAGTATTTTGAGAGTGCAAGCCGCCACTAGATTTGCTCCCGCCGAGTCGCCAGCAAAAACTATGCGTTTACCTGTTTAAACACAAGGTAAGTATATAATGAGGGTAGTTTTGAAGTAATAATACTAGTAAAAGTATAACAAAAAATTCCATTGAAGATCATTATTAGATATTGTGTTTCAACTGCAAAATCGAATAACAGTATTTTCTTGTGATATTTCTGTAATTATTTTTTTTACATCATGTACTAAAAATGTCCTATTACGGGCAGAACAATAACCAACTTGGATTTGCAGTGGTTCGAATATACTTAATACAATTAATGAAACATTTGAGTAATTCGTAAATCCCCTGCCAAGGTCAAATGGTGAGGAGCTTGCAGAACGGTCAACCAATACGTATTCTAGGTTACTAGTGGTTCCAACATCCTACGTTGATTCAACATAACAGGCATATAACACTTAATCTTAAAACTCTTGTAAAAAGGCTTACGGATCGAAAGTATACATATGATATAGAAAAATGAAGCGTGGCTGACTTTATCTCGATTAATTAGGACCAGGAGTTGTCTGCATCGCAAATCGAGAAAATCCATCTTAGGCCCGGTTTTACAATAATCTGTTAGTTACTATTCATAAGAATAAACGTATGTGAAACCAATATATTATGATTAAAATAACGAATATTGGCTGTATAAATATCAATTTCATTTGTTTTAAATGTGGTCGATTAACATTTTATCCATCTGATATTTTTTATCTGATCATTGAAAAACTTTGTCTTACGGAAAATAAAAGTACATAATATGTATTTATCATCAACACTAGCTTTCAGGATGAGGGGGGCGAGAGGCGCATTAGTAGGCACACATTATCATATATATATATATATATATATATATATATATATATATATATATATATATATATTATTAGCCTACAGTTTATTACGTGGCGTCGGCTTAGCAGGAAAAGTCTATAGATTATTTTTATATATTTTTTAATAAATATGTAAAATATTAAAAAATATATTTAAATGTCATCATTAACGAAACACTACCACCTATATACAACACTACAACGAAAGCATTTAGACAAGCTACAAGCCATTGCGTGCTCACAGGCAGTCCAAACGCTCCAGTCCATTATTAATTATGGACTACCCGCAAAAGTAACGTTGGAATTATTGTGAGCTAGTTGTCTTAAAAATTAAAAGTATATAAAAAGCTTACCAGTCGTTCCAATCTCCTTGAAATGCTCCAACATCCAACAATAAGCATAGAAAACTTCTTCCAAAGCCCTTGGGAAAGGCGCTTGTGGAGCGAGGCTATAGTCTACAGATAATATAGGAACATTGAGTTTGGCTGCCCAGTCCCGAAGGTATGTTTCATGTGACTTGGAGCTCTGGGCCACGAAACCACCGCCGTGACAGTGGAATATCACACCGTCTGATGGTGGGAGGGATGATGAGCCTTCACCTGCCTGGAAAGATTTATCACTTTAAGGTTGAACTGGCCGTACAGTTCTCCATACAAACGTAGTTGGGTGATTACTTCCTTATTTGAGCATTTAGGTACAAAACAAAGCATGATATCAATTGAACTCGTCATTATCTAGGTTCGCATCGTAACGAAATTTTAAAAATATAATTAAGTTGAGAGTTATGAGCCTAAAAACATTTTCATATAAAGTTTTCAAGGTTCATAACTTTCAACTTAATTATCTTTTTAAAATTCCGTTACGATACAAACCTAGGTAATGACGAGTTCAATCGATATTATGCTTATTTCTATACCTAAAATTTCAAATAAGGGAGTGATTACCCTACAGCGTTTGTATGGAGAACTGTACGGCCAGTTCAACCTTAAGGTCAACGGCGACTCTATGGCGAGAAATTTATTTATTTTTTGTTTTGTTGTGTCGTCAAAATTTTTGGTTGATCACTTAATCCGCGAGATTTGGAAGATTTGGACGATATATATTTTTTTTACATCCTTATTTGACATTTAACTATTCATTTAAGTAACACATAATGATAAGGTTTAAAATATAGTCCAATAACCAATATTCTGTAATGAATACAGAGTTAGTGGTGGTCAAATATAAACATTAAACTATAAAATAAATTATTCGTATATATATATATATATATTTAATGTATAATGAATAAATTATCAATAATAATAAACAATTTAAAACATAAAAATATATTTAGTGTCAATGCCGCCTAATTTTCCCGTTAAGCTGACGTGACGTCAAAAACGCTATATAGCCAAACGCAAAGAATTTACGACGCGGTTCGCTTCTACACGAAGCATCCTCAGGAGGTCTTAACCCTTTGAGCGCAAGTAGAGAAATCGTGCGCCGTTTGTGACATCACGTCGGCTTAGCAGGAGAATTAGGCAGAATTGTCATTATAATGTTTTGTAATTGTTTTTTTGGGTATTAATGAATTGTCTCTTAAAATATTTGTTTTTCTTTAATATGGATTTCCGTAAAGTAACGCCTGAATCTATTTAGTATGGATAATTTATACCTACATTTATTACGAATCAACCTAATTTTTAATATTTTTAACTGTTGTAGGGATCAGTTATGGAATCATGTGCATTGGTGTTCAAAAACTTTTCGCGGATATCTGTGATCACTTAATACCAGGTGAGTTGGCTGCTTATTTGCCTCCATAAAAAGTCGCAAATATAATCATGTAGCATGGTAAAACAATTAATAAACTTAGAATTACCTACCAAAGTAGTCTTCACCTTAAAAGTTACAAGCAAAGACGTATCATAATTAAATATAAATTATTATTTATATTATTATTGTTAAGTCACATGTGCCTGTAATGTCACCGGTTAAAAAACCCTAACAATAATAATATTGTTAGGGTTTTTTAACCGGTGACATTACAGGCACATGTGACTTAACAATTTTATGCTTCAGGGTGATGTTATTACTGTTAGGGTTTTTAAATCGGTGAAATTACAGAAACATGTGCTTCAGGGTGATGTAATCATCACCCTGAAGCATAAAATTTATGAGTCACATTTGCATTCTATTTCACCAGTTAAAAACCCCAACAGTAACAACATCACCCCGAAGTATAAAATTGTTAAGTCACATGTGTCCTGAAGCATAAAATTGTTGTGTCACATGTGCCTGTAATTTCATCGGAAAAAAAACCCAACAGTACAGTAATAACATCACCCAGAAACATAAAATTGTTAAGTCCCAATTGCCTTTAATTTCACCGGTTAAAATCCAAACAGTAACAACATCATCCTGATGTATAAAATTTTTAAGTAAATTGTGCCCTGGACCATAAAATTGTTAAGTCACAATTGCCTGTAATTACACCGGTTAAAAAAACCATAACAGTAATAACATCACCCTGAAGCATACATTTTTTAAGTCACATGTGTCTTGTAGCATAAAATTGTTATGTCACATGTGCCTGTAATTTCACCGGTTAAAAAACCATTATAGTTATAACCATAAAATTCTTAAGTCACATGTGTCCTGAAGCATAAAATTGTTAAGTCACATGTGCCTGTCATTTCGCCGGTTAAAAACCATAACTGTAATATACAAGTAAAACACTTAAATCTTTGTACAAGACGCCACTAACCATACCACACCTCTTGTTGACACTAATCAGTCTGAGATTCAAAGGTTGCAGTCCTATATGCACCGTGGGCGGCAATACTGTGGTTTCCTTTCCATCCTTCCTCAACACTGTTAGGGGTTCTGGCGGTATTGTAATGAGCTTGTTTACTGCTACGTTGGAGGACATAAGGCTTGGCACTCGCTTCATTATTTCTGAAACATATGTTAACATTTATTATTATTTATTAAAATAGCACAATGTAACTTACAGACTAAGTCCAAGACATAACAAGGCCATTCTCCTTGAAATCTGCCTGCTTTTATCATACAATATATCCAAATCCGGTTTTTGAGCTAGCATGTCATTAAATAGTGTTATAACCCTTGCTGTATGGGTATTATGGGCATGCACGGAGTGTTTGTCCATCTGTGCAGCAAACAGACGATGTCATTGGCTATGGACTACCGCGCAGCAGGTCCATAGTTCGAATCCCACCGCGGGCTTGAGCTTCACCGCATGGTGGAAGGGCATTTTGCGAATGCCCGCTGGCTAGCGACCACCCTCAAGTTGAAAATCTGTCGCCAAGCTGCTGCCGGAACAACCTAACGGTGTGTTCCGGCAGCAGTCCTTGAGACCCAGTGAAATTTCAGGCACATGAGACTTAACAACTATGTCTCAAGGTGATGGGCACAGTGCAATTCGTGACTTGTGACGAAATACATCTGTTATAGGCAGAGGTTAGTCCGCTTAACATCAGGTGGGCCTCGAGCTTGTCCCGTCACAATAACATAAAAAAATGCAGTGTATATACATATACGTGTTCGTGTATACACAAGAATAGCAAAAAACAAAAATGTATATATATAGTTACACCATAAGATGTAGGCAAGTGTGTATACACGTTATTTATATTAATCAACCCGATGTATTTTGCCTTATGTAATATCCGACGCGCTTATTGAAATGTACCGGGCACACTTCCAGCCTACTATCTACTACAGAGCATTTCCTACACATCATAGCCTTTATGTTACTTCATCATAGATAAATATTGTTATTTTACGTTCTCTTCAGACATTGGATAAATTGTATCCTGAATCTTTACTTTGCTCTCCTTTTCTATATCATATTTTACATTCAATACACAGAAGCGAAAGATTTTTTTCTATTATATGAAGTGACGAGACCGACAAGTTGCCTGCCTAATTAATGTAAACAAGCCTACCCATTACAGATGCAGTATTATCCACCTATCAATCGGCGTGACACTGCATTGCGTTCGCCACTAAGAGTTAATTTAACTCGTTCGCTCAGTAATATCACTTGCTACATATTTATCTTTAAATGTAAACATACTACTAACAGCTTGCATACTACTGCTTTCAGGCAATCTGACACTGCAGTGGTAACTTATCAATACGACCTAATCGTCAACTTGTTCGAAGGAAGAGGAAGAACATTAAAGTTGGAAGTTTTAAAAATATGATAATACTGTGGGAACTAGTATTATCTGCTGATGCTGCCACCTGCTTGGAATCCTATCGCACGCGGGTCTGAGTCTCATAAAATGTGAAATTACATTTTGCAAATGTTCGCGTGGCTGTCCACCATCCATCCATCCATCCTCTCAAACATCGAGTAGAAAATCTGTCGCCAGGCACTGAGGTGAGTTCATAGTTCAAAATTACCGCGGCGGGCTATAGGGCATTTTTAATTTACCCACAGATTTCGAGGCATGGCCTGGTAACACTGCAACTGGACACTTTCCATTGGCACGTTGTCAAGAAGTGAGGTATAATATAGTGAGATATAATGTGTGAAGGGATATTTTAGCACCAATAACATGGGAGAGATGTATAAATAAGATGATATGTTAAGCGGCAATCTCACAAAAGTGGGATATAGTTAAAAAGATGATTAATTTATTAAAAAATACCCACGTCCTCTTACTAAGCACTACGGATCATCAGCACTTACCACTCTCAGCCAAAAACCAGAAAGCCTTGCAGAACTCAATACTGGCTGACTGCGATATATTGACAATTCTTCTGGCCCTCATCTCCGGGTCTATAAGGTACTGCCCCCCAGTCCACACCGAGCTGATGAGGTTTCCATGGCAGTAGTACGCCTCGGAGAAACCAGCCATGCATATAGATATGCCTTTTAGTATTCCGCGCATGGATGGCAGGAACTGTGAAGGAAAGTTGTAGGTCGCTTTATAAGGGCATCTATGTGTGTCAAGACGAATGTATGCATTCTAGACTACAGATGACTATAGCGTGACTATACTCTAGTATTAGGTAAGTATCTTAGGGTACTGGATGTGGGTAATTGAGGCTGCGCCATACACCCGTCTGTCTTTGGGTGTTCTAACTATAAAGGGCTGCATCTTTAAAACGGTAATAAGAAGCATGTAAAAACTGTGACCCGATATGTTTTATTTCGCGAATATCATAAAACAATAATAGAAAAATGAGGTTCAAAATTGAACAAGAAAGATTATTATTATTATTGCCGTATCTGTGAATCTGTCTGTGGCATCGTAGCTCCAAATCGAATAGCCCAATTTTGATACGGTTTTTTTTGTTTGAAAAATGACTTGATTCATATGTTTCTTAGCTACAATTTATAAAGGGTTGTGTCGGGGGTTAGTAAAAAGTTTCATTTTTATACATTTTATTTTTGTTATTTTAATAATGGTAATACAAGCGTCAAGCTTTGTGTGATTATAGTACACTCTGAAAAACACGTCAAAAACGGAGTCGCAGAAGAAGAAAGAAGAGTGGAATTTAGATAGAAAATAAAATCGTTTTTTAAGATATAGTAACTATCTGTCATTAAAATATACATGTTAAATGTATTTTACGTACGGAATTAATTTTACTCAAGTTTCTGTTATATAAAGAATACGGTAAAAGTACTTAAAACTTATTCTTCGCGAAAGCACAGCATTTTCTATTTTACTCTTTGTTTTCAAAATGGATATATAAAAAGCATTTTACATTCTTGGCAACTCATATGCAAATAATGTGGCCTTGACAATGATATCAATACTTCATTAGATAGAGCACTAAAACTATATTGTGCGAGCGCAAGAACTATGATATTACACGTTTTGAGCATCAAACAAGGCGTCTGTAGACTTGCGAAAGAAGACCTCGTGGCGAGCTTTCTGGTTACGCAACGTCCGCTGCGGTCATGACTTGGATGGGTGACCGCTAGTGGAATTACTAATGTGCGCTTCTGTGGTTCGAAGGGCACGTTTAGGCATCGGTCAAGGTTGTTGTAATAGGATAGCAGACGTATTTTTATTTATATCTGATAGACTAGCCTTTGACCACTATCTCACCTGATGGTAAGTGATGATGTGGTCGAAGATGTTGTTCAGGCTAACCTAGAATTACTGGCTCTCAAGGATAATAATGATAAATGACGGTGTGTTCCGGCACCGTTAGGTACTTGGTGACAGATTTTCACCTTGAGGGTGGTAGCTAGCCAGGCGGGTGTTCCCAAAAATATATTGCATGGTGGTAGGGCATTTTGATACCTCCCACAAGAAGAAAATCTGTCGACCTAACTGTGTATTCCGGCACCTCTTCTCTGAGAGCCAGTATTTCTAAGTTAGCCGGATAACATCTTCGACCACATCATCACTTACAAAATGAGGCTCGCTATTGTTGATACGGTGCCGGGGAAATACGCCTCCGTTGCTCTTTATTGATTATTGATTTGGCGATAGTTGGCGATACAATATAATTCGAAGATGTATTAGAGCTGTAAATGGAACAACGATAATTTATAACTGCTAGAAGGTATCAATTGCGCTATAAGTATTTGAATGTAAATTTTTATTTCATACCTATAACAAGAGCGCTCGTAGCGAAGTTTACTTAGCTGTTCTCAACCGATCAGCAAAGTTAAGCAACGTCGCGCGCGGTCATGAGTTGGATGGGTGACCGCTAGTGACATTACTACTGAGCGTTTCCGTGCTTCGGAGGGCACGTTAAGCCGTCGGTCCCGGTTGTCGTCTTAGGATGGCAGTCGTTATAGCATGGTGGTAGGGCATTTTTTGAATGCTCGCCTGGCTAGCTACCACCCTCAAGTAGAAAATCTGTCGCCAAGCACCTAACGGTGTGTTCCGGCAGCTGTCATTGAGAGCCAGTTCTTCTAGGTTAGCCTGAACAACATCTTCGACCACATCATCACTTACCATCAGGTGAGATAGTGGTCAAAGGCTAACCTATCAGGCATAAAAAAAAAAAAAAAAAAAAAAAAAAAAAAAAACAAACCTTAGGGCTTGGACATTTGATCAGACCGCAGACCGCATCCGGTCTGTATTTTTTTCTGTAGATATATTTTAGTTAAAAGCGAATATAAATTGTTATATATGTATGTGTTTTATGTATATATTTTTTTTCCGGGTCGGTACGCCTTTATGAATAAAATACTACGAACTATATACAACACTACAGCTACTACAATAAAAGCATTTAGACAACGTATAAGTCATTGCAGACTCATAGGCAGTCATTTTCGTTCATATATATTTTTACTAATCATGTATTTTGGATTGCTAAAAAGATTTTGAACTTATATGTTGTAGGTAATTAACGTTTTATTTTATTTATGTGATGGAAATTATTGTTTATCCTGAATTTTATTATATATATATATATATATAATATACAATACATATACATATATAATATTAGTATTGTTATAGATAGACCATAGTCCATACCATATCTTATTATAAATATCTGTATCTGTAACGGGTTGTCTGGTAGAGATCTCAGCGATAGGACCGCCCATTGTCACACCTACAATAAGGTATTATCTATGTATCTGTCTACAATTTGTATCGGTTATATATTAACAAAACCGTGTGTTAATGAAAGTGCAGACGAAGACAAGAAACATTTCTAAAGAAGATCACTATCGACGCTTCATGTGCTCGTGACGTGACAATGTTCAATAAAACATGATCAAGATTGAGCTATAAATAAAATATACATATTAGTAGGTATGATAGCGATTCTTGATACGTTACGTGAAGCGAAGTTAACAATAACCTTGTAATTGGGAAATATTACATACAAATCTTGTTCAGTAAGTCCATTTCATTTACTCTTCGACTTCATATGGGTATATCGTCCGTCACGATAATATTAGGTCCTTACATATGAAATTGGCGTTTTTCGTACTGGCCACTTTAATCACGAATTTCTCCTCTTTGGTAAGGAATTCCAAATTCAAATTTGTACAGCTATAGACTCATGTATTTGTGCTTCGATGATCGTCATTCATTTGTTTTTTTTCTTCTGTTTTTTTCTGTTTGCGTCACTCATTTTACAAAATGGAAAACCTTAAATATCGCATTATTTACGAGTACGAGTTCCGCCGTGGCACTAGTGCTGCGGAAACAACTCGAAGGGTGAATGATGTGTATGGCGGTCGTGTTGCAAAAGAAAACACAGTTCGTTTTTGGTTCCAACGTTTTCGTTCTGGAAATTTCGACCTGCAGAACAAGCCCCGTGGACGGCCTGAGACTCAAGTTGATAATGAAGAGTTGAAGGCTATTGTGGAAGCGGATCCATCGCAAACCACGTCCGAGTTAGCTGCAGGCTGCAATGTTAGTGATAAAACTGTTTTAATTCACTTGAAGCAAATTGGGAAGATTAAAAAGCTTGAAAGGTGGGTACCTCACGAATTGACTGAAACAAACCGGCAAACGCGCGTCGACTGCTGCGTTACATTACTAAACCGGCACAATAATGAAGGTATTTTAAACCGAATCATTACCTGTGATGAAAAATGGGTTCTTTACGATAATCGGAAGCGCTCAGCGCAATGGTTAGATCCTGGCCAGCCAGCCAAATCCTGCCCCAAGCGAAAATTAACCCCAAAAAAGTTACTTGTAAGCGTTTGGTGGACTAGTGCCGGTATTGTTCATTACAGTTTTTTCAAATCTGGCCAGACTATTACGGCTGATGTCTATTGTCAGGAATTGCAAACCATGATGGAAAAGCTAGCGGCTAAACAACCTAGGCTGGTCAATCGCTCCACGCCACTGCTGCTTCACGACAACGCTAGACCACACACTGCGCTACAGACGGCTACTAAATTAGAAGAGCTTCAATTGGAAAGTCTAAGACATCCTCCGTACTCCCCGGACCTTGCTCCAACAGATTACCATTTTTTTCGAAATTTGGATAACTTCTTGCAAGGGAAAAAATTCAACTCCGATGGGGCAGTCCAAATCGCCTTCAAAGATTTTATTGATTCCCGTCCGACTGGTTTTTTTAGTAAAGGGATCAATGAACTACCTATGAGATGGCAAAAGTGCATAGAAAATAATGGTTCATACTTTGATTAATTAAATATATTATATTAAAAAATATTCGACTTTTTGTTCCTCCCATACAAAACGCCAATTTCATATGTAAGGATATTATATCAGATAAAGCAATACGGAAGTACGCTTCGATATTGAAAAACAAACAAATTGTATGAATGATCAATATAAAATACATACTTTACTAACCTAATATTATTGGTAACTAAGATGTATAATAAATATATTTAAATAATAATACTGTAATTTTGGTTCACTGTATATTTCACTAGCTTAAGGAGGCGGGCGTTGCTATCTGCGACACAGTCTAGTACTATAGCAGGTAGCGTCGTTTCATTGTTTATTGTTTCCTTTGTTATTTTTGTTCCGAAATAAAGATTATTATTATTATTATTATTTTGAAAAGCGAAAAACAATAGATTCATAACCATGTTATACTGAGCTTAAGGAACAACTAAAACTTCATATAAATAATAAATGATCAATTAATAAATATCCCGTGGGTTGCCGGGTTAGAATTGCACCTCCCCATATCTTCCCGTGGGTGTCGTAAGAGGCGACTAAGGGAAAAATACTGGAAGGTGGGCAGCAGCGCCTTCTAAAGAACTGAGAACTTAGATTGCGATCCCCAAGCCGCCTGTCAAGCGTGGGGATTATGGCACATCCCCCTAAATAGTGGAGGCTGTGTTCAGCAGTGGACGATCCGGCTAGTACAGTACAGATCAATTAATAGGTAAAGTAAAACATACAAAAGAACTTGACTTATCGAATGCCTAATTTTGGAAACTAAACAAAATCATTTGTACTCCTCCAAAATGTTCACTGTAATGTTGTTATAATTGCTATGCAAGATTTGCAATAAAAACCAAATCGACTGAAGTACCATACCATATCCTTTCCACGGGGAACCATTTCATTCGACAAACATTTTGACCCTCTCTTAGATATTCTAAAATACCGGATGGGCGATGTATAATATAAACGCTTTAATCTAAACACCACAGCAGTACAAAAAAATCGAAAAGATAAGACACAATAGGCATTCATCACAGAGCGATCCCTTCCAGACAAACATGCATATAGGAGAGATTGTTTTGCAACAATAATCAATTTTATACTACTCACTTGAAACCCCAGACATCTTCCATAAAAACAATACTGGTTGATGGTGTCCGCCTGTGAGAACAGCTCCTCAGGTGTGTGGGAGTCTGTGGGGAACAGCTCGCCAGTCGGGGCCCAGGATAGCAGCGTGTGTAAGTGGTGCAGACATGTGCCCAGGGACGCGAGCAGTTGCCCACAGGACTCTATCTCCCTGTAAACAAAATGTATTACACTGTTTATTTTTGCCAAAAACATCACATAAAAACTGCTAGGATGAAGGCGGTTAAACGGCCGAACTAAGTGCTGTCCGGAGATTCACCCAAGCGTCCCAAGGGAATGCTTGCGATATGATGACGGTAAAGATATTCACAATATCTAGTTCAAGGATTGAGGAAGTGCAAAAATAACCGAACGAGGGCCTAAACAAAGATAGCTTTTTACATCCGACAAGGGTATGGATAAAAAAGTTAATTGTCTAGATTGTTCGTCGGTGACAATACAGTTACCATAAGTGTCGTTTACACTTATATTTGAACATTTTTGCGTGGTGGTAGGGCATTTTGCGAATGCCCGCCTGGCTAGCTACCACCCTCAAGTGGAAAATCTGTCGCCAAGCACCTAACGGTGTGTTCCGGCAGCTGTCCTTGAGAGCCAGTACTTCTAGGTTAGCCTGAACAACATCTTCGACCACATCATCACTTACCATCAAGTGAGATAGTGGTCAAAGGCTAACCTATCAGGCATAAAAAAATAATAATTGAGAAGCATGATTGGAATTAAATGGAGTGAGAGGATAAGGAATAGTGTGATATGGGAATGATGATGTAAACATCATAAACTGAGAAAGGTATGTTAAGATGGTTTGGACATGTGGAGAGAATGAATGAAATGAGAATGACGAAACAGGTATACATGGGACAAGTGATCGGAAATGTTGGAAGGGGAAGACCTAGGCGAACGTTCCGTATGAAAGGATTGATATATGTAGATGAAGCGAAAGAGGTGGATCGTAATATGTGGAAATCTGTGGTCTCTGCCTACCCCAACGAGAAAAAAGCGTGATTTTATGTATGTAGACATGTACACTTACATAAATCTTATACATAAATTTTACTCATAGCTGTGATACTCGTATACGTAAAGTCTTATATTATATATCGTTGGTAAAGTTTAATAAACTTGCGCTACCTGGATTTGGCACTTGAGAAGCACATAAGCAATGTGCAAAATGAAAACTGTTTATCGATTTTGATAAATAGTATTTAAGGAATAATTTTAACACGAATAGTAGTGCAGAGGTAGAGGTACCAAAGCAGCACCAGAGGATAATAGTTTTAATTGATTATTTTTCCTTTTTTACCTGTCAATGGCTACTACTTTGGGCCTGTTTACCGCTTGATTGATTCCATTTTATTTAATGATCATATAGTCAGAATTATATAGTTAATAGTCAGAATGTTGCTTTTTGTCGTACTGTATAGAAAAAAAACATATAATTCTTGACTTCTGTCCACTCTGTGCTCCATAATACATCTTCAACTTCAATTTGTTGTTCAACGTTGGACGCATTAAATATTAGAGTCAGGATGTATCTAAATAGACATATGTTACTGTTATGTGGGGCATACATTATTTATTTATGCCCCGTGGGGTGCCGGGTTAGAGTTGCACCTCCTCGTATCTTCCCATGGACATCTTAAGAGGCGACCAAGGGGAAAATGCTTGAAGATGGGCAGCAGCGCCTTCTAAAGAACTGCCATCTTACACTGCGATCCCCAAGCCGCCTGCCAAGCGTGGGGATTATGGCCAATACCCCCGGACCTACCTACCTACGGAAGGCTGTGTTCCGCAGTGATCCGGGTAATACAGTACAGAAATATGTTATATGAATAATTTGAAACACTTTTTTTTATTTCTGGGCCAATAGGAAGCCATTGTTGGTGAAGTGATAGTCAAAAAATACAATTATTATGTTTACATGTAACGATTATTCAAAACTTAGTGTGTGGTTAGTTGAGAGATGTATAAGAATGTTAGATCTATAAAATGTTGAAACTGTATAAAGCTAATCTCCATTTCATCCATATTTATTTCTGATAATGTAAAATCGAAACGTCTGTGAGTTATACTCTTCTTGGCAAATCAATAGAGAAACTATTAAGATATGATTGGAACAAATGTTTCCGAACAATTTAGCCATTCAATTACCGAGTGACAGAAAGTCAAACGGTAGACTGCACGCCAATTACGTGGTGCCAACTGCCAAGTGTGCGTTTGCATACTATCTGATTGTCGATGACGTAAACAACTCTAGTCGTTTATTAGCATGTTGCGTAAATGTTCTGTTGTTACTGTGACCGTCGAGACATAACAAAGCGTGACGTTTTCTTCCTTTGGTTGAACCGTCCGGTAATAGCTGGATTTCTCCACTAAATGACGGAGAAACTTTTATGTGGTTTTCGCAGTTTCGCTAGGTTTACACAAGTATATTTGGGAAATTTTAACCTCTAAACATCGAGCTTGTGAGATGATCCGGTATTAGAGGCATGTGCAACAGGTGTGTGAATTCGCACAGCTGAACTTAAGCGGTTTTTCTTTAATGTTATTGTGACGGAACAAGCTCGAGGCCCACCTGATGTTAAGTAGACAAACCTCTGCCTATAACAAATGCATTTCGTCACAAGTCACGAATTGCACTGCGCCAGTCACCTTGAGACATAGTTGTTGAGTCTCATGTGCCTGTAATTTGACTGGCTCTCAAGGACTGCTGCCGGAATACAGCATTAGGTACTTGGCGACAGGGTTTCTACTTGAGGGTGGTCGCTAGCCAGGCGGGAATTCGCAAAATGCCCTTCCACCATGCAGTGAAGCTCAAGCCCGCGGCGGTATTCGAACCATGGTATATTTATAGCTTTCACAGGGCATCGTTTGGGTATATCTTTCTGCTAATAGAACGTAGGGCACATTTAAGATGTGAAACTTATTTTTGTTTTGTATACAAAATATCATTAATTATTTAGTCACTCTCATAACCACAAGCACACTATATATTTTATCAGTATTTAGAAAGGAAAAATATAGTCATTTGCGAGAGTTATGTTCATAGGCATTCCGCACATGCCGCATTATATATAAAAATATAAATATATTAGGTCCTTACATATGAAATTGGCGTTTTGTATGGGAGGAACAAAAAGTCGAATATTTTTTAATATAATATATTTAATTAATCAAAGTATGAACCATTATTTTCTATGCACTTTTGCCATCTCATAGGTAGTTCATTGATCCCTTTACTAAAAAAAACAGTCGGACGGGAATCAATAAAATCTTTGAAGGCGATTTGGACTGCCCCATCGGAGTTGAATTTTTTCCCTTGCAAGAAGTTATCCAAATTTCGAAAAAAATGGTAATCTGTTGGAGCAAGGTCCGGGGAGTACGGAGGATGTCTTAGACTTTCCAATTGAAGCTCTTCTAATTTAGTAGCCGTCTGTAGCGCAGTGTGTGGTCTAGCGTTGTCGTGAAGCAGCAGTGGCGTGGAGCGATTGACCAGCCTAGGTTGTTTAGCCGCTAGCTTTTCCATCATGGTTTGCAATTCCTGACAATAGACATCAGCCGTAATAGTCTGGCCAGATTTGAAAAAACTGTAATGAACAATACCGGCACTAGTCCACCAAACGCTTACAAGTAACTTTTTTGGGGTTAATTTTCGCTTGGGGCAGGATTTGGCTGGCTGGCCAGGATCTAACCATTGCGCTGAGCGCTTCCGATTATCGTAAAGCACCCATTTTTCATCACAGGTAATGATTCGGTTTAAAATACCTTCATTATTGTGCCGGTTTAGTAATGTAACGCAGCAGTCGACGCGCGTTTGCCGGTTTGTTTCAGTCAATTCGTGAGGTACCCACCTTTCAAGCTTTTTAATCTTCCCAATTTGCTTCAAGTGAATTAAAACAGTTTTATCACTAACATTGCAGCCTGCAGCTAACTCGGACGTGGTTTGCGATGGATCCGCTTCCACAATAGCCTTCAACTCTTCATTATCAACTTGAGTCTCAGGCCGTCCACGGGGCTTGTTCTGCAGGTCGAAATTTCCAGAACGAAAACGTTGGAACCAAAAACGAACTGTGTTTTCTTTTGCAACACGACCGCCATACACATCATTCACCCTTCGAGTTGTTTCCGCAGCACTAGTGCCACGGCGGAACTCGTACTCGTAAATAATGCGATATTTAAGGTTTTCCATTTTGTAAAATGAGTGACGCAAAAAGAAAAAAACAGAAGAAAAAAACAAATGAATGACGATCATCGAAGCACAAATACATGAGTCTATTGCTGTACAAATTTGAATTTGGAATTCCTTACCAAAGAGGAGAAATTCGTGATTAAAGTGGCCAGTACGAAAAACGCCAATTTCATATGTAAGGACCTAATATATATATATATATATACTTTTTCCTCTCATTGTAACTATTAAATGTTATCAGTGGAGTTTACGTCATTGCAAATATTAATATATAAAAATATTGTTTACATTTTATTTATTACTTCATTTCCAATTTGGAGCCTTTAGCCCAAGTTTAACTCCAACTTGACCGGCTTTTACTGTTTATTATTAGAATCGAATAAATCTATCGTACGTAAAATGTACAGAAATTTCAAATTCCCAACAAATCCAGTTCTAAGATAGCAAAAAAAGGTCCGAGCTGACCACTTTGATGCCCGCCCACTTCTTTATTTAGTAATATAATTGTACTCCATTCAATGAGCTCAAAACTTTAAACACGCAAAAAGCTTGGTACATTTTTTTTAATGCTTGATAGGTTAGCCTTTGCCCACTATTTCACCTGACGGTAAGTGATGATGTGGTCGAAGATGTCGTTCAGGCTAACCTAGAATTACTCTCAAGGACAGCTGCCGGAACACAACGGTGGGTGCTTAGCGACAGATTTTCTACTTGAAGGTGGTAGCTAGCCAGGTGGGCATTCACGAAATGCCCTACTAACATGATATAACAACTGCCATGCTAAGGCAACAACCGAGACCGACGGCTTCATGTGCCCTTCGAAGCACGAAATCGCTCTGTAGTAATTTCACTAACGATCACCCATCCAAGTCATGACCGTGGCGGACGTTGCTTAACTTTGCTTATCGGTTAAGAACGGCTAAGGAAAATTCACTACGAGCGCTTCAAAAATTGATTTTGATGTAATATTGTGTTTTTTTTGTAATTATTCTAATACATATCTAGTATATATTTTAGGTTTTAACTATTTCCATAAATTTACGTAGAGGATTACGAAAAGATCCGTGGCATACGGAAGGACCTTTATACCTAAAGGTACTCTAAAAAAATAGGCGCGTTGAAAGATTATCTCCTAAAAGATATTCTTTCCTATTTATAAGAATACAACTAAAACTTTACTATTGTGAAATATAGGTCATTGATTTAGCTATCTATTTAGAAGAGAAACTTTATAATATACAATAATAAAAATTAAATGACACGGTAATTTATTTATACGGCCATTAACTAATCGTTATTATATTTTTATGAAGTTTTGCAATTTAGCAGACAATTTAATAAAAATCTAGTCTGGGTAATTTGTCAATGAGTGCTTCGTTGGACGAGAGGCGTAGTATCGCTTTGGAATCTCGCGGTCCTGGGTTCGGTAACGATTTACTCCTTCATACAGGACATTCACTGTTTCACAGGACTTGTTGATATGAATTTTTGTGAAATATTACACTTCCAGGATAAGGAATCAAACTCTTTTATGAATCCATATTTAATTATAATAAATATTTTAAGAAAAAATGAAATCAACATTTTAATAAAATACTTAAAAATATATCTAGTGACAATTCCGCCTAATTTTCCTGTTAAGCCAACCTGACGTCACAAACGCCACGCAGTCAAACCAAGAATTTTTCGCGCTTTTCGCTTCTACACGAAGCATCCTCAGGAGGTCTTGACTCTGCGAGCGCACGAGCGAGATAGATCTCGATCGTGCGCTCGTAGAGTCAAGTCAGAATACTTTTCAAATATTTGTTATTATAAAATATGGATTTCCGCAAAATAACGCCTGAATCTATTCATTGTTCTATGAATACAATTTAAGCCGATTACTATCCACAAGGGCGCAAAAATTAGAGCTGATGCGTTTTAATTTATCAATTTTTTGATAAATAATGACATTATTTTATGACATTGGTGTGCATTGTCTAATAGTAAATTTGTTATGGAACATCTAGGTCAAGATGATAAAAAGACTTATGATAAGATTTTGCCGCTTCCCTTTTTTATATAATATTTTTCGAAATCACTTAATATGTTTCGATAACAAATTCAATATTATATACAATAATTTGATAACAGATTGTAGAAAGTAGAATTAACTACTAGCAATCTCCCTACCAAAGTAGTTTTTTCATATTTTATATACCAAGGGTTTGAATTAGGTGAAATTTCACATGCATATCTTTAGAACCTATGCTTTGGTTTGCCAGTTTACCGTTTTTTCCCTTTTTATATATTATATTTTATGCCTAAAATAAAATAAGAGTATCCCCATACTAAACTATTTTTCTGAATAATATTGAAAACAAAACTATATTAAATATTGAAGGTTAAATATAGAGAATACAATAAATTCTTCTATATTCAAACAACCAATAATTACGCCGGAGCTATTTTTTAAGCTATGGTCAAAACTTTTTTTTCTTTTATAGGTTGTGGGATGCAGAATCCTAGTAACTATCGTGGATCACATTTAGTTCCAGGTATTCAATGTTCCACGGTCTTTACAACACCATCGAACGAAACGTCAAGGTTAGTCAACATTATATTTTGATATCACGGGTATTGCCAATTTACTCATTGCGAGTAAAACGTAAATATATATTTAAGTTTATACTATTGCGTATATATTTACAAACTTTTACGTATGTTAAATTCACTGTCACGAGTTTTGTGGTTTCGCAGGAATAACAAATCATACTTATTATGATTTTCAGCCCACTTCAAAAATGAACAAGGTTCTCATAGACTGTATGGTTTTTTTTGTTACGCTTTCACTCCACCAATTATTATTGATTTTGAAGTTTTATTTGTTTGGTAGGTCATATTTCAGAGGTGGGCCCATAAACATTTTATCAAAGCCGGTTTAGTACTTTGGTTTTTTAAATCAAAATAACTGGAAGAAATACCTATGTCATCTAAGTAAATAAAACTAAATTACGTTTCATATTGTTCAGTCGTGGAAGTTGTTTTTTTAAAATAATTATTGAAATAGTCAAGTAAAATTTTGTTGTAAAAATTCGTCTTGAAACTAATTTTGTTCATAAGCGAAGTACAAAAAGAAAAACATGTGATACGTAGCTGTGTATGTATGACAGACGGATATAAGACGAGCAGTAACATAAGTACAGACTGTCTCATAATACACCCGGGCTTACATTTTTACTCTTAGTTTTGTAAATTGACAGGTATTCAAAATAATACAAAAAGTTCTACTTCAATAATATCTTACTGTCTGCAGCAAACGCAAATGAGCTAGTCATTCAACAAAAACTCAGAAGAGTAAACAAAACCAAGTCCTTCCATCAGACGGCATCACAGAATAAATAGCAGTTACTTCACAGCTCTGATTAAAATAACAGCTGTGATAACACTCACTAACTTCTTCGTCGGCCTTGAAATTTAGAGAATCTAGATTCTCAATTAAATAAAAATATATGGAATTACTCACGTAGATATACTATAGTTTGGACCACATCCGGTGGTCATTTTCAAGGATTGTTGGGGACGCTAACATCTCGCTTTACACTGCTTACTCGCTTTACGACTGCAGCTCATTTCTCGTAGCACCCACACAGTGTCATAAGTTGGCGCAGGGATTGGTTGCGTCGACGGGTCCATAGGGGAGCACTGCCCTTCATCAACACTAATGGTTCTAGGTTCTGGCCACAGATCGGATAGTTATTGGGTATTTCTGACTAAGAAATGGTCTATACCACTCCGGAGTCTAGAACTGTACACGGTAGATGGCAATATGCTCGCTCCACTATTACGTGGGACCAAACATCTATGGCGGAACATGGGTATTTAGGAACTTCTGTCTAACCCTCCTCCTTGTGCGCGATAGTAGAAGTTTTTGTGACTACAATGATAGGTGAGTTTTACATCAACAAAAATATTTATTAATAAGTTAATAACCCTAGAGTAGGCGCGTTATATATATTACCGTCTAGGATAAAAACAAATATTAATTTGCAAGCGCCAAGGTCTAGCTTTTAATTTTTCATCATTTATCTGTATCGTAAGTAAGAAACCGATCAGTGCGCGGGAAGAGAGGGCTATTGCCATCAGGTCTCACGCGGTGGTAAATTTTTCAGGTCGCGCCTATCGAGGTAGGTAAAATTATTAATATTTATTTGCTACAATTTGAATTTGTAGCCGTAATGTATTGAATTTATTATTGTTATAATATGCCTAAACTGGCTGACCTGCTTGCAATCACTATCGTAGATAACTATTTTACGAAAATTTCGTACATCTGCATTTTACGTGCGAAAGATGTCATGAGTAGGTCACTTTTGGAAGTAGAACTAAACCGTGCTTTTTGTATCACCAGAAGTTAATTTAATCAGTATAAATATCATCTTTAGGAAGGCAATGAAGATGTCTATCTAAGAATTCTCCTAAATTCAAAAAAGACGAAATGTTTAAAGTTTTCTTTACCAAATGTTCCTTATGTTGAACCAAACATAAAGCTTGGCCCAGATAAACTTGACAAAGCGACAGTCTTCCTGGGAATCAAAATGGATTCCACTTTACAATGGGATCCACATATACATGATCTCTCCGGAAGACTTAGTTCTGCTGCATATGCAGTTCTTAGGATAAGACAGTTAACAGACGTAGCTACTGCTCGCCTAGTTCATTTCGCGTACTTCCACAGTATTATGTCGTATGGCGTATTGCTGTGGGGAACTGCTGCTGAGATAGAGACAATCTTTATCATACAAAAGCGTGCAATTCGAGCCATATATAAAATTGGTCCTAGGGAATCTGTGAGGGATCTTTTTAAAGAAATTGATATTTTAACTTTACCAAGTCTGTATATATTTGAAAATATTATGTATGTTCGTAAAAATTTGAGTAAATTTAAATTAAACAGTGACAATTACGATTACAATACTAGGAATAAAGATAAAATAGCGGTGCCAGGTTTTAGATTAGCAAAGACAAATAAAAGGTCCTTCTTAGGTAATTGTGTGCGGTTTTATAATAAAGTTCCTAAACATATTACAACGCTCACAGAAGGGAAATTCAAGTTGCATGTGAAAAACATAGTGATTAAAAAATCCTACTACACAGTTTCTGATTACATAAACGACAAAAATGCCTGGACAATTCCGCCTCCGCCAAGCTATTGCCTGTCACCTACATAATTTAAACAAATATTGTAATAACTCTATTATATAGTATGTATGTAACACATTGTTAAAAGATGTTTAAAAGAATGGCCCCGAGTTTCTTGCCCGTTCTTCTCGCAGTGGCTCTATACAATTTATTTGCTGAACGTGGCAGTACAATGTAGAATATTTCAATACTAAAATTTGTAATTGACCTTCATAAGAGCGTCGTAGACGCCTAAATTGAATAAATGATTTTGACTTTGACTTTAGAAAAATAATATGCCCAAAGTTACTGTTCTATGATCATTGTGTGAACATGTGCCAAGGCGGTTTGGCTGAAAAATATGCTACAGATGACTATAATATACAAGTCAACTATAATTTTGTATTTTATTAGATGTAGTGCAGGTTTATATAAACTTTTCTTAATAAAACTATTTTTTCCAAAGAGGTTTCTATGCAAAGAGCCTTAAACTTATTAATAAAAAATATTAAGTTTAATATTAAATCCCCAATTGAAAATATACACTTTTATAATACTCGTAAGCTCGAAAAATATATAAAAATAGTTTAATAAAAATCGGCAAAATACTCCCCACGCGCCCAATAACGATCCACGCAAAAGCGCGTCTACCCGCGGGTTAACGCGGTCGACCTTGTAAAAACGTTATATTATGTTTAGTTATCCATTTGATTAAATGCCAATTAGGTCAAAGAAATTTAATCTACTTTATTAGACTCGTGACAGTGAGCTACGTTACAATAATAACATTCCCTTGGAAAGTGTTATAAATTATTATTATTCATTATGATATCTGTTATAATATTGTAATCTGGTGGAATATTACAGATATTCAGGTAATCAAGAACGAACCGCACGTAGCGGAGCTTGTCTAGTAGTTTTTAAACGATCGGCTAGGCTAAGCAACGACCGTCATCACTTGGATGGGTGACCGCTACTGGTAATTGCTAGTTAGCGCTTTCGTGCTTCGGACGGCGGCACGTTAATATGTCGGTCTCGGTCGATATCTTAGGAGGACAGTTATTAAAGCATAGTGGCAGGACAATTTGCGAACACCATAGCTAACACACTTCAGTAGAAAATCTTTCGCAAAGCACCTAAGGGTGTGTTCCGGCAGCTTTCCTTGAGAGCTAGTGATTCTTGGTTAGCCTAAACAACATCTTTCACCCCATCATCACTTACCATCATAGTCAATCAGCAGTAAAAAAAGCTTCCAACGCTTTTCTTGTGGATTGCAATTAAAGCATTTTCATACAGGTAAAATACTGAACGTTGAATAACTCTTTTAACTGAAGATAAAGCACGGAATCTAACAGTTATACTCTATCTTATCTATATACTTCTACATACTGCCACATGCTTAGTGTATTGAACTTTATAAAAACGAGACATGAATAAATTATTGATCAATTGATCACCCATTGTACCTCAATTTCTATAAAAACACTCTCAAATGTATTTGCTATGTACATATGTTTGTATAATTGTATGTTGGGTTACATGAATTTGGTAGTAAAGAAAGTATGATATACTTGGCAGTGATGGCTCAGTGGCACTGACTATGGACTGCCGCGCAGCAGGTCCATGGTTCGAATCCCGTCGCAGGCTTGAGCTTCACCTGCGGTGTAGCTCATTTAGGTGGAAGGGCATTTTGCGAATGCCCGCCTGGCTAGCGACCATCCTCAAGTAGAAAATCTGTCGTCAAGCACCTAACGGTGTGATCCGACAGCAGTCCTTGAGAGCCAGTACTTCTAGGTTAGCCTGAACCATCTTCGACCACATCATTACTTACCATCAGGTGAGATAGTGGTCAAAGGCTAACCTATCAAGCATAAAAAAAAAGGTAATATTGGGGTACTTTTATTATTCAGGAGAGTCAAGTAATAGAGCAGAGTGGAATCAGGAATACTTGTTATGCTGGCCACATTTAGCGTGGGATAATGACAGGAAAACGCACAAGACCGATAAGTTAGCCATCGACTACTATCTTACCCGTTAGTCAGTAACTATATAGTACATATTATGAACCTGTTCTACCGGCACAAAATTACCCTTTCTGCTATATACGACGAACGAATCTTGAAAACAGTGACAAAAGCTCAAAATGAAATTATTTTAGTATAATAATGGCATTTATTATCACATCTTTGGTCATATAAAAAAATAATGTTTGAGTCCTTCTGGAAGACACGCCAATGGCCTGATTTTCTTGAATTGTAAGGTACTCAAAACAAACTCATACTGAAGGCAATAAGCGCACTTTTGCGGTGTCCTCCCTGGGTTGGAATATCAACAAACTAAAGTTTGTGGAAGACTTAAAACTAGATTTCTAGAAAATAATTACGATACTATGTTACTATATTGCGGGAAGTTACAGATATGTCTGTCAGAAACGTAGGTACATAATAATACTTAACAGAGAGTTTGAAGGACGAATTCAATGATGCCAAAAATAGACCAGTTACATATTCTGATCTAAGCAATTTGTATCCTTTTGACAAGCAAGGGTTCATTATTTATGTTTTTTAGTAAACTGACGATACAATGGCCATGTTATACCTACCAGGAAAAGAGCATCTAAGAAAAAGGATGGGAATAATTCATTTAACTATGCGCTAGCAAAGTTAGTAGGAAATAATGGGCAAAAATCATTTACTTTCCAAATTTAAAATTATTTTTGTATTTTTTTTTCCTTTTGTTTCTTTTTCTGATAGTATCAACGTTTGTAGCGTCATTAAAAAAAATAATGAAATAGGCTTATTCTGTTTGTTCAGATGTCCAGTTGTATGATTTGGTCAAAACTATATTAGTAATAATCATTTGTCCAGCATAGAAAGGGTTCAATATATTAAAATAAGAATACATATTATTTAGTTTTAGTGAAGGTTTGTACATATAAAATTAGAGAACTTACTTGACAAAATGTCCTTTCCTGAAGAGAAGAGCGTCCCTTCCCGTGCAAACTTGGCGGCTCAGCTTCAGACCATGCAGAACACACGAGTCCACAACTGACACAAATGACCTATACCCGTTTCCAGGAGATTTCGCGTCGAAGTCGTACTGTGGCGCCACCTATAAGAAGAAAGTGAGTTACACGAGGAAGATAATAAACGGGCAAGTGCAAGTCAAGTTAAGCTCAATAGTTTGTCATTTTAATACTTTGTTTTTTTTCATGAAATGAATAAACAATTTTTTTGAAGATGATTTTGAAGCAATGATGGCTGAGCGTTAATAGCTATAGACTGACGAGCCGCAGGTCCATGGTTCGATCCCCACCGCCAGCTTGAGCATCACTGCATGGTGGAACGGCATTTTGCGAACGTTCGCCTGGCTAGCTAACACCCTCAAGTAGAAAATCTGTCGCCAACTGTGTGTTTTGGCCTTCCTAGAGAGCCAGTAAAATTACAAGCACATGACACTTAACAACTGTATGTTTTAGAGTGACGGGCTCAGTGCAATTGGTGGGCCATCAGGTGGGCATTGTGCTTGTTCAGTCACAATTACATAAATACATAAAATAGTTACAAGAAGAAAGGCTGACATAGGAAGAGATGGGGAGGAGGAAATGAGAAATAAAACTGTTTATCAAAGTTCTCTAAGTACTTCACAATAGAGAACAGAAGTAAACACATAATAAAAATAAAAAGTAATAAGTGTTCGGTGTTTGTCTAAATTGGCATTTTCATGTAAAATAATTATCAACAAACAAGTCACTCAAAAAAGAAGATAGAACTATAATAGGGACTCGTCCTTTAGTTTACATAATGATGGCATTTCTATAATATTTAAGTGGATGTTTTATATATACTAGTTTAGTTCTAATAATCCTTATAGAGTTTACTGTACTACGGGAAAGGAACATACTTAAAGATCATAAATTAAAAACTAACATAGGTATAATATGACTTAACAAATGAATTAACCAAGAGCAGATAAGTAGTTAAGGGGCTGACAAGTGCATAATAGCTTCACTTGAACAGATGTTTAGCAAAATGTATTTATGTAGTTTGCCGCAATAAGAAAAATATATGTTAACCATGATTATATTATATTAAAATTATATATTAATGAATAAAATTGCAAAGTTGGCTTCTGTATGTAATAATGTATGTACATGTATGTGTAAAAAAATATAACAATAACATTGCAAAACCTTTTAATGTTATAATTTCTATGTATATTATAATAGCTTTCTGGCCGTGGCTCTGCCTGCGGGTATATCGGTTATCGCGCAATGTGTCTCAAACTATTTCCATACCAAATTTCATCCTAATTGGTACATTAGTTTCAGAGCCTATTCAATGCAAACAAACAAACAATCAAATCTTTCCGCTTTATTATATTAATTTAGAATAGTTTTGTGTTAATAACTTTGCTTTAGTTTTTCACCCTTTATTAATTTCACCATCGCTCCCTCTCTTTCACTCCTGTGCCGTCCGATGATGACAGAATTTCAGCATTAATTAGCGTATCAATTCTGATGCTGTAGAAGTCAGAGTGATACACCAGCAAATTACTCTATGACCTACGAAATTACATTAGATTATGCAGCATGAACATCAACCCATGCAGCAGAGATGAGTGTAGGTGTCACAACTTTGTTACGCAAGCGCAAAAAGGCTGCACACACAATAGTTACGAGAAATTGTATTCGTATTGTATTCATATATTTAAGTTCATATGTATCGTATTACTCAATATAGAGTTTAGTTTTATTGACTCCTGAATCAAATATATTTTCTCAAATCACTAGTTTATTCAGGGAAATCCTCCATGCCTGATTATTGTTTCCTGGGATTTCCCCAAAGCCCCGATTTTATCATTTCCATTTAGCCACTGCAAGAAGAATATGCATACACATATCGCAACATTTGTTTATTTTATACATAGTTTCACAAAGTAACAGAACAGATGTTCTCTACTAATTAAATATAAATAATTAATGTTAATTTACTACAGCGATTGAACATTGAGTCATTCACCACATGTTAAATCAAGTTATCATAGTAACTTTGATATACTTTGTGACATTAATTATCTGTTATCTTCAAAGTGCATAGATAACTGCTTATTGTGACAGAGCTTTATTATGTTGAAGTTTATGTGATTGTGGAAATATATTTTGTTAACTTAAGTTTAAATTGTAGAATGTGGCTTGTTTGTCTCACAATAAAGATTATAATTATATAACTACATATAGGTCAATGTCTTCCAGATATTCATATTATTTAATTAGTAATTAATCAATATTCTTTGACTATGGAATGTCTTCTTTCATGGAGAGGTTTTCTAGAGCCAGTACTTCTATATTAGCCTGAACAACATCTTCGACCACATTATCACTTACCATCAGGTGAGATAATGGCCAAAGGCTAACTTATAAGTCATAAAAAAATTTTAAAAGAATTATATAATACAAAATCATTATTTTTTACCCAGAGCCCAGTAGAATAAATGTCAGTTGCAGTTTTGTAAGGGTTTAGGAGCCTGCAGTAATATGTTACTTATCTAAAAACGCTTACACCACAGCATGTCCCAGAATTTTAGCCATAAGAAGCACTGCATTTTAAAGAACACACATGCCTCAAAGTCTATCAGAATAGTGACGTGAAATAACTGTTCTATTCTAGTGATAGCCCTTTATTGACTACTGCTAGTGTTCTTATATATGTCTACACAAAAAAGTTTATTCGTCACAGTTTAGTTAATAGTTAGTACTGAGTTTGTGTATGTAAAAATGAAGCATCAGTTATTGATTCCATACCACCCCCCCCACAGTATTGTTAATATATTAATATAAGAGAGAGAGAGAGATTAATTACTTAGCATTGCTTTGCTATATAGGATATTAATAGCCAGTGGTAGTATTTCAGCAATGGTAAGCCAATAATGTTTTATTTGTGTTCAGACATCTGTATAGAACAAGACAATATATTTGTCTCATACATTCTATAAAAGAAACACACTAGTGTAAGGCACACAATAACATGTAGGATAGGTCAATTTCAGTTTACTTATCTATTTTCACATCATGTTAGTAAGCGATGCTCAACCTGTAACTAACCCAATTACTCCATATTCATGCAGTAGAATTCCAAAGCAAACCAACCCAAATCTTAGATACTACAGATCCAAGCAGTATTATTCTAAAAACAACCAAATAAGCGTGGAAATGTAAAAAAATCTGTGAAATAAATTTTACTTATTTATGAAAGTAGGAAATGAACATTGTTCCTACTTTATATTTCTTTCAATATTGTCAATGGGATAGTTTGTCCATTTTAAATTATTAGTATCTTGGATTTAAGATATATTACTTACATTACTGATCTACTACACAACGGCTATACAGTATTGAACACTACTAGACATATCACACACACTAAACACAATAAACCACTTTACTAAACACATCATAAGCACTAAACAACTCTATTAAATACCTACTATTCAAAGTGCAAACAGGCCTTAAAACAAAGTGTAGTTCAAATACCTTTCTAACATGATCCACTAAAGGCCAGACAGTGTCAATATGATCTATTAACGTCATGAAACCCTGGTACAGCCTCTGACCATTTTCGCTATCATCTGGTTGGAAGTAAGTAGCGTTGTTCTGACAGGAATCTTTAAGAGCCTCGTACATCGCATACGTCGAGGGAGCGCCTTCTTTTGACTCCTCACAACAAAGAGACGCCTTGGCAGGCGACTCGGTAAACGACATCTTTTTCCCGTAAGTCCCCGAAGCAAATCGAAATCCACGAGTTATAAACTTAAGTCTCATCTGCAAAGATTTTAATATAAACATCTGACGCACTTTATTTATTATTCAATGAAGGGGAAACTACACACACACACACCAATCGCAATATATATTTACAGGGTACTTCAGGAATTTTTATGTCATGGGAACATTTTAGTGGTTATGTTTTCTCAGGGATCAATTTACCATCGATCTAAGAACCACTAATTATTTTTATTCGTGTGCGCTAACGTTCGCCGATCAGATGAAAATGAAAATTTACTGAATGTCATGTCACTTTTCAGATTTTCCGTACTTTTGACAAGTTGACACTTGACACTCAAGAGTCACATGACAACTGTTCGGCTGCCTTCCGTTTAACGCCAAAAGAGATTTTATCGATTAAAAAGCAACTATCACCGTTCCGTTTTAGGGTATGCTCCATTAGTCGCTAAGAACGTTAATTTCGATAATTTTGATCACATTCTGCGTCTGTGGTTGTGATCACTGTGATCGTTTGTAACTGTCATCCCCTGTTCCATTTAGGATAAGAACGCTAAGAATGCCACTAAAATTTGCCACTTCTGTCACTTTTGACATTAGATGTAGGGAATTCAAATGTAGTTCCAGTAGCCTCATAGCGTTTATGGCGAAAATACCGCCAAGACCCATGTGGAACAACTTTTTGGGAGTGTGATCGTTTTTAGCGTTTTTAGCGAATCTAACTTCAAATGGTATGCACCCTTAGAAATCAAACTTTTGACAGTGAACGTATACTCTGGTTTTTAATTAGAGATCAAAAATGTAAACAAAAGGGTTAACCGTGCAAAAAAATTACATGTACTTAGTAATTATACTAATTTTGGAAACTGATGCAGCATTTAACATAAAAAAAATATATTAAGCAATAATTGATTACTTTAGTACACACTAATAAAACACTTTTTTATGCGCGTACATATTTACGCATATATTCAAGACTGAAAAAAATAGTGTAAGATTTTTTTGTTTTTAGCTGTCACACTGACGGGATCGTCGACATTTTCCAGCTGACGCCATTTTTGCTTATTCGTAAATTGTATTTGGATTCGAATGTGTTTCTCGCCGATAACTTTTCTTGTGATTGTGAATTTACTTATTATTTATTATTGTTTTTATCGTTTATAATTATTTTTAGGGAGTTTTTTATTTTCGTAATATGGAGGCGCACAGCCAGAGCTCTAACCGGGCTCTTCAACAACGAAATATATTGTATCTCCTGTAAAGAAACGTGGTCGCAAATTTAAGAGTGCTTCCGAAAAGCTTTTTTTTTTTATGCCTGATAGGTTAGCCTTTGACCACTATCTCACCTGATGATAAGTGATGATGTGGTCGAAGATGTTGTTCATGCTAATCTAGAAGTACTGGCTCTCAAGGACAGCTGCCGGAACACACCGTTAGGTGCTTGGCGACAGACTTTCTACTTGAGGGTGGTTAGCCAGGCGGGCATTCGCAAAATGCCCTACCACCATGCTATAACGACTGCCATCCTAAGACGACAACCGGGACCGATGGCTTAACGTGCCCTCCGAAGCACGGAAACGCTCAGTAGTAATGTCACTAGCGGTCACCCATCCAACTCCTGACCGCGTGCGACGTTGCTTAACTTTGCTGATCGGTTGAGAACAGCTAAGTAAACTTCGCTATGAGCGCTTCAAAAGCTGATGTTGATGAAGGCGTATAAACACACATCTATAGCGTGGCCAAAAGACGAGTATTGCTCTTTTTTTATATAGACAGAACAAGCTCGAGGCCCACCTGATCTTAAACGGACTAACATCTGTCTATACAGGCTCATATGCCTGTAATTTCACTGGCTCTCAAGGACTGCTGCCGGAACACACCGATAGGTGCTTGGCGACAGATTTTCGACTTGAGGGTGGTCGCTAGCCAGGCGGACATTCGCAAAATACCCTACCAACATGCGGTGAAGTTCAAGCCCGCGATGGGGTTCGTACCATAGACCTGCTGCGCGGCATTCCATAGCCATTGCCACTTAGCCATCACTGCTTCAAGTGTCCTAAAAAACCGCAGACATGTTGGAAATATCGTCAGTTTCAGTCAGAGTCCGCAAAAATGAGGGAAGCGGTGAGTTCACTTCGCCAAGATCGCTTTTCACGCTATAGGTACGGCAGATTGTTCAAAATTTTATCAAACAGCAAAATTCATAAGTATAATTTAGTGAAGGTAATTAATACTTTTGTACTTTATCACCAAAATAAGAAAACATATACCTCCTCAAGCGCAAGTCACACAATCAAATCCGAAACTTCCACCGTTGAACACGTAACAACGTTTTCCAGCTTCCAGAATGCCGGGAAGAGCAGGCCTTTATTATTAACCATAATTTTGAATACTTGTATTTATTTTTAAATAGCAAACTTTACATCCTCGGGATGATCGTATTTTATCAGGCGATTGTGGGCTTTCAGACTTCTACTCAAAACGTTAGAAAATTTTCTTATTGGAAATGTATGCAATAAGACAATAATACTACACCACACTTGCGGGAACGTCAACATTTTTCAGCTAGCGCCATTTTTGCTTATTCCTTCGTATTTGTTGTGTTCCTTTTTTATAGCTAAGCCAAGATAGGTTAGCCCTTGACCACAATCTCACCTAATGGTAAGTAATGATGTAGTCGAAGGTGTTAATATGCTTCGCTTAGAATTACTGGCCCTCAAGTACTGCTGCCGGAACACACCCTTAGGTGCTTGGCGACAGATTTTCTACTTGAGGGTGGTCGCTAGCCAGGCGGGCATTCCCAAACTGCCCTTCCACCATGCGGAGAAGCTGAAGCCCGCGATGGGATTCCAACCATGGACCTGCTGTGCGGCGGTCCATAGCTAATGCCACTGAGCCATCACTGCTTCAAAAAGTTGGCGGGCGTCTTGAGGATCGCAGTAGAAGTTGTCAGTTCATTAGAAGGGGCTGCTTTCTACCTACCGGTATTTTTGTGGCCCAGCAACCCATGGGATTCCGGTTACAATGTCACCGCTATTTCTTACCGTAGGTGTCGTAAGAGATGACTTAGGTAAATATAAAATATATTATAGGTATGGAATAATTTCAATGTAATAAAAATCTGTGAAACTTCACGTAGCAGAGTGCGCCGCTACGGATTACGTAAGAATATTTTTGAATAACAACTATTGAATACCCCTGGCCTATCAGTTTGACAATGACATTTATTGACATTTGTTGGTTTACATGTTTGATCTCTTGTCAATTAAAAACCAGACTATAAAACTTGACTTATGAAACTAGCATGAACGGACATTGGCAGAATTGTGGTAACATTAAACCGCAGAAGCCATTAACAAAGAAATAATAATAACCAGACTATAATATATTATTTGCTCAGTGATGTTGTGGGCCTACTCCATTTGACGCTTATTTCGTTATTTTCAAATATTTTTAAAATAATGGCAATACCCAAGTGGAACATTTTTTTGGGAGTGTGATCGTTTTTAGCGTTTTAAACTTCAACTTGGTACGCACCCTGTACAGTGTACAGTCCCACCAACTTATCTGTTCAGGCAGCAGAAAAAAGAACTACAACATAATTGTCACAGTTTGTAGTTGATTTCCTTGACCAGCAGCGCCCTCGCGAACTGCACAGTTAAGTTGGTGGTACTATACTGTACATTATACCAGGGTTGCCAACCATTGATTTTTTTTCCTCGCACAGAAGCAGATAAAAATCTCGTATTTTAGCTTTTGAACCTCGTACATACTCATATTATGTGAAAAATGTGATAGAATAAAGAAAAAAAGCATTTAATAGACGTTTTACACAGATAATGCTTATTTTGAAAGTTTGTTTCAAATAAAACATTACTATTAAATCGGAGGAACCCTCCATACCCATAACGTATTCTATCTCTGTTGCAATATAATGAAGGCAATTAATCAAACACATACGGTTCATTTTTGGTAAATTTGAAATTTATAAAGAAATTAATTGAATTCGAGTGAGGCGTTATCAGGGTCTGTTCAACATTTTGACATAAATGTTCCCTGTAATAAAAATTGTTATTTTAAGTTTCATAACTCAAAATCTCGTACATAATTGTACGAGGATAATATCGTCCTCGTACCTCGTACAAAAGACCAGAAATCTCATAACTGTACGAGAAACCTCGTACGGTTGGCAACACTGCATCATACCCACAGCCAGTGTTGCTAGACATGCGATAATTATCCTAGATCCACGATATTTTTGAGTATCATGCGATATAAAATAATAAGTACGTATCGCACGATATTTTATCAAACTTCTACGATATTTTTTTCAAATACACGATATTTTTGTGAAGAATTCATATATCTGTAACGGAACGTATCTTTTTGTAATATTTATCTATATTTTCTATGGCAGTCCAGAATCCAGTCGAAGGTGGAATGTGAATTGTTTTTTCCAAAATACTTAAATTAAGTTATAATAAAGCTGACGCCGTCTTATAACAACTACTGTTAATGACATAGTTTTGGCTGATCAGGGTGTATAAGGCTGTGACAGTGGTAGCGCAAAAACCTGCTGAATTGATTTTATATTAACCCGAGCATGATTGAGTGTATGAAAAGGTTAGGAATTGAATGAATAATCGGAATGAATTACTTTTTGATTATCATTAAAATAAGATGCATATTCAGTAAAAAAATATTAATTACTTTTTATACACCTATCTTTAAGGTTTAATTTGTAGAACAACAGAAACAACCTGCGTGTTGTTTCCTGAAAATTAGGTGGGCGCCCAATATTAAAATTGCCTAATATGATAAGTAATAGTCCTATCAAGATCTAGAATCTACTTAAAAAAAATATTTATATCTGTTAAAGTTACAGACACTAAAAGTTTGCCTTTTTAAAATCTATTGTCTTTTTAGACTCGGTTGAGTTACTTGTAAAGTAAATGTGGAATTGCGATAACAACACGATAATTTTGCATTAAATCTCGGATAATTTTTAACTCGTGGATATGGCAACACTGCCCACAGCACAGACCCACAGAGGGTTAGTACTCAGTATATATTAGGTCCTTACATATGAAATTGGCGTTTTGTATGGGAGGAACAAAAAGTCGAATATTTTTTAATATAATATATTTAATTAATCAAAGTATGAACCATTATTTTCTATGCACTTTTGCCATCTCATAGGTAGTTCATTGATCCCTTTACTAAAAAAACCAGTCGGACGGGAATCAATAAAATCTTTGAAGGCGATTTGGACTGCCCCATCGGAGTTGAATTTTTTCCCTTGCAAGAAGTTATCCAATATTCGAAAAAAATGGTAATCTGTTGGAGCAAGGTCCGGGGAGTACGGAGGATGTCTTAGACTTTCCAATTGAAGCTCTTCTAATTTAGTAGCCGTCTGTAGCGCAGTGTGTGGTCTAGCGTTGTCGTGAAGCAGCAGTGGCGTGGAGCGATTGACCAGCCTAGGTTGTTTAGCCGCTAGCTTTTCCATCATGGTTTGCAATTCCTGACAATAGACATCAGCCGTAATAGTCTGGCCAGATTTGAAAAAACTGTAATGAACAATACCGGCACTAGTCCACCAAACGCTTACAAGTAACTTTTTTGGGGTTAATTTACGCTTGGGGCAGGATTTGGCTGGCTGGCCAGGATCTAACCATTGCGCTGAGCGCTTCCGATTATCGTAAAGAACCCATTTTTCATCACAGGTAATGATTCGGTTTAAAATACCTTCATTATTGTGCCGGTTTAGTAATGTAACGCAGCAGTCGACGCGCGTTTGCCGGTTTGTTTCAGTCAATTCGTGAGGTACCCACCTTTCAAGCTTTTTAATCTTCCCAATTTGCTTCAAGTGAATTAAAACAGTTTTATCACTAACATTGCAGCCTGCAGCTAACTCGGACGTGGTTTGCGATGGATCCGCTTCCACAATAGCCTTCAACTCTTCATTATCAACTTGAGTCTCAGGCCGTCCACGGGGCTTGTTCTGCAGGTCGAAATTTCCAGAACGAAAACGTTGGAACCAAAAACGAACTGTGTTTTCTTTTGCAACACGACCGCCATACACATCATTCACCCTTCGAGTTGTTTCCGCAGCACTAGTGCCACGGCGGAACTCGTACTCGTAAATAATGCGATATTTAAGGTTTTCCATTTTGTAAAATGAGTGACGCAAACAGAAAAAAACAGAAGAAAAAAAAACAAATGAATGACGATCATCGAAGCACAAATACATGAGTCTATAGCTGTACAAATTTGAATTTGGAATTCCTTACCAAAGAGGAGAAATTCGTGATTAAAGTGGCCAGTACGAAAAACGCCAATTTCATATGTAAGGACCTAATACAAAGCACAAATTATATAGATATGTCTAACAAAGTTACTATAAGGTTAGTACATAGAGTAACTTTGTTACTGGTTAGCAGTGTTGCCAGACATGCGATAATTATCCTAGATCCACGATATTTTTGAGTGTCATGCGATATAAAATAATAAGTACGTATCGCACGATATTTTATCCAACTTCTACGATATTTTTTTCAAATACACGATATTTTTGTGATGAATTGAGATATCTGTAACGGAACGCAAGTTTTTGTAATATTTTTCTATAACCCATGTGAGTCCAGAATCCATTCGATTGTGGAATGTGTTTTTTTTTTATCTAAAATACTTAAATTGAGTTGTAAAAAAGCAAACACCGTCTATAACAACTACTATTAATGGCATAGTTTTGACTGATCAGGGTGTAGAAGGCTATGACAGTGGTAGCGCAAAAACCTGCTGAGTTTTGAACAGGTTAGGAATTTACGGCCCTGAAATAAAAAACGGAGCTCGTTAAGGCCTACTTGCCTCATCCGCAGAAATTCAATCTTTATGTTCTTATTTTGAGAAAGATATTATATTATTTTTGATTAACATTAAAGTAAGATGCATATTCTATAAAAAAAAACTTTCTTTTATCTTTAAGATTTACTTTGTAGAACAGAAAACAGAAAATACCTGCGTGTATTTTCCTGAAAATTAGGTGGGCGCCCAACATTAAAAATGCCTAATATGATAAGTAATAGTCATATCAAGATATCGTTAAAAAAATACGATATCTGTTAAGGTTACACACCCAAAAAGTTTGCTGTATAACATATATATTATTACTCGGTTGAGTAAATAGAGTAAATTTGGACTTGCGATTAAAACACGATAATTTTGCATCAAATCTCGGATAATTTTTAACTCGCGGATCTGGCAACACTGCTGGTTAGTAATCTTTGCTTTGCCACTGATAGTGGACTGATTATACATATTCATTTTTCATTTCATTATACACCAAATTCAAAATCCCGTTCAAGATTAGAATATCCTTTCTGACGTGACATTGGCAAAAATGTTCTAAACAATTGCCATAAAAAAAAAAAAAAAAAAAAAGTGGACTGATAAAGATAAAGACAACTTATGTGCTTTAGATATTGAAATTAGAAAGTATTAAATACAGGAAACATCAATGGAAACTGATCATTTAAATTTAGTTCAAGGCACGCCAATTCTGGAACCAGAAACAGAGCCACCAGATCTTGAAAACTCTACAAAAAATATCGAAGAAAATTCGTATCAGTTTCCGGCTTTGTTTACAAGTAAAACTCTGCTTGAACTGGCAAGCAGTTCTTGGTCCCGATCTTTACAAGCGGATGATAAAGTACAGCCTTTCTTACGTGGATGTAAATGGTCTCCTGATGGCACTTGTTGCCTCTCAGTAGTTAACAATGATGGGGTTCATGTAACTGAGTTGCCCAGAGAACTATATGCTGGGGATGTAAAGTCTGATCGTATAGTAGATGTACTTGACTCTGTGATACATGTCAAAGAATCTGGCATGATATATGACTTTGGTTGGTATCCGGGAATGAATAGTGGATTGCCTGAAACATGTTGGTTAGTGTATAACATCAGTTAATTTCTCAAAGTGATACCTAAAAGCAAGTTTATCTTTTATTTCTCATAGAAGAGACAATATCATTCCCAGCAACATTGCAGTAGGTAATGTTATTAATGAATCTTTTAGTTTTGATTATTCTTATATATATTTATTAGTCTCAATTTATCAATTATCGTTGAAAACATAGAATCAATACACAATCTTGTGAACTTGTATTCAAATATATAGATCAATAACTCTTCTAAATGGGCCAATATAAATGTTTGATCTGTTTATACCAAATATTGTTATGCCTATATGTACTAGATATGAGTGCTGAGGGCAGATTTTAGGGCAGCGATGTGGTTTAATAAATCCACGGTGGCGACAGCTGTTTTTTAGAAACGAGTAAGCCTACTCATATCTATAAAATATATAATATTCTTGAGTACTTATATATTACAAATACTTACTGTGCCTGATCCGAATACATAATTCCATATATTTCACTCAATACAAAAAATCTATATTTTTAAAAAGGCGACAACGCCGCGCCATTATAGCGCTTATATCCAATAAGTACACATCAATGCTAGGTCAACAATTAAATGAGGTAAACAAATAACCATGTGTGGCAGGCAGTCTGTCTACATAAAATAATGTTCAGGGTGTTTCAACATCTGATTGTAGCACCTAAACAGTTACTTAGTAGTAAGTTACTTAGTAATAAGTAAAATGATTTGGTCCCACTTATCCCTATATATGTACTGAAACAGGCTTAAGCGTCACAGTTTTAGCGTCTTCTTGCATGCTGCTTTGGCAATAACACATACAATGCAGAAGCAAAAGTTTACATGCACAAGAAGAATAAATAATCAAGCAGTTTTTTTTTTGTAATTGTGTTTTATGTTGAACCTCTTCTAGACCATATGAACTACGAAAATGAAACAACTGCAAGGTGGACAGCCGTACAGTTGTGTAAAAATCTGAATTTCCTTCCCACATGGATCTAACTCAATTTCTATCTATATTGATAATATATATCACTCAAAGTAATAGCATTGCTTTAAAATAAAAACCTATAAGAAATAAAGCACAGAATTATAAATAAATATTAACAGAAATGCATTGTATATAAGCAAAAAGTTGCACCTATGTGATATAAGTAAAAAATGACAAATGAAAATTTAATTACTATGTGTAATAATCACTCTTACTTTGAGATTCCTAAGGTGCCAAGTGTGGTGATAATGGCAAATCCCCACAAATGGGGAGGTGGTTGTTCATAGTTCGATATCTTTCCCACCACTGATGCTATAGTAATTATTATGACAAAGGAAGTCTATGGTTAAACCACAGGAAATTATAATAAATTTGTATATGCATAAATGAACTGCGTTAAGGATGAATTATAGTGTGAAAAGTGAGATGATATCATGAAACAAAACATCTTATGCCAGCTTGGCATGGGAATGAAGAATATCTTTATTATTGTATTGTAACAGAACAAGGCTCTTTGATTCCAGGGGAGCTGTTCTTACCATAATCATAAAGTTTAATATGTTTCAGTTGGCTAACAACTCGTCAAAATGGGCCAATACAAATGTGGGATGCGTTTGATGGTTCACTACGATGTTCGTATCGTGGTTTTGACTGGACAGATGAATTGGATCATGCATTATCCATAAGTTTCACTATTGATGGTAGCAGAATTGTTGCTGGGTACAGGAAGGCGCTGCGGACTTTTGATGTGGATCGGTAGGTAATGCAATGACAGCTTCTAATACGAACTTGCATATTATTATATATTTATAACTGTGGATAGGAAAATTATTCCCAGATTTAAACTTGCAACCCCAAAGAATGTGCAAAACTGGATAGGCTTATTTATTCTTAAAAAATCTTACTAATCACAAAGGATACTTTTCCTCATCATCATTTTACGTATGTATTATACACTTTCATCATATCTACGCGGGTGAAAGCTTGGGGCACACATTTGTTTAAAAAATAATTTCAATTTCTTGTTTATGACTTATTCCATATAGATAGTATAAAAAAAGGTACGACTTTCCATTGACGGCCGTCGAATCCAGGGGGTAGCGGGGGTGGGGAGAGGGGGGGAGGGGTACCACTCCCCCCTCTTCAAAGGAAAAGTCCCGCATCCCCCCCCTTTTTTACTTATTTTAAATTTTCCTCATTTTCTGGATTAAAATTAAAATAATAATTTTAAAATCGATTGCCATTAAGGAGGGCAGTGGAAGGGGAGGGTCATCTCTTCCCTTTCCCACCACTTTTATTACAAGGTAATGCATAGTTTTCGAGTTATGCATATATTTGTAAAATCATCACCTCACTTTTTGTAACACTTCACTGATCAAATTTATTGTTTTGTTGGATGTGTAACAGATTTCTTAGCGCTTCGCCGGCCGCTGCCGCGGCACGCTCGCTACGCTCGCTCGGCTCGCGCGTTGTGTTGTCGCAGTTTCAACCTAACCTACCTGTTTTTTTAATACAAAACGTTACCGAACGAATTCCACTTGACGCCAATTATTATCGCCGTTATTTTCGATTATTTTTACCACATTTTATATCTATGGTTCATATTAAATGTGGAACCATAGACGCAAAATTATCGACAATATCGAAATTAGCGTCAAGTGGAATACGCCTTTAACCGTTCATAAAACGAAACGTTCATTGGCGAGAATTCTATATTATTTAGCATTAATATTGCAAAATAATTAATTTTCAATATTTTTTTTCTCAAAAACTACGCATTTTCCGATTTTGAAACTTTGCAAGTGTGCTTATAATAATGTAACCTCTCTGTGAAAAAAATATCAACCCTCAACTCGACGTCAGGCAATGGAAAACTGAGCCTAAAAAAATGTTATCAAAACATTTTGGTCCTCTAGATGTAAGGTGTCATTGCCTCATGAAGGGAGTGCAAATGTATATTATACAAGTTGTGCCCCGCGCTTTCTCCTGTGTAGACCATGATGAAAGTGATGACAATGAGCGGAATAAGTCATAAATAAACAATCTTGTTTAAAAAATATTTTCTATCAAATATTTCCAACTTCTTGTTTATAACTTTACGGTGTATAAGCTGGAGACCCATAGCATAGTAAAATCAGAAAAGAAGTTTGTCTGGAGGGATATAGGATTTTAAAAATGCCTACTCCAGTCTGGATATGCAGGGTTGTAAACATCTCTGAGTTTTATAGATACCTATGTAATATTACTTCAAATCAATACCTACGTAGCTACCCAGAGATACATCTGTATGTTTGTTCTATTTAAACAAACAGCAGCAGAGGGCGCTAAGACATGGTAAAAGATCTTGACTTTACCGACACTACCAAAAAGTGCCCATACATATATAGTATCATATATAAGTAGTTTCATATCTAAATTACTTGGACTAGCTAAATGCACTTATCGTTTATTCTAAATAAGCATTACGAGCTATACAAATAGATTTGGCTATAGCGTCCATCAGCTTCACGGCAAAAAACCTTTTTACTTAAGAGCCATTTCACAAAATCACGCTACTGAAGTTTAGGTAAATGCCAGCGCATCGCTTACACAAGCGAAAGAAGTGACGACGGAATAGCGTGACTGTGAGTAACATATTTTGATACTAGCACTCATTAATAAAGAAATCTTAAGTTACGAATTAAAAAATTGTATGATTGGCATGAGTAAATAATCAATTTCTTGTCGATTACTTGCTAATGTTATAGAAAAGAAGTAGGCATGTACATTAAATAGTCAACCTGCATCGTGAATCTTTTATTTAAATTTCATCCTTGATGAATAAAAAATAGATATGTTTGAATCATTTATTGTAACAAAAAACTTAAATAATTAAAAAATTATACGGCTTAAAATTATATAAATATTTGATGTAACGGCATTGATTAAAAGCTGCGGACTAAACTCTCTTTCTTTTAAATTTTCCAAAAATTGCTGTTTTCCTCGTTCACACTCTTCAGTATCTATATCCAGTCGTTAACACTGTCTGTCATAATGACCATGCATAGGATTGAGGTTTATTTTTCTGTGCATCCGGAAAACAACTTAGTACCAACCACAAACGTCCCATGACGTTTTTGGTTTTCCATTACTTTAACATGTCACCCTCATATTCCCATACCCTAATATATCACCTACACCATTAAAAAAATATCATTTTCATCCATTTAGTTTGAGTAGACCAAACAGCGAAATGTAAATATATATTTACAGATTTTGAGGTTTTTTTGTTTTTAAATCGAATATCTTTGATGCAATCTATAATCAACATATATATACTTCCGAAATCAGATTGAAGACGTTCTGAAAAAAGGCCAGGTCAAAAGTACCCTAAACCGACGCTTATGTATGAAAGGATTGATGAGTATAGATGAAGCGAAAGAGATATGTCAGGATCGTAGTAAGTGGAAATCCGTGGTCTCTGCCTACCCCTACGGGAAAGAGGCGTGATTTTATGTATGTATGTATATACTTCTTGGTACCAATGCAATCGTCACTATATACTCTTATGCTCACTATTTCCTCTATAGAAAATAAATGATAATACACCTTTTTATACAAAAAAATACTGGAAATGGGGTTTGAACACACGACAAAAATGGTGGGAAATAGTAATTTAATTGCTATTTCTATTTTTTCGTAACTAACTCACCTAGAACTTCGATCTTCTTTTAATATGATAATTTACTATTGTTCTTTAGCCATGAATTGTTACAGATTTATACGCCAAATATTTTAAAGTAACAAAATTAAAACAACCCATTTGTTTTAAGAACTTTGGCGGGAAAACTGTATTGGAGAGCAATTATTTTTTCTGAAAAACTATACCACCTACGGCTTTGGTCCTTCTTTGATATTTTATTTACATGTAATTTATACACCTGTATTATTTCAGATTTTTGGTTTAGAAGTTTAAAATTAGTTACGAGATTATTTAATACGCAAATTTGCATCGGTAAGTGTTTGCGTTGCAAAATATATCGAGTGAAAAATGACTTATACATATGCAAAATTGCGGTTTTCTAGATTTATAACTGTTGAAGTAGTTACGATAGTAATATGAAATGACGTAATATTTTGGGGCCAAAATGTAATTTGTGCTGGTTTCAGATTTCATCAAAATATTCAAAATACTTCCTACTTCATACGTTATCTCAGAAATATATGGACTTTTTCTTGTATGGGCAAGGATGCATCCTTTTGAAAACCATTTGGATTATGAAAGTCGGACTTACGCAGATTTATGGTAAATTTGTAAATACGACTATCGACCGCTAACTGGTATCCCGGTTTGTACAAATGATGGAAAAGCCGGGAGGCCGGTTTGTACAAATTTTCAATAGAAGGTAGTTTAATTTCCAGCTGAAGTTATCGCTGTGTTCACTTATAGACATTAACAGAATCCAAAAATATTGGAAATCAATTATTCGCCTGTCATCTAATCCTCCTAAAACCAAATTTATAGTGAGTTACTAATTTAAACTAGAATAATATAAAAACTAGCAGACCAAAAAGAAGAAGTCAACCCTGTGAGGTTGTTAGCATTTTTCCAATAACGCTGTATAAGGCTGCATAATTGTGACGTTTCCTTTTTTTAACACAATGGATGAACAGAAACTAAAGATGTAGTTACTTAACAAGACAACAATACTTATATTATGGACAACAAAAATAAAGTATAGTCTGTTACTTAAAAAAAATATCGACATGATCAAAACTCTGTGGTCGCACTATAAACTTGCATCTAAGCGTTCCGCGTACGAGACGTCAGAGCAAGGAAAACGAACACAGGTCCTACCTCGATGGGCGCTCGCGCGGTACTGATTGCCTCGCGCGTGTACATTTCAATTTATGTGCATTTCGAGTTATGTTAAATATTTTTTCTAGTCTAACAAAACAGAGTTAATATCACAATTTATTAAAGATCAGATTAATTAAAGAATTAACTTTCTTTTTATATAATATCTCTTTGGCATTACACTTTATTAAGCGCAATATATGGTGGTAAACTGCTGATATAATTCGTGGAAATTGGCGCAAGATCTTTATTTTTTTTTCAACAATGACGATTAATTAGCGATATTCTAGTACACTATGTGTCAACAAGATTATATGCCTGATGCACAGTTTTATTTTTTAGTTAATTTGATGAATCTTTATACAAGAGATATAACTCTGAAGTTGGCTATGTGTACTTTAATTCGTAAAACAAGGTCCGGGGATTGGTCACTACAAAATAATTAATGTTATGTTTGTAAATCTGGTACATTAACTGAAAAGAAAACAGATTATTCTATTTTTATCAATTATTAAACAACTTGTAGATATTTCCTATGATAGTAAATTAAGCGCTTAAAATCTTCGTATACCGCATTAAAATGTGAAATGCCTCTTAACAATGACTGAGTCACTCTCCTTTCTTGTTCTGTAGGTGTCGTGAAGAACGATAATTCTGTATTCATAGAATTGTTGCGGCACCCAAAGACACTGCAATAAGTAGTTACTGTGAAATGTTGTCATTTTTGGGCAGTACATAAATATACAAAATGAGCAGGCGCCGCGGGCGGCACCGATTGGTGCGGTGAGTGAGCGCGTAACGGGTACATGGCTACGGTGCAGCCTCGACTCTCGCGCGCTAGATATTTGTCATGGTGTACTATGCGCATAGACTTAATTTTTTATCTTTAACGTACCCTAAAAAGCAAAGTTACAAATAAGTCAAGGTATAAAGTGTGTTGTTGAATTTCAGACCTGGCAGAGACTTCACAGAACACAAAATATCATCTCCAGCATCCTGCTTAGCTATGGATAGGAATCTCCTTGCTGTTGGGTCTTGGAACACAACCATTAGCTTATTTAGTGTAAATGAATCAAGCACCTGTAAAAGCATTGGAAAAATGCATGGCCATGGAGGTATGATTTATTTATTACATTATACGGACTGATTGAACCCACATATCACCGCAACTAAACCCATTCAATATTTTTGTATGGAACATCCATATTATAATGAACGCTATATTGGCATTGCTTTGACTAGGGACAAGCTTGTGAAAAGTTTTTAATCCATTTGCCAATATCTTATCTTGGTTCGCGATTTCATCGCGCCACCTAATTTTAAAACCATTTGATACCAGACAAAAACTTACTTCGTATACTATGCGCGGTTTTCATGGAGGATTGATCACTACTTATCCAGTCTAACTATATCTGAGAGCCAGTACTTCTAGGTTAGCTTGAACAACATTTTCGACCACTTGATCACTTACCATCAGGAGAGATAGAGGTCAAAGAAAATCTATCAGGATCAAAAAAAAATAAAAAAATACAATGTTATATACATTGTCGAAAATGTTGTTCAAGCTAACCTAGAAGTACTGGCTCTCAAGGACAGCTGCTGGAACACACTGTTAGGTGCTTGGCGACAGATTTTCTACTTGAGGATGGTAGCTAGCCAGGCGGGCATTCGCAAAATGCCCTAACACCTTGCTATAACGACTGCCATCCTAAGACAACAACCGGGACCGGCATCACGGAAACGCTCAGTAGTAATGTCACTAGCGGGCACCCATCCAACTCATGACCGCGCGCGACGTTGCTTAACTTTGCTGATCGGTTGAGAACAGCTAAGTAAACTTCGATACGAGCGCTTCAAAAATGTAATATATATGTAGATGCATATTTAAGTAATTCGTTATATACGTGTTATTTAAAGGTATGTAATTTATGTATGTATAACGTTAGTATATATATATATTTATAATGTATATAGGTATTTATTTATCATCATTTATTGTTCACCACCGTCTACCTTTTTCCTTATTTCTGTCCATCCAAAGGTTGTCTGGTAGAAATCGCTACATAGCGATAAGACCGCCCATTGTACTGCCATAGAATAATCAGTCTTAATCAGTGTAATTTACTTTTACTTGGTAAACAATAAATAATTTTTGTATCGTATTGATTGTCCATACAGGCCTAACTATGCCCAATCCGGTTTGAAACTTGTCGCGTTGCGTTCGTTGGACGCTGCGTCTACTTATTCTCTTCATGCACTTCAAATCCCAATTCATTTTGAGTCACTACATAGTCTATTATTTCCACTCGCTGCCTGCCTCGACAGCACCATTTACTCCTGGGGACAGTTTGATTTTCTACAAGTGTTTTAACCGATTTTTAAGTTAGGAACTGTTCTGTACTGTATCATAAGAATTGTCTACTGCTGATCACAGCCTCTCCCACTAAGGGGGGTTTGCCATAATCCCCACGCTGGGCAGGCGTCTTCGGGAACGCAGTGTTAAAAAGCAAGTCCTCAGAAGGCGCTGCTGTCCACATTTCTGTATTTTACCCTTTGTCGCTTCATACGACACCCACGGGAAGTGATTGATGGGATGACATTCAATTCCGGCACCCCACGGTCTTTTAAATTTTCTGTTAGCAGAAGCTTAAATTACTTCTTTCTGTATTTTCTTTATTTTATGTAAGACTTATGAATTGCGAATCTCCAACTAATCAAGAGTTTCTCTGTTCGAAGAGTTATAATTTACATGTTATACCCACACCCTAAACATAGTGATAATACTGACTAAAATGGATACAGAAACAGGTCTAATTTTATAAGCAGGTCATCAAAAATATTTTTTAATTGTTTTTTTTTATGGGAGTCTCCTAGGGCATTCGAGCTGGACCTGGTGGTAAGTGATCATATCGCCCACGAACATCCCCAACACCAGAGGTCTCGAGGATGCGTTGCCGGCCGTTGAGGAGGGAATATGCTCTCTTCTTGAAGGCTCCTAAGTCGTATCTGTTCGGAAATACTTCACCTGGCAGCTGGTTCCATATTGTGGCAGTGCGAGGTAGAAAATGCCGTGAAAATCGCAAGGACTTGCAGACGTCGGCATGAAATTGATGAAACACCAAGTTTTGTCGGGACGATGGCGAAATTGAGCTGCAGGTAGTAAATCGAACAGTTCCTCGGAACACTTCCGCTCCCGTCCCCCAAAAGATGAGTTTAATAGTCTTACAGAAAATAAAGAAAATACAGGAAGAAATAGGTAATTTAAACTTCTGCATAACCGAAAAAACGAATTGCTGCATTCCAATGTCTTTTTTATGATTGAATTTGATGATGAACAAGCACGAGGCCCATCTGATGTTAAGCGGACTAACATCTGCCTATAACAGATGCAATTTGTCACCAATAGCACTGCGCCCGTCACCCTAAGACATACATTTCTATTCATTATCTATGACAGACAGTTGTTAAGTCTCATGTGCCTGAGATTTTACTGGCTCTCAAGGACAGATGCCCGAACACACTGTTAGGTGCTTTGCGACAGGTATACTACTTGAGGGTGGTAGCCAGGCCAGGATTCGCAAAATGCCCTTCCACCATGCGGTGATGCTCAAGCCGGCGGTAGGGATCGATCCATGGACCTTCGGCACGGCAGTCCATAGCTATTACCACTCGGCCATCAATGCTTCAAATTTCTATGAAATTGTTTTATTTCAAGGTGGCGTTACCCACATGAAGTTTACACCGGATGGTCTGAAGTTGGTAACAGGCGCTCGCAAAGACCACAGACTTCTCATATGGGACATCCGCTACTACCGACGTCCTCTAAATATATTGAGCAGAGGTAACACAACAAATCAGAGGATATACTTCGACATATCTCCATGCGGGAAATATCTGGTCTCCGGAGGGACAGATGGAATTGTCAAAGTGTGGGATGTTGATCGTGTGGATTGGAAGAACAGTCTGGATTCTGAAAATATGGAAGGAGATAATGTAACTTACAAGGTGAATACTTACTCGTACATATATTTTTTTATAGCGGAAAGACAAACATCTAACCATAGTCAGTTGGTAGAACGCGAGGCGTAGTCTGTACTGGAAAATGTCTGCCTTGGACATACGTATTATTCACTCTTTATTTGTAACCCCTTTTTGTCTAAATGGAAATACAGACTCTTAACTTTTATAAATCAGCACATGCATTAAAGGTGCAAATGCTTTGTGGATATTTCGAATGTTGTGTTACGTTCGACCAGACGATTGAAATAATTACAGACTCTTAACTTTTATAAATCAGCACATGCATTAAAGGTGCAAATGCTTTGTGGATATTTCGAATGTTGTGTTACGTTCGACCAGACGATTGAAATAATTAATTGATATTTTACAAAAAAACATTCACAGGAAAAAGAACCACAATGTTGTATTTTGCTGCAATCGTGTTGTAATAAAGAGCTAATTCGATTGAGACGTAGCTTGTGTTTGTTTCGGAGTAGAAGGCCGTGTTTTCTTAGATCATGTAATACGTATCCAGAATAGAGCAAGCATTTGAATCTCCTACGGGTATCCAGATAACGTACTTCTTTGGTTTTACTATGCTTCGAATTAATATAATCAATCCGAAACAGCAATATAACATGCTGGAGCTCACCACTAATCTTACTCGGTTTGAAGTCTTCATCGTCATTCATTCAGTCGGGTCTTATCTCTAGAATATTATGTATTTATCTGACAACAAAACAACACGTACCTAACTACTCATATTGTAATAGGTTTAGTCCATTGTAATGACTAAAATAATTGCAAAAATAGAAGCGTAAGGTAATATGTATACAAGAAGACGTTTTTGTGAGGGCTATAAAAACTGCTGGTGTAATGTAGCAGATATTCTTATATTTTTTATCATTGGTAAGGTTACCTGTAGGTAAGTGCGTCGAAGATATCATCCAGGATAAGCCTTGAATATACACTTGTCCTAAAGACTGGATCACTATGTGGTGCTTGGCGGTTGACTTTCTACTTGACCATACAGCTAGCCAATACCAGTATTTGAAAAATTGCCTACCACCATTCGGGGAAGCTTAGGCTCGCGGTGCAGTCCATGACCGTCCCTTCTGGGCTCTCATTGCTTCCTTTAAGTTCTTTGCACACTTGCGACAAAATGCTGAATCTAAAAGCAAGTCATTGATAGGCTCAAACCCTAACCAATGCAGAGAAACAAAACTTTGTAATAATCCATTAAAATTCTATTTTCCAGTTTCCACTGCACAAAGACTGCTGCAACAGTGTATCCATTCATCCATTCCGGCCGGTATTAGCGACAGGGTCTGGTCAAATACACCTTGAAGACCCTACCGTCTATCTTGACGATACACCAGAGAAATCTCAACTTTACTCACAAGAGCATAAGCTAGATATCTCTATGACAGAAGAATTTAAAAGTACGAAAAATACTAGAGACAATATCGATAGTAATACGAAAGAAGAGAACACGTTTTGTAATTATGAAAATAGTAGAAGTGAGAATAAATATGATATGAAGTACTCTTCCTATGCTGAGAATAGTCTTGTGTTTTGGTGGACGGGAGAAGTCCCTGGTCTGACATGAATGTGCTTGTGATATTAATTTTTTGTAAGATGACAAATGATTTTTATGTTTATTATCATTTTTGTCGATAAATAAATGTACCTACTTAATTTTTGTTTATATATAAAAGAACAAGCCCTGACTGGATAAATTACGGAAAAAAGAATATTTTAGGGGTGGCCATTTTTGGAAAATGTACCTAAATGGACCTAATGAGAAATTTCGGAAATTCCAATCCATAAAGGTAAATGGGGCTCAGTTAGTATGAAATATCTTACTGGATTGTCTGTCACATTAGATCGGATGTTAGCGCAAAAAATAAAATATAAAGCTAAGAGCAACTATTGAATATTCAACCCACTCATTAGAGGAGTAACAATTTATTTACCTAAAATAGAACCTACTTCAACACTCAAAAGTGTGAAATTAATTTGTTGAAGTCAGTACCGTGATAGTTCCAAAGTACCTATTATCACAATATTGTGCGCATTATGAAGCCGTGATGGCTCAGTGGCGTTGGCTATGGACTGCCGCGCAGCAGGTCCATGGTTCGAATCCCGCCCAGAGCTTGAGCTTCACCGCATGATGGAAGGGCATTTTTGCGAATACCCGCCTGGCTAGCGACCACCCTCAAGTAGAAAATCTCTCGCCAAGCACCTAACAGTGTGTTCCGGCAGCAGTCCTTGAGAGCCAGTATAATTACTAACAACTGTACGTCTCAGTGTGACGTGCGCAGTGCAATTCGTCGTTGACGAAATGCGTCTGTTATAGGCAGAGGTTAGTCCACTTGACATCAGGTGGGGCTCGGGCTTGTGCCTTCACAATAACATAAAAAAAAAACCACAATATTGAGCAATTTTCAAAAGTTGCTCTCAAGTAGGTGTAGTGCAGATTAAAACGTTTTTAGTTTGTATTAGTAATTGTACCAGGTATTCCGGGGAACTGTTTTCCTTGATTATATGATATATTACAATCACTATTTGTAAAAATAAATATTAATATAAGATATTATAGACTGTTTTTTAGGTAACTTTTAAAACCTGTATATGAGATCTCATGTATGGTAGGTTTTGTGTATACAAAATGGTGTATTGCTAGTGACCATCCTCAAGCAGATCCAGCAAATATCCTTAAGAGCCAGTTCTAATTCTAGGTATAGCCGGTGGTCCATGACTCGATATCGTAGCATGTTTAAAAATCGACACCGTATCTGCCTATGTCTGTTTAATATTATAATATTTCGCCATTGACGTGCGATTCAACCATAATCAGACCCTGGTGTAAGGTCTGATGATAAAATTATTTTGACCGATATTCATATACTTCGACCGATAGACAACACACAGCCTAAATCGGTGGATCTAGAAGTATGCAACTATCTCACCTGATGGTAAGTGATGATGTGATCTAAGATGTTGTTCAGGCTAACCTAGAAGTAGTAGTAAGTACTGGCTCTCAAGTACAGCTGCCGGAACACACCGTTAGGTGCTTGGCGACAGATTTTCTACTTGAGGGTGGTAGCTAGCCAGGCGGGCAGTCGCAAAATGCCCTACCACCATGCTATAACGACTGCCATCCTTAGACAACAACCGGGACCGACGGCTTAACGTGCCCTCCGAAGCATGGAAGCGCTCAGTAGTAATGTCACTAGCGGTCACCCATCCAAGTCATGACCGCGGGTGACGTTGCTTAACTTTGCTGATCGGTTAAGAACAGCTAAGTAAACTTCGCTACGAGCGCTTCAACTTTATAACTACCTAGCTAAGTTTGCACCTCAGTTGTTTGTATATATTTTATTGTACCCATGTATAATATAATGTTTTTTTTTATTTATTTTTTTATATATTTATTATGTTAATAACAATAAATGCAAAGTCAAATCTAACAAAAATTTGTTTACTTTTTTAAAGTCCTAGCGAATCCGTTTTTGCAGACCGTACCTAAGGGTTAGCGACATAATTGGTGCGAGGTGCAAACTTAGCTTGGTCGAGTTGTATATCTATATACCGAATATATACCGATACTCGATTCGGTAGATATTTGGTGTTGAATACTACCTACAAAAGTTGCTGGACATATAGCTGGACTATTTATTAATTACTATTTATTCCATATGCCTAGGTGTACCAGGATACCCTACGAATTCATATTTATTCGTGGTGGATAACTTAATAATATTTTAATCGTAACTTATACTTTTACCGAAGATGACCAGTTTTGTGGGCGAAAAAGACAATCGAGTCCCTAAGTAGAAATGTATTACAAAATAGTGAAAATATATTATATACGTTCGTACAAATTTGAGTAAATTTAAATTAAACAGTGACAATCACGATTACAATACTAGGAATAAAGATAAAATAGCGGTGCCAGGTTTTAGATTAGCCAAGACAAATAAAAGATCCTTCTTAGGTAATTGTGTAGGTACGGTTGTATAATAAAGTTCCTAAACATATATATTACAGCGCTCACAGAAGGGAAATTCAAGTTGCACTTGAAAAACATATACATTAAGAAATACACACAGTTTGTGATTACTTAAACAACAAAAATGCCTGGACAATTCCACCTCTGCCAAGCTATCGCCTGTCACCTACGTAATTCAAACAGATGTTGTAATAACTTTATTATATAGTAAGTATGTAACACATTGTTAAAAGAATTGTTAATTTGTAAAATATTGTTAAAATACGTTTGAAAGAATAGCCCCGAGTTTTTTGCCCAGTAGCTCTATACATTTTTTTTTGCTGAACGTGGCAGTACATTTTAGAATATTTCAATACTAAAATTTGTACCTAATTGACCTTCATAAGAGCGTCGTACACGCTTAAATTAAATAAATGATTTCGACTTTGTACAATTATAAAAATTTTACATCACGTAAATACTTTGGTGTGAGAATATAAATTTCGTCAATTATATTATATATACTGTTATTGTAATGGGCATAGTAGGTATCAGCAGTACTGACAAATCAGCATCACCCCAAGAAGATGGGACGTGTCACAATAGCTACGCTCGGCAGGCGTCTTTGCAATCGCAAAACAAAGGTTGAAAACTGCAGAGTCTTTTGGTTTTGGCAAGTTCTTTTTCAATAGATGTTTGCACTGAATCACAATGAAAGTAATATCTACATTAAGTAGACCGTTTACTAAAATATAAGCATACCTATGTATTACTGCTTATAATAATCCTCTTAGCAATTTAGTTAGTTTGTCAGAGTAAAAATCCAAGGGGCCTCGTAGTAATCAAATTGAAGGACGAAGGGACAGAAATTGTACCAAAAGAATAATAGCCCATATTCAGGTCACTAATGTTTAAATACCCTGTACCTACCTTACCTGGCGACAGTGGAATTAACGCCTACGAGTAAAAACGGTGAAACAATGCCGTTAATTCGACCGTTTTGTCCTGGATTTTTCATTGTCCTGGTTTTATAGGGCGGGCAATCTGTTTGTCCTTCGCAGCTACAATGCCTATAAATTAAAAATAACTGGGTTGAATGTGTCTCTGACACCACATGCTTTTTGAGTCATTCCAATGGCAGGTGAATAATGGCAAACAAACATACCTACATGGCATAGGCTATAATATTACGAAATCGATTTCCCTCAATTCAATGAAAATAAAGTTACAAATTTAATTAAAATTTGTATAAATAATATAAAAATTAGTAGGTAAACAATCAATGTGGTGGCGAGCGTATTGCCATTTAGTAGCTACTGATAAACCATTCAGTTATAACTTTACCACTGTACAAAAATAACCAAATACATTTATCAATAAGTAGGTACCTATACAACAAACTACACAGCGGTCTCCATTAAGGGGGGATTTGCTATAGTCCCCACGCAGGCGTCTTGAGGGTCGCAGTTTAAAATATCAGTTCCTCAAAAGGCGCTGCTGCCCAACTTCCGGTAATTTAACATAAGTCGCCTCTTCCGATACCCAAGTTTTGCTGAGCAGTGATGAGCTTAAAAATCTACAGATAGACGAAAACTATATGTACGTAGGAATAAAAGAAACGGGAATAATTGGCCACGGAGATAAAACAATAAAAAGAGAGAGAGAGATAGAGAGAGAGGGATACAGACGGAGATATACAAACAAATTTAATTTCTTCTCAAAGCGTACACCTGCGCGGTAACAGCTATATTATAAAGTACAAGTTTAGAATAGAAAATATTTTATTTATAACTAAACTTTTTATTTATAAAAACTTAACAACGTATGATACAAAAAAAAATTAAAATACAAATCAAAACAATAAAAATAGCACAATATTAGCTTCAACTCAGCATATAATACCAGCTGCTTGTCAGCGCTGATTTGAGTTTTGAATTATTATATTTTGTTATTAACTTATTAACTACAAAACAGCAGATTGAAAGAAATTATATGATAAGCAATGGATAAGGTACAAATGCAGTAAGCGGATGTAGAGAAACTATATTTACCGATAGATGAAGGTGGAAAAGGCTTAACTAGCTTAGAATCATTATACAGAACACAAATATTTAAATAGAATCTTAGGTTTAAAGAACTTTATTTCTAATGTGAATTATTGCTAACTTAAAAGGAAATACGAAACATTCTAATTTAAATACTAGAAGATATTATGGCTGGAAGCTAAACAATGCTAGTATATATGTTAGGTATTGTTTCCGGTTATTCCTATACATAGTGAAGCTATTACAGGTTTTCATTTAATTTGGTAATCAATAAAACATCTGTAGTTAGTCCTTCAAACAATATTGTTTTCATTCCATAGTTGGTACGCGTCTAAATCAGTTCAAGTTTGATTTTATGTTTGAAGATTCTGATATTTTCTCTTTGTGTGAATGTTATATAGTCTCGAGTGAATGGATTGCGTTCTAGTATTTTTTTTATGCATGAGTAGTACATACAGCGTTTTTTCAGGTCAAAAAGTTTAGTATCTGCGTATATTTGCTTGGTTGGGGTAGAAAAATAATAATAGTCATGATAAGAAACAAAACCGGTAAAAAATACTTACATATATTAAATGAAAATGTCAACCAGCTTTCTACCACCGTTCTATTACCGTTCTAAAGATTTAGATTTTTCCCTTTTAGATTTGTCCCTTCAGACGGACGGACGGACAGACTACTGAGGCTTAGTAATAGGGTCCCGTTTTCTAGTACGGAAACCTAAAAAGATAAAGCAGGGCCCATTTATGAGCCTAAAAAAATGTAAGCAGAACGTTATTTACAAAACAACGAGTTTTCAAAGTACTTCTTAAAAAACAAAGCCACCTTTCCTCTACAAACCTCGAAAACAATTTGTCCCCTTGTTTTAATTGAATATTCGCGTAAGAAAAGTCGTTCTCGCTCATTAGCAACCTGTCGTTATAATCTAATTATACACTCGAGAGCAATGAATCCGGGTCACTTAAAGAATCCTAAAAATCTCGGAAACTAAAAATGCTAGGTTAATGCAATAAATTGTATTTAATAGACAATGTAATACTCCTTAAATGAAGGTATTAAAACTTCTTAGTTATTGTAAAGTTATATCATAAAAAAATCAAATTTGAAAAAGGGCCACTTTCGAAGATGGAACTACGAAATTACAGCATTTGGTTTTGCTTTTGTTTGTAATCTGTCATTTATGTGGGTACATAAACCATGTTGATAGTGCTCTATATTCATTATTCAAGCTGAAATTATGTCGCTTACGCCTGAAGAATGCACCAGAATACTTACAATGCTGGAAACCGGCCGGAGTCAGCGCGATACAGCCAGGACTGTCGGTGTGTCGCTGTCAACAGTACAAAGAGTTCTCCGACGTTACGAAGAAACTGGTTCTAACCTACGCAGACCAGGAACGGGCAGAACCAGGTGTACCACAGCACGAGAAGACCGATACTTGGTGAACACCATGCTTCGAAATCGCTTTCTCACAGGAACTGAACTCACCAATCAGTTTCGACGCCTCGGAGGAAGTAACCCAAGTGCATGGACAGTAAGACGTCGGCTTGCTGAATCTAACTTAAAACCCCTTAGACCTGCAAACGGCCCTAAACTGGAGCGTGGGCATCGTATTTCGAGACTAAGATATGCCCAGAGCCACGTAAATTGGAGTATTGAAGATTGGTCAAAAGTTATGTTCTCCGACGAATCAAAATTTATGCTCTACAAGCACGATGGAAGACACAGAGTGTATCGAAGACCAGGGGAAAGATTCAAGCAAGCATGCATCGAAGAAAAAGTAGCCTACGGTGGTGGGTCTGTACTTGTGTGGGCCGGAATTTCTTCTGAAAGTCGCACAGAGCTGGTGATCATAGAAAACGGCTCTTTAACTAGCGTAAGATATGTGGAAGAAATCCTCAATGATCACGTTGGTCCATTTATGGTCAATTTAGGTGAGGATGCTATATTTATGCATGACAATGCCCGACCTCATACAGGTAGGATTGTGAATGACTACCTTCAAGAGATGAACATTACTCGTATGGAGTGGCCAGCGCGCAGCCCGGATATCAACCCGATCGAGCATGCTTGGGACGAGCTAGGCAGATGCGTAAAACAACGAAACCCTCCCCCAATCACGCTTCGTGAGCTCAAAATTGCTCTCACAGAGGAATGGGAGAATATTCCCCAAAATCGTATAAGGAACTTGGTGTAAAGCATGCCAAACCGCGTAAACGCAGTAATGGAAGCACGAGGAGGCAATACGAAGTATTAAAATTCAAGAAAATCGTAATAAAGTTCAAAAATTTCATGTTTCCTATTTTTGTTTTAAGGAGAGATCAGCAGTTTTTTTCTTTATGTAATTTTGTGTTAATAAAATGTATGGTGACTCATATTTTTTTACTTTCATTTAAGGAGTATTACATTGTCTATTAAATACAATTTATTGCATTAACCTATCATTTTTAGTTCCGAGATTTTTAACATTCTTTAAGTGACCCGGATTCATTGCTCTCGAGTGTATTTGTTTGTGCGGTCTTTTTTTGATAGAAAATTGCTGCTAGGCGTACGTTCTCCCAACGGGAAGTGTTTCTTGCAAATATCTCATAAATGTCCGAAGACACTAATTTAAAACTTTCATACAGTAGTTAGTTAAATATGGACAAATTATATAACAATGTGTGCACTAAAAATCTGCTTAACTTAAATCATGAAGTTCGATTTTTTTCTGCTACGGGGTACTCATACGAGTAGGTATCAAAGCAATTAATAAATATAAACTAGATACGTATGTCTTACAAAAACAAAGTCAGCTGCTGATTGCCTGAGTAGTATGCCAAAGATGTTAGATAAATAATTTAAAATAATTAATAGACCAAACTGAGCGAATAAAGGGACTTGTGTAATTTTCACCTCCGCTTCAAGCGTAAGTCCTCAAAAATAGTAAATGCAACTTACAGCCATATAGAATCTCTGGTTTATTCTATATGTGAGTTGTCCCATCTTACGCCGCGTACCCGTTATATAATGCCCTCTCTTTCGTACAAAAATAATGAACAGCAAAAATGATGACTCGTGAAGGATTTGAACCTCCGCCCTCCGATGGTCAAGTGAATTTTTATATCGGTGCTCTAACCTACTGAGCTAACGAGCCTTGTGATGCGTTCGACGAAAATAATGAACACATTCGGAAATATGACGTAACCATCTGTACCGATGCCAAAATTTATGAATGAATTTCAATTGTTATCAATATCTATGATGCGTGTGGATTTAGCCGAAACTTTAACAATAAGTTAAGTTTTACCATATTATTATATGTTCTATGGTTTTACATAACTAAGATAAGCATGGTAAATAAAATTAGAATAGTCCTATCAAAATTCATGCACCACTTATAACGAATTATGATATTTTCTGTTGAAACCTAAATTTTGAATATTTTTGCCGATATTATAAAACCGATCAATAAAAGATATACAATAAAGGGAAAGTTTTATATCTCTTAACAATAAACACAAAAGTTACAAAGCAAATACAGAGTGGAATTCCAAATATGCTTCCTTTTCTCTACATAGTATATACTGTACGTATTATCACAGAATAAAAAGGTATTATACAATATTACCTACGTAGATTTAGCTGCAAAGATACCGCTAAACTCAGAAAATTATCGTGGAGAGCAGAGTGAGAATTTTAATTGTAGTTTTATCTTACGAATATATTATTTTAAGGTATACATATGATTAGTACGAGTACTTAGTAACATACAAAAAATATGTACCTACGGTACAGCAATGATACAGCCTGTACCCATACAAAAATAATGAACAGCAAAAATGATGACTCGTGAAGGATTTGAACCTCCGCCCTTCGATGGTCAAGTGAATTTTTATATCGGTGCTCTAACCTACTGAGCTAACGAGCCTTGTGATGCGTTCGACGGAAATTAATAACACAATTGGGAATATGACGTAACTATCTGTACCGATGCCAAAATTACACGTTTACGATGATTCACAATAATTTTAGAATTGCTAACAAGCAATTTATTTATACCTATAATGTTAAAACTACTTCCATGTTCTGGTCCAGGGGTACCTAATGGGTTAATAAATTTCTCCTTCATGCCCTTATCCCACACGAAGTGGTGTCAGCAGAACATGTATTTTCCGCTACTCTGTTCTGTTGCTGATCATCACGCCATTCCCTATTTTCTCCCAAATATCCTTCTTCACGCAATCTATCCACAACTTTGGTAGAAGTAGGCACTTCTACCTCTATATTCGTCTAAATTCATACTCGTGTTGATTATGAATGTAGACTGATACTGCCCAGCGTGCTAAATAGCCCACCATATTAGTTAAAATACAAAAAAGAAATATGCTACGTTGCTGCTTGTTGTCTTGAATCAAGATTTAAATAATCTAATAATCAAAAACTAAATATCTCTGATGGCAATCAGGAACGGTAACTTAAATTGTTGTTACCAATTGTCACTACTGGTGGCAAATAGGAATAGTCACACAATTTTTATTGAACTGGGAATGGTCAATTTCACTAGCCTTGTCCACTTAAAAAGTAAACCTCTATATATAGATTTCCTTTTATGTTATACTTGCTGTACCTGCGACTAATTATTCACATTTGCGCAATGTTTATCTCATATTATGCAACGCTGTGGTCTGCGGTGGAGCTCTTTTAATAAAGCATAGCTCAGAAAGGAGGTTTTTGCTTTGGATTTGAAAACTCCCGGGTTGTATTTTCCAGAAAACAGTAACAGGACAACAGGACAGCTTAAGATGAACCGTACGTTCAAGGGTTCCTGAACATTCCGCGGTCCAGGTTATTTGGAACGATATACTTAGGATGTCATATCTGTAATTTCTGAACTACAAAACCGATCACTTTGAAATATTTATGGGACAATCTTTTAAGTACCACTATTCTAACAAAAAAAATAATTATTGAAATCGGATAGGGCGTTAATAAATTACAACTTAGTGTACATTTTGACTTTCATTCCCTTTCTATATTGCTGAATTTCGGGATAAAAAGTATAGAATGTCCTACCTCGTAATATGAACTGAAATCATGCGTTTCATTCAAATTCATTCAGTAGTAGTTGGCGTGATGCGCGGCCGGGATACAGACAGACAGACAAAAATTTAATAAAATACAGTTTGGCATCAGTATCAGCTACAGAGTATTCTGAAATATATTTTTTCAATATATCTTCAATGTACATAATTGGACCTGTTACAGTTTTATTATAAGTATATATATATATATATATATATATATATATATATATACTTATAATATATAACTATATTCTCTTGAAGTCCTCAACATGAATTCAGCTTACTTAACATATATTTGAAAATCTAAGAATGCACTTATTTCTCGTTCCCTAAAACGAATTCATCTTTTCTACATTCAAACTTTCCTTTATGTACCTGTCTTGATAAATCATATAACCTCTATATACCTATGCTTACCCATCTGTTGAGCCATCATATTATCCTCAGTAGTCGGCAAAAAGTTTTACGAGGAAGGCGACGGAAAACCTTCGATTTAGATAAAAACTGTAAAGCTCGTGTTGGGTTTACAACATCCCTCTTTTTCAGCAAACTTACTTTTGTTGCAAATGCTTTTTGTGTGATATATGGCCAGCTGATGTAGCAGCAACAGCGTACATGTAAAACTAGGCTGAAAAACGGTCACGCTAAACACTACCATAAAATATTTCAAAAGATGGTCGCGGAGATACATTTTGTAATGCCACTAGCGTGATAAAATGTATTTCATTAGATAAATTACTGAAATAAACATAAGTTTATGCTATAATACTATAATAAATAGTTATTTATGCAACTGTTGTATAATAGGGGTATTAAAACACGAATGTGGCTTTATCACATGAGTTAATAAGTATCACATGAGTGTTTTAATACCTGATTATATACAGTTGCATACAAGACTTTATATCTTTATATGATATGAATCCTCTATTAAAAGTTCTGAAACCATAACCCCTATGGTTTCAGAACTTAAAATTTAAGTTTTGTTATTCCAATTACGAACGAGACACCCGTGACATACGGATGGACGGACGAACAGACATATATACATCAGAGTCTCTTTAATATGGTTTCATTTTTACCTTTAGGAGTAACCATATAAAAACGCATACGAACAATGGCACGGTAACTATCCAAGTGGATACTAAGCTTGGTTCCTTTCTGTATTTTACGACTGATGCATTAGTTCACTTGATTGCCAGAGCCTTGAAGATAAAAGGAATCGTTAAACTTTCCAACTCCATTTTCTATTTCCTTTCGTTTTACATTTGAATGATTACGCGCAGTAAAATTTAAACTTTAGCCTTTGCAAGGAGTCATCGTTTGTCTTCAAATTATTCAAAAACTTTAGTTTTCATGCAAAAATTAATAATATCAAAGATATTGTATGGTGTTCTACAACTTTGGATAGGTTTTAAATCTATGGTAGATGGCTATCCCAGGTGTGATGATGAGGGCCAAGTGCCAAAAGGAAAACACACGTTTGCATACCATTGCATTCATAAAATTTCAATGTGACTTTGATCCAAAAGTATTTTTTTTATGGTTGATGTATTTTCCTTTGACCTCCATCTCACATGAGAGTAAGTGATGATGTGATCGAAGATGTTGTTCAGGGTTACCTAAAATTTCTGGCTCTCAGTTCATTTTCTACTTGAGGATGGTAGCTAGCCAAGCAGGCATTGGCAAAATGCCCTACCACCATGCTATAACGACTGCCATCCATCCTAAGACGACAACCGGGACCGACGGATTAACGTGCCCTCCGAAGCATGGAAGTGCTCAGTAGTAATGTCACTAGCGGTCACCCATCCAACTCTTGACCGCGGCGGACGTTGCTTAACCTTGCTGTTCGGTTAAGAACAGCTTAACAATCTTCGCTATACGAGCGCTTCAAAATCAAATCAAAACATAAGATATATTCAATCACTCGAATTTGGTTATGACGGTGTATTCCGGAAATTTATAGAAATCTTTCACCGAGCACTAACAGTATGGTGCATGTGTTCCTGCAGTGCCTTCGTTACTAATGTTTAAGTACTTTGCAAGAGCTGTAAGTTGTTGTAAATAATAGTTGTGTAAACGAAATTAAACTTTATGTTGTCATTAAGTAAAAATAATAATAATATGATAATGCAGAATCAAATAAAATGTTAAGTTGAACGTTACTTAAAAGTATATTTACTTATATATTAAAACCACACTTATCATATATATAAAATTCTCGTGTCACAGTTTTCGTTGCCATACTCCTCCGAAACGGCTTGACCGATTTTGATGAAATTTTTTGTGCTTATTCGGTATCTATGAGAATCGGCCAACATCTATTTTTCATCCCCCTAAATGTTAGGGGTAGTCCACCCCTAAATTTTATTTTTTATTTTTTCGACAAAATTTTATTTCTATTTTTTTATGATACAACATACAAAAATACATAAAATCCTCAATTTTCACCCTTCTACGATCAACCCTTATTTTGTAATAGCCAATTATTTATATGGCAAAACAACGTTTGCCGGGTCAGCTAGTACTACTATATTTATAATATTTACCTACAAAAAAATCGATATGTTACCGTACAAAGTAAGTAAGAAAAAATATAGCCAACTTCCACTGACTTTCGACCCTTATAAACCTCGAAAACATGGTATCCTCCTGTCCCTTAATTGAATATTCGCGTTAGAAAAGTCGTTCTCGCTCATAAACAAAGTTTATAAAGCCCCACGACAAAGTAAACCATGAGCTGGGCAGTTTTATTCTTAAGCTATGTACTTTGGCATTCATCGGTGGTTTCAACCGTGTAGGTAAGTTTTCAATATCGAAGCAGTGAGTTTATTTCTTGAAAAACGATGTAAAATTCATTTATTAGATTTAAGGTTCTACAACACTTTTAAAAAGGTCATTACAAAAATATTACTTATAACAGTTTCTACTTCCGCGTTTAGCAAAACGGGTAAGGAGCCAATTCGAGAAGAACGGGCAAGAAAATAGTGTCCATTAGTTTGGTTATTTTATTTGTAACTTATGCCTATATCAAAATTATTACAATATTTCTTTGCATTGCATAGGTGACTAACGGTAGCTTGGCAGAGGTTCAAGCAAAATTACAAGCATATCATCTCAATAATTAACGATCGTATTGTAACTATACTTTTTCAATGAAGATATGTTATTCATGCAGCTTGAATGTACCCTCTTTGAAACGCACACAATTTCTTTTGTTGAACTTGTCACTTTTTGACACATGAGATACTAAGCTTTGAACCAAACATGTTCCAAACATGAGATATATTCATTAAACAATCACTCGAATTTGGTTAATTTAATAACGATGTATTCCAGAAATTTATAGAAATCTTTCACCGAGCACTTACAGTATGGTGTTGTCCCTGCAGTGCCTTCGCGAAGGTTTGAGTTTAATGTAATTAAGTTTACCTTACAAGAGCTCTAAGTTGTCGTCAATAATAGTTGTGTGAATGAAATTAAATATTATGTTGTCTTAAGAAGTAAAAAAGAATATTAATATAATGATGCAGAACCAAATAAAATCGTTAAGCAGAACGTTACATAAAAAACAATAGTTATTTACAAAAAAACGAGTTGTCAAAGTACAATGTAAGTAAGTAAAAATATAGCTAGCTTCCACTGACCTACGACCCTTATAAATCTCGAAAACATTGTATCCCTCTGTCCCTTAATTGAATATTCGCGTAAGAAAAGTCGTTCTCCCTAATTAGCAAAGTTTAGTTTTGCTCGACGACAAAGTAAACCATCAGCTGGGCAGTTTTATCATTTAACTATGTACTTTGGCATTCGTCGGTGGTTTCAACTGTGTAGGTTAATTTTCACTATCGTAGCAGTGAGTTTATTTCTTGAAAGTCGATATAAAATTCGTTTATTAAATTTAAATTTCCACGACACTTTTAAAAATGTCATAATAAAATATTAGTAATGAAAACTTCCATGTTCAGCAAAACGGGTAAAAAGCCAGTGCGAGAAGAGCAGCCAAGAAAATCGTGGCCATTTTGACTAGTTTCTTTGTACCTACTGCCTATATCAAAATGATTAGAATAGTTATTTGCATTACATAGGTGACTAACGGTAGCTTGGCAGAGGTTCAAGCAATATAACAAGCATATTTGTCGTCTAAATAATTAACAACTCTACTACGAATAATAATGGAAAGAAATGTAATTCAAGCTCAAAAACAACAGAACGCAAACTATACCGCAGCGGGCGTGGCTTAAAAAGTGTACCGCGCGGCCCTGTCAGTTCGCCGCGTGGGCTCGAGTCATGCGGTTGTACCGCGGGAGTTTTCAACTGAATTTATAAATGTTCGTCTGCGTTGTTTAATTCTGAAAAAATACCGTTGTTTAAAATAAAATGGTTGAGAAGTTAAATTGGATATAAAAAAACAGGAATACCTTTTATAAACGAGTAAAAAACACAACATTTTCGAAACCCATACTTGACTACCCTGGATAGTTTTATGCAACATGAATTTTACATTAAATCAAAAAATTACTTTGGAACATTGTTAGTTTTAGAACACTCAGATCAATATCAACTTGACTAAAAAAATTACTTGAAATCCATTTCTACTCTATTAGCGCATTATATATACCGACTTTTAAATTATAGAATATTATTTTCAAGAAAGTATTTTAGTAGTATTCCAATCTACTGAAATAAATTGCATGAAAAACCATAAATCAATTTTATTGAAAAAAGATTTTATAGAAAATGAATACGTAAACAAGCTAATATAATGTGGCATAACGCCATCCACGCGACTCTAAAGCTGGGACCGCACTACAGAGGTGCGGCGCGACGTGGTATCTGAGCGACCGTCACTACCTAATGCATTTACGGAGGTGCAGAGCAGTGCTGCAGCGAAGTATAAGTACTGCGTTCGTCCAAGTAGCGAAGTATAAGTAACGTACAAAACGTAAAAAAGTTCAATTATATATACTTCTCGAACTATAATACTTCCGAACTGAAATCCATCTTCTATAAGTCATTCTAAATTCACCAGAAGCATAAAAATAGAAAACTAGGTACTTGTACCTAGAGACAATAACGTATACGGCAAAAGAATCTCTCAATTCATAATTTCTCACCTCATTAATAATCTGCCGTGTACAATTAAAGATAAAATCACAGAAAAAAATATTAAATATATTCTAAAAAAATATTGAGTAACATAATTTTATAGCTATAAAAAATGGAACATCTTTTGTAGCGCGTAAGCGCAAACAAAATAAATTTCACTGATACACGTCAAACAGCCGTCACACAACTGGGCCGCTACTACAATTCGACAAAGTTCGACCAAGTAGTGAGCTAGCCACTCACAAAAGGCTGCCCCGCCATCTAGCGAAAAATCCCAGGAGTGCGCCATCGTGCCGGTTGGCGACCGGATGCGAGGAGCCGATGGACACTCTTGGGGGGGGCTCGGGCGTCCCAGCGGTCTTCGAGTTTGGTTTCTCCTGTATGTAGAGTTGTTCTGAACGTCACTGTGTCAGTAAGTAGCGTTTCATCCCACTTCCATCTTCTTACCCCCCTTCACTCTCCAATTTAATATGAAATTAAAAAGAAACAGTAAGGCGTTTTCACAGCGAAAGCACGTCCTCGCTCTTCAGGTGCACCTCGCTAACATCCGAGGCCTGCACTCAAATCTCAATTCGGTCCATCACCACCTGGAAACCGCAAAACCCCATCTACTGTTCCTTACGGAGACGCAGATCAAATGTCCAACAGACACGTCGTATCTTGCCTACCCGGGCTACACCCTTGAGCATAAGTTCAAACCACGCTCGGGTGTCTGCATGTACGCTCGTGATGACATTTGCTCTGCGTCTCCGTAATCTTGAAGACCCCAGCTTTTCTTGTATTTGTATTGGTGGATACAGGCATGGAGAAAATTCTCTATGCCAGTGTCTACCGGTCGCACACTGGAGACACGGAGACAACCAGGCTCATGACACACCTCAGTGAGGCGGCTGATGTGGCACAACAGAGGTATCCTACTGCCGAATTAGTGTTTCTGAGGGATTTTAACGCTCACCACCAGGAGTGGCTATTCCCATTCCAGAACACAAACCATGCTGGGAGAGAAACGCGCAAGTTTGCCTTGACACTCAATCTCACCCAACTGGTCGAAGAGGCAACAAGGATACCAGATGTTGAAAGCCACACAGCCAATTGCTTGGACCTTCTGCTGACAACAGATCCAGACCGCTACACGGTGTCGGTATCATCACCACTAGGTAGCTCCGACCATTGTCTGGTGAAGTCTGTATCAGTCCATTCCCCACTTGACCCTAGCCCAAAAGGCACCCGGCGAATATGGCGATACAAGTCAGCAGATTGGGATGGGATGCGTTCTTTTTATGCATCTTATCCATGGCGGCAATTTTGCTTTTCTTCCAGCGATCCCTCTGCTTGCGCAAATGCTGTGGTAGATGTGCTGCGTCAAGGTATGGAGTATTATATTCCCTTCTCTGACGTACCTCTATCTAGCAAAGCTCGCCCTTGGTTTGGGGCTGAATGTGTTAGCACAGAAGCGTTAAAACATGAGGCCTACACCGCATGGGCTGAAGCACGAAATTGCAAGGCTAAGGATAAGGAGTGAAAAGAAGAAAGCCTTTAACAAAGTTGCCAGGTCCTGCAAAAAGGTTCTGAAGAAGGCTCGCTTCAACCATATAAGCCGAATAGGGGCCAAACTTGCTTCTTATCCCGCAGGGAGTAAAGCGTTCTGGTCCCTGGCTAAGTCGGTTGAAGCGAACTTCTGCCGTCCCTCACTGCCTCCACTGCTGAAACCTGATGGGTCATTGGCTCACACCGCTAAAGAGAAAGCAAATTTATTTGCTGCAATCTTTGCGGAATCTTCACGTCTAGATGCTGGTAGTGCTGTACCTCCGACTTTACCTGTCTGCGAGTCGACCATGTCGGAAATCCGCATTCGACAGATAGATGTACGTAAAGCGCTACGCAATTACAATAATAGACGTGAACAAGGCTAGTGGCCCTGACGGCATTCCAGCCATAGTTCTGTGGACATGTGCGCCTGAATTGACTCCGATCTTGACACGCCTCTTCCGCCTTTCTATGGAGACTGGGCAAGTACCGAAAGCTTGGAAGTTTGCCAACGTGCAGCCGGTGCCCAAAAAAGGAAGTCGTGCCGACCCTGCCAATTATAGGCCTATCTCAGTCACGTCCATTCTTTGCAAGACAATGGAACGTGTACTGAACAAAAAGCTCCTTGGCTATCTTGAAATGAACGACCTCTTGAGTGACCGGCAATATGGGTTTCGCCAGAACCGGTCAACTGGAGACCTTCTTGTATATGCCACACATATATGGAGCGAGGCCTTGGAAAAATATGGTGAAGCGCTTGCAGTCTCACTGGATATTTCTAAGGCCTTTGACAGGGTTTGGCACGATAGCCTGATTGGTAAGCTTTCAGCATATGGTTTACCTCCCAGACTGTGTGCGTGGATTAAAGATTTCTTGAGGGAACGTTCGTTACGTGTAGTCGTTGATGGCTGCTCATCTGAACTAATGGCTATAAATGCCGGGGTACCTCAAGGATCAGTTCTTTCGGCAACACTCTTTCTGCTCCACATTAATGACCTGCTGAAACCCGGTACCTTTGGGTACGCAGACGATAGCACAGTTGTCGAGCGATATATATCCGACGCACCGGCTGGTGAAGTTCAAGTCCAGCTCGAAAGAGAAGCGATGATTGGACGATTAAACTCGAGCTTGTTGGCCGTGTCCGATTGGGGCGATGGCAATTTAGTAAGTTTTAATGCGTCCAAAACACAGGCGTGTCTTTTCTCCGCTAAACGGAGAGCATTTCATCTATCTCCGACTTTTCGAAGTGTATCAATACCGGTGGCGAATCGGTTAGAGCTTCTTGATGTGTCCTTAACTTCGAATTTAAACTTCGGGTTTTACATCGAAGCCAGAGCACAACTGGCCGCTAAGAAGCTTGGTATCCTCGCAAAGGTGAGGCAGTACTTCACACCTGGGCAGCTTCTTAATTTATATCAAGCACAAGTCCGTTCGTGTATGGAGTACTGCAGCCACCTCTGGGATGGATCCGCGAAATACCAACTGGAGGCTCTCGACTCCATTGACCGACGGCCCAAGGAGTGGAACTCATTACCCGCGTCTTTGTTTCCCGAACAGTATAATTTGGGAGTCTTCAAGTCTAAAGTGAATAGGTATCTTCTAGGCAAGCATGCTACATCTTCGGCCGCATCATCACTTTCCATCAGGTGAGATAGGGGCCAAATGTTTGCCTATAATAAATAAATAAAAAAAAAAAGTTTCGTTTTTCGTTTTTCGAACGACACTTTATACAACGAAAATTTAATATGCGTTACGAAGTTTGTTGCTTGATATAGTCAATGGTGGACCGCAACGTTCCACACAAACCTTGCCCGCTATGGGATCTCCCATAATACTCTGAAAACGCTGGTATGCATGCTTCAATCAATTTTAAGCCTTAAAACAGAGAAGTTAAAGAACATTTTCACAAGGTAAGAGTCTGAGAGTCCTGTTTGGATCAGCGAGAGGTGTCGCTACTGTTCTAGGAAATACAGGTTAGATATTTAGGATTTAAGTTTATGTTCTAGAAACGGCGTGGCTTCGGCTGCACTAGGTTCTCCATAGGTGTTTATATCCTCATTATTAATTGTGTTCTTTCTGCATATTTAGAACTCGACTTATAGGCAAACGAATAAATTATATTTATATTATTTCATATTTGGGAAATGTACAAACCATACGAAAGCAATCAAAAAAAGGATATTCAAAATCTACACAGGTAAATGCTTGCAAGTCTATGCGACGAACGAAGTTAAACATAAGTAAGCCAATACGTGTTTTGCGGATACCTTTCTTTCGGACCCGAAGTTCGATACTTCGACGAATTAGAGTAGGGGGCCCTGGTTCGTATTAGTTGTATGCGCAGTGGGTAGCTGCTTACTGCACATACAATAAAATAACTCATTGAGCGCCTGAGATAACAGCTATTTGTGTAAGCAAAAGTCATGCTTGACTCTAAAACCTAAGTCTATAATATAAAATCTATCTTTTTACTGTTTTGTTTAGTTTTGTTATTTTGTTCGTTATTTGGCTGTGTACGTAACACATTGTAAGATATAGTGTGATAATATATACCTATTTTTATCGAGAGTTCAATGTCTAGACAAACCTAACATAGGTTTTACGACATTACTGACAGAAAGCATCATGTTATTATAATTTTTTGGATAATAAATTAAAAAATAATGCGCCTTTTTCGTTCACTATAGCAATGCAGCGTAAAAGGACGGTTCTTTCAACTAATGGCAAAAATTTCAAGTAGATGAAGTCGTCGAAGGAGAAATAATGGTGGTGTTTTGCAAAAAGGCAAATAGAGGTGAAAAATTAAAAATAGTTCTATTTGGGTGAAAGAAACCTAATTCTCGTTTGTAAAAAAACTTTTTTCAACGACTCTTCAGAGATAGTAATCGATTTCACACAAATGTTTGAACGTAAAATAAGGTCATATGAATTTCAAAATTACAAATATATAATCTTTTGAATTGTTGAAACGTGCGTGGACCGTGAAATGATGATAATTTATTACACCGCGTCTCTCTGGTGGTACCGCAAGATATAGTGCGGTTTACGCTATTAATAAATCCATACAAATTAATATTTTTCGAGCCGCGCCGCTTCGCTGCAATGCTGTCCCGCAGTAGTGCGGTTTGGCCCTAGGCAATGACGGCGGTGACAACATCACTGAGTGCCTGTCATTTTGTTTCCAAAAGCCTCGTATGTTACACGGCCACAAAGTACATGTCCTTGGTTTATAAGTCACAAATTGGCAACTCGTTCCTAGTGATTACGAAAATCAAACGAGCTTCCGTTGAAATAACGTTCATATCAGCGCAACACAACGTGACAATAATAAAAATTTCGTTCGGAAATCGCGAAAAGACACAAAATACTTATAACGGCTACTTTAACAGACGTATACTAGAGCCTATCGCTTACAGCTCTGAACTGAAAGTTATGCTTTTGAAACTTTTTCTTCGTCGACGTCGTCGTCTTTTTTGCTATGTATTGAATAGGGTTCATTGGAAGTTCCAACAACTGTCTAACTTATTTAAATAATATAGGTATTTATATGTGCTATATTTTTCCGTAAAGTACGAAATATTTTTTTATTATTTTCCTCATCTAACATGAATCTTTTTGGCTATTCCTATTTCCTTTTATTTACAGAATATCTGCTCCTAAAGCATTGTATAGACGCAGTATCTTGTCTATTCTAGTTACAATAGTATTTCATATGAATATATAGAGTAATTTTATAATTACAATACTCGTACTTTAATGGCCGACTAAGTGTCTCAACGTAAACGCCAATTCTTGTGTTTGGACTTTGGAATCTAGATCAACAATACCCCATTTAAAAAGTTTTACGGACTTTACAGCGTAGTCTACAAATATATATCAAGTTAACAATGATTGCTACGCGACGCTACGAACAATGCTACGAGTAATCTACAACAAGAAAATGGTTACCATTAGGAACATAGCGATAACCTATTTGCGAAAAAATTAGCCTGTATAAATTTACGAGTGATAAAATTATAGTCATGTGCGGGATTCGAACCCGCGTCCATCCACCCTTATAGCCGGGGACCGCTTGAGCTATTATGACAAGTATTGTTACACAACACAGAATTCTAGTACTAATACACAAAAAATACAAGTGCTACAATTGGCGGTCAAATCACTACAAGTGATCTCATTCCGGCAACCTTTGCATGGAGAGCAACAGTAAAAATGATACAGACAAGGGTGTAGGTTAAAGCAACAAACTATTGAATATTAAATATTGAACACTGATAAATGTACATAATAATGATTTATACACGTATATAAAATATACCTAATAATAATACCAAACTTGTTCTAAGTGTTCACTAAAGTATATTAATATAAATTACTTATATAAAAAAGGTGTATATTGCATCATTAGTCATTTTAGGATATCATAAGTTCTAGTTAACCCCAGAATATTTTACCGTCATAGTAAATGAAAAGAACCACGGCGTAAATAAACATATTATGACCCTCGAATCCACACATATTTATGTATTCGAGGGTCATAATATTTTTATCACCAAAACAAACAGTAAATTTAACATAAGTAAGAACTGCAGCTACCAAAATACAAACTCAAGCTAGCTTTGAAACAGCAGCTTCTGTCTATGCCTAACTACGAAGAAAATAAGCAAATCCATGGTTAAATAAAAGAAATATCACAAAGCAACGGAATATAATTTAAAATATTGCAAAATGATCTGTTTTTCATAATACCTAATATACCTATATTACCTACGTAGATTTTAAGAATTTGAATTAAGATTTGAAGATACTAACTGCAAATGATATAGAAAGTTAGGCCGATACCAAATTTACATAATATTATTAGTATTATCTTATGAGTATGTCATTTTAAGCTTTACACAAGTACTCAAATCTTGGAATAAACTAGTCAAATACAAAATGCCATACACATACAAAAATAAAGAACAGCAAAAATGATGACTCGTGAAGGATTTGAACCTCCGCCCTCCGATGGTCAAGTGAATTTTTATATCGGTGCTCTAACCTACTGAGCTAACGAGCCTTGTGATGCGTTCGACGAAAATAATGAACACAATCGCGAATATGACGTAACCGTCTGTACCGATGCCAAAATTACACGTTTACGATGATTCACAACAATCTTAGAATCGCAAACCAGAAATAGATTTTTTCCTGATTGTTTGCATAGGTTTACTGTAGTGTAGTACATATAGGTACGCCGTGGTTTAACTGAGTGGCTGTATAAAAAGTTGGAAAATAGTTTGGCATAGTTCCTAATTTTGTGACAACAGGGAAAAGTCGTTTCCCAGAGACGAAAAATATCAGACAAAAATTGTTCTGATCTGACTGAGGTTACTTCAGGCATTCTTTCCATATATGATAATTGAAAAAACTAACAAACTAAAAACGTTCTAGTCCAGGGTACCTGATAAACTTGTCATCAGCCGGACCTTCCTCTTTCATGTCCTTATCCCACGTTAAGTAGGGTCGGCACAAAATGTACCTATGTTTCATCCACTTAGTTCTGTTCCTTGTAATGTCACCACTCACACTTTTCTTACACATATCCTTCTTCACTAGGTACTATTCAACACGAGTATGAATGAATGTGGATGGATGCTTAAAGCCACCATAATAGTTTAAATACTTGCAAGTAAAAAAACATTCTACGTTTATATATATACTGACTATACTATACGAGAAATTTAGGAATCCGTCGCAATAAATTGTATACCTAAGTATATAAAATACATACCTGCATCCTACATACACAATGTTACTCGTGTTTTCTGGGGGTAGGTAGAGACCGTACTGTGATGGTGCTGGGCTACAATTGTTACTCGTTTCCCCATATCTTCATATAGGTAGCAGAGCCTTCCTTCTGAAAAACCGCTATCTTACACTGCGATTCCCAAATGTGCCAATTATGGCGATTATCGCAAACCCCGCTAATGGTGGATATCTATACGTTCAAAACGTCCACCGCTATATACCGTATGGCTGTTGTGTGAGGCAGATACCACGGATTTACACTTCTGAGTATAGAAATGATCCAATCTAGCATGAGACATCTCTTGGTTTCTTCATTCTCATCACATTCTTCTTGCTAATGGCGCTCTTCATTTGGATTTTTTCTAGGACATGTACTTATGACGAAACGAAAACGAGGAAAAACTCGTAGACAATCCAATGTAGGTTTAAAAAAGGTTACTTACATTATTTTTAGTTACGATTTCTTTTATACAAAGAAGTAGGTAGGTAGTTCGTCAACACAATACAAAATCTTTGTCTTTATTAAAATTTCCAACATTTATTTATTGAATAATAGTCTTCAATAAAATGGAAATGCTTTTGTTCTGCGCCTGTGAATAATAATACTCTCGAAGAGTATAGCTCGTAAACAAAATCGGCGACTCTATAGGGGAATAAAACTATATTTTGCTGTTTTATGGACACAAAATAGCCGGTTCTTTGATATGTAATATGTGGCGTCAAGTATACATGTTGTTACTTTTTATACAAAAATTTTGCTACAAAGAACACCATACGATATAATTACGTATGCCACATCCAATAAACTCAAAACTAAATTTATTGCCCGCAGTACACGTTAAATGCACATTAAGTGTTCTAGGGTATGTTTTTAACCGGTAGAACTCCCAGATGTTCGAGTAAGTGTTCCACATGAAAGTACCGTCTTTTTGCCTGTCATTAAGCATCTGTACATACATTATTGATTTTTTGATACAAAAAGGATAAAATGGAGCTGTATTAATAATTTCTATAGTTTTTGAGGTGGGTAACAATGTGTTCGCACAGCTCTTCCACTGAAGGTTGGCGGAACGGGGAGAGTGGGACTTTAACCCACTAAGACGTAATGGTAAAAGTCCCCTGACTCTCCACCGGTGCGCCAATTAATGATTAACCTAAGTCCCCTACCCCAAACTCCAGGCGTCTCCCGTACATTTATGTTTTTTTTTTTTTATGCCTGATAGATTAATTAGCCTTTGACTACTATCTCACCTGATGGTAAGTGATGAGGTAGTCGAAGATGTTGTTCAAGCTAACTTAGAATTACTGGCTCTCATGGACAGCTGCCGGAACACACTGTTAGGTGTTTGGCGACAGATTTTTTACTTGAGGGTGGTTGCTACCCAGGTGGGCATTCGCAAAATGCCCTACTACCGTGTCAATTTATGAACACAAAGTCTATTATAAAAATATAGTAGTACGAGAAAGTTGATGAGTATGTTTGAATTTTATCTATGTAGTTTTAGCTTAGTATATTTGTTACTTCTTCCCGCACGAATGAAAGTGAAATTTGGATTGGAGATTGCTCATATAGTAAGTTTATACGAGTAAATATTAAGAACTTTTTTAAAATACCGATATGCGTAGTAGATATAAAGAAGTTTTATTAGCACTTTTGTAAATTATTTACAGGCAAGTTAATGTACATTTAATACATATTTATACTACTTAATCATATTAAATTCTACTAACGTTTATATAAATAATTGATTAAAATTTAATTATAATATATTTTTTTATACATAATACAGTTAAATAAAATTTACAGTTTTCACGTTTGCACTTGTCCTTAGAACAAAGATTCTATAAGCTGCATTGACATGAATTATTTTAATGTGTAGAAGGGATTGTTTTCAAAAAAGTTCTTATGTATTAGTTTGAACAAACTATATTTTAAGGTGGTCACACTTTTTGGTAATTTATTATTCATTAGTATTTTCGAATGACGACCTTGTTTCTGTACTTTAGCTAATCTGATTTTCGGTACAACCCGAATTTCATTACGTTTTAAAATTCGCTTTTCATTATTACGCAGATTGTAAGGTAAAACTTTTTCCTGTTTTTCTGGAATATCCCTATCCTCATGAATTTTATTTCAAGAAAACTTGATATAACAAAATTCGACGTGGGTAAAGCACTGGGTGGGAACAGTTTACCCATAAATGGCAAGTACCTTAGTACAAATACCACTAAGGTGTGTATTTATATTAAATTTTACTGTTTTTTATTAGATAAGTCGTAATTTAACTAAGATCGGTTTAATTTAAATAAAATGGCATTTGGATCGCATTCATGAAAACCCCCTTTTTGTGGTAACGAATATGGCAGTTTGTGCAATATAAATATTAAAAAAATACCTCAAAGAACGCATATGCTTGCTTATGCTTATGCATGCTATGCGCTTTCACTGTCATCAATAAATTGAAGCCAAAGTAGCTTCAATTTATTGATGACAGTGAAAGGTTTTGTATACCTACGTTAATTTGGGTTAACGTTAGAATCCGGGCGTATATAAGATAATTTCGGTTTACTTTTTTTGTTTTCCTCAATTAATGTTAGTAAAATACAAATTTGAGCTCACTTAGTCAAACGCGTAAAATGAGTGTAGCCAGTGGTTTAGCTTGTATTGATTGCGCTCAGTTTCAATGGTGAAATGTGTCCTAAGTGGGATTTAAGCCAATAGTAAAACAATATATCGTACTGACACCTTAATTTGGTTTCGGAAGCCTACACGAGTCTTGTTTAGTTAGTTTGCATAATCAGTTTGACTTTGAATACAGCACATTTGCTTATAATTAATAACCTTTGTTCAACAAATTCCCTCATGTATAGATTTGTTCGTGCGTAGCGTGTGAAAGACGAATCATCAATCACTGACGTAGATTCGCCGCCGCAAATCCTAATTTTAATTAAGAACTTCGCGCTCCTTAGTTAATTTATTTTGTTACAGCGTAAACCATGACGATCATGATGCTTTGATTGCAATTACCACAACTTATTGTTATTTTACACATGGGGTTCCGGGATAGAATGTCAAAGAAATTTGGGGAAAATTGTGAAAGAAATTGGGGGTGGGGGGGATGCCCCCCCAAATTTCTTTCCATGAGTGTCGTAAGAAGCGATTATGGGTAAAATACCGAAAGGATAACTTCTACTGCGATCCTCAAGACAGCTGCCAACCATGGGGATTATGGCAAATTCCCCCAATGAGGGAGATCAACGGTGGACATTCAAACATTTCGTTGATGTGATGATGATGGTGATGATTGTTATTTTGTATAAACCACATTAAAACTGAATTTCTGTTGAGTTTTACATATATAAATATCACTAACTTGCAAAATATTCACGTTCGGGATCGAATACGTTGACTTGGGTTTCGCATGTCAAATGTTCAACGTCAGGACAACTGCGCATATCTAAGCAACTGCAAGCTCCAGATGGGAATTTCTGGAGTCAATTTCTGTCCGGCCATCCGCATTTCAAATATAAAAAAAGCTCGTAAAGGGCGTGAATTACTAAGAAACAAAACTAAAATTTAGATATTGCTTAAAACGTTGAACCAAAGAAGAACATTGGACTAGAAAATGAGTCAAATTATTTTTCAGGATGACTCCAATACAATAGAAGCCGATAGTAAAGTTCTTGCACCATAGCATGTGCTTCAAGGTTATAAAGGAGTTATTAGTTTTGTATGGAAGCTGGCGTATCCACTCACCAACATTTTTTCAAGTTTCCGCGGATGAGTGAAGTATGAAGAGGTAGAGGATTTTCATATAAACAAAAAATATTTTAAATTGGTACTCTCAAAGTATCTGAAATCTTTGATTAAGGTAAAGATCACCATATGAGAACAATGAAAATCATAAACATTTCTAAAATTGTATATAAGTATAAGTAAATAAATCCTAGGTTGGTTTAACTATTTATTAGAAGGCAAAACCAATATCTATAATGCATGGAAATCTACTTTTATTGCATATTTAACTTACCAAATCAATACGGAACTAATATTTAAATATATTATATACAATGGGCGTACGTATAAAATACTGCATTTTTAATTGTCATTGTTCATGATCTTTACATCCAAATAATTCGGAAAAGAGGCATTGTTTTGATAAGTGGCCTTTATCCAGATATTTTTACTACTTTCATCGCCCTAACTTTGGAAATAAATACAAAATGGCGGTGACAAGCTATGTCACAAAGGCTTTATCCCTTTTTAGACCATTTTTGTAACGGGGTTGATTTCAATAACAACATTTTTGAGTCTCACATTTTGATACAATATTATGTAGGTACCATTAGTTATGTAGCCATATATAATGATAAAGCTAATTCATTATGTAGTTTGAAGCTAGAAAAGAAACTCTTTTACGGTTTATGCGGAGCCGTAAAAGAAAAGAGGCTCGACACGCAATTCGCCAGTTTTTTTGGATATGCCAAGTAGTTATAGTAGCATCTAAGTACGACGGAATCTTGCACGTAGGTGTTGAATGAAATGAAGCTCAAACCCGTGCCGAGTACGAACCATCGGCTCTTTGTTCGGCAGTTCGTCCATAAAGTGCTATAGGTAATAAGCAATCATAAATTAATCGACGAAAAAAGTGCCCGCCCTGTATAATTTCTCCTACAAGAGTACAATATGTGCTAATTTTAACAGTTTCTAATATAATGTACAGTCGCCTCTTTGTTCGGCAGTTCGTCCATAAAGTGCTATAGGTAATAAGCAATCATAAATTAATCGACGAAAAAAGTGCCCGCCCTGTATAATTTCTCCTACAAGAGTACAATATGTGCTAATTTTAACAGTTTCTAATATAATGTACAGTCGCCTGCTATAAGAAGTATACACTTCGTAATTTTCAAAATAATGTGTTGTCGCTAGGTTATTATTAATCGAAGTTAACATGAACCATGATGTAAGAATTTATATTATTCTTTGATTTTAAGATACTTCTGATTACATAGGGAAAAAAAGAACTCTTTGCCACAACTTTGAAAATCACTATGTGTATACTTCTTATTGCAGGCGACTGTACATCAATTTACTGATCTTGAGATAAAGTTACTTGCTTGGTATGCGTATCACGTATGTAGGAGCATTCTATTGATAAACCAATGAACTTTGTGGCCGAGACCCTAGACGTGTATTTGTTTCTCTGAACATTCTTCTAAAAAGTAAAAAACAGACAAACAAACGTCTGGTTGTCGGGTTCTTGAAGTTCAAATCCTTTGGGACAGATGTATTAGTGCACTGAGACCTCCTTAAAATTTATTAGCTTTCTGACTTTTGAAATTCCACCAAGACATTGAAAAACGATGATCGAAATTTGTAGACTTACTACTGTATGCGTCTCTATCTTATAAATAAGTAGTACCTATTTGCGTATTTCTATGGACTATTCATGCATCAATCGAAAACTAACATACCTATGTACCTGTTTCGTTATACTTATGTACCTACTAGTATAATAGATCATGTTACTGAAGTACCTTATATGTTATTAACTAAATGCTGGTAATAAACGGATACTACTGAATAGATATCAATAAAATTTTGTAAAATGTATATACTATTATTGTGGCGTGCCGGTTTAGAAATGCACCTCCCCATATCATCCCGTGTCATAAGAGGCAACTAAGGGAAAAATAGGAAGGTGGGCAGCAGCGTCTTCTAAGGAACTGCCAACATACACTGCGATCCCAAGCGTGGGGATTATGGCATAAACCCCTTAATAGGGGAGGCTGTATTCAGCAGTGGTTGATCCGGCTGATATAGTACAGTATATACTATTCGTAGGTATGATCACGTTATAAGATCCTTATATAATAGCCTTGATCCATCAGTACGTCGATGATGCTATCCAAATAATGTTATAAATCGACCACATGTATTGTGCAGGTAATTTCGTAAAATTACCTCCACATTTAGTGTGGGCAGCTCCAGGCAGGTAAGATTATCTGTCATGGAATTGTGTACCAATCCACTCAAGTAATTCGCTTTAAGGCAAGGCCATACAAAGTTCAAGCTGTATACACTACTTAAGCCAGTCTAACCACAAGCTAACTACAGAAATAAACTAAATATAACAGAGATCTCCCACTAACCATTCATTGTATCTGCTACAGTTGCTGGATGTAGTAAAATAACTTATTCTAATAGACAAAGTTATAGCTAAAACAATTAAGTGGTTAGCCAATCTGAGGGCGATTTCAGATGTGATTAAGTAGACGATTAGATAGATAGAGTTTATGAAAACGGTGCTAGAAAGTTCTTTGGCATTAATGTTCAGGTCGGAACAGCTATTGAATCCAATTATGAAGGAGATTGCTTGATAATGTCATTATTAAACAATATACCTAATATGCTTATGCACACGATTTAATTTGTACATTTTTAATGTTTTCTAAATATATTATGTTTGGAAAATTTGCGATTACTTTGTCCACGTTTTGCGTTCCGTTAGCAATGTTAGGGGCAAAATTATACAGCTGTAAAACCTATACGTTTTATAGATTTAATGACCAACATTTGAAACTTGGACAGTGTCTCCTATCTTAGAAAATAAATTACCGGTAAGTATATGACATCCTTTATAGTCAGCACTTGCCATAAAATACGGGTTTTCTAAAACCACTAAAACATTTGCACATTGTGTAAATATTGATGGGTACTAAAATTAAACTAGGTATTTCTGATATATTTACTCCTAACTAGTATTTTTTTTCAAAAAGTAAGTTTATAATATGACCTAATAGCCTCTGCCCGTTACAGGCAATTTTTTTGGCTATGGGTTATAGCTGAGAACCTAATGGTCACCGTTTTTCTTGTGGTAGACTACTCGTAGCATTGTTCGTAGCGCCGCGTAGCCATTGTTGTTATCTTGTTATATAGACAATTATATATAGTTTGTAGACAAAATTCGAAGAAACTTTTTGATATGTGGTACTATTGAACTAAATTCCAAACACAAGAATTGGAGTTTATGTTTAGGGACGTAGCCGGCCATTAAGGTATTCGAATTATAAACTTTTTTATTGAAATTATGTACTAATGTAACTAGCAGTGTAACTAGGATCGACAAGATACTGCGTCTATACAATGCTTTAGGAGCAGATATTCTGTAAATAAAATAAAATAGGAATAGCCAAAACAATAGCCAAAAAAAATTTATTCATGTTAGATGAGTAAAATAATAACTAAAGTTATTTCGCAATTTATGGAAAAATATGGTATCTAAATACATCGTCTTTTCTTACAAACTTTTTTTTTTTTTACCTGCTGAATGCCTGCTGAACCAAATACTACAAACTATATACAACACTACAGCTACTACAATACTACAGCTACTACAATAAAAGCATTTGGACTCATAGGCAGTCCAAATGCTCTAGCCCACTATCAGTTGGCAGCGTGTTGTTTTGTTGTTTCTTATAAGTTAGATAGTGGTTGGAAATTCCAATGAACCTTATTCAATTCATAACAATAAAGACAGTTAATGGCGTAGTTTTCAGTTCAAAGTTGTAAGTGCTAGAATCTAGTATACGTGTGTTAAAGTATTCGTACCAAATATTTTGTGTTTTTTCACGAATTCCGAACGAAATTCATATTATTGTCATCACGTTGTGTTGTGCTGACATGAACGTTATTTCAACGGAAGCTTATTTGATTTTCGTAATCACTATGAACGAGTTGCCAATTTGCGACTTATAAACCAAGAACATGTACTTTGTGGCCGTGTTACATCCGAGGCTTTTCGGCAACAAAATGACAGACACTTAAGTATGATGGTAGAACGTAGATGTTATTCTCAAAAGTGTTGCGAAAAAAGTTTGAATGTGTGAGACACTGGCCAGTTTTATTATGAACATTTGTCTGACTGTGTATGAAATGTTCAAAGTTTATTTATTTAAACAATTTCAATTATATTTTTTTTACAGTTAACGAGCAAAGTAACAAAAACAATGTTATCATTTTGTTTTTATAGTACGATAAAGTATCTCAGGCACATAAAAAACGATAATTGATTTCATGTTAAATTTAATTGCAAATAAAAGAACCAATACACGTATTACTCGTAGGGCCTCTTTCACGACCTTGAAGTAAAATCTCTAATAGACTAATTGCTGGTTTAAGTCACAAGTAACCGATCATATGAATTTCACAATAGCTGAGTAGAGTACTATCCTACAGTTAAAATGAGCGGTTACTTTTAAGGTATTGTCTCTCGTTATACAGGTTGAAGTCCTATTATGAGAGACAGAGCTACATTGAGTTTTGTAACATATTCTATTTGGATCAATAAACATTATTATTATTAGCCGGGTAACTTGAACCAGAAAGTAACTAATTAACACTTTACTTGAAAGTCCTAAAAGAGGCCATACTGTCACGTAAAAAATAATTTCTATGTCACTGATAGCTTTTATCTTTGCTATTAGTAAGCACATGAGCTATCCACGTGTTCAATGAACGGTCATAATGCCTTATGGTGTATTGTTGTGGGATGCAGCAGCTGATATGGAGACCATTTTATTCTTACAGAAACGTGCAATTCATGCTGTATATGAGATTGATATCTGCGAATCTTTTAAGAATATTTTATTGATATTCACATATAACTTTACCCATTTTCTTCATATTCTATAAAATTTAAAAAGCGCTCAAAAAATAAGTAAATAAAAGAAAAAAGTGACAACCACGACTATAACGCTCGAAACAACTATACAAATGAAGCCAGGCATTTGATAAACGAAGACAGAAAATATTACAGTTCTCAAAGAGGGAACATTCAGGCTGCATGATAAACATATTTTATATTAGTTGAAAAAGTATAGTTACAATACAATTGTTAAATATTTAGACGACAAATATGCTTGTAATATTGCTTGAACCTCTACCAAGCTACATACTTCTATTTATGTTATGCAAAAAATAATAATTTTGATATAGGCATAAGTTACAAATAATTAAAAGCCTGGCCACGAGTTTCTTGCCCGTTCTTCTCGCAGTGGCTCTGTACCCGTTTTGCTGAATGCGGAAGTTAAAACTTTCAAAGTAATATTTTTGTTATTGACCTTTTTAGGGTTCCGTAGTACCTACAAGGAACCCTTATAGTTTCGTCATGTCCGTCTGTCTGTCCGTCTGTCCGAAGTTTTGCTAAGAGACCGTTTGTACTAGAAAGCTGCAATTTTGTACAGGTATGTAAACTTACCGCGCCGACAAAGTGGTAAAATAAAATTTATATTTTTTTTTTTTTTTGGGGTAGCTCCCATACAAGTGTTGTGGGTATGAATTTATTTTTCGTCGTCTATCCCATCGTGTGGGGTATTGTTAAATAGGTCTTTTAAAATAACTGAAGAGTTGCTAATACTGTTTTTCGATTTAATGCTCCATTTACGAAATATTCAACTTTAAAGTGCAAATTTTTGTTCCATTAGGGCGTCCCCCCCCCTCTAAAACCTAAACTGCTGGCTTGAAAAGTCTGAAAAAATTCATGATGATAGTGCAGTTCACGAACTTTCAAGGAAAATTATAGCGGTTAAGATAACTTTATTACTTTAGCAGTAATAGTCGTTGAACTTGGGTATTAGATAATTTTGCACCAAATACATAATCCTTAGAATAAATCCCTTAAAGTTACTAAGATGAAGTACTGGAAGGACTAGAATTGGTATAGATAGTTATGTACTATAGGAAGGGGTGGAAGGGGAGGGGGGGTTGTAGCATCCCCCCAGAGGGGTGGGTTCCCCCAAGGGTCAATATTAGGCCCGTTACTTTTTATCGTCAAATGACATTAAAAAATATTTTAAAAATAGTAATTATGTTTATTTGCTTAAAAACATGGTAACAATGTAATAAGTATGTGAACAATTTAAGTTTTTTAAATTGCTATTACATGACAATGACCTGAAAATGTATCATTCGATAAATACTTATCAAGACCACTTAAAATTCCAAATGAATCTGGGCAGATTTTTAGTGTATTTTAATAAAAATAATTATACTCCTAAGACAAAAACAAATAATTTTATAAAAATACAAATTAATTTTATTCCTTCTTATTGTAATAATTTTATAAAAATACAAATTAATTTTATTCCTTCTTATTGTGTATATGTATATATACATTTATGATGAGTCTATGACTATAAAACTTGGCTGGTGGCCTGTATCTCAAGAGCCAGGTTCTTCGTGGCTTTAGAGAATCTGTAACACATCTATATTTTTCTTTTATATATACTATTTAGTAACAATTCAAAATTGAACCAATACATTGAAACATTTATACATATAGGAAAAATAATTTAACGAAATTATTGTTAACGGCATTTTGTATATATTTAATAATTAATATTTTCGTGTAGTCATTTTTCTGTGGTGTAGTATTGGTGTACGAGTTTAAGTGAATGTTTGTGAGGAATTTGTAAGGTGTATGTGTCGGTGTGTGTTTCTGTATGTTTGATATATGTGCATGTGAAGGGTATGTGATTTGTAATGTGTAATTTTACATATGTGTTATGGGATTCTAACATTGATGAAGTTCAAGTCATAAAGCATTAAGGAATAATATTAGATAGAAAATAATCGTTAATTTATATATTCAAAATATAATAATAGCACGTGTATTAAAAATATTTAATTGTATCATAAGGTCCTCTAGTAACTGCAACAACTAATTAACGTATTTATTGCATAATATTAAACCATTATGAAGAGCTGCTAAACAAATATAAATTATTGCAATTAAACTCTAGGTGGCAACAATTAGATATTATGCCTCTGTATGACGTATAGGTACTTTTTAGACCTCATCCTCGCCGTCTCATAATTATTATTATAAAAAAGAATATTTTTTCATCAGGAAAATATTGTGACTCTGTTTGTTGGTTCTTGAATATATATATTTTTTTTTTTATTCAGAACTGGGTAGCTTTTGACCACTAACTCACCTGATGGTAAGTGAAGATGCGATCAATGATGGAGCGCGCTTACCCAGAAGAATATATATATATATATAGATATATATACATATACAATGTAAACTCAAGGGTCTGTGCATTTTATGGCGTTGTAGAGAGGTGTCGTTAAATGGAGAGAAGAAAAAAGTTTGTGAGCAACTAAGAAACGTTACGTATATGTAGATAATCCATGATTCTTACTTAATAGTCACGGTCAACAACAGTCTACACGTGCAAGCAATCACAATTTATAAACTACGGAACCCTACATTGCGCGTGGCCCGACACGTGCTTGACCGTTTATTAACTTTGACGTTGACTTTGAAGAAATAAACGATTGCCAGTATCTTGGGAATCGCAGTAGAAGTTGTCAGTTCTTTCGGAGCGCGACTACCCATCTTCCGGTATTTTTTCGAAGTAAGCGACTTGTCGAAGTATTGAACTATCGAAATTCAGTATGATACCTTTTTTTGTATGTTATTGTGAAGGAACAAGCTCGAGGCCCACTTGATGCTAAGCGGACTAACCTCTGCATATAATATAGCAGGTGCATTTCATCACAAGTCACGAATTGCACTGCGCCCGACCTTCCCTTAAGACATAGTTGTTAAGTTTTATATGCCTGTAATTTCACTGGCTGTCAAGGACTGCTGCCGGAACACATCGTTAGGTGCTTGGCGACAGATCTTCTACTTGAGGGTGATAGCTAGCCAGGCGGGCAATCGCAAAATGCTCTTCGATGCGGTGAAGCTAAAGCCGGCGGTGGGGATCGAACCAGGGACCTGCGGCAAGGCAGTCCATAGCTATTACCACTCGGCCTATTGCTTCGAAAATTTATAAGATTCGGACTCATCAAATCTACCGAAAGTTATGTTTACTCGTAATATAAGTCTGAGATTTGAAAAAAAAAACAAAGTGTAGTGTACCTACTACAGTGCCATATGGGTTCATGTGAAAATAATGCCTTCACAGAGAGAGTATGCAAATTCATTGAAAAGGTTCTTTGCATAGAATGATGTTGGTGGTAACTTTACATATTTATATTTCAGGCTACGAAAATACAACATTAAATAACATTGGTTATTTTCCTACCTCATGCATCGCCAGATTTACCTTTGAGCATCTGTTAGTTTATTCAAGTAGGTATACTTAATGTATAAACATAATTGTAAGGAACTTTTACGTCCTTAAATATTTAGCATGAAACCTGCAGACATTTCTTATTCTTCTTCTAACGTTTGTTTAGTTTACCCTGAATAACAATTCTAGCAAAAAAGTTAGTACCTACTAGGTCACTGTGTTCGTCACTGATATGAATATCTTAGTTTCGGAGAAAAGAAAAGAAAATGGGTACACAATAAAAATGAAAAAGTCTTCGGTGAATATTCATGTAGATGTTGATGAAATGTCATATTATTATGGTATTTTTGGTCTGACTTTGTTGGCCCATTTTTATTTAAGAATAACGTCGGACAAACTTTTGCTTTTGACCTTATATTGTGTTTCAAACATGAGTGCTGACTCGGACGGATAATCTGTCAGATGTTATGCTAGAGGAGCTCATAACAGATAAACCTTTCAGATAACGTATTTTTCCGTTTGGCTAACCTTTTGATCACAATCAAAAGCTTAGCCTGGAATTTGAACTGCCTCAACTCTCTACTCACTGCTCTCAAAGAAAGCTGCCGGAACATACATATTAGGTGATTGACGACAGATTTTCTACTTGTGGATGATAGCTAGCCAGGCAGACATTCGCAAAGTGCCTTAACATCATGAAGTGTTAGGGGTAGGCCACATAAAGGGCATTGCCTAATGACTGCCTTCTTCAATAGTAATCGCGACTGACGCATGCTGACAGTCATCCAACCAAGTAATGACCGCAAAGAACTATAAGATCCGCTGCGAGCACTTCAAGAACGCTGAATGTTCTACAGGCAGTTAGGCTTACTTGCGTTGCGTCACCACCCGCAATATAATATCTTATATCTAAGCGTCATGCACCTTTAATTTCACTTTATACTGATATTCAGAGTCATACACCAATTAAAACAATGTCGCTTGATGGAGTTACTAGATTACCAATCCAGACAATTTCTTCATCAGGAATATTTAGAGGTTTACATCTTGAATTAGACCAAAGTGAGTTAGCTGTCGCATAGTTTCCTACAAAAGTGTAAGTGACACGTAATGTAATCATACAAATATTATGATAACATACGAAAAAATACAGTTTAAACTCCTGTTTGTTTATGTTCTAAATAAATCGTTATAAAATTAAACCCGGAGACGATACCAAAAAGCTCATATTACTAACTTATTACCCAGTTTCTGAATGACCACTCTATAATCGAGAGATTTTATTGCAATAAGCTCATTGCAATAAAATCTCCTATCCCAGTCTCACGAGGGACTAGACAGAACTTACTATTCTACAACAATACCTTTAGGGACTGACAGCACGCACTATTCCAATACAAGCTGTCTCAGATCGGCACTACGTAAAGATTTTGGACCATTCTACATCTTTTACCGAATCAATCACGAAGAGTGTTCTGAGGAACTGTTCAGTTCAACACCTTTTTTATGTTATTGTGACGGTACAAGCCCGAGGCCCACCTGATGTTAAGTGGACTAACCTCTGCCTATAACAGATGCATTTCACGAATTGCACTGTGCCCGTCACATTGAGACGTAAAATTGTTAGGTCTCATGTGCCCGTAATTTTACTGGCTCTCAAGGACTGCTGCCGGAACATACCGTTAGGTGCTTGGCGACAGATTGTCTACTTGAGGCACTAGCCAGGCGTGCATTTGCAAAATGCCCTTCCACCATGCGGTGAAGCTCAAGCCCTCGGCGAGATTCGAACCATGGACCTGCTGCACAGCAGTCCATAGCCAATGCCACTGAACCATCACTGCTTCAAAGTACAGCTGTATTACGCCATTGGATGTCGCGACACGTCTGGACTCTGGAAGTCCAAAACAAACGTCTGTACGATTCGCAGCGTTTTTTCTCGCACTACTACTATGTGAAACCAGATACGACTTAGGAGTCTTCAAGAATAGAGTATATTCCCTACTCAAAAGGGGCAACCCATTCTTGAGACATCTAGTGTTGCATTACATAGGGAGTATATTATAATAATGTGTTAAAGAAATTTCTATGTGTTAAAGTGCCAAAGTTTCCTAATTGCTTTGGAAAACTATGCTATGGTGTAATTAGCTTAATAACCGGCAAGGCCTCAGCACGTAACTGACAGTTGACTGAGGCCTAGGGCCAGAGCTCAACGCTGTCATAGAACATATACACCAGACGCTGTGCACAATCGTGACTCCCAGATGAAGAACTTCAAATTAGTTTGAAACTGGTCGGAGCAATATCCGGTATATATTACGCGAGTCCTAGCCGGTTACTAAATAATAATTATAGACAAAACTCGAGAAAGTTTTTTTAGTTCAAACTATGGAGTAGACATGCCTTTGACATGCAGATGGCGAGCTTTCAGCTAGTGACAAAATTGATCCTGTGAAGCAGTATGGTTCATAGAAAAGAGTTACTTAAATTATAAACTAAAAACAACTAACTTCGAACAATAAAATGTATGGAATAACTTGTGAAAGTCGGACAATAAAAACATGGACTTTCAATCAGAAACTTCCACAAATTACTACTTAAGCAATTCTACCAAATTGAACACATATTTCAATATTTAATTTCCTGCCACAGACGTAAGTAACGGACGTACTCGTGAATACGATGTGATTATGAAGTTATTTCATCCAACCCCGAAAATAACGCATAAACTCTTGACATTTCAAATATAGTTAAGAAATACGATTGTTAAATTTAGTAGGCATATTTCACACACAACACATAAATAAATACTAAAAGAACTCCATAAACCAATCCAACTTACAAGAACTTCCCTTAGTTTCACACCAAGGCACTTTGTATCTTCGATTTTGTAACATTTGTTACGTTTTGGGCTAACGTTTCTCACCGCGTCTGACTTTGATTAACGCAGTCCTGGGAAAATGGAGTAGGCCACTAATACCCCCCTATGGTCTATTAGCGCCTTCCGTAGGTATAATAAATAACGAAAGGAGGACGATAGCTACACTTAGGCTGCTGAAAACATCTGTATTGTGTGTGATTTATGTGAGCAAAAAACATGATGATACTCGGATACATGGCCCTTAATCTGTGATTGCGGTCACGCTCTCTCTTTATAAAAATTGAGGGTAGAATATTGTGTACGTGTTGTTATTTATATATTTTCTTATCGGAATTATTTGAATAAAAGTGAGAAAACCTGTTGATGGGCCTTTTCCCTGTTCTGAGTGCTTCATTTATTGTATTAAGTAAATATTTACAAATTACTTGGGGAAATCCGAAGCCATAGCTAATTTCTATGGCGCCATTTGCTCTTTTATGTTGAATACGATTTTTATATCTGATTAAATTTTGCCAAATGCGCACTATGCTTAAATAATGAAAATGAATTGTTTTTTTTTTTACTTATTTGCATAGTTTCATATTAAAATGATTCGACACAGATATATTAGAGGAGCAGAAATTGGTTTAACTTAAAAATAACCTGATCTCGGCCAGTATTGTAAAATCTGAAATTATTCATTCATTTCCATTTTTTGAAAAATTTGTGTTGTTATAGTTTTGACGTAGGTACTCCACTTTTAAATTAGCTCGCATTTTTGTTTATATTTTCGTCTGTAAGGTACAAATTTTGCAGCCAATTATAAACTGCCCTTTTATGAGCTAGAGACTTGAGTAATCAAAAGCGGGAAAATAAATTAAGAAATGTGTTATCTTGCTATATACTTGAATGATTTAGTTACTTTTAATACAGTAGTACGCTTTTTGTAAAAGTATATATTATATTTAATAAAATTTTCCTATTCTTAACACATAAGGGTCGTACATAAATAGTGATAAACAGAATAAAATTAGGTCAATGGGACAGGACTGCGGGAAAAATTAAATAAAATGAGGTCTCGCTTTTCACGTCAGTGGAAAAGGGATGATAAGGATAGCAGGAGCACGTCATAGTTCTTCACTCAATACATCTGGCCTTCTATGGCGTTATCTATTAATTTTAATATTCATTATTTAATTGTATTTACGAAGTGTTAATGGGGACCACACTTGGCAACATTTACAGTGCCAACCAACCAGAGCTTTGAAACTGCATCACATAATATGGTATTCAGAACATTATGTTGGACTTTATACCGTTTTCTGAGCTTTTTTATAGGCAACTGGCGATTCGCAGGGACTTTTTACGACAAAATGTCTAAAATACAAAACGGCGGCTTCAAGATGGCCGCCATGTAAAGCACTTCAATGAAGCGAAGCAAGAAATTACAGAAGTAGGTAGAAGTAACAAAAGCTTTAATCAAAGGTTCAGAATATCTACTTACTGGCCGTGAAATACTATAATTAGCTTGGATATTAAACTTGCACTTCATGGGATTGCCTGCTATCAAATCCACACCACAATAACCATTCTAGTAGCACGTAACACACATTCATATATAAAAACTCACATAGGTACGTACAGCCCCGACAAGCTTCTGCGACTCTATCTTATTAATCTTATTATGTATTATGCGAAAGTGAGCCTTGTACTTTCTTCAGTTTCTTACTCACTTATAAAAATACTAGCGACACGCCCCGGCATCACAAGGGTATTAAAAAAAAATTATACACACACATACAATGCGATTAAAATAAGAATAAGATCGGCCTAGCGCCATGTTGTGACGTCAAAACTAGAACTTGGTACAGTGTGCAAAAAACGAAATGATTATGTAAACATGTATAAGTTAATAAAGAAAATAAAAAGCCCGACTGAATATAATTTATTTTCGTTAAACGTTTTATCGATCCATTGAAATTAAAACTGCAAGTCAATATATTTATGGAATCGCTTCTTAAAGCTTTTCATTTCGATACCCAATACGATGGCTTTGGAAGAAAAAATAAATTGTTTATGGCATCTAAAATCCACCAGTTAGTTTTTTATTTTTAAATGTACATAGTGTCACTTGAGCTATCAAGATAAATCTAACGATATCTTGTACATTAAAATCGGTTAAACCGTTTAGAAGTTATGGTGAAATGAAGAAACTCACAAACATACATGAACCCTGAAAACTTAACACACGTTTATGTGGGCAGTCGTGTAGAAAAACAAGTAGTCATAGGTAGGTAAACGAAGATCATATCATCAAACCAAGATGGCGTCTGTGCTGTCAACCTAAAATAAGTTTTTTTTTTAACTTTGCGCTGTTGGTTCCAAACTATCCTATGTCCATCCTCGTGTCTCAAACTATTTCCATACCAAATTTCAACCTAATCGGTCCAGTAGATCGGTTATCGCGCAAAACCATTAACCTCTTTTTACGCAGTTGGATAAAAACTATCCGATGTCCATCCCCGTGTCTCAAACTATTTCCATACCAAATTTCATCCTAATCGGTCCAGTAGTTTCAGAGCCTATTCAATGCAAAAAAAACAAACAAACAATCAAATCTCTCTTCTTTATTATATTATATAGTTAAGATTAAGATAAAAAAACATAAAATAAAAAAAAAAGGTTCGATAGTTAAATATTTTCATATACTATCAAAAATACCAAAATACCTTACCAGTTGCAAATCCTTTCGTATTCATGTTCCAATAAAGCAATTGATTAGACATCCGTGTAAACAACGTGTTGAACACAGGATATTATATGAAATAGTAAACACGAGCACGAATATTGCCTTTCTTTCTTATAATATTAGTTACAGATGTTCTATTTCACGATGAAGGTTTGGTCTTTATTGTTGTAAGCTGCGTAGATGTACATTAAGTTAATGTGCATATAGTGCTGACATCTAGCACGGACCTAAAACACTTATAGTAGAATTTACCTATCTACCTACCTATGCACATGTATATGAACTTATTAGGAACCGGCTAGGACCCGCGTTATATTTACCGGAAAGATTCCGACCAGTTTCGGACTGTTTTGAAGTCCTTCGTCTGGGAGTCACGATTGCGCGAAGCGACGAGCACGGGACCTCAGCGCGTAAAACTGACGTTGCGATGGCGCTGTCTGCCCCGGCTCAGCTGTATTTGTCAAGTCGCCCTCAGAACTGTCACTTATCTCACTGTCACTGTCACTGTTATTGGTAAAATAGGGTTGATGACACACCACACTAACTGTATCAGTCTCACGATCCAGGCTCACAATATTGGAGTCACAGATGTTCAAGACAGTTTTCCATGCCGGTGGTATGTTCCACCCACAATCCCGGTTGAAGTTGGGGTAACGACATATTTCGATAGCTTCTCGTACCGTACGGGGGCGAAAAACTTTTCTCGCGCAAGAACGGACGCTTTATCGAAACGTACAAAATGACTGGAACTGTACATATACTGCATATACACATGTATATGCAGTATGTAATGACAAGGAAAGAATATTCAAATATTAAGCGTCATAACTGTTGTTAGAGAGAGATAAATAAGCAATTTGTGTTACCACCGCACCGCCACGAGACGTTCCGAATAGTTCCGATCACCATTACGCTGCGATCTATTTCTAACATTGTCTAACAACTTTTTCCTAAAAACACGGGATTAGCGGTAACGTATACATTTACCGGACGCTTGGAAGTGCAAGATTGGTAGCGACTACGGCAATTACCTTGCATGCGTCTTGTAAATCTGGGGAGCTCACAACTCATCTACAGGTAAAAAAATCTTACGAAAACGACGGTTCACTCTATCGTACGCGCATCAGACAAACCCCACGAATCACTAGCACATGGGGTTCGAGGGGTTTGTTTGATGCGCGTACGATGGAGTGAAACTTCCTTTTCGTATAATATGTTCTTTATTACTGCAGGCACGCCATTACTACTACGTCTACACACTACACCACTGGATCACTTTATCTAATAAGGAAACCACATCAAAATCCATTCCGTAGTTAGATCTAAGCATACATAGGGACAGGGCTGCTACTACAATTCAACGAAGTTTCGTTTTTCGTGTTTGAGCGACCTTTTAGACTTGAATTTGCGGTACGAAGTTCTTTGTTTGATATTACACTTGCCCGCTATGGAATCTTCCATACTACTCTGCGAACGCTATTATGCTTCAATTAATTTTAAGTCATACTACAGAGAAATTAAACAACATTTTCCCATGGTAAGACTCTGAGAATCCTAGTTATAGAGCTCAGCGAGGGGTGTCGCTACAGGGCCGCTACTACTCAGCGAGAGGTGTCGCTACTGTTCTAGAAAATACAGTTTAGATATTTAGAATTTACGTTAATGTCTTTCTTCTCCATAGGTATTTATATCCTCATTAGTATTTGTGTTCTTTCTGCATATTTAGAACACGACGGACTACATAGAAGCAAGCGAATAAATTATAATTTCATATTTGGAAAATGTACAAACCATACGAATCCGATAAAAAAAATATATTCAGAATCTACGCAGGCAAATGCTTGCAAGTCTATGCTACAGACCCGCCAACTTATCTGTTCAGGTGGCAGAAAAAAGAACTACAACATTCCTTCAAATTGTGACAGTTTGTAGTTGATTTCCATGACCAGTACAGTTCGACCAACTTATCTGTTCAGGCGGCAGAAAAAAGAACTACAAAATTCCCTCAAATTGTGACAGTTTGTAGTTGATTTCCTTGACCAATAGCGCCCTCGAGAACTGCACAGTTAAGTTGGTGGTACTATAGCGCCCTCGAAAACTGCACAGTTAAGTTGGTGGTACTATACGAACGAAGTAAGACAATACGTGTTTTGCGGATGCCTTTCTTTCGGACCCGAAGTTCGATACTTCGTCGAATTGTAGTAGCGGCATAGAACATATAATAATACTACGTATAGAATGGACACTCCTCTCCCCCCACCAAAACTAGTCTTCCTCACCCCGCCGATTCTGAGCTGTCGCTGGACTGACCTGAGTACGGGACGCGCAACTCGTGCGCGATGACGTGACGACGAAGCGTGACGCTTTTACGAGAATTTTAAAAGTTGAGAACGGTACCTACTCTTGTGCTGTTTACGGTTGCTTATCAACTAGATGAGAAAAGGATTTTGTTGTGAATAATGTTTTTTTATTATGCGAGAAGCACATAAATTACCTATTATTGTGATTGTAATTATTATTATTACTTGTATAAAATGTGAACTTGGAATGATACATTTTGTATAGTGTAGGTATCTATTATTGTAATGGAGTGAAATATGAAGTACTTAATGGTACCTACTCTGTTGTGTGTTGCATATTCCTACGTCGTACATGAAGTTGTATTGTAGTGCTTGAAATGTTTTTGAAGGTAGGTAAGGTACGCATAACCTATGAAATCTAATAAGTCATAAACCGTTGAAGCGCTCATAGCGAAGTTTACTTAGCTGTTCTCAACCGATCAGCAAAGTTAAGAAACGTCGCGCGCGGTCATGAGTTGGATGGGTGACCGTTAGTGACATTACTACTGAGCGCTTCCGTGCTTCGGAGGGCACGTTAAGCCGTCGGTCCCGGTTGTCTTAGGATGGCAGTCGTTACAGCATGGTGGTAGGGCATTTTGCAAATGCCCGCCTGGCTAGCTACCACCCTCAAGTAGAAAATCTGTCGCCAAGCACCTAACGGTGTGTTCCGGCAGCTGTCCTTGAGAGCCAGTACTTCTATGTTAGCCTGAACAACATCTTCGACCACATCATCACTTACCATCAGGTGAGATAGTGGTCAAAGGCTAACCTATCCAGCATAAAAAAAAAAAAAAAAAAAAAAGAAAGATCAAAAGATTGTTAGGTAGATAAGTACAACAATTATTCATACGATGACAACCTTAGACTTCACGCACACATTTACGCGTGTACAAAAACAACATTTGTGTAGTGTCTGTGTAATAGGTAGTTAGAACGCGGCTTTTGTATAGAGAATGAGTCGAGTGTCCAGGCTGTGGTAGCGGCCCAGACAGCGGGAAGCGAATTTGTTTTATACTATGTAGTGTTTTGATGTGCAGACGTATGGGTACTTTTTAGCCAAACAATACATTCGTATTTGTCGATAAACACATAACCACATGTTCCAGCGGCTATAGTCATTAATTCTATATACCTGTTCACCATCCTTTACCACATCATCAGTTGCCAACAGCTGATATAGTGGTTATTTGATAACCGATCATAGGCAAACTACTAATTAATAAATATGCAGTAATTTCAAACTCTTAACTACCTGCATTGGTTTTTTGAGATGACCCTGTGGATGATCTATAATTAAAAACTTTAAAAGACACCAATTTATTCAGGATCTAAATCGATACAACACGCAATAGCGTATAAGCGTACCCGTACGGCCGCGTACGCCGATATGTCGCAAGCCGGGAGCACTGCTAGATGGACGGGTAATAAAAACTTTTATGTACTTTTCACGTTATTTTAGTTTTCTTGTGTCGGGTTTAAAAATGTAATGTGCGGACCCTATTTTCTCGTTTGAGTCACATACAAGTCAGGATGAGGACAGAAGTCAAAACCAAAAAACGTCCGTTGTATGCGAATGTAACTGTAGGCGTTAATTACTATGAAAAGTCAACATTTTTTAAATAAATTTACTTGCTTATTCTTGGGTTTTTCGACGCAGTATGTACGTGCGGCACTCTAGCGAGTATTGTTTTCTTGTTGAAAACGCCCAGAAACACATCAGCGACGAAGAAAAAAAATTAAGATTATAATGAATGTTCTTTTGGTCGCCCTTGTCATGTCTTTTAAGTTATCCGATTAAGAGCCATAGCTAATACTTAACTGTTGAAAAAATGGTACAATCACGGTACTAAAGGCATACGTTCAATTTGGAATAGAATTGAAAGCTGCGAGATATTCATGACGTCGACACCCGAAAAAAGAAGTAACGATATCCGTAACTTGTAAAGTAGCTTGTAAGTAACTTGTGTAAGTCAATATAATGGAATTCTCGGGTTACGTATGTTTTTCATTTCGGCACAACAGGGATTTCCATTTCATAAAGTACAAAGGGAAAGGGAACAGTCGGACTGAATTTCCTTTCAGTGAAATATGTATTACTTTTAGGACACAACTAAACATGATAATGTTACTTATGTGTTATTTATCTATGTTGAATACAGAAGAAGTAATCTATAGGAATTTTGACAATACTTTTGATGGAAACTACATACATAGAATTTTAGGATTCGTCTAACAAATACCTACACAAAAATCTTTTCAATTAGGTAAAGATTAAAAAAGTAAGTAGTTTTAACCGCCTTCAAAAAAAAGTTCGTAATTTTACTGCTTTGTGGTGTATTTTACCTCATCACTCCTTTTACAGGGTGCACCGATTCTGATGTTTTTGGCGGGAATAGAATCTGCGTCTCCCGATTTCGCGCCGAATATTGTATAAAATTTTTATTATTTTTAACCGTTATATGTGACGGTGCTCGATCATCAACCAGACTTCATCTGATTGATAGCAGTGCTTTTTTAAACACTTAACGGTACTATTGATGATGTAGCGAGCCCAAAAAGTTAGGTTTTAGGTTGAATTTTCGGGCGGTGAGGCTAAAGACCGAGCGGATACCGCACAAGCCCAAATGAAGAATACAAGGCGAGACCGCAGTCCGGGCCGTGTTAGTTATAAGCGAAGTCGAAGGCTGAGCTTCGATCTGGGCGTACTGTACTGTTCTGTATCAGCCCGATGGTCCACTGTTGAAAATAGCCTCTCCCAGTTTGGAGTGGTTTTCCGTAATCCCCACGCTTGGCAGGCGTCTTTGGGCGAACCCCAAGACGCTCAATCGATTATGGATATGTGGAATATATACCATAAGGTCGGTTATCCTGTGGGGTATCGGGGAATGTCATCCCATCTACCCGTGGGTGTCGTAAAAGGCGACAAGTGCAACACTCCAGAAGGTGGGCAGCGCGCCTTGGAAAAACGGTTATCTTATACTGCGATCCCTGAAACGCCCGCCAAGCGTGGGTATACGGCAAACCCTCCTAGTGGTGAAGGTCTTTGTTCAACGGTGGACGTTATGGCTGCTGAAGTGATACAATTATAGGTATATTAGAGAATTTGAAAGAAACCTGCTATTTTATTATAAAAACTAACGTGGTTTTCACTAATTTTAGTAAATAATACGGGATAACTCACGTGAATAAGTCAGATAGCTCCGACTATAGTTTCAACCACATTCGGTGGTAAAATATATTCGGAGCTATCTGACTTATTCACGTGAGTTATCCCGTATTATTTTCTAAAACCTGCATTTTATTATTTGTAAATACATAAATTAACATAAAAGGAGTAAAATACACATAGCCAACATTTCAGTTGCAAAGAAAGGAAATAGTTTATGTACCAAAAGGATCCCGGTAATTTAAAATAAGGAAAAATTTAGTCGCGGAAGTTGATACACATATCAAGGAACAAAAAGGCCTATTGTGGCATCAAATCTGATCTCCGAAACGTTTATACCAACGAAATTAAATTATTTACTGTTTTGTCCTGTTTAGAGATGAGAATATTGAAAAATATTGAGGAATAGTATAAAATGTTGTACCTATGTATAGTTTTTAATAACCTAAGATGAAAAGCTTATCACTGAAATTTCTACCGCATAACAGCATGCTTCGTTAAAAAACCCACAAAAACGGTCCATAATTTACAATTTTAATTACAGTACTGGACCAAATGAATGAATTTACTCTCATTTTGAATACGACTGGCCAGATACTTAAACTTGGTAGGTACTTTTTAAATTAAAAAAAATGTGAAACTCTCTGCGATTTTTATGCAATTAAATATTAATCTAAAAAGAAAATAGTATACATTTTTTTTATTGCTGTAATTGTTCTAGTAAACCTCACGTAGTATCCACCTGCTTGTAAATATATACCCATTTTAATAAAGTTTAAGTACCACCTAATCAAAAATTGCCCGAATGTTCATGCTTAATTAAAATGACCTATAAAATGATAAATGAACACGATTTGTAACTAGACCAATAAAACATTTCTCAGTTTGGGCAAGTGAACGAGATTCAAACAAAATACATTATAAGTTTCCCCAATTTATTAGCTAATTATCAACATCTGTCGATTCAAGAACTATATATTACTGGAAAAAGTTTCTGTAGAACAATGGCAACGTTGTTAGCTGATTCTACGTTATAAAATATGCTGGAAATCAAGCCCAGTTGCTGTAGAAGTATAATCTATTTATACTTATATCGTAGAATATGTAGATTACAAAGCATGACGAGACTGGATGACCATTGCTAAAGATAGAGAAAATGGAATTCTTTGGAGGAGGCTTTTACCCTGAGAGGGGTCCACATTAGAAGGAGATTAAATTGCATGAGAAGTAGATTTATTAAGGTTACTTACGCAATATAGCTTACAAACATCAAATTAATTATTTTTTATCAAATTATTGTGGAATTAAATAAAGCTATTTTATTATTATTTTTATTGTTATTGTTATATGTTGGTTCAGTCGAGAATAATAGCAGAATGATAAATAACTACTTGTGAATAAGTACTTGTGCTTTAAGTCCATGTGTATACTAAAGGATTGCGAGGGTGACGAGTAGTTATCCGATCAAGCTGCTATAAAACTTACCTGTTGACCATAACACAGACAGGCTTGAGAAGCTCACCAGTTTGCTCAATACAATCAAACCGCGTTGTGACAGAATATGCTTCTATAACCATATATTAGTATATCAGTCAATCCAGTGACTGATTCTATGTAATTGTTCCCACTCTTTATATCCTCACATTAGTGATAAAGTAGCGTGTTCAACTTGGATGTAGGTTATCAATTACTCGCGCCCTCACTTACTTCATTCGCTACCTCTTTCAGTTGATAACGTACCTCCGTGGTTGACAATCTACTATTGTTAACCCTTTTTAAATATAAAATCAGTAAACCATATTTCTAAATATAATTTCAAACACTGTCGCGTACTAAGAGTAAATCAAATTTACAAATTTTTGAAGCACAAAGGCCCGGTGGATAATTTAGAGACGCAGGCTAGATTCCCAACCAAAGTGAAATACTTTATGCTCTAAAAATTTTTATCAAATAATAATACTATACACTTCTTAACTACCTTTAAAAGTGAGCAAGTCATATTTTTATTATCTACTAGCTGTACCTGCGACTTCGTTCGCGATTGCCGTACCTGCAAACTAATTATTCACATTTGAGCACTGTTTATCTCATATTAACAACGCTGTGGTCTGTCGTGAAGCACTTTTAGTAAAGCATAGCTCAGAAAGGAGCTTTTTACTTTGGGTTTGATAACTCCCATCTTGTTTTTCCAGAAAACAGTAGTTAAATAACTCAGAGAGTTCCTTCGCGGTTCGCACAATAAATGTTGAAGCAAAGTAGGTTTTGAAGCGATGATGGCCGAGCGGTAATAGCTATGGACTGCCGCGCCGCAGGTCCCTGGTTCGATCCCCACCGCCGGATTGACCTTTACCGCATGGTGGTAGGGCATTTTGCAATTGCCCGCCTGGCTAGCTACAACCCTCAAGTAGAAAATCTGTGGCCAAGCACCTAACGGTGTGTTCCGGCAGCAGTCCTTGAAAGCCAGTTAAATTACAGGCACATGAGACTTACCAACTGCGTCTCAACGTGACGGGCGCAGTGCAATTCATGACTTATAGGCATAGGTTAGTCCACTTAACATCAGGTGGGCCTCGAGCTTGTTCCGCCACAATAACATTGCGTTTTTTCGGAATTTCGATTATAAAACGGTATCTTTTTGCCGAGGTTCTCCTTATTTGGCGGTAGAACAAAAATATATTAGATTGTACACTTCCATTGCGCAGTCTCCAAAATGTATCCGACAAAAGATAGATGGTTAAAAAAATGTATTGTGGCGAATGTTCCAGATTTTAGGGTTTTATCTTAGCAAGCTGTCAAATCTAAATAAGGATGCCGAGATGCCCGTGGGGTGCCGAGCTGTCCATGGGGTGCTGGGCTGCCCACGGGGTGCCAGGCTGCCCGTGGGGTGCCGGTGCGCCCATGGGGTGCCGGAATGTCCGTGAGGTGCCGGGCTGCCCTTGGGGTGCCGGGTGGCCCGTGGGGTGCTGAGCTGCCGGTGGGGTTCTGAGCTCACTCGTCACTATTCTAACAAAAAAAAGAATAATTGAAATCGGACTACGGGTTCATAAATTACAAATAAGTAACGTTTTGACTTTCATCCCCTTTCCTGAGGGAACCATGCTGAATTTCGGGATAAACAGTACACAATTACCTTCTTCGTAGTATGAACTCAAATCGTGTTAAGTTACATTAAATTCCATTCAGTAGCCCATGGGGTGCTAGGCTGCCCATGGGGTACCGGGCTGCCCGTAGGCTTCTGAGTTCACTTGTCACCATTCTAACAAAAAAAGAATAATAGAAATCGGACTATGCGTTAATAAATTACAACTAAGTATACATTTTGACTTTCATCCCTTTTCCCGAGGGAACCGTGCTGAATTTCGGGATAAACAGTATACAGTAACCTTCTTCGTGGTATGAACTCAAATCGTGTTAAGTTTCATTGAATTCCATTCAGTAGCCCATGGGGTGCTGGGCTGCCCGTGGGGTGCCGGGCTGCCCATGGGGTTCCGAGCTCACTCATCACTATTCTAACAAATAAGAATCTTTGAAATCGGACTACGCGTTAGTAAATTACAACTAAGTGTACATTTTGACTTTCATCCCCTTTCCCGAGGGAACCGTGCTGAATTTCGGGATAAAAAGTATACAATAACCTTCTTCGTAGTATGAACTCAAATCGTGTTAAGTTTTTAGACCTAGCAAAAGCCTTCGATACTGTCTCTGTCCCGATCTTACTAAAGAAAATGGAAATGATTGGAGTAAGGGACATTTCACTTAAACTTTTCACAGAATACCTAACAAACAGAAAACAAAGGGTTAAGATTGGAGATTATGTTAGTGAAGAAACTTCTATCAGTTACGGCGTGCCGCAGGGCAGCATTTTAGGCCCCACCCTCTTCCTAATATATGTCAACGATCTATGTAACTTGAATCTTGCAAATACAAAACTTATAGCTTTTGCAGACGACACAGCTTTAGTTTTCTCGGCGTCTACCTAGAGCGAAGTTACCCGTATGGCTGAAATTGGTCTCAAAGAAGTCATGTCCTGGCTCCGTCACAACCTACTTACCCTAAACGTAGAAAAAACAAATTACCTTACCTTCTCCAAATCATTAGCGGACAAGCCTGACAATGATCTGACAGTAAAAGCCCACCATTGTACATTTCCATCTTTACAGAACTGTTCATGCTCTTGTCTAGAACATCTAACTTCCGTAAAATATCTAGGTATTACTATAGACGAGAGACTAAACTGGCACCAGCATACTAAAATTCTCACTGGTAGGGTAAGAAAACTTATTATTATCTTTAAAAGGTTAAGGCACATAGGAGACCTTAAGTTATTGAAATCAATCTATTACGCTCTTTGCCATTCAGTTTTGGGATACTGTAGTACTGTTTGGGGAGGGACATTTAAAACATACCTCTTACGAGTAGAGCGATCTCAACGGGCTGTACTAAAGGTCATGTTATCAAAACCTTTCAGATACCCAACTAAACAACTATATGCTGATGCCAAGGTCCTTACCGTAAGACAAATATTTATTTACAAGTCGATATTGAAGACTCATTCTAACACAGTTTTTGATCCTTACATATATCAAACAAAACGTCGTAAAGATAGAATAGTGTTTCCACCTATCCTATCATCCGAGTATGCAAAAAGACACTGTTGTTACTTGGGGCCCTACTTATATAGAGAAATTAGTTCACGTATAAATATTTATCCACTAACGTTACAAAAATGCAAGAAAGTACTAAAAGAACATTTGTTACAACTAAGTTATGCTGAAACTGAAGAATTATTTGTAAGACAAGGTTAACCGATTTAATAAATTATAATTATTTTACAATAGTTAATTCAATACATGGCAATCAATAACAACACCAATACACACACATTAAAATATTATGTTTCGACACTATATCACCTTATAAACACACACATTCTCACACACACACACACACACACACACACACACCCTCACATTCAAACGCTTACTCACCCTCTCATGGCAATTAAAAACATTTACAAAAGTACACAAGTTACACTTACGCATGCGTCAGTTATCTTTTAAGTGTAATATAGTTTTAGTATATATATATATTTCTTAATACTTCTCAAGTTTCTGGAAATAAAATTGCATATCGATCTATATCAAATAAATTTAGAATATATGATTAAATAGATGTACATTCACTTCACTCCTACAAACAATCACTTCATCGTAAACAAGCACAAATTCGCATATACCAGAAGTATTCTTTCATCCATCAATTTTAATCATACAAAATATGATAAACATAAATATGATGTAAACACTGTATCAGCATCCATTACTTTATAGACACACTCATAAATGTAGTATTATTCAAATATAAAAATTTCGTCAAAATTATATCTGCATATAATTCTCCGGTTGCTCTTTTCATGTACCGGGCAATTATATTTAATAAGAAGCTGACTGCCGTGCGGCAGCAGCGATACTAGAAACTGGTTACGTTCATTGTTTACTTTACGTATGCACGCTAGGCCTAAACACATTGTACTTTAATATGACTACAATAAAGACGAGATTGTTTCTGCAAATGTTGCTATCTGCCTGAGTGGGACGATCGGAGTGTTGCTATGCTTATACAGTGTACTGTTGCTGTTAAATTGTCTACCCTACATGTATAATATTTTTTATTTTTATTACTCCAGTGAGATGGATGATGTGCTTATTAAAAAACATGTTTTATGTGCCTATTTAAAATACCCAACAATGTTACTGCACTGGAGGAAGACATTGACAACTGTAACACAGGTACGACCTAGCACAGTTGTCAATGTCAATAACTGTACTATACAATTAAATAATATACCATAAAAACATAGTTATTGTAATTAATGTATAGTTAAAAATGTACCATGTGATTTTTATAAAATAAATATTTGTATTTGTATTTGTATATATCTTTACATCGTATAAATACGATCGGACCACGAAGGTAGCACTTACCTTATGTAAGAATCGAATTTCCTTCGCGGATCTGACCGTGGAGGAAAAAGCAAGAACGCAGGGAATGCCCGATGCATTCCATGCCTCCACGCAGGGAAGGCACAGAATAACTAATAGCACAGAATACTAATAGGCAAAGGGTAGCGACCAGGAGGCAAGCGGGCGACGCTGCGCGCCTTGTTATTCAACGCCCATATCACACCAAATTATTAGTGTCTTGGTTTAATTACTCAAAATTCTTCTGAACAGTTATAAAAATATAGATGCCGTACGATGTTATTTAAAATGGCCGTTGACCCATTGTCGTGCCTGGATTGCCAATATGGATTTGTATCTGGGAAATCTACAGAAGACGCAGTTTCTGAGCTGACAGAGTATGTAATTCGACAAGTAGATAAACAGAATAAATGCGTGGGTATTTTTCTAGACCTAGCAAAAGCCTTCGATACTGTCTCTGTCCCGATCTTACTAAAGAAAATGGAAATGATTGGAGTAAGGGACATTTCACTTAAACTTTTCACAGAATACCTAACAAACAGAAAACAAAGGGTTAAGATTGGAGATTATGTTAGTGAAGAAACTTCTATCAGTTACGGCGTGCCGCAGGGCAGCATTTTAGGCCCCACCCTCTTCCTAATATATGTCAACGATCTATGTAACTTGAATCTTGCAAATACAAAACTTATAGCTTTTGCAGACGACACAGCTTTAGTTTTCTCGGCGTCTACCTAGAGCGAAGTTACCCGTATGGCTGAAATTGGTCTCAAAGAAGTCATGTCCTGGCTCCGTCACAACCTACTTACCCTAAACGTAGAAAAAACAAATTACCTTACCTTCTCCAAATCATTAGCGGACAAGCCTGACAATGATCTGACAGTAAAAGCCCACCATTGTACATTTCCATCTTTACAGAACTGTTCATGCTCTTGTCTAGAACATCTAACTTCCGTAAAATATCTAGGTATTACTATAGACGAGAGACTAAACTGGCACCAGCATACTAAAATTCTCACTGGTAGGGTAAGAAAACTTATTATTATCTTTAAAAGGTTAAGGCACATAGGAGACCTTAAGTTATTGAAATCAATCTATTACGCTCTTTGCCATTCAGTTTTGGGATACTGTAGTACTGTTTGGGGAGGGACATTTAAAACATACCTCTTACGAGTAGAGCGATCTCAACGGGCTGTACTAAAGGTCATGTTATCAAAACCTTTCAGATACCCAACTAAACAACTATATGCTGATGCCAAGGTCCTTACCGTAAGACAAATATTTATTTACAAGTCGATATTGAAGACTCATTCTAACACAGTTTTTGATCCTTACATATATCAAACAAAACGTCGTAAAGATAGAATAGTGTTTCCACCTATCCTATCATCCGAGTATGCAAAAAGACACTGTTGTTACTTGGGGCCCTACTTATATAGAGAAATTAGTTCACGTATAAATATTTATCCACTAACGTTACAAAAATGCAAGAAAGTACTAAAAGAACATTTGTTACAACTAAGTTATGCTGAAACTGAAGAATTATTTGTAAGACAAGGTTAACCGATTTAATAAATTATAATTATTTTACAATAGTTAATTCAATACATGGCAATCAATAACAACACCAATACACACACATTAAAATATTATGTTTCGACACTATATCACCTTATAAACACACACATTCTCACACACACACACACACACACACACACCCTCACATTCAAACGCTTACTCACCCTCTCATGGCAATTAAAAACATTTACAAAAGTACACAAGTTACACTTACGCATGCGTCAGTTATCTTTTAAGTGTAATATAGTTTTAGTATATATATATATTTCTTAATACTTCTCAAGTTTCTGGAAATAAAATTGCATATCGATCTATATCAAATAAATTTAGAATATATGATTAAATAGATGTACATTCACTTCACTCCTACAAACAATCACTTCATCGTAAACAAGCACAAATTCGCATATACCAGAAGTATTCTTTCATCCATCAATTTTAATCATACAAAATATGATAAACATAAATATGATGTAAACACTGTATCAGCATCCATTACTTTATAGACACACTCATAAATGTAGTATTATTCAAATATAAAAATTTCGTCAAAATTATATCTGCATATAATTCTCCGGTTCCTCTTTTCATGTACCGGGCAATTATATTTAATAAGAAGCTGACTGCCGTGCGGCAGCAGCGATACTAGAAACTGGTTACGTTCATTGTTTACTTTACGTATGCACGCTAGGCCTAAACACATTGTACTTTAATATGACTACAATAAAGACGAGATTGTTTCTGCAAATGTTGCTATCTGCCTGAGTGGGACGATCGGAGTGTTGCTATGCTTATACAGTGTACTGTTGCTGTTAAATTGTCTACCCTACATGTATAATATTTTTTATTTTTATTACTCCAGTGAGATGGATGATGTGCTTATTAAAAAACATGTTTTATGTGCCTATTTAAAATACCCAACAATGTTACTGCACTGGAGGAAGACATTGACAACTGTAACACAGGTACGACCTAGCACAGTTGTCAATGTCAATAACTGTACTATACAATTAAATAATATACCATAAAAACATAGTTATTGTAATTAATGTATAGTTAAAAATGTACCATGTGATTTTTATAAAATAAATATTTGTATTTGTATTTGTATATATCTTTACATCGTATAAATACGATCGGACCACGAAGGTAGCACTTACCTTATGTAAGAATCGAATTTCCTTCGCGGATCTGACCGTGGAGGAAAAAGCAAGAACGCAGGGAATGCCCGATGCATTCCATGCCTCCACGCAGGGAAGGCACAGAATAACTAATAGCACAGAATACTAATAGGCAAAGGGTAGCGACCAGGAGGCAAGCGGGCGACGCTGCGCGCCTTGTTATTCAACGCCCATATCACACCAAATTATTAGTGTCTTGGTTTAATTACTCAAAATTCTTCTGAACAGTTATAAAAATATAGATGCCGTACGATGTTATTTAAAATGGCCGTTGACCCATTGCCGTGCCTGGATTGCCAATATGGATTTGTATCTGGGAAATCTACAGAAGACGCAGTTTCTGAGCTGACAGAGTATGTAATTCGACAAGTAGATAAACAGAATAAATGCGTGGGTATTTTTCTAGACCTAGCAAAAGCCTTCGATACTGTCTCTGTCCCGATCTTACTAAAGAAAATGGAAATGATTGGAGTAGGGGACATTTCACTTAAACTTTTCACAGAATACCTAACAAACAGAAAACAAAGGGTTAAGATTGGAGATTATGTTAGTGAAGAAACTTCTATCAGTTACGGCGTGCCGCAGGGCAGCATTTTAGGCCCCACCCTCTTCCTAATATATGTCAACGATCTATGTAACTTGAATCTTGCAAATACAAAACTTATAGCTTTTGCAGACGACACAGCTTTAGTTTTCTCGGCGTCTACCTAGAGCGAAGTTACCCGTATGGCTGAAATTGGTCTCAAAGAAGTCATGTCCTGGCTCCGTCACAACCTACTTACCCTAAACGTAGAAAAAACAAATTACCTTACCTTCTCCAAATCATTAGCGGACAAGCCTGACAATGATCTGACAGTAAAAGCCCACCATTGTACATTTCCATCTTTACAGAACTGTTCATGCTCTTGTCTAGAACATCTAACTTCCGTAAAATATCTAGGTATTACTATAGACGAGAGACTAAACTGGCACCAGCATACTAAAATTCTCACTGGTAGGGTAAGAAAACTTATTATTATCTTTAAAAGGTTAAGGCACATAGGAGACCTTAAGTTATTGAAATCAATCTATTACGCTCTTTGCCATTCAGTTTTGGGATACTGTAGTACTGTTTGGGGAGGGACATTTAAAACATACCTCTTACGAGTAGAGCGATCTCAACGGGCTGTACTAAAGGTCATGTTATCAAAACCTTTCAGATACCCAACTAAACAACTATATGCTGATGCCAAGGTCCTTACCGTAAGACAAATATTTATTTACAAGTCGATATTGAAGACTCATTCTTAACACAGTTTTTGATCCTTACATATATCAAACAAAACGTCGTAAAGATAGAATAGTGTTTCCACCTATCCTATCATCCGAGTATGCAAAAAGACACTGTTGTTACTTGGGGCCCTACTTATATAGAGAAATTAGTTCACGTATAAATATTTATCCACTAACGTTACAAAAATGCAAGAAAGTACTAAAAGAACATTTGTTACAACTAAGTTATGCTGAAACTGAAGAATTATTTGTAAGACAAGGTTAACCGATTTAATAAATTATAATTATTTTACAATAGTTAATTCAATACATGGCAATCAATAACAACACCAATACACACACATTAAAATATTATGTTTCGACACTATATCACCTTATAAACACACACATTCTCACACACACACACACACACACACACACCCTCACATTCAAACGCTTACTCACCCTCTCATGGCAATTAAAAACATTTACAAAAGTACACAAGTTACACTTACGCATGCGTCAGTTATCTTTTAAGTGTAATATAGTTTTAGTATATATATATATTTCTTAATACTTCTCAAGTTTCTGGAAATAAAATTGCATATCGATCTATATCAAATAAATTTAGAATATATGATTAAATAGATGTACATTCACTTCACTCCTACAAACAATCACTTCATCGTAAACAAGCACAAATTCGCATATACCAGAAGTATTCTTTCATCCATCAATTTTAATCATACAAAATATGATAAACATAAATATGATGTAAACACTGTATCAGCATCCATTACTTTATAGACACACTCATAAATGTAGTATTATTCAAATATAAAAATTTCGTCAAAATTATATCTGCATATAATTCTCCGGTTCCTCTTTTCATGTACCGGGCAATTATATTTAATAAGAAGCTGACTGCCGTGCGGCAGCAGCGATACTAGAAACTGGTTACGTTCATTGTTTACTTTACGTATGCACGCTAGGCCTAAACACATTGTACTTTAATATGACTACAATAAAGACGAGATTGTTTCTGCAAATGTTGCTATCTGCCTGAGTGGGACGATCGGAGTGTTGCTATGCTTATACAGTGTACTGTTGCTGTTAAATTGTCTACCCTACATGTATAATATTTTTTATTTTTATTACTCCAGTGAGATGGATGATGTGCTTATTAAAAAACATGTTTTATGTGCCTATTTAAAATACCCAACAATGTTACTGCACTGGAGGAAGACATTGACAACTGTAACACAGGTACGACCTAGCACAGTTGTCAATGTCAATAACTGTACTATACAATTAAATAATATACCATAAAAACATAGTTATTGTAATTAATGTATAGTTAAAAATGTACCATGTGATTTTTATAAAATAAATATTTGTATTTGTATTTGTATATATCTTTACATCGTATAAATACGATCGGACCACGAAGGTAGCACTTACCTTATGTAAGAATCGAATTTCCTTCGCGGATCTGACCGTGGAGGAAAAAGCAAGAACGCAGGGAATGCCCGATGCGTTCCATGCCTCCACGCAGGGAAGGCACAGAATAACTAATAGCACAGAATACTAATAGGCAAAGGGTAGCGACCAGGAGGCAAGCGGGCGACGCTGCGCGCCTTGTTATTCAACGCCCATATCACACCAAATTATTAGTGTCTTGGTTTAATTACTCAAAATTCTTCTGAACAGTTATAAAAATAAAGATGCCGTACGATGTTATTTAAAATGGCCGTTGACCCATTGCCGTGCCTGGATTGCTAACCGTTTGCCATGACCGACAAATAATGTCCACACATTGTGCAGGTTGCGTTCGATTTGACCTCACTGCAGGACGTAGAATGCATCCAGTGAGACAATTCTCCCTAATAATCGCTAATAATTTTGAAAAAAATTACATTTTTATGGAATAAATGTAAGTATTGTACAGCTGATTAAAAAATATACACATACAAGGAAAATAAGGCAGTTTATTTTCGAGGCGCCTAGTTGTGTTCGTAAGATCCTAAAGGACTTTAGCGTGTGGAGATAATAAAGGTAAACTTTTGGGACATTTGCAAACGTTCTTTCGCCGTAAATCAGTAACGAGCCACTTTCCTCGTAATTGTTCTTGTTATTCGGTCGGCTAACTTTCCTCTACGTGTGTTTATCCACTTTATTGTTGGCACGGATCGTAAGTGAATAACCACAATATGAGCGCTTTTTGTGTTCTCCCTAGTGAATTATTTCAGATGGATTCCGCTCTCGTCGCTTGGGGATTCTCGTCTCCGGTTTCGATATTGAAATTATGATAAAATGGCAACATAATACATAGACTGGGATATAAAAATATGGTGTGAGCCTGCATACCTGAGATATAAAAATATACAAGACCTTCAGTACGTTTAATGTGAAAGTGCATTGTACGGATTTATAAGACTCAGATCTGCAGACGTAGGTAGTTTATCCATTGTGTGAAGTGATATGGGAGATGTTACGAATTGGTTAAAGTTCGTTGTGTTTTGTGACGCCTGGCTTTTATTTTATTATACGATCTCGGAATGCTTCGAAGATTCCTTCAAATGTCATGCTATCAAATCATTTTACAATGGTAAGTTTACGTCCTTTAAGTCTGAGATAGTGCCAGAAACGACCTCTTATTCACTAGTAGTATATACTTTAGTCTGTTTTAAAAGTAGATGTTAGTTTGTATTGTTACGTATATACAAACGCATGTGATGAAGATGGGAGAGATAATATAAAGGGTACCTTCCACTGGTAGGTACAAACAATTAGTTCAACCGTTGTACTACTGGGAGTTATTATTCCCAGTGGATCAACTGCCTAAATTTTTGTGATGCGTTGAACTACCCCGGTAAAAAATTTGTTGATTTCGCAGTAGCTGATTTGATTCAATAAAAAAATTACATGATTGACAGCATTTTCCACACGACACAAAAATAATAGTTAAACACACTTTCATGACAAGCTAATAAGCTTTTAAAAAGGCATCAAATTAAATTATTAAGTGCCAGATACAGTACAGTATAGTAATCAGCAGATAAGATTAAGATATTATATTAAGATACATACGTACGGTATGCAGATAGAGCTGAGTATAGAAGGATAAAATTAGAGAAGCATAAATTTAAATAAAACCAGCTAAGAGCGAGCTGTACTCACACACTGAGGGTTCCGTACTAACACAATATATATAAAAGTATTTTTTTTTTAAACTGTTTGTGACCCTTAGTGTGAGTCTAAACCACACTTGGCAAGTTTTTATTATCTGTTGTTCTATATTATATATTGAATAGAATCATATTGTTTGACGTTTACATGTGTTATCTTTATTACCACAAACTAAAAACGCGTTTTAACATGCCGATGTACGGACGGGCGGACAGTCGAGGCTTAGTAATAGGGTCCCGTTTTTAGATGACTGCCCAAAGAAGGGAGTGTTATGTTTTCAGGGTTCATGTGTGTATGTATGTTTATGTATGTATGTTTTTGAGTTTTTTATTCTACCAGAACTTCTAAACAGCCTAACCTTATATATATATCGTTAGATTCGGCTTGATAGCACTAGTGACAGTAGGTATATAAAAAAAAAATTAAACAACAAACTGGCGGATATTAGACGCCATATTGTTAGTTAAACATTTTTTTTCTTCCAAACCCATTGAGTATCGTATCAAAATGAAGGGCTTCAAAAGCGATTCTATAAATATATATATAACTTACAGTTTTTATTTGAATACCACGATAAAACGTTTAACAAAAATCAGTAATTTGCGATCTGGTTTTTTACTTTTAAATTAACTTATACTTGTTGCATAAGGAATCCAAGAATAACGATTATCTACTAACGCCAGTGACATATACTACTGAGCACTTCCATGCTTCGGAGAGCACGTTAAGACTTCAACCCCCGGGATTAGGATGGCAGTCGTTATAGCATGGTGGTAGGGAATATTGCAAATGCCCGACTGGCTTGCATCAATTACTACTCGGACTGTAGCCGTATGGTATGGGTAAGTGGTGATAATTAAATACCTCATATGGGAATAGATTCTTTTCAACCTTTGTATAACAATCTACTATTCTTTTTTGCTGGTAGTTTAACCATCTTTGACCATCTCATCTCTTGTCGGTGATGATGTGGTAGAAAGTCGCAAACAAAGCTTAATCTTGAACTAATGGCTCTCAAAGATAGCTTAGCACTGTTACGAGCTAGTTGTCTATATGACTAGGGACATAAATTGAACCATGGACCACCTGTGCGGCAGTTCTATGACCACTATTAGTTCTACTTCAATTGCTACTGGGCCATCATTTAAATAGGCGATAATAAACTAAACAAACAATTGAATTGCCTTTTCAATCCTCACTCATTCAGTCGTGAAAACGTATACCTTTTTCTTTTATTCCTGGAGTTCAAACAATCCTTTGGGATTTCTTGCTCTCTTAAAGCTCTTTGTACTTCAAGGAAAAGTGTATTCCTGTATAAACTCTGTAAACCATTGAGCATTGACTTTCTTTTTAACTTTAAACAATCTTTTGGCTATTTGTTCCTGGTTCAACAAATGACCGTATAAAAGAGACGCTAGTGACCTCTGACCTAAAAAGGACGGAGGATAGTCTTTATTTCTGTCTCTTTTCATAGAACACCATGGTTTAATGTCGTGACATTTAATTTGTACTTTCCAACCGGCTATTCCATATATCCCACACTGTCATCTCACCTGGGAACCTCAAACTGTTTGTTTTCCCAGTATTCCATCCCAGAGAACAAAAAATAATTTAACATGTCATGCAAAATCGTATCGCTAGTATGTACCATACCTAGAATTGTACAGCTACCGCGTCACACCGTTAGATGCTTGGCGACAGATTTCCTACTTGAGGGTGGTAGTTATGCCAGGCGAATATTTCCAAAATTCAATACCACCATGCCAAGTACCTCCTAAAACAGCTGTGTAATTGCATTTTGCTAAAGTGTATAAAAATTGTAGTCTAGTGTCAATACTATCTTTTTGGGAATTTGTTTGTACAATTAAGTAAGAGTATTATAGCGGTGCTAAACTGATTTTAAATTACAAATTTATTTAAAGACATATTGTCATCGATTACAAAGCTATTGAGCTGGAGGCTTGAAACACGTATTCGCTGTAACAGTGTAATCATTTGACCAAAAAGGGTATCCTCTCATTCCACTCCAGATAACCCCTTTATCTAGCGTTTTGTATCTATTGACTTTGCAAATTAAATTACTATAGATAGCCCCGACAAATAGGTCTATAAAACTGAAAATAATTTATTAGATTATGAATTTATACAATCGTGGTAAAAAAGGACAAATGTATGAATTATTTCAAAAAGCTATAATAGCCTCAAAGTAGTCGAATATCGGCTGGCGATCAAACTAATACAAAGCGCTCGTAGCGGAGCGCTCGCGGTAGTGCTGAAACGCTCGTAGTTTCGTTGAAGGCGCTGACAAGTGCTAAATAGCTTTTCTTGTACAGATTTTTAGCAAAATGTATTTAGTTTGTAGCAGTAAGAAAATTATATATTAATCTTGATCACATTACCTAAGGCCGAGAAAAGTCCGAAACGCGTCTCATTAAAATTTTCTCAATAGAATAAAATTGCAAAATGGCTCTAAATTACGCTTGTAACCTAAATATCTTAATTATTTACTTATGAATGTGTATGAAACTATATTAATAAAATAGCAAAACCTTATCAAGAGGGACAAGAAAAGTTACATTTTCGATTTACGTAACTAGTTTTGTGTTGTCAAGCTTTCTTTCGGATTTTACCGAAACTGATCGCGGTTTCATCATCGCTGCCTCTCTTTCACTCCTACGTAGTCCGATAGTGACAATAATTCATCATTTGACGGCGTCTTAAGTATCTCTAAGAAGATACTCGTAGAGTAAAGCTGAAATTACGGAGCTTGCCTACTCAAGTAATCATCCTTGGCCAATACGTAATTTGGATGCCATCAGTGTTCTAGTTGTAACAATTTATAAATAGACATTAATTATAGAATATTTAAAAAACATTTATTTCACTTTCTTTTTCACATACTAATATTATAGATGCGAATGTTTGTGAGTCAGTGATGATGTGGGTACATATGTATGTTTATTCCTTTACGTTGAAACGGCTGAACAATTGGGTGAAACATAGATAGATAATGTCTATTCACACTAAGATTATTTTCAGTACCTATTATCAGTTTTAATAAGGTGTGAAATATTTTGAATGACAGCTAATTTAACTAACAGGGGCTATGCACGTTTTTTGCACATCTTTGCGTTAATTTCATTAGTTAATTAATTTAAATAAATATACTTGCAGTAAAATATTAATATTTATCATATTTAATATGTATTTAATAAATATTATAAAGCAATGATAGCCGAACTGATTACACTTTACAAACCGGTTTTAATTTGTAAAGTGTGAAATAACACGTGGAAACCTGACCATGAAATTGTGCAGCTCAGACTGTTTTGAATCTGTATGGTGACTTCGACGACTTAATTTATAACACACACTATACACGGCATAATTAGGTGTCGGTATCATTTTTGTTAAAAAAATCATGTAATTCCTACAATAAAGATATAGACATAATTCTATGAATTTAAGATTGAAACAAAATACTCTAGTTTTATGTAGGTGTTAGATGAACTTTTAAGATTTACTCAAACCGTTTTATATAAGTAGTTACATATTTTTTCGGAATTGATATTATTATATAAAACGGAGCTTGTGTAAACCTTCAAATCGAAACCCAACGTTTGCGATAAACAACTACTGTTGGCACAATATTTCGACGCCCAAAACGTATTATGAACATTTACTGGGTAAACTTTATTTCATCTTCCAATTTTCTTTCGTAGACTTCCCAATCAATTTTTGGAGATCAAACAATAAAGCGAAGACGTCTGGAAATAATGGAAAATGGATCCTTGCATTATGAGCACACAATAGAAAAAAAGCTTCTTAAATCTGATTAAGTTCTATTCATTTTTCCAATTTAAAAGCTTCGCCCACTCGAAATACTCGTAATCGTAGGAACCTATATAGGGTATCTTGCAACTTTGTAAGTACTTTATAAGGTGTGGGTTCCGTTAGTTGAGGATAAAGTAATTTAAAATCTTATTTGATTTCAAAACGCTCGGTTTATTCAATGAGAGCGTTTATGGAGAATGTGTTAACATCAACATCATACATACCAACATACATCTGGAAAATAGTATATATATATTATTATAGTATACACGACGTAGGTAAGAGGTTTAAGTATAACATGTGCGTTATGATTGCGTATTTAATTATTTGCCTATTGTTTTTTTTGTTTAAGTACACATAAATCAATTGATAAACCAACTATAAATATTAATTGTATTGCCTACATGCGCATGATGATGCGGATGTAAAAAAAATAATATAATATATTTCTAAATATGTAAGAATATAAAAAATTTAGAGTTATTTATATGCTGAAAATTTTTAAATCACAATAATATTTAAACATACAAGCAAGGGTAGCCAGCGAAGGTGCATATATATACTTCGAGGGTGTTATTGATTACTTACACCTGAGTAGAATACACTACAATTCTTTGCTAGAAAAATAAACTTTTGAACAGCGTTTCGTGTGTGTATTTTCGCTACTTATCCTATTGAACGATTGTGCGATAACTCGCGCATCTATCGTTCAAAAAGGCAAGTAAAGAATTATATCATAAATTTTTCCGGTAATCAAAATACGTTCAAAGGATGTGTCAGACCTACCAAAACCAGTTCGGATGATTTTAAAATCATGATGCCTACGGCGAAAAATGATTTTACCTACCTCCAGCATGTGAGTCAAGCACAACCTACTATCAGAGCATAAGTAATAAATTGAAAATATATAAATTCCGCAACACAAAACCTGTAGGGGTCCTTACGCTACGGGTCGTTCAAATAAAACACACTTCGATGCTTTAAACTTTGGTGGACTGTATTTCTTTCTTCTCCTGTTGTTACAATTTCTTCTTAGCTTATACTATGTAACAAGCTCTTATTTCTTCTTACTCGTTAGGTAGCTGGTGTAAGCACCATGAAACAAAGAATGTTGTCGACTCCGAGAGTCAGTTAAGAATGCATAATTACAATCAATCAATCATTCTCATCATTCCCATCCCTTATGTGGGTTGGGGCATTTTAGGGTTCAGGGCTTCGCCCTCTTCCCTGGGCTTCATTCGCTGCCCGTTATAACGGGCAGGTCTTGTGCACCTTTTCAATGGTGCTTGGCGGTATATGTTGAAACAACAGGGCGGCCTAGACCCGGCCGCCGCTTAGTTAGCCAGGGCGATCAGGCCGCACCAGGTGGAACCCCCGCCTACACGGGGGAAGCCCAGTGGACCGATCAGCGACACAAGCCACGGCGGTCGGCGGCCCCGCACCTGTTGCTGTACCACTATCTTCTTTGGCGATGTCTCGCTCGGTTTCGTCCGGTTTCTTTATTATGTCTCGTGAATAAGGTTTCATTTTCCGTCTTCCTTTTTCGTCGGGTGGTCTGGCGTGCAGCGGGGCAATGCCCCGCAGGTGTTCCTGCCGCGACTCGTCAGCTCTCTTAAACATGTCCGTCGTCAGCTTTGTGATGAAGGTGTCGAGTGTGTCTTGGCGGAGATCTCGTGCTATCGTAGCGTTGCGCACGTAGCGCGGCGCGTTTACGATCATCCGTAGCGATAGGTTCTCTTGGGCTTGTAAATGCTTGCGATTTGTGGTAGAGGCAAATGCGTACCATGCTGGTGCTGCGTAAGTTAGGCGGGGTCTTAGGTATGTTTTATAGATACCCGTTTTGATTTTGAGCGGCAGTTTGGATCTCAGCAATGGTGCTAGCGCTGCTCGCGCGCCTTTCACTTTGCCGATCGTGGCATCTATGTGATGTTTGAAACTGAGGCGCCTATCTATCTTGACGCCTAGGTAGTCAATTTTCGAGCTCCACGGGATGCCTTGTCCCAGGAGTTGAAGTTCTTGCGGCAGCTGCGTGTTCCCCGTGAGCATTGCCTGTGTCTTTCCCACGTTCACAGACAATCTCCACTTCATGAGCCATTCTGGCAAGGCATCCAGCGTGGGTTGCAGTCTTCTGACCGCGAAGGCTGGTCTGTACGAGGAGGCGTAGTACGCTGCATCATCAGCGTAGAGAGCGAGCTGCGCCTGCCCAACGACCGGGATGTCGTTGGTATACCAGGCGTAGCATACGGGTGAGATGCAGCTTCCCTGGGGTACTCCGGCCTTCACTGGCTTCTTGGTCGATAAGGCGTCTTCTACTGCCACAGTAATGTATCTGTCCTGGAGGAAGGATGACAGCACTGCTACTATCTTCCGGGGTGCGGCCGACTTCGACAGTTTGTAGCATAGGCCCTCGTGCCACACCCTGTCGAATGCCTTCTCCATGTCAAGTAGCACTACTGCTACATACTCCTTTTTATTGGCACTTGTTGCCATCTCATTCACCATCCTTGTGATCTGGAGTGTGGTGGAGTGCTCCTGCCTAAACCCGTACTGTTCATCTCGGGGTTTAAGGTGCGGCGTCATGTGCGTAAGCAGTAGCCTCTCGAAGAGTTTCGAGAGGGTGCTTAGCAACGTAATGGGGCGGTAGCTCTCCGGTTTTCTGAGGTCTTTTCCGGGCTTAGGCAGCATTATCACTTTTCCAGTCTTCCACAAGGATGGGAAGTGTCCAGTGCGCATTATTCCGTTGAAGATGCGGGTGAGAGCCGCCACCGTCTTCAATGGTAGGTGTCTTAGTGCGGCATTTGTAATGCCGTCGATTCCCGGCGCTTTCCTAGCGGGTAGCTTCGCTATCATACGAGCGGCCTGACCTGGCGAGAAGACGATACGTTCCTCTATCGCCGTCTCTGTCACGTCGGTGCACTCAGCTTGCGTGTTTGCAAAGTACTGTTGCAGGTGGCTATTTACATGTTGTATGTGTTCGGCGTCGCTACATTCGTTCGGCTGGAATTGTCTTTCTAAATGTTCCGCAAAGATTTCGGCGCGATCGGCTGCCTTGAATTTTAGTAAGCCGTCACTGCCCAAAAGCGGTCTTGTAGGTGGGCGTTGTCCCGACAGGTGGCGACACAAGCGGTGCACTGACGGCATGCTGTCTTTCACTCTATCTATGTGCTCTTCCCACGTACTTACTGAGTGTTCTTCGAGGGCTATCCTTACAGTTTCTATGAGTTTGTTGAGCTTAGTCTTGGTGCGTGGGCAGCGGGTTGCCTGCCACAGCTTGCGAGTCTCCTTTTTCTCTTGTATAGTGACCCTTATCCGCCGCGGGAGGGGGTCGGTACTCGCTCCCGGTGCGGAGGTGTGAGATGCGGCGTTGAGGGATTTCTGCATAGCTGTGGTGAGCACTTCCGTTGCCTTATCGACGTCGGCGGCGGACTCTATAGGCATCGTTTCCGTGCTGATGTATATCTCTGTCGAGAAGGACTCCCAGCAGATTTTCCTTCTCCCGGTGGGGGCGGCGACTCTAGCTGGGAGGTCATTGAGGGTCATCAGCACGGGTCTGTGGTCGGATGTGAGGTCAGGTAGAACTGTAAGGATAGGCATCGCTGTGACGTTCTTCATCAAGGCGACGTCGATGACGTCACCCTCGCCTGTTGGTGAGTAATGCGTCGGCTCGCTGGGCCCAATGACGTCGAAGTTATGGTCCACCGCGGCACTATATAGGCGTCTTCCGTGCACGTTGATTTTCGTGGAATTCCAGTGGGTGTGCTTGGAGTTGAGGTCGCCGGCTACGACCGTAGGCGTGTCCCCTTCAAAAAGCTTCTTTATTTCAGTGGCATTTAGGTCGCTATTTGGAGGTCGATAAATAGCGTAAAAACGGTATTCCTGCCCCGCTAGGCTCACAAGCACACCCAGTGCTTGGAAGGAGCTGTATTCCACGATCGGCAGTAACTGATGCACTATCCTGCGGTGAACCAATATTGCGAGTCCGCGCATTGCTCGGCCCTCCGCGTTGGTCTCATCTTTCCTGTAGGTGTGGTAATTTGAGATTTTATATGCCGTCTTGGGGTTGAGTAGAGTCTCGTTGACCAGGAAAATGTTTATCTTGTGCTCGCGAAGGAAAGTGGTCAACCGTGTCTTTTCCCTCGCGAGCCCCTGGGCATTCCAGTAGCATATTACGTTACTGTTGTGATCCATTATGGGCGTTTAAAATCTTCATTAGACCGCGGAGGGTGGCGGTTTCGGGGTCCATCCCCGTCTGCACAGCCTCCAAGATGTCCTTCAGGACTCCTATGGTTTGCCCGAGGGAGTCCCGGCGATCGGTGGGAGCTGCGGTATTTGTGGGAGCTGCGGGAGCTTTCGGTTTCTCCGTGTTTTCTGCCTTCTTGGCCTTGGGTTTCTTGGCGCGTTTGCCTCTGCGCTCTGCCGTCATTTTCGGTAGATTGGCTGGCGCCATAAGGGTAGTTGGCGCAGTCTCCTCCACCGTAGCCGGGATGACCGGCGCAGTGCCTTTCTTACCGCGTAGTGTCCTGGTTTCTGCGATCGTGCCCGCCTTCTTGTTTCTGATTTCAAGTTTAAATACCGGGCACGATTTGAAGTTAGCGGGGTGCGAGCCCTCACAATTTGCGCAAGTTGCCGGCATGTCTAGGGGGCGCGGGCATTCCTTTGCCATGTGGGGCTCGCCGCATCTGACACAGGCTTGCTGTCTGTGACAGTTATGGGAGCTGTGTCTAAACTTTTGGCAGCGGTGGCACTGCGCGGGTCCCTTCTTCCCACGCCATGCTTCAATGGTGACTCCCGGCATTAATAGGAGCTCTTCTATTTCAAATATTGCCGGGATCAGGTTAGCTGTTTTCTTTAGCTGCGAATAGAAAATGCAGCCGGGACGCCCTTCTCGGCCCTGGATACATTTTACATATTCTGGTGAGAATCCTTTCTCTTCCAGGGCCTCTTTTATCTCTTCCGGATTAGTGTCCGCCGGCAGGCCGCGGATCGCTACCTTCAAATTCCTTTCAGCGGGGAGCGAGTACGAGAACCATGAAATGTTCTCGTCTCTCTCTAACTCCGTGAGGTACGCTTGAATAACTCTGTATTCGTTTTCTTCCGTCGGTGTGAACCGTATTCCCTGTCTGAAAGGCCTGCCGTTCGGCGGGCGTCCCAGTTTGGTAGCTAGTATCTTGAAGTGGCGTGTCCAAGAATCTATTTTCTCAACAATCAGTGGCGGGTACCTAGGTCCGCTTGCCTCTTGGGCCTTTGCTGCGCTCGCTTGGGATGTTTGTGACTCCTTCTGAGTACTCTGAGTCGGTTCGATTCCAATATTAGCGTTCTGCGCTGTGATTGGCCGACCGTGAATTGCGCTAACTGCGGGCCTGGCTAGCTGCGCGGCTTCGGCGAACGACCTCGTCGCTTTTTGGGTGGCTCCCTGGGCTTTTGGCTGAGGCTGTGCTGGTTTAGGCGGTTGCTGTGCTTGCTTAGGTGCTTGCTTAGGCTGTCTCTGAGGCTTCGGTGCGTCGACCTGCATGCTGCCTCTTTTGCAGACTCTGAGGGCTTACTCACTCGCTCAACGCTTTCCGTAGGGCGGGCCATCGGGCTCGCTGCCCTGCGAAGAGGCTTCTTAGCTGACGGTGGGGAGGCGGATAGCGAGCGTGCGCGTGGGCGCTTCGCTGCTGCGCGCTCAGTCTGTTCAGATAATGCCGGAGGTGCGGCGATCATCTGCCGTTTCAGTTTAAACGTCGCTTCCGTGACGGGCGGCAGTGAAAGAACTGAGTTAGCGGCGAATTCCAGAATGGTCCGGTCCTCCCCGCTCAGCTCAGTCTCCTCTAGTTCGGCCTCTTGGAGGCGTAGGTACAGTGCCATCCATGATAGCATTCCCCCGGAAAGGACCCCGATTTCGACAAGCCGGGCGAGAGTGAGAATATCACTCTCGTGTTGTCCCTTCGGGGAAAGTGCTTCCATGGGTGGCACTGCGTACGACGGGCTACTGGGAGCCGACGTCGGCGTGGTCACATACCAGCCCTGAGAAGGGCTTTTGTGCTCCTCTTGGCGGGGCGTCACTGAACTGCACTGCACTTGCATGGTTACAGCGCTGTCCTGAGAAGGACTGGGTTGGCCCTGAAAAGGGCCTTTTTTGGGATTCATAGTCGATTGCATTCGATCGGCACTAGTATGGGAAGGTCCCGATGACGGGTCCATATCGGCAGCTACGTGGGAGATGATCCGCGTGACCACAGGGGAAAAGTAGGTGTTGGTGGTTACTCCAACATCACTACTTAACCCCGGCTTCCGCTAACAAAACAATCCCCTCCGCAGCTACACGATGGCTACGGGCGCGGTCACCGAAATTTTGCACAGAAAATTTAGGAGACACCGCTTGCGTAAGTATGGTTGGTCCGAACGACGATCAACGACTATCCGCATAATTACACAAAAACGCTCTAATATTTATATCAAAAGCGAGTGACGCTATGAGTGAAACAGAACATATCGCTGTCTCGTTCTACATGTATAAATATTAAAGATGGCGCTGGGCGCATTTTCTCCCAGTCTGCCGTCGGCGCTCGCGCCGTCAACCTGTTAACACATTACATAGTACAATATTACACGTTCATTTATTCTTATATCTATACCATTGCTATTCCTTTATTTATACACTTATATACCTAGTAAATCACAAACAACTTAATTCTACAATAATAAAGGAGAAATCGAAACATACACCTATGATATCTAGCTATTTACAGGCGAGGCAGTGAGAGGGCTCGTTCTGTCCGTAACATTCTCCCCCCGGCGTAGACCTTCGAAGCCATCATTATGAGGGAGGACGATGAGCCGTCTCACTGGCCTTCTGAAGATACCACCCCGCGTACGCACGTCTGCACTTCTTACTACGCCGTCTGGTCCCGTATGCACCTTTTCAATTAATCCGCGCGGCCACACGCCGCGTGGCAACATCCCGTCCGCGATAATAACAACGTCTCCTATTTTCACATTTCGCGCGTTTTTCCTTATATCACCACGGGGTGTTAACGTTGGTAGGTATTCCTTTATCCACCGAGACCAAAACGCGTTTGCTATTGCTTGCGCGGCTCGCCAAGTCCTTCTATCGGCGATGTCGCATTCCCCAACGTATGGCATACCTAAGGCCGTACCTAACAACAAATGATTAGGGGTTAGTGCTTCCGGATAGTCTTCACATACAGATACGTGCGTTAACGGTCGCGAGTTTACTGTGTATTCGATTTCTGTGAGCGCGGTAGCTAATACTTCCTCTTTTGGCGCGCGCTCAGTTAAAGTCACGGCTAATGACGATTTCACCGTTTTAATCATTCGTTCCCACGCCCCCCCTTCGTTCGGCCCCCCGGGGTTAGTAAATAACCATTTAGCCATTTTTCCGTTCGCGTAATTTTGGAGAGTGGGTAACCATTCGTCATAAGCTTTCCGCATTTCGACCGAACTACCATGAAAGTTCGTTCCATTATCGCTATAGAACACGGCGGGAAACCCTCGCCTTGCGGCCATTCGCCTAATTGCCATAATGGCAGAGTCCGTACTCAAACTGCTTAAGAGCTCCACGTGTATCGCGCGCGTCACTAGGCAAGTGAACAACAAACCCCATCGTTTTTCGCGCCGGCGACCTATCACGACCCACATTGGACCGAACCCATCTAAACCGCACCTAGAGAAAGGTCTGGTGTACGCACTCAGCCTTTCACGCGGTAGGTCACCCTTTACCGGCGTCGCGGGTGTCGCTCGTTTAATGCTACACCACGTACATGCGCGCGTTATCTTTCTCACGGACGGACGCATATGTAATATCCAATAACGCTGCCTAAGGTTGTTCACAACGTGTTCGCGCCCTATGTGCCCATTTTTCTCATGTTCGCGCCTAATAAGCAGCATCGTCAACGGATGCCTTCCGTCAAGTACGGGCGGTGTCTTCATTTCCTCCGGTACTAGCGCGGCGTTAATCCTTCCACGCAGGCATATTAGCCCGTCTTCCGTGTACATAGGGTCTAATTTCGCTAAGCGGCTCGTTCGTTCGACTGTTTTTCCGGCTTTCAATCTTGCCGTCTCGTTCGTAAAACAGTCATTCTGAGCTTGTCGTAGCAGTATTTTCTCGCTACGCCGTAGGCGGTCTACGTCGGTCACGTTCTCGACTTTTCTACATTTGTCGCAGAACGTCAGCACTCGCGCTACAGTCCGTATTAGACGATCGTATGACGAAAATCGGTTGACATCAATGAGTGGGGTCGAATCCGTCGTTCGTACGGTAAGCACTTCGACCTCGTCTTCTTCCTTCCCAGTGACCTCTTCTTGTGGCCAATGTTCCTCTGACTTTCTTAAGAACTTAGGACCGGTGAACCAACGATCGGTGCTTTTTAGGCGAGTGCTGCCCGTTCGCGTCGCGTCGTCGGCGACGTTATGCGCGGTAGGTACCCATCGCCACTCGTTCACTTTGGTTAGTTCCGCAATTTCTCCTAAGCGATGCGCTACGTAGGGCGTATAGCGTGCTGAGTCGTTACGTATCCAATGTAAGGTCGTTTTCGAGTCACTCCAATATGTGACACGGCCTGTGAAGTCGTGTTCGCGGATAATCTCAGCGGCTAATCTCGCACCAATTAGGCTAGCCTGTAGTTCCATGCGCGGTATACTTTGCGGCTTCATAGGCGCTACTTTCGCTTTTCCAGCGATTAAGGTCACGTGTACGCTTTGATCGTCGTACAGATACCTCCAATAGGCCCCCGCTGCGTATGCCTGTTCGCTCGCGTCCGCGAATACATGCAACTGTCTTTCTACGGCTAGTCTCGTACTGTAACATCGCGGGATACGCAGTTTTTCGATGTATTCCATATCGCGTATCCATTCGTTGAAACTAGCGGCTTCTTCCGGTGGCAAGGGATCATCCCATCCCATTTTGTGTCTCCATAGGCTCTGCAGTATCATCTTTGCAGAGATGACGTAAGGGGATAGCTGACCTGATGGATCGAATATAGACATTACGGCCCCCAGCGCCTCTCTCTTAGTAGGCGTTCGCGTTCCCGTTTTCACTTCGGTCGGGATACGGGGCATCTCCGTGTTAAATGCTAGTTCGTCTGTAGACGCGATCCATTTTATGCCTAAGGTTTTTCCATACTCGTTCAACCCGGTACCTAATTCCTTGTGAGTGGTGGCGCGTTCCTCGTGCCCCACTCCCCCCAGTAATTGAGGACGGTTCGAGCTCCAGCCTGCGAGTTCGAATCCTGCTCTCTTGTGTACCTCAATTACTTCCTTTATCGTATGCGCGGCGGTTTTTTCGTCACTAAAGCTTTGCACCCAATCGTCCATGTAGTGACACTTAGTTATAGCTGTGTGCGCTAGCGCGTGCGATTCTCGCATTTCTTCTGCATTTCTATTCCGCACGCTGTGCGCTAGAAATGGTGAGCTCTTAGCGCCAAATATCATAGCTGTCATCACATAAGTGTCGGGTGGTTGTGACCGTTCATTTCCGCGCCATAGGAAATGTTGTGCGATGCGATCTTCGGGTCGGATTCTTACCCTTAAAAACATTTCCCTTATATCCGCTGTTACAGCGACCGGTCGCTCGCGGAAGCGATATAATATACCGTTTAGGTTTTTCAGCAAGTCCGGCCCTTCCAAGAGCGCATCGTTCATACATACGCCGTTTGATCGTGCCGCGGCGTCAAATACCAAACGTACCTTGTTTGGTTTATGCGGGTTGGTTACCGCGAAGTGAGGTAGGTACCACAGACGAGGGTTGCTACTGTGGTCGCGCTCACACCTGACTGCATATCCTTTCTCTAGCAGTTTGTTTATTTCATTCGTATACGCCTCTTTAAACTCGGATGACTTGTCCATTTTTCTCTCTAAGCTTTTTAAGCGTCGCGAAGCCATGTCGTAACTGGGTGGTAACCGTACATCCTCCGATTTCCATGGGAGGCCGACTTCAAACTGGCCGTTCACTCGTTGTATTGACTTATCAAATATCTCTACTGCCCTTTCGTCGGTTGCAACCGGTTTTCGTTTATTTGAGATACCAATCGAGTCCAGTTCAAAGTGGGTTTTCACCAACTCATGTAGCTCGCAGTCTCGTTCTCCTTGCAGTGTGTGTATATGCAGTGTGCGTTCATCATGAGACACAATTGAGCTTTGCGGTACGGTTCCGTGTATCACCCATCCGAGCTTGGTGAGGGATGCCGCTGGTTGCGACCTTCTTCCCGTGAGTAACTTTCTGGTTACTATTAAATGCCAGTTATCGGCGCCGATTAATATGCGCGGTTTTCCTCCGGAGTAGCACACGTCTTCGGCACACACACTTTGTAGGTATCGTTGGTCCATTATCTCGCTATTCACCGACTGACTACCTAGCTCTAAGTGTTGAACAGTGCGCGCCTTAATAGCGTGGTATACCGTCTGACGTCTTCCTTTTATCCCGATGTCTACGGCTTGGCTACCTGCTTCCCTTTGACTCGATGTGACTCCGTGGATGTTAAGCGCCCTTGTAGGCCCGGGCGCGCCGATTAGGTTGGCTATTTCTTGGTCGATTAAACTAATCGTCGACCCTTCGTCTAACAGACCGAACGTTTCTATTTCTCCTGTCGGTCCCTTAAGTGTGATCGGGCACACTTTTAACAAAACTTTGTTGTTACTTGTAGCCTGCGCGGAGGCGGTAATAGCGGTGTCTTCCTTTTGCGGTTTTGATTCCATTTTTATTCGTTTAACCGCATGCAGTAATGCGTGATGTGGCATTCTACATTCGTTGACTCCGCATTTCCTTGCTTTACAACTATAGCGACGATGTTTGCTATTCATGCACAAAAAACATGTACGCGTCTCTTTCACCCATTGCCATCTCTCTTCCACAGTCATTTCTTTGACTTTTTGGCATTGTGGGGTCGCGTGTTCGTTTCCACAACACAGACAAACGTTCTTCTGTGTTTCGTTCGTTGCATAGACGTTAACTCGTTGGTTATTGCGGTTATTGGGTCGGAATTGCGGCGAATCCTTGTTCGCTTTTGTAGGCGGGTTATGCTGCGCAGACGAGTAGCAATGGCGTACTGCACGTTCGGCTTCACGCATGAAGAAACGTGATAACGTTACAATTTCCGCTTCTGCTTGTTGCTCTTGTTCTTCAGCATAATCGCACCAACGCGACCGTAGGTGTTCACTCATCTTGTCGGTGATATGTCGCGTTAACATTGGATTCTGTAGGTAACCGCGTTCGTCCAGACACGAAATTACCGTGACAATATTTTGCAGTTTTATTGCAAATTGCACTGCAGTTGACCCGATGCGCGGTAGCTTTTTTAAGTCGTCTAATGCTTGATCGATTATTATTTCCGGCTGCCCGTAACGCTGTTCTAACGTTTTCATTATTGCAGTCGGTTCCGTTGCTGTATATAACAGCGCGGCTACGCATTGCCGAGCTTCGCCTCGCAGGCACGCTCGTAGCCTAGCGAGGTTCTCGGTTGGCGTCAGCCCGTACACTGCCTTTGCTTCCTTGGCAGCAGCTTTGAACGGTAGCCATTCCCCGGCGGCTCCACTGAATATAGGTAAGTCCGGTGCGCTTCTATGCGGTTTGTTCCGTGCCATTTTCTCTAATATTTCCGCAAGCCTTTCCATGCCCCTGTCTCTGGATACAGGGCGGGCTGGTGACGGTTGGCGCCGCGATGACGATTCGAACGTTACTTGGTTTGTTGTGGGCATGGGACATAGCTCCGTTTCCTTTGCTCTAATTACTTGACCTCGCTCGGTCTCTCTCGCACGCGTAGTATGTTGGCATCGTTCCGTCTCTTTCGCTCTTTCCATGAGTACGGTAGCGTCGATATCTACGCCGTGCTCCCCCCGTCTCTGCGTGTGTTGAACCCAGTCTTTGACTCTCATGCTGGTTTCCATAGCTTCCTGTTCGCAGAGACTTTCCTGATCAGATTCTTCCCTTATAGCCGCTATGTCGGCGACTAATTTCTTCTTGATCAGATCGGCTTCAATTTGCAATTCTTTTCTTCTTATGTCGGCTAGTCGTTCTTCAGCCTCCATTTCCATTTGCCGTATTCTTGCGACGGCACTTGCGCTCGAACGTTGTGAACGAACCGATAATGCTTGCCCTTCGCGTCTCCTACCCGATACGGATCGCGGTCGCGTATTGTTATTTACATTCGGACACGACGCGGACTCTGTGAGCGGCTGCTCATTATTTACGATCGCGTGCGCGAACGCGGATGCAGACGGCGACGCGGGTTAGTCTTCATATACGCGTAGAGTCTTCCCATCGGCGACCTGGCTCCTGGTCGTCGGCATCTTCGGCTCTTCACGCCCCTAATTCCCTACCTGCCTAACTGTCCCTAACAATTCCTCAGGAGGGCCCGGCCCTAAGGCGCGAGATACGCTCCTTTGGAGATGGAAAAGGGGGATGGGTAAGGAAGGTGGGCCTGCCCGGCAGAGGGTCGCAAGCGGTGACGGAGTGCTCGACAGTCGGCTGGAATGTCCAACTGCCTTCCGCAGTGCCTACAGTCCGGCCTCCGCACCACAACTACAACCTTACCGACGTCAGGGGTACAACTTCGGTCCGTGGGGACCGGTGACACCGCACCAAATGTCACACCGCCAGTACTGGCGTTAACCTGGCCCTCTTGCCGACTTAGCACCGTGAGGGGGTTCGAGAGACCAGGCCACGGCTAACCGCGTTAAAGTCTTCTCTTCTTTCTTCACTCGGGGTACCCGTTGCACGGCGCACGGCGAACGTCGCACCGTTGGGTGATCTTCCGACCCCGGTCCAAGGTCTCACGATGTCACGGCGATCGTCGCACCGTTGGGTGATCTTCGCCCAATGGCTCGCCGCTGTTGCTCCTTGGTAGCACGTTCCACACTCGTTCTGGTGGATCCACACTCGTTCTGGTGGATCTGGTTCCACACTCGTTCTGGTGGACCAGAGATATGTATTGCAATGTTGACACGCGTTCTACACACTGCGTGAGAGGTGCAGTGGGTGTAGACGTCACAGTGCCTCGCCAACGATGATGCTGATTCTTGACTTGATGACGACGACCCGGAGTTGACGAAGTTCTTCTTTCCCGCTTGCTTGAACCCGGCTTGCGGAGGACCAAAAACTGTAGGGGTCCTTACGCTACGGGTCGTTCAAATAAAACACACTTCGATGCTTTAAACTTTGGTGGACTGTATTTCTTTCTTCTCCTGTTGTTACAATTTCTTCTTAGCTTATACTATGTAACAAGCTCTTATTTCTTCTTACTCGTTAGGTAGCTGGTGTAAGCACCATGAAACAAAGAATGTTGTCGACTCCGAGAGTCAGTTAAGAATGCATAATTACAATCAATCAATCAACCTTCTTCGTCTCACATCGAGTAGTATGATGTGGGGAGTGGGTGTCAGGGCAGTGCCCTCTGACCCAGGCATTTCTCACACCCCTAACTAGGGGTGGGTCTATTTGCACCACTTCTTGGTGCTGAGGGTGTCGGTTTTGTGTGAGGGACCAGGCCCGGCCTCCGCTCCACCAGGGCGATCAAGCCACGCCAGGTTGATCCCCCGCCTACACGGTTGAAGCCCAGCGGACCGATCAGCTCGCTGGCAGCGGCAGCCGGCGGTTCCTCACAATCGATCTCTCTCTTCTCTTTTGTATTCAATTAGGTTTCTGGCGTAAGTGAGTTTGGTGTCTGGCTCGTTTGTGGTGTCTGGTTTGCGTGGCGTCTACGTTGAGTTTGCTCAGAGGTTTTCATGCACCTCTTCCAGGTGCAGAGGAGTCGATGCGTACGGGCCTAGGCCCGGCCTCCGCTCATCCAGGGCGATCAGGCCGCGCCAGGTTGATCCCCCGCCTACACGGGAGAAGCCCAGCGGACCGATCGGCGACACTGGCAGCGGCAGCCGGCGGCTCCCGTACTATCGCCCTCTCTCTCTCACTGTTTCTGTCTTCTTCAGGTATCATATCCCTTGAGTAGGGCTTCGATTTTCTTCTTCCTTTCTCGTCCGGGGGTCTTGCGTGCAGTGGCGCTATTCCGATGAGGTGTCCGTGCTTTGACTCATCTGCTCGCTTGAACATCTTGGTAGTCAAGCTTGTAATGAAGGCGTTCAAATTTTCTTGCTTCAAGTCGCGCGCGATTGTAGCGTTGCGGACGTAGCGAGGCGCGTTTACAATTGCGCGGAGGCACAGGTTTTCTTGAGCTTGTAACTTCTTCCTGTTGGTTGCAGTCGTGAAAGGGTACCACGCCGGGGCTGCGTAGGTAAGGCGGGATCTTATGTAGGTCTTGTAGATCCCCGCCTTAATCCCTAGTGGTAGATCTGACCGTAGGATAGGGTGGAGTGCCGCGCGCGCTCCTTTTACTTTCCCGACGGTGGCTTCAACGTGCTTCTTAAATGATAAGCGTCGATCTATATTGACTCCTAGGTAGGTAACGTCCGGGCACCACGGTATGTCCTTCCCTAGTAGCTGTAGTGGTTCCGGGAGCTTCGTGTAGCCGGTTAACATGGCCTGCGTTTTGTTGACGTTAACCGCTAACCGCCACTTGTCTAACCACTCCGGTAGGGCGTCCAGGGTGGGTTGCAGTCGCTTCACTGCAAAGGCGGGCTTGTAGGATGCCGCGAAGTAGGCCGCATCGTCCGCGTATAGAGCCAGCTGCGCCTGCCCAACGACGGGAATGTCGTTGGTATACCAGGCGTAGCATACGGGAGAGATGCAGCTTCCCTGCGGCACTCCTGCTCTGACTGGTTTCACCGATGATAGCACGTTTTCGACTGCAACTACTATCTTTCTGTCCCTCAGGAAAGAGGCGAGCACTTCTACTGTCTTCTTTGGAATGGCAGACTCCGACAGTTTGTATAGCAGCCCCTCGTGCCATACTCTGTCGAACGCCTTTTCCATGTCGAGCAGGATCACCGCTACAACCTCCTTCTTATTGTAGCATGTGGACATCTGGTTCACCATCCTCGTGACCTGCAGCGTAGTGGAGTGTTCGGACCTAAACCCGTACTGCTCCTCGCGCGGTTTGATGTGGGGGATCACCTGCGATAGCAACAACCTCTCGAAGACTTTCGAGAGGGTGCTCAGCAAGGTGATCGGCCGGTAGCTTCCTGGCTGTTTGGGGTCCTTTCCGGGTTTAGGTATCATAACTACTTTCCCTGTTTTCCACGAGGATGGGAAGTGGCCGGATCTCATAATCCCATTGTAAATGCGGGTTAGCGCGGCGACCGCTTTTGGAGGGAGGTTGCGTAGGGCTGCGTTGGTGATCCCGTCGAGCCCGGGTGCTTTCTTCGTAGGCAGCTTGGAGATGACGCGCGCGACGCGACCCGGGGAGAAGACAGTAGATTCCCTTTCTGGGATATTTGCCTCTCGCTCGCTCGGTGCCTCACTGTCGCACTCGTTGCCTCTCTGTCCATCGCTTCTTGTTGTCTCTTTCTCGCTACCAAAATAGCGTTTCAGGTGCTCCTCCACCATCTTGGTGTGTTCTGGGTTTCTGTTCGGGTTTGGCTGGAATTGGGCCTCCAGGTGATCTGCAAGTATCTCTGCCCGGTCTGTGGCTACGAATTTCAGTAAACCGTCTCTTCCTAGCAACGGCCTGACGGGTTGGGTTACTGTAGACAGCTTGCGGCATAAGCGATGGACGGAGGGCACGTGGTCGCCTACGGAGTCGATAAGGGCACCCCATGTGTCCCCTGCGTGTTCTTGCAAGGCGACTCTGGACTGCTCTATGAGCGCGTTCAACTTGGTCTTGAGAACGGGGCACCGTGTTGCCTGCCAGAGTTTCCTGGTCTCCCTTTTTTCACGAATAATGTCCCTTATCCTCGCCGGGAGGGGGTCGGGACGCGCTCCCGGTTTGGAGGTGAGTGATGCTGCTTCAAGGGAGACCTGGATAGTCGTGGTTAAGCTACCACACTCCCGCTCGACGTCTTCGGCCGTGTTGATCGGCCCTGTGGTGACATTATTCTGCGCTTCTGTCTTGAAGGACTCCCAGCAGATTTTCCGCCTACCCAAGGGGGCGGCTACTCTGCTGGGGAGTTCTTCCAGCGTTAGTAATACCGGGCGATGATCGGAGGGCAGGTCAGGCAGTACTGTTTGCGCAGGTAATGTCCGGAATCCCTTCAAGATGGCGATGTCAATGACGTCATCTTCGCCATTGTATGCGTAGTGAGTGGGTTCTCTTGGGCCTATCACGTCGTAGTCCTGTTCTAGCATGTCGTCATAGAGCTTCTTGCCTTGTAAATCGATCTTGTTTGAGTTCCAGTGAGTATGTTTACAATTCATGTCGCCGGCCACTAGTACCGGGGAGTCTCCTGCTAATACCGCTCTTATTTCTGAGACGTCTAGGTTGCTATTCGGCGGTTTGTAAATCGCATACAGACGGTGCGGTTGGCCGGCGATGTTTACAAGTATTCCAAGCACTTGAATTGACTTGAACTCAGTAATGGGAAGCAGCTGGTGTACAATTTTACGGTGCACAAGAATGGCGAGCCCTCTATAAATCCGCCCTTCGGCACTGACTTCGTCCTTTCTGTACACGTGGTAGTTTGGTATCTTGAACTTGTTCTTTGCACTTAAAAGCGTCTCACTGATCAACATTACTTGAACTTGGTGCTCACGGAGGAAGGTGATCAGTATATTCTTCTTCCCCGTGAGCGACTGGGCATTCCAATGTACTACATGATTATTGTGATCCATGTTGGTTCAAAATTTTCATTAGTCCGCGTAATGTGGCGGTTTCCGGATCCATGCCGGTTTGCACGGCCTCTAATATATCCTTCAGGACTCCTATTGTCTGGCCCAAGGAATCCTTTCGTTCTGTGGGTTGAGCTGCAGGGGTTGCGCGGGGGGCGGCGGGGGCGCGGGGGGCGGCCGCGGCTGTGGGGGCGGGGGTTGCACTAGGTACTGACTTTGCCTTTTTGGCTTTCTTTGCCTTTTTGGGTTTCTTGCCGGCTAGTTTAGGTAAGTTAGCCGGCGCCATTAGGGTGGTAGTTGCAGTCTCTTGAACCGTGGTCGGCAGTACTGGTTCCGTACCTTTTCTGGTTTGTTGAGTTATTGCAACTGTTCCCGCCTTTTTGTTTCTAATTTCCCGTTTAAATACGGGACAGGCCTTATAGTTGGCCGGGTGCGTTCCTTGGCAGTTCGCGCAGGTGGCCGGCTCTTCACGCGGCCTTGGGCACTCTCTGGCAAGATGCGGTTCGCCACATTTAACACACGCTTGCAGTCTGTGGCAATTATGTGAGCTATGCCGAAATTGCTGACATCTGTGGCATTGTGAGGGCCCCTTTTTCCCTCGCCATGCTTCAATTTTGATTCCCGGCATGTACAGCATCTCAGTAACTTCGTAAATGGCCGGTATCAATTCAGGCGTCTTCTTCAATTGGATATGGAATATGCACCCGGGGCGCCCCTCTCTGCCCTTAATGCACTTCACATATTCCGGCTCAAAACCTTTTTCACGCAGGTCTTCTTCAATTTCTGCCGTTGAGGTTTCTGCAGGTAAACCTCTAACGGCCACTTTGAGGCTCTTTTCAGCTGGAAGCGAGTATGAGAACCAACTGATCTGTTCGTCCTTTTCTAGTTGACATAGGTACGATTGAATAGTTCGGTACTCAGCTTCGTCGGTTGGGTTAAAACGGATACCCTGCCCATAAGGTCTTCCGTTTGGCGGGCGGCCGAGTTTATCAGCCAAAACCTTGAAGTGGTGGGTCCATTTGCTGATCTTTTCTACAACCAGCGGCGGGTATCTCGGTTTCATTGGCTCCGGGGCCTTCGCTTCTACACTTGGTGCGATTTTCAGGCCATTCTGAGACATTTGGTTAGGTACGGCCGTAGGTTGTCTAACCGTTCGGACCGTCGATACCATCACGTCTTGACTCACAACGGGTGTGGTTGTGGTTGGTTTCATGTTTTTGCGCATTGGGCCCGCCGCTAGTTGCGCGGCCTCGGCGAACGACCTCCTTTCCTCAGTCGATTTCGCCTGTTTCTTTTCAACTTGAAACGGCGTAAATGCGGTCGGGGGCTGCACCTTTTTAGGTTGCCTTTGGGGTAGGGGTGCTGCGGGTGGCATGGGGGTGGTCTTGGTGACCTTTGCCATCGCACTTTCAGCGGGACTGGCCGGTGGGCTTGGGTCCCTGTGCGTGGGCTTTTTAGTTGGCGGTGACGCGGACAGTGACCGCGCACGTAGGCGTTTCGGTGGATCCGTTTGTAGCGGTGAGGTGGGCTTACGCCGCTTCGGGATCACAGTAATGTGGGTAGCGGGTGGCAACGAAATGATGGACTTCGATGCCATCTCGAGAATTGCAAGGTCCGTTGCATTAAGCTCCGTCCCCTCAAGTTCAGCCTCTTCTAGGCGGGTGTATAGGGCCATCCATGAAAGCATGCCCCCCGAGAGCACCCCGATTCCCATGAGTCGAGCGAGCGTCATCACATCACGCTCGTGTCGTCCCCTCGGGGATAATGCCTCCGCTGGAGGCGAGTCACCCAGCCCCACAAGGTAGCTGTCGTCATCCGGGTGGTTACTCCCGGATGGCGGCGACATGTATGGATTCACAGCTGGTTGGCCCTGAGAAGGGCCTTTTTGCACCTCTTGATGGCGCGGGCGCATGGTTACAGCATTTATGTCAGCATCATCGAAATGATGCTGACGTATGGCAGCGTCGGGCGATTGCGGCGGACTTCTCGTACGTCTGGCACTCGACCCTTGGGAGTGGCCCTGAAAAGGGCCTTTTGATGGGCCCGGTGAGGGGTCCATACTAGCAGCTACTGGAGAGTAGGCTCCGTGACCGCTGGGAATAGGGATGCTGGGGTATGGTTAGACCAGCATCTCCTAATCCCGGCTTCTGGAAGACGCAAGCTTTCCCCTCCGCAGCGCTACGCTACGGGCGTAATTGGAATTATTTTTCAATAAAAACAATTGCAATTCACAAACAGCGATTTCGAGACGTGCGATCCGTACGGAGTCAACAGCGATCCTGCATAATTACACTTTTTTTTTTTTTTTTTTTTTTTTTTTTTTAGGGAGGACATAGATGCTGTCTACCGCTAAGCGGACGTACAGCTCCACCGGACTTTGGGCGAGGGGAGGCCCTCTTATAGCCCAGGAGGAAGAAGCGCTGAGGGCACTTCTTCTGAGACGGGCGTATAAGGCGAAAAGCGCCTTATACCTCCGTCTCCTGCGGGCGCCGAAAACGCCACGCTACTATCGGGAGGGGTGACAGCGAGCTCAAGGGCACCACTGTGGTTCGGACCTCGGCTTGTCTCGCTGCCGAGAGACAAAGGGGGAATCGGAACTAAATGCCCCGGTACAACTGCAGTGTTGTACCGTTGAGAATGGGCCCTATTGAATATTGCTCTGTGACTATTTGGAGAGACACTAATCGGGTTTTTATTTTTGCCTCGAGCTCGCCGGCGAGCTCGGTGTTTGATTGTGTAACCTCTGATTAACGCACACCTGGGGATGTTACCAGGACGACTTGCGGACAACGCTAAAGCTGCCAACGTAATGGCTGCGATGGGGTCATCCGGGTCGTCCAATACCTGCCGTGGTCGGCGACGGGGGGGTTTAAACCATGGGTCGGATGAGGCAGTCGAGTAGTTCGATGCCTGGACAACTAGAGGGTTCGAGTGGTGGGGCGCTCGATCAAAGTATCGGCGGGCGCAGTCCTTATTGAACTGCGCTAAAGAGGGAAGGTTTAGGTCGCAGTGCAACTCGGCGTTCCGTACATACCACGGAGCACCGGTTGCCTGGCGGAGGAACCTGTTTTGAATGATTTGAAGTTTACGTAGGTGGGCCTCGCTAGCATGACTAAACACTACTGAAGCGTATGTCATGATGGGGCGGATGCAAGTAGTATAAAGTGTCTTCTTATTTTTAAGAGACATTTTACTCTCTGTACGAATTAAGGGACCTAGGCGACCCATAACAAAGGCCGCCCTGTTACGAACATCAGTGATGTGAGCGGCAAAGGTGAGATGCCGATCAAGGGTGACTCCAAGATACTTTGTTTTACCAACCCAGGGAATGGGTTCGTCAAACAGAGTTAAAGGTTTAGGATAGCGGGGGTTCGAGTGAGTATTCTCATTGAAGTATATAGCTGCACTTTTAGTCGGGTTGACTGCAATGCGCCATTTACGGAACCAGTCACCGATCTCGGTGATGGCCCGTTGAAGGAGAAAATAGGTCTGTCTATTAATATGCCAGCCAGTGGAATAAATGGCGGTATCGTCCGCATATTGGGCTATGAAAACCTTGGGCTGTGAGCGTGGGATGTCGCTGGTATACAGCGCGAAGAGAATGGGAGATAGTACGGAGCCCTGAGGGACTCCGGCACTGACTGGGTGGGGGGTGGAGAGGGTGCCTTCCACGCGGTAGCGAAAGCTTCTGTCCCTTAGGAAGTCTTGTAAGGTGAGCACAAGACGTACTGGCACGCCAAAGTGGTATAACTTGTAAATCAAGCCATTGTGCCAGACTTTATCAAAAGCTTTCGCTACGTCGAGGAAGACTGCTACCGTCGTTTGGGGTTTGGGTTTCTTATTGAAACCTTCAAGGATGTGCTCCGTGAGGCGGTGCACCTGTTGGACGCATGAGTGCTTGGGCCTAAAGCCAAACTGCTCATCGGGAATAAGGTGGTGTTCCTGCGCATGAGCCGAGAGACGGTTCGAAAGGAGCCGTTCGTATAGCTTGCCTAGGGCACTGAGAAGGCTGATGGGACGGTAGCTGGTAGGGTCAGCGGAGTTTTTGCCTGGTTTGTGAATGCCAATGACATTTGCACATTTCCAGACGTCGGGAAATAAACAGTGGCTCATGGCCGCATTGAAGATGCTTACTAGTAGATGAATCAGGGGGGGAGAAAGGTGTTTAAGTACCTTGTTGGAGATGCCGTCGGCACCGGGGGCTTTACGTTGTTTGAGGTCCTTGATCAGTCTCGTCACCTCAGCGTAAGATACTGGGGTGTGCGGGGGGAGTTCAGAGATGACCACAGAGCTTTTACGTTCGACCTCAGCGTCCACCGAATCGAGGTGGGCTTGGTCTACGTGATCTACGTTGGGGGAGCACTGAGCCTCTAGGCTATCAGCTAGGCACTCAGCTTTGTCTTCGTCAAAGAACGCCGGGGCGCGTGGGACTGGTGGGTATAGCGGAGGTATGTCGCTCTGTCCGACACCTTTCATGCCTCGTGCGAGATCCCAATAAGCCCGCTGGCTAGGCACGAGGTTTGAAAGCTTGTCGCCCCAGCTGTGGTCACGCAACTCGGACATGCGACTTTCAACCATGCGTTCAAAGTGGCGTTTCCGAGTTTTGTTTACTTCGCTTGGGTAGGAGTCGTAATGTCTGGTCACTGCTTTACTCTTCGTCACTAATCGCCTCACATCCACTGGAATGACAAGGCGCCGGTCGTCCGGCACAATGACTTCCTTTGAGGATGCACCTACTACGGTGGAGAGGTGATTAGTGAACGAATCGATCGCTAGGGATACGTCATCTTTGGTCAGAATGTCGTCAGGGATTTTGTCGAGGTCGGGTGAACTGATAGCCTTTAGGGAATTGCCTAATTGCTTCCAGTTCACCATCGTCTTGGTGGGGCGGGGTAAGTCTGCTGTAGGGTCGGGGCCTAGTCGCAGTATAATGGGTCGGTGGTCAGAATGTAGTTCGTGACAAACTGTTATAGAGCGTAACTGAAGGGTTACGCCTCTAAACAGTGCCATGTCTAAGACGTCAGGTCGGTAGCGGACGTTCTCGGGGTAGTGCGTTGGCTCGATAGGTGTAATTACGTCAAAGTTCAAGTCAGCGACTAGGTTGTCAAGAATAATACCGTTAGGATTGTTAGAATTACAATTCCATAGGATATGTTTACTGTTGAAGTCGCCGATCAGAAGGACGGCGCTTCCAAGAGAGAAGAGAGCTTCTAAGTCTGCGCGGGCGACGCGCTTTAAGCCAGATTGGTAGCAGGATGCTATGACTATGGGTTGATGACCCGTCATAGCTAGTAAGCAGCAAGATGCTTCCATAGTACTCAGAGTCGGGGTATCTAAGGGGATGCAGTGCAGGGACCTTTTGTAATAGATAAGAGTGCCTCCCTTAGCGGAAGTCAACCTATCATTACGTACACATCGGTAATTAGCAAACCTGGGATTCGCCCTTCCCGGTTTTAAAAAGGTTTCCTGCACGCATATAATATCGATCAGGTGGGTACTGCAAAAGTCATGGACAAGGTCACGTTGTCTGAAGAAGCCGTTAGCGTTGAAGGACGCTAACGAAACTGAGCGCGGTTTATTCCTTAAGGTTGTACTACCCATAGTGGGTGTACTGAGGGGGAGTTTGGGGGGCGAAGCGCTTTAGAGCGCTAAGGAGGCTGGCATGTTCCAGCGTATATTGGATGACTTCCGCAGGTGATTGTGCGGAGTGCATCTTGCGTGCTAGAGCACGGACCTCATCTATATTGATGGACATAGCAAGGTCGCTGACTAGCGCTATATCCTCTTGAAGAGAGGAGTCCATCAGTGGCATAGGAGGTGGGGCCACGGGCCGGGCGACGCGAGGTGCGGCGCGTGGAATGAGGGCAGGAGGTGCCGGGGGTGCCGCGCGGACCGGGGCCGCGGTACGGGCGGGGACGGGTGCGCGGGCCGGGGCGCGGGTGGGAGCGATGGTTTTAACCATGCTCGGTGGCTTTGACCACGCGTTCCTAGCTGGGAGAGGAGCGGGAGTCACCTGTGAGGCAGGTGCTACTGTCAGCTTAGGGCTGACCCGCTGGTATCTGTCATAGGTGGGACGAGGAGGTGGCGGAGGTCTCCTTTCCGTTGCCACCCTGCGGTTTGTGCGTGGCGCCCTCGGGCAACCGCGGTAGTTGGCGGTGTGCCCCTGGGTGCCGCACAGAACGCAGCTGGGTGGGTCGGGTGAGTCCCTCGTGCGAGAACAATTCTCTGTGGCATGATCGCCTAGGCACTTAACGCACCTAGGACGAGCGAAGCAGTAGCGGGCAGCGTGCCCGTATAGTTGGCAGTTATGGCACTGTGAAGGAGAGCCATTCCTGAATGGGGGCTGAACATCTAGTCCGGAGAGGCCGCAGACCGTCTTCAGGTTGAAGATGGTCTTGCCCTCCGGGGATCGGTCTAGTACTACGAGTACTAGGTCGTATGGGCTTTTGTCTTTGCCACTGTACATGCGGTGTACGGCAAGGACAGGGAAGTCCTGTCTTTTAAGGTCGTCAAGTACAGCGTCTGTACGGACTTCCTTCGGGACACCGCGTATGACGACGCGTAGGACTTTCTCCTCTTCGAGCGCATAAGTGTGGAAGCTTATGCTCTCTTTACGGAGGAGTTTGGTTAACGCTCTGTGGTCGTTAACTGAGGAGACTTGGACTTTAATGCCCTGCTGCGTGGAGCGGGCGTTCGTATAACTGATCTTACGATCAGTGAGGAGGCGGGATAGCATATCCCATTTGCCTTTGTCCTGTATGAACAAAGGCGGAGGCGGCTTTTCGCGGCGTGCGTTAGCGTCCTGAGAGGGCGCTGTAGCCGAAGCGGTTGCGGAAGGCGGGGACGCGGGGCGCGGGGCGGGGGTCGGCCTATTGCCGGCGGTAGGTGCTTTGGCGGCTGCCTTAGCGGGCGGGGCGGAAGGCCCGGAGTTAGCGGCCTTAGGGGCGCGCTTGCGTTTGCGGTCTACGACGGTATAGCCGTCGTTGTCGGAATCTTCGGAGTCTGTGCGTGAGGCGCGGGGTTGGTCGACCTCCATGTCCGTTTCCGAGTCTGAAACTGACTCGACAACGACATAGGCAGGTTCGATGCTCGCAAACCGACCGATCGGTGAGCGAGAGCGAGAACGGGGTTGGGCTACTACCGCGCGCCTGTTATCAGGGCCGGGGGCGGGGGAGTCCGGGCTCTCCTGTAAGTAGGATGGCGCCGGAGGGTCATCGTAGGTGGGGACGGAGGTCCCGGAGGGAGCAATGGGAGTGTCCGTGAGGCGGGCACTCTCTGCGTCTGAGGTGAGGGCTGCTTGATGAGCAGCATAGAGGTCGGGGTACCGTAAGGCAAAGGTCTGAAGGACCTCTACCTCACTATTGGTAGGGCGGGGCTGCATCCTGAGGGGTGCACTCAGGATGCCCTAACCAGGGTAGTGTCTCCCTCGCACAACCTGTGAGCTCACTGTGTGAGAGGGAGTGAGTACCTACTGTGTATCCCTAGGTGTGTGTCCCTATCCGCACTTTTTTTCTGGGGCGGCGAAGGGGTGTCCTAACGACTCCGGGATTGACTAGGGGCGACCCCAAGGCCAGTTGCCCCGGAGACCTGCTTGTTTCGGCTGATCCCGTGAGGCGGGAAAAGGCCGCGGTACAAGGTTAAACCAAAAATCAACAGAGGTAGTTGGCACCGTTAGGGATCACTCTGTGACCGCAGCAAATGGCGGATTTGATCGTTCGAGCGAGCTTAACCCGGTAGGGCTCCACCTGCCTGAACGATGCCGCTTAACAGCACAAAGTGTGTTGTTGAGCGGGTGTTGTTGTTCGTGCAGAAACAAAGACGAGAAACAAGAAATAAACTGCACTTTTCAGTGCAGTTTAACGCAGCGACACCGACCCGGGCTTGTCCGGGGCGGTGGTTGCTCGACGGTGGAGCGCCGCCTCAGCAAGCACGAAGCTCGCGTCGCACGGCGTTCGACGAAACTCTCAGCTCCTGCACAGACAAACACAAGCTGAATCGGGATCACGCTCTTCAATGCGCACTGTAGCAACTAGCGTCGGAACGATGGTCCAGGCGAGACGGCAATAGTGCGGGGACTATTGCGGTCTCACTGGAGGGTCACTTGCAGCTGCGGAGAGGTGCGCTCGGCGTGGCGGCGCAAGGCGGAATGTGCCTCATAATTACACAAAAACGCTCTAATATTTATATCAAAAGCGAGTGACGCTATGAGTGAAACAGAACATATCGCTGTCTCGTTCTACATGTATAAATATTAAAGATGGCGCTGGGCGCATTTTTCATTCCGCCTTGCGCCGCCACGCCGAGCGCACCTCTCCGCAGCTGCAAGTGACCCTCCAGTGAGACCGCAATAGTCCCCGCACTATTGCCGTCTCGCCTGGACCATCGTTCCGACGCTAGTTGCAACAGTGCGCATTGAAGAGCGTGATCCCGATTCAGCTTGTGTTTGTCTGTGCAGGAGCTGAGAGTTTCGTCGAACGCCGTGCGACGCGAGCTTCGTGCTTGCTGAGGCGGCGCTCCACCGTCGAGCAACCACCGCCCCGGACAAGCCCGGGTCGGTGTTGCTGCGTTAAACTGCACTGAAAAGTGCAGTTTATTTCTTGTTTCGCGTCTTTGTTTCTGCACAAACAACAACACCCGCTCAACAACACACTTTGTGCTGTTAAGCGGCATCGTTCAGGCAGGTGGAGCCCTACCGGGTTAAGCTCGCTCGAACGATCAAATCCGCCATTTGCTGCGGTCGCAGAGTGATCCCTAACGGTGCCAACTACCTCTGTTGATTTTTGGTTTAACCTTGTACCGCGGCCTTTTCCCGCCTCACGGGATCAGCCGAAACAAGCAGGTCTCCGGGGCAACTGGCCTTGGGGTCGCCCCTAGTCAATCCCGGAGTCGTTAGGACACCCCTTCGCCGCCCCAGAAAAAAAGTGCGGATAGGGACACACACCTAGGGATACACAGTAGGTACTCACTCCCTCTCACACAGTGAGCTCACAGGTTGTGCGAGGGAGACACTACCCTGGTTAGGGCATCCTGAGTGCACCCCTCAGGATGCAGCCCCGCCCTACCAATAGTGAGGTAGAGGTCCTTCAGACCTTTGCCTTACGGTACCCCGAACTCTATGCTGCTCATCAAGCAGCCCTCACCTCAGACGCAGAGAGTGCCCGCCTCACGGACACTCCCATTGCTCCCTCCGGGACCTCCGTCCCCACTTACGATGACCCTCCGGCGCCATCCTACTTACAGGAGAGCCCGGACTCCCCCGCCCCCGGCCCTGATAACAGGCGCGCTATAGTAGCCCAACCCCGTTCTCGCTCTCGCTCACCGATCGGTCGGTTTGCGAGCATCGAACCTGCCTATGTCGTTGTCGAGTCAGTCTCAGACTCGGAAACGGACATGGAGGTCGACCAACCCCGCGCCTCACGCACAGACTCAGAAGATTCCGACAACGACGGCTACACCGTCGTAGATCGAAAACGCAAGCGCGCCCCTAAGGCCGCTAACTCCGGGCCTTCCGCCCCGCCCGCTAAGGCAGCCGCCAAAGCACCTACCGCCGGCAATAGGCCGACCCCCGCCCCGCGCCCCGCGTCCCCGCCTTCCGCAACCGCTTCGGCTACAGCGCCCTCTCAGGACGCTAACGCACGCCGCGAAAAGCCGCCTCCGCCTTTGTTCATACAGGACAAAGGCAAATGGGATATGCTATCCCGCCTTCTCACGGATCGCAAGATCCACTATACTAACGCCCGCTCCACGCAGCAGGGCATTAAAGTCCAAGTCTCCTCAGTTAACGACCACAGAGCGTTAACCAAACTCCTCCGTAAAGAGAGCATAAGCTTCCACACTTATGCGCTCGAAGAGGAGAAAGTCCTACGCGTCGTCATACGCGGTGTCCCGAAGGAAGTCCGTACAGACGCTGTACATGACGACCTTAAAAGACAGGACTTCCCTGTCCTTGCCGTACACCGTATGTACAGTGGCAAAGACAAAAGCCCATACGACCTAGTACTCGTTGTACTAGACCGATCCCCGGAGGGCAAGACCATCTTCAACCTGAAGACGGTCTGCGGTCTCTCCGGACTAGATGTTCAGTCCCCATTCAGGAATGGCTCTCCTTCACAGTGCCATAACTGCCAACTATACGGGCACGCTGCCCGATTCTGCTTCGCTCGTCCTAGGTGCGTTAAGTGCCTAGGCGATCACGCCACAGAAAATTGTTCTCGCACGAGGGACTCACCCGACCCACCCAGCTGCGTTCTGTGCGGCACCCAGGGGCACACCGCCAACTACCGCGGTTGCCCGAGGGCGCCACGCACAAACCGCAGGGTGGCAACGGAAAGGAGACCTCCGCCACCTCCTCGTCCCACCTATGATAGGTGGCAGCGGGTCAGCCCTAAGCTGACAGTAGCACCTGCCTCACAGGTGACTCCCGCTCCTCTCCCAGCTAGGAACGCGTGGTCAAAGCCACCGAGCATGGTTAAAACCATCGCTCCCGACCGCGCCCCGGCCCGCGCACCCGTCCCCGCCCGTACCGCGGCCCCTGCCCGCGCACCGGCCCCGGTCCGCGCGGCACCCCCGGCACCTCCTGCCCTCATTCCACGCGCCGCACCTCGCGTCGCCCGGCCCGTGGCCCCACCTCCTATGCCACTGATGGACTCCTCTCTTCAAGAGGATATAGCGCTAGTCAGCGACCTTGCTATGTCCATCAATATAGATGAGGTCCGTGCTCTAGCACGCAAGATGCACTCCGCACAATCACCTGCGGAAGTCATCCAATATACGCTGGAACATGCCAGCCTCCTTAGCGCTCTAAAGCGCTTCGCCCCCCAAACTCCCCCTCAGTACACCCACTATGGGTAGTACAACCTTAAGGAATAAACCGCGCTCAGTTTCGTTAGCGTCCTTCAACGCTAACGGCCTCTTCAGACAACGTGACCTTGTACACGACTTTTGTAATACCCACCTGATCGACATTATATGCGTGCAGGAAACCCTACTAAAACCGGGGAAGGCGAACCCCAGGTTTGCCAATTTCAGAACGGTACGTAATGATAGAGTGACCGGTCGTGGAGGAGGCACTCTTATCTATTACAAAAGGTCCCTGCACTGCATCCCCATACCTACCCCGACTCTCACTACTATGGAAGCATCTTGTTGCATGCTAGCCATGACGGGTCATCAACCCCTAGTCATAGTTTCCTGTTACCTACCTTGTAAAAAGCGTGTCGCCCGCGCTGACTTAGTAGCACTTTTCTCACTAGGAAGCGCCGTCCTTCTGATCGGTGACTTCAACAGCAAACACGTCCTGTGGAATTGTAATGTCAACAATTCCAACGGTGTTGACCTTGAACGCCTAGTCGCTGACTTAAACTTTGACATAATAGCTCCACTCGAGCCCACTCACTACCCCTACTTCGACCACGGCCGTCCCGACTTACTCGATATGGCACTTTTCAAAGGCGTAACACTTCAGTTACGCTCTATGGAGGTGTGTCACGAATTACATTCTGACCACCGCCCCATAATACTGCGACTAGGCCCCGACCCAACATCTGACGTACCCTGCCCGACCAAGACGATAGTGAACTGGAAGCTCTTAGGTGAATCCCTAAAGGCTATCAGCTCACCCGACCTTGACAAAATCCCTGACGACATTGTGACTAAAGATGACGTATCCCTCGCTATCGACTCTTTCACTAATCACCTCTCCACCGTAGTAGGTGCATCCGCAAAGGAAGTCATAGTGCCGGACGACCGGCGCCTTGTCATTCCAGCGGATGTGAGACGATTAGTGACTAAGAGTAAAGCAGTGACCCGACATTACGACTCCTACCCAAGCAAAGTAAACAAAACTCGGAAACGCCACTTTGAACGCATGGTTGAAAGTCGCATGTCCGAGTTGCGTGATCAGAGCTGGGGCGACAAACTTTCAAACCTCGTGCCGAGCCACCAGGCTTACTGGCATCTCGCTCGAGGTATGAAAGGTGTCGGACAAAGCGACATGCCCCCCCTATACAGACCTGTCCCCCTCGTCCCAGCGTTCTTTGACGAAGACAAAGCTGAGTGCCTAGCCGACAGCCTAGAGGCTCAATGCTCCCCCAATGTCGATCACGTAGACCAAGCTCACCTCGATACGGTGGACGCTGAAGTCGAACGTAAAAGCTCTGTGGTCATCTCTGAACTCCCCCCACTCACCCCAGTATCCTTCGCTGAGGTGACGAGACTGATCAAGGACCTCAAACAACGTAAAGCCCCCGGTGCCGACGGCATCTCTAACAAGGTTCTTAAAACCCTCTCCCCCCCTCTCATTCATCTCCTAGTCAGCATCTTCAATGCGGCTATGAACCATTGTGTGTTCCCTGACACCTGGAAATGTGCAAATGTCATTGGCATTCACAAACCAGGCAAGAACTCCTCTGATCCCACCAGCTACCGTCCCATCAGCCTCCTCAGCGCCCTGGGGAAGCTCTACGAACGGATCCTAGCGAACCGTCTTCAATCCCATGCTCGGGAACACCACCTTATTCCCGATGAGCAGTTTGGCTTTAGACCCAAACACTCATGCGTCCAACAGGTGCACCGCCTCACGGAGCACATCCTAGAGGGTTTCAATAAGAAACCCAAACCCCAATCGACGGTAGCAGTCTTCCTCGACGTAGCGAAAGCTTTTGACAAAGTCTGGCACAATGGCTTGATTTACAAGCTATACCACTTTGGCGTGCCAGAGCGTCTTGTGCTCACCTTACAAGACTTCCTAAGGGACAGAAGCTTTCGCTACCGCGTGGAAGGCACCCTTTCCACTCCTCATCCAGTCAGAGCCGGAGTCCCTCAGGGCTCCGTGCTATCACCCATCCTTTTCGCACTGTATACCAGTGACATCCCTCGCGCCCAACCCAAAGTTTTTATAGCCCAATACGCGGACGATACCGCCATTTATTCCACTGGCTGGCATGTAAATAGACAGACATATTTCGTCATTCAACGGGCCATCACCGAGATCGGTGACTGGTTCCGAAAATGGCGCATAGCGGTCAATCCAGTTAAAAGCACAGCTATGTGCTTTACTGAGAAAACCCGCCCCCGCTATCCGAAGCCACTAATTCTGTTCGATGAACCCATTCCCTGGGTGAGAACAACCAAATATCTTGGAGTAACCCTTGATCGGAATCTCACCTTCAAAGATCACATTAATACGGTCCGTAACAGGGCGGCCTTTGTCATGGGTCGCCTAAGTCCCTTAATCTGTAAAGAAAGTAAAATGTCTCTTAGTAACAAGAAGACACTTTACACTGCTTGTATCCGCCCCATCATGACGTACGCATCCGTAGTGTTCAGTCATGCTAGTGAGGCCCACCTACATAAGCTTCAAGCCCTCCAAAACCGGTTTCTTCGCAGGGCAACCGGCGCTCCCTGGTACGTCCGGAGCGCCGAGTTGCACTGCGACCTAAACCTTCCCTCTTTAGCGCAGTTCAATAAGGGCTGCGTCCGCCGACACTTTGATCGAGCCCCCCACCACCCGCTGGTTGTCCAGGCAGCGAACTATTCGACTGCCTCATCCGACCCATACTTTAAACCCCCCCGTCGCCGACCACGGCAGGTATTGGACGACCCGGATGACCCCATCGCAGCCATTACGTTGGCAGCTTTAGCGTTGTCCGCAAGTCGTCCTGGTAACATCCCCAGGTGTGCGGTAATCAGAGGTTACACAATCAAACACCGAGCTCGCCGGCGAGCTCGAGGCAAAAATAAAAACCCGATTAGTGTCTCTCCAAATAGTCACAGAGCAATATTCAATAGGGCCCATTCTCAACGGTACAACACTGCAGTTGTACCGGGGCATTTAGTTCCGATTCCCCCTTTGTCTCTCGGCAGCGAGACAAGCCGAGGTCCGAACCACAGTGGTGCCCTTGAGCTCGCTGTCACCCCTCCCGATAGTAGCGTGGCGTTTTCGGCGCCCGCAGGAGACGGAGGTATAAGGCGCTTTTCGCCTTATACGCCCGTCTCAGAAGAAGTGCCCTCAGCGCTTCTTCCTCCTGGGCTATAAGAGGGCCTCCCCTCGCCCAAAGTCCGGTGGAGCTGTACGTCCGTATAGCGGTAGACAGCATCTATGTCCTCCCTAAAAAAAAAAAAAAAAAAAAAAAAAAAAAATGGGCGCATTTTCTCCCAGTCTGCCGTCGGCGCTCGCGCCGTCAACCTGTTAACACATTACATAGTACAATATTACACGTTCATTTATTCTTATATCTATACCATTGCTATTCCTTTATTTATACACTTATATACCTAGTAAATCACAAACAACTTAATTCTACAATAATAAAGGAGAAATCGAAACATACACCTATGATATCTAGCTATTTACAGGCGAGGCAGTGAGAGGGCTCGTTCTGTCCGTAACAAAACCTTTATACTTTATAACTATTATATTTCAGACACGTCACTCAAGTGAAGCTACGCCATTATTTTTCAAGAAGAATTTTATTAGAGTTTATTTCATAGTAAAATATCCTGTACATTCCTTCTACCATTTATTATACAAACCTCAACGAAAAAACCCTGAATTGCTATTTTAGTGTTATTTCTGGCCTTATTGTTAATAAAAGGGAATTCGCGTTATGAAAGTGAAAAATGAAGTTTTCGTGACTAAGCTGCGGACACCAAGGGATAGAAAGAAAAGGACGCTTTTAAAAAGGAAAAATAAAATATGGCAGCCGCAGACCTCACGATACCTATTTTGAAAGGGATTTATATTTAATTAGATCTTTTGACCACGACCAGGCAGTTATAAATGTACAGCTATCTGGTATTCGTGATGATATACGAGATGCTTTATAGTGATACTACTGCACCCCGCGGTTTTACTCGCGTATAGAAAATGATGAAAAGGTGGTGATGAATATTCAAAGTAGGATACTTTGAATGTATGTGTGTGTGTGTTAATCTAGGACCTAAACTATATATATATATATATATATATTTCCAGTTTTCTCCAAATAAGTTAAGCCATTTCAACGTGCAGGAGAAACATACATACACACTCACATCTTCACATTTTCAGTCACTTAATCACAAACTTTCGCTTATATAACAATAGTTTAATAACTATGTGTAATAATCGCGAAAACCTAAGACAACATTAGTTAAAACTTGAATTTGTTGTTCTTTGTTTTACTATGAACACAGAGGAATAACATAACGATTGATATAACAGAATACATTAAAAATGAAAACATGAATTTAATATCCTAATTAATATTTAAAGGCGGTAGAGTCCCGTCTAGTTCTAAGGCTATTAGCATTCACGGTAATATTTTCAAAGACTAATCCGATAAGCATAAAATATTCAATAGGTATGTCTTTAATGCTTAGAAACAATAACCATGCGTCCTTATTCTATAAACATTGTTTACTCGGTAGAATCGCAGTGTGTGGAGTGCACTCTCTATTTGTTCGAATTAAGTTGAAGTTTATTGAAAGCGGTGAAGAAATCTACAGCGGTGAATTTTTATTTTTATTATTTGAGTGTGCTTTGTTTGTTTTTCTAGGTGGAATAGGAATGCGTTAATCTCAACTATGATTCTATTTATTTATTATCCATATATATCGATTTCTACAAACGTTCCTTATTCTTGAGCATTTTTTGTTTGTTAACTGTTATTTCTGGAAATGACTATTCAATCAGGATGATTTTATAGTTCGATAAGCTAACATGCCCAGTGTGGTCTTCTATAACAGATATTGGAAAATCAAACAGTAACCTGGAAAAATGGTATTGAAAAATCTTACATAATGTGATTGTGAATGAATATTGTAAATATAAAAAAATTATCACATGATTGTAAGTTTCAGAAACTCATTATGAATTACCTAAATAGGGATTTATAGTTGTCCCAAACAAAAGGCTGGAAAATTGGACAAAGTCATAAATGAACTACCAAAACCTTTCTGACTAGGCCAAATAAATCATCTGATTGAGTAACACATTTATATAAATACCGATACAAGTTAATTGGATTCTAAGAGAATTAATCTACTGAATGCGTCCAAATTAGCTCACTGAGTGAAGGAACGTAATGGTACGTTCCGACTTACGTAACGTAATGCGAGCTATTGATATGAACCCTCAAACATACCCTCCCCTGTATTTAGTCGAGATAATTAAGCCCTTCGTTAGACATAATGAAGGGCACTTTATGCCTTGTTGCTATTACTAGGATGGATCTTAGTTGTTTATGTAATAGTTTATAGTGTAATCAACTGTTTATAGCTATTTGTTGTACTAGATTGATGAGTCTAAGGATGCCAACGATCAATTACACATATATTACACATTACAGTGACATTGTAGCGATCTACAAATGTAATAAGAAATTAAGTCTTCTTTTTACCACTTTAAAACAATGATGAGGTTCTTAAATCAGCGTGTATTAGAGATGTACGTTATCGCCTAACTTTTGACTGGACCATCCGATCTTGAAGACACATTTTTGTAGGGTAGACTTAACTTACAAATTGTGTTCTTAATTTTTTCTGACTGAACTTAAGATTATCGACTGAAATAAGTATAGGCATATTTGGCGATACCTAGATGCCGTGATAATTGCAGCAATTGCTGAAGGCGATCTTTATTATAGGTCAATGACACAATTGATCCGGTATACACGTTTGCATGGTGGTAGGGCTTTGTGCGAATGCCCGCCTGGCTAGCTACCAAGTAGAAAACCTACCTACTGACTATCAAGTAGAAAATCTGTCACCAAGCACCTAACGGTGTGTTCCGGCAGTAATCCTTGAGAACTACTAGGCTAGAACAACATCTTCGACCACATCATCACTTATCATCAGGTGAGACAGTTTTTTTTTAATGTTATTGTGACGTAACAAGCCCGAGGCCCACCTGATGTTAAGTGGACTAACCTCTGCCTATAACAGACGCATTTCGTCTACGACGAATTGCACTGTGCCCGTCACACTGAGACGTAAAGTTGTTAGGTCTCATGTGCCTGTGATTTTACTGGCTCTCAAGGACTGCTGCCGGAACACACTGACAAGTGATTGGCGACATATTTTAAAAAAATATTTAAATGTCGTCGTTTAGAGCAATGATCTAGGACCCTTTTGTAGGGTTCCGTAACCATACGGTAAAGCGGTCTAATGAATGAGACTCCGCTGTGTTTCTGTGTCCATCCGAGTTGGTATTTAGATATTTGGATATTTTGTGTAGAAAGCTTATCAGACTAAATTAAATTATTCTTTAAGGGCTCGAAACACGACAACGTAGCCGAAAAAAACGTTTACACCCTATCATATTGCAGGCTATCATCGTCTGGAACTCTTATTTTTTTGTCTAATAAAATAATACTTTAGTAAAACCAAACAAGTAGGTTGACTTTATAGAACGGTACCAATCGCGGCTTGTACGTGTGTGCCCGTTCGCACGTGGCACAGCGTGCACTCTATGACAAATATCTAGCGTGTCCAGAGTGCATTGATTTTTTAAAGAAAATATTATAATCATTAACAATCATAAAAGTCGTCTCTGTAGGGAGCTAAGAATTGCTTTTATATAGTAGACTTACCTATACATATTACATATTATATACTATATGCTATCCATTAATCTTTGAGACAGGTTGTCCGTAACCTGCGTATCCAGAGTCCAGTCTAGATTAGGCATATAAATCTCCTACGGCCTTCCAATCAGACTATTTTCCTGCATGGTTTTATTATGATAATATTTTTGATACGGTTACAATGAGACGAAAATCAAATTAAACATTACAAATAGTAAATGATCATAATTTGTGTAAGGTTTAAGTGATTAATAGTAGTTTCCGAGTCAATTTTCAATAAATGTCAAAATAAGGTGTCCTTTAAGATTCTTTGTACATAAATTGGAAATACATATTACTCGTATAACAATTATATTTTTTTTATGTTATTGTGACTGAACAAGCCTGAGGCCCACCTGATGTTAAATGGACTAACTTCTGCCTATAACAGATGCATTTCTATAACGCGAATTGCACTGTGCCCGTCACACTGTGACGTACAGTTGTTAGGTCTCTTGTGTCTGTAATGTTACTGGCTCTCAAGGGCTGCTGCCGGAACACACTGTTAGGTGCTTGGCGACAGATTTTCTACTTTAGGGTGGTATAATTAATAAATATATTTTGTAATACTTATAAATCTCAGTATAAAATGTCCGTGGGGTCCCGGGCTAGAATGTCGACAGTACCTAAGACCTCAAAAATTCTTTTTTGCGAAATGAACACACCTTTGCCTGTTTCTTGGTTATTTCTGCTCCTATATGCGCTATATTTTATATGCAATTCAGCGATTTAAATTGTACGTAAGTGTGCCAACAAGTATAAAATGAACTAAGCTTACTACTTGTTATGAAATAGTAAGCTTAGTTCATTATATGAGAGGAAATTTTAATGTTGCTAAATACATCATTATCATTGCAGACCACTAAGCCCCCTTTTTACAAATTTTAATAAAGGTTCAAAATTTAATTATTTGGAGCTAATCATTTTCAAGACATACTTGTAAAAAATGTATCTGTTTAACTATATAGCTACATACAAATGTAAATTTTCTGTATATAGTTATGTCCCATTCAAAAATATAAAATTTTATCGTATTTTTTTTGTATGGGTACATATAAGGAATACTATAAAAAGATGCCCGTACATATATTTCCTAAAGATGTGGTACCTACTTATACTTATTTACTGTTACTTTAAAAACGTAACAACGTAAACATTACGTACTGTTATCAACGGATGACAGGTATCGGATTTCATATAATAAGTTGAACTTTTGACTACCTAACATTATTAAGAGCTGTGAAGTTGTTCTAATTCCCTGCGCCCATTAATTGTCACAACGAAACAACGTGAAATATGAACACCTGAGACTTCCTCAGAAGTTTTCACTTGTAAATTATGTTTCAAAGTTTTTGTTCTTTGATTTGTGCTACTTGGAATTGTATTAAAAAACTCACAGAACTTTGTGTCCTAAAATTGCAGCACTTTGGAATTGTCAGTAATGTCTCACGCACACTTTATATAACTGTACTGTACTTTAATAGCCTGATTGTCTACTGCTGAACACAGACTTGTGGATTTCCCATAGTCCCCACGCTTGGCAAGCGTCTTGCGAATCGCAGTTTTAGTTTATAGCCGTACAGTTGAGAATAGGCAAACAGGAACGTATAAAATAAAGAGCGAATTCGGAATGTTTGTGTAGTTTAAATTGGTGTACGAAATTATTATAATTTTTATTAGGGCTTGTCTGTTGTGGCTTGGCTTTGTGTTGATTTTGTCGTTGCACACATATTGCACTGAGAAAAACGACTTTGGAGCTTAAATCAAATTTGAACTTTTACCGTTGCATTGTAACTACGCAAGGTGAATTCACAACTCTTAAGATGATTTTCACCACGCAAAGCGAAATCAATAAAAATGTACCATGTTTTATAATATATAAAAAAGCATACTATACTATACAATAGTATATAGTATACAATATAGTATACAATAATAAATAAAAAAGCACTAATAACAGTTTACTATGCTTATGTACATTCTTTAATTAGTTACGCTATTACGGTGTGGGGCAATGCTGCTGACATAAAGAAAATTTTGAAATGCCAAAAGAGATCAATCAGAATTATAAATGGTTTACGAAAGCGAATTTCTGCAAAATCACATTTTGCAGAAAATAAGATCATGACAGTTATATCTTTATATATATTCAAAAGCCTCATAGAAATACATAATGAAAAAGATAATTACGCTCAAGTTATGGACTATACGCACTATAACTTACGTAATAAAGAAAAACTTCATCAGCCCAAGATAAGACTGGTAAAAGTGAAAAAGCAAGGCATTTATAATAAAATAATGATGTACAATAAACTTCCTTTAAATATTACAAAACTAAATACAATTATGTTTAAACGTAAAATAAAACATTTTTTTCTGTCTAATCCATTTTACTGTTTGAACGAATTTCTGACGATGCGACTAACTGAATCCATGTTTTATAATGACAATTTTGAATAATATTTAAATTGGTGATGAATTATTGGAACTACATACGACCTTATTATATACCTTCATTCTATTTTAATATTTGTATTATATACTCCTAAATGTGATAAGTTAATGTACTTGCATATTCCTAGCAGGATAGTTAATAAGTAGTTGGTAAATGTATTTATGATGTTCTTAATAATGTAATTTGACTTGCCTTGTATAACATCCAAAGTTATATGGTGAATAAATATTTCTATTTCTATTTCTATAAACACAACCGTCAAAAAACGCCTTCCGTAAAGTATTTTCAGAATTGAACCTGTTATACGATAATAATTGCAGTATTGACCATAAAATATACATTACTTTTACGGCGGTTTATATACGGTGATTATCACTATAACGTACGACTTAATCAGCCTCATCGAAAAGTCAATATTTAAGAAAGACCACAAAATACACCTTAAATGAAGACGAAAAGAAATATTCGCCATCACTGACCTCGTTTAACGCCTTCTAGTTGGAAGTCGTTTTTGTACGTATTTACGTTTGGTCGGTTTTTTGCCTTCATACCATATAAATTGGCCGTTATTAGGGCGCTTTTGACTTTTCTCAGTGTGAATGTGGCCAGCTCTGTAGCGAACTCACTCCCTATACCCGCTTGATATTTTTGAATGTAACTTGCTTGATGGCTAGATGGATGAACGTAATGTGGTGCAGGTTGCTCTCACATATATATTTGTTTTCTTTGGTGTAAACCAAAATTTCTAGAAGTAATAAGCATCGAGTGTACGTTGGTTTGATTTTGTCGTTGCGAAGGTTTATTCCCCTAGGTGGTTTATTTATTGTTGGTAGCTAATGGCTTATTTCGGTGCTTTATTGTGTAAGGGGAAAGTGAGATCGAGAAAACTTTTTAAGATTTGTTAGCAATACAAATCTCTGTAATGAATAAAACAAAACGAAGTAACTGCTTCAGTTTATGACCGTAACGTAATGTTAAAGTTCGAAATGGGACAGTATTATACGAGCTTACATTTTTCTATATTAGCAAGTTAATGGTTTATGAAAAATATCGTTCATGTTTTTTCTTGTATTTTCGATAACGATTTAATGCCATTGTATCGCAAAATAGTAATACTTTTAATATTGGTTTTAAATGGAATTTTCTCCTCAATGTCATTGCTCACAAAGTGAAATGTAATGAGCTTTATTTCTAAAAGCAATTGTTAATTTCAAAGGCGGAAGAATAATTAACTGAATATAAGCAGACAAAAGACAAAACAAAAATGCAGAGTTGGATTTAGTATCGTTTGGCATGAGTTCGATATCAAATGCGCTCAGAATTGGCATGGGTAGAATTTTATTTTTTATTTTGTCTAGACAAGCATTTGGCCGCAGTATCACATGATGGTAATTGACGACGCGGTCAACAGTGGAGCATGTTTACTTAGAAGATACTTATTCACTATACTTGAAGACATCCAGATTATAGCTCTCGGGAAACAAAGACGCTGGGAGGGTGTTCCATTCCTTCGCTGTCCGTATTATAAAGGTGGCCGCAAATCGCTTTGTGCAGACAGGAGGAATGTCAACCATATACGGATGCCGTGTTTCCGTACGTCTTGTAGTTTGTAGTGATAGACTCATACAGGAATTAAGTTATGCAAATCCATTGCATACTCTTCGAAATGTATCCTGTATAACACTGAAAGACTGTCAACTTTGCGACGATGTTCAAGGCTTTGGAGTCTTGTCTTTACCAAAGCATCGCAGCCGATGCAGTTTTTTGCACGGCTTTCAATGGAGTCCAAGGCTTCAAGCTGGTATTTTGCTCAGCCGTTCCAGAAATAGTCCTTGAGAGCCAGTGAAATTACAGGCAAATGAGACTTAACAAGTATGTCTCAAGGTGATGGGCGCAGTGCAGCTCGTCACTTGTGATGAAATGCATCTGTTATAGGCAGAGGATACCGCTTAACATCAGGTGGGCCTCGCGCTTGTTCCTTCACAATAACATAAAAATAAATAAAAAAAAGTATTCCATACATGACCGGACTTGTGTTTGGTACAGGTAAAGAAGCTGCCCTGGTGTTAAATACCGTCTAACCTTCCCTAGGACTCCCAACTTTCTTGCAGCTAATTTAGCCATCGATTCAATGTACGAGCCAAAATTGAGGTCCAATGTTAGGGTAACACTGATCAGCTTAAGGTGGTTCATCACGGGTAAATATACATTTCGGAAAGTGGGAGTCAGATGGAACTGTCTTTGCTTGGCGGTGAATAGACACGCCTGGTTTTGGAAGCGTTAAAGCTGACCAGATTGGCATCATCCTAATCGGAGACTGCCTGCAAGGTCAAGTTCATACGCTCGACTCTCTACAACAGTGCTGTCATCCGCGCACCCAACAATACCGGTCTTAAGGAGATCGTTGATGTGCAGCAAGAAGAGGCATAGAGAACCGACCTCTGAGGTAGTCCGGAATCAATTGCCAATAGATCAGACAAGCATCCATCCACGAGCACTCGTATTGATCATTCGTTCAGGAAGTCTGTTATCCAGGCACATAAGCCAGCGAGTAAGCCATATGAGAGAAGCTTGCTAGTAAGGCTGTCGTGCCACACCCTGTCAAAGGCTGTGTCACCTGCCTACCTAAGGTTGGTAGTAGGGAGCATAGAAAAAGAAGAGAAGAGTAAAATATATAGTATAATGAGTAGAAAGGGTCGTGGATTTCAGACAGGTTTATCAATTTGGCAAGCTTCCTTGTTTAAGGACTTAGCTCCGGTCCGCTAGTATCCGAGTTGATGCTCAGCAGCAGGTCTGCCGTGCAGGGCTCGGCTCCACACCGCCGCGCCGGTAGAATGTCCCAGCTAGATGCTGTAGAGACGTTTGGCCGCGGTCGGTGCTGGAGGTCAGAGGACGGCCGGAGTTCAGAAGTAGTGTGTAGCTTCGTACGGAAAGTTCTCCGTCTCGTACTGGTAGTTCAGCCTTGTACTTGAAGTTCAGCCTTGTACTTGAAGTTCAGCCTTGTACTTGAAGTTCAGCCTTGTACTTGAAGTTCAGCCTTGTACTTGAAGTTCAGCCTTGTACTTGAACCCTGGAATTAGATGTTTCCGGTCACAATGGGTCCAGTGAGATGCTGAGCTGGTGGGTCCACTGTCCCTCTGCTACTGAGCATATTAGGGACTCGCAGAGGGCCTTTAGGGATGTGGCCCGCCAGCAAACAAGAGGTATGCCATAAGGGCCAAAGAGGTAGATGCTGCTGGTGAAGAATTCGCCTCCGCTAAGGCTTCCGCTACCGAGCAAAAGGGACTAGCTAGGCCCTAAGCGAAGGCGAACCACCAGCCGCTCAGAATGCCAGAAGGGCGCAAGTAGGTATGTTGCCGGCAAAGATGCTCACAATCCACGAGGTCCGTTCACTACCGAGCAAAAAAGGGACTAGCCTAGGTACCTCGTGAATTGCGAGCTACCAGCAACACCCTTTAAAGTTTGCCAGAAGGGCGTAAAATAGAGAACAGATTAGAATGTTGTGAAGCAACATAAAGACACATAAATTCAACAAGAGAGTTACACATAATTAAATACAGCAATTACAATGAGAGTACATACCAAAGGTTTTTAGGTTAGTTTTTAATGGGGTGGTCAAGTACACTTTCACTTTAAAACACAAACTTACCCAGATTTTGGGGCTTGTAAGAAGATTAGATTTGTAGATGTAGTTAAACTGAGTCTTTAGTAGTAGTTGCACAGAGGATGGCTGGGGTCAAAGTGATCGCGATTCCTCGTTGAGGAAAGACATCAAGTTGGGCGGATGTCCGAGGCGCATTTCGCTACCATATATGGTAATGCAAAAGGCCTCAAAACCGTTGTCGTCGCAAAGCCAATGACTGCACTTGATTTTGAAAATATTTAAAATGCAACGTTCCTCTAGCGGAACTCAAAAACCACCATCATGGTATTTTCTGACAGACTGGATTGACATTTGTTTTAACTGTCAATATAAAAGTCGAATTGACCGGAGATACAGGAAGAAGAAGACGGTATTATAAGAACGAGAGTATCATTGTTGATTGTATACGCAACCCCTATTGGCGAGTCGTTGAACTACCTCAGCGCTCGGCAAAGGTATTTAAGCTTATCGCTTTATAGGTCTTTTCTAACTTCATATGGAATTTAGATAGACGTTTGGTCGTTTGCCTACAGATGGCGCGCTGATTTAAATTAGTATTTAGTGAAATTTTTAATTATTAAGTTAACCGATATTTTTAGATCGGTTACATATCTCCCCACCCAAGAAAGAATTTTTTTACTAGAAAAAAAAAATTCACTAGCCTTGAGCAGTTCTAAGAAAAAAAAAATACTTCACTTAAGACCTAACTTTGAGTATCTTATATAAGCTACAGAAACTCCAGTATATGATCTTAAGTTATTAACTATGTCTATGTGTAGATACACACCTAAGTATTTCCTAGAATTCCCCTCCATCGTTTGGATTAGATATCCCAAGAAACGATTATTGACAGCAATATATTGAGAGGAATGGAATTTGTAGGCTGCAGAAGTTAACTTCTATGAACAGCTCGCTACATTATAGGTATGAATAACACACTAGAACATAGTCAAGTTAAGTACTTATAGTAGACATTCATGGATTATTTTTTTAAATATAAGTTCCATAATTGCCTAAGTTAAATTAAATTTTAAGACAGAGAAGTTAAACAAAAGGAAATTTTTACATTAAGGCTTTTTTTTTAAGAGTCTGTAACCCGCTCTAGATAATGGCTTGTTTAGTGAGTTATCCACCGCTCAGTACATAGGCTTGTTTTTAAAGTGTTTGTACAACCGCACTCTATTTGAAGAATTACCATCTGGCACGTAAAAGGATGATTTTAGCAATTTTTTTATAACACTATTCCATTGAAAGTGGACAGTGACAAAGAGTATTTAAGGAAGTTAAATTAATTCAGTATATAAGTTAAGATGTATAGTTTGTAGTACAATGTATGTATTGTAGTTAAGTTATAATATATCTTATGCCATCGTTGTATATAAGATATAAATAATGATCAATATTAGCAAGGATCACAAGTTATTAGAATTCAAGAAGTATATAAGATACTGTTACCTATAAGATTAGTTGTATATAAGGATTTATTTTTCCTATATAGATAAGAATATTTTAAGAGATTATTAAAAAGTTGCACTCTATGAGTTTGGTTTTATTTACCAATATATTTTAGTTATTTAAGATACATAGAATATGCGTTTTAGTTGTAAGATTGTATATTTAAAGCTTTAATAAATTAATTCATAGTATGAATTTGGTTTTATTTGAGAATTTCTATATATTTTAAGTCGACAACAAGTTATTCAGTACAAAGATTTGCAATTGTTAAGAAAGTGAAATAATTACTAGTATATGTAATTACTTAATTTAAAATCTTAGATATGCCAAGAGCAGTATATTATGCAGGCAAAAACTAAGGATCAAAAAAAAAATTTCAGTTAAGTCATATACAAGAAAAGTCAATTAAGTTTAAATGTGAAATTTTAAGTTTTTAGAGACAAGTTTTTCAGAAAACCTATTATTTATATTACTGTGATAGTAAGTCATAGTATTAATGTAGATTTCTATAATACATTTAATTCAATTTAGTTGAATTTTAGATATTCAGTTGAACATTTTTCATATAGTCCGTCGTTAAAAATAAAAGAAGTTTTTTTTTTTTTTTTTTTTTTTTTTTTTTTTTTATAATATAATATAATTTATTTTTTATCTCAATTTTACAATTCACACCTTTAGTACTAACATTAATACTAGGCACATATTTTATTGTATATTATACTCGTAATGTTGTAGAAACCAATATATAGCAATGCCTACACTAAGATTAATCTTGTGTTGTAGGTTTGCTATCCTTTCCAAGGTCACACGTTTATTTACAGAGTATTAGTTATTATGTATTTAATTTTCTAATAACATGAATTTAACATTATTTTAAACAATACATACTATATAAAATTTATTAATTATTTTACCATGCAAGATTGTAAATATGTTCTGTGTAAAATTACAAATAGTGTGAATGAGTGTGAGGAGAAAGCAAATTGTATATGAGTGTTGTGTGAGTGTGTGTGTATGTGTGTTTTTGTGTGTGTGAGTGTGTGTGTTTTGAATAAATCTGCCAGTAAATCATATAATTGGTTTTAATAATTTTTCAGTGTTGTCATAATTCATATTTTGTAGCCAGTAATGGGTTGCTATCTTTACTTCTTTTTGCCTTAAGGAAATAAGATTTGGAAGAACTTTTGCTGCTTGATTATACAGAAATGGTCCCAGAAAATTTTGGTGGCGATTTGCCAGTTTTGAGTTGTATTTACTGCTATTGAATACTCTATCCTTCCTTCTTTTAAGTCCGGTTTTAGCTACAAGTGCCGGCGTTGTCTGTTTTTGTTGAAGTAAGATAAGGTTTTGAATAAACAACTGTCTTACAGTCAGTACACCACAGTCTCCATAGAGTTCGGAAGAAGGAAATTTATAAGGCCTGGTTGTAGCAACTTTTAATACTGCTCGTTGAGCACGCTCTAAATTCAACATATAAGTCAAGCATGCCCCACCCCAAGAAGTGTTGCAATAAGTTAGTATTGACTTACATAACGAGTCATAAACATTAAAAATTAAATTCCGATCTGCAACCTCACGCAGATTTTTGAATACAAATATGAGTTTACGTACCCTTTTTCCCAAAGCCTCGATGTGACTTTTCCAGGTCATTCTCCTATCCATTGTGATACCTAGGTACTTAATGGTTGGGACACATTGAAGCTTTGGACATGTACAGGTATATGTAGAGCAATTCATGTGGGCTCTAATATTAATATTTGGAGTTTTGCCACGGCCATTTGTAAAAGCAATGAATTTGGTTTTTTCAATATTCAAAGCAAGCAAGTTATGCTGGAGCCACGTTGTAACAATTCTCAAGCCTTCTTCGGCATATATCTGTACTTCTTCCCAGCTATTACCAACAAATACCAATGCCGTATCATCGGCGTATGAGAAAATCTTTGCGTGATTTAGTTTTAAATTGCATAAGTCGTTGACATAAATCAAAAATAGGGTTGGACCCAGTACGCTTCCCTGCGGGACTCCATAGCTTATTTTTTGTTCCGCACTCATTTTATCCCCAATCCTAGTTTTTTGGGTTCTGCCAGTTAGGTAGTCTTTCATAATGTGCAGAGCTTTATCTCGAATTCCAGCAAATTCTAACTTTTTCACAAGTATCGGGACGGAGACAGTGTCGAATGCTTTTGCCAGGTCCAAGAATACTCCTATTACTTTCTTTTTATTATCCAGTTTATCAACTATGAAATTAGTTAGTTCAGAAACTGCATTTTCTGCAGATCGTCCCGGTCTAAAACCAAATTGATTAGGTGAGAGTATATCGTACTTATTGAAGTAGGAAACAAGTCGTTTATTAATAATTTTTTCTAATATTTTTGAGAGGCTTGATAGAATTGATATGGGTCTATAGTTTCCGACACTATCTGTGTTCCCACCCTTGTGAACAGGAATTATGATTGATTTTTTAAATACATCTGGAAATATGCCCGTTGAGAGACTGAGGTTGCAAATATGAGTAATAGGGGGAACAAGTACTGATGCTGATTGTTTGATAAATTTATTTGAAATTCCATAAAATCCAACAGCACAATCATTTTTTAAGCAATTTATGATGCCATGCACCTCGTCAACATCAGTTACTAATAAACCAATGGAGTTCACTTGAGAAGGCAATTGACTCGTTTTGTCGCTGATGCTGCTACAACCATTTCCCATAATTTTATCAGCTATATTTTTACCTGTATTTGCAAAAAATTCGTTAATCTGATTAATTGAATATATCTGCTTTGATTTAGTTGATAATAAACGTTCATTACAATTTTTCTTTTTTTCAGTGCAAGTTATTTTTCTTATTGTTTCCCATGTTTTTTTAATGTTGTTTTTATTTTTTTCCAGCTCACTTTTATGAAAATCTGTTTTTAATGTTTTTAAAAGTTTTGTGCAATAGTTCCTGTACCTACAGTATGTTATTTTGAGGGTTTTATTATCTGGAGTTTCTTTCAAACGTAAATGCATTCTATCTCGTGTACGAATACATCGAATGACACCTGGTGTAATCCACGGCTTAATGATGCGTTGACTTTGTGGAACTTTAAATATGCGTGTGCAAACTTTGATGCCTTCATTTAATTTATTTATAAGTAAGTTAGCTGCCACGTTTGCATCTACTGCTTGTAAAATATCAGAAAAACTAATAGCTTTTAAGTGATTGCTTAATTTTGCTATATCTATTTTTGAGGTTACTTTTTCTATATTATGGAATGATTTTCTAAATCTATTTTGAATATTCAAAATAATTGGAAAATGATCAGTGACGAAAGTTTTTATAATTACAGTTTTGCATTGTTTTTTGGTCTTAAGCATTATGTGATCTAAGCAACTAGAGCCTCTTGTTGCCATATTGTGGCTTAACATTAAACCATGACTACCCATCAATTCCAAATATTCAGCTGAGTGGCGGTCCATATTGTCAGGATTTATATTAATATTGATGTCACCAATAACTGCAATAGTTTGATAACTCTTATTTGATGTTAATAAAAGATCCAAAGAATTTAAGAAATTATCAGCAGAATAAAATGAGGGAGATCTATATAGCGCAATTATTGCAATATTTAGCCCTAGTTTGATCAAAAGGCAGTTAGCCTCATGAAAAACAGGTTCTTCTATCGTCACCTCCATGCCTGGTTTATAATATACAACAATGCCTCCATTTTGGTTTATGCAGTTTTTTGTATAAGCAGAGTTATAACTATCAATTGCAGGGTAGGGTTTACTGTTTTCGATCCAGCACTCTGTTAATATTAAGAGATCACATTGGAAGTCTAGCCTGTGTAGAAGAACTTCAAAAGAATTGATATTTTTATTAATGCTTCTGATGTTTATGGTAAGGATATTGAGATCTCTACTATTCACAGTAATAATAGAGCGGCAAGATTCTGGTAGGCAAAATTCAACTTCACCAATTGCTAGATCATCTATAAGATTGCACAAGTTGTTTTGTAGTGATTTATCCATAAATACTATTATTATTAAGGTGGATGCTTTCTAGGATCTTTAATAAATAATATTTTGTTTTAAATCTCTTATTGTGAAGCAAAAACAACAGTAATAAAACTCCCGACGAGCAGCAAGCAATGAAATGATAATTATACCAATTAAAATTTTTAAGAATATTTATGTGCTGGATATTAATTCCTATGGCGATTAGAATATTCCTGTGACAACAGATGCAATACGTTACTGGTGTGAAAATATAACAGAAATTTCTTGAGAGCATACAAAGGTGTTGATGGTTGACAAAACTGTGTGAGTAAGTGTTTAATAATTGTGTATGTAGACAAAGCAGTAAATAATAATTAAAATATATATACAAATCTATTACTAACAAGTCAAAGTCACTTAATAAGTTATAGTCGCTACATATGCAATTCAGTTTTTTTGTTTTAATTCTTCGATTTGCTGTTCATTTGTAATTATTATTGGAGTAGCGCCTTCCGTTTTTCTCAATAATATTTTCCCGTTAGTTGTCCAGCAGAAATCATATCGACATGTTTTCGCAACATCTCGAGCCAGAAAATACAGTCTTTTAGCCTTTGGAGTCAAAAACTCTGACACAAAAACTGGAGCCTTATTACCTTCTAATCCCAGAGTGTTGGTGTTAAGCCTGTTGGTCGTATTGGACGCATTATACTTTTTGACTGCATGCAGGGTGGAAGTTTTTATTATGGTAGAGGCAAAATCTACCACTATAGACCGATCAACATTCGGCTTACCTTTAAGGCGGTACACGTCTTTGATTGCATTAGGCTGCACTGGGAGCTTCATTTGTGTTTGTAACTTTTCTACAAGGGTACACAAATCTTGTTTAGTTTCCTTGGACATTGTTGGGATTCCTCTGATTTCTAAACATGTGCTCCTAGCGTGTCGTTCCATTTCATCTAACCTATTTTGTAGTTGTATGAATTGTGTGGCACTCTCTGCTTTCTCGCTTTCCAGTTTGGTTACCCTTTCATTTAATTCATCACAACGTTTGATGTGGAACTCCAATGATTTTTGTATATCTACGTTGGCTTTGCGCACTTCTGTTACTTCGGAGAGGACTTTATTTAATAAAGCCATAATTTCGTCCTGTTTATCGGCATTCAGCGCGGGTAGTACCCCTGGCGAACTATTCGGCCGCTGTCGCTTAGAACGTTGCATCGTTGCAGTAGCGCCCTCTCCCGGGGATTGTTTAGGGGGTGTATGTTGCATGGTTGTATACTAGGAGAGTATAAGTTCAGAGGGAATATACCTAACCGTATTTATAAAACGCTTCAGCTTTAAAAATGAAGTTCCTATATTAGTCGAAGTACCAGGCACTCAGAAATGAGAACAAGTTGATTATTGCTTATCAGTCCGGTCACGGATGCATGTGTGAGTCTCAGCTGTTGTTTCAAATATGGCGGACCTTACTAAACTGTGATTGGTCGTTATTTTCTGATAGTGGCATATAGGGAGGTGTAGATTGGGCGGGGCTTCGTACTTTATAAGATGGCGGCGTACATGCAGGTGTCAAGTAGGCGGAGCTTCTTACTTTTTAAGATGGCGGCGTACATGTAATTGACATGTAGGTAGGCGGTACTTCTTCCTTTTCAAAATGGCGATTACACGCAGGTTCACTTTCCAAGATGGTGGCGTATCAGCATTGAGTCTTCACAAAGAGAACTTCTGATTACTTATGCACTCCTATTTTTTTATGTGAGATTAAATTTTAAAACTTTATTTAATTATTGAAAAAAACAATCGGACAGAGTTTTGGGACACGTGTACTCGTAAGCGAGGTCCGGGGGGAAAGAGTTAATACTGAGATAAGTATTAACTAAAAGAACTATGATGTGTCATAAGTGTAGCCTATGCATATCAATAAGTTCATAGAATAGCAGTAAAAGATAAGATTTAAAACGACATTTGAAAAATTTAGAGTTCAGTTGAACTTTGGAGAATGGTATTCTCCGTTGCAAGTTTATAGAAAATAATAAGTTATTAGGTAGTGCCACTTCATATGCAAATCCAGCTATTTGCATAGATAAAAAGTTAAGTTGCAGACTCATGTTTGAAGTAGTGAAAGTATACTTGACCTATATACCCAATGACAACAGTGTCATACAAGGTCAAATAAAAAAATATTTTAGAGGGTACAATTTTTTCCAGATGAAAAAAACACGTGGGTAGAATTAAAATTGAGGTGTGTGCTATTTATAAGCTGAAGAGAGGTTATGAAACAGAATATTAGATATTATTTAAGAAAAATTAATTAAAATTGCAAGGTTGTAAAAAAAAACTAAAATTAAATTTTAGAAAAAAAAAACAAGTTCGTTGAAGACGATAATGGGTGGATTTCCTACCACCTGGGTATAACCCGTGCCTTTTAGTCGCCTCTTACGACATGCAGAGCTGCAGCCGGCTTATTCTCAGGCCCCGGGCCAGCACAGGGCTTGTCAGATATTATGCAGAATTTAGAGTTATTAGAATATATATATAGTGCTTAGAAGAAGCAATGAGTGGATTTCTTACCACTTGGGTATAACCCGTGCCTTTTAGTCGCCTCTTACGACATGCAGTGCTACAGCTGGCTTATTCGCAGGCCCCGGGCCAGCACAGGGCTTGTCAGATATTATGCAGAATTTAGAGTTATTAGAATATGTATAGTGCTTAGAAGAAGCAATGAGTGGATTTCTTACCACTTGGGTATAACCCGTGCCTTTTAGTCGCCTCTTACGACATGCAGTGCTACAGCCGGCTTATTCTCAGGCCCCGGGCCAGCACAGGGCTTGTCAGATATTATGCAGAATTTAGAGTTATTAGAATATATATAGTGCTTAGAAGAAGCAATGAGTGGATTTCTTACCACTTGGGTATAACCCGTGCCTTTTAGTCGCCTCTTACGACATGCAGTGCTACAGCTGGCTTATTCGCAGGCCCCGGGCCAGCACAGGGCTTGTCACAACTTATAAATAACACACACAAAAGGAACACAATAAGACACAGTATAAAAATTACAAAGCAAGTATGGCAGAGCCACACCCAAGAAAGTTTGCCAAACCAACCTGTCTGATCCTATTTTGTATGGGCGCCAATGTCACCTGCCTACCTAAGGTTGGTAGTAGGGAGCATAGAAAAAGAAGAGAAGAGTAAAATATATAGTATAATGAGTAGAAAGGGTCGTGGATTTCAGACAGGTTTATCAATTTGGCAAGCTTCCTTGTTTAAGGACTTAGCTCCGGTCCGCTAGTATCCGAGTTGATGCTCAGCAGCAGGTCTGCCGTGCAGGGCTCGGCTCCACACCGCCGCGCCGGTAGAATGTCCCAGCTAGATGCTGTAGAGACGTTTGGCCGCGGTCGGTGCTGGAGGTCAGAGGACGGCCGGAGTTCAGAAGTAGTGTGTAGCTTCGTACGGAAAGTTCTCCGTCTCGTACTGGTAGTTCAGCCTTGTACTTGAAGTTCAGCCTTGTACTTGAAGTTCAGCCTTGTACTTGAAGTTCAGCCTTGTACTTGAAGTTCAGCCTTGTACTTGAAGTTCAGCCTTGTACTTGAACCCTGGAATTAGATGTTTCCGGTCACAATGGGTCCAGTGAGATGCTGAGCTGGTGGGTCCACTGTCCCTCTGCTACTGAGCATATTAGGGACTCGCAGAGGGCCTTTAGGGATGTGGCCCGCCAGCAAACAAGAGGTATGCCATAAGGGCCAAAGAGGTAGATGCTGCTGGTGAAGAATTCGCCTCCGCTAAGGCTTCCGCTACCGAGCAAAAGGGACTAGCTAGGCCCTAAGCGAAGGCGAACCACCAGCCGCTCAGAATGCCAGAAGGGCGCAAGTAGGTATGTTGCCGGCAAAGATGCTCACAATCCACGAGGTCCGTTCACTACCGAGCAAAAAAGGGACTAGCCTAGGTACCTCGTGAATTGCGAGCTACCAGCAACACCCTTTAAAGTTTGCCAGAAGGGCGTAAAATAGAGAACAGATTAGAATGTTGTGAAGCAACATAAAGACACATAAATTCAACAAGAGAGTTACACATAATTAAATACAGCAATTACAATGAGAGTACATACCAAAGGTTTTTAGGTTAGTTTTTAATGGGGTGGTCAAGTACACTTTCACTTTAAAACACAAACTTACCCAGATTTTGGGGCTTGTAAGAAGATTAGATTTGTAGATGTAGTTAAACTGAGTCTTTAGTAGTAGTTGCACAGAGGATGGCTGGGGTCAAAGTGATCGCGATTCCTCGTTGAGGAAAGACATCAAGTTGGGCGGATGTCCGAGGCGCATTTCGCTACCATATATGGTAATGCAAAAGGCCTCAAAACCGTTGTCGTCGCAAAGCCAATGACTGCACTTGATTTTGAAAATATTTAAAATGCAACGTTCCTCTAGCGGAACTCAAAAACCACCATCATGGTATTTTCTGACAGACTGGATTGACATTTGTTTTAACTGTCAATATAAAAGTCGAATTGACCGGAGATACAGGAAGAAGAAGACGGTATTATAAGAACGAGAGTATCATTGTTGATTGTATACGCGACCCCTATTGGCGAGTCGTTGAACTACCTCAGCGCTCGGCAAAGGTATTTAAGCTTATCGCTTTATAGGTCTTTTCTAACTTCATATGGAATTTAGATAGACGTTTGGTCGTTTGCCTACAGATGGCGCGCTGATTTAAATTAGTATTAACCGATATTTTTAGATCGGTTACAGCTGTGAGAAACCCCCGGTTCCTACCCTTGTTATATACATATAAATATATACAGGTTTTAACCAATAAACCTCTTAGGTTTGACTTCTGCTAGTCTTTACAAACATTTTGATATGTTTTTTTTGGAAAGAAATAAAATTTCTTATATATATTTTAGTGTTTTTGACGGAAAAAGCACGAGGTCTACCTGATGTTAGAAGTCTCTTGTGTCTGTAATGTATCAATTCATATTTTTTATTACTTTGTTCAATGTAAATATTGAAAAGTATATTCAAAGTGAGCGCGGCACAGTCTTTATTTATATAAAAGTTTTAAGTTTTTATTTAATATTTAAAATTAGTTAGAAGTAACACTAACATGATATAGTATAATAATTAGACACGTCACCTGCAAGTTTATGTAATTCCTGCATCAGTGACAAAAATACCATTAGATTCATCACTTTAATATAACATCTATTATAAAACCTCAAAATGGACAACATGCCAACTGAACTATCACTCAGTGAACTAACGGCTAATTTTTTGCAAAGAATGGAGAGTTTTGAGGGTGAGCTAGCCAAGACTCCAAGCACCATTCTTAGTCAGGATGAATTGGCTGCTGAGTTTGCTACATTCAAATCTTTCATTCTGAAATACCTGAAAGCAATTCAGACTCAAATGCATGTCTTTCATATAGCATCGATCAGCACGAGATGCGAAGTCGGCGCAAGTTTTTGCTGATACATGGTCTACGGCCTACGCGATGACGCTCAGGAAAACACAGCCGCAGTGGTAGTGAAGTCGTTGACGGCGCGCCTTAAGCAGACATCGCTTGCAGCTGGTGATATTACCCGGTATCACAGGATGGGTCGCGCACTGATTCCCGGCAAACCGTGACCAGTCCTGTGCAAATTCAGAGACATCACTGTGCGCGACAAGGTATGGTCTGCCAAAGCTGGTTTGAAGGGTTGTGGCATAACCATTTCAAGAGTTCCTGACAAAAATTACAATTTAAAATTGTTGTTTTATCTTTAGCTTTTGATTTTATGTGTTTTAACTTAACTTTTTATTTAAATTAAATTGATTTTTTTAACCTATTTTAAACTTACCTTCATTAATATTCTAGGTTATGGAATATTTGTGATATTTATAATTTCTATGGGAGAAGCCTTTGGCTCTAAAACACAGTTAACACTAGTTTGTAGCCAATGGATTCAATTGACCTAAAGCACATTGATATGTTAAATAAAGATATTCGTATAAAACATATCCAAAATTTAACAAAAATGATTAATTTAAATAATGAATAGATTCAGGCGTTACTTTGCGGAAATCCATTTTTAATAATAAGAAATACTTTTAAAAATATTTTAAACATCAAATTAATATTTTAATAAAACACTTAAAAAATATAAAAAAAAAACATAAAAATATATCTAGTGACAATTCCGCTTAATTTTCCTGCTAAGCCGACGTGACGTCACAAACGCCACGCAGCCAAACCGGAAGAATTTTCGACGCGTTTCGCTTCTACACGAAGCATCCTCAGGAGGTCTTGACTCTTCGAGCGCACGATCGAGATGATATTAAGCGGAATTGTCACTAGATATATTTTTATATTTTTTAAGTGTTTTATTAAAATATTAATTTGATGTTTTCTTAAAATATTTTAAAAGTATTTCTTATTATTAATTTATATATTGTCATTCGCCGAACCGCATCACACTGCACCATACCACACCACCCCACAGAAAACCACAACACGCTTTGCTTATGGTTCAAAATATAGAATCCTGAGTGTACCCAAGGTTTCATAGGTAGGTATGAGACGCAAATATGTTTGATGCGCAGCGAAATACATAATTTTTCACCTCTCTACTGCAAGGAAAATGCTAGGTGCTAAGGAACAGCTTAAGTAATGTAGTAAATTTGCGTCAATTTATAGTCAAAATTAAAAGTAAAATTACTAAAATTGGTAATATTGGAAGTGAATTCATTTTAGAGGAACTTTTATAGAGGTGCCAAAATCGAAAATCTTTTCCTCGCTAGCGCAGATTTCGAATGATAAACAATACGTTTCCGATATTGTAAAAAAAAATATCATCTGGCCAAGTCTGATAGAATTTTGAATATCACTGTGAAATAACAGAACTAAATACAAGTAGCTCTTTGTGCTGAAGTCCTCGCCCATGTAATATGTTTTATTCATAAGTTTCAACCACAATATTATCTTCACTATTTTGAAAATTTTCCTCAAATTTAATTAACTAATTAGATTGTATTTAATTATGGTAACATCTAACAAAATTTCATCGGTTCAGAGTTTAGAGAATCCGTTCAGAAATGAGACCTGTAGAACACGCACCTGGAGAACACTAGGAAATCCGGATATCCAGACAAATATACGAAAGCATTTTCCAAAGCCGAAGCTGAAACGGAGATGCTGATGCCTTCAAGCTCGCTCGGACAAAAAAAAACAGAAATAAGCGAGCAATACATTTTATATAAACAAAAATAATTATATGGTGCCGTGTTGTGTGCATTCGACGCACAAATTTACAGGCCTGTATAGCATCTTAGTGCCCTGCCAGGGTTTCATACAATATGTTCTTGTGTTATCCTGTCTTATATATTGTTAGCGTAAACATATTTTACGTAATATGTTCTTGTGTTTCGTCCAGTGTGTTACAGACCCCATTACATTAGACCAAAACCCAATTGGGGAAACGTGGCTGTTTACACACCACTGCCTTCCCCTTCGGGGTATACAGGCGTGATTATATGTATGTATAATATGATCAAGTTATAAATGAAATTTTAATATCCCGGCTCTTACTTTAACTATGCATATATTAATAAAAGATACCTTTACTTCATTGTTACGGAACAAGCTCAAGACCCACCTGATGTTAAGCGGACTAACCTCTGCCTAGAACACGCATTTCATCACAAGTGCCGAATTGCACTGCGCCCGTCACCTTGAGACATAGTTGTTAAGTCTCTCTCTCATGTGCCTGTAATTTCGTTGGCTCTCAAGCACTGCTGTCGGATCACACCTTTAGGTGCTTGGCGATAGATTTTTCTACTTAAATAATGAATTAGGTTCATTATACAGGTATTTATATACCTAGTATACAGGTATTTATGTTTATCCTTTAGAGGATAAACATAAATACCTGTATACTAGGTAAAGAAAATACTAGATAATATAATAAGTAGGATAATAGTTGTTTTACTAATGTGCTCTATTATATTATCTAAGTTTATGAGAAAGTTTAGTATACCTGCCTACCTAGCAATATACAATTGGAAAGAAAACAAATACGGACAACAAACGTGGGTGATTTGTATTGTTCCATGGCAGAGATACTTCAGGAGAAATACTGTAAGTACACATGATCACAAATAAACGTGAATTAATTTCCCTGTTATTTCATAAACAAAATTGCTTTTATGTTAGTTTAGAACTAGAGTATAACAAAATTGTCGTGTGGAATCGAATCTCCGGCATTCAGTGTTCCGTACTACCTACGTACTAACTTTGAATAGAACCCACGTTTTTTTTTATAATGTTTTGACGGAACAAGTTTGAGGTCCACCTGATGTTAAGCGTACCTCTGCCTATATTAGATGCATTTCATCACAAGTCATGAATTGCACTGCACCCGTCACTTTGAGATATACCTAGTTGTTAAGTCTCATGTGCCTGTAATTTCACTGGCTCTCAAGGACAGCTGCTGGAACACACCGTTAGGTGCTTGGCGGCTGATTTTCTACTTGAGGGTGGTCGCTCGCCAGGCGGGCACACGCAAAATGCACTTCCACAATGCGGTGAATCTCAAGCCCGCGGCGGGATTCGAACCATGGACCTGCTGCGCGGCAGTCCAAAGCCAATGCCACTGAGCCATCACTGCTTCAAAACTGCTTCAGTGTTTCATTGTATTTTTTTTTCATACGTAACTTTAAATTGAATCTACGCGTAGGTTCAATTAAGTACGGTTCAATTTTTCCCTATTTTTTTTATACCTAAGTATATTTTTGTAAAAATCTTGAAGCGTGTTATCGATATGCTCAAAAGCTTCGTTCGCGTGGTGTTGCTGACATCTATGCCGTGAAGTTCAAAATTTTACTTTATGCCTGATTGGTTAGCCTTTGACCACTATCTCACCTGATGGTAAGTGTTGATGTGGTCTAAGATTTTGTTCAGATTAACCTAGTATTACTGATTCTCAAGGACAGCTGCCGGAATACACCGTTAGGTGCTTGGAGATTTTCTACTTAAAGGTAGTATCTTGCCAGGCGCGCGTTCGCAAAGTGTATTTGAACTGGTGAGATAGTGATCAAAGACTTACTTATCAGCAATAAAAAAAACACGAGCAACGTATTTTTAAACTTGCAAACTACATGATTATTTTGAATGGTTACCAAACCTAACAAGCGTGATAAAATTTTCAATTAACCGCCACAGGCGTGACTTTCCACCGTATGAAATTAAGACGAAAAATAATTCTCGGGTAATTATTATTTTTACATCAAATTTCATCACTTAGATGTTTTTGTTTAAAAGCTTAGTGGTTACATATACACGCAGCCTTACACACCCTGGCACCCTTGCACACCTCTCACACACCCAAACACACCTTATCACCCTGATACACACAAAACAATGTGGGTATTCAGATGCATATACTCCTTCATGTCATATGGGTAATGTTTTTTAATAAACATATTTCGTTGATTAGGAATGCCTTTCTTCCCATAGCGGACATATTCGAGCAACGGGCCAATGATCCTGAATGAAAGACAAACATCATTAGATATAGGTATATATAGCAAACAGACATCTTGGACTATTTGCATCGTATGGAACCCTAAAAAATGAGGGAATCGAATTAATCGACCATGGAGTATTCTCGAGGGGAATGGACGCCATCCATCAAGGCTTTTGAAATTCAGACCGACAATGATTCACGATTGTGTATGACAGTTGTGGGCAAAAAATCTTTTGATAGCGTAATATAAATAGGAACAAATTCATGGAGAAATTATGTAGCTACTTCACAGTATGAAAACGGCTGACCTTAACTATTTTTAAACAACTTCCCAAACAATGAGTCGATGAGTTCATTTTCACGTGAACAACTTCATATTGTATCATCCAATCTTAACGGTTCTTTTTTATAAGTTTAACTTTCTGTCTACTCGTGACCACGGTCAATGCATTTTGATCGAAACGTCGAGGTTAGTCAAAATATTATTATTTTGATGTTTATTCGTGCGTGAATAGACCCGTTTAGAATTTATAAACATGAGTTTAGTTCACGAAAGTTTATAGAAAAGTAGGTTAACTTTATTTCTCAATATATAATGTACCTGTAAATGTTCGACCTTGAACTAGTATTTTATACACTTAGGTACTAACCTAATCTAGCTGAAAAAATATTTTTTTGTCTATATATTCCTCGAATACTTAATAATAAAAAATATTAACTTACATTATGTGGCGTCACTAAAACTGATTTAATAGAAAACAGTGTAAAAACGGTGAATGGCTCATGTTAATTTAATAATGTACGTAGAATTACTTTTGGTCTTTAAAAAATCGGATGGTGAAATTTTGAAAGAAGGTAAGTAAGTAGGTACGCATTAATTAATAGAAAGTATTACATATGCATAATTTGCAATAATTACCCACTCAAGCTCCTATACCAATAAGAAAGCAATTTTGGTGTTGTGATTAGCTAGAATTAGGTCATGTTATGTACCTTTGGTAAATTCTTACAAAGTTAAATAAATAATGTCACGCATACCAAATTTCTCTTATAACCAAGCATTCGGTATCGTCATCATCATCTGCTTTTTTCACTTTGTCAGAATGTATAGATAACAAATGTTTTTTCTTCTACTTACACAATTAATGACACCAATGTATACTGCAAAATATATTGCAACTAGATTATTTATATATAACTGTACTGAAGTAAACTAAAATTAACTTCGTAAGAAGCAATTTATTGATATTACGAACTGTTTGTTTTCTGATCTCTTTCATGCTGATGTTCGTGTCCTTAGTTTGAAAAGTACTGGCCATCATGTTAGGAAAATAATAAATTTGATGTTATCCTAATGTTTTGCTTCGATTGTCTTCATAGCTTGTATCGTTTTTTTTAAGAAAAACAGGTTAAACATTTTAATTTTAATTGATTATTTATCATCTCACGTTAACTGTGCCACCAGTACGAAGACACAAGGATACGATTACTGCAACCAGAGCCGTTACAATGATTCAAGAAGGATGTTCACAACGCTATGTGGGTTTGCAGTTGGGTTATTTGAACTGGGGGATTAATGAGTGGGCAAGGTGCTTTTTACAAGCGTAAAAGTGCAAAGTAAGTTTTTTAACGATGATTGGCATAGTATGTTGTTGAGACGCCGCAGTGCGCATTTTTTGGAGTCCTGCATCCATGAAGTTGACCGTTTTTGTGGACCGAACGTTATGGTTTGGGGTGGGATTAGCTTACACGGTAAAACTAATCTGACCATTTTAAACGCGGGAACCGTAACTCCAGAACGTTACATCTAGGACATCGTCAGGCCTCAAGGAATACTATTTGCACAACGAGAGGTCCTAGATTCATCCTGATGCAAGACAATGCCCGTACACATACAGCTCAAGCGATCCAAGCTGTACCAGAAGAGTCTCATATTGAGGTATTTACCTTGGCCAGCTTACAGTCTAGATTTCAATCCAATCGAGCGTATATGTGGGACTAATTGCAATTAAGGGTTGCAGAAGATGAGCGAGGGAGCTACAACCAACAGTAGCTGATTGACGCTTGAAAACGTGTCTGGGAGGAGACTCTTTTTTTTACATACCTCTTCTTAAAAAATAACTAAGTTTTCATTGATTCTGTTCAAAAGAATCGACAAATTAAACACTCCCAATCAGCTCCCCATGAAGATTTGCATAAATATGTATCGGAAGAATGATTACTACGGATACTAAACATAAATAAATATTCAAAAAATTCTGTATTGTTATTGAAAAAGAGAAAAAGAACAATTTTTTCCAAGTAATTGTTATACCAGGGAAATATTCTACTTGCGTATTTTTGTAACACTCCTTATAATGAATTCGTTAAGATGTGAGCCTTTTGTGTGGCAGCAACACAGCTACTCTACTCGCGTTATTGGCGTGAGTGACGGCATATTGCTCATTCTGCAAATTCTTTAAGACGTCTCTTTTACAACTTCTAACAGGAGGACATGGAACGATATTTATACATATATGTTATTGGTTGTAAAAAGTGTTGCGTATTTTACAAATTCTGTAGGTACATTTTAATATCGAATAATCAGTCTTAGCATTATACCAGATATTTCATTTCAATTTACTGCGCAGTTCCCGAGATAATGCTAAAGAACAAAATTTGGGAAGCCGAAGTCACAGACAGAAGTTAGTAACCGATGGATATTCGTATTACAATTTCAAATAAAGTTAAATCCCAGCAATATTCAATTTTGCACTGAAATATCTCAAAATGGCATTTTTGTAAAAATAGTTTATTACATTGACGGTACAAGTTGAGATTTAGAATGGAACAAACTGAAAACAATAGTCTGAGCAGCGTTGCTGAAAGCATTTTTATTGTGAAGAAAATTTAATAAAAGGGACAATGAACATCTAAATTGATGCATATTTGGAAAAGTTTTTGCGTTATTTGGCTGGTTTTATTACTAAACAGACAAGGTTGTCTACTATTGTTCGTGATCGGTTTCGTTTTACAGCTTTCATAAAACTCGAGAGTCGAGATGGTTATAATTCAGATCATAAAATGCGTAGGTAGCAAGACTTTTTATCTGAAAGTTGAGATTTTGACATACACAAAATAGCTGTTTTAAGCTTAATTAAAACTTAAAACAGCTATTTTGTGTAATTTAATATACATTTTTACTAACATTGGTCAACATTTTATAGCCACAGGTGATGGCACATGCTTAGACCAGCGACCGTATGTAGGTTGGTTAACCGACAGTCACCATTCAGAATAGTTTTTACACAGACATATAATAAGTAGGTACATGAGTCATCGTATACAGCTGTCGAAAAAAACTCACTCCAGCGGGATCCCAATAGCAAGTTATTGACTTTCTTGGCTACCAAGCTATCGATGACAGAATGTGGTAGCTATAACTTGGCTGTGAGGCCACCCAATGTCATGGGGCGAGAGCTTATTCTTGTTAACCCGGGCGGTAAATGAGAGCTGGCAGCGCGGTGCTCTATATATGAGCTCGATTATTGGGTGCCAAAGGTACTCGAAGCTTGACCATTCAACCATCCTCGGGTCCAACCGTATCTGGCGCGATATACTCGAGGATACTGCGGGTTCGGTAGGTTGAAATAATAAAGGCTGGACACCGTAAAGATTTTAAAATTTTAAGTTTATATCATATGTCACGATTAATGGTGCAATGATATGAAACTTAATTCCATTATAGTGGGCTTTATTTTCGTATTTAAGGCAACGAGTTGATAAAAGATGCTAACAATAAATCGTATTTCTGCATTTAGTGTATTTACTATGCAGGCTAAAACCATATTACTTTTAAATTTGTAACAAGGTTAATAAATCCGGAGTATGTTCAGACCCGATGCAGGAGTTCTGAGTCCAAATTAACTACAGTAATCTAAAGTAAGTACTACGTAATTTGGTAGATAATAATATTTTCGACCTTAATAGTTTAACTTATAATTGAAATCTCCTGGAAACCAAGTCGTAACACGCAGATGTTTCCTAATTAGAAGGAATAACTTCCATCGTAACCCAATTACACAAACCTCGAAATCGAAGTTATACTCGTTATAGATCCCAATCTAAAACTTAGCGTTTCAAATTTTCTAATTAAGTACAGAAGTTAATAGATACCTAAAGTCAGTTCAGTTTGAAAACAATTTATCAGACTTCTGACTTCTTAACTACACAACTAAGCTCGGCAGGCTAAGCAAAGTATAAGCCACAAGACCTCCTTCTAAGCGTTGTAGGACAAACTTTACTGATTTACGATGCCTGTTATATATAATCTTCGCACGAGTTGTTCGCGTCTTTGTCGAACGATTTGTGTAAGAAATATTAATAAGTAGGTGGGGTCATAATCATAATGTGTTCGCAGGGAGGACAGCCTCTCTGCAACGAGTCCCACGTACCTTCGAAATCGTAATATGCGATCACCGATTGCGTTCGAAAATGCACAGTTTTGCTTCCACAACACACGATACGTCAGATCGAGAACGATCTTCATTTCGTTCCACGATGGCAAAGATGGATAACGCATTAGCTGTTTTAGGACTTGTAGGCTTAGTAATCGTCCTATAGAAAAATATAAGTAATGGACGACGTCGCACCCGATAATATGATAAAACATTATGATTTAATTAAAATTTTATATCTTATTATTTATAACATAATTATTATAAAAAATATTGCGCACGATCGACATCGCAACTGACAGCGGGACTGTATACCCCGCTTTGATACTGATACCCGATGGTATTGATACCTGCATCAATTGAATGGTTCAGTGCCTCTGATTCAATTTTTAATTGAAATCGATTTTTGATTCTACTCTGTTTGACTGTACCGTCATAAAACATATAACCGATCTCTCACTCACACGGTATGATTGATCGAGATCGTTCAACAAATGTGCGGCAGGTGTTCTGTAGAAAACGGTTCTTTATTCATGTGGTTGCAATCCCCGCGCGTCTTGTCATGACACTCACACTTAGCTATGCGTGTAGTAGTGAAACTTCGGCGCGGTTTTTTGTTCATGTACCCAGAGTATGTGATCTTTTGAAACGGCAAAACGGAACTTTTTCACTCTTTTCACATCACAGATAAAAACAATGATAGAAATTCACTCATAAATAGCCCGATCACGCCACCCGTTACTCTGAGGGGTTAATGAGACTGCCTGTCTGTCTGTCTGTCCGTCCGTATGTAATATCTCGCTCGTTAACGTAATTCGTTACAAACCTGACATTTTCAAGAAGACATTTGTAGATTTTTTTTTTAATTCATGTTCTGTTGTGTGCTGATGTGTAATAATGGATTAACACATATTAAAACAGTCGCTGAGTCTATAACAATGACAAGTTAAGTACCTGTATGGAGTATTGTTCCTTGGTGCTGCGAGGTAATGACCTCCTCACGCCTAACGTTGTCGGTGCGGCAGCGGCACAATATGTATGCGACTCCATCCCCCGCCAGATACACGCAAAGGGGACATCCCTGATCTGTCCTACATATTGGGGTTCCCCCCTAGAAGCTTCGTGATACGTGTAAAGCGTTGCCCATGTTTGTCCTTATCCCAACCTGTAACTTTTTACTCTTTATTATTCAATATAATATAAATACTGAGTTGCTAACCTAAATTTTGCCCCCGGTTGCGACGTTGCCTGTGGTGGGTATATTTTTTTTTATGCTTGATAGGTTAGCTTTTGATCACTATCTCGCCTGATGGTAGGTGATGATGTGGTCGAAGATTTTGTTCAGGCTAACCTAGAATTATAACGGAGCAAATAACGAATGGTTGAAGTAACGGTTATTGCTCACATCAATAATTATGAATCCTGAAAATTAGTTGTTGTTTTGACCTCTAACAAGTACCAACCTATCAAAAAATACATTTTGGATTTTACCTTACACGAAAATTGTGCTAAAACTTCTATGCTTCTGGTACTGATTGCCTCTTGTCTGTACCTACTCTACACAGACAATATTCTGCATAAATCCAGTGACTATGTTTCACCAGTTGCATGATTTGTATCTATGTTATGAATACAGCATTATAAGGTTGGCAGTAGTGTTCATCTAATATTCATCTGTGATTAGACTCCAGACAGTCTGGGTCGACGCCAACGTAATCCCAACACATCATTTCGATGCAAAAACACAAAAGAGCAGATATTTTCTGAAATCTTATTTGTATTACGTTTTTCGCTCGGAGATTTTTAACGTTGTATTTGGCATTAGTGTATCTTATGCTCTTACGTAGTGTACCTTGGCTTTTGACGTGCAAATTAAGAATTTTTATATTTATATTTAGTAGTTTTTGGCACAGTTCACGTCGTACAGATGCCGGGTTAAGATAATGACCAAACTGCTAGGTACTACACACGTCAATTAAGGCGCTGACAAGTGCTAAATAGCTTTACTTGAACAGATTTTTAGCAAAATGTATTTAGTTTGTAGCAGTGAGAAAATTATATGTTAATTTTGATCATATTATCTAAGGCCAAGAAAAGTCCGAAACACGTTTTCTTAAAATTTTCTCAATAGAATAAAATAGCAAAGTTGACTCTAAATAAAGCTTCTAACGTAAATATCTTAATTACCTACGAACGAATGTGTATGAAACTATAATAATAAAATAGCAAAACTTCACTTATCACTTATGGCATCCTTTACATTGCACCAATCACAACATTCGGCGCCATGGACTATAGTTTTCATTAATGCGATGCAAATAAAGGTTCTAATGTATAAAAACCATTACATATTTAGAGGACAAATTTTATTCGTGCTAATTTTTGTACGTACCACACGTATCTACCCCTAAATACGCCTACATATTTTATACTTGACATGTCCGAAAATGTACCTCACGATTGATCTGCCTTGTTAGCGGGTTGATGAGAATGTAATTTTGGATTCGTGAGTTCCAAAGTTCAATTGGTCTCAAGATTAGAAAATTACTCAGAGTCGACAAACAAATTTTCCGTAGGAGTCCAGGGTCTGGAATTGTGCCTAGTTTATGGAAGCAGGTTTTGCACTTTATTACTTATGAAAATAGGCTAAGTTTATGTTTTTTGTATATCTTATTCACACATACACTTGAATAAAATGTTAGACAAAATTAACTTTGTAATATTAAAACCGACTCGACCCTTCCTTTCACTCCTAACTCGTAACCGACCCAAACTCGTAAAACTCTTATTTATAATTGAATATTGGCATGGAAGGGACTACTCCTAATCCAGTTAATACGAGAAGTTTCCTATTCATTGACCTTAGCATTACATATAATATTTTATTGATTTAACAACTCCAATAAGCGGACCCTGGCAGCTTCCAAAATATTTAACGTATGAATGCCCACTTTTATTGCGAGGAATTTAGATCTTAAGACCTTTACGTGAGAAGAAACCATGAGAGCCCTCCTCGGCTCGCCACGGTGATGTTTTGGAGACCCCGCTCGCCGCCCTGTTTGACTTCTTTGGAAACTGAATGTGAAATTGACGTCATTGATCCTTATCACATGTACAAGTATTTTTTTTCTGGCTTGAGGTTTTACTCCTTATAACACTGTCGATATTAGTATTAGATATTTCACGGAGTCTCGAGTTAAGTGTAGAATGGCCTGAAGGTTTGGAATAACGGTAGTAATTTAATACCGTTTCGTACCCTATCGTACGTAAAAGGAGTCGGTGAAGGTATTTTTTAAAAACACAGGGACAAGGACGACGTATGAACATATTTTTGGTCAAAGTTTTGGCTTCGGTTCTTACATAACTGGACGCTTGACTGACGCAACTCTTGTCATGAGAATAATTTTGGTATGGGCAAACTTAACAAGGTCTTTATATTGCTATTGCTGCAAATGCGACACCCTACTCACCACCTGAGTAGTGAAATGCAGCTCACTCAGCTCATTGTTTCCTATATTAATTTGTAGGGTTGATAGTTTAATATAGAAAATAATCTCTCAAACCCGAGCCTAGAGGAGTCGAACTAGTTATGTAACAACCATCTGAAAAAATATTGACACTAAAAACATTACAAAATTGAAATGAAAAGCCTTTGAAACCTGACTTACATTTATTATAAAAAAAATATCTATACATTTAATAATAAAACTGTAACAGATCCAATTCTGTCATCTGTCCTGTCTGTATTCCAGCCGCGCATCACTCCAAAACTACTGCATGGAATTCAATGAAACTTACAAGAATTGAGTTCATACTCGAAGAAGGACATTTCTATATAACCTCGGCAAAAAGACGTTATAAAATCGAAATTCCAAGAATCGCACTGCGCCCGTCACTTTGATACATAGTTGTTAAGTCTTATGTGCCTGTAATTTCACTGGCTCTCAAGGGCAGCTGCCGGAACACACATTTAGGTGCTTGGCAACAGATTTTCTACTTGAGGCTGGTCGCTAGCCAGGCTAGCATTCGCAAAATGCCCTTCCACCATGCGATGAAGATTAAGCCCGCAGCGGGATTCGAACCATGGACCTGCTGCGCGGCAGTCCATAGCCAATGCCACGGAACCATCACTGCCTAAAACTTTGCATCAACATTTATTGTTCGAACCGCTAAGGAACTCCTTAACTACTATCTTCTGGAAAATACAACCCCGGAAGTTTTCAAATCTAAAGTAAAAAGCTCCTTCCTGAGCTATGCTTTACTAAGAGTGCTTCACCGCAGACCACAGCGTTGCTAAATATGAGATAAATAGTGCTCAAATGTGAATAAGTAGTCTGCAGGTACGGCAATCGGGAACGAAGTCGCAGGTACAGCTAGTATTCTTATATTATACTCTTATAAATTTATTATTTTTACCTACATTTTACGAATTCAGTTATTAGGTTCAATAAATGCAAAGAACTTTATTGGTTAGAATAATTGGCTAGCGAGGTTATTGTGGTGTGTTTGTGGAATATTCTTATTTTGAATGCAACTTGATAGTGTCAATAAATTTTAATAGAATTCATCAATCTGCTTGCACATATAGCATAGTTTTAATTTTGAAATCGGGCGCTAGAGTGCGTGCACAGATATATAACAGAACTTTTATAAATTATTAGTACCATCAACCAGACAACTAGACTTCATCTGATCGAAAGAAGTGATTTTTGAATTTCTTAACTCTCGGAATGATGTCGCTACCCTTCTATATTTATAAATGTGATTAGAAGGAGTAGGTAGCAACATCATTGCGAGAGTTATGTGTTAAAGTAATACAATCGGAGCTCAAAGTTTCGACTTGAAAGAGCGTGTCCAGGTGGCTAACTGGATTAGGCATCCGGTGCAAAATCAGAGGACTCGGGTTCGATTCCCGCCCGGGACATACAATTATGTGCTCCAGTAATTTGTAATGTTGTGATTTTTGCTATTACCCCAGTCGCCTGTTTTCATTTCATCCATACTTCAGAACTCACTTATCACTGAACCTAATTGAACTGTTTATTTGGTTTAAATAACTTGTTTTTTTTTATTTTGTCCACGCTTTGTTTTATAGTTCCCAGTAAAGTCATTCTCAAAATTCATATATATTATTAATATATCATTTAATTCGAAGAATTGAAAACACGCAACAATTATAAGTCTTTTAAAATCGGGGTATCAGAGGACTGCTTCGATAAGTGTATGTCAATTGATATTTGGCCTGAAAATGCCAGAGTAAAGCAATGGATAAATTACAAAAAACGTGCTCCAGCCGACGGTAACTTTCAGCACGAAGTCGGTGGTAAACAGGCCGTGCACAGTACCTAAATGTCTGAGTGTCTTCTATCAAAACGTTAGAGGTTTAAATACTAAACTTCGCACCTGGAATACTGGCTTGTTGTTGACCGATCACTCGCTAGTTGCCGCCACGGTAACATTCCTAGATAACTCGATTGAAGATGCAGAGGTGGTCCCAGCTGGCTGGTCACTTCTACGACGTGATAGGACCACCCCCTGCGGAGGAGTCCTCTTGGCTGCTGAGCCAGGTATTACCCTGCGGCGCAGGCGTGATCTCGAGACCCAAAACGGCGAGGATCTGTGGGCTTCTTTCACCTATCGCGGTACCAATGTCTACGTTTGCGTTATTTACATAAAACCAAGTGCTACCGACGACTCATATATAAACTGGTTTTGCAAAGTTGAATCGTTTCTTATGAATTTAAACGGCAAAATAATAATTCTTGGTGACTTAAATTTAAATAGTGCTACTTTAAATATAAATAATTGTTTCTGCTATTTTTTGTCATTCTGTAATCTATATGATTGTAATAATGTTGTTAATTTTTACGGAAGCAAACTTGACGTGGTGTTGGCGCAGGAATGCAATGACTCGGTATGCGTCATCACAGCTGACAGCCTTGTCCCGCCCGATGCCTACCACCCCCCGCTTGAGATAACGGTGAGTCTCAAATTGCATAATAGGTGCGACTTTTTATTGCCTCCTAGCAATGTTGACTTGTCTCGCGACTGGAATTTTAATAAAATTGACATTGTTTATTTGAATCATTTACTCAGTGAAGTTTCCTGGGATTATTTTTATGATTGTAACGATGTTCGCCACGCAACAGATATTTTCTATGACATACTTTATAAAGCTTTTGACCAATGTGTACCTAAAAAAGACGCTGTAGTACTGCGTCTCGTGTGTTTCCGGTGTGGTTTACTTCTGATATAATAAAAGATATTAGACGGAAAACCTACTTGCACAAAGAGTGGAAACGCTCTAAATGTGATGTAGCCTATAAATCTTTCTCAGATCTGCGTGCTAGCCTGAAACAACGTATATCTGAAGCCTATAATGCTCATACTATTACGATCGAAAAGAAGTTAAAAAGCCGTCCTCAAGATTTTTGGCGCCACATCGCCAGTCTTAAGTCGAAAGGCGGCTTTGAGCCTAGCGTTTCTTTCAATGGGCAGTCCTATATTGGCATTGAAGCTGCAGAAGCCTTCGCTAATTACTTTTCTTGCGTTTTTACTAAACAGCCTCCTGCTCTAACAATTGAATGCCTAGAGCACCCCCGGGGAGGCGGCTGCGTCAGTATCCCCTACATCTCCCCTGAAGACGTTGAACGTGGTCTCCGTAAGCTAAAGGCGAAGGGATCAGTAGGGCCTGATAACATTCCAGCCTTTGTCCTGAAGTCGTGCCAACAAATTTTAACGGGTCCCCAATGTCACATATTTAATTGTTCGCTCAGGGATGGTGTGTACCCTCCACAATGGAAGCTATCCAGGGTTACTCCCATTCCTAAATCTAGTAATAAGACGATGGTAGAAGAATATCGTCCTATTGCAATATTAAATTCATCTGCCAAAGTGTTTGAGTATATCCTCCATCGTGAAATACATAGGCAAGTTCACATGCATTTATGTGACGAACAGCACGGTTTCAGACCTGGGAGGTCAGTTAATACTAACCTCTTAAGCTTAGTTGACTATACCTCGACCTGTATGGACCGCGGTTGACAGGTCGACGTATTATATTTTGACTTTCAGAAAGCATTTGCCAAAGTGGACAATGACGTGGAATTACAGAAACTATATGACATTGGATTTACCCGTCAACTGCTTTTGTTTTTTGCTGATTATATGCGCGACCGTAGGCAGTTTGTTAAGCACGGAACACATGTTTCAGAGTCGTACCTAACCCCTTCTGGGGTCAGTCAAGGCTCTGTGATTGGGCCGTTGCTCTTTTTAATAATGATTAATGACCTGGCTAGTAAAGTAAATTTTGCTAGATGTCTATTATATGCTGACGACCTTAAGCTAGCTCTTGAAGTTAGAACAGTAAATGATTGTGTTGACTTACAAAATGATATTAATTGCATTTATAATTGGACAGTGACAAACAAAATGTTTTTTAATCCTGAGAAATGTTACGTTATGACATATGACCGTAAACGTAACCCTTTAATTTATGACTATAAAATCTGTGACAATATCATTAAGAGAGTAACTACTATTAAGGACCGGGGTGTGACCTTTGACCGCAGCTTAACTTTCCATGACCACATAATAAATACCGCAAAGGAATCTTTCCAGCGTCTTGGTTTTGTGTTGCGGAGTGCGCGCGACTTTCATGACCCCCGCGTCATCAGGCTCCTGTTTACTACTCTCGTGCGAAGTAAACTGGAGGCGGGCGTGGTTGTCTGGAACCCGCATCACGTGACATACACCTTGATGCTGGAAAAGGTTCAAAAGCGCTTTTTGCGGTACCTGTTCAAGCAAATGTATGGTTATTACCTGTACCTTTACCCTACTAAGTTTCTTCTAGGGCAGCTTGGTTTCAACTCGTTAGCAGTTAGAAGGTCCTTGGAACAGCTTTCTACCTGCTGCAAAATCCTAAGAGGCAACATCGACTGCCCTCACTTGCACAACCTCCTATGCGCACTGTATGTTCCTGATAGATATATCAGTCACAGGCCGAGCCGTAGACACGCGCTGTTCGCTACTCCCAGTAGTCACACCGTTGCCCGAGCTCAGTCCCCCTTGTGTCGTTCCCTTACCGGTCTCAATGCATTCCTTAACGCCAACACGGAATGTGACATGTTTTGTGACAAATGGAATTATATTTATAAATTGCTACTGACATTTTGTGAAAAATATGATACATTATAGCTATTTTTATTAATATTACATGACTTAATTGACATCTATATAATTTTATTTAATGACATTTGATTCGAGATGCATGTTTATAATTTTTCATTTAAAGTTTTTGTAACTAAATTTATTCTATTAAGTGACATTCTATAGTAATAATAGTAATAATAATATGTTTATGAATTTAAATGAATTGTGTCTATTGTTATGTGTGATTTATATGTATAACAATTTTTTAATTATGATATTAATAAGTGTAAGTGGTAACTGCCGTGCTTATTATAATAAATAAATAAATAAATAATCATTTAATCATAGACTTAGTCAAACACCTAACAGTATGTTTCAGGTTCAGTTCAATATAACCTGGAACCTCTGCGTCAACTCTATTTAGCAACCTCGACTATATCATCCCTTACCAACAGATGAGATTGTATACCCAAAGGCAATGCAAAAATTCAATTCAGGTAATTTGCGTTTATTCGTTAATATACAACAATAAGTACAACATTAAACACTAGATACCTTTTTTTTTACTTTTCTCGAAGGGTACGGAACCCTTCCTGTGCATTTCCGATTCGTACTTGGTTGATTTTTAATATTTGTTAGCAGGCAGCTGAAATAATAACAGAAATACATCATCTGTGGAAATTTTAATTGTGTCTAGCTACGAGAGTCAGTACCTAACACTTTAAAGAGAGAAATCTAGCGAACAAAAGCATTTAAATATGGTCTGGTAATGGGCTTAGTAGGTATAGCCCATAAAATTAATTATTGGTTATCTTCTTCTATAATTGGTCAACGAAAATCATTTGATTTACCTATTCCTAAAGCTGTCGAAATTCCCTTGTGATTTGATATGACACAGGAATTAGCGCTTTTTTTAAATTCTTTTCTATCCCAGCCCTTTTAAGTTTATCAGATTAATGAGCTGTACTGACAAAAAGTTGCTTCTTAATAAGGATGACAAAAAAGTTTAGTAATATTTTTGTTTTTTTTTTCATATGGCTATAGATATACGATTATTTATAAGTATTTAACTCCATATCGATGTCATTTGAAAAAAAAAAGAATATTTAATCGAACATAATGGGCTAGAGCATTTGGACTGCCTATGAGTCCAAATGCTTTTATTGTAGTAGCTGTAGTATTGTAGTAGCTGTAGTGTTGTATATAGTTTGTAGTATTTGTTTAATAAAGGCATACCGCCGGTAAAATAAAAAATCGAACATAAAATCTATGGACTTATCAAACCTGCTCACATAAATTCTCAAGGATCAGTTAAGAAAAGCAACCTGTAGAGGAGAACAACTGGACATACGAAAGCATTTTTGTGTAAGCTGAATCAGAGGTGCTTCGTTCGAACTTCGTTCTCGCTCGGTCAATTACCTACAAAGGTTTCGAGCTGAAGCTTTTAGTTTTTAAAACAACAAAATTCAGCTGGGATTTAAATCAACCCACTAAATGTTAATCCTAAGAGTACAAATTAGTGTACATTTTCTAAAAGTTTGCTTTAACATAATTAAGTTGGTAATTACAACTAAATAAATATGTATAAAGTAAAAATAATACTATAACTGAAATATCGTTCGGTTGCGTTATGGAGAAGAAGCCCGGCCAAGTGCCTGTCGTATTCGCACATCGAGGGTTCCGTGCTCCAGTATATCTATTATTTATAAGTTTATCATAGGTTTATTATCTTTGACCACGTCATTATTTAACATCTGGTGAGATTGTGGTCTAAGGCTAGCCTATCGGCAATAAAGAACACTCACTTGGCCATTTATTGCGTAGCTACTTATTTTGTTGTTTCTTTTTAGAGTTCGCACATGTTACCTACTTAGATACCTATATTGTTAATATTGTTATTTTGTTCATATTAAACACTGTCCATCGTTTTTAGGATAGAGCAAAAACAAAAAACGTTAGAAAATTTAAGTCTACCATAATCACATATTATCGTGAAAATTTCAGTCTTTTTTGTTGAACTTTTAACCTATTACCATTTTATTACGGTACCAAAGCTACAGCCCTTTTTGGGACGGACGGACTGAAACAACTAAAAAAACTGACACATACGAAACCTAAAATCGATATAAACGTGTAAGTACGTGCGAAATACAAGTTTAGTTTCCTTCATAAGATAATCATCACCAACAACTAAGGCAAATCATTGAACAAAAACCTCCCCACATTAGGGGAGGCTTGTCATAGTGCCTACGCTTGGCATCTTGGATACCGTAAGATATATTGAAAGATCTCAGTTCTTCAGTAAAGCCTGGTATTGATTTCTCCATGACTCTTACGAATCCCGAAGGATGATGTGTTTGGGTGCAATTCTAGCTTGGTACCCTCCAGGTAAAAACATAACTAAAGAATTAAATAACTAACCATAAAAGCGCTTTACATACTAGCTTTTCCAGAAAATTCTCCGCCGTACCAGAAGTGACTTTTCCAGCATTATTTTGTTTTTATTTATTCGGAAAACAAACAGTGATATTGTATATTGAAAAGTAGTAAAAATATTTAGTTAATTGAATGCCTAAATATTTATTTTTATTTATTCGGAAAACAAACAGTGATGCCATATATTGAAAAGTAGTAAAAATATTTAGTCAATTTAATTCCTAAATAGGTCAGTCTTAGAAAAGTGATGTATTACAGAGTTACTTATAAATATATATAGCATAGCACCATTTAAAGCTTTTCGTGTATTGAAAATATACCTATGCGTCTGACCATGTCACGTTTTTGGAAATGGATGCTATAGAACTTACCAGCAAGAAGAAAAACAGCCACCGTGATCTTGATAAATTCCTCCCACTCAAAGCGTCGTGTGCGAACGATTACAGACATTACTCTCTGCTTTTTACGGCCTTATTAAATGTTGATAATACAGAGTGCCGCGGTTTTTATTACGCCCATCTTTGGACACAAAAACCATTAAAGTGTTTTTGCTGCGGCGCGAGATGGGCGGAAAGGTCGTAACGGTATTTCTGATGTAATAACTGTCGCGAGCATGTTTAGCGATGAACATCTAATGGACTGTTTGTTTTTTGATTGTCTTTACGCAAAATATAACAAAAATGTATCAAATTGTAAACAAAATATATCAAATTTTTTAAGAAATGAAAATATTTTTCTTTGAATATAACATAAACTTGTTAAAATGTGGTCGCTATACAGGCGGGCATTTGCAAAACGCCCTATCACCATGCTGTGAAGCTCAAGCCCGCGGCAGTATTCGAACCATGGACCTGCTGCGCGGCATTCCATAACCAATGCCACTGAGCCATCACTGCTTCAAAATATTGTTACAAAATATGGTGCAATAAAGCAAACAATAGACTTAGCCACTTTCACTGACTTAGGTATGTCAGCTGACACACAAGGTTTCGGAAGTTTTTATTGCCAAACTTTTAAATTTGTTTATACTCGTAACATGGATATTTTGGAGGGAAAATTATCTTATAAAAGAGCTTCTGATTCATCAAGACAAGAACGTGATGACTTATATTTTTAATTCGAGATCAAAAATGTAAACAAAGGGGTTAACCGTGCAAAAAAATTACAAGTATTTAGTAATTTTACTAATTTTGGAAACGTATGAAGGATTCAATACAAAATAAATATTTTGAGCCATAATTGATGACTTTAGTGTTAACTACTTAAACACTTTTTTATGCGCGTACATATATACACATATATTCAAGAATGAAAAAAAATGTGTAGGATTTTTTTGGTTTTAATTGCCACACTGGCGGGATCGTCGACATTTTCCAGCTGACGCCATTTTTGATTATTTGTAATTCATATATTTTTTTTAGATTTGAATATGTTTCTTTCCGATTGTTTTTCATGTTATTGTTGAATTTCGTTGTTGTTTGTTATTGTTTTTATCGTTTATAGTTATTGTTAGAGAGTTGTATTCAGTTTTTGTTACAAAAAGATTATTTTCATAATATGGAGGCTGGAGCCTCCAAACCAGAGCTCGAGCCGGGCTCTTCAACAACGAAAGACATTGTATCTCTTGTTAAGAAACGTCCTCACAAATCTCAGAGTGCTTCTGAAAAGCTGATGGCGATGAAGGTATATAAACACACATTTTTTGCGTGGCTGAAGGTCTTTAATTCATTCAGGGCATTGGTCTTTAATTGAGTGTGCTAAAAAAAACACTGACAAGTTGGGGATTCAGAAAGATTCAGTCAGAAAGATTGTCAGTGAAAATAAGGGCAGCGATGAGTTCACTTCACCAAGAAAAACAGGACCAAAGCATACATTTGTGAACAAATTTGATAGTTAATTTTTTATTCTATACGGCAGATTGTATAACGTTTTTTTCAATAAAACAAAATTCCTACTTTAGAAAAGATAATTAATACTTTTGTGCTATTTCAACAAAATAACAAAATGTATACCTACTCAATCACAAGTCAAACAATCAAATCCGAAACATCCACTTATGAACATAGTTCCATTGGCGGGGATTTGGCATAATCCCCACGCTTGGCAGGCGGCTTGAGGATCGCAGTAGAAGTTGTCAGTTCTCTAGAAGGCGCTGCTGACCTTTCGTTATTTTTGTGGCCCAACTCCTTATGGGATGCCGGGTTACAATGTCACCCCCGTATCTTCCCGTGGGTATCGTAAGAGGTGACTAAGGTACATAATATATAGGAGTACAATTATTTCAATGTAATAAAAATATGTGAAACTTAGCGCCACTACAGATTACGTAAGAATATTTTGAAGAAAAACTATTGAATACCCCTGACCAGTCAGTTTGACAATGACATATATTGACATTTCTTTGTTTACATTTTTGATCTCGAATTAAAACTCAGAGTATAGTGACCTAAAACCCTAGAAGGGATAGGTAAAAAAAGAGTTATTTTGATTAGAATTTTAATAATTATCAGCAGTTAAGATATGTAACTAGTCTTATGAGATTTTAATTCTTAGAATAGTTAAATTTGTTCCGATTAAAAATAATTTTTCCCACAAGCAAACAGGCTAAATATTTTGAAACAGTTTTTAACATTTGTCATAAAATTGTTTGCTGGTTATTAAAATTATCTTATCAGAGTTATTTCACGTAGTTGTCATTCCAAAAAATTGAAATATCCATAAGAGGCTTTACAAAAAAAATCATTTCTAGAAGTACTAATTTCAGCAAGTGCTTATTTCAGTATGTGGTATTATACCACCGGAACGGGTTTATTAAAACATAATATTATGTCATATTATGTATGTACTGACAGTAACATTCTATTTACGAGTAAGAGACCGTGAACTCCGTTTTCCTCTTACGAAACCCTAAAAACGATGCCTAACTAGTCGATTCTTTTCATTTTCTCATTTCAACAGAGATAAGAATGTTATACGAATACACTCAGGATTTATTTACTTACTCTTGCTGGTTGTTTTGAGTTTTTTCACTTATTTATTCTGTTTGGTCCGTCTTCGTTTCGCTCCAATATATTATAGTGACCTCAATATTACATAAATATCTGTTTTCCCGTCGAGATGAAGCATTCTGAACGTGACTAAAATGATATAAGAACGGCTCTAGGCGTGATTCACAGGTATTCTTTCCTGTATGTTTTTTCCCTGGGAACTAAATCAAGTTCTTAGACAGTTTGAGGAATATGTATATTGTAGAAACAGTGTTTTGTTACATATTTCTCTATTATTCTTGACACGTAGTAACATTGGTTCAGTCTTCATGTATTTTTGTTTTGTTAAGTAGGAAAACTGCGTTGTTGGATGTGGGGCAAAAAGCGATAAGTGTCGCTTTGGAATATCTAATTTCTGGTTTTATTCCTCGAACTGAATCGTTTTGAACTGAGTATTCTGACAAATACATTTTTGGTAGCAGTCCAGCATGGAACAATGTCCGATAGTAAGTAATCTGCTGAAACAGAGATGTTAAGATACACTAGCCCATCTCTTCACGGCTATAATAATAATATATTTTAATGTCAGGAAATTTTAAATAATGTTTAGTAAATAAGGTTATCCTGTGACATGAATTTATATTTACCTTTTAGACTAACATCCATAAAAATATAAAATACTTAACACGTAATGATTCAGAAGTACCGTAGTGTACCGAATTTTTGACTTGGAGGCTTCATTTTATTGTTTTGTCAACATAGATGATATATTCGCAAAGCAGCGTCTATGTGCTGTGGTTGGTAATCATATTTTTACTTAAGTTTTTGCAGTTAAGAGAAAAAAAAACTAGGCAAAATGTGTCTATGGTAGCAGCATATCATGGACATGTGTCGTCCCTGCTTAGCTACGGACTGATCATGTGGGACAACTCAGTCGACGTAGAGTATTCATGATCCAAAAACGATGTGTTAGGATTATAAATAAGGCGAGATTTTTATACAGCTATGGACCCCCTTTTAAAGCATGTTACATACTTCCTCTACCGTGCATGTACATAAAAGACATTTGTGTCTTCATTCCACAACATCCTGCATCTTTTAAGAAACGTGGTTTTGTTTTCACACTTCAAAAAAGGGCAAAGTTCACCAATCTATTGTATGAACCTCGTGCTAAGAACTTAGATAAAAATATATTTACAATGTGTTTATCCCTACGAATAAAAATTAAAAGAAGCGTAACTCTCATACAGTGACCGCTTTGATTTCCGACTCATCAAGTACATTATACACTCGGCTTTTGTACGCCCTCGCCTACGGCTCTGGCTGCAACACACAGCCTCGTGTATAATGAGCAACTTAGCTCACTTGTATCACAATCTACTATAAAAGCTCTTTGACTCACTTGCTTCTTATCAACTATTTTAAAGTGTTTAAGTAGGTACCTAATACATACCTACACAAAAATTTGCATGTCTGTTGCAGACTAAATACATTGTATCCTAAACCACTTATATTAGATCTAATGTGACATGTATTTTAGCAAATAAATGATTTGATTTGATTTGACAGTTTTAACGTTAATTCTAGAATTGATTAAATACATAATATGTACGTACGTGTTTCGGTTTCGCTATTCCTATGACTTCATATATGAATATAATGAATCGGTCGTAGAAGAAATCGGTCGTAACGAGAGTCTGCATAAACCAAAACCTATCTTTACTTGAAAAATCTAAGTTACAAATAAAACCGAGCAGTTACCTCATAAGATACCTGATGATCATAAGATACGTGATACGAGGTAACAGTGTATGGTGTTTGCAATGTCAGGATAAAAATAATGATAAATGCGATATCAATTATTTTAATTAATAACTATATACTGGCTTACAAAGTAATCAAAGTAAGTTGATAAAACGAACAGGCAGTCTGGCTTATTACGGCCGTAGACACCTACCCATAACATGCACAGACCACCATAAAATAGGTAAACTGTGTATTAGGCCTTGATGGTGTGCTGGTAGATATTCCTCAAAATGTAACCTTCCATCTAACCTAACCTTAGATTGGAACCTACAGCTTTATTTTAATTTGTGTCATGCTAATGAATATTTAGGTACCTATTCTAATTTAAGTGCTTATTCGCAGATTAATTGCAAGCGATCAATATAAAGCCGCTTCATCGCTCGTAGACGCAGAAGCAAAACACAAATGGGCGTCAGTGATTTATCTCAGCTTTCGCATAATTAAGCATCATGTCACGGTTCAGATTCAGACAGTTAAGACTAAGTATTTCGAAGATGGGAATGTCTAAATTGCTTGGCTAATATTCTGCTGCTACGTGTGCACCTGCTAAAAAAATCGCTTGATAAATCTCTGTAATCCCTTGCAAGCGTAAGTCAGAGGTTACACGTAAAGTCCGGTATCAGTTCAGTCCATGATTGTTTACAGTTTGACGCCAGATTGACGCCAGATTGATGGTGTAATGTGCTGACTGATGGATTAATCTGTAGACTGGGGGATTTTTAAATATTTATCTTTTGTCAATCCATACCATACTGATGCATGAACGAACGTGTATTGAGTATTCGTTCGTAGCATGCTCGCGTCAGTCACCATTGAGACAGAAATCGATACTCACGTACGTAGCTATATTGATGAGGCCTCGTTGCTATCATAGAGGTAAATGGAGCCCTGGTCTATCGTCTGTCTATCCGTCCGTATGTCACACGTCTTGAGCTCGTAAACGGAATGTAGATGACGAAGCGTTCGTAGCGTGGCTTGCTTAGCCGTTCTTAACCGATCAAGTAAGTTAATCAACTTCTTCTGCGGTAAAACGACTAACACGTAGAATGCCGTCAAACAAAGCCGCAGTCTGTAACGTTAAAAAAATTTGACAATCATGTAACGACCAAAAAGGTTTGACAAACATGTTTGATTGTTAACGACGCACTTAAGTATACGTCACGATGCTAAACCTCGACTTTGGGAGCCAGTGGGAGTATTTACTTCATACCCAATGAATTGCAATGCTTTAACATTGCATTTCAACGGGGTTGTTAGCATGCTGGGCACAGTGCTCTCTGGTAGTAGGCCGTTTTTTCCATATAGCCTAAGCAAGTAAACCCGCATTTCTCAGCGTTGCGATCCGCAAGTCTGCTGGCCCTAAAGTTGGAAACGCAGAATTTATCCGCAAAGATTAAGCTAAGCTAAGCTCTGGCAGCAGAAGCGACTATTATGCTCTGTAATCATTTGTAGATGGAATTTTAGCACGCGACAATTCTTGACAAATCTGATTTAGATAAATAAAATACTATCGTTAATAATTTTATATTGGTTCTACTCTTTTCGTATTATCTGCGGCCGCCAACGCTCTAAACTTACCAGGTCGACAGTTTTGCTCAGTAATCACGGAACTGGGCTGCAGGACTTTGATGAATGATAATATCATGAAGCAAAGAACGCTGCGTGACTAGTGATTATTTCGGATGTGTCTGTTTCTCGAATATCTGAATAAATATCTGTATGTCTAATGTGCGTGACGCAGTGAGATTGGATAGCAGGAATTGTTTGTTTGTTACTTATTTCATGATTAGATCGTTTGTTCTCTATCATGAAGTGGTGATGGAGTAGTGGAACATTTTCACCTCTCTTACGATGTTACTTCGTACCTCCCAGTTGTTCCACTACCTCACATCTTGCAAAGTTATATGCAAGACACTTGAATGTGTAGCAATGCCTTTCAGACTTTACACTTAATTTTATAATTATTAGTTTCGCGTCAACGTTTCGGAACACGACCCGTATCTCATTCAAATGGAAATTGCATTTATGCATCGTGATTGAACTGCGCCCCCGTAACAATATTATCAACTTCCCACGTGACAAATGCTTAAATAGTAGCTACTTCAGCGGCATGACATAATTAAGAATGGTTCATCGGTGCAACAAAAGTCGAACAGCGATTGGAGTCTTTGGGCTAGCTATTATTTTAAAATAAGAACTGAAAATACCCTGTATTTATTTTACTAAAACATAGAGGTGACTTTGTGTCCAATGCTGCAAGGCGTTAATATGCTGAAGGTGGCGACGGGTCTATGAAGGAATGTAAAACAAGTCGAGTTTCGGCGGCGTTTAGTTCAACGTGGGCATTCACCGTTGGCAGTATGTTCAGTATCAAGCCATGAGACCCAAGATGCTGGGTCCTGGCTGTACCTGGAGGCACTGGTTATCGCACGTAAGAACGTTAAATAACTTTTGCTTTCACATTTAGGTAGACAGGTAACAATAACTAGGACTTTTAGACAAGTCCTAGTGTTTTCTTGTATGGCTTTTAGAACCCATTGGATTATCACGTACTTTATATTAGGTACTACAGTACCTAATTAAATTACTCTGCAAAACCGCGCCCCTTAGCTGAGCTAGGCAGGCAACTGATTAAAAAAGAAATATGTTACCATCTATGTAGCGTACTATTCATCCATGATATACCGGAGTAAGTATTTTAGTCTTTCCTGTTCTTAGAAACTAGTTCGAGCGAGCTCACCCATTCTAGACGGTGAATAACCCAATGTAGGTAACTTCAATAATTGATAATTTATATAGGTACGTTAGGGGTATTGTAACTTAACTAAGTTTGTCTTGTACGGTGTGTCTTTTAAACTTTGTCACGTTAGGCAGTAAGGAACCGTAGACACGATCTCCCAAATAAAAGCGTGACAAATGGAGAAGGGTCTTTTATATTTTGCAATGATTTACAAAGTAAACTCAACATAGCGGGGACAATTTAACCGGTGGTCATACTTGTATTAAAGAAGCCGATAAAGGTGCGATCGCACTCATTGTAAAGAATTGTGAGCGATGTTGATGTCAGGTGTAGTGAATATTATCCAAGGCTTGAACTGCACAGCATGGTGTGGAACATGTTGCATGCTTTCTTGGTATGTGTCCACTCTCTGGGATTCCGTTTCCATGCAGCTTATAATGTTCTGGCGGAGCTACAAGCTAATTATGCAATAAACATGCTACATTTTTCAAATATTGAAAGATATTAGAAAATCTGAAGCAAGCATCTGGGGAACCTTTTTTTATTCGTTATTCCTTGAAAGCTGGAACGTTTTTTTTTAATGTTATTATGACGGTGCAAGCTCAAGACCCACCTGTTGTTAAGCGGACTAATCTCTGCCTATGACAGATGCATTTCATCACAAGTCACGGATGGCACTGCGCCCGTCACTGTGAGGCATATTTATTAAGTCTCATGTGCCTGTTATTTTACTGGCTCTCCAGGACTGCTGCCGGAACACACCGTTAGTTGCTTGGCGACACATTTTATACTTGAGGATGGTAGCTAGCTAGGCGGGTAATCCCAAATGCCCTTCCACCATACAAATGGTTGTTTAACCGATATCCATTAAAAATAAGGAAGGTTCTCAAATAACGCGTTTTAATTTTTATATGTAAACTTGTAAACAAATACCTTCAGGTAAGTCACATTAAATTTTGCCTACTTCAACTGAATAGTCTTAAAGTTATACTCAATTAACTAGCAATTATTTGATATGGAGCTAGGCTCCAAATTTGTCATTTGTTGCGAGTAGATACTATTATTGAAACCTGCGGAAGTGAAGGAGTGAGCTAACTATTACAGTGACAGCTGGATTATCCACTGCTCGACACAGCCTCTCCAATTATGGGGGGGGGGGGTGCCATAATCCCCATACTTGGCAGGCATCTTAGGAATCGCAGTGTGAGATATCAGTTCCTCAGAAAGCGCTGCTGCCCACCTTCTGGTTTGATACCCTTAGTCGCCTCTTACACCAACTTGTAGAGATGGGGGGCTGACATTCAAGCCCAGCACCCCACGGGCCAACTATTACCACTTCAAATATACATTCCTTTCAACGTTGGGTGAACGGACGGACGGCCAAGACTTAGTAATAGAGCCATGCTTTCTACATAGTACGGAAACCTAAAAAGTCTGAGGATCATGGAATATATAATCATCGCAAAGATTATTAAGACATTAACACAATATATGGTCCATTACACGCAGATCGCTGTGTTCGGGACCCATTTTAACGAAATTGGGAGGAAATGAAACGCAAAAAATATATACTTCCCGTATGGTGCGTCGTTATCCTCAATAATTGTAGCGTAATAACTCCATTACGAGAACACAATTTGATGTTACTCATGAAGAAGATAAGTTTATGTACTGGTTTATGTATCGGGATATTTACCAGAGTTGATCCCATAAGGCTGACTTGTAAGTATAATTTACAAATAAGGGTAAAACAAGGACTATTAATATCAAAACCATGCAAATCCAATGTAAGTTACCCATTATAACCTCAATGTTGCAAAATGTATTCTATAAAGCGTTTGGTTAACGCTTTTTACGATACATTTTACAATTTATACATATCCATGCAAATCATTAACATGTTTAATCTGGAAACCGTATACGGTGTAAACCGCCATAAGGAAGCAGGAGTGTGTATTTTTTGTATATTTATCCAACGTTTTTGGAATATTATTCAACTTATGCTGTTACCTTGTTATTCGTAATCTTCTGGGTTAAAAATACTTATTATGGACAGCTTTCAATAAAGCTAGGTTTTACATTTGTCTGACGTATTATGACTTGATGCTCTCTGTCGTGATGCCTATGTAGCTATACCACTATCGTTACTCTTCACATCTATATGACGCGTTATGACGCATTTTTGAATCAGTTCCCGTCTTGGCTTTTTGGCGTCCGCTGGTCCGGAGAGTTTACGCATTTGGAATGTTTTTAATAATCCATCAGATTCTGATTCAGATTATGAAGAAGATATGTAATTTTTGGCAACGCTTCTAATAAAACCAAGAAATAGGAGAACATATTAGATTCATCCAGTTAATAGCAAAAGAGAGACTTAAGACCAGCTCCGTTGTCTTGTTAATGAGCTTCAGAGTGATTCTGAAAAATAGCTGCTCTCATAGCTTGACCCTTAAATTGCCTATTTTTCGGATCATAAATCACCTTGCCCTACGTATTCTTTCAGTTCGTCGTCCATACTTGCGTGTGCGCCACTGAAGCGTCACAACACAACTGTAGTATGTTCTCTAGCTGATCTATGCACAACGCTGGCGCGTACACACTAGTCCGTCCCGTTGTGTTGTATCGCTGCGCTCCCCCCCCCCTCACCTAACTTGACACGGACAGGGATCGGTTCTGAGTTCTGATGCGACACACCACAAGCTGTCACAACACATCAGAGAATTAATGTGAACGCTACCATTTTAAATGTAAGAAATCGATACCTATTTGATGCATCACGACACATAACGTTGGACAATTTTAGTCGGTAAGGGCACTTATTGCTATGTGAGTAGTTGGTGTAGAGCCTGATATATCCGCTGTGAGTAGATGAGAGTGAGTGGATTAGCCACACGAGAGAAATAAATAAAGCGCTATTGCTCGTTTTGCAGCTTTGTTCTTGTAACAATAAATCCCGGTTTTTAGATAGGTAACACTTTATTGCACTTTTAAAATTATTAATACTAGTTACAAGATTTAAAAAATATCTTAAAAATAGTACAATCGGCGGCCTTATTGCTAGGCAGCAATCTCTTCCAGGCAACCGTAGGCTGAATTGAAACATATTAATTTAGATGGAGGTATAGGCTAAAGTGCATTATGAATAAATCATAGTTATTACTACTCAACATATTTAAACTAGATAAAACATACGTTAATAAATATGCGATATATAATTCTTTATAATATAAATAAACATAATAGATAAACTTGGTACATTAAAATACTAATATAAATAAAATAAAATAAAAAGATACATTATGCCAAATTTTAGTTTTAATATATATATACATAAACAACAATACTAATAATATAAATAAAAATTATGCTTGCAAAGTTAGATTGTTAATCATTATGAATTGAAGAGAGGTAATATTTCTTAACTTCACTTTTAAATGAAAGGAGCGATGTGATCTTTCTAATTTCAACTGGTAGAGAGTTCCAAAGGCGAGCAGCTTGAACAGTAAAGGACTTGTCATAAAAAGAACTTGTGTGCGTAGGTAACTTCAATAGAAAATTTTCTGATGACCGAAGATTAAAATCATTGCAGCAGCAAAGGAATTCAAAAAAGTTCTTTAAGATAACGCGGGGCCGAGGGATTAAACAGAAGACTGTAGAGAAGGGAGAGGATATGAGTATTCCGGCGAAGACGAATAGGGAGCCACTTGAGCTTTTTACGAAAGTGAGAAACATGGTCATATTTACGCAAGCCAAACATGAACCGAATACAGAAGTTTTGAAGTCGCTCAAGTTTGTTTAACTGATCCTCAGTGATATTATAATAATTAATCCAGCAGATAGTTACTATATAAAACGAACGAAGGTTGATTTTTGGGATACAAATCGTAAATTGTTATATATTGTGAAAAAGTTTAAAAAATAGTAAACATTGTATCAGAAATTTAATTAAATTGGTTCCAATACATCAAATTGAAACGAAAAAAAAATCGAATAATTGCAGGTATCTGTATATAGGTCACAATGCTGCGGCAAGCGGGGTTCCGCTTAACAATCTCGATTAAACAAACGGGCTATATAATTGGTTGTTGTTGCTTTACGAGGTAGATAATTACTTGATAGAGTTTGGTGTAGAGACATTGGGTCCGGGGGATCTGGAATCTCATATTATTTTCTAAAACTTATGAGCAATGGGGCAATGCTGCCAACATGCTGGGCATGCTGCCAACTGGTAATGGGCTGGAGCATTTAGACTGCTTGTAGGCCTGCAATGGTCTTTAGGTTGCCTTAATGTTTTTGTGGTAAAAGCTGTAGTATTTAATTGTTAGTTCGTTGTTATTAATATGTTTACCTTAATTATATTGTGAATCCATTACGCTATTCACAATATGATAGTACACACTCTCAAATGAGTTTTGCCGCTGCAGCATGTTCTTTCCGCTAAACCTCTTCACTGCTCGTGATCGTAACTTAGATTGACGGGATATCGCTTGGTGGCTGGTGTCTTTGTAGGTCTTTCCATACACACGAAGTTTCGTTAGCAATATTCAATATATATTTAGCACAATTTCAGTGAGTTGGAAATGTAACGAAACTACTTTGTATTGAAAGTGTTATGAAGTCTTCCCTTAAAGATCATTGAGTATAAATGAAAAAGACAGTGGAAATGCAATTTACATAATTTTATCTATAAATCAAATATACGGAGGGGCATCAAAGTTTTTAATTTTAAACCATTTTTATTACTGGGAATTTCAAAAAGAATTTCAAGGACTGCTGCCGGTACACACTGTTAGGTGCTTGGCGACAGATTTTCTACTTGAGGGTGGTAGCTAGCCAGGCGGGCAATCGCAAAATGCCCTTCCACCATGCGGTGAAGCTCAAGCCGCGCCGACCTGCGGCGCGGCAGTCCATAGCTATTATCGCTCGGCCATCATTGCTTGAAAATATATAATGTTATATATATATTTACCGGTGCCTTTATTAACAAAATACTATGAACTATATACAACACTACAGCCACTACAATAAAAGCATTTAGATCCCTATAAGTCATTGCAGACTCACAAGCAGTGCTCTGTTATAAAATAAATGCAATATCGTATTCGTATTACATAAACTGGATGTACTCTGCCTGATTTTCGCGTCCTGATTAGTTATTTAAAAGACAAATGCTTTGTCTCAAAAACAAACAACCGCCAAAATACTCAGGAAACTGATTGGCATGAGTAATTCATTAAGTATTCATAGACTTAAAGACGCAAGGTGTACCTTTAACAAATATTTGACCCAATGTTTTATTCATCCCAATTCTTTCCAAGTCACTGAAATTTGAGTTAATAAGATAAAATAGCTGAACAAAAAAATAACTTTTTCTTTATTATTTTTTTGCAAAAAGGAAATCCGTATAAATTAGCAATAAATTATTATTAAATGGACGTTTGGCTCAGCTTAATAATGAGGCTCATATGAATGATAATAATCTCACTAACTTTCTGATTTATTAGAGCCCGAGAATATAAGTCTGGATTAAACGTAGATGTCCTTGGCGGAAAGTTTTCTAACACAAAGTCGGTAACTTACATAATCTTGAAGTTTGAAGGGCTCGTACAGATTTTCGTATAGTTGTCCCAGACCGATAAACTAGGTAGTTTTGTCCTAGCGTCGCAGATCATGCTCGTATTCACGCTGCTCCTTTGTGGGAATCTAGTCCTTGATTACAGGTCAGACGGGGTCTTCTTTTAATATTGATAAACTTATACATCCTTCCGTTTTACGTATAGCTATCAGCTTACGACGCATACGGTTTGATAACCAGAAAGACAAAGGGCTTGTCACCAACGAAAACATTCCCGAGCGTCAGGCAGACTGCTAACCATAAAACTAAACCCAAAACTTTTTCAATTATTTATTTGTGTTGTCTTATGTTTTGATAACAAAAGAATATTTCTGATATAATTTTGTTATCCTTTATATTGTTAGCAAACACATGTTGTACCAACCCCACATGAGTGGGACAAGGTCAAGAAGATGTGAATGACGTTGTGTTTTATTTTAATAAGAAAAACAAAATGAGTTCTTGATCAAAAGAGGGTGATATTATGTCCCTTCTGGTAATAAATTTGAATGTCTTTTTGTCCCTGCATATAAAAATCCAGTAGGTATTTTTTCGGCGGGAAAATTGGAATGTGACATGTGTGGTATTGTGTTATTTTTTAAGAATGGATTGAGTGTCAGTAAGCATGCACGATAAGAGGCAAAATAACTACAAAAGTAGCACTTTTAATGTTCATACACAATCTTTATACAAAGTATACCATTTTGAACTAGTTTAGCACCATACTTCACTGCTTACGAGTATAATTATTTCGCTTCTTTGGTCGAGTGGCGTCAAGTGTCACTTTGGGAATCTCTAGGTCATTATATTGATCCCTGATTAAGCTGTTATTAGGTTCTTCAGATAAGGGTGTTTTTTATAGCAGTCGAGATTCTGGATCTAGGCCCGGTAGACGCCCACTGTCTATTACATAAAAACACTTTTCTAGCGAAACATAAGTGAAGGATCTTAAGACTTAAACCTTAGCCTTTCTTCTCAAAGATATAAAGTGATATAATGCCTATATTCTTATCATACTCACAAATCATTATCATACATGCTGCTTAGCTGCTACGATTTGCTACGAACCTTACATGATGCTACGAGTTATTTACGTTATAGTCGAACCGTTAATTTATTATTTAAAAATTGACCACCTGATGTTAAGTGGACTGCCTATAACAGTTGCAACTCATCACAAGTCACGAATAGCACTGCATCCGTCACATTGAGACATAGTTGTTAAGTCTCATTGTGCCTGTAATTTCACTGGTTCTCAAGGACTACTGCCGGAACACACCTTTCGGTGCTTGGCGACAGACTTTCTACTTGAGGGTGGTAGCTAGCCAGGCGGGCAATCGCAAAATGCCCTTCCACCATGCAGTGAAGCTCAAGCCGGCGGTGGGGATCGAACCAGGGTACTGCGGCACGGCAGTCCATAGCTATTACCGCTCGGCCATCATTGCTTCAAAATGTGCGGCTGTCATTATTTTGTTTGAATACTCTTCAACTGATAAACTATTTTCCAAATTGGTATTAATGAGTTCTTTTAATAAACAAACGTTTCGAGTGAATCCGCTCTCTTCAAATGTCAAATTTTTCCATGCCTGTTTTCCATTTTGGGATTCTTGAATATACTAATCTACATATAGAATCGGGTCAACTAATAATATTAACTTTGACTTGGCTTTGATGTCCTGTTTAACTGATTGTGGTTCAGTAGCGTCTGGTTAGCAGCAAAGCTCCAACTTGCCCAATTGTCACAATCCGTTAGCTTCTGCGTGTATGTATCATTCAAACTGGAAATAAAAGTCATAAACTCGCGAGCGCGGTAATTAAAAGTGAGGTTATAATACTCGCAATTTTGCTTTGACTGTTTACTCTTCAGAATTTAACTATATATTTAAATATAAGTTTGTAACAATATAAGTGACTGTGCACATGGTGTAGATGAGAGAGAGAGCCTATCAGCTATTATAGGTAACTGACATGCACATAAGGGATATTGCCATTAAATAAAGCGCAGGCGTCCATACTTTCAACACAAAATACTTAATTATGAAAAAGGGGGCGATAGCTACAGTTGCAAGTTTGTGTAACAAACTGAAAATAGAAAGGATATATACCCTCTCTCAGAACTAACTCCCTGCGTAACTGGTAAAACAATTTTAAGTAGTTATTTCAGTAGTTGTATAATTATAACTATACTACTAGAATGCTTAATATACTACTAAAAATGGTTTCAGCTTATGGTCTAATAATGTTACGTTAACTGACATTCACATCAGGCACATTGTCATTAAATTAAGCATATGGATGGACACCTGTCCATACTTTCAACACAAAATACTTAATTATGAAAAGGGGGGCAATAGCTACAGTTGCAAGTTTGTGTAACAAATTGAAAATAGAAAGGACGATCACCAAAAATACCCTCTCTCAGAACTAACTCCCTGCGTAACTGCTAAACAATTTTAATTTGTATAATTATAACTAAAATGCTTAATAAACTACTAAAAATGGTATGAGCTTATCGTCTAATAATGTTACATTTTATTGCTGAAGTAATGAAACTTTCTATAGGTGTACTGCAATATTTTAGAAATAAAGTAGTAGTAGAACGTTATCTTGGTGCTAGTTTCTTCACAATCCCAACTAAAACTCAATTATAACATTGGAAATATACGATCACTTAAATTTTTCCTATCGTATAAGGAAAAATTTAAGTGATGTGCAAGATACGAACCCGCGTCCATCCACCCCTTGAGCCGAGGTATGCTCTAACCAATTAAGCTAACATGACATGACGTCATAACTCAAATCTTTCCTATCTTTCTTTAACCATCGTATTGGGATGTAACCCGCATAGCAGGCGTTATTGCAAACAAAACAATATTAAAAAAAAATATAACATTGGACTAAACGTCGATTTATAATTAGGACCCAAAAAAAATAAATTCTAATACATGACTATATAAAAATATAATTTAAGAAAATGGAGCAACTGTTATAGGTACGTTAAGTGCAGAAAAAGCAGCGAAGCAAGGCGCCTACTCCCACCTTTTATGAAACCATCATAAAAAAGGAGCATTTTGTTTCATACTTAAAATAATCATTCGTAGACACAAACCATCACCGACCCACAACCGCATAAAGCAATATTGGTTTGATCCTACTTAAGGAACGAATGAAATGATACGGATTTGCAAGCGAGATACAATATGTTTATAATATACCGTTATCCCGCTCGCACTGATCCGAACTGCGATATTATGGAATGGATTTACGATAGTTTTGCGAGATTTTATTGTATGCTGCTCAACAGCTGTCTGTACATTTTTTAGTTTCACTCATCAAATAATATTGCTGTTTTTTTTTTAAAGAATAATAGAAATAAACATACATTGCATGTAATTTACACATTAATTAAACCCATTTTTATTTTTAAACCCATTTTTCACATTATTTAAACCCATTTAAAATACCCATAATCAAGTTTCAATCCGCCGCTAGAAAGTAACTTTTTTAAGATGGATAAACATGACGCATTTGTGCTGGAACTGTAATAGTTCGTACGTCAGAGTTCGCGTTAAGAGTGATCAATTTGTTCTGACGTCATCCCACAAAACGACGAGCGATTCTATTACTGTTTGTAAGATTGCTTAATTGACGTGGAGGTATAAAAAATTGCTGTAAGATTAAATTATTATTACTAAAAGAAGTGAGAGTTAACCCCCAGGTACGCGAACATTGCCTTATTTCATCAAGATAACGCACAGCAATGAAGCCGTTATAATGGCTGTGAGCTAAGATAATTATCTATCTTTTTCCATATGCACTAGATTTTGCCAGAATTGATTTCTATCATATCCGTACATCAATTAATATCTAAGACACGCCTAAAAGATGGGAGAAGGGCTGAAGTATGTATAATCTGTTTTTTCTTACCTGTCTTATTATGTAAACAAACATGGCGGTTGATCATCCAATGACAAGATTAGTGATGGGGTCCCATCGAATGAACGACGAGCCGTACTGAACAATACTATGAAACTGAGTGATTTGATTAAAACGTAACATAAATAGTTTCGTTTGCTCTTTATTCATTTTGCACATTTTCTTTTTAATATCGTATCTTGGAAATAATCAATTTTTGTAATAGAATTGTTTATTTACTTTTATTCGATATTGATGCGACGACGAGCGTAGTGAGGAGGAGCGTTATGCTGTTTTCAGACGACGGCGACGCCGTGTGTACGCCGCAAGCTCCATGGTATGAGCACGGTTCGGTTCGAAAGTTCATTAAAGGTTCGAAAAATCATGAATACAAAGTTTGAGCAATCAATTTACACATATCGCTTGCCAGATTCTTAATTACTATTACTGAATTTAGAACGCTTTCTTAAGTGCCGAAATCGCTAGGAACTGCAGCTGCGTATATTCCTTTGTTTGTTGATTTATTGCCTAGCCCGCACTAACCTCGACTGTCGGCAAAACAAAAGAACACATTTCATGAATCTTTAGTAAGTCTATTGACCATTACGCTAATTGCCAGTGCGTATCTGATGCCAGTTGTGGTGATGATTAAAATAGCTGTCTATAATATTTTCTTACTTATTTCAATGTTGGTAGTAAGTGACGCTATCGAGGTAAATACAGTTCGTGCAACAGAATGTGACAAAATACTGTCGAAATAAGTCTAAAACCAATAGCAAATTTTGAACTGGAGAGACAAGATATTTAGTAAGTACATGTTAAAGATAAAATCTAAGCTTTATATGGTACTTACTTTTGTGAACACTCCAGGAAAATGACAATTACACGAAAACTCAGTCCTTGAAAAGTAGCAAAAAGTCGTCAGTCCAGATAATAACACCGTCCAATTCACAAAGCACACACAAGTCCACAAGATAGCCAGGTCGTCAGTGAATAATCCGGTAAAACTCAATCACACGATTAAATCAGAATCCTTGAAGAGTAGCAGCTAGTCGTCGGTCCAGATAATAACAGGGTCCAATCACAAAGCCCACACAAGTCCACAAGAAAGCCAGGTCGTCGAGAATCAATGTTAGGAGAGCACCTGAAACGTACAACATCAAGCGAAGAAACGGAACGAATGTCGTATCTTGACGTTAAGACATTCAGTGTTGCCAGCTGTATAATAAACAAATTCATCTTATTCAATTTAAAAAATGAAATTAGCAAAAGGCATCCCTTGGTTTTTGCCTTATTCCATTCCGCCAAAATTTAATCAGACTTAAATGGATTATACAAATTAAATTATCTATTAAAAAATATATATGTCATTTAATAAATAATTTTTGTGGTCAAAGGCAATCAGCAATAAAAAAAGTCGTGTATTTTGAGATTATGTGGAACAGTATCCGTATTATGAGTTCCGTATCAACACAGAATTTACCACAAAATCGTTATGTTTTTCATACAGTGCGAGCGCCTTACCCGCACTTGGCAAGTTTTTATTATTGGTAGATATTGGACTAAAATCAAATTAAGTTTGACGCTTATACGTATTAACGTTTTTACCATAGAGCAAAAATAAAAATCGGTAAATAAAACAGGTTTCTTGTATGAACATCCCCTTTATTTTAAACATATTGTTATTATGTATTATTATTTGTTAGGCAATATACTATTTTAACCCATATTCCGTGAACATTTAAACGGGCTACCTATTACCGTTCCAAAGATACAGTCCTTTAAAGGTCAGGAACTGAAGGAGGACATTCGCGGCTATATAATAGGGTCCACTTTCTATAACTGAACCCTAAAAATTAAACTAAATTATACTTATCTACTTGTTTTAACCATACAACCTGTTAGTATAATGAGATGAACGAAATATGTTCAGTTGTTCACTTCAATTATTCATTATTTTGATACCCATGTTCCCATCACTAAAATTCATAGATAAGATAGATTACTTAATGTCAAAACACTGTCATTACTGTCAACAGTTTTTGTGATCATTACGTTAATTGATTTATATTTTGTAAATATCTATAAATTTCAATGATATTTGTATGTTTTTCGAAGCGTGATGTTTCTTTTATTAGGTCTACTCAGTTGTGAATGGCCAAATATAAGTGATTATGACGGCAACTAGTGATTTTGTCGCAGAGGTATGTTTGTTTACATTTTAAGACAAGTAAGAAAAAACAGACTGTAAATCAGCCTTGTTCCTTTCAAGTTGGCCATGACATCAACGATAGGGGCGTGGCTTAGTTGTCATCTCTAGGCGCTTGCTTGTAAAAACTACAGAAAATATTGTGTTTAACTAAATACATTTTCATCGGATTCATACATCAAAGATGAAGCAGTCATATTATATTGAGAAAAAAAATCTTATAGATTGACAAAGGAGACTAATGGCATTACATTTCACATATAAGTGTTTTAAAATATATTGTTTAAATGATTTATATTACTAGATGCTAGTAGCTCTCAAATTTCGTTACTTACTACCTACTTGATGTTGTGAGCTTTCTAAATCATTTCTAAGCTTAAACCACAAAACGTTCCGTGTGTTTAACAAAAAAAAACAATTAATGAACACATTGATGTCAAGAACCAGTCTCAAGAGGTTTTTTGACAAAAGTTATGGACGAATATATTTTCTCTATTTTTAACGCCTTTTGAACAGTTTAATGTTATAAGAGGTTAACCCAATTTATACGCTATTTGATTATTTAACAAATACAATTAATTCTCCGAACATATATGTTATATACAAATATATTTACCTACATGAGCATCTACGTGACTAGGAGCATACGATTGCAACAGAATAGTCAAGCAATTTCAATAGTACCAAGGTTTATGGTACATATTACATTTCATACATTTCCTGTTAGGTATCTGCCGCAATTTACATTCATGACTTAAACATTATGTTTGCATGTTTTGTGTATATAGCCGTTTACATCTCTCGTTATATTAAAAATAAAAATATTTGTACATAGAGAAAACCCAAAAATCCGTCGCCGTGGCAAGGCGACTTTTCTTTTTATTTTTGCTCTGAGCTCGTAGCCATCCTTAAATATAAAACTTGTGGTTTAAAAGTTTTATATATTATGAACACAGATCTTTAATAATTTGGGACGATCTCTCCTTTTAGAACGAAGACAAACAACGGCGTATTTAAAATTAAGTTAAAATAAGTTAATTAGACCGCCCACAATTTTGTAGCAAAATTCAAAACATAGAGGCCAAAAGAATTTTCGCTAAGAAACTTGATCTCATTTATACAAACAGCACTCACTCCTACTCTTCAACTGAATATAGTTTGATGTAGGTGTACATAGTCGATAATATTACTTACAATGTTAGACATCATCTTAATTGAAAATTGCGTACAACGTCGTTATGTGTCACAGGCTGCTGGTCATCGGGTTCCTCGTCAAGTGTGAGATCCTCTACTCCATCCCTGGGTGCCTCTTCTTTACACAATGTTTCATCTCCATTCCCTTGTGGTTCAATTGGCACTACGGTAGGGACTTCGACTGAAACGCGCCGTGCTTTCTTGCGGCGTCTTGTTGGACTCACTGATCCTTCGCGGCATACTGTTTGTTAATTATTAGTTCAGTACATTGTAACAGACCACTTAAAAATGTTATTTTACGAGTACACCTATATGAATATGAGCTGTTTCTTATGTTAATTTGTGACTTGCTTTTATTTATTGGATATGTCTTTCTGCAAACATCTGTCCGAGTGGAGAATATGCTGGAAAACAGCGCAGCGCACGCTTTTGTGAGTGAACGGACGCGCTATATAATGCTAATTCAAACTAGTTAAGTAGTTGCCAGCTTGACTGAACCGTGAATTCCACTAGGAATTCACGGTTCAGTCAAGCTGGCAACTACTTTACTAGTTTGAATTAGCATTATATAGCGCGTCCGTTCACTCACAAAAGCGGTCAATCTGGCAACTAGTGTGTTATATCGGACACATTCCAAATTTAAAATATCCTTCCACCTAGTGTTGTGATTACAGTGCATATGGTGGTGTATATCGATTTTATATAGATAATTGTCGATATTATGTTACCCTTCTTAAGGTCAATATATGATTCCAACCATTTCTACACGGAAATTCATAGTCATCTAGATCATCACTGCTTCTAAAAGATACAGTGGAATTTAAACAGATATCGTACAACTTATTAATTTCTATCTAAATAGTTTTGTCTTTCATAGTTAGTAAAATATCTACTACACCTATACACTTATTATATAGCCATTATTATTATTATTATTCAATTTATTATATGTATTGTATAAAAGATCTTTTTTTACTAGTTTGAATTAGTTTTATGTATATCTAAACACACCTAAATACTTTTATTTTATACCTAAACATGTTACACTTCGAAGGAAGCCTTATATAAGAAACTAATTTTATTATTTTCAAATACCGAATTTCTTAATACTCAGCGATCTACATTTTTTCAATAATGTCGTAGTTTGATATTTGATTAGGTTATTTAGGGAGTCATTTAATATTTTACTTAATTTAAGAGATGCGAATCATAGTAATTACTATATTTATAACCTATATACATAACTTAAAGCTTATAAAACAATATTTGGTAAGCAAGAATGAGTTTGGTAAAATTATAAGTTACAATGACTTATAATTTTTTACGTTGTTTTAGTCTTTTTTTATGTAATTGTGACGGATCAAGCACGAGACCTGATGTTAAGCGGACTAACCTCTGCCTATAACAGATGCATTTCGTCACAAGTCACGAATGGCACTGCGCCCGTCACCTTGAGACATAGTTGTTAAGTCTCATGTGCCTGTAATTTCACTGGCTCTCAAGGACTGCTGCCGGAACACACCGTTAGGTGCTTGGCGACAGATTTTCTACTTGAGGGTGGTCGCTAGCCAGGCGGGCATTCGCAAAATGCCCTTCCAGCATGCTTTGAAGCTCAAGCCCGCGGAGGGATTCGAACCATGGACATGCGGCATGGCAGTCCATAGCCAATGCCACTGAGCCATCACTGCTTCATATTTCTTCTGTACTTTATTCTCTCTTATAAGATGGGAAAACTAAAATATTAACTTACATTATGTGGCTTAGCTAAATGCGCTGACTTCATTAAAAATAGACTTAGTAGAATTGACACGGTAAGTGACTCATGTTAATTTATAAGTATCCCGTGGGGTGCCGTGCTAGAATTTTACTCCACCATTGCTATCGGTGTCATTGGTGTTGTAAGAGGCAACTAAAAGTAAAATACCGGAAGGTGGGCAGCTTTCTGAGGAACTGATATTTTAAACTGCGATCCCCAAGACGCCTGCCAAGCGTAGGAATTATGGCAAATCCTCCCTAAATGGTGGAGGATGTGTTCGGAAGTGGACAATCCTGCCACTACAGCAGTTTGTATTTGATGTTGTAATTTGCTAACATTAGGTTTTGTTACACAGTAGTTTCCATTGTTTACCTACTTCTTACAGCCAAGCATAAATAGAATTCACACTCAACGCTTAAGATGTTTATAGATATATTACCACGTTGATGTTCTAAATATGTCCTATATCGATATCGATTAAATTTGCACCTTCATTACGTCCCATCACTATAAATCACGTGGTGGTGGCTTAGCCATGGCGTCTCTTCGGGTTACTTTCTCGAAAGCTAAGCATAACCATTCACATTATTAATTTATTTTCTTAAATTATATTATCATAAACATTTCCACTTATTACATTTATGTTATTGGATGTAATAAGAGTTATGACAAATTATATTTTATTTAAATATTATTATCAACCGGTTAGATAGTTGTGTAGGAAGCAACTCTTTAAGAAACTTATCTTTATATTGGTACCCGTGCACCTGTGGGGTGGCGGGTTAGAATGTCACCCTCCCATTTATTCCAGTGAGTGACGTGAAAGATGACTAAGGGAAAAATACCGGAAAGTGCGAAGCACCTTCTGAAGAACTGACAACTTCAACTGCGATCCCCAACACGCCTCCCAAGCGATTGGATTTTGGCAAATTTCCTCCGAAGTGGGAGACCTGATTCACCGGTGGACATTCTAGTTGATAAATAAATAAAAACAATATTTGCGAATGTTTGTGTGAATGCATGTGAATTTGTAGTTGCACTGTTAAGGTAAAACCCCGGAACCGATTTGGATGAAACTTGGTCATGAATAAACATATAATAATTTTCATAATCGTTTAAGAGAATGAATCCATGGGGCGCAGCAAGTCAATAATATAACAAAACATCTCAAAATGTTACCTTGTTTTTACTTTTCCCTAAAGAGAATTTTGTATTCTAATGGTTAGGGCCGAGAACTTTTAAAGAACTCTCAAGTCTACAAAGTTTCTTCAAAATGTTATCTGTAGTAGTTGTTGAAGGAACTATAATACCTTGTAGTGCCCTTTGTAACAAAAGAAATTAACTCAAGAAAAATGAAAACCAAATTCATGTGCAAATGTTCATTTACATGGCATATAAAACCTACTTAGATAAGAATATGTTTTACCACCTTACCTTGCCACCGTATTCCACCTCACAAATGCGTCTCTCCGGCATATTTCACGCTGATATCATCCAAGGGAGTCCAAATTAATAGAGTAATTTACAAATCGTTGGGGCAGATATCATCGGAGGGATGGTTGGTTTATCGGCGGCGCTTAGTCTATGTCGCCTTGAAGCTTACAATAATATTTGTCTCAATTTGTTACGAGAATTTGAGGTTTTGAAACAGTGTAAGGACAGTAGCATGTAAAACGCCTCTGCATTTTTATCCTTATAGTAATGGATAATGGATATCCGTGTGGATATTTGTTACGAGAATTTGAGTTTTAGCAGTACGATGGTATAAGAACAGTAGCGTGTAAAACGCCTCTCCGTTTTTATCCTTGAGGTAATGGATTGTGGATATTGGATACGAGAATTTGAGGTTCAGCAGCGCGAACTGTAGGACAGTGGCGTGTAAAACACCCCTGCGTTTTTATCCTTATGATTATGGATTGTGGAAGTTTGTTACGAGAATTTGAGGTTAAGCAGTACGATGGTGTAAGAACGAAAGTGTGTTAAACGGCCCTGCATTTTAATCCTTCGTCGGAAGTTAAACGTAATTTCTGACTTACGATCAATCTATCGTCAATGTGTTATCAATCATGATTGATAACAGATTGACGTCAGATTGATCGTGTAATGCACTGATTGTTGGATTGATGAATCAGACTGAGTAAATAGTACATACAGACAAAGTAACAATAGAAAATCTGTCGCCAAGCACACGGGCGTTCCAGCTGTCCGTGAGATCTAGTCATTCTGGGTTTGCCAGAACAGCATCTTTGACCACGTCATCATCTACCATCAGGTGAGATAGTGGTCAAAGGTTAACTACAAGCAAAGAAAAAAAAAACCTAGGCAGTTTTGGTTAAGTTTTAATATCAATGTTCAGTATATTTTTGGCAAAAATAACTTGATTAAAATATCTTCAATTGAGTATTTTAAAAAAAAACTGTCGACTTTCCTGAGAGATCATGTCACCCACCTGGTGGTAAGTGACCTGACCACTACAGTGGCAGTGTGACTCTCTCATCCTCCTTGAGAATGCACTGCGCTCGACACTCCATAACGTTAATAGTACTTGTGTCTCGTTCGCGCGGTAATTTCAGTAGCTACAGTGCCCTTCACGGCTAAACACAGTTGTGTTTGCAACTACTGCTTCGAGTCAGAATTGACACTGCAGGGGCTAGCACTAGCTAAGGGTATTTTGCGAATACCCGCCTTGCTAGTTACCACCCTTAAGTCGAGAATCTGTCGCCAAGCTCCTAACAGTGTGTTCCGGCAGCTGTCCTTGAGAGCCAGTAAAATTACAGGCACATGAGACTTAACAACTGTATGTCATAGTGTTACGAACACAGTGCAATTTGCCGTTGACGAAATGCATATTTTATAGGCAGAGGTTATTCCACTTAACATCAGGTGGGCTTCGGGCCAGATCTGACACAATAAAAAAAAAGGGGAATCATCGATAATGAGAACAATAGAATTTCATACATTCATAGACCTATACAATATGTGGTCCTGATGATGCCAAGGGGTTTAGTTAAAGGTGTTTTTTTATTCGAATACTTACTGAAAAAATAGTCAAGTGAATGCCGTTATGTAGTACCAACATTACGCAGATAAATAAAACAACATTCAAAATACTTTATTTACTTACACTTAAAGCTAAGAGTCGACGGTACGTAAAGTAAACGCGAGTTTTAAATAATATTTACCTCTTTGTATACCGTGATGTGACAGGCACGGGACAGGCACAACAAACAAACACATTTCAGTGACTGATGGATTCATTCATTTGTTAGACATTTATCAGATAGGGTCGGATTCCATCGTACGAAAAAGCTTAGCTGGTAGCTATCTAGTAACGAGCATCTGAACGAACTTATAACACAAAGGTCACAACACAAGGCAGGTTAGAATCACATTTTCTTTACACTGAAATCGCTGTTCTTCGTTTCCATGCTTTAATTCTTCTTATATTAGGTTTTTTTATGTTAGTGATTGGCAAACAAGCAGACGGCCCACCTGATGGTAAGCGGTTACCGTCGCCTGTAGGACTCTTTTAACACCTGAAGGAATCCATACTGTAGCTCTGCGGAAAAACGTTACATTTTGCATGGTGGTAGGGCATTTTGCGAATGCCCGCCTGGCTAGCTACCACCCTCAAGCAGAAAATCTGTCGCCAAGCACCTAACGGTGTGTTCCGGCAGCTGTCCTTGAGAGCCAGTACTTCTAGGTTAGCCTGAACAACATCTTCGACCACATCGTCACTTACCATCAGGTGAGAGAGTGGTCAAAGGCTAACCTATCAGGCATAAAAAAAAAAAAAAAAAAAAAAAAACATGGAAGATAATTCCACATTTTGCAGGTATGCGGTAAGAAGAGAGGCATACATCGAGCTGTGTGAGATTTCCAATACTCGATTATGTGTGGATGAGCTTTTAAGTTGTTTGCTTAGGTTGGGTATATATTCTCGCTAACAGCATACAAGGCAAAAACTATTTAATTGATTTATTGCATTGGGTTACACGTGAAAAAAACAATAAATAATAAAGTTTTAATGTTGTCTTAGGTTTTCGCGATTAATACACATAGTAATTAAACAACGGTTTAAATCGCGTATATTTATCATTATTTTTGTCCCGACGTTTCAAACACTTTGCTGTCACCCCGTGACCACGATCGCTGCAAAGTGTCAGGACAAAAATAATAATAAATATACTATGCGATTTTAAACCATTTAAAGTAGTTTAATAAAATATTAGTTTTTTTTATTGCTGATAGGCTATCCTTTGACCAATATCTCACCTGACGGTAAGTGTCCGTGGAAGATGTTGTTATGTTGGTTATCTTGAACCAAGAATTACTAGCCCTTTAATCTGTCACTGTTATGTTGGTTATCTTGAAACAAGAATTACTAGCCCTTTAATCTGTCACTGTAATGTTGGTTATCTTGAAACAAGAATTACTAGCCCTTTAATCTGTCACTTTTAAACTTGTACTCTTAAAGACAGTTGCAGGAACACACCGATAGGTGCTTTTTGACAGAATTCTAGACGCTTCTAGATGGCGAGCATTCACAAAATGCTCTACTGCATGGTAGTATAACAATTGCAATACTTTAACAAAAACCGAGACCTAGGGCTTGACATGCTTTCTGAAGCACAGAAGCATTCAGTAGTAAAAATGCCACTAGTGGTCACCAATCTAAGTAATGATCGCAGCGGAGTGATCAGTAAAGAAAGAAAACGCGACCTCCGCTGCGGGCGCTTCAAAAGCTCCATTTAGTTTCAGATTTAAGGCAGCCTTCTTCTCCCTCATGATATAAATCCTGGACCCACTTTTCACTAAATAATGATATAAAGGTTTTTTTTTTCAAACATGTGTATATGCAAAATGATAAGATTATGAAACCTTCTGTGCATTAAAAATTTGTATTAGTGATTAATCCATGTAGTGAAAAACAAGATAAAATGGTAAAGAACATTGTTTTGGGCCTAATGTGCAAATACATATGAGAGATTTGAGTTCAAGTTTGAATAAGCTAGGCTAGTCATTCTTAACCGTTCAACCATGTTAAGTTACTTTGATTGTGGATGAGAGACCATCATAAGTAGTGGCATTTAGGTACTATTGAGCGCTTCCGTGATTTGGAGGGCACGGTCCCGGGTGTTGTCTGAGGATGAAACTCACTATAGCAAGGTAAGACATATTACGAAACCGCTTGGTTGGCTATCACCTTCAAATAAATAATCGGTCGCCAAGCACGTAATAGTGTGTTACGGTAGTTGTACATGAAAGCCATTTATGACTGTTTATCAGCTTCGACCACACCATGAAAATGATGACATCATCATCAGATTGTGACAAAGTGATCATTTTCCATCACGTTGTCAACTCATTTCATAATTTAACATTTTTCTAACTCCAACTGTTTATTCAAATTCAAAATAATCGCCACAACTCGCACTTGCTCGATTTGACGCATTCTATCTCATTGTCAGCAGAACTCACTACTTACCTATTTTAAACATAATATAACATACCTGTATATATGCAAAATTTAAAAGAAAGTGAAATGTTTATTATGTATATCTAATTGACTGCAATAATAAAGTTATCTTCATTTTATCGTCGTTTTCCTGATTTTCACTCCTCCTGGTTTATTTTATTCCTGATTTGTTACTGTTTGTGCTTCATCTATCATCACCCTGTACATCCGAAACACAGATTTTCCCCTAAGCCGGCCGGTAGCCCCCAGGGTACCACACAGGGTACACCATTGCATGATTACATTGTGATCAAAGGTTAGCTTAGCCAATGGAATAAACAAAACAAAATATTTCAGAAGAGAAACAGACATAATGTCAAGAACAATGTTTAAAGTTTTGGCTTCAGTTTTATTGTCAATCACGTGCCATTCCATTCGATTCGATTCCATGGGAATTGAGGGACAAAGCGTCCAGTGCAATAACAGCCATATGATATTTATAAGATAGAGTACAACAGGTGGGGGTACGTCAGGTGATCTAGTATAGGTACCTTATTGAAAATTTCGTATATAAACAATTCTTTAAGGTACACGTTACATGCATTGACAATGTTTGTATTAATAATAGCTCAAGTGGTAATAACGATTTCAGAGCTTAGTGCCGACTTTCGCACTTTGCCGACTTTTGCAGTATATAATACAGGTAATAGCGGAGTGCCGACTTTAGGACATTTATGTGCAATTAATCGCGTATAGGCGACTTTCACGTGCTGATGACTTTTTTAATCTTTATGCAATCATTATTGTTTTGACGACTATTAAAATAAGTACAGTATATTTTCGCAGGCTGTAGAACATATGTAAAGTCAAGAAGATGATACAGTTATAGAAGTCGGCAAAGTGCGAAAGTCGGTACTAATCTTCTTTTTTGTAATTGATATTGTATGTATTTTCTTTGTTACGGACTACAGCTGTGCAGATCCATGGTTTGATTCCCACCAATGACTTGACGTTCAGCGCACGATGACAGGGCATTTTGCGAATGATCGCCTGACTACCTTCTGGTAGAAAATCTGTTCCTGTCTCTGAACATGAAAATCACTTCACAGTGTGTTCCAGCAGCAGTCCTTGAGAGCCAGTAAAATTAAAGGCACACTCGTCACTTGTGACGAAATACATCTGTTATAGGCAGAAGTTAGTCCACCACATCGGGTAACATAATATAATTGAGTGGTCACGTATTCATATGGCCACTACACATCACAAAAAATCAAATGTACTGAGCAGCAGTTAGTCACACCCAGACTATGTACCTACCTGTGATTTATACCCGTATGTTTGAATAACCCTAGTGATTATGGGACCGCAAGTGGTTTAGGTGCGCAACGTTGTCATTGTTGTTAATTTGTAACGAATTTTCGTGGTATAGAAAACACAAGATTTGAATTTGTTGTTGTAAAGTTGGCAACGAGCTTTAAGTTAGGTAATTATAATTTTGTAGTTCCAATTTTAAAAGGTTGTATTAGAATCATGCTCAGAACGGTATTCACAGAAAAAAGCTCACTGGCGATGATGCGTTAGAAGAGTTGAAACTTCAAAGCCTCGACCACAGACGAAAAGATGCTATATCTCATCTGCATTTTTACGGATTTTTCATGATGTACAGGCACATGAGATTTAAGAACAGTATTTCTCAGAGTGCCGGGGCAGTGCAATTTGTCACTTGTCACGCAATGCAATTGTTATAGGCAGCGGTTAGTTGACTTTACATGAGGTGGGCCTCGTACATGTTCCCACAGAATAAAAAAAAAATGTTTTTGTTTATTTATTTGTTAGACAATCCGCTATACTAACACTTATTCTGTGAACATTAATTCAACCGGCTATTTATAACGATTCCAAAGATTAGTTTTTTAAAGGTCGAACAGAAGGACGGACGGACAGCCTAGCTTAGAAAGAAGGTTCCATTTTCTGGTAAGATACCAAAAAATTGTCTACATTGTCCTTATAAATTGCCGTACCAACTAATTCGTCCCCTTAGTCGCTTTATCTTTTCCTCGGAAAATTTCCACTAATTAATTTCTAAAATGCAAGTTAAGTACTATACAAAGGTCTACTGGCTAGTTACCACTTTAAGGGTGAACTGGCCGGTCACTTCTCCACACAAACGTCAAAGGGTGATTACTTTCTTATTTGAGGTTTTAGGTCCAGAATTAAACAGTTTTATCTCCTCATTATCTAGGCTTGTATCGTGACATATTTCCAAAAAAACTTGAGACGATTAATGTGGTCGAAGGTGTTAACAGGCTTGAGGCGGAACACGCTGTTAGGTGCTTGAAGACAGATTTTCTACCAGAGGGTGATCGCTAGCCAGTCGGGCATTCGCAAAATGCTCTACCACCATGCGCTGAAGCTCAAGCCCGCAGCAGGATTCGAACCATGGACATGCTGCGCGGCAGTCCAGAGCCAATACCGCTGAGACATCACTGCTTCAAACTCTGTAGCCTAGTTGAAGATATTTCAGTCTAAGAATGGAGGGGTGTCCCTTCTGAACGTGATTATTTAAATGTGTGCATGCAGTGATTTCACTGAGCACTCGGACGCGTCCGCGCACTCCGCGCACACCACGATGACTGAAGAACCCATGACATTGACGAGGTTGCGTGTATTGCGTCTGTACACTATTTTACATGTAGGCGTAATTACATTGAAGTGGTGCGCATTTTTAGGTCGTTTTTTATGCCTTATAGTTTAGCCTTTGACCACTATCTCACCTGATGGTAGGTGATGATGTGGTCGAAGGTGTTGTTCAGGCTAACCTAGAATTACTTGCTCTCAATGATAGCTGCCGGAACACACCGTTAGGTGCTTGGTGACAGATTTTCTACTTGAAGGTGGTAGCTAGCCAGGCGGTCATTTTCAAAATGCCCTACCACCATGCTATAGCGACTGCCTTCCTAACAAAACAACCGGGACCGACGGCTTAACGTGCCCTCCGAAGCATGGAAACGCTCAGTAGCGGTCCAACTCTTGACCGCAGGTGGCGTTGCTTAACTTTGCTGATCGGTTAAGAACAACTAAGCAAACTTCGCTACGAGCGCTTCAAGTCTAAACCAATACATCTATAATCTCTTCTAATATTTGTAGGTTTAGCTTTGTTTCATCTGACCTTCATCGATCACAATTACAAACTAACAGGTGAAACAAACCTTTGAACTCCAGGTTTGTTTTCTCAATAATTGCTATAGTTATCCCAATTTTACTGTTACTACGCTATGTACCTGATGTGTCCATCATATTACGGATAGTACCTGTTGTTGTACTACTATGTGTTTGTCATGTCCTATGCTACTATGTCTAAACAGTGATGGCTCAGTGGCACTGGCTATGGACTCCCGCGCAGCAGGTCCATGGTTCAAATCCCGCCGCAGGCTTGAGCTTCACCGAATGCGGTGGAAGGGCATTTTGAGAATGCCCGACTGGCTAGCGATCACCTTCAAGTAGAAAATCTCTCGCCAAGCACCGAACGGTGTATTCCGGCAGCTGTCCTTGAGAGCCGGGCACATGAGACTAAACAATTATGTCTCAAAGTGCAGGGCGATTCGTGACTTGTGACGAAATGCATCTGTTATAGGCAAAGGTTAGTCTGCTTAACATCGGGCCTCAAGCTTGTTCCGTCACAATAGCATAATAAAAAAATGTAGGCCCTCGTTAATCTGTTTTTGTGTATATAATGTATTTAAATATATACGTATATATATATAATATACCAATTTGACACTTTTAATGACTAAAGTTTAATAGGTACTTCACTTGTTTACATACCTACTTATACATATTCCACAGTTTACTATAGAGTTCATTAATTTCCCGGAACTGTGAGTCAATTTATAATTCTAATGAGCGAGAAGTGTTCAGTTCGACTCATGAATACCGTTGATTATTTCATTATCAACTTAATTAATATACTGTTTCGTGATAGCGTTTAATTAAACGAAACTAAATTAATCAAGACAGGTTGTGAGTAAAATCCAACATAATTGAACATTTTAATTTATTTAATCTTTGGTAAGTACAATGGCTTAAGGGTTGTGGCCCCGGGTCGATTGGTTCTTTGGTACCAAAGGATTTGGTTAAGATTTAATCTCCGCACTACAAATGAGTATTTATCGTAAACATTCTGTTCAGGTAATTAACAAAATTGTAGTTGATTGTTTGCTTTATAGCTTGTATATACACAACAATTTAATACAGACCAATGTCTTAAAAGGTGATAAATTTATAATTTAGTATTAAATAATAATCATATGAATATACACTTTGTATCTTATTTAAACACAGTAATATAAAACACTAAGTTCTTAACAATACATGTAGAAACGGTCGAAACGATGCATACTTACTCGTAACAATCTACTATTATTAACATATTTATAGATACCCGTAACAAATCTACAAAAAAAAATACATTCTAGATTACGTAAATCGTTTCAATAGGGCAACTTTCTCAAATTCTTAAGAACAATATTTGAAGACGCTTTATATCAACGTGAACAATTTCTATAAAACATTGTAGCTCGAAGGGAATCATGAAAAAAGTTATTTCCGTCATAACAAAGTGTTCATTAGCCGTTGTATAAGCTTTATATTAAACTTTCAGATAATAAAGTGACGGTAAAATATGGTGTATAGGTAAGTATTAAGAATCTTATTGTATAGAACATATAAACACGAGTGATGGTTTTATATTTTAATTTGACAGGAAAGCTTGAAATGACTTGGATGTAATTGGATATTTATTTCTCAATAAAATCATATTTATTTATGTAAAAATATCACATAGCGGAATTATTGACAAGATACAGGCAGATATAGCTTTAAGATTTCTAACTATACCGGAGAACCAAGTTATCGTGAAGAAGTGAAATACGTTGATTAGCGTTCGATTGATTTGACATCTATAAGTGTACAAAATGAGCCAAAATCATTGGTTGTCATTTTTAACGACATGATCCCAATAATATTTATATATTATTATTTGTAATTATAAACAATATAAAAGTGCCTACAAGTCTGTGACAAAAAAAAACAAAAAATGTTCTTACAAATGTACGTGCTATACTCAATAATAAGCAAAGTTGAAGTTATATAAGACCCTATGTCAAACCTATAACAAAAACTTTACAATGCACGTATGATTTTAAAATGGTGCTCTGTTTTTTAAATGTTGAAATATCGAAACAATTTGTTATAAGTACTTAGATCTGTTTATGATTTGTAAAACTAGATATTCGAAGAGTAAACCTTATTCCTATAGGAATAATACATGAATGTACAACTAATTAAAAATCAACATTGGTTTTCAGACTTGTTACATTTTAAAATAATCCGTTAAGGCTACCATACAAGGAGAGATCAGTCTAAAAAGCGCCAGTACAGTCTGGCCAGATTCGTTCGATAAACACGAAACAATCGCATCAGTTCATTTAAGTTGACTAAAAAGTATTGTAAGTGAATTATTGTGATACTGAATTATTATGTGACGCCTAGCTTAAAAAAACTGAAGGTAGAACGAATCGTATATGGTAAGCTTTAGGATATTTCAATACACCTAATGTTTTTTTTAGTCGAAATTGACGTGGATAACAATTACCAATGTCAATTTTATTATTCGCCTCAGTTATAAACGAAACTTACTTTACATATTTATAGCATTATTATTACTATAAGTTATTCTTAGACTAGACAATAATATAACGTGACTATAATTAATCATATTCATTTGACTTTCAATTTAACTTTTTGTAAAATGGAATGAGTATAGACTGGAATCTACACACTAGAAAACTGGATAAGACGCTATATTTTTTTAATTTCATCCTTAGTTCTGTACATTATTCTCAACCACTAATTTTTAAAACATATATTATAGTACAATATGTTACCACCACATAATATATATTTGAGTAATGTTATAAATATTCTATATATCTAATATTGCATAATTGTCAGTAACATACAAATGCTACACTTAATTCTACTTTCAGTAAAATACTGTTATACTATTTCCATGCCAAACTTGCTTCGTAACGCGGACAAACTTATCTACGTGCACAATAAACAAAGTCACAAATATAATATAGGAGGTACATTAAAATATAACAATAGACCATCGTTCATTCATAGAGTTTTATGGTTATGGTCACATTTGTATTACATAGTGTGATTACATAAGCGCCGCTGATTTTTTCTTAAGAAACTAAATATCATTAAGTACTCATGCAGGTAAGTTTGCCCCTCATATATTAAATATACTCTTTCATACACAGCACCTATACTAGACCTTCAGTTCGTGTTGTAAGTCGTCTTTGACATTATAGTTTATCAATAATATCACACATTGATATTGTACAATTTACACCACACATTTTGATAGCCTGATGTGATTTAAATATTTACTATGGACGACTCAACATTTTTTTCTAGACTAAGAATTTTTTTCGGAGGTAATGAATATCACCTGTATAGATTAGCATAAACTAAAAAAAACTGGCGATGTCTACCACTAGTCATCACTAGTGTAGTTGAAAAAAAAATCATTTTGAATTAAAGTGTAGTAAATTTTGTGTAGACTGCATTACTGTTCAAGTAGCGTAAAGGATCCCATTCCCGGGGTCCTGGACTGACTGCAAATTCGATCCTCGATTCTGATATTTATTGAATTGATCAACATTCTTAAACAGATATGTGAATTGGGAACACGCCCGTCATAGTTCATTTCTTTCAAAACCCCGAATAATTTTATGTCTTTTCAAAGCATCAATACAAGAAATAATGTCGATTAGCTTGAGTTTTGTTTGCGAGAAATATGGAACTAATACACAATTAATGTTTGAGAAATAGGCCTTTACCTAGAACGAATAACCACGAGTTAATACGTCATTTGTTATATTAATCACGGACGTTAACACCGTCAACAGTTGTTTTGAGGAATATGTTTACTACAATATTGTTTTCTATATGGAGTTCGTACTTTATCCATATGTGGTCGCAGAGGTCAATTTGGGTAAACTATTGTCTTCCACGAGCTTGTTGTGTTTATGTCACAATATTACTTTTTGTGACGCCAAAAGAAACTATTGGGTTAATTGAGTACTTATGGTATTCAATAAAATTATGTTTTGGTCTTTAACCATGTCATTGGTTAATAAGGATAATTTAAAGAGTTGTTCATTGTTTGGAATGAAGTGAACTAGTTTGTGTACCTACTCCTATCTTCCAGACTGTCGCCTGTCCAGATTGATTATTTTCAGGTATTCATGGAAGTTTCTATGGTAACGAATAAGAACTTATTTTGTGAATTCTTAAAAGTAAAATTGAATTTTGTCTTCACAACAATTTTTGTCTTCAGTCACTTAAATTCAATACATATACAATCGTTTACGATTTAGTTAGGGATTATCCGTACCATTAACCATCCCGTAAACTCATTATTCTCGAAATATAGATATTTTGAACTGTATTAAAAAATAATTTCGACTGCAGACGTCACTTTTAAAAATAAATGTTCTGATATGAATTCTGACTAATTCATATGCAAAGAAAGACCAAATATTATTATGTAAAGAGCAACCACATTTGTGGTTAAATATCCCTCAGGCATTTATGTTTTTTTACGTAATATCAACAATTATAAAATTATTTGGGTAATATCAATGTTATATCTAAGATTGGTAATTGTTACAGCTACCATGATTTTTTTCTTCTTAATTTCTACTCTTATTTACATATTCAACGACGATATAGTTTTATTTCGTAATTTTAGCGTTCCATCATAAATCTATCACAATCAAATTATTAGTTTTGAACGCGGACGGTTCATTCTTATCAATATTCTATTTTATCGGTTTAGTTATGTTTTTTGTGATATATTAAGGGTAGATGTGTAATTTGCGTTTCAAGAAACAAAAGTCGAAAAACCGACTCTGGCCACAATGTAGGCAGGTCTTATATGCTTGTCGGTACTCACTGGACATAACTACGTAAATAATAGGGTTTATACATGGTGTCAGATATATTAGAATATAACCAGCAATATTTGCGTACGGGTGTGAAGTAGAGTCTCCAGGAATCTCCTGAAATATCGTCTTTGTCAATGTTATCGGTAAATGACAGACGCAAAATGATGTTATTATTGCCACGATCATTGTAAGCAGTTTTTTGTCCTTTTTAGTAGGCAATCGTGGCTTGATATACGCTGTTGATTTTCGAAAAGTCGCGATAAAGCTTTGTCGGATACGTCTTGCATTATCACTACTAAGCGGACTTGGTTTGAACTCTGGAGCACACTTCTTGTCACCTTCCTCTCTAGATGAACTGTCATCACAAGACGATGAAAGCTCTGGACTATAAAAACAAGGTACACCCAAACAGGATTTTCCTTCTTTCCGTTGTTCTGGCTCTTTTGGTGTACTGGGCGATTCAATCTCTGGTGTTTCGGTGTTCGTTTCTTCTATTTTAGTCATGCGAATGGGACTTCTTGAATTTTTTCCAGTTTTTTTGACTATCCATAGGATGCGAGCATAGCATATAATAATAGCAATGCTTGGAAGAATGAAAGCAGCAATGAAAACAAATTTCTTTGGACTTCTGTTATGTTTATCGGGTACTATAGTGCAAGAACCAGTGGTACAATCGAGACTGAACCGGCCCCAAGCCTCGAAGTAAGTTGCTATAAACGCCCCGAAGGATACGAGCCAAATTCCAGCGATCATTATGTATAGATTACGCTTCTTGTACAACCTGCAGACAAAAACATAGATTATTGGAGCGAGTTTATGAGGTGCAGAGTTTGCGAAGTTAATTTTGAATGTTAGTTGAGTAATTACCACAATTTTACGTATTACTGAATTGCTTAAAGATGTTAACATGCTAAACCAAGATTGACTGACTCAGCTAAATACAGCTGCTGGAATACACTTTCTGGGCTTTTGACGTTTGAGGATTCGCTAAATGCCCTACCACTTTTAGCAAAGTTTAAGTCCACAGCAGGAATCACACCAGCGACCTTCTGCGCCGTAGTCCATAACTAATATATCCATAAGTAAATAACTACAACACTAACACAAACATCAACACTAATAAGTTTAGATAGTATAGATATTGTACACCGCCATCCCCTGTCAAAAATTGCTCCTCTCCATTCAAAGGTTGTCTGGAAGAGATCGCTTTGAGCGATGAGGCTGCCTATTGTTCACTAAGCTTAATATTTCAAATTTTGGTTTAGTTTAAGGTGTTCAATAAAGAGTTAGTCAATCTATCTATCAATCTAACACTATCTATCTATAGACACTGGAATATGATTGCTATAAGTGTAATAATATCTTCAAAGTAGATGTAGGTAATAGTGTGTTTCAAAAACTTACTTGGGGTAAAGTGTGGGATGTGAGATCATGACGTATCTGTTGAAGGTGATAGCCAGGACAGTGAAGATTGAGACGGCCACGAGAGCATATCTCGCAAGTGGAAACAGTCGACACAGTAGTATGCCGTGGGTCCACGACCGATGCCAGAACGTTGACGCAGCAAGTGGGAGATTGAAGCAGCAGAATAAGAGATCCGACAATGACAGGTTGATGATGAATATTGCAGTCGCGTTGCGAACCTATGAAAGATACGGATTTATTTATCATAAAAGGTATTTTAACATTTTGTTTGAATTTGACGCAACGATAGCTGAGTGGTTTTAGCTATAAACTGTGGTGCCGCAGGTCCATGGTTCGAGCCCCGCCGCCAGCTTGAGCTTCAACACTTGGTGGAAGCGCATTTTGCCCTTCCACCAAGGCCTGGCTAGCTACCACCCTCAAGAAGAATATCTGTCGCCAAGCACCTAATAGTGTGTTCCGGCAGCAGTCCTTGAGAGCCAGTAAAATTACAGGCACATGATGAGACTTAACAACTGTTTAATTCAGGGTTCGTCACTTGTGACGAAATGCATCTATTATAGACAGAGAATACCGCTTAACATAAGGAGGACCTCGTGCTTGTTCCGTCATTGTGACATAAACAAAATTATAATAAAATAAGTTCAGTATCAACTAAGAGATTACTGTAATAGAGATTATTATATTCGTGTCTCCTGTGACTAATAAATTGTGATGTCATATAGAATTGAACCAACGGAAATGATTGATAACTTTAACGTTATCACGGTTTTGATTCAAATATGAATTTGGTTACATTTTTTGTTACTTTGAAGCCAAATGATAATGAATTTCGATTACATTATTTGTTTGTTGATTTAAAATAGGTACCTATGTTACTAGTAATTGTATTGTTACACTGATTCAGTTTTTGTTATATAGTTTTGAATATTTCAGAAGTTTAGATGCTCTGCTTTAAGTAAAGTATTTACCATGATACAAAAACGTATATATTGCAGTGTTGATGTATTCTGCACAGTGTGTTCATAGAGATTTTTGAATAGGAAAACTATTGTTAAATAAATTTTTGCGTGATCAGATCTTAGGTATATGGAGAAAATTTGTTTTAGTGCAGGATATTTACCTTTTTACAGCGTGAAAGCGCGATCATCGTGATTAGATTGCCTGGAATGCCAATGATTATAAAAATTATGCAGCAGACTGAGGCAAAGTTGACTAGTGCTTCAGGGTAGTTCTTAAATAGTCCAACAGATGCCAAGACTGCGTCCGTCCCGTACTTGTCCAAGCCAATTGTATAGGCACTGCAGTTCTCCACTATATTCCCTAGCCGTGTTACATTTATTTTATTTTCCATTTTACACTTCAATTTACACACTACGCCTGAACTAACAACGAACTGTAACTGAGTATGAATTGACTGAGCAATACGTTGTTTACAATATTTTCCTTAATGAGTCAATCCTGGAGGCGCAGTAATGGGTATGTCCTATTGATAAAGTATGGTCTCAGACTGCGTATTGCCGCGTTTTTTAGTATAAACGCTCTAGAGTTTTATAGTTTGACGTGGTTCTCTTATTAGTACCTCTAGAAATTTTACTTTTAAATAAAAAATAATACTACCATCATAATACCTACGTATTATGATTTAACTATAGGAGGATACTCCTTCATTAAAATAATAAAATTAAAAACTGTACAATACTAATATTGAGATTTCGACAAAACATACAAATTGTTTCTTTAAATATTTTAAACACTAAAATCAATGTCATATTACGTAGACGTAAACCTACAATTATAATAGTATATACATTTTCCATGAATATTTCGAATTTTTATTATAAAATCGGTATAAAATTTTCAAAGCAAAATCCTCCTCTCACTCCCTTCCTTTATTTAGCACAAACACGGACGGGTTCGTGATTACAACGAGTCCCTATACATCATAAACGACCCTTGTCTAAACATACATCTACATATTAATATCTTAGGGAACAATGTTCGAGTTTTATAGTCTTATCAGTTGTATACACGCACACATTATGAGTCTATTAGATTGTACACCGAGCAGACATAGTTCACTCAGTCCAGGGATTCACGACTAGTCACGGCGGGCGCTTCTCAGAGACGCCATCGCCGGGCGAGCGTCACGCCCATCGCCGACACATCAGCAGGTTCTTGTAAGCCTGACGATATTCGCTCGACATCACCACATAGATTATTGGGTTGATGCATGTAGTCAAATATATCAGAATATACCCCGCTATGTTCGCCGCGGGGTGCGACGTAAACTCGCGGAAAATCTTTGTCAATGTGATCGGCAAATAGCACACCCAGAAAGAAAGCATTATTGCCATTATCATCTTCAGCAGCTTCCTGTCTTTTGGAGTGAGCCTCGGTGGTCTAACTGAAGCTGGTGATCGCTTTAACGCCACCGCAGCTTGTTTTAATCGTTTAGCTGTCTCACCACCGCTGGGTGTTCGGGGCTTGGCGTCGAGGGCACTCTCTTCATCATGGCCGTCTAGTGTGTCAACGCCAGAAGATGATGATCTTTCTGGGCCTGGCGTCGATGGGCACTGTAATAGTGGTGGAGCAAGTAAAGCTCTCCGAGGTGGTGCTAAATGGTTGGTTCCGTTTTCGGGTCCCGGAGACTTTTCTAGGGCTGTTGAGGCAGATCCTACGGCAGAGTCTTCGAGTCCCGGGCGTAATTTATTTTTCATCGGCGCGCGGGATTTTCGCGCTGCCTCTCGTACTATACAGAATATTCTAGCATAGCATATTACTATTGCCAGACAGGGAAGCATAAAAGCTCCTACAAAAAGAAATTCTTTCGGTGATCTGTTTTTCCGATCTGGAAGTATGGAGCAAGATCCTATCGTGGGGTCTAAACCAAATCGTCCCCACTTTTCCAGCCAAGTTGCGATTAGTGCTCCAAATGAAAAAATCCACGTGCTAGCCACCATGATCGCTAAATACTGTCTCTTGTATAACCTGAAAATGCAAAAGTAGATTTGAAATAAGACCACAATAACGTAAACTATGTTATGACGTAAAACACACATCTACTTCGTGTTATTTACTTAGGGAAGATGACGCACAACATATTATTCCTAATAGAATTTCATATATACTTACTTTGGGTAAAGCCTCGGGTGTGATATCATGACGTATCTGTTAATGGTGATTGCCAGAACGGTAAACAGGGAGACAGCCACCAGAGCATATCTCGCAAGTGGGAACATTCGACAAAGGATCTTTCCATGTGCCCAGGAGCGTCGCCAAAATGTCGACGCGGCCAGGGGAAGGTTGAAGCAGCAAAATAAGAGGTCGGAACATGATAAGTTCATTATAAACACTGCAGTAGCGTTGCGGACCTGAAAAAGTAAAACATAAATAATTAAACTTTGGGTAAGTTGGTAAAAAAGTCGTCGTTCGTCAGCCTCGCAGAGTAGACGTGTGTTGATTTTCGCTAAAAATTAGTAATTCTATGTCATTTAAAAACAAGTTTTAGTTCCTTCATAGATCTCAAAAGTCAATTTAGTGTGTGTTAATTACAACATTTTGTACTGTGCGCCTGAGTCAAAAGAAGTCACTCGTCTGCGTTTCTTGCTCCGCACCTCACCCCCGCGAGAACGAAACGGTTGTTATTTTTTGACTTGCTCGCACCGTGAACCGGTCGGACGGTCTGTATTGTGTACCGTGAGAACTTAAAGTGTTAAACTAACCACAGCTGCGTCAGTATGAGTGTGCAAAGATCGCCACCACGCCCGCCGACCAGTGGTGCCACCGCTTCGGTGACGACGGCGGCGGCCGGGAGTGGTTCACATCCTGACCTATCGAAGCTAAGTGCGTTGGCAATGACGGTGGATCCTTTAATTACTCTTCGTAAAAGAAAACAACCATCCCAGTCAGATTGTGGATGTTACAATGAGATGAAAGAAGTTCGGTCAGAACTAAATCGTATTGGCTCTTTGTTGGAAAGATATGTCGGTTCTAATGAGCAGTTAATGAATAAAATGCAGGAAACCATATCTGAAGTAAAGACTCAAATAATTGAAATGAAGGCAACAAATGAACAAGCTTTAAGCTTAATTCAACAAAATGTAACGCAAATTAATGAGATTAAATCTTCCACATCAAGCATTATCATCGAACAAAAGGATATTAAGAGTTCCTTGTCGCAATTGGGAAAACAGGTCACTCTTGGTGAGCAAAAGATAAAATCTTTAGAATCGCAGCTCAGTGTTCTTAAACTTACTACTCAGTCTTCTACTTCTGTGTTGGAAAATCAACTAAGCTTAAATGAACAAGTAATTAAAGAAATGCAAGATCGAAAAAATCGTGAAAAGAACATTATAATTCTAGGCCTGCCAGAGCAGACATCATCCAACGTAGAAGAAAGAATATCCAAAGACGAAGCTGATATTTTGAATATAACTTCATTGGTGCGAAAAGACCTTCCAAAACCGGTCAGAATTATAAGAATAGGAAAGTACTCATCTGAAAAGAATCGCAGATTAAAGGTATGTTACGATACCATAGAGCCCGCTAAAGAACTTTTGCGAAACAAGGACAAGTTACCTGCAAGCATTAAAATATTTTCAGACCAAACACCAGCGCAACAAAAATATCTGAAAAACGTTCAAGATGAATTAATTCGACGCCAAAATGAGGGAGAAAGTGAACTTACTATAAAATACATAAATGGGACCCCTACAATAACAAAACTACCCTCAAAAAACTCCAAACACTAAGTTCTAGCGACTCAGTCTCAGAAAGCACCAACACGTATGAAGTACTTAACGATTACCAAAACCTTCAAACTAATAAATCCCGTCTTAGATTTTTCTACCTTAACGCCAGGAGTATACGAAAAAAAGGCAAATTCGATGAACTTCAATGTGTTATACGGTCATTGCCAAAGACCATACATGTAATCTTGCTCACAGAAACATGGATCACTTCTGACTCACAAGCTTTACAGTTACAACTAAGCAATTATACACACTACTACAACTTCCGAACTGATAAAAGGGGAGGCGGAGTCTCTGCGTATGTCCACAATGATTTAAAACATAGTCTGACAGAGTCAAAGTACTTGGGAGGCAACAATTATTTATGGATACGATTGGAACGATATGCAGTGGATGTAGGAGTTATATACAATCCTGGCGATACGAATTATAACGAATTTCTAGAGGTCTACGATTCACAACTTCAACAACGAAAAAGGGCGATTGTTTTTGGTGATTTCAATATCGATTTACTAACAAAAGACAAAAACACAAAACAGTATAAAGGAATAAACAAAGAAGCTGGATATATAATACTCAACAAAATTAACAAAAAATACTGCACAAGAGATTCTTCTACAAGAAAATCTATTCTCGATCATGTTAGCACTAACTTAAAAAATGATACCTTCTATATGGCAATACTTAACTCATCTATGTCTGATCATAAGCAAATATACCTAGAACTCAAGAAAGCTAAAGCTCCCGCAAAGATACGGACTCAATATGAAACACTAAATTATGAAAAGCTACGCGCTTCCTTTGAGAGTGTAACTCTTGAAGAATTAAATCACGATTATTTACAGCTAGAAAATAAAATAAAAGTCATCATAGAAGACAACAAAGTAATGAAAACTAAAATTCTGAACTTGCCGCAAAAAGATTGGATAAATAAAGATATTATGAATGAAATAAACGACAGGAACGCTATATGGACAGAACTCATGGTAAAACCTAGTGACGCCGCATTGAAATCTAACTTTGTAGCAAAAAGAAACCATGTTTTTAAATTAATTCAAGGCACAAAAGATACATATTACAACAAAGAATTTACCAATTGCATAAATAAGCCAAAGAGAATGTGGAAATTAGTAAATGCATTAGCAAACAATAAAACTAAACAAAGTTCTGCTCCTTCAAAACTCATAGTAGACTCAAATTATATTTCCAACCCAAGAGACATCTGCTGTACATTCAATGAGTATTTTGCTTCCATAGGGCCTTGTTTAGCGAATAAAATACCGAAAGTGTTCCATGACGATTTCACACCTGCATTACCAAATAAGCTTCCCTTAGGCACTCCACAGCTACATACTTTTAAACCATGCAATCCTGACGAAATTATGAAGTTAATCAACAGTCTAGATTCTAACTGCAGTACAGGTTTAGATGGAATCAGTACTAAAGTTATCAAGTGCATAGGACATATCATTGCCAATGAGTTAGGTAAGTGTTTTAATAGACTTCTGCTGGAAGGAACATTTCCAGACTCGCTGAAACTAGCAAAGGTCACCCCTATTTATAAGTCAGGGTCAGCAATGGATCCAGGTAACTACAGACCTATCTCAGTGCTGCCGGTACTATCGAAAATACTTGAAAAAATCCTTTATATCAGATTAGATAAACATTTGAACTCCATTAGCTTTCTTTCCACACGCCAATACGGATTCAGACCAAAAAGCAATACCTTAACAGCGACTGTAGATTTGGTTACTAAAATAAAACAAAATATAGATCGCAAAAATATAGTACTAGGTGTCTTTATTGATTTAAAAAAGGCATTTGACACTGTGTCACATGACCTGCTAATAAAAAAGTTAGAACGCGTAAATATTACTGGCAAAGCCCTAAAAATGTTTGAGTCTTATCTCAGAAACAGATCTCAAATCGTTAAAATAGATGAAAATAATAGAAGTGATGCTTTACCATTAAAATGTGGAGTTCCACAAGGCTCCATCTTAGGACCATTATTGTTTTTAATTTATATTAATAATATAGCAGATATTGAATTGCATGGCCATCTCACTATGTATGCGGATGATACCTGTTTATTTTATTTTGGGCCTTCAATACACGACATCATTCTTAAAGCACAAACAGATTTAAACAAATTATTCACATGGTTTCAGCACAATCTTTTAACTATCAACATTAGCAAAACATGCTATGTTATATTCAAAGCCAAAAATAAATTCATCCCACCGCACATATCACTTACAATTGACAATGTACCTTTAGAACGAACAGAATGTGAAAAATATCTAGGTTTACGAATGGACAGCTATTTAACGTGGAATGCTCACTTAGACCACATAAAAAGCAAGCTTTCATCACTTTTAGGATCACTCCGAAACATAGTACGATGTATTCCACGGAATTTGCGTTACATAGTCTACAATGCCTTAGTCAAACCACACTTGTTATACTTGATCGAAATTTGGGGTAATGCTCCTAAAACAAAACTTGCAAATATTCAAGTTACACAAAACAAAATAATTAAAATGCTGTTCAATTATCATTACCTTACATCAACAAATAAAATTTACAAGGATACAAAAATAATGAATATAAAGCAGTTATACATACAGAACACTTGTATCTTTATTCGAAAAACTCTTGACAAAAATATACATTCAGATATAACCTTTACTAAATTAAAAAATATTAGCAAACGTAGCACTCGGCGAGCTAGTTTCTTAGTTGTGCCAAGATGTCGCACAAACTATGGTAAAAAAACTATTACATATGAAGGAGCAAAACTTTATAACACACTACCCACAAATATTAAAAATGTACACTCATTTAACACATTCAAAGCTAAGTTAAATGAACATATTTTAGTAAATTATTTGTTGTAATGTGTTAGATGAGTAGCTACCTAAATTTTTACAATCGAACGACTTACTTATTTTATAATGTAACTATTAATTATTGTTCTCATGTAAGTGACTTTGGTCTTTTTTGAGAATAAATGTCTTTAAACCCAACCCAAACTTTTGTCTGTTTAATTGCTAAGTAGCAGTAGTAGGTACTATCTATTTAAGTGCATATCCTTTCTTTATGTAACCAGTTTTTTTTTTTGCCTTTAGGTTAGTCTTTGACCACTATCTCACCTGATGGTAAGTGACGATGTGGTCGAAGATGTTGTACAGGCTAACCTAGAAATACTGGCTCTCAAGGACAGCTGCTGGAACACACCGTTAGGTGCTTGGCGATATTCAGACAATATTATAGTTATGTTGATGAAGTTTCACGTTTAGTATATTTGAATAGGTAAAGTCTGGCCAGTAACTTTCAATATTAAATTATGAACAATATCCAAAGTCTGAATCCAGCCGCAGGCATTGACCTACTGGTAGTAGGGCATTTTGTAAATAAGCAATTGAAAACTGCCTGGCTAGCTGTCGCCAAGCAGCTAACGGCGTGTTCCTGGACAGCCAGTAATTCTAGGCTAGCCTGAACAACATTTTCAACCTAAATCATTTAAAATCTGGTAAGAGAGTGGTAAAATGTTAGCAATCAGCAAAAAAAAAAGTTTATAATAGAAGAAATTACAACAGTATACTGTTCAATAGAAGTTAAGACTTCTGAAAAGAGAGGTTAATAAGAAAATTGGTTCTTCAGAGATCATAATCAAAGTATAGACCTACAGTTATTTACAGTTTAATGTCTTTAACTATATGTATAGATTTTATATGTTTTAACTAATTTAATTTAAGAGATTTGAATCAAATCCGTTCGAGTATCATATCAATTATATTTTGATACCAATGTTTGTAATTTATCTGAATATATAATTATAGTATGCGGTACTTGACCTGGAACTGATATGTTCAAATACAATCTTGGACTCTTACTGTTAATTTATCATCTGTCATGTTCTGAGCACTGACCTAGGTGAAGGCAGAAATCGTATCTCGTATTTCAATTTATTTATTAGCTACTTATCATGTTGAAGCCACCGCGCGTTCAATATCAAAACAAATGTTGTATAAATCACTAATTTTTATTGACACGTTTTTTATAGCAGGCCTGGTTCACCCCGAACTTTGGGTACAAAACTACAGGTACATCAGCGCATCCATCCGGACGAGACTATTGTGCGTGCGGCGTCAGAAGAGATCAGAGCTAGGCGATACAAAGAGAAGCGCCTTGTAGGTGAATATAAATATTAGGTACTCCGTGCTCTGCGAGCTGAAGTCTACTTGCTTCGTAGCTAGAGTCGCTTATTTATTGGAATGCCTTTGCGGAGTGATCCTTCTGGTCTTTTTTATTCTATGGTTATTGGAAATTAATACCATTAAAGAAAGCACCTAAATGTAACGCATTATACGTGGAACTAGTTTTAATTTGCTTAGTCGTCATTCATGTTCCAGTTGATATAAAGATAAGTAATCCACGAAAAAATATTTGAAGAAGTCACACCTAATACGATTGTTTGCAAATGTATTTTCGACGGTCTTATCAAAGTCTAAAGTGACCATCATGATTGTAGCTAAAGTGACATTGTTATGACAATAGGGAAAAGCAATGTTTACTAATGAATGTTTGGTCTCATTTTTGCCAGATTAATTTCAATGAAACGTCTTACTACATTTTTACTTGCAAATTTGTACTGACTACCTCATATGATTTTATAATAGAATCCACTCTTTGTAATAAAGAAATTCTCATTACAAATACCTATCTTCTATACTAGATATATTATATTTGGGTATATAAATAAATATGAATATATTATTTTATGATATACATATTAGTTTGACCAATAACATTCAACTATTCAGTTCTAGGGCTTAGTGACATAAATATCCTGTTCAATGTTAAGTGTTTACATTTTCGACGCCATCATCATATATCAACAGGTTAGAATGACGTGAATACCCAATCTAAAAGAAAAAAAAAATTAAGAAAATATAATCATCAACAGACTTTTGAAACGCTAAGAATCAGGATGTAGAATTAAAGAAATTTGAATAAAAACAATCAATCAAGTGCCACAGGCACTACAGTTAGGTATATCAATATCACTCATAAGTTAAAAAATGAACCCAAAAGTTAGTCAGTAAATCTTAGGGACTTCATTTGATTATCAAACCAACAAGCCTGTTTATTGATTCAGGTAAGAATCCATTAAATATTGCACAAGCTGATAAGCTTGGGATGTGATCAGGTTAAAATAACACTGTAAATTCAAAACAGACGACTAAAATTCATACCTTCTTACAGCGTGCCAGGGCGATGATAGTGATGAGATTCCCGGGGATGCCAACAAGCATGAAAATCACGCAGCAGGCAGAGGCAAAGCGTAGCAAGGGGTCCGGGTAGCCTTGGAACAGGTGGACATCCGCCAGCGCCGCATCCGAAGGATACTCGTCCAAGCCAAGCATTCGCTCACTCCAGTTATGCGCCTCTACCTCACTCGCGAACGTACTCTTCGGTATACTTGGAAACAGGTCACCCATTTTACTACCGATGTAACCAACATCATTCCACAAACGCAACGAGTGAAGGCTCATTGCTCGGGCATGCTTAGGTGGGCACGCGAGCCGGCCCCGTCCGCGACTGATAGCTGCAGTCTACTCGTTGAGTCAATAAAAGACTGGTAATGGTTAACTGATAAGGCATTTTGTCGATGCGCGAGGTTATCGGGTCACAGCTGCTCAGGAAGTGCTACTATCTGGCCGTCGTCGGATCCACTGTTGTGCTCCCGTATCTGCAGAGATAAAAGAGATTTGTTTGTTAGTTTGTAAATGCATTGTAAACATGATTGTAAACCACACAAATGATTTCGTTATCGCATATAACGCGGACGCATCGCTTCGAGTTTGGTATAGGACATTTGATATACTTTTTCAATTTCCGTTTCAATCTTCTAACATTGGGTATATCGAATTGATCAACTCATTTTTCTGCGTCTTCATGTAATTGAATAAGCGAGGTATCTATAGTAAATTAGGGGCCCGAGTATATTTATATGTTTGTATGTATTGTACACTTTTTTGTGGGATCATCCATCTCTCTCCGTGCGTGTCCTAAGCGGCGACTAAGGGTAAAATATTGGAAGGTGGGTACAGGTATGTATAGTTATGTTAATTCGAAGGTATAACGTTCGAATTCTTAATTTGTTCTTTTTAAACTGGACTCGCTGTAGTTTCATAAAAATAATTATTAATTTCTTAAATGTTCGAGCCAGATTGGATGCGACGAGGGCTAAAATTAGTGACAAAAATAGGTCAAGTGGAATGTCGTATTAAAGGAATTTATTCGTGCATATCAAGAATAATTTATTTTTCACCCCACAATCTCGGAATGGTGTTGCATCATTCGAAATTTGCGCGGTAAAGTGTTTTTATCCGCATGCGTGGAAAATGTTTTTGAAATTCAACTTTATATACCTAAAGTTAAGTGAAATGAATTTACCTTAAATATCACAGATTTTCGTACGTGCTTAATTTTCCTTTAAACTAACCCAAATTTATCGTATTCAGTTCCCGATTTGTCTTGCCTTCGCCATGACGATTAACAAATCACAAGGCCAATCCTTGACTGTTTGTGGTCTCAAATTAAAAAAATAACATTTTTTTTCTGTGGTCAGTTACATGGCATATTCAAGTGTCGGCAAATCATACGATTTATTTGTTCTCGCGCCTGATATAAAATCTTGGTGCTTCAATGAAGAGAATTAAACCATCCCATGCTGCACAATATGTACAAAGTTTAATTCAGTTATGTCTTGCTGACAAAGATTGATCTACTTATTATTTTTACTTTTTCATTTCTTTTTGTGTTATTATCTTAATAAAGTACCTACTGAACTTAGTATTTATTTTGTAATCAGTGTCATACTTTCATAAAATCATAAATTAAGTTCAGCTAATCTGTAACACGAGATTCATTGACTGTTAGGTGGTACGAAGTTCACCGTGTCAGCAGTAACTATTTAATGTAGAACAAAATACAATGCGGCTTTGCAAGGCCTCGGTTTGCAGGGCACTCTATTAGTTATTAAACAATAATCATGCTTTGGATTTCCTATACTAGTATTTTGTATACATACAAGCGTGTTATTTTCATGAGTCAGAACGTAGAATACTTTAAGATTGTAGACAAGAAAACATAAGATAAATGGGAATAGTTTGCTCTCAAAAGATAATCTGAAGCGTGTGGTTTGTAGACGTTGAGTAATTGAAAGTTGTAGACCTACTTTGTAGCTACATATGTACCTTCGACAGTTTAATACTGGAAAATAAAACGAGGCCACTTTTAACTGAGTGGGTCTAAATGTCCATCTTCTAAGTGGTTGGCTTGCTTTCCTAGTGTTGTTTATTGGAAAGATACAAAAGGAATATTATTGTTTGCAGTCATTGAACTGTTTTTCGATGTAGGTATAGTAAAACAGCTAATCAAACAGGTATCGATTTTTGTGTTCCCAGAGTGTACGTGAGATATCAGTTTCGTACAAACGGAGGGCTTTGTCGCCTGTAACACAGTTTAAATACTAGCTCAGGTGACACTGGTTCTTATATACAATCCTTGTGTCCAATAATCAAACCTTCGCATGTCATTTAAATTTGTTAAGGCAATGTATTGTAATAGCTTAATAAGTTTTGGCAATAATTCATTATTATTATTATTATTCTAAAATAAACAATAAATAAATATTGACCATGGCCTCTCTAAGAGACTGGGTTTGAGCTTCACTAGCTCGCTGGCTTGTCAGTCTTCTGTAAAATTGGTATTTATAATATGAAGAAACTTTGTTTGTAGCAAGCGTTATGGATACACTATCCTTAACATTTTTAAACATGTCCGTCCTGCTTATGAAATAGTGGTGTTATATTAATTCACTAGATTCTTTTTAACTCTCAAACAATCAATTTTATTTTATTTATTTATGCTGATAGGTTAGCCTTTGACCACTATCTCACCTGATCGTAAGTGATGATGTGGTCGTAGATGTTGTTCAGGCTAACCTAAAATTACTGGCTGTCAAGGACAGCTGCCTTAACACACCATTGGGTGCTTGGCGACAGATTTTCTACTTGAGGGTGGTAGTTAGCCAGGCGGGTATTTGCAAAATGTCCTACCACCATGCTGTTACTACTGCCATCGTAGGACAAAAACCGGGACCGACTGCTTTACGTGCCCGCCGAAGCACGGAAGCGCTCAGTAGCGGTCACCCATTCAAGTTATGACCGCGTTGCTTAACTTTGCTGATCGGTTAAGAACGGCTAAGCAAACTTCCCTACGAGCGCTTCGTTAGTAATTCGGTTAATAATATAACCAAGAGTTCCAGAGGAAATAGGAAATGTGAAGTCTTTACTATAAAGTGGTTTACAACACATAATAATTAAGTGTTTATGTGTATTAGTAATGTTTGATTATTAACCTTAAAGTGTTTGTATTGTACGGGGAATGTAAGCTGATCGTTCCGCAGGGGTTCGTTCCTTGTTAGTGAAATATTTACCTATACTATAGAACATAATTATAATAATACTATACTATGTAAAGGTAAGTATAGGCAAAAAGTACAAGAGGAATGAATAATAACTATAACTTTTAATATCCAAATTCGGTCAAAGGTTAGTCTATGAGCAATAAAAATAAAATTATCTACTTAGTTATATTTTACATTACAGACTTAGTTTAAATTAGTTACATCACGTAAATATATTCGCAATGCTCAATTGTTTATTGCAACATAGTAGATATACATACATCTAAATGCCGTTTTTTTAGAGTGATACACATAAACGAGGTAGGGTATAGAAACATAAGTAGTAGAGCGACCGTGCATAATCGTTTAAATTTGTAGACGTTAAATATGTCAAAGATGTACACAAAATCTAAAGTCGAACGCAGTTTTCTGTAGAGCTATAAACAGTAAATTCAACAAGTTGAAATGTCATTGCAAACAAGGTCAAGACATATCCGATACTAGGGCAATGGAATGAGTAAAACAGTGCGACCCGGCGAAATAAGGGTTAAGGGATCCGGCGGCTCACAGCCCGCAGGCGTCCCACGCTGCCATTCAATTCGTCACCCACGTCAAACCCTCCCGTCAAAACCCCGATTAGAAGTAAAACGATGGGATATTCAATATAATTTGATTTCCATGAAAGTATATTATAAATCATTTTCTGATAAAATGTCAATGTACTTATTGTGACATAGACGAAAGTTTCAGTAAGTTTAAAATTACAAATATGCGACCAATATTGAAGCAGTGATGGCTCAGTGGCATTGGCTATGGACTGCCGCGCAGCAGATCCATGGTTGGAATCCCAGCAACCACTCTCAAGTAGAAAATCTGTCGCCAAGCACCTAATGGTGTGTTCCGGCGGCAGTCCTTGAGAGTCAGTGAAATTACAGGTAAAATGAGACTTAACAAGTATGTCTCAAGGTGGGCCTCGTGCTTATTCCGTCACAATAACATAAACTTTACCTATTTTTTTTTTTAATGTTATTGTGACGGAATAAGCAGGAGGCCCACCTGATGTTAAGCGGTATCCTCTGCCTATAACAGATGCATTTCATCACAAGTGAAGAACTGCACTGCGCCCATCACCAGTCATGTGCGGGATTCGAACCCGCTATAGATGTTGCTCCATACCAATACGATGGTTAAAGAACGATAGGAAAAAAATGAGTTATGACTCATTGTCATGTTAGCTCAATTGGTTAGAGCATACCCCTACTAAAGGGGTGGATTGACGCGGAATTAGAATCCTGCACATGACTTAAATTTTTCCTCTCGTATATTTGTAATTTTGTAATGTAATCCGCATAGCAGGCGTTATTGCAAACATAACATTTTAAAAAAAGTTTAAAATTGTTCAATGAGTACCATGAGAGTTGTGTCAAATGAAATATTGTTTAACAAACGTAGTTTCGTCATATTTTAAATACCAAGAGTTCAAACTCGTTGAAATTTTGCATGCATGTCCTGGAGTCTAAAGTATAAACTTTTGGATTGTCAGTTCCAAATTTGGAACAATCGTTTTGTATGGAAATTCTTATGTTAACATTTAGAGATAAAATAAATGATAAAACTATAAATTAATGAATAGATTCAGGCGTTACTTTCGGGAATCCATATTTAATAATAACAAATATTTTTAAAATATTTTAAGAAAACATCAAATTATAATTTTAATAAAACACTTAAAAAATATAAAAATATGTCTAGTGACAATTCCGCCTAATTTTCCTGTTAAGCCGACGTGAAGTCACAAACGCCACGCAGCCAAACCGGATGAATTTTCGACGCGTTTCGCTTCTACACGAAGCATGCTCAGGAGGTCTTGACTCTACGAGCGCACGATCGAGAATGTTCGTGCGCTCGAGGTATATTTTTATGTTTTTTAAGTGTTTTATTAAAATATTAATTTGATGTTTTCTTAAAATATTTTAAAATTATTTGTTATTATTACACTATAAATTGGCAACCAGGGCCTGCAGTCTCGACATATATAGCGATCGTTAACTCACCGATTTTTGTCGTTAATTCATATCGATCCGTTATTATCGACTTTGGGTAGTCTCTACTGTTATAACTATCGTTTGTAATCGGTATCTTACCGATTTTATTCGCAAGCTTTACGATTTTTCGTAATGTTTACGAATATCTTTGCGACCATTTTTGGCAGCTCGGTAAGTTTGCGTTTTGGGATCGATCGTTAGCTAAAATTATTGTGATATCAACAACTGAAAGGTGTTTTAGTTTATAATAGTTATAAGTTATTAAATGTTCAAGGGAAATGTTTCACAACAGTACCTATAATTAAGTCTAGTAATGGCGGAAGCATATTTAACTTACAACTTGTTAGAGCGTGAACACAGGCTTAAAATTGTGCAGAGGCGGCAAATTGCGAGGAATCGGCGTGATAACCAAAATTCGCTTCTTTTAGATGATGATGAATTTCTAAGGCTAATAAATAAGCAATGTTAATGAACGATTTTGCTCGGTATCTCGGCTGTAGAGACTAGCATTTGTCGTTAACTTCGTAACTGCAACCGATTTTTTTCGTTATATAATAGCGATCGTTACTTTACGATCGTATCGCTAGCTATGTCGAGACTGCTGGCCCAGAAGCATAGATCTTGGATCTCAGGCTCAAGGAATATGGGAATATGAAAAGCGATGTGCATGACCTAAAAGCGGATGCGCCACGATGTCGTTCTTCTTGTTATGAAACAAGACCATCGTTACGTAGAGAGAATATTTCACTGCGGCGCGCAGGTCTTTAGCGCAGCGCCTGCTGAAGAACTATGTTACACTATCCTTAAGACGCCTGCCAAGGCCTTTGTTCAAAGGTTGTACGTTATGGCTCTAAATATATCTAAATTTTAATTAAAATAATATTATATTTTTTTATCTCTAAATGTTAAAAAATATAGTATGTGCATGTTTTAATATAATTGACTTATTACTAAAAATTATTTATAAATTTACTTCTTTCCTCTTACAATTTTGGCCATATAAACCTTAATTTTAATAAACTAAATTTAAATAAAAATATTCTCAATATATGTTTGGCGGTTTTGTCTTTTATTTAAAGATATATTATTTTTTTAATATGTTCTGATGGCTACATTATAAGTGGTGTAACAGTAAAGAGTACTCTAGAATCTAGATAACTATTCTATATACGCTATGGTGTTACCGATCCATAAGTCTTTCGCACATAGAACGTACCACATATAATAAGCGTACATAAAAGAAAACGAATTTTCTCACCAAATTTGTAGGCAAAATGTATTACGGTTATGATTCAATCATTTCACGCTACGTGATCGTCCTCACGAGACATTTAAAGGCCCGCCCACACGCGCTTGTCTCAATAATGTGACGATCTCTGAAATACCACGCGAATATTTTTGTGGATAAATGATTCATTTAAGGTAAACGTCTGTAGCGGAAAATTCATAATTTTTATTTAGTTGCGAAGTCTTAGTGAAGTGGGATCCATTTATTTTTCATTATTTTACTATTCCCGTCTGATCCCACTTAATCTTTAATCCCTTTAGGTACTTACTCAAAGAACTGTTCACAAGATAAAATGTACCATTTTACTCAAGTTTCTATTACAAAACCAATTTTCAAAGTACCAGGAGGGCAGAAGTTTTAAGAAGTCATATCTACTACTCTGTATATATGGTAGAAAACAACAAAAGGAAGATGTAGACTCGTTGGTTTCTTACACTCTGGCTGTTATTATTACGCTACTAATACCAAGTACTTGTAATACCGCGGAGGGAAGCGCCTTCCTGAGTGACAGGTCTGTACCTACTTAATTAGGTTGCTTATTATATTAGCTAACTGAGCACGTTGGTGGTAAGTCTAAGAAATAAACAATGAGGTAGGAAAAAATAAGATTACGTATACTCAGTCACGATTACCAGGATAACAGAAATTAATGTGGTGTTAACTAGGTGAAGCACCAGAGCGTGGCAATGAGATCGAGTGACGTTTTCAATTAGGAGCAGAAAAACCATTCCGGGGTGTGAACTAGAGCCTGAATACGAACAAACATTATCGCCGTTTGTTTTATCTTAATCGCCTTATACATTTTATGGGCCCAAAGTAGGCGGCAATTAAAACATTGCCAGGTCACCGGCGAAACGAGCACATTTGTCGTTATAATTTACCTACGCTTTCTGTATAGTATTTTGTTTAGGTAGGTACCTACTAAATATCGGGTAGGAAGTCTACTTAATACCGGGTAATGTTTTTTGCAACACACTCGCTCGTAACGGGTCTTTCAATGCACTGATTTTAGCATCATACTATAGTCTATTAGGCACTCGTGCTTTTTTTTTACTCTACCGCACTAGTGTTTTAAATTAAAAAAAAAACAATTCATCTAGTTCGGTTTAGGGTAGTATGTACTAAAATACATACTACCCTAAACCGAACTAGATGAAGAACAATTTTTTTAAATATAAATGTCTCAAATAATACCATTTCTATATATCCAAATTTGTGACAAAGTAAGGACAAAAGGATGAAGCGCTCGCAGAACTGCTTACCTAAGCGTTTTAGCCGATAAGTATCGCTCACTGCGGTCATTACGTACTGTGATGGGTGACCACCAGTGGCATTTACTACTGAGTGCTTCCGTGCTTCTTATCATAATCTAAGGTTTATAATTAAATCTTCTAAGTTCTACTTCAGTATATAAAAAACTCCTTGGTTTGTTTTTATATGAAAAACGAACGAAACAAACAACAATCTCCTTGGTGAGAATTGTGGAATTGTTTTTTTTTTAATTTAAAACACTAGTGCGGTAGAGTGAAAAAAAAGCACGAGTGCCTAATAGACTATAGTATGATGCTAAAATCAGTGCATTGAAAGACCCGTTACGAGCGAGTGTGTTGCAAAAAACATTACCCGGTATTAAGTAGACTTCCTACCCGATATTTAGTAGGTACCTACCTAAACAAAATACTATACAGAAAGCGTAGGTAAATTATAACGACAAATGTGCTCGTTTCGCCGGTGACCTGGCAATGTTTTAATTGCCGCCTACTTTGGGCCCATAAAATGTATAAGGCGATTAAGATAAAACAAACGGCGATAATGTTTGTTCGTATTCAGGCTCTAGTTCACACCCCGGAATGGTTTTTCTGCTCCTAATTGAAAACGTCACTCGATCTCATTGCCACGCTCTGGTGCTTCACCTAGTTAACACCACATTAATTTCTGTTATCCTGGTAATCGTGACTGAGTATACGTAATCTTATTTTTTCCTACCTCATTGTTTATTTCTTAGACTTACCACCAACGTGCTCAGTTAGCTAATATAATAAGCAACCTAATTAAGTAGGTACAGACCTGTCACTCAGGAAGGCGCTTCCCTCCGCGGTATTACAAGTACTTGGTATTAGTAGCGTAATAATAACAGCCAGAGTGTAAGAAACCAACGAGTCTACATCTTCCTTTTGTTGTTTTCTACCATATATACAGAGTAGTAGATATGACTTCTTAAAACTTCTGCCCTCCTGGTACTTTGAAAATTGGTTTTGTAATAGAAACTTGAGTAAAATGGTACATTTTATCTTGTGAACAGTTCTTTGAGTAAGTACCTAAAGGGATTAAAGATTAAGTGGGATCAGACGGGAATAGTAAAATAATGAAAAATAAATGGATCCCACTTCACTAAGACTTCGCAACTAAATAAAAATTATGAATTTTCCGCTACAGACGTTTACCTTAAATGAATCATTTATCCACAAAAATATTCGCGTGGTATTTCAGAGATCGTCACATTATTGAGACAAGCGCGTGTGGGCGGGCCTTTAAATGTCTCGTGAGGACGATCACGTAGCGTGAAATGATTGAATCATAACCGTAATACATTTTGCCTACAAATTTGGTGAGAAAATTCGTTTTCTTTTATGTACGCTTATTATATGTGGTACGTTCTATGTGCGAAAGACTTATGGATCGGTAACACCATAGCGTATATAGAATAGTTATCTAGATTCTAGAGTACTCTTTACTGTTACACCACTTATAATGTAGCCATCAGAACATATTAAAAAAATAATATATCTTTAAATAAAAGACAAAACCGCCAAACATATATTGAGAATATTTTTATTTAAATTTAGTTTATTAAAATTAAGGTTTATATGGCCAAAATTGTAAGAGGAAAGAAGTAAATTTATAAATAATTTTTAGTAATAAGTCAATTATATTAAAACATGCACATACTATATTTTTTAACATTTAGAGATAAAAAAATATAATATTATTTTAATTAAAATTTAGATATATTTAGAGCCATAACGTACAACCTTTGAACAAAGGCCTTGGCAGGCGTCTTAAGGATAGTGTAACATAGTTCTTCAGCAGGCGCTGCGCTAAAGACCTGCGCGCCGCAGTGAAATATTCTCTCTACGTAACGATGGTCTTGTTTCATAACAAGAAGAACGACATCGTGGCGCATCCGCTTTTAGGTCATGCACATCGCTTTTCATATTCCCATATTCCTTGAGCCTGAGATCCAAGATCTATGCTTCTGGGCCAGCAGTCTCGACATAGCTAGCGATACGATCGTAAAGTAACGATCGCTATTATATAACGAAAAAAATCGGTTGCAGTTACGAAGTTAACGACAAATGCTAGTCTCTACAGCCGAGATACCGAGCAAAATCGTTCATTAACATTGCTTATTTATTAGCCTTAGAAATTCATCATCATCTAAAAGAAGCGAATTTTGGTTATCACGCCGATTCCTCGCAATTTGCCGCCTCTGCACAATTTTAAGCCTGTGTTCACGCTCTAACAAGTTGTAAGTTAAATATGCTTCCGCCATTACTAGACTTAATTATAGGTACTGTTGTGAAACATTTCCCTTGAACATTTAATAACTTATAACTATTATAAACTAAAACACCTTTCAGTTGTTGATATCACAATAATTTTAGCTAACGATCGATCCCAAAACGCAAACTTACCGAGCTGCCAAAAATGGTCGCAAAGATATTCGTAAACATTACGAAAAATCGTAAAGCTTGCGAATAAAATCGGTAAGATACCGATTACAAACGATAGTTATAACAGTAGAGACTACCCAAAGTCGATAATAACGGATCGATATGAATTAACGACAAAAATCGGTGAGTTAACGATCGCTATATATGTCGAGACTGCAGGCCCTGGTTGCCAATTTATAGTGTAATAATAACAAATAATTTTAAAATATTTTAAGAAAACATCAAATTAATATTTTAATAAAACACTTAAAAAACATAAAAATATACCTCGAGCGCACGAACATTCTCGATCGTGCGCTCGTAGAGTCAAGACCTCCTGAGCATGCTTCGTGTAGAAGCGAAACGCGTCGAAAATTCATCCGGTTTGGCTGCGTGGCGTTTGTGACTTCACTTCGGCTTAACAGGAAAATTAGGCGGAATTGTCACTAGACATATTTTTATATTTTTTAAGTGTTTTATTAAAATTATAATTTGATGTTTTCTTAAAATATTTTAAAATTATTTGTTATTATTAAATATGGATTCCCGAAAGTAACGCCTGAATCTATTCATTAATTTATAGTTTTATCATTTATTTTATCTCTAAATGTTAACATAAGAATTTCCATACAAAACGATTGTTCCAAATTTGGAACTGACAATCCAAAAGTTTATACTTTAGACTCCAGGACATGCATGCAAAATTTCAACGAGTTTGAACTCTTGGTATTTAAAATATGACGAAACTACGTTTGTTAAACAATATTTCATTTGACACAACTCTCATGGTACTCATTGAACAATTTTAAACTTTTTTTAAAATGTTATGTTTGCAATAACGCCTGCTATGCGGATTACATTACAAAATTACAAATATACGAGAGGAAAAATTTAAGTCATGTGCAGGATTCTAATTCCGCGTCAATCCACCCCTTTAGTAGGGGTATGCTCTAACCAATTGAGCTAACATGACAATGAGTCATAACTCATTTTTTTCCTATCGTTCTTTAACCATCGTATTGGTATGGAGCAACATCTATAGCGGGTTCTGTACCTACTTAATTAGGTTGCTTATTATATTAGCTAACTGAGCACGTTGGTGGTAAGTCTAAGAAATAAACAATGAGGTAGGAAAAAATAAGATTACGTATACTCAGTCACGATTACCAGGATAACAGAAATTAATGTGGTGTTAACTAGGTGAAGCACCAGAGCGTGGCAATGAGATCGAGTGACGTTTTCAATTAGGAGCAGAAAAACCATTCCGGGTGTGAACTAGAGCCTGAATACGAACAAACATTATCGCCGTTTGTTTTATCTTAATCGCCTTATACATTTTATGGGCCCAAAGTAGGCGGCAATTAAAACATTGCCAGGTCACCGGCGAAACGAGCACATTTGTCGTTATAATTTACCTACGCTTTCTGTATAGTATTTTGTTTAGGTAGGTACCTACTAAATATCGGGTAGGAAGTCTACTTAATACCGGGTAATGTTTTTTGCAACACACTCGCTCGTAACGGGTCTTTCAATGCACTGATTTTAGCATCATACTATAGTCTATTAGGCACTCGTGCTTTTTTTTTACTCTACCGCACTAGTGTTTTAAATTAAAAAAAAAACAATTCCACACTTCTCACCAAGGAGATTGTTGTTTGTTTCGTTCGTTTTTCATATAAAAACAAACCAAGGAGTTTTTTATATACTGAAGTAGAACTTAGAAGATTTAATTATAAACCTTAGATTATGATAAGAAGCACGGAAGCACTCAGTAGTAAATGCCACTGGTGGTCACCCATCACAGTACGTAATGACCGCAGTGAGCGATACTTATCGGCTAAAACGCTTAGGTAAGCAGTTCTGCGAGCGCTTCATCCTTTTGTCCTTACTTTGTCACAAATTTGGATATATAGAAATGTTATTATTTGAGACATTTATATTTAAAAAAATTGTTCTTCATCTAGTTCGGTTTAGGGTAGTATGTACTAAAATACATATCCCAAAATTTAAGCATTCCAAATGCCATCCATTAAAGCTTAATTTTTTTATTACTCCGGCCTTTATGGTTAGTTGACAATATCCTGCAAAATAATGTGACCAAAAATAGTCTGTACAAGATCTGGCACTTTGAGGATCTTAGGATTATGGGAACGAACAGAAAAAATACGCCTCATTTACTGCTGCACTCTATGGTATGATACTAAAGCACCCGAAAGGTCGCATGTTTTGTCAATTTATATTAAATACGAAACAGAAGCGATACGACCTGTCCGAACGTAGGTTTTACTATAAATATGTAATTTTTACTCGTATACAATTCATTCAATATACCTACGATCTTCGACCCTTTAGTATTGCTATCATGTATAATAAACTAGATTTTAACGGCCCCGCCATGATAACGAAACTAATCAAACTTGTAAATAAACCGTTAAACAATACTTTATTAACACAAAATCATACATAAAGTATATATTTCTTTAAAATATACAATCAATTATATTAAATACCGTCGGCTCCGATCTCTATCTATATAAACAAGTGACTACTCACTACGAGTCATTATATCTACTTTTTTAAAAACCCTAGCAATATTTTCTAACATAATTAAGGAGTTATTACGATAGTACGGTTAGTGACTAATTAAGTTAAACAATACACAGACATTAAAGTGGCTCTGCGGCAGAGCAACATACGACAAATTCAAATTCGAACATAAAAACATTGTACCTAGTAAGGATAATAAACGCACATATGAGGTCATATTCAGAGTGTTTCTCGATAAGACGGACTCGTACGTCAGTCTTTGGACTTTGATTACTGAAAATGCGGAGTAACGATTCTGTTTCAAAGTCAAAGTCAAAATCATTTATTCAATTTAGGCGTCTACGACGCTCTTATGAAGGTCAATTACAAATTTTAGTATTGAAATATTCTACATTGTACTGCCACGTTCAGCAAATAAATTGTATAGAGCCACTGCGAGAAGAACGGGCAAGAAACTCGGGGCCATTCTTTTAAACATCTTTTAACAATGTGTTACATACATACTATATAATAGAGTTATTACAATATTTGTTTAAATTATGTAGGTGACAGGCAATAGCTTGGCGGAGGCGGAATTGTCCAGGCATTTTTGTCGTTTATGTAATCAGAAACTGTGTAGTAGGATTTTTTAATCAATATGTTTTTCACATGCAACTTGAATTTCCCTTCTGTGAGCGTTGTAATATGTTTGGGAACTTTATTATAAAACCGCACACAATTACCTAAGAAGGACCTTTTATTTGTCTTTGCTAATCTAAAACCTGGCACCACTATTTTATCTTTATTCCTAGTATTGTAATCGTGATTGTCACTGTTTAATTTAAATTTACTCAAATTTTTACGAACATACATAATATTTTCAAATATATACAGACTTGGTAAAGTTAAAATATCAATTTCTTTAAAAAGATCCCTCACAGATTCCCTAGGACCCATTTTATATATGGCTCGAATTGCACGCTTTTGTATGATAAAGATTGTCTCTATCTCAGCAGCAGTTCCCCACAGCAATACGCCATACGACATAATACTGTGGAAGTACGCGAAATAAACTAGCCGAGCAGTAGCTACGTCTGTTAACTGTCTTATCCTAAGAACTGCATATGCAGCAGAACTAAGTCTTCCGGAGAGATCATGTATATGTGGATCCCATTGTAAAGTGGAATCCATTTTGATTCCCAGGAAGACTGTCGCTTTGTCAATAGGGAGTTTATCTGGGCCAAGCTTTATGTTTGGTTCAACATAAGGAACATTTGGTAAAGAAAACTTTAAACATTTCGTCTTTTTTGAATTTAGGAGAAGATTATTAGCGGCAAACCATTTACAAATCTTAGATAATACATTATTTACATGCGTCAGTTCACTGTCTTTCCTATCTACTTTAAAAATCAGAGAGGTATCATCTGCGAATAAAACAATATCGCAGAAATCTTTGACCATGCAAGGCAGATCATTAATATATGTTAGAAACAGAAAAGGTCCCAAAATTGATCCCTGTGGTACTCCCATTTTTACCAATGACCCGGAAGAAGTATTGCCATTTATTCCAACCCTCTGTAGCCTGTCTGACAGATATGACTCTATAAGATTCAGAGCTTTCCCACGAATACCATAGTGGGAAAGTTTACGAATCAGAGTGCAGTGCTCTACACAGTCGAATGCCTTGGAAAGATCACAAAATACGCCAATAGCATCATGTGAACTCTCCCAGGCTTCCAGTATATGCGACATCAATTGAACACCTGCATCTGTTGTGGATTTGCTCTTGGTGAAACCAAACTGATTCTCATTTAATAAATTATGCTTGTTAAAATGGGATAGTAGTTGTTTGAGCATAATTTTTTCGAATACTTTACTCAGAACAGGTAAGATGGAAATAGGTCTATAATTGCAAGGGTCAGATGTAGACCCCGACTTTAAAATTGGAGTGATTTTACTTTGTTTCATTAAATCGGGGAAGTTTCCACTATCGACACAAAGATTGAATATTGTTTCTAAATATGGTGCAATAATGTAAATTATAGACTCTACCACTTTTACTGACATACCCCACAAGTCTTCAGTACTCTTTATGTTTAAACTTTGAAATGTTTTTATAATTTCAAATCTTGTGGTGTGTCTGAAAGAAAAGTCCGGTGATTTGCTTGGAAAATTATTTTTTAACATAGTTTCTGCTACATTGGGACAAGAATCCAATGACTTAGTGGCTTCTAGGGGCAAGGTAGAAAAAAAATTTTCAAATATATTCGCCACTTGTATTGAATCAGAGATTTGATTTTTATCAATAGTTAAGACATATGTTGAATCTCTAGGTTTATTTTTACCAGTTTCACTATTTATAGTCTTCCAAATGGTTTTTATTTTATTTTTAGACTTGCTAATTTTGTTTCTAATAAAAAGAGATTTAGCACACAAGCAAACAGATTTGAACATTTTTGAATACTTCCTAACATAATCATGAAACTGTTTGCAAGATGTTAAATTTTTCCTACGATACAGATCAAACAAATAATCTCTACTTTTTCGAATACCTGTTGTTGCCCAATCACCGAACTTCAACTTTCCATCTATTTGTTTTTTTATTTTTGGACATACTTTTTGAAACTCAGTGTTTACTAAAGAAAATAAGCTATTATAAATGTCATTTGGGTCACTATGAGAAAAATTTGTAATGCCAAGCTTAGCTTCTATGTTGGTACTGAGTATTTCCAGCCTACTAGTTGTTAATGGTCTATGTTCAATTTCATACCTCTCTGTTTTTCTGATTCCATCAAATTTTATCGCTAGGCCCTCATGATCAGATCTAATACCCTTCATTATTGACTTTTCTTTAGTCTTACAGTTTGAGTATATATTGTCTATACAGGTAGCTGAAGTGTCTGATATCCTAGTGGGCTCACAGAATAGAAATTTCAAATTAAATGACTTAAACAATGAAATAAGATCAGTCTTATTTTTAGTATTCAATAAAATATCTATATTAAAATCACCACATACAAATATGGGTTTTTTGCATTTTGAAATTTTCTGTAGTAGTTTATTATACCATTGTATATTAGTCTCAAGAATACATAAGATTTCTCTGAATTCAATTACGAACTTTACATTGAAGTGTACACAAATATGCCAAAGGGATATCAAATAAATATACATCTATTCGATATTTCATATACCTTCATTAGCATAGATCGTAGAACATATACATAGCCCCCCGTACATTACATAGCTATCGACAAGCGAGTTGACCTAACTTTTACTAGTAGTTCGCTAGTAACTGCCGTAAAAATTCACAATTTCCTCACACGTATGGGACAGCCGTGCGCTAGTGACAATGCGTTGGAGTATATAGTATTTATAAATGTGCAGTGCGGCCCCATGCTACGGTAAGTGAGTACGTGTTGCATTAATTTATTATTATAATGAAGCAGTGATGGCTTAGTGGCATTGGCTATGGACTGCCCTGACGCAGATCCATGGTTCGAATCCCGCCGCGGGCTTGAGCTTCGTGGAAGGGCGTTTTGCGAGTGCCCGCCTGGCTAACTACCTACTACCCTCAAGTAGAAAATCTGTCGCCAAGCACCTAACGGTGTGTTCCTTGAGAGCCAGTGAAATTACAGGCACATGAGACTTAACAACCATGTCTCAAGGTGACAGACGCAGTGCAATTCGTGACTTGTGACGAAATGCATATGTTATAGGCAGAGGTTAGTCCGCTTAACATCAGGTGGGCCTCGTGCTTGATCCTACACAATAACATAAAATAAAAACATAATAAAAATACTGTAGCAGCGACGAATGCTCCACATTTTATGTTTCTCACAGTGTTTGAAATCTTAGTTTATTGTTTTCATATTGTTAGCATAAATATATAAAGAAGAAGAACGTTTTCATAGTAAGAGTTACTTGACATTGTATTCACTAGATTGATTTCAGTTGGGTGTTTCAGTTTGGTTTAAGTAGAATGTACTCTAGAAAATGTAATGGATTTATGGCTTAAGAAAAACGAAAGTATATGGTCGTATTATCTTTGGTGCGGAAAGAAAGTCAATTGAGTAGCATACCAGTAGGTGACGTATGGTTCGCATCTTAGTCACGTAGCTTATAGATAACTTCTTGGGAGAAGAGCCTAACGGAAAGAATTCGCCATATCAACAGCATGCCAAAACTCGCGTCAGCGTGCATATGGTACTGCTGTACATTGAAATACAGCAAAGCTCTTTTAATACCAAAACATACTAAACTACCAACCAGAGATTTTTAGAACTTTAATGTTTCCGTACAAACACATTGTAGATCGCATCGCATCTTAATCTCGTACCTTATGGAAAGCTTCTTAGGAGAATAACCTAAGGGAAAGAATGCGCCATACCAACAGCATGTCATTATTCACATCGACGTGAATAGGGTACTACTATACATAAGGCACGCAACAAGGCTCTTTATTTCCCAAATCGTATAATACTAACAACTAGAGAGCTTCTATGGACGGGTGTTGACATGTACGCTACCGGCTTTTGTTTGATGTTTGCGTACCAACACACTGTATAATATTATGTTGTACTAGCGACCCGCCCCGGCTTCGCACAGGTGCATTGCTGATACTCAATATACTACAGAGTGCCTTTATATACAATGATCACAGCTTTTTTGTCATTAGACAATACAAACATGTTTTCTATAGAGGTTACTCTTTAAAGGTTCAAGTTTACTCTTGACATCACATTAGAGATCCCTAAAATTACCAATGTTTCTCTAGTATTTTATGCATGTATTATACATATAAACCTTTCTCTTGAATCACTCTATCCATTAAAAAAACGCATCAAAATCCGTTGCGTAGTTTTAAAGATCTAAGCATACATAGGGACAGCGGGAAGCGACTTTTTTATAATATATAGTGATAGTGATAGTGATGTGTCAAAATGAAAACTATATTATGCGGAAAAACGGAATAATCTCCTTAACAAAGATCAAGTAATGCCGCATTATATGCGTATTATCAAGTTGATTTGAAGGCTTCACTGTGTGGAAGGACGACCAGCGACCCAAATAGCGCTTTTTGGGTCGAGTTGAGAGCTGGCACTGTTAATGAAATATTGTTTATCATTTGAATGCCTACTCTGGACGACTCCATTGTGCTGCAAGAGATGCTTTTGTTGTGATTGATGATATCAACATAAAAGGAGCATGTATTTTGTAGTACAAAAAATACAAAAACTCAAACAAAATCTTTGTAGGTGACCATTATTTCTTTGGCTTTACAAAAGCTTATAGCTTATAGCTTATACTTACAATATTTGTATGTTTATTAACACATATTGGAAAAACGACTTGAGAGGATAACGGGAACGAAATTCTAATTTATTCCTCTAGGAGTTTAAGCTATCTCTGCTCTGAATGGTCCCGCGTTCGCGTTTCTGTTTGATTAGGTTAATTATGTCAAATATTTAAACGAACAGTACTTAATTACTAATATTGATTCAAAATGTTCGTTCCTGTGGCTACCAAAATGGTAAGCGCATTTCTTGAGTGCCGCAGCGAAGTGGTGCGTGTGATATTATTATATAGATATATATTGGTTTATTTTGAATGGATAACATGGGTATATTTCCCAGTTAAGTTAAATCAAAATTTAAAATACAAAACTAAAGAACCGATATTGATAAAATTTCTAGTGAGCTTATCGGAAAGTAAAAAAATATGTCAGAATCGGTTCATAAATGACGGCGTTATGAGGTATCACACATAAAAAGCTATTTGAAGTATCTATGTACTACAGCGCCTTAAGTCCACGGTTCGACACCCACCGCCAACTTGAGCTTTACCATATGGTGGAAGAGCATTTTGCGTATGCTATTTTTTTTTTTTTTTGCCTGATAGGTTAGCCTTTGACCACTATCTCACCTGATGGTAAGTGATGATGTGGTCGAAGATGTTGTTCAGGCTAGCCTAGAAGTTAGCTAGTTAGTCTGGCTAGCTACCATCCAATCTGTCGCCAAGCACCTAATAAAAAAAATACATTTTGTTCCGTTAGCAGTCCTAGAGAGCCAGTATATTATGAATCTACAGGCACATGAAACTTAACAATTGTATGTCTCAGGGTGAAGGGCAGAGCAGGTCGTCACTCCGTGACGAAATAAATCTGCTGTGCAGTTCGTCACTTGGTAACAAAATGCATCTGATATAGGCAAAGGCTACCGCTTGACATCTGATGGGCCTAGTTCCTTCACGATCCCATAAAAAACGCGTAGAACAGAAATGACAACCTCGTCCTTTTTTGATTCAAAAGAAAACGGATCACCGTTTTCTTTTGCTAAACAATTTTCTTGTTACAAACTTACGAGAGGAAAAATTATAGGTAGTTATGATGTGTGTGTTAAAACTATATTAATCTTTTTATTATTATCTGTGGCTATTGCAGAGGAGACATTGGCGACAATAGATTGTTGTTTGCGACCCAAACTTAAAATATGCATAGGTTAGCCGCTACATTTAACATTCATGGAATCTAAAAGCCTTTGAAGTAAACGAAAATAAAGTTATTTATTGGGATACCGAGGGTCCCTATTTAATCGAACCTTCTTTAACATAGGAATTGAAGGGAAAATGTTAATGTAGATTTGATATGAACGCTGAGCTCACTTCACAAAAATAGGAAATATTTTGGTTCAATTTCTACAGAAATTTTCTAGAAACTTTTGTTAAAAAGCAACATGCATGTGAATGTTTCGTGAGTAAGATATACATATTAATTTAGTCTTTTTGAATTTAGAAATACTTACTAGGTAGGTATAATCGGGTTTAATTAGGAAAGGAATCGAGCCGAAAGTTGCACCGCTAATTTTCTCATACTCACGCTGCAGCAATGTACAGGTGCGAATGAGAGGTTTATGCAGTGCTTCTTTCGTTTCGATTTGTTTCAATATTAAACCGCGAACATAATAAATTCGGACTAATACTAATAACTACTAATACTAAAAAAAGGGGACTTTAAACTCTCAAAAATTTCACTGAGGATTGAGACACTATCAATTTATTAAAGTTAAAGTTGTGTACAATACAAAAGTTTTGATGTTATATACGTTGAAAAACAGCGTTACAAAAACAATCCGAACTGAGTTTTATACGAATAAAGCGGCATATTGCGGTAATACGTTGCTCTGTGGATATATATCACTGTAAGTCACAACAAGCCACATTCTGACTGTCGCTAAGTTTATGAGGTAAAGGCCAACAATCACACTATTGGGCACAATATTCTTACTAATCTAATGAAATCACCGATTTAAATAATAAAGGCAGATAAGGTACGCTCTAATATCACGGCAATATAATGTGGAGCTAATTTAACATAAGCATATAATGCACACAGCTACACTTCCATTGTATAGTATTATACGTTTTAATGAATAACAAAGACAGGGAGACAAACATGTAGAAGACGCACATACGCACACTACTGAAACTAAATCAAGAGACGTCGCCTGATTTGACATTGCCATGTTCGGTGTACGTGTGCCACTTCTCCCGTTTTTTTATAAGTATATTTGAATGAAACAAATTAAATACAATGCGTTTCATTATTGTCACACTTCGGTTACATTGTCAGAATCCATTTGTGCTTACACACCACAGTTGTGCTTATCTTCTTGCATGATAGAGTGGTTGCTTTCTGTCAGTAGTACTGCTTTAAATGTGTTTCTTTTCGTGATAAGCCATTTGATAGATTCATCATTGTATTTTCGTTTTTAATTGTAACTGTGAGCGAATAAAAGGAGGGTGACTTTTCTCAAATCATGTTTACGAATTACTGCAGATGAGCGAACATCCACTTTTTTATTTTACCACCTTCTACCGTGCAATACATCCGCTCTACGAGTATACTGAAGGCATGTACACTTAACTAAAATATCGTTGAATGCGTCCTGGCAACTGAAGTTTTTTATTACACGACAGCCCGAAAAAAGGAGTGTTATGTTTTGAGGGTTCATGTCTGTATGTATGTTTGTGAGTTTCTTTAATCCACCTTAACTTTTAAATGGCTTAACCGATTTTAATGTGTGAAATATCATTAGATTTGTTTTAATAACCTTAGTCACACTAAGTACATAAAAAAAAAACAAACTGGCGGATTTTATACGCCGAATTGTGAGATTTTTTTGCCAAACCCATCGAGTAGTGCATTAAAATGAAAAATGTGATTAAAATATGGCTTATATGTATATTATATATTATTACTATATATACTATATATTTGGCTTTAAAATATGATTCAATAAATATACATAACTTGCACTTTAAATTTCAATAGAACGATGTAACTCTTATTAAAAATTTATAATTTTCAGTCGGTTTTCTTACATTTATCATCAATTTATACTTGTATGAGTGTACAAAACAGCTTTTTGAATTTGTTCCCGAAATATCAGTATAAATAATAAAAATTATATGTGTCAAATCCGATAACTTCACCTAATTTATTGTGTATGGGTCATCAGTTAGAAACAGCTACTGGTCCATAAAGATGCTAATGAAGTGAGGGCATCTCGCTGTATCTCCTGAAACTAATTGAGATGTGTATCCATCCAATTTTTACCTACGCCTTATTTATTCAGTGCTACGCCGCGCGGAGCTCAATGTGCCGTAGCACAAATACTTCCAAAAACGTTATCGTATTATTTGCATAAACAATTGGAAAGCGCGCTATATTTTCCAATAAAAACGATAACTGTACATGCAGCATAAATAGTAGTTTGTACTATTTACGTGAAGGCTACGAATAAGTTCCTTTATGGTGGATACTTATAACTACAGCGGGAAATTCTATGTTTAAGTTTATTGAGATCGCAGCTAGGTTTGGTAATCATTCCACGTGTTCTTTTTTCTTTATAGCTGATAAGCTAGCCTTTGACCACTATCTCACGTAATGGTAAGTGTGGACCCAGGCGTCCCTAGAAATACTGGCTCAAAAGGACAGCTATTCCCTAAATGCCCGAAGTGTATGCAAATTTCTATGCATGTGATTATGATTATTTGTTTTCGCTTTTATTATTTTCAAATGATAATGTGCACGAATGCAAGTGATTTCATAAATGTCCTTAATAATGTCAAAAACATTAAAAAAATCGGTTACCGGCACTATCAATTTAATATGATTATATTTTATATTTTAGATATTGTAGTAAATTATCTCCAAATCTCAAGTACCTATAGGTATTTATATGACAAGGCATTGTCATAATCCCCACGCTTAGCAGGCGGCTTGGAGATCGCAGTGTGAGATCTCCAAGCCGTTCCTTAGAAAGTACTGCTGCCCCCCCGCTGGTGTCTTAACCTTAGTCACCTCTTACGACACCCACGGGTAGAGATGGGGGGAGGGGGAGGTGACATTCTAGGCCGGCACCCCACGTTCTGTTCCGTCACAATAAAATAAAAATAAAAAAAATAAACGTACACCGGCATATTCGATTTTGTAATTTCTTAATCTTAGATTAGTTGTTCATTTGCCACAAGTGTCTGACTGATGTCACATTTCATAAAATCCAACACCAAGAAAGCTTTAAAATACAGTAAAACCATTGTTCCGTCACAATAAAATAAAAATAAAAAACCTACACATATTCGATGGTGTAATTTCATAATCTTAGATTAGTTATTCATTTGCCACAGGTGTCTAACTGATGTCATATCACATACAATTCAACACCAAGAAAGATTTAAAATACTGTAAAATCATTGAACATTAGCCTATAACTTTGGTTGTATACAGAGATTAAAATTATCCTTGTATTATTCTTCGATTGGTGAAATTCATCCTTAGTGACATAATATATAAGGAGACATTACTCGTCCGCTCCCTATCTAACAATCCACAATTCGTAACGATTTTAATAATATTCACTAGAATATATAACAATATCGATTGTACAATGGTTTGAGCAAGAATCCGTTAGCCGTTTGATTATTCTTGTATATATATATATCTGTATATAGGTATATAGGCTCTGTAGGCTACACGGGTGAATGCTTGAAAAAGAGGAAATGGAACTGTGACAGATTACGTAGGTTTATACTGTCGGATTGTTAGGTTAACTGCATGCGTAGGTGTCAAGGAGGTCAGCAAAGGGTGCCCGCTCGGCTCTGCGTAGTCGACACAATTCGAATGTTGATGTAGAACAGACCAGTACAGACCTACAAACCAAATAAGGTTTTAGATTAGATGCCTACTAGATACGAGTCAGCACATACGTAGGTTTGTGACGTGTATTTATCCAGTTAGCACTTTCAACCGTCATTCAAAAGATTAAGTTCTTAATTTAGAACATTGTTGGACTATTTTAATTTCAGAACAGACCTGATCGCTGCCTTTTATAAGGGGTCCTTGTGTGCGTCTTATGTGTAATAGCGCGTTAACATGAGCAATGGTATGCTGTTCAGTCTTTTCATAATATATTCGGTAGCCTTTTACTATTATTCAGTACGAGACACGACGAGAGAAATTAAAAATACTTGAAAAATAGAATATCTTTTTAAATTACACAAGTTAAGGCTTATGTTATATTTCATCTCTTTTTAAAGATTTTAGGCTAGTCAATGTCCACTATCTTACTAGAACTTTTTTTTTTGTGGTATCGTAGGACAAACGAGCACGCGGCTCACCTGGTTGTAAGTGATCACCGTGGCCCACGAACATCCGCAACACCAGAAGTCTCGAGGATGCGTTGCAGGCCTTTGAGGAGGGAATATGCTCTCTTCTTGAAGGTCTTGGTATGTGATGAATTGATGCACTCGAATGCTTTGTTCAGTAATACGAGCTAATAATGTTCTTAACTTATTCTCATGGAGGAATATGAAACATGTGTAGAGCGGTACTCGGGAACAGATTACATCACAAATTAACTAAAAAGATATGACGTATACGTACGATAAACATAAGGTCGTCGTATTTGTTGTTCAGTTTTGCATGTAAAATAGCTTGGGTTATTGTTCACACCAAACTCACACCCACTTAGATTCGCGATGAGATTAAGTAGAACTGGCCGAATTTAAATTACCCACATGTTTTGTTTGTTGAACGTGAGTGGATTACTGAGTAAGCGGAATGGAACAATTATATTTTTCAGCAATTTCATAATTTGGTTGGTTAATTTATACTTTGCTGTAATACATTTTGTGAACCTTAAACTAGTAACAGAAGAAGGCGGCCTAACATTAATATTTGCTATATGTGTATTTTGTTGGTAGCACACGTAAATGAGATGCGACTAGAAAAATAAATGATTTTAGAGACTGAAATGTATTATAATCACTTTTTGGACACCGTTGTAACTAAATAATAGTCGGTAGATGCCGATATCGGTGTATGCGATACCTAAAGATATTTATTTAATTACATTTAGTCTAAACAAATACCGTAGAACATTTGTTCTGAACATTCTTACAAGTGCCATTGGACAGTTTTTATGATCCAGGTGTTATGGGGACCCTATCAAACCCGAGCCCGATAACAACCAACTGCTCACCGGCGCTTGGCTATGCTTAAAAGTATTTTCCCCATACCAAAACAAAGATACTATTGAGACTTTTTACACGACGACTGTCCAAAAGGAGTATTATGTTTTCAGGGTTCAAGCTGTTACGGTTTTTTTTTCAAGGTCTTGAACGTTCCCCGCTTTCTTTTTAATCTGTTCTGCGCAAAGCGGAATGTCCATCGAACGTCAACTAATCTATGACCTTCGAAATTATGATAAGTAATGGCACTGTGTTGCCAGATAATCGAATTTTCTCACTTAGCGGGTGGAGACCGTATGGGGATGTTTTTTTTTTATACCATAGTTGTTATTACCAAAAATTCCGTCGCGGTGGAATCCCACCTCGCACGAAGCGGAACGGGTTGTTCGTCATCGCATTGAATGTAGGAGCCCCGGTAGTATATACTTTTGGTCTCCATTTGAGTAAACTGAGGTTCTGTTGCCCATTTAGCGCCTTGCCCCTGCTTAGGCTCGTTCCAGGACGATGGCGGAAGTGAAATCCTGCTTGGCGACGTCCACTATTGCTCCTAGCGCAGTGACACGAATTTAGGATTTCCCCTTCTTTTTGAGGAGGCCCTCTCTGTGGGAAATGGGTATTTCATGGCAGCAATCCTGGCATCCCTAGGCGCAGATTAATAAGGCATATTTTTATCTGTAAGTTTATCGGTAAGTGGCATGATCTGTGTTTTTTGCCCCTTCCTCTACGAATGTTCGAGAAACTGTCGCTGCCCCGTAAATACGGCGGAAGAGCAGTTTTGCACTCTTTTTCGCCCAGCAACCCAAGTGAGACGCTGCCTGCTGCTAGGTAAGTCTTGATTCCCGTGGCGTGCCCTAGCGGCTTTGGAGTTTGGCAATTGACAAACTAATTTCGATATTTTCAGGGCGGGACCACGATCAGGACAGCGTTCCACTGAGATTCTGGACGATACATACCAGCTGAAATAAAGCCCTAGGAGGCGATTTCCAAGTGTGAGACGTGAAGTCACCAGAACGCTACAAGCGCCTTTCAACCTCCCAAAAGGTTAGTAAAGTGATTGAATATTTTCGGTGCAGTGTTTCCGTGCGAAGTTATAGGTTATAACGCCGGGCTAAATTGTAGTGTTTCGTCTCGTGAATTTATCTAGTGAGGCTCTCCGAGTTGTGGACCGCGTGGTCTCTAGGCCCGCGCCGTCGCTGAACCCGAATGTGCGAGCTTTCTCAAGTGACCGCGTGCCGAGTGTATGGATATTGGCCCTGTCGTTGCGAGCGAAATTCCGTGTTTTCCTGTGGATTGAGGCTGGCTGCGCCCGCATGCATCTCTTCACCACGTGGACTAGCCACCCACGCCAAATCGACCGGTGCCTCTTTTGCGATAGTGATGTCAACGCTTTATATATGCCCTTCACAGGCAGGTACGATTTTCACATGCGCACCCTTGCGTTTTCCAGGAGGTTCCTGGTTAGGAGGGGAAAACTTCACGGTTAGGGGTTGAAGAATAACCACCTACCATAGCCCCTCAGCTCAGGCAGACAGCCCGAGTGAACGGTTTGAGCTGTCAGCGCTCTGCTTTGCGTCCCTGATGCAGTAGGGCTGCTGACAAATGAAGTAATTTCACCCCAAGGCTGTATACCGTCGCACCGATCCGGTATTTATATATTTTCCCGGTTTTATATAGCCGGGTGGCGCCCTTTTCTTTATTTATAATAACGGTATTCATCTTTCACCTTATGCGACTCACGATTTTTCCCCTGAGATAACTAATTTTCTTGAGCAAGCTGGTTTATTACTATAATTCACTTTAAATATTAAATCATTTTAATCTAGGACACTAATTGCATGTGGATCTACGTTGCTGGCACACTGAAATTATAATTGAGGCAATTTTATGTAATAATTAGTTTGGTGCTGCTCGCTCGCTCTGGGCATATTTTTGAAATGTTTAAAATTTTAATATACCTCCTATTCCTGGTGTTAGCGGGCACCCCCTATTGATATGAAATGTGTTCTGGACTGATATAGCCTATTTTTTTTTAATAACAATTGTGTGTATGTTTGGAAAATAAATTATTATATAAACTTATTGAACGCTCCATACCTACTGTTTTTATTTGTGTATTGAAGCCTCCTTATTTAGATAGGTAGTGTTAGGTTAGGTGTGTGGAAGCTTCTCTTCCCCACCTGGAGAGTTGCCATTCTTTTTTTTTTTAATTTAAATATTTATTACCCAAATTTCATCAACGAACTATAAATGTAACAATTGGCGCCCAACGTGGGGCCTTGCATAAGGAAAGATGAATTCCTATTTTGTCAAGTTTTTTTAAATATTTAACATAATTGCATATTGTGTTTTTTTTTCACAGCAATTTTATTCAATCTTATGTGACTAATGTTCACTATTTTACTGAAATGTTTCTGTGTACACTCACCATTTTATTTTGCAATTGTTTACTGTGTGTAAAGTTATTTTTAAGGAATGTGCCATTACATATGTACCCATTTAGCTAAACATTTTATCTGTGAAATTTCTATGTGCCAATTATTATCAAAATGTGAACTTAATTTTTAAATTTTAACACCAGCAAATTAGATTCCAATTTATATTCAAATTTTATTCAGTCAATATGCATATAATGCTTATTTTAAACTTTATTTTAACTTTTTTGTATCATCATATTTTTTTACAATAACGATCATTCATGACTTACTGTGGTTTTTCAAGGAGAAATGCAGTTTGTTTTTGCTATAAGCAATTACATTTATCTCATATCATCTTTCATTGAACAATATTATTTCTTTTTTAGCATTCTATAGCGGACCATTCATTTATTTTGAGGGCTGTCGCTATACAGTCTTCGTCTCTTCGTTGTGTATTGTAGAGGGCTGTGACTATACAGCATTCTCTTGTTGTTTTTTGAAGCCTGTCGCTATACAGTCTTCGTTCGTTCCATATTGTAGAGGGCTGTGACTATACAGTTTTCTTGTGGTTATAGGAAGGCTGTGACTATACAGTTTTCTTTGGGTTATTGAGGGCTATCACTATACAGATTTTCTTATGCTGATATTGGAGGCTGTGATAATACAGACTTCATGTAGTGATAGTTTTGAACGCTGTTGATATACAGTTTTCACCTCTTTTTAATGATGATGTAATCGGTGGGTTCGGCTTTTGCTGATTTTGTGCTGTTGAAGGCTGCCGCTATGCAGTTTTCTTTTGATGGAGTTGCTGATGAATGGTTTGGCTGTTATATATGGATGCTGTTTGATAAGAGATGTTGTTCAATGTAGGTATTGTTTTAAAGACACATTTTTTTTATTTATTTATTTGCAGGTTTACATTTTTATACTTTGATCTAGTTAAAATTTACCTAGCTCCTTTAGCTTTTTGGTTGGTTTTATTAATTGTTTCAGCAAACAAGCAGTGTTTGCTTGGCACTGTTATAACCTCAAAGCAGAGTGATTAACAAGGATCATGTGGCAGATATTGATTGGAAACGCACCTATCCACTTAGTGATGCCAATAAAGTCTTTATGGCTAAGCTGGCTCCTAAATATGATAAATGTAAAATTATCAAAAGGTTGTCGGTTGGTTTACAAACTTTTGATTTTACTTCAGGTAAATTGTTAGGCAGTTGGCACATTAAGGATCTGAAAAGGGGGTCATAAATATTTTTCTTTCTTCAGGTCTGATTTTGTGTATCCTTATAAGTGATTTATTAAGTCTAGATAACATAGGGTTGTCTTAAGGCACATTCTTCGCAAACCACATAAATATTTTTGTACTAGTTAGGACATTTGTGTTCTGGGACACTTACATGTCTATATATTTGGTGGGTTCGCTATAGGCAGTCTTGTTTTTTTTAAAATTCAATGTGGTGGTACCAGATAGCTCTGCAATGTGCTCTACCATGTTCAGGCCTTGTACCATTCTTGTTTTTATATTTTTGTATCTTAGTATTCCTGATGTCATTATAAGTTGCACTCTGTCGAGTCAACTTAGTTTCAGGGTACAGGATTTCTTCGTTTTATGGGATTATACATAGTTCTATACTCCCCTAAAATTTTAACTCACCAAATAGGTACCTAAGCAAAGTCCTGAGATACATGTTCCTTTTAGAGAATGGAGACTATCCGGTCTTGGTTGTTGAGTACGGAGAAGCATCCTAAGTATTTTTTATTTATATGTTTGCTATATTCATTTATTATATTTATCACAGAGCGGATTGTAACTCTATAAATTAAGCCTAGTACAGGGGCGGTTTACTAAGTAACCCCTTTTTTAAAAAGCCTAATACTTAGTAATCATTTATTTGTCAAATGTCTGGGCGTTGTACTCAGCTGAATGAGTCAACATCTCTACTGGCATTATGACTTATGTACCTATATACGTAGTTTATCTATCTGTCTTATTTCCTTCGAAGAGCGGATTGTAACTCTTTAAATTAAGCCTTTACAGGGCGGTTTACTAAGTAACCCCTTTTTGAAAGCCTCATACTTAGAATCTGTCTATATGTCGTTATTCTCGGCGTTGTACTCAACAGGGTGAGTCAACATCATGATAAGGACACTCCTATCTCCCTATTTAAAACCTATGTATTGTCTCTTTATATAAACTTATATAAAAATATCTGCATTTAGTGGGTGAGTGGTAATGCTCATGAGGAACCACATAATGCTTTATGTATAATAGATTGTGGTATCTTGAGAAAAACACTTTAAAATAATTAATTAAAGGTTTAATAAATCCACATAAAATTACCTTTGCGAAAAGCTTCGATGACCAGAGAGAAAGATAAGATGCAGACCCGACCACAGATTCACAAACCTCTCATCTGGGTAGTGTTCCGATACTACACTCTCCGGGGCCTATCAGAGACTGCCCTTTAAATAAAGTATTGTATAAAAACTAAACATTCAAAAAAATATAACAATGCCATGCTCCTACAACTTAAAAAGCTTAAAAACTACTTAGCCTAACATCTCTAGTTCTAGGATCTCATAATAATAGCATAAGGCTAAAAGGCAACAAATTACAACTTAATTTTCATCTACAGACTCTGAACAAGTTAACATTTGATTAACATGACGCTTCCATTTACAACCATGCACATCTATTATATATGTGACACCTGGTATAGATTCTGAAATCACTACACCCAAAACCCATGGCTTGGTGTCTCTCCTGTAATCCCTAACCATAACTTTTTGCCCAATTTGAAACTTAACAGTTCTCGTTCCCTGGTCCCTTTGATCTACTCTTTCCTGCACTACATCTACTAAGGGTGGTGGACGTAATAAGCTAAACCTGTTGCGTATCTCTCTTCCTAACAACAACCGAGCTGGTGATACACCTGTTGTGCGTTGTGGCGTACTCCTATAATCCGATAAAAACAAATTGATTGCTGATGACATACTGCAACCGCTTTCTCTAATTTTGGTAACAGCGGATTTAAATGTTTCTACGAATCTCTCCGCCGCCCCATTAGTTGCGGGATGGTAGGGCGCCGTGAAAGTATGTTTAATTTGAGATTGCATACAAAAATTTTGGAATTCTAAGCTTGTAAATGAACGGCCATTGTCAGTTACTAAATGTACCGGGAATCCATATCGAGAAAACAGTCCTTTGAGAACTTCTATTGTGCGACTGCTGGTAATGGTAGTCATTTCAAATATTTCTGGCCATTTTGAATAGCTATCTACAAGTACTAAATACATTTTATTGAAAAAAGGTCCTAAGTAATCTGCATGAACTCTATACCACGAGGCAGGGGCCACTGGCCATGGTTTCTGGATTTTACCAGGAGTTTTGCTATTCTGTAAACATATTTTACACTTATTTGTGATATTATCAATAACAGAGTCTAAATTTGGCCACCAGAAATATGATCTTGCTATCTCCTTCATCCGTACAATTCCAAAATGACTTTTGTGTAATTCGTTGAGCACTGCCTCTCTAATTCTTGATGGGATTATTATGCGATACCCCCAGAGTACACACCCCCTATCCAAACTTAATTCCATCTTACGATTGTAAAATGGTAATAAATCTTTTGATATGTTTTTTTTTTCTGGCCACCCATCTGTTGTATATCTAATAATTTGGGATAAAATTATATCTTTCTTTGACTCTATTTGAATTGTTTTCCAATTCAATGTCCCCATATCAGATTCATTTATATAATAAACCATACTTGCGTCTTCTTCCTGACACAAGGTGAGAGTGTCCTGAGTATCCAATTCATAAGTTTTATAAGTAGTATCATTGACAGTTCTTGACAAAAAGTCAGCTGGATTCAATGTCGTTTTAATGTGCCGAATTTTATAGTTAAAAGCAGAGAGAAATATGGCATAATGTTGCAATCTTTTTGCTGCCATTTTTGGAATACTCTTGGATGGGCCGAAAATTCTCACTAAAGCAGCATTATCACTTTCCAATTCAAAAGCTCTGCCATATACATAATTATAAAATTTTGTTATTCCAAATACTACTGCCATAGCTTCCTTGTCCATAGTAGAGTACTTTTGTTCGACTGAACTTAACTTTTTACTTGCAAAAGCGATAGGCTTGACTACACCATTAGTATCTCTGTTAGATAGTACTGCTCCTAAGCCCGTGTCGGAGGCATCGCATGTTAGAATCAGAGGTAAATGAGGGTTGTAATGCCTTAAATTATTAGCTGATGCTAGCCTAATTTTTATCAATTGAAAAGCCTTTTCACATTCTGGTGTCCAAGTAAATTTATCTTTTCTGGTACATTCATACAATGGTGTTATAACAGTTGCCATATTTTGTAAAAAACGTGAGTAATAGTTAATTTTTCCCAAAAATGATTTCAGTAATGTTAAATTTGTAGGTGTCTTCACTTTTAACAGTGGTTCAATGTTTGACTTTATTACACTGATGCCATTTTTGTTCACATTAAAACCAAAAACATCTAAACTAGTAGTAAACAACTTACATTTACTTATCTTTAGTTTAAATTCCATTTCTTTTAATTTACTTAAAACACTGCACAATGTTACATAAACTTCCTGTAAACTTTGACCTTTTATATAAATATTATCAATGAATACAATTGTGTTAGGGATATTTTGTAACTTTTTAGTCATTAAGCGCTGGAAAGCTCCAGGTCCAGAGCTTACACCGTATGGCAAAAACAGATATTTATAAGTACCTGACTCTGTTACAATAGTGGTGCAGTTCTGACTGTCTATGCTAAGCGGCGCCTGCAAATAGGCCTCTTTCAAATCTAGTTCGCAGTAGTATTCTCCCTCCTTTAATGCATTAAATATGTCTTCTACATGAGGTAGAGGGAAATGGTCAACTTCCAAGCATGGATTGACTGTGAGCTTGTAATCCCCACAAAGTCTGACCGTGCCATCCGGTTTTAAGCTTGGCACTATTGGTGTGCCCCACTCATTCTGTTCTACTGGGCTGATTCTACCATTTTGTAACAATCTAGTAATCTCATTATTTACCTTTTCTCTCAGAGCATATGGTACACGCCGAACAGGTAGACACTTTGGTTTGGCATCTGCTTTCAATTTTAAGGTAATCACCTCACCTCTGAAATTCCCCCAGCCTGGGCTAAATACTTCTGCGAACTGATTTTTTACAAGCTTTTGTGCATCTGAAACAGTTTGAATTACATTAATGCCCATAGCCAAGCTATTATTTACCTTAGGAGGCCACAAGTTAAGTGCACTTAGCCAATCACGCCCTATGACACGTGGAACATCATTTTCAACCACAAAAACACTAAGTTCTTTTTTAATTCCATGAAACATAACAGGCACCTTATTTAAAATACCTACTGGTTGTGTAATTGTTTGATCAAAATTTTTAAACAAAATGTTGCAGTGCTGTAGTTCAAATTGGTTTAAATAATTTAATTTATCCTTAATAGATATAACTGTAACATCTGACCCTGTGTCTAGCTGAAAAGGTACCTCATGACCATTCACCAAAACTGTCATATAATGAGGAGGTATTCTACTTACACTATTAACTGTATATGTTTGATATTCTTCGAATAGATTTTTTATATCACTTTCTCCTTCTTCTTCTTTGGGCTCTTGGGGTTCTGTAGATTTCACCTCCAGTAAATTTGTCTGGTGTTGGTTCCTTGGGCACATTCTAAAAATGTGTCCTTGCTTACCGCACTCCGAACAGTACTTTTTCTTCAGTGTACATTGGGCTCGGAGATGATTTTGTTTACCACAACAGAAACACTGTTGAGTATTATGTTGCATGTTTTTTTTATTTTTCAATGTTGGTCTTGTAAATTGTTTATTATGATATATTTCTGTTACATCACTTCCATTGTTGGTGTGCAATAATGCAGCTTCTACGGTACGTGCTACTGATATGCATTTTTCCAAGGACATTTCCACTTCACTTTTCATTAATTCAAATTTTATCAATTTAGATGACACGCCCTCAATAAATTTCTCCTTAATTTGATCATCTGTGTCTTTAAAACTGCAAGCAGCTGCTAGTTTTCTCAATGCTAAGACATAATCTTGAATTTTTTCATTTGGTAATTGATTTCTTCTCCTGAACTCAGCCCTTTCAAGGGCTGTGGATAAAGGTTTTACATATTTATCTTTTAGTTTTAGGCACAGTTGATTATAGGTAAGCTTAAATGGCTTCGTTGGTAAACACAAATATGTAAGTGTCTCAAATACTCGAGGTGACAATTTAGTAATGAGTAAGGGCACTTTCTTCTCGTCGGGGATTTCATTTACTATCATGTAGCATTCCAACTGTTGTTCGAAGACTTCCCAATTTTCTCCGTCAAATGGCTTTAGATCGCCACACATCGACATTTTTACAATGTGTTGAGACTCACGCTCCGGATGCTTTCTATTGTAGAAATCTCCTACAATTTTACGCAATTTGTCTATATTTGTGTCACTTGGAAGGTGAATATTTTCTTCTCGTAGTAATTGTAGAAGCTCCTGTTTTGTGCATTTGTAGATATATGTTCTTTTACCTGATTTAATTAGGGCTTTTTTATGACATTCCTGTTCCGAAGTTTCTAGAAGTTCCGAGTCCGACATGAACCTCGAACGCCGCTTTCCAAATTCTACTAGATATTTTAATTTCAATTTTCTAATAGCACTTTAATTCTTTTTACTTCTCGTCGCCAAATGTGGTATCTTGAGAAAAACACTTTAAAATAATTAATTAAAGGTTTAATAAATCCACATAAAATTACCTTTGCGAAAAGCTTCGATGACCAGAGAGAAAGATAAGATGCAGACCCGACCACAGATTCACAAACCTCTCATCTGGGTAGTGTTCCGATACTACATAGATGATGTATGAAAAGGAAGACTGAATGTAATTAGAATTGACTTATGACTTATGACTTGACATGACTGAACAGGGGAATTATGTATGAATGAAGACTGTCTTGGAAGAATTGCAGAAAGTGGGGACTCATGAACCTTGTTAGTGAACCTGGAATGTAAGTGTTTTATATTATGTTATGTATGTATGTATTAATGATTAAATTGTTCATTATAACAGCTTCTCCATACCCTCCTGAACCATGTCGGCTTGTTTCTTTGTTATATACCTTTCCTTGTTTGATTTGTTTTATTAGACAAGATTTAAACAATATTAACACTTGGCATTATTCCAGTGAATTTTATTGGTGAGTGGGCAGTCATTTTATTTGTTGTTTTACCCTTCTTTTCCAGGGAGTAGCACTTGTATCTTCATCAGTTAGTGCCTATATTGATACATAGGTTATCATTGGCAATCTAACTGAAAATTTAAAGTCTTTGTAACTATTTTTACTGACATACCGGAGCGTTATAAACGTTATTTTTTCTTTCAGCTGGTATGTATATGTTCATGTTAGTATCCTAAGATCCATAATAACTATATACCTATCATAGTTATAGGTTAGTTTTATGGGGTCTTATTGGTAGTTAGCTACAATGCCGTAGGCCACTCTGTCATCAGTGCCCCTTCAGGGTGCTGTTGAAGCCAAGGCATTCTTCCTCTTTCCTGCTCCCTCTTCTTCTCTTCTTCCCTTTTTACTTTGTCTATCCCCCTGGGGTACATATCCCATTTTCATTTGTGATTTGTTACCGAGCGACTCGGTGACCCGTTTCCGCCATCGCGAGTTTGCTTGCCCTTTCCTTGGGGAGGGGAAACGTCCTGTCTGGTCACCGGAGCGTGGGGTAATAAACCATTTTTTTTTTCTCAAATATTTTTCTATTTTCAAGGGCCGAGACAATTTTTTTTTGTACCTATTTATTGGTCTTAATATAGGCTGTTTTCACGGCTTAGACCTCTAACGGTAATATGTGGTTATCCACCCTTTTGTTTACTTACTTCTCATTTGATATTTGGGTTTCTCCTGATTGACATGGGTAAGTAAATTTTGTGGCATCTATATGCTATTGTTCTAGCTAGCTCTTCGGTCCTTGCCTTTTAGTAAGTAGTAATGGGCTTTAGAAATATTTGGCCCCTAAGGGTTGCCCAATTTAGTTTTTAGTTCTATGAAGCGTTCAATAATTTTAAGTTTTTTTTAGAGATTTTAATAGTTCTGCTACAATGAGGTTTCACCAAATGTTTTCTTTGTAGGACTTGTTTACCCGTAGGTTGTGAACATTTTTGTTCTGAACCTAATATTTTGAGTCCGGTAGTTGAGATAGAGCAGGTAGAGTTTTTTTTTTTTTGTTCTTTTATGGAATTAATTTTCAGGCTGCACTATTATATGGAAGCCTTGTTTAAGTTTTGACATTATGCTTCTCTGTTCAAGTTGATAGCTGGGGGTCCAGCTAACATTTTTGTCGGTACCCCTTCAAAAATTCTAAGGGGAGGGGGTACTGTTACGGTTTTTTTTTCAAGGTCTTGAACGTTCCCCGCTTTCTTTTTAATCTGTTCTGCGCAAAGCGGAATGTCCATCGAACGTCAACTAATCTATGACCTTCGAAATTATGATAAGTAATGGCACTGTGTTGCCAGATAATCGAATTTTCTCACTTAGCGGGTGGAGACCGTATGGGGATGTTTTTTTTTTATACCATAGTTGTTATTACCAAAAATTCCGTTGCGGTGGAATCCCACCTCGCACGAAGCGGAACGGGTTGTTCGTCATCGCATTGAATGTAGGAGCCCCGGTAGTATATACTTTTGGTCTCCATTTGAGTAAACTGAGGTTCTGTTGCCCATTTAGCGCCTTGTCCCTGCTTAGGCTCGTTCCAGGACGATGGCGGAAGTGAAATCCTGCTTGGCGACGTCCACTATTGCTCCTAGCGCAGTGACACGAATTTAGGATTTCCCCTTCTTTTTGAGGAGGCCTTCTCTGTGGGAAATGGGTATTTCATGGCAGCAATCCTGGCATCCCTAGGCGCAGATTAATAAGGCATATTTTTATCTGTAAGTTTATCGGTAAGTGGCATGATCTGTGTTTTTTGCCCCTTCCTCTACGAATGTTCGAGAAACTGTCGCTGCCCCGTAAATACGGCGGAAGAGCAGTTTTGCACTCTTTTTCGCCCAGCAACCCAAGTGAGACGCTGCCTGCTGCTAGGTAAGTCTTGATTCCCGTGGCGTGCCCTAGCGGCTTTGGAGTTTGGCAATTGACAAACTAATTTCGATATTTTCAGGGCGGGACCACGATCAGGACAGCGTTCCACTGAGATTCTGGACGATACATACCAGCTGAAATAAAGCCCTAGGAGGCGATTTCCAAGTGTGAGACGTGAAGTCACCAGAACGCTACAAGCGCCTTTCAACCTCCCAAAAGGTTAGTAAAGTGATTGAATATTTTCGGTGCAGTGTTTCCGTGCGAAGTTATAGGTTATAACGCCGGGCTAAATTGTAGTGTTTCGTCTCGTGAATTTATCTAGTGAGGCTCTCCGAGTTGTGGACCGCGTGGTCTCTAGGCCCGCGCCGTCGCTGAACCCGAATGTGCGAGCTTTCTCAAGTGACCGCGTGCCGAGTGTATGGATATTGGCCCTGTCGTTGCGAGCGAAATTCCGTGTTTTCCTGTGGATTGAGGCTGGCTGCGCCCGCATGCATCTCTTCACCACGTGGACTAGCCACCCACGCCAAATCGACCGGTGCCTCTTTTGCGATAGTGATGTCAACGCTTTATATATGCCCTTCACAGGCAGGTACGATTTTCACATGCGCACCCTTGCGTTTTCCAGGAGGTTCCTGGTTAGGAGGGGAAAACTTCACGGTTAGGGGTTGAAGAATAACCACCTACCATAGCCCCTCAGCTCAGGCAGACAGCCCGAGTGAACGGTTTGAGCTGTCAGCGCTCTGCTTTGCGTCCCTGATGCAGTAGGGCTGCTGACAAATGAAGTAATTTCACCCCAAGGCTGTATACCGTCGCACCGATCCGGTATTTATATATTTTCCCGGTTTTATATAGCCGGGTGGCGCCCTTTTCTTTATTTATAATAACGGTATTCATCTTTCACCTTATGCGACTCACGATTTTTCCCCTGAGATAACTAATTTTCTTGAGCAAGCTGGTTTATTACTATAATTCACTTTAAATATTAAACCATTTTAATCTAGGACACTAATTGCATGTGGATCTACGTTGCTGGCACACTGAAATTATAATTGAGGCAATTTTATGTAATAATTAGTTTGGTGCTGCTCGCTCGCTCTGGGCATATTTTTGAAATGTTTAAAATTTTAATATACCTCCTATTCCTGGTGTTAGCGGGCACCCCCTATTGATATGAAATGTGTTCTGGACTGATATAGCCTATTTTTTTTGATAACAATTGTGTGTATGTTTGGTAAATAAATTATTATATAAACTTATTGAACGCTCCATACCTACAGTTTTTATTTGTGTATTGAAGCCTCCTTATTTAGATAGGTAGTGTTAGGTTAGGTGTTTGGAAGCTTCTCTTCCCCACCTGGAGAGTTGCCATTCTTTTTTTTTTTAATTTAAATATTTATTACCCAAATTTCATCAACGAACTATAAATGTAACAAAACATGTATGTTTGTGAGTTTCTTTATACCCTCATAACTTCTTAACGGCTGAACCGATTTTAATGTATGATATATCATTAGATTTGTCTTGATAGCGCAGGTGACACGAGCGTACATAAAATAGTATAAAGATAGAGATTTCTCGATCGTGCGCTCGTAGAGTCAAGACCTCCTGAGGATGCTTCGTGTAGAAGCGAAACGTGTCGAAAATTCTTTCGGTTTGGCTGTCACGTCAGCTTAACAGATAAATTGGGCGGAGTTTTATTAAAATATTAGTTAAATTTTTTCTTATAATATTTAAGAAAAATATTTGTTATTATTATATATAACTAGCACTTTTAATTACAATAAAAAGATAAAACACTTAACGAATATTAAAAAATGTTTATTAATTTATAATTAATTTATACTTGTTTTCTCACTTGTACCTACCACGGAACTCGGGAATGGATCTAATGGTTTTTTTTTTTCTCAATAGTTACTATTTAGTATTTCTTTTAATTTAAATTTAATAAATACATTAAATATTTCTTTCTAGTTAACTCCCAGTTTGTAGATTTTATTGTACAAAAAATTATAATAAAAACTACATTATAAATTATTGTAGCGTTTATGCGGTTGATATTTAGTTTTGTTTTGAAGTTAGTGCTAGTTATAAAAAAGTTTACAGCAAATAAAAGTAAAGTTAAGTAAGTAAAGCCATTATTATTTAACATTCTCAACTTGAACAATTATAATATGCATATCAAAAGTATTTCATGAGATCAGCCGAAAAGTCCACCTTTGAAGGTGGCGATGTCTTTATTTGTATTGTGTTAGAACATGCGTAATGCCCATCTAATGTTAAACAGTAACCTCCGCCTATAACTGATGCAATTCGTTACAAAGTCGTTCGTGTCGAATTGCACTGCACCCATCACCCTGAGAAATAAAGTTGTTAAGTCTCAAGTGGCCGTAATTTTACCAACCACTCAAAGTTCAAACCGTAATGCGATTTATTGGATTTGGCATAGTATCTACGATTGGCACGCATCTTGGTGATTGCAGTATCAGAAAACAGTTCTTTAGAAGGCGCTGCTGCCCATCTTCTGGTATTTTTTTTTGTTTATGCCTGATAGCTAATCCTTTGGCCACTATCCCACCTGATGGTAAGTGATGATGTGTTCGAATATGTTGTTCAGGCTAACCTAAAAGTACTGGCTCTCAAAAATTCACCTCATTCGACTACCACCAGGAAGATATAGAGTCGAATAAAAAAATAGAATTTGTCGTCTTCAGATTCCTCAACCATGTATTCATTTTATTGGAAATTATTAAAATAACTTTTAAACTCAGAATTTAAGTTCACATAGGATATACTCGCAATATAGTATAGTATACTCTAAGGGGAAACAACCATACAATATATTAGTGTTTCAATCTGCGCTTGTCAGTGATCGAATGTTGGATCGTATTTGAGGATCAAAAGATTGGCTGGCTTTTACTTTAAAAAGGTTAAACCAACGACTCGACTGTTATAGTACCAGCAACTTAACTGTGCAGTTTTCGAGGGCGCTACTGGTCATGGAAATCAACTACAAACTGTCACAATTTGAAGGTATGTAGTTCTTTTTTCTGCCGCCTGGTTGGTGGGTCTGTAAAGTACTGAAAGGGATTAGTGTTGCCACTTCATGAAATATAATGTTGCCGCTTCGTAAGTTGCAGTAATGCCATAGATTAAATATAATTGAAGCAAACGGTAGCATATAGCCATATACTTGATATTTTATAACAAGAGGTGCATACAACATTATTTTATCTATACATATATATATATACACATAAATTCATTTATAAATCTTTTGCTAAAAACCGTTAGACCCTTTGTATGGGAAATCCTTAAAAACAAATAAAGTTGTTGAAGCTGAGAACAATCAAAACCTTTCTCGGGTTAGCAAGCAAGAATTATTTGTTCCTAATTATATAAGTTTGTAAATTATTTCAATAAAGTCCACAAGACGTGGAAATTTTCCATCCTTATTGTAGTTTTTAAAATTAAATTAGTAGAAAAACTTAAAAGGTACATATAATAAATTTTTTTCATGAGAAAATATTGTCATTGATTCCATCATGGAACTGTCTAATGGAACTAGTGAAAATGTTCCAACTGTTCGAATTAATATATCCATAACGAAGAAATATTCAGCTGTGAAACATAACTCTCCGCGAACTGTATTGATTAGTTTTCAAAGGCTTTGGAAACTCCTTTTTGTAGGAAACCTGATAAATGTGGAGAAAGTTTTCAAAGCTTTGATAAATAAATAAACCTTGTAGAAATATACTCACTGAAAGTACATACTGTAACAGCCGACTCGTTCACTGCTGAACACAGCCTCCACTATTAAGGGGGTATTTGCCACAATCCCCACGCTTGGCAGGCAGGTGGCTTGGGGATCGCAGTGTAAGATGGCAGTTCTTTTGAAGGTGCTGCTGCCCACCTTCCAGTATTTTTCCCTTAGTCGCCTCTTACGACACCCACGGGATGATATGGAGAGGTGCAATTCTAACCCGGCACCCCACGGGGGACTTTTTTCTCAGTGTACCTACCTACATATATTTGGTTTGTTCTTTGATATTCTAAATTGTGAAGAAGTGTTTATAGGTTGACTGGATCTGTATTAAAAATAGCCAAGTGCAAGTCGTACTCGCGCACCGAGGGTTCCGTACAATCTATAAAACGTACAACTATACACTTACGTAAATAAGTAAAAGTTATGGTATTTTTATGGCTAAATGAAATCCATAACATTTTAAAATTGATAAAAATATGTTTCTTATATGATGTGACGAAAAATGTATACTTATCGTAATTTTTCCTTTATATGTGCTCATTGCTTCGTACCAAATTTCAAGATTCTGAGTTCACGGGAAATACCCTGCAGGTTTTGATTTCCTTGCAAGTGTCGAAAGTTGGGCATAAATGGCTGTAACTTTTTGTTGCGTTGGCTTAGAAATTTGATTTTTCACATCTTCAAGGGACAGTATATCCGAGTATTTTTTATTTACTCCACGTGTTCTTGAGAAAAAGAGTCTTGAAAGACAGACGGTCAACAAAGTGATCCTATAAGGGTTCCGTTTGGGGTACGGAACCCTTAAAGAACCTAAACCACAGAAAACAATAAGCGTCATAAAGCCGGCTTGTATTAAAAGGTGTTAGGTTTCTTCAGCAAAAGGCTGTCTTGGTCGGTACCACCGGAGTGTCAAATACTCTGTCTCGAAGTAGTAGTAGTATGCAAACAATACTGTGTTTAGGCGTGAAGTAAACTAAAGCAAATGGAATTACTGGGCAAACGACGATGAAACATAAGAACTAGTCGTTAAAACCTCGATGACCTGATAATTGCAACTACAGCCGATAGTGTGATTATAGGGGAATAACAAATATTTTAGAAGTATTTTAAGAATCAAATGAATACTGTAATAAAACACTTAAAAAATCCTTATAAGAAATATATATCTAGTGACAATTCCCCCCAATTTTCCAAAATGATATTTGTCCTCAAGGTAAAACATATTATATAAAATTAAATGCCGTTGTTATTAATAAAAATAAAATAACAACTCCTACTATTCATGTATATTGTAGGTTATATGATTCGTAATATTAAAATAACAAATATTACAAAAACTCTTATAACCACATTTAGGGATTAAATAAATAATAAAACGAAAAAATGCAAACCAGAAACATAAATATCAGAGATAGATATTTAAAATTTCAAAGAGTTTGAACAATTTATATTTAAAATATGACGACATTACTTTTGTACCAAATGCGCTGCGTGCATTCTAGCCACAAATGTAATAAAGTAGGTACTGATATTATTATACCACGTAGATAGGGAAATATAGTTTTTTTTTTTATGATATATTTAATTTAACTCTCTAGTTTTCGTGGTCGCGCAGCCAGTCAGAATCCAGTCAGATATGCTGTACAATGGAATGCTTTGATGAATTACATAAAACCGCAATGCCAACTACTGGCCTAAAAATTGTTACAAAAAGCATAACCAAAAGGACAAATCGAATGTTTGTTATACATAATTAACTTACATACGACTGTTTTGTTTGACGCACGTTGTTTATATGACTTAAATGAAACAACTGCGCGTTTGCATCGCAGTTTCCTTATAATCATCTAAACGCTACTGTAGAATAATAGCTAAAGCAATTAAATAGCAAAATCCGAAGCGCTCGGTGCGAAGTTAACATAGCTGTTCTCAACCGATCAGCAAAGTTAAGCAACGTCGCCCGCGGCTATGAGTTGGATGTGTGACCGCTAGTGACATTACTACTGAGCGTTTCCGTGCCTCGGAGGGCAAGTTAAGCCGTCGGTCCCGATTGTTATCTTAGGATGGCAGTCGTTATAGCATGGTGGTAGGGTATTTTGCGAATGCCCGCCTGGCTAGCTACCACCCTCAAGTAGAAAATATGTCACCAAGCACCTAACGGTGTGTTCCGGCAGCTGTCCTTGAGAGCCAGTATTTCTAGGTTAGCCTGAACAACATCTTCGACCACATCATCACTTACCATGAGGTGAGATAGTGGTCAAAGGCTAAACTATCAGGCATAAAAAAATTACAATGACGGTGTTTCTATTACTTCGTACATTTAACTACAGAGTTACATACGTACAATAAATTAAGTCATTAGAACATACAGACACAATAATAAGGCTACAATTTAGAGTAACAGAAGAATGAACGCTATTAATTTATAGGAAACAAATAATACCAGCTGAAACAAATGGCAGGAGAGATCGGATCTTTCGTAAAGTTGTAATGGATCTGCTTTAGAAGAATTTCAATTTATCCGTCTTTTCCTTGAGTCTCTCGGAAAAACTTAATGATGCTACTTCAGATAGAATAAATTTCAATAAAGGACATCGGAAAGGTACCAAAAAGCTTGTACTCGTATAATTTTGCTTTCTTTTACCTCTGAATTGCTGACGATAGGAAGTAGGAAATTTTAGTACAGCGTTACTAAAATTGCTACGACGAAAAATACGGTTTCACATTGCGAAATTCCGGTAATCATTTTATATGGTAGGTCTTAATACAATTTAGGGCTCCGTTCAAGAAAACAGGACCGTATTACGATGTCTAGGTCATCCGCCCGTCTTACATGTACGTTTACCTGAGCTGTATCTTTTGAACCGTAGATGATTGAATTTTTTACGGAATTTATTTTATTGCAGGAATTCTCATAAATAACAATAGGAACATAAAATAAACACTAAGGGATATTAGAAAAGTGTCTTTTGGAAACCTTTTTGTTTTTGTTCTACAATAAAAGCGCTTAATACATACAAGGTGGGATTAAAGTGCAAACTCAAAAGAAAAACAACAATAGATTAAAAAAAAAAACGTGCGAGTCCAACTCATGTTGAAGATCCCGAATTTAATATAAGTTAATGTTTTTTGTAACTACATGCAAATATATATTATTATCGTGCGTTAGTATAAAACAACCATTGGGTGGGTCCGACTGTGGTAGCATCGCGTTCTTGGAACAATCAAATAGGTCCCGGACCCATTCGGCCCTAAAATTTTATCACTGTATAAAATTAAAATTATAGTCCTTTTGATTCCTTGTAAAAACATTTCTGAATAATTTTGTTATTACACAAGTGAAAAAAAAAAACATCCCTGAAAGAAATATGCATGGTCGGGAAAAATATTATTTTATAATATTTTTATAAACAAGTAAGAAAAATACATTTTATTATTATTATAAAATAAATTACTATATTACTGAAAAACTATCTATTTATTATTTTTTAATGTTACAAGTAAGTAGTTACCTACTAATATTTAGATGTAGGGGATCTAGATTTTTGCATGGTGGTAGGGCATTTTGCGAATGCCCGCCTGGCTAGCTACCACCCTCAAGTAGAAAATCTGTCGCAAAGCACCTAACGGTGTGTTCCGGCAGCTGTCCTTGAGAGCCAGTACTTCTAGGTTAGCTTGAACAACATCTTCGACCACATCATCACTTACCATCAGGTGATATAGTGGTCAAAGGCTAACCTATCAGGCATAAAAAAAAAAAAAAAATAATAATTAATGGAAAGTAAGTTTTTGCAGTGATGGCTCAGTGGCATTGGCTATGAATTGCCGCGCAGCAGGTCCATGGTTCAAATCCCGCCGCGGTCTTGAGCTTCACCGCATGGTGGAAGGGCATTTTACGAATGCCCGCCTGACTAGTACCCACCCTCAAGTAGAATATCTGTCACCAAGCACCTAACGGTGTGTTCCGGCAGCTGTCCTTGAGAGCCCGTAATTTTATGTTAAGCCTGTTAACATCTTCGACCACATCATCACTTACAATCAGGTGAGATTGTGCCTGATGACTGACTAGCGCATATTGTCCCGAAGTACTCACCAATAAAAAAAAGGATATATCTTCCCTTTTCGTATCGGCTATATCGTTATAAACTAATTAATAAACAGGTAATATTTGTATACAATATAGTTTTTTTTCTGTCTAGAAGTTAAGACCCTATAAGACGGTCTAATGGGCAAAAGGTTGTCCAGTGGCAATAGCTATACTACCGTGCAAATCGCGGTTACAATACTGCCGCGAGCTTCAGCTTCACGGCTTGGTCTTCGGGTATTATTCAGAATGCTCACCAGGTTAGAAAATCGCTCGCCAAGCGCCTAACAGTTTGTTTGAGGGCAACTGCCCATTCTAGGTCAAGGTCGAAATTGACGTCTGAATTTTTTGTGATTCGTGATGATTTTTTACAGTTTTATTGCGCTTGAAACTAGGTTTGGTAAGAATTCTACATGATCATTGTATTCGCGAGTTTAAAGTAATATTGCTCGTATTATCTTGAAAAGTACTAATGCACACAATTCCATACTTTACACCTTAAATCGTAAAAAATATTAAAGTTTACGTTTACTCAATAAATGTAGTAACCAATTCAATAAGTTTTATAAAAAAGTAGATATCGTAAAAAATACTTGATAGCGTGTTACGTGATCAAGTAAACAACAAACGCCTTCGCAACAAACCCCAAAAACATGATATTATTTTAAATTTTGACAACATTTTAATATGTTAATTAGAAAAGTGTACGCTGTACAGATATGAATAAAATATTGCTAAAATAAAACCAAAAATTTATAGTTTACGTTCGATAGCACCACTATCTAGGAATGCTATCCAGAAAACAGACTGAGAGAATTCTTTGTATTGTAAATTTGGCACTTAAAAGAATGGGTAAAGGAATACTTCTTAAATTTTCAAAAATGCCCAATAACTCGTAAACCATGACACTTTTACTGAATACAAATTCTAATTTTCCGAACAGCTGCGATGCCCCCGAACCGTCGTCGGTAAAGGATTATTCACTCATTACGCCACACCCTGTTTAATTTTCATAAAGGAGGTTTTATACATTTCTCACTATAGAAAAATCATGTATACATACAGCTCTAAAACTTCATTTAATCAAGTCTATATAGCATCAAAAACAAATTTATTTTCTTATTATTATGTAGCCTAGAAGAACCTGAATTATATTTGGCATTTTCCAAAAGCTGAGTTTTATATAAATGTTTTTTCAAATTATCTCACGTTTAATATTGCGTAGTTTTGTTTCAGTCACTCGCATGCGAAACCAGGTCTCTCCATCCTGCACCCTCAATCTAACATTTTTCAATGACCACTTTGTTTTAAGTCACTGACCACTAATCTAGTTCTTATTTTTGACTGAATTATTTGACTCTTAATTTTCGTATATAGTTTCAATCCGTTATTATTTGAGAAACACGCCACAAACTGTAATCTCTGTTAAAAAAGAGCAATTATCGCAGCCTCTGCATGAGATCTAGTTATCCCTTGTAGCGTAAGCTGGGGGGTAATCCAAACGCCCGCTGCGTCCGCCGCAGTGGCGCCATGCTAGCCCCATATTGGCCCCATGTGGCCCACTCGAGGGAATTGTTCTGATTTGGAATGAGTTCAACTTGAGTTTATAAGTTTCACTGCAATATAGGTTATTTTACTTTAGATATTCAAGAATACAAGGAGTGTATGAAATATAATAATTGATATTTCGATATACTTTATGCCATACACTACAACCTTGGCCGATTCAAACTTATTTTTGCTTAATATTAGTGCGCGAATAAGCTTGTTGTGTTAGTAAAATATTAATGTAAATAATAAAATTTAAAACTTCTTTGAAATTATTTACAATTTTGGGGATCCGTACAAGGTAAACGTGCCTCGAGGGGTGCCGCGCTAGAATGTCATCACCCCATTGCTGCCCGTGGGTGTCGTAAGAGGTGACTAAAGGTAAAATACCGGAAAGTTGTTAGCAGAAGGTTAAGATATTAGTTCCTCAGTACCCTACTGAGGAACTAATATCTTAAACTGCGATCCCCAAGATGCCAGCCGTGGCAGGCTATGTTCAGTAGTGGACAATCCGGCTGATACAGTACAAGCTAACCAGATTAACGAAACCTGGTTCTATTTCTTATTTCACCAAAAATTTCGCAGCATTTGCAATTATTATCATGGCGGTAATCAAAACAATATAATACACGAAGTATGTACATGAAACATAATCTTTTTTCAACGACTTTTTAGGGTTCTGTACCCAAATGACAAAATGGAGCCCTACTGAGACTCCACTGTCTGTCTGTCCACCCGTATGTCACGGGTATCTATCTTATAAACAGAATGAGTTGTAAACCTGAAATTTAATCTTAAACTATGAAAACAATTATTAGCTTTTGTCAAAGTGGTCAATTTAAGGCCATTTTTATTACTTAAAATTGACCGACACGACGTCTATCTCATAAATTAAACCACATAACAATTTCAAATTTCGGCATATGATGTACCTTACCACGATTAAAGTAGGTACAATCCTTCACTAAACCTGCAACTGAATAAGCCAATTCCTTACCTAGTTTTGAAGCTGAGATCACAACAGATATTCTATTATTGCTTTTCTTTTTCTGGCTGTTGCAATACAAAACCCTAACGGGTTCTTGCGATGCGATATAAAACGAGCCCGACTCGCAGTTGTTCCGTTTTTTACATATTCCACAATGTCCTTTATAGCTCCTACACGTCCCCAACAGTTCAATGACCCTCCAGACCTTGGGGATGTTAATTCCCCCGCCAGATTTGTAATGGAGAATCTGCGAATCCGCAGAATCCTGCTTAACGGTTATTATGATCATAACCTTGTTCCACATGGGCTTATAAGTACACTCATTATAATAATTTGTTGAACAAACTTGTTCTGACAGCAATTTACTGTTTTTTGGTTAGATTGTTCTATTATATGAGTTTTAACAGGGAAATTTTAATCGTTTTTCATAAAAAGTGTACGTATTACTAATATGAATAAAATACGAAATGTTCTAAAGGGTATATACAGGTAGTAAAGACTATGCCTGATCCGAAATAGTAGATTATGATACAAGTGAGCTAAGTCGCTCATTATACACGAGGCTGTGTGTTGCATCCCGAGCCGTAGGTGAGGGCGAAAATCAGACGAGTGTATAATGAGCAAGTTGATCACGAGTTTCATATGCACTTCTTCAACACGCTTGCAAGAAAATAAAATATATATTGCACAAATGCGATACAAACAACATACGAAAACTATGCAAAATAGCGCGCAAGATTTTTATTTTTTTGCGGGTGGCAAATGTATGATGGTTGATTACATATAAACTTCTTTGATGTTGCATATTTGTATTACCCAGTTAATGTTGTCTTAGGTTTTCGCGATTATTACCCATAGTAATTAAACAACTTTAAACGGTTTAAATCGCGTATATTTATCATTATTTTTGTCCCGACGTTTCAAACGCTTTGCAGTGATCGTGTTCACGGGGTGACTAAATATACGCGATTTAAACCGTTTCAAGTTGTTTAATTACTATTACCCAGTTATATTGAAAATGCTCTGTTTACTCGCATATAATTTGCAGTTAGATACTAACTTAACTTTGTAGGGATAATTCTATTACGCACTAGTCTAAAATATTATTATATACGAAGGTGTTATAGTTCGGTTTATGGCCCTAAGAACGATATAATAAAGCTCACTTTACGAGCAAGGGTGTTGAAAAAAAGATTATATTGTTATACTCAGTGCATTGTATTAGCAGCGAACCGGTTTTGTAGAAACTGGGCATCAACGCAGCAGTGTGCGTAATCGCATTGTTATTTGTTGTGTTACTTTTACTAACTTTTTTAGATGACTTACTCTTAACACAGAATAAATGAACAGTATGCGCTACTTCTATTCCTATCTGTCATTTAATTACATGGATAAGCCATGTTTAGGTAAAGATTAATTTGTTGATGTCATAATTATTATTTTTTATTAATGGTGCTTTGGGCATTCATACAAACCAATCTGCGGTTTTTGTAATGCTTTCAAGTGAAACATTGTATAAGAAATGTAGAAGTTAAATAAATGAAAATAAACAGAAAAAATATATATCTCTCGGTAAAAATCATGAATACAACTCTAAATTTACGCTTTATCAAGTTTTGTGTATATGTACGATGTACTACCTATGTACTGTACTTTACTGTATCAGCCGTATTGTCCCCTGCTGAACACAGCCATTTTACCCCATTATGGGGGGCATAATCCCTACGCGTGGCAGGCGTTTTGGGGATCGCAGTGTGAGATATCAATTCCTCAGAAAGCGCTGCTGCCCACATTCTGGTGTGTTACCCTTAGTCGCCTCTTACGACACCCTCGGGTAGAGATGGGGGGGGGGTGACATTCTAGCCCGGCACCCCACGGGCCTATCATAGGCATACCTATGTATATGTAGTAAATCATACCAATTCAAATTTTATTTCTAATTATTATGTAGCATCCTGTGATAAGGGTGGGAGAGGCTGTGTTCAGCAGTGGACAATCCGGTTGATACAGTAACCATGTGATAAAGTTTCTGAAAGATTTTATCCGGGCTAGGTCAATGTTTATGTGGAATTGAATGGCTTACTATTTTTAAGTCTGTTTGAATAGTATGCGTATGTTAACACGTTACGTCTACAGCTAGATATAGCTAACATATAATTCACATATAAATTGCGGTGACAAGTTCCAACTTAGTAAATTATATGAATTTATTAAAAAAATTGCTCAAGTTGTTTAAATATTGCCTAGTTCTATTTCTCTTACTCATATGGAAATCGAGGTCTATCCATACTACGCCTTAGTAATTTTTCAAAGACCACTTTGTCTATCTATTCTAAATAGAAACTTGTGTATCTTATTTCATTTTAGCTTAAAAAAATTATACTGAATCTGCCGGTTTGTTCACTGCTGAACACAGCCTCCCACATTAAGGGGGGACTTGCCATAATCCTAAGGCTTGGCAGGCGTTTTGGGGATCGGAGTTTAAGATATCAGATCCTCAGACGGCGCTGATGTATAATGACTAGTAAGTTAGGTAAGCCTTTGACCACAATCTCACCTGATAGTAAGTGATGATGTTATTGAAGGTGTTAACAGGCTTAACCTAGAATTACTGGCTCTCAAGGACAGCTGCCGTAACACACCGTTAGGTGCTTGGCGACAGATTTTCTACTTGAGGGTGGTTGCTAGCCAGGCGGGCATTCGAAACCTTCCACTATGCGATGAAGCTCAAGCCCGCGACGGGATTCAAACCATGGACCTGCTACGCGGCAGTCCATAGCCAATGCCACTGAGTCATCACTGCTTCAATCAAATTTCATCAATACCTAGTAGTTTATCTCACGATACGAGTTTTCCTGTAACGGTAGATAAATATAAAAGGTTGTTTCACCTTTAGCGTAGCAAATAAAACCATAATTTACTTTTATTCTTACCACTCTATTATATTTCCCCTGTTACACAGGTTACGGGTCAGCAAAACTTGATATTAATTGGCACATACTTAGTTAACTCTGTTATTGGAGTTTCTTTCATAATATAACTCTAAGATAATAATCCTATTACGCTTGTTAATTCAGAAATAGAAGTTTACTAATGACAGCATTAAAATTGTCGTATAAAGCAGCTTCTGAGAAATATGTAATGAATATTAGAGTTGAACCAATCCCCAAATGTATTAACAAAATACCATAAACTATACGCAACATTATAGTTACTACACTGAAAGCATTAAGTCAATCCAAAGGCCATAGCAGGCCTACAGGTAATCCCACTAGCAATAATTGTAAGCGTGCCCAGCATTGCCCCGTGGGATCCTCATAAAGTATAACAATAACATATTTTTACAATATTTTAAGAAAACATTAAATTAATCAAAAAAATGAAAAATATATCTAGTGAAAATTTCGCCTAATTTTCCTGTTAAGCCGATGTGACGTCACAAACTCCACGCAGCCAAACCGGAAGAATTTTCGACGCGTTGCGCTTCTACACGAAGCATCCTCAGGAGGTCTTGCCTAAGTCGTGTTTTATTAAAATATTAATTTAATGTTTTCTTAAAATGTTTTAAAATTATTTGTTATTGTTAAATATGGCTTTCCGCAAAGTAACGCCCGAATCTATTTATTATCTCAAAAAATATGTTATATGTACATCAGTGTTTGGTACCCTAATCGATCAATGCATCTGTAATTAAGTATTAATTATTATGATATAGATGAAATTATCAGTCTGTTATTTCATTTTACTATGATAATAACGCGTAGTAGGTTTCAGAAGTGGGCGTTTAATTTATAATAGTACTTAATTTTAGTAAATTCTTAAACAAACTGAAATTCAGATCGAATTTGCGGATTCCAAAATACCTCACTCAATGTCAACACTTCTGAAGCTATTTATAAACTAAAACTTCGACTCTATCTTCAAAGCAAATTAAAACTTGAGATTCTTTAAATGCTAAGTACTCGGCAGCCTAGTTTTGGTTGCTAGACAACCTAAGTTTCTTTGATCCAGTTTTCCTCCCCCGGGCCTGAGAATTTCAGTGAAAATTACGTTATGCCTAAATTACCTTTAAGGATGAACTTGGCTTGATCCTTCAAATTATTGTTCTGATGTTTGTTTGTGTACATATCTCTTTTATCCTATCTATCTGAAAAACAATGATTGGTTCATCTATAAGTGCGAGCAAAGTAGGTCTTTGCTGTTAAGAGCCATTTCACAAAATCACGCTACTGAAGTTTAGGTAAATGCCAGCGCATCGCTTACACAAGCGAAAGAAGTGACGACGGAATAGCGTGACTGTGAGTAAAATATTTTGATACTAGCACTCATTAATAAAGAAATGTAAGTTGCGAAATTAAAAATTGTGTGATTGGCATGAGTAAATAATCAATTTCTTGTCGATTACTTGCTAATGTTATAGAAAAGAAGTAGGCATGTACATATTTATGAATGAAATTCTATTGTTATCATTATCGCAGATATCAATGGGTTAAATAGTCAACCTACATCGTGAATCGTATATTTACATTTCATCTTTGATGAATAAAAAATAGATATGTTTGAATCATTTATTGCAACAATAAACTTAAATAATAAAAAAAATATACAGCTTAAAATTATATAAATATTTGACGTACCGGGATTGATTAAAAGCTGCAGACTAAAAGCTCTTTCTTTTAAATTTTCCAAAAATTGCTATTTTCCTCGTTCACACTCTTCAGTATCTATATCCAGTCGTCTGTCTGTCCACTGTCTGCCATAATGACCATGCATAGGATTGAGGTTTATTTTTCTGTGCATCCGGAAAACAACTTAGTACCACAAACGTCCCATGACGTTTTTGGTTTTCCATTACTTAAACATGTCACCCTCATATTCCCATACCACAATATATCACCTATACCATTAAAAAAATAACATTTTCATCCATTTAGTTTGAGTAGACCAAACAGCGAAATGTAAATATATATTTACAGATTTTGAGGTTTTTTTGTTTTTAAATCGAATATCTTTGATGCATCTATAATCAACGCATATACTTCTTGATACTAATGCAATCCTCACTATATACTCTTATGCTCACTATTTCCTCTATGGAAAAAAAGTGATAATACACCTTTTTATAAAAAAAAATACTGGAAATGGGGTTTGAACACACGACAAAAATGGTGGGAAATAGTAATTTAATTTTTTTTTATTTTTTTGTAACTAACTCACCTAAAACTTCGATTCTTCTTTTAATATGATAATTTACTACTGTTGTTTAGCCATGAATTGTTACAGATTTTTACGCCAAATATTTTAAAGTAACAAGATTAAAACAACCCAATTGTTTTAAGAACTTTGGCGGGAAAACTGTATTGGAGAGCAATATTTTTTTCTGAAAAACTATACCACCTACGGCTTTGGTCCTTCTTTGATATTATTATTTACATGTAATTTATACACCTGTATTATTTCAGATTTTTTGGTTTAGAAGTTTAAAATTAGTTACGAGATTATTTAATACGCAAATTTGCATCGGTAAGTGTTTGCGTTGCAAAATGTATCGAGTGAAAAATGACTTATACATATGCAAAATTGCGGTTTTCTAGGTTTATAACTGTTGACGTAGTTACGAGATTTATATGAAATGACGTAATATTTTGGGGCCAAAATGTAATTTGTGCTGGTTTCAGATTTCATCAAAATATTCAAAATACTTCCGTTATCTCAGAAAAATATGGATTTTTTCTTGTATGGGCAAGGATGCATCCTTTTGAAAACCATTTGGATTATGAAAGTCGGACTTCCGCAGATTTTATGGTAAATTTGTAAATACGACTATCGACCGCTAACTGGTATCCCGGTTTGTACAAATGAGGAAGGTAGTTTAATTTCTAGCTGAAGTTATCGCTGTGTTCACTTATAGACATAAACTGAATCCAAAAATATTGGAAATCAATTATTCGCCTGCCATCTTATCCTCCTAAAACAAAAGTTATAGTGAGTTACTAATTTAAACTAGAATAATATAAAAACTAGCAGACCAAAAAGAAGAAGTCAACCCTCTGAGGTTGTTAGCATTTTTCCAATAACGCTGTATAAGGCTGCATAATTGTGACGTTTCCTTTTTTTAACACAATGGATGAACAGAAACTAAAGATGTAGTTACTTAACCAGACAACAATACTTATATTATGGACAACAAATATAAAGTATAGTTTGTTACTTAAAAAAATAAAGACATGATCAAAACTCTGTGGTCGCACTATAAACTTGCGTCTAAGCGTTCCGCGTACGAAACGTCAGAGCAAGGCAAAACGAACACAGGTCCTACCTCGATGGGCGCTCGCGCGGTACTGATCGCCTCGCGCTTGTACATTTCAATTTATAAGCATTTCGAGTTATATTAAATATTTTTTCTTGTCTAACAAAACAGAGTTAATATCACAATTTATTGAAGATCAGATTAATAATAGAATGGACTTTATTTTCATATAATATCTGTTTGGAATTACACTTTATTAAACACAATATATCGTGGTAAACTGCTGATATAATTCGTGGAAATTGGCGCAAGATCTTTATTTTTTTTTCTACAATGACGATTAATTATCGATATTCTAGTACACTATGTGTCAACAGGATTATATGCCTGATGCACAGTTTTTTTTTTAGTTAATTTGATGAATATTTATACAAGAGATAGAACTCTGAAGTTGGCTATGTATACTTTAATTCGTAAAACAAGGTGCGGGAGATTGGTCACTACAAAATAATTAATGTTATGTTTGTAAATCTGGTACATTAACTGAAAAGAGAACAGATTATTCTTTTTTTATCAATTATTAAACAACTTGTAGATATTTCCTAGTAAGTAAATTAAGCGCTTAAAATCTTCGTACACCGCATTAAAATGTAAAATGCCTCTTAAACATTTTTATATAGAGTGTGGAAAAGAGTTTGAATTAGGAACATGAATATTGTTCCTTGCAGGGCAACAATGGTTACGGGTCGTGATCGTGAGCTATAGACTTATTAGTAGAGTTGTTTACTATGTAACTGGCTGGTTATAAAAGTGGCGCGAAAATGATAACAAATGAAATAAAAACGCGCGAAAGCGGTCTGTTCGAGGCAGCGAAATAAAAGTTTAAAATTATTTCTTAAGCAAACTGTTAAAAAAAAATGCTTATATACATTTTTAGTTACAGTACAGTATAGTAGGATGAAAAGTAGAATGTATTACACAGGCGCATTATATTTTTTCCTCAAGCGAAGTATCCCTCACTTGTATTTGTTTTTGCTGCCTTGCGGTCCAATCTACTATTCTTATAGAAAGTGACACTTTATAGTAGGACTAAAGTAATAGCAAATCATTTATCTTTAGTATTAGGTAGTTTTCCACCAGGCATATTAATTATGCTTCTGACAAGAGGTGACAATGACTGTAGACCACTTAATAAGTTCGTTCGCATATTAGAACTATTTTGAATCACCCTCGGCAAAGAAAGGTTTTATATAGGTTTTATATGTTTTATTTTATATGTTTGAAGCGTGTATGGGACCTGTTGGTAAATACTGCCCAAATCCCCAACTGAGTTATTGGGAGTAAATTGGCAACTTCACTTGTTCACTTCTTAGAGGTTATAATGTTCAAATTCCTTAATTATTTACATTAGGTATAGTGTCGCTGCGGCAAGGTATTGCGGTTTACTGACAGCGGAGGGGGATGCTCGACAATCGCTCTACATAAAAATGCTAAATTGCAACTAAACCTGATATTTGTACCACTACACTTGCATGTATATGTGTAGTTTGCTAGAATTGAATAAGAAATAACTAAACCTAAAATATAATAATTATGATAATGTATTCATCTCAGAATAGCCTTTATTCCTTATAAAGTTAATAAGGGTTATTATTGTTATTATTATTCGGTGCTAGAGTTAGTAGATGAGAAAGTCGATCTGATTAATGGAATGATTAATGAAACATACAAAATAGAAAATTTTGTATGTTTTGTTTCTACCCGTTGAGCAGGTTCACCTTCAGTTAGGTACTTGAGGCTCTCCCAGGTTATCAGGAGGTTTAACTGTTCGGTAAATGAGAAACAATATTACATTTGCTTTTATTAGCCTCATTGTTAGTAGACTAATGTTCACATCACATCAATACTTATTGCAATAGGCACAGCCATCTTCCGGTCTTTTTCCTTTCGTCGACTCTTACGACTCCCATTAGAAGACGTCTTGATCGTATGTACATCTTATATCTTCTCCAGTGAAGAAGAACGAAACAAAGTATAAAGAAGAAGAAGAAGAATTGTCATCCTTAATTTTGAAGCACACAAATAAAAGAACATACTAACAATTCGCATAGCGGCCATAACCTAGAGAAGCCTCCGCAGTGTAGAAATGCCACGGGGTCGTAGCCCCACGTGGTACTGTAGAGGCCACTGAGCCACAGCTTGATACCTCAACCAGAGCATACAGAGGCTGGAAGAGATTATTATGACGAGGAAGAAATGAGTGGGGCAATTCTAGCCCGATACCCCACGGCCAGATTTATGTACTTTAAAGTACTGTATCAGCTAGATTGTCTACAGCTGAACACATCCTTACCTATTAAGGGTGGTTTTACCATTATCTTCACGCTTGGCAGGCAGTTGGGGATCGCAGTGTAAGATCCTCAGAGCAGTTCCTCAGAAGACGCTGCTGTCCATCTTCCGGTATTTTACCCTTAGTCACACCTCTAGATATCCACTGGAAGAGATGCCCCCTAACTTTTCCCATGGGGGTGATATTCTGGTCCGTTACCCAACGGCGCGTGACACCGGCACTTCAATGGCCCCGGACCCCACGGACCCAAAATAAGATCATATATATTTGACAATAATTCAATCTCGATCTGTATCAGTACTGCAACAGTTTAATAAAATAGAAAAAAAAAGTTTAATAACAATTAAACTTTTTAAAAACAATTTTATTGATTTTTCATACATGAAAACCAGTGAAAGCTTTTGATTTTTAGAAAGTTTATTTCAAAATAAAGCTCGAAACTCTAATAAGACTTAAATAAACAATTGGCACGATCCCAAACCAGATGTAATTAAATAAGTCGATCCAATCTTTCATACTAATAGAACCTACCTCTAGACTCCTCAAAACACGTTGATTAAATTTGAAGGACTGGATTCCAGAGTTTCTTTCGGTGAAACTGTAATATCAAATAAGAGAACTTGACAAAAAAGATACAGTTATACAAAAATTCCATCAACTTCCAAATCTAAGATAACGAAAGTATTGACAATGTTTGATTATTAAATCAGAAGAGACCACCTAGGTAACCCGAAAACGTCAAGATATGATCATTTTTTTTATTTATTTTTTATGCCTGATAGATTAGCCTTGACCCTTCACCCGATTATCACTTACCATCAGGTGAGATAGTCTCACCGTTGAAGTTGTTGTTCAGGCTAACCTAGAAGTACTGGCTCTCAAGGACAGCTGGCGGAACACACCGTTAGGTGCTTGGTGACAGATTTTCTACTTGAGGTAGCTAGCCAGGCGGGTATTCGCAAAATGCCTTACCACCATGCTATAACGACTGCTATCCTAAGACAACAACCGGGACCGACAGCTTAACGTACCCTCTGAAGCACAGAAACGCTCAGTAGTAATGTCACTAGCGGTCACCCATCCAACTCATGACCGCGGGCGACATTGCTTAACTTTGCTGATCGGTTGAGAACAGCTAAGTAAACTTCGCTACGAGCGCTTCATAAATCGTGCTTCATTGTGTGTGTTTCCATATAAAAGTTCATAAAGACATCTACAGTGCTCACATTGCAGGAAAATGCAAGTTGCACGTGGAAAACATGTTGCTTAAAAAAGCCTACTTACAACTTTGTTACATATTTGTATAATAAAAAAATAAAACTGTAATTTACTCGTCTACATCTGTGAACGCATTTAAAAACCAGCTGGATGGCTGGTTGCATAAAAGCAAACAATCTCTTGCGAACTTGTACTGTATCAGCCGGATCGTCCACTGCTGAACACAGCCTCCCCTATAAAGGGGGTATTTGCCATAATCCCCACGCTTGGCAGGCGTCTTGGGAATCGCAGTGCCAGATGGCAGTTATTTAGAAGGCGCTGCTGCCCACCTTCCAGTATTTTTCCCTTAGTCGCCTCATACGACACCCACGGGATGATATGGGGAGGTGCAATTCTAACCCGGCACCCCACGGAGTGCGAGCTTGTAACCAGTGCTAAATAACAAATGTGTGGACACTACAAAAAAAAATATTTCGACACAGTATGATATAGGCACATCAGTATTACGCTGCTCGCCTATAAACAAATAAATAATTTGAATATTTTTTTTATAAGATTCTTGAAACACTTAAAAATAATAGCCCAGAGTTTCCTTCCCGTTCTTATCTTCTATCAAGCTTCGCAGTGGCTTTATATGTTACCCTTTTTTGCTGAAAGTGGAAGCGAAATGTAACCTTTCAATGAAAAAATGTACAGGTTACTTTAAACAAAGTCAAATCATTAATATTTAAATAAAAAGAAGGTGAAAGTTTCACCTCACTAAGGAGTAGGTCGCGAAAAAGGGAAAATGAGTTCCGTATTGAATAATTAAAATAAGGGCGCCATCTGCCTAATATAATAGCGGGAAAAGTTATAAATACCGAAACGGTGCGATGAATAGCGGCAAATTCAGCGGGTCTACTGCTGCGCAATTAAGCACAGGTTCAGGGGAACCGGGTCACTTCAACACTGCTAAGTGACCAGCATTTTTTTACATGCTTTCTTTGTGTAATAATTTTGTTAATAAAGGGTCCGCCAAATAACTTTTTTTTTAAATGCTATAAAAAAAAAACATTCAAATGGCTGCCTCGGCTGGCCATGCAGTAGCCTACACGATCGGTCCAATTTTTAAGCACACAATCGATTGTATGCAGCTGTATTTCACCAATGGCTTCAAGTATATTGTCCTTTAAAGCGTCAATTGTCTCTGGCTTGCCGGCGTAACATTTATCTTTGACGGCACCCCACAAATATAGTCCAACGGTGTCAGCTCCGAGGTGGCCAAACGACATCAGCTCTGCGGCTGATAATGCGATCTTCAAAAACAGGGCGCAAAACATCGAGTGTAGCTTCGGCTGTGTGGCACGTAGCGCCGTCCTGTTGAAACCAAATGTTGCCAATATCCTCCTCTTCAATTTTTGTGAACAAAAATTGGTTCGACATGGCCGGATAACGACCGCGACGGTGCTTCTCTTCTTCCAAAATCCGGACGCAATTTTTGCAAACATTCTGCAACATTACCATGATTTTCAAAGTAATGTCGCAATATTTTCCAGCGTTGTTCAAGCGTATACAAAACCATATTCGTTCAGCGGAAGGATAAAACTAATTATCTGTCAAATCAAACATGAGTAAAGTGTTACTTGTTCCATTCAAGATATAAGCACTAGTTCAAAAAAAAAAACGTTAGAAGTCGGACCCGTTATTATTAAGACCACTATCCATGGAAGTAGCGTGTTTTTTTAATGCCTGAAAGGTTAGCTTTTGACCACTATCTCACCTGATAATAAGTAATGATGTGGTCGAAGATGTTGTTCAAACTAACAGAGAAGTACTGGCTCTGAAGGACAGCTGCCCGAACACGTTAGGTGCTTGGCGACAGCGAATACCCGCCAGGCTAGCTACCACCCTCAAGTAGAAAATCTGTCACCAAGCACCTAACGGTGTGTTCCGGTAGCTGTCCTTGTGAGCCAGTAATTCTAGGTTAGCCTGAACAACACCTTCAACCACATCATCACTTACCATCAAGTGAGATAGTGGTCAAAGACACTAGCAGGCAAAAAAAACACAATTCTTTCCTCTTTATAATATTAGTGTTGAGTGTAGATATATTCTATCTATGAGTAAAAATATATTTTATATGTTAAATTATTATTATATGTACATCTGTTGGTGAGTCGGTGATCTAAGCTAAACCTCAAATGAAATCCATCTCTGAAAGACAGTAACTACTAACTAACACTAAGATGTTTATTTAACGTTCTAGGGAGAGCCATCATAATTAAATTATAGTCTTTAATTACCTGCCTTGGTTACCTACGTATTAATGAAAACTGTTCAAAGGGCAAAATTGAGTGAAGGTCGTCCCCTCGTCCCTCATCTTAATATAGTTGTAAACTTCAATCAGCCCCAGACTAATGTGTCCTGACATTTCAATTACATGACTTTAATGGAATTTAAACTACCTACCTTCATATCAATGCTCGATACCGACTTTGTATAATGTAGTTACAATGTTGGTATACCTGTATCTTTCTGATGGCTATTTTCACATATAACATCAAAATAATGATATTACGTTTGGATCACGTTGCATTGACCGTGGTCACAAGTAGACTGACAGTAAGTCTACTCGTGACCACTATCAATCAGTCTACTCGTGACCACGGTCAATCAGTCTACTCGTGACCACGGTCAATCAGTCTACTCGTGACCACGGTCAATCAGTCTACTCGTGACCACGGTCAATCAGCCTACTCGTGACCAAAGTCAATCAGTCTACTCGTGACCAAAGTCAATCAGTCTACTCGTGACCACGGTCAATCAGCCTACTCGTGACCAAAGTCAATCAGTCTACTCGTGACCAAAGTCAATCAGTCTACTCGTGACCACGGTCAATCAGTCTACTCGTGACCACGGTCAATCAGTCTACTCGTCACTAAGGTCAATGCAACTTGATCGAAACTTCGAGGTTAGTCAAAATATTATTATTTTGATGTTAATTCGTGCGTGAATAGACTCGATATATAAGAACATATATATTTAACTGCGATTCTCAAGACATACTGTGCAGTACAGTACATAATTAAGTAATAGGTTACGACAACCCAATTTATGAACATGATTGCTCATTACATTACCAAACCATTGTTTACATTCACAAGCTTATCCAACAGTTCCATTCCAGTAGCTTCACTGATTTTATTAAATTTAAACTCGGAGTGTTTAATGAAATAAAAACTGGAGTTAAAATATATTCGGTACAAAACCGTTAATATTACTTTGAAAGCCATTAAGCGTGCCGGATTACTGTTGTTGTTTCGAGGTTAAATAGGTAGAATGCTTTCTAGAATTATAAATGACATTAATTTACCTGAACAACCCTAACCTTATTTAGAATAAATCTGCGCAACTTGAAACTTTTAATCGCTCTTATTTAGATATCATTCTTAACCTTAGTATTCAGTGTTCTCTAAGTTTGTTGATTTTGAGATAAATATATTAAAACTGTAAACTGTACAGTTTTATTATAGCTTATAATATAAAAAAATAATGTGAATATGTATTTATATGTATATATTCGTTTAGTGTATGTATGTAAGTATTTAGATTATATATAATGTAGGTAAGTTTGTATATGTATTTATTTAAATAGGTGTAAGGGTGTAAATACTTAGATAACTATTATATAATGTTTAACTGGTTAACTGCGAACCTGGCTAATTTTATAAGTTCTTTCTAATAGGTTGTCTGGAAGAAATTGCTTTAAGCAATAAGACCGCCCTTTGTATACGTTTTGTTTTTCTGTTATTTCATTGTAATATTATTTTTAAGGTATGCAAATAAAGAATTTTCTATCTATCTATCTATAATATAATGTACAATAGACATATAGGTACTCGTAATAAACTTATTATAGAACAAGTCCGATTCTATACATTAAAGATATTTTGAAACAAGTATATATTTGAGAGCACTCTGCAGCGGATACTGATGCCAAATCTGTATTTATTTGTTTTTGTCTGTATGTCTGTCTGTATCCTGGCCGCGCATCACGCCGATATGCAAGGCTGGAATTTTGTTATTTAGCGCGATTACTTTTATTTGAAACCTGAGGAAGCGAAGTATTCTAGGATTGAACACGAGCATAGCGAATAGTTAAAAATATAGAATCCTGAGCATACGGAATTTTTTAAAGGTCCGAGTCGCAAAATAACTCACTACAGCCAGGAAAATGCAAGGTGCAAAAAAAACAGCTTATATAACTTAGTAATTTCTAGTAGTCGTTCCGTCTTTTCTAAATATTTATTTTCTGACCAAGATATTTTCGGGGGCAATTCGGGTCTAAAACTGTTTTTTAAATTAATAGGCTAGCCCTTAAAAACTATTTCACCCATTGGTGCGTGATGATGTAGTCGAGGATGTAAATGGACTAGGACTTGAATTACTGGCTCTCACGGACTGCTGCCGTATCACACTGTTGTGCTTGGTGCCAGATTTTATACTTGTAGCTAGCCAGGCGATCTCAAAATGCCCTTCCACCATGTGGTGAAGCTCAAGCCGGTGCGATGGTGAAGATCGAATTATATACTGCGTCACGGCAGTCTTTAGCCATTACCCCTCGGCTATCACTGCTGATGCTCGAATTTAACTATACCCGGGGCTCACTCCCTATAACATAGATACCATATCTCGTGAAGGGTAAGTCTGAGATGTGAGTGCTTAGATACCTCTGTCTGTCCCTTCGGGGATATGTAAGCGAGACGATATCTTTTATGATAGACATGATAAGGGTTGAAGAGTAAGGGACAAGTTCCATTAGTCAAATTATTTGAACAGCAAAATATCGACTATTTCGGTTTTTAGCTTAATATATGGACTGTTCCATACTTTTCGTACTGGGTTTTGTATAAATTAAGCCAACTATGGTTAAATAATTTACCAGGAAAGCAGCAATGTGAATAATATGGCAGCATGCTGCGTGCCACTACTTACAAGTACGCTTAGTTGGATAACTTATAATGCGACTAGTAGCGCCGTGGTATTATTTACAATGCGACTAGTATACATCCGAGAATTCCTGAAGAGTCAGGAAGAGATCTCTGTATCTGTATATTTACCCTATCATCTGGTAGAACGCGATCCTGTGATCTTTGCACGCTTGCCCAAGGGATACGTGTTCACTCTATATTTAAAAGGTCCTAGATCCTATCTATCGTGAAATAGACGATAGCAGGATGTTCCATAAATCAACCGCACGTATAATAATTAATATCGAGAGAGAGCACTTTGTACGCATTTTTCGCATGCCACGTTCTTTGTCACATGTCTTGTTTTTCGATGATAGAAAGTAAAGGAGTAGGGAAATAAAGATTGGGTAGATTGATCGAACTTTATCTGAAATGAGACATGCGAAATACCGTTTTGCTGGAACTCTTTGTTGACTTTCAAGTCCCTGGTGGGCTAGCCTTTACCAATGCAATTCAGTGCATCGTCACTAATGATCTAATTCGCACGTTTTTTTCTCTTTATTTCTAGCGGATTTGCTAGCCTTTGATGACTGTCTCACCTGATGTGATGATATGGTCGAAGATGTTGTTCAGGCTTACGTGGAAATACTTGCTCTCAAGGACAGCTGCCGTAAAACACCGTCTAGTGCTTGGCGAGAAGATTTTCAATTTGTAGGTTGTAGCTGGTCAGGCGGGCATTCGCAAAATACCCTATATTAGTATGATATAGGCGTCTATCTAGTATAAGGCGGAGCCGTCGAAATGGTGGCTGCTATATTGAACCTACTTAATAAAACAATCTTAACTCCAGTCTTGCATGGGCAAGACTGGAGTTAAGATTGTTTTATTAAGTAGGTTCAGCAACTATCCGATATGAAACTCCGTCACAGTTTCCACCTTCTTGATTGAGCTACTTTTAATTTTTTTATTGAGCCTTGCTCAAGGTATATCCGGAATTTGAATTTGGGTGGAATCGTTACAGTTAGCAGTTGGTTAATTATTAAAACAGGCACGTCTAAGAAGGCATATTTAATATAAAGTATATAATAGTAAGAACTGCTCATCTACTAAGACAGAACTAGTTTTCGAATTAGCATGCCCAAGGTGTCTGATATTGTGGCGAAATACCCCGTGAGATAGATGTAGGTACACATCTCTTTGGCGTCTTCAGCATATCAAAAAATAACGACCTTGAACAGATGTGTAATATATAGCAAGAAGAGAGTATTAGCCATAAGGTACATTGCGAATAGATGCGACACCTATCAAAGAAAACGAAAAGGATCCCCAGTCAACCAGTTGCGTCAAAACCTGTAATATCGATTACTAAGGATATTATTTGCTTTTGTATACCACGAGCCTATTGTCCCGTACACATTTCATCATATTATCGTGATTGATATAGGTATTAAGCATATTCCCTCCTCAAAGGCCGGCAACGCATCCTCGATACCTCTGGTGTTGCGGTTGTTCGTGGGCGACGGTGATCACTTACCACCAGGTGAGTCAAATGCTCGGTTGCCCTCCTATCCCATAAAAAAAATGAACAAGATCTGCACGACTGCTCTTCTTGGGCATACGTGCAATTATGAACTTGTGCAAGTTTTCAAGATTTCAGCGCTTGTATGATTTCCAGAATGTGGTGAAAGAGACTTAAGAACGCAGGAGTCAATTCAGGTGCAGCACAGGATTTAAGTAATATGGTGAGGATCACTGGCCTCGTTATAGTCCAGACTGCGCAGCGTTTTTTGCACTTAAGTCCGGCAAATACGAAATTATTTCCAAAAAACCTTTTTCTGACCTTCATCTAGGTAGACGTGAAAGTGTTTCTACAGCAGTAGACTCCACAAAAAGGGTAGTAAACAAGTTTGTTTTCTCTGCAGTGTGGACCAGTGATTTGTCGCAATCTTTCTTTGTAACGCAATGATCCATATACTGGAATGTAAGATAGAATATCCATGAAAGAGTAATTCGTCTCCCTGAGTTAGGCAAGTGTTATAGGTTTTACTGGATATTTTCAGTATCAGTATTTCAATTTCACCGGGTAGCAAGCTCACCTCTATATTAAGAGGGACCATAAAACATCTAGTAAAATATGTGTCTTTATATACTTGTACCTGCTTCAGAGTTCACCAATAAACAGACATTAGGTACGATGCTTTAGTAAACAAGTATAGATTAATTAAAAAAGTTTTTTACCGGCGGCATGCCTTTATTAATAAAATACTACAAACTATGTACAACACTACAGCTACTACAATAAAAGCATTTCGATAACCTATAAGTCTCACATGCAGGCCAAATGCTCCAGCCAGTTGAAAAGTAAAAAACCCGCACTGCAAATTATTTAATTTCGTGAAAGTTTGTTAGTTTTCAGTAGCCATTTTATCGTTCCATTGGAATTAAAAGTGCAAGTTGTATATTTAATTAATCTTTCTTAAAGCCCACCATTTTGATTGTGAACTGACTGAAAGTAAATTACTGTTACGTTTTTACTAAAGCAATTTACTTTTTTTATGTACCTAGTCTCACTTAGGTACGTTATCAAGACAAATCTAATGATATCTCACATATTAAAATCAATTTAACCGTTTAGAAGTTACGGTAGCATTAAGAAACTCACATACAAACATACATACATGAACCCCGATAACCTAACTCTTCTATTTTTGGGCAGTCGTGTAAACAATAAGAAATTACTTCAGGAAAATTCCATTAGAAAGATAAATCTAGAACGCATATACCTAAACAAATGTACCTATATGGTGTTAATGGCGCTTATATCTTGTAACAAAACTTGGCGCTCACCGAGGAGCGAGAAACACTCGAGAAACCCCAAAATGCTCTTATAAATCAGGTGTAAGTTGCTTTCCCGCAGATTCTCACGTAATAACAACCCGCCGAAACATAACTCCTGATAATTCATATCTGTCTGGATTCGATGACGTCCCGCTCGTGACGGTGGGTTTCGGAGATTAATGTTCTACCAACTATGGAAAAGTGCTAGTGGCTAGATTAATGGGAAAACTCCCTAGTGAAAATAGAATCTTATCTGGTTTATCTTTGAAGGTAAACCGCTGAGATGTTGTTCGCGTTGCAAACTATCTTGCAGATATTATGGCGGTGATGAAATGTTTTAGTGGAGAGTTTCTACGTTTGCTGACTTGAGTTTTCGAGTTTTTATTTTATATTACACTTATACATTCACGTTCATACATTTAGATCCCAAACGCTTAGCAAATGATACTAAATAGGTTTGTTACTTCTCTGAATATATTTCTTAAGACCCAAGTAATATATCCCTCTAGGGTGAGCATAAATTCTAGAGGTAAGAGGTACAGAGATTTATATTGTCAGAAAAAATTACCAATTAACATCGCGAGCTGGGATTTAATCCAAGATCTGGAAGCCAATCGATCGGTTATAATTTTGTGTAAGCATTACCGTTCTATTTTTAAATAAGGAGACAGAACTAGGCAACAATCTGATGATATAAGTTTTCCCCAATATGATATAAGTTTTTTGAAGTATTGTTCTTCAAACAAGAACAAAGTAAGTCTTGCACCTCGCTTGGAAAGTAAATAGATGATCATCATAACCCGAAATTGTGATCTATCCTAAGATGCAATCGACAGACATACTCGTACCCACATTAGTCGTTAAAATTGTATCTTAAGATTGCTCTCAACTTTGATATGCATTTATTAATATAACCTTTAGCCGATTTAACTAAGCTTTAACCGATGGATAGGCTAAATCGATGACTGTGAAACGCAAAGATAGTGTTTTATTTGTTAAATATGTTCTAGGTAGTACGAGTATAACCGAAACTTACTCGAACATTCTGAAACAGGCCATAAGATTATCCAAACTATGGATAGGTACTGCCCTTAGAGTATCCAAACTATGTATATATACTATAAAGAAGTATGCCTCACGAAGAAACATGCCCCTTTGTCTAATGGTGTAACGATAGGTCGAAAAAAGCTATGATTATAAGCAAATACACGTTAAACTTCAAGCGTTTTGTTTTAAATTACCTTGACCTACACAGATAAGCAATTACCTAACAAAAGTGAATCTAACTAAGCGTAAACCATTATTAACATAATCACCACTTCACGAATCATTTTATGGTGATAGCGAAACAAGCCCCGAGTCTTCATTTAATACCAAAACAGCAGTAAACATAATTAAGGAGTTATCTTCGTATTGTTTGAGTTACATATAATCTTTGTTTGTTGATCTGAGCCCGGAGATTGTACGTAACAGCAGACCTGGTTTGGAAGTGTTTATTGGTATCCCTGAATAACGTGCGAAAATCGTTTCACAGATCCCGGTATAAATAGTGACCTGGTAAACGTAAATTGTAAGATTTATAAATGGGACGGCAGAAGTTAATTCATTTTTGGGAAGGATAATTATAATTAAAAATACGTGGAGCGTAACTTAATCGGTTGCGCTGATTTAGTTTTTGAAGCTCTGGTATTGAAGTTTGCTAAACTGTTCATAATCGATCTGCTAAGTTAAGCAACGTCCGCCACGGTCATGACTTGGATGGGTGAGCGCTTGTGACATTACTACTGAGCGCTTCCGCGCTTCAAAGCTTCAAAGGTGCACGTTAACCGTCGGTCCCGGTTGTCGTCTCAGGATGGCAATCGTTCTAACATTGTAGTACGGCATTTTGCGAGTGCCCGTCTGGCTAGGTACAACTCTCAAGTAGCTTTGCAACATCTGCCGCAAAGCACCTGACGGTTTGGTCTTGAGAGCCAGTAATTCTAAGTAAGCCTGAATAACATCTTCGACCATATCATCATTTACCATCAGGTGAGATAATGGTCAAAGGCTAAACAAAGGCATTAAAAAAAATTGAGAGCTTTGCATGATTAATACTAAAATTAAAGTATAAGACAAAAAGTTAATCTCACGACAATAAACAAACACACACTTAAACTCATTAAATAACGTACAATGCAACAGATAAATTAATGAACCGAAGTCATACTTTTTACTCTCAAAATCTATTGTCAATAATTGTAGTGAACCGATAGTTATAACAAGAAAACTAGTAAATAAATCCAAGTAAAAACAGGCTGTTACGGTAGTCGAGAATACTAAAAATCATTATATGGTATTTTGACTGGAAACAGAACTTTAAACCTTTTATATAAGCCAAGTTATAAAAAACAAAATTTTATAAAATTTAATTATAATGAAAACGAGTTTAATTTCAAGATTTACATTAGATAAAAGTTCAATCATTAGCGCTCGATAAATCTGTCAAAATTAGGAAGGAGGAAACTCAAAGAAACTCCCATCAATCAGCGACTATCGAGGCTCTACAAATACGCTAATAAAGTGACCCAAATGAGGTTGATATGAGGTCAAGCGTATTCAATGTCAAGCGGTCAAAGTGTAGTACATGATACACCACGATGTCAAGGCCACAGCCCAGATTTCTAGTAAAAAGGGCGACAATAGGACAGTGTAGACATTTCTGAATTAAGGTCAACGCTGGACCTAGTTGACTTAGTTAAACATTACTTTTTGACGGCTTAATGAAGTGTCAGATTTTTTGTCAACATTGTAGAAATGAGGTGACGTTCAACTGTGTCAATCCACGGGTTTGGAGACAGGACGATTTAGTAAGAGGCGCTGTCTGTAGGTGTTAATTTAATGCTGGGACCAAATGGTGCTTTGGAAGAGTTTTAGTGACTTTATTTCATTTATTTCTTCTAGTAAATTTCTTCGTAAAACTTTCTGTCGTCAGTCCTAAGACTAGTTTTGACGTTGGAGCCCTAGATTTTCTTAGTTAACAATTTATGTTTAAAAGAATGTAGTGATGAATTACATCTAAGAGCACGACAGCAAATCGCAGCCTAGTCTCGCTCCTAACAAGAGCACAGTCATATATATATAGCCATATATATCATTGTGGATAAAGCTAGAATACAAAATTTTTAGTGACCAAGACTTACAGCCTTTACCTAGCTAAGATCTCACAAAACTTTCCGATTGAAGAATTGCGCTAGTTTTTTGTTTTACACATTTTGTCTTTGATGTGATTGGGTTTGACATACACGTATGCTAAGGCTACGTAGTTATTTCAAGGAGGAAGACTGTACCTAAAACATTAGTAAGATGATGTCTCATTATTATCTTAGAATATATTTGCAATCAATATGTTTGTTTGAAGAGATGTTATGGTAGTAATTAAACGGCTTCAAACGGTTTAAATCGCGTATATTTATGATTATTTTTGATTAAGATTGTATGGACCTAAGATTTTATGGAATTACTGCTTAATTTGTTATTGTACGTAATTAAATATTCTCTAGCTATTGCGGGCGGTGTATTAACAGGTGTACTTAAAGGATCTAGATTTGAATTCTCGAAATAACTCGGATGTTACACAAAACTTCACTATGTACTACGAATAATACATTATTTATTCGTAGACTATGTAAGACACATCTTGGCTTTACTCTACTCATCCCTTTGGAAGAAGGGCTTTATTGCTATGCTTTTAGTATAATTTTCTAGGTGTCTAGTTCATACTTCGTTCAGTACTTAGTCTAGCACTTAGTTTACTGTTTCCTTCAATTAAACTCAGGTGAATAAGTGTAGTAGAAATAAACAAGAAACTGAAATAAACCTACAAATTATTTTTGAAGGTTGGACTAAAACATGCGTGTACGAAAATTTAGAACACGTCTTAATATATTAATAACAATTTAAATAATGAATTATTTTTAGGTTCAGAATTTTAATATTAGTAATTCGACCTTAAGACAGGTTGAGACTGACCTTCTTGTTGAAGAAAATAAATAAAAAAAGCATCGTAGTATACACATTCTAGTGAAAGATGAAAGTTAAACAAACGGATGAAGCCGTTTTCATTACTGACGTGTTAAAAACATTATTAGGTAAATAGGTTAGAGTACGTTTACGATTTAGCGATAAATTTTAGTTTCTACGGGAATGTAGTAATTTAACTGTTTTTTTACCTTGTATCTGTAATTTATGTGGCATTCACGTGTCGCTAGTAGTATTTGAAGGTAAGTAGACATGACTCGTACTAAGATATTATTATATTGGAGTGTACCGGAGAGTGGAATATGAGAACGTTGATTTGATTCTTTGGTAAAAGCGTGCACGTATATTAATATCATTTTGTTGAATATGAATATGTATTGCAAGGTTCTACTCGTAGATTAGACACCCCCGTGGGGTGCAGGAGAGAATTGCACCTCCCCATATCATCCCGTGGGTGTCGTAAAAGTCGACCAAGGGAAAAATACTAGAAGGTGGGCAGCAGCGCTTTCTAAAGAACTGCCATCTTACACTGTGATCCCTGTCTGTTTGTCCGTCCCGCCTTTAAACGACTCTATCTTTGCAACCGTAATAGGTAGCTGATTGAAATTTTATCACAATACCTGTTAGTAGTTTTTTCTAACAAATAACATTAATAGCAAATTATTTAAAAAAGGGGGTCCCAATACAATAAATCGGATTTTTAACGTTTTTTTCTTTTGGCTCCATCGTAAAAGCGGTAAAACATAAAAGCGCCAAACTTGGTACGATTATAGGCCATCTGCAAATAATAATAATAACTGGCCATCTGCAGGTCAGACTTCTGGTAAGGATCTGAAACCGTATGAAATTTGAAAGTTTCTTATTATCTATCTCACATCTGTTTCATTGTCAGACAAAGGAAAATACATAACTTAACATTTAGATAGCATGGTTCACAAATTACTATTTATATGTTATAGGTTAATTAAGATAAAGTGGCATGTTTCGCTCCTCACGTTTTTCTTTTTACCTCCTTGATCAATCTTTCTTTCTATCCAACGCTTCCTTCCTGCGATTAGTTAATCCGATCTTAATCTGCCAGTCTTACTTACCTGCGCATGTTTTATTTTGTAGTTCGGTTTTTTTTTGCTGCTACGTTAGCCTTTTACCAAAATCTTATTTAACGGTGGTTGAAGGTACATGCCAAGCCTAAGGTTACTGACTTTCTAGGACAGCTGACGAAAAAAAAAACCGTTAGGCGCTTGGCGACAGATTTTCTATAATAATAATAAATTTTATTTCTCAACTAGTTACAATTATGTTTCGTATATCATAAATCATAATATATTACTAACATAAATCTATTCCATAATTACATGTAAGTATCCAAATCCCTGTACCCTGTACTAGTATTAACTGTGTTACAGGGTTACAGTTCCTTCCCATAAACTATTGAAAACTTATAAAATTCATTATAAGTTTTCAATAGTTAGTCAATAGTTAAATAGATATAATAGATAGGTAGAACATACCCAGACGGGCATTCGCTAAATTTTATTAGGAAAATCAGTAGGTACTTTAATGTGAGTGTGTCAATGTGTCATTTTGTTATATTTACCTTTGTTCAATATAATTAATTCAAATTTTGCAATTGGATGGCGCCACCTATTAAACTACCCTTAACAGCAGCCCAGGCGTGTTCCGTTACAATCATGCAGAAAAAATAACCGCTGAAAAATAATTTAACTGAATTTGTAATCAAATATTCGTCTTTGTATAACAATTACGCCAAATATTAAAATTTCAGGTTTGTAACAAGTCTTCTTAAAAGGATTCCGTTTAAACCCGTCCAACTAGAAAGCTAAAAAGGTCAAACGCTAGCTTTAGCCTCAAAAAGATCTAAATATTAAAAACCCAAATGACTCGAAGCGCTCGTAGCGAAGTTTACTTAGCTGTTCTCAACCGATCAGCAAAGTTAAGCAACGTCTCGGTCGTGAGTAGGATGGGTGACCGCTAGTGACATTACTACTGAGCGTTTCCTTGCTTCGGGGGGCACGTTAAGCCGTCGGTCCCGATTGTCGTCTTAGGATGGCAGTCGTTATAGTATGGTGGTAGGGCATTTTACGAATGCCCGCCTGGCTAGCTACCACCCTCAAGTAGAAAATCTGTCGCCAAGCACCTAACGGTGTGTTCCGGCAGCTGTCCTTGAGAGCCAGTACTTCTAGGTTAGCCTGAACAACATCTTCGACCACATCATCACTTACCATCAGGTGAGATAGTGGTCAAAGGCTAACCTATCAAGCATAAAAAAAAAATTACGTAACAAGTAATAGAGCCGGTATGGAATAATGTTATAAATTATACGTAATAATATCATATCAATGTTCAATTGTGTTTAAAGCTGATGTCATACATGGAAAGCGAAATTCCATTCATTGTGATCTAGTTAAGGATTTCTCACTCCTTTTCTCACGAGTAATGGAGTGAGAATAATGGGTGTTATGTGGGATGATATTAACTCCACACTCTATCGGAAATATAATGAAGTTATATGAGTTTTATAGTGAACTAGCTGACCCGGCAAACGTTGTTTTGCCATGTAAATAATTTAAATTTGATCGTAGAAGGGTGAAAATTGAGGATTGTATGTATTTTTTATGTTGTATCATAAAAAAATAGATATTAAAAATTTTGTCTAAAAAATAAAATAAAAAATTTAGGGGTGGACTACCCCTAACATTTAGGGGGATGAAAAATAGATGTTGGCCGATTCTCATAGATACCGGAGAAGCACAAAAAATTTCATCAAAATTGGTCAAGCCGTTTCGGAGGAGTATGGCAACGAAAACTGTGACACTAGAATTTTTTTTTAGTCTTCTTATATATATTTTTTTATTCCTTTTTCAGGAGAAGGTAGCCGAGAAATTATTATTTCACCCGACCATGCGGGGTGTTATCGTTTAGAGCTATCTGAATAGAGTATATGTTTTTTTAATCTCTAATGATAAATTTATGGCGGGCTGTCAATTTGGTTATTTTTTACACGGTCAGACCCAAAAACAAAATTAGATAGGAATCCCAATTTTTTATAAATTATTAACCATATCCCATTGAAAAACGGTGATTTGTTATGTAGTTAATGTAATTAAGAATATCTGATTAAAACCAACAACTATTTGAAGTAAAACGAGAACTTATAGTAATTAGAGACGATTATCTCTTATCACTTTACATAAATGATAAGGACTTTTGTTCTTGACCTTAATACTGACTGCAAAATACTAACTGTGTCAGAGTTAACTGTAATCGGCATAATGATAACATCTCTTACCTAACTAGTGCTTTTGGGACAAGAAGCGGAAATAGCTGTCCGTGATAAAGGCTCAATTTCCAAGCAAAATTGTTTTCATTGTGCCTGTGCTCCCGGATACGCGAGTGTCATTAAAACTAGTGACAGGCGTTCGCATGACCGCTTCGTCGGCGGCAAAGAAGGTTTAATGCCTTACGTTAGAACGTACATATTCGCTCATAGGTTGAATAGATCTATATACCCGAAAACTTGGGGGCCCTCAGTGCAAACCCACTAACTATATCGTTTTTTAAATAATGTTTTTATAATTTTATTTTTAAAATTTCTGTTGTCTTTTTTATTAAGATCATATAAGAAATTCTCTGAGTGGACAAATTAACCGCTCATCGGTTCAAAAGATCTATTCTCGCTCGAAAACTTAGATTTAAACAAACAAAATTTTAGATTTAAAAACAAATTACAACTTTATTTACGTTTGGGCAATTTCAATTAAAAATAACATGTTTTTTTTAGTTTATTTGTTACAATCAAATGCAAATTTGAGTGATGACAGATTTAAGAGTCAAGGGTTTAGTGATAACAGCGTTTACAATCTGAACGTTAGTACGTCTAAACCTTAAGACCGTAAGAGCATCTAAAATCTTTCCTTTTGTTGTTGCCTCGTAATTAGTAATTTTTATAATTATCATAAACCACAATAATAACCAACGTTAACAAAGTTGCTAATAAGGTGCATAGGAAATGTCTTTTCTCGAAAGCAAAATTCGGGTAGTGTTTTTCTGTTGAACGTATTTATATGCGATTTTTAGAATCCTTTAGGGCGGTATATAGCTTATTCAATCACTAATTGACAATTGTGTGACAACATGATACGCTATGTGGCCAGAGTATATCTCAAAATAACTGCAAAAAGCCCACGTATGGTTAAGATATACAATACCGTGATGGCCTCTTCGGTTCAGGTTATTCGGATCCTATCACTAAAAAGGCCACATTATCAATTTTTTTTACTCTTTAGACCTATGCTTGTCCACCAACTCGTCTATTATTTATAAGGTATGTGACGGTGAAGCCACGTTGGTTTAGAAGTAATCTATTCACTTTAGCTTTGAACATGCCTAGATTGCATCTCTCAGTAAAAAATAATGCAGCATGATATTTCATACGTTGAATGTACATATTAGCAACGTCGGCTTAACAGGAAAATACTGCCTAATTTTCCTGTTAAGCTGACGTGACACCATAAACGCTACATTGACAAACTGAAAGATTTTTTAACGCTTTTCTCTTCTACTTGAAGCATCCTCAGGACGTCTTGAGTCTTCGAGCGTACGATCGAAAACTCGGGCAAAATTGTCACTAGATATTTTTTTATACATTGTAATTGATTTTTTAATGGTTTTTTGTATACATTTCTAGGTAAACAGCCCTGAAATGTTATTACTTCTGAGAATAAGTTCAAGAATTTCACAATAAAAAAATTAAAGCAACTAACCATAATTTCTTATATGAATACTAATATCATCTTTAGGAGATAGAGAAACAAAGTCACCTTAAACAATACTTCAATGATGCTATTTTTTTATGGGATAGGAGGGCAAACGAGCAGGCGGCTCACCTGGTGGTAAGTGAAGTGATCACCGTCACCCACGAACATCCGCAACACTAGAGGTATCGAGGATGCGTTGCCGGCCTTTGAGGAGGGAATATGCTCTCTTCTTGAAGGCCCTTAAGTCGTATCCGTTCGGAAATACTGCACCTGGCAGCTGGTTCCATATTGTGGCAGTGCGAGGTAGAAAATGCCGTGAAAATCGCAAAGTTGTGGACTTCCAGACGTCGACATGAAATTTATAAAACATCATGCTTTGTCGGGACGTCCGATGGCGAAATTGAGCTGCAGGTAGTAAATCGAACAGTTCCTCGGAACACTCCCCGTGATAAATGCGGTAGAAGATGCAAAGCTATCCTAGGAAAATTATCAAAACGTGTTGTGTGGTAGTTCAAGACAATTCCTAGTATCCAAACCGAACAACAAAATAAGTAAAAGCTTTTTCGTGTAATATATATAATTAAGAAGTTATCCAGTTACCAACACAACAAATCAGAATTCAAAGAATTTCCAGTAATGAATATAATGAGAACAAAAGAAAATTTACCGATAAAATTCTGCTTTTATTTTATTATATCCTATTTACCGTAAAAACAACTGTGGCTCTACTTACCGACCTGAAACAGCTGTATATAAATTATAAATACAAGTTTTCATCAAACGGAAAACACATCTAAAAATATAGCCATAAATCATTTAACCACCGATGAAAACATCAAAAACGGATATGTAATACTAGATCTGCTTTTTATTTTATCGCACGCTAATATATTAACCTATTTTATCTTCATTCGTAAATCTCACTCAAATTCTTTGAATAAGTTATCTCATTTGAAACCTGAGCTTTAAAAAATAAGCTTTTTCGATGATGATGCTAGCTTTGAAGAGAAAACTCACGTGATGGTATTTTTTAAATTATTTACTCGCCAGGCATTCGCAAAATGCAAACGATAATTTGATCGAAAATAGTTAACAGGCTTAACCATAAGTGGGAACTGTCTATAAAAGACCGCTACTAGACCAATTAGGCGGCTAGCAACAGACTTTCTACTTAAGAGTAGTGTTTCACAAGGCAGATTTTACCAATATGCCCAACTGCCATGCTATAACGACTGCTATCAGAAACAAACCTGGAACGAGCGATTAAAAGTATCCTCCGAAACACGGAAGCGCTCAGTAATGAATGCCACTAGCGATCACCCATCCAAGCCATAACCGCAGCGGACATTGCAAGGATAAGAAAAGAATAGAAAACATTTTATTTGCGACATTACAATATAAAAATAGTACATTACATGCAATTGTCGCAAATTGACTCCAACTCAGGGTAAAACCAGCAGCTGTTCACCAACGCTGATCTTCAGTTCACATACCAGCATGCACAAGAACATTTTGAAGAAATGATGGCCGAGCGTAATAGCTATGGACTGCCGCACCAGAGTACCCTGGTTCGATCCCCACCAAGCAGTGAAGCCGGCTTGAGCTTCACTGCATGGTGGAAAGGCATTTTGCGATTGCCCGCTTCACTCGATACCACCCTCAAGTAGAAAATCTGTAGCCAAGCTCCTAACGGTGTATTCCGGCCGCAGTCCTTGAGAGCCAGTGAAATTACAGGCACATGAGACTTAACAACTATGTCCCAAAGTGACGGGTGCAGTGCAATTCGAGACTTGTGATAAAATGCATCTGTTACAGGCAGAGGTTAGTCCGATTAACTCAGGTGGGCCTCGAGCTTGTTCAGTCACAGTAACATAAAAAAGAAAAAAGAATAGGAGGACTTCAAAGTTCTGAAATTAATGAATGCAAAATTTCATGAAGTTTAAACAATTAGTACTAAAAACAAGAATACCTAGGATATTTCGAACTACTTTTCAACACTTGTCCATCCATACTGACTGAGAGGTATGGGAATAAGATGATGATGGACTCACAGTAGGTATCCGGGGTTAGCTTCGACTAATTAATATCCTTCGATTGTTGAAAGTATTTCCGTAGGCGATTTCCTCTCAAATCAGCTGGTGGTCTCCTTTTCGTTAAACACAGTTTTATATATTGTGGCACACGCGACCGCGTTGTATTGCATCACTTAATATTTCGGTAATTTTGATTGTAATAACGTTTATTTAGGCAGATTTATAAGTTGGTACTTCTCAGCGACGAAGCATCACAAGGAAAATTGATGGGGAAGGAACGAAAGGAATGTGTGAATGAGTGAGTGTATACAGATAATGTGCCATTCATTAGAACAGGTAATAAGTATAACTAAGCGGCGCGTACACTGACTTATTAAATGTTGGTAGTTATTTTATGTCAGTATTATGTTTCTTTTCCGCTGTTAAACAGCACCTACCTATCTATACTAATAAAGTAGAAATGAAGGAAACTAGAGTTATTTAAAAATAAGTTACGTGTCGTGTTTCCGATATAGGCTGGATGTGGGACGGTCGTTGCCTCGTGTTACGTGAACGGGGATACTCGTCAACATGTCTTTGCAATGATCCAATTTTGGTAAATTCCCGGAACACGTTGCGTCATAACAAAGACTTATTGAAATTTTTCCAAGACGTAACATTGGCATATAAATATGCTTTATAACATAATTGAATATTTCCTTTTTTTTATGCCCGATAGGTTAGCTTTTGACCACTATCTCACCTGATGATAAGTGATGACGTGGTCGAAGATGTTGTTCAGGCTAACCTAGAAGAACTGGCTCTCCGCAGAGTTTCCTACTTTTGCTAAATAAAAAAATATATTTTTTTAAGTTTATGCTGTACTAGTAGTAAATAATTGAAATGAAATGATATGAATTAAATGAAAACAGATACACATAATAAAAATATTAAATATAATCGTGTACGCAGTACAAAACAACATATACAGATTTTCCTAAATAAAACGTACATTTAATTTTTAATTTTTAATCAAGTTCAAACAAAGGAGGACGTCTTCAATTTGACTGTTTTTATGTTTGTTCCCTCGTAACTTTTTACCGAATTTGATGTATTTTTTTATTCGAAAGCTGGTGCTTATCATGTGGTACCATTACTATTCGTCAGATCTGACGAGTCGTATATAATGAGTTATTCCTAATAATGCGTATTTAATTGGCTTCCACTACATTGATGAGCTTCTCATTTTCACTTGTCAATGTAAAATTAACAAAAAAAACTGTACACGATGGTTAAGTTTATTTACTTTTTAGTACACTTTTGGTTTAGAATAGTTTCTGTTTGATGTCGGGTTTGAATTATTAAATTTTTATACAAGCAGGATTATTAAACATAACCGGCCAAGTGCGTGTTAAGCTTCGCTATGTTATTGTGAAAGAACAAGCTCGAGGCCCACCTGATTTTAAACGGACTAACCTGTGCCTGTAACAGATACATTTTCGTCACAAGTCACGAATCGCACTGCGCCTGCCACCTTGAGACATAGTTGTTAAGTCTCAAGTGCCTGCAATTTCTTACGTAATGTGCTACGCTACGCTATGTTGTTATCCCATTCAGGAAGCAAGAATATTTAGATTAAAGCCACATAATGAATATGTTAATATGTGTTGTTTTAAAAAAGTGGGTATACGGTACATTAGTTTCATTTAATTTTAGAGAAATAATCCATCATAAAATGGTCTTTAAAACGGACAATAATAACGACCTCCTATTACGTTATTTAAATAGGAAAGAAAACATCTATTGTAATAACTCTACTCTGTGACCTTAAGACGACGATGGCCGAAATCCTGGAACTAGAGAAACATTGATTTGGTCTATGTACCTGTTTTTTTTTGTATGCTTGATAGATTCACCTTTGACCACTATCTCATCTGATAAGTGATGATGAGGTCGAAGATGTTGTTCAGGCTAACCTAGAAGTACTGGCTCTCAATGACAGCTGCCGGAACCCACCGTTAGGTGCTTGGCCACAGATTTTCTACTTGATGGTGGTAGCTAGCCAGGCGGGCATTCGCAAAATGCCCTACCATCATGCAAAAAGATCTTCATCAACATCATCATAAGCCGGATGACGTTCACTATTGAATAAGGGCCTCCCCCATAGGAAGCCACAAGGAACGGCTATTAGGCACTTGTAATCATTGGCTACCCGCGACTTTTACGATACCGTCAGTCCACCTAGTGATTAGATTCTTTTAAAAAAACATATTTTTCGAATCTATATTTCTTCTGCGTAAAATATTTGAATTGTAGGTTTGTTACTCTTCCCATTAAGAGGTACTGAACCGTGACATACGGATGGAGAAACGTACTGCAGAATGTTATGCCCTTTGGACCTAGGGAGCATTCAACACTGAGATTTATTTTTAAAATCCTACAAAAAAGTCCCTTTGAAATATGCAAAGAAAACAGTTCAATATTTATGTTTGAAACTTAAAAATGTTAACTCTCGCATAAGATTTCATGTCTGAACAACTCTGTAAATACTGCAGAGTTTGAAACCTTTGATTGATTTATTTTATATACGAACTTATAAGTTTCGTTTGTATAAGCCGATTTCCTAACGAATTTTATGGAGATCAAAATTAAATCAACATAATATTGAAGTAGAAAGTTACCGTCTGACAAACAAACATATCACATATAGTTACTTACATAAAACTATACACGTAATTATTCATCAGAGGGATCTCACTTCACTCAGTCAATATATACAGATATTTTTATACTATTTAAAAACCGGCCAAGTGTGAGTCAGAATCGCGCATTGAATTCTGTACAATCCTGTAGGTATATAATTAAAAGTTATGGTAATTTTATTACTAAATTAAATCCGTAACATTTTAAAACTATTAAAAATATTTTTATTATATGATGTAACTAAAAATGTATGCCTACCGAATTTTTTCCTGTATCTGTGCTATAACACGTTCGTCGGCGTTATAGCATAGATCCAGAAAGGAAAGACAGGTTGCGGCGGGTGTCGAAAATTTGCGGCATCAACGTCTGTATATTTTGATTGCGTTAGCTTAGAAGTTTGATTTTTTCATAGCTCCAAGGGACATTAGATCTGAGTAATTGCTATGAATTTCAGCTTGATATCTTCACGCGTTTCTTAGAAAAACGGTGTTGACAGACAGAAAGATGTACAACCAAGTGATCCTATAAGGGTTCCGATATTTTTCCTTTTGAGGTACGGAACCCTAAGAGCTACAAGTGTGAATTGTGTAACGTTGTGAATACGATCAATACGAATATGTATATATATATATTTTTTTATGCCTGATAGGTTAACCTTTTGACCACTTTCTCATCTGATGGTAAGTGATGATGTGGTCGAAGATGTTGTACAGGCTAACCTAGAAGTACTGGCTCTCAAGGACCGCTGCCGGAACACACCGTTAGGTGCTTGGCGACAGATTTTCTACTTGAGGGTGGTAGCTAGCCAGGCGGGCATTCGCAAAATGCCCTACCACCATGCTATAACGACTGCCATCCTAAGACAACAACCGGGACCGACGGCTTAACGTGCCCTCCGAAGCACGGAAGCGCTCACTAGTAATGTCACTAGCGGTCACCCATCCAACTCATGACGCGCCCGCGGGCGACGTTGCTTAACTTTGCTGATCGTTTAAGAACAGCTAAGTGAACTTCGCTACGAGCGCTTCAAAATACGGGATCTGCATCTTCTGCACGCTGCTTGAGCGAGAAAATAGTAGGCAGCTAGTCGCTTTCTCGTCTGCGGTGTGATAGACAAGTTCCTGAATGCAAGCAGATAATTATATCAAAGGGATCAACCAAATAGACATTCTTGGAAGAAAGTTAACATTACGTTACTATCGTCTGAAACCTGTCATATTCTAATACTGTGTACTAATGGCGCGATGCCAAGACAGTTGACTTCCCGATGTTGTAGGGTTGCTGCTTAGTTTCAGCTTAACATTATTTAAACGAAATTTAGTTTTAGTTAGGACGAGTTTTTGTTACATAATGAACATCATAATGTGAATAATTACGAACATCACGTACCAACAGGTAAACCCATCAACAATAAAGTTACATGAAATTAAGGTCAGTAACAGGTATTTAATTTTTTAACAATATCATGTCTCGAATTTTTATCTTGCAGACATAATTTTAATGAAGAGAACAAGCGCGAGGAATGCTGGTATAAAAATATTTATGTTCAATAAACAACAACATGAAATTGGATTCGTAATCGGGATTCTGCGGAGAAACCGTGAAAATAAAAGTTTGCACAGCAAATTTTATTTAGAAAAGCTTATTTCCAATTATTCATATAACGATCGATCTTAAAGTTTTTAATTTTTTTTAAAGAAAATTCATTATTAAATATAGACAGTAAAATTATATATTTTATTGTCGTATAATGTAAACCCATCCCTAAAAATAACGTTTTCTTTTCATTGTTACCGTTAAAAACATATTTACATTGATAAAAATTTTGTTACATCTTAAGAAATTTCGAAGATTTTTTATAGTTTCGTTTAAGTTAGTAAAAATAAAGGAACAAAAGATCTGTCATCAAAGATGCACTCAGAAAATATCTTGTATATTTTGTAATTACTCCCTTTTTCAATTTTACAATCTGTTAGTAATTTATCTTTTTCATTGAAGTTTGTTTAAAACAAAGATTAATAGTAGACAAAAAATTAAAGTTTTATTAACGCCTACAGATCTACACTGCATAAAACAGAATAATTTTGCTATTAACCCTTTTGGTGACAACCCTATGAATGTAGGTACAACGTAATTGGTGGTGAGCGTTTCACACGCGGCGCCTACACACGTGTTCCTTTAAAAGCGAACCACTTTTGTTTGTTTTAGCAGTTCATCTGCCGAACATGTGATACTTTGAATCGGGGCTTGTCGTATTTATCGTTTTATTATGCTATTTTGAATGTGATGACAAATATTTTTATTGAGTCGGTATCGCTGTATGAGCTAAATTGGTCCCATTGTTTAGTTTATTCTGATACCCCGCAGAGTGAGATATGGTTAAGCCTGCCACAATAAATGGAGTATGTTTTTACTTTCTCATTAAATATTTAGTGATCATTGTATTGATATTTCTCTAACATATTTAGTTTAAGAATTTATTTATTGCTTGAAAATCATTATTCTGAATAATACTTATCTTCTCTATGGCCTCTAAAAGGTATTAAACCGGTACTAAACCCTCAACTCTTGGTTTAGCTACATGTCATAATGAGCGAGCTTTTTGCAATCTACCAAACACAGTTCCAGAATACAAGACTGGTATCAGAGGTGTTAACGTTAGAAAAAAGTATGAGAAACATTAAGAAAAACATGTTTTTTGAAAAAAAAAACATAATAACAAATAGCAAAAGGTAATTCACTACATTTAAATAATTTAAAAGATAAAAAAAAACATTAAAAACCCTTATCTGACAAGGGATCGAACCCCGACCTACAAAATTAAAAACCTTGTTAAGCGTCGCTTATCCATTCGGCCAAAGGGACAAAACTTTTACATACAAATGTAATGTTTTTTCAATTATATAATGTTTTATCGATTTCCTCACTATTTTTATACATTTTCAAAAAGTTATCAAGCGCCCCCGCGTCTCCGATTTCTGTTTTACCTGTAAAAATAAATAATTATGATATAGCCTGCCAGTTTAGTTGGGGAAAACAATTGTTTAATTTATATGGATTTCACTAAACTTGAGTCAGTTTTCATTTGAAAGATATCAACAACGGAAACGCTAATTAACGCGAACTGGCAGCATCTGAGAGCTTTAATTAATACGACGACGTCGTTATCAGAAAAGAAAATAAATGACGACATTCCAGGAGAACAAGAATTTAGGTTGTCATTAATCAGACTTTTATTAGTCGTACGTGATTTGTGTGATATGATCACGAGATGTCATGTATGGGGGACATTAAAGTGCTTTCCCTGAAATGGCCTAAAACGTATCACGACAGTTTCATGATCATTCCGAGTTATGGAGCATACGTGCGAGGGACATATTGCGAGGGTCATTCAATCAGGGATACCAGGTGTCTGAATTACAAATTTTCATGGGTAATATTTGTTTTGAATGGGAAATTTAAACTTATATTTTGCAACCACGGGAAGACGCTACCTTTTGCCACGCTTGGGATTAACCATAGAACTATTAAAAAACGGAAGAAACGGCTCCCTTACCTCGAACATGTCACTGTCAAATCAGGCGATGAGTCTTAGTAGTGTGCGTATGTGCGTCTACTACATGTTTGTCTACCTGTCTTTGTCATTCATTAAACGTATCATATACAATGGAAGTATAGCTGTGTGCATTATATGTTTGTGTTAAATTTTCTCCACAATACATTGTCGTGATACTGGAGCGTACCTTATCGTCTTATTTATTTAAATCGATGGTTCTAGCGGCCATACACATCATGAAGAATGAAAGCCAAAAGATAGTTAAAAGTGCATGGATCCAGCAATTCAAGTATGATTATGGACTAAAGTTGTGGTTGCTCCAAAATCTAGTTTGGCACTGATTTTTCAAAGGGGGGGCATGTTTTGCTATTACAAGGTGAGATTTGGTATGGGACATAAATTTTATCCCGATGTAGCCCTGATGCCGAAGTAGCGTGATATATCCAGTTGTCATAAAGGCCACGTGGCATATCAAAAATACAATTGTCACGATTATTTTTTACGAAGACACGTGGAAGCTAGTCATAATCAAAAATGTGAAAAGAATCGGAAATTATCTTCTACGCTTAAAACTTCTGAAGACATTGGAAACAAAATTTATTTCAATGAAGAAATACAAATTCGTTACAGGAGGAAAAGTTTTAACGAAGTTATTTGTATTCTGTTCTTGACCTCATTTTTGTTCAACCTGTGTTTTTAGTCTTCGGATGTTATTGTAGAAAAAATAAACCTTTTTGAGAAGATTGACTAAGCTCCGTTTACCATCGAGCTAATGGAATGTTAAAGATTTATTATATACCTGCTGGGTACTGAGAAAAGCTGCTTAATAATGTTTATCAAGTATATTTTATAGCCATATTTTTTTACTACTGGTTATGTTTGTAATAATGTATTGCCTTTTTAACGAAACTTTCTTTGTGGAACTGACATACACGATTCGATTCCGAGTATTTTCTATAGGATTGTGGAGTAAAACCAAAACCAACGTCTGTAGCGGGAAATAAAAATATTCTTGACGCTTATAGATAAGTTTCGATACCATTCTTTATGATCGTGGTATTCTACTGTATCAGCCGGATTGTCCACTGCTGAACTCAGCCTCCCCCATTAAGGGGGTTTAGCTATGATTCTCACGTTCGGGATCGCAGTTTAAGATAACAGTTCCTCGGAAGGCGCTGCTGCGCGATATTTCTTTTAAATAGTCTGGTATTTTCCCCCTTAGTCGCATCTTTAGTGTAATTATATATTATAATAGTTAGTGTACACCAATGTACGGGGTTATCATGAATATCCCTTACTACTTTTATATACCATAACACTACTTTTACCCGCAATAAATGTAAAAAATACAATTAGTGTTGAAAATAATAACTCACATATTGTAAAAATTCTTCACATGTTGTCAAGTACAATATATAGTTAGCGGATCAGGCAAAAAAAAATAAAAAAAATAGAAGTTTAAAATTTTTCGCCATAGTCCTCAGCGGTCGCCAAATAAATCTCTTGGTCACCGTCAATTCTAATAGTTATGTAACTAATTTATTATTAAGTACTTAATTCTTACCATTGACTGTCAGTATATTAATTTCTCAGTTATACAGTCCTGGCCACGGTTCCGATTGCAAAGAACGTCAAATAAAAAAAATGGTATTGATCATAGTTCCAAAACGCCTTTATAGCGTTTTCAATATTTGTTAGTTGAATAGAGGTCTTTGTAGGTAACCATTTCCCCTAAAAATATTTCATATGGATTTTTAGTCATACCTATTGGAGTCAACGATTTCCACAAAATATCAAAATTCCAGGTTTGACACTTATTCTATTTACGAACTTCATATACGAGACATACAGACGGATGGATGGAGGACTGACTGACAGCGGATTCTCGTTGTTAGGAGTCCATTTTTCCGTTGGGGAAACTTAAAACCATATAATATAGGTAAACCAAGTGGAAAAATGTTTTCAAAATTATGTAATTGTGTATTATCATATAGGATATACATGTACTTGATTTTTGAAGAAGTCAAATTCTAAAACTATATCATTACATACTTGTACATTAACCATATCGCATAAAACTATAACTCCTAAGGTAGGTACGTCCGTATTAGTTGTTAATATTATTAAACTCACTTTTAACGGATCCGAGCTCGTTCCTCCTCAGTCTGCACACCACATAACATAAGTATTGATTGTGCCTGAAACAAAGTTTTTCTAGTAAGTATCAATAAGTAAACCAATGAGACATTAGATAATAATTACTAATTAATCTAAAGTGTGGGTCTATATAAACCCATCCTCTTCTCTCAATTCCGGTAACCTTGTAGATGAAGCTGCTATTCGTCTGTGTTGTGTTCATAAATGTTGGGTGCAAGGCGTTGTTTGTATCACAGTTAGTAAAGTTAACTGTCCAGACTCATAGTTGGGAATGTCCCATAATTCCAGTTATGTTTTTTTATTAAAAGGCACTATGACCATAGTAGAAAGAGTGGGAAGTAGGCCATCTCCGGCCCAATTCGCGATATAATTACCTACCATACTTGCCTGTCTCAGGGTTGTTACTTATTTATAATGTATGTACTCGTATTATGCTAAATTTTAATTCAGTACCTAGAAATAGGCAAGGGCCGAGAAGTTGTATTTTTTACTTGTTTTGTCTGGGTTCAGGGTTAGTGAGGTCGGCTTTATACCTAAACGATGATAACACATTTCACGATGAAAAAAATACCGACTAGCGATACGGCGACGCGGGGCATACCTAATACAACAAAAAAATAAGTAGGCATCACTCATCATCAAGTAAAAATGATAGGTATGCTAGAATAAGTGACTTGCTTACCTTTCCTGCTAAGTTGTTAATATGAACAAAGACAACTCTGAAATCTATGAATTATTTAGAGAGACGAACACACAGCAATAAGTTCTCATGCGATTATCAAACATTTTTCATTAATTTAGCGGTGCCAAAAAGCCGTGACGCGCGAACCTTGTTCGGTGTTAGCCCCGGCTGGCGCACTGAGAAACGGGTCGAGATTGTGTTAGAGTGTGCGTGCGGGACGCATAAATACTATGGCGCACACAAACAAGCCGCGCGCGGTGCGTTTATATGAAGATAACTTACTTCCTCACTCCTTCTACTATGCTATAACCATATCGATGTAATTTTTTTTTATGTTATTGTGACGGACCAAGTTCGAATCGAAGCCCACCTGATGTTAAGCGGACTAACCTCTGCCTATAATAGATGTATTTCGTCACAAGTCACGAATTGCACTGTCGCCCGTCCCCTTGAGACATAGTTATTAAGTCTCATGTGCCTGTAATTTCATTGGCTCTCAAGGACTGCTGCCGGAACACACCGTTAGGTTCTTGGCGACAGATTTTTCTACTTGAAGGTGGTCGCTAGCCGGGCGGGCATTCGCAAAATGCCTTTCCATTTTTTGGTGAAGCTCAAGCCCGCGGCGGGATTCGAACCATGGACCTGCTGCGCAGCAGTGCCAATGCCACTGAGCCATCACTGCTTCAAATTATACAGCTCTGCAAGCGTTTTTTTTAAAACAGGCCATATATGATCATTGGACTCATAGCTTTTCCAAGATGGCACATTGATATGAACAACATAGAGAGGCGAGATAGCACAGGTAATCACGATTAAGAGACTTTTACAATTTAAGGCAAAAATAATTTCTTCGACCCATAATTTAGCTCACCAACTCTAAATAATAATTAAATTCAATAAGTTGAGAAATACGACGTATAAGAGAAATATTTTTTCATACCCTATATGACCAACAATATCGATTGAATGCCCATGTCGCACTTTTTAAAGTACCTATATGATTCGTCCACATTAAATATGTGTATTTCTCCAAAATTTACAGCTCCAGATGGATTAGAGACCGTATGTGGTCTGTGGACTGTTTGGAAGTCCAATCCCAATCGCAGACCATTTACGAGAATAGTCTGCCTGTTTATGCAGTTGATCAATTCGCATGATCAAAAGTCTAGCACTTATTTGGCTCAAGAATAATGCATTGCTATCCAACGAAACAAAGCGGACCGCATGCTAGGCACACTGACTATTTGGACTTTATGTAAATATATCTCTCTATGCAATAGATGATTTGATGATTAAAATGCTTTCTTTGAAATAAATTTATCGCTCCAAACCTCATCGTCCTATGCTCTTCCCGTACCTTATTGCAGACCTCCCGATGACGACGTAGGTAAATAGTGACACGCTGTATATTTTTTGTTGTTCACCAGTAACACAATATAATTTATTTTTACGCTCCATATAAATGAAACGTGTATAGCAAAATTACATTTATACGAGAGAAAAAAATTAAGTCATGTGCGGGATTTGAAACCGCGTCTCACCACTCTTTTAGTCAGGGTATGCTCTAACCAATTGAGCTAACATGACAATAACGTCAGAACTCATTTTTTTCTAATCGTTCTTTAAACATCATATTGGGATGGAGCGACATCTATAGTTTAACTTACGTTGTACTACAAACAAGACCAATTTCGCAATTAGTTTTATACTTGTAAATGATGACACAACCTTATATATTTTTTTTAGTTAGTGCATACCTCGGCTAAAGTGATGGATGGACGCGGTTTCGAATCCCGCACATGACTTAAATTTTTCGTCTCGTATATTAGTACTTTTGTAATGTAATCCACATAGCAGGAGTTATTGCTAACATAACAATATCAAAAAAATGTGGATAAACCTTTGAGAAAATTATTTACAGAGTGTACAAGACTTATAACTATGCTAATGAAGCAAGAAAACCCATGAAAGCTCATAATTAAACAACGCCTTACTCCCAAATCTTGTCACAAAACCTGTATGCCTATTATCCTTGTTTATCACATCTGCCTGTTTGTTTGTCCAAGGCTTTGTTAGTCCAAAGGGACTCAAACAAGCGTGGACAGCAAATGATTCAATTAGCTCGAAGCTTGGAAGCAAACATAAACTGCCTTTATTGAATTAGGACCATTAGCAAGAAGTTCCGGAATGACTTTAGGGTTTGAATGAATTGACCGTAGGTTTCGACGAACGTTTTTTCTTTATGTGCTAGAAGTGTGGTGGTCTACGGTCTCTCTCTGCTGACTCTCCCATTAAGGGGGGGGGGGGGGGTTGCCGTAGTCCCCACGCTTGTTGTTTAAGATATCAGTACCTCAGAAGGCGCTGCTATCTACCTTACGGTAGATTTTTGCTGCGTGTGTTAGCAACAAAGATTCGTATTTTAAAAATAAGTTTTTGGTTTTATTCTATGCTGGAATAGTAAAATTAAAGTGCATTCACACGTAAAAGCAATCTATTTAATTTAAAAATCCTTTACTAATTAAACCACTTTAAACGGTTTGAATCGCGTATATTTATCATTATTTTTGTCCCGACATTTAAAAATCATTTCTTTGTATTTGACTTAATAAAGTAATAATACATACTTAAATACTTTTTGTTTTAGCTTTCACATATGTATATAAGTACTGTAACATGTTATGCTTTTCTTTGGTATCAATGTCATACAGTAAAATTTCCGATCGCAACTTTTATAGAAAAAAAAAACTTACAGGGAAAACTAATATTATCAACTGGTTGGGGCTTAAAAATGTATGTTTCACACGAGAGCAATTTTTTAACGTCTCGTGCCTTTCAATCTTTTACTGTCCTGTAGTGAATATTTAAAACACTCGCTACGCTCCTGGTTCAATTCCAGACTACTGCACTAGCATATAAGAGGGCACTCGTACCAGAAAACAACTGCCCAATTGATGGACAAGTAGCTTTTGTTTTGGGTATTGCATAAAAACAGCAGACAAGAAATTTTCAGGGTTTTTTTTTAATAGAAGGTATGAAGTGATACATACATTATATATTCCTACCTACCGACGTAACGTGCCCTCCAAAGCATGGAAGCACTCTGTAGTATTGCCACTATCGGTCACCCATCCAAGTCATGACCGCGGCGGACGTTGTTTAACTTAGCTGATCGGTTAAGCGAAGTGCTTTGATAAAGACCCGTTAAATTATCTAAAACTAACGACTGATGGAACCCCGTTTCTTTAAATATGAAGATAAAATTAATAAAAAAATAATTATAATATGCTCTACTAATATTCATCTATGATAATAATATTATTACATTATAAGCTTGTAAATATATCTTTTAAATATTTCTAGACAGTCTTATTTAAGAGGCGACAGGGAAAAATACCCAAAACTGGGCAGCAGCGCCTTCTGAAGAACTGCGATCCCCAAGACTTGTGCCAAGCGTGGGGATTATAGAAAATCTCCTGTTAAGGCTAGATTGCTCGTGAAGATCTCCATACAAACGTAGTTTTGTCATATTATAAACACTAAGTGTTCAAACTCGGGAAACTCTGCATGTATGTCCTTGAGCCTAACATCTATGTTTCTGGTTCGTCAGATTTCCGTAAAAGTAAGTATTTTCAAAAAAGACGCGTAAAATAATTTTGTATTGGAATTGTCAATTGTAACACATTTGGGGTAAAATAAATTATAAATCGAAAAACTGGCAAAACCATAAGCATAGATCAGGCTCAGCAATATGCATACAAAATTTCACCGAGTTTGAACACTTGGTATTTGAAATATGAGGAAACTTTGCATGGAAAGTGCTCCGTGCGCTCTACTCTTATTGGGCGAGGCTGTGTTCAGCCGTGAACTATCCAGCTACCACAATACAGAACTAACAAGTTTTCATCATTGATTTTACAAAAAAGGCTATTTCTCAAATGTGAATTCCCAATTAAGACATCTTAAAGAATAACCATGTTACTCATCAATACCAGAATTTATATATATTCCACTGTACATTGATGGAATTTCTCAAAGTTGCACAAGTGTATTTGGAGTTATTCCCTTTTAGATAAATGTAATATTATTACTATAATGTTATCACTGTCTTTAGTATTATATTATTTTGTAAAATAACATTAAGATTTGGGTGGGCGAATAGGGAAACTGTAATGTAATAAATCTCTGTTTTTAAATAAATTAAGTAGGAAGTATGAAATGATACATACATACATATAATCACGCCTGTATTCCCCGAAGGGATAGGCCGAGGTGTGTAAACATCCACGTTTCGCCAATCGGGTTTTGATCCCATGTAATAGGGGCGAGCCTAGTGCCATTCACCGGGCACAGTTTCAGGGCCATACAAAATGTATTCTCTAACACACTGGACGAAACACAAGAACATAATATTACGATTAATACACTGAGAAAAATGACTGTCATGATTCATGATAATTGTAAAGGAATTTTGAAATAAATATCCGTATTCCCAACAAAAACGGACCAAGAGTATTTAATTATAATTTGCATGTAAATCACATGAATTTATCATGAATTGATGTTACGATAAAAAATCAGGCAGCAGCACAAGATTTGTTAGTGCTGAATACTCATGGTTTGTCAGTACGCGTCATGACAAAATATCATGACGAACTCTGAATTATCTCTAACAGTAATGACAAAAAATCGTGATGGGAATCATAAAAACTTAAGAATGAATGGTATAATCTCAATGATGAAATGATAAATTATTGTGAAATTCACGAAATAAGAATACATTTTCTTACAACTTAACAGGAATGTTTTGATATATTTTCGATATAATAATGTCAGTTTTAAAGAGCTTTCTCGTACATTATCGTAGACTAAATAACTTTTAATGCGTATTTTCCTGGTGATTCTGCTGCAGTGGACTGCCGAGTGTTGCCGATTGCTGCCGATGTTAATATATTTAGTACAATGTTAGCAGAATATCTTTCGGAACCGTCGGATTATTTCGTTAGCGCGATTCAGGATTTCATACATTGGACGCTTTTTGTATAGGAAAGAGCGTAAATAGGGATAGCGCCATCTAGGTAGTACAAAAGGAACTGTCTGTTTGAACTCTTTGGCATTAATATGGCTGAACAGATCTTGATGAAATTGCAGGGAGTGAATAATGTGCATCATGAAGAAATATCTAAATAAAATGAGTTTATTTATTATAGAATATACTCAATACCACTAAGAAGGAGATAAATCTCTGATGATAGTCATCATCTTGGTTGGTCATTGGTTGAAAATTTTTGACCAACAGGCTAAAGCTAGAATGGGCAGAATGGATATTGGCTTCAACGTGACCTAAAATAAAAGGACATTAGGTTAGCTTAGAGACAGCTTTTCTACTTGAGGGTGGTAGCCAGCCAGGCAAGCATTCGCGTCACTGCAAAGTCTATGTAAGGGACGTCGTGTCGGTCATGAAAGTTGAACTTGACATTACAATCTTTATTTGTTTTCCCAACGAATAATTATTTAGAACGTTACATCATAGTAAATTATTGGTAAAAACCCAATACTGCTTATGATTCAATTACAATTTTTGGGGTAGAAAATTATGTCTTTTAGTCATCATGCTCGGTCTTGGTATTTTATTTTCAGTTACGCACTAATTCTTGATTAATTGTCGTGATACATTTTGCTCACGACAAATATGAAAACTACACGGAAAAAAAAGATATCTTAAATCAAGACAATATCGACTTGGTCAAGACAAATGTAGTTTCATATATGGGCGGAAACAATATATTCTCGAAATAAGTAAAATATTGTTTCAGTTTTATTGTCTTCTTACAAGACATTCGTTCTTGAAACAAGAATTTAGAAAATTTGTATTAAGAATGTGTTTTGTCCTATTTAGAGAATAAACAGCCAAGACAATAATTATTCTATTTTCTTTTAAACATTCTTTATCTTAAATACAAGACTCACGTGTTTCATACTGAGAAAATATTTTCTTAGGTGAAACCATACTTTTATTAGCTGAAGAGATATATGTTTCTAGACAAGACTAGTACGTCTCTTATTAAAACAATGTATTGTTATGTGAAGCTTCTACTATTCATAGCTGAAGAGATAACTAATTTCAGACAAGACACGTTTGTCTCATACTAGCACAATGTAATCTTAAGTGAAGCCTCTATTTTTCTTAGTTGAAGTGATATTTATTTTCACACAAGACTCGTATGTTTTATACTAAAACAACGTATTCTTAGGTGAAGCCTCTACTATGCTTGGACGAAGAGATGTAATTTTCTAGGCAAAACTCGTATGTTTCATAGCAACACAATGCATTCTCAGGAGAAGCCTCGACTGCTCCTAGCTAAAGAGATATTTGTTTTCAGAGAAGACTCGTGTGTTTCATTCTTAAAGAGTGTTATCTTAGGTGAAGCCTCTACTATTCTGAGACTAAGATAGATCTGTTTCTAGACAAGACTTGTATGTCTCATACTAACAAAATGTATGCTTAACTGAAGAGACATCTGTTTCCAGCTAAGACTCACATGTTTCATTCTAACACAATGTAATCTTAGGTGAAGCCTCTTCTTTTCTTAGCTGAAATGATATTTATTTTCACACAAGACTCTTTTGTTTCATAATAAAACAACGTATACTTAGGGGAAACCTCTACTATTCTTAGACGAAAGTTTGTCTGTTTCAAGGCAAGACTCTTATATCTCATTCTAACACAATGCGTTCTTAGAAGAAGCCTCTACTACTTTTAGCTGAAGAGATATTTGTTTTCAGCCAAGACTCGTATGTTTCATTCTAAAACAATGTAATCTTAGGTGAAGCCTCTACTTTTCTTAGCTGAAGTGATATTTGTTTTCAGACAAGACTCGTTTGTTTCATTCTAAAACAACGTAATCTTAGGTGAAGCCTCTTATATTCTTAGAGGAAGAGATAATTGTTTCAAGATAAGACTCGCGTGTTTCATACTAACACAATATATACTTAAGTGAAGCCTCTACTTTTCTTAGCTGAAGTGATATTTGTTCTCAAACAAGACTCGTAGGCATCATTCAAAAACAATGTAATCTTAGATGAAGCCTCTTATTTTCTTAGACAACAGATAATTGTTTCTAGAAAAGACTTGTGTGTTTAATACTAACACAATACATTCTTAGATGAAGATATATTTCATACTAGAATTAAATATAGAAGGTACTTGAATTACGGCAAAACTGTATTGTTTTATACTAATACAATCTATTTTTTCAATAACCTTCTAATACTGAAAATATTGGTGTTTAAGTTAAACAAATTTATTTTTAGAAAAGAATATTAAAACTATTACTTAAGATTAATTATATAGTCTGAAATACACACATATTGTCTCATAAAATATAGATAAGTATACAAAATCACTTCTTCTGCGTACAATACTTTGTGTTTATTATGTCTTAACATATTGTTTTACTATTAACATATGCCCTTAACGTGTACCTTTTTAGCTAAGAATAGTACATGCCTACATATATGACTATAATGTTTTAGTATGAAACATAAATCGTACAGGTAGGTACTGGACTATAAATTAAATGCAACGTTTCTGGAAAACAAGGTGGATCATATATTTATTGAAATTAAATCTCTTAGATATATAAAACTTGACTATAAGTATAGGTTGATGTGTCGTTGCACGTTTCAAGTAAATTTACATTTGTTACATGATATTGTTAAGTCTGCAATATTATTATTTACATACTGGCATATCAATGTAAAATTTTCATAAAATATCACACGTCAATTTCTAGTACTTAAATTATAATTTCACAGGACACAATCAGTAGATATATCTATTATAGCTCTATGTGTACACGAAAGCAAACATTTTACCGTTTGATTAAATTGGTTAACTCGATATAGACGTTCGAGGTTCACTCAGAATCGATATGGTCCACTGTAATTTATTATATCACAATAAAAACAATAATTACCTATGAATAACAAATTAACGAGGGCCGTGTCGGTTCTGATCTACCAAAAGTTTATTTAAAATATCCCTGATTGTGTCCAGTAAATGATTGTCCAGTAAATTGCTATTCAAATATTACATATCACTCGGAAAATTAAACAAAACACAAAAAAACACGGTAGCATTTTGTGATACCGGCTTTTACAATATCCATGCAACATATACAATAATTTGTACAAAACATCATCTTAAAATAGACGAACTTAAAACATGCTATTATAAAACTATTTTATTTCATTTGTTTTAAATTTTTCTACACAATGTTTACATATTCGAATAAAGGCGCAGTCTCTTCTTTTGAATGTACGTTTATTTTTAATTCTGTGATCTTTTCTATGAATACATTCCATAGAAGGTGGAACATATTTGACCTTCCCGGATGTATTGCATCAAAGTCTAGATGAATCTGAAAATAGGTGAGGAGCGTCAGTGAGTGAGTCATTGATTTAGGACAGGAATCCCAAAATTAAAATAACATAATGAATTCATGAATTACATTAAAAAAAATAAAAAAAAAATTTAAACATAATAGGTTTAGGTGATGTTATTTAGGTTCAGGTAATCCAATACGAAACAATATAGGGGACTATTGTTATAGTTAATCTCAAATAGAATAATAATAATTTATGATATTACATTATAACATGTTGAAATAGTTGACTAATAATAAGAGAATAAGCTACTATTAATTCAAGAATTAGTTTAAGCTATTATGCCTTATAGATTAGCCTTTGACCACTATCTCACCTGATGGTAAGTGATGATGTAGTCGAAGATGTTGTCCATGCTAACCTACAATTACTGGCTCTCAAAAACAGCTGCTGGAACACACCGTTAGGTGCTTGGCGATGACAGATTTTCTACTTGAAGGTAGCTATCCTGGCGGGCATTCGCAAGATGCCCTACTACCATGCAAAATGTGTTTGTTACAATCATGGGGTTTGATACGTGTTGGAATGGTTGGCAGTCTCTGACGTCATACATACAGTTTTTTGATTACTTACCAAAACACCACTTCTAGTATCACTCAATATTGGCCGAGCAGTTTTGTATTCTAATAACAGTCGGAGTTCGCAGGTATTTTTCCATTTGTTGATAAAATCTTCCCATGGTTCATCAGTGAATATAAGAGAAGTTATATCATCTTTATGCAATCCTAAAATAAGAAAAACAGTGAATTTCGTAAATAAACCACAATCTGCCTGTGAAGGTAGCTACTATACTGCAAGCAACTGCATGTGAGCATTTCACACACATTTTACCTAAATGAAACTATCTCTTCGAGATCTGGCTATTTTTAATGTTATCAAATGAATTGGAGGCAAACCATGTCAACGTAGATAGATTGTGACATACTTTAGGGATTGGTTTAATTTGGTTTATGTTCTACTGTTTCAGAGATGCCACTGTATTAAAAGAACTCAAGTACCCGTGGTAACTTCTATTTAAAACTTTTTTGTACTGCTGAATACCTACACACAGCAGTACAAAATGTTTTAAATAGAAATTATCACGAGTACTTGAGTTTTTTAATTAATTTGTCTGAACTACACCTACAAAGAGCCACATAAGTCAGTCGTGCTATTACTGTACTGTATCAGCCGGATCGTCCACTGCTGAACACAGCCTCTCTCCCCTATTAAGGGGGTATTTGCCATAATCCCCACGCTTGGCAGGCGGCTTGGGGATAGCAGTGTAAGTTGGTAGTTCTTCAGAAGGCGCTGCTGCCCACCTTCCAGTATTTTTCCCTTAGTCGCCTCTTACCACACCCACGGGATGATTTGGGGAGATGAAATTCTCACCCGGCACCCCACGGGGGGAGTCGTGATATTAATATGTCCCATTCTTTCAAACCAAAAACTAATCTAACAACTATTCGGAAAGCTAATATCACAACAACATATTTATTCAGAAAAAAGAATGTGTATGTATGATTGCAAATATAATTATATTATTTATGTAAAATATTACATTATAATAACCAGTCGTAGTCACATAATCTTCATATTTGTTACAGGAATTAACCGACTAAATAAAACAAACCCACCGTTTTTCTCTCGGGTTAATACAATGCAGAACCATAATACACAGATACCGGACTTGCACTTGGCCGCTTTTTATTGCCGATAAGCATTTGAACACTATCTCACATTTAGTACATATTATAACTAGTTACGTATCATAAAATGGAAGATCTTGTCACAGTATGAGTTTTACAAATAATTGTAGGTAAGTTCACAATGTTTTCTTGGATCATGGTAAAACTTACTTGCAAAGCTATCTACAACATCTTCTCCGAAGTCCAGGATATCAGAAGGTCTTCAGTTCAAATTTTTGTAAACTCCAACAACAGTTATTTTATACACGAAGACAAATAGTGCGCACTTCGCGTCGTCCAATCGAAAAATAACGCAAAAATTTAAATGTCTGAAAGAGTCGGATTCCAATGCTGCCAGGACTTCTTACTCAAAAGTTACGTTATTTTCCTTAGAAAGCTACAATTTTGAAATAAACGTATAATGTTTACGTAGCTTTACAATTTGTAGGTTTATAAACTTCTTTTATATGTTAAATAAATGTATAGGTATACAAATACACCTAGTCAAATCTATATTTATAAGCATTAAACTTTTATAAACCTGTTTCTAAAAGTGCACAAGTGCATTGTAAGCTAAATATAAGGAGTTGAAAAACGTAACTCTTTGTGTTATTTCCTTAGCTTCCATAGAATTACTTTCACCACCTAATTGAAGCATAACTTATGCCTTTTATCCTACGAAGCTTTTTTCTTAATAAATTCATGTGACAATCAAACATAGCGCGCTTTGAAAGTAAACTAAACGTAAAATCAGTCTTTTTGACTTGTGTTATAATATTATTGTATTTTGCACATTATGCCCATAGGAAGATCATATTCAAATAAAAGAAACTTTTAAACAGTGCAAATTAGATCTCAGAGCGATGATTAACGCCAAATGCCACAATCACACTGCTAGGTAAATTAATAAGACCCTTTCAAATGTGCAATTTTAGTGCTTCAGAATCACTTAGTTTGGTTAAATATGTCCTTTCATTAGTTAAACATAATAACAAACTTATTAAGTATCGACTTAAAAAAGAAGGTTAGCAGACACGTATACGTATGTAATATTATTGGAACTGCAAAATATTCACATTTTAATAATGAATAAAGGCTTCCAAACAAATATAAAATATTAATAGGTGTATGTCAGTAGGATTGTACCGTTTTTTATCGGCTTTCGTTTAATTCAATTTCGGGAATATTGCAAGTTTCAGCCAATTAGTTCAGTAGTATTCAAGATACGATACTTATATGTGTAAGTTTGACGACCTGGCTTCTCATCTCAAAACCTTAGAGAAATTCTAGCGTATGTTAGAATAATTAAAATGTCTGAAACCAAACTGACCTCAAGGGAGAAATCCGTAGTTACATAAAACTTAAAATCTTTCATTCTTACAATGAAATCTTAAAATATTTACAACAAACTTTTAACTATTAATAACAACGATATATTCCAGTTTTTCCTGAAAAATTAAGACTTGGAAATAAAACGGTGATGTAAAATAAAATTATTCATTAAAAAAACCCGACTGTAGTTTTTTTTTATTTTAGACTTTTTAGTTTCAGTCGGGTAAAAAAGACTTCTAAAAGAAACACTCAAAATTATAAAATAATGATTTATATTTATGCATGAAATTGACCAACACAACTTGAGAAAGTCTGACCATGAAAATCTGATCGTGAATCATAGTTCTACTCGCCCAACCCACTTTATCAGCTTAGTAGGTACTTAAGTACCGCTTTGTTTTGCCTTTTTCCTACGTTACGTGTATTAAAGCTATATGAATCCTAAATGAATAAAATAAAACACGAATTTTTGGTCCCAAAATCAAATTTAATGAGAGTCGGCATACCGTCACAGCGCAACTCGCACTTGGCCAGGATTTTTTAAACCCATTCTCCTTGTCTGTATACGTACCCTTTTAAACCCACACTGGCAACACTGCTGGCAACCTCAAGACTTGAGGTTGAGACAAGCATTCTTGGGTCAAGAAAAGCAGTCTTCCGAGATAAATTATTACTACAAACTGTTGTGCAGCTCAAGTCTTGAGGTTGAGGAAGACTAGCATTCTTGGGTCAAGAAAAGCAGTTTTGCGGCCCTGTCTTCCTCTGCCACACTCACTCACAGATCTCAATTATCTTTTAACCTCGATCACCACAGTCGGTACAATACGTACTAACCTACCAACTATTAAATAGTCCTATTTTACCAGCTTCCAAAAAAGATGCAGACCACCTTTATCTATAGTCTGTATAACTAGGTTAATTAAGTACCTATTTAAGTAAGTACTAGGTAATATCTGCCGTCCTTTAAATAAAAGGCCATGTTTTTCTCTCGTAAATTTGTAATTTTGTAATGTAATCTACGGAGCAGGCGTTATTGCAAACATAATAATTTTGAAGCGCTCGTAGCGAAGTTTACTAAGCTGTGCTCAACCGATCAGCAAAGTTAAGCAACGTCGCACGCGGTCATGAGTTGGATGGGTGACCGCTAGTGACATTACTACTGAGCGTTTCCGTGCTTCGGAGGGCACGTTAAGCCGTCGGTCCCGGTTGTTGTCTTAGGATGGCAGTCGTTATAGCATGGTGGTAGGGCATTTTGCGAATGCCCGCCTGGCTAGCTACCACCCTCAAGTAGAAAATCTGTCGCCAAGCACCCAAAGGTGTGTTCCGGCAGCTGTCCTTGAGAGCCAGTACTTCTAGGTTAGCCTGAACAACATCTTCGACCACATCATCACTTACCATCAGGTGAGATAGTGGTCAAAGGCTAATCTATCAGGCATTGGATCAAGTAAAGCAACATCTTGGAATGAGAAAAATTGTTCAGAATTTGAGTAAATATATAGTTTTCAGCTGAAATGAACTCTATCTTGAAATAAGATTGGCATATTGTCAAATCATGCGACACTATCTCGAACGAAGAATGTATTGAATCTCGTGTCAAAATACACGAAATTATTTGAATCAAGTAAATCAACATCTTGGAATGAGAAAAACTGTTAAGAATTTGAGTAAATATTATAGTTTTTAGCTGAATAAAACTTTTTCTTGAAATAGGATTGGCATCTTCTCAAATCAAGCACACCCAATCTCGAACGAAGAATGTATTGATCTCGTGTCAAAATACACGAAATTATTTGAATCAAGTAAATCAACATCTTGGAATGAGAAAAACTGTTAAGAATTTGAGTAAATATATAGTTTTCAGCTGAAATGAACTATTTCTTGAAATAAGATTGAGATATTCTCAAATCAATCACACACAATCTTGAACGAAGAATGTATTGAATCTCGTTTCAAAATACACGAAATTATTTGGATCAAGTAAATTTACATCTCGGATTGAGAAAAACTGTTAACAATTTGAGTAATTATATAGTTTTCAGCTGAAATAAACTGTTTCTTGAAATAAGATTGGCATATTCTCAAATCGAGCACACACAATCTTGGACGGAGAATATTTTGAATCTTGTGCCAAAATACACTTATTTATTTGGTTCAAGTAAACCAAATTCTTGAAATAAGACAACAAGTCTTCATTAAAAATATTATAACGTTCTTGAGTTACAAAATATAACTAGATTTCGAAACGAAATTGTCAATTTCTTAGAATGAGTAAACATTTCTTCAACAAAGTTATTTTATTTCTTCAGCCAAGAAAAATCGTTTTGTCTCAAATTAAGTAAAATATCATCTTGGAAGAAGATAATATTATCTTGATTTATAAAGTTTAAAAATTGTTCAGTCAAAATCAGATATTTTCTTTGTTTGATAAATAAAAATTCTTGAACCAATAAATCTTTCTTCAATCAAGAATTAAATGCAAGAATATATTATTTTTCATTTAAGAATACTATGTTTTTAGATTAAGATAATTTACTTATGTAAAGCAAATATTTACTTGATTTTAAACAATTTTTCTAAGAATATTGAAATTCTTGGCCAAAGAGATCCTTTTTTTCCGTGTAGTTATGAAATTCCTGTTAAAAAGCAGGTATATCGTAATAATTTAGTATTTAGTTACTTTATTTTTATATGAAAGGCTGTCATGACTTTTGTTCGTTATCTGAATTAAAACTTGCAGTGATGAAACCTGAATCATATCTGCCTTCGTGCTATTTCATCATACTCATGATATTATTACAGGCATCACCATTATTAATTATTCTGCACGTCATTAAGTAATGAAGGACGGAAGTCATTTTTCTCAGTGTATGTTTACGCTAACAACATGTAAGATAGAAACACAAGAACATTTTGTTGGAAAACCTGGCAGGGGCTAAGATGATATACACCCATGTTGTGCGTCTAATGCACACAACACCCTTTTCACATCATCTAGAGAAGTGGCATGCTGCTCATTTGGCGCAATTTTCTCTTAGTCGCCTCTTACGACACCCACGGTAAGAAATGGGGAGGTGACATTCTTCTAACCCGGCACACCACGGGCATATTATAAGAAAAATAAAAGGGGTATTTTGGCATCTATATCATTGGTTCTATATAATTAATATATATTTTTTTATTATATTAGTTTTTATCGCTGAATATTATCACATTATTATTTATATGTAATAATAATATGTAAGTACTCTTATTGAATATAAAACCACCAATCGTTAATACTACTAGAATAGTTATATTTAGTTATCAATATTTTAATTAAAGCTGTATATGCCCATAATAGCGTGCATATTAGACTAATATAATAATGACTTAACTCATTGTTATATTTATAATTTTTAGTTCTTATTGTATGTTTTAAAATGTACAATGTTAGCGTATCTAAGTAAATAAATAAATAAATTGGGTACTATACCATGATACTCAACAATATTCAAGACACGCCCCCGTTAAAGTTTTACTAAAGGCTAGGTACAAAAATTGAGTTCGTTCTTGTCTGAAACTAGACAGCGGCGGCGGCGACGGCAGCCGGAGGGATGTTTACCCCATGTTCACTGATAAGATGCCACCACACATACGCAAGGGAAAGCCTCTGAATATAAATTGAAGCAGTAACTCAAGTAGGAACTCCAACCAAATTTCTTTTTTAATTCACGACTGACCAAAAAAGGAGTGTTATATTTTCAGGGTTCATGTATGTCTGTTTGTGAGTTTCTTTATTTCACCATAACTTCTCAACGCCTTAACCGATTTTAATGTATGATATATCTTATTCGTTTTGATAGCTCTTCCATAAATATATAATTTGCAGTTTTAATTTGAAGTAATGATGGCCGAGCTGTAATAGCCATGGACTGCCGTGCCGCAGTACCCTGGTTCGATCCCCACCGCCGGTTAGAGCTTCTCCGCATGGCGGTAGGGCAATTTGTGATTGCCCGCCTCGCTAGCTACCACCCTCAAGTAGAAAATCTGTCGCCAAGCACTTAACGGTGTGTTCCGGCAGCAGTCCTTGAGAGCCAGTGAAATTAGATTCGAGCTTGTCTCGTCAAAATGACATAAAAAAAACGATAAAAAGAAAATAAATGATTTGCAGTCGGGTCTTTTAATTTTTAATTAATTTATACTTGTCGTTTAAATGTATCGTTTACTCAAAGCTTGCTAAACAAAACCGATTTCCAAGTTTAATATAGTAAGGTCTAAAGGTTAGCTTGGTTTCAAACCCTAGGCATAAATTGGATTTTTTGACTTTTGGTCGTCACTACAATCTCAAAATCCCCTTCCGCGTTGTAATCAGAGTAAGCTCTATAGAGTACACTCGGATGCTGGATCTGATGACAAAAGATTGTGTCCGTATCGTGTCAATCGGGAATTCGAGTACACTCTGCTTGAGTCAACGCGGTTTTACTCGTTGAAGGACCAAGATACTACGAAATTACAAATAAACGATGGAAAAAATTTAAGTCATATGCGGGATACGAGCCCGCGTCCATCCACCCCTTTAGCCGGGGTATGGTCTAAGCAATTGAGCTAACATGACATGACGTCATAACTCAAATCTTTCCTATCGTTCTTTAACCATAGCACTTTAACCACCAATTTTTTCTATAGTATATTTGTAATTCTGTAATGTAATCCGCATAGCAGGCGTTATTGCAAACATAACCATATTAAAAAGATACTACGAGTTGAGATGTCAAATAGAACGAAGACTTGCATTATCGATGACCGCTGATTATAGTGCCTGCATGTTATACAATTATTGTGCTGTATATTTTCTGGTTACATCCGACCAAAAACTAACCTAAGAACCTAGAAGTGATAGCTGGCGAGGCGGCGTTCAATGACGCATTTTTGGTTCTGCCTTCATATTCGGGCTACTTAGAACTTAACTTGGCTTTAGCTGATGTTAGTTCTTTTAAGTAAGAGTTCGTCTTATAGTTGGACACCACCGCAGTGTCAAACAGCCTGTCTGACACTGCGGTGGTGTCACAGTGACAGTCCTGTGTTTCTATAAAGGACAAATTACTGGGCAAATGAGATAAAAGAACTATCGTCTCGGTGTGACGAGCGCAGTGTACTGTCACGCAAAACAGTCATACAGAACGAGAAAGATGACACTGTAACTGTACTTGTACTTGTAGTTGTACTTACCATCAGTCGGGTGGCTTGTTCGTCTCATCACTCCAAAACATAAAATATACAAAATATTGTGAGATTGTTTGTAATTTTGCCATAAAACCTCTCATAAAATTGTCTATGGTGACAGTTTCTGCAGTAGTGTACCTCAGCATATAGAATAAAGCATAAAACGAATTGTAATAAACAAGACATGCTTTGACGCCTTTCTTTCAGAAAGTATAACAAGACCTCCTTTTACAAAGTTATCTGACTGTTTTATTGCTAACTATGTGACCTCAATCTCACGGGTTTCTCGTTTTATAGGGTTTTCAACCGTTATTTTATTTCCTTCAATGAAACTGGGACATTTTAGCATGTTAAAACACGAAAGCGGTTGAATTGCAAGCGAGCTTTAAAAGGTTATGTTAATTTTATTGTTGTGTACCTACTGTATCATTCGGATTGTCCATTGCTAAACACATGTTTGCCATAATCCCCACGCTTGGCAGGCGTCTTGGGGTACGCAGCTTAAGATATCAGTTCCTCAGAAGACGCTGCTGCCCACCTTCCGGTATTTTATCTTTAGTCGCCTCATACGACACCCACATGTAGAAAAGGGGGGATGACATTCTAACCCGGCACATGCCGCAGGTTTTGTAAACGCTCGTCATAAATGCTTGCCTAACCCCCTCAAGTAGACAATCTGTCGCCAAGCACCTAACAGAGTGTTCCGACGGCTGTCCTTGAGAGCCAGTAATTCTAGGTTAGCCTGAACCACTTCTTCGACCACATCATCACTTACCAACAGGTGATGTAGTGGTCAAAAGCAGCCAAGCGTGGGGACTTTGATCAATGGTCCACCGTTATGGCTGCTCATGTGATATAAACCTATACATATTAAATCATTATCATGTATAATACAGTAGGTACCGTTTTATATTTCCATTTTTAATCTTATTTTGTAACAAAAAGTTCAATCTAGTGAACTAAGAGAGAATAAAATAGCCGTAGCAATTTTCATACAATGTTCTACCGATCGACAATCTGTATGTAATACAGTTTATGTTGTTTAAAGAATCAAGTATGTACTAGACTTAGTGAAATTTAGCTTCATAGCAAGATATATCTATATCTATACTTCTATATATACTAATATTATAAAGTGGAAAGATTGGTAATTTAGTATTTTTATATTTTTGTATGTAAAGAATAAATATGAAAAACTACTGGACCGATTTGAAAAATTACTTCACCATTAGAACCCTACACTATCCTTTCGATGAACATAGGCTATAGAATTTTCAAAAACTGTGAAATTAATCGTTATATCGCGGTAGCTGCTATAATTGTTGACATTAGAGCAAAGTGATGACTTTGCTCTACTCGTATTGTCAATAATTTTAGAATTTCAAAATTCTATAGCCTATGTTCATCGAAAGGATAGTGTAGGATTCTAATGGTGAAATAAAATTGTAGTACATCACTACAATTTTATACAGGAAATCAATATCTACAAAAATATTAAATACCCGTGCAAAGCCGGGACGGGCCGTTAGTAATACATAATTATATCAAATAAATCAGATAACTATATTTTAACGAAAAATGGAACCGATTTCTAACACGAAACGTGTAAAATAAAACTAACAATAATAATAATAATGTTATCGGTGCCCACCTATAACATTATTATTATTATTGGCAGCAGGGCATTCTGAGGAACTGAAGCCAAGGGGTTAGGCACCCGTAAAACTAAGAGACGCGGGTTCAATTCCGCCAAAGAAGAAAATATCGTCTTCTAAAATGTTTAATGTCATAATCGATTAACCTGCGATAGCGCTTCAGAATATTATTTAGAAACGAAAATAAACCTATCTTGTATAAACTGTGTGTGTTTTCATTATCACCCAATACCTCTTTTAACGTTCTAATCATCAACCTTTATCAACCTACCTACCATTCTGAAGTTCATTGCGCTCAAGTTGTATTCTTCTGCATTTTACTTCCCTTTTACTAATTTAACTTTTTCTGTATGTCCCAATGGGCGCTAAAATATATTCTATATCATCCATCTCCAATAATATGTAAAATATGATTTTAGTAGTTTGTAATCACATTTATCAATATTGAAGGGTAGCGACATCATAGCGAGAGTTAAGTGTTTGAAAAAGCACTTCTATCAATCAGATGAAGTCTAGTATTCTGGTTAGTGGCCGCGCACCGTCCCTTTTGACGGTTAAAGTAATACAATTGGAGCACGAAATTTCGGCTAGGAATAGAGTGCCCAGGTGGCCGAGTGGTTAAGGCATCCGGCGCGAAATCGGAGGACTCGGGTTCGATTGTAAAATACGTGAATCAATATATTAATTAATACATTATTTTGTAATTAAAAAATGTAGGGATTCTCAATGGGGGCCCAAAACCTGTAGATTATGATAGACACATGTGAAGGCTGAGCATATAGAGGATTAATTCTCTTCTAACAGGGAAAGAAAAACACAACATTAGCCAATATTAATGAAGTTTTAACGAGTTTAATACCCGCAGACAGGTTTCATTACAGCGACATAACAGTAGCAGTTAAATGTCTAATGATACCATATTTCAAATTAAATTCCACAGGTGAAAACGTTATCGAAATTATAATTGTCAATTAACTCGAAACGTTGAATGGTTACGTTATTGCTTTAGGTAATGTAACCGTATGATAACAGCGAACTGGTAAAGTTAATTGATAATAATGTTGTCTTAGGTTTTCGCGATTATTACACATTGTAATTAAACAACTTTATACGGTTTAAATCAGGACAAAAAATAATGATATATATACGCGATTTAAACCGTTTAAAGTTGTTTAATTATTAATTGATAATATTAAGGTTTCAATATTGAACATTATTGTTTTGTAAGAGAGTCTATATTCTATATGACTTCGATGATTTACGTTTAATAGATTCGAAACAAGGGTAGCGCGATTCATTCCCGTCTGCCCTTACGCTACTTGTGACGAACTGCATCTGTTATAGACAGAGGTAACCGCTTAACACCAGGAGAGCTTAGGGCTTATTATATCACTACAGCATAAAACATTTATTTATCTCAAAATGAAACCGACTTCAACACGCAAAAGTGTGAAATAACTTGTTGAAGTCGGTACCATGATAGATCAAAAGTACCTATAATCACAAGATTGTACATGGTACCGACTTCGACAAGTAATTTCACACTTTTATGTGTTGATTAAACAAAAACAACCTTTTTATTGACCCTTGCTACTTACATGATCAATTATCAACTTACTTACGTAATCAAAATGCTGGCACCTATTTGGCTCAAAGAATAAGCATTGCAATTCAACGGGGCAATGCAGCCAGCATGCTGGGCACGCTGCCAACTGATAGTGGGCTAGAGCATTTGGACTGCCTATGAGTCCAAATGCTTTTATTGTAGTGTTGTATATAGTTTGTAGTATATAGTATATAGCAATAGCTGTAGTGTTGTATATAGTTTGTAGTATATTATCAACGACTATCATCAAGATTGGAAAACACTTTTCAGTTATTTGAGTGTAACTGAAAGACCCGCTTCTCCGATTTTGGGGATTCCGGGACCACACGGGAAGCACTAGCTTTCAAATAAAAAATAATCATCAAAATCGGTTCACCCAGTCGAAAGTTATTAGGTAGCAAACATTTAAAAAAATACATCGAATTGAAAACCTTTTTTTGAAGTCGGTAAAAAAACAGTGCATAATAATTATTAGTAATACTATCTATTATATATAATGATTTTATTTTAATCATTACACACTACGCTGCTATCATGCTTAAAAGCTAGAGGATGCATCAAAAAAACTTGAAGGATAGTTGATGAAGATGTGCTTAACGCTTCCCATACCAAAGTATTTTCATTATGGGTCTATAATAATATCCCTGATTTATGCGTTTTGGCAAACATCCTACATGAAACACATTACAAAGTAAACTTCTTTAGACAGTTTAAAATAAAATAATCATTTAAGCACTTGTGCTTTAAAGGCAGACTTTATGCACTAAAGCATAAAAAGTGCAGTTTTAGCCCGCTTACACCGAGCATTAACAAGAATTTTATGAGTATGTACACTTAAAATAATAGATTTACGGAAAACTGGTAAACAAGGAGCATAAAATTTTTCCAATCGTATATTAGTGATTTTGTAATGTAATCCGCATAGCAGGCGTTATTGCACACTTAACAATATAAGAATGCGTCATCATTTACAAGTATAAAACCAATTTCAAAATTGGTCTTGTTTGTAGTCTAAGCAAGTGGTAATATAGATGTCGCTCCATCCCAATACGATGGTTAAAGAACGATAGGAAAGATTTGAGTTATGGCGTCATGTCATGTTAGCTCAATTGGTTAGAGCATACCCCGGCTCAAGGGGTGGATGGACGCGGGTTCGTATCCCGCACATGACTTCAATTTTTCCTATCGTATATTTATCATTATGTATTCATTACGTAACGCTATCTTTAAGTATGGGAATACTGTTTTACAAATAGGTCACGAACAAGCCAGACACAATCGAATCATTGTTTTCAGTGTGTACACAAACTTTAAAGTATTTAGTGTCTCCGACGTAAACTTCAGTAAATAGATCATAAAAATTGCTAACACGTCCAGACAACGAAATCTAGGTCAAACTTTACTAGGACAGTGGTTGTATTAATAGTCTTCATTCTTGCATAGGTCGGCCCATCCGTCTTGGCCGACGACATTCGGTATAGAACCATTACGGAATTGAGAGGATTCCACATCAGGGTCCAGTACGGCGATAATGTGCTTTTTATTACCACTTCATCATTTTCTTGTATTGCCCGATGTAATATACGAGGGGGCAAATTCGAGACCTCATAAACAACGATCGGCAGTAATTTGCTTTTCGAAACAATAATTTTGTGATCGTTTTATTACGGTTCACTTGTATAGAACGTGTCCTATTTCAGAAAATGGAAGGCTTGGAATTAATTGCCGCCATTTTATCACTTCGATGGCGACATAAAACCTTTACAAACATTTTGTCTTGAGTCTATTTTACATGAATTATTTCTCTGAAATTAGTTTATTGGAATTTCAGTGCGGGTTTCATAAGGAATCTAATCAAAAATATCTATATAGGCTTGGCATTGAATGTCTTTGTATTTATTTCTTATTAAAAAAGTGTTTTTTCCTGGTCCCTTGTAATGATAGCATTTTCCGGAAAACGCGTTAAACGATTCAGCAGTTTACGCGTAAATTTGGCAAAAAGAGCCTTGACAATTATTTACTTCTAAAAAGATGTTGAAGAGAAGATTAGACGAGGTAGATACTAAATGTTGTTTTTGTAAAGATATTTCAGCCATATTAAAATAACGAAGACGGCAGACAGGTAGTCACTCACCCTAATTTTGCGTTAATATTATAGAAGACACAGCTTAATCTCATTTATATATTTTGTTATTTTATTGGTTACTATGAATACATAACACAAACATTGATATACTATGCAGCTAGTGGATAATGCTATTACTTAAGTGTTACATTTTAATATTTTTCTTTTTGCGATGACGCATGCTCCCCGAATTTCAAAACAAAATTACAACGAGAGAACGACTATAACTTTTCCACCTGTTATTATTTTGTAATAAAGTGTTACATGTAAGCCCCAAAAAAATCTATACTTATAGTAAATCTTAAATAATTATACAGTCTTCATCTACAGCAATAATAATGGATAAAACGTTTTGTGCAATACGCCATGTGAAATAACAAAACTCTACAAATTATAAACAACACTACAACTACTACAACGAAGGCATAGGTTTCCTAACCTAAAAACCATTACAGGGTATCAACCAGCTTATTCTCTAAGTCACTACCAGTTGTAGAAGCAACAAAAATATTGTTTTTCACCAGTATCACTTCCAGCCACTTACTTTTACTCAGTACTAAATAACCCGCTTTTTAAAACTTTCTCAACAAAATCTTAATCTAGTTAAATGCGCAGAATTTTCCTTAGTCCACAAAGTGCAATTCAAAGGAGATGAAAACAAAACTAATTCAATCTTGGAGAAGGGTCTCCTAGGTGTTTACTGAATAAACGTTATCAGAGGGAAAGATATCTCGGAATGAGTATAAAAACAGATATCGGTAATGATATATATTAAGGTAAGAATGGTTCGGCTGAAGGGAATAATCTTTAAAATATTTTTTTTTATTTAAAATAATAATCATCATCAACAGGAAACATTCCACTGATGAACAAAACCTCACTTATACAACGCCACAATAAACTATTATTAGCCAATTGTAACTTTAGACTCCCCACGACTCTGACGATGTCATCAGTCCACTTAGTGGGAGGACTACCAACTACAAGTCTTCTAGTGTAGTGTCATAACCACTTGAGGAACTTTAATATTAGCGCTGATCTGAGAAATTAACACCATTAACTGCGACCTCCAGACGCCGATCTAGCGTGGGAATTATGGCGAGAAATGGTAACCTCAGATTTCATATGGCACCCAGTTCCCAATAGCTCCAAAATAATCTTGAGTGTTATTGAATCGAGAACTATTCTTTATGCTATTGGAGGGTCATAAAAATAGATAAGGGAAAAAATCGCCAATTGAGTGGCATGCCTCTGTAGTACGTGCTTGCTGTCCAATAGGCACAACAAGGTTTTTTATTATAGTTTCACGTCGCATATCGTACTCATATTATGGTTAAAAGATTATCGATTTGATTAGGTACCAAAGGCGTAATGAGCTATCAGCAGTGAGCCGGCAATAAAATTAAAGCAGCCAAAACATTTATGTGCAATGTGTTGTTATTCCAAAGAGATATTGCACGGACCCCTACCTCAGAAATAGCACAAAAGGTAGGAAATGGTGATGCCTGAGGTAGAAGTACTTCTCATCTTTATCCACGTGGCATTATTCTGCAGCTGTCAACACCTATACCGTAATACACGTAGTGCACTAAAAGCCCCTGCGTTGCACTTAAAGAGAGTCCCTATCTAGAATGCACTTACGGGACTCACTATGTTATAATGTCCATTTTGTGAAATATTGCTTTGCTAAGGATTGTATGAATTCAAACACACTTCTTTTTCACTTCTAATTAATTTTACTTGCAAATTAGTTGGCGATTTACAGAGATATATTATTTTTCTATGAGAACTACTTCTATACATATTTGACTTATTGGGACGACAGCGCCATCTTGCGAGTACGGCTACACTACAACCAATCAGAGTGCGTCGGAGTTGCCTCTATTAGGAATTAAAAAATATACTAAAACTTGACGTTTCATTTCGCAACAGTCTATATTCTACACAGTACATAGTCTGACTGTCCGGTTGGCATTTTATTTATTTTATGTATGTAGTTATGTTTAACTAAATCGCGTCCTGTCAAAATGTAAATCGATCATACGGGTCGCTAAGGTGTATGTTTTGCGAATGCCCGCCTGGCTAGCAACCACCCTCAAGTAAAAAATCTGTCGCTAAGCACCTAACGGTGTGTTCAGGCAGCTATCCTTGAGAGCCAGTAATTCTAGGTTAAGCCTCATAACACCTTCGACCACATCATCACTTACCATCAGGTGAGATTGTGGTCAAAGGCTTCCCTATCAGCAATAGAAAAAAAAATTATGTTTGTGAGTTTCTTTATTCCACCGTAACTTCTAAACTGCTTAACCGATATTAATGTATGAGATATCGTTAGATTCGTCATGACAGACACAATGACACTAACTAGATAAAAAGAATTAAAAAAAATCAAACTGGCTGATTTTAGACGCCATATTATGAGATATTTTTTTGCTTCCAAACCCTTCGAGTGTGGTATCAAAATGTTTCCATAATATTACTTGCAGTTTTAATTTCAATAGAACGACAAAAAGTTTAACGTAAATAAATAATTTGCAGTCGGGTTTTTTACTTTTTTATTAATTTATACTTGTTTTGTAAGTTTATCAAAATAATAATCAACATTTATGATTTCATTAAACCTACTGAAATTGTTGCCAGATGTAATGCAGACATTCTGTGTGGAATCCGTCTAAAGTTGAAATATATCATTGAATTTGAATCAGAATTTCCAGAAGGAGCCATACTTATTTAACTTATTCTAAAGAAAGTTATCTACAAGTGAGTTCATCTTGTTAACGTTTGTTTTCGTCAAAGTCGCGAATCTAAAGAACAAGTCAAAGTAAATGTAACCGATATATTTTTTTTTATATAAAGTATATTTGCCTATATCAATATCTTTACTAATATTATAAAGAGGAAAGATTTATATTTTTAAATATAACGAATAGATTTAAAAACTACTGGATCGATTTGAAAAATTCTTTCACCATTAGACTCTCACACAATCCTTGATGAACAAAGGCTATAGAGGTTTTTCAAAACCTTATGAAAACTTCGAATATAGAATATAACCAATGGTGTGAAAAAATATCAAAAAATCGTTATATCGCGTAGGCTGCAGAAATTGTTGACAATAAAACAAAGTGATTTACTACAATTTTATACAGGACATCAATATCTCTTCAAAAGAGTCCGCTATATCATAGGTTTAAATATAACAGTTATGTCACAATAACTATTTATTATGTATTTCAATTTATATTTTTACCCGTGCAAAGCCGGGGCGGGCCGCTAATTTACAATAATAACATAATACGTACCTATAGAAGCTGAGCAAACTTGTGGGTTAAGTTTTAAACATAATGTGCAGCAAGATATTTATATATTAATACTAATTTTATACGATTTGATTTTAGTGATCAAATGTTTGAAATACAGCTTTTGGAATCGACTTTTGGCTCTTATATGTATGGGACGCCAACCATACGAACGGCACGACGTCGGATGAAAGTCATAGGGGTTGATTTGGTAAGAATGATTTGTAATACGTATACCTACAGTATTTTACAAAAAATGCGAGTCTGGCGGCGATGGCAAGAGGGCGTCGGTGCAAAAAAAAAATATCGAGATTTATAAAATTCGCACGATCATCGTCAACCTTAGTCTAAGCGCGATAGATCTGATTATAAGAAATATTATAAAAGTATTCTAAGAAAAACAAAATCAAGATTTTTATAAAACTTTAAAAAAATAAAAAAGTTATATATCCAGTGACAATTCCGCCTAATTTTCCTGTTAAGCCAACGTGACGTAACAAACGCCACGGAGTCAAACAAGAAGAATTTTCGACGTGTTTCGATTCTACATGAAGCATTCTCAGCAGGTCTTGACTCTACGAGCGTTGTTAGTCGTCGTAAGTCTCGCTCGTGTGCTCGTAGGGACAAGATTAGACTAGTGTAGAATCAAAACGCGTCGAAAAACCTCCGGTTTAACTGCGTGGCGTTTGTGACGTCACGTTGGCTTAACAGGAAAATTAGGCGGAATTGTCACTAGACATACCTATATATTTATATATGTTCTTTGTTTTTTATTAAAATATTGATCATCTCTTATTAGTTTTTTCAATATTTCTTATTATTCAATATGGATTTCCGCAAAGTAACGCTTTTTTTTTATTCCTGGTAGGTTAGCGTTTGACCTCTATCTCACCTGATGGTAAGTGATTAGCTGGTAGAAGATGCTGTTCAGGCTAACCTAGAAGTACTCGCTCTCAAGGAGTGGTGCCGGAACACACCGTTGGGTGCTTAGCGACAGATTTTCTACTTGACGGTGGTAGCTAGCCAGGTGGGTATTCGCAAAATGCCCTACCACCATGCTATAACGACTGCCATCCTTAGACAACAACCGGAACCGACGGCTTAACGTACCCTCCGAGGCCGGAAGCGCTCAGTAGTAATGTCACTAGCGGTCACCCATCCAACTCATGACTGCGGGCGACGTTGCTTAACTTTGCTAATCGGTTAAGAACAGCTAAGTAAACTTCGCTACGAGCGCTTCAAAATGAATTTATTCACAATCGCGATAGATCTATAAAATTTTGGATAATCCAAGCCACAGACGTGAGTTTTTATGTAGGTACCTATGATACTCACAGGAACATTGTAGCAAATAGATATTTAAATGAACATGTTCCCTGATAACATGAATAAGCAGCATCACGGACGGAAAGATACGAGGGTGGCTAATCTATCCTAGGTGTCACAACAATTCCGAATGCTTGGGTATTTTCCCTACACCGTGTTTACTCCGAATATCTTAAGTTGTCAAGGTACGAGTAAGCTACCCGACATTTCCGAGCACCAAATTAATAGTGCTCGCTTTACGATCTATCCTTCACTCAGGTGCTTGTTTTTGCAAATGGTTTCACTTGTTTCTTCTTAATGTGCGGTGAATTTTAATTCCCAACCTTAGTCATTGAAATCTTATTAACGTTAAGATTGAAATGGAGAGATTTATTAGGCGGGTCCACACAGAGTTAGCAGGGTGGCAATGCGTTTGCCGCGCGTAACAGTTTGGCTTGTAGTATGGACGTGCTTTAACCTAGGCTACGCATCATGAGTTACGTATGCGACGCCTCAGGCGAGCGTAGTCACCATCGAGCTGATGCAGTGTCTGTTTTTGTTTAGCTCAAAGGCGTCTCAATAGTATGCCGCGCGCACTCTGAACTCATACGTATCTCGTTCTGTGCCTCGGTCATGATGAACAAACAACAGAGCCTACGTGTCTAGCAACTCGCGGAAGTCTCGAGAAGAAATTTAATCTGGCCCGGGCTGCCTCACACTCGACACAGTCTCCTCGCGCGCAAATGACTCGAGAGTCTGCTTGCTCTGTGTAGACCAGCCTGTTGAGAAAATTATGCCTCGGACATCCAGCCGTTTATAATTTCTATATTTTATATCATTTATGTTTTTAATCCAACTATATTTAATTGTTTTACTATTCCGTATATTCACATATACTTAAATTAATTTCACAAATCTCAAGGTTCTGTTTTATTGGGGTTTACTGTAAATGGAATTTTCAGTATCAATCCGGAGCCTGAAGCTTAGCCCAAAAGATGGCAACATTACATGGTACGAAAACTTCTTTGGCGCAACGTGATACTTTAGACACATATGCCCCCTTCTACTACACTACACGGACTTAATTATAGTGTAATCCTGTTAAGGAAGCAATTACCGAACAGACAAACAAAATTACCCTTAAACAAAATTAGGTTTGTGTTACACTACCCAAAGAAGTGCCACTGAAATTTACAACATTCCTACCTGAGATTCAACGTGCCGTAAGTGAGTTATAGTTACCGATTCGGCTCTCTACTTACATAATCAGGCTTTAAGCCGTCAGGGAATCAGCTTTTCAAGTGTTCAGGAGCTTTATGAGTCGAAATGCTTAAGAAATAGCTACGCACCACTACATCTAGGAAAATCTCTGGTATACCCTACTTATATTTGTTAAATGTGACTTTCCTTTGCCTTTGCGTTTCATGTAGATCGTTACAGATATAAAACTTACACGTACCAGTGTTATTTTTTGGTATCCCTTTTTTGGAAAAACACTACAGATATTGAAAAGATTAGGGCGTTACTTATTGCATATTTAATAATAAGAAAATTTCAAAGCATTCTCGATCGTGCGCTCGTAGAGTCAAGACCTCCTGAGGATGCTTCTTGTAGAAGCGAAAAGCATCGAACATTCTTCCGATTAGGCTGCATGGCGTTTGCGACGTCACATCGGCTTAACAGGAAAATTAAGCGGAATTGTCACTAGATATATTTTTAAGTATTTTATTAAAATATTAATTTAACGTTTTCTTAAAATATTTGTTAATATTAAAAATATTATACATTACAGTTACTACAAAGAACCCATTTAGCCAAGTTAATGGCGGGTACCAGTTATCGGTGTGCTCAATATGCTGTTAGCTGATAGCATTGCCATGTTGGATTGCAATGCGTATTCCATAAGGTAGGGTTTTCTTTGCAAATACCTGCCTGGGTACCATCACTGTCAAGTACAAAATCTGTCGCCTAGCATCTAATGCTGTGTATCGGTGGCAGTCCTTAAGATACAGTTCCCATTCTATATTAAGCCAATTATTAAGAACTTAAAATCAGGTTAGATTGTGGTCAAAGGCTAAAATCAGAAGTAAATTACTTTAATTAGTCGAGCATGGTAATCCTGTGAAGTATTTTATGTATATGACTAAGTATAATAGAGAAAATGATTAAGGTTGCGTGGCTCAAGATTGAAATCTTGAGCAACACAATATGTATTTGTAAAGTGCGATTGAATATTCCAAAAATAAAACGAGATTTCGGTAATGTTATTTTGAATAAACAGTACCTACTTTAAATTTCCTAAACGTACATATGAATTTCAAAAGCCTCCATTGATCTAGGACTTAAATATATGATTCATAGATATAGGAAAAATGAATATTTACTCTCCTTCCCAGCTTATTTTTTTGTATAGGAAAGTTACCCGAAGAATGTAAAGTGGCTTTCCTTGTCACGGTTATAACTTATCTGTACGTGTACCAAATTTCATCGTTGTAGCTATTATAGGCTGAATGAAAACAGTGACACAGAGACGAACGTGGTTAAACTAAAATGCCGTTTTGCTACGGAATGTCAATAGATAATAATGGTAAACAATATATAGGTATTCAGTATTTTTGCAACAATTATAACAAAAACAAACATTATTTTATGTGATAGTGACGGGCCAAGCTCGAGTCCCACCTGATGTTAAGCGGATTGACCTCTGCCTATAACAGAATTGCAATCTGAAACATACAGTTGTTAAATTTCAGGTGCCTGTAATTTTATTGTGTTTGATGACAAAACCTCTAGAAAATCTGCGACGAAGTCTACTCATTTCGTAATTTGCCGCTGTTCACACACATTCTTTATACTTACAATCTTAATTCAGATTCCTAATTTAAAATCATTTTCGCATCTCCATCTTGCATGTTTCACACATTCCACTCTCAGCTTCTTGAGCAGAAGTCCTCATTATTACCAAATGATTTTAAATGTTTACTTTGGAGTTACAGGCTGAGGCCCGTGCTCGTCGCTTCGCGCAATCATGACTCCCAAACGAAGGACTTCAAGACAGTCCGTAACTGGTCGGAATCTTTCCGGTAAATATCACGCGGGTCCTAGCCGGTTCCTCATAAGTTAATGGTTTTAAATGTTTACCAACCTATCACACAAATGACGCTATAATTATTCTAATGAATAAGAAGACGTGTTCATAACTTTATATATGTTAAATTACAAAATATCTTCAGATTATTTAGCAGTTTGTTTATTCCTACATAACCGTCGTAATCTCCATAATTCTCTCATCTTCGTGTAGAGTTTTCCTTTACCTTGTGAAACGGAACTGTTCACTTGAGCCGGCCGGTGGCCCCTCGGGGAGCCTCTTCCGGAGCAAATCTACCTAAAATTATGAAAGATAGGTACCGTACCACATGTAGTCACGCTATGGTTGATCAGATCAAGGTTTACAATTCCTGGACACTTCTGGGGTTCGAAAGGGAGTTGGTACTTTGACCACAAGTTTAAATCTAAATTTCACTTTGTACGCTTTTCTGGCCATTTTTACGCCTTGTCGTCCCGAGCCGGCAGCAATAACAGGTGTAAAAAACATTTTCATAAGACTGACGTCACGCGACAACGGACTTAGACCTTTTTAAATAAATACGCCCCCGCGTCTTACACCTTCACGTTCTTAGAGATGTAAGTACCAATTTAATAACTGTTCTAGACGTTTAGTCCTTATTTTAGGTTATTGGTAAAAAAACATACACCATGATACATTTATAAAAACAAAACAAGATTTTTGGCTCTTAGACCCTTTTTTATTTCTAGTATTCATATATTTGTTGAATTTTAAAAGAAATGGCAATTATTTTTACCTACACATATTCATTTGAGCCATGATTATGTTATCTAAATTAGGTAATAAATCAAATAACTTAAAAGCCTTTCAATTTTGAAATCACACGCACGGCCGACACACGCCTTTCGGAGCATATAGTATTGGTGTCCATAAGTTTGTGAAAAATCTAAATCTATATAGTGTATTCCGGGATAGAGCGAAATACCTGGACACGGGACAAGACTCCCCATTCAGGGACTATCGCGGATTTCTCGGGCGACCCTAAGTCACACTGATCTATAACTCGCTACAAAATGGCTTGGAAATTGAAAAGTACTAGTATAGTAACTTCGAATTTTAGCTTTACAAAATATATTTTACATGTTGGCAAAGAAACATAGAACTACAGCTCTTTGATGGTTTATTATGGGAGTAGTTGATTCCAACTATTTGGAGCAAACGATATGTGTCATAATCATAATTATGTTGAATTTAATAATAAATTTTCTTTTTTTATATAAAGACTAACGAAGCAAGCAGATATTGAAGTATAGCTTTTGGTCTCTATAATAAATATATCTCAAAGATAGCTGCCGGTACACACCGTTAGGGGCTTGGCGACAGATTTTCAAGTGGTAGCTAGCCAGGTAGGCATTCGCAAAATGACCTAACATCATGCTATACTGCCTATTACAGCCGCCTTAAGACAACAACCAGGTATCCTCTGAAGCACTTGCACGCTCTGCAGTAATGCAATTAGCAGTCGACCATTCAACTCACGACAGCAGCAGACGTTGCTAAACTTAGTTGATCGGTTAAAAACTGCTAAGCAAACTACGCTGCCATTGCTTCAAAGTTTATTTCACTAGATACCTAACCTTTAATCAGGAACACAACAACAAATATTGCAAATTGGTGGATTTCTTGTTTGTAACAAGTAAACTTTGTTAGGAGTTACTTGTATTGACGAAGGCTGCGAATCGAAATCCAAGCTGAATTTACTTATACTTTTATACTACTTTATCTAATTAGGAACGTGTTCAAAAGTTCCCGACACGTGGACGTGACTTGGTGAGTACTTACCTTAAAATCGGTTTTTTCTTGTTGCTTTCCTGCAAGCGGAAAAGCAATGTAGAGAACTTAAAGGCTCAACAGCTGGTAAATTAGCAGCTCGCTGACAGCGAGCAAAAATGGTACATAACAACGATGAAATAAGGATCAACTAAGCCGTGGCAATTACGTTAATATGTACGTCCAAAAGTGCGCGAGAATCACACAAAACCTTACTAAACATAAGAAAAACGGGATTTAAAAAGTTATCAAGACAATGTTTATATTTTTAAATTTTCTCTAAAGGGCTGTTTCATAATGTTCGAGTAAGTTCCGGTTATATATATAGCCGGATCGTCCACTGCTGAACACATCCTCCCCTATTAAGGGGGTTTTTGCCATGATCCTCACGCTTGACAGGCGGTTTGGGGATCGCAGTGTAAGATAGTAGTTCTTTAGAAGGCGCTGCTGCCCACCTTCCAGTATAATTATTTCCTTAGTCGCCTTTTACGACACCCACGGGATGATATGGGGAGGTGCAATTCTAACCCGGCACCCCACGGGGAACAGGCCCTAAGTGTATGAATTGATAATAAACTGCGAATAAATATTTTATTCGTAGATTATGAAGCACAATTAATGGTTGTTAACACGATATTGCGAAGCTATATAAAGAAACAATAGGAAAAATAAAATAGTAATGTAGCAAAATCAATTCAGTTCAATCGCAATTAATCACGATACAGTATTTTTATGCATATTATTTTTATAATGTTGATAGTATTAGTTTTGTACTTTTTTCGGCATATTTACTTCAAAGAACCAGGACTCGTCATAACATTAACTTTTAAATATGTCATGCATAAATTATTCAATAACATTCAAGAACATGTCAAATAATAATAATTAAAATATGTCATGTTGAAAAATAAACGAAAACATAAATCAATAAGAGTTAGAATCATTTAAAATATTACACGTCATTAAAATGATTCAACCGAAATATCAATACGGAAAAATCTAAATGTACTAAATAGAAAACCTACCATTTCCTAACCAGCATTGGGACTGCTACATGCCTATTGCAGCCATGCCGTATAATATAATAAATCAAGCTTGTCAGCGAACATTGCCAGGACAGCATTGGGGCTGGCCCACACCCGGCGCATCAGGGACGCGCTTCGCTTGCGCATTGTAGCGTGGAAGCAGTCGGTGCGCCCTACCACGAACATACCTGATGCGCTATATTGAGTTGAAAATATAGATATGACCCTTAGACACTGAAATACGGGGGCCAAAAAAGGCAGCAATGGGTCAGATCTTGGTGTTTGGTACAAAAAGAAGAAATGTAGTACATCAACATATTTTAAAAAAATACCAAAAATGGAACCAATTTCAACTCTGAAAAGTGTGAAATAACTTGTTGAAGTCGGTACCATGATAGTTCAAAAGTACCTATTATTACAATATTGTGCGCATGGTACCGACTTCGACAAGTTATTCCACACTTTTGAGTGTTCGAGTAAGTTCCATTTTTGGTAAAAAAAACACTCTTTTTACTTACAGGATCGATTGCCATTCACTGGCAATGACTTTATCATCAAGATAGGAAAAAACTTTTCAGTTGCCTGTTGTGTACCTCAAAAACGACTTCACCGATTCAGATGAAATTTAAATAGGACCACACGACATGCATCAGCTTTCAAATAAAAAATAAACATCAAAATCGGTTCACCCAGTAAAAAGTTCTGAGGTAACAAACATAAAAACACAGATTGATTGAGCATTTCCTCCTTTTTTTGAAGTCGGTTATAAAGAACTTAATGTACATCGATATAAATAAAAAAAGAAGATTGCGTATGCTCTAATATCACGACAATATAATGTGGATAAAGTTAAACACAAGCGTATAAATGCGCATAGTTATACTTCCATTGTTTTATTAAATGGATGCAGTAGACGCACACTAGCATGTAATAGATGCACATACGCACACTATTGACACACAATCAGGAGACGTAGCCTGATTTGACATTGCCATGTTTCAGGTATAAGTGCCGCTTCCTCCAGTTTTTATTAGTTCAATGAATGTAAACGTTGTTTTTATTATGCATTTGTTAGCTAATCCTACAAAAGTGCAAACACATAATACCATGATAATAAACGTCTTTCATCAAAAGTTTGAATATTTTTGATATGAATTTTTCATTTCATCAGGCAATAGTTCATTTCATTAAAGAAAAGGTTTAATATTGAATACGTCGCTGCCAAGAGTTAAGCCTCAGTTAATACCGAACAGAATAAAATTAATTAAGTTCTCCCTAGGTTCCCCTTAAATATTCATATTTAATAATGAGTATTAAAATGTAGACTTTAATAATAAATCTTCACATTTTAAAGTTAATATTGGTTAGTAAATTTAATGTAAAATAAGCAATTTATGCTCGTAATTTATTCATTAAATTTAGAAAATTTTAAAGTGTTTGTCATTATGGATTTTCATAAAGTTTAGGTCAAAAAGTGAAATTTCTGATTGGCTGTTAATAATATTGTGCAGTTCATCAAATAAAGAGAAGGCAGTAAAATAGTTAAGCTAGGAAATTTTTATTTTTAAAAGTTGTTGGACTATTGCACGGAAAAAAAAGATTGTGTCAAATCAAGAATATATCTATTGGTCAAGACATTCCGTGTTTCATATATGGGGAAAACAATATATTCTTGTGATTAGTAAATATTTGTCTTGTTAATAATTTTTCGTGCAAGTATTTATATACTTTAACTAAGATTATTATTTTCTTATTAAAAGAAAGCAGGTATGTCTCTGTCTAAGTAAATCATTGCTCTAATTTAGAGAATCTGAAATTCTCAAATTTAAAACAATCCTTACTTGAATAAATGAACTCATACGTTCACTCATTCATTAGATTCTTATAAGAAAAAAATATATTTTACTATTAAGTACATAAATAGTTCAGTTAAGATATTATTCTTACTTCTAGTAAAATATATTCTGCTGAGTATATATTTTCATTAGACCAACAAAAGAGTTTTCTACGTACAAGAAAATTACTTTTAGGTAAACAAAACATCTTCTTATCTGAATATTGTAACTTATTTAAGTTAAGAAACCATAATTCTGGCTTCAACACGTATATGTTTTCATACGAAGATCAGTTTATATAGAACGAATAATTAATGTTCTCCAGTGAAGAATTTTCAGTTCTCATTTCAATATTAAGTGTTTTACTGTAAGTAGTTTTGATCTTAGTATTCTAATGGGTGTTTTACCCGAAAAAGTTGTATTGATTGGTTCAAAAAAATTTGTAATTTGCACGAAGATCGAATTGTCTACGGATAGAATATCAGATTTCTTGACTCGACAATGGAATTTCACTGGAAGAAACCTCAGTTCTTGTTCAAAATAATTACATGTTTTACATTTAAATTTTAGTCGTCTTGGTAAAATAATAGTGCGTTTTATTGTAAGAAGTCTCATTACTTGGTTCAAGTCATTACATGTTTCATACGGAAATCAGATAATATATTGATAAGACTATCCATTTTCTAGCTTCAACAATAGTGTATTTTAGTAGAAGGAATCTTAGTTCTTGGTTCAACTCTCTAAATGTTTCATACGGAGATCAGATTATATAGTGTGAAAAATATAAATTATCTTGGTTCAATAATGGAGCGTTTTACTGGAAGGAGTCTCAGTTCTTGGTTCAACTCATAAAAGTGTTTCATATGAAGATCAAATAGTATTTTGTGAATAATATCAATTATCTTGGTTCAATGATAGTGCATTTTACTATAAGAAGTCTCAGTTCTAGGTTCAACTCATGAATTGTTTCATACGGAGCTCAGATTTGTTTCATCTGAACTCCATATATATTGTACAACATATTAATTATTTTAGTTCAATTATAGTGTTTTGATTGGAAGAAGTCTCAGTTAATAAATATATTATAAATTATAGTAAACTGTGAAATTGTTAATGAAGCAAGCAGATTTCAATCAGCAAGTATTATTAATACCGTACTACCTAGATAAGAACTTCTTTATTTGAAACTGAAACTTCACTGAAATAGAAATAAAACTAACAATTACGTAAGATTTTTCTTAGTATGCAATGATATATACCTACACAAAAACCTTTTATGAATAAAAAAACTCGAATAAACTATGCTTCGAATTTCATCATTGAAATACTGAATAAGAACAAGATAATTGATATTTTCTACTATATACAATAAGATATTCATATAAAACTTTTAGTTAGTCAACAAGAACAAAAACTCACTTACAGAAAATAGCCAGCTTGGTGCACTGTCCAGATCTTCCAATCTGATCTCCACCTTTCAAGTCTGCAAATAACGTAGGTTAATAGTTAAGTGTAGTTCTAAAAGGGATCAACTAAAAAACATCTATCATCGTAAAAATAAATAAAATACAATAAATATTTTCAGTTGAAAATTATTTATTTATAAAATAAATTAAGAAGCATACAATTTTATATTATCATTATCAAAAATATTATACATAATTGTAACAGTTATGTACTGCGCCCCGCGGTTCACCCCGCGTGGTGATGGATGATGATGAAAAGTATCCTATGTGTTAATCCAGTGCTTCATCTACCTCCATACCAAATTATATCAAAGTTGGTCCTACCATTTGAGCGTGCAGAAGTAATAAACATACAAACACACTTACAAACTTTCACCTTTATCTACCACCAAATAATATGATTTTTTTCTCATTATAATCAGCACCACATTTTATCTTACGTTATAATATAAAGTATGGTTGAACACTTTGCTTGTTGAGTCGAGCCTTTTCTTCACCTCCTCCAGTTCAGTTTGGATATCTCCAGGATCCTAAAAAAAAAGAGCTACAGTGAAAATATTGCACAATCCATAAACTTTTTATACATGATAGGCATATTTTGACCACAATCAGATACTGTTGAGTAAGTGGTAAAATATAGCAAACAGGTTAAACCTAAATAAAATTAAAACTGTCTTTCAAAGTCAGCTTCCAGAAGGCCCCGTTAGATGATTATCACACATAAATCATCTAAACTGCAAGTTAGCGGTTAATCATTATTATAATCTATACAGAATCATGAAAAATGATTAGGCACACTTTTAAAAGTTCTGTATACTAACTACTATATTACTATAAAATACTGACTGTGTATATATATGTTATATTATAGTATGTAATAGATCATTTGACGAGATATCCTAACATCATAAGAAAAATATATTTATAATATAATATTTTTAAATTTGTTTAAATATGTATTTTATACTTGATGAAATTACCTGATAAACTATAACAAAGTTCACAATCTGCTCCAACGTGGAAAAAAATCGACTCTTGTTTAGTCTTCCTCTTGGGGGTATTGAGTAGCGTAACACTTGTGTTTCATTGGTTAATTTTTGATCTGGAATGGAAAAAAAACACATGTGTATTCTTGAATATAGGTTTATCTAACAAAAAAATCTATGTGTATATAGTGAAGAGAGGATAGGTATATATATATACATCGAAATTCATTCTGAATAACTAACGAGGAACAGACACATAAACAAACACACACATACATTCGCATTTATAATAATTATAATATTTAAGGATTATTTACAAACATCAGCCTGCTGTTGATCTCTATCATAAAGAGTTATCTTTAATTCTTGATATGAGTAGGTATGTAATACAATAATAATTATGTATTACGAACCTAACGTTCGTTAACTTGGCTGTACCAACTTAGTGTAACCACACAGCACGTTCCAGGCAAAAAAAATCTAGCAGCCTCTATGATGGATATTTTTGACTATCTACAGTTATTTATATAGTAAGGAACAAACTTACCTAAATGAACACTAGTTGGTTGCTATCTCAAGCACAACTTGAACAAATATTCACTTTATAACACATTATTAAACAAAATTTACGAAAATGCCATTGGCCATTCCACGGCGCGTGTACCTTTCGCTCGCAACGGAAATTGTGTTGTGTGTAGCCAACATCGCCCTTATAAAGTCCCGAAACATATTCGTATCGTGATTATTACCAAATGAGCACGTTCGAATAACTTTTCATTTAGGTTGACGATTTGTGTTAAATACAGCCAGTATTTGTAAGAAATAGATGATTACCTATGGCTGTATTATTAGAGAGTTTGTACATATTTGAAATTATTATGAAAGATCGTAAAAAAAAACCAGTGACAATCACGATTACAACACAAGAAGTAAAGATAAAATCGCGGTACCAGGTTTTAGTTAGCAAAGACAAAAGTAAAAAGGTTAACTGTGTGCGGTTTTATAATAACATTCCCTAACATATTACAACGCTCACAGAAGGAAAGTTCAAGTTGCACGTGGAAAATAATTTTGATTAAGAAATCCTATTCCAGTTTGTGATTACATAAACGACAAAAATGCTTGAACAATTCCTCTCCTCCACTCCTCTGCCAAGCTATCACCTGTCACCTACGTAATTAAAAGAAATATTGAAATAATTTTTTTATACAGTATGTAAAATATTGTTAAAAGAGATTTAAATTAATGGTCCCGAGTTTCTTGCCCGTTGTTCTTGCAGTGGCTCTGTAAATTTTTTTGCTGAACGTGGCAGTACGTTGTAGAATATTTCAATATTAAAATTTGTAAATGACCTTCATAAGAGCGTCGTAGATGCCTAAATTGAATCAATGATTTTGACTTTGACTTTGATTAAATATCATAACTTAACGAAATTTCTGATTTATCACAAGTTTAGTTTTTGAGATAGACCTCGTGAGTATTGTATAGGCACCCAAACTTAACAAATAGGTCCTCTAGTCCTTGGCCTTCGCCACTTATGGCGGTTAGTATGAACTGTCACGGGGGGGGGGGGTCCATGGGTTCCTGCAGCGGGTTTAAGATTCAGTGCATGGTGATTGGGCATTTTACTAATGTTCACCTGGCTAGCTTTCAAACCACTTTGAATTAGGAAATGAGAAACCGAGACCTAAAGGTAATAATCGGACAGTATTAAAACATTTTTTACTTCAGATACGAATATATATATTAGGGCACTAGCGGGGTTCAAACCCTGCCGCTTTGCCGTTGTACTATGAGTATTTTGGACTCCCAGCTATTATCTGACTATTAGCTGAGTAACCTTATATTTTTCAAATTATAATTTACTTATTTTATTCTTAATATGAATTGAAACAAGCTTATTCAGCATGCCATATTGCTTATAATGAATAGTATTCTTAGGTTCAGTAGTTTCCCCACATCAAGGGAGAACTAGACAAAACTAAAATATTGCAACACTAAATAAAATCGGGAACAGAGAAAACCATCTCAAACTAAAAACTTAGTACTTGGTCTGAAAATACACATTTTTAATGGAGAAATAGTTATTCTTGACTGGAAATTTGTCTTTTTACTTTAAAATTCATGGTTTTAATTGAAGAGCCAGTGAAGAAAACTGTTTTTTTTTAATTATGTTTGTTTTTTTTATTCCTCATATTGTATGGTGGGGTGCCGGGCTGAAATGTCACCCCCCATCTCTACCCGTGGATGTCGTAAAAGGCGACAAAGGGTAACACACCAGAAGGTGGGCAGCAGTGCCTTCTGAGGAATATATACCTTAAACTGCAATCCCCAAGCCGCCTGCCCAGCGTGGGGATTATGGCAAACCCTCTTAATGGGGGAAGCTCTGTTCAGTGGACAATCCGGCTGATACAGTATGATGTGTTTCATTTACTAGTATGTAGATATATATTTGTTTGACTTCTACATTTAATGGTTTAAAACTCTAGTCAAAAGGTGGGGAAAAAACAAAAGAAAAAAATACATTTCGAAATGTTTGTTAGGACTAGCAAAAGTCAACCCTAAGAGGTTGTTAGCATATTACCAATAATCCTGTATATTTGTAGACCAAAAAAAACATGTTAAGCCAAGATTGCTTTTCTTTATTAAAGATGAGTAACTAATGTTACAATCTATCACTTTGCATTGAAAACTTTAATATTCTTCATGTAAGAAGATACCTAAGTCACTCTCTACAGGAGAGATATATTTTCTTGGTTCAACGTGGGATATAGTTTGATCTCTTAACCTAAGAATGTCGTATCTAATATCAATCAAGAACATGGTCACTTAAGTTCAGTATTCGTTTTCTGAAGTGAAGATTAATAACTTCAACAATTAACAATATATCATTATTGACTCAAAAACTTGAAATTCTTCATGTAATATGAGTCATTCTCTGCAATTGAAATTTATTTTCTTGGTTAAATAAAGAGTACAGTTTTGCTGTGATGCTAATGCCTCTTAACCTAAGAACAACGTATCAGTAATCAATCAAGGATGATTTTTCTTTACTGAAAATGATTTACGTTAGCAATTGAGAATTATTCATTATTGACTTGAAAACTTTGAAATTCTTCATTTAATATAAATAACCCTTTGCAATCGAGATTTAGTTTTTTAGTTTTAAAATAAAATTGTTTTGCTTTAACACTAATGTCTCTTTACCTAATAATACCGTAACAAATATTAATCAAGAATAAAGGTTTAAGATCAAGATTTGTTTTCTTTACTGAAGATAAATTACTATAACAATTAAGAATATATGATTATTGGCTTGAAAACTTTAAAATTCTTTTAGTTACATAAGTTTCTGTCTATAATGGACATGTATTTTCTTGGTTCAATAAAAGATATTGTTTTCCTGTTAATCGAAGATTCTTAACTAACGAATACAATATCAAATAAATATTAAGAATAATCAAACACAGATCAAGATTTGATTTCTTCACTAAAGATGAATAAATACAACAACTAACAATCAATTACTTTTGCTTTGACAACTTTAAAATTCTCTATCTAATATAACTCACTTCTGCAGTTGAGATATTTGTCTTGGTTATATAAAGTATATAATTTTGTTGTAAATCCAATGTATCTTAGCATGACAATACAAATTCATAGATTAATTAAACAATATATGTCTCAGATTTAGAAAACTGACATTTTTAAGAGTAGAATAATTTTCTTGCTCGGACATATGTATATCCTTGTCATTTACTTCTCTCAATTATTTTAAATGAACAAAAGAAATATCTTGTATTAAGCCCATTGTTGTTGAAAGAATGGAAATATTTTCTTAATCCAATAAAACGTTTATTATTCTTGTATAAAATTTCAGATTTCTTACGCTAACTCCGTACGTAATTAGAATGAGAATTCATAAAATATTTCATTCAAAAAGATACTATTTTCTATAGTTAAGACCAAAAATATCTCTGACCAATAGTTATACTCTTGATGTAAAAATATATGGTGAGAATAATATTATTTATCTTAGAGAAAATGACCTTACTTCACTCAAGAAAATATTTTTATTTTAAGTAAATATATACTTGAGATTAAACAACACTCCCGAGAATAATATTATTCTTGGATTGACACTTTGTCAGGACCCATTTTTTTCCGTGTGCTGTTGCATAAGATACCTCATTCAGAAATATATAATGAAATGTATAAAACCCTGTTCACGTAGAGTTATGGATCTAAATAAAATCTACGTATAATTTGTTTGCCTCTTGGATTAGCGCATGCATGGTGGTAGGGCATTTGCATGGGGGTAGGGCATTTTGCGAATGCCCGCCTGGCTAGCTACCACCCTCAAGCAGAAAATCTGTCGCCAAGCACCTAACGGTGTGTTCCGGCAGCTGTCCTTGAGAGCCAGTACTTCGAGGTTAGCCTGAACAACATCTTCGACCACATCATCACTTACCATCAGGTGAGATAGTGGTCAAAAGGCTAACCTATCAGGCATAAAAAAAACGCCCTGTAAAGGAATAAAACAATGAAATATAATTTTCTTGGTAGAATTTAACCCAAAAAACATCATCAAACACATTTTCCGTTGACTCTGTACTTAACCATTTTTTGTATGTCCACCATAAATTAATATTTTTTATATTTACCACGCAAATTTTGTAATAATTTAATAATAAGCTTCGTAACACAATTTAGTCTTTAGAGAATGCCGTTATTTTTTGCCTGTTCGCAGTGAGTCTATAACACTTTTTGCTGCACGGTGAAGTAGAATGTGACTATATAATATAACTAATTGTACTTGATCTTCATAAAACCATCGTAGACACCTAAATTGAAACATTTAAAAATCTTTAATGTTTCAATTTCGGTGTAGTTTTAATTTTCATTTTATCCTTGGAGGGACAAAGAAGGATTGAATTAAATAGCTACCACTGATCTCGCCATAGTATTTTTTCAATTTTATGTGACTGAAAATTAGTAGAAAGCTCTCTGTTAATAATGTTTCAGCGATCGCGTAGTTTCAGTCTCTTATCAATTCACAATATATTATGCTTTTTACTGTGTCAGCCAACAACATAACCATCCCCATTAAGAAGAGGTTTGCCATATACCCCACGGTTGGCAGACGTTTTGGGGATCGCAGTTAAACATTAAGTTCCTCAGAAGGCACTGCTGCCCTCCTTCCGGTACTTTAAATGAAGTCGCCTCATACGTCACTTACGGGTAGCAATGCAGGGGTGACATGCTAGTCCGGCACCCAACGGGCATTTTAACTGGCCCTTATCAAAGTGAGATACTGTTTCCCATAAAAAGTTCTCAGGTCAAGTCCTTTTACTAGTTAAAATTATATTAAACGCTTTTTGTGACTTGTGAACTCATTCTTATCATAATGAAACCGCAAATTACGCAACAACGTCACGTGTGAAGCATTTATCAGTTTTTGCGTCAGAATTGTATGAAATGAACAACATTTCACGCTGGGAATTATGAAAACTGACGGTTGTGTGCCGCTCACACAAATGTGTCGCAATCCGCAGATTCTACCGCGAGCTTTCATTTATTATATTTGTCACATTTAGGGCCTGTTTCAGAATGTTCTAGTAAGTTCCGGTTATACTACCCAGAACAGAACATATTTAGTACATAAAACACTATCTTTGCGTTTAACAGTCATCGATTTAGCCTATCCATCGGTTAAAGCTTGACACGCTGCATGTTAACTGTCATTTTTATCATTCTGTTATTTTATGTGTTGGTTAGCAACCAGAAACTTTATTAGGAGATTCTGAAATGGACCCTTAATTTTATTCTACTTATGACATATCTATACATGATATAAAGATATACACCTTCAACTAGAAAAAATGTCGTCAGGCATTCAACAGTGTTACAGCAATTGTTTTTAGTTTTTTTTTAAATTTCTGATAGTGAAGCCTTTGACCACAATCTCAGCTGATGGTAAGTGATGATGTGGTCGAAGGTGTAAACAGGCTTAACCTAGAATTACTGGCTCTCAAGGATAGCTGTCGGAACACACCGTTAGGTGCTTGGCGACAGATTTTCTACTTGAGGGTGGTCGCTAGCCAGGCGGGTATTCGCGAAATGCCCTTCCACCAAGCGTTAAAGCACAACCAGTATTCGAACCATGGACCGGCAGCGCGGCAGTCGTCAGGCTTGCCTATCATAAAATATATAGAAAAATTATTAAACTAGTTTGATAGTAGGTGAATATATAGCTGATCTTTTGAGCACTTCTCTCGATCGATCTACTTGTTCGTAAGTGATGGTGTGGTCAGAAGTGGTAAGCAGGCTTAACTTGGAATGGGAACAGGTTCTCAACGACAAAGATACGATTCAAATTAGGTACTTGGTAGCATATATTTTATGAGGGTAGAAACCGACTAGGTGGGGTTTTGGAAAATGCTTAACCTAATAGACCAAATATATATATCATACGCTTCACATACATAGCCAAACTAGTAAAGCCATTCTATGTGCCTTCTAAAGCATGGAAGCGCTCCGTTGGTAATAAATGTTAAGCAGGCAACCATCCAAGCAGTGGTCGCAGATAAAGTCACTTATCGCATAAGACAAATCAACGTTTTAATTATATTTAAAGTTGACAAGTTAGCCTTTGACCACTATCTAACCTGATGGTAAGCAATGATGTGATCAAAGATGTTGTTCAGGTATACCAGAGTTACTGTATCTCAAGGACAGCTGCCGGAATTCACCGGAAGATTCTTTGCGACAGATTTTCTATTTGAGGGTGCTAGCTAGCCAGGCGGGCAATAGAAAAAGCCCTTCCACCTTGTTAAATAGTTACATAATATCTTAACCGATTAAAAAAATTCAATCTCGGACTTAATATCTTTTTTGAACACAAGTGAGTTTTAGGCGTTAAGTTGAGGTCAGTCCAGTCATAACGATGTCTGTACAGATAACGAGATATTGTCACGAAGGGTAACGAAGTGAAATAATACCCTTTTATGGGAGATAAGAGTTAGCCCAGTTTAAATTGGATTTTCAGGTCAACTTGGTCGTGTTTAAATTCACTTAGTAAATAATTAAGCCTTATCTATTGTGAATATTATGTTACTTGTTATTTGAACTAGGAGTTCTACATGTTTCCTTGAAATTCTTTCTTGTAATCATATAATGTTAGTACCTCGTCAGGGTTCAACTTCAAACCCACTTAAACCCTCAAAAGTGTGCAATAACTTGTTTAAGTCGGTACCATGATAGGTCAAAAGTACCCATTATCACAATATTGTGCGCATGGTACCGACTTCGACAAGTTATTTCACACTTTTGAGTGTTGATTCGGTTCCATTTTGAGGTAAAATAAATGATTTCACCCTTTTTAGTGACCTTTACTCTTTACAGGATCAATTGTGAATGACTATATCATTAAGATAGAAAAACACTTTTTAGATGTTGGAGTGTAACTCCAAAACGGCTTGGCCAATTTTGATAAAATTTTAATACAACTACACGGGAAGCACCAGCTTTCTAATAAAAGAAGAATAATCAAAATCGGTTAACCCAGTTGAAAAGTCTGAGGTAACAAACATAAAAAAGGACTGTAGACGAGAACCTCCTCCTTTTTTTGAAGTCGGTTAAGTGCATGTTGCTTTTATGCACTTTACATACATACGTAATTGTACTTAGAATTGAACCAAATACACTGACAGCTGAACATTTTACATTGGTGTCCTTTAAGGAAGCAGACGCTCACGATACAAGATTTATTCTTAGTGTGGGCTATGCACGACATTTATATAGTAAAAACCATTAAAACTTCATTTGTGTGTACATATTTTAAACTTTGTAATTTTTCTCTTTAAACATTGTTATTTTTAGAAATGTACTAATGTGTATTTAATGAGTATTGAGTAATAAAAACATTATTATTATTATTATTATTCCAAGTGACGTAATTCGTGACGTCATCAACCGGCAAAGCATAAAACTCTCACGACTAAAGTAGAGCAGTAAAACATCTGTCATAGCAATCATAATAAACAACAAAAGTTTAATTTTATTTTCATAACACTTTTAAAGTTTGTGCATTCTTCTATAAAGACTTCCATTTCATTGTTTAGTAAAAATAAGATATGATATCGTTTTTGACAACTTAATATTATTTGTTAGTTTGTTTTTCAGTTGCACTAACATTTCGTTCGCGCACTTTCGCACTTCCTGAACGTTCCCATTTTCTTGTTCTAAGCGTCAGTTCGCCGGCACATGTTTAATTTTGGCACAGCTACACCTTATCGTGGTTAGCCGGGCTCCCGTGGAGTGCCGGGCCCCATGGGGTGCCAGGCCCCGTGGATTGCCGGGCTAGAATATTACCCGCCCCCATCTCTACCCGTGGATGTAGTTAAAGGCGACTAAGGGTAACAAACCAGAAGGTGGGCAGTAGCGCTTTCTGAGGAACTGATGTCTCACACTGCAATCCCGAACACGCCTGCCCAGCGTGGGGATTATGGCAAATCCCCCCACCCCAAGATGGCTGTGTTGAGCAGTGGACAATCCGTCTGATAATACAGTAACATCTTGAACGAACCTATTGCGAGGGGAAATCGGAATACGCCCCGAGTGAAACGGCACACACACACACACATTCAAGTTTTCGCATTTGTGCATATTAAGTCCTCTAAGATATACTTCGACCACTCAGCAAAGGTTTACAGTAAAGCCCACTGTGTGTTTCACATAGGTGGTCCAATCACTGTGTGATTTTGTTTTACAGAGTCAAACTGCAGTATGACTCTGTAAAACAAAATTAGCTCAATTCAATGACCGTAAACCATTACTATCACGTAAGTTACAGTTTGACTCTGTAAACAGAATTAACTCGTAAATGACGGTGGACTGCCTTAGTTAAATACACAGATCACTTTTCGTCTGATTCGGAATTGAAATCAGTAAAAACAGACATACAAAATCAACGTTGATATGTACTATACATAAACGTATACGGTATACGTTGATTATATATATATATATATTCGATTTTGCCGATTGACAAAATGTCAATAACGCGGAAAACGCCAAATTGCTGTGAAAACACATGACTAATAATTTATTTTGACAAAAACAATTTCATGCGGTAGCAAAATAAGTGCTATCAACGTTACTTTGAATATCTGCTTTTATATAGTTACGATAAATTAATTAAGCGTAAATAATATCATTGTACCCAAGTAATAACTTGTATAAAAAAATTTACTTTGATAATTTTGTGATCTCTTAGAAATATTTCTACTTATTTGCGTTTCGCAGGGCACCTTCATTAGCAAATACAGGAAATTGCGATATTGAGGGATCAAAGGCTTTCTAGGAATCCTTCAAATTCCTTTGACATAATTTTACTTCTTAATTTGGTTATGTTGATATGGTATATACATTAACCCACTACCAAACAAGGCGAAGATTCTCAATTCAACCCTTTTTTTGTAAGTTTCGTGATACTAAAAAACCGTAAGCTGTTGGTAAAAATATTACTAGGTAATTATTTTTTCAGTTTAATGTTTATATTTTATGAATGCAAATAGTAACTAATTTCATACATAACTATATACTTTGTAAGTTTGAGCCTTATTAGGTTACTATTAGGTGGGCCTTATTAGGTACGTCACCATTTGTCATACGTTTGATAATCAAAAAGAGAAGTTAGACATATCGCTTCTTTAGGGCCGTAAAATATATCGTTAGTTTTGAGTACAGTTTCAGAACTACATTTAAATCAGAATTTTTCAGGATTTGTTGTAATAGAAGGTTTGTTACAAATAAGGTATCATATAATACATTTTAACACCGTAACATATGTTTAGATTACAACAAAACGTCATAAACCATTTGCCTTTCAACAGTTGCCTTTAACAGCCCATTGGCAATATTATAGTAAGAATGCTGATATTTCGTATTTAATTAGATTAATAAAACCGCACCAGGTTTATAAATTGAGTGTCATCGACTTCACTCACAAACTAAAGCAGGGCTTCCGTCAAAATCGTAGAGCAAATGCAAAGTGACTTGATCTTTCAGAACTTAGTAAGGCTTTGCGAGCAAAATTTGAATTTATTTTAAAATAGGCCAAAATATATTGATAAAATGGCTGGTACGAACCTGGAAGAACCTAAGACCGGGCTTTGTTTGGAGCACTGAATGAAGTGAGGAGAGTATGCCAATACTATTCCTATCTTTATCCTGTATAATAATATCAATTAAATTATTCGATAAGTAAAGTATGTATGCGGAATAAAAAAATGGTAAACATTTCCTTGATCTTCACCGTCGCTTTAGTAATTTAAATGAGACGAGAAAGAAATGACGCATAATTAGGTATTACCGGACTCAAATTACGAGTACGAGAGGTTTATGTAGTAACATGAAAACAATCAATCTATTTTCCTCAGACGGTAATGGTTTGATGTTTCTCAGAATTGTACATTGTTACTAATTCAACAGAACCGACTGAAATAGCAATTAGTAAGCAGGTGTAATATCGATAACAAGGAACAAACAATTACACCCAATTCTGCCACAGTTAGACATACTTACTTTGCCTACTAGTTAAATTGTTTATAGCAACTATTTCCAATTCTGTGCCACTTGAGATAACTTTTAGTAAAGTTCTGCTAGACTCATTAATAAGCATCTGCTAGTTATTATATCAGTAAGTTATTAAATAAGGCTCATTATTTTTAGGGTTCCGTAGCGCAATTAGAAAAAACGGAACCCTTATAGGATCACTTTGTTGTCCGTCTTTGTTGTCCGTCAAGACTTATTTTTTAGGTAGGCGTGCAGGTATCAAGCTGGTATCAAGCTTAAACTCGTATCAATTACTCAGGTTTACAGTCCCTTGGAGCTGTGAAAAAATCAAACTTCTAGGCTTACCCAATTAAAAGATACAGCCGTATATGCAGTTCATTTTCACACTCGCAAGGGAAACAAAACCTACAGGGTACTTCCCATGAACTCAGAATCTTGAAATTTGGTACGTCTTATAGCACAGACAAAGGAAAAGTTGCGATAACCACACATTTCTAGTTACAACATCTAATTAAAATATTTTCAATAATTATAATTTTTTGGATTTCATTCAGCAATAAAAATACCATAACCTTTACTTATATATATACAGGTTTGTACGGAACCCTCGGTGCGCGAATACGACTCGCATTTGGCCGGTCTTTTGTTAGAATTGATTTCTTTTCATTTTTTATTTTGAATGATGATACTTTTCATGTATACGTCACCTATAATTGATCGTTCAAATAAGCTTATTAAATATTTTTTTTCAAATCGTAACCAACTGATGATTTAATTTTGGTTTAGATGTAACAATCGAAAGCGAAATTGAATAAGTATACCATCGAAATCAGTACAATTTTACATAATTATGTCAAGATTCAAGTCTTTATTCGTTATAAGAGAGAACAAGTAATAATATATCCGCAAATTACATTTTCTATTTAGTGAAAACATTAATAATAAGAACCAATTTCTACTCCTAAAAAGTAGGAAATAACGTGTTCGAATCGGTACAATTCTGATGAAAACACTCACAGTTAATTGCTTTCAGTTGATTGAGTGTAAATTAAAATCTATTCGACCTATAATAAGGAAATTTTAAGGGGGAGAAGAGAGTTATTTGAACTATATTCTACTTGGCACTACTTATAATCATCCTTATTGGATTATCTAGTAACAAGTAATAATATTCTAGCGGCCCACCCTGGCTTCACAAAAATATTAAAAAAACTTGATATTGCGGTTAAAGACTAGCAGTATAAATAAAAAGTCGATTAAAATAAACGGTAATATTATTTTCAATATCTTGACTTCAGAAAAACGTTTTACAAACTACACTTGGATATGGGTTATTATAATTAGGCCTTGATGTTTATGTTCAATATTAGGTACAACTAACGGTTATATAACACATTTGTTTAGGCAGGTGTATACTTGATACCCATTGAAAGGACCTTCTAATAGCTGCCGGAATTGCTAACAAAAACAAATTTCAACTTTTTTTTTTACTGTGACGGATATAGCACGTGGCCCACCTGATGTTAAGCGGACTAACCTCTACCTATAACAGATGCAATTCGTTGCAATTTTTAAGTCTCATGTGCCTGTAATTTCACTGGCTCTCAAGAACTGCTGCCGGAACACACCGTTAGGTGCTTGGCGACAGATTTTCTACTTGAGGGTGGTCGCTAATGAGGCGAGCATTCGCAAAATGCCCTTCCACCATGCGGTGGTATTTGTGACAAAATTGCGTAGATATAGGGACAGAAGCTGGATATTTACTTTAGCACTATTCCTGGCATTATGCTCTTTGACACGTCTACCCTCGGAACCAGGTTTTTGCGTTAAATAGTTAGGGTCACATATAGCCGCAAGAACATTAGAATCCCGTGATCCGTGAAGAGTGAAGACCACATCGGATAGCGTTAATGCTACCTCTGTTTTAATATTGTCACGTAAGCAAAAACCAAAATGTAATATACACGAGTATATCTGATCTAAAAAGTAGGTCACAGTATTTATATTCACGCGAGAAATCAAATAATATCATGATCATGTTCGTACCATTTCAATTCTGTTTCTAACAATAGGATTTGTAATAAGGCGAGGGAGCTCACTCCATGCTACGTGATCGTAAATACCTCATATTCTCCTGAAAGGGAAAGGGCTCCTCTTTATCGCGTAATAACTCACGATCCGGAACTAATTTCATTTATCGTTTCGCGAACTCTAACGTTGCCTTAACATTGTGTTTTCGAAGTGTTGTTTTAGATATTTTTTTATTGAAGCTAATAAAAATCTGCCAATTGTGCGCCGGGCTTTGCCTTGCAGGCAGGCCTGACTCCATGAAATAACTTATTTGCTCTAGGAAGGAACAAAAAAAATATATATGAGGTTTGATTTCTGTTTTTTTATAAATAATTATTCTTCTTTTGTGATGTTAAATACTATTCAGACATCACATAAAGAGGAAGGTGACTTATATACAGGGTTATTGAAAATATGCTAACAACCCCTTAGGGTTGACTTCTGCTAGTCCAAACAAACATTCGATGATTTTTTTATGTCTCCCAATTACGGTTCAAAAGATCATCATCAATATGACAGATGGACGAACAGGATGAGCTCCAGTGGTTTAGATTCAGGTGAAAAACTTTCCTCCCCATTTTCACTCCTTTTAATCAACCCTAGCAAAAAATATTATTTTCGATTGCTATTGATTTAAAAGTCTATCCAGATACCAATTTTCATCACTAACACTTCAAAAACAATGACCTTTCAGTTTTAACCCCAATTTCACCGCCTTAAGTCATCCCTGTCGAAAAAATGTTGAACATGTAATTTTTATTTTGAATGATCTATCCCAAAACAAAGTTTCAGAACTGTAAGTTAAAAAACAAAGGACTTTCATACAAACGTTTTCACCCATTTTTTTTCCAAAATTCCTTTCTTAGTACACACTACTACGGGTACAGACAAATACACCCTCCATATTTCAAGTCTCTGCGACCAACGGTTTAGGCTGTGCGTTGTCTGTCAGTCAGTGAGCCAGGACTTTGATTATCATATATAAAGATAATAAAATTATTACAATATTTGTTTAAATTACCCTTGGGACATGCGACGCCTTAGCAGACAAGGAATTGTCCGAGCATTTTGTCGTTTTTAACAACTTCAAAAAAGGAGGAGGTACTCAATTCGTCTGTTTTTTTGATATGCCTGTTACTCGAATATTAAAATCATCTGAACTTATGTAGTTGGTACCATTTTTTGATAATAGGTACTTTTGAACCATCATGGTACCGACTTAAACAAGTAATTCCACACATGAGTGTTGAAGTCGGTTCCATTTTTTGGTTTTTTTTTTTTTTATCAGATTCCTACTTGCATTTGACTAGATTTTTATTCAAGTTACGAATACTTTAAACGTATTTTTATATTGATGTTCATACGGTCGTTTACTTATTTTCACAACAAGTCAACGTATTTAACGAGCACATGTATGTAAGCGTGATTGAATTACGTCACGGTTTTTCGTATTGAACCCTCAAAATGACTCTAAATTGGAATTCAGAGTATTTTTCTATTGAATTACACTCCGCATCACAATATATTCAAAAGCTTTGTTGCGCTCTATAAAAGCTTTTTCACTCAACATTGGAACTTGAAAATAGGAATAAAGAATATTTGCTTGATATTCATAAACTGAGGACGAATTGAGGTTCAAATAACATACAAGGATAAAATATTTTTTGGTTCTTTTAACGGGAGGGTAAATTGTAGTCATGAGTCATATGTCATGTTGGCTTGGCGGTAAGAGAGTACCTCGGCTATAGGGATGGTGCGGGTTCAAATCCCGCAAATTACTATAATTTTTCCTCTTGATGTCAATTTCTGAAGTAATCCGAGGAGCTTACCTCGTTGCTAAAAAAAATTATTAAAATAAGGTAGGAAGAAGTTCATGAGGATATATGAAGATTACATTGATTACATAATCAATGCAGTTGACTGCATTGATTATGTAATCAATGTAATCTTCGTAATCGCAAGGAATTTTAAAACTGCTTAATTGCTTCGATACATTTTTGGGTTGCTTGTGGGTTAGCTCTGTGTGAGATCAAGTTATTATTATAAAACCCATCAAATAAATAAGTACCTACCTAAAATTTTACTGTCGGTTGAGAATCCACCAGATGTTTATTTATGCTCCAATATACTGTTATTCTTACATTCATTTTAGGGTTGTTTTAATAGCTTTTATTTTATTTTTATAGACATATATCGCCTAACATGGTAACGATGTTTAAAATAACTTATATTGAAAATTAACATGTAGTATTTATTGTTGTTTTATTGGTTTTTGAGAATAGCGCATCATAATTTAGTTTGTATTTAAAATAATGTTTGTATGTGATGAAGTGATCAGCCGGCTTGAGCTTTACCACATGGCGGAAAAGCATTTTGCGAATGCTCGCCTGCCACCCTTAAATAGAAAATCTGTCGCCAAGCATAGTTTTCTGATGGTAAGCAGTCGATGGTTCGTATTCCCTGTTTTCTCATCTACAACTGTGTATTTTATTTAAATGTTTTTTTTTAAGTTGTCTTGTTGTTCTCTGATTATGATGATAAAAACGGGACATTTTAGCGATTTTCAATGTCATATTTTTAGTAGTTATGATTAGTTGCTAAAAAAAGGAAAACAGTAGTGTGGATATGCAGGCTTACATTTTATGTAAAAGAAGGTTGCTCTAGAGGCGTTATCCAGAAAGGAGAATGGGAAATATGTACATTTGTATGGAGAATCGCCGACTTCCCTCAAATGAGACATTTTTACTGTTATACCTACGGTATGAGAATAAAGTACAGTTAGAAGCTCTCGTAGCGAAGTTTGCTTAGTTGTTTTAAAGTTAGGCAACGTCCGCCGCGGTCGTGACTTGGATGGGTGACCACTAGTGACATTACTACTGAGCGCTTCCGTGCTTCCGAGGTCCCGTTAAACCATCGGTCCTGGTTGTCGTCTTAGGATGGCAGTCGTTATATTTACATTACATGGTGGTAGGGCACGTTGCGAATGCCCGCTTGGCTAGCTACCATCCTCAAGTAGAAAATCTGTCGCCAGCAGTCCTTGAGAGCCAGTAATTCTAGATTAGCCTGAACTACATCTTCGACCACATCATCACTTACCATCAGGTGAGATAGTGCTCAAAGGCTAAACTATCAGGCATTAAAAAAAAATCTTTCGACGTAGAGTAGATACAAAAATCTGCATTTTCTGAAAATATAGTTTTCATACGAAATCAACCTCTATAAATCTGTTTTAAAATTATGAAGAAAATTTGCTTCGTAAAAATGCTTTTTTGTAGTATAAATATATATACTGTTCGGTGTTTTGTTCTAAGTAGCTAGTGATTTTGATATAGTGTAGGTAGAGTAATCTATCTCTTTAGAGATCCTCCATTAATCTTCTCAGACAACTATCTCCCTGCTAATAATTTAGCACCAGCAGACCGAATGTACTGAATTATTTTCTTTGATTAACATTTACAACGGTCGCCCAAATTACAAACGAAAGGTGAGGCTAATTCTGTCCTCAACACATTTAGAAAGATATTCCAACAAGAATAAAACAAGTTTTATTTAAGTTCGCCATTGTTTCTTTGCGCAAGTTTGGCAGTCCAGCTAGAGGTATTTAGAAGTGAGAATCTAGCCATATATTATAATACATGGCAAGACTTATGTTAGTAATTTAAAGACCTTAAGGAAAGTTTGTATGAGGCAGGTTTCCTTCAGGCACAGATTCAGCAAGCTCAGCCCTGGGCCTCCGCACTTTAGGTACAAAACTACAGGAACATCAGCGTACCCATCCGGACGGGATTATTCTAGGGTGCGTGCCGTGTTAGACAAGATCAGAACTATGCGATAGAAAGAGAGACTCCTTGTAGGTGAATATAAATATTGTGTGCGAGCTGAAGTGCACTATTGCTTCGTAGCTAGAGTCGTATTTTTTGGAATGGCTTTGCATAGTGATCCTTCTGGTCCATTTTATTCCGTGATATGGCTGAAATTTGTATATCATAGCACTCTAGTAATACAAATGTTTGTGAGTGACGATGTGAGCGTGTATGTTTGTTACTCCTTCACACTGAACCAATTTAGATGAAACTTGGAATGCAGACATTTTATGTCCTGGATTAACATATGCCTTGTATACTTTTGCTAGGTATATGTTACATGCATGCTTTGCATTATTGTCTACGCGAGTTAAACCGCAGGCCGCATCTAGAATTAGATAAAACTTTGAATTACCAATAATTATTACACGGCTGTCCAAAAAAAGGAGTATCATGTTTTCAGCGTTCATGTATAATATGTCTGTGAGTTTATTTATTCCACCATAACTTTTAAACGGCTTAACTGATTTTATTGTTTGAGATATCGTTAGATTCGCCATTAATGAGTGACCCACGCGAGTGACACGTAGGTACATAAAAATAAATAAAAAAAACGAATTGGTGGATTTTGGACGACATATTGTCAAATAAAAAAAATATTTTCTTCCAAACCCATCGAGCATGGTCTCAAAATGAAGGGCTTTAAAAAACGATTTCCTAAATATATATAACTTGCAGGTTGAATTTCAATGGAACGATAACGTTTAACGTAAATAAATAATTTGCAGTCGGGTTTTATACTTTTATAATTGATTTATACTTGTATAATAAAAACTTTCATTGGTTTCTATGCCTACTCAAATATCAAATTTCTTCGTAACTAAATAGTATTACACACATTTCTAAATTCTGCAATACAATGTGGGTTTGTTCCAAGGTTGCTGCTTGTCACCAATAGCATTTAACGTAGTAATCAATATTTTAATTGACAAGTTAATTAGTCATGAAAAAAAGTGGGGCTATCGGTTTAAGATCAATAACAGATACACAGAGTCCATCTTAGCTTTTGCTGACGATCTTGCAATACTGACACGTAATCCAAAACAATGTCAGGAACTTTTACGAGAAGTGGATGAGTTCTGTGCGTGGTCTGAAGGGTTGAGAACAAAACCAAGTAAATGCCACTGTCTGTGTCTGGGCAGACGGAATACCAAATTTACCTCGTACGATCCGGGACTCTTGATAGGAGGAGAATGTGTTTCCACAATTGCTGAATCTGTGCCATTTAAATTTCTTGGTAGAAAGATTGATCACAAAGGTCGCACACCATCTCTAGACGCAGTTGTCGATAGCTTTCTAAAAGATCTTAGTATGGTAGACCAACAACCAATAAATAACATTAAAAAAGCTTGGATATACGACAACTACTTAACATCACGTCTGACTTGGCCTTTTCTAGTATACGACATTACAAAATCACTTTTAACAAAGCTGGATGTAAACGTCATAAGGACATTGAAGTCTTGGTTGGGGCTAGCACTTTCGGCAGACCCATCTACTCTATTTAGGGATCAAACTTATTTTGGGATGAAATTAAAGAAACCATCGGAGCTCTATAAACACCTCAGAGTTACCAAAACGCACGTCTTATCAAAATCTCAAGACGATATAGTCGCATCTCTCCCAAAAGACAAAAGTGCCTCCGACCTTGACTCAAGGCTTCAATTCCACAAACAATTTATGATAGGTGCACAGACCAGCAAAGCGGGTTTTGGGTCGGAAAAGAAAATGGAGGATAAAGACGTTGTAAAATCTTTTCTACAGCAAGACGAAAATGATAGCTATAAAGTGCATGCAATGAGCTTGGAAATGCAGAGCGAATGGCTAACTATAGGTGAATTTTGTATCCCTCTGGCGTTAAAGTGGCGCACCTTGATATACGACTGGTCTCCTGCCTTATTAAAATTCTATCTAAACGCCTTTCAGATGACCCTCCCAGACCAAAGTAACTTAGTAAGATGGGGGAAAGCCACCGAAAAGTCTTGCGGTATTTGTCGGGAGGCGATCGGTACAGCTAGGCACTTGCTGGTAGGATGCAAGGTGCTCCTTGATAGGGGTCATTATTCACGTCGCCATGATAGAGTCCTCGAAATCATACGTGAAGCTGCGAGTCTCTCGGTAGCTAGAGCAAAAAAAGGTCTGACCACGAATAAACGACACGTCGATTTTGTAAAAGAAGGGTCATCTACAAAATCTAAATCCAAGCCTTACTCCATCTTAGGCGCAGCTCCCGATTGGACTCTTTTGATGGACACGTATGAAAAACATTACAAAATTCCTGAGGATGTTGGTATTTCGTCATCCAGACCAGACATATTTTTATACTCAAAAAATCTAAAACGCATAGTACTCATAGAACTTACTGTGCCGTGGGAAACAAACATACCTAAAGACCACACAATAAAAACAAACAAATATTATGACCTAACAAATGAATTAACCAAAAACGGTTATGTGGTTAGTTTATATGCTGTAGAGGTTGGAGCAAGGGGTATACCAGCGAAATCCCTATATAACCTACTTAAAGACCTTGGCCTACCAAGAACAACCGTAACTTCCATCCTAGAACGTGTGTCTAAGGCGGCATTAGTAGGATCTTATCAAATTTGGTTAGGTAGAGGAGGAGGCTCGAGTGGTGAAGGAGAGCATTGATGCATCATAAAGGGGCCCCTTAATCCTACTCCTGGGTTGCAAGTCCCAGGCCCCTCCAGCCTCTTCCTCTGCAACGCGATGGACCCGGCACCCGCACGGTGAATCCATGGAATGCTAAGTAATTCGTCTCTAACGTATTGTAACCAGTTTTGTACCAAATTGCTCCCATCTCGTCGTCGAGCCATAAACTCGGACAGTCTGTGTAAGTTGAGATATCAATAAGTATAAATTTACCGTAATCACCACGCTTGGCAGACGTTTTGGGGATTGCAGTTGAAGTTGTAGAAGGCACTGCTTTCCGCCTTCTGATACATTTCACTTAGTCGCCTATTACGACACCCACGGGAAGAATTGGGGGTTGACGTTCTAATCCGGCAATCCACGCGTACTAGTACCATTATGTACAAAATATCTGAAAAATATAGCTATACTCCTTGAATTGTATGTTTTTGATCGACTTCAAAAAATTAGGAAATACGCAATACAACTTTGTTTATGTTTGTTACTTTAGAACTTTTGACTGAGTGAACCGATTTTGATGTTTTTTTTTATTTTAAAGCTGATGCTTCCCTTGTGACTCCATTTAAATTTCATCAAAATTGATCCAGCCGTTTTTGAGTTGCATTCCAATAACTGAAAAGTGTTTTCCTTTCTTGATGATGTAGTCAATGACAGTGAATGACAATCGCTCCCGTAATTAGCAAGGGTCATAAAAACATAAAAGGTGTGAAAAATGTTTTTACCTAAAAATGTAACCGACTTCAACACTCAAGCTTGTGAAATAACTTGTCGATATAGGTACCCTTCGCACAATATTTTGATAATAGACTCTTTTGAACTATCACGGTACCGACTACAAGAAGTTATTACATACTTTTGAGTGTTGAATGAAATCTGTACCATTTTTAAGTAAAAAATATTTGAACAAATTTGTTATTTGTTATCTAATCGTTCTATGTCAGCAAAAAGACGCATGTACATATTTTATTCCTTACAAAGGATATACAGCCATGATCTCAAGGGATATCCTCGAGCAATAAAAATCCTTTTACTAGGTACGTACTTTTGTACCAGCACACAATATTCTCTAAATATTTTCGGCTAATAGCTTCGAGTAAATATTTCAGGAGTTTGAATATTAATGTTACAAGCAAAATTTGTAGCCTGAAACAATCTTAAAATTCTAAGATAGCAAATGGTTTTAAACCCTTAAAGACTATTCGAATCTGAAAACAATGAAACGAATTTTAAACTTCTGAACATTCTGCAAATACTATGTAAGATATTTTATTACATTTTGAAGCAGTGATGGCTCAGTGGCATTAACTATGGACTGCCGTGCCGCAGGTCCATGGTTCGAATCCCGCCGCGGGCTTGAGCTTCACCGCATGGTATAAGGGCATTTTGCGAATGTCCGCCTGGCTAGCGACCACCCTCAAGTAGAAAATCTGTCGCCAAGCACCTAACGGCAGCTGTCTTGAGAGCCAGTAAAATTACAGGCACATGAGATGAGACTTAACAACTATGTCTCAAGGTGACGGGCGCAGTGCAATTCGTGACTTGTGACGAAATGTATCTGTTATAGGCAGAGATTAGTCCGCTTAACATCAGGTGGGCCTCGTGCTTGATCCGTTACATAGTACTTGCACAGAAAATAGGATATAAAGCTCCTCAGGCTGTTGGTTCTAAAATGCCGTAAATACGAGTACCTTGCTTGTGGTTCTAAAACGTATGCTACGGTCATCACTTGGATGGCTGAATGCTACCGGAATTTATTACTGAACGTATAAACGTTCGGTAATAAATTCGGCTAGCACTCACCCGAAGTACATAAGTACCTCGGAGGACACGTAAAGCCGTCGGTCCTGGTTGTTGCCTTAGGATGGCAGTCGTTTTAGTACGTAGGTAAGGTATTTTGCGAATGCCCGACTGGCTAGACACCAAGTAGAAGTAAACCTGTTGCCAAGCACCTATGTTCCTGCAGCTGTCCTTGAGAGCCAGTAACTCTAGGTAAGCTTTCGAGCACATCATCACTAACCATCAGGTGCGACATTGATCAAATACCAAATGATATGCTAAAAAAATCTGATTCGACTTTTAAGACTCACAATCTAATAGGGAGATATGGAACAGACCTTATATTCATAAGCCGGGAACTATACAGTCTTGCCGTAACATGAGTTATTTTTGACAACGTAACCGTATAGTTTGCGTGAGTAATTGAATAACGCCCTTTATATTCCAGTACAAACTATCAGTTTGTCTGTGACAAGAACAAGATAATGATTTATATGATCAATACGAATACATTTCTACAGTGCAAATATTTGTGCTATGACTGTTAAGTAAAATCTGGTTAAGTAAAATGGAGGTGAGGCCAATATGATATCATATTGGCCTCACCTCCATAGTAGAAAGACACTCTTTCTACTATGTCACCTTAGTCCGACAAAGTCAAACAGCTGTACGGTCTTATAAATAACTGTTTTGAGATGAATTAGTTATCGTTTTATGTACCTGCCAATAATGGAGCGATGTGGTCGCTAAACCACACGAAGCCTTTTTAAACTTTCACAATAAATAAAAAACAAACTGTAACCACTTTCCCAGAAACGTAATAAAGTCTTAAAGCCTTAGTGCAAGCCTACATTATATTAAAGGTTTGCATAGCGTTATTGCTTTCGCTTCAATCTGTATTACTTACTACGCAATAATGAGGAGTAGGCGAACAAAACGTCACTTTTAAAATTTTTTACGTTTCGATTTTTTTGAATGATTCGTGTTGGCAACCCTGATACCTATCATTTGATGTAATAAAACTCGACAAATCGCTATTTTCATTGAACAAAACAGACTTTAAAAAACTGCTATCCTTTCAAAACGATACTTTAAAACAAATATGTCTTACTGTCCTAAGCCTTCAATCGAATATCTATCAAAAAGCTTCTTTTCCAATACAAAACAAGGCTACTATAAACGGCGAAGTGGGTGACGGTGCTGATGAGGAAATGAACGAATCCTGTGACTGTGTCTCTCTTGAACATTGCCCCGTTCACATTTAATCCGTACTAATTTTAAGATTAATTTACAGAGCAAATTTAAATTTTTATTGTCTCAACAAATGTCACATTTCCATGGGTATCTTATATCAGAAAGTTACTTTTCCATAAAGTGGCCTAACAAAGAAGCATTTTTATTTATTACCCAACAAAACGTCACATCTGCAGTTTTATATTGCAAATAACACAAAACCTATAAATAATACAGAAAAGATAAAAGATGCGTAAATTATATTGATTTTTTGTCTAATTTGATGTTAAAAATATACAGCTTAATGTCTTAAGGCTAAAAGGCCATGCAGTTTTTTTTAGTTTCTGTGAAATCTTGAAAAGTGGAAATGTGACGTTTTGTTCGCCTACTCCTCGCATATAACACAGATTGAACGCAAGCAATAACTGCTGAAGTAATAAGCATGGCTTGCAGTACTATAATAGCTTGCAGTAAGGCTTTATTACTTTTAGAGCAAACACAAAAAAAAACTGTTAAAAATAAAAGCTTCAATCTGTGTTATACCTACAGGGTTATTGGTAAAATGCTAACAACCTCTTAGGGTTAACTTCTGCTAGTTATAACAAACATTTTGAGTTTTTTTTGTGTTTGTTTATGTGTATTTGACGGAATAAGCTCGAGGAGTTCCAGTAAACGTTGTTTGTATTACGATATCTTACATATTCAAACGTATTGTATAATACGTATGGCCTTCCAACTCCAGTTGGTCCGATTGCCCATAAAACATCTTCCGAGCGAAGAGTCGTAAGAGTTGAAAGTGGATTAATTATGAATATAAATGAACTGTTAACATTTTAACGACTCTAATAATGACTATGAATAGATTCATAGTGCAGACGTGTTGAACGTCTTCCTCCTTGATTTTATTGTTCTTTTTTTTTAGTTGAAGCGATGATTATGCTTTACTTTAGTGGATTTTCCATAATATGGGAATGGAATAACAAATGATTTCGATTACTCCAGCTAACCATAACATAGTATTATTACAAGTGTTCAAACTCGGTGAAATTTTGCATGCAAGTCTGTTAGCTTTCTATGCTTGATGATTGCTGGATTTTCATGTCATTATTTATTTATCTACATATACATATATGAATTGATAATCTGGCAAACCGGAAGCATATATATTAGGCTCAACTTCATGCATGCAAAATTTCAGCGAGTTTGAACTATTGTTATTTAAAATATGACAAAACTACGTTTGTAAAACAAAGGCGTTATGAAGACACTAGCCCTAATTATTTGCATAATGGGTTGGCGTCAGGTGGCTAATAGTCAGAACTATTAATAGACCGGTAATATTATTTTCTGAAATTTCTAGCTATACATATATTATATATATTCCGTATCTGTCACGGTGCAGAATGCGCTAATATGAACTCTATTTCAACACTATTTGTTCGATTTTTGTACTGACTGGCAATTTTGGGACTGCAAGGCCCTTAACCTAGTAGATCGGTAAGAATGACTAGGCAACCTCATCTACGTGCTTCAAAATTTGAATAGTTCAGACATCGATGAGTTTCTAACAGATAAACTAGCTTTAAATCAAGTTGTCTAAACGCGGAACCCAACACGTAGGTACAAATATACAGATTGCCTTGAATAGAAAACAGAAGCAATACTGGCGATACGTAGTTGCAAATAGGTCCTGTTTAGCATCAAATGTATGGATGTCAAGGTTTCTTGCCTTGCACACGATTAATTACATTGAAATTAACATAGATTTTAATAAATTGTATATATAAAAAAGTTTATATATAAAAACTATATTAGTTTCAATGTAATTAATGATGTACATTTAATAATATCAGGTGGTAAACGTTCCGAATACTCCTTGACAAAGATCCCTTGAAAAGTAATTTGATTTAACTTCTAGTGTAGGTAACATTAATTTTTCAACGTTGTACATCAAATATCCAAAATTGAAAATTGTAACTCATTTCATTTTTTAGCTGGAGACCCGTGACAGACAGAAGAGTCTCGTGATTATGGTTCTGTTTTGACTTTTTGGTACGTAACCGTAAAAATGGGTTTTAGGCTATTGTTGGAAGAAAGATTGAAATAAATTGAAATATAATTCTTAAGGAAACCCCTTTTTCAATTTATTTGAAGAGCTTTTTCGGTGAGCGGCTACACTGTCCTATAAAAACCACATACATAATACAAAATATCCTAATATCTTAGTAGATATTATATTAGATTTACCTAGTGGTGATGATAGTCTGCAAGTTTGTACAAAAATTTTGCTTCTTCTGACATTGGATAAATAAAACCTAGGCTTACATCCTACTCTCTCGCTGAATCAAAATCTAAACCTTTTTTTTGCTGCGGCACGGCAGTCCATAGTAAATACCACTGAGCCATCACTGCTTCTGCTTCCTGCGTTCCGCACACATAAGGAAACCCTATGACAACCTTTAAAACAAAAACTATTCATTCACAATATACAATGTATTTGACACAAAAGGCGGAATTCCACGATCATCCACGAAGTTTGATCGGAACGCGTTTGTGCTTTTATTGAGGAATCCAAAAGCTTGTATCGAACAAGTAGCGGTAACTTGCTTCAAAGGTTCTAGTATACGCAACAGGTGCGACTGCAAAACGACTGTTTAGATATTTAAAATCGGCCTCACATGGAGTACTTATTGCTCTCACTTATGGACGCTGACACCTGCTCCTTCCCTTTGACCTCAATGCTGAATCTCTTGAATCATCGACGATCAACCTCTCTCCAATTTGTTCAACCCTTTGGCACTGTGTAGAGATATTGGAACACTCTGTATCTTTTACCGTATGCATCATAGGGAACTGTTCCGTTTAATACAAATAACAATCTTACTAATAATAACATACAACACGTTTTTTCATGTTCGTATAGACCAGTAGGCAAAGAACTTCTTTGAACATGCATTTTTTTACACAAATTTGTATAACATTTTGAATGAGTTTCAAAAAATGTTTGTGATTTTGTAGACTCTAATATGTAGGTGCCATAATATTTTCCATTTATATTTTTAGTTCTTTAAACATGGAAAGTACCTAGATGGATACTAGAGCTACAGGTTTAAAACCAGTGAAAGGTTGCAATTTATTTATAAAATAAAATCAATGGTTGCTTGCAGTCATTTCACTTGCACAGGTATGTCAGACCTTTACGAAGCCGCAATATGTTTTGCCACAGAGGTCGGTAAATAGACACACAGTGAAATTGAATGAGCACCGTAATAAACACTGTGAGTATGTGTGTATCTATACGTAAGGATAACATCGTGGTTGTGTAGTGGTGAGGAAACGAAGATAATAAAACTTTGGTGAGTTGTTACGTTATTTTATTGCTGATAGGTTAGCGTTTGGCCACTATCTCACCTGTTGGTAAATAATGAGTCAAAATCTTATACAGACTGAACATAGACGAATCTATGTAGCCTGTCTATATAACGACAATGTCCATATAAGTTCGTAAAAAAAAATCTAATGGGATTGACTGTGAAACAAAGCTTCGGGGCATTATACATAGATTTCGACTAATTCATTGAAACGTATTTGCCACTCGATAAAGTTTATATTATAGACAATTATATAATTTATTTACTAACTAGATGGTTAGTAGATCAGATAGATGATGCGATGAGGGTTTGATCTCTGTTTTCGATGGCTGATTATTCTTGGAAAAGTTTATAACATTGATAAGCATTATATACTCGTAGTCTTTAGGACCTTATTATGAGAGATAGTAAAATAAATTTAATGTCGGGTAGTAACAGTATTCAGCGAGCACCCTGTTCAGTTAGTAATCAGTCGTGCGTACAAATTCGGAGTGTCGTTTCAATTAAAATTAAACAGGTCGATAGTTTAATTGATTGTCAAACATCATTCACATTTGAAGGCTTAGTTAGATACATATACAAAGTCCTCTTTAAACGAATAGAAGCTAGAGGGAAATTACGACTTGTAGGAAAGGTGTACTGTACAGTAGATGAACGTATGGTTAGAAAGACAATGAGTGTTTAAAAAGGTTTAAAAGTACTTCTATTTTTCAGTATTATCCGTATCTGCACATCACGTTCTCACTATTGTAACACGACCCTTGCTATCAGGCAAAGAATAAAGGCCATCATCCAGCACGCAGCGAGCTCAATGCAGGAATGTGGATCGGCCTCAGTGAGACCAGGTCAAAATTTTCAGGTTATGCCATCCCAGGACAAAATTAACGGGATGTGCCCTCCCTTAAAATGAAAACGCATCTACCATTATGAGATCTTAATTCTCCAAGACGCGATAAATAAATAAATGTCAACAAAAAAGATGATCATCGTCAATCTAGTATCGATATCGTACTATTGGAATATCTTCTCTGGCAAAGAGAAATAGGTACAATTCTTATCACAAGCTCAATGCAAGTATGCAGTTATTTTTTGGTTATCATTACAATTAATGATACTGGGACTGATTAGATTTGCTTTATTGATTATCTTGTTCATTAGTAGAATAAGCGCATGGAATATTCACAGCTTTAAGGCTGAATAAATTGTACATGACAAAGATGGAAAATCGTAAAATTAGGGTTGTCGCTTAAACTTTATATGCCACAGGAAGCACTTGCCATATCCTCTCAATATAGAGTTAATAATTATACGTATGAAAATCTTGCTTTAGGTGCATGTAGCAAATTCGTTTCAATGAATTAGTCGGAATCTTTGTCAAATGCCAGAAACTTGGTTTAGTGACAAGGTTTCTGTTTCGTATAGCTGTATAGGTACAGTCAATCCCATTAAATTTTTCTTTACGAACTTAAATGGACATTATGGTTACATAGACAGGCCGCATAGATTCTTCTAAGTTTAGTTTGTATAACACTTTTGACTCATTATTTACCAGGTGAGATAGTGGCCAAGCGCTAACCTAACAGCAATAAAATAACGTAACAACTCACCAAAGTAAAGAAATTACTGGCACATGAGACTTAACAACTATGTCTCCAGGTGACAGGCGCAGTGCAATTCGACTAGTGACGAAATGCATTTGTTATAGGCAGAGGTTTGTCCGCTTAACATCAGGTGGGCCTCGAGCTTGTTCTGTCAAAATAACAAAAAAAAAACATATCCACACACCTACATAACCACTATTTTATCCTTACGTATAGATACAAAAAACATACCATTGTTAGTCTAGTAATAAACTTCTATTTCTATGTAATAAAATGAACTTATAATACCCAAACTTATATTATTGCAGGATTATTGATGCGGAAAACCCAATGGTTTCGCAGGACTTCCTTAAGAAATACACAATAGATATTTTGATTTATTGGGCGAAACATTAGGGGTTGTATATTGCGTAGTTTCTCAGGCGAATCCCCGGAAGCCCTATTTTCTTCCCTTCAGTGCTAAAGAATAAAGGCAAGAAATATGTTTACAGGCTTCCTTAATATTATGAGTATCGATACCATTATACCTAGTCAGTCATTTGAAACCGTGTAACGCGATAAAAATGATATATTTCTACACGGCTCATAAAACACGAATTTCGAACTTTTCTATTTTATTAGATACGTTTAATATCTGTTACTGAAAGTACTATGAAATAACGCCGCTTGATACTTTTCATTTATCTTCGGAACTTGTTAATTTCCTTATAGCATTTATCTACCATGGTCAGCTCAAGTACCTATACTGCCCCAGTACAATCAAGATGCAATGGGTTCATTGTTCCCAAATAAAATCTTAATTTACGTGTCTATATCTCAACTGGCTATACCTCACCTACTCTATCTTTAAATTCAAAACATATTGCTGATAAGTGGTCGCTTACTGCATGTAGTGTAAGTAAAGCGGTCTTCTACTGCCCACTCCAGACTATTTTCTCTCGAAATTTTTTATCAACGGTTCTCTTAGAATAGAATCTTTATAAATGGTCTCTTTAACAGAATCCAATCGTCTTCTTTTAACGTCTTATTTCTGTCACTATCCTACGCCGATTGGAGTCAGCAGAACATGATATTTTTCCTCTAATCTGTCGCTCATCATCCTCCAACTGACACCTTTCATACGCTCAACTTTTAAGACGCCGATCATCTATATGTACCTTAAAGAGTTCTTCATATAACGCTTCATTCATCCAATTTCATAAACCTGCAGAGTCAGTTTCTTTATATGCTTTTCGTTCCTTCTCATTACATGCCTACACCGCGTCAGACTATTACTTTTAACTTTTGTTTAACTGCTGCTACTATCAAGTTTAGTAGCAATAGTGTATGAATGAGGGGCTTAGCGGCGCCATTTTCGTTTCAATTAGTTTCTCTATTAATCCAAGTTATAGGTACCGACGATGATGCGGTCGAAGATAATGTTCTTATTTGATTATTAATTATGATTACCCAGTACAATCTGGTAAGTAGGTAGAAATCTCTTTCTATTAGCTATGGACTGCAGTGCCGCAGGCCCATAGTGCATGAGCTTTTTTGCGGGTACTTTGAGTTTGTTGTTCTTACTTGCTTGTTGATAAATTCGAGAATTATGGCTGTTGCTGCTCGTTTCTGATCGAAAAAAAATCCGAGTGAAAAGTACGTACTAGGTATATGCTTTTTGCTATACTTACTTAATTATTCCTTAAATTATGTATACAATGAAATATGCAATTCTAACCCAGCATTACACAGGGAACGGTTAACAATCCATCTAATTGCTTTCTAGATAAAAATAAAAGTTTAGTTAAAAGCACAATATTAGACAATATCACATTTCCAAATATCCGCCAAAAAACAAGGAACAATTAAATCTTAATTACAGTCCGATCGTTAAAAGAAGTCACTTGGATGCATATGAAAATGTTTTTAGGATAAGTATAAACAAATGTCTAAAAGTATTAGTAAAAAATATGTAGTTTCTTATGATGGACAGACTGTAAAGGCGCCTCTCTTGCCAATGTTTTTCAAAACATTGAGCAAAAACTCGCACTCAAAACTCTGTTTTGAGACACATTTTACATTTCATTGGTTCACGTAGAATTTATTTGCTTATTGAATTAAAATGCCCGTGCCCCCTCTGCCAACACGGGGGTAAATGTTAAGATGCTTTCCGCAAGCCACGCAAAGGTAAACAAAAGTTTTGCTTCGACCAAAGACAAAAGTTTAATATTTTCGTGTTCTAGGTTTCGAAAAACTTTGACAGCTCTAAGTCCCCATTGTTTTAAAAAGTTTTGTCGTTCGTAACATAGAGCATCGGTCGCTTAAATTTTATATGCATAGATAAAGATAATAATTGTACAACTACGTTTATAGGGTACTACAGAACAGACAGACGGCACAAAAGACGTTTTACTACCGCAGCTTATCTTGAATACTGATTTGTTCCTATCGAGATTCGAGTAGAATAATTAAGTTCGGTTTCTACACTTTATTAGACGGGATGCGCTATGCGGTCGTTGACGTTTAGGTTAAAACACACTACACAGCCAAGCCAAGATATGTTTATAAAATATATCTAGCTAGATTATATTTTCGTTATTGTTATCGTTATGTAGTATTATTTCATTATTGTATTAAGATGAAAGCTGAATCATATGGATTTAAAAAAAACCGGCAAAGTGCGAGTCGGACTCGCGCACCGAGGGCTCCGTACAAACCTGTAGGTATTAGTAAAAGTTATGGTATTTTTATTGCTAAATGAAATCCTCATTTTAAAATTATTAAAAATATTTTTATTACATGATGTACCTAAAATGTATGCTATATGCATTTTTGCTTCATCTGTGCTACTAAACGTGGCTTCGTACCAAATTTCAAGATAATGAGTTCGCGCGAATTTGCTGCATAAACGGCTGTATTACGTTGGCTTATAAGTTCTTTTATTTACAGCTCCAAGGGACAGTAAAGTCAGTAGAATTTCAGCTTTATACTTTCACACATTCTTGATAAAAAGAGTCTTGACAGATACGTGCAACAAAGTGATCCTTTAAGGGTTCCGTTTTTTCCTTTTGAGGTACGGATCCATAAAAAATATTAATTCGTTTTTGTTTCAAGGTTTTTTTAGCTATTGTTATTGCTTGTAATTATGATTACAAGCGCTATATATAGCGTGCTAAGCGAAAATAACATTTACAAATTATAAGATTAAATTTTTTTTCGTTAAAATGTTTCACCGTCCTCTATGACTGTTATAAAATATTAAAGTCCAAGATTCGGCGTAATCGAGCATGTTCGGATGACCGAGTAATTTAGACTACCACTATTTATTTACGTGCTTATTCCATAACAAACAAATAAAAAAATATACCTACCTTTAAAAATGTTTGTTAGGACTAACAGAAGAGGTTGTTAGCATATTTCCAATAACCCTGTGTAAGGACTGAGATACTAAGACAACAACCGGGTCCGATGGTTTATCGTGCCCTCCGAAGTACGGAAGCGATTTGTAGTAATGTCACTAGCGGTTACCCATCCAAGTCGTGACCGCGGCGGACGTTGCTTAACTTAGCTCATCAGTTAGGAACGGCTAAGCAAACTTCGCTACGAGCGCTCCAAACGTGACACTGCACTGCGCCTGTTACGTAATGTGCAGGCGTGTAGCTTACTGTCAAGCAGGCAACTTCTTCGTTTCTTAGTTTCATATAGTAAAAAAAACATTTGCCGTAGTGGATTTTGAGCTCTGATTTTTGCAGGGTCTACGACTAGACAAAAAACTTCGAGATTTAGTTAGTGAAAAATGCACACCTTCATTACACTGATAAGTAGTAATCAATGGATACTTTAACGTTGAAATGAACACTTGAACATTTTTATTGGTAAGAGTTGAATGTTTTCTAAGTCTAGTCGTTTTATACAGGTATAGGCAGAGGTTACCGCTTAACATCAAGTGGACCTCATGCTTTTCCATTGCAATCACAATATAAAACGAACATTTTATCAAAACAATATATAATATATGTTGATTGGTTCACTATCTTTGCATACCACAGTGAGCAAACAGCTTTTAAGGGAAAAAGCAGTAAAAAATTGACGTTGTTGACTAGAGAAACGGACATAAAAATATTTTATAGGAGCTGGAAGCTTTGAGACCATTTTTCCTGAATAAAACGCACTAACTTCCGGACACTTTGGATTTTTCATAGATTGCAAGGATCTGCTTATTGAAAGTTACGATACTTATTTACTGTAGAAGAATAACCAAAAGTATTTTCACATCGAACTTCGAATTTATGAGTATTTTGTACTATTATAAAATCGTTTTAATTGTTTGATAAAGATCTATAAATATTTTTATGGTGCTAAAGTAAGGAGTCGCAAAGTTCTAAAAAGAAAATGCAAGGCTCAAATCAGGAGTTAGTAATCTTTTTACATATTCATAATCGTACAAGCTATAATGTTTTCATCTCAACCTTAGTTGTTTGTATGAAGAAGTGACCAGCCAGCTCAACTTTTACAGGCAAAATATTATACAACGATGCCACGGCATTCACCCTTTTAAATTTAATTTAGGTACGTTAAAGAGAGTTTTTGTCGTAGGAATGGTTTTATGAACAAGGTTTGATCTATACCAATATTATATTGGTACAATGTTTGTTTAGTTCGTGTATTATTTTTCCAGCGAAATGCTTTATTCACAAAATTTTACGAAATATATACAATACTATATACAATATAATTCAGAAGCATTAAACAGACTAATAGGTATTTTTTGAACATGTTGCACACCTCTTTATGAGGTAGATTGTATATGGTAAATTTTAAATTTATGAACTTTGTACTTTTACAATAAATTAATTTGAATTTACTAAAGCTAAGACAAATGAAAGCATTAAGACAACCTACAAGTCATTGCAGACTTAACAGCAGTCCAAATGCTCCAGCTCACTACCAGTTAGCAGCGTGCCCAATATGCTAGCCGTTTATAATGTATATTGAACGTAATTAAAACACCGTTCGTGTATTTTTTTTGCCTAATATATTTTATCTAAGCGTTATAATTATAATAATAAGTTAAATGGAGGCAGATTTTTACATCAGACATGATAGCTTCAGATAGTTGTTTTTGGCAGCTACAATATTCAATAATATCCTATGTCCCAAGCCTAAAACTTTGTTGATCTGCGAAACACTGTGTATATCGATAGTTTACGACTAATAAAATCTGTCTAGGATACATTGACTTCATAAACGATATTTCACTTATCTTCGAGGTGAATTTCCATATATATAGTATCGCCGCCATCTCTACGGAAAATGGATGATTCGCAGCGTAGCCCAAACTGTTTTTTTCTAATAGTGATAGATATAAATTTATTTTATAGATTTTTCGCTACAATTACTAGTAACATCTTTTGTTATGTAGAGGAAAGGAAGGTAATTTGGAATACTATTTGGTTTTATGCTTGCATATTTTTTTCTATTAGGTTTAAATAAATAAAACCTATAGTAATTACAAAATCACAAATATACGATAGGAAAAATTTAAGTCATGTATATATATATAGATTCAAACCCGCGTCCATCCACCCCTTGAGCCGGGGTATGCTCTAACCAATTGAGCTAACATCACATGACGTCATAACTCAAATCTTTCCTATTGTTCATGTCATGTCTTATTTATAAATGTACAAACTGCTGAAATCAAAGTCGTTATGCAAAATGTATAGTCCACTTTACAATATACATAAAGCTAAACTATCTAAACATAACAAATTGAAGCGATAGCAATGGGTTATATACGTATCTCAAAATTTTTCAATCGCACTCCTTCACACTTTGGTATCTGATCGCCATATTGAGAATTTTGCGTACTAACCGTGTAAACATGTCAACAGATGGCGCCTATCTTTCATTTAAACTACATGGCATTAATAGTTTCCGTGAAACCCTCCTATTACAAATTACCTGCAGTATTCCAAGTTACCCTTCTTTCCTCTAATAAATAGTTATCCTAAATAAAACCTAATTACGGTTTATACTTTATAGTTGTAGAAGTCATTTTTTTATTAGGAAAACACAGCAGTTTAAGATAGATTGATGGATGGCAAATTTGAGGTTATATACCATCTGTTCTGTAGAATTAGCCCCGGCATTCACTCTTTTGTAATCACACTTGCACGTAAACAGTATCTAAACATACAGATTAACTTGGCCGTAATGACCCATATAAAACCCTCGAGCTTTCTTTTTATCATGAAACCCAAGATCGGTACGCATTTTCTTTATTTATAGCACAGCACACAGGTCGTGCAAGTTCAAGCAAGGAGATTACACGCAAATGAAAAATAACCTTAAAATGTTATCTAAACAGGAAATTCATTGCAATCTCGCTACATGTTACGTAAATACTCAACTAATGTTCTTATTAATCGATTTTAATAGTTTTTTGTACCAAAACGTATTTTTTTTTTTTATACTCTGTCATGTTGTATTCTTACGTAAGTATTTGCCCTTAACTTTTCTGAACGAAAAATTTGTATAATCTGTGGTGTGGGCAAAAAGCCCGCCATCCGATTAAAAAGAAGTTCACGTTATTTCGTAATAATAGTGGTGCTGGCTTGTGTATTAAAGCTATAATTCATATGTAATTACTCGCAAGTGTGATGAAAATCATTGCATGTTTCACGGACGGTACGGGAATTACGAACCTCAACTTAGAAAACTTAGTAGTGCACGGCAGTCCATGGTTATTACCGCTTGAATTTGTTAATTTATTCTCAATTTGCAGCGCAAAACCTGGTGCGTGGCAAATTGTGCGACTGTGTACTGTTTTTATTTATGTGTGAGTGAAATGAATGGGAGATACGCTGCGACACGGACTGAAAGCAAATCCAATCTGAGGTTAGTGTCATATAAGAATGCTTTTGATCTATTCCCCAATAATATTTATAAAAAATCATTGCAAGATAAGTTGGGCAGTTCAAATTCACTAGGCAAAAAATAACATTATATTTAATGCTTTGAAATTGATTACTGTAATAAGTCTTTATTACATTTGAATAACGGGACTAAATATTTTCAAAATATTTAATATAAATTTTATCGAAACCAAGTACATTTTAAGTACCTATATGTTACCGATATGATACCTACACCAATAAGACACACAATTCGCTCCTTATTAACCTTAACATTTTTAAAACCTTTTTTTTATTGCATTGCTTAATGTTACTTCTTACCCCTTGTAACAATTTGACTTTTATGTGTACATCCGGGGTGAGGCGTGTAAATAGCCTATACCCATTATGTACTTGCGTACCGATAATTAGTTGGGGTCAATGCCGCTTACAATTATGGCTGACTTTTTGAACAAATTGATGAACCTCCCTGAAAACACTAATACATACACAATGCAGTAGTAAATAGCCCACGTACCTTAACCAATCCTTGTTATGCCTGCAAATCCTTCAAGTTGGGATTCACAGCAGATATCGTTCTAGGCGTTCTTATAAGGCGACCGGCCGGCCACTCACAAATCCAAAATAATCGGGATAAAGTCTTGCCCAAAATATGTTACACTCACTACACTGTGACGTCCATACCTACAATATTGATTGTACCTATAGCAAGTGTTATTTCTTGCGTCTTCAATTGTTCAATTATTATTAATACAATTAACACGGAGCGGCGATGTGCGTATTTAAGCGGAGAAAAACTAATGAATAAGTCCACGTATTGCCCTCTATACAAAAATATTTTATAATATGGCTTTTGTAGGTAGATTATAACACCAAATATCTACCGAATCGATACTGCTAACGCCATCTCTGGGATCTGTTGAGCTAAAAACTCAGACAGCAGCTGATACGATGGGTTCCGCAGCATATTGGCGCTATCTTGAGGGTTCATCAATTTAGAACTAAGATATATACAAATTTTTTATGAGAAAATAAGGCATTGTCACTTCACCAATCTCGTTTAGTGAACTTAAGAAAGCATGATATGAATATATAGGTAGGAATGGGCCAAATCGTATGCGCTGTACTTCTAGTTTTACGCTTGCCTAATGCGTGAATTGCAACGCTGTTGTCGCACACAGTGATTATTTAACAATTTTTATGTATCGCAGATAGGCTAACCTATGACCACAATCACACCTGATGTTAAGATGTGTTCACAGATGATAAACCAGCTTACCCTAGAATGGGAACTGGCACTCGAGGACAGCAGCCGCAACGCACTGTAACTTAGTTGCTTTGCGATCGATTTTCTATAATGGCGGTGGCAGCCTAGTTAAGAAATGTTGTTCGGAGGGACTACACCGTTACCATAAGTATGAAAGTTGGATGTTTTCAAAGTTTGCGTTACGAAGAAACCGAAGACGACAACCAAGACACGGTCAGTAGTACGAGTATAATATATCCACTATATAGCCATCACCCGTCCAAGTAATAGCCACAGTGAATATTGCTTATCCTAGATTATCGTCTAATAATATAAGGGCAAGCTGCAACTAGCTCTTAAAAAAACAGCTAATACCAAAGGATAAAGTATTTTTATATAAGTATAGATATTCGCTTGATTGACGCGCTAGTCTCGATACAATTGTCAGTAAAAAAATATATTTCCTTAGCAGCTTTTGAAGCAGTGATGGCTAAGTGGCTTTGGCTATGGACTGCCGCGCAGCAGGTCCATGGTTCCCGCCGCCGGTATGCCGCCACGGGCTTGGACTTCATCGCATGGCGGAAGGGCATTTTGCGAATGCTTGCCTGGATAGCGACCACTTTCGAAAATCTGTCGCCAAGCAACTGACGGTATGTTCCGGCAGCTGTCTTTGAGAGCCAATGAAATTACAGGCACATGAGACTTAACTACTATGTCTCAAAGTGACGAGTGCAGTGCAGTTCGTGACTTGTGATGAAATGCATCTATGGTAATGGTAATGGTAAGAGGTAAGTGATAAAGATAGGTAAGTTTATTGTTGAAATATAAGTAATTTTACACTTGCATGTTGCACATTGTTGGTACATAATAAATAGGATTTCATCATGTTTTGCCTATGAAGGCGTACAATATGGAGAGATGAAGCCATGTCTTACTTACAAACATAGAATAAAATAGGTACAAAATTCATTAAAATAAAAATATTCATTTTTGAATATATATATATATATATATGTCACGAAAAATGATTAATAATTAATTAGTTAGTCCGCTTAATATCTAGCTCTATATCGTTCTATATCTATAGGTAGACCTCGAGCTTGTTCCGTCACTATATCATAAAAGAGCTATATTCAAAAATAACATGTATAATATTTACAGTAAAATACAGTAATCATAGCGCACTTAGTCTAATGGTACTTGCATGCTTCTGTTCCCATCTATCGACATGCTATTTCTAAAACACTTCCGAACTAAAATAGACCATTGAAGCTCTTCTTAAGACCCCTTTTCAACGCGGTAATTAATGGATGAAAGATGTATTACTCATGTGTGTAAGCGGTAGGTAGCGCTAGATATTTTCAGTTATTATTGTTTTGTTTTATTTTAAGAACATACATTTCTAGTTTGATCCGGTAAAAAGTACCGAACATAGCAGTAATATGATTGAATCTTGAATAAAGATATATGATATCTAATAATCGAATAAATATGATATCTTTGATGATGATTGATCAAATAATTTGACGCTAAGTGAAATAAATGTAAAATAGATTGTTATAAATCAATTAATTATGCTGCTCGAAAATATCGGCTGCGTGGCGTTTGTGACGTCACGTCGGCTTAACAGGAAAATAAGGCGAAAGTGACATTAGATAGATTTTTTTATATTTTTAAGTGTTTTATTAAAATATTAATTTAATGTTTTCTTAAAATGTTTGTTATTTTTAATATAGATTTCTTCAAAGCAACGCCTGAATCTATTCATTATCTAAAAGAGAGGCAGGTATATGTTGTGGGGTACTTGGTGAAAGATTTCTTGAGGCTTGAGGAAAATGCCCTTCCAGCATACCATAAGGACTGCCATCCTGAGACAACAACCGGAACCTACGTGCCCTTCGAAGCGTGGATATAGTTAATGCCACAAGTGGTCACCCATCCAAGTCATGTACGCAGCGGACGTGCTTAGCCGAGTTGAGCTGTTATGGAAGACTAGGCAAGTTACAGTACGAGTGTTTCAAATATCACATGGCAGCGCAAAGGGTGTTGAGTATGAATGTGGATGGATATAGGGATAAGGAAAGGTTACAACAAGTATATGGAAAGATGGCGTGATGTGTGAGTGATGTGATGACGAGTAACAAAACAGAGTACAGAAAAAACATGTTTTATTATGTTATTCTGACGGAACAAAAACGAGGCCCACCTGATGTTAAGCAGACTAAACTCACTAAAACAAGTCACGAATTACACTACACCCATCACCATGAGACATAGTTGTTAAATCTCATGTACCTGTTATTTTAATGGCTCTCAAGGGCTGCTGCCGAAACACACTGTTAAGTGCTTGGCGACAGATATTCTACTTGAGGGTGGTAGCTAGCCAGGCGAGCAATCGCAAAAGGTCCTTCCACCATGCGGTAAAGCTCATGCCAGCGGTGGGGATCGAACCACGGACCTGCGGCATGGAAGTCCATAGCTATTACCGCTCGGTTATCATTGCTTCATGTTATGCAGACCCTACGAGGATCGGATATAAGGAAAGGAAAAAGTAGCACTAATATAAAACAAAAAGTTAAATTGTCAATTGACTAAAATTAAAGAATGGAACCCCTAAGGTAATTATAGGTAGATGAGATAGTCGCATAATCAGTGGCAGAAAATTACAAGGGCGAAATCTAATAAAAGCAGCATCTTAAATTCCATAGAAAATTCGCATAATACAATATAGCCCAGTTCCGTTGAGAAATGTAGGCTGCTGTGAATTATCCTAATTGACCCACTTTCTGCCCCACATTACGGTCCAGTGTTTCGATGACAAATCGTTGGGGCTCGAGTGTATAGATAGTACCCGGCCTAAGCACTCTACTAGATGAACTGGAGAGGATTCTGTTGTTATGGGTTTCGTATGTTGTGTAGAGATAAGAGCTGAAAGCTGACGACGTGATGTTAGGCTAAACAAGTTCAAGGACACAAATCGTGTATTAGTGCAAAAACCTCGGAAGGCGCTCGTAGCGAAGTTTGCTAATAAGTAATTTGCAGTCGGGTATTTTATTTATTTAATGAATTTATTCTTGTTATCTGTTAGAAAATAACTCAATTATTATTAGACTCAAGAATTTCTTATCGGTATAATTTTTGGCTTATTGGTATCATTCTACAATATTTCAGATACTTAGTTATCTTTTACTTAGGGCCCTTCCCGGTCCGTCCTATTGCCATATTGAGCATTATTGATAAGCTGGTTGTTTCATCTTTTTTCATACCGTCTACGATCTAGTAAACATTGACACACGGACGGATAGACATCACATTAATAGTAAGTAATTTAATAGAAATCTTTTTTTCCACAGCACATACCTGTTCACTCACGAAGGCACGCCCCTCCACGGTAAATAATTGATGTACATTTGTACGGGTAGCTGAGCGCTACTGAGCGCTTCCGTGCATCGGACGGCACGTTAAGCCGTTGGTCCCGGTTGTTATCTTAGGATGGGATTCGTTATATCATGTTCGTTGTATTTGTGAATAAAAAAATCGAAGTAAAAAAAAATCTGCCAGTACCTAATTTGTGTTTCGGCAGCTCTTCTCGAGTTAAATCCATACATGTCAATGCATACAAGTCAGGTAAATTTCCTAGTTTACCCTAAACAACATCTTCGACCACATCATCACTTCCAATCATATATATCTAGTATGTTAACCTTAATTATGGCCTATAAAAATACTAAACGCCTGATGAATGCTGAATACCTATGTAATGTGTGGTGTCTGGCTTTCCTGTACTGTCAGTCACTTCCCGTTTCGCAATGTAACCTGACAAGCGCTTCCTCAGCGATTTCCTCCCAACCAAGATCTAGGTTATCTTGACAATGAAAGTAGGTTCACGAAATATATAAACAGTTTTTTTTCTCTACTGGCCTACTTTCTGTCCTACTTCTCTCGTCCAGTTTTGATGACGAATTGTCGTCGGGGTATAATCCTGTAACCGGATGAAATCCCAGCTTAAGAGTCTTCGACTCAAGTAGCCTTGATAGAGATTAAGATACAATTTAAGTAATCGATAATGAGCTTTGGGAACCCCACACCATTGGTTAAAAAAGTGTTAACAAAAGCTTTTGTCTATCCATATATATATATATATATATCCATATACATTTTATCCGCTTTTGTTGGTATAGGCAACAAAGCAAGTGACAAAAAACTCATCAACTTTATAAATAAATTGCGCGGGAACTCCAATTTATGTCCATATTTTACTGTGTAAATAAATTCCAGCGCGATTTATGTTTAAATTGCCCCGGAATTTATTTCATCAAATGCCAAAACTTTTTATACCCATAAAAGGTGTCACGGGATGTAACATTTAACAGGTAACGTTTTTATATTAATTTCCCGTAATTCTTCTCCTGAGAGAACCCCTTTTCACAAATAAAGGTTGGTGATTTATTGAAAACAAGGCGAAAACATAAAGTGTTTACGGCTGCCTTTGTTGTTACTTATATAATGATCTGTTATGTTAAACCCCCAATTTTGTTTACGTAACAGACGCGGATGAGAAAAAATAATGTTACGCGGATAACATTATTAAGTATCAAGTAATCTAATATTTGAGAGGTTATGTTAAGCGAAGCTACCCGTATCTATTGCCAAGGACACCAGCTACTAACGGAAACATGACCAATGTATAAAAAAATATACCTTTTGGCAGTCAACCTTTAAGTAAAAATAGCCAATAAAGACTGTGTAATGTAAACATATCGTTTATCATACGAGTAAAATATTGCACAGAATCAATGAGTACAAGTCTCCGGGAGTCTTATTATGTATGATATCTACTTATTTAATGATCTCTACACATTATTATTTTAGGCCTTCTTTAGCTAATAAAATTATCAATGAAATGTGAACCGTAATTTTCTTTAACGTGTGCCTAGATATGGAAGGTAAGCAAAATTCAGATTTACTCAGCTAAACATTATAAGGCTGTAAATATTGGATAACCTATCACTCCCGGCGGCCGCAAGATGTTAAAAGCTAGACAATCGATCGTCAAACATTCTGAAAGAAGGCAGGAACGCGAAATCACCCGAAAACTGTTGACAGTTCTCGGAGAAGTGTTTGTTTGTATTGTTTACTTGCGAGCCCGGAGATTCGATATGTGTTGGTTTTTGATAGAAAAGGCCAATATTTTAGCGTGAAAATTGTCTTCTCTTTTAGAAAATCTTTGCTCAGAAGATGTATTTCATATTATATTTCTGATAATCTTATAAGCATTTTCCGAGAATGGTGCTAGGAGTAAAGTACGATGGATACAGTTTCCGTCGTTAAAGTCTGCTATACCTTCCTCGTTGTGTTTTGTCTATAGACATTACCCCTTTTTGAGAAGGCACTTAGGTAGAAACGTTTCGCAAGATTAGTATGTTTTTGCTTAAAATGGCTGGAATGGTACAAAGCTCTTGAGGTATCTTCTGAATGGTTTAATAATATTATGAAGGTAGAATTTTCCGAGCAAGATTTTTGTTAAAGAAATGTAGTAGACGAGGTAACACGAGAAATAATCATAAAAGTGCAAAAAAATAAGGTAAGCATCCTAGATGTCGATATACGGGACCAATTCCAGTAAAACAAACTATGAAATCATAATAGTGTTATCCCTTCTTAGTAGACAACAGTTTGTCTATTACTTTGACATTATTTGATAGATATTGGAGGAAATCAGATTGAATCAGTAAAAAGGATCTAGTGAAATAGAAGGAGCAGTTGTGTTTAATTTTTAGAACACTCATAATTTAAGTACAAGTTGATATAAAAAAGGTATTAAATATAAAACCTTAACAATATGAATTCTCCTTATTGGTTGACACTTTGTCAGCTGTATAAGACTGTTTATGGAATGTTGCCTGTATGTGGTGTGAACTTTTTAACTTTGAATCAGTGATGACGGAGCGGTAATAGCTATGACCATAGTTTGATCCCCACAGCCATGTTGAGCTTCACCACATGATAGAAGAGCATCTTGGCTAGCTACCACCTACAAAAAGAAAATCTGTCGCCAATCACCTAACAGTGTGTTGCCGCAGCAGTCCTTGAGAGCCAGTAAATTACAGGCACATGAGACTTAACGACTGTATGTTACAGAGAATGGGCACAGTGCATCTGTTTTAGGCAGATGTTCCCGCTTAACATCATGTGGGGTCCGTGCGTTTGCGACCCCAATTTTCATAAAATTCAAGGTTTGAACCTGTACATGATTCCAATCCTCGTTATAAGTAAATTATGATCTACGATTGACGCTTATTTATCTAGAACACAATTTTTAATTAAACATAGCCTAACTTACCAACAAAATTATTTCTTAAACGCAGGTACTATGAAAGGTAATAGACAGATCCCAACGCCAAAATGTTCAGTAAGCTCGTGAATATGGCGCCTGTAACGAAGCCGAAAAATTGAAATTCAAGTAAAAGAATATCATGGTAAAAATGCCGTTTCAAATCAACAGTAGTTTATTATCACTATTGCACGGGTCTTCGCGGTCGCTATTCTCTTAATATAAGTGACCTGCTTAAGATTGAAGAGATCCATCACATTACAAGATACTACCATAGGTAGTTTTGAAGCAGGGATGGCTCTGTGGCATTGGCTATGGACTGCCGCGCAGCAGGTCCATGGTTCGAATCCCGCCCAGAGCTTGAGCTTCACCGCATGGTGGAAGGGCATTTTGCGAATGCCCGCCTGGCTAGCGACCACCCTCAAGTAGAAAATCTGTCGCCAAGCACCTAACGGTGTGTTCCGGCAGCAGTCCTTGAGAGCCAGTGAAATAACAGGCAAAATCAGACTTAACAGGTATGTCTCAAGGTGATGGGCACAGTGCAGTTCGTCACTTGTAATGAAATGCATCTGTTATAGGCAGAGGATACCACTTAACATCAGGTGGGCCTCGCGCTTGTTCCATCACAATAACATAAAAAAAAAAAAAAAAGTTACTTCATTAAAAGAATGAACATAACAGTAGTTTTCGTCCCTGGGAAACAATTTTCCCTGGTATATTTTAAAACTCAGCAAGCCATGTCCCAACTTTTTATACAGCCACTGTAAAATCGCGGCGTAAAATTGTAATTTAATTATTTTTTTTTTGTGACATGACTACATTGATATAATAATAACTAATCGGATTTTATTTACTGTCCTCATATTCAGATGATAAGCAGAGTGTTTAGCCGCGGTAAGATTTGATTAAGCACACGAAATACATGAATAAAGAACGGTACAGAACGAAAGCTTCACTACTACAGGCACAGCTATGTGTGATATAATAACTGACAAGACACGCGGGGGTTGCAAAGGCCACATCGGCGCACGCTCAGGTGCGGAACCATATTTGAACCAGCTCAGTAAGCGGACAGTTATCGTAGCTTTCATTCTGTCCCTTTCTTTATTCATGTGCTCGAACTATCAAACCATCTCGTACCTCTTTTGATTTCTTTTATCCCTTCTATTACAATCTACTATTAAAATATGCTTTAAAATAAAATAATACTAATAAACCTGAATAGTCCCACGTTAGGCAAGTCGACCAGAATGGATGTGAACTTCATTTTAACGTTTTAAAATTTCTAATTCAATATTCTTACAGCATAATAACTGACATTTGCGTACATTTGTTCGTTATCCAAGCCCAAGCTTCTTCAATTCTTTTGAAGAAATTGATGTTAAATTATTTCTATTGAGAATCACAAAAACTGGGAAAAAAAAATCTGACTCCGGCCGAATACTGATTATATAACAAGTATAAATAAATTAAAAATAAAAAAATCCGCAAATTATATATTTTCATTAAACGTTTTATTGTTCCATTGAAATAAAAACTGCAAGTTATATATAACTATGGAATCGTCACTTAAAGCCCCTCATTTTGATACCACCGTCGAGGTTTATTGGGAGAAAAAAAAATGTATGTACATAGTGTCACCTGCGCTATCAAGACGAATCTAATGATATATTATGCATTCAAAACTGTTAAGCCGTTAAGAAGTTATGGTGGAATAAAGAAACTCAAAAACAAACGTACATGAACCCTGAAAACATCCTTTTTTGGACAGTCGTGTAAAAAAATACTTGTACAGAGCTATAATAGTGAAAGCTCAGTTACCTTATACTGTGCACCTTAATACTGTTTAATTATAATAGTCTTAAATTGTTAAATAATTACAGTACGAAACCAAGCTGCGGAAACTGTAAGAATTCTAGCTTGTACCACTATAAATAATAGCTAAAACGATCCTGCTAGAAAGTCGTTGGCAAAAACAAATATACTTACACTATACATCAGGCATACATTTATCATGTCAAGGCACAAAAGACTGATGTACTTCTGTGACAAAGGGGCATGCAACGTGCAACTGAAGACTGTTCTATTATTTCGGCGCTCCAACCGTGAAGATCGGTCGGGACACGTCTGCATCCACAAGACAGCATTGTTATCTGAGTTAAGTACATTGGAATATGTTAGCTGGGGGCATATTAACGATCCAGCGTAGTTGTTTATTGTCTAGAATGATATTGAAAGTATTTTTATTTATATTATAGTGAATTATATTGCTATGTTATTTTATCGGATCGGTTTGCATTGAGGAGAAGAAAATGTTTGAAAAATTACACGTCTACCACATGGACGTTGCCAACAGATCTTACTTTTTTCACCATACCGGGTTCATAATCTTTGTTGCCAACCTATGAAATAGAGTTTTTATTACTGTCATTAGTCAGTTTGATGGCCTCGTTGGCCAATTGGCGTAAAACTTCACTTTGGGTCGTGGGTTCGATACTCGGTTCGAAAAGTTTTATATCTCACAAAATAGCGCTGTACCCGGGCTGACTGAAAAATAACGATTTCTAGGATATAACATCATCATCAGCCAGAAGACGTGCACTGTTGAACAAAAGCCTCCCCCATTGAACGCCACTATTAGCCACTTGTAACCATTGGCTACCCTCTTTTTTTTTTTTTTTTTTTTTTGACGCTGGGAAAAATGCTTTACGCATGCCCCCCCATCGGGGGATGGAGGGGGTATGTGGGACTCCCCGGTAGACGACCGGTATACCCACTAAACAACCCAACGACATTCCAGCATCGTTTGTGTGGAGGAGGACTGGGAGACCGGCAGAGCCTTTGCGTCCAGTCCTCCTTCTACGACCGCCCGCTTTAACAGCGGGGCCTACACGCCCCTCCCGAGAGAGAGAGGGGCCCGGGAATGACCAGGAATGCTTGGCCATTCCCGCCCGACGGAGGTGGTGAATCAAGTGCAATGCGAGAGAAGGCGCCCCCGCGCCTGTCTCTCGCTATTCACCACCGGGAGGGAAAAGTTGTCGTCTTCTCCCACCCCTTCTTTGCCTACGCAATGGCGCCGCAAAGGGATCTTCCTCCCTTGCGCGCTCTGCCGCCTCTTTTTGGGACATAACGTCTTCGCAAAAGGAGGCGACTGCTGCCCAGGCCCCCTCGCCCATCAACATGGCGTTAACCACGCTGGGAAGCGAGAGGTCCGGCCCTACTACGGCGACTAAGCCACGGCGCAGCTCGGACCACGACGGACACACTTCGAGGGTGTGCTGCGCCGTGTCCTCTGTTGCAGCACAATCATGGCACATTGGTGTTTCCTCCCTTCCGATCCGGTGCAGGTATGATCCGAAACATCCGTGCCCGGATAACACCTGCACTAGACGGAACGAGAGGAAACCATGTGGCCGCCCGAGCCAGTCTTGCAGGACTGGACCGAGGGCGTCAAGCGTACGGTGGCCAAAAGTGGCGGTAGCGAGGTCCTCTGCCCAATGGTTGACCACTGCGTCTCTCGCTTCACGTCTGACGGCCTCCCGCACCTCCGGAGCGAGGCGCTCCCCGAGCGCCTTACGTCCCGCCGTCCACTCGTATACTCTGGCGAGCACCCCCGCCTCGAGCTCCCAAGGAGGGGTGCCAGCCAGAGCACATGCTGCCGCGAAACCCACTGATCGGTAGGCCCTCACCACCCGCTGTGCAATGGCCCTTTGGGGCCTGCGGAGTGCAGTGGCGTTCTCCCTTCTTCGGAGGGAGTCAGCCCAGATGGGCGCCCCGTAAAGGGCCATACTCTTAAGGACGCCGGCATACAAGCGCCGGCATCGTCCTCTTGGTCCCCCTATATTAGGAAGGAGCCACGATAGGGCCCCCGCAATTGGCTACCCTCTACTTTAACGATGTCGACAGTCCACCTGGTGGGGGCCTACCTACTTAATACTGGAAGGTGGGCAGCAGCGCCTTCTGAGTAACTGTTATCTTATTACTGAGATCCCCAAGACGCCTGCCAAGCGCGGGGATTATGGCCGATCCCCCCAGTGATAAGCACAAACATTCTTGGATACATTCAATAATAATTATCGTAGGTACGGAACACTCAATGTGGGAGTCCATATCCATCCGGCTGATATAATTCAGTATACCTACACAACAATTTTCCTGAACGATTATGGAAATATTTTAACTCTAACAAGCCCCAAAAATAACAAGATCAGGCTAATTTATGCAGCTTCAAATTAAGAATTGATATATTTAGGCGCTGTTTTGCGGAAAAACATATTTAAAAACAACAAATATTCTCAGAAAACATTACATTTATGTTAACGCCTGCACAATCTTCCTCAGTATTCACTAACATCCTTACTACCTTCAGCATCCCGTATGTTGTTAGACAGGCAAATATTATGAATAATTAAATGGCTATAGACCAATCAACCATTATACCTAACGATACAATTTAATTCACAACTAATTTTACCAATAGTCAATACCGTTCGCCACGTTCCACGCATGCATATATTCACCGTAGCAACACTAGCTTTTGCTGGCGTCTGATTTGCATATTCTGATATTTTGTTAACTACGACTACTAGGTACGTGTTTTTTTACGCTGGTGGTACTCGACTGAGTGGCGTAAAGCGGTGATTTTGAATCTCGACTTAATGTTTCGACTTAATCTCGACTCGAATGTTTAAACTCGGTTTTTCGGTTTCTTTTGATTTTATATAGGTCATAGGCGAGCCCTTGACCAGTGACCACTATCTCACCAATTAGTGAGTAAGATGTGGTACCTACCTGCCTACACTGGACGAGGATGATTAGCGGACTAGGTCTATAATTGTTGACTCAAGGACTGATGCCGGAAAGACTTTCAGGCGCTAGGTAACAGATTTTCTACTTGAGAATGGTAGCTAGCCATGCGAGCATAAGCAAAATTTCCTTCAACTATGCGGTGAAGCTCAAGCCAGCGGTGGGAATCGAACTTTGAACATTCAAGCAACGTGCACGGAAACTAACCATAGACCTGCGCCACGGCAGTCACTGCTTCAAAACTGATAATTATTTAGTATCAAGTAAAGCTAAGTCTGAAAAAGGGCCTAGTAGCCCGATATACTACTACTTCTATAACGTAGAACCAACAAAATGTGAAGAAATGTGATTGTTTATTAGACAACTCTTTAAACGTATTAGTATGCTATAAACCAAGGCATTATGATATATTTTAATATTTATGTTCTATGTAGGAGCTTTAGGCTATGTTATTATATAGCAAACCAGTCTGTACCTATTAGGTATATTTAGGCATTCTAGTCGAATCATTATTCAAATGAAAGTAAAACTGTACCTTCAGCCTTACCGAAATCTATCTCTTCATGACATCTGTTCTCTGAATTGAATAGAACATTGAGGCTATAATCAATAAGTAGGTATTGCTGCCGTAGGGTTAAAGTAAGGCTAGGGTCTTGTTTTGTTCTATCATAAAGGATCTTTCAACGACCTATGTAGAGAATTCCATTATCTTGTGTTAAATGATGAATGTACATTCGAGAAATGAATGTTCTATTTTTATTTATGGTTACCTTTTTTGCCTTTGAGTACTATTTGAAATAGGTACAGAATGATATGGGGTGTGCATCTGAAGAAGTAGGTATCTTCAGATACCATAAAAGATACCACAGAATACATATTAAATATTTTTAACGCAGCAAATTATTATTTTATTTTATTTTATTGGCTATGTTATTTTTTGAAATCACGTTTTCATAGTTTTATGCCCCATACGTACCCACTTCATCAAAATCTAATTGCAATCCTGGAAGCCATGTAGCGTCTGTTTTGAATTGTAAATCTTTTCGAAATCTACGGGGGCTCGTGTTGGTCCTGTGTGAACATCAGCTTTGAGATATAGGTGGATGGATATATACGTGATATAGTATTATTTTTAATGCGCCTAATTGTGTGAAATTTAAATTTATATTACCCGACATTCATTGCTATCGAACACCACATAATTAGTAATAATTAGTAGTGGTGGAATTAGGTTTAATAACATATAACACTCCTGAGTTTCGTGGCTTATTCGGGCGTTCGGTAATATTATATGTTCGATTTGATGATTAAGATTATGACAATAATGTTTATTAGATTATATAGTTTTCGATGTTTTGATCCCAGATCCTTAATATGGAGTACGGTTGCTTTTAGTGATTTTCACAATACCAATATTGCGAAAATCACTAAATACGATCACACAGAAAATTTAGGATGCACGAATCGCTACCAGACCTTATAAAATGTGTACATAGGTATATTACACGCGGGTACATTCGTTTTCATTCCACTCACAAAACATAAAAATAATTGTAAATTTATATATTAATATTAGAAATTTATATAGGTGTCCAGAAATACCTACGTACCCGATAATATGGCCAACAGATGTTATAGCAGGCAGATAACAGCTGCCACCGGAACAATAATGTACAGACATGAATTTATTAACCTATTCAGCCTAAAACTATAAAATTTCATGTAAGTTTTGTAATATCTTTTTGGAATATTGTCTAAACATGGAATGACTAAAGAAAAAATAAGAAACAATATTCGATAAGGTAAAATACTGGCCAAGTGCGAGCCCAGCGGCGACTTTATAGGATTCCGCATGGCATCATCCCGTTATAAAAGTTTCTTTCTTGTGGTTACTGCACCGCTACATTATAAATCGGCGTTTTCAGTATTTAAGGTGAATGTGAAGTAGTAAAAGGCAAATATTGAAATGCGGAGTATTATTACTATGGCTCCGTTTTGCTCTTTTTTGCCCGTTTTGCTGTTAAGGAAGTCTAAAAAGATGTAACACTACACGTTTTATGAAACTACGGTCAGCCATTTGGCATGCAGTAATACCTACTATTGCATGCCAAATAGCATGACAATGAAACATGGCTTTACTTATCTATGAGTTTAAATTGGATAATAAACTTTCGCACACTTTTTAAGGGCCTAAAATACCTTTGTCAATTTTGACCCAGAAAAAGAATTTGTTTCACAAAACAAGGGAATTAATTTAATAACTTTTTTGAATGAAAGCTCATAATATATCAAAATTCTTGTTCGTGATTTAAAATCTTGTTCTTATTTGATAAATTGATAACAATGACTTAATATAAGGTGCCTTGAACCTAACTAATTATAAGTTACGAAAACTCTAATTTATAAAACACTGCGACAGTTACAATCGAAGTACAATTCATGGCACGTTTCGATATTTTGAATTTGTATTGGATTTCGACTCAGTTCCAAAACAAAGTTATTTCATCAGAAACTAAACGCGAACCAATAAAGTTATTAGTTTGTTAGGGAAAACATTATTTAGATGTAAATAATAAAGTTTTGCAGTTTGATGTGGGTACTATATGTACATACTATAAGTTATAACAGTAAGGGCAATATGTTATAAAAGATGTTCGCAGGCTTGTTACGTTTTTTTAAGGCGGGCATAATGCCCTTCCATCATGCGTTGAAGCTCAATCCCGCTGCGCGGCAGTCCATACCTAATACAACTGAGTCATCACTGCTTCAAAAATCATATTTTTCTCCACGGTTTATATCTATTTTGCTTCAGCGCTTAAATATTAAGTATATATTCCTACATCCATCAATGTGTAAAGTGGTATGCTCACATATTTAGCTATTATGAATCGGCAATAAAAATGCGCCAGCCCACTACCAGTTGGCAGCATTGCCCCGTTGATTTGCAATGCTTAATCGTTGAGCCAAATAGGTGCCAGCGTATTGGTCACGTGTCGGATCGACCAATGGCTCTGATAAGTTAATTAATTTATTTAATTGTTTGTAATAATCGTAGCCAGTCACTTATGACAAACTGCATCTGTAATAGGCAGAGGTTACTGCTGAACACTAGGTGGGCCTCGAGTTTGTTAAATCACAACAATTTTATTTTGCTAATGGGATTTAAGCTTAGCATACCTACCATTATGCAGCAGTAGCTTTTTTAATGGGGTTCAGTAAAATTATTATCGTTATACTTGCATTATAACAATATTTTTATCAGTTAAATTTCATAATTGGACGTTTTTTTTTTAATGAGAATAATTAGGTTAGTTCCTGTGTCGGATCCCTGTGGCTTAGTCTAAGGTAAAAAATCAATAACTTCCGACATCTCTATTAATAGAAAATTTTGTTAGGATGACGCGGGTTCGAATCTCGCTCATGACTATAATTTATCCTCTAGTAATATTTCTAATTTGTAAAATTTAATTAGTTAATAGGAAAAATGGTTGGAATTTCATAGTGGTAACGAATTTCCGCAACGGAATATAATGACAGTGTTTGTGCGTTTTGCAACTTTGCCGAATTGCACTCTGGACCTATTTAAATAAATTTTTATGTACACTATGTTTTATTTTATGAAAGCTTAACAATCGAAGAATATTCGATCAATTAGAATCAAACCTTAATTCAACTAATGTTCTATATCTAATGCAAGTTATCATACTGCTGTATTGACATACGATTGTGTTAGAACTACGCGTATCTAAGCGATAAATTATTACGCAAGTTTGTACTTATCTAAAGTTTGTTGTTTCAATTGAAACTAAGTAAATAAGTGGGTCAGGTCGGAAGACCAGAAGTACGAACCCCAACGGAACACGAGAAATTATAAGAATGGCCTTTTTATTTGAAATTCAGATATTTTTATTCCTTTCAATTGTTAATGTCAAACAAATCTATATTTCCGGAATATTCTGGCTCTTTATTGTATGCATTTTAATATACCATTTTGCATACTACCCTCAAGTAGTAAATCCTATCACCAATCACATAAAGATATGTTCTGGCGCTGTTCTTGAGCCTGTTCGTATCCGACACTCTGTTCTAATTTTAGGTCAGCATGGCACCTACATATATGACCACACTTACCAACATGTAAACTAATGTTAAGAGTTAAAATAAAAAAGAAAATTGTAGTGCCTTAGAATTTAGATCATCTTTAGATTTTCTTTATCTTTTTAGAACACACGAATTTGGGAATTTATGAATGAATTTAAATTGTTATACATATACTTTATATGATGCGCAAGGTAATTTTAGGGTAACGTATAAGAAAGAGAACATATAACTAAGCCTATAATTGTACGTCCTTCTCTCCTACTAATACGTGTTACTTTGTCAAGATTGCCGATAAATAACAATATAAATAAAAGTTGTGGTGGCCATAGAAAAAACGGATATACTTTCCGAGTTTTTGTTATTATTATACCTATCATAAAACAGTACAAGCGTACAAGCGTCAAACTTGGCTTCAATATAGCTAATGCACTCTAAAATAGAGCAAAAAATAATGACAATTGTCATTTTTTTGTATAAGTGCTAAAGTGCTAGTCAACAACCCCTAAGGACCCATAAAAGGAAAAATCGAAATATTTTGGTAATAAATAAAACATGCAACTTATCATTATTATGAAATATTGGTTAGGCGTAATTAACCTTTCTACATATTGTTTGACAGTTGGTTTTCTCATTATCACATAGCGTTATGAAATTAGACAATTATCAATTATTATCAGAGTTAGTGTAAGTATTATTTACTGACACTATAATGAACCATTTATAGTCGATGTTAACGATGTTTTTCAAAGGCTACTACAAATTATTTCAGAGTTCTGTGGTCTGCACTCATTAGCATATAGCGGTATGAAATTGGACAATTATCATTGTTATCAGAGTTAGTGTAAGTCCATATGTATTCACAGAGCCTATAATGAACCACTGATATTTTTCAAACGCTCTCATAGATTTTAAATTCAAGTAATGAATTAGGTTACTGGAAAACTAACTTCTAATGAAGTCCAATTAAAATTGAAGTCGAAAATATTACTTTATTGAAGTTTGAAGTCATGATATTGAGTCATAAATTTACCTAACATTAATTTTAAATAAGTTTAGATCCAGCATGCAGTTGTAAACTGAAGTAAATATTTTACTAGCAAAATCACCGTAAATTACCTATAAATTATGTAAAAATAGCTCTGGTACATGCAAACAATACAGAGTTTTAAAAGATAAACAAGTTGGTATTTAACATTTAACTAAATTTAATTTTACATATTTTGTACAAACTAAATTTGAGGTCGTTACCTCGGATATTGAAAGATTTAAAAGGTGTCATTCGCAGAAGTCTGCTTAGCTAAAAGTTTTTGAACTTATTTCATTTTGCACTATTTCAAGTCTGAAATTGTGGGTTGTCAACATCAACATTTCTATAAATTTATCGTCGCTGCCACCCTATGACTATTCAAATTTTAGGATTTGGACTGAACTTTATCAGATAATAACAATAAATCAAACGATATTCGATTTGGAGTGGTCAACTCCTAAGAGCATTAATAATCGTAGGTTTTTGATTATCTTACATAACCCACAATTTGGAAAATCAATGATGATAAGACATCTGGAATCATAAAGCTTTCCACAGCAACGTAGTTTGGCGTCAGAATAAAAATACCAAGTGTTCAAACTTGGTGAAAACAAGCATCTCCTTGAACATCTTTGATCTGTTCTTCTGTTTTGCTAGTATTTCTTTTTATTTATTTGTTTAACCTAAAAATGTGACATAAGAATTCGCATCCAAACGACTTTTCCGATTAATTTTGGTAAAATGCGTTTTATTTTATGGAAAACGTGCAAGCCAGTAGCATGCTGTATTTTTTGTACAAAATCGGTCTTTCATTCCAAAAATAGTCTGAGAAATTAACATTCATATTCTGATTGAAAAACACAATAAAACCCTTTTTAAGATGTTAAAGAAAAATAAATGCGAGGACAGAAACTCGTCAACAAAGATAGAAAAAGTAAATTAATTTGCTGAGTCGAAAGGCCCCTTTCCAAAATACAATTGAAGAAACTCGATACGTACTTTCATTAATGGTAAGTTTTTATACAATATATTTTTAGTTTCGAAGAGTTGGTAGGCCCCACACTAGGTGGACTGACGACGTCGTTAAAGTCGCAGGTAGTCAATGGTAACAAGCGGCTAATAGCCGTTCTTTATGGCGTTCTATGGGGAGGCTTTTGTTCAACAGTGGACGTCTTCCAGCTGACGATGATGATAGTAGTATACTTATAAACAATCTAGTATATTAGTACAACGTAAGTTAATCTATAGATGTTGATCCATCCTCATACGTTGGTTAAGAATGAAGATATAAATTTAAGTCATACGTTTAGCGGTTAGAGTATACCCCGGCTATAAAAGTGGATGGCGTGGGTTCAAATCCGGCACATGACTATAATTTTTCAATTTTCGTTTCATATTTGTGATCTATGAGTTTTCTTCTCTGTAATATTAGTTAAAGATATTTTTCCTATTTATTCAAATCAATGCAGAAAAATTAATCCATTAGATTATAGGCTGGTTCAGTGGCATTGGCTATGGACTGCCGAGTAGCAGGTCCATGGTTCAAATCCCGCCGCGGGCTTGAGCTTCACCGCATGATGGAAGGGCATTTTGCGAATTTCCGCCTGGCTAGCGACCAACCTCAAGTAGAAAATCTGTCGCGAAGCACTTAACGGTGTGTTCCGGCAGGTGTACTTGAGAGCTAGTAATTCTAGGTTAAGCCTGTTAACACCTTCGACCACATCATCACACACCATCAGTTGAAATTGAAGTCAAAGGCTTACCTATCAGCCATAAAAAAATACCCTCATGCTCTGTTCAGCAGTAGACAATCCGGCTGATACAGTACAGTAGTTTTGGGTTTTAAGTTGTTTATGAGCACTTCTTTTGCTCTTATACCTAGGAGGCAAGGATATAATATATCAAAATCAGCGTCGGATATCTCAGACGTTCGGCAGAGATCGTTATTAATTACTTTTTTGGCAGCACCTGAGCCACTCTTTATTTGTTTGATTTTATTTTTACTGTATAATATGTTGTTTGCGTGTGCCAAATAAATGTTTTTTCTTTCTTTTCTATCTAGTTTCCGCGCGTGGTCTTTCCCGTGTGTATCACACTTCCAGTCCGTATATTACGATGAAATAAGATTGTACCTAATAATACAAAATTACAACGATCATATAGTCATGTGCATGATATATTTTTTTCCTAACGTTATAATTTTGTAATGTATTTTGCGGTGCATGCGTTATGGATATAAATAAATATATTAATAAAAATATGGTAATCCGACCTATAAGAAGTCTATGCACCAAATTTCTCTATTCTACTATTTCTGAGTGGTTATAAACACAGACTGTTTTGTAGTTATATCCACAAGCTTTGTTTTTCTCGGAATATGCTCATTATGTAGGGATTGGAAGTATTAATATTTTATACAGTTGATATGCTAGCCTTCAACTTATCCCATCTGATCTTAAGTGACGATGCGGTCGCAGATGAAGGTTACCTAGAATGACTTGCTTTAAAGGATAGCTGCTGGAAAATACACGGCTAGGTGGCCTGAGGGTGGTAATTAGCGCAAAATGTGTGAAGACATGCGTGACGTACTCTCCGAAGCACGGAAGCACTCAATATAGTAACGCCACTAGCCGTCACCCATTGCATCCAAGTCATGCCCACGCAGTGAACGTTGTTTTTGTAAAACTTCTCTTATATAATGTGGCATTGAATGAATATATACCTGCCACATTTAATCAAAATCTGTGCAGAGTATCTTTATTTTAAATTTATTTTTAGGTTTTTGTCGCTGAGCGACCACATCGTCCTTTAACGCTAACAAAAACCACCATTCGAATCCCGCCGCGAGCTTGAGCTTCACCGCATGGTGGAAGGGCATTTTACGAATGCCCGCCTGTCTAGCGACCACCTTCAAGTAGAAAATCTGACGCCAAGCACATAACGGTGTGTTCCGGCAGCAGTCCTTGAGAGCCAGTGAAATTACAGGCACATGAGACTTTAACAACTATGTCTCAAGGTGACGGCCGCAGTGCGATTCATGACTAGTGACGAAATGCATCTGTTATAGGCAGAGGTTAGTCCGTTTAACATCAGGTTGTCCTCGTGCTTGTTCAGACACAATAACATTAAAAAAACCGGAAGACGTTGGTAGACGAGTTGGTAGGCCCCCCATAAGGAGGACTGACGACATCGTTAAAGTCGCGAGTAGCTAATGGTTACAAGTGGCTAATAGCCATTCATTATGGTGTTCTATGGAGGAGATATTTGTTCAACAGTGGACGTCTTCCAGCTGATGATGATGATGATGATAACATAGGTATTGATATCAGGAGTATGATTAGTATGATATATTAGCTTAAAATTCAACGCGCTGTCTAATCTATCCAGTACTATATTAGATCCAAAATGGCACATCCACGATTTTCTTCAAATTTGATACCATCTTTATACATCTAAGTAATGCATAACGAAAAGCTAACAAAACAAATTATTAAAGTTCTCTGTGTATTTAAATTATTATACCCAACAGCGCGATCATAACGTTGCAATATTTATTCAGCCAGCCGCCTGGCGATAATTAGTTGAATGAATTATATCACGCTTGTAATTTTATTTGCAAATAAGATGACGTCATAATTATAGATGAGTATGCTACAATAGTTTTGAAGCGCTCGTAGCGAAATTTACTTAGCTGTTCTCAACCGATCAGCAAAGTTAAGCAACGTCGCCCGCGGTCTAGAGTTGGATGGGTGCCCGCTAGTGACATTACTACTGAGCGTTTTCGTGCTTCAGAGGGTACGTTAAGCTGTCGGTCCCGGTTGTTCGCAAAATGGCCTACCACCAAGCTACCACCCTCAAGCAGAAAATCTGTCGCTAAGCACCTAACGGTGTATTCCGGCAGCTGTCCTTGAGAGCCAGTACTTCTAGGTTAGCCTGAACAACATCTTCGACCACATCATCACTTAACATCAGGTGAGATAGTGGTCAAAGGCTAACCTATGTAACCTATAAAAAAATAAAAAGTATCCCATAATATCTTATTTAACAGATATTTGGATTAATATTACTCTTTCAATTTATGAGTTCAAGATTGTGAGAGTGAAGAAGCAAGTTAAATAGTTTAGAAGAACTTTTTATTCAAAAACCATAATTTAGTTGTCGGTACGGTTCCAAACAGATCTTAAAACTAAGTTTCAATTTCAATCTGCGGTCTTATCGCTCTAAGTGATCTTTTCCAGATAACCATTTTTAAGATTTGTATAAACCAGAAATGACGGTAGCGTTTTTTTTTGAAGAATGAAGTTATAGAAGTTATTAAAGTATTTTTAATATTAATTCAAGGGTCTCATTTGAACTAAAAGGTTTGTGCGGACCATCGGTTAGTAATTTAAATCTGTATGTTTTGTTTATAAAATAGGAATTATTGTTATAATTTCTGTTTATAAATAAAAGTCAGTTAAACCAGCGTTAGTTTACAAAAGTTCATTCCCAGATCAAATTACACAAAAATATTATCAATATTAAAAATCTGATATAAACTTAACTAAATATTTGATACAAGAAATATAAATAAATATATTAATGTTTTTAATAACCGGCTGTACTCACGCGTATTGGTCGAGCTTGTCGACCTAGGTTTCGGGCATAAATCTAGGGCCTAGGTCAACAAGCTCGATCAATACGCGTGAGTACAGCCGGTTATTGAAAACATTAATATGTCTCATACTCACGGGAACTTTCAAACAAAAATAAATATATCCGTTAATATACGAGATTTTTCGATCCCTTTTGTGAATACCCTTAGAAGCAGGAGAAATTAATGGCCTCAAACACACATTTTGAGAAACAGGTGTTATGTAGTTACGTACCTAATATAGGCGGCGCCGCAGAGAATGCGTTTGACAGTTCGTTTTGTGAATATTTTTTTCCCAGTTCAGAGTTACATAGACCGTCTGACTGCATAATATTCTATTAGTCACGCAATTAAGTATCAAAAATGAAATTTTTACCAAAAAATGGAACCGACTTTAACACTCAAATGTGTGAAATAACTTGTTGAAGTCTGTACCATGTTGGTTCTAAAGTTCTTTTTATCACAATATTGCACGCATGGTACCGACTTCGACCAGTTATTTCACACATTTGAGTGTTGAAATAGGATCCGTTTTTTGATAAAACAATTTTTTTAACCCTTTTTAGATATTTCTCGGGATAGGGATCGATTGTCATTCACTTTCAATGACAATATCATCAAGATAGAAAAATACTTTTCAGTTATCGGAGTGTTACTCAAAACGGCTTCACCGATTTAGATGAAATTTGAATTGGACGACAAGCATCAGCTTTCAAACAAAAAAATAATCATCAAAATCGGTTCACCCGCTCAGAAGTTCTGAGGAAACAAACATAAAAAAACAGACGCATTACAAAAAAAATACTAAATACAAATATCTTTATTTGAGTTCCTCCTCCTTTTTTGAAGTCGATAAAAAATAGATACCCTATTTTTTATTATTTACTTTTTTAAAAGCCACAACTGCATTACGAACACGAACTGTCAAACGCATTCTCTCTGCGGGCATTATAGGTTTGTTATGCATCGATCTAAATCTCTGGACAAAATTGAGTAGTAATATGGAAAAAAAGTATGTATGCATTTAGTAGATCAATAATAACATACATCTAATTATCTTTTCATAATCATAGATGTATTGTATTCTATTTCAAATGATTAGTGCATTTCCTATCGCCCCCTGTCTATTACGATAAGAGCACTCAGTTCAAATTGATCTATTATGATTAGCTTATAATCATATCTTTTATTGTAAATGCATTATAATAATGGATTATTATTATAAATGACTTCGTTATTCTATAGAGTGAAATTGAACATATGTTTACATGTAATGAAATATCTAATATAATTTCTCGTAAAGTTAAAATAACTTATGACTTGGCATTGATACAATCTACTATTATAAGATTCTTCTCCCACGGTGAAAAACAAAACAAATGAACACTCTAACGTAATTCGAGCCTAAAAATTACAAGTAGGTATTTGAATACGTGTATGTATTGTTTTTTATAATTAATTTATAGTAAAACCTTACCAACCCGTATATTGTTAAATACTCAAACAAGTACGAAGATACTCTTAGTTTACTTAAGCCTCCGATAGAATTTCTTGTTATGAAAATATGTGTACATAGGTAGTAATAACATTGACATCTCATTGTTAAGACTAACACGCACGAATAAAATAAACAAACCGACGTACCGAATTAAAAACAAACGTAAATTTACAACAGAGACCTAACAAACCGCGTTACAGATCCAAATTAAACTCCTACGAAAGCAAGAACAAACGTTGTGGCGTATCTTTCACAATGTGTAATTGTTTTCACAACAAACATTGGCGAAGAAGACGTAACTTACCTTCGTGCAGGCTGAAGTTGATTTTAGCTTGCTTGGTTACTTCATAGTCTGGTTTCCGGCAATCGTAATAGTCACAGGAAGCTGCCAGCCAAAGCATAAAATAATTCACAACTATACGTGCCTTGACGAGTGATTGTTTCCAAAATATTCATTTTTATCCGACGTTGACAGTTTATGTTTAACCGGTACTGTTAGCTAAAATTTATTAAACCACCGTAGCACAGCTTTGTGATAAAAAAAAAGTTTAAAAGTCACTGAAAGTTTCTGCCTATGCCACCAACTTATAAATACAACAACCGAACAATAAACGCAAGAGGAACTTTAAAACATAGTTCAAGAAATTAAAATTGGTATCTAGCAGGAAAACTTATTCTTTTCGTGTATGAATCGATGTTTTTTACGCGACGGGGTATTCGAGAGCGTCTTCCGCGGACACGTCTTGCATCGACGACGAACCGTCGCAGACTGGCTCGCTTCCTTTCAGTTCAGATACTGAAAATACAGGCGCGTGGAATGAAATACCGCCTTCAGCCTCCCTGAGTTTTTATCAAGCACAGCCTTGGCGGGTCATCGAACTTTTGAGGGATGGAGGTCTCCAAATACTTAAGTGCTCTCGAATCGCGCCTTGGGCCCAGAAGGACCGGTACGACAATGAAATTAGAGAAGCAGTTTAATTACTAGAATTTGTTCACTCAAAATACACAATTTTCTGACGGGAAGAAGAGTTTGAGCAAAAGATGAGTTTTGAAACCACAGTGTGAAGTTAAGTTGTGTAATTACAAAGCGTGCCCGCGCTGTTAAAGTGACGAAGGTGCGAAGGTAATTAACCACGAGTGACAGATAACGAAAGGGAGGTAATTATGAGGAAAATGCTGGGGAATGGAAATTTTGGAAGTAACTTTACCGTACTGCACTGTCCTGGTGAGAGGGAAAGAGTAATCAAAGGTCAGTGACTTTACAATTGGTCAGGTTTGCGATAAGAACAAATTAACGGAGAAAAATGCATATAGTCATTTTGCAATACTTTCTCCGATGTAAGAACATTGTTATATGTTAGATTCAATTAAAAGTGTTCAAAACATAACACTTAGTAAGTTTTATGAATTGGTATTTTAAGAATAGAGGTGTAAACATATCCTAAAAAAATCCGTATCAAACTGAAAATATTCTAGAACAAAAATTGCACTAAAAAGTAAATAAACCAAACCATCGTATTACAGTTTATTTTTTGTTAATTTTACATCGGCATCTGAAACTGAGAACATCATCATCGTAGTCGAAGCTAATTTAATACACAATACAAGGGATAACTCAAATACAACACGTCAGATCTCACCGAAATTTTAATGGGACCACATGATATGAAAAGCAAATATTTTTTGTTTGTTATAATATTTATTATTTTCTACTACCAAGTAGAAAATGAGTCACTAAGTACGCAACGGTGTGTTCCTTAAGAGCCAGTATAAATTCAAAAAAAAGCCTGTTAACCATCTTCGACAGCATCATCATTTCCATCAGGTAATAGTGGTCAAAGAGCAGCAGCCTAACAGCATTTAAAAAAACCTGACAAACTATATTTATTAGTGTATAAATAGATTAGTAGTGATCACAAATAATTTTTATACTTGAAGCAAATGATAGAAATTAAATTATATATAAGTTATCTCTTTCTATCCAGATATACCATTTATAAATAACATCTTTCTAAGACATCATTTGAAACCTTAGAATTCAATTTGTACCTTGGACTACTATCCTACTCGATTGTAAGTGATGATGCGGTCGACGATTTTGTTCAGGCTAACCAAGAGTTACTGGTTACCAGAACACACTGTTAGCGTTGGTGATAGATTTTCTACTTGAGGGTGTTAGCTAGCCATATGGGCATGTGCAAAATGCCCTACCACATTGCGAATTCTGTGTTCAAACGCTCCTGTTCAACCTGAAAGTCAACAGGCACGAGAACGTGCAACAGTTTAAATGAGCTTGCTTGACCCGCAAACGTGCAGTTGTGTTTAGTAGCAGTATAAAACTCTTTGTGCGAGTTCGTCCGAGGAAGTACTACCACCATACTTATTTCTGCCGCCAACCAGTACTGTTCACATTACTATGTTCCGGTTCGAAGTGTATGGGTGCCGGTGAAATAATAGGCAGGTAAAGAAATAATAGGTCTTATTTATGATGAGAGCAATGCAGTTCGCCACTTATGATGAATTGCATCTGTCCTATGCGGAGGCTACCGCTTAACACCAAGAGGGTCTCGTGCTTGTCAAAGTCAAATTCAAAATCATTTATTCTTTTTAGGCGTCTATGACGCTCTTATGAAGGTTATTTGCAAATTTTAGTATTGAAATATTCTATATTGTACTGCCATCTTCAGCAAATAAATTGTATAGAGCCACTGCGAGAAGAACGGGCAAGAAACTTGGGGCCATTCTTTTAAACATCTTTTAACAATGTTACATACTTACTATATAATAGAGTTATTACAATATTTGTTTAAATTATGTATGTGACAAGCAATAGCTTGGCAGAGGCGGAATTGTTCCATTAGGATACCATAAAAATTGCGCGGCTGCATCGGGCTGCTTCCCAGGGGTACGTTTCAGTAATGCCTTGGCCAAATATTTGTCGAGCTAGATTTGCTCGATGCTCTTGGAACAACCTTTTTATAGCTACTGTCATATATGAGTTAGATAACGATGTTTTTAGGTAAAATATTTTCTGCCTGTTTTGGGAATCGGGCTCAAACGTAGTTAAGTATCTAATAGTAATTTATTAATCACTAATCATGAGCTTCGATTTTACAATATTATAATATATTGTAAAATCTCTCACATTTGACAGCTAGCCCAAGATTTGGCTGATTCAAGTGGTAGTAATTTGGCTAGGCAGAGCATAATTAGCTCTGAAAGGTTGGCCGGAACGGGTATGGTCAAATCTTGTCAGGGTCAAATTAAGCTCGATTGGAATGCTGGAACAGTGGTTAGAGCAAATTTTGCCTTGGCTGGAAGAATGCTGGAACGTACGATAGGTTGCTTACCTTAAACTAATGTTACGTTATACTAAGTTTGTCATTAATCATAATACATTATTTCTTGATTTAATTTTATCATTCAAAACATTCGCAACTACATAAAATTACAACATGCCGCGCGCCTGAACGTATCATACGCAGTAATATAGTGCTAAGTACCTACTGCGTGAAGTATTAGCGAACAGATAAAAATACTCAATTTTATTTTATAACTGAAATAGTTAGGAATTAACGTGGACTTATAACTAACTTCTTATGAAACAAGAGTTATATGTTTCGTAATGTGGAACAAGCCGAACATAATATGCACAGAATTGCTCCTTAGGGTGTTATTGTACCAGCGCTTCAGTCTCACTAATTATTTAAGATTAAGTAGGCTAACATCTAACAACAAATAATTGAACGCAGAAAATAGGTCACGGATTTCCATTTCGAAATTACCACTGGATTTGAGAAATCGTACAATAATTTCTCCAAAGTTTTAATTGAATCCAAATACGTCAAAACATTATTTACCTAACTTTGAAAATAGAATAAAATGAGGATGAAAACAGAATGTGAACTTTTATAATTATGATGTTATAAAAATATCGTTTACTGCAAAGTTTTGATAGTAAAACTAAAAACAGAAAAATATTCTTTGCAGTAAATGTAAAATGAAAGTTTTGACTACTGACAATGATATTACACGTGTCTTATTAACTTTTCTAATAAAATGTCTGAGTTTCGAAGTTGTAGACGTAGTGCGTTGGTTTTAAATTATTTAGTCTCATTTTATTTTACAAAAAACATTTTATTTCATCTTATTTAGTCGCCAGATTAATTTGGTACATTATGCTAACTAAACAAAATGTAACTCACAAGTGGCGAACCGTACTGCTCCCGTCACCCTGAGACATATTTTGAAGCAGTGGCTCAGTGGCATTGGCTATGGACTGCCACGCATCAGGTCCATGGTTCGAATCCCGCCGCGGGCTTGAGCTTCACCGCATGGTGGAAGGGCATATTAACCGCCTGGCTAAGAGTAGCAATAAGATTTGTTTTGTTTGAAATCAGTTCTGCCATATTCTGCTAAATCTAAACGCGCTCTAATTGGCTAAGCCATCTCCACGAGGTAAGCAACCGAGGTCATAGTGATGGGACATTATTCTTATGCAAATACAATCGATATAAATATATCGTACAATATTAGCTGATCATATAAATGTTTCCTCAGTAAAGGCATATTTAGATTGATATTCGCTCCCGCCTGCGTTAACAATAATACCTAGTCGATACCCTGCACGGTGTTTTGTATGAGTATCGCGCTCCGTCGGATATCGAATACCGCGTGGATACGCGATGTACTGAACCGTATGCGATATACAGATCCGATGCTGTGCTCGATACCTGTTCGCACGTGTGAGATTTGACAAGATAGAGAGCATTTATTTAAGCTATAATATAGGCTCATTAACTTATTAGATGTTTGGCAGGCGGTGATGCCATACTCTAATCGTAGCTTAAGGTAAAGTAATTAAGTACTGTACTGTATCAGCAGGATCGACCACTGCTGAACACAGCCTACCCTATTAAGGGGGTATTTGCCATAATCCCCACGCTTGGCAGGCGGCTTGGGGATCGCAGTGTGAGATGGCAGTTCTGTAGAAGGCGCTGCTGCCCACCTTCGAGTATTTTTCCCTTAGTTGCCTCTTACGACACCCTTGGGATGATATGGAGAGGTGAAATTCTAACCCGGCACCCCACGGGGAAATATTAGTAAATAATTAAGTACTATTAGTACAGTAATTAACTATCTAACTTACGAGACTTTCTACTAGCAGGAAGTCGCTTGAAAGGGAAGCGCTCGTAGCGAAATGAAGCGCTCGTAGCGAAGTTTACTTAGCTGTTCTCAACCGATCAGCACAGTTAGGCAACGTTCCGCGCGGTCATGAGTTGGATAGGTGACCGTTAGTGACATTACTACTGAGCGTTTCCGTGCTTCGGGGAGCATGTTAAGCCGTCGGTCCTGGTTGTTGTCTGAGGATGGCAGTCGTTATAGCATGTTGGTAGGGCATTTTGCGAATGCCCGCCTGGCTAGATACCACCCTCAAGTAGAAAATCTATCGCTAAGCACCTAACGGTGTGTTCTGCTGTCCTTGAGAGCCAGTACTTCTAGGTTAGCCTGAACAACATCTTCGAGATAGTGGTCAAAAGCTAAAATATCAGGCATAAAAAAAATCATAAGGAAGACCCAAAAGATACAACATTTATAGGAACACATGGATCACTTTAATAAATATTATACATTATTATGGTAACATGGATTAATTCAATGGTAATATTTTACCTTACTCTTACGAGTCAAAAATATGTACTCCAATTTGTATTACTTTAACTGTCATATATTATTTAATTTTATCGAGCCTGAACTACTTTGGATTAGAAAATATTTCAGATGGAAAAACATAACTTCCAGTGGGACGAGATATCTTCATACATCCGAAATAATGTATTTTTTCACTTAGCATGCTTCAATGCTCTTTAAAATAATATTACTTTACATTATTTTAGTTTATTTATCAACGAAATATTCATAAAATGATTAGATAATATACAAGTAGGTATGTGTTTATAGATGATATACTTAAGTTTTATACAATAAATTTTAAAAGATGCTAAATATTAAGTTATAAGCTTGTAGGTATTTTACCAAATTATGTCAGGGAAATCTGATAAAACTATCAAGGAAAAATAATTATCTAGAAAAAATATCCTGTATGTCTTACCACAACAGGCAAGTGTTTTGTAGGAATCGCAGTATTAAATAAACGTCGAAAACCACTTTTCATTAAATGAAAACAATCTACTGAAAAGTGACGGGAGCAAACCCTGTTGTAGTATGCTGGAAACCAATTTTCTCTTCTTGTTACTTCAATCCATTTTTGTTTGAGATTTGGATCTCTAGAGAATCTATAAAAAAATATCAAATTTGTTCGTTAATATTACCATATAATAAAGTAACGTATATTTGTTTTATACAAATATATGTGTTTGAAATCGATACACGTATATTGGTATACCATAAACTCAAATCAAACATATAAAAGGTACCCCTTTTTACATCCAAGGCTAAATATATTTATGGGCCAGTTTTACGATATCGATTTTAGTTCCACTATAACGATAAGTTACCATACTGTATAAGCACAACACTAGGAGAGGGCGTGGTTTACAGAAAGACAAGGATGACATTAGGTGAATGCAGTAAGTGGGAGTGAAATGCATTCATACGGGTCTATTAGAGTGTCCAGTTTAACTTGACCTATAATAAATGAAGTAGATGAATTACGTCAATTGATAAATTTTACTTACTTGTGAAAGGTAATTCCATCTGTTTTGTAATTGGATGTTTTACTATTTTTCCCGCACCATTTAATGGCGCATGTAGGCATTTTTATTGCACTCAATGGCCACGATCGTAAAAAATATATTTTTTACAGAGACGTACGTACGGATCAAGCTTCTGGCCGCGTACTGTTTATGTGCGCTCATGCAATGACTTAAGTGTGTCTGAAACGACACACTAGTTGCAGAATCGGGCGAACCGTCAATTCCCCTCTCGAGGTTCAAAGCTCGTTGGCCTGGCTAGTGACCACCCTCAAGTAGAAAATCTGTAGCCAAGCACCAAACGGTGTGTTCCGACAGTTATCCTTGAGAGTCAGTTATTCTAGGTTAAGCCTGTCGAACACCTTCGACGACATAGTCACTCAGGTGAGATTGTGGTCAAATGTTTACCTTTAAGCAACTCAAAGGAGATGGCTTAAATGTATTTAAAAAAAAAGTTGTTTTATTTATTATTGGACAAATGTTATTACTCGGTAAAAGACTTTATAAACGATAAAAAGATAAAATTATAATGTTTTATGGTGTGAGAATGATTAAATGACATATTAATAATTATTAACTGTGTACTATAAATGAGAAAATCTTGTTATAATATAATTGTATAAATCGAAATCTAGTTATGACATTGAACTTTAATAATTATTGACATGGAAATTTATTTTATATCATTTAACATTTCATTAATGAGTTGATATTCGTAAAATTATATAATTGTAAATTAAGCATGTTGAAAATATTTGCACGCCAATTAGGCAGAGTTTTGTTGGAACTGTATTTTTATCCTATTTTAACTTTGCAATTATGTACCCAAGACTTAAGCAAATAAATATTCATTCATTCATTCAAAAAAATGAAAATAAAACAGAGGTGCTAAGATGTGCCTGTAATTTTAATGGCTATAAAGGACTGCTGCCGGAATACACTGTTCGGTGTGATAGATTTTCTAGTTGAAGCTATTAGCTGGCAAGGCGCGTATTCGCAAAATGCCCTTCCACTATGAATCTTAAGCCGGTGCGGCGGTGGGAATCGAACCATGGACCTGTTGCGCGGCAGTCCATAGCTATTACTGGCTATCATTGCTTCATTTAATGTATTCCTAAAATATTGATTATTATTAAATACGTCTAAATCTATCTAGATTCAGGCATTAATTTGCGGTAATTCTAAATTGGATCTATAATCTAGTCTGAATAGGTATTCAAACTAGATTATAGATCCAATTCAGATTATTTATATCTTAGACAAAATCATCACTTACCAACAGATGAGGTTGTGCTTATAATTTTAATCAAGATAACGAACTATTATCAGGTCTGAACCTGTCTGCGTTCAGACCTGTCTACATAGATAATCTAGGATAGATAATTATTAGATCTAGGATAGATAAATATCAGATCCTGGATTAAATCATGATGGTCATAACGTAAATAATGAAGATCAAAAATAGGTATTTGTAAGATGAGTTTCAGTATTGAGTTTCACTATAGCTTAAAATTGATCTGGTAGTTTTAATATTGTATTGATAAGTTAGAGGAAATTAAAAATACTATGCTTAATCCGAAATCACGATTTATTATATTGTGCTCATAAGGAAAAAAATCGTGTACACATCTAAAATTTCGTTTGATCATATTTTACATTATAGTATAATGTATCAATAGGACGTTTATTTTTAATTGTTAGAACAAAGTACCTGAAATTATTTCAGTTTTTTAAATCTCACTTGTACATATTTTCTTTTTATGCCTGCCTTTGACCACTATCTCACCTGATGGTAAGTGATGATGTGGTCGAAGATGTTCAGGCTAACCTAGAAGTACTGGCTCTCAAGGACAGCTGCCGGAACACACCGTTAGGTGCTTGGCGACAGATTTTTCTACTTGAGGGTGGTAGCTAGCCAGGCGGGCATTCACAAAATGCCCTACCACCATGCTATAACGACTGCCATCCTAAGACAACAACCGGGACTGACATTTTAACGTGCCCTCCGAAGCACGGAAACACTCAGTAGTAATGTCACTAGCGGTCACCCATCCAACTCATGACCGCGCGCGACGTTGCTTAACTTTGCTGATCGGTTGAGAACAGCTAAGTAAACTTCGCTACGAGCGCTTCGAAAAAATAGGAATTTATTTTAAAAACTTTGTTCACTTTATTAAAATTTTGAGTTGTTCGATTTCGCTCATTCAAATGTGAAACGAGGTCTGTCCGTCCTATGCCCTCAGTCTTATACTTTTCAAAGACTACTTCGTCTTATGCGTTGAAATATTCTACACCGAGCCGAAATAAGTTTCTCTTGTGTAAATAATAAAACCACCGCTTACCTATAAACACAATAAACGCAAAAGTTATGAAGCCCAAGTTTGAGGTCATTACTGAAGAAATCCGAGGTACAAATTGAAGAGGGAACAAATTGCTCCCGCAGATTTACGAGTGTGGAAAACCTCTTCGAGCAAAATGCCTCATTTATAGCAGGTAGGAACATGCATAATATATGTATGTTTCATTTGCGGAGTTAGGTAACGGTTATTAATTCCAAATTTTCTAAATAACCTTTCTGAATACCCGCTTTGTGTGCAATAGAACTTGATATTATTGGACATTTGTGAAATACAATTTATAGTGATAACTATGATCGTTCCATATCGTTCTATCGTGGTATTATAATATACTTCTTACAATAGTAAAACGCCTTTGATGTCGGGCCACAACGCCACCGACGTACTTACGCTGTCACCCACATAATCACTGGTTGTCACGAAATGGATAATTATAATAAATGTGATTACTATTATGTTATAATTAATCTTTTTTTCATGTTATCTTGACGGAACAAGCTCGAAGCCCATCTGATGTTAAGCGGACTAACCTCTGCCTAGAACAGATGCGATTCATCACAAGTGACGAATTGCACTGCGCCCGTCACCTTGAGACATAGTTGTTAAGTCTCATGTGCCTGTAATTTCACTGGCTTTCAAGGACTGCGGCCAGAACACACCGTTAGGTGCTTGGTGACAGATTTTCTACTTGAGGGTGGTACACATACATTTTGGCATACACACAACAGTGGAACAGAGGGCATACTATGCCCTCTGTTCCACTGTTTTGGGACCGGGTCCTTCCTTGGAGGAAAGTGGCTGTCATCCGCCTTAAATATTTTTTTTGTATTTAGAACATACATATTCTACCTACAACACATGGCAAGGGAAGATAATGTAATGACTACGGTACGTCTACATAATATTTCAAGTACAAAACCCTAAAGTGATATTTACTGTGGTGCCAGAATACACCATAATTATGATACCCATTAGAGGAATTCCTGATGAAATATTGACATAATTAACAAAGAAAATTAAAATTAATAACACCATTATTTAAACAAAAAAGCCACCCTAACGATGAAAAAATTGTAAATGGCAGTTTGCAGTCTTTGAACGACGGCAGCACCCTCTTACAAGATCTACTTTTGACTGTTATTATGATAAATCATTAATTGATCACACTTTCAGGAAGAATTTCAACTTGGTACTCGGCAAGGACGATCAATCTTGTATCTTAATAAAAATGGTATGCAAGAGCTCCTTTAATGCAGTATAAAGATGTTTCAATTAAGGTAAAAGGTTTTCAATAGGTACAAGTCCTCGTAAAAGTTCAATTACGTAGGCGTTGCCTGTATCGAAATGTGGCTTTTTTCAGACATGTGTTTTTTACTTTACACTTTTTTCCTTGTATGTATACCTGACTTATGACAGCGAGCTTACGGCCCTCAGCTTTGTTTCAGGCATAATGGTTTAGTAATAACTCGCCTAGGACTCAGATTTACATTACAGTAACCTCGATTACAATACCAAATTTTACGAAGCCAGTACTTGAAATACACTTGTTCGTAAAAGATCTTCTCTGCTAAAATTAGCATGACTAATTTCTATAAAGCCTCGCGCATTTTGCGTGGAATGTAAAGTTTCTACTTAGCTAAAACGCGTGGTGGCCAATGATTACAAGCAGCAAGTAGCCGTTCTTTGTGGCGTTCATGGGGCTTTGGTTCAACACTGGACGTCTTTCGGCTAATGATTATGATGATGATGAAAACCCGTGATGTAACCACGGCGACACTGTATATCCTGATGAAGGCTTCCGATAGAAGCCGAAACGTTGATCGTGATATCCATTAATGGTAAGTCACTCGTGTTTGTCAATCCTAAAATATGAGCGATAGTTTTTAAAGTCAAAGTCGAAATCATTTATTCAGTTTAGGTGTCTACGACGCTCTTATGAAGGTCAATTAAAAATTTTAATATGGAAATATTCTACATTCTACTGCCACTTTATAATGTGATATCGTGTATGCTATATTATATTTTAGGAAATAATGTCTAATGTCTTATGTGAAAAAGAGATAGCTCCAAATATAGCTTGTCGTATTCATTTGTTCTTTGTGAGTTAACCCGTATTATTAACTGTACTGCACTGAACTGTATCAGCAGAATTGTCCACTTCTGAACCGAGCCTCCCCCATTATGGAGGGGGAGGGGTTGCCATAAGTCCCACGCTTAGCACACTGAAAAAAATGGTACTCAAACAACCAAACATGTGTCTTGGTTGGCTAAAATGTGTTTCAAACAACTTATGAACGATTTGCATTGATTAATGTTAGATATGTAATGGAAACAATTTAATTTAGTTGATATTTCTGTTGTTTCTTAAGAATAAGTATCAGGGTTTTTACAAACATGTACACTTTTTGGTCATCCTAATTAATATATTTAGGTAGCATGATTGTTTCATTCCATTGAACCTGACGTGCGCGATTAACTACTCTTAACAACCACACGGGATCAAGCTAATTTAAAATATTAGCTAACCCCATCCCGATACATAATTAACCAGATTAATTTATAATATTGAACCTACTCAGCACAAATAATCACTAGTAACAACCTATATTGATCCAGTCAACTTACAATCCTAAGTCAAACCAAACATCAGGAGTTCAACCCGAACCATGTTCTTAATAGATTCAAACAAGTACGCCGCCCGCGGGAGTCCCCACTACTCTCCTACCAACGCGCCGCGCGCTGTGCCGTCACAACAGTTACGTTCGCGCCATAATAAACTCTGCAACTGTTCTGTAATCAGTTAATCAGTCATTCTTAAGAATTATGAAATAATTTTAAATACAGCTCGGCCACCATACCTTTACGTAAACTTTAAACTACGTATCGGAAAACTCCCTTTCGGATAAATTTGTGTAGTTTATATAAAAGCACTAGCAAAATGAAAAGTGCTGCTAGACGAAGTTGAGGAACTTTTGAGGATCTGGGAGCTACCGAATCTTTTCCCTGTATTTCTCGGTAAGTGTTTACATTCATACTTAAAAGTGTAACATTTCATTTACATAGTTACCATATGTAGTATTCGTTGTATCTAGAAGCCGTACCTACCTGTAAAACAAATTGGTTATAGCCAACAGTCAAAATTACCTACAGCTTTTGTAGTGCTCGTAGCGAAGTCTGCTAACCCGTTCTTAACCGATTAGCAAGGTTAAGCAACGTCCGCCGCGGTCATGAATTGTATGGGTGACCGCTAGTGACATTACTGTGAGCTGTGAGCTTCTGTGCTTCGGAGGGCACGTTAAGCCGTCGGTCTCGGTTGTCGTCTTGGATAGCTGTCGTTATAGCATGGTGGTAGGGCATTTGGCCTACCACCATGCTCAGGTACGTGGCTAGCAAGACAGATTTTATTTGCACTATACTCTCACTTTACTCTCACTTTAACCAATCCTCCACAAACTGATCATGATCATCATTTGCCATTTGCTATAAATATTAGGATCACCTTTTTGAAGCACTCGTAGCGAATTTTACTTAGCTGTTCTTAACCGATCAGCTAAGTTAAGCAACGTCGCGCGCGGTCATGAGTTGGATGGGTGACCGCTAGTGACATGACTACTGAGCGTTTCCGTGCTTCGGAGGGCACGTTAAGCCATCGGTCCCGTTTGTCGTCTTAGGATGGCGTCTTAGGATGGCAGGCATGGTGTTAGGGCATTTTGCGGATGCCCGCCTGGCTAGCTACCACCCTCAAGTAGAAAATCTGTCGCCAAGCACCTAACGGTGTGTTCCGACAGCTGTCCTTGAGAGCCAGTACTTCTAGGTTAGCATCTTCGACCACATCATCACTTACCATCAGGAGAGATAGTGGTCAAAGGCTAACCTATCAGGCATAAAAAAACCTAGATAATAAATTAATAACAACAGACATTCAGTTGCCATTGGAAGGCGCATGCCTAACCTTGAAAAAACTGGTGGTCTAGTTTTTGATAAACTTATCTTATGAACTTAACTGGGTTTATGCACTTCATGTGAATGTTAAGTGTTTTAAGTACGTCAGGGCTAGGTCAGTTAAAAATATCATACATGGTAATTTCCATATAAGTTAATCAGTAACTTTTCATCTTAGATCATTATTATTCTTGTCCATCCACACATCTTGTTGTGGCAATGTCCATACAGGTATTTCAGCATTCTGACTAGTTAGGTATCGTGTAATTACCAAAGAATTATCTATTTCGACATTGTAATTTTCTTGTTTTGCAGATTCACGATTGTGTCCTGGAATAGTCAATATCTTGTGATGATGCTAAGTATAGAATCAAAACACATTGAAAATTATTTTGGTGAGGCTATGTGGCATTGACGTTATGTTGGCTTAGCAGGAAAATTAGGTGGACTTCGGGTTAGAATTGATTAAATGGGTTGATATTCTTTATTACGATTTATCTTAAGCCACCAGTGGTCCTAATTATTGTGTGTTATACATGGAAAATGCTCATTTTGGGAAGCGTGTATTTTGGAAGTATATTATTATATTATTATTTATATTATTTTTGTATTCTGTTTGTCTGTCATACAATGATCAACTAGTTGTGTGACAAGACTAAATCTTTACGTTTTTGTATTTAATTGAAACAAATTTGTTATATTACTACGTACATTAATGATGTATATAATGAATATGATATTTAAAAGTATTGTGATAATAAAGAAAAGTAATAAGTATATAGGTATTTTATTTTACACCAACTAATTTATATTTCAATTAAACAATCTCTTTTATTTTGTTGCAGTTATCACCTGAAAATCACTAGCCCTGATAGTCTCAGCTATAATATTACTACATTTTTTTTTAAAGTTTTTAGTTGATATGGCTACTTATCCACCAGATAAGCGAGGAAGACAATAGGATCGGTGCGCTAGTTGCAGCGCCAGGAAAATGAATCTTCATCATCTGCATACATCTTCCTTGCACATCTGGTGGATATGCAGTCTGAGTACCTAGGTACAACAGAGAATTGAACTGAATATGACATATGGCTGGAGTAACGGACACTCTTGTTCAAATGAACCAAGTTACATAACTACGGTAACATATAATCATGTTAGTATTGAATTAAGCACATGACTACTTCAACGTACTGTCTTGTTCAAAATAAGCCATAAGCATAACTAATGGAACACACACAGTTATTAAAAAATTACAATACACATAGTTATTTCAATGGTCACAGTAGTTTAAACTATATAAGATAAAAGGCTTAGAAAGATCTAGCAGCTTATTCGGTTTAATGTATACATATAATAACTGCAATATAGAATAGCATGTTAATTAAACAAGATACTTAACACATGCTGACAGCATGCTTTGGTTCAAGTAAACTGCTGTGATGTTAGGCTCATATGGAAACAAGATGTTAGTTAAACTGAACACGGATATTAATCAAGGTAACGTATTATTTTTTTCAGTGCAGGCTGCTTGGGAATCGCAGTGTAGGTTCCTCAGAAAGCGCTGCTGCCCAACTACCAGTATTTTACCTTTAGTCACCTCTCATGACACTTTGGGGAGACACGGGGAGAGAAGGGGGTTGTATAATTATTAAGTAAATCGATAGTTTTATTAATTATATTAAATATTTATATTTATTAGTAAAACTTTATACAAGCACATCGTAAACACGAGATGCTCATGGTAAAAATCTCAGTTGGACAGTAAAAAAAAAATATATACAAAAAAAGTATTTTGTGTCCAGTTGAGAACCTTCCTTCTACTTATAACTCGTCTCAAAATACGCAACAAAACGGTCCTTATTCTGCAATCTAGATAATATAACTATAAATAAATTCGCACCAACAAATCAGTCATTCTGCAAAACTAACTGTATTGGCCATTTCCTTTGCCAATATCAATATCTGAGTTCCGTTGACGTGACATGGTTTTTAATTGTATAATATCATATGAGTGAACGCTGAGCCGATCGCTTAATATTCGGGACGGTGTTCGTGTTACACAGAGTCCTTTGTGAGTACTTAACCTATAGCTGTTGTCGTATCTATGCCTTTTTGTTTTTCTATTTTTTACTGAATTAAATCATAGGAGGATCTTCTCAATTAGACTATTTTTGTGTGTGTTACCTCATAACTCTATACGTTTTGTTGATGTTTTTAGGGTTCCGTACTTCAAAAGGAAAAAAAAACGGAACCCTTTAAGGATCACTTTGTTGTCCGTCTGTCAGTCAAAACCCTTTTTCTCAGGGACGCGTGAGGGTATCAAGCTGAAATTCATATCAAATACTCAGGTCTACTATACCTTAGAGCTGTGAGAAAATCAAACTTCTAAGCTAACGCAGTAGTATGCTAAAGCCGCTTATGCCGCAAATTTTCGACACTCGCAAGGGAATCAAAACATACAGGGTACTTCCCGTAAACTCAAAATCTTGAAATTTGGTACGAAGCAACGTCTTATAGCACAGATAATGGGAAAATTGCGAAAAGCATACATTTTTATTTACATCATATAATAAAAATGTTTTTAATAATTTTAAAATGTTATGATTTCATTTAGCAATAAAAATACCATAACTTCACTTATATACCTACAGGATTGTACGGAACCGTCGGTGCGCGATTCCGACTCGTATTTGGCCGGTTTTTTTTTTTAATTTCGAAAGCTATTGTTTGTCATGTGGTCCCATTTAAATTTGAGTGAGATCTAACCAGTAGTACTTATTTGAGTTATTCCTAAAAATCTTATGTTTGAAGTCGTTTTTTTTTGTGAAATTTTTTACTATTTACCTAGCTGATTTTGTTTTTAGAACAATGTTCGCTGCAGTTATTACTTAGATGGGTGACCGCTAGTGGTTTTTACTAATGAGCACTCTCGTGCTGTGGATGAGCCGCCGTCAGTCCCGGTTGTTTATGTATTTACTTTATCTATAGCTGATAGGCAAGCTTTTGATAACTATCTCACCTGATGGTAAGTGACGCTGTGGTCGAAGATGTTGTTCAGGCTAACCAAGAATTACTGGCTCTCAAGGACAGCTGCTGGAGCACACTGATGATGATAGATTTTATACTTGATGGTGGAATGCTAGCCAGGCGGGCATTTAAAAAAATGCTCTATGACCATACTATAATGACTGCCAACGTAGACATTTATCAAGACCGACGGCTTAACGTACCCTCCGAAGCTCGAAGGCTCTCAGGAGTAATGCCATGTGACCAATAGTGGTCACCCATCCAACTTATAACCACAGCGGACGTTGCTTAACTTAGCTGATAGGTTAAGAACGGCTAAGCAAATAACACTTTGAGCGCTTCAAAAGATTTCTAGCAAAACTGTTACTTGTTTTATATAATTATGTTTTCAACACTCTTGCTCGTAAAGTGAGCTTTATTATATCGTTCTAAGGGCCATAAACCGAACTATAACACCCTCGTGCATAATAATATTATACACTAGTGCGTAATAGAATTATCCCTACAAAGTTAAGTTATACCTAACTGCAAATTAGATGCGGGTAAACAGAGCATTTTCAATTAACCGGGTAATACAGATTTGTAACCTCAAAGAGGTTTATATGTAATCAACCATAATACATTTGCCGCGCGCAAAAAAAAAAAACTTGCTCGCTATTTTCCATAATTTTCGTATGTTGTTTGTGTCGCATTGGTGCAATATATATTTTTTTCTTTGCAAGGGTGTTGAAAATGTGCGTATGAAACTCGTGAGCAACTTGCTCATTATACATTCGGCTGATTTACGCCCTCGCCTACGGCTCGGGCTGCAACTCACAGCCTCATGTATAATGAGCGATTTAGCTGACTTGTATCATAATCTACTATTATTGTTGTAGTTTTGTAAAATCATTATATTATTATGTTGTAAGAGTAATAGGAAAGCAGGGGTAAAATTAGCATGGCAACAATATTTTTGAATCGTAAAAAGAGATTTCTGCGTTAATAATCCATTTTGAGTTTATCTTTAAAAGTGATACTTCGTTTATAAATTTCTTCTATCACATTATCATTTAACGCCAAGCACCTAACAGTGTGTTCCGGCGGCTGTCCTTAAGAGCCAGTAATTATTGTAGGTTATTCTGAACTACATCCACCGCATTATCACTTACTGCCGAGTGCAATTCGGGCCTCCCTCTTCCAGAGATCCGCATTGCAAGAGCCCCTAAAAACATGTTGGTTTACTTAAATCCTCTATAAATGTTACTTAATATATTGATCTGAATCTGATTGAAACTGTGGAAAAAATTACAGTATCGCGATTATGTATTCGCATTATTGTTACAAATCAAAGCTGTTTTAAATTGCAGTCCATTGGTTAATAACAGCTGTGCATAGTGGTAGGGCATTTTGCGAATGCCCGTCTAGCTAGCTACCACCTTCAAGTAGAAAATTTGTCACTAACCACCTAACGGTGTGTTCCGGTAGCTGTCCTTGAGAGCAAGCAATTCTACGTTTACCTAAACAACATCTTCGACCACATGATCACTTACCATCAGGTGAGATAGTGTCCAAAGGCTAGCGTATCAGCTATAAATAAATCAAGTAATTAACAAATGTGCGTATGTAATCACAAAACTGCCATTATTCTATGACTTAAATCAGATTTTGTTACTAATGATTTTGTTGGACATGTAATTTCAGTAGGAAGGCGCCACCTCCACACCGCACATAAAACAATCGATTTATTGCAGCAACAGTTTGCCGGATATTCGATTTTTTGAATTTGAATTTTTGTTTTTTTCTCCATTTTTGAATCGCAGGTAATATTTTTTTTCTCATCTTCTTAATTACTGGAGCCGGAACAACATTCATATATAAATTTCTTTACCAATAAACGGCTTTGGGTCAGCGTTTTGCAAAATATGTCAGGTTTGTTACTCAATCTATTTATTACATAGAGACTTGTGACATACCTACAGAGGAACGAAAAGACATACACCGGAGTCTCATTAATAGGGCTCGTTTTGCTCTTTGAATGCGGTACCCTAAAGAGGTAATGTAATTTATAAAGAAAGAAGGATTTCCTTAAAAAAACATTAAGGTACATTTTTTGTATGTGATTGTGACGGCACAAGCGCGAGGCCCATCTGATGTTAAGCGCACCAACCTCTGTCTTTAATTTATGCATTTCGTCACAACTGACAAATTGCAATGCGTCCATTACCCTGAGACATACAGTGCCTGCAATTTTAGTGACTTTCAAGGATTGCTGCTGCGGCACACTGTAGATTTTCTACTCGAAGGTGGTACCTGACCAGGCGAGCATACGCAAAATGTCCTTCCACCATGTGGTGAAACTCAAGCTAGCGATGACCTACATTTAAATTTACCTACTCGTATGGAGTATATTCAGAAGTATTCCATTGTAATATTTTTAACAAGGTTCAACGGTACAGACGAATAACAAAGTGCTTCTAGGAAAAAACGAATGTCCTCACATTTGGCCATAGCCTGGGATTGTAGGCAATTTGAATCTGCTGAGTCCTAAAATAAATGAAGGTACTAGTGTTAGATGTAACCATCTGGGCTCCATGACAAGCGTTTTGTCAAGTAATTCTATTTTCCATTCAATTGCTATCCAAATAAGAAAAAATAGGTCAAATCAATTTGCTCTCCTTTGCAGGTATGGTTATTTATCTTCACTCAAGAGTGAAATTCACTTGTACAACATCTGTCGTTTAGCACACCTTTATTGAGTTATTCCGGTCTTAGTTCCTGAACGTTGACTTACTACAAAATGGATATTGGGTGACGAACAAAGTTCTTAAAAAAAAGAGGTTTAGTTAACGTAATTTAAAGTTTATGGGTTACAATGTATAATTGTGTGTCTCATCATTGTTATACAAGGTAAATTGTCTATGACTAATTATTTTGTTTCAAGTTTTCACGAGTAACGTTTGATAACCTCTCTCATATGTCTTTTTTTATATAGCTGATACTACTATTTCTCCTAATGGTAAGTAAAGACGTGCTCAAATATTTTGTTAATGCTAGCCTAGAATTAAAGGCTTTCAAGGACAGCTGCCAGAACGCACCGTTGCTGCAGCCACATGAGACTTAACAACTGTATGTCTCAGGATGACGGGCGCAGTGCAAACTGCTAGTCCTGACTTGGGATAAAATGGTTCTGTTATAAGCAGAGGAGAGTCCGCCTAACGCCTAGTGGGCCTTATGGCTGTTTGGTCACAACACCATAATAAAAAGAAACGACTACTCAAGGCAATCTTAAAGAAAATTTCAACATTTCTTTCGCCTCTTTTATTAATCAACTTCGTCAGTTCAAAAGTTCAGGCATAAACGGTATAATCACACCTAAAATTAGGAAAAACTAACGTGGATTTCACTGCTCTAGTCAGTTTGTATCTATGTGGTGTTTTAACAACAATTTATTGTCAACAGGAAATACAGACTCCATATTTGAGTACCAAGTTTGGCTGCCCCGACTTAACACAAACCTTGTCAGAAGACCTAATCCGCTTGGAATATTAATTGATTACTGTGACACAATCTTACTGCTTACGTAGTTCTTATGCCTAAGTAAACAAAGGGTGTGGTAGCGAGATGGTTTGCTTTTTATTGTAATCGAGCCATCGTAGTTTAAGCAACACTTCCGGACATTCTCGTGGAGAGGCTGAAGTCGGAACGCTTGGAAAACGGTACTGGAATACGTGGTATTTCTCACGTCATTCTGGGATTACCTAAGTTGAAAATGTCTTAAAATTTACATCCTAACTGTTCCAATGGAAAAACAGAATATAATCACTTCAGGATAAAAACATAGACAAGTAGGTACATGTCATTACGTGATCAGTGTGTGTATCATACAATATGTCATATAGTATCAACTTAAAATGTTTGTATATATGTCTTTATACAAACATTTTAAGAGGATAAATCTATGTGTCTGGCTTCTTGAAAATTTAGTGCTTTAAATATTGGTAAATATAATAGAGTGTTGTTTTTTTTACCGGGGCGGTGTGCCTTTATTAATAAAATACTACGAACTATTATATACAATACTACAGCTACTATAACAAAAGCATTTAGATTACTCGTATAAGCCATTGCAGACTCACAGGCAGTCCAAATTCTCCAGCCCTCTACCAGTTGGCAGTGCCTAACATGCTGGCAGCATTGCCCCGTTGAAATGCAATTATAAATATAGTTATTGAAATCATATTTAAAAACAATGGTGTAGGTGCAGCGTCATAATTACGAGTATATTTGAAAAGGGACATCTTCCGGTCAGATGAAATCTACCTAGTAGTCTGGCTGATGGTCACGCCGTCTCCTATGAGAGTTACAATAATAAAATTGGAGCACAAAATCCACGTCTATCCAACCAGGTATGTAAAGCCGGGAGATGTGGGTTCAATTGTAACTAAAGACGAAGATTTTTAACTCTAAAAATGTGTATATGTCAAGTTCAGTTAGCAGGCGATAGGCTTGAAATCATATTTAGAAATGTTCAGTAACAAAAACAAGACATGCAAGAAAATGCAAATATCATGCTGTGCACTTTTCCCAACACAAAAACTTATTGGATGTTTAGGTGGTTTTATAGTATGCAAATATTTATATATGTAAATTCCTTTTTAAGTTGAAATCGATACTATTTATGTAAATGAAACAAAGGATATGCAAAGTATTCCTGGTCTAAGTTTAAACTTTTCAAAGACATTTATGTCTGCAGAGAAACGGCATTTCTTTTCAAGTTTACTACAGACTTGCATTGTTACATTATTAAAATATGCAAAAGATACGCGGTGCTATCCCCTACTATCGTTTTTACGAATTTAACGCTTTTTATTAAAAGAATTCCTAAGTAGTAAATTGTCCTTAGAAAAAAAATGTGATTAAAATATGTGCGAAAAAAATACATTCGACTTAATCACATTTTGTGTAGGTATTTAGATTTCACTACAGAAACTTTACAAAATAATTGTTATTTTGTATATAATAATCGTATAGTATATAACTCCAAGCTTTATAATAAGTTTTTTATTTAGTAATAACGAGTTCGAAATTGGAATTCTTTTAAACTTATCTTTTTATTCAGTCAACAAAAAGATCTCAACCGTCACTAAAAAATCTACAAAATCTACGGAAAAAGCTTTTTGCAATTTGTGTTTTTTTGAATACTCCAACGATGGTTAGTCCCATAGAAGTTTTTGATCAGTATTAGAAACAGGATTGGTTGACATCAAAAAATGATTTTTGTGTAAAATGGCTATTTTCTTGCTAACTGTATTTTTTTTTTAAATCTGTGAATAGGGATCAAAATTCCATTAAAAAAATATGGATAGTCTCCTAAGACTATTTCCGAGTAGCTGCAACGGATAAGGTACTTCCTCTTTGATTCCCGTCCGAACTGAAAATATTGTGGTCAATAAATTTGTAAATTAGCTTATAAAATTGCTTGCGAAAGCGAACAAATTAAATTCTTGTTTTATTTCCGAATAATATGATGTCAAGATATTATTCGGAAATAATACAAGAGTTTAATTTGCATTGAAAAACAGAATATCCTAATGAGTTTACGGATTTTGGGCAAATTCATAGCGATAAACAATTCTACATAAGAAAATTTGTTCAAAAATGATGTGTACCTCTTCACACGTTTCAACTGATGCCAGATGTCTGGCACTGTATTGCCGATCCGAATGTTTATAAGCCGTTTGACTATATAACATTTCACACTCATGTCAATTTAACTAGCGAAAAGTCTCTCCAGGATCTACTTTTGTAAATCGCTGTCTAGAGACTTGTGAAAAAAAAAACTCCACTGTGAGCCGACTTCCGAGCGCACATTTGTGGGTCCTGCACACACGCCGATCAACATGCACATACAATTCACCACCGGGTACTCGCTCTTGAGCATCCGAAAGCTGGAATATGATTAAAAACGCATATAAATACTCATGATTTTATGTTAATGGGGTATTGGCTGAATAATACAATCAAAAACATGTAGTCATTAAGCAGGCACAAGACTTCCTCGGTGATGTCTATCCTACAGTAGGAACGAAAAGAAACAACTGTATCTATAAAATAACGTGAGTTTAATTAGTAGGTGACAGTGATATTAATTTATGTTTCGTATAAACTTGGAGCATCGCAAATAAATTTGCCTAATTACTCCAGCCAGACGTTCAATCACAGAAACTTAAACTATTAAATCAAAACAGCAATGTGGAGACAAACCTAATTACCTACAGTGTTTCAATATAACTTGATCCCCTCCCAAGGCATTCGCTTACATTTAAAGCTTCAGTACTAATTATAGGAACGACATTTGTGGACCGACAGTCAATGCCCTGTCTGCGAAAACAATAAGAATTCATTTCAATGAATGTTTGTGATTTTCTTTGTTTTTATAATTAAAAATAAACCTATAGGTGCTTTTTAATCAGAGCTTTCGTGTTATATGAGTTATGTTGATTACTTTTTAGGGCTTACCCAAAGGGAGAAACGGAGCCAAATAATGAGACTCCTTTATGTGTCTGTCCGTTCGTTTGTATGTCTCTGAATCGGCTACAAACCTAAAATTTAGATAGTTGATTTTAAATATTAGGCCAAAAACAAACAAATAGGTTAACATAATTTGTAGCGGTGATGGTCCAAAACATGAGCCGAAAAGCGCATAAATAAATATATTTATTGCGCATATTAATAACATTAAGCCCGTGGGGTGCTGGGCTAGTATTCCAATCCCCTATCTCTACTCGTGGTTGTCGTAAGAGGTGACTAAGGGGAACTGATATCTCACACTGCGATCCCCGAGCCACCTGCCAAGCGTGGGGATTATGGCAAACCCCCCCAATTTGGGGGAGGCTGTGTTCAGCAGTGAACTATCCAGTTGATACAGTACAGTACATCACTAATATGTAGTTTCGAACTGATTGAGTGCACAGATAAGTTTATTTAGATTTCCTTACCTTAACATTTTAGTGAAGTTATCTGAAAATCTGAACTGGGTGGTTAATAATCTCAAATTTCGGTAAAGATATAAAGAAGTTTTATTAGCCCTTTAGTATTTTTTTTACAGGCAAGTCCAAAATATATATAATACATATATATATACTACTTAAATACTTATGGCCTTGACATATATTATTTTAATGTGTAGAAGGAATTGTTTTCAAAAAATTTCTTAAGTTTTAGTTTGAATAACGACCTTGTTTCTGTACTTTAGCTATTCTGATTTTGGTACAAACCGAATTTCATTATTTTATATAATTCGCTTTTCGTTATTACGCAGATTGTAAGGTTAAACTGTTTCCTGCTTTGCTGGTATACGAGTATATTACGAGCACAACCAAATCATATATTGTTTTTCTTTTACGGTCTGTTCCGATGCGGAAATCTAAAAGAGCGAGGCCCAACCAGTTTTTGTCATTCAAAGGCACATTACCTTATCAAAGGAAGATCAAATACAAAAGGGACAAAACATGGAACAAGTTATTGTTTTTAAATAAGATGTTTTTTTTATGAGTGATAGGTATCTCTTGACCACTATCTAACCTGATGGTAAGTGATGATGTGGTCGAAGATGTTGTACTGGCTAACCTAGATGTACTGGCTCTCAAGGACAGCTGCCGGAACACACCGTTAGGTGCTTGGCGACAGATTTTCTACTTGAGGGTGGTAGCTAGCCAGGCGGGCATACGCAAAATGCCCTACCACCATGCTGTAACGACTGCCATCCTAAGACAACAATCGAGACCGACGGCTTAACGTGCCCTCCGAAGCACGGAAGCGCTCAGTAGTAATGGCACTAACGGTCACCCTTCCAACTCATGAACGCGGGCGACGTTGCTTAACTTTGCTGATCGGTTAAGAACAGCTAAGTTAACTTCGCTACGAGCGCTTCGAATGATGTAAGATTTTGACGATAGGTGCACGATATTATAGTAGTAGATTATATTTAACATCTTAGTTATTTTTATTATTATATTTATTGTGAAGTATATGTCCTCAAACTACGTGTTCATCATCATATATAATTTTGCATGGTGGTCGAGCATTTGACGATTGCCCGCCTGGCTAGTTTCCACCCTCTAATAGAAAATCTGTCACCAAGCACCTAACGGTGTGTTCCGGCAGCTGTCCATATTCTCGTTGCCTAAACAAGATTTTCGATCACATCATCACTTTTTTTTCTTTTTTATGTTATGTTATTGTGATGGAACAAGCGCGAGGCCCACCTGATGTTAAGCGGTATCCTCTGCCTATAACAGATGCATTTCATCAAGTGACGAATTGCACTGCGCCCATCACCTTGAGACATAGCTGTTAAGTCTCATTTTGCCTGTCATTTCGCTGGCTCTCAAGGACTGCTGCCGGAACACACCGTTAGGTGCTTGGCGACAGATTTTCTACTTGAGGGTGGTCGCTAGCCAGGCGGGCATTTTCAAAATGCCCTACCACCATGCGGTGAAGCTCAAGCTCTGGGCGGGATTCGAACCATGGACCTGCTGCGCGGCAGTCCATAGCCAATGCCACTGAGCCATCACTGCTTCAAAACTTACCATCAGGTGAGGTAGTGGTATAGCCTATCCTATCAGCAATAAAAAAATACTTTATCCCAGGATAATGGGGACGGTATATTCATAGAAACAAAATTTTTTTGAGTGAAAAGTGTAAATAACAATAACAAGATAGAGCTCCCGGTTTCCAAACTAGGATCTTGTCTCGTGGAATATGTCCACATATCTTTGCAACAAAAACTATCCTTAAATATTACTGAAGTTTATATAACGATTACAACATTGCTATAGGATTTGATCTATCGTTTCACGCGCGAATATAAATTAAAATTTGGTGATTAAGTAAACTCCTACAATGCTTATTAAATTAATATGTGAGTACCACAAAACGGCGGCAAATATTTAATTGGATAGGCAAAGCCAAAACTTCATATTCAATGTTTTTTTGTGGTTTTAGATAAGATCACAGATATATTATACAGACCAGGCTAAATTGACAATGGTGGAAATCAATAAGGGTAATGATGATGGAAGTTATTGCTTTTCAGCTAATTATTAGCTTGCAAGCTTAGACAGCTAATCTCATGTTATCAATAAATAACCAATCTAAGAGTTGATAGTTTTATTTTTTACTAACTGTACCTGCGACTTCTTTCGCGATTGCCGTACCTGCAGATTAATTATACAGGCTGCCTGTGGGGTGTCGGCTTACTCGTCACTATTCTAACAAAAAAAGAAGAATTGTAATCGGACTACGCGTTAATAAATTACAACTAAGTTTGCATTTTGACTTTCATCCGTTTTCCCGAGAGAACCATGCTGAATTTCAGGATAAAAAGTACAAAATTATCTTCATCGGGGTATGAACTCAAATCGTGTTAAGTTTCATTGAATTCCATTCAGTAGTAGATGCGCGACCGGGGTACAGACAGACAGACTGACAAAAATAAAAATAAAAATACAGTTTTGGCATCAGTCAGCTACAGATTGTTTTTTTTTAATATCTGCCATGTACGGTATTGGATCTGTTACAGTTATATTATAAGTGCTTATATACTTATATAATTATAGTTTTTTTTTATTGCTGATAGGTAAGCCTTTGACCACAATCTCACTTGATGTTAAGTGATGATGTGGTCGTAGGTGTTAACAGGCTTAACCTAGAAACTTTACTAGTGTACCACAGACAAATTTTACAGACATAAAATACAGCTTCAAGCTCGATAATAATATCTTAGATAACAAACATTTATTCAAGAAATGATCCGTTCTGTTAACTGAAGTGAATATTTTAATCCATTGAGCGCTGAGAAGATTTATCTAACTAGGAAGTAGGTAATTCTGAAAAAATTGTTCGAAATTCATGAAGTTCTTACGACTTATTACATAATCTTGACAGCTGTCAGCTATTTTGCTCAGTTTTGAAGCAGCAAAAGTTTTGTAATCTAGCATTAAGGAATGAAAACAAAACTTTGTTTTATTAAAGATACATGTTAAATTTCAACCACTCTTGAGAGTTATACAGGGTTATTGGAAAAATGAAAACAACCTCTTAGGGTTGACTTCTGCTAGTCCTAACAAACATTTTAAGGTGAAAAAAAATATAAATATTTTTTTAGGGTTCCGTACCCAAAGGGTAAAAACGAAACCCTATTACTGAGACTTCGCTGTCCGTCCGTCCGTTCGTAAGTGTCACCAGGCTGTATCTCAAGAACGGTGATAGCTAGACAGTTGGAATTTTCACAGATAATGTCTATTGCCACTATAACAATAAATACTAAAAATAAAACAAAATAAATATTTAAGGGGGGCTCCCATACAACAAAATTGTTTTTTTACCGTTTCTTGCTTGCTATCTATACACGATAACGGTGACAGATAGACGCTTTGACTATTCACAGAATATTTAGTTTTATGTTCTATTTTAATATAATCACTTAAAAAAAAATTAAGGCTCCCATACAATAAAAGAGATTTTCGCCGTACCTACCCAGCTCAAATTTCGCAGTGTCCTGCGAAAAGTGTCTGTAACTTGCAAGATTCGGTTACAGATAATGGTACGGAACCCTTCGTGCGCGAGTCCCACTCGCACTTGGCCGGTTTGTATTTTCGGTTTATGTGTATTTGACGGAATGAACACGAGGAACCACCTGATGTTAAAAGTCGTCTGTGACTGTAATTTATTATTTCATATTTTTTATTACTTTGCTCAATGTAAATTTTTGCAACTCTATTCAAAGGAAGCGCGGCGCGGTCTAGTGTTGCGCCGGCGGGCGCTCTTGACTCGGAATAGGCATTGTCTTTTACTACAAGACACAGAACTTAAAAGTGTTAGACAGTATTAGAAATACTTATTGTTTTATAAGTGTATTTGGTAAGTTAACTGACTTACCAAGTACACAAATTAATATCGATGCCTGGCGTAAAGCGTTTAATGATTGTATATTTTGACAATAATGACTATGTTCCAGCTTATCATCACAGCTAAAATTAATTATGGGTAAAATAATATCAAATCATACTATGATTTTATGACAAAGTTTTAATTCTTTTCAAGCCTCATACCACCACCGTTTCAATTAATGAAGTAAGTTCATTGTTCAAGTCACCCAATCGTTTTGCGTAGGTAGAGCTCCCAATTAGCTGTAATAAAATCAGAAGAAACAGGAAAAGTCGACAGACCTAATTGAAAGGTTTTCAACCCTCTGTTTCTGGATTTTTTAAGATATAGAGTTACGTTTGCATGGTCAAAGGACTATTTGCGAATGCTCGCCTGGCTAGCTACCATTCGTTAAGTAGAAAATCTGTCGCCAAGCACCTGACAGTGTGTTCCGGCAGCAGTTCTTGAGATCCAGTAGTTCTAGGCTAGCCTGAACAACATCTTCGACCACATCATCACTTACCATCAGGTGGGATAGTGGTCAAAGGCTAACCTATGAGGTACAGAGAGAGCCAGTAAAATCACAGGTACATCACTTGTGATGAAATGCATCTGTTATAGGTAGAGGTTAGTCCACTTAACATCAGGTGGGTCGTAATCACTAAAGAAAAAAAAAACATTTGATGGCTCCAATGTTCTATGCACCGATACAGACATCACAAGTATATTTTCCTGAATAAAAAAAACTAAATAACACGGCGGCAATAAATATTTAATAATAATACTGAATTTGATACTATCAGCTATGTAGGGAACTAAGTTGAAGCATCGTAGTTGTTAGTGCGTAGAATTGATTGATCAACAATTTATAAATGAATTATGTATTTTTGTAAGGTTTCGGGCTACGCCAGTAATACGGAAAAATAAGGAAAGAAAATTAAGAGTTTGAAGAGAAAAATATTAGGCTTTATTGCTCAGATTACAAGCACTTTTACACACCATTTGTTAAGCGAAAAACCTGTCCGTTATTTAATGAATAGATTCAGGCGTTACATTGCGGAAATCCATTTTTAATTATAACAAATATTTGTAAAATATTTTAAGAAAACATCCATTTAATATTTTAATAAAACACTATAAAATATATCTAGTGACAATTCCGCCTAGCATCAGGAGGTCTTGACTCTACGAGCGCACAATCGAGACCGAGATTATTCTCGATCGTGCGCTCGAAGAGTCAAGACCTCCTGAGGATTCTTCGTGTAGAATCGAAACGCGTCGTAAATTCTTCTGGTTTGGCTGCGTGGCGTTTGTGACGTCACGTCGGCTTAGCAGGAAAATTAGGCGGAATTGTCACTAGATATATTTTTATATTTTTAAGTGTTTTATTAATATATTAATTTGATGTTTCCTTAAATATATTAAAAATATTTGTTATTATTGTCTGTTATTAAATAAATATAAATAAATAAATATAAATTTTGCGAATATTTTAAAATGCATCAATAAAGAAAAACTTCAGATGTAGACGGGAATGTAATTTTGTAAAAAGGCGAGCCACAAAGGAATTTATGTAACAGTCACTTGGCAATGCGGGAGCTTCAATTATCGTTGAAAAAGATTTTTAGAAAGATCATGTATCAGCTTAGAACTTTACTATCGTTACTATTTTAATATCCTGGCTACCAACAAAAGAGTTACTTCTGTTTGAAAAAAATGCAAGACACGTATTTGTACGGTTTGGTACAAGATTAACCATATGTATAGCTAATATTCATATGGTAATTTTTTAAAACAGATACAAACTAAAAATTTCTTGCATATGTGTTTTTACCGCCTTAAAAAAAAGGAGGATGTACTCAATACGACTTTTATTTTTTTTACCATGCGCACATTATTGTGATAAAAGGTACCTCTGAACTAGCATGGTACTGACTTCGATGAGTTATTTTACACTTTTGAGTGTTGAAGTTGGTTCGATTTTTAGGTATAAAAATGTTTTTTTTAGGGTAAAGCTACGGTTAATATCTACCAGATTAAGGGAAAATTTTTGAGTACCTATACAAACTGATAAAAAACTAAGTAGGTACCTGATGAAAAGTATAACACGGTAACGAATCGAAGATCGCTCCTTAAATCATTACATCTTAGTACAATTAATCAGAGATGTATCATATAAAAGACTGCCTACTAAAAAAATCAAAGGAAAAAATTTTACCGTCTTCTGTCGCTGAAAAGTAGCAAAAACCATATGAACCTTGCTGATTCAAAACACAAAATGAGTTTCCACTTCTTTTGTTTGACTACTACAAGTTATGTCATACTTTTCAGTAATAGAAGTTTCCCTTTTTCTGTCATCCATTTTAATTGATGCATACTATTTATAATCGAGTGATTATATTATATTATTAGTATTGTGGTTATTTGACCATAATATTGGTCATAGTTGACAAGAGTATGCCATAACTAGGTCATATCTTTATTGGAAAAAACGTATATAACAGTTAATTTTGTGTCACATAAAAACTACTAAACCGATGATTATGAAATATTGAATAGGGCCAATTTGGAAGTATTTTCTATCCAACATAAAACAAAATAACTATCATTCTAACAAAATAAAATTATTTATTTATTTTATTTATTGTAGGTATACATAATTGGTACGTTTATTGCCGATTACACTAATTAGATTATTAATTACAGAATTTATGATATAGATTATAAATTACATTAATAATTAATAATCTAATTATTAATTATTAATGATATAGAACTGAATAATAAAATATCAATATAGAAAAACATCATGTGACACTAAAAACGATCTAACACAAAAAATAAGCAGATAAGTTACTGAATACAATGCAAAATATAATTAAATACAGTACCAATACATATCACAATTACATTAAAAAAATAAAATATCAATTAAAATACATAGAATGTCAGTCATTTTTTTACTTATTCTCAAATACATTTATGATTTTATCAAAATTAGTGTAATTGTTATGAACTCTTTCTTTTAACATCAATATCACTACTCTTTGTATTAGAATCGATTCTTCATAACGATTAAAAATTAATCAGTACTTAGATATACTTAACTATGCAAACTATACCGCCCCCAATCTAATAAATAATCTATTTACAATTTTTTTTCAATAGTAGAAAGTTTTAATATGTACCAAAGATAATCAAAATTCGTTGTCAATCTAATCATTACATACTACAAACATAATTAATAATAATTAAGTCAAACTTAAAACTAGCCTAATCAAATAACCCACCCCAGATCACTCCCGGTGCAAAGGTGCCCAAAAAATTACAAAATTACAAATTAAATAATCTAATTTTACGACCGACTAACATTTTTAAACCGGCACGCGAGTATGCTTCTAACCGTGCTATGTATATTCTGAGTAATTCTGAAAGATAAAGTGGGTTATATACATGAAAATATGTATGATAGATAAATACTAAAACTAATTTATTGGAATTATGGACATTTTCTTCCAATACAGTGAGATTTCAATGTACAAAGAAAGCGTCGTTGTAGAGAACTTGTTGAAATCGTGTATATGCAAATTAATAAATCTAAACCTAATTAATTGACCATGACTATATCAACAAGTTTTACCTAATTTCATATATGGCTACAATGATGTACAAAAACCAATTTACAGTTATTGCAACTGGGTAATTTTTTTCATATTTGGAATAAGTTTAACATTTCACATGAACAAAACATGAACATCTCCTCCTTTTTTGAAGTCAGTTAAAAAGAAATTGAACCTTTAATAAGAAAGGAAACCAATAAAGATCATAAATACTGAAAGATAAGCATGTTGTTTTTTTACCTATCTCGGAATTAGAACTCGCACATCTTAACATGTTGTTTCCAAACCCAATTCCACGTTTAACCAGTGTGGACTATTTCAGTAACTGTTAACGGTACATCGGCTATTCGAGTCGACAGCTCAGTCAATTCGATGTAATTTACTCATTTGTTACACCAAACACGGCATTGGACCATCCGATTCGATACCATGTTTACAAACGTGGAAATCGATTGGTTTATTCGAATAAATGTTTTGGCAAAACAGGCCACTTGCAGCCTCGGGACCTCGATTGCTGATAAAGTTATTGGATTTGTTTAACATAATACGAGTGGGTACTTATGCATAAATATATATGTTATACTCTCATACAATTCCAAACATATACATGAAAACAACTTGTTCGCTTTCGCATGAAATACAGTGTCGTTTGTAATGTATTTTATAAATTTTCAATAGATTATAGAAATAACTGGAACACAGTTAATACTACGTAGCACATGGTAACAGGGATTCGGATACATAGATGTAATTACGAAATATATATAGGTATGTTATATAGTATTATATTATAATAAATTATGATATACAAAACATCATTGTTATTTAGTTGGGAAAAACAAATGTCCCCGTGTAATTTGTTGCTCTTATGAAAGTCAACTACATATATAATTTCTATTGAAATATTCTACACTGTACTGGCACGTTCAGCAAAACAAAATGTATAGAGCCATTACGAGAAGAACGAGCAATAGGAGCCATTCTTTTAGATTTCTTCTAACAATGTGTTACATACTATATACCTAATAAAATTATTACAATATTTGTTTAAATTACGTAGGTGACAGGCGATAGCTCGGCAGGGGCGGAACTGTCCAAGCATTTTTGTCGGATAAATAATCACAAACTGTGTAGTAGGATTTCATAATCAAAATGTTTTTCACGTGCAATTTGAATTTTCCTTCTGTGAGCGTTGGAATATGTTTGGGATCTTTATTATAAAACCGCACACAATTAAGGACTCTTTATTTATCTTGTTAATTTTAAACCTGGCACCGCTATTTTATCCTTAATTCTAGTGTTGTAATCGTGATTGTCATTGTTTGATATAAATTTACACATTTTTTATGAACTTGCATATATTATTTTCAAATATTACAATTGTGTGAGAATATTTTAAAATTAATCAAAAAATATTTGATTGGATTCATCATCTTCAAAGCCTTGTCCTACGTATTTGGAGTTAATACATAATATAGTTTAGCGTCTACTGTAAGGTACGTCTGACGACCTTTAAATCTTTGGAACCTGAACAGGTAACAATTGTCACAGAAAATGTATTGATGTGACCGATTGCTTAACATAGACGGTGGATATAATATTGGAATACAATTACACCAAGTTTGACGCTTGTGTGTATTACCGTGTTACGATAGGCCACAAAAAACTTCACATTGAATCCATATTAACTTATTAGGAACCGGCTAGGACCCGCGTTATATTTACTGGAAAGGTTCCGACCAGTTTCGGACTGTTTTGAAGTCACGATTACGAGTCACGATTGCGCGAAGCGACGAGCACGGGCCTCAGCGTGCGGTTACGCGCTGTGGCCTGAAACTGAAACCGGTCGGAATCATTTCGGCAAATATAACGCGGGTCCTAGCCAGTTCCTGATTAATAGATCAACGTAACGATGGTTTTCAATGTGAAGTTTTTTGTGCCCTATCGTAACACGGTAATATACACAAGCGTCAAACTTGGTGTAATTGTATTCCGCTCCTCACTTCGAGACGTTAGGTCTTATATCTCGTTCAGTCAGTAATTTCACTTATAGTGCATGCCCCTCACGTTTAGACAGAGAAGTGTTTGCACACTACTGCTTGGAGGCAGGATACCTGACACTGCGGTGGTTACACCAAGACGGACCAGACGGAAAGAAACCACCATGTAACAGTGACTCTGATCGATCGCCTTTCTGATGTCCACCAGATGATAGTGCACGGTCTACTAACTTTTTTATTGCATTTAAGCTCTTGACCTTATACTTATATAAAACATGATTGAATAAAAACGCCCCTAGATAAACAACGATGTATTTAGTGTAGGCTAAGCTTAGTGCTCAGTGTCGAATAACGGCAAAAATAGAATTCCGATCTATTTAGGCGTTTCAACCCTACTATTAACTTGCCTCGGTCCTACCTCGGTCTCGTTAGGGCGATGAATATAGTATGACTTCACTACCTGTAAGCAATTTGTATAGCAGCTCCATTGGCAGTAATTTTTAATGTGTGACTGGCGTTGCTGGCTTGGCTTGGCTATCTTGGCTTGGCAGGCTGTCTTGGTTTGGCAACATGTGTTTGAGGGTGGGCATATAACGTGGAGTTACACCCACCAGCTAGTAAGTAATGATGTGGTTGAAGATATTGTTAAAGCTGTGCCTAGAATGCTTGTAGGCTTTCAAGATAGTCTAACAGAATTTCGACGTTGATGCCACAGCGGCGTATATACCCTTTTGAACAAATAAAAAATTATACAATTTGTTTCACAGGGGTACTGAGGAGTTATTGGAACATAATAGGAAAAAAATATATTGCCAATTAAAAATTGACGCCGTTTAAAATGTATACTTGTACTATTTACAACTATACTATATTATAACTGTACTGTATTGATTGAATAATACTGCTGAACACAGCCTCCCCCATTAAGGGGGGTGTTGCCATAATCCCCGTGCTTAGTACGCGTTTTGGGGATCGCAGTGTATAGGATTGTGTAGCATTTACTCAGAAGGCGCTTGAATGTAATTATGACGGTACAAGCGCAAGGCCCACCTGATTTTAAGTGGACTAACCTATATGCCTACAACACAGGCATTTTGTGATAACGGGCGCAGTGCTATTCGCTGCTTGACACAAGTAATTCTAACTTGTCACAAGATGCGAAATGCACTGTGCCCGTCACACTGAGACAAACATTTATTAAGTTTCGTGTGCCTGTAATTTTATGGGCTCTCAAGGTCTGCCGGAATAAGCTGGGCGCTTGACGACATATTTTCTACTTAAAGGCGATAGCTAGTCAGGCGAGCATTCGAAATTTGCCCTTTCACCATGTGCTGAAGCTCAAGTTGGCAGTGGGAATCGCACCATGGAACTGCGGCACGGCAGTCCATAGGTCGTGTGCTTCCTCGGGGTACTATGACTATTCATCTAAATAATTTGTAATTTTTTAACATGTTAGCAGTCATTTTTGTATAATTTATAAGCTTATGTTCCAAATTCATAACAAGGTTTCTGAATTCATACATAAAAGTTAATGGAATGCCGAATCGAATAAATATGGAATGAAATGCGCCATGTTGTTGGCACAATTGCTTGCCGTATTGGAAACTCATTAAGAACGTTGGCACAGCAACCGTGTCGAAGTATTGGATTACTGTTATAAAGTACATAGGAAGGAAATTTGTTCAAGTAAGCTAGGGTTTCTGAAATTCAAGGTGATAAAGCTGTACTTACCTACTTGTAACAACTTTCTATGTATGTATTATATAAAACATTCAATATTAACATGGTGAAAGAGCATTTGCGAATGCCCACCTGGCTAGCTACCACCCTCAAGTAGAAGATCTCCTTCCAAGCACCTAAGGAAGTATTCCGGCAGCTTTTCTTTAGAGCCAGTAATTCTAGGTTAGTCTGAACAACATTTTCGAGTGCATTTTCACTTACCATTCAGTTCAGATAGTAGTCAAAAGCTAGCAGTGAGTAATAGTAAAAATTCAGTTCCAGGTGCATTATATATTTGTACTACTGATCGCCTTCATGCTCCGGGGGGGCTCATTAAGACTTCACGAGCGGTAACTTAAACCTTATTATAGATATACACACCTATCAGGTTCTTAGTTATTCATCAGTTTGTATTTTAAGTTTTGTTGGTAATGTGGTAGATATTAACCGTCTTTACCAAGGTAGATTTTACCGTACACTAAGAATAATACATATGCAAGGGAAAATAGTTTACATCTCTTTGATTATATCTATAATTTTATGATACATTTATAAAGTCATATAATTGTAGGTACCTATACAATACAACAAGACATATGGTCAAGTTTTTACCAAACCTTACAAAAATATATGCCAAGGTTCAATGACTTGTAAAAATTTTCAGACCTAAGTCTCTCTTTTGCTGGTAGCCACGATTGCCACAATAATAAATGACAGTAAGATTATTTGGCAATATTTTTATAAAAAACTTATTTACAAATACTTTCCGACGATAATTAAAGCTGCCGAAGTTCCAGGTGGCTGCTACATAAATTCCTTTGGGGCCTGCATTTGTTCAATCACATTCCTGTAAACATCTAGAGCATTTATTCATGTAATTTCATAAGCAAGCACTGTGCTGTAATGTATTGTTTAATTAGCCCTTAAGTATGTGTCTACGAATAAATAATAAATTATTTCTTCGTAGGTATGTGTAGGTAAAATACATACATAATTACGTTAAAATTTACCTGTTTTTAATTAAGTGGTACGATTTTACCTTCTGTGGTACAATTCAAATGCCTAAACTTTCAATTTAATCGACCAATTGCCTAATCGTACTGATGGTAGTACTATGCTAAAAAATTGTTTAAGAATGTAAGGTTACTCCTGTGAACTGATTTTATAAATTATAAGTAGATTTAAGAAAACCGAAGAAACATGTCTATCTCAATTATATAAATGAGATAATAAAAACAACTGCTATGATTAAAATAAGTATGTGTATGTACAGTCGCCTGCAATAAGAAGTATACACATTGTAATTTTCAAAATAGTGGCAAAGAGCTCTGTTTTTCTCTATATAGTCAGAAGTATCTAAAAATCAAAGAATAAGTTGAATATTTTTACTCATGTTATTGTTAACTTCGATTATTAATAACTTCGCGACATCACATTATTTTGAAAATTACAAAGTGTATACTTCTTATTGCAGGTGACTGTACCTATATGCTTCCAGATATCAAAATACATTGAGAAACAATAAAGGATATCGAATCGCATCGTTGAAAATGTAGTTTATTCAATCATTGTAAAATAAAGCTTCCCAAATCGAAAGTTAAGAAGAAAGCAAACTGTGGCTGTAAAAGGGCAGAGCCTTCGACCCTTTGTCAATATTTGCGTCCGTCATCTCGTTATAAGGCGTCAACCTTCTTTGAGAGCTTTGTTCAAGAATGTAGCCACACTTTACGAAAAACAGCCTTTTATCATAATTTGCCTATAAACAGTAGGTGAGGTTTTTCACCATAAAATTCATGTGCCATAAAAATTGCCTAGAAAATGATTTTCGTTTTAATATATAAAAAGTAAATTGTAGCAATAACTTAAGTGATGACTAGCGTATAGTAATTTATTGCGTTAAAACAGCATGGGTTCAAAGTTTTTGTTGATGGTTTTGGAGTATATTTAACAATAAAGAATAATATTCTTAAAGCCATTGACTGTCTTTATTATGTTAGTGACCTCATGAGTAAAACTACAAAAGTAAAAGAAAATTCGATACAATATTTTATAACGTGTACAATTTTCTATAAGTACACAATTTTACAAAAATGGAACTACTAAAGTATTGTTAATGCAAATTTAATTAATATTGCACGAAGAATCTCGATATTGTAAATCGATATGAATAAAAGCAAACCCATGCAGCAGCTAGTTCGTTATAACATTTTCAACGACCTATATTTCCATACACATGCATGTACTTTGCTATAGCGTACCAGACGATCTATGTTTCGTCCACAAAACCGATGTTGTAAAACATTTTAGTACCGCGTTTTGTTTTGTAAATTCAAAGACATGCTGTCTCGTCCTGCTTGTTAATTGTGATATCCAATTCAAATGTCTAATGAAATTTTTCCTATAGATTGCTTTAGTCATGTACTTAAATATTTACTTTACATGTAGTAGGTACTCACACATGAATACATAAATCAACATATAAGCGTCTACGTGAGCTGACTTCATCCATCCCTTACTGTTTATTTTATTGTTTTTTTACAGCTTTTGTGGATCATTCTGGCACTTTTGTGGCTTTTCCAACGGAGCTTTTTGTGTTGATGTTTTGACACGATTTTTGTGAGCCTTTTAATGCGATTGAGGTGAGGAAGCCCCTAAATATTCATGATTCCAATTTGAACGACAACGTTTTTTGTGGTCGCGTCGTAGACCCCTGATTGTTTAATTTGGAACGAAAATAAAAATCAGATTATCAGAAAAAGGGAAATTGAAACGTTGGTATTTAAATTGTTCAATTTCCGTTGGATTTGGCGGAAAAATGGTTTCTGAGTTTGATTGAGATTTTGATCTAGGGCCAATATAAAAATATGAATAAACGAGTACGTGTAACGAATTTTAACGCTTGCTTTGATGGACATATAGATACAATTTAACCGGATTCCACGAATGAAACGTTATCTAACGAAACGGTTTTAAATGTATATTGCATGTTCGTCATATCATGATCATACAACACTAATGTCTTTTTGCGTTGGATAGATTGTACAAAACATGTCCTCTCTTCAAAAGGTTTTTCTGATACACTCAGTTAGCTGGAAAAAATATTTTATCATATCTTCTATATCAGACAGATTCTACATAAACAGAGGTCAAAGTAGCTCTTTCCTTGGGACTAAAAGTGATTTTAATTTGGGATATGGTAATTATTAGTAAATTTGTAGGTATCGTAAGAGGCAACTAAAGGTAAAATACCGTAACATGGGCAGCAGCGCCTTCTAAGGAACTGATATCTCACACTGCAATGCCCAAGATGTCTGCCAACCGTGGGGATTATGATAACCCATATTTGGTTGTGTTTAGCATTGCACAATCCGGCTGATACAATACAGAACAGTATAATAAATTGTTTACTCAATTTCGGCAATAAATTAATACTTTTATAAAAATTGGGTGCGTCTTTTTCTTTAAAAAGTGATAATAAAAGATAAATAATATTTTATTTAACTCTAGATAATATTGTATGGGACGCAAAAAAATTTATACTAAATCGATTTCATAAAAAACTCCGTGAATAACATTTGAAAACATAATGACCAGTTTATTCTTTGAAAAAATGCAACTATACAAAATTATTTTTTCTCATAGTTGATAAAAAGTATAGCGTAATGATATTAAACGTCGCACGCCGCCCTTTTAATCCAACGCTACCTAAGAATCTACTCTAGAATCCTTCGCTCTGGAATGAAAATAGGAAAATAGCGTATGTAAAATTATTTTCCAATTACCTGATAATTTTAAATCGCAACAAAAAAACAAACAAGCACTATCGCGTGCTAAGCGAAAATATATAGGAGGTTTAGGAACCGACGCAATACGAGTATCGGAGGATGTGTGTTCGATTTCCACCTTGGGCATAAAATTGTGTACTTCAATAATTTGTTAAATACCTGATAATTGTGTGATAAAATCCTGGTGTCAATCAGTCCGCCTGGCTAGTTTAAATAGAAAATTGGTCCCCAAGTACCTAACGGTGTGTTCCAGCCGCTGTCCTTGACAGCCAGTATTTCTAGGTTAGCCTGAACAACATCTTTGACCATATCATTACTTACCATTGGGTAAGGTAGTGGTCAAATGCTAACCTATTAGGCTAAAAAAAAATATACAAACATTTTTCATCATCAAATCTGTATATTATACACATAGTTTCAGAAAGAATAGGTGTGAATACCTATATACATTTTGTAGTGGTATCTAAACACCATACTGTCGCCAGAGATGTATTAAAATACCTGTTTGTCATAGCTTAAAATTTTTCACAAGCATAAAGTAACCAATAAGGAACATAATTCTCCTTCTGAAACAAACGTGGAAGTTGGCGCTGCGGCTACTTCGACGGGACGACTCAAGCGGCGCAAGTATTGCTAATCTCGGTAGTAGTTACATATTTGAGCCGTTTGGTTTAGAGAGCTCATCTTATTTTCCAAAAGTTATCAGAGCGCTTGGTCGATGCGACGCTGGATTAAAATACTCGCACTTACTGCACTTACTTGCTCAACGAATAATTATTAGAATCCAACGCCATGCTGCCAGCATGCTGGGCACGCTACCAGCTAGTAGAGAGCGTATTTGGACTGCCAGTGGGCCTGCAATGGCCTTTAGGTCTCCTAAATGCTTTCGTTGTCTTAGCCGTAGTATTGGTAATATAGTTTGAAGTATTTTGTTAATATCGCAGATATAAAAAAAGAACTTAATTTCGACTTAAAAAAAAAACAAATAAAAATGATAGCCATCGAACTTTTACTGAATTTGAAATTTTAAACCACGAGGCAATTGAACCTTTCATCGTTCGATTCCCCTGCAAGTGATCTGTATCATCGTAAGATTTCTTCCTAAGTTTATTTACTTCTCAAACTTTGTACTTCTGAAATCGAAGACGGTTTTATTGTAAAAAGAAAATTAATACACCTACGCAGCTGGGGGTGAAGCACGTCTGCCTCAGCACGTTTTGTTAGTATTTGTCGATGGAATATTTTTATTTATTAAATATCAACCCCAGTGTACAGTCTGTCGAATTCGTTGGCAGTTCACAGCATTTACTTTATCATCCCAGCGGGTGTTAAATAGCTTTGCGAAAGAATGAGAATCTCTTTGTGTTCAATAAAACGAGTAGCACATGACGTGGTACGTGACATGTTACATTTTACCAAATATGTACCTGGATAAAATGAGCTTCGGATTTGACTTTATTTGGGTTTCTCATAACAAAAATCCATAGCAAAAAAATATGTTTGTTAATATGTCTATTCATCACAGCAAATTGTAATAAAAATCCAGTAATATCATACAGTAATTCCAGATTCAAGTTAAATTACTGAACAAAGATGGTCTGACAGGCAACTTTGGCGGAACCATTTATTTATTTTTAAAGATAAAAAAATATTTTACATTGTAAAACCTAAACTACTCGGCCACCTGGGCGCGCTTTTTAAGCCGAAATTTTGTGCTCCAATTTATCACTTTAACCGTCATATGGGACGTTGCGCGGCCATCAACCAGACTACTAGACTTCATTTGATCGATTATTGTTATATATATATATACACCGTGTCCCAAAATTCAACGATAAGCCGGCATCGGTGCATGGACCTACTCATGACTACTCGGGAAAAATATAAAAAAAAAAATTATAACTCTTTTTTTTTTTAATTACAGAGACTTTTATAAAGTTGCGCCAACTTTTAATAAAACTTGCCATGGTAGTGTCCATACTTTTTTTTTTAACCCAGACTATAGAAAGTGCATAGAATGTTAAAATCTATGAAAATTATAAGAAAAAAAATTTTTTTTACTGATTTTTGTAAAATAACTACAGACTTTCTGTAATTTTAAAGGATTGTGGTAGATAGCCGTCCTTCTTAGGTTGCTAATGCACAAAAAATATCAAAAATATGTCAAAAATTGTGGTCATGGTAGTTGAAAATAGCATAATGGGTATCGAATATCGATGAAATTTATAAAAGTCTCTGTAATTAATAAAAAAAAAACAGTTATAATTTTTTTTTAATTTTTTCCCGAGTAGTCTAGAGTAGGTCCATGCTCCGATGCCGGCTTATCGTTGAATTTTGGGACACGGTGTATATATATATATATGTAATCAAAAACTGTGTAAGATTTCTTAATTTTTTTTTCTTGATATATATTTTGACTTATAATGTATATATTACTTACAATGTTTGACCGAGTGAAAACTTAGTTCGAGCGAAGCGCCTTTGCTTTTACTTACATAAAAATTCTTTCGTATGTCCGGTTGTTCTCCTCTACAGGTCGCATTTCTCAACCGATTCTCACGAAATTTTGTGAGCAGGTTTGATAAGTCCATATTTTTTTTGTTGATTCAGCTTTTTCGTTTTTTGTCACAATTACTGATATGTAATATGATATCCATTATATGGTGTTGAAAGTATGGACGCCTGCGCTTAATTTAATGGCAATGTCCCTTATACGCACGTCAGTTGCCTATAAGTGATAGGCAATATCTCTCTCGTATAATCAATTCTATTTTTTTTGGATGTTTCTGCAGCTGGTATTAAATCGAGATAAATTAAATTACAGACAACAAAATTATGTAATAATTTAAAACATTACCAAGTATGTAAAATTATTGTACTGGCGAGGTTTACAGCTCGGAAAGCCACTAACTAGTATCTCATAAGTATCTACTCAATTCAATGAGTTCTAAATGATAACAGCCCCACATGATTAAAATATTACAAATTAAACCGGCAAAAACACTCACGTTGAGGATCGAATACGTCCTGATGATGAGCATCTGATATGCTCGAAACCCGGGTCGACGTATTCGATACCCAACGTCAATTTTTTTGCCGGTTTATTTTATAATATTTAAATATGTGTGAAACTCGCGAGAATTTTATTTTAAAATTACCCCACGTGAGTTTGACGCAAATATTTTTTTACAACACTCGGAAACGTGTTGTTTATCATTAAAACTCTGCGAGGAAAATTGCTTCTTATTTGTTAGCGTGGTAAAGTCTTTGAATTCGTACCTCAATAAAAGTTCAAAAAAAAATTATGTGAATGAATTAAAATAATCAATTTACAAGATTTAATATATATACTCTGCTGCTAGCTGGAGCTAGGTGAAAATTGTGTTGCAGTTGGCAGCAAAGTTATTTTACAACTCGTACCTCTGAAAACTTCAGGATTCTGCATATTTATCTAATCCTAGAATCCTTCGCTTCCTCAGGTTTTTATAAAAGTACTCGTGCCAAATTACTTTTCAGCCTTGCATAACTAATAACTATTTCCTGTTATCTTTTAATGCCCAAGAAAAAATATTTCATGGGAATTCTAAGTTAATATTTGTTTTTGGGTCAACATTCTACACCAACTATATATAACATATAACATGTTAGTTTCTCATTCTGTATACGAGCTAGAGGCCCATTACTTACGGACATACTGGTAGAAAGATATCAGACGGTTCCGCCTTGTCCGGTACTGAACCCTAAAAAAGAGTTCATAAGTAGTGGAAGTAATTGAACTTTAAGTAAAACTACATTCGGTAACTATAAATCCTACAATCCTACGTAAAGTAACCCACATTTTAAGCTCCAGTTAGCGGAAATAAAGCGCAGAATGGAAAATAATAACCGAACAGAAGTGCCTAATCACTGCTTTGATTGATTACTTTGGATGTTTCTCCAAAATATTACATCCTACAAGGGGATAACGATCGAGAAACGATATTTCCACAAAACTGGCGATATTCTTTGTTTTGATTGTGAAATTGATGAAAAATATATTTAGTGCAGCTAAGAGGCAAGCCTTCATGTGTTTAAAAGTGATAATAGAATCGACTCTAGTGCATTGTTCCTTAATTTCGAGTATCTTACAAAAACGGTTGACATTTGCTTTTAGAAAAGCACTTATATTACTGTCAAAAATATAACCCAAATTTAAGGAATATAAAATTAAAAGAATGCGCTTTAGGATTGGGAATAGTCAATGAAACATTAAATTTTATTATTTGTTTTTATACGTTTGATATTGGACTATATATCTAGTTCTAGGCATATATATATATATATATATATATATATGTTATCATATCTAAGAAAAAAACACATTTGAAAACATTTTTTTACGCAGAACGGAAACAATTTCAGCGGAGAAAGAATTCTCTTTTATTTTACCTAAATGATATTTAACCCCTCGGTAAAATATAGTAAACATTTACTACATTTGGTGTCCGATTAAAATTTTTGGTAAAAGAACTACTGGTATCAAAGCATTTTATGGTGGTAATTATTTTAAATCCCTTAGTTTTTTTAATGTACAAACTCGAAATAAATATGTTTTTTTTGTCCGACTATTATTTTTGTTCTTAACTCTATGAGATGAACTCATGGCACCTATAACGGCGACCAATCAGAGGACGGTTCACAATTTCGCGGGCGATTATAGATCGTTAGATTATAAACTGCCAGCTAGACATGTAAAATGAAAATGTAAGCGTTTGATTGTAAATTTTAATGTTCATTCACAATCTATCGACAGTTTATAAACTCACTAGATTTTTTATAAACTAACGTATCGTACAATTATCCGGTGACATATACAAACGTAGTTTCGTCATGTGTTAAATACAAAGTGTTCAAACTGGGTGAAATTTTGCATGCATGTCTTTGAGCTTCAAATCTGCTAGTGGTTTGCCAGTTTTTTTGTTATTTAATTTATCTCTAAATGTGAATTACTTTTACGGAAAACTGACAAACCACAAGCACAGATTATATACTCAAGGACATGCACGCAAAGTTGCAATGAGTTTGAACACTTGGTATTTAAAATATGACCATACTACGTTTGTATGGAAAGCGCTATGAAGACTAGCCTTGAAAGACTTATGTAGAGAAAATTATTATATGCTTATATAATAATTTTCTCTACATAAGTCTTTCAAGGCTAGTCTTCATAGCGCTTTCCCACGTTAAGTCGGGGCTCGCTCTTTTCATGTTCTACATACATACATACAATCACGCCTGTATTCCCTGAAGAGGTAGGCAAAGTTGTGAAAAACACCCACGTTTCGCCGTTAAGGTTTTAGTCCCACGCAATATGAGGCGAGCCTATTGCCATTGACCGGGCACATTTTCAGGGTCATACAAAATGTTTTCTCTAACACACTGGAAAAAACACAACACGCTAACAACATAAAAGACAGGAACACAAGAAGATATTGTATGAAACCCAGGGCACTAAGATGGTATGCAGCCCTGTTGTGCATCAAATACATACAACACCCTACTCACATCCACGTGAGAAGTGGCATGCTGTGTGTTAGTAGTGGCTAATTTGGCGCCTTTTTCCCTTAGTCGCCTTTTACGACACCCACGGGAAGAAATGGGGAGGTGACATTCTATTCCGGCACCCCACAGGCAAGGGAACAAAAAAAAAATTGGCATGTTTTAAGCCAGCTTTTAAACTAGGTACATTTCAATCATCATGGTACATCATATTATACTGAAATTAGTGAACATAGTTTTGTTTGTGAGATACCTCGTCGCAAAATTGGTCCATAATTGACAACTTAGTGTCAAAAATGTATTTAAGGGTTAGAAAATTTACATCTCAATATGAATATATAGCTGGTTTGCTAAAACATGACGTAAGCTTACATTGCGTAGGGATTACTTCGCGTTCGGCCTAAAATAAATTTTATTTAAAAAAAAATTTAACTACTTAATAAGCTAAATGAAAGCCTACACCTTACGGAGAAAAATGTTTTATTTTTCGGCTACCTTCCCACGATCACTATCATTTGTTTGAAGCAGTGATGGCTTAGTGGCATTGGCTATGGACTGCCGCGCGGCAGGTCCATGGTTCGAATCTCGCCACGGGCTTGAGCTTCACCGCATGGTGGAAGGGCATTTTGCGAATGCCCGCCTGGCTAGCGATCACACTCAAGTAGAATAACTGTCGCCAACCACCTAACGGTGTGTTGCGGCAGCTGTCCTTGAGAGCCAGTAATTCTAGGTTAAGCCCGTTAACACCTTCGACCTTCACCACTTACCATCACATGAGATTGTGGTTAAAGGCTTACCTATTAGCAATAAAAAACCATGAACTTACAAATCGGCAATTGCCGTATTTCTATCCTGTTGGGGTCGAAAATAAAGAATTCTTATAAGTAAATAATTTGAGATGCAAACTATAACAGATGATAGCCGAGAGACCTATAATCATTTGACTACCTTCTGTCCCTCCGCATAAAACAAGGTTATTTTTATAGTACAACCTCTTTATACTGTGGTTATATATAGCGCTCCCTCGGGAAGTACTAAATCTGGATAAAAGGCATTTTTGTGTTGTTTTAGGTGTTAAGGAACCCTTATATCAATTTTCTCTTCTGTATAGGGTTTGTTTTATTTCAGAGTTTATTCTGCTAGTTCCTTGAATTGCCTGAAAATATTGATGCTGTAAAATATCGTGAGAAACAAACTTCAAAATGTAGTCAAGTCTGAACGCAGACTGGGTTTGGAGGAAAGGAAAAAGAAATTTGATTAATTTTGTTATTATATTTTCAAAGTTAGGTAATATATGGAAGGTTTTCGTTTGAGATAAATTATAAGAGAAATTTTACTTTTGAATTTTATAAACATAATAATAATGCTTTGTTGGTATACTATCACCATTCAGTAAAGCTGAAGCCCGCAGCGGAACTCGGACTATGGAATTTATTTTCGGAAACTCATAGCCATTGCCACTGGGCCATCACTGCTTCTAAAAGATATAGTGAAATTGAAACAGATATCGTACAACTTATCCTCCATTTTTTGTTTCCATATATATAATATTTAATACCTGTTATAAATTATTTTAGTATCATCTATAAATACGCTACTACTATAGGTAGGTACTTATTTTATACCTAAACGGGTTATTCGATGGATGCTTTATATATTAAACAGGTCTCATTAGTAGGCATCGAGAAAATACGTTACTGTATATATAGGTCAATGTTGGTAGGGGTTATGTATGCATATTGCCACTGGGGTGCCGTGCTAGAATGTCACCCTCCCCCCCCACTGCTAACTGTGGGTTGTGTGTCATAAAAGGCGACTAAAGGTAAAATTTGGGCAGCGGCGCCTTCTGAGGAACTGATATCTTAAATTGCGGTCCCCAAGATGGGGGTTTTGGCACAGTTAATAGCTATTTGAATTGGCTACTCTCCCCGTGGGGTGCCGGGTTAGAATTGCACCTCCCCATATCATCCCGTGGGTGTCGTAAGAGGCGACTAAGGGAAAAATACTGGAAGGTGGGCAGCAGCACCTTCTAAAGAACTGACAACTTAAACTGCGATCCCCAAGCCGCCTGCCCAGCGTGGAGATTATGGCAAATACCCCCTTAATAGGGGAGGCTGTGTTCAGCAGTGGACGACCCGGCTGATACAGTACAGTACTCTCTATTTCCAATACCTTATTTCCTTTACAATAAGTAATCTAAATTTTTAATTATTGTCGTACTTTCGGGGTTTATCCAATTATTTTGTATTATAAATAATCATATTGGATGTCTTAGGTCATATAGATTTTGCACCATAGTAACTTCATTTTATTGTTTCGAATCATAATTCTTTGTATTATTGTTTCCTATTTTTAACTTAAAGCACCTGAAAGCATATTATAGATTGAAGCGCTCGTAGCGAAGTTTAATTAGCTGTTCTTAACCGATCAGCAAAATTAAGCAACGTGGCCCGCGGTCAGGAGTTGGATGGGTGACAGCTAGTGACATTACTACTGAGCGCTTGTGTGCTTCAGAGGGCACGTTAAGCCGTCGGTCCCGGTTGTTGTCTAAGGATGGCAGTCGTTATAGCATGGTGGTAGGGCTTCTAACGGTGTGTTCCGGCAGCTGTCCTTGAGAGCCAGTACTTCTCATATAATATTTTATAAATATATATACACATATACTAGCTGCGCCCCGCGGTTACACCCGCGTGATGATGGATGATGATGATAAAAAGTATGATATGTGTTAATCCAGCGCCTTATCTACCGTCATGCCATATATTTTTGTATAAGATTTATAAAAAAAATACATATTAGGCATACCGCCAGATAAAAAAAAAGATTTATATATGTATAGCTTACGCAAATATGATCATATCCCCGGTTTTCGTAATAAGCTCAAGTGGCTCCATATTCGTCGTCGCCGGAATGCTCATATAATATTATCTCTCTTTTACACTATTCTGTTCAATCCTTTATCCCCTCGCTACCTCAAGGAACAATTAAAATTTCTTATTTCTATCTATTCTCTGTCATTACGGTCATTAGAAAATTTTGCGCTACAACCATAGGCTTAGGATGTACAAGACCAACAGTGACGGATGAATAGTGTAACAAAAAATGAAATATAAATGTGTGAGTGATATAGTGTTGTAATGACGCGAGCGTAATACTATCGACAGTTTTACTTGTTGAATCTTAGGACACATTCGTTTGAAATTATGCCCTATATAGTTCATTGAGACGATTGTAATGATCGTAAACAATATTGAAATCACAGAATTGCAATATATGCAATTTCATTAACCTGAACAACTTATTTTTCAAGTTATTATGATTTAAAAACCAAACTACTTAACTGATTATTAGGAAATTTCAAAGGGATGAATCTTAAAGTATATCCTTTCAAACAAAATACGATGTTTTCAAATGAAAATCAAACCAAATATCATAACATGAATACAACCTTATTGAGTACCTGCTCCCTTTTTGATCTGTTTAAAATAAAACTCATTCAAAGTTAAAGTCAAATGCATTTATTGTAGGTCTAAAATGGTACAGCACTTTTAAAAGTAAACTACTATAACTTCATCGTAACAAGATGAAATAAAACTTACCATTACTTAGTATTATGATTACCATTAACAAGATCATTAAGCTGCAAATATACAGGTACTGTAAATGATTAAATTACATTTATCTGAATACCATTTGCGTAAAGCATTCACATGTGGTAAGCAAAGGTCGAATTTGTCCCTTGTGTAAACATAGCTCATTGGGCTGTAGAAATGACGATGTGTACATAATTTTGATGATCTTTACTAACTGGCCTACAAAACATATAATTCTTTAAAGTCTGCTTTTAAGTCTAAAAGCCGTTTTATCATTATTTTTGTTTCAGCTTTTAAACTTCTTAAGAGCAAAATTTTTTCTGTAATTTTTATCACAATTTAGAACAGTATTTTTCCTTGGAGACAGTACTTGATTTGAAGGGCAGGTAATGGCTAACGGTGGAAATATATCTCTATTTAAGTAAGGTCAGGGCCGTCTTATTTTCAATTTGATCTGAAAGGAAAAATAAAAATTATTTTGTGTCAGGATAGTCATAGCTATCCAGCGCTGCAATGAAGCGAGTATTGTAGATTTTATTGCACCAGGGACGCAAAGGCGGGGTTACTAGATTGACTCAACATACCCTACAGTCTTTACATGAAAAAAAAAAATTTGACCATGTATTTTACTACAAATTATCTTTTCCTAAAGCTATTGACTACCATTTACACAGCTTTATGCATTCAGGGACATTAAAAGTTGGTATTGAGTCTTTCATTAGTATACATCGATGTTTTCTTTGTATGAAGCATTTTGATTCAAAGTTTACTACAAACTGTAGTTTTATATAATATTTTATGACAGAAGTCAGAGATATTTCCAATTATTTATTGAGTGTTAGGGGAACTTTTCACAGAAAACATCATAATAAATTTTGAATGATATACCTTGTGATAATTATTTACTCCCTTATTCGTAAGCTATAAACTGTCAACTAAATCTGTCAACTTCTCGCTAATTATTATGTAATTATATTATTTTTTAAACTAATTAATTATTAAACTAACTACTGGTATTTTTTGTGGTCCGAATATGTACCCGAGCAGTCACGTCGAACCTACAGATCAGACATAAACTATCGACTTTGTCGATACTTGTGACGTCAGGACTTTGTCAAGCCCTATCGTAAACAAATGTTTTATAGTTTTTCGTAAAATACCAACGAATTCTTCATTTAGCAATGTAATTTGATGATAAGTATGAAGAGAAACCTATTATCTAATATTTCCATAGTTTTTTTTACTCATTTTAAAACAAAATGACGAAATAATGATTATCAAAAAAGCAGTACAAATAAACATAAATTACCTGTGAAACGTGTATATATTCGGTTTACTATGTCTTGTAACCTCACATTCACTCACTGAACAACACCCCATGCTTGCAGAAAACATATTTTATATTTTAATCGTAAGATATTTGAGCAAATACACAAAAATCGCGCCGACTTGGAAGAGGCCGGGACGCTATGGCCTCTTACTCGAGTAAAAGATGACATACCGTCTTCTTGTTTCACTATCTCTTTTTCTCTCGCGACGGTTTGTAGCAGCTTAGGACCTTTCACTCCCACACTTCGTAAGTCTGTTGAGCGTAGCGAAAAAATCCTAGGTCTGTGGCTACAACAATCTGCTACTAAAATTATTTTCTACCACTATTAATTTGCCGCTGAAGCTATGGAATTCACTACTGTTAGAAATTAAATGTGCTCCTTCATTAAAATCTTTTAAGAATCGAATCAAAAACTATTTATTATTTCTTGCTCTAAATTTCTATAATAATGGACACTGTGGTACGAATATCCTTTTTAATTCAATTCTGTTTAATATGAATAAACTTATATTATGTGTATATATTTCATTATATCTATATATTTATATAATAAATGTATATATGTGATTTTTGTCTATTTATTGTAAAAATATTAGTATTTATATTAGAATATATTTCTGTATGTGTCTTCATCTATTTACATATTAGTTTTTGGTTAATTAGTTAATCATTTGGTAACATCAGTTAATTATGTATAGAATTATTAAGACCATAAAAAACCCCGCCCAATACTTGGACCATATCTCTTATTGATGGGTTGTCTGGAAGAGATCGCTTTGAACGATAAGACCGCCCATTGATACACTTGGTTTTAAGTTATTTTTGAGTAATAAGTTTATTGTTGTTATTATGGTGTCTTCAATTAAGAGTTATCGGTCTATCATGCCCAATTTCATTAAAATCGATCCAGCCGTTTGAGCTTGAAAAAGTAATAAACATACAAACACACTCACAAACGTTCGCATGTATAATATTAGTTCGAAAAGGATCGGAAATTTGTTACTACCGCATATGCATCAGAAATAAATTATAATTTTTCATAGTATTTATGGTTTACTACTTTGGCGATAATGACTTACACATAAATGATAGATACATGCTGTCGCTTATTTGTAGGTAAATTTTAGATAAACATTTCCGTTATACGTTATATACGTGTGTCACTTAAGGTTTTGCAGCGCACGTCAGAATAGGTCGCATATGGCTGACTTTTTCTTACTTACTTGACACTTATCGTTATATTTTGGACAATTCACTCAATATCCTTATAAATTATAGCCTATGTGTTATTCTGATGTATAAGCTATATTGTTGTAAAGTTTCATTAAAATCCGTTCAGTAGTTTTTGCGTGAAAGAGTAACAAACATCCATCCACACATCCATACATCCAGACTTACAAACTTTCGCGTTTATGATATTAGTAGGAAGGATATATAAAACGATGCGGATTAATTAAGAACAGACTGGCTTATGGTAATTTAATAGTGTAATTATAATTACTGTCAGTCTTTCTAATAGGGATAAAAGCTACGACTAAATATTCATATTTATTATATTTATTCGTGGGATAAAAGTATGAAATTGCCGTTTTATTGTAATAGGTACTTCAAATTAACATAGAACCTTTATGGTTTGAGATTTTTAAGTGACGTTTTTTTCGCATGGTACCTTAGAGATTCTTCTTTTAAAAAATGTGCAACATTTGATTATGGACTATCAATTGTTTTTTTTATTCAGCTTAGATACGAAAGATGGATACTTTGAAAATACGAGTGATTTTGAATACGAGTACACTGAGAAAAATCTAAAATCAAAAGCGCCCTAATGACGGCCAATTTATATGGTATAAGGCGAAAAACCGACCAAACGTAAAAACGTACAAAAACGCCTTCCAACTAGAAGGCGTTAAACGAGGTCAGTGAAGGCGAATGTTTCTTTTCGTCTTCATTTAAGGTGTATTTTGTGGTCTTTCTTAAATATTGACCTTTCAATGAGGCTGATTAAGTCGTACGTTATAGTGATAATCACCGTATATAAACCGCCGTAAAAGTAAGGTATATTTTATGGTCAATACTGCAATTATTATCGTATAACAAGTTCAATTCTGAAAATACTTTACAGAAGGCGTTTTTGACGGTTGTGTTTATACATGGTACATTTTTATTGATTGGTGAAAATCATCTTAAGAGTTGTGAATTCATCTTACGTATTTACAATTCAACGGTAAAAGGTCAAATTTGATTTAAGCCTTTAAGTCGTTGTTCTCAGTGTACCGACAAGGAACTAACGCGGCAGAAACAGCTCGCAATATCAATGTTGCATTTTGAGAGAGGACTGCTAATGAACCCACCGTGTTATTTTGGTTTAAACGCTTTCGTGATGGAAACTTTGATGTGAAGAACGAACCACGTGGAAGACCACCCACACAGGTAAATAACAATGAATTGAAAGAGATGGTGGAAGCCGCTCCGAGCCAAACTATCCAGGAATTAGCGACATGGATTAACGTTACCTTAACAACAATATTGACTCGTTTGTGGATTAAAAAAATATGAAAAAACTTGTCAAGCAATAACGGAAGATGTCTATTGTGCTGAACTCCGAACAATAAAAGCAAAACTAGCAGTGAAACAGCCACGACTCATGTATGGTTCTTCACCATTATTGCTTCATGATAACGCGAGACCTTATACAGCACGAGAAACCATTTTAACTCTACAGAAACTGCAATTAGAAATCACTCGTCACCCTTCGTATTTGCCAGACCTTGCTTCAATGGACACCATTTTTTTTATGATTTGGACAATTTTCTACGTGATAAAAAGTTTTCTTCCCAGGAGGCAGTACAAAATGTTTTCACACAGTTTGTCGAATCTAGATCACCAAAGTTCTATCGCAAGGGCATTCATGACCTGTCTATTAGAAGGCAGCAAAATAACATAAATAATAATGGTAATAACTTTGATAAAATAAATCTGTTAACTTAAAAAAAACGAATTTCCACTTTTTAGTATAAATCGGCAGTTTCATACTTTGACCCCTAATATTAGAAATGGTAAAATTCTGACCGTACTCATTAATAAGAGTTACATAATATAATTTGCAAAGGTATTTTTTTTTTTTTTTATTTTTATATGTCGGAATTAGTACGAAGCCCACCTGATGTTAAGCGGACTAATCTCTGCCTATAACGGATGCATTTCATCACAAGTCACGAAATTGCACTGCGCCCGTCACTTTGGAAATCGTTGTTAAATCTCATGTGCCTGTAATTTAATTTCACTTGCTCTCAAGGACTGCTGCCGGAACACACCGTTGGATGCTTGACGACAGATTTCTAGTTGAGGGTGGTAGCTAGCCAGGCAGGAAATCACAAAATGCCCTTCCACCATGCGATGAAGCTCTGGCCGGCGCGGTGGGGATCGAACCAGGGCACTGCGACACGGCGGTCCATAGTTATCACCGCTCGGCCATCATTGCTTCTAGATTTTTTTATGTTCTAGTCACTTGCGCTATCAAGACGAATCTAACGACATCTCTTACATCAAAATCGATTTAGCCGTTTATAAGATATGGTAAAATAAAGATACTCACAAACATAAATACATGAACCCTGAAACATAACTCGCCTTTTTTTGGGAAGTCGTGTAAAAAGGATATCTTCTTCACTGCATGTCAGTGCAACAGGTCTATATAGTTCTCAATTCAAATGTTATTTTATTCTGTTCCTTATATTACTATAAATCGAATTTCCTTCCAATGAAATATTTATTGGCAAAGTTTTGAAATAAATGTTACATTGTCACCGTTATATTTTTATCCGATTCCTTACACCCGTTTATCGGTCCACACGGTGCTTATTATAATCCCATAAAGAAAGTTTATACTTTGCTGATATCACAATATTGAACTTTCTCGAAATATTGTCTACCTTTTATCCATTCCAAACAAATGATATTCCAATAAAAGTTCTAAAACTAAACGCAAGTAACAAATCCGGATGCGCTAACAAAGCCCACGCGGGTACGTGCTCTCGCAAATTTTTAGATTGCTTATTCGGGATTCAGGATCTATCTGTTGTGATATTTGCTATCGATAAAATACTGAGATTAAGCCTTGAAAACTGTACATAGTTATATGTTTTAAACCAAACTATACACATCAAAAGTGCCTAGGGACCATGTATATTTTGAACTATAAAAAAATATTCAATCAATATCTACCAAATCTAATTATCCACACTGTTCTTTTAATTTAATTCTTATGTTTAGGTTTACAAAGAATCCCTTTATTATGTATGAATAAAGAAATAATTTATTTTTGGCAATTTTAAGAAATGTCATCTAAGTTATTGTCGTCAATCGAATGGCAGCAAAACTAAAAAAAATAGGATTTTTGCTAGGAATAAATATTTGTTCGAATTATTTTTGTTATGTTTATTGTAAAACTATATTAAATAATAATCTGTGTTTCTTTCACTTTACAGTAATCACACAAGCACAGCGATTTGGCATGCTTAAAATCAGTTCATCGAAATCACTTTGTGGAATGGCCGCCCACGTTCTTTGTAACAAGTCAAAAGGATGTTGTGGGGTATGCACGGTATCCATACTTGGCACAGCTCTTCTTTGTAGCATATCCCACGCATGTTCAATGGAGTTGAGGTCTGTCGATTGAGCAGGCCACGGCAGAACGTTGATGCGAGCATCCGCAAGAGTGCGAGTTACGACTCTAGCCGTGTGTGGACGTGCATTATCGTGCATAAGACGAAACGTTTTTTGGCTCAAAGACATGCAAACCTTCAACAAGTTATTTAAAATATCATTAAATATGGATAGCGCTATGAAGACACCTAGGGTGTTCATAGCGCTTTACTCCCTTGTCACTTAAGTTTTGATAGATATATTTTACGTAGCTCCTGCACGTTTAATATTTGGTAGGACACAAGTTGCAACCTCAATTTCAATAGGCGTTAACAATGATAAAAATGATACAAATAATGATGGTAAGGGAGAAGATGTGCTAAGTCGAAATCATTTTATGATTTTTCATCATCAAATAAGGATTTGATGCAATTGTGCTGTAAAATTTAAGTATCTACTTCACTAACAGCCGTTATCGATTATTGTTATCGATCGTTGAACAAAGCCTTTCCCGTTCAGGATCATCCTCATCATCAGCCGGAAGAAGTCTAGAACGCCACAATGAACGGTTATTACCCGCTTGTAATCATTGGCTACCCGCGACTATAACGATGTCGTCAGTCCACCTAGTGGGGGCTTACCAACTCTGCGTCTTCCTGTGGAATATGGTAACCACTCCAGAACCTTTCTGGCCTATTGGTTATCAGTTCGTCGAGCAGACTCGAGCAATGTGGCCCATTTATTACCACATCAACTTGCAAATTGTAAAACTCACCTTTTGAAGCAGTGATGGCTCAGTGGCAGTGGCTGTGGACTGCAGCGCAGCAGGTCCATGATTAGAATCCCGCCGCGGGCTTGAGCTTCACCGCATGACGGAAGGGCATTTTGTGAATGCCCGCCTGGCTAGCGACCACCCTCAAGTAGAAAACCTGTCGCCAAGCACCTGCCGGTGTGTTCCGGCAACTCCTTGTCCTTGAAAGCCAGTAATTCTAGGTTAAGCCTGTTAACACCTTCGACCACATCATCACTTACCATCAGGTGTGGTTGTGGTCAAAGGCTTACCAATCAGCAATAAAATAAAAAATAAAATACTTGCGAGCATAGCTAGATCCGTAGCTCTTTGAGCGACTCTGAGCTAGTTCAGGGGCTGTTCAGGGTGGTTTTCCAGAATGCCCTACTAGGCTATTGATATTTAGTCATCATCGATTCATAAGAAACACAATTAGGTACTAACGATCAAAAAACGACTGAAGTATTGAATTTTCGCAATAAAGTCTGAACTCTCTGTAAACCTTTTATATCTCACGACCTGTGCAATTCATTTTTATACATAGGAGTCAAAGTTCTAAAGATCTGATTTGCATTTTATTGCAGTGATTTGGCAAAAGAAATTGTTTGATATTTGCCAACACCGACTGAAACTGCCTTTGCTCGAAGCTACGGATGGACGCCAACTGGGGCAGACCTAGAGCAAATCAATAAAATTGAAGCTCTATTTGTGTGTTAGAGAATTAATTTGTTGGTGATATCTTGGACAGTTAGAAAAATAATACCTACTATAAATATCTCGGCTATAGGGGCGGATGACGCGGGTTCCAATATCGCACATGACTATAATTTTTCCTCTCGAAAATTTGTAATATAACTATACCTAAACTATAAATATAGTAGGTATTATTTTTCAAACACAAAACTACAAATTTAAACTACATTACAAAATTACAAATTTTCGAGAGGAAAAATTATAGTCATGTGCGATAATGGAACCCGCGTCATCCGCCCCTATAGCCGAGATATGCTCGGACCGACTGAGCTAACATGATAGTGACTCGTAACTCAATTTTTCCTCTCGTTCTTTAACCATTGTATGGGATGGAGCGACAACAACGCGACTTCAACTTACGTTGCACTACAAACAAGATGATTTTTTACAATTAGCTTAAAACTTGTTTTTGATGATGCAACCCTATAATTTTAATATTTTTATTTTGCAATAACGCTTGCTCTGCGGATTAAATAACAAAGTTACAAATTTACACAAGCCAATATTGCAAAAATAAAAATATTAAAATAAGATGATTGATATATTAAAAATATTAATATTAATCATCATTATCAGCTGCAAGAAGTCCACTGATGAACAAAGGCCTTAAGTACTTGTAACCATTTGCTACCCACGACTCTTACGATGTTGTCAGTCCACATAGTAAGGGGTTTTACTAGCCACCACTTTTACAACTTTCGGTATAATGCGGTAAACACGTGGTGTGGTGGTGTGTCAGTGACTATGGTTTTTCGGTCATGTTTTTCTTTCTGGATTTTATCCCGCAAAGAAACTCCAAGCGTAGCTCTTTCCATGGCTCGTTGAGCCACTCTGAGCTTGTCTATGAGGGCCACAGTTAAAGACCACGTCTCACAGTGCCACATGTCATCACTGGCAACACGCACTAATTAAAAATTTTGATCTTCAGGCTACGTGGCATGTTCGATGAGAAAATATAGCATAGGTAAATGGTGAATTTTCAGTTTGACCGAACGCTGTCCAACGTTGTCCTCCTCCAACGTACCTCTTTGTCGAAGTTTGATCTACCTAACTGGATAGTCTGTCCCAGCTAGATATAATGGTCCACAACTTTGAGAGTCTCGTTTGCAACAACTACTGTGCAACATGTAGGTACATTAGACATATTTGTCGTGTTGTTCGTGTTTATTTTAAGATCCACCTGCTGGGAAACTCTACTGAGGTCACTGAGCATTGTACTTACAATATACTAAACTGTATCAGCTGGATTGTCCAGTGTTACACAGCCTCCCCCATTAAAGGGTGGTTCCATAATCCCCACGCTTGGCAGGCGTTTTGGGGATCGCAATATAAGATACCAGTTCCTCAGAAGGCGCTGCTCCGCACTTTCCGGTATATTACTTTTAGTCGCCTCTTACGACCCCCACAGAAAGCAATGGGGGGTGACATTCTAGCCCGACATCAATCGGCATAAATATGATAAGGACTACTACTACTATTACAGTGATGACGTCCACCATGGGACGTATGTCTCCTTTAGGGGTGTGATAGTGCCATAATCTGTACGCTTGGTAGGCATCTTCGAGATCGCAGCGTAAGATGGCAATTCTCTTTCTGGTATTTTTCCCTTCGTCGACCATTACGATTCCCACAAGGAGATGTGGAGGGAAGAGGTGCTCGTGCTATTTTATCCTCGCAAGAGTACACGAATACTGAATCAGAATTATTAATACATAAAAAATTATTACCTGATTGTAGACATGTGGACTTATATCTTCTCGCATTTTCTTTTTCAAGTTAATCGAATTAAGCTCTAACTTTAAAACTAACTACTTGTATGTACTTACGAATCCAAGTGTGGAACTAAAGTAGCAACTTTGTGGAAACTAATAACCTTACCTCCAGATTGTAAGATACTGATACTACGTGACTATCTACTTGTAAAGTTTTGATGGTAAACTTATTATGTGATACCTTTTTAGGGTTCCGTACCCAAAGGGGAAAAACGAGACCCTAATACTGAGACTTCGCTGTCCGTCCGTCTGTCACCAGGCTGTATCTCAAGAACGGTGATAGCTAGACAGTTGACATTTTCACAGATGATGTTTTTCTATTGCCGCTATAACAACAAATCCTAAAAATAAATTAAAATTAATATTTAAGGGGTAAAGATAAACTACACCGGAAGACGTAAAGTTGGTAGGCCCCCCACTAGGTGAACTGACGACATCGTGAAAGTCGCGGGTAGCCAGTGGTTACAAGTGGCTAATAGCCGTTCTTTGTGGCGTTATATGGGGGAGGCCTTTGTTCAACAGTGGACGTCTTCCGGCTGATGATGATGATGATGATGATGATTTAAGGGGGCTCCCATACAACAAACTTGATTTTTACCGTTTCTTGCTCGATACTTATAACGGTGACAGGTAGACGCTTTAACTATTCACAGAATATTTAGTTACGGAACCCTCCATGCGCGAGTCCCACTCGCTCTTGGCCAAGAGTGAGTTTTTTTTCCTTTTCGTCACAAAATATATGGGTTTTTGTATTATGAATGGAGTAGAATAATATAATATCAAAACTACAGATATAATACACTATAAGTACATGCTTTAAATAAAATAATACAAAAAGTTAATAAATACAAATAGAAACGTTGACAGCTGTGCTAGGTCGAACCTGTGTTACAGCTGTCAGCAACTTCTCACTGTGAGGTGACATTCCAACGAATCCATAATTTAACAAAATTTTAAAGTAAATAAACAACACATCATTATTTGCTAAACCCTTGATATATTGACTTGAACTTGATATATTAAACATCTTTTATCATTTGTAGACAACCACCATGACAAAATTCCTTCAACACCCACGAAATTAAACATGTTAAAATTTTAGGGTAGACTACGGTAATTTAACTACATTTGAAAGTAAATAAACCACACATCATTATTAGCTATACCCCTTGATACATTAAACATCTTTTATAATTCGTAGACAAACACCGTCACAACTTCCTTCAACACCCACGAAATTAAACATATTAAAATTGTAGGGTAGACTACGATATAATAAACATGAATTGAGTAAGTGCGATCATACATAGCAGCATTCATATGTGTGCGTGTTTAGTGTTGTCGGAAGTCTTATACGATTAGTTTAGGAGTTAATGCCTGCAAGAATAACGTTTGAACTAATAGTTAGGAATTAGGATATAGACTATATTATTGCTAAGAACATAGACATTCTTACAAATTTGATAAAAATAACAAAAACGATATAATAATACTTACAGTAGCGTTTCATATAATAAAAGCAGTTATTTGAACAATATTGCAGATTAATTTGTTATTGAAATTGGATACATACAAGTTTTGTTAAATATAGCTCATAGATATATTTTATTGATGAAGTGCGTACACATCACGCAATAAGACAAAAATTACAATATTATTTGAAAATATTATTATTTTGATATTATTTATTGTGCATTAATTTACACTACTAATATAAACTGTTTATATTGATTAGTAACTATATATTTTTAGTTAAATTATGTGTTGGTTTTGATGTGTGTATGTGTGTACCTATGTGAAAATGAGGGGCGGGGTTGTGTTTTTGTGAGGGTATATTACGGTGTGCGAGTGAGGGTGTGAGTGTGAGGTTGTGTGTGCTGAGTAAAATGTGAGTGTACTTGAAGTATATTAGTCGCTTGAGTATCATCTGTTCGAAGTACTAGAACTTAGTCAGTAAGTTAATTCTAACTAAGGGGTTTCATCAACGATTTATTTTTGGTTGTAGATTAAATTAAGTTAATATTGTTTAACAGTTATTTCACACATACGTTTGGTAAGGGGTAGTTATTTATATGATGGCAGATTTATTTGTATGAGTACGTTCCCAAAAAATAATAGTTTCTTTGAGCATACGCTGTCGAGAATTTGGCTGGACAAACAATTGTATCTTTACGCCGTTTTCGTTTGAATTTTTCTGGATCGAACGTAAGGGCTGAGTGTGTCATTATTATTGACTTATAGATAAAAATCTGACGAACTGTAATATTTTTTTTTAATCATCACATATGTTGGATATTTTAATGATTTTGATAACATTACTTTTAATATTGCTCGCTGGGATATGTCCAATCATAGAAGGTAAGTTTTAAACTAACCGCCCCATAGTACAATACAATAGGCTAAGAGTGAATGACATAGGGCATGATAAATACTTTTTAGTAAATCAAGGTCACCGATGTGCCTTAACTGTCAACAAATAAGAATTAATTTCTTTAAGTATTATTACTATAATAAGTATTTTAATGTGTTGGTACCAATCCAATCGATGATCTACAATTACGCCAAGATATTTAAGACAATTCTAATGTTGGACATGGGCATTGTTAAGCAAGTGCTATATATAATATAACATCTTCTTATGATTTAAACATTCGTGTTGTCTGCTAGATTATTTTTGATTTTGTGACCTACAGACACCTAACAAAAAATATAATATTTGTTTATGTGTCGTAAAAGGATTATTAATTTTTGAATCAGTTGAAGCCTTGCAGTGAATGGCAGAAGAAACTGTGAGCAAGTAAAATATTTTATAAAAATAAAACGTCCCCAACAAACTCTTAAATATTAACAAATTACTTAACATTACTCAACAAATCTCGCATTCTTCGCAAAGGAAGATAAATTGTAGAAGCCTAAATGCGGCGTGTCTTTTGATAAAATCTGGATTCTGCGTCGCTTAATAGGGGGCCATTGAAGCCGTCGGATAGTAGCCGTGTTATTCTCGACCCCAAATACCTATCTATTTGTAAGAGCAGGGCGATTTTTCCGCTTCAATTGAACGTAGGTTACGTATGTTTGTACGATCCTTTGTCGCTGTTCAACCCCATTCCTGGAATTTGAAGCAACACGAAAGAGGAGTGAAAGTGATGAAAGATCTGTGTAATTTCACATACCATACTCGTACTTACTGCTGACCGTTTTGTGATATGCAATCTATATTCATTTGGCGCCGATAACTAATAGCGAATTCATAAGAAAATAATGTTTTTATTGATGCTCTTCGCATTAGTATTTTCTTTATGGCGTTTGATTTATGTGTGTTCCATTATAAAGTGCTTAACTTGAGATATTTTGTTTATATTTTAAGGAGTTGATTCAAAGCAATAAATTCTTTATAATTTTAGTATTGTCATGTTTGCAATAAGGTCTGCTCGGCGGATTATATTACAAAATTTCATATTCTTCAATTACAATTTGCTCCATTCCAATATGATGGTTAAACAAAGAATGGGAGAAAAAATAGAGTAACGAGTCATTGTCATGTTAGCTCAAGCGGTCAGAGTCTCTCCCCGGCTATAGGGGTGTATGGACGCGAGTTCGAATCCCGCACATGACTATATTTTTTTTCTCTCGTAAATTTGTAATTTTGTAAAATTCTTTATTATTTAAGCCTATATTACCTGTTTTCTTTTAAATATCAATTTGGAATTTAAATACATTTATGAAAATCAGGAGATGCTTGTCGTAGATACTATAGATACATATACAAAAACCAGGAGATGCTTGTCGTTTCAGAACATTATCAACTGTAATTATACACCTAACTATTAACGTTTTCTTTTATATTATTCGTAATTTTGCATGGTGGAAGGGAATTTTGCGAATGCCCGCCTGGCTAGCGACCACCCTCAAGTAGAAAATTTGTCGCCAAGCACCAAATGGTGTGTCACGGCAGCAGTTCTTGAGAGCCAGTAAAATTACAGGCAAATGAGACTTAACAACTGTGTCTCAAGGTGATGGGCGCAGTGCAGTTCGCTACTAGTGATGATATTCATCCGTTATATAGCCGAGGATACCGCTTAACATCAGGTGGCCCTCGTGCTAGTTCCGTCACAAAAACGTTAAAAAAAAACATTTCGAATTTCATTTTGCACACGCTCTATGAGACCTCCACAAGTCCACGAAAGTTCTTAAGAGTTGGTAGTTAAAAGATGGTAGAACTAATCTATGGTGTAGTAAAACGTAGACAACATTGAAAATCTTAGTCCTACATTCTTAGTCCAGCGCCACCGTTGGACCCAACAGCGCAATAATTAAAAAATAAGAGCGAGAAAATTAAAATAATATTCTAGTTATCATGTAATACTGTATCTTACATCTCGTTCTAAACTAGTTTATTGTATTCGGGTTTTTACGCGTAAAAGTATAGTAAAAATTTATTGTTATTTTTTTTTTTTATGCTTGATAGGTTAGCCTTTGACCTCTATCTCACCTGATGGTAAGTCATGATGTGGTCGAAGATGTTGTTCAGGCTAACCTAGAAGTACTGGCTCTCAAGGACAGCTGCCGGAACACACCGTTAGGTGCTTGGCGACAGATTTTTTACTTGAGGGTGGTAGCTAGCCAGGCGGGCATTCGCAAAATGCCCTACCACCATGCTATAACGACTGCCATCCTTAGACAACAACCGGGACCGACGGTTTAACGTGCCCTCCGAAGCACGGAAACGCTCAGTAGTAATGTCACTAGCGGTCACCCATCCAACTCATGACCGCGCGCAACGTTGCTTAACTTTGCTGATCGGTTGAGAACAGCTAAGTAAACTTCGCTACAAACGCTTCAAAATCTCGCTCAATATGAGTATATCAGGATAAAGTTTTGTCATAGTATGACTTATTTATTGCTTACTATTATTGCCCCATGCGGTTCCGAGCTAGACGACTACGGATAACATACCAGAAGATGGGCAGCAGCACTTTCTGAGGAACTGCTATCTCAAACTGCGATTCCAAGACGCCTGACAAGCATGAATATTATAGCAGAAACCCACATCTTGGGCGAGGCCACAGCTGTGTTCAGCAGTAGACTATCCGGCTCATAATATAAGAGAAATCTACAATAAAAAAAGATCTAAAGAGAAAGAAATCCTTTAGTTTCTGTGATCTATGACCCGGCTGTTACAGTATGACTCATTAAATAATTAGACAAAAGTTGCTAAAGTAATGTTTTAGAGCCATGTTCATGTCTTTTCTTCTATGTAGAGAAATAATTAAGTATAACATATTCGGATTGGGCTATTGTAATACATGTTTTATACACACTCCCTTAATTGCTACTACTTATTTATGCAAAATGCGAAGACCGTCACGTTTTGCAGCAACGCTTTAGCGTCAACGGTCAATTGATTAGTTGTTTCCAGAATCAAATAATAAATCAAAAATTTTACTTGACTTCTCTCTAGTTCGTAGCTTTAGTATTAGTTTTATATCATCACGTCTTTAATATTAAAATTTCAACACCAACTTCCGTTCCGTCGCAGAACATAAAAAGTGTTCATCGTCGTAAACTTTAAATTTATAATCATAAAATAAATATTAAAACATCTTAACCAAAGGAATTGTTCCATGAATTTGTAACTAGTGTCATCTAATCAAAAGAAGGTACATAATTAGTGATATTATAATACTAACCACATAAAACTCCAAGCCTTTCCTCGTGACCGACGGATTAAACTGATATATTCTGAAATATATATTAATTTATACCATTAGCATACATAATGTTTATGGAAATGTTTATATTTTTGTATTGTGGTACAGTATTTTGCGAATGCTTGCATACTCGAATTGTAAGGTAAGAAAATCTGTCACCAAGTACCTACCTATATAACGTTGCGGCAGCTGTGTGATATTGGAAAATTGACCAATGAATTATCAGTTATAAATATACACTAATTTCATATATATGAATATGATTTCAAACACTACTTATCGTATGCTAGTATCACTTATGGTTGTAGATGTAATGATAATAACTACTATTATTCTCTCTTTTGAGTTTATATTCTTACAACGTAAATTATAACTATTTTAGTATGTAACTGTTATGAAAAGTTATTATTTCAGAGTTTCAATAACGTTTTGCTTTCAGTATCAAGAAGATGATCGAACTCCAGTGAATAAAACCGTTCATCAAACACAGCTTTATCACCGAAATCCCTGATGTTATCCTATAATTGCCTATAAAATCGGGTTATTCGTCAGTTCTCCTCAAAAAGTCTCGGCTTCAGCGGAAATAAGAACCTCTGGCATTCTTAATCTGAGGCTTTTATAGACAGTGAAAAAGTAGGTAAAGTTTGATTGTAAGTAATTAATTTTATGGAAAAAGGGGAGTAATTGAGCATTTTTATTAATCGAGTCTATCAATGGCTACTCGAAAGCATAATTTATGGCAGTTTCTAGGTTGTTTCCTTATAAATTACCCAAGTTTATTTTGACAAAATTGTACACTACTTCCATATGTTTTGGGCTACTAAAAGGCTAGTGTTCAATTTAACGCAAAGATTGAACCCCCGTTATTTATGGTCAATTCCTAATAATGTTGGTTTGATCGATACTTTTGCTAAGTTTCAATTTTACCAACATCGGTTAAGTAGTTTATAGGTAACACTCAAATAACTGAAAAAAGACTGTCGATGGATTGTGTGAGAGGACATCGATTTTGTGAGCAAGTATAGTGTGATACTTTATGTTTAAAACGGTGAATGAACATGTATAAATTATTTAGTGTTTAGCACAGGTTATTCACGTGATATTATTTAACACTTACGTGTTGTCGATGTACGGATCCGAGATCCGGGAAGCCATCGAAATAAGTCGACGTCCGAATTTTAATAGAGATAGTGGGTGGGCGTTATCACAAAGCTGGAAGACGTGTCTTCATGGAACGGTACACAATATTAAAAGGAAAGTCGAGGACACAGTGAGTTTCGCGTGTCGGAGTGCGAGGATTTTATCAGAAGAGAGCAGCAGCAGCAGTGATAAAGATAACATCTCGCAGGTGGAACATGCCGCAGTAACCACCCCACACCCCGCAACAGCCACCGTTGTCGTCCCGAGCGCTACGGGCCGCGACAGCGATCGAACCGCACTCCAGATCCTGAAGATGGCTTCCTTATGAAGTCGAAACAATTGTCGATCCGTACATCGACAACACGTAAGTGTTACATAATATCACGTGAATAAACTGTGCTGATCAATAAATAAAAAATGTGCGTGAGTTTTAATAATACGTATAAATTAATAAAAAATTATAACCCGACTGCAAATTGTTTACTTTCGTTAAGCGTTTTAACGTTCCGTTATAATAAAAACTGCCAGTTATATATATTTATTGAATTGTTACTTAAAGCCAGAATATTGATACTCCGTTATCAAGACGTATCTAACGATATATCATACATTAATATCGGTTTAGCTGTTTAGAAGTTATGGTGGAATAAAGAAACTCACAAATATACATGAAACCTGAAAACATAATACGCTTTTTTTGGGCAGTCGTGTAAAAAAAAACTTTGAAAATGATTAGGTTAGTAAGAAGACCACACAAATAGAAGGTTTTGTGTTAAAAGTCGGTTGTATATAATTTTCATTTTGGCCACTCGATACATTGGCTATGCTTTGACATGGATGGCTCCCGTAGATGAACTTTGTCTGTATTGCTCCTTGTACATGTTAGATCATGTTTTTTTTGACATATTTTAGACAAATACTTCGTTTATGTAAATAGAGAGTGATTAAGTATCTTACTTGTTATATATTTGGTTTAGAATGTGTGATGGTAGGACATAAATGAAAATCCACGGGCTCCAGGTTTTGAAATACCCACTTAAACGAATTAATTGACTGTGTGCCCATATTTAGAGGAGTTGGAGACGCCCCAGGACCGCGAATTGTAGCCGCCCCGTGGGCCTTCCATACACAGCTCTACATTCCCCATCAGGCGTAATCGGAGCGGAACCAGGACAAGAGTGCACACTACTGCTTTCATCAGCATCGACAAGATGCCAACACCCCTTACCTAATACCCTTTCGATATTCTCTCATTGTAGTACTTATAATTATTGCAGCTCCGCACAGCACGGGCAGTTGCTAAAAGTAGGCTTTGCGAAGTCTATTTCATCTAATCACCTTGATAAGATTATTTTTTATATGAAGTGAGATGTGAGTAATGTGGTCCGCAAAGCACCTACCGCTCACAACACAAAAGAGATACATTTTCTCAGCTCTTTAATGCGTACACGTCTTTATAATATTTTTTTACTGTCAGATAAGGGCGTTTACCACTTTAAGCCAATTTCGTTATTTTCGATAATTTTGATCACATGTTGTGTCTATGGTTCATATTAAATGTGAAACCATAGACGCAAAATGTAGTCAAAATTATAGAAAATAACGAAATTGGCGTCAAGTGGAATACGGCCTAACTAACACAATAGATATTTATCAATAGAAATGGGATATACATTTGTTTGTGAGAAGAACCCTCTTCTTGCCACTAAGAGCATACGAAGTGGTCTACCCAGACCACTTCGTATGTTACCTCTTAGTGACAACCGTCCACGCGCAGAGATTCCTTTCAGATTACTTGTAATCGTGGCACTAGTTCAAGTATTCAAATCCACGGTAAATGTGCCATTTCTAATGTTTTTTTAAGTTTTCCGAGTTTCTGAACGTGTCATTGGGTGTGTGTGTCTGTGTGTTGTTTGTTATTGAAAGGTACGATCGCAGCTAAACAGCTCTTTGCACGCAAATTTCGAAGCAAAGCCTTTCAGAGTTTTATGAACTACATATTAGTTGTATGTATTTTTATACTTTGCACAAATGCACGTACATGCCTATCTTACATAACATGGTGACAGATGGAATATCCTTCTGGAATATCTAAAGTAATAGGTAATATTATATAAAGAGGAAAGATTTGTATTTATGTATGCAACAAATAAACTAAAAAACTACTTGATTTGGATGAAATTTGGTATGGAAATAGTTTCAGATTTTTATCCAACTGCGCAAAAAGAGGTAAATGGCGCGATAATCGTCATACGCGCGGGCAGAGCCGCGGCTGGAAAGCTATTAAATATAAGAAAATGTCACAGATAGTTTAATGTTATGAAAGAAATAGAAAATTCAATACAACCACAAGCGAATCTTTTTATTATTACTTTTGAGATAATGACTTCACAAGGTAGAGTTGATCATAATATCTTTTACCTACCTTCATGTAATATAAGCTATTACGTTATTTATGATCATTAAGTGTTATCTTATCTGGAACTAAAGTTATATCGTTTCTCCAAACTAATCCGTGGATCTTTTAAAGCCCCTTTGCAAAACCCACTCTGAAGCGTGTTTCACGCACCTGAAACTTGGAATTTAATCCGAACATTTCCTTTCTCATTGCGGTCTACTATGACCTAAATTCCTTCACACGTGACTCCATGAAGTTAGCAAAAACGGTCTTATCCAACCGTTACGAAGTTATGAGTTTAATAATGTCAGTTATGAGGGCAGTCGTCACATCCGAGCGTATTAGGTGAATGCCTCCGGGCTTTCGTCAAGTTTTGTTGGCCGTGACCTAGTTTGGATCCTGTAGGTTCCACTTTTATCCTTTTATAATATTGAATACGGTAGTCCTTATCTGTGACATTTCAGATTATTTATTTGTGGCTGATAAGTTCTGTTTTCAGAGTTTCAGCGGGTAAACAAGACATGTGACATGTTTGATATTATATTATTTCCAAACTTATGTAACATATTTCTGAAACTGCAAATATACATTCCGAGGGAAACTTTCTAGATAAGTCATAATGTATTACACACAATATTGGTTAATCAAATAAAACTCTAAGCATAACGTGCCTGCTGGTTACTAGCAAGATTTGATTGATATATCTTGGTGCTTATAGCAAAGCATGGAATATGTACCTTATGCACGAGCTTAAAACTTCATTCTTGAAGCTTACAGTGGTAATATTTGTTTTAACCTTATTTCATACTGAACAAATCAACAATCATAAACTAATAATAACAAATACTTTTAAAATATTTTAAGAAAACATCAAATTAATATTTTATTTCTCGATCGTGCGCTCGAAGAGTCAAGACCTCCTGAGGATGCTTCGTGTAGAAGCGAAACGCGTCGAAAATTCTTCCGGTTTGGCTGCGTGGCGTTTGTGACGTCACGTCGGCTTAGCAGGAAAATTAAGCGGAATTGTCACTAGATATATTTTTATATTTTTTAAGTGTTTTATTAAAATATTAATTTGATGTTTTCTTAAAATATTTTAAAAGTATTTGTTATTATTAAAAATGGATTTCCGCAAAGTAACGCCTGAATCTATTCATTTTCATTAATCATCAATCACTAGATTATCTTCTCAAACTGAGAGTCGCAAATGCTTAGTTCTTCAGCTGAATACAAACTGAATGCGTTAAGCGGAATGAGGTAAGTAAAATTATATAATGTAATAAAATTATTATAGTTCATATTATTTAACCTTTATCATAACGCCATTACAACAATGTATGACTACCAGTGACTTACCATCGATTTTGCCCTCTTAAACATAGAACCTTTACGAGTTAATAATATTACTCGAGCACTCTTGCGGTAGTATATTTTCTCGTAAGTTCCTGTCAGTCCAAACTTTATCTAGTTATTGGCAAGATCGATGGGTCAAGCTCAGGTTCGAGCACTTTGAGCCGCCCATGGTTATTCTACCGTATATAACTAATCTACCTTGCTCGAATAAATACCTTAAAAACCGCTGGTAGGTAGGAACACATGTTAACTCATTCGTTATGTATCGGACCATCGATCAAATGAAATTACTGAACTGATCGTATCTACAGCGCAAAGGGAATTATAAAAACATTTGTGGTCCTACATTACGTTTACAAAATATGAACGCTCCTTACTACACTTTGAAATATGGATAACTTAATTGACATAATCGATGTAATCGACAAAATCGATGTTTATGTACAGTAAGGGTAGCGATATATAATTCTGAGAGCAAAATGTTTAAAAAAGCACTTTTTTCAATCAGATGTAGTCTAGTAGTCTGGTTGATGGCCACACCAACTCCTATATTAGTTAAAATGACAAAATCCTTCTCAGTCATGTTCCGATAACCTAGAAGTCAAAGTACTCGGTGCGCAGACGAGAGTTCGATTTCCTCACGGGAAAAAAAATTGTGCTCTAATAATTTGTAAATCTCCAAAGTACAAAATACTGTAGGTCTTTTAATAGCTGAAATGTGTGTCTAAATTATTTTGTTTGATTTTAGTTGGGAAATACCACGGGGGTTGCAGAAGGGGATGTGTGGGATTTGAACCTATACTAAAACTCCTACGTTAGCAGCCTCCGCCGAGGTGGGGCGAGATGGGGTCGCGTTAGCATCTAACTTAACTGTTGGTAATTGAGTAAGTGATATTGTGGTCAAAGTTGTTGAACAGCTTAGAATGACCCATTCCAAAAAGCAAGCTAAAAAGGACAGCTCTCAGATTAGACCATTAAGGTACAAGTTGGTAGCCGACTGCACGCAGCAGCAGCAGACGACATGTCGTCGCTTCATGTCATTATGACACCTCGTTGCGTCATGTTGCTGCAGTCATGATTTCGAACCCGACTGCAGACGGCAACAGCAGATACCAACCAGATGATTTTGAGTGCTCCGTCAAACAAGATGTCTGACGTGTTCGAGAATAGTGATCGCATTTTTTTATATCTTTTCTAAGAAGAGGAAGAAGACGATGATGACTTCTTTTTATTAAAAAAAAAAAAAAAAAAAGTATACTGAAAAAGACGAAAAGCCACACGTCCTATATGCTTAAATGCATGGCAAGTGAGGGAACTAAAACACGTTCGACGTGTCGTTGCTCCGGCGTCAGCGGCGCTACTGATCTTCGGTCGGACGACACTGCCGTCTGCTGCTTGACGACGCGTCGCTAGCTTCATGTCGCTAACTACGGAGGGAATTTCATAGAAATACGTAGAAACCAGTAGTGTCGCTGCGACACGTCGTTTGCTGCAACTTCATGTCGTCCGCTACCAACTCGTACCTTTAGGTGCTATGGGTTAGATTTTCCTCAAGAGGGTGATAAGCTTTTCCAAAATGCTCTACCACTATGCATAGGCTTTAGCTTCACAAACCATGGATTCGAAGTATGGATCTCCGAGTCCCCATAGTCATTGTCATTGGAAATATATATAATTTCAAATTTAGAATTAATTTTAAGGTACAAATTATTTTGTCTTAGGTTTTCGCGATTATTACACATAGTAATTAAACAACTTTAAACGACGTTTCAAACACTTTGCAGTGATCGTGGTCACGGGGTGACTGCAAAGTGTTTGAAACGTCGGGACAAAAATAATGATAAATATACGCGATTTAAACCGTTTAAAGTAGTTTAATTACTATACAAATTATTTTCTAAATTAATTGATCAAACATACATAATTATATTGGCAAACAAAGAAAATTTTGATTCTGATTCGGCTATTATGAAAAAGATGTTTTTTAGGTTGTAAAAACGCATCTCTAGCTGATGCTGCATTTTTTCACAAGCGTTTTAAACTAAAATTCAGCAGTGTAATTTTTTGAGACTAAGTTTGAACATCCGTGTAGGCAAAAAAAAAACCTAGTTGGCGAATACCCTCAAAAAACAATCTATATGTTTTTATAATTATACAAAACTCAATATTTCTCTCTCATATAAGAGTATACTATCTATGTGCAAGTGCCTCTTTCTGATTCAAAATAGAAGTAGAAATAAAATAAATACCTAAGTATTTAGTAATGTGTGAGTTGCATATGGATTAGTGACCATTTGTTTGATGTTTATATGGAGTCTGTTTAATGTGTTTCTTCTAAAAATACTGAAGACCACACAATAACATAATGGTGAATTAAATTAACTCTAACAACGCAAATAACAACAATAGAACTCAAAGCTTCGGTGTTAAGGCTAGCTGCCTTGCTGCCAACACTACTGACGAATCTGGTATAAAAGCTTAAAACAACAAAAGGTTTGTTTACTTTTTTGGGGTGGATTTGCCATTAGGCCTTTTTGCGGTGACCCTGCCCCTTACAGAGGGGTTGGGGTGTCTACTCACTTATTTGTATGCCAGAAGAGGTTCTAGGCACATAACCAGCAATAAATTACGAGGGTTGTTCAATAAAAAGTGAGAACGTGGCACAAGCTCTTTGAAAATTAAAAAAGTACTGGCTTGTAATTCTAGATAATATTTACAAAAGTTACTTTGACTTACCGTGTTGGCGATTATTGAACTACTTATGCGAGGTAATGATGTATCTAGTCTGAAACATGCTATCAAGGTTTACGGATACGTTTGGGGTAGGTGCTGCAAAATATTCTACAGTTGTGTGAAAGACAAAGCGTGGCAGAACATTCACCAATAACCTGCGCTTGGGATGCCCGGCGACAGAAGTAACTAGAAAAAGTACGGTAGAAAAATTTGCAGGCCGTCTTAGTACGGCACCTTTTATAGCTACGTAAGCTTAAATCCCTCAAGATGATAGAGTATCCACGCATTGGTTACATCTAGAAATAAAGCTTTCAGGTTTTTTTTTTCAAATCTAAATTGAATCTGAATACATTTTTTGGTTTAGTAAATGTACGATATTAAAAAAAATATATATACATACATATTTGACCGTCTAATTGACATTTTGTTTAGCAGCACGCTATTTCTGCCCCTAGACGCGGAAATGTATAGCTACGTACTTGTTTGAGTTATACCCCTAAAGCTCAAAAGTTTAAATGACAAGTCCATTACAATAATTTACATAAACAGAGGCTTATGTTTCGATAGATAAAGTTTCATAAATATTTATATATTACAATCTAATTTGCTTAATGCACACATAAATTATAAACAAGAATTCAGACCTTAATTAGAAAGTCAAAGTAATATTATATAAGTATTTATTCTCTGTCCGAGAGATTCTTCTCTGTAGAGTCTGTCATTTGATATTCGCATAATACCCTTGTTTCTTAGAAGGCGAATGTTACTTACATAATATGTATATAAAAACCTGAATTTATAACAATGCATATAACTAGGTGATTCGTCACATACTAGATGGATTATAATAGTTTAATGAGTTTTATGAACTTAATTTTCTATAAAATTTTATACTTTGAAGTTATGGTAATGGTTCAAACCATTGTAGGTAGATGGCGCTAACATCAACAGATGTCAAAACCATGAAATCCAAACCTATGGAGGAATACACTTCGCTGCTGTCGCACTTAATAGTAAGCGAGCCGCGCGGTCTAAACAGATATTTGCTTAAAAGATTCATAATGCATATTATAATAACAGGATGCTAATAAGAGTATTAGCATCCTGTTAACACTGTAAGATCCCAAATTGTGAGGCATGGTTAAAAGTAAAAATTTAGAATCCATTAACACAAGTTAAGGTTATGGAAATTACTTCCACTCTGTACTAAGTAATAAGGAATCAGCGAGTTAAAAGTTGGTAAAAAATATAAGGTGGATTGACATACATGGATTTATCAAGTTTCCACATTAGGCCCGATACTATTTACTACCTACATTAACGTTTTGTGAACCATGATAATCAAGAATATGAAAATCGATATGTTTGCCAAACGATACTATGCTATAATTACATATGCAATCCTAAAAATTAAGTGAATTTGCAAAAGTGACAAACTGACTCGAACATAAAGAAAATCCAAATAAACCTTCATCTGTTTCATTAAATCTGAGTTCTGAGAACACGCAGACGTAACCCTGTTACCACTGCTCTCCTATTTTATAAACTCAACCCCTCGTTACCCTTGTAATATATGAAAGAGTGTACAGTATTGTCATATGTGTAGTTAGTATTTATTACATACCAATTTTCCGACCGCAGCTCCACCCACGCGTATGTTGGTTATCGCGCAAAACAAAACCATGTTATTGTGAGGGAACAAGCACGATGCCCACCTGATGTTAAGCGGTATCCTCTGCCTATAACAGATGCGTTTCATCACAAGTGACGAACTGCAATGCGCCCGTCACCTTGAGACATACGTTTTAAGTCTCATTTTTGCCTGTAATTTCACTGGCTCTCAAGGACAGCTGCCACAACACACCGTTAGGTGCTTGGCGACAGATTTTTTGCTTGAGGGTGGTAGCTAGCCAGGCGGGCATTCGCAAAATGCCCTACCACCATGCAAATTTATTCGTTGCATACATAAATATAAATCTTTTTTCTTTACAATATAAGTGTACATGTAGATGCATATATGGTATAGGTACTTACTAGTATTGGTCGATCAACATGTTAGTATCATATGCATACTTCTATATGTAGAATACCAAATCAATTTAGGTACCTATTATAGAATTTGTGTATATTAGCTGATCACAACTTTGTTATTTTAAATGTGTATAGCACTATGTACTTCAATGCGTTATTGCATATTCTCATACCTCATGGGAAAGAGCAATAAAAGAAGTACACTATAGAAATAAAGCGAGCACAGGGCTTTTTCTACGCGTGAAAACATGTATTTTCGACATTATTTTTTGCTAAAGTTTTACAACCAAGCTAAAGTTTTGATTGTTATAATATAATTTTAAAAACGTAAAATTTTAATAAAATTTAATGCCTAATCAAAATCACTTAATGGTTTAAAACTATGATGACGCCATAAAATGTTGGCCTAGTGTTTATATTGTTGATAATAATATAATGGATATTTATGGTAATAGTTATCTAAATTAAACGTGCGAGTTTACTCAAACATACATAATCGACTCCTTCATAAAAGCATATTACACTCTCATCACCTCATACTCGATAGTAAAGCGTTATTCCTAATAATTTTAAAACGGAACCCTAATAGATCACTTATGTTGTCCATCTGTCTATCTGCCAAGACCCTTTTTCTCAGGAACGCATGGAGGTATCAAGCTGAAATTCATATCAAATACTCAAGCCCATTGTTTGTTCGAACTGTATAAAAATCAAACTTCTAAGCGAACGCAATCAAAAGATACAGCCGTTCATGCCGCAAATTTTCGACACTTGCAAGGGAATCGAAACCTACAGAGCAGAGAGTTGAAATACATAGAGTAGTTAAGTATATCCCAACATCACTGCTCTAAAAACTAACCAGAATCTACCTATCTACATACCTATGCTTATGTTTAAGCAGTTTGTAATGATCAAGTTGAAAATCTGTCGCCAAGCACCTAACGGTGTGTTCCGGCAGCTGTCCTTGAGAGCCAGTACTTCTAGGTTAGCCTGAACAACATCTTCGACCACATCATCACTTACCATCAGGTGAGATAGTGGTCAAAGGCTAACCTATCAAGCACAAAAAAAATAAAAATAAAAAAACTATGCGTCATATCTCTTGTTAATAAGGGATAAATGAGCAATATGTGTTACCACCGCCTTACATTACGCTACGATCTCTTTCACACTCTCACACAAAACGATCCACACATTTCGCTCATCCATTTCAATGTGAGATGTTCCTAAGATAAAACAAAATGACGATATTTACTATTTAAATAAAAAAAGTGAAATGTACTTACTCGTGAAATGAAACATTTTTCTTATCTCTCCCAGTGCCTATATAGTTAAAGCAGTGTGTAAGGACACAGGAAGGCATATTATAGTTGTGAATAATATGCCTTCATTTCTAAAAAACAAAACATTTTCGTCGGACGCTCGGAAGTGCAACACTGGTAGCGACTACGGTAATAACCTTGCATTCGTCTAGTTAATATGGGGAGCAAGCAACATCTACAGATTAAAAAATCTTGGCTACAGGGTACTTTCCGTGAACTCAGAATCTTAAAATTATACGAAAGGGTGATAAATGAAACAACGTCTTATGGCATAGATAAAGTAAAAAATGCGAAAAGCATATTTTTTAGGTGCATCATAATATCATATAATACAATAATTTTAAAATTTTATGGATTTCATTTAGCAATAAAAATACCATAATGTTTACTTATACACCTACAGTTTTGTACGGGACCCTCGGTGCGCGAGTCAGACACGCACTTGGCCGGTTTTTTAATTGTCATGAAATGTTATATAAACGATTTTAACTAGTTTTTATTCCATATACACATTTTATATACAAAAAGCTAACAAGTATGTTAAAATAATTACTCAACATACTTTTCTCAAGATATATCGACCTACAGGGGCAGAACAAACCTAGATTGCTGAGAATTGACAGTGTCGTTGCTGAGCTCTCCAGGGTGCTTGACAACATCTCTCGTTGGCGTACGAACAACTTGGTCGAGTTCGACGCCAGGATTCCACAAGTGTGTGACTTCTCGGCATCTCCGTTGCTTCTTCATCCTTGTTTTCAGAATTATACTTTACCAGTATAGTATAACCTAAACATCCTTGGCAGGTATATCAGAAGCGACAGTTTTTATATGCTGTGAGACATTACCATGCCTTCATTGAGAGTAATATTAAGTTTGTTTCCCGAAAATCCTGAACCTGAAGCGATGAAATATATGTAATATTCCTTTAACACTTTTTCTTGTTATTGTGACTGAACAAGCACGAGGCCCACCTGATGTTAAGCAGATGCCTATAACAGATACATTTCGTCATGTGACTAATTGCACTGCGCCCGTCACACTGAGACACACAATTGTTAAACCCCATGTGCCTGTAATGCTTGGCGACAGGTTTTCTACTTGAGGGTGGTAGCTAGTCAGGCTAGCATTCGCGAAATGCCCTTCCATCATGCGGTGAAGCTCAAGCCGGCGGTGGGGATCGAACCAGGGACCTGCGGCACGGCAGTCCATAGCTATTACCACTCGGCCATCATTGCTTCAAAAACTATAATAAACATTAGGTCCTTTATTGTTTACTATTATTGAGTGCTTGGTTTTAAACGCGCTAGTCATACTCTAATGCCTTTATTTATATTATATCAGTGAATATTGCGTGGGACCATCCTTGAATAGCCATACGAAGCCTATCTTAGTATCGGTCTCACCTCGGTCTCAGACCTTCGTCAAAGTAAAGGAGAGCTTGACACGAGTTCATCACCCTTTCGTAAAATGTCTAGTGTATTTGATTACACTAAAACATTCAGTTTTTCTTTACCACAATACTTTTAATTTCGAAGCCAAACCCAAGTGAACTTTACATACCTAGCTAAACATGTTTTTAGCATGGCACCGAAACAGGTATATTGTAAATCAAAGTAAATGCATACTCCAGTTTTGTTTCTCAATAACAATTCCTAAAAATATGTTCTGCCAACTCATTACAGCGGGTACTTTTACACAAAGCATGTATTTACAAAAGCTGAAAGCACTTCTTTGATATATAAATTTCTGTTGTGTTCGAATTATTCCGCTGACATATTTTTACACAAAATACATTGTTTCACGAGTACGAGAAATAAGTATAATAAGGCATTTTCTCACAAATTGAACCCACGTTTCAAAATGACGCGACGAATAAGGTGTCCGCTAGTTAGTGATCGCCACAGATCAAAAAAGTCTGGTAATCGCCATGCCAGCCCATGAAAGTCATCAACCCTTTACTTAAAACATTTTTTCGCTTTTATTTCTTTTTAGTAAATCACTCAATGTGGCTTACAGACAAAACCAAAACACCAACATGTTAATTATATTAATACGGAGAAAATTTGCTGGTTAAAGAAAATTCACTTATTAATTTTAGAAACTTTTTCTACGTATACTACTGTTGCTGAAAGGAATAATATTTGACGCTGTGGTGGTACCCACAAGGATGGACTCTTCCTTTTATGTCTGGTTGGCCTGGTAATCTGCTCAAGTTTGGCGTTGTTGATAGGGTGATTAAGTTGGTTAAGGTGTTAAGATCCCCAGTGATACGGCATTTCACCCACAAAAAAAAAACAATTAAGAATCACTGTGACGAAGCGCCCCAATATAGGCAGCATTATTGATGTCTTGGATTAAAGAACAGTAAAGCCAGTATAAGGCCAAGACATTTATAATACTTACAATGTTTCAGGTACCGAATGAAATGCGTACATTTTACTTGGAAGGGGCAGAAAATAGCGTAACATCAGACCCTTGTTATATTGCACTTTGAAACATGAATAAACAAACTGCAGTGCACAGTAATCACTGTATTTGTTTTTATTTCTCATTTCAGCGGTGGAAAGTACATATCGTTTATCCGAAATAAAAATGATACCCTTTCCCCAACTTCAACTCTAATATCAACATAATATTTATATAAATATTTATATTTATATAAATATTATGTACCTAACGATAAAACATTGACGTCAACTTTTTGGAGGAAACGTAACTATACCTACATTTAAACTATTGACAGTTCACTAAAATATAATTAAATTTCCGTGATTTAGAATCTAGGGTTTCGGACTGTCAGATTCGACAGTCAAGATTTATGGTGACAAAGTGTGATTACTCCAGCGTCCTTTCGGAAACCGCTAATTTATTGAGGGACTACAACTTTTACTTGACTACCAATGTGTTTGTTCGATTTGCGAATTATGTTCAAAGTCTATAAATCTCACTTGGAATCGCGTCTGCGGAAAATAAGCCCAACTAAAGGAAATAGGGTTGAGCACTTTTTGTGGCAATAAGTAGAATCTTGTAATACTTCCAAAAAAAGTTGTTTGTCCAATGTTTTTTTAGTTTTTCTTCATCCGCATTACATATCATTTCATCATGAGTTGCTTCAAAGCAGTACAATATAATGCTCCTCTTTGATAAATAATACATGAATTCCATTAATTCACATTGAAATAAAATAACGGGCATGTTATTTGTTATAAAATGGATAAATTTGTTAGTAAAAATACTTTTAGAACGATATTGGGAATTGGGATCATAACCCCAATATCGATGAAAACCGCAAATCGTACAAAATAGCCGTTTCGCACAATAATGAGTAATTAATAACATGAAAGCAATTATTTTAATCCTTATTTACGCAGAAAGAATAGTAATAGGCTGCAAAATTTGCCACGGTGGTGATTGCCATAGCACAAGGTGTGCTAACATTTTCAGATTGAACACTTTGTACAATTAAGTGATTTAATTTATGCATACCGCTCTTTCATTTGATGCAAAAGTTATACAGTAGACGAGGATTAAGTACTAAAGCCGTTGATATAAACAATAACAAGAATTGAATTTAACAAGTGTGAATGAAGAATTTTGACCAAGTAGGTCAAAATTCTTCAGTTTGTATAACAAAACTATACCAATGGATGAAAAGGCGCAGCACAAGAGCTAAAAAGGTACCTTTATAAGCTCCATTTGCCCTTTCGTTCCAATGTGATGTGTGACAATTATCATATATATTGCAATAAGAGCAATATTATTATAAGTTTTATTAAATACGGAAGTTTATGGAATGCTCTAACATTATAATTACACATAAAAAAAATACAATCAAAACACAAAATAATTAAAATTGTTTCTATAAGGTAATAAGGGGAATATAACGTATCATTTGTAGGTATATTTATAAAAAAAAAACATTTCCAAACTTTGATTTCTTTTGAAAATGCTTTTTTGTGTTGTTTTTACTTAAACAAGTATTTACTTACTGTATCAGCTGGATTGTCCACTGCTGAACACAGCCTTCCCCATTTAGGGTAGGATGTGATTTGCCATAATCCCCACGCTTGGCAGGCGTCTTGGGGATAGACCAGAAAGCACTGCTGCCCCAATTTCTAGTATTTTACCTTTAATCGTCTCTTACGACACCCACAGGTAGAAATGGGGTGGCATGTAGCCCGGCACCCCACGGGGTAATAAAGAGGGAATTAACGCATTTACAGCGACCAATCATCATAAAGATACAAAAATAGAAGAAAATCATCAATTTCAGTAACAAGTGGCTTAAGAACTTACTTAGTTGAAATGCATCGATATCGTACGTGTATAAAATAAGAATAGGCTCAGATTTTATTTTTAATTAACACATTTATTGAATGTCACGATAGGTATAAGAAGAAAAGTAAAATGTTTTTTCATCCAAAAACAGATGAAGTCGTGTGAATTCCTTAGAATAAATATTTTTAAAAATTGCAGGTCATAATGATTGTTTTGACATTAACGTGTACACGTGTGCCAAACAGCCGTCTTGTACAGCGACATTATTTTTTTACGTACGAAAAAAACATTGTTTTTCACGGAATTAAAAATTTACTTACTGAGTTGCACTAGTGAAATTACTACTCGTATATAGGTAATTTAATTATTTCTTGATCATGCCACGGTTTTCGTAGATTTAATCATAATAATTGAATTTAAATTATTATTACCTATCTCAAAGAACTAGTCGAGCAAGTAACCTTACGATGGTATTTAACTTTTTGTTTTGTTAGAACCTGAAAGTAGTTAGTTCAAAGATGACAGACATCTTTTAAATCAGTTGTTTAAAAAGTTGTGAGGTTATATTGATTTTGTGAACATTTATCGCTTTTCCAGAACCTCCTGTTGGTTACTATAATATCTGGCTAAAGGAAAATACATCAAATGAGCAACATGCTATGTAGTCCGTCGTACAAAGTCGTTTAGCTGCACGTAAGGCACATAATAGGGTTCTTTACCATCCTAGTTGTATTATCTCATTTTCTGAATAAAACCGAGTTAAAACCATCTACAATTGATTGTTGTCGTCGGTTTTGTTAGAAAAAGATGTTGGGAAGATTTTGTTATCGTTACACACAAAATGAAGAGACATACCATACAGTACTTAAAATCTTCCCTTCTAAGTGCTAGTGGATATCCCATCCAGAGGAATATTTTCTCTCACACACATAGGAAAACTGTTGAACAAGATGTAAAATTCACAACAGTTTAGTTCCGCACCCGTCATACAAGGTCCGAAGGGTTCGGTCAAGGGTGCTTATCGATTGTGCCCTCAAAATTGTCCATAAAATACAATTTAAGGGCCTCGCTTAAGCCTTAATTCGTTTCACGATACCATAATTTAACCGTTGGATCAGCGTAGTCCATTAACGTCGGGCCACGTCATCCGATCGAGTGAGCTGCCAATTCCGCTAATGCCCTCTCTTATCTAGAATACATTCTTGATGTATTAGATGAAACAATGGGGCGTAAAATGTTTCATTGGAAAATGCTCTTAGCTAAGATGTTCTTATCATTCTTATACAATCAGTTTAATCAATGTTTTCTGCGGTCGGACCATGTTTGGGGGTCCACTAGTGGCATTTACAACTTAGCGCTTTCATGCTTCAGATGGCATGTTAAGCCTTCAGTCCCGATTACTGTCTTAGGAAGGCAGTTATTTTAGCATGGTGTTATGTCATTTAATGAATGGCTAGCTACCATCCTCAAGTACAAAATAGTTAGGTAGGAAGGTTGAGTAACTTCAATCGAAAATGTGTATTTGTTTGTCCCCATTAATAACAAATTGCAATTATATTGTTATAATATAATAAGTACTCATACTTACATTAATAATTAAGATATATTCGTTACAAACATAATTTAGAATCAACTTTACACATTTATTCCATCGAGAAAATTTTACAGATGGGTGTTTTACGAGTAGTTTCTACTTGACCTTAGAGAATATGTACAAAATTAACATATATAATCTGCTTACTATCTGGCACCTATTTGGCTCAAAGAATAAGCATTGCAATTCAACGGGGCAATGCTGCCAGCATGCTGGGCACGCTGCCAACTGGTAGAGGGCTGGAGCATTTGAACTGCCTGTGAGTCTGCAATGACTTATGGGTATCTAAATGTTTTTATTGTAGTATCTGTAGTGTTGTATATAGTTTGTAGTATTTTAGTAAAAGCATACCGCTGGTTAACAAAAAAAAAACTGCTTACTGCGACAAACTAAATCTATTTTGCTGAAAAACTGCTCAAGTAAAGCTATTTAGATCCAGTGACATAATTTAAGGAACTGACGAGTGGTCAGTTCCTTAAATTATGTCACTGGATGTAATCATAAAATCACACCAAAAAAAATGTTTGAACACGAGGAGGATGGACACTGCGACAATGTGTTTCTGAGGTTGGGAGACACATTATACAACAAGACACAATTATTTAAAATCTATTTTCATAAGGTATACCTTATGAAAAATGGCACGTAGGTAAATAGCACTCTTCTTTTCAATGCCTTTGACTATACTATTTCATCTGTTGGTTAGTGATGATGTAGCTGAGTACGGTAATGTTGAAGCTACCGGCTCTCAAAAACAGTTCTCTCTTATCGTTAGGTGATCGGCATAGGTTTTATTTGGACCATTATCTGAACTGTGTAACATAATATATATTATGTAATTTGTGCCCATGTGCAGCAGTCCATTGCTATTGCTACAGAGTCATCACAATAGGAAAGTGTAGATGATCAGTTAGTCCATTTTGACAATAAATTTTTAGTACATAACCAGAACTGAAAGATTAATTCCATCACACATACTTACGTGACAAACTTTTTATAAATTGTTTTAAATTTTTCTCGTACCAGCTCCAAGAACGGAAAGATAAATTAATTACCTGCCTACAAATAAATATTAAAATATTCGTAGTTACCTGCAAAGAAATATAAAATTATTATAAGCGAAAACGATATTACAAAATCCAATTTTTATAAACAGCTACAAATCAAAAATACATCCACTTGATCATTAAATGACTTATCAAATTGAGATGTTCGGCAATACCCAGTAAAAATATACAAAATTATTTGCAGTATTGAGCTATAAAATCGAGGTGATGCTGGACCGGGTTATATCTTAAGAGGCCTTTTACATTTTGCAGCCCTCTCACTCGCACTTTTAAAGATTATTTCAAATAGCAACAATATGGTTTATATTTTTTAAAATGTAGTCAATCATTATTTCGCTGCATGCAACTATAGATGTTCTCAACATATTTTTACTTTGTTACATGTTGAGTCCAATTAGAATTAGTGGCCCAAAATTTAAAATAACTAAATTACGCGTTTTGGATCCCCCATAACAGATATCAAAATGAAAATTAGTAGAGAACATCTATAGTTGCATGCAGCAAAATAATGATTGACCACATTTTAAAAAATATAAACCATATTGTTGCTATTTGAAATTATCTTTAAAAGTGCGAGTGAGAAGGCTGCAAAATGTAAAAGGGCTCTTAACTTTTTGACTTGTTTGGCTGTCGGAGTGTATCGAGAGAGATATCTTTTTCCTTTTACATTTAATTCTGTGAAATATCTAGTAGGTACAGAATTATTTCACCTTTTTGACCGACTTCAAAAAAGAACGAGGTACTCAATTCGACTGTTTTTTGTATGTTGTCAAAAGTGCTGAGGTAACACCTCAGCACTTTTGACTGGGTCTGGTGGTTATTTGAAAACTGATGCTCCCCGTGTGGTCCCATTTAAATTTCATCAAAATCGGTGCCGCTATTTTTCAGTTACTAAAAAGTGTTTTCCTATCTTGATGATATAGTCATTGACAGTGAATGACAATCACTCCCGTAACTAGCAAGGGTCACTAAACCGTGGGAAAAAAGTTTTTTGCCTATAATGGTACCGATTTCAACACTCAAAAGTATGAAATAACTTGTTGAAGTCGGTACCATGCGCACAATATTGTAATAATGGCTACTTTTGAACCATCATGGTACTGACTTCAACAAGTTATTACACACTTTAGAGTGTTGAAGTCGGTTCCAATTTTGGGTAATTTTATTTTTACATGGAAACCTACGTCACAATTCAAGTAGGTACCCATTGTAAAGATAGCTGCGAGACACCATAAATTTGTCATATGATAAATTAAATATTATGCAACTCGTTATAATACATATATACTTATAAAAGTATAGACACTAATCGAAACGAAGGTGGTGTCGCTAAACTTCTCACCTTCACACTACAGACAGCAATAATAGTAGTAGTTATTTTTCTTGAAATATACTTGGTATGCAACATGGAGGATGGGGGGCCATCCTCCAAGGTATGCAAGTGAACCCTTCACAGAAATTTTGAGCTCAATTCAAGAGCCTCTACTTGAAGGTTTATTCACACGATACTGCTTTTTAAAATATAAATAGACCTGTAAAAATAATGTAAAACGTATCCACTGACAACCAAGAACACATTTGAACTCAGTGAAGAGCAATATACATCTAAATATTGAAAAATACTTAGGTACTGCTATGGTTTTGGGATGAAAACATTATAATGCAGAAATAAATTCCTAAAGAACATTTTCAAACCCAATAAGTTTCATATTTACTCCTGTGAAAAGGCGTATCAGACGTGGGCGTAGAAACGAAGGATGAAGCAGGTATTTGAATGAAGCCCTTAAGCTCCAATATAAACATATCATTTTCCGATTCGACTATTCTCTGATAAATAAATCCTGACTGCGGGGTGACTACGGTTCATCGTTCAGGCTGAAAACATTCCACTGAAGTGTCCAAGGGGCCTGTATAATACGACAATTAATAACCCCGGTCTATGTCCCTTTTCATGAATTATTGATTAAAGAACCGCACCACTTTTAATGCTATCAGAATAATTAAGATAGTTCTTATGTTAAAGTAAGCAAGACTCAGAATGCAAGTGGATATTATTGTGCAGTGGCATCAGCGTTGGATTAGGTTAAATTACTCATTTTAATCGCCGTGTCTCGTCTTAGAATATCAGTCTGAAATCTAATGCCTCTATAATTCCAAAGCAGGAGTGTCGTCTCCTATTTCACATTATTTTTGTCTAGTAGCTACTGCAATGTCAACAACAACGTTATATTTTGGTAATAAATTTTCATTTCAGCTGTGGGTTATGAACTCTTTTTTATGTTATAAGAAGGCTCTCGCCTGCGACGCGACGCCGAGTACCAAACGCTATTTTCACAGGGTCATCGCCAAGGCATCAATATTTGACTTATAGATATAGACAGTATTTAATAAGAGCTTTCTAATGCTATACTCAAAAATTCCTTCCGCCGTTAGAAGTTCACATTTGATTTAAAATCGCATAACCAGAGGTACTTTTTCATGGCTTAAAATAATTATATAAGTTATTAAAATGAAAAGTTTCTTGAAACATCAACAATACCCGATCGCAACTTCAGCATCATTTGGTATTGATCCGAGGTATTTAGTCATAGATACTTGAACACAACAAAACTCAAAGATCGAGAGTGGTAGCACTTGGATTAAATAAATTCTTTTTGCTCCAGTTGTTCGGTATTGCAAATATTAAAAGTTTTCAATTTGTCACTGAGTTGCTTCAGGTCTTTACAACTTTAGAATATAAGTTGACCAAAAGTCCTTTTTATTCTGTGCCAAAAGTAATCTGATATTTACATAAACTTATTATCCATTATACTAATTTAATGTATAAGAACCATCTTTGATGTTTGGAGAAGAAGTCCAATATGGAATCAAACTGGTCTTGAAAAAATATAGTTGTCATAGTGACTGTTACGGGCACGCAAATGCAATGAAACGCTCGTTGCAAAGCTAACTTTGTCCTAACCGATCACTAAGTTATGCAACATTAGCGGCAGTTATGACTTTAATGGGTGACCGCCAGTGGCATTACTATTAAGCGCTTCCGCGCTTTGCTGTCGTCGGCCCCGGTTGTTGTGGAGGATTTGCAGTCATTAGAGCATATTGGTAGGAAATTTTGCAAATGCCTGCATGCCTAGCTACAAAAGGAAATCCAGTAGGAAATCTGTTGCCAAGGACCTAATGGTGTGTTCCGACAGCTAAGGATAGCTGCCGGAACACACTGTTATAGGACCTTGGCTACAGATGTCCCACTGGATTTCCTTTAGTTTGAGTGCGAGTAATTGTATGTTACATGAATAACATATTTAAACAAAAGACGACTTTTCAATTACCTGAATGAGTATTTTTTTATCTATAAGTGTGTTATTTACTCAGCAAAAGTAAATGTGATATTTGCTTAGCATGCAATAGAGCTTAAAATCACACCCAGATGAGAAAATAAAAGACTAAAATATATTTAGGTTTTTTGATGAAGCGAACACGAGCCCACCTTTTGTTAAGTGGTAACCTCTGCCTATATCTCATTCATTTCGTCACAAACGAAAAGACAAAGAAAAAGACGCTCTGCACCGCGCCCATTACCCCGAGACATAATTTGCCTGGAATTTCACCAGCAACCATACCCTCAAACCGGAACATAGTAAAGCGAACTTCACTGCTTGGCAGTAGGAATAGGTATAGTGGCAGTACTTCCCCGGACGAACATGTTCACAAAGAGTTCTACTGCTACTGCATATCGAAGATCTTACTGTAAAAATATCTGATTTTAGTCTACGATACGTAAGTTTGTGGCTACGTTTCGTATAGATTGATGTTTTGTTCAACAGAACAACCTCAGTATATAGGTACTTTGTCACTTTAAAGTGTATTAAAAACTTCGCTCTTGTAACAACTCCAAACGTTATCTAAGCCAGTACATAATATGCTTACATTTACGTAATGCCATTATGCAAATACCTCTTGGGAGTTACGTAGCTTTTCCTTCGGTTCGACGCTTTCAAATATAAAATTTGATTATCTAGGTGTCAAAGAGCTTCTGTGAAAGAGAATTTATTACTCTGGTAGCTTCCATTATTATTCAAGTTTGCTAAGTTGCTCATACTTGTTAAATCTGGTATCATGTTTGTCTGGTGGAATTTATTGCGATATTTTATACAGAATTACCATTCCGTGAAAATGGGATGCCAATATACAAAGCCAAATCGGTTTCTGTTACCCTCACAATGTTTGCTGTCTATTCGTTCGTCCTAAAAGCAACTAATGTTTCTATTGAATTGTACATAAGTTTTAAAAAATACGGGATATTTCATATAATAGTGGATGTCGTATAATATATAATATAGAGTACATAAATAACTTGAAAACTAGTTAAGGTATTATTGTACCTTGATATATTTTCCTAAATATCAATTTCCATAGTCCGGTGTTAAGAGAAAAATAATGAACAAAATCTGTTCGTAAGTCTTTTTTGATATGTTTATATACAAATCATTAAGAAACCATCAACATTATCCAAAAAGGTAGGATCCTTTCAAACCTTTTTGTTGGTAAATCTTGCATACATAATGAATTATACTTTACATTATAAAATTATTTCTTATTACGTATATAATTTTAATATTGTTAGGTTTGCAATAACGCCTGCTATGTGGATTACATTACAAAACCATAAATATACGATAGGATTTTTTTTTTAAGCCATAACCCGCACATGGCTTAAATTTTTCCTATCGTATATTTCTGATTTTGTAATACATATATAATCTTAGGGATTTTACTTGGCGATTCAAGTTAAATAATGGAGGTCTGATAAGCAAAACGCTTAAGTACGCAAATCGACCAATTAGCAAAATGTCACATCGTAATTTGTCTAGATAGCTGTAAGGCTAAGTAGTAAATATTGGAAGAAATATTTTTTATTATGGAAGAGAATAACGTATAATAAGAGAAAAAACAGGCTTTGTTTGTAGCGATGAACGTTAATAAACACACTTACACCAAGACACAAAAATCCAAACATTAAATACGAGATAAAACAAAATGATTCTTGCAGCCCTCTTGCACAAATCGGTTCAAACTTTTTCCTTTCTGACGTGACATTGGCAAAAATGTTATAAACAATTTCCAATAAAAAAACATAGTGCTTGATCGTTGAGGCGTACGGTTACACATAAATAAAGTACTACAATATTTACAACAAAGTATTAGCAAAACAATAAATAAAATAAGTAAAGTTATATGTTAGTTAAAAGTTTCAATATACCATGTACATTCTCCCATATGAATGTAAACAGCTTTCAACACAAAAATGAAAATTGACTGAGCAAGTGACAATTAAGTAATGTGGAAGGTAAAAACTTAAAAAACTCTTAATAGTTTTTAAATAACGCTTGTGTCGTTTGTTTGAGTTATCTGGCTTTTTGAAGAACATGAAGATTTTCTTTTTAATTGATATATAAAACTATGAAAACATTGTAAGTTTCTTATTGGCGGTGGGATGTTATTTCAACACTTGGACGCGGCGGCGCGCGGCGTAATGACAACTCCTTCTGAAAGTGCCTGAGCTATGCCGCGGCATGCCGTTCCGCTACGAGCTGTATCGCACATAGACTAGATCGAACCATAAAGACTACGGTTCGACATCCAGGACAACTAGCTGTATGGCATAAATAAGCCGGTGCAAATAGGAGTAGAAACGCATATATTAAAAGATATTATCAATTCCCAAGGGATCAGGATTTGCGTGGGTGAAACCGCGGTGGACTGCCAGTGTAATATAGGTTGTAAATACCAATAAAATACCTTTGCATTAATCCATGCGCATCAAAGATAATGAGAACAATAGAATTTCATTCATAAATAAACCTATATTGTCCTGCTAACCGGGTTAATTTTTTTAGGTTATATCAACTTTACAAGTAGGTAACTGAGGATTACGACCCTAGATGAAATCTATTGGAGATCCCTACTGAAGCTATCATTTATTTGTTACAATCGTCCATCAGTAAGACTAGTTTCTTACTCTGTCACATACATATACTAATTACACAACATAATAATAAAGAGTATCAACTAGCCATCAGTGTTAGTTCTTACCAAACACATTTTGTTTACATATTTTTGAGATGCGAGAGGCCAATCGATCATATGTATGCATATAACAAGCATTTCCGTATGAGCATAGAACATATAGGTAATATAGACCAATCCGCTGTAGAAAATTATATTTAGCATTTTTAGTAGGTATTTTCATGAAGTGATTTCCTTTTTTTTTTTATTTTTTTTTTATTTTTTTATGGTTGATAGGTAGCCTTTGTCCACTATCTCACCTGATGGTAAGTGATGATGTGGTCGAAGATGTTGTTCAGGCTAACCTAGAAGTACTGGCTCTCAAGGACAGCTGCCGGAACACACCGTTAGGTGCTTGGCGACAGATTTTCTACTTGAGGGTGGTAGCTAGCCAGGCGGGCATTCGCAAAATGCCCTACCACCATGCTATAACGACTGCCATCCTAAGACAACAACCGGGACCGACGGCTTAACGTGCCCTCCGAAGCACGGAAACGCTCAGTAGTAATGTCACTAGCGGTCACCCATCAAACTCATGACCGCGCGCGACGTTGCTTAACTTTGCTGATCGGTTGAGAACAGCTAAGTAAACTTCGCTACGAGCGCTTCTTTTCCTTTGCGGGAAAATAATTATTTCAAACGAATCAAACAGTAATGTGACTATGGTTATGTTCCCTATTCTATTATTTCTTTTAAGAACTAAATTAGAAGCAACTAAAACTTGTGCGTACCTTCTTGATTTCGAATGGGCTCTATTATCAAAAGTTTTATTAGAAAACTTTCCGTACCAATTTGTACCACCAGCACAATTCCATTTCATCATTTCTAGACGGAAATAAACAATTTCATTTAAACGACCACATTTCGAATCCTAATGTTTGGCAGTTAACTGAGACGATTTCACCAGAAACCGTATCTAACTTTTAACAACCAGTGCCCAAAAGTTATTATGTCAGGAATTTAGAAAACATTACTCAAAAACAAGTTTTAGTGCGACTTCAAACTTTTCACCAATAATTATAGGGATAAATTGTCATTGACAGTATATAGGTTCACCCCTATTACATAGAATATAAACCTACGTGATTGATATTGCCTACGCGACAACGTAAAATGGTAATGAATACGTAGGGGAGAGTGGGGACTCCGGTCACTTAAGAAATAAACAATGTAAATTAATCACGTCAATTTAATTTTTAAATAATGTCACATAATAACACATTAGACACAACTTTGTCAAAAAAACCATTTGAAATTAGTAATAATAACTATACGAATTACAACATATTTTATCAACAAATATATGTATTCTAATTCACCCTACTACCGTGGGTAAAACCAGGTTATAGACATTTATTACTACAGGTTAAAACAAACATCATCAAAAAAATAATCTAATCACATTCTTTATTTTCATTTCCTTCAGCATAACGACAGAAAACCGTGTAGGTATCCAATTTGATGAGATTCTATGGTAAAATAATCTATTTAATCTGCTGTGTATCTTCAAAAGCATCAGAGAAAAGGTTAAATTAAGTCATTTCCGGAAAACTATTTTTCCTGTGGACAAGGAAATGCAAATATAGTTTTGTAAACGTATATATCAATAAGGCGCTTTTCGCCTTCTAACAACACTATTAGTGGGTACAGAAAAAATCATAATAACTTCCTACAAAATAACACAAAAGTCCTACGAAAAAAAAGCCACTAGATTTTTTTAATTATTATATGTTAGCCTTTGAACTCTGTCTCAGCTGATAGTAAGTGACGATGTGGTAGAAGATGTTGTTCAGACTAACCTAGAATTACTGGCTCTCAAAGACAGCTGCCGGAACACACCGGTTAGGTGCTTGGCGACAGATTTTCTACTTGAGGGTGGTAGCTGGCCAGGCGAACATTCGCAAAATGCCCTACCACTATGCTATAATGACTGCCATCCTAAGATAACAACCGGGACCGACGGCTTAACGTTCCCTCCGTAGTAATGCCACTAGCGGTCACCCACCAACTCACGACCGCGTCGGACGTTGCTTAACTTTGCTGATCGGTTAAGAACATCTTGCTACGAGAGCTTCAAAGGTACGGGTAATGATCCAAGGCATTTATTAATAACAAAAAATTAAGTTTTGCATGGTAGTGCTATGCTTGCTCTCATCAATACCTGTACTTATAAATATTATAAATGTTTTTTTTTTCTATTTACTCGTATTTGTTTCCCAAGTTCAAACATGAAAAATATAAAATTAGTTCCACCATATTTTCCATGTAACAAGTATCTGAGTCGTTTTTTTGTTCCAAGATACAAATGGTAATTTTATTTCTTTGTAAGAAAAATAAAAGCAGCGTTATTCAGAAGAAAAAAATACTTTATCACTCATGTTTTGTACCCAGACCCACACGGCAGAAAGTGACAGCATTAAAATTGTATTTGTTTGCCATTAATACTTAATTACACTCCACAATTGTGTAAGGTATATTTTATGTTATATCAAAGTGGCAGATGTCAAAACTTACTATTAAATGACATAGTGGTCGAAGGCTAGCCCATCGGCATAAAAAAAATATATGTTTTATATTAAAAACATTTTCAAGAAAATGAACTGCATTTATATTGCATTGAGAAAATCCTGTATTCAATCTAATACATTACATGCCTGAGCAGTACATTTTTATACCTACATAAATCTACCAAATCGCAAACTGTGCATTTAACAAACGAAATCAAATAGAAATTGAACTTTTTATTGAAAGTTTATGCTTAAAGTCGTATTAAGTCTTAAAGGATTTTCCAAATGCCAGACGATTCAATCTACCGTTTTTATCACACTAACGTAGCGATAAAGGCCGTTATATCGTTCGAAATGACCATTCGAAACATTTGTAGACTTTTAGAAATGTAATTAAACAAAGTTGCCATGGACGTAGTCAGAATAGGGGTTCAGTTTAGGGGGTTTTTATGTACCACAATCATTATGTAATAAATTATAATTTTGATAAGTCATGTGCATAAAATGTCTCATCAAAATATTAATGAAATACGGCAATATGCGAATGGGGCCTAAATAAACGACCCGTTAAGAAATATAATTGTGTTAAAAACTAAATTACAAATCGGTGGTTTCAGTATATCGTGCACGGTTAAAAATAGGATTTTGTACAAGATGTAGCAAAAGCAAATTTTATATTGTAAACTAGTAAATTGAGACAGACTCCTTTAAAAAAATCTAGGAATTAAAACTTTAAATGCCCCCATTTCCTATTTCTATTCCCAATTGTTGTTTTTTGGGGTAAGAAGTATAACATATATTTGTACTCCATCCACTGAGCTGTAAATGGACTTTGTGGTCTAGATTAAGGCTGCTAGATGCAATAAACAAACCAAAAAGTGCTAGCGAATGGTACCAAGTTATTTGACAACTATAAAAAGAATGACAGCTCGATATGCGTTCAGATTTATTTTGCTTTGAAGCAAAGCTAGACGTAATATATTGCTTGCTTAGAGGCTAGACGCGCAATCGGTTCGTATGTAATTCATTACTGATTTAATATTTGTCGTACAGTTTCATTCCGTAACGTCACGTTAACTAAGGAAAAGCAGCATGCCACTATTCACGTCAAATCTCATCTCATGTTAGAAAATGGTCAACAAACCTGAAGCCAAAACTTTTTATAAACTTTTCTGTCTTTCTATAACTATTACGTTCTTTTGCCGGCCATTGTGTGGTTAGAAAAAAACATGTTGTGTCAATCCTTTGGATAAGTATAGGAAGATAATAAAAGACGTATTTTGTATACAATCAAATGTTAAAATTTGTTTTGATCCAGTGATGGCTCAATGGCATTGACTGCCGCCAAGCAGATCCATGGTTCGAAAACCGCAGCGGGCTTGAGCTCTCCGCATGGTGGAAGGGCATTTTGTGAATGCTCGTCTGGCTAGCGACCACCCTCAAGTAGAAAATCTGTCGCCAAGCACTTTACAGTGTGTTCCTGCAGCTGTCCTTGAGAGCCAGTAATTTTAGGTTGAGACTGTTAACACCTTCGACCACCTCATCACTTACCATGAGGTGAGATTGTGGCTTACCTATCAGCTTTAAAAAAATTAAATAACATACGTGGCACTGCAATGCATTCATCACTTGAGATTATCTATCATGTTTGTATGAATTCCAGGATGGTGCTGTAGTTAAGTACCCAGAAAATATATGGTCCGTGTATACCTCACAAAACTTTCAAAGCAGACAGCTAAATTCATGTTTACTGAAATTTGTCCTACTTTTCCTTTAACCTTTCGCTTTAGTTCAAAAATTACCAGATGGTTCTCAAATTATTCAGTGTTCTAAACTTCTTTGTTCAAGGGAAGACATTTACAATTCTGACAGCCGTGTGACTCTTTAATAACTTTTCATTTGTCATTTTGAGTCAGGCACGTCACGAGAATAATTAATTTTCATAACAGCATTAAAGTACCATTTTGTCGTATAATCGTGTTTATAGATACTCAAGTCAGCAAAGCTAGTTTAAGACATCGAGCTCTGAGAGTTGTAGTTCAGGAATATATGCAGTACTGGCCTGCGTTAAATAATGCCGACGAAGAGATAAAGTATTGCCATAAGTTTTATTTATATTATGCTAAAAGTGTTCGATGGAATTTCACAATTCGACGGTACCAGCTTTTTTTATCACTACAACAGCAAAATCTTTGAAATCACGACATACAATTTATGGTCAATATAACAAGGATATTTACATATTTTATCGTGTGCGTGGTGCGTTAACGCTCTCTTCATGATTTGATGGGTGAACGGCAAAATCATAGAAAATATTTTAGACTCTCACTAGTTTCTGTTTCCTGATAGTTGCGGCTAGGCAATGTAATTTATGTATCAGGTCTTGAATTACTTTATTAGCCTCGCTCAAGCCGGTATTCAGAAATACTGTTCACAGAAAAGCATTTTTTTTAAGTAAAAATCTAAAAGGTTTAGCGTAAAATTAATTATAGTTTAAGCTGCTTTAGTTTAGGTTAGGTTAGAGATTAAAATCCAAGCTAAATCTACATTTTGTGGAATAAAATTTGTTTTTCGGTGATCCGTGCCCTTTGCGAACAGTTTATCGATAAACGGTACGGACCTCTATTAGCTTTGCAGCACCCGGCAAAATATGGATTATTCCATAGTTTCTTTTTCACTATAATTATTAGAAGTCGTATAAGCCAGCTGAAGAACAAATTTAAGACCCAAATCTTAGCATACCACCACTTGTGTCGAGATGTAAGTGTGATACTGTATACTAACAACTTATAGTGTCCTATATAGAAATCCGGTAGCTGTACTACAAACGACGGTAACAGGTAGGTGGCCGTTTACAGAGAAAGACAATATTGTATCATAAGTTCTATGAAGAATAACATAGTAGAGATAAACATGCTTCATCTTCCGCCACCAGGGATGTTAAATTTATTTTCATTTATCGCCTGTGACAAATAAGGAGGAGTTGAAGCATGGCGCACGAAACAAGCTCTTGGCTACAAAATAAAATAATGCTATCGAAATGTCCCCTTCATGCTCTACGGGTTTTCTATACTGTTTTACTTGTATCAAACACGGTGCTCCATCTGTATATCCATCTTCTCTTCTCTTGTATGTCTGAGTTTATAACAAATAAAATGTCTATGCCTATAGTTACAGGCGACAAGGCAATGAAGGGAGACCTCGTGATACATGGATGCCTTCATCATAATAGTAGTAAAATTCATGAAAGTGGTGTACCTTATCCTCGAGGCTGAAATACGAGCGTTGATGGAATGTGCCGTTGGAGCAGCAGAAATGACTATTTACAGTATTGTAGCAGTAGCTGGTGGAGGAGCTCTTATATGGTAAGAACTTTCTTCGACCACAGAATGAAACTCAGAGGCTTCAGCCTAAATTCCAAAGCTTTTAGGAAAATCTTCACAAAAAATATTGTACCCACCCTCATAGCAATACTTGTGATTATTGGAATATCGATCACTTGTGCTTCTCTTTTTCTCACTGCCGTTGTCTCACTGGCTGGAAATTGATGTGGTCAAAGATAATAAGTACCCTCTATCAAGGTTAGAGAAGATGTATTAAAGGCACAACACGTACCGTGCAGGAATACATTGCGACAGATTTTCTACTTGCAGATGGCAGTTGGCTAAAGTGAGCCCTATCACCGTGCTGTTTTTTTCTGATACGTGAGTTTTGATCTCACCTGATAGTAAGTGATGATGTTGTCGAAGGTATTAACAGGCTTAACCTAGAACTACTGGTTCTCAGGACAACTACCGGAACACACCGTTAAGTGCTTGGTGACAGATTTTTTACTTGAGGGTGGTCGCTAGCCTCATTCGCAAAATGGCCTCCCATCATGTGGTGCAGCTCAAGCCCGCGGCGGGATTCGAACCATGAACTTGATGCGCAGCAGTCAATAGCCAATGCCACTGAGCCATCACTGCTTGAAAACTGCAGCTCTAAAGTACCTTGCGATAGGATTCGAACCAGCTCTGGCAGATTGACACCTGACATTCACTGCACGAAGCAATCACCACTGCGTTATTTGTTCATATTGGTAATTTGATTTATGATCTGCCATCTGCTACAAGCTTTTAATAAGTTATTTTACTCGTATAAGCTACATCATGCTTGATATCTAGATCTGAACATCATTCATTATTCAGCTCTCGCGTGAACAAAACGGGAAGTCATGCTGTAGGTATGTGTAATGTATCCCAAACGGCGTTATTATATCTCCTTCTAATGTCCTAAGTTTATGTTGGATAATGGCCTACCCTGTTATTTGCTAAGTCACTGTTCTCAAACTATGTAGGTATTATGTGTAGTCATAACGCTTACTAAGCTTTTAAACAATTCAAGGCGTTAGAGAATTGCGTTGTAAAATTTACACAATCATCATAGTTATTAGGCTGTAACCAACAGGCTCAATTCTGCTATGCAGAATATTATGACTTTTCTATGGTTTGTACGAAGCTAAGTACGTCTACATTTAATAAGAATAATTACATCACGATTTCATACCTAATTTTATTAGCTAACGTGTGTATATTCAACGTCTTGCCAAAAAATGTTGAATAGCTTTCCAATAATGAATACTCAATTTTCTTAGGAGATACGGTGGGATTTTAGGTTGGAAAGAAAATGTTGCATTGCCAAGCCCACTGCCTAATTAATTCCCCCCAGCTAAGTGTTTGATATCAATAAAAGGTGGTAGGGTTTTTTTTACATTTTAATAAATATTTATACATATATAAACTTCATCACTTTTGTGTAGCACCTGGAGTTCGATAAATAAGAATTTTCAAATTCCTAAGTAATTCTGAGAGAGAAAGTGAGTATCCTAATGAACGTATACTCGTAAACGTATAATGGGAATTTTCAGTTCATTTTTTGTATTACTGTGAGATTTCAATATACAAAGAAAATGTCGTTTCATTGTCTGAATTGTTGAGGTCGTTTTTTATATATACATCAACAGCTATAACGTCCACCGTTGAACAAATGCATCTTATATTATTAGGAGGGGGTTTGTCATAATCATCACGTTGGCAGGCGTTTCGTAGATCCCAGTGTAAGATAGTAGTTTTCAGAAGGCGCTGCTGTTGTCACCTTCTGGTATTTTCCCTTCGTAGCCTCTTACGACTCCCACAGAAAAATAATGGTTACAATTCTAGCCGTGTATATGCAAACAAATTTAACCTAGGTAGTTTCATTTAGTATGGCTACAGCATTGTATAGAAACCAATTTAAAGTGTCTTATAGATTAGAAGTATCTTCATTTCAATAGCAGAATCAACCTTCTAATATTTATTTTGAATGGAGCTGCCGTAACTATTGTTTCGTGTTCATAACTATAATTACTTTAAGGTTTGGAGTATGCGAGCCGGAGGGGTGTTTTAGTCTGCAAAGTATGAAAAACCTTGCTGCCGTTGCGGTGACTGCTACACTTCTGTATGGCGTTTTCTTACTAATCAAAGAAAACCTTTGAAGAATATTTTATGTATATTAATATGTACAATAATATGAAATATGGCATTAATTAAAAAGTAATGAATAAGTTAAATTGGCTATACAATTCATCTATATGGGCTACATAAATCATTTTACGAGAAAAATATAATAATTACTATTACCATCGCGGGAATGTCGTGTATTTTTATATTGGGTTTTGTAGTTTGCACCGAAACAAATCTGGAAGGTTTTTGTTGTACCAACATATTTAAGATGTTTCTGATAGAATATAAAAAACCAGCCAAGTGCGAGTGGGACTCGCGCACGAAGGGTACCGTACCATTATCTGTAACAATAATAACATACTTTTAAAATATTTTAAGAAAACATCAAATTAATATTTTAATAAAACACTTAAAAAATATATCTAGTGGCAATTCCGCTTAAAGTTCCTGCTAAGCCGAGGTGACGTCACAAACGCTACGCAGCCAAACCGGAAGAATTTTCGACGCGTTTCGCTTCTACACGAAGCATCCTCAGGAGGTCTTGACTCTTCGAGCGCACGATCGAGAAACCAGTTTGGCTGCGTGGCGTTTGTGACGTCACCTCGGCTTAGCAGGAAAATTAAGCGGAATTGTCACTAGATATATTTTTATATTTTTAAGTGTTTTATCAAATATTAATTTGATGTTTTCTTAAAATATTTTAAAAGTATTTGTTATTATTAAAAATGGATTTCCGCAAAGTAACGCCTGAATCTATTCATTATTATCTGTAACCTAATCTTGCTAGTTACAGACACTTTTCGCAGTGTCCGATTGAACTGCGTAGGTACAGCGAAAACCTCTTTTATTGTATGGAAGCCCCCTTAATTATTTATTTTATTTTTTACTAATTATATTTAAATCAAACATAGAACAAAATATTCTGTGAATAGTTAAAGCAAGAAACAGCAAAAAAAAACAAGTTTGTTGTATTGGAGCCCCCCTTAAGGGGGGATATTTATTTAGTTTTATTTTTAGTATTTGTTGTTATAGCGGCGGAAAATTTCAACTTTCTAGCTATCACCGTTCTTGAGTTGATCTACAGCCCGGTGACAGAGGGACGGACGGACGGACAGCGAAGTCTCAGTAATAGGGTCCCGTTTGTACCATTTGGGTATGAACCCTAAAAAAAACAGTATTTTGATTATTAATTAGTGAAAGGAACATAAAAAGTATAGGGACGACATCACGGTGCTTGATAGTGTTGAATGTTAGCAATGGAATGTGGTAACCGCACTGCATCAGGTTTTCTAATTTAGTTTAAAAAAATCTAATAACCTGCCATGAAGTGATGATGTGAACAAATATGTAAGCAGCCTTATATATATATATAAATATATAGCTATACCTCTTTCACGACCTTCAAGTAAAGTCTCGAGTAGGATATTTACCGGTTTAGGTCACAAGTAACCGCGCGTATGAATTTCGCAATAGCTGATAAGTACTAATCTTCAGTTAAAATGATCACTAACTTACTTCTTGGTTAATCTGCCAATTAGTTTCTCTATCCGATGAGTAATATAAAATACATTATTATCGACAAATGAATGAGTGACGTTGTCGATAGATTTTGAACGAATTATTGAATTTACTTCAAAGATCCTTCAAGCAACTATCGAGTTGTTAATCAGAAGTCTGTTTTCTGGTGTGAAACTGAAAAGCCTTCATAGTAACTTTTATTATCCGAGTAACTTTAATCAGGAATTAATTAATTGACACTTTACTTGAAGGTCATAAAAGAGGTCCTTAGTCTTAAATTGCTATTAAAGTTAGCTGTCAAACAAACAATATAGTGCTTGAAAAAATTTAACACCATAGGTAAATAAAATCTGCCGTGGAACACCTACGGTTATAAAGTGTTCTGCGGGCTACAGTTCAAAGTTTTTATATTTATCGGTATTGGATGCAACACAGGAAAAAATCTAGAAATTACTGGGTTCGTCTAACCAACACGAGTTGTGCCAGCGGTAGCTTGTCCACAAGACTGGCTCCAGCCCCCTGGTTTCTTAAAAACTTAAACTTTACATATCGTTATCTAATTCTTTTTTTTATGTTATTGTCGCGGAACAAACTCGAGGCCCACCTCATGTTAAGTGGACTAACATCTGCCTATAACAGATGCATTTCATCACAAGTCACGAATTGCACTGCGCCCGTCACCTTGATACATAGTTGTTGTAATTTCACTGCCTCTCAAAGACTGCTGCCGGAACACACCGTTAGATGCTTGGCAACAGATTTACTACTTGAGGGTGGTAGTTAGCCAGGCGGGCATTCGCAAAATGCCCTTCGACCATGCGGTGAAACTCAAGCCAGCGGAGGGGGATAGAACAAGGGACCTGCGGCATAGCAGGCAATAGCTATAACCGGTCAGCCATCATTGTTCATCGCTATCTTGTGAATATATTCACAGACAATCCTCAGCAGTTAAAGGCCAGTAGATTTTAGCACTATACTTCAAAACGTTATGCAGTTTTTTATGAATAAAATGTTCCAACTATAAAGCTAACGTTTTTCAATGAAAATGTGGAATGGAATAATTACTCTTGCGTCAAAGTTTGGGAGACAAACTTTGTTATTGCTCATTAACTCGCGCTCTTTGTGCGCCGCCGTTAGTAACACGTTTCTCAGGAGTCTGTTGACTACTGAGCAGCTCTTCCCTTCCCTTCCAATTAAGAGAGTATACATCATAATTCATGTAACAACATTTAGCTAATTACTTCTATTTCTACAGTAGTGATTTTAAATGAATGAAGTAACTGTTTGCCTGTGTGTGGAACGGCTCGAAGATTTTGTCAGCCACCTCCGGCGCAAAATATACGAAGGCAGGATGTCCAATTATTGGTGAGCATTCCACTCATCGTTGTTTCCCCTGGGGTGACATTCTACCCACATCTCTACCCGTGGGTGGCGTAATAGGCGACTAAGGGTAACACACCAGAAGGTGGGCAGCAGCGCTTTCTTAGGAACTGATATCTCACACTGTGAGCCCCAAGATGCCTGCCAAGCGTGGGGATTATGGCAAACCCCTCATAATGGGGGAGGCTGTGTTCATCAGGGAGAAGCTGGGAGATAAAGTTTTATTTTTTTTGTACTGTAGTTTTACCCGTTCCTTTGCCGTGGTACCATTAGATAGTTCCTTTGATGGTACCACGGCAAATTTTACCGTTATTTCACTCGGTCCTGATTATGTTGGGTAAAAAAATTTGTTTATAAAATTCTTTTCTACATTAAACATACATTGGATATACTCCTTGCTCCAACTTCTACAGAATATAAATAAACCACATAACCATTATTGGTCAATTCATCTGTTAGGTCATAATATTTGTTTGTTTTTATTGATAGTCCTTAGGTATGTTTGTTTCCCACGGCACAGTAAGTTCTATAAGTACTATGAGTTTTAGATTTTTTGTGTATAGAAATATGTCCTGGTCTTGAAGACGAAACACCAACATCCCCAGGAATTTTGTAGTGTTTTTCATATGTGTCCATCTAAAATGTCGAATCGGGAGCTGCGCCTAGGATGGAGTAAGGCATCGATTTTGTAGATGACCTTTCTTTTACAAAACCGACGTGTCGTTTGTTCGTGGCATCAATACGAGCGGACCGCTGTCCCCGATCGTTTCCCGTTTGTTTGAGTGCGATTGGAATAGTAGTTATCATAATTTTATAAGCAGATTTTTGGAATTTCAATCCTTTAAAGTTCACCTTATATGGTACACCGCACACCGCAGTGGAAATCCACTGCGGTGTGCGGTGTAAATCCACTGCGGTGTATAGTCAAATGACTATGCTATTCTCAAGCATAGTCAAATCTAATGCGTACCATACCGTACACATCAAAATTGCGTCTCCGGCAGTGCAGTACATCTATGCAATGTAATTGTACACCTTTCATAGTTTTTTTTACACCCAACAGCAAAAAACAGAATTTTCTTCAAATTTACAGTAGATTTCCTTCTGTTTTCCGTTTGTTTTATCTTGGCAATTTGAATTGTTAACGTAAAAAATAACTATGAATTAGATATTATGGATCTTTCCATTCCGTTCAACTAAACGAATCAACTAGTTGATCCGTTTGATACCCTCCGAGACACTTTCTTCCTAATCGGACCAACTAATATGATCTGTTAAATATTAATATTAATGGTCTTAACGAATCAACTTACAATGTTTTAACGAATCCACTCACAATGAAGAAGTTAGTTAGTCATTTAGTCTAGGGCAAAGTCATATTTAGGTGCGACGACGAGCGAAGCGAGGAGGAGCGTTAGGTTACTTGTGACTACAACAACGCGCGAGCCGAGCGAGCGAAGCGAGCGTGCCGCGGTAGCGGCCGGCGATGCGCCACATAAATTACTACTATTCTTATATTTATATTTTGTTACTAACGGATCAACTATAAGTTGTGCCGTTGGGATAAAAAAGAGTTGACCCGTTTATTTCCTAACTAATCAACTGAATAGTTGTTTCGTTAGGAATAAAAATAGTTGACTAGTTTTAGTTGATCAGGTTTATTTGGTCGGAGTGGAAGTAGAGGATATTATATTACATTTACATACGTACCCGTTTTACCTTAACTTTGTGAATAAAATTAAAATTTACGTTTAGTATTCATGTAAAGGATTGTGCAGAAACCTTAAAAATGTTCACTGTACATTTTGCTTACCTAACAAAGATATGGGTTCGTAAATTATTATAATTTGGTTCACTGAAAGGCACCTTCCTTCCTACCTTCAACATTTCACTAAATTTTCTGTGTTGTCGAGTCCAGAGGACTGACATTTGAGAATTTACGTTTCTGTGAAACGGAATGAAAAATATTTATGGCCCTAAAACGTCCAAAGGTCTGATGATTGCTCAACCTCGTATAAAATGGGTATAGGTTCTTTATTCGACGGACTAAAACTTTACAGGGTTCAACCGGGTTAGATCAAAAAATCGTCCATGTGAAACTTGTTATTAAATGATTTGTGTTGGTCTCAAATTCGGATTCCGTTTAAATCAAAGCAGGCGAGTGACTTTTACCGAGAAAACTGAAAAGGTGTGTTACCCTTTTCCTAATAATTGTTGGGTAACGTTATTCGTTTAAACAAACATACCAACCTTTTCGGGATGAAATGTAGTAAAGCCATTTTAGGCAACATTATTTTTAATGCTATCTTACACAGAATATTCACGAGCTCTGTCGATTAAAGATATTGTTATTTGAGAAAAATGTGTTTGAAATAAATTAAGGGCTCGTAGCGAAGTTTACTTAGCTGTTCTCAACCGATCAGCAAAGTTAAGCAAAGTTGCCCGCGTTTATGAGTTGGTTGGGTGACCGCTAGTGACATTACCACTGAGCGTTTCCGTGCTTCGGAGGATATGTTAAGCCGTCGGTCCCGGTTGTTGTCTTAGGATGGCAGTCGTTAAAGCATGGTGGTAGAGCATTTTGCGAATGCCCGCCTGGCTAGCTACCACCCTCAAGTAGAAAATCTGTCACCAAGCACCTAACGGTGTCTTCCGGCAGCTGTCCTTGAGAGCCAGTACTTCTAGGTTAGCCTGAACAAAATCTTCACTTACCATCAGGTGAGAGAGTGGTCAAAGGCATAACTGTCATACATAAAAAAAAACTTTACTATCCTTAAGATATGCACGATCTTTTTTATTATAAATATTCGTGACAAACTCTAACATTAGCAATACATTGTGGCCACCAACGTATTTTTCTTATATATATGGCTTATACCATTCAACTTATAAAAAACGGGAGCAACGGCACCCACAACTAGAAAATGGCAATGCAAATCATTTTCAAAGTTTAATGTGCAAATATTTTTTAAAAATCAGGAAAAATCTGGTTTGATGAAAGTGAATTTCATGAACTTTTAAGGAAAATTATAGCGCTTAGGATAACTTATTTAGCTAAGCAGTAAGAAATTAGGTGTTTTTTTGTGACGGATCAAGCGCGAGGCCCACCTGATGTTAAGCGGACTAACCATTTCGCATGGTGGTAGGGCATTTTCGAATGCCCGCCTGGCTAGCTACCACCCTCAAGTAGAAAATCTGTCGCCAAGCACCTAACGGTGTGTTCCGGCAGCTGTCCTTGAGAGCCAGTACTTCTAGGTTAGCCTGAACAACATCTTCAACCACATCATCACTTACCATCAGGTGAGATAGTGGTCAAAGGCTAACCTATCCAGCATAAAAAAAAAAAAAAAAACTCTGCCTATAACAGATGCATTTCATCATAAGTCACGAATTGCACTGTACCCGTCACTTTGAGACATAGTTTGTAAGTCTCAATGTGCCTGTAATTTCACTGGCTCTCAAGGACTACTGCCGGAGCACACCGTTAGGTGCTTGGCGACCAATTTTCTACTTGAGGATGGTAGCTAGCCAGGCGGGCAATCGGTGGGGATCGAACCAGAGTACAGCAGCGCGGCAGTCCATAGGTAATACCGCTCGGCCATCATCATTAATTGCTTAAAATTCATATATCATTGACATATATCTACGAACATAGATATATGGCCATGGTTGGACGAATGAACTCAACCCTACAGAATAGAGGAGTTCCCCATGGACCAAATAATATGCACAACTAGTTGTCCCAACAAAAATATTAGGCACAACTCATATTTATGCTTAAGGTGTTCCTTATGACACATAGGTATACGGACATAGCCAATTAATTATCATTCCTTCATATGATCAGCAATTTTGTTCATTCGAAGTTTATGTAATTAAATCTTTAATTCTAACTAAGTATTCGGAAAGGATTCTTAAATAGGTGCGCAGTCCAGCAAATCAGTTTTTGGGTCGAAAAGAAAATTAAAGGATAAAGACGTTGTAAAGTCTTTTCTATAACAAGACGAAAATGATAGCTAGCTTGGAAATGCAAAGCGAATGAATAATAACAAATATTTTTAAAATATTTTAGGAAACCTTAAAATAATATCTTAATAAAACAAAATATATAAAAAATATATCTAGTGACAATTTCGCTTAACGTTCCTGTTATGCCGACGTGGCGTCACAAACCCCAAGCAGCCAAACCGGGAGAATTTTCGGCACGTTTCGCTCCTACACGAAGCATCCTCAGGAGGTCTTGACTCTACGAGCGCACGATTGAGAAAAGATTTTCTTTTTTCGAAAATGAGGCGGAAATATCACTAGATATATATTTTTTTAATATTTTTTAAAGGTTTTATCAAAATATTAATTTAGTGTTTTCTTAAAATATTTTGCAAATATTTGTTATGGTTAAATATGGATTTCCGCAAAGTAACGCCTGAATCTATTCATTAGCAAATCAAATGGTTAACCATAGGTGAATTTTGTATCCATCTGGGGCGTTAAAAGTGGCGCACCTTGAATACAACTGGTCACCTGACTTATTAAAATTATATCTTAATGCCTTTTAAATGAGCCTCCCAAACCAAAGTAACTTAGTAAGATGGGGGAAAGCCACCGAAAAGTCCAGCGGTATTTGTCAGGAGGCGATAGGTACGGCAGGGCACTTTTTGGTAGGATGCAAGGTGCTCCTTGATAGGGGTCAGTATTCACGTCGCCATGATTGAGTGCTAGAAATCAAACGAGAAGCAGCGAGTCTCTCGGTAGCTAAAGCAAAAAAAAGTTTGAACACGAACAAACGACACGTCGATTTTGCCTCAAAAGGGGGCAAAATGTCCTCAAGTCATTCTTGGTACACGGATTTTTGCAACAATCTAGGAGCGCCTCATCGCGCTTCAGTCTCATTTGCTGAGGCCAGTCGGTATGAGCCAACAAAAAATACAGTAACAGGACACTTAACTATCTCTCCAGGTGACAGGCGCAGTGCAATTCGTGACATGTGACGAAATGCATCTGTTAGAGGCAGAGGTTAGTCCGCTGAAAGTCAGGTGGGCCTCGAGATTGTTCTGTCACAATAACATTAAAAAAACATACAATAGTACCTACTCGTATATATGCAAATTGTTATATTGGTCATCATCATCTTCAACTCCAAACCTGTAGTCTTGTCTATGTTGATTTCTAAACCCATCTGATCTATGTAAAGTTTTGAAGCAGTGATGGCTCAGTGGCATTGACTATGGACTGCCGCGCAGCAGGTCCATGGTTCGAATCCCGCCCAGAGCTTGAGCTTCACCGCATGGTGGAAGGGCATTTTGCGAATGCCCGCCTGGCTAACGACCACCCTCAAGTAGAAAATCTGTCGCCAAGCACCTAACGGTGTATTCCGGCAGCAGTCCTCGAGAGCCAAAAAAATTACAGGCTAATGAGACCTAACAACTGGACGTCTCAGTGTGACGGGCACAGTGCAATTCGTCGTTGACGAAATGCGTCTGTTATAGGCAGAGGTTATTCCACTTAACATCAGGTGGGCCTCGGGCTTGTTCCGTCACAATAACATAAAAAAAAAACCTACTTAGTATATACTTTTACTGTATTTTAAATAATAATTCCATAATATTTTCTTCAATTTTATTTATCTATACACAAATGGATCACATTCAGTTTCACATTTCATCGGGCAATAAGTTGCTTGATAAATCTTCATTGAACAAACAATTTCAAATATCTTCAATTTAATGACAGATTATTCTCGTCCAAGTCAGTTCTACGTTACGAAGGCATGTTATGATTGGATAATAGGTATTAATAATTTTAATAGTATATAAGTATAGCATTTTTGCGTTACTTACAGTAAGCATCCCATGAAAAGTAAATAATATGATCATGTTATAATTAATTCTGTGTACAAATAAATATTTTAACAGTTTATTATGGAACTGTTGCTCAGTCGTCGTGGATGCAAAATGCTTTTAAGTCTTCCTGGGAACACGGATTTGCACAACAATCTGGGAGCGGCAGGTCTTCGCGCTTTAGTCTCATTTGCTGAGGTCCGTCGGCCAATCCAAACCGTCCGTAGGGGCTATCATGTACACTACGTCTACCTTTACCTCCTGCGCAAAGAGCGGATGTCGCTTCTAATAAGTCAACATTGGTACAGTATTTTCTAGGTTGATCGTCCCCAGCAATCGATGATACAAACGCGATCAAGAGAAAGGCGAGTAATAGTTGAACCTTCATTGTAATGAACTGTTGAGATCTCAAAGGATTTAATGTTATGATAAGTTATACGGTTTACTCTGGTTATTTATACTAGTGCATCAGAATGTTATTTCACATTTAAATTGAAAAATTTGTGCCAGATTAAGATTTCAGCGTAACTTATTGTAATATAATTGTGTTATCGAATATTAATTAAATTATATGCAATTTGATCCCTAAGAAAATTGTTCTCCATTTCATCATCTCAAACCAAGTAGAACGTTTCTTGGTGTTTTTACAGGGTTATTGGATAAACAACCTCTTAGGGTTGACTATACTACTTCTAATTTTTTTTATAATATATATATTGTAAAAATATATGTGTAGGTATATATATATTATACAAAAGCTGTTCTATACAGAGTTATTGAAAAATGCTAACAACCTCTCTCATTTTTCTATTTTATTATTTTGTGTGTTATTACTATTAATATATATTTTATTATTCTTGTTATTCTATAGCAGTTGTGGCGGCTCAGTTATGTTGGATAGAAAAGAACATATGTCAAAGTTGATTTATGGGCTAGGTTTTACTAAAAAATTGAGGGTGATAGCTAGTTAGATAGGCATTTCGGAAATTGTCTATCACCATTTGATGTAGCGTGTATCAGTATTTGGTCGTATTAATAAATATCAATTTTCCTATTTCACTGGAATACAGTAGAGATAAGGTAATAACGACTCTAATACAAGATATCTATATAATATTTTTGAAGCGCTCGTAGCGAAGTTTACTTAGCTGTTCTCAACCGATCAGCAAAGTTAAGCAACGTCGCCCGCGGTCATGAGTTGGATGGGTGACCGCTAGTGACATTACTACTGAGCGTTTCCGTGCTTCGGAGGGCACGTTAACAATCGGGATTGTTGTCTTAGGATGGCAGTCGTTATAGCATGGTGGTAGGGCATTTTATGAACGCCCGCCTGGCTAGCTACCACCCTCAAGTAGAAAATCTGTCGCCAAGCACCTAACGATGTGTTCTGGCAGCTGTCCTTGAGAGCGAGTACTTCTAGGTTAGCCTGAACAACATCTTCGACCACATCATCACTTACCATCAGGTGAGATAGTGGTCAAAGGCTAAATTATAAGGTATAAAAAAAATTAAAAAATATATTATTCGTGAAGAAAAATAAACAACAAAAATAACAATTGCTCTCAATAATCCATTGCAGTTATTTTATGTATACCAAATGATTTTCTCGACTTTTTGGCACATGGAAGAGAATGATTTTGAATTTGCTAAATTTAGTTCCTCTAGTGTTACAGAGAAATAACTAAAATATTATATTATTTCAGGGTACTAATCCAAAAATATCAGTTTGATTTGCGGATTGGTACTTTCTTTTACTTCGTCTCGGATTTCACTTTACTTTTCTGTATACACATATGTTGAATTACAATCCAGCTCAAAATTTGTATAACATGTATTATTATTATTAATGAGAAATTGTCTGTAATTTGTTTTGTGTATCTAAATAAATAAATATTCTAAAATCCACATATTAGCCATCTAATTTTTAGATAAAAAAAATATGAATCAGGTATATTTTGTACCCCTGGAAAATATTGGAATTGAATTTTTAGTCCAATTTTCCTCATCGGGTCAACGTTTTACACGAAATATCAAAACTTCAGGTTTGTTACTCATTTCATTAACGAACTAGGGACTTTTGATATGCGGACGGATGCACGGACGGACGGATAAACAGCCAGACAGTGGGAAATCATTACCAGAGATTTATTCTTCCCATAAGGAAAGAACCCTAAAACATAATTGAGTCGTACTGAATATGCCTATTGACATAATGTGAGATAATAATGGGTTGATTCCAATGTAATTTTTTTTATGGGTTTGGAGGGCAAACGAGCAGGCTACTAGGGATTTATTCTTCCCATAAGGAAATAACCCTAAAACATAATTGAGTCGTACTGAATATGCCTATTGACATAATGAGAGATAATAATTGGTTGATTCCAATGTAATTTTTTTTATGGGTTTGGAGGGCAAACGAGCAGGCGGCTCACCTGGTGGAAAGTGATTACCGTCGCCCACGAACATCCGCAAAACCAGAGGTCTCGAGGATGCGTTGCCGGCCTTTGAGGAGGGAATATGCTCTCTTCTTGAAGGCCCCTAAGTAGTATCTGTTCGGAAACACTTCACCAGGCAGCTGATTCAAAATAGTGGCAGTGCGAGGTAGGAAATGCCGCGAAAATGGCAAGGTTGTGGAATTCCAGACATCGACATGAAATTGATGAAACATCATGCTATATCGGGACGTCCGATGGCGAAATTGAGCTGCAGGTAGTAAATCGAACAGTTCCTCGGAACACTTCCCGTCATACATACGGTAAAAGATGCAGACTGATCCAACATCTCTACGCAGTGCCAAAGGGTCGAGCCGACCAGAGAGAAAATGATCGTAGACAATTCGAGTCGCTCTGCGTTGAATGCGGTCAAATGGAAGAAGCTGGTACTGGGGAGGTCCCGCCCAGAGGTGAGAGCATCATGTGAGGCTGAACCTGAGCCTTATAAAGTTGCAGGCGATGGGTCGACGTGAAGTACCGTCTCGCCTTTCCGAGCACACTAAGCTTTTTAGAGGCTAATTTAGCCTTATCTTCCAAGTGACAGCGAAATTGAACGATGCTCGATATGTCGACGCCAAGTACTCCGATGTTAGTGGAGGTGGCAAGGGGAGTGTCTTCAAAACAGAGGGATACGACAAAGGGGGATAATTTAGCGGTAAACGCACAAACTTGTGTCTTCTTGGGGGTTAAATTGGACTAAGTTCAGTCCGCCCTATGTCGAAACATTTGACAACATGGTCTCGACTTCAGACACAAGTTTGTTCCGACTTTCGACAACATTTTCCTGAGAAATTTTAGAACGGCCGGTGTAAGAGAAGAAAATGTACCTTTTTAGGGAACGATTATTTGTCTGCAGACTGCAATAGTAGAACTAGATATTAACAATAGAGTATATTTTGTTTTCATGTTTGTTGTATCTTATTACTATAATATGGTCTGGGTAAATAGCGAAAATAAACTATTTTTGTTAATATATATTAGAAAAACATATAAAATTCACAAAAAACAATTGAGAACTATTTTATGTATATTAATCCCATATATCTTTCGATCCTCCTCTGTTGTATTATCCTCTCTTGGTATCCCTCACCAAGGGAGTTAGAGGAGTACGAGTGTAAAAAAATGTGCTCTAAAATTTGTAATATTTGCTCTTAGAACTGAAATATCAGCTTATAGGTTTATATGGCTCATAAACCTGCCTAAAATTTAGTAGGAAGATTTAGTTAAATACCATTTAATCAATAATCCAAAACATTTTGAAGCAGTAATAGCCTAGCGGTAATAGCTATGGACATCATGGTTCGATCCCCACCGCCGTTTTGAGCTTCACCACATGGTAGAAGGCTATTTTACAAGTGCTCGCCTGGTTAGGTACCACCCTTATGTAGAAAATCTGTTGCCAAGCACCTAAGAGTGTGTTCCGGTGCAGTCTTTGAAAACAAGACATTGTGGGCCTAGTCCGTTTACCTTACTCCACCACATCATTTACCAATGGGTAAGATGAGAGAAAAAGACATGGTTATAAGATATAATGGTACTTACTCTAAGTAACAAGTAGAAGGTACTTACTCTACTAGAAGCTACTCAACTTACTCGTGCGCGAGTCCCACTCGCACATGGCCGGTTTTTTATGGTTGACTTTCATGTGATTCAAGACTGAATGGAATTCAATGAAACTTAACACAATTTGAGTTCATACTACGAAAAAGGTTATTGTATACTTTTTATCCCGAAATTCAGCACGGTTCCCTCGGGAAAGGGGATGAAAGTCAAAATGTTACTTAGTTGTAATTTATGAACGTGTAGTCCGATTTTAATTATTCTTTTTTGTTAGAATAGTGTTGAGTGGGCCCGGAACCCCATGGGCAGCCTGGCACCCCACGGGCAGCCCAGCACCCCATGGGCTACTGAATGAAATTCAATGAAACTTAACAAGATTTGAGTTCATACCACGAAGAACGTTATTGTATACTTTTTATCCCGAAATTCAGCACGGTTCCCTCGGGAAAGGGGATGAAAGTCAAAATGTACACTTAGTTGTAATTTATTAACGTGTAGTCCGATTTCAATTATTCTTTTTCGTTAGAATAATGATGAGTGAGCCCGGAACCCTATGGGCAGCCCCGCACCCCACGGGCAGCCCAGCACCCCATGGCCTACTGAATGGAATTCAATGAAACTTAACACGATCTGAGTTCATACCACAAAGAACGTTATTGTATACTTTTTATGCCGTAATTCAGCACGGTTCCCTCGGGAAAGGGGATGAAAGTCAAAATGTTACTTAGTTGTAATAAATGAACGCGTAGTCCGATTTCAATTATTCTTTTTTGTTAGAATAGTGATGAGTGAGCCCGGAACCCCATTGGCAGCCTGGCACCCCACAGGCAGCCCAGCACCCCATGGGCTACTGAATGGAATTCAATGAAACTTTACACGATTTGAGTTCATACTACGAAGAAGGTTATTGTATACTTTTTATCCCGAAATTCAGCACGGTTCCCTCGGGAAAGGGGATGAAAGTTAAAATGTTACTTAGTTGTAATTTATGAACGCATAGTCCGATTTTAATTATTCTTTTTTGTTAGAATAGTGATTAGTGAGCCCGGAACCCCATGGGCAGCCCGGCACCCCACGGGCAGCCCAGCACCCCATGGGCTACTGAATGAAATTCAATGAAACTTAACACGATTTGAGTTCATACCACGAAGAACGTTATTGTATACTTTTTATCCCGAAATTCAGCACGGTTCCCTCGGGAAAGGGGATGAAAGTCAAAATGTACACTTAGTTGTAATTTATGAACGCGTAGTCCGATTTTAATTATTCTTTTTTGTTAGAATAGTGATGAGTGAGCCCGGTACCCCATGGGCAGCCCGGCACCCCACGGGCAGCCCAGCACCCCATGGGCTACTGAATGAAATTCAATGAAACTTAACACGATCTGAGTTCATACCACGAAGAACGTTATTGTATACTTTTTATCCCGAAATTAAGCACGGTTCCTTCGGCAAAGGGGATGAAAGTCAAAATGTTACTTAGTTGTACTTTATGAACGCGTAATCCAATTTCAATTATTCATTTTTTGTTAGGATCCGAGCGAGCTCGGAACCACACGGGCAGCCCGGCACCCCAAGGACAGCCCGGCACCCACGGGCATCCCGACACCCCACGGGCATCCCGGCACCCCACGGGCAGCCCAGCACCCCATGGGCAGCTCGGCACCCCACGGGCATCTTGGCATCCTTATTTAGATTTGCCAGCTTGCTAAGATAACACTCTAAAATCTGGAACATTCGCCACAATCAATTTTGTTAACTATCTATCTTTTGCCGGATACATTTTAGGAACTGCGCAATGGAAGTGTACATATATGTACATATATTTTTGTTCTACCGCCAAACAAGGAGAACCTCGGCAAAAAGATATCGTTTTATAATCGAAATTCCAAAGAAACGCACAAAGTACCTACTTTGCTTCAACATTTATTGTGCGAACCGCGAAGGAACTGTCTGAGTTACTTAACTACTGTCTTCTGTAAAAACAAGCTAGGAGTTATCAAACCCAAAGTAAAAAGCTCCTTTCTGAGCTATGCTTTACTAAGAGTGCTTTACCACAGACCACAACGTTGCTTAATATGAGATAAACAGTGCTCAAATGTGAATAATTAGTTTGCAGGTACGGCAATCGCGTACGAAGTCGCGGGTACAGCTAGTGTATAATATTATGGAGAATTGATACACCAGAAGCTTACACTTAGGGTTAAGGACATGCTAGCAAAATTTGACCGATGAACACTTAGTTTCAGATTTTCACTTAGTCACTTTAACACATGACGAAACTACGTATGTATTCTTGAAGCAGTTGATGGCTCAGTGGCATTGGCCGCGCAAATGTTGTCAGTTTGATATATGTTCACCTCATTATCCACTGCTTAGCTAAATAGGTGCTAAGTAGCGTTTATAAGTAAGAATTAATCAAACATTACTTAAACACTGTTTAGTTATCCATTACTTAGCAACTACTGAGCGAATTGTTTTTATAAGTAAGAGGGTTAGTGTTTAATATTTTTTGTTATACTATTAAGTACTCGTAGCTCGTAAGGTACGCGATGAATAAACTTTGATACTTTCACGTTTATTTAGCCCGTCTTATGTAATTTTGTGATAGCAACACGCAACTTAACATTGCTACGATTATAAGAAATATTTTGTAAGGATGCTAAAAGAGCGCATGGCAAATAAATAGATACTGGTTTTACTAGGAATCGTGGGTTTGAATCCTACTAGCAGGATTATGTCTTAGAGATCTTAAATTGCTACGATTGTATATATTTCACGTATATTTCTTGTATGACTAAAGAATGCACTTATTAAATAAAATATGCTTAGTTTTTGACATAATATTCAAGAAACAAAATATGTAGGTAATTACAATCGAGTTCAAAGAAGCTCCGGTGAGCACTCTGCAAAACTACCTACGTCAACAAATGGTATATAGACAAAGAACCAGTGTCAAATAAATTGTGATCATTTCGAAATAGCTTGTGATACAAACAAATAACTATTTTTTCGACTTTCTACTAATTAGGACTTCTTAAAAATAAGTGAAAATTAATTTCATTTGATTGTTAGTACGATATAGTCTAATTTCTAATGGTAAACAAACCTTATACAGTATGTGATTCCCGAGGACAGCTATATGAACAGTAAGGCACAAGCCAAATAGAATCTGGCGCTGATGCAGGCATGGTGCGGGCATGGGACCGACATGGCGAGGACATAGCACTACGATATGACGCAAATAGAGCCAGGCAGTCACCTTTTGTTGTCCAGTATCGATGTTTCAGCATTTTGTCCTCGGAAGACTATAATCACACAACAGCTCTTGCTCTCGTCCAAGTAATCAGTACACAGTGGGTCAGAGGCTTAGACGATATGGGGTGCACCCGTGTAGCAATCAGGACAAGACTGCAGACTATTTAGAGCAATACGAGAATTGCTTTATTATCCAGATTCCAATTTCCCGCCTGATTTTATCTTACAGTATCAGCCGGATTGTCTACTGCTGAACAAAACCTCCCCACGCCTCATTAATGGGAGGGTTTGCAACAATCTCCACGCTTTGCAGACGTCTTGGGAATCGATTTTATGTTGTACATTTCTATTGCAATAATTAGGACGAGTGTAGTCATAAATAGATAGATAGTTTACTTTTAATTCACAGAATGCTATTAAACTCGATGTCGTCACGCATAATTGCTTCACTAGCAGACGCACATGCAACTGCAAACTGGCAGCGTTTGGACGCGGGCGCCTAATGGCGCGGCATACGGGCGTCTGTTTTATACCATTTGATCTGTTCAATCACAACTTTATTTCCGTTGCTTACGTTGGCTTTCTCCCGTTTGGCTTTGTTCCCCGCCTCGAAGCGGCCGTTATACAGTGGTATTTAAATAAATATAAATAAATGAAGTCATGAAGTACGTCGTCAATGTAAACAAAATAGCAGGATTCCTTCAAAGCTGTATTTGAAACCGAAAATAAGTGGTGACGCTGTTTTCATTCTAATTCTGACTTTAATTTACAATTTTAATTTTTCAGCCTTCATATTTCATCCTTGTTTTAGGCTATTGAACATATGACTACACTATGTACGTATTATTTAATTGCTAGCTCCTCGACTATTTGAAGCCATCTAGCGTTCCTTTTTGAGGTGTTTCATTTACTTTGCAGTAGTTTGCAGCAAACACCAGCTTGTTCCACGTGTACATTTCAATATTAATTTTACAATACTCCTCAGGTAATTAAATTTCAAGGAAACGTTTAGCTCAGTTAATTAAAAGTGTTAAAAAAAACGATTTTAATTTTCTTGATATTTCTCTTTATTAATGAAGTTTTGATTTGCAAGCCATTTCCTGCAAAAGCTTTTTACACAGTAAACATGTACTTCATTTTTTTTTAATTTACTGGAAACCTTTCTCATACTTGGTTGTTCTAGCTCTTAAAACATATTGCTCCTGTGAATAAACTCTCACATTTTTTTTATTGCATATAGATAAGCCTTTGACCACAATATCACCTGATGGTAAGTGGCGATGTGGTTGAAGGTGTTAACAGGCTTAAACTAGAATTACTGACTCTCAACGACACAGCTGCCGGAACACACCGTTAGGTGCTTGGCGACAGATTTTCTACTTGAGGATGGTCGCTAGCCAGGCGGGTATTCGCAAAATGCCCTTCCACCATGCGGTGAAGCCCAAGGCCGTGGCGTGATTCGAACCATGGACCTGCTGCGCGGCAGAATATAGCCATTGCCACTGAGCCATCACTGCTTCATTTGTGCTTCAACATAGTAATTTTAAATCCAAAATCATACGGTGCGTTAATTAGCAGTGCCCTCTTCAAACGCCACACTGATATTGCGAGCTGTTTCTGCCGCGTTAGATTCGCGTCGGAACTCGTATTTAAATTACTCGAATTTTCGAAGTATCTATCTTTCTTGTCTAAGCTGAATAAAAAAAACAAGTGCAAGCGCAATCAAATATAGCACATTTTTAAAAAGAAGAACCTCATATGTACCATGTGAAAAAAGTCTCACTCAAAAATCTCAAACCATAAAGGTTCTATGTCAATTCGAAGTACATAGGTTTTGATGATGCAGTATTTTAAATTTGCTATAATATTGTCCTTTCATGAAATTTGACATCAGGCAGACATCTGTACTTAGCTAAAGAAAAAATCTAATCCATTTATAATAAAAAAAAAACCGCCGAAATCGGCAGTATAGCAACAATATTGGTAGGTACTAAAAAAAATTTGGCCACTTTGCTACAGCTAATAACAATAGGGATTAAAGTATGAAATTGCTGTTTTATTGTACTATTACAATAAAACAGCAATTTCATGAAAGAGTAACAAACATCCATACATCCATACTTACAAACTTTCACGTTTATAATATTAGTAAGGATAGTAAGGATATCGATTCAGAAGACGACCAGTAGGGATCAAAGTATGAAATTGCTATTTTATTGTACTATTAAATGATATTAATGATAACAAATAATAAAACACTAAATTAATATTTTTATAAAACACTTAAAAATATATGCATTATATCTAGACAATTCCGCCTTATTTTCCTGTTCCGTTGTGACGCCATAAACGTTACGCAGCCAAACCGGAAGAATTTTCGACGCGTATCGCTAATAATATTTTCACGATCATGCGCTCAAATATCGCTTTTTTATATTTTAAGTGTTTTATTAAAATATTAATTTAATGTTTTCTTAAAATAATTTTTAAATATTTGTTATCATTATACTAGTACATGGATTTCCGTAAAGTAACGCCTGAATCTATTCCTTATCAAATTAGTTATACCTTAGTTTAGTGAAATTGCCTTTACGATAGATTAGACAAGCTATGTTATGATCGATTCAAAATAAAGTAATTCTATGGTTACAATATGCAATATCCAATATACCCGTGTTCTAATCAACAAATAGATCAAAGGTTAAAAAGAATCACTTGTGGAAAAATCAATTATTGCGGTGCTGAGATTCATTTTCATGCTTGATACCGTAAAGTGTATGTTATCGCTTATCGAATGTAGGTCACAGATTTATCTCGGTGACAAACCTACTGGTTTTTCTGATTTCACAGTAGTTTAGTTTTTTTTTAACATCTTGAGTAACTAATGATATCGATACATTCATTACCCTTAGGGCCTGTGTGTTCGAGTAAGTTACGGTTATACTACCCAGAACATAAAATAACTGAATGATAAAAATTACAGTTAGCATGCAGGGCGCTTTAAGAGGCATTTTACATTTTAATGCGGTATACGAAGATTTTAAGCGCTTAATTTACTATCATAGGAAATATCTACAAGTTGTTTAATAATTGATAAAAATAGAATAATCTGTTCTCTTTTCAGTTAATGTACCAGATTTACAAACATAACATTAATTATTTTGTAGTGACTAATCTCCCGCACCTTGTTTTACGAATTAACGTACACACAGCCAACTTCAGAGTTCTATCTCTTATATAAAGATTCATCAAATTAACCAAAAAAAAAAAACTGTGCATCAGGCATATCATCTTGTTGACACATAGTGTACTAGAATATCGATAATTAATCGCCATTGTAGAAAAAAAAATAAAGATCTTGCGCCAATTTCCACGAATTATATCAGCAGTTTACCACGATATATTGCGTTTAATAAAGTGTAATTCCAAACAGATATTATATGAAAATATAGTTCATTCTTTAATTAATCTGATCTTTAATAAATTGTGCTATTAACTCTGTTTTGTTAGACAAGAAAAAATATTTAACATAACTTGAAATGCTCATAAATTGAAATGTACAAGCGCGAGGCGATCAGTACCGCGCGAGCGCTCATCGAGGTAGGACCTGCGTTCGTTTTGCCTTGCTCTGACGTCTCGTACGCGGAACGCTTAGACGCAAGTTTATAGTGCGACCACAGAGTTTTGATCATGTCTTTATTTTTTTAAGTAACAAACTATACTTTATTTTTGTCGTCCATAATATAATTATTGTTGTCTTGTTAAGTAACTACATCATTAGTTTCTGTTCATCCATTGTGTCAAAAAAAGGAAACGTCACAATTATGCAGATTTATACAGCGTTATTGGAAATATGCTAACAACCTCAGAGGGTTGACTTCTTCTTTTTGGTCTGCTAGTTTTTATATTATTCTAGTTTAAATTAGTAACTCACTATAATATTTGTTTTGGAAGGATAAGATGACAGGCAAATAATTGATTTCCAATATTTTTGGATTCAGTTAATGTCTATAAGTGAACACAGCGATAACTTCAGCAGGAAATTAAACTACCTTCCTAATTTGTACAAAACGGCCTCCCGGCTTTTCCATCATTTGTACAAACCGGGATACCAGTTAGCGGTCGATAGTCGTATTTACAAATTTACCATAAAATCTGCGTAAGTGTTTTCTGCGTAAGTTTAAGTTTTGAAGCAGTGATGGCTCAGTGGCATTGGCTATGGACTGCCGCGCAGCAGGTCCATGGTTCGAATCCCGCCCAGAGCTTGAGCTTCACCGCATGGTGGAAGGGCATTTTGCGAATGCCCGCCTGGCTAGCGACCACCCTCTAGTAGAAAATCTGTCGCCAAGCACCTAACGGTGAGTTCCGGCAGCAGTCCTTGAGAACCAGTGAAATAACAGGCAAAAATGAGACTTAACAGGTATGTCTCAAGGTGATGGGCGCAGTGCAGTTCGTCACTTGTGATGAAATGCATCTGTTATAGGCAGAGGATACCGCTTAACATCAGGTGGGCCTCGCGCTTGTTCCATCGCAATGACATAAAAAATAAATAAAAAAAAAGTCCGACTTTCATAATACAAATGGTTTTCAAAAGGATGCATCCTTGCCCATACAAGTACGATAACGGAAGTATTTTGAATATTTTGATGAAATCTGAAACCAGCACAAATTACATTTTGGCCCCAAAATATTACGTCATTTCATATTAATCTCGTAACTACGTCAACAGTTATAAACCTAGAAAAACGCAACTTTACATATGTATAAGTCATTTTTCGCTCGATACATTTTGCAACGCAAACACTTACCGATGCAAATTTGCGTATTAAATAATCTCGTAACTAATTTTAAACTTCTAAACCAAAAAATCTGAAATAATACAAGTGTATAAATTATATGTAAATAATAATATCAAAGAAGGACCAAAGGCGTAGGTGGTATAGTTTTTCAGAAAAAAAAATTGCTCTCCAATACAGTTTTCCTGCCAAAGTTCTTAAAACAATAGGGTTGTTTTAATCTTGTTACTTTAAAATATTTGGCGTAAAAATCTGTAACAATTCATGGCTAAAGAACAATAGTAAATTATCATATTAAAAGAAGAATCGAAGTTCTAGGTGAGTCTAGTTACGAAAAAATAAAAATAGCAATTAAATTACTATTTCCCACCATTTTTGTCGTGTGTTCAAACCCCATTTCCAGTATTTTTTTTCTATAAAAAGGTGTATTATCATTTATTTTCCATAGAGGAAATAGTGAGCATAAAATTATGAGAGTGATAAGATTATTAAGTGAGGATTGCATTGGTACCAAGAAGTATATATGTTGATTATAGATTGCATCAAAGATATTCGATTTAAAAACAAAAAACCTCAAACTGTGTAAATATATATTTACATTTCGCTGTTTGGTCTACTCAAACTAAATGGATGAAAATGTTATTTTTTAAAGGTATAGGTGATATATTGTGGTATGGGAATATGAGGGTGACATGTTTAAGTAATGGAAAACCAAAAACGTCATGGGACGTTTGTGGTTGGTACTGAGTTGTTTTCCGGATGCACAGAAAAATAAACCTCAATCCTATGCATGGTCATTATGGCAGACAGTGTTAACGACTGGATATAGATACTGTGTAGAGTGTGAACGAGGAAAATAGCAATTTTTGGAAAATTTAAAAGAAAGAGCTTTTAGTCCGCAGCTTTTAATCAATGCCGTTACGTCAAATATTTATATAATTTTAAGCCGTATAATTATTTAATTATTGAAGTTTATTGTTACAATAAATGATTCAAACATATCTATTTTTTATTCATCAAGGATGATGTGTAAATATACGATTCACGATGTAAGTTGACTATTTAATGTACATGCCTACTTCTTTTCTATAACATTAGCAAGTAATCGACAAGAAATTGATTATTTACTGATGCCAATCACACAATTTTTAAATTCGCAACTTGCATTTCTTTATTAATGAGTGCTAGTATCAAAATATGTTACTCACAGTCACGCTATTCCGTCGTCACTTCTTTCGCTTGTGTATGCGATGCGCTGGCATTTACCTAAACTTCAGTAGCGTGATTTTGTGAAATGGCTCTTAACCGATGGATAGGCTAAATCGATGACGGTGAAACGAAAACGCAAAGATAGTGTTTTATTTAGTAAATATGTTCTGGCTAACCGGAACTTACTCGAACATTCTGAAACAGGCCCTTAAATTAGTAAGAAGTCGGTTCTTAAAAAAGTTTTATTGTTGTTTAATTAAAAAAAAAATAATTACACTTGAAAGTATAACTTGAAACTTGGACATAGATCACAGACTTCGTAAGTAACTAGACAAAAAACATAAGAAAGAGATATAGTTTTAGAAGCAGAAGAACGTACGGACGGTCATCCGAGGTTTTTGTAATATGGTCGGGACCAAGTATGAAACACTAAAAAAACACGTTTGTTGTACTTATTAAAACTTTTTATAATTATCATTATAATATATTAAAATATATATAGTGTGAAAATTTCAACCTGCTACCAGGCCTCGCTCACTCTGCACTAAACTTGTATTCTACTTTCTTCACTATGTATTCCTGATCCCTACTGGTCGTCTTCTAAATATCCTTACCATAGAACATATAATAATACTACGTACTAATATGTAAACGCGAAACTTTGTGAGCATGGATGTATGGATGTTTGTTACTCTTTCATGCAAAAACTAGTGAATGGATTTTAAAGAAACTTTACCATATTATAGCTTACACATCAAAATAACACATAGGCTACAATTTATAAAGGTATCGTATGAATTGTCCAATAAAAAGACACGAGTAAGTATAAGTAAGTGGGAAACAATTCTGCCATATGCGACCTATTTGACGTGCGCTGCAAAAACCTTTAGTACCACACGTACGTAATGCATAACGAAAATGTTTGTCTTAAATTGTCCTAATAATAACAAATATTTTAAAAATATTTTAAGAAAACATCAATTTAATTATTTTATAAAACACTTAAAAAATCTTTATAAAAATTATATATTTCTAGTGACAATTCCGCCTAATTTCCTGTTAAGCCGACGTGACGTCACAAACGCCACGCAGCCACACTGGAAGAGTATTCGACGTGTTTCGCTTCTAAACGAAGCATCCCCAGGAGGTCTTGACTCTACGAGCGCACGATCGAGACTAATCTCGATCTTCGACGTCGGCTTAACAGGAAATTAGGCGGAGTTGTCACTAGATAGGCATTTTGCGAATGCCCGCCTGGCTAGCCACCACCCTCAAGTAGAAAATGTGTCGCCAAGCACCTAACAGTGTGTTCCGGCTGCAGTCCTTGAGAGCCAGTAAATTTACAGGCACATGAGACCTAACAACTATACGTCTTAGTGTGACGGGCGCAGTGCAATTCTTCGTTGACGAAATGCATCTATTATAGGCAGAGGTTAGTCCACTTAACATCAGGTGGGGCTCGGGCTTGTTCCGTCACAATAACATAAAATATATATATATATATATAATTTTTATAAAGATTTTTTAAGTGTTTTATAATTAAATTGACTTTATTAAATAATTAAATTGATGGTTTCTTAAAATACTTTTAAAGTATTTATTATTATTAAATATGGATTTCCGCAAAGTAACGCCTGAATCTATTAATTATCTTAAATTGTCCTACAAAAAAGCCCGGGACAGCAATATACCTATCTATCTTTTATGTGTAAGCTATGATCGCCAAAATAATAAAACATAAATACTATTAAAAAAAACTAATGCAAATTTGATTGACTCACTCACACATTGACTCACTTATGAAGTAAGAAATTGATCAAACTAATATTATAAAGGCGAACGTTTGTGTGTTTGTATGTTTGTTAGGTACTTCTTCACGCTCAAACAACTGGACCAATTTTGATGAAACATGGTATGGAGGGAGATGAGGCGCTGGATTAACACAGAATACTTTTTATCGTCATCATGCATCACCACGCGGGTGTAACAGAGGGGCGCAGCTAGTAATGTTATAAATGATGAATTTTATTTTTGGCATACATTTTTCATGTATCTGACACATAATTTTGTCAATGTTTAATTGTAATTGTTTTATGCATTTGTTTATTTAATTTTTAAGACGCATTGAATAAAAACGGAATTTGATTAAAATTATTTATGAAAAATCCTGTAATTAAACATTCGTTTTATATCTTATGTGACTAAAACATCCTCTTCCATATCTTCTCCGTGGTAGTCGAGGTAACCGTAGGGCTCAGCTAATATAAAATAAAATTGGTTCTTGCTGTCTCCAGTGAGCATCATGGTGGTGCCAACGGCAACAACATTTTTGATTCCCGCTTTACATTTCCATGCTGAGCAAGTTGTTACTGAACTTTATATCCCAACCTGCAGTGCAAGTACCGTAGTATGGCTCGTTAAATTATCTATTCGCTATGATTGATAAATTTAGCGAATCGTATCGCCCATTGCAAGTATGGAACTTTTGTCGATATATCTTATCGACGGCTTACGATCGTGAAATTGTGGACAGTATGTCGATTATTACAAAATGGCAACGTCGATTCTAGAGTCCTTTTGTTTCGTTAAAATCTACAAAATAGACGATCTCAGTCGTCATTTCAAAGATCCATGCTAGGGTTATCGTTAAAATTCGTTAAATTTTAACGAATGTAAATCGAATTTAATTAACGATCGTTTAAGTAGGTTTCATACTTGCAACGTCGACAAAACGTCGATATAACCCGTTTTATCGAATTTAGACGATTTTAAATATCAAATTTAGCGATCGGTAACTACGGTACTTGCGCTGCCGGTTTGAGACGTGTCATGACTTTTATTTTTTGGCCAAGATACGAGTTATTTTTAAACTATGTACTCTTATTTTTGTGATGCCGGTGACAATACGCATACTCTATCCTCTTCCCATGAGGTTCGTAATTGGTGACAGAGGAATAATATGCGCTAGTGTGCAGCAGCAGGCTACTAGTCGAAGTAAGTAAAAAGTTTTACGCATTAGGGCACAGCAGGGCTCCTACTGCTTTAACACCCTCTTGGCCGTAAATTCTGAAGCATGATGGCCGAGTGGTAATAGGTATGAACTGCCGCGCTAGCCGAGCGGTTATAGCTATGGACTGCGGTGCCGCAGGTCTATGGTTCGATCCCCGCCGCCGGCTTGAGCTTTAATGCATGGTGGAAGGGCATTTGCCTAGATACCACCTTCAAGTAGAAAATCTGTCACTTAGTACCTAACAGTGTGTCCGGCAGCAGTCCTTGAGAGCCAGTAAAATTACAGGCGCATGATGAGACTTAACAACTGTATGTCTCGGGGTGACGTCCTTTTTATTCTGTGGTGACGGGCGCAGTCACGACATGCATCTGTTATAGGCGGAGGATACCGCTTAAAATCAGTGGCCCTGGTGCTTGTTCAGTCACAGTAACATTAAAAAAAATTAAACCATGTATTTTCAAAACACGGGTGAGGTCTCACGCGATCACCTTGAGTTGAAGTGTGGCACGCTATTTGCTCAGTCCCCCTCGCGCGCAATGAGGATGTGCTTCCACTGGGGTCCGACTGTCGTGCTGATCATAATTCGCCTTGTTGTGCTCATTGATCTACATAATGAGCCTCGTGTTTGGATTATATAGGTTTGTAGGCATATGTTACAATGTAGATAAGCATCGTAAACGGTTTGAAAGAATGCGCATTTAAATTTATCTTTTAATCGAATCGAACCTTTTTAAATACTAATAAGAGGAATTAAACAACTTTAAACGATTTAAATCACGTATATTTATCATTATTTTTGTCCCGACGTTTCAAACACTTTGCAGTGATCGTGGTCACGGGGTGACTAATTGGGAGACTTTGTTACAGAGAGCACATGGCATCTGCGACACTAACCATCTCAAGGAGGAGCTTCAGTATGTATAAGTTAAAACAAGTACTGCGAAGCAATAATCACAAGCTCCCAAGAATGCGTCACAGATGGCGGCCCAAGCCTTCTACAGTTGAGAGACAACCTGCCATCTTACCTTACATCAAGGGTGTCACGGACAAAATTGGTAATATCTTAAGACGAGCTTCAATAAAAACTTACTTTAAGCCGCACAAGAAGATCAACCAATTTTTAAGACCTGTAAAGTGCAATATTCCCCTACAAGATGCAGGTGTTTACTTGATTGTGAATGTGGGCTGTCATACATTGGGCAAACAAAGAGGAGCATTGGTATCCGGGTAAAAGAACACATTGCTGACATGAAGAACAGACGCTCGACCAAGTCTGCGGTTTGTGAACATGCCCAGGACAAACCCAACCACTACATTCGGTTCGACAACCCACAAATATTCGCCAGAGAGACACGGTTTATGCCAAGAATGTTACGCGAGGCTATTGAAGTCAAAAAAACACTCTAATTTCAATAGAGATGATGGTTGGCAAGTACCACCTGCTTGGGATCCTGTCATCAAATTAATTAAATCCAATGGCCGACACAAATCTGCAAGACCTCTGGACACTGTGAGCGACAACTGCGTGAATAGGGAACGATATGATTAATATAAAAAAATTCGGGCGGTAGACCAAATAGTTTTCTTAATAACTCATGTGACAAATAAAACCAATTAGTCACCCCGTGACCACGATTACTGCAAAGTGTTTAAAACGTCGGGACAAAAATAATGATAAATATACGCGATTTAAACCGTTTGAAGTTGTTTAATTACTATGTGTAATAATCGTGAAAACCTAAGAGAACATTACTAATAAGAGGACTTTAATAATTTGTAGCTTATGAAAAGATATCACAATCTTATACTTTACTTTATTTATGGCTTTATTTACCACTGCCTCACATGATGGTAAGTGATGACATCAAACCACGTGATCAAAGATGGTGTTTAGGTTAACCTAGAATTACTGGTCCTCAAAGAGAGTTGCCGGACCCACACCGTTTGATGCTTGGCGAGAGATTTTATGCTTGAAGCTGGTAGCTAACTAGGCGGGCATTCGCAAACCAACGTACACTATAACCACTAATAATAACAAATACTTTTAAAATATTTTAAGAAAACATCAAATTAATATTTAAATAAAATACTTAAAAAATATAAAAATATATCTAGTGACAATTCCGCTTGATTTTCCTGCTAAGCCGAGGTGACGTCACAGACGCCACGCAGTCAAACCGGAAGAATTTTCGACGCGTTTCGCTTCTACACGAAGCATCTTCAGGAGGTCTTGACTCTTCGAGCGCACGATCGAGATTTCTCGATTGCGTGGCGTCTGTGACGTCACCTCGGCTTAGCAGGAAAATCAAGCGGAATTGTCACTAGATATATTTATATATTTTTTAAGTATTTTATTTAAATATTAATTTGATGTTTTCTTAAAATATTTTAAAAGTATTTGTTATTATTAAAAATGGATTTCCGCAAAGTAACGCCTGAATCTATTCATTACTATAACCACTGCCAAACCTAAGACAACAAAAACCCTATGCAACTCTATATTATGAAGCAATGACGGCTCAGTGGCATTGCCTATGGACTGCTGCGCAGCAGGTCCATGGTTCGAATCCCGCCGCGGGGTTGAGCTTCACCGCATGGTGGAAGGGCATTTTGCGACACCTAACAGTGTGTTCCGGCACAGTGCAATTCGTCGTTGACGAAATGCATCTATTATAGGCAGAGGTTAGTCCACTTCCAAAAAAACCCTCATGCACAAAATCTGTAATTCAGCACCTAAAGGTGTATTCTGACATCTTGAGAGCCAGTAAATCTAGGTTAGCCTCAATTACCTTTTTCACCATATCATAACTTATAGAATCTATCCACTTTCTGATAGTGGTTTAAGTATGTCTTTGACTACATAGAATACATACCAGACACAAATAAAAATATCCAGTTTTATCATTCACGTTGGTTTTATTATTTTATAATAAGTGGCTAGTAACTTATCATGTTCACATATACTGGGAAAATATGTTTACTTCGGAAACTTTGGAGTCTTTAGACTCCATCAACGTTTCGCCGCCAATGATCTTCTTTCAATTATCCATAGAATACAAATAAGACATCGAGCTGTATTTTTGACAAACCGATTCGGAGATTACTCCTGTACCTAATATACACGACCGGACTAGCATGCAGTATGCTAACAAGCTGTCCCGATAGGAAGTACTACCGCGCACATTTTACGAGTAATGATTTTGACTAAAGCCTCTAAGGCCAAGTGTATTAGTCCGAACATCGCTTCCGTACAAAATTGCATTTGGACATCATTGCCTGAGCATCAGATTTATGACTCTTTACCCTGGTGAAAAGTAGCATATCACATCTTTTACCAGGCTGTGCTTGAATATATTTAGATTTATATCAGCATTCACCATTCAAAAACCAATTTATTCCTGCAGAAAAAAGTCCATTGTACTAGGACTTCCATCAAAGCGGCGTAGTACTTCTTTGAAATACAAACAAATATTATTTGAATCAATGTTCTAAATACTTTACCTTTACATTTGCAAATGTTTCTGTTTTCTTTGAAGAAATTACTTAGAATGGGTACTTTTCTTGTACGGTATCATGGCCTAACTTATCAAAGGTTTAAAGGTTAAACAAGGGTCACTGCCTCCTATGAATACAGAAGGATATATTTTAGAAGAAAAAGAATAAGTTACATATGAATTTGTAAATTTAGCACAGTATTCACCTAGGGTTTTTTTTTTATGTTATTGTGACGGAACAAGCTCGAGGCCCACCTGATGTTAAGTGGAGTAACCTCTGCCTATAACAGTTGCAATTCATGACAACTCACGAATTGCACTGCGCCCGTCACATTGAGACATAGTCGTTAAGTCTCATTGTGCCTGTAATTTCACTGGCTCTCAAGGGCAACTGCCGGAACACACCTTTCGGTGCTTGGCGACAGACTTTCTACTTGAGGGTGGTCGCTAGCCAGGCGGGCATTCACAAAATGCCCTTCCACCAGCCGGTGAAGCTCAAGCTCTGGAAAATACAAATTTGAAATAACAATTTAAAAAAATGTAAGCCATAACACTGCATACAATTTATTATTAGTCACTAATATTAGAGTGAAAATCCAAGTCAGTCACGTTGTCTCGCCTTTTGCATCTATCCAATTGATCTAATGAAGATCCAGAATGCTTCAGAAAAAGTCACAATAGATTTCCAATTGTCAAACATTATTAGAAAAGCTCGGCCGAGGCATAGAGAAACAATATAGGACATATTCATTTATCTATGGTGAAGTCTACGTGAAACAGCATGCTCCAATCGTGTTTGGTTATGTGACCAACCACGCCTGTTAGCCGGAACCTCGGGTTCATCCGGCCCATACAAAACTGAAAGTAGGTCATGCAGATATGAGGAATCTACGGAGCCTGTAAGCCCCTTTTTTTGTCCTTGATTAGTTAGCCATTGATCACTATCTCATCTGATAGTAAGTGATGATGTGGTCGAAGATGTTGTTCAGGGTAACCTAGAATTACTGGCTCTCAAGGACAGCTGCCTGAACACACCGTTAGGTGCTTGGCGATAGACTTTCTACGTGATGGTGGTCGCTAGCCAGGCGGGCATTCGCGAAATGCCCTTCCACCATGCGATGAACCTCAAGCCCGCGGTGGGATTCAAACCATGGACCTGCTGCACGGCAGTTCATAGCCAATGCAACTGAGCTATCAATGCTTCAAACTAAATACAAAATCAAATTTACTAGACTATTTACAGGATTAAGGATTTTTATGTTCATTTTTTGTATTTTAAAATATGTTATTATTGTATTTTTAAATGTAATTTTTTTATTTTTATGTTTTTTATATTATTATTTTTTCTTAATATTTTTTTATTTTCTTTTATAAACAGCATTTGCGGTACTTTTCTGACACCTAAACGAGTTCTTCGCTCGGACAGAATATTTCCTGCAACAGAAAATAGTCGCTCGCAGGGCACACTTGTAGCTAGTGCATTTTGTTTAAGCCGAGACAATATGGCCAAGTGGGAATACGTATTTTTATTTTGTAACCACTACTGTGTATTTTTTTCAATACCTACTGTAAATTACTGTTTTTATAAGTTACCTACTGTATAACTGAAGAACGACAAATAGGTAGGTACTTAGTGTAGGTTACCAAGAATGACTTGCCTCTTTTTAGGGTTCCGTAGTACCTACAAGGAACCCTTATAGTTTCGTCATGTCCGTCTGTCTGTCCGTCTGTCCGAGGTTTTGCTAAGAGACTGTTTGAACTAGAAAGCTGCAATTTTGTGTGGGTATGTAAACTTACTACGCTGACAAAGTGGTAAAATAAAATTAAAAAAAATTTTTTTTTTGGGTAGCTCCCATACAAGTGATGTGGGTATGAATTTTTTTTTGTCGTCTATCTCATCGTGTGGGGTATCATTGAATAGGTCTTTTAAAATGACTGAAGGGTTGCTAATACTATTTTTCGAATTAATGATCCATTTACGAAATATTCATTAGGTGAGATAGTGGTCAAAGGCTAAATTATAAGGTATAAAAAAAATTAAAAAATATATTATTCGTGAAGAAAAATAAACAACAAAAATAACAATTGCTCTCAATAATCCATTGCAGTTATTTTATGTATACCAAATGATTTTCTCGACTTTTTGGCACATGGAAGAGAATGATTTTGAATTTGCTAAATTTAGTTCCTCTAGTGTTACAGAGAAATAACTAAAATATTATATTATTTCAGGGTACTAATCCAAAAATATCAGTTTGATTTGCGGATTGGTACTTTCTTTTACTTCGTCTCGGATTTCACTTTACTTTTCTGTATACACATATGTTGAATTACAATCCAGCTCAAAATTTGTATAACATGTATTATTATTATTAATGAGAAATTGTCTGTAATTTGTTTTGTGTATCTAAATAAATAAATATTCTAAAATCCACATATTAGCCATCTAATTTTTAGATAAAAAAAATATGAATCAGGTATATTTTGTACCCCTGGAAAATATTGGAATTGAATTTTTAGTCCAATTTTCCTCATCGGGTCAACGTTTTACACGAAATATCAAAACTTCAGGTTTGTTACTCATTTCATTAACGAACTAGGGACTTTTGATATGCGGACGGATGCACGGACGGACGGATAAACAGCCAGACAGTGGGAAATCATTACCAGAGATTTATTCTTCCCATAAGGAAAGAACCCTAAAACATAATTGAGTCGTACTGAATATGCCTATTGACATAATGTGAGATAATAATGGGTTGATTCCAATGTAATTTTTTTTATGGGTTTGGAGGGCAAACGAGCAGGCTACTAGGGATTTATTCTTCCCATAAGGAAATAACCCTAAAACATAATTGAGTCGTACTGAATATGCCTATTGACATAATGAGAGATAATAATTGGTTGATTCCAATGTAATTTTTTTTATGGGTTTGGAGGGCAAACGAGCAGGCGGCTCACCTGGTGGAAAGTGATTACCGTCGCCCACGAACATCCGCAAAACCAGAGGTCTCGAGGATGCGTTGCCGGCCTTTGAGGAGGGAATATGCTCTCTTCTTGAAGGCCCCTAAGTAGTATCTGTTCGGAAACACTTCACCAGGCAGCTGATTCAAAATAGTGGCAGTGCGAGGTAGGAAATGCCGCGAAAATGGCAAGGTTGTGGAATTCCAGACATCGACATGAAATTGATGAAACATCATGCTATATCGGGACGTCCGATGGCGAAATTGAGCTGCAGGTAGTAAATCGAACAGTTCCTCGGAACACTTCCCGTCATACATACGGTAAAAGATGCAGACTGATCCAACATCTCTACGCAGTGCCAAAGGGTCGAGCCGACCAGAGAGAAAATGATCGTAGACAATTCGAGTCGCTCTGCGTTGAATGCGGTCAAATGGAAGAAGCTGGTACTGGGGAGGTCCCGCCCAGAGGTGAGAGCATCATGTGAGGCTGAACCTGAGCCTTATAAAGTTGCAGGCGATGGGTCGACGTGAAGTACCGTCTCGCCTTTCCGAGCACACTAAGCTTTTTAGAGGCTAATTTAGCCTTATCTTCCAAGTGACAGCGAAATTGAACGATGCTCGATATGTCGACGCCAAGTACTCCGATGTTAGTGGAGGTGGCAAGGGGAGTGTCTTCAAAACAGAGGGATACGACAAAGGGGGATAATTTAGCGGTAAACGCACAAACTTGTGTCTTCTTGGGGGTTAAATTGGACTAAGTTCAGTCCGCCCTATGTCGAAACATTTGACAACATGGTCTCGACTTCAGACACAAGTTTGTTCCGACTTTCGACAACATTTTCCTGAGAAATTTTAGAACGGCCGGTGTAAGAGAAGAAAATGTACCTTTTTAGGGAACGATTATTTGTCTGCAGACTGCAATAGTAGAACTAGATATTAACAATAGAGTATATTTTGTTTTCATGTTTGTTGTATCTTATTACTATAATATGGTCTGGGTAAATAGCGAAAATAAACTATTTTTGTTAATATATATTAGAAAAACATATAAAATTCACAAAAAACAATTGAGAACTATTTTATGTATATTAATCCCATATATCTTTCGATCCTCCTCTGTTGTATTATCCTCTCTTGGTATCCCTCACCAAGGGAGTTAGAGGAGTACGAGTGTAAAAAAATGTGCTCTAAAATTTGTAATATTTGCTCTTAGAACTGAAATATCAGCTTATAGGTTTATATGGCTCATAAACCTGCCTAAAATTTAGTAGGAAGATTTAGTTAAATACCATTTAATCAATAATCCAAAACATTTTGAAGCAGTAATAGCCTAGCGGTAATAGCTATGGACATCATGGTTCGATCCCCACCGCCGTTTTGAGCTTCACCACATGGTAGAAGGCTATTTTACAAGTGCTCGCCTGGTTAGGTACCACCCTTATGTAGAAAATCTGTTGCCAAGCACCTAAGAGTGTGTTCCGGTGCAGTCTTTGAAAACAAGACATTGTGGGCCTAGTCCGTTTACCTTACTCCACCACATCATTTACCAATGGGTAAGATGAGAGAAAAAGACATGGTTATAAGATATAATGGTACTTACTCTAAGTAACAAGTAGAAGGTACTTACTCTACTAGAAGCTACTCAACTTACTCGTGCGCGAGTCCCACTCGCACATGGCCGGTTTTTTATGGTTGACTTTCATGTGATTCAAGACTGAATGGAATTCAATGAAACTTAACACAATTTGAGTTCATACTACGAAAAAGGTTATTGTATACTTTTTATCCCGAAATTCAGCACGGTTCCCTCGGGAAAGGGGATGAAAGTCAAAATGTTACTTAGTTGTAATTTATGAACGTGTAGTCCGATTTTAATTATTCTTTTTTGTTAGAATAGTGTTGAGTGGGCCCGGAACCCCATGGGCAGCCTGGCACCCCACGGGCAGCCCAGCACCCCATGGGCTACTGAATGAAATTCAATGAAACTTAACAAGATTTGAGTTCATACCACGAAGAACGTTATTGTATACTTTTTATCCCGAAATTCAGCACGGTTCCCTCGGGAAAGGGGATGAAAGTCAAAATGTACACTTAGTTGTAATTTATTAACGTGTAGTCCGATTTCAATTATTCTTTTTCGTTAGAATAATGATGAGTGAGCCCGGAACCCTATGGGCAGCCCCGCACCCCACGGGCAGCCCAGCACCCCATGGCCTACTGAATGGAATTCAATGAAACTTAACACGATCTGAGTTCATACCACAAAGAACGTTATTGTATACTTTTTATGCCGTAATTCAGCACGGTTCCCTCGGGAAAGGGGATGAAAGTCAAAATGTTACTTAGTTGTAATAAATGAACGCGTAGTCCGATTTCAATTATTCTTTTTTGTTAGAATAGTGATGAGTGAGCCCGGAACCCCATTGGCAGCCTGGCACCCCACAGGCAGCCCAGCACCCCATGGGCTACTGAATGGAATTCAATGAAACTTTACACGATTTGAGTTCATACTACGAAGAAGGTTATTGTATACTTTTTATCCCGAAATTCAGCACGGTTCCCTCGGGAAAGGGGATGAAAGTTAAAATGTTACTTAGTTGTAATTTATGAACGCATAGTCCGATTTTAATTATTCTTTTTTGTTAGAATAGTGATTAGTGAGCCCGGAACCCCATGGGCAGCCCGGCACCCCACGGGCAGCCCAGCACCCCATGGGCTACTGAATGAAATTCAATGAAACTTAACACGATTTGAGTTCATACCACGAAGAACGTTATTGTATACTTTTTATCCCGAAATTCAGCACGGTTCCCTCGGGAAAGGGGATGAAAGTCAAAATGTACACTTAGTTGTAATTTATGAACGCGTAGTCCGATTTTAATTATTCTTTTTTGTTAGAATAGTGATGAGTGAGCCCGGTACCCCATGGGCAGCCCGGCACCCCACGGGCAGCCCAGCACCCCATGGGCTACTGAATGAAATTCAATGAAACTTAACACGATCTGAGTTCATACCACGAAGAACGTTATTGTATACTTTTTATCCCGAAATTAAGCACGGTTCCTTCGGCAAAGGGGATGAAAGTCAAAATGTTACTTAGTTGTACTTTATGAACGCGTAATCCAATTTCAATTATTCATTTTTTGTTAGGATCCGAGCGAGCTCGGAACCACACGGGCAGCCCGGCACCCCAAGGACAGCCCGGCACCCACGGGCATCCCGACACCCCACGGGCATCCCGGCACCCCACGGGCAGCCCAGCACCCCATGGGCAGCTCGGCACCCCACGGGCATCTTGGCATCCTTATTTAGATTTGCCAGCTTGCTAAGATAACACTCTAAAATCTGGAACATTCGCCACAATCAATTTTGTTAACTATCTATCTTTTGCCGGATACATTTTAGGAACTGCGCAATGGAAGTGTACATATATGTACATATATTTTTGTTCTACCGCCAAACAAGGAGAACCTCGGCAAAAAGATATCGTTTTATAATCGAAATTCCAAAGAAACGCACAAAGTACCTACTTTGCTTCAACATTTATTGTGCGAACCGCGAAGGAACTGTCTGAGTTACTTAACTACTGTCTTCTGTAAAAACAAGCTAGGAGTTATCAAACCCAAAGTAAAAAGCTCCTTTCTGAGCTATGCTTTACTAAGAGTGCTTTACCACAGACCACAACGTTGCTTAATATGAGATAAACAGTGCTCAAATGTGAATAATTAGTTTGCAGGTACGGCAATCGCGTACGAAGTCGCGGGTACAGCTAGTGTATAATATTATGGAGAATTGATACACCAGAAGCTTACACTTAGGGTTAAGGACATGCTAGCAAAATTTGACCGATGAACACTTAGTTTCAGATTTTCACTTAGTCACTTTAACACATGACGAAACTACGTATGTATTCTTGAAGCAGTTGATGGCTCAGTGGCATTGGCCGCGCAAATGTTGTCAGTTTGATATATGTTCACCTCATTATCCACTGCTTAGCTAAATAGGTGCTAAGTAGCGTTTATAAGTAAGAATTAATCAAACATTACTTAAACACTGTTTAGTTATCCATTACTTAGCAACTACTGAGCGAATTGTTTTTATAAGTAAGAGGGTTAGTGTTTAATATTTTTTGTTATACTATTAAGTACTCGTAGCTCGTAAGGTACGCGATGAATAAACTTTGATACTTTCACGTTTATTTAGCCCGTCTTATGTAATTTTGTGATAGCAACACGCAACTTAACATTGCTACGATTATAAGAAATATTTTGTAAGGATGCTAAAAGAGCGCATGGCAAATAAATAGATACTGGTTTTACTAGGAATCGTGGGTTTGAATCCTACTAGCAGGATTATGTCTTAGAGATCTTAAATTGCTACGATTGTATATATTTCACGTATATTTCTTGTATGACTAAAGAATGCACTTATTAAATAAAATATGCTTAGTTTTTGACATAATATTCAAGAAACAAAATATGTAGGTAATTACAATCGAGTTCAAAGAAGCTCCGGTGAGCACTCTGCAAAACTACCTACGTCAACAAATGGTATATAGACAAAGAACCAGTGTCAAATAAATTGTGATCATTTCGAAATAGCTTGTGATACAAACAAATAACTATTTTTTCGACTTTCTACTAATTAGGACTTCTTAAAAATAAGTGAAAATTAATTTCATTTGATTGTTAGTACGATATAGTCTAATTTCTAATGGTAAACAAACCTTATACAGTATGTGATTCCCGAGGACAGCTATATGAACAGTAAGGCACAAGCCAAATAGAATCTGGCGCTGATGCAGGCATGGTGCGGGCATGGGACCGACATGGCGAGGACATAGCACTACGATATGACGCAAATAGAGCCAGGCAGTCACCTTTTGTTGTCCAGTATCGATGTTTCAGCATTTTGTCCTCGGAAGACTATAATCACACAACAGCTCTTGCTCTCGTCCAAGTAATCAGTACACAGTGGGTCAGAGGCTTAGACGATATGGGGTGCACCCGTGTAGCAATCAGGACAAGACTGCAGACTATTTAGAGCAATACGAGAATTGCTTTATTATCCAGATTCCAATTTCCCGCCTGATTTTATCTTACAGTATCAGCCGGATTGTCTACTGCTGAACAAAACCTCCCCACGCCTCATTAATGGGAGGGTTTGCAACAATCTCCACGCTTTGCAGACGTCTTGGGAATCGATTTTATGTTGTACATTTCTATTGCAATAATTAGGACGAGTGTAGTCATAAATAGATAGATAGTTTACTTTTAATTCACAGAATGCTATTAAACTCGATGTCGTCACGCATAATTGCTTCACTAGCAGACGCACATGCAACTGCAAACTGGCAGCGTTTGGACGCGGGCGCCTAATGGCGCGGCATACGGGCGTCTGTTTTATACCATTTGATCTGTTCAATCACAACTTTATTTCCGTTGCTTACGTTGGCTTTCTCCCGTTTGGCTTTGTTCCCCGCCTCGAAGCGGCCGTTATACAGTGGTATTTAAATAAATATAAATAAATGAAGTCATGAAGTACGTCGTCAATGTAAACAAAATAGCAGGATTCCTTCAAAGCTGTATTTGAAACCGAAAATAAGTGGTGACGCTGTTTTCATTCTAATTCTGACTTTAATTTACAATTTTAATTTTTCAGCCTTCATATTTCATCCTTGTTTTAGGCTATTGAACATATGACTACACTATGTACGTATTATTTAATTGCTAGCTCCTCGACTATTTGAAGCCATCTAGCGTTCCTTTTTGAGGTGTTTCATTTACTTTGCAGTAGTTTGCAGCAAACACCAGCTTGTTCCACGTGTACATTTCAATATTAATTTTACAATACTCCTCAGGTAATTAAATTTCAAGGAAACGTTTAGCTCAGTTAATTAAAAGTGTTAAAAAAAACGATTTTAATTTTCTTGATATTTCTCTTTATTAATGAAGTTTTGATTTGCAAGCCATTTCCTGCAAAAGCTTTTTACACAGTAAACATGTACTTCATTTTTTTTTAATTTACTGGAAACCTTTCTCATACTTGGTTGTTCTAGCTCTTAAAACATATTGCTCCTGTGAATAAACTCTCACATTTTTTTTATTGCATATAGATAAGCCTTTGACCACAATATCACCTGATGGTAAGTGGCGATGTGGTTGAAGGTGTTAACAGGCTTAAACTAGAATTACTGACTCTCAACGACACAGCTGCCGGAACACACCGTTAGGTGCTTGGCGACAGATTTTCTACTTGAGGATGGTCGCTAGCCAGGCGGGTATTCGCAAAATGCCCTTCCACCATGCGGTGAAGCCCAAGGCCGTGGCGTGATTCGAACCATGGACCTGCTGCGCGGCAGAATATAGCCATTGCCACTGAGCCATCACTGCTTCATTTGTGCTTCAACATAGTAATTTTAAATCCAAAATCATACGGTGCGTTAATTAGCAGTGCCCTCTTCAAACGCCACACTGATATTGCGAGCTGTTTCTGCTGCGTTAGATTCGCGTCGGAACTCGTATTTAAATTACTCGAATTTTCGAAGTATCTATCTTTCTTGTCTAAGCTGAATAAAAAAAACAAGTGCAAGCGCAATCAAATATAGCACATTTTTAAAAAGAAGAACCTCATATGTACCATGTGAAAAAAGTCTCACTCAAAAATCTCAAACCATAAAGGTTCTATGTCAATTCGAAGTACATAGGTTTTGATGATGCAGTATTTTAAATTTGCTATAATATTGTCCTTTCATGAAATTTGACATCAGGCAGACATCTGTACTTAGCTAAAGAAAAAATCTAATCCATTTATAATAAAAAAAAAACCGCCGAAATCGGCAGTATAGCAACAATATTGGTAGGTACTAAAAAAAATTTGGCCACTTTGCTACAGCTAATAACAATAGGGATTAAAGTATGAAATTGCTGTTTTATTGTACTATTACAATAAAACAGCAATTTCATGAAAGAGTAACAAACATCCATACATCCATACTTACAAACTTTCACGTTTATAATATTAGTAAGGATAGTAAGGATATCGATTCAGAAGACGACCAGTAGGGATCAAAGTATGAAATTGCTATTTTATTGTACTATTAAATGATATTAATGATAACAAATAATAAAACACTAAATTAATATTTTTATAAAACACTTAAAAATATATGCATTATATCTAGACAATTCCGCCTTATTTTCCTGTTCCGTTGTGACGCCATAAACGTTACGCAGCCAAACCGGAAGAATTTTCGACGCGTATCGCTAATAATATTTTCACGATCATGCGCTCAAATATCGCTTTTTTATATTTTAAGTGTTTTATTAAAATATTAATTTAATGTTTTCTTAAAATAATTTTTAAATATTTGTTATCATTATACTAGTACATGGATTTCCGTAAAGTAACGCCTGAATCTATTCCTTATCAAATTAGTTATACCTTAGTTTAGTGAAATTGCCTTTACGATAGATTAGACAAGCTATGTTATGATCGATTCAAAATAAAGTAATTCTATGGTTACAATATGCAATATCCAATATACCCGTGTTCTAATCAACAAATAGATCAAAGGTTAAAAAGAATCACTTGTGGAAAAATCAATTATTGCGGTGCTGAGATTCATTTTCATGCTTGATACCGTAAAGTGTATGTTATCGCTTATCGAATGTAGGTCACAGATTTATCTCGGTGACAAACCTACTGGTTTTTCTGATTTCACAGTAGTTTAGTTTTTTTTTAACATCTTGAGTAACTAATGATATCGATACATTCATTACCCTTAGGGCCTGTGTGTTCGAGTAAGTTACGGTTATACTACCCAGAACATAAAATAACTGAATGATAAAAATTACAGTTAGCATGCAGGGCGCTTTAACCGATGGATAGGCTAAATCGATGACGGTGAAACGAAAACGCAAAGATAGTGTTTTATTTAGTAAATATGTTCTGGCTAACCGGAACTTACTCGAACATTCTGAAACAGGCCCTTAAATTAGTAAGAAGTCGGTTCTTAAAAAAGTTTTATTGTTGTTTAATTAAAAAAAAAATAATTACACTTGAAAGTATAACTTGAAACTTGGACATAGATCACAGACTTCGTAAGTAACTAGACAAAAAACATAAGAAAGAGATATAGTTTTAGAAGCAGAAGAACGTACGGACGGTCATCCGAGGTTTTTGTAATATGGTCGGGACCAAGTATGAAACACTAAAAAAACACGTTTGTTGTACTTATTAAAACTTTTTATAATTATCATTATAATATATTAAAATATATATAGTGTGAAAATTTCAACCTGCTACCAGGCCTCGCTCACTCTGCACTAAACTTGTATTCTACTTTCTTCACTATGTATTCCTGATCCCTACTGGTCGTCTTCTAAATATCCTTACCATAGAACATATAATAATACTACGTACTAATATGTAAACGCGAAACTTTGTGAGCATGGATGTATGGATGTTTGTTACTCTTTCATGCAAAAACTAGTGAATGGATTTTAAAGAAACTTTACCATATTATAGCTTACACATCAAAATAACACATAGGCTACAATTTATAAAGGTATCGTATGAATTGTCCAATAAAAAGACACGAGTAAGTATAAGTAAGTGGGAAACAATTCTGCCATATGCGACCTATTTGACGTGCGCTGCAAAAACCTTTAGTACCACACGTACGTAATGCATAACGAAAATGTTTGTCTTAAATTGTCCTAATAATAACAAATATTTTAAAAATATTTTAAGAAAACATCAATTTAATTATTTTATAAAACACTTAAAAAATCTTTATAAAAATTATATATTTCTAGTGACAATTCCGCCTAATTTCCTGTTAAGCCGACGTGACGTCACAAACGCCACGCAGCCACACTGGAAGAGTATTCGACGTGTTTCGCTTCTAAACGAAGCATCCCCAGGAGGTCTTGACTCTACGAGCGCACGATCGAGACTAATCTCGATCTTCGACGTCGGCTTAACAGGAAATTAGGCGGAGTTGTCACTAGATAGGCATTTTGCGAATGCCCGCCTGGCTAGCCACCACCCTCAAGTAGAAAATGTGTCGCCAAACACCTAACAGTGTGTTCCGGCTGCAGTCCTTGAGAGCCAGTAAATTTACAGGCACATGAGACCTAACAACTATACGTCTTAGTGTGACGGGCGCAGTGCAATTCTTCGTTGACGAAATGCATCTATTATAGGCAGAGGTTAGTCCACTTAACATCAGGTGGGGCTCGGGCTTGTTCCGTCACAATAACATAAAATATATATATATATATATAATTTTTATAAAGATTTTTTAAGTGTTTTATAATTAAATTGACTTTATTAAATAATTAAATTGATGGTTTCTTAAAATACTTTTAAAGTATTTATTATTATTAAATATGGATTTCCGCAAAGTAACGCCTGAATCTATTAATTATCTTAAATTGTCCTACAAAAAAGCCCGGGACAGCAATATACCTATCTATCTTTTATGTGTAAGCTATGATCGCCAAAATAATAAAACATAAATACTATTAAAAAAAACTAATGCAAATTTGATTGACTCACTCACACATTGACTCACTTATGAAGTAAGAAATTGATCAAACTAATATTATAAAGGCGAACGTTTGTGTGTTTGTATGTTTGTTAGGTACTTCTTCACGCTCAAACAACTGGACCAATTTTGATGAAACATGGTATGGAGGGAGATGAGGCGCTGGATTAACACAGAATACTTTTTATCGTCATCATGCATCACCACGCGGGTGTAACAGAGGGGCGCAGCTAGTAATGTTATAAATGATGAATTTTATTTTTGGCATACATTTTTCATGTATCTGACACATAATTTTGTCAATGTTTAATTGTAATTGTTTTATGCATTTGTTTATTTAATTTTTAAGACGCATTGAATAAAAACGGAATTTGATTAAAATTATTTATGAAAAATCCTGTAATTAAACATTCGTTTTATATCTTATGTGACTAAAACATCCTCTTCCATATCTTCTCCGTGGTAGTCGAGGTAACCGTAGGGCTCAGCTAATATAAAATAAAATTGGTTCTTGCTGTCTCCAGTGAGCATCATGGTGGTGCCAACGGCAACAACATTTTTGATTCCCGCTTTACATTTCCATGCTGAGCAAGTTGTTACTGAACTTTATATCCCAACCTGCAGTGCAAGTACCGTAGTATGGCTCGTTAAATTATCTATTCGCTATGATTGATAAATTTAGCGAATCGTATCGCCCATTGCAAGTATGGAACTTTTGTCGATATATCTTATCGACGGCTTACGATCGTGAAATTGTGGACAGTATGTCGATTATTACAAAATGGCAACGTCGATTCTAGAGTCCTTTTGTTTCGTTAAAATCTACAAAATAGACGATCTCAGTCGTCATTTCAAAGATCCATGCTAGGGTTATCGTTAAAATTCGTTAAATTTTAACGAATGTAAATCGAATTTAATTAACGATCGTTTAAGTAGGTTTCATACTTGCAACGTCGACAAAACGTCGATATAACCCGTTTTATCGAATTTAGACGATTTTAAATATCAAATTTAGCGATCGGTAACTACGGTACTTGCGCTGCCGGTTTGAGACGTGTCATGACTTTTATTTTTTGGCCAAGATACGAGTTATTTTTAAACTATGTACTCTTATTTTTGTGATGCCGGTGACAATACGCATACTCTATCCTCTTCCCATGAGGTTCGTAATTGGTGACAGAGGAATAATATGCGCTAGTGTGCAGCAGCAGGCTACTAGTCGAAGTAAGTAAAAAGTTTTACGCATTAGGGCACAGCAGGGCTCCTACTGCTTTAACACCCTCTTGGCCGTAAATTCTGAAGCATGATGGCCGAGTGGTAATAGGTATGAACTGCCGCGCTAGCCGAGCGGTTATAGCTATGGACTGCGGTGCCGCAGGTCTATGGTTCGATCCCCGCCGCCGGCTTGAGCTTTAATGCATGGTGGAAGGGCATTTGCCTAGATACCACCTTCAAGTAGAAAATCTGTCACTTAGTACCTAACAGTGTGTCCGGCAGCAGTCCTTGAGAGCCAGTAAAATTACAGGCGCATGATGAGACTTAACAACTGTATGTCTCGGGGTGACGTCCTTTTTATTCTGTGGTGACGGGCGCAGTCACGACATGCATCTGTTATAGGCGGAGGATACCGCTTAAAATCAGTGGCCCTGGTGCTTGTTCAGTCACAGTAACATTAAAAAAAATTAAACCATGTATTTTCAAAACACGGGTGAGGTCTCACGCGATCACCTTGAGTTGAAGTGTGGCACGCTATTTGCTCAGTCCCCCTCGCGCGCAATGAGGATGTGCTTCCACTGGGGTCCGACTGTCGTGCTGATCATAATTCGCCTTGTTGTGCTCATTGATCTACATAATGAGCCTCGTGTTTGGATTATATAGGTTTGTAGGCATATGTTACAATGTAGATAAGCATCGTAAACGGTTTGAAAGAATGCGCATTTAAATTTATCTTTTAATCGAATCGAACCTTTTTAAATACTAATAAGAGGAATTAAACAACTTTAAACGATTTAAATCACGTATATTTATCATTATTTTTGTCCCGACGTTTCAAACACTTTGCAGTGATCGTGGTCACGGGGTGACTAATTGGGAGACTTTGTTACAGAGAGCACATGGCATCTGCGACACTAACCATCTCAAGGAGGAGCTTCAGTATGTATAAGTTAAAACAAGTACTGCGAAGCAATAATCACAAGCTCCCAAGAATGCGTCACAGATGGCGGCCCAAGCCTTCTACAGTTGAGAGACAACCTGCCATCTTACCTTACATCAAGGGTGTCACGGACAAAATTGGTAATATCTTAAGACGAGCTTCAATAAAAACTTACTTTAAGCCGCACAAGAAGATCAACCAATTTTTAAGACCTGTAAAGTGCAATATTCCCCTACAAGATGCAGGTGTTTACTTGATTGTGAATGTGGGCTGTCATACATTGGGCAAACAAAGAGGAGCATTGGTATCCGGGTAAAAGAACACATTGCTGACATGAAGAACAGACGCTCGACCAAGTCTGCGGTTTGTGAACATGCCCAGGACAAACCCAACCACTACATTCGGTTCGACAACCCACAAATATTCGCCAGAGAGACACGGTTTATGCCAAGAATGTTACGCGAGGCTATTGAAGTCAAAAAAACACTCTAATTTCAATAGAGATGATGGTTGGCAAGTACCACCTGCTTGGGATCCTGTCATCAAATTAATTAAATCCAATGGCCGACACAAATCTGCAAGACCTCTGGACACTGTGAGCGACAACTGCGTGAATAGGGAACGATATGATTAATATAAAAAAATTCGGGCGGTAGACCAAATAGTTTTCTTAATAACTCATGTGACAAATAAAACCAATTAGTCACCCCGTGACCACGATTACTGCAAAGTGTTTAAAACGTCGGGACAAAAATAATGATAAATATACGCGATTTAAACCGTTTGAAGTTGTTTAATTACTATGTGTAATAATCGTGAAAACCTAAGAGAACATTACTAATAAGAGGACTTTAATAATTTGTAGCTTATGAAAAGATATCACAATCTTATACTTTACTTTATTTATGGCTTTATTTACCACTGCCTCACATGATGGTAAGTGATGACATCAAACCACGTGATCAAAGATGGTGTTTAGGTTAACCTAGAATTACTGGTCCTCAAAGAGAGTTGCCGGACCCACACCGTTTGATGCTTGGCGAGAGATTTTATGCTTGAAGCTGGTAGCTAACTAGGCGGGCATTCGCAAACCAACGTACACTATAACCACTAATAATAACAAATACTTTTAAAATATTTTAAGAAAACATCAAATTAATATTTAAATAAAATACTTAAAAAATATAAAAATATATCTAGTGACAATTCCGCTTGATTTTCCTGCTAAGCCGAGGTGACGTCACAGACGCCACGCAGTCAAACCGGAAGAATTTTCGACGCGTTTCGCTTCTACACGAAGCATCTTCAGGAGGTCTTGACTCTTCGAGCGCACGATCGAGATTTCTCGATTGCGTGGCGTCTGTGACGTCACCTCGGCTTAGCAGGAAAATCAAGCGGAATTGTCACTAGATATATTTATATATTTTTTAAGTATTTTATTTAAATATTAATTTGATGTTTTCTTAAAATATTTTAAAAGTATTTGTTATTATTAAAAATGGATTTCCGCAAAGTAACGCCTGAATCTATTCATTACTATAACCACTGCCAAACCTAAGACAACAAAAACCCTATGCAACTCTATATTATGAAGCAATGACGGCTCAGTGGCATTGCCTATGGACTGCTGCGCAGCAGGTCCATGGTTCGAATCCCGCCGCGGGGTTGAGCTTCACCGCATGGTGGAAGGGCATTTTGCGACACCTAACAGTGTGTTCCGGCACAGTGCAATTCGTCGTTGACGAAATGCATCTATTATAGGCAGAGGTTAGTCCACTTCCAAAAAAACCCTCATGCACAAAATCTGTAATTCAGCACCTAAAGGTGTATTCTGACATCTTGAGAGCCAGTAAATCTAGGTTAGCCTCAATTACCTTTTTCACCATATCATAACTTATAGAATCTATCCACTTTCTGATAGTGGTTTAAGTATGTCTTTGACTACATAGAATACATACCAGACACAAATAAAAATATCCAGTTTTATCATTCACGTTGGTTTTATTATTTTATAATAAGTGGCTAGTAACTTATCATGTTCACATATACTGGGAAAATATGTTTACTTCGGAAACTTTGGAGTCTTTAGACTCCATCAACGTTTCGCCGCCAATGATCTTCTTTCAATTATCCATAGAATACAAATAAGACATCGAGCTGTATTTTTGACAAACCGATTCGGAGATTACTCCTGTACCTAATATACACGACCGGACTAGCATGCAGTATGCTAACAAGCTGTCCCGATAGGAAGTACTACCGCGCACATTTTACGAGTAATGATTTTGACTAAATCGAACCATTCAGAGACTGCCTCTAAGGCCAAGTGTATTAGTCCGAACATCGCTTCCGTACAAAATTGCATTTGGACATCATTGCCTGAGCATCAGATTTATGACTCTTTACCCTGGTGAAAAGTAGCATATCACATCTTTTACCAGGCTGTGCTTGAATATATTTAGATTTATATCAGCATTCACCATTCAAAAACCAATTTATTCCTGCAGAAAAAAGTCCATTGTACTAGGACTTCCATCAAAGCGGCGTAGTACTTCTTTGAAATACAAACAAATATTATTTGAATCAATGTTCTAAATACTTTACCTTTACATTTGCAAATGTTTCTGTTTTCTTTGAAGAAATTACTTAGAATGGGTACTTTTCTTGTACGGTATCATGGCCTAACTTATCAAAGGTTTAAAGGTTAAACAAGGGTCACTGCCTCCTATGAATACAGAAGGATATATTTTAGAAGAAAAAGAATAAGTTACATATGAATTTGTAAATTTAGCACAGTATTCACCTAGGGTTTTTTTTTTATGTTATTGTGACGGAACAAGCTCGAGGCCCACCTGATGTTAAGTGGAGTAACCTCTGCCTATAACAGTTGCAATTCATGACAACTCACGAATTGCACTGCGCCCGTCACATTGAGACATAGTCGTTAAGTCTCATTGTGCCTGTAATTTCACTGGCTCTCAAGGGCAACTGCCGGAACACACCTTTCGGTGCTTGGCGACAGACTTTCTACTTGAGGGTGGTCGCTAGCCAGGCGGGCATTCACAAAATGCCCTTCCACCAGCCGGTGAAGCTCAAGCTCTGGAAAATACAAATTTGAAATAACAATTTAAAAAAATGTAAGCCATAACACTGCATACAATTTATTATTAGTCACTAATATTAGAGTGAAAATCCAAGTCAGTCACGTTGTCTCGCCTTTTGCATCTATCCAATTGATCTAATGAAGATCCAGAATGCTTCAGAAAAAGTCACAATAGATTTCCAATTGTCAAACATTATTAGAAAAGCTCGGCCGAGGCATAGAGAAACAATATAGGACATATTCATTTATCTATGGTGAAGTCTACGTGAAACAGCATGCTCCAATCGTGTTTGGTTATGTGACCAACCACGCCTGTTAGCCGGAACCTCGGGTTCATCCGGCCCATACAAAACTGAAAGTAGGTCATGCAGATATGAGGAATCTACGGAGCCTGTAAGCCCCTTTTTTTGTCCTTGATTAGTTAGCCATTGATCACTATCTCATCTGATAGTAAGTGATGATGTGGTCGAAGATGTTGTTCAGGGTAACCTAGAATTACTGGCTCTCAAGGACAGCTGCCTGAACACACCGTTAGGTGCTTGGCGATAGACTTTCTACGTGATGGTGGTCGCTAGCCAGGCGGGCATTCGCGAAATGCCCTTCCACCATGCGATGAACCTCAAGCCCGCGGTGGGATTCAAACCATGGACCTGCTGCACGGCAGTTCATAGCCAATGCAACTGAGCTATCAATGCTTCAAACTAAATACAAAATCAAATTTACTAGACTATTTACAGGATTAAGGATTTTTATGTTCATTTTTTGTATTTTAAAATATGTTATTATTGTATTTTTAAATGTAATTTTTTTATTTTTATGTTTTTTATATTATTATTTTTTCTTAATATTTTTTTATTTTCTTTTATAAACAGCATTTGCGGTACTTTTCTGACACCTAAACGAGTTCTTCGCTCGGACAGAATATTTCCTGCAACAGAAAATAGTCGCTCGCAGGGCACACTTGTAGCTAGTGCATTTTGTTTAAGCCGAGACAATATGGCCAAGTGGGAATACGTATTTTTATTTTGTAACCACTACTGTGTATTTTTTTCAATACCTACTGTAAATTACTGTTTTTATAAGTTACCTACTGTATAACTGAAGAACGACAAATAGGTAGGTACTTAGTGTAGGTTACCAAGAATGACTTGCCTCTTTTTAGGGTTCCGTAGTACCTACAAGGAACCCTTATAGTTTCGTCATGTCCGTCTGTCTGTCCGTCTGTCCGAGGTTTTGCTAAGAGACTGTTTGAACTAGAAAGCTGCAATTTTGTGTGGGTATGTAAACTTACTACGCTGACAAAGTGGTAAAATAAAATTAAAAAAAATTTTTTTTTTGGGTCGCTCCCATACAAGTGATGTGGGTATGAATTTTTTTTTGTCGTCTATCTCATCGTGTGGGGTATCATTGAATAGGTCTTTTAAAATGACTGAAGGGTTGCTAATACTATTTTTCGAATTAATGATCCATTTACGAAATATTCAACTTTAAAGTGCAAATTTTTGTTCCAGTAGGGCGTCCCCCCCCCTCTAAAACCTAAACTGCTGGCTTGAAAAGTCTGGAAAAATTCATGATGATAGTGCTTAAAGCTCGTTGGCAGTTCATGAACTTTCAAGGAAAATTATAGCGGTTAAGATAACTTTATCACTTTAGCAGAAATGGTCGTTGAACTTGGGTATTAGATAATTTTGCACCAAATACAACATCCTTAGAATAAAACCTTTAAAGTTACTAAGATGAAGTACTGGAGGGACTAGAATCGGTATAGATAGTTATGTACTATAGGAAGGGGTGGAGGAGCGAGAGGGGGGGTTGTCGCATCCCCCAGAGGGGTGGGGGATTACGGAAAATAGTTTTTTTTAATAATAATAAAAAAAGTGTATCTACATACATTAGAAGGACTTTAGGTATGGTATATATGTATATTATTTTGTGCAATGGGGAGGGGGAGAGCGGGCGGAATATTCCCCATTGATGGGAGGGGGTTCCAGAAACCTATAGTTTTTTTTAATACAAATGAAATTTCTCAAAATTAGCTTCTTCTTCATGAAAATAATTAATCATAAATCACAAGCACGAATACGTCAACAAAAAATGGTTAGCCTTAGAGGCTTGTTAGTCTTCTAATGTCTTATTAGAAAAGTAAAGCTGCGTACGCAAAGCGCCGGAGCTGTCATAGATTTGACAGCTCCGGCGTTGTGCGTCGCTTTTAGCTTTAGTCTTCTCGCAACCTTATCGCAGCGTACTCGCTACACCTTCGCAGTATACTTGCGGCGCTCCCTCTCCGCGTCACTGGCTTATAAAAAACACTCTAGGGGTAGGGCAGACAAGACAGCTTGGAAGATGGGTGCTCCAAAAACAGCAAGTGTCCTAGTAGATATTAGTAACATTTACTCAAATCACTTCCAATCAGTATTTGAACCCTCAACTGTTACCGACGGTTATAAGGCAGATAATAAATTTTATATTTCTGAAGATAACCACACGTCAGATATAATTTTCAGTGATGTTTGTTTACCATAATCAAATGTATATCAAATCGGAACCACGTAGGCTCGAACCAACTAGGGACGCTGGAGTTAATAATGTTTCACCATAAGTTCTTAAATACACCGCTGACACCATTTGTTTTCCAGTCCACCATAAATTCAATCTAAGGATTATTTAAAGTTGTAGCAAACTATCGCACAATCTCAATTTTGCCCGCCTTATGGAAGCTTTACTGAAAATATTTATAACTAAACATTCGTCGCTCACTACCCGTGCGCAGCACGTAAGAGTGTTCCTATTACGACGGAGCGTGGAAGGGACAGGGCGGGACCGTGCAACAACCGTGGTGTAGACAAGCGTCGTACGCTAGTAGGCGGGCCCGGACGGGACACGGATCAGGCACTGTCTAATATAAACTGCTTCATACAAAATGTATGTAACGTTTCAAATCCGTGCCCCGTCCGGGCCACGTACACGGCACGCCCCGGGCACGGCCCGCTCTTATATAAATCTACCCTAAGGCTGGCGTGGCGGGAAATTCGACCATATGTGTGTTGTTTGGATTTTTTAAGGGTAAACTATACCGTGAAATCTTAAGTTGTACTTGAATTCTATTTTTTTCACATCGTCAACTTCAGCAGTCACGGAGGAGTTCGCTTTAGCCGGAATTTACTCGAACATTCTGAAACAGCCCGTTAAGAGTGCGCCCAAAGCCAGGAAAAAAACAGTTTTTACTCCCACTTCTTCCATCGCCCACTCGAGTGCGAAATACAACCACAGCCAGGCGGCAGCGTCACGATCGCAAACAGCCCTGCGCCGCGCTCGCTCAAGCCCCTGACGTTGAGCGCAGTATATGCGTTACAGTCAGATAAATTAAATCTATACCACTAAAACTAGGACTGGGTATTATTCATGAATACTTAAAAAACGACGGCTTCTATTGCTGAAAAGTACTTTATTTGCATGACATAGGTATTGTTCCAGTTGTGTGGATTTTAAAAAACCATACTAGCGGAACTATTTTGATAAAACTCATAAGAAAGCAAAATCAATTCGTATATGGTGGAATAATCACGTAAAATAAATAAAAAGTACTGTCATTAACACTTCCTACTTATTTTAAATTGGTTAAAAATATTATTTAATTTGTTTTTTACTATTAAAATAACGGATATTAACGATATTTAGAATCACAATGGAAATTGGACTCATCCTCAGGAGGTCTTGACTCTACGAGCGCTCGATCGAGAATTTTGAGAATTCGTGTAGAAGCGAAACGCGTCGAAAACTCTTCCGGTTTGGCTGCGTGGCGTTTGTGACGTCGCGTCGGCTTAGCAGGAAAATTAAGCGGAATTGTCACTAGATATATTTTTATATTTTTTAAGTGTTTTATTAAAATATTAATTTGATGTTTTCTTAAAATATTTTAAAAGTTTTTGTTATTATTAAAAATGTATGAAAATGAAAATTGCTAGAACTAAACAAGAGTTCAAACCTATTTGTAGGGATTTGAAATTAATAAGTATTTTGTAAAGTTCCTAGAAATCCCAAACGTGTGTTGCAGCCGAGTAATCACACAAAAGGTCCTTATCTATTGTTTACCTCATTAATCGGCGTAATTATTTTCCTGTGAATCAGGTATGATTCACTTCCATTTGACCCAGATGTAACGTTGTTACAAACAAAAAAATAAATAGTTATAAATAAAATATACACATGTTTATATCATGAGAGATACTTACTCATTACTAATTAGCTCTGCAAAGGTACCAGGTTGGTCAATATCTGAATCGGTTTTGCGCTTCTTTGACCTAAAAAATAAATTCGGTAAATGACAAAGTTTATATAACGTCATCTAGCATTGGTAGTACTAACGTATGGCTATCTTAAATACATGGAAATTAATTTGTAATACGAATCATGAATTTATGTGATACGAGTAACCTGTTGTCGACTATACATACAATGATTTATAAACATTTTTGAATATACTGTGTAGATAACGTAGAACGCGGCACGGCCCGACCGCATCTGAGCGTTAGCCCAAATTACGATGGCACTAAGTATTATCAAATGTAGACTCAATTTGAAGGAGAATAGGGTACTACCGTTAAATTTTACAACTCGAAGTATGTTTGTCAACGTAGTGGAGACTAGCAACTAGCCATTTCTTCTCTGTTCTACGTTGTCAAGCAATTTTGGTGTTTAGTTCAATAGTAAGTAGGCTTTATAGCCGTTCATTTTATCTGAAAGACCAGTTCTTCTTTATCAGTGAATAACCATAATGTAAATTGCATTTAGCTGGAATGGGGCCTAAATAATATGCATTATAAATTTGTGATTGAATTTAATTATACATATTATATATAACAAAATCTGATAAGTACAAGTTGATATTTATATTCAATACAAAACTCAACTTACCCGAACATTCCATCATGTTTTATAGTTCCTTTTTCGCAAAAAAATTAAATCTCGTATTTTGTCCTTTCTCCCCATTTTCAAAATACTATTTACAGGCTTATAACTTCACACACAACACAAATAAAGTATAACTTATTATTTAAAAATATTTTATTAGCACAGTTATACAAGTTTATAAACTTAACATATAATACAGGCTATGTGACAGTTCTTATTCACAAAATAAACAACCTATTTCCCAAATAAAATTACGCGCTGTATTGCCAGACAGAGCGGCCGGAACCAACCTTTCACGTCGAGCGCTGCCCGACAACTAACTGGAATGCTGTACTCTATTTTTTGTCTAAATAGCTTCGTTTAAAGTCGAAAATTGCACGATTCTGTTGATGATGATGGTAATGGTTTTGAGGTTTGGGGTATAGTTTTTGGTGGAGTTTTATTTAATTGTTCTAAATATAAACAAGTAATAAAAAATGTAATCGATTATTCGACTAGAACATTAGTCTAGCTATTATATTTATAAAAAATAAAGTGGGGTTGTCGCTGATAATTCTGAGCATTTGAATTAAAACAGTATTTTTTAGCGCGCTAATTGTTATTTTTTTACAGTGCAATGAGGTTTTTTTTCAAAATTCTATTCAATTACTGTACTTCTTCAAGATTATCCCCTGCCTCCTATATTTTTTTTATTGGAATATTTGCGTTCGTTACCATCAAAAAGTGTGTTAGAAAATACTCCTTTTGCGTAATTTTGGCATTGGGCCCACCCTTAATGTATTAACCAGAAGTTTTTTTGTTGATTTCCACTTATTCTGGTTTTGCAAATTGTATACGCAAATTATAAAAAATAATTATATGAACATTAAAACAATTTCATATATAGGGTCGAGTGTTCAACAATGAAACAGTCGTACACAGTGAAACACCGCTATATTTCTGAAATGCAACGTTGCCAGATGGTGCAGTATGCCTAGTCCAGACAGTCTCGTACACTCCCCACGCCTCCCTAGTTTGCGTTCGCGCCGCTTGTAAAACGACGTGTCAGCGGAGCAATTTTGGATTTGTTGACAAAAAAGTAAGTTATTCATTTAGTTTTCTTTTATTTCTTAATTAAATACTATAGTCAATTCTGTTTTTCTCAAAATTACGTTGCTTTGTACATATATGATAGATTCACGTGTACTAGATCAGCTATTTAATTGTTTGATTTTAGTAGGTTATTTTTTAAGGTTATTATAAAATACCCCAGGTGTCCAACAATGACACAGTTCATAGGTGGACACAATGAAACAGTGTTTCATTATGTACTACTTTGTTTCATTTCATGTTATATCAATGTAGTTATTTATAACAAACCTACGTCATACTAAATCAATGGTAGGTACCTATATAATATATAATTATATATATATGTAATATATATTTAGTAATTAAATAACTTTAAACGGTTTAAATCGCATATATTTATCATTATTTTTGTCCCGACGTTTCAAACACTTTGCAGTGATCAGGGTGACTGACGTTTAAAGTTGTTTAATTACTATGTGTAATAATAGTGAAAACCTAAGAGAATATTATTGTAATATATATTTTCTTCAGATGGCGCGTACGAAAGCTGCGGTAAGAAAGAAGGGCAACCATTCTTCTGAAAACATGCTCAAAGCTATAAAACTCAATAGACAAGGAATAAGTTTACGAAAAGCTGCAAAACAGTGTAATGTGTGTTATCCCACACTGTTTCGGTACATCAAAAAACATAAATATGTTAGTGATGCATTATTGGAAGATCTGAAATTAACACCTAACTACGATGTTAATAAAACGTTTACAGACGATCAAGAAGCAGCTCTCAAAACATATATAAAAGAGTGCGCGTTGAAATTTTATGGATTATCCAGCAAAGATGTTCGCCGTGTCGCTTATCAATTGGCGACAATCAATGACATCAAATGTCCTGACAAGATTAAAAGTTAAAGATATGATGAAATTCTACATGCCATTAGAACCCGATATGTCAGAAATTAATATACCTAGAAGTAAAAATGATTCTTCCTCCACCACAAATAAATGGGACGAAAAGTCGAAACTCATTCTATGTTTTCCCAGTCCGCGTATCACCAAGTATGAAGTTGCGTTAAGTTTTGATATGTGTGATTTTAAGACTTATTATTCTTTAAGTGGGTATCTAAATAATCTTGCTTTAGACATTTTTGCCTATTACAGGGTAACTATTATTTAGTATTTGTGATTTTTGTAATGTTGAGACTGAGAATTTTTAAGTAACTAAAGAATCGCTTCTAAGTCAAACCTAAAGTTAACTTTTAATTTAATTTAAGGCTTAATAAAGTGTAATACATTTAATTAAACATTTTTTGATTAAAATTAAACATTTTATCATTTACTTCTTCCAATAAAATACAAAAAAGTGATTGCTATTAACAGTGTTTCATAGTTGGACACAAGGTGTTTCATTGTGTACATCCAGGTGGACACATTGAAACAATTCCCTTCTTTAAAAAAAAATCTTCTTATTGGTTATTTATATATTTATTTATAAAATTATTTATTCCATATTATACCTAATTAAGTAGACTTTATTCCTGTTAGAAACGGAATCCATATCTTCAGAAACGAGAGAAATATGGAACTCTGAATTTTTGGTGTTTCATTGTTCGACACCGTACCCTATATATATATATATATATATATATCATAAAATACGTGTTAACAATTTAAAATTTTTGCTATTTTATGAAACGATTCATATTTTAAATAACAGAAATTGTCAATAAATGTAGGTGATTCTTCCGCTAGAAATAAATTGATGCTGTTGCTACATTCAAACCTCTAATTCACAAAAACATCGTGTCGACTGTAAAAGTGAACTTAATAATATAAAAAAGCGCAAAATTCCTAACACAGAACATCGGATATTGCAATTTTAATAAATATGCATTGTTTGTTATTCACGTTACGAAACATCATAAAATGAACTCGTAAAATATTACAGCCTCGATAGCGTCAACGGAATGTTCCTATAAAACTTTTAATATGGAAATCTCTACCTGAATGGGTGATCAGTGAATGTCAAGTGGCGGTAGCACGAAAAGGTATCTGTCTTTTGACTTGCATTTATTTGGAGTGAGTTAGTAGAAGAGTTGTAGAGAATTTCTTGTGTGGAGAGGTTAGAGTGTAGAGAAAGCTGTCTAGGACTACCTCCTCACCTTCATTACCTTCTAAGTTATCTTGATGATGATTATCTGCATTAAGCCGTCGATGGCGACTCATTCGTGGCTGTAATTTTTTTGCTAAACCTTTTTTTTTAATAATAGGCTCGCAATCCGCTTTTTCACCAGATGGTGCGTAACAATGCAATTGGCGATGTTGTTTATAGGCTGAGCTATAGAATTACGGGCTTACGAAGACAGCTCCGGAAATCACGGTTCAGTGCTTGATGAAAGATTTTCTACTTGTTAGCTCTAGCCAGGCAAGGTTTTGAATACTCGGCCACAAGCTGTGCAGTATAGTAGACCTGCACTGTTGAAGGTGAAGCCGTTGGAGGGTTTAGGTCAGTGTTTGCAAGTCATCTGAGCATCTGCTGTTAGCCACTTTCTTGCAGTCGGTAAGCGGTGGTTTGTAGAAGTAGTTAGATCATAATTTTCATTATTTAGTTGCAGTTGAACTCTTTGTGGTTTTTCTTTCGGGGTTGTACTGCCTATTTCTAAAGCCAATCAGTAATTTTGACATTACCGTGTTCGGTTTCAAGGGTATGGGTGCTGATGGGCGCAGCGCAACAGTGCACCTCTTGTGTTGAACCGTTATAGACAGAGGTTATAGCTTAACACCAGGTGGGCCTCGTGTTTGTTCATTCACAATAGTATAAATAATTTCCTCACGTAGCAGCACGACCTCAAGTATTTCCTTGAGTACTTAGTTATGAGGAAAAAGCAAAATTTTTGAAGCAATTATGGCCGAGCGGTAATAGCTATTTCTTGGTCGTGCGCTCGTAGAGTCAAGACCTCCTGAGGATGCTTCGTGTAGAATCGAAACGCGTCGAAAACTCTTCCGGTTTGGCTGCGTGGCGTTTGTGACGTCACGTCGGCTTAACAGGAAAATTAGGCGGAATTGTCACTAGATATATTTTTGTATTTTTTAAGTGTTTTATTAAAATATGAATTTGATGTTTTCATAAAATATTTTAAAAATATTTGTTATTATTAAATATCTATGGACTATTCAGTGGATTTATCACTCACAGCAGGATTCAGCGAAGCTGCGGGGTTGATCAACGAAGGAGTTCAAGCGTTCATTCGAAATCACAGTACGAGAAGTGGATAAACTTCATAATTTCAACGGTCTTCCCCTTTCATTTAACGTGACTTGGCCAAGTTCGTTTCTGTAACATAAATGGTGAAAAAGGTAAGGTTCTAAAAAAAACTAATGCTTAGTACATGTAACATTTTTAGATGTAAGTATAGATATGACGTTTATTTTATTTTATTACAAAGTAAACTCATTTAAACCGTGTAGAAATTACATTTTTTTTTATGTTATTGTGACGGAACAAGCTCGAGGCCCACCTGATGTTAAGTGGACTAACCTCTGCCTATAACAGTTGCAATTCATGACAACTCACGAATTGCACTGCGCCCGTCACATTGAGACATAGTTGTTAAGTCTCATTGTGCCTGTAATTTCACTGGCTCTCAAGGACTACTGCCGGAACACACCTTTCGGTGCTCGGCGACAGACTTTCTACTTGAGGGTGGTCGCTAGCCAGGCAAAATTTCAATTATTAAACAACAACTGCAAGAAGTTGATAATATAGTGATCATTACTTTGTTTGCTCGGAACTTTCATGTTAGCTCAATTGGTTAGAGCATACCCCAACTAAAGGGGTGGATGGACGCGGGTTCGAATCCCGCACAAGACTTGAATTTTTTTCTATCGTATATTTGTAAGATTGTAGTTTGTTTCGTTCGTTTTTCAAATAAAAACAAACCAAAGAGTTGTTTACCTACTGAAGTAGAACTTTAGAAGATTTAATTATAAACCTTCTTAATCAAATTATTATTGCTATTAAAAAGATCAAGAAAACATTTTCGTATCGAAATTTTCGTATTCGTTCCTCGCAAGTGTGTTGAAAAACGTCGTATGAAACTCATGCGCGTTGTTTATTACAATCTGTACTCCATTTAGGCCTTCGATCTTTGATCTCAGGCCTAAAACCCGCCTCTCTTATAATAAACAACTTCGCGCACTTGTTGCATAATGTAATATTGAAGTGATGACAGCAGTACGGTAATAGCTATGGACTGCCTTGCTGCAAGTTCACCGTATGGTAGAAGTGCATTTTGCAAATGCTTGCCTAGCTAGCTACCACCCACAAATAGGAAATCTGTAGCCAAGAACCTAACAGTGTACTTCAGCAGCTAATTAGTAAGCTCCAGGAACAACCTAATCTCCCGTTTAACCTCCACCACCTGGGGTGCATCAGCCGAAGTTCTGCGGACATCTGGCCTAGCACTTTGCTTCTCAGCTGGGGAATATGCGTGCCCAGTGTGGCACTGATCCTCCCATGCCAAAGAAGTAGACGTTGCCCTCAATGAAACATGTAGGAAAATAACTGGCTGCCTTAAACCCACACTTCTAAACATGCTATACCCCATTGCAGGAATAGCACCACCTATAGTGCGCCGTAACATAATTTGCTCTACGGAGAAGCTCAAGCAAAAAACAGATTGTAGACACCCTCTTTACCACTCACAGCTAACCACAGACCGACTCAAGAGCCGCAAAAGTTTTCTTGGCTCCACCAGGGCTTTGACAGGTCACCCAAAGGAAGCCCGCTTGGAACTGTGGCAGAACACGTGCCCTCCCCCACCCAACTAAATTGAGCCGGCTGAAGAACTCTCCCAGGGCAAAGATCTGGTGTGGCCCACTTGGAAGTCGCTAAACCGACTTCGGACTCAAGTGGGGCGCTGCCGGTTTAATATGGCCAAATGGGGTTACTCTAACGTAGGAACCCAATGTAGTTGTGGCGCTACGCAGGACATGCGTCATTTGCTGTCTTGCCATCAATGTCCCAATGCTTGCACTTTGGGTGACCTGTACGAGGCATCTACCCTTGGGGTGGCTACAGCCCAGTACTGGCAGTCATCCATCCAAATGTGATTCGTCGACACGAAGAAGAAGAAGCAGCTAATTTTGTGATCCAGTAAGAAGTTAGTCTCATGAGACCCAACAACTGTAATATCTTAGGGTGTGACTCAACAACTGTAATATCTTAGGGTGTGACTCAACAACTGTAATCTTTATTGGACTCGGCCTGGTAAATTTTGACAGTTTTGGTAGTCTACTAACTTCATATCGTTCATATTGAGTCAATATTGATTCAATCTCGATTTCATATGAAAACGAAACAAAATAATAAAATAATAATAAATAATAACAAAATTGTTTTCTGAATTACCTTAATCTTCTCTTTTTATTTTTTGTAAGCAATATCGTCAAACCAGCCTAGATTCATCATAGATTCCTATATGCATAAGTGATCAGCAGACTACCGATTCTGTCCTGATTGAATCTGGAATGAATCTATGCTGAGTATGAACATGTAATTAGCAGACTTGGCCCCCTGTTATAGGCAGAAGATTCCGCTTAAATTCAGGTGGGCCTCGTGTGAGTTATGAGTTATGACAAAGTGCCATAAATAATAAGTGACATAATTTTAGTAGGCTTATCCCACTAAACCCCAAAAATCATTCCACTTCAACCCCAAGACTATTTGTAGGTAGGATTAAATATCCTGTATTTTTCCACTAAAATCCCAAGAATAAGAAGTAGAGTCAGTAAGTCAAAATGTTAATGGAAGCCATAATGTAGTGTGTCAGAATCTTAATCCGGCACAAATTTTTCAATTTAAATATGAAATAGAGTTATTATACAGTAGTATAAATAACCAGAGTAAACCGTAAAACTTATCATAACATTCAATCCTTTGAGATCTCAACAGTTCATTACAATGAAGGTCCAACTATTACTCGCCTTTCTCTTGATCGCGTTTGTATCATCGATTGCTGGGGACGATCAACCTAGAAAATACTGTACCAATGTTGACTTATTAGAAGCGACATCCGCTCTTTGCGCAGGAGGTAAAGGTAGACGTAGTGTACATGATAGCCCCTACGGACGGTTTGGATTGGCCGAGCAAATGAGACTAAAGCGCGAAGACCTGCCGCTCCCAGATTGTTGTGCAAATCCGTGTTCCCAGGAAGACTTAAAAGCATTTTGCATCCACGACGACTGAGCAACAGTTCCATAATAAACTGTTGAAATATTTATTTGTACACAGAATTAATTGTAAAATGATCATATTATTTACTATTCATGGGATGCAAACTGTAAGTAACGCAAAATTGCTATACTTATATACTATTGAAATTATGAATACCTATTATCCAATCATAACATGCCTTCGTAACGTAGAAGTGACTTGGACGAAAATAATTTTTCATTAAATTGAAGATATTTGAAATTGTTTACTCAATGAAGACTTATCAAGCAACTTATTGCCCGATTAAATGTGAAACTGAAAATGTGATCCATTTGTGTATAGATAAATAAAATTGAAGAAAATATTATGGAATTATTATTTTCGTGACCGCTAGACCAGTAAGAGTATACACTAAGTACAGACCCACCAACTTATCTGTTCAGGTGGCAGAAAAAAGAACTACAACATTCCTTCAAATTGTGACAGTTTGTATTTGATTTCCTTGATCAGCAGCGCCCTCGCCAACTGCACAGTTAAGTTGGTGGTACTATGGGTACTTTACATAGAGCAGGGTTTAGAAATTAACATAGACAAGACTACAGGTTTTGAGTTGAAGATAATGATGAGCAATATAACAACATGCATATATAGGTACTGTTATATGATTTTTAAGTTATTGTGACAGAACAATCTCGAGGCCCACCTGATGTTAAGCGGACTGACCTCTGCCTATAACAGATGCATTTCATCACAAGTCACGAATTGCACTGCGCCTCTTATTAAGTCTGATGTGCCTGTATTTTTTTGTTGGCACATGCCTTTATTAACAATACAATACAAACTATATACAACACAACAACTACTACAAAGATTGCAGTCTAAATGTTCTACCCTACTATAATTTTTCAGCATGCCCAACATGCTGGCAGCATAGCACCGTTACATAATACTTATTAAATAACTACTTAGAAAAACGCTTACGCAGCACTTAACTAGTCTCGTCATAAATACTTGTAGGAGATAAAACATCAACTCATGTTTTTTCGTATATTATTAGTATCTGTGGTTATGCTTTATGTTTAATCTCTCTGTGGTGAGTTTATTCTCTATGATTAAGATCTGTGTTAAAAGACGTGCAGCCAGGGAAGTTTTTTTTTATGCCTGATAGGTTAGATTTTGACCACTATCTCACCTGATGGTAAGTGATGCCGTGGTCGAAGATGTTGTTTGTAGTATTGGCTCTCAAGGACAGCTGCCGGAACACACCGTTAGGTGCTTGGCGACAGATTTTCTACTTGAGGGTAGTAGCTAGTCAGGCGGGTATTCGCAAAATGCCCTACCACCATGCTATAACGACTGCCATCCTAAGACGACAGCCGGGACCGACGGCTTAACGAGCCCTCCGAAGCACGGAAACGCTCAGTAGTAATGTCACTAGCGGTCACCCATCCAACTCATGACGGCGGGCGACGTTGCTTAACTTTGCTGATCGGTTGAGAACAGCTAAGTAAACTTCGCTACGAGCGCTTCGAGTAATAAGTACTACGTACAACTAGTACTTATTACTTCCATGCGTGCAACTGACTCTTCGTTGTATTCTCTCTGTTAATGTGTCTCAAATGTTGTGCAGTTGACTATTTGTTGACTACTGACGAGACTTATCAACATATCTCCCGGGCATTCTGAGGGCCTTCTCTCGCCTAAAATCCGATGCAAGTCTTCCCACGGTATCATAGACCCTTAGATACATATACCCAGGTGTGAGGTCAGTCAGTTATCAGATTTTACACAATCAAACACTGAGCTTGCCGGCGAGCTGAAGGCAAAATTAAAGTCCAGATTAGTGTGTCTCCAAATAGTCACAGAGTAATTTTCTGTAGGGCCCACTCTAAACGGTACAACACTGCAGTTGTACGAGGGCATTTAGTTCCGACCCTCCCAATGTCTCTCAGCAGCGATTCAAGCCGAGGTCCGAATCACAGTGGTGCCCTTGTTGAGCACCAAGTGCTCTGAACTGTCTCTCCAAGCGTCAGATATGATAAGTTCGAGTACTTATTCTAATATTATTGTAGCTTATCATTTATTGACTAGACTACTATTACACTATTGACTAGACTGCTACTACTATTTACATCTTATAAACATAGATCATTTATAGATCTATGTTTATAAGATGTAAATAGTATATTTTGGATGTCTAACTATTAGTATATTACAATAAAATTGTTTAATGATAAACTGTAATGAATTTTAGATACCAATACACTCCTCGAATATTTTAACATTAGCCCCATAAAAAAATATGCTTTCTCTTTTCTGTGATTACCCCCACATACTATTACATAAAAACTTTTATTTTGAATTTGGAACGCGTTAATTATTTAAAAATTTGTTTCAATTTCGCGCCAATACAAATATTTTTCGTGTTCATTATTAAATTACAATATGGAGGGGCTGTTAAAGAAAATAGGATTGCAGTGATCGCCTTGCAGCCGTCGGTCATATTCCAGACACTTCAAAAGCTTGTTTTGGCTTACTGGCTCCCAAGGACAGCTGCCGGAACACACCGTAAGGTGCTTGGCGACAGATTTTCTACTTGAGGGTGGTCGCTAGCTAGGCGGGCATTCGCAAATTGCTTTTCCTCCGTGCCGTGAAGCTCAAGCCCGGGGCGGGATTCAAACCATAGACCTGCACGTAGTACATAGCTAATGCCACTGAGCCATCACTGCTTCAATATTATCAGATATATATATATTGGTATCAGATTATGTTCGTATATCATACTATCAACAGATACGACAACACTTCTTCTGTCGAAGACCATAAATGGCCGCTTGCTCTTAGAACCACAAAGGCCGTTACTAAATGAAAGATATACAGGAGATGCCCTAAATCGATCTTTACAATTATAGGAAGTGGATCGATCAAAACGCTTTCTGTTGCGATATGCCTAATTGAAGGGCCTATAAATATCTTCTTTACCGATGATAAAATTTTCACTACAATAAGCAAAATGAAAAAGTGTACGCTCACAGTTCTAAAGAAGCTGCTCAAGTGGTCGCAATGTGTACCATTCCGACCACGTGGTCATCGCGCTGCGTCAGTGATGGTTTGGTGGGAGTGTCTTAGCTAGGCGTCACAAAGCTTGTTTATCTGTAAATGTTTGTGAAAAAGAAGTGGAAGTGAAAATTTCAGCTAAAACATTACTTTGAAAGCTATCGCGAGTTTATCCATATTAACTTATTACGAACCGGCTAGTACCCACGTTATATTTACCGGAAAGATCTCGACCAGTTTCGGACTGCTTTGAAGTCCTTCGTCTGGGAGTCACGATTGCGTGACGCGACGAGTACGGGCCACAACGCGTTTTTTTTTTATGTTATTGTGAAGGAACAAGCGCGAGGCCCACCTGATGTTAAGTGGTATCCTCTGCCTATAACAGATGCATTTCATAACAAGTAATGAACTGCACTGCGCCCATCACCTTGAGACATACCTGATAAGTCTAATTTTGCCTGTTATTTCACTGGCTCTCAAGGAATGCTGCCGGAACACACCGTTAGGTGCTTGGCGACAGATTTTCTACTTGAGGGTGGTCGCTAGCCAGGCGGGCCTTCGCAAAATGCCCTTCCACCATGCGGTGAAGCTCAAGCTCTAGGCGGGATTCGAACCATGGACCTGCTGCACGGCAGTCCATAGCCAATGCCACTGAGCCATCACTGCATCGAAAACCTAAAAGACCTAGTTATGCATCCCCCTCGCCCTTCAGCCTTAGACTAGAGGGGGCTTATTCAGCAAACACCCGTGCATTTCGTGTGAATGCTGAGTAAGACTTATGCTGGAACCGCCACGTAGACCTGAGGTAACATTAAGTATTTTGTTCCTTTTTATTATTCATTAGTATTAAAGCCCAACACGTATTTTTAACCAACTTCAAAGAAAAGAGGAGGTTCGATTGTATTTTTTTTATATTTATTACCTCAAAACTTTTGACAACTTAACCAATTTTAATGATTATTTTTTATTTGAAAGGTGGTACTTCCCATGTCGTTCTGTATAAATTTCATGTGAGCCATGTAACGTCGAGGTTAATGGCCTTAAAATACGTCATCATCATGTCTATACAGAAATGGATGTATCGACGTCGCTGCCTATAGTTAACTAGGTGGACTGACGACATCATAAAAGTCGCGGGTAGCCAATGGTTACAAGCGGCTTATAGCCGTTCCTTTGTGGCGCTCTATGGGGAGACTTTTGTTCAACAGTGGACGTCTTCCAACTGATGATGATGATGAAGTATTTGATCGTGTTAAAAATAGAGAAACAGAATCTAGCATCAGTGCTCTAGTTTACGCCGCGTTAGGCCTCGTAATATTCAGCTTTTGAATATTTTTTGTATAAGCCTTTCAACTAAAAACAATTATTTTTTACAAAATCATCGGAAAAATCATAACATTGAACATTCAGATAATTTCTTTCTTGGGGAGTTATGCATCCCCCTCGCCCTTCAGCCTTAGACTAGAGCCCTCTCTAGTCTAGGGTTATTCAGCAAACACCAATGCATTTCTTGCGAACGCTGAGTTATGACATCTGCTACCACCATGTAGACCTACGTGAACATTAAGTATTTTATTCCTTTTTATAATTCATTACGAGTAGTATTAAAGCCTCAGTATCGGCAAACGGCAAATAGCCAACACGTATTTTTAATTTTAGTTTTTCAAAAACGTTTTACTTATTTCCAAATTTGACTTACTACATAGTAGTCTAGCAGGCACAAAATAAACGTTTCATATTTTTTTCTTCATTTTTATTTATCGATACACAAATTGATTACATTAAGATTCATATTTTATCGGGGTATTAAATTTTTTCATAGCATAAATAATTTTAAATATGACGGTTAGTTATTGAAAGAGCGAGCATTTTCGTCCACGTCACTTCTACTAACGAATAATATGATCATGTTACAATTAATTCTGTGTACAAATAAATATTTCAACAGTTTATTATGGAACTGTTGCTCAGTCGTCGTGGATGCAAAATGCTTTTAAGTCTTCCTGGGAACACGGATTTGCACAACAATCTGGAAGCGGCAGGTCTTCGCGCTTTAGTCTCATTTGCTGAGGTCCGTCGGCCAATCCAAACCGTCCGTAGGGGCTATCATGTACACTACGTCTACCTTTACCTCCTGCGCAAAGAGCGGATGTCGCTTCTAATAAGTCAACATTGGTACAGTATTTTCTAGGTTGATCGTCCCCAGCAATCGATGATACAAACGCGATCAAGAGAAAGGCGAGTAATAGTTGAACCTTCATTGTAATAAACTGTTGAAATCTCAAGGGATTTAATGTTATGATAAGTTATACGGTTTACTCTGCTTATTTATACTAGTGCATAATAATTATTCTATTTCACATTTCATTTGAAAAATTTGTGCCGCATTAAGTTTTCGACATACCTACATAATTGTAATAAAATTGTTTTATCAAAAATTAATTGAATTATACACGTTACTACATATATCAGAATAAAAACATTGTGTTTTTATACTCAGACTGTTAGCAAGTCTCTATGCAAGTAAATTGTTTAATGGTGATTATAATAAGACTCAATATATGATATATGACTCTTATTCTGTACAAGTTCTGGCTGAAGAAGAGTCATTTCGAGTAGATACGTTGATTTATACTGTAAGCATTGTTTAAATATGACAGCTATATTAAGTTTCAATATGTTAAAAACGGTTATTGTAAAAATGAAGTAGTTTAAACACGGTTGGGCTTGGGAACTGAAGCTTATATATGAAGTTTTAGATTCGACTGTAGCTACTATACTAACGTCACATTTGTTGAAATTTTACTAAAAATAACGAATTAATTATTGTGCTCAAAAACTTTCGCGAGTTTTCTTCAGTTATTTTTCCTTTCGTTTCCTCTTACTTTCACCCATATCTTACTCTTAGTAAGATATGGGTGATGCAATTCTAACTCGATACTCCACAGAAAGAACAATCTATTATATATTTTTGATATTTTTATGTCTGCAATAACGCCTGCTATGCGGTTTACATTAAAAAAATACAAATATATGATAGGAAAAATTTAAGTTATGTAAGGGATTCGAATCCGCGTCCATCTACCCCTTGAGACGGGTATGCTCTAACCAATTGAGCTAACATGATGTGACGTCATAACTCAAATCTTTCCTATCGTTCTTTAACCATCGTATTGGGATGGAGCGATATCTTTAGTACCACTTACGTTGTACTACAAACAAGACCAATGGTTTTATACTTGTAAATGATGACGCAACCTTTTAAGTTTGATATTGTCAATATCAAAGTTATAAGGTTTAGGTTATAAGGTTTACATTTAAGTTCTTTTATAATGTTCTTTATTTCGGTACGGTTCCATTTCCAAGTTATCGGTTTCGTAGAACTAATTTCAGATGTTCCATGTAAGGAATGTTCATTATTTTATTTTCTCGTTACGTTACAAGGAACAAAGGAGAGTCTAACTTCATGATTACAATGGACTTGTTTGGTTTCTTACTGGAAAGTCCATGGTACTTTTTATTCAAGTGTATTGCTGAGGGGTTTTACAACACGATCCAAGACTATATCTTGATATACTTCATTTACTTATTAGGAACCGGCTAGGACCCGCGTTATATATAACGGAAATATTTCGACCAGTTTCGGCTTGATTTGAAGTCCTCAGCGCGTAACTGAGAGTTACGCAGTTGTCCAAATTGTCATACATTGAAGCAGTGATGGCTCAGTGGCATTGGCTATGGACTGCTGCGCAGCAGGTCCATGGATCGAATCCCGCCCAGAGCTTGAGCTTCACCGCATGGTGGAAGGGCATTTTGCGAAGGCCCGCCTGGCTAGCGACCACCCTCAAGTAGAAAATCTGTCGCCAAGCACCTAACGGTGTGTTCCGGCAGCATTCCTTGAGAGCCAGTGAAATAACAGGCAAAATTAGACTTATCAGGTATGTCTCAAGGTGATGGGCGCAGTGCAGTTCATCACTTGTTATGAAATGCATCTGTTATAGGCAGAGGATACCACTTAACATCAGGTGGGCCTCGCGCTTGTTCCTTCACAATAACATTAAAAAAAAACGCGTTGAGGCCCGTACTCGTCGCGTCACGCAATCGTCTGGGAAGACGAAGGACTTCAAAGCAGTCCGAAACTGGTTGAGATCTTTCCGGTAAATATAACGTGGGTCCTAGCCGGTTCGTAATAAGTTAATATGGATAAAACTCGCGATAGCTTTCAAAGTAAAGTTTTAGCTGAAATTTTCACTTCCACTTCTTTTTCACAAACATTTACAGATAAACAAGCTTTGTGACGCCTTGCTAAGACACTCCCACCAAACCATCACTGACGCAGCGCGATGACCACGTGGTCGGAATGGTACACATTGCGACCACTTGAGCAGCTTCTTTAGAACTGTGAGTGTACACTTTTTCATTTTGCTTTGTAGTGAAAATTTTATCATCGGTAAAGAAGATATTTATAGGCCCTTCAATTAGGCATATCGCGACAGAAAGCGTTTTGATCGATCCACTTCATAAAATTGTAAAGATCGATTTAGGGCATGTCCTGTATATCTTTCATTTAGTAACGGCCTTTGTGGTTCTAAGAGCAAGCGGCCATTTATGGTCTTCGACAGAAGAAGTGTTGTCGTATCTGTTGATAGTATGATATACGAACATAATCTGATACCAATATATATATATATCTGATAATATTGAAGCAGTGATGTGATGGCTCAGTGGCATTAGCTATGTACTGCGTGCAAGTCTATGGTTCGAATCCCGCCCCGGGCTTGAGCTTCACGGCACGGAGGAAAGGCATTTTGCGAATGCCCGCCTAGCTAGCGACCACCGTCAAGTAGAAAATCTGTCGCCAAGCACCTTACGGTGTGTTCCGGCAGCTGTCCTTGGGAGCCAGTAAGCCAAAACAAGCTTTTGAAGTGGTTGGAATATGACCGACGGCTCCATACCCACTTTGTGCAAGGCGATCACTGCAATCCTATTTTCTTTAACAGCCCCTCCATATTGTAATTAAATAATGAACACGAAAAATATTTGTATTGGCGCAAAATTGAAACAAATTTTTTAAAATAATTAACGCGTTCCAAATTCAAAATAAAAGTTTTTATGTAATAGTATGTGGGGGCTAATCACAGAAAAGAGAAAGCATATTTTTTTATGGGGCTAATGTTAAAATATTCGAGGAGTGTATTGGTATCTAAAATTCATTACAGTTTATCATTAAACAATTTTATTGTAATATACTAATAGTTAGACATCCAAAATATACTATTTACATCTTATAAACATAGATCTATAAATGATCTATGTTTATAAGATGTAAATAGTAGTAGTAGTCTAGTCAATAGTGTAATAGTAGTCTAGTTAATAAATGATAAGCTACAATAATATTAGAATAAGTACTCGAACTTATCATATCTGACGCTTGGAGAGACAGTTCAGAGCACTTGGTGCTCAACAAGGGCACCACTGTGATTCGGACCTCGGCTTGAATCGCTGCTGAGAGACATTGGGAGGGTCGGAACTAAATGCCCGCGTACAACTGCAGTGTTGTACCGTTTGGAATGGGCCGTACAGAAAATTACTCTGTGACTATTTGGAGACACACTAATCGGGACTTTAATTTTGCCTCCAGCTCGCCGGCGAGCTAGTGTCCATATCTAATTGCCTCCTAGGCCACATACTCGCAATAACGTGCGGGGACGGCGGTAGGTGAAGCACTGTTTTAGACGCATTTTCTAATATACGCCTATCTTGTTCAGAGAGCTCTACTCCTAACTTTTCGGCCTCTTCTAGGCGCAGGTATATTGCCATCCAGGACAGCATGCCATCCGATAAGGCGCCCGCCTGAATCAGACGGGCAAGCATGAAGAGGTCACTTTCATGCTGACCTCGCGGTGACAATGCTATTCCAAATGGCGACAACGGTGCACTTGCAGTTGATGATGTTCCTGCGGCGGCTTCTAGGCTTGGCTGGATCACGGCTGGATCTGCAGCCAAGCATTCTGGTTGGCCCTGAAAAGGGCCTTTTTGCGCCTCTTGGCGGCGCGGTGGCTGTATAGTAACATCCTTATGGGTGTGGCCCTGAAAAGGGCCTTTGTTCGGACCTGGATCAGGGTCCATGACTGCGAGTATGGGAGAACCCCCGCGCGACTATGGGTGTAAACTATTGCTAGTTTACACCGGTCATCGTTGGCTAGGTATTCCCCTCAGTAGCCGCAGCCACTGGAAAAATCAGCGATTCTTTTGAATTAAAAGAATGTTGATTTCGGATATGGCAGGTGGTTAGTCCGTGCGCATATGGAGGTTACAGCGATCCGGATCACGTGAGGCAGGTGTTAGAGCAGAATGGCAACCAGTGGCGGCAGTGTACGCGTTGGGCGTATGGCACAGAACGCAGAAAAGCCAGTAAAGTTGACCGTGTTCCAATATACGTGCCGTTTGTGAAGGGAGGGATAGATATTTTTTTTCTGTTGTTATTATTAATAATAATAATAATCATTTTATTTGGAACCATAACAAAATTTAGTTATAAACACATGAGAATCGATGACCCTTGCAGAAGTATATAACTGTGGCGCAGATGTCAACGCTCTCCACGAAAGTAATCTAACTATATTACTATAGTCCCTCAGTAACAAACAAATTGCTTAAGTAAATTTTTTAACAAATATGTATTTACGTACGAGAAGACTAAATATTGGAAAATTAGTAAAATTAATTAATAAGTATATAATTATTAGAGCTAATAAACATAATAATATAAGATCGTATCGATTGGGCATGGAAACTAGGTTAAGGTAAGTGAGTGAAAGTAGGTAAATGGCATGTGATTTATATATGTCATGCGGTAGGGGTTTTTAATTTTTTAAAAGGGTATATAATTATAAGTGCGAGTGTAATTTGCTGATAATCAAACTAGGTTTCCCCGTGTCATGAATATCAGTCATTCCCTTCCCTACTTGATTAAAAAAACAATGAAAGGTATAAAACTGGTAGTGGAGTTATTAGATATAAACAGATACAGTTATCCTATCCTTATATTACTATGATTGTATATAATGTATCAATTTAATAATATTTTAGATAATTAACAAATAGAAAAATAATAAGGTAATGTAGTAATAGAGTTATATAACCATTTTAAATTAAATTCTATGGAACTACTGGTACTTATTTTTTACGTGTTTTTTTACTAACCTTTCCGTCGTGGAACTAGGCAATGAAACTATTGGGACAAGCAATTTTTTAGAAGGTTCAGCCCCGCTACCTGCATTTTTTATGAATCTGATTTATGAAGGTAATCGCAAACCGAGATTAAAAGACAATTGTGGTATTTTAAATTAAAAGAAGAAGTCTGTAAAGTGGGTGCAAAATTTACAGTCTGCATTCTGGTGAAATGATTTGCACATGAGATTACAATTGTTTGTCTCAGGGCAATAGCCGCAGTGCAGTTCGTCACTTGTGACAAAATGCATCTATTACCGGTAGAAGTTATTGCTTAGCCCACCTTGTGGGCATAATGACTGTTTCGAAACCTAAACACATAAAAAAGTTACAAAACAATACGCTTTATTCACTAGAATACCAAGTTTGATCAAAACGGAGATAAACTTACTTCTTGATTATCGGATTATCCATGAAGATTTGCTTTTCCCTTCACTAAACCAAGTTTGATGATAGGTTATCAAAAAGGAATATAAAATACTGATTGATTTCCTGGTTATCTATCTCTTTTCACTTTTCCTAACAGATAACCGAGCAGTTTGTACATTGTATAATAGTTGTAGTAAGTCATTGTCTATATGTAAGCTTTTCCTACGTGTCTTGTTTCCGAATATAAAATAGCTAATTAGTATCATGATCAATTAGGATATAAATTATAAATACAAAATTTACCAATCATAAAATGAAATAAACGTCCATCAGATGATATAGTAGTGAAAGGCATATCATATTAATAAAGAATACTCGTATCAGCTATAAAAAGTATATATATACAACGTGCCTTCATACAATCGGAGGAAAACTACAATATATAGCAAATCGTCATTGTCTTCGACTCGGATGTACTAATGTAGGAATGCACAGAAGCCTTCCGGTTGCTGGTTCCAGATCCTACTAACGTATACCTTGAAAGATCAAGCATTTATCTGACTTGGCCTAAGGCACTTATCCCGCCGCCGGCGATAAGCAATAAGCTAGTAGAATTAGAAACTAGAAACGAGTTGGTGATAGTGAACTTTGAATAGCACAACGGTCTCAGCCATTTCAAAAACATATTTCGTACCACTGATGTGTACTCGCTCTGCAAAATCCTACTATTTGGCAGTTATACTGAACACTGTGCAGCTAATGCATCTTGAACTAAATTATGACCTAGAGGGTCATTCCAAGCGCTGATCTGACAGGGTCTGTAAGGTGGAGTCACATCGCACTACATTAGTAGCCCGTCATTATTACTGTATTAGTTATTCTTCGTTTAAAGAGTTTTTTTTTTATGCCTGATAGGTTAGCCTTTGACAACTATCTCACCTGATGGTAAGTGATGATGTGGTCGAAGATGTTGTGCAGGCTAACCTAGAAGTACTGGCTCTCAAGGACAGCTGCCGGAACACACCGTTAGGTGCTTGGCGACAGATTTTCTACTTGAGGGTGGTAGCTAGCCAGGCGGGCATTCGCAAAATGCCCTACCACCATGCTATAACGACTGCCATCCTAAGACGACAACCGGGACCGACGGCTTAACGTGCCCTCCGAAGCACGGAAGCGCTCAGTAGTAATGTCACTAGCGGTCACCCATCCAACTCATGACCGCGTGCGACGTTGCTTAACTTTGCTGATCGGTTGAGAACAGCTAAGTAAACTTCACTACGAGCGCTTCAAAAGGGTGTGTTAAATTTTTAATGAGTCCACTTCGACGAAAGAAATAGAAACTGAAAGCTGCAGACCGGCTACATCTTTCACATACGAAGAAACTGAGCAGATTGTGAATTTTCAAACTTAAGCTCTCATGTGACATAATATAGTAATTTTGGACTGCGATCATGCCCAGGGCATGAACACGGAGGTACATTTTTTAATTGCAATGGGTCTGGGTGCTGACTACTGTTGTTTAACGGAAATTGTTACTAACCAAATTACATGATAGCATTGACTGTGTAACGCATTATCTTGATGCATGATAGCCATATTGTTCACACAGCATTTATCTGGTATAAATTTTCCTTACCAATAGCATAAATCCGGTACAAACATACACTCCAGCTACTACTCACTCAATTAAATACTCCTTGTACACCCTTTCAGTATTTTTGTCGTCTAGTTGATATTAAGCATATACAAATATAAAAGCACACCATTCGATACAATTATATTAAAAATTTTACTTGATTTTCTACAATGCACTTATCACAAGAAGATTATCGTCAAATACAATTTCTGTAACAACAAAGGAGGACTGACTTTTTGCAAAATATGGCTTTGGTTTTTGCCCAGTTTTTTGTCTGACAATAAGAGCAAAAACATGAACTCCTGGTAATGTTGTATGTATGTGTCCTTATCTATTCTCCCTTAGTTATTTTGATCATGAAATAATGGAAAAGATCCTTATTGATTGATATCTTATATCGGGACAAAATGGATTTGTGCAGACATCAATTCTTAGGCTTCATATCCACCAGAGATGTGAGAGGAAGACGAGGTTATTTTAGCGCTAACTGTTAAACTTTATCTTAGAAATATTTCCGATTTATTGTGTTTCGTAGCCACCCAGCGTTGAAAGTCAGCGAAACCTCGGCTTTTATTTAGGAAATCTCAAAATCATAATTGAGAAATGAAACCAAGTTTCGGAGAAACAGTGAAAAAGCTATTATGTCCGATGTCCATATTAAATTTTGTGGCAGAGTAATTAGAACCGTTACCATAGGTAACATTTTAGTTTAGGTTTGTAGTGTCTAACAAATGCAAACTAAAAGGTTTTAACCAATTTTCGTCCGAGCAGATATTAAAAAACTATTGGTTAACAGGCATTTAAAAACTATAAGAAATTCAGAGGCAAATTTATCTCTATATATTATAACAAAACAAGAGTTGAGTCGAAGTATCGATTAACCCGCTTTGGTTACCCCATATTAACAATGTTATCTTGTTTACCAAAAAATACCTATGTATGTAGTCGGATGTATAATATCTACCTTCTACCTAGAGGATGCACGATATATCTTAAGAATACATTCGCAACTTCTTATAAAACCTAACACACCATTGTGAGAAACAATTCAATTTCTACAGGAATTCAAATGAAAAGTTGCTGAGGAAGCCTTGGCTTAAGAGCGCGCCGAGCTTTTTAGAAATTCGCGTATGTGTGCGTGAGTAAGGCACGCCGCCAGCATCCGTCCCCGTCCGACGGCCGAAGCTGTACTAAAAGAGGACAGGGACAAAACATCGCTGCTCTGGCTAAAATGGGCGGAACGTGCGTGTATTTAGCTATTCCCTTTGTATAATAGAAATAAATACGTATTTGAAAAATGTGATGCGTATACGTTATAGAAAACACGTTGTATTTTTATTATTCAAAAACTGATGACTTTCCGTGAAGTATTTACGCCGTACTAAGGGTTTATTTTAGATTGTTAGATACAACTTTGGTTTATTTTTCTATAGAGGAAACTAAGTAATCGTGTTTCTGAACCGTATGATTTATGGAATGAATCCTTAAATATCATAATATATATTCATTGCACAACTCAAAATTAAGAAATAAAGATACAGCAAGGGATCAAACGAACGTAAGTATTTCACAATTGCCTCGGTGCAGGCTTAAGCTGTAGGCTTCTTTGACATGTGCCAAGGCATACATGCAAAAGCGACGTTTGTGCTTTTTATCAGTATATCTTTCCTCGTCCAGCTATGGTGAATACGCAGCCTTACACTGGGAACTGTTATGAAGCAGCTGGAAAATAGACTATATATTCTAGTAACAGTTGACTGTTCCAGAATATCTTGTAGTAATATCCAATACAGCGTGTAACCACGATAAAAAAGTTTTATATCTCCAAAAAAATTGGAAGCGAGTGGAATCGCTGACAAAACATAGCTGAAATATATATCAGTTTGTTACCCTTGCAGATTTACGAGGAGAGTAAAGTTTAGGACCAGATAAGAATATGACTGCGATAGTTTTCTGCTGGTAATTTATCTTCGGCGATACGTGAGAGAGTTTGAGTTTTTTATTGGGGACAAGCCACTGATTTATTCGGTGATTCCTTCATGTCTCGGCGGGATTATTCAATTTATTTTAAAAGTGAGCTTGCGGCAGTAACTTTTGTAACTCTGAATACAGATGAATGGTTCTAATTTGAAATATGTTTTCTAATAGAAATTAAGATATTATATATAAAAGTTTGTTAAATGTCCTTCCACCATGAAGCTCAAGTCTGCGGTGGGGATCGAACCAGGTACAGCACGGCAGTCCATAGCTATTACCGCTTGGCTACCACTGCTTCAATATTTTATTTTATTGCCTAATTGTAGGCAGGCAAGTGACCCATATGATAGAAAGTGTTCACCATCGCCAATGGACGTTGGAAACACCAGAAGTGTTGACGACCTTGGTGTAATTAACTTTGTATGAAAATGCTATGATAAAACCTTTCATATGTCTCGATTGCCCAGTAGTTTCACTTGTTGTGTCTTATAGCTATATTCTTAAATAAATATATGTATATCAGTGTCCTTCTCATTGCACAATACTGCTTTGAAACAGAGTATCTGATAATGTGGTGGCACTCACCAAGACGGATTTTGATTAAAATCAACACCTCGTAAAAAATGCGTGCGGTATGACAGTCTCGAGATGGTGGTGGACTGGGAGGTTAGCAACTTATGCAACGATTTAGATTATTTGAAATTTATAAAAGTATTTCATTAACTTCAATATCACATTATATCTAAGTTTACACATACCGTATGCTGCTTAATTCTAAACATCATAGCCATTTTTCAAAATGGTTCTAAGTACAGATGTTGTATATTAGCTCTAGTAGTAAATAACGGAAGTGTCGCGACCCGGAATTAATTTAGAATCAGGCTACGGAATATTCATGTCAAACCCTTTTACTAGTCATTTCAGGAATGTTTGAGGTACCTACATAAAACATAATTTATTATTTAAACATATTTTAATATATCTAATATTGTTATGTTTGCAATAACGCCTGCTATGCGGATAACATTACAAAATTACATATAATATATATGTAATTTTGTAATATTTTATTATTCTTGAAGCGCTAGTAGCGAAGTAGCTTAGCCGTTCTGAACCGATCAGCAAAGTTAAGCAACGTGGTCATGAGTTGGATGGGTGACCGCTAGGTGACATTACTACTGATCGCTTCCGTGCTTCGGAGGGCACGTTAAGCCGTCAGTCCCGGTTGTTGTCTTAGGATGGCAGTCGTTATAGCATGGTGATAGGGCATCTTGCGAATGCCCACCTTGCTAACTACCACCCTCAAGTAGAAAACCTGTCGACAAGCAACTAGTGGTGTGTTCCGGCAGCTGTCCTTGAGAGCTAGTAATTCTAGGTTAGCCTGAACAACATCTTCGACCGCATCATCGCTTACCATCAGGTGAGATAGTGGTCAGAGGCTTATCCTATCAGGCATAAAAAAATCTTACAAAATATCTTTCGGTATTTGTAAACGGTACCTTATCGCTGTTTTGTTTTGGGAATATAATTTGTATCAGTTAAGTAATAACTTAAAAGACAGCACTTATGTGTTATTTAATAACATGGCTGTGGTATACGATTGGTTGATCCCTAGTGATACCTAGGTGCACATTAATCGTAATCAGAATTCAAACTAGTAGTGCGTTTGATTTTAGAATGTAACCATGTAGCAGTTTAAAATTGGCATTCGTATATGTTCACGAAGCAATTTTTTGATAATAGTATTTTTATCACTCAAAATAGAACGACAGTTATCACTTTTTAACAACTCCTCTACAGATAATGTGATTATATTTCTGTTTGTTTAATCAAAAGTTTATAATGGAGTCTTCTGTGCAATCAAAATTCTATGTGGCACTCAAAATTAGGTTTTCAATACGTTTTACTGCGAGAAACATATGATGGTTGTCAACATTCTTTCAGTATAATATTACAAAGTTAAGTGTATTACAAACTCACAGTTATATAATAATACAATTTGCAATAAAAATAGTGAATGTATTATGTATGGGGATGGGATCTATGACAGAAATAGTATGGGGATGGGATCTATGACAGAAATAGTATGGGGATGGGATCTATGACAGAAATATGGAGCGTTGGAAACGACAGCCAATAAAAACCACAAAGAAAATAAAAACCGGCCATGTGCGAGTGGGACTCGCGCACGAAGGGTTCCGTAACTGAATATTCTGTGAATAGTTAAAGCGTCAACCTGTCACCGTTATTAGTATCGAGCAAGAAACGGTAAAAAAATCAAGTTTGTTGTATGGGATTCCCCCTTATATATTTATTTTATTTTATTTTTAGTATTTGTTGTTATGGCGGCAATAGAAATACATCATCGTTGAAAATTTCAACTGTCTATCTATCACCGTTCTTGAGATACAGCCTGGTGACAGACGGACGGACAGCGAAGTCTCAGTAATAGGGTCCCGTCTCACTTCTCGCTGTCTGTCTGTCCCTATATATGCTTACTGTAACAGCCGACTCGTCCACTGCTGAACACAAGCTCCCCTATTAAGGGGGTATTTGCCATAATCCCCACGGTTGGCAGGCGGCTTGGGGATCGCAGTGTAAGATGGCGGTTTTTTAGTACCGGGGGGGGGGGGTATGCATATTATAGTAGAAGAACACATTAGTGTTCGTAGGGTTCAGCAAGGGTTTGCAATGTCGCAAATTTGATAATTTGGGGTTAAGTTGAGGTTTCTTATGATATTGTTTTCTTTGCGCTGACATTGCAAACCCTTGCTGAACCCTACGAGATAGATCAAAATAGTGTAACACAGTATTGTACACCTTAAAAGTTCTACAAAAAGGTATACTATGGTAGGTATATGTCTATCTTCGAGAGCCAGTAATTCTAGGCTAGCCTGACAACATCTTCGACCACATCATCATTTACCATCAGGTGCGATAGTGGTCAAAGACTAGCCTGATATAAAAAGAAAATTAAGGATAACCCACAATAACCATTTTTTATCATTTACTTTTTAGGAGAAATAGTGTCTTACATACGAAGCGATTTTAGGCAATAGAGCATTAATCCTTATGTAATTAAGTACCTTAACCTAACCTAACACACATTATACATTACATATAGATCAATATGGCCTTTACAACATTAGATTTTACTTTACACTTTGAGTTTTTTTTACATTGCCAATTATCTGTCGCTCTTTCAAGAGTATGAAGTTATAACTTCTAATATAAAGAAAACATGTTTGTATTGTCTAATGATAAAAAGGTGTGAACGTTGTATAAAAGACATTCTGTAGTATATGTAGTATCAGCATTGCACCCCTGCAAAGCCGGGGTGGGCCGCTAGTTTTATCATAAATTATTAAAAAGATTAAAAGAAAATCAGTATCAATTTTGAAGAGCAGTTTAGTGTACATTTTTGTACACTAAACTGCTCCGTTTGTATAGTTTTAGCTGTTGTGTATATTTTTTCTTTTACGATGATGTTTTAGTCTGTTTGTTGTTTAGTCTGTTCTTCTTTAGCCAACACAAGTACGCTCGATTGTTTGCCCATGGGAGAACACGCCACGTATTTTCCTTGTAAAAAACATGGTGTGCCCAAATCTGAGCCACAACAGCCTTCGTTTGGTGTTGCGATTTATTGACATTTCGAGTGCCAATCTAATAGGAAATTGAACGCGTTTGAATTCAATTGCCACGTGTGTGTTCAATTGGAATTCCTCCAAGTAAAACATTTACGGCTTGGTATTTGCCATTCAAAATGGTGGTTTTGATAATGTTTTTCATGTTTTTTTAATCACCAATCGCGTGTCATTGCCTAGCCGTGGTGGATTAGAATTCCGAAGTAAAATATCAGAAGATATAACTTTCAGTCGTAGGTGTGGTGAAATGACTGGTAAATTTGAAGCAATGATGGCTCAGTGGCTTTGGTATTGACTGCCACGCAGCAGGTCCAAGGTTCGAATCCCGCCGCGGGCTTGAGCTTCACCGCATGGTGAAAGGGCTTTTTGCGAATGCCCGCCTGGTTAGCGACCACCCTCAAGTATAAAATCTGTCGCCAAGCACCTAACGGTGTGTTCGGGCAGCAGTCCTTGAGAGCCAGTGAAATTTCAGGCACATGAGACTTAACAAATATGTCTCAAGGTGACGGGCGCAGTGCAATCCGTCACTCGTGATGAAATGCATCTGTTATAGGCAGAGGTTAGTCCGCTTGACATAAGGGTGGCCTCGAGCTTGACCCGCCACAATAACAGTAAAAAAAAAAGAACAGTGAGTTTAAAAACTCTGTTTGATAATTAACAGCTTCGTTAAGCATCGCAAACTGTAATAATCTATTTGTATACATGTGAGTTTATTTGTAGTTTATAATTGATAATTCATTTGATATATTTTTCTTTTCTATTTCTTTTTATATCTTTGCTTGTAGATACTGTTCAACGTTTCAAGATAATGTTTGTGTGCCGTAGTGCATTCGACCCAGATGATGTATTACTTAGGGGCTGCCATACAAAATGAATCCTTCCAACTCATGACCGCGGCGGAAATTGCTTAACTTTGCTAAGCAAACTTCGCTACGAGCGCTTCTAATCTGAGCTATACGACGTTGCTTCGTACTAAATTTCAAGACAAATTTTTCAAGATTTCTTGATTTCAAGAGCTCACGGGAAGTACCTTGTAGGTTTCGATTCCCTTGCGAGTGTTGAAAACATGAGCATAAACGGCTATATCTTTATGATTGCGTTGGCTTAGCAGTTTGATTTTTAAACAGCTCCAAGGGAGAGTAGACCTGACTATTTGATATGAATTTCAGCTTGATACCTCCACGCGTTCCTTAGAAAAAGGTTCTTGAGAGGCGGACAACAAAGTGATCCTTTTAGGGTTCCGTTCATTCCTTTTGAGGTACGGAACCCTAAAAACCCATTACTACGTGGTCAAACAAAGGAAGACAAATTTTATTGAAGTTAATTATAAATATCTATTTGGCAATGCAATGTCACATAATTCTCACAAATTTAATGTTATTTGAATATTATGGTATAATTTTTTGCAACGTTTTCAGACTGAATAACAACTTATACAGTTTGAGGTTTCATTTAATAAAATGTTTGGTAACGTTAAAAATTATATACCATATAGTATTTCGAATAATTGAATTATAGCATCAGTGTCCAATCCAAGGTCTTATAAATTTTATTAAAACATGTACTTACCTACAAGTTTGTTGATAATAATAATTTACCCGCCGGAAATATAGAGGGTGATACAAACCCTGTAACGAACCGCTGAGCGTCTCGTTCAGTCCACAAATATAGACGTAAATTTATTTATGAAAGACTATGTCGATTTAAAGCAGACGCTAATACAATTTTAGAATAATATAAATCAACTCTAACTACCATTCAAACCATTGGTTAGAAAAAGGTATCTATTAATGAGGTATCGTTCAAAAGCTACGCAACCTTCATAAAATAATGGAAAAAGGCTAATAACAATGTATGGGGACAACTACTAAAGAGGACTTGTTCGAAAGACGCGACACTATACTAACTCTAGCGAGGCATTTGCCTAAAACACATGGCGTCAACAGGGTGAGGCTGAAAGGAAGCCAAGATGAGGGTCTCTGATTGGTAGATAGGTTGTCTTCCACTTAGCTTCATTCCAAATTTGAATCAGTATGTGACGTCATCGGTAGTGAGGCTGAAATGAAGCCAAGATGAGTGCCTCTGATTGGTAGATAGGTTGCCTTCCACTTAGCTTCATTCCAAATTTAAATCAGTATGTGACGTCATCGGTAGTGAGGCTGAGATGAAGCCAAGTTAAGGGCTTCTGATTGGTGGATCAAATGACTTCGACTTAGCCTCATTCTAGATTTGAATTTAAAATTGGAACAATAAATATCTTATTTCTGATTGGACGAAGAAAAGGGGGGGAGATCAGCTTCTTGGCTTGTGATAGGTTAAAGCTGACCTCAAGTTGGCTTCATTCAAATAGTATAAATAGGGAACAAGCGCGCAGTTCAAATTAGTTTTCATTACAAATTCGGAGCTTAAAGATCGGGAAGTAAACTGTGAAGTGAAAAGTGTTTTATAGTCTCTCCATATTGCCAGGCTTTCGCGGAATTTCGGATTCGTTTAGTTCGCGAGTTTACAGGCGTTATAGGCCGAGGCAAAGGGGAAAATACAAAATTAATTAAAAGTGAAACTAGTGCGGTGCATTCTAGTGCAGTGAAAAATAAAGGGATTACAGTGAGATACCGGATGTTAGAGATTATTTACGTAAGTCATAGTTATTAAATTAGCTTTGAATTTTAGGGTGTTTTCTTTCAGGACAGCGTTCTGAAATTATTATGTTTTAACTAGGGAATTTAGGGTGTTCTCTTTCAGGTCAGATAAAATACCTCCAAGATACTAAATGAGATACTCTGTTAAAATACTGAAGCTATGGTTGATGAAATTAATCAATTGGCTTGAGACACATGCTCTTTGGGTTTCTCGCAGACTAAAAGACAGTTTAGAGATATCCAGGTCACTGGTTGATATTATCATCTGTATATCGCGACAGTTAATTAATATACAACAACTAACTTTTTACAATTCCCTAAGACATAGATCTGTCTAATTATTACATCAGAGTATGCCAAATATAATCATTACCAAAAATAATTGGAAATTTAAATAAAACAAACAAACAGAAAATATTTATCATGCAAAATAAAAGTAAGAGAGATAATAAATTAACTTATAAAACAATATCTTAAAACTAAGCCTAAAGTTAAACGAAGCTCTAGCATTGTGTTCCAAACTCCACCAACACAAAATAACAAGGAGGGGTTAAAGCTAAAATGATAAACGGAGATCGTTGACTTAGTCACAAAGGGGCCCCTTAATCCGGCCGCCCAGATGGTCGAAAGCCCATGGGGTTATTCTAGCTTCATCCCCTACAATGTAAATAATCCATAGAATACCAACTAATCATAGAATATTTAATTTATATAATTTTCAGAGAATTCACACAATTACATAAATTGTATTTCATACAGAATCTATGGAAACTATTTACATTTAGTTCTAAAAATATGGTATCAACTTTAAGACAGCATAAATATACCCTTTTATACTTCTGACAAATCTTCTATCAGGAACAGTTGCAGTACAAATGGAATCTATGCAAACTATTTACATTTAGTTAGAAAATTATAAATCCTTTATTACTACTCATCCTGATTAATAATCTAATTTACTTTATTTTATAAACATCAACTCATCAAAGCACGAAAATTAGTTGTATAATATTTCTTAATTATTAGAATATTAGTTGTGTTCCATTTTACTTCATCTCCTCTGAATAAGAGAACTATTAGATAATGGTTCTTAAGGTTTAGTTATTTTAATGAATAGCTGGGAATATAAGATAAATAAGGACAATTAGTGATAGCTGAATTTTACAACTACTGACAAACTTAGGATTTTATAAGTATATAATCATATAATAACTACATGTGAATATAGAGTAGAATTGGTAGTGACTGACAATGTTAGAATCTTATTAGGAAACTTCATATACTGCTATATTTATTTGTATACTAGGATGTGGATGTACTATAGTTCTGAACTTATAGGTATCTAGCTTGTCTTAGCATCCCGAAAAGAATTTAGGTTACTACAACGGTTCATAATGTAGGTTCTACCATTAGACTAGACGATCACACCTTGGCCAAAATTACTATCAGTCCAACACTCAAGAATAGGTTAAACTATTCAATTACATTTACATTAATAAGTATTCATTTAGATTAACAATAAAATTATTTCTTCTAAAATACAAAATTAAATAAAAATAAGATAGGCGTTTACATTTTGCTGTACCGTGACCAGGGGGTTACAATTTGGTCCACGTGACCAGGATTTCATAATAAATAAATAAAAAAATAATTAAAATAAAGTAGGCTAGGTTAAGGGGTTATTACAACCCACAAAACTAGCAACATTGTGTACCTATTTGTAGCGCAGATGGTGCCATTTAACAAAACTGGCACTTTATTCTTGTGCTTAAAAATGTATAAAACAAAGATGGGTAGACTAAAATTAAGGTCCAAATTAAATCACCTGACCAGGTGTACTAATCACGTTTTAAGGGTACCTTAGCAATTAAGCAACTGAGCTGTTCTTAATGACCCCCGGCCCGAGGAAGCTTAGACACAGGTAAGTGATTAATTATGCAAAAAAATAACTAATTATTTTAACTAGATAAAAATGTAATCGACTGCCATCATAATGGATGTGGTAGGCGAATTTTGAATTATCTTTTGATAATACGGAGTAATGTTATTAAAAATATAGTGTTTTTTATTGTTTTCATTGGATTTGTTGGCAACTTTATATATTTTATGAATACAAAATGCCACATTATGTGTCACGCAAATCTTACCTAAAGTAGGTAATTATATCATATACGGCTGAGCCGGTCTGTTTTGTATCTGTATAATATACTGGATTACATACCACTAACCCACTGTTCGATAATGAGATTGGAATTTGAAACATAAATTTTTATACGAAAACTTCCCCGTAGGCGTAGTCCAAAAAGATACAGTCGAAAATCGATTTGAATATGACCACAGAGCAATGAATTAACCTCCACAAGCAGAACAAAAGAAGTTTCATCCTAATAATTACAAATAACGTAACCTCTTTTATGTCAAGTTAAAAGCATAACTATAATAAAAGTTAAAAAGAAGTGAATGAATGTGAAAACCATCTTGGTATGAGTAGGTATGTTTGAACTTTAACAATATTTTAAAAACGATCTGAAATGTATGTTGATAACGTTCTATCATAATTATTTTCTACAAATTATAGAAAAATCGGGGAAAAAGTAATTAGTCTTAGACATTAATTTTGTGGTGGTACATTCGCGAATGCATCCAATATCAACTTTACATTATGTATCTACGTAATGTACTTACTGTATATACTTAGTACAATACTCTGTAACTCCCCTTTTTATTTAGTGGTATTACACCTAGCCAAGACGAAAGTTTTTTTTATAGCTTATAGGCTAGCCTTAGCCACTATTTCACCTGATGGTAAGTGATGATGTGGTCGAAGATATTGTTCAGTCTAGCCTAGAATTACTGGATCTCAAGGACAGATGCCGGAACACACCGTTAGGTGCTTGGCGGCAGATTTAATACTTGAGGGTGGTAGCTAGCGCATTATGCCCTACCACCATGCTGTAACGACTGCCATCAACCGGGACCGACGGCTTACCGTGCCCTCGAAGCACGGAAGCGCTCAGTAGTAATGTCACTAGCGGTCACCCATCCAACTCCTGACCGCGGCGGACGTTGCTCGATTAAGAACGGCTAAGCAACCTTCGCTACGAGCGCTTCATCATCAAGTTTTCAATTAGTTTGACGAAAATTATTCTTCTAAGATAAAAAAAATACCGTAAAGTTTAGCGGCCTGGCGTGTTTTTCTAGGAGTATTTTTTTTGCAATCTTGTATAAAATTTACTGGTTTTGTAGGAACAGAAAAAAATAATAAAACGATGTTGACTTTTGTGGAGTTATAAAAGTGAGCAATCAATTTTCAAATATTATTTGCTATGTTTTAAAGCAGCATACAATATTGCATCAATTTATTTATTTAAAAGTATCTAAGCCATATAACTTTGTTAGTAAGTAAATGTTTTTCTACTATTGTATTAACTCTTTGGCGCATGTGTTTATTGTAGTCTTTTTGGTGTGTTTGTATTGTGTAATCCCTTGGCATCGGCTGACCCACTATGGCCAATTTATGAATGAAATTCTATTGTTATCATTATTGCCGACATCATCGCTTTGTTGAGAAACTTTATTCTGCGGAAACTTCTTTGCCAACATTTTAAAAAAAATTGCACTAGAAAGACAATATTCAAAATTGCACAATTTCAGATTTCTGTTGAAAAAAACACACTTGCCTAATGATGTAGTACGTACCTAGATATAGGCGTCGTATAAATTGCGTATCATTAATGTCTTTTTATAGAGACACAACATAACATTTCAGTGAGCTTCTTTTAAGCTTAGACAATTTATTAAAAGATACTTTAATTTCGGTTTTGAATGTTGAGATGGATGATAGGGCTTGGGTGCAAGCTTCCCTCCCTGTGAGGTTGGGGGGCATAGGGATACGCAAAATTTCTAGTGTGGCATTACCAGCTTTTTTGTCTTCTGTACACAGTACACACAAATTAGTAGAAAAAATCTTGCACCATCTTTAGGCTCTTTTGATGTAGCATATCTGGCTGAGGCCAAAACCACATGGGGACTGGCTTGTCCAAATACTGAGTTCCCAAAAATGTTGTCATCTCAGAAACAGTGGGATCGGCCCCTATGCGAGCTAGCACGGAAAGATCTTTTAAATACGTGCCCTAGTATCGCAGATCGTGCTCGTATTCTCGCTGTTTCTGTGTGGGAATCAGGTCTTTGGTTACAAGCCATTCCTTCTTACAAAACTGGTAGCCTTATAGATCCTTCCGCTTTTCGTCTCGCTATTAGCTTACGCTTGGGTGCAAGGTGTTGTGTTGCACATCACTGCCAGTGTGGTACTGCAGTTGACCAACTCGGTCACCATGGCCTCTCCTGCTCACGAAGTGCTGGTCGAATTTCCCGCCACGCCAGTATTAAAGATATCATTCGCCGGGCTTTTACCAGCGAAAAGACCTGACGGCATGACTCTGGTTCCATGGAAGTTAGGACGGCCCTTAGTGTGGGACGCTACATGCGTAGACACGTTAGCGCCGTCACACCTTTCTGAAATGAAACCCACGTGAGGGCTGGCGCCGCGGCTACTTCGGCAGAGCAACTCAAGCGGCGCAAGTATGCTAACCTCGGTATGGGTTACATATTTGAGCCGTTTGGTGTAGAGACGTTGGATCCGTGGGGACCGGGAGCTCATCGTATTTTCCAAAACTTATCAGAGCGCTTGGTCGATGCGACGCGTGATTAAAATGCTTTGTTTGTTTTTTTGGCTTAAAGAATAAGCATTGCAATTCAACGGGTCAGCCAGCATGCTGGGCACGCTGCCAACTGGTAGTGGGCTAGAGCTAGAGCATTTGGACTGCCTATAGTCTGCAATGACTTATGGGGATTTAAATGCTTTTATTGTAGTAGCTAGTAACTCGTGTTGTATATAGTTCGTATTATTTTGTTAATAAAGGCATACCGCCGGTAAAATATATATATATATATATATATATATTTTACCGGCGGTATGCCTTTATTAACAAAATAATACGAACATATATATATATATATATATATATATATATATATATATATATATCAAAATAGGTAACATGAGCAAGCTTCTTTTAATATTATAAGAGTAAGCTTTCATGACCATGTGTAAAATACTTACCAAACCTAGCCACAAAAGATAAAATATACTGTAATACTACATACCTATTAGTAATTCATTTACAAATTGTATGGTACCTATCCTATATACGTGCTAAATACATATATCCAACACGATCGTGTTCCTATACTTACTTACTTTATATTTACCACAAATATCCATTATCTATCATACAAAGCTAAAGATTAGCGAATCAAATATAAACTGCAAATAAAAGCCTTATCATGACGTCACGCGGCAGGTTCTGTGTAGTTATGAATGACGCAGCCAGCTGTGAAACCAGAATGACTCACACCGTCCCGTTTGCTTTACAAGTTACCACACTTTTGCAGTAGAGATCAAACGTAACACAATACAATAGGAGGTAATATTGAATGGCGAGTTCACAGTTATAAATTGTACAACTTTATTGACAATGCGTGAGCGCATTGTGCGCTACCGTTTTGTTATGTCAGTTTAGTCAGTATTGTCAGTATGACACATGCTGTCGCGGCGGGCATACGTGTAGACCTTTCGAAAGAGTAAATTTGAATTTTCGATTTATTCGGTGACAGTTTTTGAATGTGATGACAGAAACTTTGAGCTACGTTTTGAGAGTTATCACAGTGACAATATTTTATTACGTTGTGTTGACATTTGTGAAAGAAGCAAAACGATATTGGACTGAGGTTGAGTGAGGCCATTCAATTGACATTGGATTTGTCGAGCCATTATTTTCAGAAACTTGGTGAGTTTGTTATACATATACGTACATAGTACTTACCGTCGAAATGTGACTAAAGTGCTTTTAACTTTAGCCAAAAAACTTGCGAACGTTTTTGCAATGAGAAAAGATAGCTAATATTATTTTAAACTTATGTAAAAATAAAACAGTGTGAGATCATGTAAGTAAAACCCTTAGATTATTGATGGGTCTCCGCTCGCGCTCCGACTAGATACCGCGCTACCTGAAAACAATAGATCCGTAAATGCGGCAACTCAAGGCAATTAAATAAGATTTTAATTAGTTGAAGGCCTCATTTTTAACAGTTATTTTATTATTTACATCTCTTAACTAATATTTAAATAATATGATTAAAAATAATTATAATTATATGTAGGTAGTAGGCGTACATTGTTTGAAAGATAAAGGTTAATGAAAGGCGAAACTGGCTCGGGTACGCCGACTTCGGCGTAGTATTAGTTGCCGCATTTTACAAAGACACCGGCGGTATCTAGTCGGAGCGCGCGCGGAGACCCATCAATAATCTAAGGTAAAACCAAGCAAAAAGTAGGTAATCAAAAACATAATTTTGAAACGTTAAACGTTTACAAAAAACTTAAAGTAAAGAAGTAATTAGTTACTTACATGTTTATATTATGTTGATATAAAAATGATTTGGAAAAATATAAACAAGGTTTGGCATAAATAAGCCACCTGAGTTATGTCATGTTATTGCTAACAAGAGTACCTAAATAAGGTATATTTCGGTCTGATATCACAATTCGATACACCATTTACTTATTTATATATTAAAATTCCGATCTGATCTCGTTATGATTTTCCGTTCCGGTCTGATCCACACTCATGGTTAGTACTTATGTAGGTAAGTACCTACGTTTGCAGAAATGGAAGAGATTTATGAAACTATATGCTTAACGCCACAACACACATTGGCATTAATAAATCCCAATGTAGGTAGGTATACATAATATTTTCAATCTACCAGGCTAGCAAAAGTTCATGGGAGTTTATTTTAGTGTCTATTTTATATCAAACACATTATTTAAATATCCTAAATGTTTGTAAAAACAGTAAAATATTCATTGACCGCATAACTTGGTACATTTTCAAATGTTGATAAATAAATATTTCAGTCATATGTAAACACAGATAACAATGTTGGGCATGAGCTACCTGAGTTATATCATGCGATTGTTTGATTAATTTAACTCGATTCTATGTTTACTTTAGAAACCTATACAAAATTGTTTTAAATTACGTCACAGATAAGAACCTGATGGATTGTATAGTAACATATTTTAGTTCAAGACTTCCGGGTCTTATTGACATAATTCATCTTGAAACTAAACCTAATAAGTTAGTTACCTATGAATAAAGCTGCATACAGTTTATGCCTACATTATAATTTGAAAAATAAACTGGCATAATTCTCTATCGTCAGTAATTTATAAAAAGATAATCAAACAGACCTATAAAAACTAGATAACTCGCTAAAATTTATCAAACAGCACAACTGTGGCGACAAACTTTAAAATGTTGTCTAATCAATTTGACCTGTCGACGTTATATGACGTTTGCGAAGTGTCAATGTCATTTTAAACAGAGACCTTACACACATGAATAAAGAATGTTTAGGTATTCATGTGCCTTAGGTTTATTTTTACCATCTAGAAACTAATCTCGAAGATTTTTACTGACAGATATAACATGTTGGCTATGAAGGAATAACGGATTTTTGGGGTAATTTGGTTTACGAAACCATTTGGTTTTTGGAATCGTAAAAAAGTTGTATTAGGTTAGTTGCATCGCAACACTCATATTTGCCGACAATGTTAAAATAAGTAATAGTTAATAATGAAATGAAAAAAGGAGCCAAAGAGCTTCAGAAACTTTGAGTAATTTGAAATTTTGAAGAAATTGTGACATTGTCAATTTTATACTAGGTACTACCTTACTACCAATTTCTCAGTGACTTTTTGATCATGCCTGTATATAAAGTAAGGTATTTACAATTTTCTCTTTTTTCGACGAAGCAATTGTCTATACCACCACAAGATGGACATAATTTCAACAATAGATACAACCTACCAACCGGTTTACAAACTAATTGACAACGAACTGCAATTTTCCCATGTTACATTAACAATACGTTAGCAAAGCGTAGCAACCCCACACCTGGCATTTAACTAATTATTAGTAATCAATTACTAGATTGGTCTGGTCAGTTAATGAATAGTTAGATAAGTAATTAGGCATTGAATGTTACATAAACTGGGCTGTCATAGCTTTGACGGTAGTTACATTAAAATGGTACTATTAATGTGTAGATTATGACATAGTTTATCTATATCATATATATGAATTCCCTGCCGTGTTGAGATAGTTTAAACAATTTGTCGGTCGTGCTGAGCTACAATTGCGCATTCCCTCCCACCTCCCAAAGGAAGCTACAGGAGGGGGTACTCCTGAAGCTTCCTGTGGGAGGTGGGAGGAGTCGAAAGGAAAAAAATGCTGGACAGCAGCGCTTTAGGAGAGAGATTCGCTCGACGTTTGAGTTGATGATGTGAAACAAAATTGATACCAAATTTTTTTAAGAACATGACAAGGCAATCATTCTTACGACTAAGTTTTTGTGGTTAAAACCTCTTAATAAGTCACCTTAACAGAGGGGAAGAGGAAGTGGAAATATAGAGTGAGACTCACTTCCACTGGAGATAGGTGGTACTTATGTTATTTAATATTAAAATATTGCACAGTAAGATTTCCAAGCTGCGTATTTCCTTTATTTCTGTGTTGTCTAGTTTTTTTATGTTATTGTGACGGATCAAACTCGAGGCCCAGCTGATGACAGCAGACTAACCTCTGCCTATAACAGATACATTTCATCACAAGTCACGAACCGTTAGGTTCTAGGCGACAGATTTTCTATTTGAGGGTACCTAGTAGCTAGCCAGGCGGGCAATCACAAAATGCCCTTCCACCATGCGGTGAAGCACTCGCCCGCGCGGTGGGGAACCAACCAGGGACCTGCGGCACGGCAGTCCTTAGCTATTACCGCTCGGCCATCATTGCTTCAAATATTTATTATTACGCATGGGACTCGTTAACCCTAACTCGTGTACGATTCAAGGTGTCTATTACACTATCATATATAAAGGGTCATAGTTAATGCTGTTTCTCCACCAAACAAAAAATGGCCGCATTCCGAAAATTAAACCAAACCAAAATTGGCATATTTTTTGTCCCTGTTGGAACTCTAGAACTGATGGAACTCAGAATTTAGATAAGTAAATAAATATTTTTCAGTTTTCGCTATTATTAGATTATCCAATGAATGAATTTAGCTGTATTTCTTCTCTCACATTCAGTATTACAATTGGGATCAGCAATTTTTTTGATATCAAGATGATGTTCGCCTATGAGCGATAATGACAGGTAATAATTGGTGCTACTTATGAATAATTCTGACATAGTGAATTAATTTCTTCCCAAGTCCAAAAGAATTTAAAGTAAGCGCCATAATTACAATATAGAAAATTGCCAGTTTTGCCACCACATATGAGGATTTTGGGTATTTATACACGTTAAGAGTTGAGTAAAGTGTCATAAAAATGCAATTGATTGAGAGTAAAATCTGATGGATAAAGAACCTAAGAAGCAGTTATTATACTAAGAAGTATGCATGAAGTTTACATGCAATAGGGTCCTTTAAATACTGATATGTTCTGTGTGGTTCCAGGACTGTTGTCAAAGAATAAGCTACTTTTCTATATGAACGCAGGCAATGCCACGGGTAAAATCTGTCTGATATATAGCTACGTGGTTAATATTTTCAAACGCATAATATTGCGGTTTAAAATTCTCTGTTTGACGTAGTTTACTAATGGCCCTAACGCATTTCAAGATTTTTTAATGTAGTTTCCTTCCCTATATAGTTGCTTTACTTACCTCATTACATAATACCACATTTAGGATGACGTTCTTGTGGTAGAACGTAACCTCTGTTGACTCACTTGCTATTGAAAGTGTTATGTCAAATTATTTTGCGAAATTTTTCCACAATATCTACCAACCCTACCCCAGATATGTTCTGTGCCAGTGGCGAGATTAGAAGGGAGACAGAAATGGCAGGTCTTCAATACAACTTAAAATTATAATTATACTGAAAGTATAACTCTAAAATCTAAATAATAACAACTTTTTAAAATCTCTTGAAGCAGTGATGGCTCAGGGGCATTGGCTATGAACTGTCGCGCAGCAGGTCCATGGTTGTCTCGCCTATCTAACAACCACCCTCAAGTAGAAAATCTGTCGTCAAGCACCTAAAGATGCGTTTGTTAGTTAGGTACCGTTTTCCTCTTTACTCATTCAAAATGTATGAGTCGAGTCGTCGAGAAAAAAAATGATCATTTATCTTTGAACTTATATCTTTACCGATAATAGCAAGTTATTTGCTAGGGACATAGTTATATTTAGTTCTTGTATTTGTGTCGAACGATAGAAGAAGAAGACAATTCACGCATATTAACAAGGTCTTGTTGTATTCGAACTATGAGTGTAGGGCCCTTATGCTCTTGGTACTGATATGACGATACCAGGTTCAAAACGTCGTTTTTTTATTAGATGTTTGTTGTGTTTATATTCAATGTTTTAGTAATTTCGGTATTTTTTATCACCCTGATCTTGCCAATATAATTCTATAAAATAAAATTGTGAATAAGTAAAAGTATGTTGGTTTTCTGTAGAAGTATATACCTACCTTATTTATGGCTTTTCCATTATAAAATTTTCCATAGTTAAATATAAATTAATAACTTTTCATGTAAATCATGTACAGTGGAATATATATGAAAATAATATATTTTTACATTAAATAACTTTAATAGTAGATAGTTCAGGTAGGTATAAGACAGCCAGATTCATTTAGAAGAAAGAGCAATTATCTTGGGCACATAACAACTAATGAGTTCTTACATTTGTAGTTAATAGATACATGGGGGACAAACAGAGCAGCCACATGGCAAAAAGAAGCTTTCCAAGCATACTTGTCCTAAACATCTAATCACATAATTGTTTTATGAACGTTTGCAAGAGAATTGTATTGTGGTAAGACTTAGCAGTCGGAAGTAAAACCATTATACTTCCTTGTTAGTCAATCTACTTCTGAATATGAAACAAAGTGCAGGAACAAATACGCGTATAACTCACGTAGTAAGTATTTAGCTTATCTGGCAACATAAACATACAAGGCTAAGGTAATACTTGTACTTAACTACCAATGTTGCAAAACATATTATTAAATTAAATGTGGCAACAATGGTCATAACTTTCTTCTTATTTAAATGCATTCAATGAATGAAAGTACAGTCCCACCAACTTATCTGTTCAGGTGGCAGAAAAAAGAACTAAAACTTTCCCTCAAATTGTGACAGTGTGTGGTTGATTTCCTTGACCTGTAGCTCCCTCGAGAACTGCACAGTTAAGTTGGTGGTACTATACAGGGGGCTAACTCCCATCTCTTAATTCAGTCTTATTTTACCCTTACATTAATAATTTTAATTTGCACTACCACATGTCGCTATAGTAAAATTACATTAGAACTTTAACGTAAAATTGGTCTGCATGCATTGAATCAAGACAATTAAGCGATAGAGATAGCGCTATATGAACATTATTATTTTGTGATGGCCGTGGTACGAATCTTGGTATCAATATTTTAATTTTGAAATAAGAGGTTGGTTTTCCATAATAGTTTTTAAAAGGTGGGAGTTGGGCCCCAGGAAGCGAAGTTAAATTCGATGATTCAGCCTTCTATTGAATTTATTAAAAACATTGGTTAGTTATAGAATTTACTGCCGTGAAGCACTGACTTTTCAACAGCAGTACCTCTTAATATTTTTTTTTATTGCTGTTGGTTAAGCCTTTGAGCACAATCTCACCTGATGGTAAGTGATGATGTGGTCGAGGGGTTAACAGGCGTAACCTAGAATTACTGGCTCTCAAGGATAACTGCCGGAACTCATCGTAGGTGCTTGGCCATAGATTTTCTACTTGAGGGTGGTCACTTGCCAGGGGGGCATTCGCAAAATGCCCTTCCACTATGCGGTGAAGCTCAAGCCCGCGGTGGGATTAGAACCATGGACCTGATGCGCGGCAGTTCATTGCCGATACCACTGAGCCATTACTGCTTCAAAATCACTGTATCCAGAAACCCAAAGCGGTACTGGTGGCTCTGCAAGTCACAGGCCAACGGTAGCAGCAACTACGTCAGTCAGACCCTCCTGCTCTCAAAGGCTATTCACTAATTCGTATAAATAGCGTAAGAATGTTTAAGTACCTAACCCTAGGTTGGTATCTATAGTCATTGCCAGTGATAGTTTTCATAAAACCAATAGTAACTAAAGCTTTGCGTAGTCGACAAATTTACCCCAATAAACAGCTCCAATGTCGCAGGCATGACAGCTCACAGTGACATATGAGTTTTGAAGCATTAAAACCTTTCAGCCAAAACCAAATCGAGATATATATATATATAAGAGTATTTTAAATGCGATAGTTTCTTTTCACATTACAGCAACAGCTGAACGGAATTGGATAGAGTTTGGTGTACGTTAATATAATACTCAGGCCATGGACACAAAAGTATCTTTTAACTTTTGTATCTCTTACTGCGAATTTTAAGTACCCATGTAGATAGTTGTTGAGGAGGCCACGCGACTAAAGTCATACCATAGATTTTTTTTCGCTCGTTCAAAAAACACTAAGATCGTTACATTTAAAAAAAAATACAATGGTAACTCACTACGGAACAAGATGCGCACATAACTTAAATACATACGTTTGTTTTACATATTTGCACAGATGGAGTCAGGTATTTGGGTCACCTGCTTTACCTTGCACAGTATTTTAGTACATATTACCTATAGGTAAACTGTTAGTACAACTTTCTTTAATTTTATCGATAGTAGTTACCCCTTTCACCACTTGTAAGTTCTTAGCGCGGTTATTTCACTTGCTATAGCAAGTTGTTGGTTGTTGAAATAAGAATATACTTCTTGAGTCAAGAACTATAATGCGAAATATTTAATATCTTGAAATAAGACATTTTAGACTTTCCTTATATCGAAAACACATCCGTTCTTCAGTCAAATAATATTGCTAGTCTGAAGAGTTTTTTTTTCTGTGTACTGTGCCCTTCACGCCTAAACACAGCAGTGACTAGCACACTACAAACAGGACACTTTTCAAGGAAAAATATCTGACACAATCGTGGTCCACCAATACGGATTCTTGCTGAAGAGTGAGACCTACCATCTGGTTATTTTTACAGGCTATAAGGAAGAGTTAATATATTACAAAATCACAAACATCCCAATACGATGGTTAAAGAACGGTAGGAAAGATTCGAGTTATGACGTCATGTCATGTTAGCTTAATTTGTTAGAGCATACCCCGGCTCAAGGGGTGGATGGACGCGGATTCGAATCCCGCACATCACTTCAATTTTTCCTATCGTATATTTGTTTTTTAATGTAATCTGCATAGCAGGCGTTATTGCAAACCTAACAATATAAAAAGAAAAGAGTTAATATAATACAACATACCTACATAACTACTTATATAGGTAAGTTTCTTGTATCTGAATATTGTAATGTCTGGCGATAGCGGTTTGGTTCCCACGTTTAGTGTAGGTTACACAATTACACATAATGCTTGCTAAAACATTTAACTTTAGCACGTTTTCGCTTTAACATAACTCGTGTGTGGTAGTGGCTTCTGATGACGACATGAAAGTATGCTCTAAGCGTTTTTGAGGTCCTAAGAGACACAACATCTCCCATTCGATTCAACAAGAGGGGGATGGAGGGTGATCATCACTCTCTTGTGTAATCGGTGATAATACAAGAACACCTATTTACAAATGTTCTACAGTACAAAATCTCAATTGTAATCGAACCACGGCCATCGATTTTACGTACCTACCTGGGCTATCGAGGATCGCTCGACTGAGCCAGATGAAAAAGAAATTAAAAAAATGCTCTAATTGTGTTACTTTAACCGTCTTAGGGGACGGTGCGCGGTCATCAACCAATGCTTTTTCAAACACTTCGTAATGATGTCCCTTCTATATTTTTAAATATAATTACGAGCACTATCGCGTATAGTACAAAATTTCTAAACTTGAGTATCATATCTTCCTGTGGTAGCCGTAAGAGGCGACCCAAAAAGAAATACCGGACGGTGGTCAGCAGCGCCTTCTAAAGAAATGCCTTCTAACACTGCGATCCCCAAGACGCTTGCCAAGCCAGGAAATTATAGAAAACACCCTCTATTGGGGAAAACCTTTGTTTTAACGGTGGACGTTATATGACTCTTGAGGTGATACCTAACAAACTCCAGTTAATAGGTATCTTCTGGGTAAACGCGCTCCATCATTGATTGCATCATCACTTAACATCAGGTGAAAGAGTGGTCAAATGCTCTCTCTATAGCAAAAAATCACAACTACAGGTCTAAAATTTCGCTTCGTCAAGTTTTGTGTCCATACAGTAAATCGAATAAATATACATTTTATTTATAATTAAATTATTATGCCGCAACTATGTGACATATGAAGAAAGATTTTTCCGTTTCTAAAGCTCACTTATAATAAAAAAAAGTAAATCACTCACGTTTTCTTCTAAGCTTAACTTCCGATCTCGAATTATTGTGCTCATTATTCTACAGCGGGTTTTGCAACTAAGCTATAGATAATGTAGGTTGTCCCATACTGTTAATACTGCATGTCAGTTTCATTATACCCTAGGAACTTAGGATGCACGTGGCATGCAAATATCCTAACGGTAAGGCACTTAGCTTAAATTAAAGTGTTAAATAATACCAAACTGGTACAAGAAACGGGTTTATTTTAGCTATCCCTGGGGTGTCTAGTTTATGTATATATATATATATATATACTTATTATAATATAAGGTTAGTAATTACCCACCTTTGACCCCTATTGGTAGTTGTATATGTACTGTATTCCACTGGCCTCTACAAACTGTAATATGGACTTGTCAAGTCCATATTACAGTTTATAAGATTTAAATAATTGCGGCTTCAATCTAGGCTTCAGTGAGCAATGAGCAATGTATATGGTCTACATCGGTTTACGCATCCATGAGACGTCTGGTAGATAATCTGTTCTTCTGGTGTTGCTTAACAACCTAAACGTTTGCCTTCCGATTCCATAAAAAACATATTGCTATGTACCTCAGAGAAATTGGATTGCCTACCTTTTCAGTACATTTTTTTTTCATTACCTTATGTTTGAGTACATGATTGTTTCTTTTAAAATCAGTGGCCCTTTACCCTTACCCTACATAGCTCTGTGGTATATAGTCTCTAGGAGCGCTGAAAGGAATTACAAAACTAGCACTGAGCACTGTCTTTATAATCATTGTCATTGGCCAAACTAGCTTGGCATGATGACGTAGATGTCAATTACTTATTGAAATCGTCATAAAAAAGATAAAAGCTAGAAAATGACATATATTTGTGGAACTACCACCATAAGTATGCTAAATTTGGGAAGCCGTCGTTATACAAAATCTGATATACGAACTGGTTGACTTATCATCCATAAGTCAACCAGTTCGTAAATCCATAGACGGTAAGAACTGTCTATATTAAGACTAGTACAGGGATATTTGTCCCTGACACATAGCCCAAATCCAACAAGCAAGTACCAATAGATATCAGTGCGCTGAAAATATTTTTGATATCATTTAGTTGGTCGTCCAAGATCCCTAGTTTTATATACTCATATGACCATACTCCAATTTGCTACTTTGCTTTTGAGTAAATTACCCGAGTGAATGATGTTTTCTTGTCTATTAAGCAAAATATTTTTTCTCCAATTCCGAGACCAGAAAAAATGCAATAACCATTCATTCCATTCCGCGACTACAAACATAATAAATATTATGTAATGTGTTTTATATTAAACAAACAACATACGGTAAGTTTTTTGTCACACATTTTCCGTTAAATTTACTAGTTCTTACATTATCTTCCTTTAATTCCTACTATGCTAATAAACTACCAAAATTACAATTAAAAGTCACATTTGAACCACAAGCTGGTTTCAAACCCGCAACCATCCGTCCCTATAGCCGGCTCTATATATTTTGTAAATGTAAGTACTAGTTGTTTGTGAAACCAACCTTAGACTTAGTTATTATGTTTTTAGATCTCTATTTAGATCATATACGACATAAACATTTGAAATATCATTTTAGTGAAATAATTTTAGTATTATTGTAACTATAATGAATAGAATCCCAAATTTAATGATATCATCAAACGAGTCCGTCTTATGACATACGCTTTTGTTTAATTACAGTTTATCGCTGTTTATAAGATAAAGAAATGCCAATTTCCGCAATTAAGTTCATCCCACAAATTATCAAATATTTATATGAACCTTACTATCTCATTGACCTGGTTATGTATACCTACAAAAACTCTACAATCCTCTGATACATAATTCCCCAAAACAAAGAACGTACGTTATTTGGAAATTTTTACACATGTTTCTTCAATCTATAATTATTTCATTTCATCCACATTTTTCATCTCGACACTCGAACACAAAATAAATGTGTTTTCACGCTCTCCGTGGTTAGTAGAAACCGTTTAAAAATGTACCCCCCCGCGTGTATAGAGTATAATCACTGAGCAAGTAATACTACGTCACAGAGAAGCTCTGTGGAGTACGTGCACTACTGAAATGCACAGTGCGTGTTTCTGAAACAAACAGTTGAATTTTTCATAGAATGTGTTACTATGGCAGATTGCATAACATATAATAGATAATAAATACCATAGACGTAGGATTTTTTCGCTACGCTCAATAAGCCTATGATAAATTCTATGCTAAATGAAGGATAAGTTTACGAGGTAATTTGTTAGGCAATTACAGAAGAAGACAGAAGAAAAAAAATGTATTTTTTTTGTTGTTGCTCTTTGGTAAAGATGGTAATACATAAGTACATATAATACGAATTCAAGACGTGCGAGACCATACCCCGCTATAGGGAAAAAAAAAAAATAATACGAATTCTGAGTTAGGTAAAAAAGTGAGTCTGACTCGCTCTTGACCTGCGTTTTTCATCATTTTCACTACTTTTTAATTTAAACTAAGTCACTAAAATACTTCTAAAGTTAGAGTACTACTGAAATTGTACTGCTAATCAAAACCAAATTCTAGGTGTCTTTTATGCCAATTTATTTTCTGATTTTCTGAATTAAGTATATATATAAGTACCTAAGTAAAGAATAAGCATAACGGGTGGTCTGACTGGAGTAGCAATCTCTTCTAAGACAAACAATCTACTGTCTATTCATATCACTGGAATTATATTAAAAGACAAGTTATCTCACGTGCACATGAGTTACCATAAACTATACTTAACGATTTCAATTTATAGATATGTATTCAATCAAGTTCTTGTACGTCGAGGCACATTCTTCATCAAGGCCACGACCTGAGATATCAAGTGTGTGACTAATTATGACAAATGATTGCTTGTGCGCATCTAACATTATCTTTTCCTACTCTTATCTCGCTAACTTAACAAGCCCCGGGATGCTGGGGCTCTGTGGAGTGCCGGGCTAGAATGTCATCCCCACTTTGCTATTTTATTGCTGTGGGTATCGTAAGAGGTGACTAAAGGGAAAATACAGGAAGGTGGACAGCAACGTCTACTAAGGAACTTAAACTGCTATACCTAAGCCAAGCGTGGGGATTATGGCAAACCCCCCCTTAATGGGGGAGGCTGTGTTCAGCAGTGGACAATTCGGCTGATACAGTACAGTACAGTGTTGTTTATGTTTAAGATAACTGCAAATATAATCATAAAATTGTTACTTATATTAAATGTCATTATGAATATTAATATAGTGTATGTGTGATATTATGTATGTATTATATATTATGATATGCATCCATAAGTATATATAACAAAATTACAAATTTACGAAACAAAAATAATATAGTCATGTGCGGGATTCGAACCCGCGTCCATCCACCCCTTTAGCCGATTGAGCTAACATGACACGTGGGTTCGAATCCCGCATATGACTATAAATTTTAACTCTCGTAAATTTGTATTTTTGTAATGTAATTCGCCAAGCAGGCGTTATTGGAAACATTACAATATTAAAACATAATATGTACATTTGTTTATGACAGTTTTAGGGATAACTGATAGAATCTATAAATATGATAAACAAGTTTGTTTTCAATGTTTGTGATGTGAATTGTGACGGAACAAGCTCGAGGCCCACCTGATGTTAAGCGGACTAACGTCTGCCTATAACAGGTGCATTTCGTCGCAAGTCACGAATTGCTGCGCCCGTCACCTTGAGACATAGTTATTAAGTCTCATGTGCCTGTAATTTCACTGGCTTTTAAGGACCGCTGGCGTAACACACCGTTAGGTGCTTGGCTACAGATTTTCTACTTGAGGGTGGTCGCTAGCCAGGCGGGCATTCGCAAAATGCCCTTCCACCATGCGGTGAAGCTCAAGCACGCGGCGGGATTCGAAGCATGGACCTGCTGCGCGGCAGTCAATAGCCAATGCCACTGAGCCATCATTGCTTCAAGTTAAATTATATAAAAGCAATTATAGTCTCCTACAGACTTCTATGTGATTATATAGAATAGTCACATTCGTGTCCAAATCATATTCTAGTAAGGTGGTGATTTGACTTATTTTATATTACTTTACAGGGAGGCGAGAACATGAAAATATGTTTTGATATAGCTCAGGGTATTATTTGCCTACTCTCGTGCAAGGACACTAAAGGGAAGTGTATTAATACCGGTTTCCTTATAAACAGTTTCGTCATCTATATCTATATTAATATTATAAAGTATTTTTGTATGTAACTTAAAACTACGGGACCAATTTGGATAAAATTTGGTATGGGAAAAGTTTGAGACCCGGGGAAGGTTATTGGATAGTTTTTATCCAACTGCGCAAAAGGAGGTTAATGGGTTTGCGTGATAACCGAAATACGCGCGCGCAAAGTCGCGGCCGGAAAGCTAGTATTTTAAATACCTCGGTAACCCAATAAATAATACAACATCTATACGTAATTAATCTAAAAAACACAAATTTTGGAAATAACATAATCGCTGCACAAACCAACATACAATCTTTAAACTATCTTCAAGTAAAAAATACCCGCAAAAGAATAGATATTTTGGTTTTATTTCGGAAGTAAATTTTATTTTGTAAAACTGATAGCCTTTAGTAGCCTTTGACCACTATCTCACCTGATTTTAACTGATAATATGGTCGAAGAATTTGTCAGGCTTACTTACCTAGAATTCTGAACTGTTATTGCAATTTAGATTTTGCCTTACACAGAACAAGTCTTCCTAAGTTACTTAATTTTAGTAAATTTGTGTTGCCATCGCCATTATCAATTATTACGCATTTGTAGGGTACAAATGCGTAATAATTGAGGAATTATAGTAAAATCCATATAAATATCCTACATCACTCTAAGCACATGTTAAAAACATTTCTTTATTCATGTGATATAAGGCTCCCTGTGTGTGGTGTTGAAGATAGTTAAGTACTTTCTATACTTAGACCACAGATAACATAATTTATAAATGCACAGAACTGAAATAGAATTAACAGGATGAATAATTTCTGCACGTAACTCATACCGTGTCATTGCAACACGTATTTCTCTGCATAAATTAAGTAAATGATTCACCACTTGTGTTGCTTCGTTGTTCACTGCCAGTCCAATCAATGTTTAATTAATATCGTTTTAAAATAATAACAAGAATAATCTACAATAACATTACTCATTCTATAATGAATAGATTCTTTGAAGCAATGATGGCCGAGCGGTAATAGCTATGGACTGCCGCGCCGCAGTACCCTGGTTCGATCCCCACTGCCGGCTTGAGCTTCACCGCATGGTGGAAGGGCTTTTTGCGATTTCCCGCCTGGCTAGCTACCCTCAAGTAGAAAATCTGTCGCCAAGCACCTAGCGGTGTGTTCCGGCAGCAGTCCTTGAGAGGGCCTAGGCAGAGGTTAGTCCGCTTAACATCAGGTGGGCCTCCAGCTTGTCCCGTCACAATTACATAAAAATAAATCAAAAACAAAAAAAAGATTCAGGCGTTACTTTGGAAATCCATATTTAATAATTCTAGATCGTGCGCTCGTAGAGTCAAGACCTCCAGAGGATGCTTCGTGTAGAAGCGAACGCGTCGAAAATTCTTCCGGTTTGGCTGCGTGGCGTTTGTGACGTTACATCGGCTTAACAGGAAAATTAGGCGGAATTGTCACTAGATATATTTTTATATTTTTAATGTATATATAATAAAATGTTTTATATAATAAAAAGCAACGGTAATAGGTAGCTATAGTTAATTAGGCATACTCGAGAATTAAATAATTCAAGAACAATATAATAGAATGAGTAATAATAACAAATATTTTAAAAATATTTTATTACTGTTGCTCGTTGTATGTACGTAGGTACTAATTTGAAGCACAAATGCGCAAAGCGGATAGTACTTTATCATATATTTGGAAGTTTTGTTTAGAACTCCAGCTCTCGTAGCAAACTGAAGCGTTCGTAGCGAAGTTTGCTTAGCTGTTCTTAACCGATCAGCAAAGTTAAGCAACGTCCGCCGCGGTCATGAGTTGGATGGGTGACCGCTAGTGACATTACTACTGAGCGCTTCCGTGCTTTCTAGAGTACGTTAAGCCGTCGGTCCCGGCTGTCGTCTTAGGAAGGCAGTCGTTACAGCATGGTGGTAGGGTATTTTGAATCGAATGTCCGCCTGGCTAGCTACCACCCTCAAGTAGAAAATCTGCCGCCAAGCTCCTAACGGTGTGTTCCGGCAGCTATCCTTGAGAGCTAGTAATTCTAGGTTAGCCTGAACAACGCCTTCGACTACATCATCACTTACCATCAGGTGAGATAGTGGTTTGCCTATTAGCAATAAAAAAAAAAGATTCCGATTTTCACATACCGCTCTCTCTCTCTCTTTATTTAATTTTAACACTCTACACTCGCATACAGACAGATACACTTGAAGCACTGATTAATTAGAAAGTAGCCAAAAATAAAAACTTTTTCACACCATACCATTGAGTGTCATTGCGAAGAGCTCATAGAGTAGAATAAAAAATAAATAAATATTATAGAATCTAAAAAATTTAGAGCAATAGGACCGTCAAAGTTGCAAATTTAGACTATTTTATTACGATGTATGTATCTGAAAAACTATAATTAGATTTAACAAAATTTCAACGCAAGGGAAAATTTGATCTACGAATGGGATGCGAACCCACGAGTTGTGAGTAAGTCATAGCTCAAATGTATCCCTTCGCCCTTATTGCTGAGGACTCTCGTCGTCAAATTATTCCTTTCGTCACAGAATAAAAAGGACTTCCGTTGTAATTTTGGAAGCTTATACGATTAGCAGACGTTAATGCAAAAAACAAAAAATATAATTATGTATTTCTCAATATATTATATATATATAGCATAGATAGTGCTTGTAATCATAAGCACTATCGCGTGCTAAGTGAAATTCACATTTTACAAACAAAAAACACAAAATTTTATGTACCGGGCGGGAATGGAACCCGCGTCCTCCAATTTCGCGCCGGATGCCTTATCAAATCGATACCCACCCGGGAAATAAAAAAATTGTGTGCTCCAAGAATTTGTAAAATATAATTATGTAGTTAGTAATCTGATATCAATGTCTGATATGCGTTATTTGTTGTAAGATATCTTCTATTTGTTCTCAAATCAAATCAAATCATTTATTGCGCATTATGAGGTATCTCAATAACTATTTACATATCACTACATAATGACCCAGGATTGGGTATGGCAACTTAGTGTGGAGCGGCCCGATTTGTCACATAGGTATTGTTCTAAGGTGTAATAAGAATTTTCGATCAATAAGTTTTTTAGTTTTTTAGTAAGGTTATATTCATTATCAACATTCTTTAACTCATCCAGTAATTTATTGTATATATTGTATATACCATAATAGTCTTACATCTGCGATCAAAACCTACAATTATCTTCTTCCAGGGATTGTTGCGATGTGGTCGTTGATTGGATTGATTCAGGTCCGCATGTTGTCCCCAAAAGGTTTCTTCACACTCAGAGGTGGATAACATACCTTGATTCTGTACAAACAATTGCAGCCGACTGTGAATCACACTTAAATACAACCTCACATGTATATTAACTCATATACGATACCTGTTCCTGGGGTTATATTAAGTACAATATAAGTTACCTCATTATAGCTTTGGCATTAGCTTGATCTTTTCCGGTATGATTTTCCGCGCATCGTTATCGCCTCCATAATTATTTAGTAGGCGATTACGTGTACCCTCTTACACTCTACGAAATTTCTATAGGATAATCTTCCTTCCCTGCAGATACGGTTTCTAGAGTGATGTTACCTCGTATTTCCACTTTGACTTGCAAATTCCACGGGCTATGGTGATTCCGGTTTTTCAACAAATATCTTTCTTTCTTGGTAACTTCAATTATAGCTACATGTAATTTTGTGTGGCTCTGCATGAGCTAAAATAGCAAATAGACCACGTTAGTTCCTTGCAACTTGCATTAGTTATTTACAAAGGAAACAATTAAACGTTGGCTAGAACATACCGGTGAAGGATTAAAAACAGAAGGTTATATTTTTCGTTATGGTTTTCCGCTGGGCATGATTGCTTCATTATCATTATATTTATCATGAGAACTTTTTGGAACATTAAATTCAACATTTTGAGCATTCGAAATTAAAGATAATCAACGTGATGGCATATTGTTGAGGAGGCTTGGAACTTTTGGATCTCACCCTACAAATTTATTTTCCTCACAAGAGCATCGAGTTTTTGGGGGATGTCGCATGTCTTCTGGCAGCTTAAAACGTGTTAATGTTGAGAAACTATGTCGAATCTTCAGATTCAGATGAATTTTTCGGTGAGTTTCCTCGTTTTGATACTCCGAAGATAACTCCCTCCAGAGCTCTTTGAGTGACCCTGTATGATCTTATCAAGCAGAGAGTCTGTAGCTAATACAGTAGGACCTTAACTTTATTAGGGCGATTATTCATAATCGCACTTTTTTTGGCAAAAAACTCTAAATTTAAGTAGTTTTCTTTTGCTTTTGTAGTTGAATTTGGTATTATAACTATTGTTTATAATCATTTTTTTTTTACAACTACTTAAACTTGTTCATAATCCCTCAAAATGTCAGTGAACGTTTATGAACATTATACATACCTCTTATACCTATAACGTAACCTCAAATACCAAAAACAGTTGGAGTAAAACATCAAACTAGTTATATTTCCTATTCACGAAGTAATATCAAAATAATATTTTGACTAACCTGACGTTACGATGTAGTTACATTGCCCGTGGTAAGCTAGTTATTAACTAGTTAGTTTTGTAAGACATTGTAAATAATAGTCGCCAAAACTCGTGTTTATCATGACCTAGTGCAATAGTTAATCTACGTTCTCGTAGCTACATCAAACAACTGTTTAAAATTTGAATTTATAACCTTAAACGTCACCTTTGATCTAACACATATTATAACCATAGTTATTTTAATTAGATCATGTAAATAATATAGTCACCAAAACTCACGTTTATCATGATCAAAAGCAGTAGTTACTTTACATAATATTAAATAAGTACAAGCAATTATTATATTAAATAAGGAAGCAGTGATGATGGCTCATTGGCATTGGCTATGGACTGCCGCGCAGCAGGTCCATGGTTCGAATCCCGCCACGGGCTTGAGCTTCACCGCATGGTGGAAGGTCATTTTACGAATGCCCGCCTGACTAGCGACCACCCTCAAGTAGAAAATCTGCCGCCAAGCACCTAACAGTGTGTTCCGGCAGCAGTCCTTGAGAGCCAGTGAAATTACAGGCACACGAGACTTAACAACTATGTCTCAAGGTGACAGGCGCAGTGCAATTCGTGACTCGTGACGAAATGCATCTGTTATAGACAGAGGTTAGTCCGCTTAACATCAGGTGGGCATCGTGATTGATCCGTCACAATAACATAAAAAAGTACAACATCAAAAAGTATGTAATTTTGAATTTTCCAACATAAATGTCAGGTTTCACCTTAGACCTTCATCTTCATTAGTAGGTAAGTATTTAATATATTCTACTGCTCTATTACCGCCTTCATGATTAACCTTTCACACCCACGACTGTCACGCATCATAATGACACAATTTCGGCAACAATATCATAACTTCCGGATTATTAGATCATCTACCATTAATATTCGACTCACCCTGTTTTTAGTACTGTTACGGATTTCCTAAACGGATCAAATTTAATATTCGTTTCGCGTTGTAAGTCGTTAACCTACTGGAGGAGTGTGCAGACGTTTTATTGTGCTGTTGTTTTAGGACTAGGCTTTGACTGTGATTATTTAGCTGCTCTTCAAGAGGACTCTCTTAGTTTCTCATAGTAAATATTTAATAAATAACTACAGCAAATACTGGAAAATGGTGGGTAATAGTGTCGTATCATAGATCAGTAGAACACTTTATTAAAGAAAATTTTCAGGATTTCTAACGTAGTTAAGCCAGATAAATTCGACTATAGTTTCGACCACATCCGGTGGCTTTTTCCGCTTGACTCCGATTCAAATATTTCGTCAACAGTTACGGGATGGACCGGCGAAGTGCACATCTGTGGCGCAAAGCGGGTCCAATCACTTGCCTACCGCAGTCGCAGAACAAGTGCTCAATGTTTATTCTGCTTTTTAGTTATAAAAGCAGAATAAACATAGTGTCTAAACTAAAGTGGTCTTCACTTATTTAAAGTAGAAAAAATGTAGAGAAACTATATATGCGATGACGTCTCGCGTGCAAAGCGAGCTGACCTCTAGTGATATATATGTTCTACAGGCTATTAGAATATGCTCGTAAGAGGCGAATTAGATTTAATTAACAAAAAAAATTCACCGCTGAGTAGTAAAACAAACTCTAAGCAAACTCTTATGTATTACATCGTATCTGACATGTTTCCGTCTGCTCAGGTATTTTTGTGAATGGATTTGATTTATACGTCTTTAAAAGTATATTCATACCTTTTCACTCACGAATGTGCGCCGCTCAACAGTTAATGTTTGATGCACCTTTGTACGGGTAGTCCTTGTTTGTACACTATGTCTAAGTGTGGACTGGGTAGAAATACTAATGGTACACAGTAAAAAAAAATAATGGGGTAAGTAGCAAGTAGTTGCAACTGCGCACTCAAAAATACAGGGGCGCGGTTTTGTGAGTAGAAAGGTCTGTACTTACCCAACCTGGTTTGTACCTACCCTAACTTTAAAGCAATGATGGCTCAGTGCCATTGGCTATGGCCTGCCGCGCAGCAGGTCCATGGTTCGAATGCCGTTGCGGGCTTGAGCTTCACCGCATGGTGGAAGGGCATTTTGCGAATGCCCGCCTGGCTAGCGACCACCCTCAAGTAGAAAATCTGTCGCCAAGCACCTAACGGCGTGTTCCAGCAGCAGTCCTTGAGAGCCAGTGGAATTACAGGCACATGAGACTTAATAACTTTGTCTCAAGGTGACGGGCGCAGTAAATTCGTGACTTGTGACAAAATGCATCTGTTATAGGCAGAGGTTAGTCCGTTTAACATCATCTGGGCCTCGAGCTTGTTCCGTCACAATAACAAAAAAAAACTTAATAAAGACCTACAGTTGAAAACGCAGCGCCCGCATATACGAATGCACATGACAGCCGAAATGACCCCTCAACGATGACAATTAGTTCTAATTGTCGGTGACAAGCAGTGTAGACCATTAGGTACTACAATGTGGTACTTGTCATACAAACGAGCTTTACGGAGCATTGCCACGCATTCGACCGCAGACTCACAGACTGCAATTGGTTATAAAGAATATTGATTACTCAGCTATTTATCAGTACCGATGTCATTGTCTTAGTTAAATTAACCACAGCGTTTGGAAGGTGGTATATGGCAATGATTTACAGAAAAAAATTATTGAAACCTACAAAATTATTACGCAAATTGGCACAGAGATCTCGGAATAATAAGTGTTCCTGTAACGCCTTACGTAGTCGTAAAATAGCCGTTTTTTTTCTATTCGATATATAAATGCCCGCTTGTATTACACACACACCTATATGTTTACCTATACAAGTCCTACGGCTATGAAGCAGTGATGGCTCAGTGGCATTGGCTATGGACTGCCGCGTAGCAGGTCCATGGTTCGAATCCCGCCCAGAGCTTGAGCTTCTCCGCATGGTGGAAGGGCATTTTGCGAATGCCCGCCTGGCTAGCGACCACCCTCAAGTAGAAAGTCTGTCGCCAAGCACCGAAAGGTGTGTTCCGGCAGTAGTCCTTGAGAGCCAGTGAAATTACAGGCACAATGAGACTTAACAACTATGTCTCAATGTGACGGGCGCAGTGCAATTCGTGAGTTGTCATGAATTGCAACTGTTATAGGCAGAGGTTAGTCCACTTAACATCAGGTGGGCCATGAGCTTGTTCCGCCACAAAAAAAAAAAAAAAAAAAAAAATGCCACATGGAGAAATGCCATGAAAGAAGACCTCTCATTATTCAAAATGTGTGAGCCCTCATTCACATATATTAAAATGTCGTCTGCCTCAAACGGGAATCACTTCTGCTTGGAGATAGAACATCTGACATTACGGTGCTACCCACCAAGACGGCCTCTTGCTTAGGAGTCCACCACCTGGTTTGTCACCTGATTGGCATCACCCGCGGGGACCGCGTGTGAGGTATCGAGATCAAAGGTACTTTCCCATGACTCAGCCTACAAACATGATATAGAGATGCACAGGTTGATAATATTTAAACGTTACTACAAGTTACCCATACCAATCTAAATCAAAACATTATTTGAATGGCTATCGAATGCGACACAAGACAAATTGAGGTCTAGGCTGCATTAATTATCTTTTTCCTTCCTATCAATACTCTGATACGCATATTCACGAGAAATGTATGTGATATAAGGAAAACAGTCCTTACAGCCTTGGAAGTCATCATTGAGTATCAGAACATGACATATTTTACGCAGGTCCATTGTTAGGTTGCCAAGCAATATGTTGCTTGGAATGTAATATCGTTAGATAAATACGTCATATTAATATTTTATCTCAAAGCGATGCGACGATAAGCCGCGTTGATTGGTAGATGCAATTAAAATAAACAAATAAAAAATATATCCGTTGATATTTATATATTTTCATATTTATTTCAGTACCATAGTCTCAGTTAAAATGAAAAATATGTATGAAATAAGTGGTAAAAAAAGAAAAATATGGAAGCTTATCATCTATCGGGCACACTTTCCAATTCCTTGTCGGATTAACTTGACCAAGGATCAAGATTGTTTTATGGGATTGTAAGGAACAAGCACGAGGCCCATCTGATCTAAAGCAATTACCTCTGCCTATACCAGATTCTGAAGCAGTGATGGCTCAGTGGCATTGGCTATGGACTGCCGCGCAGCAGGTCCATGGTTCGAATCGCGCCACAAGCTTGAATTTCACCGCATGGTGGCAGGGCATTTTGCGAATGCCCGCCTGGCTAGCAACCACCCTCAAGTAGAAAATCTGTCGCCAAGCACCTAACGGTTTGTTCCGGCAGCAGTCCTTGAAAGCCAGTGAAATTACAGGCACATGAGACTTAATAACTATGTCTCAAGGTGACGGGCGCAGTGCAATTCGTGACTTTAGATGAAATGCATCTGTTATAGGCAGAGGTTAGTCCGATTAACATAAGGTGGCCCTCGATCTTGTTCCGCCACAATAACCTAAAAAAAAATCGGATGCATATCGCATAAAGTTTCGATCTACACTGCGCCAATCACCCAGAGACATACAGTTGTTGAGTCTTGTACAGCTCTTCATTCCGTGACTACTGTAACATGATTAAAATTCAACTTGGATCTAACAGAAACTTTATCTGCTCGGGTTTTGTAAGTCATGAATTAAATTTATGGAACATGTTTTTGTAGAATTACACAAACATGTCGAAAATTGGTTTCTACGTTCTGGGTTTTCTCAAAGGACCTCTAGGGATAACGAGATCCATTAGATAGCGTTGGTATAATCAGTATACTATACCTTTCATAAGCATGTAATCTAACCTCCAGGGTTTTATGAACAAACGCGTTGGTAAATATATTATAAATATTTAACATGGGAACAATTTTAGTGCTTCCTCTCCAAATAAAGGTACTGGATACCTATATTGTTTTTATTTTAAATTCATACATTAGTACAGACCTTTCTACCCATGAAGGCATGCTCCTCTATTGATTTTAAAGCGCTCGTAGCGAAGTTTGCTTAGCTGTTCTTAACCGATCAATAAATTTAAACAACGTCCGCCACGTTCACGAGTTAGATGGGTGACCGCCAGTGACATTACTACTGAGCGCTTCCGTGCTTCAGAGGGCACAATAAGCCGTCGGTCCCGGTTGTTTTCTTGGGATGGCAGTCGTTATAGCATGGTGGTAAAACATTTTGCGAATGCCCGCCTGTCTAGCTACCACCCTAAAGTGGAAAATCTGTCGACAAGCACCTTACGGTGTGTTCCAGCAAAATTTTAGATTTGATTAAAGTTTACTACATGAGAAAAGTTTTCTCCCAGAACGCTAATTATGCATAAATTCTAAGTCAAAACTTGAAGAAGCTGCAATTGTCCTTATTGCACTATTCTGTTCGGGCGTTTAACGGCGAGACAACATCACTTTGTTAAAATACCTATTTTTCTGTAGGAGCTTCTCTTCCCGTTCCTCTTAATGCACAAGAATTGATTAACAAGGTGATATCACTCGCGCAGACGGAGGGCCCCGTGATGACATCTATCTCGTGCCGTAATATTTTATTTCCTTTAACGTATCTTATTTCTTCTTTTGCAGGAATCTACCTCCCGGCCTACAATAGCTCAAATAATACCAGGTAAATAGCATGATGTATTTTTCATTAGAATTATAACTTTAGTAATAATCAATATATTTCAGTCAACTTAGCTTTATAAGTAACGTAAGTAATATACCCTAGACTAATATACATAATAGTTTATATAATGACATAATAATAAACTGTTTAAAAAAAACAAGACTTTAAAATTAAATTATTAATATGTGTATGTATGTGTTGGCAAGATAAACCCCAAACAAATGAACAAAATTTGGTTAAGTATTTTTGTGTGCTTGTTATTTTCACAGATGTTATATTTTTAAATTATATGAAGTGGTGAGAGATGGGCAAGTTGCCCGCCTGAGGGTAAGCATCGTGCCTGTCTATTACTCGTACAGTTGCAATGTCACCAACCTTCTGCTTGACATTGCACTGCTCTCGTAACTCCAAGACGTAAGTTTTTCTTAATGTGATTGTGACGGAACAAGCTTGAGGCTCACCTGATGTTAAGTGGACTAACCTCTGCCTATAACAGATGCATTTCGTCCGAACGAATTACACTGCGCTCGTCATATTGAGATATACAGTTGTTTTTCTGGCTCTCAAGGACTGGTGCCGGAACACACTGTTAGGTGCTTGGCGACAGATTTTCTACTTAAGAGTGGTAGTTAGCCAGGGGAGCATTCGCAAAATGCTCTTCCACCAAGCGGTGAACCTCAAGCTGGCGGTGGGGGTCGAACCATGGACCTGCGGCACGGCCTCCACAGCTATAACTGCTCGGTCATCATTGCTTCAAGGTAGCAGTTCTTATGTGTTGTATGCCCAGTAATTTCAGTTGTTACGAAGCCCTATATACATAAACGCGGAATATTTGTCACTGCGTTGGTAACACCAAAATTTACTCTTGGTGAAGAGACTTACCACTTAGAGAAATAAACATGTTACGATATTTCTATAAATTCATGCACGTTTTCCTGTAACTTCAAAAGGAAAGCTGTCTTAACTAACTTATTGCGAAACGAGAAACTGCATGAAATTGCATGAGAAACGAGGCCTCTCCATCTTACGCCCTCAGTCTGAAACCTTTTAAGACCTCTTCGACTTAAGTATATCATGTCTGAAATGATGAAACTAAATGTCATGTAAAAATCCACAGTGCATTGTGAGTGAAAAATAACAAATATATATACACGCAAGCTTCCGCCTTCGTACAATATATGTAGGGTTGGATAGAAAGTGAAAAACAAATAACAGCGGCTGGTGAAGAATTCTCATGAGTTTCACATATTTTTAAATATTATAAATTAAACCGGCAAAAACACTCACGTTGGGGATCGAATACATCGACCCGGATTTCGAGCACCCGGGAGCTCGCAGACGCAGCTGCGCACTCGCCCTGATGATGAGCATCTGATATGCTCCAAACCCAGGTCGACGTATTCGATCCCAGCGTGAGTTTTTTTGTCGGTTAAATTTATAATATAAAATACAATGACTAGATTCAGGCGTTACTATGCCGAAATCCATATTTAATAATAACAAATATTTTTAAAATATTTTAAGTAAACATCAAATAAATATTTTAATAAAACACTTAAAAAATATAAAAACGAGAATTCTCGATCGTGCGCTCGTAGAGTCAAGACCTCCTGAGGATGCTTCGTGTAGAAGCGAAACGCGTCGAAAATTCTTCCGGTTTGGCTGCGTGGCGTTTGTGACGTCACGTCGGCTTAACAGGAAAATTAGGCGGAATTGTCACTAAATATATCTTGATATTTTTTAAGTGTTTTATTAAAATATTAATTTGATATTTTCTTAAAACATTTTAAAAATATTTGCTATTATTAAATATAAAATATGTTAATTGGCTTGAATCAACAATGCAATTCTAGGGGCCAATTTCCTAGCACCCAGGACTCATATCGAGTGAGCTAGTATTTTATAGGAAATGGTAATATTAGTAGTAAACAGTACGAGTTTTTTTTTTATGCCTTATGATAGGTTAGCCTTTGACCACTATCTCACCTGATGGTAAGTGATGATGTGGTCGAAGATGTTGTTCAGGCTAACCTAGAAGTACTGGCTCTCAAGGACAGCTGCCGGAACACCGTTAGATGCTTGGCGACAGATTTTCTACTTGAGGGTGGTAGCTAGCCAGGCGGGCATTCGCAAAATGCCCTACCACAATGCAAGTATGGAAAATACTGAAAAAAACCATGTTCTGTAAAAAAAAATATGTATAAGAATAATTCATCATGATTAATTGCAGTTGAACTGATTTTTATGACATAGCTATATTATAACGATTAAATATTTTTTCTAACGTCAATTTGTCTATATAGTCCGCAATATCCAGATAACAACAAGTTATTTGCAATCGATTATACACCAAAGATAGTTAATTTAAAAATTGTCTTGATAGTAGTTTTTTAGTCCTGCAGTTCTTCAGCCTTACTTATAAACGCTACTTAAATTTTAAGCATTACTTAGCCGCTGATTAGCAAAATTCCTTACTCATAAACGCTACATAACTTTATCCAGTACCTAAGTACTGCTTAAATCAGCTGTCAATTTAAACACCGTCCCACCCATGTTTAAATATTTAAGTAGCAAGATGGCGCCGATATTTCTGATCAGCTGATTTAGTTACAGACCCACCAACTTATCTGTTCAGGTGGCAGAAAAAAGAACTACAACATTCCTTTAAATTGTGACAGTTTGTAGTTGATTTCCTTGACCAGTAGCGCCCTCGAAAACTGCACAGTTAAGTTGGTGGTACTATACTATTGAGGTTATTGTCAAGGAGGTATACAAAACTATATTCTTTTATTTTACTTTTTAATTTTAAGATATTAAGCAATTTGGGTCTTTCATAATACCTTTTAGTTCAATGTTGTCAGTTTAAAATACGTTCGACCTCATTATCCATTGCTTAGCTAAATAGTTGCTAAGTAGCGTTTATAAGTAAGAAATATTTAAACATTACTTAAACACTGTTCAGTTATGCATTACTTAGCAACTACTTAGCGGATTTTTTATAAGTAAGGGGGCTTGTGTTTAGTGATGTTTTGTGTGGATCTCGCGCATTTCGGGCGAAAATATTAACGTAATGACACGTCGGGGTGCGCGCTGAAATGATTCTTAATTCAACGGTTCTTTGTATGATTTTTGTACAAGCTGACATGGAGCCGCTAATTTAGCAATTGTTTAGTATATATTTTTTCGAAAGCAGTCAATATGAGGCTATCATTTCCAAAGTATTGCTGTTAAAGAATTGTTCTTTCAATGGAAACAAAATATAAGAACATGCTTAATATTTTTTTTTATGCTTGAAAGGTTAGCCTTTGACCACTATCTAACCTGATGATAAGTGATGATGTGGTCGAAGATGTTGTTCAGGCTAACTTAAAATTACTGGCTCTCAAGGATAGCTGCCGGAACACACCGTTAGGTGCTTGGCGACAAATTTTTCTACTTGAGGGTGGTAGCTAGCCATGTGCAAAATGCCTTACCACCATGCTATAACGACTGCCCTCCTAAGACAACAACGACGTTATCGACGTTACCGACGGCTTAACGTGCCCTCCGAAGCACGGAAACGCTCAGTAGTAATGTCACTAGCGGTCACCCATCCAACTCATGACCGCGCGCGACGTTGCTTAACTTTGCTGATCGATTGAGAACAGCTAAGTAAACTTCGCTACGAGCGCTTCAAAAACATATACACAAACACACGTAAACAAATTTTGTTTCGTCTCACACAACTAGGTCGTCCAACAACTTTTATCATCATCAAGCTGAAGTATGGATAAACTTCTCCACATTCTAAATTAGACTGCTGAAAAGTTCCGCTTGTTTATCCTCCTACGCATATCAATGTTGATGGATTTGCAAAGTTTCATAATTTTCTCGCAAAACATACCAGGAAAACATGTCAATCGTGATTGATGAGCTAGCGAATTGCTTTATGAAGATAAAGATAGGGTTAATTTTATAAGGTTCCTACGTTCCTGAAAATATCATTTTCGCGCTTGATATTATAGAATAATTAAACCATCAATCCTTCAAGAACTTTTTTTTTTTATTCATAATAGGTTCGCGTTTGACCACATCCTGCCTGATGTTAAGCATTGATGTGGTCTACGATGGAGCACGCTTACCTAGAAGAAACCTATTTACTCTCGATTTGAAGACACCCATGTTGTATCCATCGGGAAAAACTGAGGACGGTAAGGAGTTTCACTCCTTAGCAGTACGCACGAGAAAAGTGGAAGGGAAGCGCTTCGTACGAGTCCTGGGAATATCAACCATGTACGGATGGCGCCTCTCCGTTTGTCTGGACGTCCGATGGAAAAAGGGGGAGGACGGAACCAAGTCGTGCAGTTCTTGTGCACATTCTCCGAAATGTATACGGTAAAAGACCGATAGACAAGCGATTTTACGGCGGTGCTCGAGGCTTTGTAGCCGAGACTCCCCTAGAAAGTCGCTGCCTATTAATCTCTTGGCGCGTCTCTCAATCGACTCAAGTGCCTCAAGTTGGTATTTGGCAGAGCCATCCCAGAGGTGAGAGCAGTACTCAACACAGGACCTTACTTGCGCTTTGTACAAAGTAAGCATTTGTTCCGCTGTGAAGTACCTACTAAGTGAAGTAACTACATGTTCGTTGATTGATTCGGGTTAATGTCTGCTGACGTCTTAGCCAGCGTGAGTTTCGACTGAAGATCAGGGTCCTTATTGTCTAACTATACTAATTGATTATGGTTGTACTGTAAAAAAATGGGTAAATGTAATCATATTCAATATGGAAAGGTAGCGACATCATTACGAGAGTTAAGTGTTTGAATAAGTACTTCATTCAGTCAGATGAACTGTAGTAGTCTAGTTGATGACAGCGCACCGTCCCCTTAGACGGTGAAACTAGATACTTGATAGCCCAGTGGTTATGGCACCCGGTGCGTAAAATCGGAGGACGTGGACTCGATACTCGCTCAAGATGAGAAATTTTGTACTCTAAAAAGACCAAGTGCGAGGCGGACTCGCGCACCAAGGGTTCCGTACAAACATGTACGTATATAAATGGTATTTTTAATGCTAAATAAAATACATAACATTTTAAAATTATTAAAAATATTTTTGTTATATCGTCTAACCAAAAAAGTATGTGTTTCGCATTTTTTTTATCTGTGCTATAAGACCTTGCTTCGTATCAAATTTTTCAAAATTCTGCGTCGCTGGAAGTACCCTGAAGGTTTTGATTCTCTTGCGGGTGTTTAAAACTTGCGGCATAAACATTTTTTTTTTGTAAGCTTGATAGGTTAGCCTTTGACCACTATCTCACCTGATGGTAAGTGAGGACGTGGTCGAAGATGTTGTTCAGGCTAACCTAGAAGTACTGGCCCCAACGACAGCTGCCGGAACACACCGTTAAGTGCTTGGCGACAGATTTTCTACTTGAGGGTGGTAGCTAGCCAGGCGGGCATTCGCAAAATGCCCTACCGCCATGCTATAACGACTGCCATCCTAAGACAGCAACCGGGACCGACGGCTTAACGTGCCCTCCGAAGCACGGAAACGCTCAGTAGTAATGTCACTAGCGGTCACCCATCCAACTCATGACCGCACGCGACGTTGCTTAACTTTGCTGATTGGTTGAGAACAGCTAAGTAAACTTCGCTACGAGCGCTTCTACATTCATAATTCTACATACATCTGTATCTTTTGAGTGCGTTGGCTTAGAAGTTTGATTTTATCACAGCTCCATGGGACAGTAGACTTGAGTATTGGATATGGATTTCAGTTTGATACATAAACGCGTTCCTGAGAAAAAGGGTCTTGACAGACAGACAGACGGACGGACAATAAAGTGATCCTATAAGGGTTCCGTTTTCCTTTTGAAGTATGGAACCCTAAAGATGTGTAATAAAAAAATTCTGGTTCTGGTTAGCCTAAACAACATCTTCGACCATATCACTTACTTTCAGGTGAGATAGTAATTGCTTCAAAGGCTTGCATATATATCAGCTATATATAAATGAATAAAAAAACATGATGAACAACTTTGAATCATCATCATGTCTCTATACTTACCTATGCCTTGCCTGAAGTGTAGTTGGTACATCTTTGTATACTATATTTTAGTTGATGGTACCGTCTATAAATCAAGTCATCCAGTTTTTAAAGAAACAACTTGATTCCTACGAACTTACCGCTATGGACAGTCGCCTGCAATAAGAATGAAAAGAAGGTGAAAAAATACACATTGTAATTTTCAAAATTGTGGCAAAGAGTTCTGTTTTTCCGTATGTAATCAGAAGTATCTTAAAATCAAAGATTAATATGAATAGTTTTACTTAGGTTAATGTTAACTTCGATTTATAATAACTTAGCGACAACACATTATTTTGAAAATTACGAAGTGTATCCTTCTTATTGCAGGCGACTGTACCTATCGACCGGAGTTGATACCGTCCGTTTATAAATGAAGTTCTATTGTTATAATTATCTAGGATGCGTTTTCAACATTTTGTTTTGATAGCTGAAGGCTATCTAAAAGTCTGGCAAAATCATTAAGCCTTTCAATAACACATCGAACATATAATTTTTACCTTCCGAAGTTAGTCGTTACACAATACAACGCAGAGTTGCGATAACATCAGAACAAATTCAATAAGTCACGCTGTAATCCAACTGATGGCTATAACCTGCCACTGCAATATCGATTACTCGATTAGTCATTCATTATCAAACTCTATGACTATTGAACCGTGAGAATTACTCGTGCTGTAATCGAATCGGTATCCTCACTATTAAAATACGAAGGCAGTGTTGCCACACCTGCAAGGTTTTATTGACCCAAGCATAGACCCAGAAATAATAATAGGTCTTAATAATAACAAATATTTTTAAAATATTTTAGGAAAACATCAAATTAATATTTTAATAAAACACTTAAAAAATATAAAAATATATCTAGTGACAATTCCGCCCAATTTTCCTGCTAAGCCGACGTGACGTCACAAACGCCACGCAGCCCAAACCGGAAGAATTTTCGACGCGTTTCGTTTCTACACGTAGCATCCTCAGGAGGTCTTGACTCTTCGAGCGCACGATCGAGAATCAATTCCGGTTTGGGCTGCGTGGCGTTTGTGACGTCACGTCGGCTTAGCAGGAAAATTGGGCGGAATTGTCACTAGATATATTTTTTAAGTGTTTTATTAAAATATTAATTTGATGTTTTCGTAAAATATTTTAAACATATTTGTTATTATTAAATATGGATTTCCGCAAAGTAACGCCTGAATCTATTCATTAATAATAGGTCTTAATGAAGTATTGACTAACAATTATAATGTCTACCGTTGAAAAAATGTCTTCCCCAAAGGAAAAGCTGTTTGCCAAGATCCCCACGCATGGTAAGCCTCTTGGGGATCGTAGATTAGTACCTATATTATGAAAGACTGACTCTTTAGTAGCGAAACCTTTATAATCTCGAGTTCCTTAGTTCGTTTCACGGAGTGGACAGTCATTAGATTTTCCTGGGAAAGAAGTTTTCAGCAACGAAGTCTGGAACTGTGATTAGAAGATGGCAATAAGCTCGCCCTCTGTGACACGGGACCTGGATGAAACACGTTTGTCGAAACATGAATGTCTGATAGATACTTCTACCTCCCCGTTCGTTTCATGCTCTTTTGTAGGCACAAAAAAACAAAACACTATTGCTAAGACTATACACTGTCCGTTAATCCTTCCGTCTGTTCATCCTACCTTTGAAGGACCCTTTCATCTGAACTTAAATGCTTGTAATTTGCACCTATTATTGTGGAGGATTGCTGTTAGGTAAACTAAAACGAGAGTATTATGAGACTTCGTACACGGAATATGTAAGATTTTATTTTTGCTCTACCATAAAAATGGTTGATGAGATTACATTATCATCAACAGCCGGAAGACGTCCACTATTGAACGAATGCAAAGCGTGGGTTTTCCATAATCCTCAAGCTTGGAAGGAGTTTTGGGAATCGCAGTTTAAGATGGTAGTTCTTCAGAAAGGGCTGCTATTCACCTTCTGGGATTTTTCCCTCCGTATGCTCTTACGACTCCCACAGAAAGATAAATATGAGTGGGTGCAAGCCCGACGCCCCGGTGTTGATATACGTATAGATGGATCGACCTATGTGTCCTTATATTACAACCCTAAAGTAGAACGCCCAACTTATACTTGGCAGATTTTATTTTGGATTTTTTCACTGACATCATTCTGAGGCCTTCAATCTCAAGCCGATGAGAGACTGTACAGCTAATCAGAAACCTGTACATGCTGGGAGCTTCATTTAGTTATCACATTTCTTAATCTATGATCGAAGATGCTTCACTATAGTTTGTATATATATATACGTACCTTTAATGAGTTAATCACTACAACTATAATAATACCTACTCGTAGGTATGCTAATTAACATTCCTACGTATATGAGACTAGATGTCGCCTACCCTACTATTCCGCTAATTAATTCTAGTTCCTTTGAGCTTTAGTTCAACTGGAATTAAATTTCCAGTGGTAGGTAGTGTAGAGGTACTTATATTGTCACGAGTGCACGGTACGCTATCTTTAATGCATCTGACAAAAGCTCACAGTAGACATCTACTTCATATTTTGAGAAAATTTATAGGTCGTTAATCTATAATGGTGACCATTCCATGTGCAAGTTATATTTTTAGTAGCTGTGTGATATAAAAGTAAGAAAGTTGTCGAAACATGAGTGTGTGATAGATACTTCAACCTCCCCTTCGTTTCATGCTCTTTTGTAGGCACAAAAAAACAAAACACTATTGCTAAGACTATACACTGTCCGTTAATCCATCCGTTTGTTCATCCTACCTTTGAAGGACCCTTTCATCTGAACTTTAATGCTATTAATTTGCACAGAATAGATACCCATTATTGTGGAGGATTGCTGTTAGGTAAACTAAAACGAGAGTATTAGGGTAGATTTATATTAGAGCGGGCCGTGCCCGGGGCGTGCCGTGCACGTGGCCCGTACGGGGCACGGATTTGAAACGTTACATACATTTTGTATGAAGCAATTTATATTAGACCGTGCCTGATCCGTGTCCCGTCCGGGCCCGCCTACTAACGTACGGACGGGCTTCGCCCCGGGCCCGCCCCGTCCACGGCCCGGCCCGGACACGGCCCGGTCTAATATAAATCATCCCTTATGAGACTTCGTACACGGAATATGTAAGCGTTTGCTCTACCATAAAAATGGTTGATGAGACTACATTATCATCAATAGCCGGAAGACGTCCCCTACTGAACAAATGCAAAGTTTCCCATAATCCTCAAGCTTGGAAGGATTCTGAAGAAGGATATTTTGAGAAAATGTATAGGTCGTTAATCTATAATGGTGACCATTCCATGTGCAAGTTATATTTTTAGTAGCTGTGTGATATAAAAGTAAGAAACAAATAATCAAAAGTAAGCAAAGACGTCTTTCTAACTGATGCTGAAATTATTTACTGAGGATAAAAGAAATGAAACGTTCTACGCTCCATAATTATCTATCTTATTAACCCGTGAAAGAAAACGTATCGTTTTCATTACAGCTTCAAAATAACATTAAAAGCAACGTTTTATTGTTTTTATGTTTCCATTGTTATTTTTGTTCAGAATTAAAGATGAATATTATTATTATTGTTCGATAGTGTTCAATATTTACTATATTTTTTATTTCGATATTCCATCTAATGATGTATATATTATTATGGCTTTTACGAGACCCCTCTTTCCTAATGGTAGCTGATGATGCAGTCAGAGATTTTGCTTAGGCTAGCCTAAAATTACTGGCTCTCAAAGGTGTGTGTCTCCGGAACACACCGTTAGGCGTTTGACGATAGGTTTTATACATGAGGGAGGTAGTTAGCCAGGTGGGATTCACAAAATACCCTTTCACCATGCGCTTAATGAAGCATATCAGAAATTATAGGTATCCTGTTGCCACTGGTCTTGGTCACTCATCAGGCAACCAATGTGGGTTAGAAATTGCAATTCAACGGGGCAATGCTGCCACCATGCTGGGCACGCTGCCAACTGGTAGTGGGCTGGAGCATTTAGACATCCTGTGAGTCTGCAATGACTTATAGGTTATCTTAATACTTTTATTGTAGTAGCTGTAATGTTGTATATTGTTAATAAAAGCATACCTTGGTAAAAAAAAAATCATGCCATGGTTGAACTGAATTGAGATGTAGAGAAACTTTCAATATACTCTGGAAAATGTACCGTAATTATACACAATAGAGAGTACTTTTCTCCATCAATTTTCATGGTCCATTGACGCATCACATTCGGAAACGGTCGAGTTCACAATACGAGTTAAAAAGCGTGGAAACGGATGTTGGGAGTACGAATTAGGCTTGGCAAATGACTTGTGAAAACAAATGGGGGATACATGTAATGTAAGGTATAAGATTATTTCTTCGACGGGACTTTAGGAAGGCTCGATTGGACTAATAGACTCCTTGACATACATAAAATAAATGTTCGAAAGAAGTATAATTGTTTTCGAACTGTCATATGACTAGTATATATGTGTGATAAATATGAATATTGCGTTCTGGACAAATTAGTAGATAGTAATTTCATAAAGTTGATAACCCATTTATTTTATATCGTAATAATTTTTTTGCAAACACCATCATCCAAGTCTTATTAACTTACTAAAAATATCCTTGCTACATAGAATCTCAATGTATTCTGAAAACTAACATCTCAGAAAATTGTATTATATATTGTTGTCTTGGGTTTTTACGATTATTACACATATAAATTAAACAACTTTAAACGGTTTAAATTGCGTGTATATATCATTGTTTTTGTCCCGACGTTTCAATTCAGTCACCCCGTGACCACGATCACTGCAAAGTGTTTGAAACGTCGAGACAAAAAAAATATACGCGATTTGAACCGTTTAAAGTTGTTTAATTACCATGGTATTAGATTTATTCACCACATAGAAATCAAATTTGCCTTATTACCAAAGCCGGTACTTACACAAAATCAAGGTCTTCCTGTTAATTCTTGTCGTACATTTACTAGAATAACAATATTTATCGTCTTCCTACCTTTCCGCCACATATTTCGTATAATCATATACTTTTTTAAAACCATAGTTTTATGGCCAGTTATCCTTCCATTACGGCCGTTTCATAAAGATCCACAACTCTCATTTTCAAAGTATAGCTCACATCATTATCAAAACGTTACCTCAGTACCTGAATACATGTATCTTTTTTTTCCGCTGGGAAAACGCCTTACTCGTACCACGCGGCTTCTTAAGGAGAGGCCGCGTGGTTATGAGGACTCCCCGGGAAAATTGCCCGATATACCCACTAAAAACCCAGCGACGAGCCCTCGGCGTCTGTGTGGGCCGGCGCGGGTTCGCTTGGCATTCTACCGCAGCCGCACCGACGCTATTCAACTTGCTAAAATACATGTATCCTAGATCAACCAAAATAGAAATAATATAAAAATGCAACGCAGAGCAAACGACTCAAGCTCAAAAGCAACGCAGAGTACGCAGAACTGATGGTCGATGGGGCCGAAAGGAAATCCAAATGGAGGCCACAAGCAAGCAACCGCAGCGTCAGAAGACCACCCACAAGGACGGACGACGGTATTAAGATGTCGCAGGAAGACAACAAAATATACCCGCAGTCCATCTGCAAGCAAATAAGTGTCTAAAGGGTGACATATAATAAGCCCATAATTGGCTCGTTGTGGCATTTACATGTATGGCAATGATGTTATTTTAAAATCGTTATTTTGACAACGCTATAGGAAGCAACCGCACCCAACTGCAATGGACGCATTGACCTCCATACTTGTGTCTTGCACTGGACATGATTGATATCCGAAAATGGCTACAAAATTTTACGGTCAACCATACGTGAACTAAATTTTAAATTAAAAGTACCTGTCTTTGTCTTACGAAGTGACGGATACATTGATAGTTCCTAATACATTATACAATCCTCCAGGAACAGTAATAATTTTAGAACTCCAAGTCCAGCGTACGGTTTTAAAGGCACAGATGCCAGATAGAGGTCAGTGAACAAAACTTTTTTTTATGTTATTGTTACGGATCAAGCACGAGGCCCACCATCTGCCTATAACAGATGAATTTCGTCACAAGTCACGAATTGCACTGCGCCCGTCACCTTGAGACATAGTTGTTAAGTCTCATGTGCCTGTAATTTCATTTGCTCTCAAGGAATGTTGCCGGAATACACCTTTAGGTGCTTGGCAACAGATTTTCTACTTGAGGGTGGTCGCTAGCCAGGCGGGTATTCGCAAAATGCTCTTCCACCATGCGGTGAAGCTCAAGCCCGCGACGGGATTCGAACCATGGACCTGCGGCACGGCAGTCCATAGTCAACGCCACTGAGCCGTCACTGCTTCAAATTTTTTTACATAGATGATTAGTTTACTATCAAACTATGTCAACATACAAACTGCCTCGATGTTAGATACATAAAGTGAGCGACTTGCTCATTCTTATCACAAATACAAATTCCCTTCTAAGTACACGTGATCCCGCCGCCATTTTTAATGAATGAACATTAATACCAACGGAAAATAAAAGGATGATTTTATATCACACACGTTGAAATTTGTAACAGTAACCGTAAATTAAACTTTCTGACATCAAAGGCTGTAAAAGGAAGGAAATCATAATGAAATACGGCCGTTTTATGGGACACGCCTTTTAAAATAAAACGGTATGATGATGTTGCTAACACCGGAGTTTTTGAGTTATTTATGGAACTACTGGAAAATACTAAGAATGCCTAATTATCATCATGAAAACAGTTCAGGATGTTTGACTTTCATGAAGTCAAATAACCTGAACCTTTTATAACTGTAAAACTTTAGTAGGGAGAGAAATGTAACAAAGAAAAATAATATTTTGAAAGGTAATGAAATAAACTTAATGTTAGGCCAGTTTTGGTTGAAGCAACCAGTGAAGAAGATGCTGGCATCAATGTCATTTGTATAAATGGCTGCATACATTTTGAGCAACGAATATGCACAAATGTTGCGATTAAGTTGTATTTTGGGAATGTTTCCAAATGGAAACGGTATACTATATTGGGATTGTATGTTATTAGTGTGTTATAGTGTATTTTAATAAGAATTATATTATTTTAGTGCGTACCTAGCTACAAAAATTATGAGATTTGGATGTAAAATATGTTTTCAATTCAACATCCTTGCTCGTAAAGTGGGCTTTAATATATCGTTCCTAGAGCCATAAACCGATTTATAACACTCTCGTGCATAATAGCATTATACACTAGTGCGTAATAGAATTATCCTTACAAAGTTAAGTTATACCTAACTGCAAATTATATGCGAGTAAACAGAGCATTTTCAATTTAACCGGGTAATACAGATTTGTAACATCAACAAAAGAGATTTATATGTAATCAACCATCCGGTGTTGAAAAAGTGCGTATGAAACTGTAAAAAACAATGTAATATTTTGTTAATTTCTGGAGTAGGAATAAAAAACTTCTTTTATAACATATATATTTAGTAGTAGTAGTATTATATTTTCTCATTTTTGCGCACTTGTGGCGGGACGAATGACCTTATTTCAAGAGAACTATGTTTGATTTGAGTACTGCAATAAGCTGCTAATTTATTTTATATAATCCCCGTTATACATTGCCTATCGTGTTGATAATCATGTCAAGGCTTTGAGACTAGTGTCTTCGTAGCTCTTTCCATACAACCGTAGTTTCGTCAAATTTTAAACACCAAGTATTCAAACTCGTTGTGTGTCCCGTGGGGTGCCAGGCACGAAAGTCACAAATATAAATAAAACAAAAGTTTTACAAAAGATGAAAAAAAAAACAATTATAATAATATAATGTGACGGCACAACTTGAGGGCCACCTGATATGAAGCGGATTAACCTCTACCTCTATCAGATGCATTTCGCACGAGTAACGAATTGCACTGCACCCGTCACCTTGAGACATAGTTGTTAAGTCTCATGTGCCTGTAATTTCACTGGCTCTCAAGGACTGCTGCCGGAATACACCGTAAGGTGCTTGGCGACAAATTTTCAAAAATGGTAGCGGATGGAATATAAATGGATCTTTGAGTATCCCACATAATATAATATGATTCAACCTGAAAATTAACTTATCTATGGTTTGCCTTTATACCAATATTATTCATGTACTTGAAATAACTTCAGGAATATATGATTATACAGCTTGAAGCTCAATTTCCTATTACTTTTGAACAGTTAGCCCTAAATTCGCTGGGTGTCTGCGCCAGCAAAGTAGTAACCATTATTTTGCCCGAAGCCTAAATCTGACACATCATATCTAGATGAGATATTAAGGTTTCTTCTGGAAACATCATCAAAAATACTGAGCCTTACAATGTTGGGACTGTCAGAATTTAGCTTTACTGCGGACTCTTGTAATAAGTTATCTATTTTCGATCCTTTCTTCACTTGCAAAAGTTAATGGAGTTAATGGAGTTTGTCCGGGTAGGTAAGTACTACCACCATACCACTTTTTTTCAGCAAGAATGTTTTTTTTTATATGTTAAACTACGCTCTACAGACACATGGTCCGTAATCTTTTTGGATTAGTATCAATTTTGTCATTTTTTTTATACATTATCAAAGAAGTAATGTTCGCTTTACCGTGTTCTGGTTTGAAGGGTATGGGTCCCAGTGAAATTACAGGCACATGACACTTAACACTTTATATCTCAGGGTTTAAGATGCAGTTTGTCACTTGTGATGAAACACATCTGTTATTTTTTATGCTTGATAGACCACTATCTCACCTGATGGTGAATGTGGTCGAAGATTTTGTTCAGGGTTACCTAGAATGACTGGCTCTCAAGGACAGCTGCCGGAACACACCGTTAGGTGCCTGGCGACAGAATTTTTACATGTGGGTAGCAAGCCAGGCGGGTGTTCGCAAAATGCCCGACTACCATGCTGTAACGACTGCCACCCTAAGACAACAACCGAGACCGACGGCTTAACGTGCCCTCCGAACTATACGGAAGCGCACAGTAGTAATGTCACTAGCGGTCACCCATCCAACTCATCACCGCGGCGGACGTCCTTTACCTTTGCTGATCGTTTCAGAACGTGAAAGCTAACTTTGCTACGAGCGCTTCAAAATATGTTATTGACAGAGATTACTGCTTAACACTAGGACATCCTGCTTGTTTCGTAATCGCATAAAAACATATTCTCTGTCGTGCGTGTTCTGTGCTTATTACATATACTTATCTTGATTATTAGTGTTGTTACGTAGATAGGGTATAATGGCGTTTTTCGTTATCATCCATTGATTACGTTTGATTCAAGTGGTTTATATTCATTTTAATACTGGACTGGGGTGTTTATTGCTCGAGGTCAATATTGTGTAAAAAGTATCTGTTTGTGACTTGGACCCCTTATGCAATTCGAATTTTAATTCTTTTTTCGTGTAAGTTATTTGCTGGTTTGGTTATTCCAAGTACATTTGAACACAATTGCATTACGATAGCGATGAATACTTTTTTTTTCTTTAAAACTTTATATGTTATGATTGTGATCTTGGTTTAACTGATTTGTGTGCTGAACTGGAATACAACCAGGTAAATAAATATTAAAGTAAGAGTTTAATGTTACCTCCAAAATATATATATAAAGATATTGAAAAAAAAATACATAACAAATTATGTGAAATACATATAACATAACAATGATGAAGATAATAGATTGATCTTCTTATGAGCGTGGTAGACATATTCATCCATTCCTTTATTTATTTCAAAATTATTTTGGCTCTATTGCAAGAAAAATCTAGAAGCTAAGTGTAGATATAGACACCTCCACCTCAATAAAACATTAGTCGGAAGTAGACATACCTACCCATTTTCTAGATTTAACAAAATTATAACAAGGTCCAAAGTTGTTTTAAACTCTTTGATTATGAAAGGTATAATGTCACTTGGTATTGTCGATTTTTTGTTTTAATTTCCTAACCTATATACGCTCTCCCACATGAGGCTAAATTCATATTTTTATCATTTTCTTGCGCATAATACGAGTAAAGGTCCGTTCGTCATGCCTAATATAACCTTTTTATGCCAGGGTTCCCTTTTATCCAATAAAACTCAAACAAGGCAAGCTAGGCTCAAAAGTCAGCTTGTAACTGGCAGAATACACAAGCCGCGACATGGCCAAGAAGAAAGAAAAAATAAATAAAAAAAGTCAGCTATAGGTAATGAAAAAACCCCAACGTCTCGATATTCGATCTTTAATTGAATTTAGTTACTACCTATCTAGGAAACCTAGCGCATTCTTCAGGAACATCATGTATCGAGGAATTTAGGTTACTTGCGAAGTAGTAAGTAAATATAATATAAACTGCCAAGTGGCAAGCGTCATTTTGGAAACTTAATATCCTGAGATGAATACTATTTATCTTAGGATATTAATTGAATAATAATAAGTAATTGAGCTTCACCGCATGGTGGAAGGGCATTTTGCGAATGCCCGCCTGGCTAGCGACCACCCTCAAGTAGAAAATCTGTCGCCAAAAAAAAAACAGTAATATGATTTATTTCATACTTATAGAAGTTTTCATTAGCACGCTGTCTGGCAATGTGCTCAGTTGATTCAAATAAGCTCTCCCCTCAGTTACATTGGACCTAAGTGTATCTAGGAAAAGGTGGGCGAATAAGCCGGCAATGCATCCTCGATACCTCTGGTGTTGCGGATGTTCGTGAGCGACGGTGATCACTTACCACCAGGTGAGCCGCGTGCTCGTTTGGCCTCCTATCCAATAAAAAAAAAGATATTCAGCCTACCCCTATACGGTACAAAGGTGTGATTATTTCTTGTTAAAAAGGCTATACCTTCTTACCATTACATTTTATTATCAAGTAGTATAAACTTCGTGAAATAAACGATATTTACATGTCTAAATATGATTTCAAGCACTATCGAGCGCTTTTAAGCGAAATCTATTCCTTTTTCCGTTCGATTCCCAATCAAAGTGCGAAATGATGTCCTCTGATTTTTTTACATATGAAGCGTTTGATTTAACATCTGCGAAATAAATAACATAAGTACTTAGTAGTAAAAGTTTTATAAAAGAAGTTACAATTATAATATTAATAGCGCATTCCCACAACACAGCTACTTGAACTCCAATCTACTACAGTTTCTTTTTATAAAATTTAGAGTAAGTAAAAAGAAAATATTACGAACTAATTAATTAATACAAAATATTTGGTAAACTTAATCTCATTGACATTTTATATGTTTGAGACTCTCTTTTAAGTATTGACATACCTGTAATGTAAAATTAGATTAAGCTTACCGAGATAAGTATAAAATGTTGTATGTATAATTTATGAGTAGTTAAACTATAAAATATTTACTTAATATCAATCTACGTACAGTGTTACTCCGCTAAACTGTAAAACAAAGCTCAACAATGGCAAATACAACAATGCCATTACAAAAGAATACGTGACATTCTACATGACTCATGTAACAACTACCTGAGAGTTTAGAGAACGTATTAATGAAATCACTGAATCAGCACTCATGATTCATAAATCTTATGTTGCATTAAAATACTATACAGGCAAAGTAGGTACTTTGCTTCAGTCTAAATACGGAAAGAAGGGACTAATCCAGATCGGTGGCCATTCCTATTAGGATCCCAATACGATACGTGTAGTGGCCTTTTTAAGGCAGTTGTTCACCCATGAAGGTGTGAACCTCCACAAATTATTAATGCGCATTTGCACGGGTAGGCCTTGTTTGTACACTACCACTTAGTGTTGGTGGAAATCCTTCTTCTTCTTCTTCGTGTTGACGACTCAACTTTAGATGGATGACTGCCACACTGAGAAAAATCAAAGGCGCCCTAATGACGGCCAATTTATATGGTATGAAGGCAAAAAACCAACCAAACGTAAATACGAACAAAAACGCCTTCCAACTAGAAGGCGTTAAACGAGGTCAGTGAAGGCGAATGTTTCTTTTCGTCTTCATTTAAGGTGTATTTTGTGGTCTTTCTTAAATATTGACTTTTCGATGAGGCTGATTAAGTCGTACGTTATAGTGATAATCACCGTATATAAACCGCCGTAAAAGTAAGGTATATTTTATGGTCAATACTGCAATTATTATCGTATAACAAGTTCAATTCTGAAAATACTTTACGGAAGGCGTTTTTTGACGGTTTTGTTTATTATAAAACATGGTACATTTTTATTGATTGGTGAAAATCATCTTAAGACTTGTGAATTCACCTTGCGTAGTTACAATTCAACGGCAAAAGTTCAAATTTGATTTAAGCTCCAAAGTCGTTTTTGTCAGTGCAGTACCCTTGGGATGTAGCCACCCCAAGGGTAGCGGCCTCGTACAGGTCACCCAAAGTGCAAGCTGGGGCACTGAGGGCAGTACAGCGAGCGACGCATGTCCTGCGTAGCGCCACAACTACATTGGGTTCCTACGTCAGTGTAACCCCATTTGGCCATATTAAACTGGCAGCGACCCACTTGAGTCCGAAGTCGGTTTATCGACATCCAAGTGGGCCATGCCACATCTTTGCCCGGCGGGAGTTCTTCAGCCGGCTCAATGTAGTTGGGTGGGCACGTGTTCTGCCACACTTTTTGTTGATGGAAATGATAATGGTTCGTACCAGAGAACCAAAACATTGAAATGTATTTAATATGATTGCATGGGTAAGCAGAAATTGATGCTACGATACACTCTAAATATATTATGGAGGCCTTAGTAAGTAGAAAGGTCTGTAAACGGTATTGTTGTGTTCGCTTTCCATATGGCTTGATTTTAAAACCAACAGTTTCCCGCCAAATGAACAATATTTTCAACCTATTTATGGTTGAGAGAAGTTTACCGCGCGCCGCCGTTGCACCGGGGAGGCGTTACTGTCTTCGACATCTTGAGAAGCCAGTGTGTGCGCAGTGCAAAATTATGAAAATACCGTTAATTACTTATTCGGAGACGTAAAAACTATACTTATTCGCCAAACAAGCTAGTGAGCCTCAGGAACTTATTTCGTCCCGGGAAATGCTCTAGGTGAGGCTGTGGATATTCGGTGAGTTTCATCTATTATCAAAGCTATTTTTGTGTTACAATTTTCTTTAAGTATCGAATCAATGAGGTATTATGTTTATAGCTCTCTGTACAAACGTAGTTGAGTGATATTTTAGATACCAAAGGGCGTATTTGTTAAGGTATAGTAACGTAGTTTTTTTTTGTTCATAAGTAAGCAATTGACCACAATCTCACCTGATGGTAAGTGTTAATGCGGTCGAAGGTATTAACAGGCTTAACCTAGAACTACTGGCTCTCAAGGACAGCTGCCGGAACACACTGTAAAAGTGCTTGGCGACAGATTGTTGGTCGCTAGCCAGGCGGGCATTCGCATAATGCCCTACCACCATGCTGTGAAGCTCAAGCCGGCGGGATTCGAACCATAGACCTGCTGCGTGGCAGTCCATTGCCAATGCCACTGAGCCATCACTGCTTCAAATAAAGTAATCCAGTTTTGCTTTGCGAAGTACATTTTCGCGTTTGATAAAGTTTTATTATTATTTATATTTGATTGCGGTTATGGAGGAAAATGTTTATGGATTTTAATTTTTTTATTACCTTTTTCTATGTAAAATAATTTCTAGCAAACAATATAGTCTGTCGTATATTATTAAGGTATATATACTCGTATGATGGTATTTTAACTATGTCAGTAAAATTTTCTCCAATCTGGACATAAAGGTGTATAAATAACATATTTTATTTATAATGTCAACAATTATGCTGAACTTAGAAAGAGAAAGTTTTCAATAATATGTGAACTACTTCCTTTTAGATAGAAGTCATTAAGCACATTGCAAGAAAAAATACAAATGAGGTGACTAATGATGACTAAGCATTTTACAGAAATATCAGATGACTCAAACTAATGACAAAACCAAAGAGGCCTTTTAGGATACCTAGTTTGGTAAGGATAAATACGAATTAGTCTAATCAATTATTGTTAAGGTAATAGGTATCTGTCCACATTAAAGTGAATCGTATAAAGATATCCAAATTGTAGATACATACATAAAACCATTACCTATTTTACAATATTAGAATGAAAGGAAAAAAAATATAGTCAGTGGAGCGCTCGTAGCGAAGTTGACTTAGCTGTTCTCAACCGATCAGCAAAGTTAAGCAACGTCGCGCGCGGTCATGAGTTGGATGGGTGACCGCTAGTGACATTACTACTGAGCGTTTCCGTGCTTCGGAGGGCACGTTAAGCCGTCGGTCCCGGTTGTTGTCTTAGGATGGCAGTCGTTATAGCATGGTGGTAGGGCATTTTGCGAGCGCCTGGCTAGCTACCACCCTCAAGTAGAAAATCTGTCGCCAAGCACCTAACGGTGTGTTCCGGCAGCTGTCTTTGAGAGCCAGTACTTCTAGGTTAGCCTGAACAACATCTTCGACCACATCATCACTTACCATCAGGTGAGATAGTGGTCAAAGGCTAATCTATCAGGCAAACAAAAAAAAAAAAAAGTCATGTGCGGGAGTAATCCGCGAATAAAACAATACTTATATGATAACAAAATAGTACCTATTATATAACTATTTAATAATATTTTAAAATTTAACGCTTACCTACATCTAATAACGGTAAGATATGAACTATGAAAGCTAAACTAGTCAAGCAAGTTTTTAATTATAACAAAAACACGTTTTATCAATTAAGAAGCAGAAGCACATTACAATAGAAATGGTGTACTATACTAAACATTGTTTTTTTTACACCGTTATAAAATTTCCAGCAAGGAAACTGAGCAAAGAATAATAATTAAACTTTTCTCCAAATCAAATGAAACTTTTGTAATCTATTGGTTATTAGAATTAAATCCAATCTTTGTTGATCTTGTAACTTAACTTTCAAACCTCGTGCCGAGCCACCAGGCTTACTGGCATCTCGCACGAGGTATGAAAGGTGTCGGACAAAGCGACATGCCCCCCCTATACAGACCTGTCCCCCTCGTCCCAGCGTTCTTTGACGAAGACAAAGCTGAGTGCCTAGCCGACAGCCTAGAGGCTCAATGCTCCCCCAATGTCGATCACGTAGACCAAGCTCACCTCGATACGGTGGACGCTGAAGTCGAACGTAAAAGCTCTGTGGTCATCTCTGAACTCCCCCCACTCACCCCAGTATCCTTCGCTGAGGTGACGAGACTGATCAAGGACCTCAAACAACGTAAAGCCCCCGGTGCCGACGGCATCTCTAACAAGGTTCTTAAAACCCTCTCCCCCCCTCTCATTCATCTCCTAGTCAGCATCTTCAATGCGGCTATGAACCATTGTGTGTTCCCTGACACCTGGAAATGTGCAAATGTCATTGGCATTCACAAACCAGGCAAAAACTCCTCTGATCCTACCAGCTACCGTCCCATCAGCCTCCTCAGCGCCCTGGGGAAGCTCTATGAACGGATCCTAGCGAACCGTCTCCAGTCCCATGCCCGGGAACACCACCTTATTCCCAATGAGCAGTTTGGCTTTAGACCCAAACACTCATGCGTCCAACAGGTGCACCGCCTCACGGAGCACATCCTAGAGGGTTTCAATAAGAAACCCAAACCCCAATCGACGGTAGCAGTCTTCCTCGACGTAGCGAAAGCTTTTGACAAAGTCTGGCACAATGGCTTGATTTACAAGCTATACCACTTTGGCGTGCCAGGGCGTCTTGTGCTCACCTTACAAGACTTCCTAAGGGACAGAAGCTTTCGCTACCGCGTGGAAGGCACCCTTTCCACTCCCCATCCAGTCAGAGCTGGAGTCCCTCAGGGCTCCGTGCTATCACCCATCCTTTTCGCACTGTATACTAGTGACATCCCTCGCGCCCAACCCAAAGTTTTTATAGCCCAATACGCGGACGATACCGCCATTTATTCCACTGGCTGGCATGTAAATAGACAGACATATTTCGTCATTCAACGGGCCATCACCGAGATCGGTGACTGGTTCCGAAAATGGCGCATAGCGGTTAATCCAGTTAAAAGCACAGCTATGTGCTTTACTGAGAAAACCCGCCCCCGCTATCCGAAGCCACTAACTCTGTTCGATGAACCCATTCCCTGGGTGAGAACAACCAAATATCTTGGAGTAACCCTTGATCGGAATCTCACCTTCAAAGATCACATTAATACGGTCCGTAACAGGGCGGCCTTTGTCATGGGTCGCCTAAGTCCCTTAATATGTAAAGAAAGTAAAATGTCTCTTAGTAACAAGAAGACACTTTACACTGCTTGTATCCGCCCCATCATGACGTACGCATCCGTAGTGTTCAGTCATGCTAGTGAGGCCCACCTACATAAGCTTCAAGCCCTCCAAAACCGGTTTCTTCGCAGGGCAATCGGCGCTCCCTGGTACGTCCGGAGCGCCGAGTTGCACTGCGACCTAAACCTTCCCTCTTTAGCGCAGTTCAATAAGGGCTGCGTCCGCCGACACTTTGATCGAGCCCCCCACCACCCGAACCCTCTGGTTGTCCAGGCAGCGAACTATTCGACTGCCTCATCCGACCCATACTTCAAACCCCCCCGTCGCCGACCACGGCAGGTATTGGACGACCCGGATGACCCCATCGCAGCCATTACGTTGGCAGCTTTAGCGTTGTCCGCAAGTCGTCCCGGTAACATCCCCAGGTGTGCGGTAATCAGAGGTTACACAATCAAACACCGAGCTCGCCGGCGAGCTCGAGGCAAAAATAAAATCCCGATTAGTGTCTCTCCAAATAGTCACAGAGCAATATTCAATAGGGCCCATTCTCAACGGTACAACACTGCAGTTGTACCGGGGCATTTAGTTCCGATTCCCCCTTTGTCTCTCGGCAGCGAGACAAGCCGAGGTCCGAACCACAGTGGTGCCCTTGAGCTCGCTGTCACCCCTCCCGATAGTAGCGTGGCGTTTTCGGCGCCCGCAGGAGACGGAGGTATAAGGCGCTTTTCGCCTTATACGCCCGTCTCAGAAGAAGTGCCCTCAGCGCTTCTTCCTCCTGGGCTATAAGAGGGCCTCCCCTCGCCCAAAGTCCGGTGGAGCTGTACGTCCGTATAGCGGTAGACAGCATCTATGTCCTCCCTAAAAAAAAAATAATAAAAAAAAAAAAAAAATCTTGTAACAAATTAGTTTTATTTTCATAAGATGTTTTCCGTAGTTTTGACCTGAATTTGACGATTACAGGCACGGCAGGTATTATTTTAAATTAAGATTTATTATTATTATTATTACGTTAAAATTACTAGTATTATCTGAGTCAGAGATCGCCTAGTTTGAAAGGCTTATAGCTAGCCGAAAGCAAAAAAGACATTAAAAGTAATGCACTAAAAAGAACGTATAAAATTGAGAATAGAAAACAATATTAAAATAAACTAAAAGCAAAATAATCCCGACTTGGTTTAAAAGAGTTACATTATGAGCTGAAAGCCTAAGTAAAAAGTAGCCACATTAAGTTTGGTAGCAGACGGGACCCAAAAGCAAATCATAAACTGAGAGAAAAGTAATGGGTACCACGTGGTATCCATTACTTTACTAAGGGCCTGTTTCAGAATGTTCGAGAAGTTCCGGTTATACTACCCAGAACATAAAATAACTGAATGATAAAAATGAACGTTAACGACTTATTCGTCAACTCGCGAGCGTGAAACTCGCGAGTGCACGCGAGTTGGCACCTTCCGAGTTTACCTATTTTTTTTGTCGTCAACTCGCGCGCACTTATAAAGTACAGTCATATACAAAAGGATAAAAACTAGTTAAAAATCGACTAACCAAGAAAAAGAGAGAGATAGATTTATAGAAAATATCTTTATTCTGCTTTACGTCATGCAGCGCGTTTCAAGCTTTAACCGATGACAATAACATGATGATAACAGTCTAAAACAGCCCCTTAGGGTCCGTTTCAGAAAGTCCTAATAAAGTTTCGGGTTTCTAACCAACACATAAAATATAGCTCATAATATACTATGTCAAACCGAGAGTTTTCTTTATATAGTTTACTTTGTTTATTATGGTTGTTATCCTCAATATTGTTTCGGTTTTTTATTGTATTACTTATAAATTGTCGTTTTGCAATTATTATTATTTTATTTTTAATATTTTTAATTTTATTATATTTACTGAAGTAGTTTTTCAATAAAGTGTTCTATATACGAGTACCTACCAGACAAATCAGAGTCCAATGCAGAAAGATAGAAGGTATATTTTATTACCACTGTGTAATAAATCAAGCAGTAAAATATATAATAAGAACGCGATCTACATGAACCGAAAGCGCGTTAATAAACGGTTAAAAGGCATTAACGAATACTTTGGTAACTCTCGTAAAATCTTCCATTCATCATTCAAATAACTTCTCTTAAAGATTGTTCAAGTTTTTCAATGTATTTAAATCTAAGGAGTTTCTGCCTGTTAAAGATTATAACATTATAATATTTACGATCCCATACTTCATTTTATATGAGTGGAAAACTTAAACGATCACTTTCATGGATTCCCTTTGTGTTTGAACTATAAATTTTATAAAATTTGCGAAGTATGGTCTAATATAGATACATATAAAATATGTATTATATGAGTGGGCTAAAACAAAGCAAGACCTTAGTATAGCAATAGCTAATTAGCCGCTTTATTAATGTGTTTAGATAATCGTTGGAGGTATTGTTGTTCCTAAAATTATACTTATTACTTGGTAGGAAGGCTTAGAATGAGGAAAAATAAACAGCCCGAGGGGTGCCGGGTTAGAATGTAACCCCCTATTTCTTCCCGTAGGTGTCATAAGAGGTGACTAAGGAAAAAATACCATAATGTTGAAAGGAGCGCCTTTTGAAGAACTGATAACTACTGCGATCCCCAAGACGCCTGCCAAGCGTGTGGATTACGGCAATGGGAGAGATGTTGTTCAACGCTGGACGTTTCGGTTGATGTGATGATGATGATGAACAAAAAACAATATTCTATTTGTCATATGTTTAATTTCACCATTGTTTTCTATTTAAGTACATTCATAACTTCATTCCAGGTTAGCCTGAATAACATTCGACCACATCATCACTTACCATCAAACGAGATTTCTATAAATATTTATTTTAAAGTTTTGCTTCATTGAATGTGTAATATTGTCTGGGTTTTTTTTTGTATTAGAACATATTATAATACATAATTATTGACTGCTAGCAACAAAAAACCTCGCAGAGGTTTGTCCAGTTGACGTCCTCTACTTCGCTTAGCAGCGTTGAGCTATATCTGTTACAGCTAGTTTTACAAATGATAATTTACGATCCAATTTAAGTCTTCCTTCTTTTGTGTCGGTTACAAATAACGTAGGCGCTTCCTCTATTAAGGACAACTAGCTTTATCCACTTATCGTCGCGTTCAATTGGCTAATTGCCGGTGCATATCTGTCCAACGTATCATGCCGGCACCTTACTGTCATTGCATAGTGACCCTTATGGCATTGAATTAAGGTAGTTTATGGAAATATACCTTTAAGTTACAAGGTTCCGGCTTTAATCGTTAATTAGCAGGTTTTTTCGAATGCTTCTTGTTACATTTTTAGGGGGGACTTAGGTGCTGTCTACCGCTATCGGTCGTACAGCTCCACTGGATTTTGGGCGAGGGAAAGCCCTCTTATATCCCGGGCCCTCTTATAGCCCGGTTACATGATCCGATCGGCCCATGATATATAGTATATTACTGTACTGTAACAGCCGACTCGTCCACTGCTGAACACAGCCTCCCCTATTAAGGGGGTATTTGCCATAATCCCCACGCTTGGCAAGCGGCTTGAGGATCGCAGTGTAAGATTTTTAGCTCAGATGGCATTTCTTTAGAAGGTGCTGCTGCCCACCTTCCAGTATTTTTCCCTTTGTCGCCTCTTACGACACCCACGGGATGATATGGAGAGGTGCAATTCTAACCCGGCACCCCACGGGGGTATACACCTTATATATAGTATATATAAGGTGGATATTAATATATCAACAATACTGCAGGGGGTGGTGTGGAGTGGATAAATGCATGTGTTCCACTCATGTTTAATTTTCACATACACATAATTAGTACTATTCATAAGTTAAAGTGAACAAAATTTATACCTACGCTTCTTGATTCTATTAATACAGATTTTGCTATAAAAAATGTGATAGCTATGTATTTTATATTAGTTAAATGGTCCTGTGATATAAGTCAAAGGTATACTCTACGATCATTTGTGTGTTCTACATTTAATCAAGTCTGATGATTTACAGTAATATAATGTCTTGAACATTTTTTGAGATACATCCTTATACGATTTTGTCTATAGTTCAAAGAATGAATTGAAACTTAAAGTTAATTTCCCTGGTTGTTTAACCTGTAGGTTAAACAACCAGGGAAATTATTAGTAATATTAATTAAGCGAAGCAAACTTCGCTACGAGCGCTTCAATATGTGTATAAATAACACTCATATTTATAATAATAAACTTTAATAGCCTTATCTTTTTGAAGCAATGAAAGCCGAGTGTTTATTGCTATGAACTGCAGTGCTGCAGATCCATGGTTCGATCCCCACTGACGGCTTTAGCTTCACGGCATGATGGGAGGGCATTTTTCGAATGCTCGCCAGGCTAACTACTACTTTCAAGTAGAATATCTGTCGCCAAGCATCTAACAGTGTGTTCCGGCAGCAGACCTTGGTAGCCCGTCAAATTACAGGCACATGAGACTCAACAACTGTATGTCTCAGGGGACAGGCGCATTGCAGTTCGCAGTAGAAATGAATATATTATAGGCAAAGGTTACCGCTTAATATCAGGTGGATAGGTCACAACCACATAAAAATAGTACATTATACATTGAGGGGAGAAAGCGATATATTTCTGTTCGAGAGTTTGTTTAAGCCCGACGCGTAGCGGAGCACTATCAGATGATATTTTGGAAAACTATTTAGAATAATTAAAAGCGTACTGTTAAAATATCAATTTAATAAAAAACAAAATTTAACCAAACATAACAAATTGCCGCGCTTTTTTTCTCGTAGTGCAAAAAAGGGTTGCCAACCTCCTTTCATTGAAAATCGAGTACAAATAAAAATCACACCTCTTTTTTATAATTATTTGATATAAAACCTTTTTGAGATATTTTTTTATGTAAGCAGCTAAAAACAAAAGAACGCTACCAGGGCAGGTATGGATTTTCATACAACATTCCTTCACTGCTATGGAGTGAAGGAATGAAAACCATATAACATTCCCCGCCGTACATTTATAAGGGAAAAATGACCAACATTAAAACATGTTTTTAAACGAGTAATGAGACCTTTTCTGAGTGGGTGTTGTATAAAAACTATTACACTATTGAAAAATGTTCTGGAATCAGTCACTTAAATTTCCCGTCTTACCTAATGGGTAAATTCAATTCAAATGTGTCCCCTTGATAATGAAGACAAAAATACATCAGAATAAAACAACAGGATAGTTTCAAAAATAGCCATGGGGTTATCCATTACCGCAGGTAGTCGTTCTAAACTTGGATCTTCCGTTGAACTCCTTTCAGTCTACTAATAGTTCCCCCGGGAAGATAATGTAGGTGAACTAGTAAATGGACAAAACCAACTTAACCAAGTAAGAATTTACGAGTTTACAAGTGTAAAAATATTTTCATATTACTGTTCTATTTCGGCGAGTATAGTATGGTAACCTCCCTACTAGTTGTTTTATGTCTGTGAAGGATTGATCAGCTGATCTCAATGATGATCTCTAAACTATTATTTTCTTTTACTGTTTAAAAATTTCAGGGTTCAGTAATCGTCGACTTAAACATATCCCACCTTTGCACACAAATGTTTTACTTTGAGTGTCACAATGAAATTAGCTATTTTAATTATCGTGGCCCCTGGCTTAGAATTACAGGTTTCTGAGAAATTGGTGATGAATCGGTGAATTTCAAAGTTTTGCATTTGGTTGCAATAAGACTCCAAGCGTAGATTTCTCCATAGACGGGACACACTGAACATGAGCTCTTAGAAGCCCACTGTCCTGCGAATGAGCTGGCTCACACTGGTTGAAGACTTTTGACTTCAGCCTTTGTAGTATGGGCCGCGATATTGCCCATTTTGCCCTATATTTTACCCTATCGCGATTTTCCCCGACAAATCAAATGCTTTAATATCTGTCAACCATCGTTTTGTCATTATTTCCATTTTTATAATTTTTTTTAGGTTACAGACAATTACCAAAACGTTGTTTAAACAGATTTAACTTGTAATATGGGCTTAACTTAATCTAATTTAACTACAAGAAGACAAAAGTTTGTGCGTTTACCGCTAAACTATCCCCATTTGTAGTATCCCTTATAGAATATAATGTGATAGAATTATATCTAGTCATCTTTACGAGTAGATTAAGTTACATAACATTAAGGCCCGGTTTTCAATCATCAAATAGAATAAATGTTCAAGCACAGCCAATATAAAAAGAATGAATGTTTATGGTTCAAAAAAAAAGAAGTTATTTTGTTTTAAATTTTGCTTTTGAGGATAATAGCGAATTTTGTTAATTATATTTATATTATTATCCGGGGAAATACGCAAATGGTGAAAATACCAACTAACGCGAATGTTGACACTTCAATAACTGGGTTATTAGGTATTTTCTCAACAACTTGCTTAATTGTACCTAATTTTATAGATGATAATTAGTGCCATGGCTCGGATGTAGAATGAATAAATTGAGGCAATGATGGCTCAGTGGCATTGATTATGGACTGCCGCGCAGCAGGTCCGTGGTTCGAATCCCGCCGCGGGCTTGAGCTTCACCGCATGGTGGAAGGGCATTTTGCGAATGCCCGCATGGCTAGCGACCACCCTCAAGTTGAAAATCTGTCACCAAGCACCTAACAGTGCGTTCCGGCAGCAGTCCTTGAGAGCCAGTGAAATTACAGGCACATCAGACAACTATGTCTCAAGGTGACGGGCGCAGTGCAATTCGTGACTTGTGACGAAATGCATCCGTTAAAGGCAGAGGGTGTCCGCTTAACATCAGGTGGGGCTCGAGCTGCTCCATAACAATAATATTTAAAAAAAAACACATGTAAAATGTTCTCACAGTTGTAGACTTGTAATTACCATTTGTACTTTACGTATATATACTCTCCTAAAAAGATAAGCTGCCGAATCACGTCGTCTGTATCTCTTAGCTGTTGTTGTTTACCTGAAAGTTAGCCGATAAAAGTTAAACACACTAGTTACTTAGTGTAAAACTTGATAGAACAGAAACACTTTTTTACTATAAGTGTAAACGGCCCAAACTTTGGTCGTTTAGAAGATGTTCAGGGATCTTTGGTAAACGGTACACTACTTATGAAGTTTAGAAACCTTTTGAAAATTGCTATGTTTCTCCCTGGAGATTCGGTTGAAAGTCTTGTTAACTTAGTTGTTAAGTTGCTTATCTAGCGTAGTTGTTTTCGTGATGTTACGAGTAGAATATGCTTATTAATATTGTTATGAAATTTGGAAATTCATTATAACAAGAATGCGTGTTGCTTGATAGTTTGAAACAAATTATCAACTGATTTTTGGGATATGCGTACGCTAAGAGTAAACACGGTTCCCTATTTCTAAGACTCCACTGTCCGTCTGTATTGTTCTTTTTAATTGCTCATCGGTAAGCCTTTGACCACAATCTCACCTGATGATAAGTGATGATGTTAGTCGAAGGTGTTAACAGGCATAACCTAGAATTACTGGATCTCAAGGACAGCTGCCGGAACACACCGTTAGGTGCTGGACGACAGATTTTCTACTTGAGGATTATAATAATAATAATCTTTATTTTTCCTTCCACATTAGTTTCTAGAACCTTAAGACAATGCTGAAATTACTTTGCAACTACTAACAAGAAATGTCTTGGGAAGGAACAGGAGCCCAAACTAGGTAGATCCTGTGTTATGGCACTCCTGGCCCCCCGATGGCCCCCCAGGATGGTCGCTAGCTAGGCGGGCATTCGCAAAATGCCCTTCCACCTTACGGTGAAGCTCAAGCCCACGGCCGGATTTGGATCATGATCATATCACATCAATCCCTATATACTGAGCCATCACTGCTTCACTGTCTGCCTGTAACCAGGCTGTGATCTCATGAACCGTGATAGTTAGATAGTTGAACCTTTCGCAGATTATGTTTTGTACAACAATAATAAGGTATTGTTGTATAACAGTAATAATACAACACTACCTTTACGTACCTTTTTGAAGCGCTCGTAGCGAAGTTTACTTAGCTGTTCTCAACCGATCAGCAAAGTTAATCCACGTCGCGCGCGGTCATGAGTTGGATGGGTGACCGCTAGTGACATTACTACTGAGCGTTTCCGTGCTTTGGAGGGCACGTTAAGCCGTCGGTCCCGGTTGTTATCTTAGGATGGCAGTCGTTATAGAATGGTGGTAGGGCATTTTGCGAATGCCGGCCTGGATAGCTATCACCCTCAAGTAAAAAAACTGTCGCCAAGCACCTAACGGTGTGTTCCGGCAGCTGGCATTGAGAGCCAGTACTTCTAGGTAAGCCTGAACAACATCTTCGTAACTCATATTCGTAAATCATCACTTACCATCAGGTGCGATAGTGGTCAAAGGCTAATCTATAATGCATAAAAAAAACTGAATAGTTATATCTTCACTTTATCAACGTCCTCTTTATTTCTACCATCTAAAAAGATACTCATAGCTCGAACTATCTCTGTACAACTACAGGGCAGTCAGTGTTAAGTGATCTAAATTGGGATTTAAACAATTGCGGCTGGGGCTGGCTGTTAGCGATGCGTTAATTACGAGTAAGACTTGAGAAACGGTGGTTTCTTTCTTTGCTTATATAATATTTCGTTTTCTTTTTCAATAAGTGATCGTTTGACGTTTGTTTCTGTTTGTGTCTAGTTGTCGAAGTTTTCAGTGGTCCCATGTGAATGTTTCACAATTTTTGACCGACTTCACAAAAATGGGGAGGTTCCTCCGAAGACGCTGCGGCCCACCTTCCGGTATCTTACATTTAGTTATTGGCAATGGCAACGGTGAGGGGTGGGGAGGCTGACATTCAAGCGCTGCACCGCACGGGTATTACTGCTTACATAAGATTCTACAATTAATTACGGTGAAGATTATTCAATAGTATTTCCCAAAATGTCATCTTTACGGTAAAATGCATAGACTTAGGATTTTTTCGCTAAGCTCTCTAAGCCTATTTAAAATGTGTATTTATTTATTTAATAAAGTAATAAGATCTACAATCCATTATAGTTGCAGTGTCACTTTTCTCATTCTGCGTGGTACTGCACTGCGCGCGCCACTCCAAAACGTTAGTTCTTATTTCTCGTCCGTCCAGTAATTTCACTTGCTAGTTTTTTATGGGATTGTGACGGAACAAGCACGAGGCCCACTTGTTGATAAGCGGTAACCTCTGCCTATAACAGATGCATTTCGTCACAAGTGACTTCACTGCGCCCTTCACCCGACGGCGCAGTTACAGTTGTTGAGTCTCATGTGCCTGTAATTTTATTAGCTTTCAGGAATTTCTGCCGAAACACACTGCTAGGCGCTTGGCGATAGATTTTCTACTTGATGATTGGTTCAATGCTTTAGTACAAACCTACTCAGTATTCTGTGACACAACGCCAAGGCATTTTATTCTGTGGCCAAGTTTGAAACTTTGTTTTACTGTAAAGTTATAAACGCAAGACTCCCAACTTAAGCCAGAATTGGCTCTAGAATCTCTAAAGGATTTACCTTCTCTTTGCGCACGTGTATACTCTATGATTATGTGCACAGACTATACCCACGTATAAATTTCTAAACTTCACAACTGACTGAAAAGTAATTTAAACTATTTCATTCACTCTGAATTCCAAACTTTTGTTCGTATATTAAGTAGAGACTTATAGCTCAACTGTGCACGAGTGTCAGACAAGTAGAAAATAAAAATAAAATGTATGGTTGCTCACGACTAATTTTCAGGGTAATATTTGAGTTGTTTTTCAGTAATGCGTTTAGTTTACGGTAAAGCTGTTATTTTATATTTAACCTACTTAAAAAAGGAAGAAGTCCTCAATCGTCTCTTTTTTTAAAATGTTTATTATCTCCCTTTTACTGGGTGAACCGATTTTGATCTTTCTTTTTTTATTTGAAACTTGATGCTTGTTGTGTGGTCCCATTTAAATTTCATTTAAATCGGTCAAGCTGTTTTTGAGTTAAACTCCAATAACTGAAAAGTTTTTTCCTATCTTGATGATATAGTCATTGCCAGTGACTGACAATCGATCGAAAATTTTATTTTACTAAAAAATAGAACTGACTTCAACTCTCCAACGTATGAAATAACTTCTCAAAGTCGATACCATGCCCATAATATTATGCCTCCCCTATTTGCCATAATCCCCACGCTTGGCAGGCGGCTTGGGGATCGCAGTGTAAGATGGCAGGTCTTTAGAAGGCGCTGCTGCCCACCTTCCAGTATTTTTCCCTTAGTCGCCTCTTACGACACCCACGGGATGATATGGGGAGGTGCAATTCTAACCCGACACCCCACGGGGAACTAGTGGATATAAATATGTCTAATTGTTATGCTGGCTTCCAAATTTGGGTAAAAATGTTTGGTGCCAGAACTGGACCTCCTGTCAGTAGGGGCATTTATGGGTGATAGTTAGTGGCATTGGCATTTTACTATTGAGTATTTCCGTGCTTACCAGGGTACGTTAAGGCAAGTCAGTCCTGGTAAATGTCCTTGGTAGCTTAGCAAGCCAGTCATTATTGGAATAGTGACAGGAAATTTTGCTCTAAAAGTGATTTTATAAAGAATAATAAAAAGTAGAGATATCACTCGGCCGTAAAAATATTTTTCCTCGAGGCGCTCTGGGGGCCAACTCCCTTCTCTTAATTCAGTCTTCTTTTAACCCTAAAATTAACAATTTTAATTCGCACTGCAACACCGCACTATAGTAAACTTACATTAGAACTTCAATGTGAGAGCGTGCTGCATGCATTGGATTACGTTATCTGTGCGATAGAGATAGCGCCATATAAACATTATTGTTTCGTAACGGCCATGGTACGTATAATATAATAATATATAATCTTAGTATCAATATTTTAAACTTGAAATAATGACGTTCATGTTCTATAATTGTTTTTAAAAGGTGGGAGTTTGGCCCCTGGAATCATACCCAATAGCGCCCTCGCTGTATTTTTTGTACTTCTTCGCAATACAATCAATGTAGGTAGGTAGGTAGGTACCTACTAATGCTATCAATCAACCGTTCTTTATACATGTTTTTTGGAAAGGACAATTTTATGTTCTACTTCAATCGTAGGTATATTTGTAGGTTATAAATAGTTATTATTTGTAGGTATATATAGATATACTTACCTTTCTAATTGCTGTTTCCCTTTTTTCGTTATCATTTATTTTACAGATGGCCTTTACCCGGATATTCCTTCCGGAATACAAAGGAAAGGTCCCCGGATATTCCGGTATGTCCTAACTAGGGTAACAAAAATCCTGTTAAAAGATAACGGATGGGAACCCTACTCAGACAGCAGACGTAGCAAAACTGGGAGACAAATTAAAACTCTTTTGTTTTGTGGAATAAAGCGAATCGTTTCAGACAAAAGTTTACTGAATCAACTTTATTTGAAAGGCTTATTGTTTTATGTTTCGTAAGCCAATATTTATGCCAGTTTTAACCTTATTTTAGACTTGTACATTGTGTTTATTAAAACCATGTTTTTATCACAATAACAATTATGAATTTGTGAGGAAAGGATCATATTCAATATTAAATAAAACTAACTTCAAATTTTCTTACAAACCAATGCAGAAGAGCTCGTAGTGAATTGCGATTGTGTTGAAATAGCGCTTCCTTGTTTCGCAGGGCACGTTGGTCCCGGATGTTATCTTAAGATGGCAGTCGTTAGGCTTTTCCACAGGCCTTCGAGGAGCCTGAAAACACTTTGCATGGTGGTATATGGCATTTTGTAGATGCTCGCCTGGGGAACTACCGCCTTTATGTCAGAAATCTGTCACCACCTGACACTGGGTTCCGTCCAGCAGCTGTTAACAGTTAATTTAATTTCAAGGTTGGCCTGTTTTCCACCACATCATTATGCACCTACCAACAAGTGAAATGATGATCAAAGGCTAACATTTGACAACTTACTTTGATGATATTTTTTTGAACAATGAAAATAATATCATTCAAATTTACATACACAAGTATAAATTAATTTAAGTAGTAAAAACCCCAACTGCATTTTTTTTTAATTTTCATTAATCGTTTTATTTTTCCATTGAAATTAAAATGCAAGTTTTAAATATTTATGGAATTGTGTTTTTAAACCCGTCATTTTAATACCCCACCTGATATTTTTGGAAAAAACAATTTTTATCTCACAATATGGCGTCTTATTTCCGCCAGTTTGTTTTTTTTTTATTATTTTTAAGTGCCTAGTGTCACTCGTCAATCTAACGATATCTCATACATCAAAGTCAGTGAAGCCGTTTAGAAGATATGGTGGAATAAAGAAACCCACAAACATACATACATTACATACATGAGGCCTGAAAACGTAACACTTTTCTTAGTCGTGTAAAAACAGCATGCTTTATTTTCCGAAGCTATATTTGAAAAGTTCCAAGCTGTAGCAACATCCAGCAGCTAAACTAACAATGGTTGTACAAAGTTGGGTACATCTCAACATCGCGGTCGACTGAACACAGAGGCCAAGCCTAGCCTTAAAAACAAGGAGTGGCTATGACTGACAATGCTCCCACAAAAGACTTGATATACCTATTGCTTACATGTTAAACTATAATGTATTCTTTTCAGCTGACTTCAGAGAGGGGAAGGTTATCAATTCGAGTGTATTTTTTTTATGTTTGTTACCTCATAGATAGCGTTCGACTGGGTGAACCGAATTTGATGATTATTTTTTAATTATAAAGCTACTACTTCCCGTTTGGTCCCATTTAAATTTCATTAAATTTCATTTGAGTTATGACGTCATGTCATGTTAGCTCAATTGGTTAAAGCATACCCCGGCCCAAGGGATGGATGGACGCGGGTTCGAATCCCGCACATGATTTTGTAATTCATCAAAATCGGTTGAGCCGTTTTTGTGGTATACTCCAATTATAACTGAAAAAGTGTTTTCCTTTCTTAATGATATAGTCATCGACAGTGAATGACAATCGATCCCGTAAGTAGTACACTAAAATGAGTGAAAAATTGATTTTACCTCGAAATGAAACCAACCTCAACACTCACAACACGTGTGGAATTGCTTGTCGAAGACGGTATATCGCAAAATATTGTGATAATAGGTACTTTTAAACTATCATGGTACCGACTTCAACAAGTTATTTTACACTTTTGGGTGATGAAGTCGGTTCCAATAAAAAAAAAATACCGTTGGTGTTATATTAATAAACCTTTTACTTTTTATGGTATGGTGACGGTACTGGCTCGAGGCCTACCTAATGGTAAGCGGACTAACATCTGCCTATAACAGACGAATTGCACTGCGCCTGAGGCATACAATTCATGAGTCTCATGAGCCTATCATTTTACTGGCTTTCTCCTACAGATTTTCAACTTAAATGTGGTTGCAAGACAGGCGAGCATTTGCAAAATGCCTTTCCACAATGAGGTGAAGCACAAACCGGCGGTGGGAATCGAACCATGGACTTGCGGCACGGCTGGCCATAGCTATTACCGCTCGGCTATAATTGATTCAAATAATTAACAAAACACTACTAACTATGTGCGAAACTACAGCTACTATTTACCACGAAAGCATTTACGTATCTTACAAAATGTAAATAATTTTAACGTTATAAAACTAAACGTAATAATCGAGTAACAAAATAACGACGCGTACACTTAAGAATCTTATATAAAACGTTTGAAATTCTATTAAAAATATTTTTATTAATTTTGGAATTGAATTACAGAATCCGGATTGAATTTTAAGTATTAACAAAGTTTTATATTGTTATGTTTGCAATAATGCCTGCTCGGCGGCAGCTTACATTACAAAATTACAGATTTAAGAGAGAAAAAAAATTATAGTCATTCTCTCGTGAATTTGTAATTAAACAAAGTGTTATATACAGCCTCTTAAGAGGTGAAAAGGGGTCCAGGGTAGGTATTTATTCTAACCTTTTTGGTCCGTTTCTATCACATATTTGTGATCAATACATTAATTATAATTACCCTTGGTTATCACGTCACACCATACTTAAAGTAAAAAAGTGTTATCGTGACGATATAAAAAACCAAAAACTTTCCCAGCGTACAATCATTAACAGAATGCCTACCCTGAAAATATTAAATTAATATTTTGTAAAAGTCAGACCCATCAACGTCTAATACAGCTCAGAGACTCAATTACCAAGGCACCGGCTTTAACTCTAGAATTATTTTTATTTTGATTGCTAGTTTATTGAAATTGATGTTTACCAGACCAGACTTAAACGTCATCTGAGAATGAAAGCATCGTGTAAAGTCAATTTTGCGTTCTAGTCTAGCTTAATTAGAAAATTTGACGACCAAAAAAATAAACCGTGGCCAAAAATATGCTAACCCTAGCTAGTATGGTTACAAAATGTGGAAAATTTTGAAGGTTAGAATCCCACTCGAGAGTGGGATTCAAACCCACGATCATCCGTCCCTCGGGTCGGGTCATGCCCTGCCAATTAAAGTTGCCGTGGTGAAAGTGAGTCATGATTCGAATTAATCTTTTCGTTCTTGTTGTCTTAAGAGAACGGAGCGACATCTATAGTCGAAGTTAATTAAAATACAAATAAGACTAATTTTACAATAATTAGCTTTGAAATTTTTAACGATGACGGAACCCTAATTTTAGGATGATAATATTTTTTTTTATTTTTGTTTGTGAATGATCGAGCGCGAGGCCCTCCTGATTTTAAGCGGCTGCCTATAATAGATGCATTTCATCACAAGTGACGAACTGCACTGCGCCCATCACATTGAGACATAGTTGTTAAGTCTCATTTTTGCCTTGTATGGTACACTATATAACAATTATAGTATACCATTCAAGCGTGGATTTCAACTGTGGAAGTTAGGGCTGTTTTGATGATGGTAATGATTAACCAAACACAATAGATTTAACATAATTCCAAAGCACACTGGTTATTTATTATGTTCTATTTAATTTAGGCATTTCAAAGAATTTTCTCCAAATAAGCGTTAAGCTTAACGATTATTTAAAAATCAGGTTTTTAATGTTTGTTTTGCTTAAACATGGTTTATATATGTTTAAGCAAAAACAAAAATTAAACCTTAAGAAACACCTATTTTACATATTATTGGAGCACAAAATTTTATGCACCGGACGGACATATTTTTATTTCTATTATACTTTAAAATAAATGCAAAAAAAAATATTTGATGAGTGAAACTATAAAAAGCTACAGACATCAGCTGTTGTGCAGCAGACCATAAAATGTCTTACACCTATGGTAACACCGTTCCATAACATGGTAGTTTGGAACAGTGCGAGCGGGATAACACTATATTACAAACATCTTGTATCTCGCTCGCACATCCGTGATACATATTTCATTCGTTCTTTAAATAGGATCAAAACAATATTGCTTGAAGCGATTGTGGGTCGGTGATAGTTCGTGACTGCGAATTATTATTTTAAGCATGAAACAAAACGCTCCTTTTTAATGATGGTTTCGTAAAAGGTGGGAGTTGGCCCCCTGAAAACTAGGTAAAACTTGTAAAGCCCTGTACTAATTGCATGTAGAGCCATGAGCAACTATCAATTACGACAATTCCAATGACTGTCTACAGGTCATGCTAAATTGGTCGGTTAACCTCAAGTCATGATGTAATGGGTACCTATTTAAATGTGACTGATCATTTCCTCCTGAATGTGCCGTTCGTCTCAGGTTATGCTAATTTTGGCAGTTAGTGTTCTTAAATTGCCAGTATTAGCATAAATGGCGACGTTTACGGCACTTGCGGCAGAAAAAATCGTCGGATTGAGGGAAGTTGGGGCGTTATGATTACTTATGGTGATCATTCTCAGGTTCAGATAAGGTACGGATTTTCTTTAAAAATGTGAGTAAAATTCATATTATCGAACTGGATTCTGATCGCGACTTTTCCCGATAATCTTAACACACATTTTTTTATAACTGCGAATGTTTGTGATTGAGTGAGGATGTGAGTGTGCATGTTACTTCACGCTGCAACGGCTGAACTGATTTCGATGAAACTCGATATAAAGATATTTGTGGTAATGAATAGATTCAGGCGTTACTTTGCGGAAATCCATATTTAATAATAGCAAATATTTTCAAAATATTTTAAGAAAACATCAAATTAATATTTTACTAAAACACTTCTCGATCGTGCACTCGTAGAGTCAAGACCTCCTGAGGATGCTTCGTGTAGAAGCGTAACGCGTCGAAAATTCTTCCGGTTTGGCTGCGTGGCGTTTATGACGTCACGTCGGCTTAACAGGAAAATTAGGCGGAATTGTCACTAGATATATTTTTATATTTTTAAGTGTTTTATTAAAATATTAATTTGCTGTTTTCTTAAAATATTTTAAAAAATTTTGTTATTATTAGATATTTGTGGTGTTGGATACGCTTCATAAACATCACTTTCCAACATTATCACTCACACAATCGACACTCACTTTATCACAGAATACTTCTATAGTAGGCGTTATGAAGGCCCACTTGCTTGCATTGCCGTGGTAATTAAATTAATATAGAGTTATTAATCTTGGGGTTAGTAATTTTGAGTTTTAACTCTCATTGTGCCCATTACAATTCTAGGTTAGCTTAAACAACTTCTTAGACCACATCATCATTTACCATCAGGTGAGATAGTCATCTAAGGCTAATCTATCAAGCATAAAAAAATAATTGAAAATTACACCGGGCTAACTAATCTTACAACTTTTTTACAACGTATAATGTATATAGGTTTTATTGTGTGTCTGTCTCAATAGCAAACAAAAACGCGGTCATAGTAATAAAAATGAAAAATTGGTACCGAGCCGAGCACTAGATAGGTACTCGACAAACCTAGTTACTCGTGTCCTAAGAGCACTAACGACTTAGACAATATAGTTAACCACTTAGAATGATCCATTAGAGGTGCGCGAAGTTTTTGTTCTTTTTCTATAGAACTTGGTTGTTTATGAATCAGACGGTATTTAGAAAATAATGATTTTGAGGCCTTATTTGATAGCGTTTGCTTGATACGAACGCACTTGTCTCTTGAGTTTTTTGAGTCTTAAATTACTTATTTATTTTGGTTTGAACTTTGTCACTGGGTACTACTAGGTATGCCAAATACCCCTTCTTTGCTGCTACGTAAAATTTAATATTGTACCTATAATGACACATGTAGGTGGAAACTTTAGCCCAGTTATATACATGAGTGTTTTCTAAGATAATAAAATGCAAAAAAATATATACCTAAAAATGGAACCGAATTCAACACTCAAATGTGTGAAATAACTTGTTGAAGTCGGTACCACGATGGTTCAAAAGTACCTATTATCACAATATTGTGCGCATGGTACCGACTTCGACAAGTTATTTCACACATTTGAGTGTTTATGTCAGTTCCATTTTTTTGTAAAAATCAATTTTCACCCTTGTTAGTGACCCTTGCTACTTATGGGTTCGATTGGCATTCACTGTCAATGACTATATAGTCAAGGAAAATATTATTCAGTTATTGGAGTATATCTCAAAAATGGCTTGACCGATTTTGATTAAATTTAAATGGGACCACACGGCAAGCACCAGCATTCAAATAAAAAAGAATCATCAAAATCGGTTCACCCAGTCAAAAGTTCTGAGGTAACAAACATAAAAAACACTTACAATTTGAACACAACAACAAATTGTGTACCTCTTCCTTTTTTTGAAGTCGGTAGAAATAAAATAAAATAAGCGGTGTAAGAGGAAAGAACCCACCAATAAGATTGCAGCACTCAGCGAGGCCAGAAAAATTAAGCGATTCTATTGGTGCATTATTTCCTGTTACACCGCTCATCCTCTTCGCGTATATCCGGTAGATTATATATATCCGGTAGTCCGCAGCCTTATGGTCGTGTATAGAACACGGTGTTCTACGAAGTTCTAAACTTTAATTGATTTACGTTTTAATAAGTGAAACTATCCTTGTTACAGATACGATGGCAGACGATACAATGAACTACACGGACGCAATTACCCCTAGTATTGAACAGAGCGAGCTGTCAAAGTAAGTATTGGTTTTTTGTTTGTTTGTTAATTTTATGTTATTGTGACGGAACAACCCGAGATCCACCTGATGTTAAGTGGACTAACCTCTGCCTATAACATTTCGTCAACGACGAATTGCACTGCGCCCGTCACAGTGAGACGTACAGTTGTTAGGTCTCATGTGTCTGTGTAATTTTACTGGCTCTCAAGGACTGCTGCCGGAACACACTGTTAGATGCTTGGCGACAGATTTTCTACTTGAGGGTGGTCGCTTGCCAGGCGGGCATTCGCAAAAAGCCCTTCTACCATGCTATGAAGCTCAAGCCCGCGGCGGGATTCAAACCATGGACCTGCTGCACTGCAGTCCATAGCCAATGCCACTGAGCCATCACTGCTTCACTGGTACTATTATTCCACTGATTTGGTACTCCAAATGATTTCGTAAATAGTTCTCTCAAAAAAACTGGTTAAGTGGAAAGTTTGACTCATACATTGGTAATTTTATTCCACTGATTTGGTACTTCAAATGATTTCGTAAATTGTTCTCTCTAAAAAACTGGTTAATTCGGAGTTGGATGGGTGACCGCTAGTGACATTACTACTGAGCGCTTCCGTGATTCGGAGGGCACGTTAAGCCGTCGGTCTCGGTTGTTGTCTTAGGATGGCAGTCGTTATAGCATTGTGGTAGGGCATTTTGCGAATTCCCGCCTCGCTAGCTACCAACCTCAAGTAGAAAATCTGTCGCCAAGCACCTAACGGTGTGTTCCGGCAGCTGTCCTTGAGAGCCAGTACTTCTAGGTTAGCCTGAACAACATCTTCGACCACATCATCACTTACCATCAGGTTAGGTAGTGGTCAAAGGCTAACATATCAGGCATAAAAAGGACAGCTGCCGGAACACACCATTAGGTGCTTGATGACAGATTTTCTACTTGAGGGTGGTAGCTAGCCAGGCGGCCCTGCCACCATGCTTTAACCATCCTAAGACCGGGACCGACGGCTTAACGTGCCATCCGAAGCACGGAAGCGCTCAGTAGTAATGTCACTAGCGGTCACCCATCTTACTCATGACCACGGAGACGTTGCTTAACTTTCCTGATCGGTTAAGAACAGCTAAGGAAACTTTGCTTCAAACCGGTAACTCTGTATTGCACATATTGTCATAAAGTAGGTAGAACCCTCGCTTCACCTGGCTAACAAAATGCTAAGGTATACTTAATATACCTCAGTGCAATCGAATCCATTCTCTCAAGCGACAAAGTACACAAACAGACCTTTCGAACCGTAATGAAATATTCAACCTTTCAGCTGTTCTATCATAGCACAGTTGCTGTTGAAGTTGAACTACGAACGGAAATGAAAGTTGTTTAATAAGTAAAGCGCAGGGGTGGCTTAACTTGTTTTGTAGGGCTTGTTCCTAACTGAACTTTAGTTTTAATTAACCCATCTCGGCAGAGTAACTCGAGCTCATTAAGTTATTCTTCGGTTGATAGTATAAGAATATACTGAAGCGCTCGTAGCGTAGCTTGCTTAGTCGTTTGTAATCGATCAACAAAGTTAAGCAACGTCCGCTGCGGTGATGACTTGGATGGGTGACCGCTAGTGATGGCTTTACTACCTACTGAGTGATTCCACGCTGAAGACGGAATTTGTTGATGATGGAAGAGCGTTTTGCGAATTCCCCGCCTGGCTAGCGGCCACCCTCAAGTAAAAATCTGTCGTTAATCACCTAGCCGTCTGTTCCGGCTGCTGTCCTTAAGGTTGAACTGGCCGGTCAGTTCTCCATACAAACGTCGTAGGATCATCACTCCCTTATTTGAGATGTTAGGTCCAGAATTAAGTATAATATCGATTGATCTCGTCATTACCTAGGCTTGTATCGGAACGAAATTTTAAAAAGATAATTAACTTGAAAGTTATGATCCTCGAAAACTTTATATGAAAATGTTTCAAGGCTCATAACTCTCAAGTTAATTAACTTATTAAAAAACTGTTACGATACAAGCCCAGATAATAAAGAGATCAATTGATATCATGCTTTGTTTTGGACTTAAATCCTCAAATAAGGGAGTGATCACCCTACGGCGTTTGTATGGGAACTGACCGGCCAGTTCACCCTTAACAGCTAGTAATTTTAGGTTTGCCTTAACAACATATTCAACTAAATCAAATAATATATCAAGTGATCTTTCAATCTACTTTAGCATCATTCTCGATGATGTTAAGCTCCATTCACTGAGTCTTTCACATCCGATGTCTGCATAATGAGAATATAATGCTGGGGTCTGGAACAAATATTCAAAGAACAGGCATCCAGTCCATTCATAGTAATTCAATAGAAAGGATTTAAAAATTGGGACAAAAAATATCCGCTCTCGAATTCATTTCCCAACTCTTAATGAAATTCATTTTTTTGAATGCCACCGCCTCAATTACCAGCTTGAATGGGTGCCTCTGTTGAAGCAATTTGTAAGGTTGGTAGAGTACCTTATATTATAATAGCTGTAAAGTAGAACGCTTATTAAATTACATTTTCACTTAAAATTTTTCTTTTTTTGCATCTTTTCATCAGTTTCCAAAGAATCTACCTTTCATTATTACTAAGTGTTGTAATTCACAACACTAAATTTACTATATCATTTAAGCAATTTTTCTTTTTAAATGATACAAAACTTTGAATAATACTTTACTGCGGGACATATGTATAAAATATAAAAATATAAAAGTCCAACATATGAACAAATTTTGACATGAATTTTCAAAGACAATTCAATTGCACCTAGTCTTTTGCTCAACAGGAAAGTAATTTTCTGGCTCATACATTTTCAAACTTAGCTACTCAGGATTTTATTCTTGAACTATGATTATAGATTCCTTCGGTTTTCAAGTTTCCATACAAGTACCTACTCGCGCATAGTTACATCATTAGAGCCTTGAATACTCGAAACAAATGACTTATAGGCGTAAATAGAGTCCTTTCAATCTAGTAGACAACGCACCAGTAATGCTGCGGGTGTTACAGATGTTCATAGGCGGTTGTGACCACTTACCATTAGGTAGACTGACTGCTGTCTGTTTGTCACCTTTCGTATACAAAATACTTATTTATGGTGGTTGGACATTAAAACGCCTGGCTAGTTACCTCCTTTGAGTAGACGCTCTGTCAGCCATATCTAAAAATGTTTTCCAGCAGCTGTTCTTGAGACCAGGTTCCCATTTTAAGTCACTCCTGTTTACCCTCCTCGATTACTCATTTAATTTATTTCTCTTCTAGATTCTCACCTGGTCTCCTAACCTTCGCAGCAGTGGTGACGGGCATCATAATGGTAGTGGGCCTGTTCGGAAACCTCCTTACAGTCGTGGCGCTGCTCAAGTGTCCGAAGGTCAGGAATGTGGCTGCTGCATTTATAATCAGGTGTGTATATTTATAAGAAAGTATTTCATTTTTAATTTTATTTATTTATATCTCTATAATCACTATCTGACCTGATAGTAAGTGATCTAAGTTGTTATTCAGACTGACCTAGAACTACTGGCTCTCAAGGACAGCTGCTGAAACCCACCACTAGGTGCCTAGTGACAGATTTTCTACTTGGGTTGGTAGTTGACCAGGCGGGCATTCGCTAAATCAAAGTTGTATATTTTAGATCATCAGAGTTGCATTTTTTACGGGGTTTATGTCAAAAACTAAACTGGTTAGGAATCTCTAACTTCGGTATATACTCGCAATATATATCATTATCCTTTGTTGAAGCAACAAAATATAATGAAAACGCCGCGGCCACATCGGCGGCTCAAGCGGCGCATGTATGCTATATTCTCGGTAGTGATTCCATATTCGAGACGTTGGGTCCATGGGGACCGGGAGCTCATCATATTTCCAAAACTTATCAGAGCGCTTGGTTGATGCGACGTGTTATCAAAATGCTGGCACCTATTTGGCTCAAATTGGTGCCAGCAGTAGTGTCTGGAGCATTGAGACTGCCTGTGAGTGTGCAATGACTTGTTGGTTGTCTTAATGCTTCCACTGTTGTAGCTGTAGTGTTGTATATAGTGCGCAGTATTTTGTTAATAAAGTCATACAGCCGGTACAAAAAATTTAAACGCCAAATTATAATGTAGTTTTGAAGCTGTAATCAGAACCAACATAATTGATTTTCTTTTACTTTTGCAATGCGGGTATCTAAAAGAGAGAGGCCCAACTAGGAATCGCCAATTTTATAAGGATAATTATCATTGACCTACACGTACTTAGGTCGCATATATTTGAAATCGTTTTGATAATAGATGTTCCCTCGGCGTGATTAATGTAATTTCGTTGGAAACATAATTGTTTGCTTGAAGGTGGACCACCAATAAATCCTGGGACTATAGGATTACAGGCATTCTGTTCGAACACAATATCACTGTAGACTGAAATTTGAATCGAAGACGTTATTGTATGGAAAATGAAACTCTGATTTCGAGGGATTGTGATGCGAGCATTTATCTCTCCCTGTATAATTTTGTATTAAACTCTCTAAGCTGGGAAAATCTTAGAATTACTCTCGTAACCAATTCAGTACCTCGATCATAGGCTTGTTGCGAAAATTACTCTATGTATATAACTGATAATACTTACCTACCTGTATGTTTTTTTATGTTATTGTGACGGAACAAGCTCGAGGCCCACCTGATGTTAAGCGAACTAACCTCTCCCGTAATAGATGAATTTCGTCACAAGTCACGAATTGCAATGCGCCCACCTTGAGACATAGTTGTAAAGTCTCATGAGCCTGCAATTTCACTGGCTCTCAAGGACTGCTGCCGGAATACACCGTTAGGTGCTTGGTGACAGATATTCTAGTTGGTGGTCGCTAGCCAGGCGGGCATTCGCAAAATGCCCTTCCAACATGCGGTGAAGCTCAAGCCGGCGGCGGTATTCGAACCATGGACCTGCTGCGCGGCAGTCAATATCACAAATAACACTGCTCCAGACCTTTTAGTAGCAACTAATCGTGCGAGCTCGTCCGGGAAAGTGCTGCAAAGATACCTATTTCTACCGCCAAGCAATAATATTCACATTGCTGTGTTTCAATTTGTTTTTTTTTTTTATGTTATTGTGACGGATCAAGCCCGAGGCCCACCTGATGTTAAGTGGACTAGCCTGCCTATAACAGACGCATTTCGTCAGCGACAAATTGCACTGTGCCCGTCACACTGAGACGTCCAGTTGTTAGGTCTCATTAGCCTATAATTTTTTTGGCTCTCAAGGACTGCTGCCGGAACACACTGTTAGGTGCTTGGCGACAGATTTTCTACTTGGGGGTGGTCGCTAGCCAGGCGGGCAAAATACCCTTCCACCATGCGATGAAGCTCAAGCTCTGGGCGGGATTCGAACCATGGACCTGCTGCACGGCAGTCCATAGCCAATGCCACTGAGCTATCACTGCTTCAAAATAATGAATAGTAATTAGTACCGGCACTCATGCCGGTGAAATTACAGGCAGATGAGACTTAACTACTTTATGTCTCGGGTGAAAGGCGTAGTGCAGTTCACCACTTGTGACAAACTGCTGTTATAGACAGAGTTTACCGCTTACCATCATGTGGGCTTCTTATTTATTTCGATAGCATTAAAAAATGGCATACAATGTTTACATTGATTGTTATGATAATAATAACTTATTATCATAACAATAAAAAAGACCTTAATTGCGAAATTACTGCATTCTTCATAAATTTAAATAGGTCCTCGTCTACTTTAATTGTAAGAGCACTGTACTGTATCAGCCGGATCGTCCAGTGCTGAACACAGCCTCCCCTATCAAGGGGGTATTTGCCATAATCCCCACACTTGGCAGGCGTCTTAGGAATCGCAGTATAAGATGGCAGTTCTTTAGAAGGCGCTGCTACCTACCAGTATTTTCCCTTAGTCGCCTCTACGACACCTACGGGATGATATGGGGAGGTGCAATTCTAACCCGGCACTCCACGGGGGATTGTAAGAGTACTTATGTTAAAATATATGAAATTCGATATGCTGTTTTCAATTACCAAATTGTGTGTTTCACCCTGTGGCCTGATACGGTATACGGTACTTTTTGATGATCTACTGCACTATTTGAGATCATCAAATAGTGCAGTATCATCAAAAAGTCTTTTTCGGTTCATGGTATCAACTTAGAATTTTTCTTCCTTATCGATTATGGGTTTTTCGTGCGAATTGCCCTAGGTAACTATTGTCATATAGACTAATAAATACTGAGTACCACAACATTTGTACTGAAAGTTTCCAATAGTACGAAATCCTTACATAATAAGAATATTTTTGTATTCACTGATTCGTCATAAAATATAGATTATATATATATGTATTATATTATAAACAAAATACTACGAACTACAACACTACAGCTACTACAATAAAAGCATTTAGCATCCCTATAAGTCATTGCAGACTCACAGGCAGCCCAAATGCTCTAGCGCACTACCAGTTGGCAGCGTGCCAAACATGCTGGCAGCATTGCCTCGTTGAATCGCAATGCTTATTCTTTGAGCCAAATAGGTGCCAGCATTATATAAATATAGATCGATCGTTAGGATTGAGATCCATAACACAGTATACTGTTTTGCATCAGTATACCATATCACCAAGTTTACACTAATATTGTTTTTCATTCCAGTCTATGCATAGCAGACTTCCTGTTCTGCGCTATGGTGCTCCCGTTCGCTATATCGGGCTTCTGGACAAGGACGTGGTCCCATGGGGGTGTATTGTGTAAGCTGGTACCGTTCTTACGGTACGGAAACGTCGGCGTCTCCCTACTGAGCATCGCCCTTATTACATTAAACAGGTATGTAATTATTAATTGAAAATGAATAGATTTAGGCGTTACTTTGCGGAAATCCATATTCAATAATAACAAATATTTTAAAAATTACTTCTAATTACTATTTAAAGCTTACTGCCAAACCTTCTACACGTGCAGTCTGTGGACCAGCTATACGCAGAAAGCTCTCAGTGCCTTGCGCGTCCACTATAACAATGGCTTCCGTATTTTGATGGGCCTGCCTAGATTCTGCAGCGCATCAAATATGTTTGCAGAAGCCCGGGTCGATGGCTTTCATGCTATCTTGCGGAAAAGGACAGCCTCAATAGTTAATAGGTTGGGGAGAAGCACGAACAGTATTTTGCAGATGGTATCGGAGTGTCTCAACTCCTCGATAAATAGGCATTTCGTCTATGTATTAAACAGATGAGGTACATATAGATAATCTGCAAAATATTAGTAGTAGGAAATAGTATTTGTTATATACTGTCCAAATCTGTATTTATTGTAACTAACATAATTTTAAGTTTTAACTTTTGTTTCATTGTGTAATTACTAACAACTGGGTTTTGACACCTGATTAAATAATTTTATTATTATTATTATTATAAAAATATTTTAAGAAAACATTAAATTAATATTTTAATAAATAAATAAATATCTAGTGACAATCCCGCCCAATTTACCTGTTAAGCCGACGTGACGTCACAAACGCCACGCAGCCAAACCGGAAGAATTTTCGAGGAATTCTCGATCGTGCGCTCGTAGACTTAAGACCTACTGAGGATGCGACGTGTAGAATCAAAACGGGTCGAAAATTCTTCTGGTTTGGTTGCGTGTCGTTTGTGACGTCACGTCGGCTTAACAGGTCAATTAGGCGGAAATTCTCTATCGTGCGTTCGTATAGTCAAGACTTCCTGAGGATGCTTCGTGTAGAATCGAAACGTGTCGAAAAGTGTTTTATTAAAATATTAATTTAACGTTTTCTTAAAATATTTGTTATTATTAGTTATTAAATGATAGTTTTGAGCTCCATACAGTAATTAACTATAGCAAATGTTGTGGCAGCCATATCAGGGTTCTCGAACATAACCTGGCTACATGAGAAAGCTTTTATAAGCTAGGGCCTTATTAATAATGAAAATAAACTTCATTTTAACATATTATTTTGAAATCTAGAATTGGCATCATTTCAACGAAGGAAAGAAGGATGTCATTAACCTATTAGGCTGGTATCTATACCTTTCTAATTACACAATAATCACATTCTTACGGCAAGCTGCAAGGAAACGATCGCGTCATTTGTCATTACATGCCTACTACTTTTATGTCTCTATGAATGTTGTTTTTCAATTTGAAAGTAAACTCACTATTCTTCATTGTTTGGATTTAGAAAAAGTATATACTATTTTCGGACATTTTGGAAACAAATCCGCGCCTAAAGTTTTCATAACTGCTTCATTAATGGGTAAAAAATAAAATTGAAATGCAGCAATTTTCAAATTATTTTTGGAACTGTGCACGCAGCGCTCTCCATGCAGACGTAAACGTTTCGTCACATTGTTTTCAAACTCCGTGAAATTTTGTATGCATATTTATGAGCCTAATATCTACGCTTTAGGTTTGCCAGTTTTTCGATTTATTATTTATTACATACAAACGATTTTTCGAATTACTTTTGAAAATACTTAACTTTACGGAAATCTGGCAAACCCGAAGCATAAATATTAGGCTCAAGGACATACATGCAAAGTTTCACCGAGTTCGAACACATTATTAAAATGACGAAACTACGTTTGTATGGAAAGCGCTGCGTGCACTCTACTCTTAACTAATATGAATTTTCACATTTAACAAACTCTAAAATGTTACCTATATTCATTACCAAATACATTTTGAAAATCGAAAAATCGGAGAATTGCTTCCACGTTTCAAAAGTAATATTTGTCTTATCTTCGCGCTCTCTTAACAAAAAAGATCGTAGCGCCACGCGCTGCGCGCATTGCGGTAGAAAATTATGGTGTGTTATTTTCCTAACAACCTCCATTTTATTAATTTACAGTACCCTTAATAGCTAGTGAGCCAGTATCACCTGCCCTATCTCCCTATTGAATCAGAAAGTATCCTACAGAGATGTAGGCTGGCCTCTTTTCAATGGTACAGGAACGTCGATGTGTCCTTGCTGCTTATCGCCCATATTTTTTTATTCTACAATTTGTTTTGTAGGTATGCCACTATATTATTTGGTAACTGACTGCGATTCATGTGGTCTTTATAGAATAAGGTCCGACTAATTTCAAACCAGCGAAAGAAATAAGCTCTGTACTCGTGAACAGGAGCTTAGTATATGTATAGTTTTACATCTAGTAGGTACATTGCCATTTAGCTTTACCACAAGTTTAATGTTAAGAAAAAAAACAGTAGTTCCTAAACATTTCCTTTATGGTTGTCTGGAAGAAATGGATTTAAGCGATAAGACCGAGCTAGTTCCGACACAAAACATAAAAATAAAATGTGTGTTAATTTTCACTGTAATTTACTTTAAGGTATGCAAATGAAATATTTTCTATGTTCTATCTATCTATAAGAAAAATAGTAGCAATGTAACAGCCATTGACAGGTGAAAGCAAAAACCAATGACCATACCGTTAACCTACCCATTTCAACCTCAGAATACCCCATCCTGCATTATGGCAGAGCCCTTTTTCCCGTTAACTATTAAATAAGATAAATTATTCAATGACACGATACCCAATTCGAGGAATACGTGAACCACAAAACACGAATGTGTGATATGAGGTTGTATCCAAAATATTTATATCCAGAATGAATATTGAGTTATTTGGGACATAGGAAAATCGAGGAAAAATAATGTTACATTTCGACTACACATAGGTACCTACATAAACTGTATAAACAAAAAGCCAGTTTCCTTACTATGGATTATGATACATGGCTAAGGTTTTGGATAGGATAGTATTTTTTTCTAGCTAAAGATACACGTTAGTACTTAAACCTAAGGAGGTACTAGAAAGCAGTAAAACTTTTTGTGCGAATTCATCAGAGGATGTACAGCCAACATAGGTACAAAGTATGCAAGATTTTTCTCATGCAAATCTAGTTAAGAGGCATTTCACATTTTAATGCGGTATACGAAGATTTTAAACGCTTAATTTACTATCATAGGAAATATCTACAAGTTGTTTAATAATTGATAAAAATAGAATAGTCTGTTTTCTTTTCAGTTAATGTACCAGATTTACAAACATAACATTAATTATTTTGTGGTGACCAATCTCCCGCACCATGTTTTACGAATTAAAGTACACATAGCCAACTTCAGAGTTATATCTCTTGTATAAAGTTTCATCAAATTAACTAAAAAAAAAAAACTGTGCATCAGGCATATAATACTGTTGACACATAGTGTACTAGAATATCGCTAATTAATCGTCATTGTAGAAAAAAAAATAAAGATCTTGCGCCAATTTCCACGAATTATATCAGCAGTTTACCACCATATATTGCGTTTAATAAAGTGTAATTACAAACAGATATTATATAAAAAGAAAGTTCATTCTTTAATTTATCTGATCTTTAATAAATTGTGATATTAACTCTGTTTTGTTAGACAAGAAAAAATATTTAACATAACTCGAAATGCACATAAATTGAAATGTACAAGCGCGAGGCGATCAGTACCGCGCGAGCGCCCATCGAGGTAGGACCTGTGTTCGTTTTCCTTGCTCTGACGTCTCGTACGCGGAACGCTTAGATGCAAGTTTATAGTGCGACCACAGAGTTTTGATCATGTCGATATTTTTTTTAAGTAACAAACTATACTTTATTTTTGGTGTCCATAATATAAGTATTGTTGTCTTGTTAAGTAACTACATCTTTAGTTTCTGTTCATCCATTGTGTTAAAAAAAGGAAACGTCACAATTATGCAGCCTTATAATAACGCTAACAACCTCACAGGGTTGTTTTTATATTATTCTAGTTTAAATTAGTAACTCACTATAACTTTTGTTTTAGGAGGATTAGATGACAGGCGAATAATTAATTTCCAATATTTTTGGATTCAGTTAATGTCTATAAGTGAACACAGCGATAACTTCAGCTGGAAATTAAACTACCTTCTATTGAAAATTTGTACAAACCGGCCTCTCGGCTTTTCCATCATTTGTACAAACCGGGATACCAGTTAGCGGTCGATAGTCGTATTTACAAATTTACCATAAATCTGCGTAAGTTCGACTTTCATAATCCAAATGGTTTTCAAAAGGATGCATCCTTGCCCATACAAGAAAAAATCCATATTTTTCTGAGATAACGTAGGAAGTATTTTGAATATTTTGATGAAATCTGAAACCAGCACAAATTACATTTTGGCCCCAAAATATTACGTCATTTCATATTAATATCGTAACTACTTCAATAGTTATAAATCTAGAAAACCGCAATTTTGCATATGTATAAGTCATTTTTCACTCGATATATTTTGCAACGCAAACACTTACCGATGCAAATTTGCGTATTAAATAATCTCGTAACTAATTTTAAACTTCTAAACCAAAAAATCTGAAATAATACAGGTGTATAAATTACATGTAAATAATAATATCAAAGAAGGACCAAAGCCGTAGGTGGTATAGTTTTTCAGAAAAAATATTGCTCTCCAATACAGTTTTCCCGCCAAAGTTCTTGAAACAATTGGGTTGTTTTAATTTTGTTACCTTAAAATATTTGGCGTAAAAATCTGTAACAATTCATGGCTAAAGAACAATAGTAAATTATCATATTAAAAGAAGATCGTGCTAGGTGAGTTAGTTACGAAAAAATAGAAATAGCAATTAAATTACTATTTCCCACCATTTTTGTCATGTGTTCAAACCCCATTTCCAGTATTTTTTTGTATAAAAAGGTGTATTATCATTTATTTTCTATAGAGGAAATAGTGAGCATAAGAGTATATAGTGAGGATTGCATTGGTACCAAGAAGTATATACATACATACATAAAATCACGCCCCTTTCCCGTAGGGGTAGGCAGAGACCATGGATTTCCACTTACTACGATCCTGACATATGGCTTTCGCTTCATCTATACTCATCAATCCTATCATACATAAGCGTCGGTTTAGGGTACTTTTGACCTGGCCTTTTTTCAGAACGTCTTCAATCTGATTTCGGAAGTATATATATGTTGATTATAGATTGCATCAAAGATATTCGATTTAAAAACAAAAAAACCTTAAAATCTGTAAATATTTATTTACATTTCGCTGTTTGGTCTACTCAAACTAAATGGATGAAAATGTTATTTTTTTAATGGTGTAGGTTATATGGATATATTATGGTATGGGAATATGAGGGTGACATGTTAAAGTAATGGAAAACCAAAAACGTCATGAGACGTTTGTGGTTGGTACTAAGTTGTTTTCCGGATGCACAGAAAAATAAACCTCAATCCTATGCATGGTCATTATGACAGACAGTGTTAATGACTGGATATAGATACTGAAGAGTGTGAACGAGGAAAACAGCAATTTTTGGAAAATTTAAAAGAAAGAGCTTTTAGTCCGCAGCTTTTAATCAATGCCGTTACATCAAATATTTATATAATTTTAAGCCGTATAATTTTTTAATTATTTAAGTTTTTTGTTACAATAAATGATTCAAACATATCTATTTTTTATTCATCAAGGATGAAATTTAAATAAAAGATTCACGATGCAGGTTGACTATTTAATGTACATGCCTACTTCTTTTCTATAACATTAGCAAGTAATCGACAAGATATTGATTATTTACTCATGCCAATCACACAATTTTTAAATTCGCAACTTAGATTTCTTTGTTAATTAGTGCTAGTATCAAAATATGTTACTCACAGTCACGCTATTCCGTCGTCACTTCTTTCGCTTGTGTAAGCGATGCGCTGGCATTTACCTAAACTTCAGTAGCGTGATTTTGTGAAATGGCTCTTAAAATATTTATGCTGTTTTAGTTTAAGGTTAGACCGAAAGCGGTTTAGTTATACAGCGTTTTAGTCACAAAGCGTTTTAGACCTAAAGCGATTTAGTCATAAAGTGTTTTAGACCTAAAGCATAGCCTGAAGCGTTGTAGCCCGAGGGCGATGTAGGCGAATGAATTTTAGTCAAAAGGCGACATAGACTTATAACGTTTCAGACATGCAGAGAACAAAGGCGTATTTCTACCGATAAGCAGTAATGTTCACATCATTGTGTTCTGGTTGGAAGGGTATGGGTGCCGCCCGTGAAATTACAGGCACATCTCCGGTGATGGGCGAAGTACATTTCGCCACTTGTAACGAACTGCATCTGCCAAAGGCAGTGTGGCCTCGTGCTTGTTTCATCACGATAGCATAAAAGAAGAGATTCGCGATGAACTGATATTTACAACTATTGCCAAAAACATTAGATACAGTAATTTATAACCGAGTGATACATCCTGTAGGTACTATGCTTGAAGCGTGCTGCGTAGTCACAGGATTACGAGTGACTCCAAAGGAGAAATGACGAAAAAAAAACGATTTCTAACAAATGAAGAATTAAACAATTTATTTCGAATATGAAATAACTTGTGGACTTGGTTAAATGTAATAAAAATGGGTGAAACTTAGCGCAGCAGGATGCGGCGCTACGGATTACGTAAGAATATTTTTGAAGAAAAACTATTGAATACCCCTGAACTGTCAGTTTGACAATGACATATATTAACATTTCTTTGTTTACATTTTTGATCTCTAATTAAAAACCAGAGTATAGATATATTCATGATCTAAGTGAACATATATTATTGTACCATAGATAGATTGAACCTACCTCAAATATATGTAACGGTAATTAATGGTTTATATACTACCCATATGAACATGCCATGAAGTGTTGTAGTATAAAATTAAACGATTATTATTTTAAACTTGATACTCTCAAGAATGGAGTTTTTCCAGATTGTATTTCCAAATATGAGTTAAAAGATTGCGCGAACAAAGTCGGACCCTGAAAATGTGTGCTCAGAGTGTTTGAATCAGCATACCGGCTTCATAAATGTTATTTCATATTTTTTACGCAACTGCCCAAAAAGAGTGTAGGGTCTGTTTTTTTGGGTTCAATGTATACTTTTTCAATGTATAAGTTTTTTTATTCCAATACCCGAATAAATTTGGATGAATAGGTTTCTTTAAATTCTTTATATCTTCATCATCCTAAGTGCCTTGCTATTTTTTTTGTATTTTAATCTTTTAACAAATTTGCTTGTTAGTGTTACAATTCAGGTATTTTTTACTGCTACAGGTACGTACGGCTTCTTAAATTACATATGCTCAATTCAATAGATCTAATTCGTGGCACTAAAAAGTGACGTAAAATATGAAAATATTTTTTATAGTAGCATACAACGAGCACTTCCACTATCGACGTCTGTTTTCAATATATAGTTTTTATAGAGAATAAATAAATTTTTGTGTTATCTTTTATTATATCATTATTATTATTAGTATTCTATTTTCTATTATTAGTCCTAGTATTTCACATCTGAAATACTAGGACTAATAATAGAAAATAGAATACTAGGTGAAATAAAAATATAGGCAACGTAATACGAAAATAATGTACCTACCTTTCCTTTCATTTACCATTTTATGTAAATAGATGAAGTTGTACAATGTTCTCAAGACCCAAGAGAAAGCTTTCTAGTAAACTATACCCATGCATGCGATTTTTTTATATAATGGAATATATTATGGTAATATTAAGTATAGGAAATTTTCTCGTGGGTCTACTTCTATCTTCCAATATACCTTTATCATATTATTTTTATCTTTGAGAAATAGTTTTGGCACGTGATTTTTAAAACTAAGGTGCACTATTGTATTTTAGTAACTGTATTATAAGCAGCTTTAAAGATATTTCAGGTTATTCAATACATGTGACCTACATTTTAAAGTATCTAAACTATATATATAATATATTAAAGAGGAAAGATTTGATTGTTTGTTTATTTGCACTGAATAGGCTCTGAAACTACTAGACCGATTTGGATGTAATTTAGTATGGAAATAGTTTGAAACCCGGGAAACGACATAGTTTTTATCCAACTGCGCAAAAAGAGGTTAATGGTTTTGTGCGATAACCGATATACCCGCTGGCGGAGCCGCGGCCGGAAAGCTAGTCATCGATAAAGTATAGGTATTACTCCTATAATAATTCAGCAGGTGCTCATGTATACCTTTCATATATTAAATTTTTACTTTTATTTAGCAGCGATCCAAGTTTGGTTTTTTATTCTCGCATATCTGAGGAATACACAGCCAGTAATGCGTTATTCAATAAATAATATGCTTTTTATAAGTTTATTTAGCTATATTTCTGGGTATTCTATGCTGAAGTCCAGAATAGGTCGATGCTCGATTGCTGCAAGATGATTCATGTTATGGTATCCAGACATATTCCGAGTCAATAATTATATCCAACCAGTCAACCAACGTCTCGAAATTTATCTAGGAGCTTTTATGTCTTTATTAATTAAGGTGTTACTCGTGCAAAATTATTTTAGTTAACATTTGAATTAAATGTTTCGCCTATTTCTCTGGAATTAATTTGTTGTTAGGATCGTAACATATGGGTCCTCGTAAACCCATTATGATGGGTATTCCGTGCTCGATTTATTACTCAAAAACCACAGTATATCTAGTAGTACACAAAGCCATTTCTGCCACGTGTTCCCCGGCGCGGTCTGTACCACTATTTCTGTGCTGACAAGTGAAACTATAAACATATTGTATACGTGTAAACTTTTAGGGTGATATCTTTTATATTCATTTTACCTTAGAGAAAAAAGGAACCCTTATAGATTCGTTGCCCGTCTGTCTGGCAAGACTCTTTTTCTGTGGAAGCAGTGATGGATCAGTGGCATTGGCTATGGACTGCCGTGTCGCAGGTCCATGGTTCGAATCCCGCCGCGGGCTTGAGCTCAACGCATGGTGGAAGGGCTAATTTGCGAATGCTCGCCTGGCTAGCGATCACCCTCATGTAGAAAATCTGTCGCCAAGCACCTAACGGTGTGTTCCGGCAGCAGTCCTTGAGAGCCAGTTAAATTACAGGCACATGAGACTTAATACCTATGTCTCAAGGTGACGGGCGCAGTGCAATTCGTGACTTGTGACGAAATGCATCTGTTATAGGCAGAGGTTAGTCCGCTTAACATCAGGTGGGGCTCGTGCTTGATAAGTCACAACTAAAATAAAAAGAAAACTCGTGAAGTATCAAGTTAAAATTTATATCAAATCCTCTAATCCAGAGTCTCTTTTGGATGTGTAAAAATTAAACATGTCTGATAACGCGATCATAAGATATTCATGTTGAGGGTGATAGGCATTTAGACGAGCATTCACTAAATTTTGCACCACTATGCGGCGAAAAGTTTTAAATAAAAATAAAATGTAAAACTGCAAAATTATAATTTTACTTCGAATAGTTTTCACATCGTCATATCTCCCTGATGTATCACGAAAATTTCTGTACTAACATATTTCATTGAAATATGACCTGCATGTAGACTACCTATACTTTTATATGTTTACAGATTTATATTGTTATAAATATTTTTAGAACAACATTTATTTATATTTTAGGAAAATACGTAAAAATATAAAAATATATTTTGACAATTCTCCTGTCTAGCCGAAAAGAAGAAAGAAATTCTTCCGGTTTGGTTACATGGCGTTTATGACGTCACGTCTGCTGAACTTACATACGATGCCAAACCCCAAATAGAGCAAGCCAAATTGCACTCGGCCTCTTTTTATCGAAAGTAAACTCTTTATTTCACCTACAGGTACATCATGATAGCTCACCACAGCTGGTACGCAAGGGTCTACCGGAAACACAACATTGCTCTGATGATAATCTTCTCCTGGATGTTCTCCTATGGCATGCAGGTTCCAACCCTAGTTGGCGTTTGGGGTAAGAATACATTTTATTACCTTTTTACCCTCTTGTTTTTGTCAAGCAAAGCGGCAACCATGGAGCCAACCAAAGGCGCTCTTGGACATTGGATCGTGTCTCATGTTGTTTGCCCATCTCGCAGGATATTATTCCTATTTATTCAATGTGCCTATATCATGTGCATCACTGCAGCGAGAAAACTGGATCCTCAAGGTGTCTATTCCTCTATCATTCCTCTCCCTGCACCCACGCCTGTCATTAAGTAGATTGCATTCGCCTATTTTCACTTACAAAACCTATTTGTTGCAACTAATTTTGAGCATATTCCCTTACCACCAGGCTCATTAACTCCTTACACCTAAAACTCCGAAGTTTTCAGGCCACCGACAGGATGATCAGGCCTTTGACATAACGACTGGCATCCTAAGACCAGGACCGAATAGATAATCCGAAGCACGGAAGCGCTAGTAGTAAATGCGGCTAGCAGTCACCAGCCCAAATAGTGACCTGGGGGCCAACTCCCATCTCTTAATTTAGTCTTACTTTAATCTTAAATTATCATTTATTTTAATTCGCACTACCACACATCACTATTAGTAAACTTACATTAGAACTTCAACGTAAGAGCGAGCTCCATGCACTGGACCAAGTTATATGTGCGATAGAGATAGCGCCATATGAACATTATTGTTTCGTATCGGCCACGGTACGAACCTCAGTATCAATATTTTAAACTTGAAATAATGACGTTCGTGTTCTATAATAGTTTTTAAAGGTGGGACTTGGGACCCTGAGAAAACATTGCTTAACTTAGTTTATCGGTTAAGAACGTCTAAGCTCCGCAACGAACGCAATTTTTTTTTAGCAGCATCTTCTGTATTACTGTTAACGCGTAGGTCCTCAAGACACCAAAGCGCGGTGATCATGGAAAACTTGGAAGATGCTATGTTTAGCGGTGGACTTTCCAAGACTGTTACAAAAATAATACTATCCATTTATCAGATCGATGAAAAAGTTAGCCCGTGAAATTACAAAGACCATATATAACCACTATACCCAGCCTGCGTTTCCTTCATCATGTAATAAAGTATATGGATATGTCTGCAAGTTACTTATTCAAGTAACGATGTACCCACCTCTGATAGTTACCAGAACAGCTATAAAACTTTTAAACTATAGGGATCAATTTACAAACTTTTGGGTCTCAAGCTTAAGACTCAACTTGGAAACAACAGTGCTTCTGGAGGGGCTGTGAAAGTGTAATCTATGCAAAGTTGAAGAATGCTTCATGAAAATATACCTGTGAACAATATTTTTAAATTATTAAGGTGCCTGAGTGAGGGTAATAAAGCCTATATAAGAATAACTGACTTATATCCAGTAGTGTTTTAATCTGGAAAAATATTAATCCGGTGTACATATATTATATATATTGCCCGTAGGGCGCCGGGCTCTAGCATATCACCCCCCCCCCCCCCCCATCTCCACCCATGGGTGTCGTAAGAGCCGACTAAGGGTAACACACCAAAAGGTGGGCAGCAGCGCTTTATGAGGAACTGATATCTCACACTGCGATTCCCAAGACGCCTGCCAAGCGTGGGAATTATGGCTAAACCCCCATAATGGGGGAGGCTGTGTTCAGCAGTGGACAATCTGGCTGATACAGTAACATATAGTTTTTTTATACTGAAAGGCGCAGTTTTGTGTGCACCATGTTATTAAGTCTGTTACATTTTGAATTACAGATCTTGAATAAATGTAATCTAGCAAAATATAGTGGTGGAAAGACGACGATCTATACAATTAAACTTTATGACACAATCCTCTTTTTCTTTTTCAGGTAAATTCGACTATGACCCAGAGCTGGGTACGTGCTCCATCATGCCGGACAGCAGCGGCCGCAGCGCCAAGACGGCACTATTTGTCATTGCCTTCATAGTTCCCGCGATGCTGATCTTCATCTGCTACGCGCGGATATTCTGGGTTGTGCATAGGTATGTACAATGTCTCACTAACACTAGTGGTACAGTGAACTGAACACCGTAACTCAAATATGTTTATAGCATTTTCAACCCCTGTATCTCCGCCATTTTGAAATATCCAAAAACTGAATCGACGAAAAAAAATATATACTTAGAGTCATCGCTACCTATGGGTTTCGTAAGGTAAACTACTGGAAGGTGGAGGAACTGTAATCTTAAACCGCGAACCGGAAGACGCTTGCTAAGCGTGGGGGTTAAGGCAAACCCTCCCTTAATGGGGGGGAGACTGTGTTCAGCACTGGACTATCCGGCTGATACAGTACAGCTGTGGTGTAGTACGTTACTTTGGTTAGAATAAATTCGATACTCGTGAGTTCGAGCAGTGTTCGATTAATAATACCTAAGTTGGTAGAGATCTTTTAGTCTCAAAATGCACGCCCCTCCATTAAACGTGATTATTTAAATATCTTTGCATGCAATAATTGTACTGTCAACTCGGACACGTTCGCGCAGATCGCACACACACCAGGATGATTGAAAAACTAATGATACGAGGTCGTGCAATGCGTGTATTGCGTATGTATACCATTTTGCATGTAGGGGTAAATACATTGAAGGGGCGTGCATTTATACGACTGCCTAAAAATTTGAGTATAGTTTTCAGGGTTCATGTATGTATGTTTGTAAGTTTCTTTATTTCACCATAACTTCTAAACGGCTTAACCGATTTTAATGTAAGAGATATCGTTAGATTCGTCTTGATAGCGCAAGTGACACTAGGTACATAAAAATAAATAAAAAAAAAACTGATAGGTTTTGGACGCTATATTGTAAGATATTTATTTTTTTCTTCTAAACCTATCGAGTGCGATATCAAAATGTAGGGCTTTAAAACACGATTCCATTAATATATATAAATTGCAGTTTTATTTTCAATGGAACTATAAATAGTTTAACAAAAATAAATAAATTTCAATCAGATTTATTTATGTAATTTATACTTTACAAAATCACAAATATACGATAGGTATTTTTTTTGTAATGTAATCCGCATAGCTGGCGTTATTGCAAACCTAACAATATTATAATGTATATTTGTTATACTCAACAATTATCTATGGCGCATCTGAAAAGCTCTCGAACTTTGATACCTACTTCTTATGTATTTTAGAAATTAGTTGACCCCACTTCTCGTCGTACAATAGATGTTTAAATTTGCGGAAATGTCCAGCCAAGCTCGATTTAGCGTCAACTTAGGTAAATCACCTCTGAGCACCTTTTGAATTAACAATGAGGCAGCCCTTAACCTGGCCGTAACACTTTTATCCGTGTTATAAATTCTGGTTTCATTTTGCGTAAGTAGGCGTTATAATTTGTAAGCTTGAGCCATTTTCATGTTGCAAATCTACCAAATTGTTTGTATAAAACCTAGCAGTATACAGTTACGCAGACACCTTTATTCGTACAGTTTAATGTCCATAATATTATAAAAACAGTAGATATATAGGTACTCATAAAAAAAATGGTTGTGGCTCTGTTATGGAGATGGCCGTTTGTTGTACGTTAATACCTCTATAAATAGGGGTTCCCCCCTCCGCTGCGCGCGATGTGTTACAGTTCTTACTTAGCCAAAGAACATATAATAATACTACGTATAGAATGGACACTCCTTTCCCCCCACCAATCGCGTCTACCGCACCCCGCCACCGATTCTGAGCTGACTTGAGGACGGGACGCGCAAGTCGCGCACATAGACGTGACGAAGAAGGTTACCAATGTTACGAGCTTATTTTAGTTGATATAACTAGGTAAGTCGTTCTTGGTAACCTATACTATACCTAGCTACCTATTGGGGATTCTTCAGTTATCTTAGTATTATTTTCAAACAGCTCTATTCAAATATGAATAATTTTAGAAGAATTTCGTTTATTTTTCGTTTGCAAAAATAGAACGAGAAGAACATAAATTTTAATTGTTATTGTAATTATTATCATTACTTATATAAAATGTGAACGTGGAATGATACGTTTTGTATAGTGTAGGTATATATTATTTTATAAGTTATGGAGTGAAATATGAAATCATGTGTTGGATATTCCTACGTCCTGCGTGATTTAGTTAGTTACCTATTGAGTTGGATTGTTGTACTTGTAAATGTTTCTGCAGGTATGTACGCATAACTTACGAAATCGAATAAGTTATAATAACAGTATCAAAAGATTTTTAGACCTACCTAACCTAAGTACAACAATTATTCATACGGTGACCACCTTAGGCTTCACGAACACAATTACGCGTGTACAAAAACAACATTTGCGTAGTGTCTGTGTAGTAGGTAGTTATAACGCGGCTTTTGTATGGAGACTGAGTCGAGTGTCCTGCCTGGCTAGCATGCGCGCCACGAGTAAATTTTGTCTACACTTTATCTCGTGTAAAATAGACATATCTCACTATGTCTACGAGTGCTAACATGGCAGGGCAAAGAACTCGTCCTTGATTACCTGTATTTTGGCTACCCGTGGCTACTTGTCGAATAACACTAACATGCGCGTCTCAGTTTAAATCGATTTTTAACACTTATCTGCGAGTATTTGCGTGAATTTCCTCTTCCTACTTTTTGAGGACGAGATGAATTTGTAGTCTATCTCACGCGTCCCAGTATAATGGGGGCGATCGACGATTTAGTACAAATTTACTTTCCGTCCAGTGTTAGCAGACCCGTTATATTTGTGTGTGTAATCAATACAATAACGAAATTTGAATTTGAACACAACTCACGTACTCTTGTTGCGTAGCTTAAATTCAATATCTTTGAATAAAGCGGTAGGTAGTGTTTTCAACAATTTTTAATTATTAAATACTTTATGTTGCTGATTACTAAAAAAACAGTTAAATGTAAGGAAATGGGTAGGTATTAAAAAAAAAATAATGAAATTCACCGCAGTCAATATTTAAAGTAATCTAAATGAATAACTACTTTTAGGGTTCCGTACCTTATGTTGCTATAAAATATTAATAGGTACTTATATTGTTTAATGACACGAAAAACAAATAAGCTCATAGGTAAAACAGATAGAGAAAAAAAAAGTTTTTATCACACCTACTGAACTAGTTTTTAGGGTCCCATTTATTTGTTCGTTATTTAATAATATATATAATAATATTTTATAGTAATATAACCATCGTCAAAAAAGATAAAAATAATATACTTGATGCATAAAAGTCGGCAATTCAATGTATCATTTGTTTGAAAATTACATCAACGGGAACAGTTTTTAATCATAACCTTCATAGCCATCTTACCTAACATAATTCTTAATGAAGTGTCGAGAACGGGAAAAATAAATTAATCGTTCATAAAAGTATGGTATTTTATTGGTTCACAGTCCATTACTGATTATTTCCTAAAACTGTTCCAAATTCAACCAACAAACAGCGCAATGGAGAATCGTCCACAGATAATCTCAATGAACAGATCTTAGCGTGGTGCGGCCGCTGCTATCGTCCGCCACTTGTCTCTCGTTTCGTGCGTGACATATCTTTTATTTGCACATGCTAGCCAGGCAGGGTGTGACTTAGCGTCATAAATTATTTGATTCCTTAGATATCCAGTGGTGTAATTGAAATTGAGACGGGGATTATAGATATGTAGCTGCAACACTAAACTGTATTCCCCGATTTTGTTATTATGTGTTTTTTTTTCAATTGAAAGAAGAAAGAAAATATATTTATTTGACACAAACAACTTAAAAGATTTACAATGTATGTAAATCATTTAAGTTGTTTGCGTCCCTATGGAAGTAATTTTAAAGACGTATACACGTTAATAAATTGTAATGTCATATTATAAATGTACTACTAGCACTACCCTCAATAATTGGCACATACATGTATTTGTTAAGAGGAATCTACATAATTTTATATGTAGTCAATTACATATCCTTTCATAATCATTGTTTTTGTTGTGTGTGGTTTGCTAAGTTATGCTGTGGCTAATAAATCTTTACAATTTATTTATAATGTAACATCACCGTAATAAAAAAAAACTTTTCACGACCTCCTGAGGAAGCTTCGTGAAAAAGCGAAACGACGTAAAGTTAGCTTAACAGGAAAATTAGAAGGGATTGACTCTATATATTTTATTTTTCAGCGTTTTTATAATAACTGTTTTTTCTTTTATTCATTTAATGTTTCTTATAATATTTGTTATTATTAGATATGTATTTCCGCAAAGTAACGTGTGAATCTATTAATTATCACAATAAGTATAGTAGCATCACCGTAATAAAAAATATCGTTCTATTTTTTTAATTTTTAAAGGTTATACTTATTCTGTCATATTAGGGTGAGGCCAAACGTCACTTAATTTTTGTTCCATTCGGTTTCATACAAAAGCGCAGTTTGTGTAGGTACGCAGTTGGAATTATGCAACCGGAAATACGCGACTCACAACTCACAAAATTACGCTTGTTTGACCTAACCATTATATACCAGTAATAAATTCTGCCAAATATTATACATAATACAAAGTACATCACCCTGATATAAATAACTTCTCCATAATTACTACTTTATAATACGTAAAAAAGTTTCAACCCCACGATCATTAGGTACATATCAGTTATATCGCGCGTATAGCTAGTTTTGGTGACCATTATACATGGTATTCGCGAGCTATTAATATAGCGGACCGGCTTTGCACGGGTATTTAACAAAAAATATAAATTGAAATACATAAAAAGTAGTTATTGTGACATAACTGTAATAACAATATTAGTTTTGCTTGTATGATATTTATTATGAATTGTAAACCTATTTGCAAGGAAAATAAACGTATTTATTATTATTATTATAAACGTAGTGATGGCACGTGGATCTCTAATCAATGACAACTGCTGGAACAGACCGTTAGATGCTTGGCGAGATATTTTCTGCTACACTGTGGAAGGAAGCTCAACGACTATCCAAATTGCTCTATCACTATACAATATAAAGCTTATGTTTTTAATGTGATTGTGACAGAACTAGCACGAGGCCCACCTGATGTTAAGCGGTAACCTCTGTCTATAACAGATGCATTTCGTCATAAGTGACGAACTGCACTGCGCCCGTCACCCTGAGACATAGGTACACTTGTTAAGTCTCATATGCCTTTAATTTTACTGGCTCTCAGGGCCTGCTACTGGTACACTCTGTTAGTTGCTTGGCGACAGATTATCTACTTGAGGGTGGTAGCTAGCCAGGCGAGCATCCGTAAAATGCTCTTCCAAAATGCGGTGAAGCTCAAGCCGGCGTTGGGGATAGAACCATGGACCTGCGGCACCGCAGTCGATGTCATAGCGATAACCACTCGGCTATCATTGCTTATAATTTTACATATAGGTGTCTTATTTTGTAAATCAAAGTAGTTTCGCGTTTTTCCTCACACTGCCTGATGTTAAGCGTTTATGTGGTCTAAGATGGAACACGCGTACCTAGAAGAAACCTATTTACCCTCGATTTGAAGACAGAAGTCTTATAATTTTTTCTTACTTCCAGTTCAGAGCAAAGGCTCCGAGAGCATCAAAGATCGCAGCACACAAGTCCAGGGACCTTGAACAACAGTACCACCGACAAGAGGTCTACAATCAAAGACAATAGAGAAACTAAAGCAAGACGGAACGAATGGAGAATAACAAAGATGGTTCTGGCAATATTCTTGTCGTTCCTTGTGTGCTACCTCCCGATCACAATCGCGAAGGTAGCTGATAATCATGTACATTTTCCTGGTAAGTAAATAACTACTAATTTAAAACGATTGATGCTTGGCAATACTAAATATAATTTAAAATGTAGCTAGGTAGCTTACAATTACTAATATTCTCTATATGATTTAGGCAGGTAGGTACATAGATTTTAATTCATGTAACTTTTTTTCTGCTCTGTCTATAAGTACCAAATTTGATATTTTTAATGACATTGTAAGTAGTAATAATACAATTATGATACGTTTTTAGGTAAGTGAGGATGAGGTCTAATGCTGTTTAGGATAACCAAGAATTACTGGCTCTCAAGGACAGCTGCCAGAACACACCGCTAGGCGCTTGGCGACCGATTTTCTTCTTGAAGGTAATAGCTAACCAGGCGGGCAGTTGAAGAATTACCTAAAACAATGCAAAACATATTTATATTCTAAGATATTGACCTCAATATGTCGTTATATTGTACTAGCTTCAACATGTCCTTCAACTTTAGTGCATCAGCACCAGGGGGTTAGCTATTTCTGAGGTAACGTGTCTGCATAGCAGTATAATACACACATCCTTGTGTTCGGGAAAGTGCAGAGAAGTTAGGTTTTTTTTGTGCGGTCATAAACAAAAAAGTCGAAGCAGTAGCTTAATGTCAGGTAGTTCACCTGCACCTTTTTGTATTATTACCTAAAGAGCGATAGCAGATAACTTTTCTCGATATATATCTGTAGGTAGGCATATTTAAATTACATTTCACAAATTTTCCAATTTAAAAACTTTAAGAGGAGGAAAATTTTACAAAGATAATGAAGTAAGGCATAAATGTACCCGCAAAAATAGGTGGTACTAAAAAAATATATTCCTAAATTTCTGCTTTGTCAAAATAGTTTTCCAAAGTTTTGATAGTCAAACTCGGAAGAAAAATTATTGTTAATTTCAGGCTTTGAAGTAGTAAGTAGTATGGTAGTAACTAATTTGTTTTGCCCAGTACAATACCAAGATTGACAATGGTTATCTAGGGGAAATAAAAAAAAATTTTGTCGCGTTTTTCCTAGTTAGATAATTGGTAATCTTATTGACAAATTTAAAGAGTACAAAATATTTGTCCTGAGCGGGAATTAAACCCGTGTCCTTTGAATTCGCGCCGGGTACATTAACAACTCGGCCGCCGGAAAACGCAATAGTGCTTGTAAGCATTTTTAGAATCTGGTAATGGAAGAAAATCTCCTGTAACATTACTAAAAATACATACCTACTATTAATTTATTATGAATTAAGGATCTGAGGTGAAAAAAGGGCAGGCCACGTTTCGCAAGAGTTAAGTCACGGTCAAGAGTTCCCAAAACCGACGCTTATGTATGAAAAGATTGATGAGTGTAGATGAAGCGAAATAGATGTAAGGAACGTAGTAAGTGGAAATCCGTGGTCTCTGCCTAACCCTACGGGAAAGAGGCGTGATTTTATGTATGTTTATATTTATTAAGTAATCTTATATATTAATGTGGCTGTATTCTTCTTTCAGTGTTCCACATCGCAGGATACTTACTCCTGTACGCAAGTGCTTGTGTGAATCCGATCATCTACGTGATCATGAACGCGCAGTACCGCGCCGCGTACGCCGCAGCTCTCTGCTGCCCCCTGGCTCGCCTGTCCGGGCTCACGAGCGGTGCGTATCCGTCCACACCTGCTGGTCCAGCCACCCAGCCGGTCAGAAAGGAACGGACCTTAGCGTCCTATGTCCGATGAAGGTTAGGCCATGTGCCTGGTTTTGGGTTCTGTGTCTTGTCGTTGCTCCCCGTGTAACATAATGTGTATCCTTGCTTTTTGTATATGCTTAATCCTGTGGGTTACAGTTGCGCAAAGGGATATCAGGACAGAAACAAAAGATGATCAGTCGGAATGCTTGGTTTTTATTAATTCCATTAGTCAGATTGGGTCTAAACTACCTGATACAACAAAGACTACAAAACAGTTGAGTCATAATATTTTATTATAAATAATAACGTGGTTTTCATTAATTTTAGAAATAATACGGGATAACTCACGTGTATAAGTTATAATCGAAATTCCAAAGAAACGCATAAAGTACTTTGGTTCAACATTTTTTGAGAACTGCGATCCTTCGCAGAACTCTGACAGTAGTTAGTTAGTTTACTGTCTTCTGAAAAATACAACCCGGGAGTTTTCAAACCCAAAGTAAAAAGCTATGCCTTACTAGGAGTGCTTCACCGCAGACCACAGCGTTGCTTAATATGAGATAAACAGTGCTCAAATGTGAATAATTAGTTTGCAGGTACGGTAATCGCGAACGAAGTCGCAGGTACAGCTAATATATATACACCGTGTCCCAAAATTCAACGATAAGCCGGCATCGGTGCATGGACCTACTCATGACTACTCGGGAAAAAAAAAAAAAAATTATCTCTCTTTTTTTTTAATTACAGAGACTTTTATAAAGTTGCGCCAACTTTTAATAAAACTTGCCATGGTAGTGTCCATACTTTTTTTTTTAACCCAGACTATAGAAAGTGCATAGAATGTTAAAATCTATGAAAATTATAAGAAAAATTTTTTTTTTTACTGATTTATGTAAAATAACTACAGACTTTCTGTAATTTTAAAGGATTGTGGTAGATAGCCGTCCTTCTTAGGTTGCTAATGCACAAAAAATATCAAAAATATGTCAAAAATTGTGGTCATGGTAGTTGAAAATAGCATAATGGGTATCGAATATCGATGAAATTTATAAAAGTCTCTGTAATTAATAAAAAAAAACAGTTATAATATTTTTTTTTTTTCCGAGGAGTCATGAGTAGGTCCATGCACCGATGCCGGCTTATCGTTGAATTTTGGGACACGGTGTATATATATATATATAATTATTATTATATCCTTAACAAGTGGTCACTAGCCAGGCGGGCATTCGCAAAATGCCCTTCCACCATGCGAAATCGTTTAAAAATTTTTCAATCGGACGAACGGTTCTTTGTAGATTTCTCTAATTTTCGCGCTTTTTGGACAATAAATGAAAGGTCGCCACGCGCAGCGGACATTCAGATTGAACTTTGTTTAATTCTGATTTTGTTTTATTATCCTTTACAAGCGCCACATTGATCTTCATTTTTGTGTTGTGTCGTTGCTTCCTATGTTACACAATTGTAAATACTAAGTACTAAACTACTATTAAGTGCTAATGCATATCCGTGATATTTCCGATGCAGGTTAGATCTACTGAGCCTTATGAAAGAACGGAAATACTACGGAAAATAAGTTTTTTATTATATTGCCAATACGTTAGCCTTTGTTCAATATCTCCTGATAGTGCGTGATGATAGTTTCGAACCTTGTAACAGACCAAACCTTTGTAGAATAGCTCTCGAAGTCAGCTGTCCCCATGACACAGACCGCTAGGTGGCTTGGTGACAGATTTTCTACTCGCATTCATAAAATAAACATCCACCATGCTAAAATCCGATAGAGTTTAATCCGTTCCGTGGAAAAGATGCATGCCTGACCCTTTGAACCGTTGTATTTGATCAAGTTCACATCACCTCGATTGGATACTGCTTTGAAGGACAAGTTCAAACACACACTTACTCGTAATAGCCTTCCTGAACAAGGGTATTTGGTACGTGTATAGCTCTTTACCAGCATGTTTTTAAAATCTGCATACCTACACAAAAATGCCGGGATTCAGCAGATTGTTTTCATGCTGCAGAAAAAGTCTTGCAAAGTGTTACACATCCTTAAGGAACATCGGAACTAATGGTCAATTGTTTTTTTTTTTTTTTTTTTTTTTTTTTATGTAATTGTGATGGAACAAGCGCGAGGCCCACCTGATGTCAAGCGGTATCATCGGCCTATAACAGATGCATTTCATCACAAGTGACGAACTGCACTGCGCCCATCACCTTGAGACAGTTGTTGAGTCTCATTTTTGCTTGTTATTTCACTGGCTCTCAAGGACTGCTGCCGGAACACACCGTTAGGTGCTTGGCGACAGATTTTCTACTTGAGGGTGGTCGCTAGCCAGGCGGGCATTCGCAAAATGCCCTTCCACCATGCGGTGAAGCTCAAGCTCTGGGCGGGATTCGAACCATGGACCTGCTGCGCGGCAGTCCATAGCCAATGCCACTGAGCCATCACTGCTTCAAAATATAATAATAAGAATCAGAATATCTAATAAGGACCAATTTAACCTTCCCACCTGCAATCGATGAGCCCCTACGGAGTCTTAATTAGAACCTAGAATTCTGTTATATATGCCGGAACTGTCCTATAGCATATTTTTAGGCATTCGAATAAAAACCTTGCGATTTAAGTAGTGCTTGCTGGTAATTCACCAGATGTATTCCGTTTTCAGTTCTATAAAGGCAATTAACTAGTCCCCCATTCGTTTTAGAGAAATGGAACGAGCGTCACGGCTACAGCTTCAGCAACACGCGAACAGCGCTCAGCCAAGTGTCACTGGGGGAGTCGAGAGCAGACCCTCGGGCCTTCCAGACACCGGCCGGCAATGGCGGAAGGTAGACTCCCGGAAAAGTACCAAAACTTTGGGACCTTTCAGAAGCTCTGGTAACATCGGCCCAAGCTCCCAAAGTTTTCAGACAGGTTCATTCGGAACTCAAGGGTTCAGAACATCACAAATCTTGAGACCTGGTAACCGAAATGCGGATCAAAGCCCTCACAGAACGAAATCTCAGACTTTAGCTCCAAATGTTAGGCTTTCAGAACTGTCTCAGCAGCTGCCTGTGAAAACAGGGTCCCAGCAAAGTGTTAAAATTACGAGGTTTCAGCTAGGGTGTGATCGACAAACGAAGATATAGCACTTGTCGTTCGATAGTAAGGCCAATACCAAAGAAATCGTCTGTATTTTTATTTAGAGACTAATTTATGTATACAAAAATGTATTGAAAGAATTTTTAAGCGTAACATATTATTTGATGAATTTTAAGATACCTTGTAAGCATTGTGTTGTAATCACATACCTATTATTAATCAGAAAGCTTCAGTGTACATATGTAATTAGTAACGGATGTATATTGTCATCTCTTCACGGCAAACTAATCAAATTTGATAGATGGAATACTTGTTATATATAATAGCTACTATAAACTAATTATTATTAAAAAAAAAACAAAGATAATAGTGTCATAAGGGCATTCATAAAGTATCTAACTTATTTATTAAAAATACATATGGAATTTAACTACTTAATTCTATATTATATTATATTATAATTCATATAGATATTAGATTTAGAAGCAATATATATTGCAGGCATAATTGAAACTTGGTACCTACTTGTACTGATTCTTTGGGACCATTTATTTTGTTATGATTAGTTAGGTAATGCCTGTGGGGGCGTGACATAGCCTTACAAAACGCGGGAAGCCTTGGGGGAAACCAGTGTTATTATAAAAGGTATTAATAAATAATTTACTAAATAGGTATAACATTTAATACAGGAAAGTAGCTTTACTCTGGTCTTTTAGGTTATTAATAACATTTCTTTGTTTGTAATATGAGTCAGCCAAGTACAGTCAATGAAATAAATTAATATCCTAAAAACTAACACGCCAATAATAATGTTATATATAAATTAGGTAATGACCTGGTGAGTACCTACATTAAAATATTTTTAATAATGGAAACATAAAATAGGGTCATTGAAACAATAACACTTAAAAGTATCCGTCCTACTATCGAACGACAAGAAAGCTATATGCATCGAATAAGATAAGACATAATGTCGAAACTTGAACTGTAAATAATGGTGCCTTCAATTATGATATAAGTTACATTCAATATGTAAATTTAATATGTACGTAGTTATCTTCATCCTCCAAAGTCATAACCTAGACAAAAGGTTGTGCATTTAAAGTAAAGTTTTTTAAATCGTATGTTCAACATTCCAATTACAAGCAGAAATAATTATGTAAAGATACTCGTACTATTACGAAATTATAATATATTATTGTGCAATATAAGTATTTTAGAATAGTAAGCATTAAATTTATTTCTCAATTTAAGCAAAATTATAGTCGTTCTATGAAATAAATATAAAATAATTTTATACAAGGTGCTATATATTACATCAGTTTAGTTTTTCTGTTTTTTTTTTAAATAGAAGTCGTAACTTTAATAAATTACAGATAAATCCCAATGGAGACAAACTGTACAAGAATTCAAATATATATCTGCTAGGACTACCTAGTTATAGCAACATTTAACTTTATATATTATTTAATAATGTTTTTTCCACCAATTAAGTTTTGTGGCAAATGCGGACCGTGAATGGTAATACAATTTTTGCCCTGACTGTATTTTTGTAATGTATGGTGCAATTCATATTGTACTAATTATAGTTATGATTTATGTACATTCCATTATTTTTTTACCAAACACCAAAGACTTGGATATTATGTAGCTAAAGAGGACATTTAGCTAGTTTAAAGAGGAATTAAATAAAAATATTTGAATAAAATTTGTCTGCATTTTATTGATTTTTACGCCATAGAACTAAATAAGTAGGCACCTCTTGCCTCCCCATTAAGGGGGGGGGGGGGTTAAATAGTACTAATACCCTTGCTCAGGTCGCTCAGTATTGTAATGCGTCCAAAACACAGGCGTGTCTTTTCTCCGCTAAACGGAGAACATTTCAACTATCTCCGACTTTCCGAAATGTAACAATACCGGTGGCAAATCGTTTAGAACTTCTTGGTGTGACCTTAAATTCGACCATCAACTTTGGATCTTACATCGAAGCCAGAGCACAAGTGGCCGCTAAGAATCTGGGTATCCTCGCAAAGGTGCGGCAGTACTTCACACCGGGGCAGCTTCTTAATTTATATCATGCTCAAGTCCGCTCGTGTATGGAGTAGGTACTGCAGCCACCTCTGGGATGGATCTACGAAATACCAACTGGAGGGTCTCGACTCCATTGACCAATAAGCCAAAAGACTTATAGGTGATGATAAGCAGGTTGAGTCCACACTACAGTCTCGGTCATCGTCGCAGGGTCGCTTGCCTATGGGTATTCTATCGTATACATTTCGGAGAGTGTGCGCAGGAATTACACGGGTTGATTCCCCCATGCCCATTTTATCATCGGACAACAAGACGCTCTGATGGCCGTCATCCTTTCATGGTTGACAGTCCTCCAGTTCGCTCCAAGCGTTTCGCTTCCACATTTATCATCCGTACAGCGAAAGAGTGGAACTCATGCCCGCGTCTTTGTTTCCCGAACAGTATAATCTGGGAGTCTTCAAGTCCAGAGTGAATAGGTGTCTTCTAGGCAAGCAAGCTACAACTTCGGCCGCATCTCCTTTCCATCAGGTGAGATAGCGGCCAAATACTTGCCTATCATGTACAAAAAAACGTAGTTGATTTGTTATACACACGCACTTGAGTAAGTTAACTGCGACGAGGAACACTGAATTAAGAATTACAATACATGAACAAAATAGATTACTTGAATACATAATTTATAAATGTTGTGAATAGGGGTAGGCAGCGACCACAGATTTCTACTTGCTAATATGTATGTAATTACCTACCTCTTTCGCTTCATCTACACTCATCAATCCTTTCATACTTATCGTCCGTTTAAGGTACTCCTGACCTGGCCTTATTTCAGAAAGTTTTCAATGTGTTTTATTTTCAAATAAACTTTCCATCTTTTCAACACACAATCTTCTCCTTTTATTATATACCTAGTGGTTTCAACATGACCCCTGATTTGAATCAGCTCTGATGTGGTGGTTTTGCCGCGAGCTATTCTTATGGATTTTCAGAAAAAATTAACATTTGACTAGAAATCTTCAGAAAGCCTTCTGTCAAACATGTCCTTTCGTTCATATTTCTATCTGCTACGGCTTCTTAAGTAACTTTTTTTCATCCCGTAATGTAGTGGTATGCATACCCGCATACCAACACAATCACCGGACACGCAATTGTGCATGATTCTGATTCTAAATAGCTGTATTACAATTAATGACTATTTCCAATGGGTTATTTATTAAATATATAGTTAGATAAAAAAATTATCAACCTCACCTGATGAGGTGTGTCTATTCGAAATTTTGATTGGCCACAAACTGTTTGAAATCACATATTTAATGAAATAAGGAATATGTACATTACAAAAAACTCATATAATAAGTATGTAAAACTAGTAGTTCGCCCCGAACTGGAACTCGCGATATCTCGACAAGCAACTCATGCATGTAAAATATTTGTGAAGATAGGACAGACTGAAAAGTTACTGTTTAATGTGAAGACATTGATTATGATTTCTTAACATTGGACATACAAACAGGCGTTTCACTGCATTAAATATACATATAAATTAAATAACGATTATTTATTATAATTTTAATGATCTTTTATAATATTTGCTGGTTCATTGAAAAGTTGTTTGTTTTTATTTGTACATCTTAGCGCAATGTCGAACAGTATTATTATTTGCATAAGGATGTAAATTACACAGATATTTAATAATTTTAGCCCCTAAATTATGTCCAATCGAATGGATAGAAAATCTAAGGTGGATAAGCTTAGACGACCTAATTTCTTAATGATTCTTAGTTGCATAGCTCTAATTTTTTTTTAATACTTTCTACTACGAACCTCCTATCGAAAATAGGATCCTCTAGCTAGACATTTCGATCTTGAGAAAGCTACATACGTGCACCCTGCTCCAAGCTCTTTGTCACCGATATCGACAATGACCTTTTCCAATGTCAATCCTTGTGATTTGTGGACGGATACTGCCCATACCAAAGACAAAGGAAACTGCGTGCGTGAACATGCGGTTTGCCCTGACTTCCATGACCAGGTGGTAGGGTACCATTGATGGTTGGTATAGCGATGAAACCGCACAAGGACCTCTAGCGGCGTGTCATGCGGTGGGGCTGATCCCGGCTTGTAAAGGATGTCTCTGACATAACTCAGAGCACTACACCTAAACTAAAACTACATCGACCTATATATTTGATTAATTAAAGCATAACCCTTTGTCTACAGCTAAAAGCAGTATTTTTTCGAGCCCTTGCGTAACCTTCCTGTCTGCCTCTTCTCCTGGTCTGGAGTTATTGTTTTTCGACAGTATTTTGGTCAGTTTTGGCCATCCAATGCCACCAGTGCAGCAATATTATAGCATTTTACTGCCTCATTGTATGGTGGTAACTTGAAGGCATTCGTGAAATCATTTGCATTGATGTTTAAAGACTTCTCAGAAGTCATGAGAAGCCTCCAATCATATGCTGTGGGTACTCTCACACTCAAACGATCAAATCAAAAAAGTTCTATCAACAACTGTTGGTCGAATCCTGATTGCCTGTGGGCGGATTAAAACACGACACATTGTATTTGACAAATTATTGGACAATAAATGTTCATGTCCTGGGCTGGATTTTCCCTTAGTAGGCGATAGTGCTTTTAATCATATTTAGAAACGACACATTATTTTATTGATTTATAAAGAACTTGTTCTTGATCGCTGAGTGTGGATGGGAATCCAATACCATAGAAAGCCCGGTCCCTCCCTCACGGTGGAAGCTGTATAAGGTCTCCTAGCAAGTACAAGCACATACCACCAAATGGCTCTTGTGCATGCGCTGGTTTAGCTTGGCGGTCAACTTAATGCAGCAACGAGCATCCTACAATACTTATTTCATCAATTATGATGAAATGGCAGTGTGCAAGTTCCGTCTAGATATGTGTAGCTGCTTTGCAATCCAATTCTTTGAACCCACTTTCAATCGCTATAAGCAGCATGACTTGTTTATCCACCTACATAAACTTCTACAACTCAGGTCAGCGCTAAAAATAGATAACGCTTAGACTCCAGCTCGTTGTATGACAAACTACTAAGGTGGTTGGTGGTGGTAAGGCTATGTGTTAATATACCTATATTAACACATACAGGCATGCGTGAGACGCTTTCCTGAAAATTCTGATAGGTAGGGGAAAGTGCGGAACATGTGGACACTTTCCAGATTGTGGAATAAAACATTTGTTATATATGAATTGGATACGTTATTATTATTTTTCCATATCACATGTCTTATAGTATAATCAGTCATTCTTTAATTAAATTTTAGTTTATATATCACTTTTAATATCGAAATAAATCAACTTTTTTTTTAACGCCATGTTTGTCCACAGGTTCAACAGACGATTGTACCTATGTACAGTCGCCTGCAATAAGAAGTATACACATTGTAATTTTCAAAATATCCATCAGCGGCACGCGAGCTTTGGACTATGCCAAACATAACATGGATTAATGGAGTTCCAGGATGCGGCAAAACAACTTGGATAGTTGACAACTTCGATGCTGATAAGGACATCATAGTCACCACAACAACCGAAGCAGCCAAAGATCTACGAGACAGGGTAGCGCAACGCATAGGCGACGGAGTCAAATCCAAAGTGCGTACTCTGGCCTCCGTATTGGCCAATGGGTTCATGGGACGAAGTGAACAACGTCTTCTAATAGACGAGGCTCACATGAACCACTTCGGGGCCATCATAATGGCAGTGCGGTTGCTGGACGCTGAGGATGTCGTCATCATCGGAGATGTTAACCAACTGCCCTATATCGAAAGAGAAAATCTCTTCGATATACGATACGGTAATCCAAATATGGTGGCTTCCATCACCCAACAGTTGTTTTGCACGCACAGAAATCCCATGGATGTGGCATACGCCCTTAGCGAAGTGTATCCGGGCATATACTCATCGCGATCTCAAACTCATTCCCTGACGCTAGAACGTTACACAGGTGCAAACATTCCAACAGACCTCCAGAGTACCTTATTTCTCGCGCTGACACAGGAGGAAAAAGCCTCACTTGTCGGCAAGGGATATGGGTCTGGTACAGGGTCATGCACCTTGACAGTGCACGAAGCGCAGGGTTTGACGTACGAGACAGTAATCATAGTACAGATGAGGGAAAAAGTCACCCAGCTCCGAGACAGCGTATCACACGCAGTAGTAGCAGTGTCACGACACTCAAAGCGCTGCATTTATTACACAGACGACAGCTCGGACGCCATTGGCAGATTCATGAGGCGGGCAACAGAGGCAAATGGAAAAGTAATTTGTGACTACAACCTAAAAATGGCTATAAAAAACCGGGACGAAGGGGTCGTAAGGACTCATCTACAATTATCAAGGGCAACGCCGGAACCAGTGGCCGGCCCTTCAACTTAGGATAATAAATACTTACTATATAAATTTTAATTTCTCACCTAACAAACTAGATAATAAAAAAAATGTATACATAAAAAATAAAAAATGGACTCACTTTAATGTTAACAAACTAACACCCTTCCCTTCAGGAAGACTGATGTATTGGAGACCACGATTACTTAATAAAATGTATTACTATGATAAGGAAAAGTAAGATCTCAAAAGAGTACGGACCCAGAGTCTGTAGTGTAAAAATATAAATAATAAAAAAAAAAAAAAAAAAAAAAAATTTTCAAAATAGTGGCAAAGAGTTCTGTTTTCCCGTATGTAATCAGAAGTATCTTAAAATCAAAGAATAATATAAATACTTTTACTCAGGTTAATGTTAACTTCGATTAATAATAACTTAGCGACAACACATTATTTTGAAAATTACGAAGTGTATACTTCTTATTGCAGGCGGCTGTACCTACACTCAAATTGTACCCTGGGACAGTGTTGTACCTAGGGACGATTCACATTAATTAGACAATAAAAAAAGGAAAAAACAATAATGGGCTTATGAAAACCATTCTTTATAAACCTAAACATACTCTATTATTCGTAAATGCATTACAACAATCTTCATACACATTTCGAGTAGATTCATCGCTATCATCATCATCACTGTCTAATACGAAGGAAGCCACCGTAAACAAAACTTTCACCCTCATCATCAGACTTCGGAACACACTAAATACGATCGCTATTATTGCAGAAATGACATTTAATTATTTGGTTTTTGTCTTTGGAACAATTGTTACCACGTTGATCACCCTTTCTCGGACCAGCTTTTTCTAATGGGCGGACGGTTTCGGGCGTTATTTATTATTAGTTTATTAGTGGATCTATAATCTTTAGTGGAGTTCGGAATACAGGTTGTTTTGATATCAGCCGATCTTCCTTCTGGATTGGCGAAAGTGGTTCTGGGATGGCCTGAATAACAAAATATCCAAAAAGTTTGTTTCGATCCAAGTTATTTGGGTAGGTTTGACTGGAAATTTGGTCAACCGGTTGTTGTAAATCCAAATTAAGTATCAGTATTTCTTGATCAGTTCCAGTGACTTCATTATTAGGATGTTCTTGATTTTCGGAAGACTATTAAATTGCGTCTGGACGATCAGTTACATATGAGGATAAGACATGTTCATCTGAAAATGTTTCTATTGTAGGGACAAATACCTGAAACCTCAAAGCCTTTCACAATGTTTTTTTGGTGTAAACGAGACTCCATATACTTTGCTTGCTTCTTTTACGGCTGCTGTAAGTGTATCGGGGCATGTTTATTTTCTTTGTAAACCAACTTTATTGCAAGGCACTGAAAAAATTAACGGAACAGCTGATCAGATTTAGTTAGTAAACATAATGACACGTTTGTACCTGTGGACAGTCAACAGGTGCAGTCATATTTTTGTCCACAGGTACAAAATTTGACATAAAAAGAAAACTGATCAAGCTTTAACGATAAAACAGATTTTAGACAAAGACATTATTACTAAGTATGCTATAAACAACAATGATCATAGTGAAAATACGATCAAATCGATATCGTAAGTAATTTCACGGTAAAAATTATTTAAATTCAATTAAATTACTTACTTTTTGGCGCTAAAATCTTTCATAGCCGGCACATCAACAACCACCCAGAAAACAAAGATTGTGACACGTCAAACCTACCAAGCACACACGAAGCAATACGATCTCGTCCAAGTTAGAATTTTAAGGTTGCTAGTTTCGTCTAAATCGATTGGTGGACCCTATCGGAGACGGTCTCCATAGGAACAGCACTTGCCCATATTCCGTGATTTTTGGTAAATAGCACTCTCTAAAAATATCATCGCAAATCTCTTAAGTACCTAGTGCCTCAAATCACAATTAGATAGAATAACCTCAATCCGGTAGTATATTTAATACCAAAAAGATTCATGCATAGAGATGAAAACATTGCTAAGATAATGTCAAAGTAATAATGTCAAAGTAAAAATGTCAAACTCTTAGGGTATATTCCATTTGACGCTAATAACGTTATTTTCGATAATTTTGATCATATTTGCGTCTATGGTTGTGATTACTGTGATCGTTTGAAACTGTTCTCCCCTGTTCCATTTAGGATAAGAACGCTAAAAATACCACTAAAATTTACCACTTCTGTCACTTTTGACATTAGATGTAGCGTTTATGGCGAAAATAACGCCAAGACCCATCTGGAGCATCTTTTTGGGAGTGTGATCGTTTTTAGCGTTTTTGGCGAATTAAACTTCAAATGGTAAGCACCCTTATCGTGGTGGCAATCAATGTTAGAACCATTCAACAATCATAATTATCAGTGTTGCTAGTTTAGCCCTTTCGGGTTTTAGTAGGTACACCTTTTTTTTTTCTATGGCCTTTTTTCTGTTTGTTTCGATACTCCTAAAAAGTATCCTCCGGCCTGCCGGATTTACCTTATGTGTCCCAACCGGCCTGCCGGTGAGCGGTCATAGTCGTGATTACATATTCACCATAAAATCTGGGTAAGTTCGATTTTCATAATTCAAACGGTTTTAGTGAGGATGGATCCTTGGCTATACGAGAAAAAATCCATAATATTCTGATATAACAGAAAGTATGTTTAAAATTGATATGAAATCTGAAACCAGCTCAAATTACATTTTGGCGCCAAAATATTGTTTATATTTATGTCATTTAAAAATAATCTCGTCACTACTTCTAAAGGGCGTGTTCCATTAGTCGCTAAGAACGTTAATTTCGATAATTTTGATCACATTCTGCGTCTGTGGTTGTGATCACTGTGATTGTTTGTAACTGTCATCCCCTGTTCCATTTAGGATAAGAACGCTAAGAATGCCACTAAAATTTGCCACTTCTGTCACTTTTGACATTAGATGTAGGGAATTCAAACTGTTCCAGTAGCCTCATAGCGTTTATGGCGAAAATAACGCCAAGACCCATGTGGAACAACTTTTTGGGAGTGTGATCGTTTTTAGCGTTTTTAGTGAATCTAACTTCAAATGGTATGCACCCAAAGTAATTAACCTAGAAAGCTGTAATTTTGCATTTGTATAGGCAACAAGTCAATAACGATGTTAAAAGAAATTAAAAGGATAAGGATTGATAATTTTTTTATTATATATTTTTTTATTTGACCCCCGTTTTTGTTCCGGCCGGAATTCCGGTGGTCTAAAAAAAGGTTTAGTGTGAAGCTTGTATTTATCCGATCGTTATTATTCAAACGTTGTTAGTAAGCTACTATCATTGACTATACAACAAAAAAACCGCATTACTCTATGGTAACGAGAAGTTTCTCAAATCATGAAATGAAAAAAAATAACTTTCACTCGATGCATTTTGCCGCGCAAACACTGACCGATCGAAACTTACGTAATAAATAATCTCGTAACTACTTTTAAACCTATAAACCTAAACATCTGAAATAATTCAGGTGTATAGATTACATGTAAATAATCATATCAAAAGAAAAACTAAATTCGTAGGTGGTATAGTTTTTGAGAAAAAAAATAAAATGCGCTTATGTACAGTTATACCGCCAAAATTCTTAAAAAAAATCGCGTTGTTTTAATCTTGTTACTACTTATAAAATATTTATCCTTACAATCTGGTATAATTCATGGGTAAAGAACCATAATAAATACTCAAATTAAAAAAAAAAACAAAGTTGTAGGTGGAATGGTTTCAAAAAAAAAAAAAAAAAAAAATATGCTGTTTCCCGCCATTTTCGTCGTCTGTTCAAACCCCTTTTCCTGTAAAATTTTCCATGAAAAGGTCTATTTTCATTTATTTTCCCGTAAAGAGAATATGATGAGGATTGCATTGGTACCAAGAAGTTTATATGTTGACTGGAGACTGCCACAAATAAACTCGATTAAAAAACAAAATACCTCAAAATCTGGAAAAATATATTTTTATTCGCTGTTTGATCCACTCAAACTAAATGGATGAAAATGTTATTTTTGTATGGTATAGGTATTATATTAGGGTATGGGGATGTTAGGGTGACATGTTTAGGTAATGGAAAACTACTTAGTACTACAAAAAAACGTTACGGGGCGCCGCGCCGCGGAAAAAAAAAGTGGATATTTTGGACGACTGGGTCGTAGATCCTCGACAGACTTGTACTCACGAGGGGTGATTTAGCACGAAATATAGCCTTCAATTATCATCTCTCACACAAAACCATAGATAGGCCATTGACCTATATATACTAGACGCGACATCTCAAACGAGGATAGTCGACCAGTGCAGGTAAGCCGACCGGCATACTCTCCCCCACACGCAGCTGGGCACTCTGAGAGATTACTAATGGAAGTATAGACAAAAGTTAAGCAATAAAATAAATGTACGCACTCTTATATAATCTTAATAGGAAATTCCCGCCTGCTCCCTGCAGCTAAATATTATATATTTTTTAATTACATAACCATAAAACACTATTTTCGTAACATATGTATAATTTAATTTTATTTAGAGTTTTTATTATGTTAGGTGTTTAAGTCGTATTGATGTATTATATACACAGAGGTGTTAATTATATTAAAAATAAACTTTTTGTGTTCATTTTTACAGAGCTCTATTTTAAATTTTGGGACATATATACCCCATTTTTTTTTCATTCTTGTTTTGATATTCGATCTATCTTAGGGTATATTCTATTTGACGCTAATAAAGTTATTTTTGATAATTTTGATCACAACTGCGTCTATGGTTGTGATCAATGTGATCGTTTGCAACTGTTCTCCCCTGTTCCATTTAGGATAAGAACGCTAAGAATGCCACTAAAATTTGCCAGTTCTGTCACTTTTGACATTAGATGTAGCGTTTATGGCGAAAATAATGCCAAGACCCATGTGGAACAACTTTTTGGGAGTGTGATCGTTTTTAGCGTTTTTGTCGAATCTAACTTCAAATGGTACGCACCCTTATAAACCCGTTGCCGAGTTGGCAACACTAAATCAAATCAAGAGAAGCGAAAGCGATGGCTGGTAGAAGTGCGTTGTTTTCAGCTTTAGATTTTCGTAACAGAAGTAGTTCCTTTCGTAGCTATTGATAAGTAGAATAGGAGAGTAGTGTGATATTTAACGAATAAGTGACAATTCATAAATTGTGTTGTGATATAAAAGCAATTTGCGATCAAGGTGAAAATAAAATTCGTCAACATGGATGTTGTCGGCAGCGAAATTGGTCAAAAGATGAGGGTAACTATATCCAGAATATCCTGTAATTATGTTCTGTTTACGATATTTTATTACATTATCAAGTTAATTAAATGAATTTTTAGCTGCTACAAACTTTGTCGTACTCAGTTGTACTACTTATGTGTAAGTATATGTCACGGTTTGTTGTTCCCTTTTGTATCTCCAAAACAACCATTGTACAGTCGATGTTCCATTAAATATTGATTGGAAGTGCTTTTATTTTCAGTCGGCGATCAAGGCCAAGCTAACAGAACTGGGGTGTTATGTCGGTAAGTGGTAGATTGTAGAAAGGCTCTTACTTTAACACTGCTCACATTAGTGAGGAGTTATTGCATTAGTGCTTACATTAGTGGGCAGTGTATAATTTATTATGAATATGATATTAATCATATTAATATATTCTTGTACATTTAAGTTCTTAAGTTCTTTGTACATCTTTATGTGTGTATACTTTGAAATCTATTTTGCATTACCTGTGCCTACACTTTGCTATGTCATTACCAGTGATTGGAGTAGGGAGAGCTTTTCTTAGTATACTTGTAATATGTTTTCATAGTATGGACATGCTTGAGATCTCGGGATTCAATGAGATTGTTATGATTCATAATGATTTTTAGAGGACTCATGTAGTAATTCAAAATCACAGCACTATTGAAAACACATTGAAATGCACCCTTCGCACCCGACGTACAAAATAAAATGTAGCAAGTGCTGTATCATTCTTATTATATTCTTAAATAGGTAGCTGCTATTTCACAATGTCGTGTAGAATTAGCACTGCCAAACTTATTCTCATAGTTTTGGAGTATAAAACAAGCTCTAAATGAGCATTACCTATTAGCCATTAGCTTGGAAACATCCAGAGAAAAAAGTATATGTTGGACCTGTATAGTATTAGTGACATTGAAATTTATACCCATACCGCTGATATTAATAAAGAAAATCTGATGAGTTACAGCTTGTTAGATATTCAAAGAAAATTATCAGAGGTATGGGTATAAATTTCAATACATCCAAAATCCCGGGATCTATATTATTATATACATTTGAGATTGTTTTCCGAAATAGCTCTGACTAGTCCAATCACTGGTCATCACAATATGTTAAGATAAGTTCTACTGTCATCATCATGCTTGTTATGAGAGTTAGTTGTTTTGTACTAGATGTGGAAATCAAGAGTAAATAAAGCTATACTCTTTTGAATAATATTAACAATTACCCTGTAATTAATTTCAGATGATGAGCTCCCAGATTACGTAATGGTGATGGTGGCCAACAAACGCACTAGGGCACAAATGGAGGATGACCTTCAACTGTTTCTCGGTGACAACACAGAGCTGTTCGTCAACTGGCTCCATCAGGTGTTGAAGAAACTGCAAGAGGTCACAGTTGCTGCTCCTAGTATGTAAATTTAAACAATAATACTGAATCATATTCTCTTATGATCTACCCTTCACATAAAACTTGATGAAAATATCTTAAAGATGTTGACTTCTAGCATCTACTTTATTATGGGATCAAACAAATTTTGGGATGAAATGATAGAAACCATCAGAGTCACTAAAACTCACATCTTAGTAAAATCTTATGATGATATATTTGCATCTCGAATTCCATAAACAATTTATGATAGGTATACAGACAAGTAGAGAAGGGTTAGTGTTGAGGGAAAAAATTGAGGATATAAAAATTTAAAATAGATTTCTACAATAAGACGTGAAAAATCTTAAAATTTACTGTGATAAGCTTTGAAATGCAAGCAAGTGCCTAATCATGGGTGAATTCTGTATCTTCTGGCCTGAAAGTGGCGTTATCACTACCTTGATATGATATTTGTGTCCTGCTCAATTCAAAATTCTCTCTCAATGCCTTCCAGATAGCCCTCTCAGACCAGAGTAATTACATTAAAATAAGGAGGGAAAGCCACTGAAAAACCTTGCTTGATTTGTTGCAAGACAAATGATAAAGCCTGGACCTTTCTGTTAGAATGGAAGGTGCTCCCTGATAGGAATCTTTATTCATGATGAGTAGTAGATATTATTAGTAGACAATGAAAGAGTAGTAGATGTTATTCAAGAAGCGTTAGTCTCTTGGATGCTAGAGCACAAAAAGGATTGCCTACTTTTTTGGTTTTTGTCAATGGGTCAGCTACAAAATCTGAATCCAAGCCTTAGATTCTGGTTGGACTCTTGTTGGACTCTTAATGGACCTATATGATAAACACATTACATTCCTGAGGTTGGTTTCATCACCCAGATCATAAAATTAAACACATAATACTTATAGAACTTAATGTACTGTGAGAAGCAAATGTACCTAAAAATCATGCAATAAAAATTAAGAATTAAGAATTTATTATATTATGATAAACTTAATAATAGTTTTATGTGAGCTTGTATGTATAAAGTAAGTGTAAGTATGTCTATATTCCCCAAAAAGGTAGGCATGACCTCTGCTACCTAGATATATAAAACCTAAACCAGCAAGTTTTGCTCTTTAAGGCATAAGATTATTGTCATCTATCAGGAACAGTTCCAGACTATGATCAGTTTTTAAGAAATCCTTTATCAAAAAACGTAATAAGTAACGTATGAAGTGTTCATAGTATAGGACCTAGGGCATCAAGAATCCAAGGTGACCCTTTCACCTCTCCTCTGGCATATAAGTATATCATGCATGTTCATGAAAGTTTCTATTGTTTTTTACAGAGCCACAAGAACTAGAAAAAGTAAAAGAAAAAGATAGATCCCACTCCAAAGATAAAAAAGCAAAAGAGAAGAAGTCTAAAGACAAAACCAAGAAGAGTGACTTGAAGAAGGCAAAGAAAAAGGAAAAAGACAAGGAAAAGTCACTCCGGAAGAAGGAACAAAAGAGAGCTCACAAGAAAAAGAAAAGCAAAGATCAAGAGATGATACGACCAAACATTCCCCCTTTACTCATGAATATGGAGAAAGATTCAGAGCCTTCTATCACAGATGTATTTGCTGGTCAGATATTGAAAAACCATGGGATATTGTTGGAAAGTATAAAAGAGGATACAAAAGAAACAAAGCCTGTACTGGCACCAGAAACTAAAAGGCCTATAGTGCCAATAATAGACCCTGCCACTATACTTACAGTGCCTTCAGAAGTTGCAGAAACAGAAACTGCAGAGAAAAGGTCAAGTGTTTCAAGCACAGCACCAAGGGAAGAGCAGTTAAAAGAGATAAACGAAATTGAAGCTAAAATACAAGGTTTAAGGCAAAAATTGGCAGAACAGTTAGATTCAATGTCAGAAGATGAAGATTTTTTGACTATAAGAACTGAAGCGGAAGAGCTTATGAATGATTTTGCTGAAGATGTGTTTCTGGTAAGTCTTGTTTTTTATATTGAACCTATTTTGAATTGAAGGATTCTTATTTGATAAGCATATTCCACTATAGTAATGAAATGTGCTAATTAAAGTGTGTTGCTTTAGTTACTTCTTAGGGTTCTTTATCATAAAATGGAGCCTTATTACTAAGCCTCTGCTGTTTATCCATTTGAACTTTAAATAATTATATTAATAATATATATATATATATATATATATATCAGATACATCAAATATACTGTATCAGCCAGATTGTTCACTGCTGATGATCATCATGATCCCCATGCTTGCCAGGTGTCTTGGGATTGCAGTTTAAGATAGCAGTTCCTCAGAAGGTTCTGCTGCCCACTTTCCGACATTTTACCCTTAGTCGCCTCTTATGACACCCACAGGTATCAATGGGGGTGACATTCTAGCCGGGCAACCCATGGGGCTAAAATAAATATAATATTATAGTTTAAATTATATAAACTTTAAACAATAATTTATTTACTGTGAATTGTCCACTGCTGAACACAGCCTCCCCCATTTGGGGGGGGGGGTTGCATTAATCCCCATGCTTGGGAAATGTCCTGGGGATAGTGGTGTGAGATCCTCAAAAAGCATTGCTGCCCACCTTTTGGTGTGTCACCCTTAGTCGCCTCTTACGACACCCATGGGTAGAGATGGGGGTTGACATTCTAGCCTGGCACCCCATGTGCTTCTTTTATTTATTTTATTTTTTTTCATTACAGGAAATATCAGAACAAACTCCAGCTGTGAATACTTCCCCAACTACAAAAGCTAAATCCCCTATTCCCCCTAAATCTCCAATGAGAACTAAAGAGCTCACGGAAACCCTGCCTCAAATAGAACTGAAGCTGCCTAAAAGACCAATTAGAGAAAGACTGGGGGCTCGTGAAGAAGTAAAAAAAGTGCCAGATGTAAAGCCTAAAGAAGACCGCAGAGCCTCAAAGAGTCCTGAAAGGTTGTTATAATAACTTCAGGTAGAAAGATAAAAGTTATTTATTCAAACATAAAAAAAAAAAAATAGTTTTCAGTTACATGAAATTATATTAATTTACAGTCAGTGCAAAAAGAGAAAGTATTTGTGTGACATTGTGTGTCAAGATTCTCAAATTATTTAGGGTGATTATTGCTCATAGAAATTAACTAATGAATTTAGCCATTTGAAGCAATAGTAAATCCTGCCAAGGGCTTGAGCTTCACCTTGTAGTGGTGGGGCATTTAGTAAATACTTATCTGGCTGGCTACCTACCACCCTCAATTAAATAATTTGTCACCCAGCACCTGCCGCCCGATACTAGTCCAACAGCTGTTCTTGAAAGCCACGTCCCTGTTTGGGTATTCAGACCAGTTCCTCATCTTCTAGTTAATAGATTTCCAATAAAAAAAACCTACTTATCCCCCCCAGGCCTTTTGTAACTGTTCTCTTTTTGCATAAAACTGGTGAAAGTTGGTACAAACATTATCAACATAGCGAAACTGTAGGTATATACATATATCCATAGTGTATGTATATAATTATTTTTACGTAGATGACATTTTTAATTATGAAATATTGAAACTTAATATTATATGAATAAGATTCTGTATAGCCCCTGAATTCCATGCTGCAGATTACATACATTTTAAATATTCTGCATGGGGTAAGCTGGCAATTTGATGTGTTTTCAAAAGTCTGGACATATCCAAACCATTTCAGATTTGATGAGCTTTCAAAAGTCTGTACATATACAAACACTTTCAGGTTTGATGAGCTTTCAAAAGTGTGTACATATCCAAACCCTTTCAGATTTGATGAGCTTTCAAAAGTCTGTACATAGCCAAACCCTTTCAGATTTGATGAGCTTTCAAAAGTCTATACATATCCAAACACTTTCAGATTTGATGAGCTTTCAAAAGTCTGTACATATCCCAACACTTTCAGATTTGATGAGCTTTCAAAAGGTGGTACATATCCAAACCCTTTCAGATTTGATGAGTTTTCAAAAGTCTGTACATATCCACACACTTTCAGATTTGATGAGCTTTCAAAAGTCTGTACATATCCAAACACTTTCAGATTTGATGAGCTTTCAAAAGTCTGTACATATCCAAACCCTTTCAGATTTGATGAGTTTTCAAAAGTCTGTACATATCCAAACCCTTTCAGATTTGATGAGCTTTCAAAAGTCTGTACATATCCAAACCCTTTCAGATTTGATGAGCTTCCAAAAGTCTGTACATATCCAAACCCTTTCAGATTTGATGAGCTTTCAAAAGTCTGTACATATCCAAACACTATCAGATTTGATGAGCTTTCAAAAGTCTGTACATATCCAAACCCTTTCAGATTTGATGAGTTTTCAAAAGTCTGTACATATCCACACACTTTTAGATTTGATGAGCTTTCAAAAGTCTGTACATATCCAAACCCTTTCAGATTTGATGAGCTTTCAAAACTCTGTACATATCTAAACACTTTCAGATTTGATGAGCTTTCAAAAGTCTGTACATATCCAAACCCTTTCAGATTTGATGTGCTTTCAAAAGTCTGTACATATCCAAACCCTTTCAGATTTGATGAGCTTTCAAAAGTCTGTACATATCCAAACACTTTCAGATTTGTTGAGCTTTCAAAAGTCTGTACATATCCAAACCCTTTCAGATTTGATGAGTTTTCAAAAGTCTGTACATATTCACACACTTTCAGATTTGATGAGCTTTCAAAAGTCTGTACATATCCAAACCCTTTCAGATTTGATGAGTTTTCAGAAGTCTGTACATATCCAAACCCTTTCAGATTTGATGAGCTTCCAAAAGTCTGTACATATCCAAACCCTTTCAGATTTGATGAGCTTTCAAAAGTCTGTACATATCCAAACACTTTCAGATTTGATGAGCTTTCAAAAGTCTGTACATATCCAAACCCTTTCAGATTTGATGAGTTTTCAAAAGTCTGTACATATCCAAACCCTTTCAGATTTGATGAGCTTTCAAAAGTCTGTACATATCCAAACACTTTCAGATTTGATGAGCTTTCAAAAGCCTGTACATATCCAAACCCTTTCAGATTTGATAAATTTTATCATTTAGGATGAATCAGCCTTAACTGCCTACCTTATCAGTGTTCTTTCTTCTATTTGTTGTTGTTAAGAGCAATATATACCTTTTTTTATGTGCGTGGCGGAACTAGCTCGAGGCCCACCTGATATTAAGCGGTTTAACCTCTGCCTGCATCTAACAGAAGCATTTCGTGACAAGTGACGAATTCCTTTGAGCCCGTCACCCTTGAGGCATACAGTTATTAAGTCTCATGTTCCTGTAATTTTACTGACTCTCAAGGACTGCTGCCAGAACACACTGTTAGGTATTTGGCGACAGATTTTCTACTTGAAGGTGTTAGCTAGCTAGGTGAGCATTCGCAAAATGCCCATACACCATGCGGTTAAGCTCAAGCTGTCAGTGGGGATGATACCATGGACCTGCGGCTCGGCAGTCCATAGCTATTACCGCTCGGCCATCATTGCTTCACAAATATATTGCCCATCTTGCATTTCGTATCAACATGATTAAATCATGTATTTTTGCATGGTGTGCTACTGCTTGAAATAAAAATAATTTATTTGTGTAGGGGAATTATTGGCCAGTGTACATAAATGATCCATTCTGGTTTCACAACTTTATCTCACCAGTATGTCTGTTACAACGAAACTTATGACTTAGATTAAGTTTGAATATGACCATAGGATGATTTGACATAGCTTTAAGTATATTTAATAATCATAGATCTTGCAAATTGTAGGTTAATAGTGAAAAAGCATATTATAAGCTGGTTGAAGGACCATGTAGGTTGTAACTTATATTTGAACCCTTAGGTAAGAGTTATATACATATAATAAATATTATAAATAGAATTCATAGTTAGATTAAGAATTGGAAAATCCGAAGGTAAATTTAGGTCGTATGGAAGCATAGGCATTTATTATAACATATATATATATATATACCTAACACAATAAATATGTATGTTTTTCTCCTACCAAATGGATGCTGAGTGAAGAAATATTTGTAAGTTTGGAAAACAGTGTTTTCAGTTGATTCTTATTAAAATATACTTGAAACTAATTTGATATTTTTTAATGGTTACTGGTAGATGGAAATAGGCTCGTCCCCATAAATAAAGTGATCTAAAATTAAGTTCTCTGAGATCTATCACTTTGGTAAAAAAAAAAAACTATATTGGGATCAATTGTTCTCAAGATATAGACACACCTCTAATATTTGATAGTTGTTGTCTGAAGCAAAGATCTTGATGAAATCTAAAACTCCTGTGAAATAACTAGTTATTCGAATTAAACATATAAATATATAATGCAAATTTGACACATTTAATTATCATTTATGATATTAATTATTTATCAAAAATCTAAACGCGGCATTACAATACAATACAATATTCTTTATTTATGTTACAGTATAATGTAATTAATTACCTCAGTAGTTTATTATATTAAAAAACATTGGGGGATCCGATATTCATTGTAGCATTCCCTACGTTTATTACAGAATAAAAACTTAAATTTGAAGAATGTCAGATATTTCTTGGTGGTCAATCCTCCCTACCGATCAGATTTGGTGGTTTGGGAATCCACAAAAATGCCAGTGTTTCATTCCTGGCGTTTTTATCCTCAGTATAAAGACATAGTGCGCTCTCTTTAAAAATTGTTGAAAGTTCTTTAGGAAATGTACAAATTGATTGTATGTAAGAGCTACAAACTTTAGCCCCTCCAGATGAAACTCTTCCCAACAAACTCCGTTTACAAAAGCATTGAGATGATCCTTTAAATAAAAAGATCACAACTGCCCATTTGAATAACATAGTGTCTCCAGTAGATCGGGCTCGTCTTCTTGCCTCTGCGGAGCGAAAATCAGGATTCTAGCTTCAGTCATTACCATCTGCCAACATTGGGACTCTACTGGACAATAAATCGTTTACCCTTTCTATCAGCCTGCGAATTGGGTCAAACACAAATGAACCACATTACTGCTTTTGCGGAGCCCCAGTACATCACCAATGACATCACGGCCTCTCCTGAAGTCGAAGCCGCCTTTCTCGCCACGGCTCTTTAAATTATGTTATCCGAAGGGATATTGCCACCGTAAACGTGCCGGCTATTATTGAGCGGAACGGTATCGCACTTCATGATGGCAAGAGACATGACGGAATTACCTTAACTTCAATAAGTCGTGGATGGCCGCTAGTTTGGGATGCCACTTGCGTCGACACGCTTGCGGATTCTCATTTATCCTCCACCTCCAAGGCAGCGGGAGCAGCGGCAGTGGCAGCAAAAGGCTCCAAAAATCGAAAATATGAATTCTCTATGTTGTAAACTACTGACATAATTAATTACATTATACTGTAATGCAGGGTTTTTTTTTTATATATACTTAACACATATAATTAATACTCCCAGACGAAGAACTTCAAATAAGTTCGAAACTGGTCGGAGCAACATCCGATAAATATACGCGAGTCCTAGCCGGTTACTAAATAATAATTATAATTAATACAATTAAAATTTTAAAATAAATTACCGCAGTCTAGCATTAAACATTTCTAAAGACATAAGTTTGACAGTTGTCATTTAGCCCGTTAGCATCACGTGAATGAAATTCATTTGTTATCACTGTCTAAAATAATTAGTATTAAAGCTTAGATCTTCATAAAATCTAAAACTTGTGTGAAGTAACTAGTTATTATAATGGAACACAAAAACAGAATATAAATTTAACACATACTTATAAAATTGTAAAACAGGAGTTCAGACATTTCTGAGATAAAGGCCATTGAAGTTTGACATTTGGTCTCCTGACTTAAACACATCTATGATATATATATCACTTAGGAAACCACTAGTTCAGGATCGAAATAGTAACTGAAATATTATATTATAGCCTTTTTAAGTTTGACATCTGAATTCCGGAATACGAAGCAAAATTTAAAAATATGCCTCCTGCCGTCACTCTGACAGCCGTCACATTTAAGACCTATCTATTTCATTTTTATTCTTCTATGCTAAGTGGGATCGGTAGAACATTATTCTGTATTCTTCTTATTAATTATCGTCGATCGAAATGTTAGTAATAATATCTTTCACGAGATAATACCAACTATTCTTAATGATGGCATTGCCAGTAGAGGTGGCAATTGGAAAGGTTTTATGAAACTAATTCCTAATTGGTGACATGACCATAGAAATACCTAAAAAATCTTGTAAAAGTAAATTACAAGGTGTCCCAAGAAGTAGTGATATACTGAAGCTGGGAGGTACAGGACCTAGAGGGCTATCTGAATCACCCCCATGTATGTTCCGCGATTTTTCGTATTTTGGAAGTTATGACTTTTTTTTTATTTTTCACCTGTCGCCGAGTACGATGAGATTTTATTTATGGTGACGTGAATTATTGCGGTAGATGCTTGTTTTTTTTGTGTGCTAAGCTAATAGATAGGCCAATTCTTGAAGCAGTGATGGCTCAGTGGCATTGGCTATGGACTGCCGCGCAGCAGGTCCATGGTTCGAATCCCGCCCAGAGCTTGAGCTTCACCGCATGGTGGAAGGGCATTTTGCGAATGCCCGCCTGGCTAGCGACCACCCTCAAGTAGAAAATCTGTCGCCAAGCACCTAACGGTGTGTTCCGGCAGCAGTCCTTGAGAGCCAGAAAAATTACAGGCTAATGAGACCTAACAACTGGACGTCCTCAGTGTGACGGGCACAGTGCAATTCGTCGTTGACGAAATGCGTCTGTTATAGGCAGAGGTTAGTCCACTTAACATCAGGTGGGCCTCGGGCTTGTTCCGTCACAATAACATAAAAAAAAAAAAACAGTATAGTAACATTTACTATCATTAGATCTTTGAATGGAATAAAAAAAAATTAAATGCCAAGAAAAATAAAATAACCAGTATGTTCACAACTTCAAGGGCCCTTAAAAAATAAAATCACATAAAAAATACCGTTTGGCTTTTAAAAACTTGTTCTATCTATCAGGTAGCTACCCTGAAAATTTCATTTTATTATTCATAAAGCTTCAATGAAAAAATTGAAATCTAAATGTGGTAAGTGCAAAATTTTAATTTACTCGGTGATTAATGCAAGCAAAGTAAAACCAATTACAAGGGTTTTATTTACAATAAGTTTTCAAAGTGACCCCCCTGTTGCTCAATGCAAGTGCGACATCGCCGGAAAAAGTTGTCTTTGAAACGTCTGAATGCACTTCTATAATTTTTAAAGGTTTCTTCTGCTACTCTCAATTTCCGGGTTGACTCGTCCAAATTGCGGCATTCGCTCGAGTAGACGAGGTCTTTGTAGTATCCCCATACAAAAAAAGCTACTGCTAGACTAGGGTTTTATCACTTTTTATTCATAAGCCTTCGTTAAAGTAAGAAAACAATCAAAGTTATTGCATTGAATGGGCAGTCTGCTTCAAATTCAAATTCAAATTCAAATTCAAATCATTTATTTGCTTATACATGGGTAAAATTTAATTACAGATGTTATTGTTAACAATGTTTCGTTCGCCATGTTTTAACCTGTTTGAGGTATGCAACATTATTGTATAAAAACACATGCACCTATTTAATTAAGCAAGTAATATAAATTATCAGCCATGCTTAGACTATATTTAGCAAATTTTTATTAATGTTTAAGATGACATAGACTATTTGCAAATTTTTATTAATTCATTCCAATACAAGTCAATATTTGTGTGATTAAATTAAATAAACAATAACTTAACAGAACCTTAACAAAACATTTATACTACAAATACATTTCTATGCACATCGTCAATATTATAATATATTACAATTAATAATTTCAAATTTTATCGTCAAAAAATTCATTGATGGAATAATAAGCCTTAGTCGTCAAAAATAATTTAAACTTGGTTTTAAATACTTTGAAACTGTTTATTTCTTTAAGGCTTCCTGGAACTTTGTTATATATTTTAGGTGCCATGTGCAACAAGCTTTTTCCAAACACAGCAGTGTTATGATGGGCTGATCTTATAATGTGATTATGTCTCTCGCTATTCAAAGTTTCATAGTTATTAATATTTTTCCTAGTTAGTAGTGCCATTTCTAATATATACAGCGAGGGGAGGGTTAGAAGCTTAAGCTTTTGAAAATATGGTTTACAAGAAACTATCTCTTTTAAATTGTATATAGCACGGACACACTTTTTTTGAGCTTTAAAGGCAGATTCTTTGTCTGTGGAGTTACCCCAGAACAATATACCATATTTAAGAATAAATTTATATATAAATTTGCATCGATTATGGTCATCGCTTGTGACCATAATCGATGCAAGTGGATCGAAATGTCCGTCATGTTTAGTCAAATGCTATTAACTTTGATTTGTGCGCGAATAGACCTGAAAGTGACATAATAACATCATCACATCTCTGAAATAAAAACAAGACTAAGAAAAAATATAGGATTAATTCTTTAAGAACTCTAGCTGGTAATAAGTAATGTTTTAGAGCTTGGTTTTGTTAACACTAATTGCAAATGTTAGTTTGCTATTAATATTATATGGTTGTGCCCAAACTAATCTTACGAATCGAGAATCGAGATAATATTGTAAGAAGTCGTGATTAAAAAGAAGTTTTTTGGTTTGGCTACGTGCCGTTTATGAAGGTTCAGTTGGCATTAGCAGGAAAATTAGGCTGAATAGACACTACACATGGTTTTTAAAAAATATCGGCAAATTTAATGTAATATTTTCTTACAATACTTGTTACTATTCACAACTATATTGAAATGTGAGTGCGAGAAAGCTGTAGAACCCAAGTTGCTCCTAATCTATATTTATTCTAACTCTCGGGTATATGAAACTTCGAAAATCAATCCAATACGTAGTACGGTTATTTACAGTTTCACGCCAGAAAGAGAGCTGGAACTGACGAAGAGATCTGCCAAAAGTCGAATTGGACCACCAGACCATAAAAGGAAATTATCATCATCTGAATCAAGTGAAAAGATAGAAGCATCATCTAAGAGACTGACTTCTAGGTATGCTCAACCAATATATTTTTCTGCCTACAAGATCGCAAAGGTGTTGTTAAATCATTATCCGCATGGAAAATAGATTTTCTACTTGAGGATGAAAGCTAGTCAGAGGGACATTGGCAAAATGCTCTACCACCGTACTTTAACGACTGCGGTCCTAAGACAACAACCGAGACCGACTTAACATGCACTCCGAAGCACGGAAGTGGTCAGTAGTAATGTCACTAGCGGTCACCCGTCGGACGTTGCTTAACTTAGCTGATCGGTTAAGAACGTCTAAGCAAACTTCACTAGAAACGCTTCGAAGATGTGCGAGGAAAACGAGCAGTGTAAAGGGAAAAAACATCAATAGGATCGCTGCGCTCTGGGAGGCTAGGAAAATGAAGCAAATCCCATTGGTAGATTTTTTGCTCTTACACCGATGGCTATTTTCCTGACACATCTCTTTTGGATACGTGGCCTAAGGTTTGGGAAGAGATGTCAAGCTGCCATAAGAGACTTTAAAATATAACTTGCAAAAGTTATGTTTTAAAGTCTCTTGATTGGGACTTTAGGCTACTGCCATCTAACGGATACATTTTCATACTCCAGACTGCTACTGATACTGTATTGTCTCGAAATTCCAATAACAGTTCAATCTAGGATTTTACCGATCATTAAAACAAAATGCCACAACGACCAAGTTGTCACTGTGACCCTTGCTAAATTTTAAAAACGTTTCCAGAGTATCAGTATTAGAGAACCGCAGCGGGCGGCCATCTTGTGCGAGCGTAGTGCGCGTGCGACCGCGGCCGAGAGTGCCCGCGCCCGCTTCTAGTCTTTTACTGCGCGCCGTCGCCGATGCACACAAGAGTTTGCTGAACGTAAGTACATAGCAGTAAGCTACAACATTACTAGCCAAACACATTTAATTGGTTTTAAATACATTTTGTCTTTGATGATTTTAAAGATGTTTTTTTTCTAATGACGGTTTATGTTTTTGAATTCCCAATCAGTCGAATACTCCTTTCTTGGGTTTTTTAAAGGATTGTGACGGAATAAGCACCAGGCCCATTTGATGCTAAGCGGTTATCTCATCTTATAACATGCATTTCGCATGCACTGCGGCCGTCCCCCTGAGACATACAGTTGTTAAGTCTCATGTGCCTGGGGTACATTTTGCACGGTGGAAGGGCATTTTGCGAATGCCCGCCTAGCTAACGACCACCCTCAAGTAGAAAATCTGTCGCCAAGCACCTAACAGTGTGTTCCGGCAGCAGTCCTTGAGAGCCAGTAAAATTTCAGGCTCATGAGACCTAACAACTGTACGTCTCGGTGTGATGGGCACAGTGCAATTCGTCGTTGACTAAATGCATCTGTTATAGGCAGAGGTTAGCCCACCTAAGATCAGCTGGACCTCGGGCTTGTTCCGTCACAATAACATAATAAAAAAAAACAAAAACCAAAGACATGCAAGTGGATTTTATCTATATGAATGAATATTTATCGCTTTACACTTTATGGCTGACTAGCTACCACTCTAAATCTGTCGCCATGCACCTAGCAGTGTGTTCCAGCAGAACTTGTCCTTAGCAACATAAAGCTTTAGTTAAAAAGTGGAACAATATTATAATTGTAAAAATAAAAGTAGTTCAAATACCGATGTCTATATTATCGACCCTTTAGTGCCAAAAGTCGCTTAAAGTTTACTTAACCTGACCAACGATGAAAATTCTTGCGTCACTTAATGAGGTGTTGCGCTGTCCTTCAGAGCCAGTTACTTTTTTATATACCAACCTCGACCATATCAATACATACCAACAGGTGAGATGGTGGTCATAGTCTAACGTTAAAAAAAGCTTATTTTCTTACAAGCTGTAAAAAAAACCTGAAGAATTTTCATGGGATATTTGTTCACAGATACCACCAAAAGTTTCCAAAGAACCACAGACAGTGAAGCGAGCTTTGGTACTGCCCATGCGTCGGCTTGATGCTCAGAAGATTGTCATTTCAGTTCCGGGAGACAGGCAGCCTAATGATGGAGACGCAAATGATGCCATCAGTCTCGGAGAGCCAGATAGCGATGATGATAAAAGCTCCAAGTTAGTACATTAGTATTACTTTCTTGCGAATCAGAATTGTACCAAAGTCATAGGTCGCGCAAATCTTTATGAGCCCTTGAAACGTAGAAGTTTGAAACCGCGCAGGTAAATCAGATTACGTCGTAAGGCATGATTTCTAAATATATGAATAAGTACTACATATAAAAAAGGCTCTAAGTGCCAAAAATCAAAAGCGGAGTAATTTATGTTTTAAATAATAAAACATCATAGCCGCACAATTAATTTATTTTAAAATTTACATTATTATTATTACAGTAAAATGCTTTTATTAAACAAAAATTACGTATCTCAGCGTATTATTTATTATAGAGAGACGAATTTCTTAGCATTCCATGGATTCATCGTGCGGGTGCCGGGTCCATAGCGTTGCAGGAGAAGAGGCTAGAGGGGCCTGGGAATGGAACCCAGGAGTAGGTTTAAGTTTTTTAACACTTTGTACACTTTTTTCGCCTTTTTTGCGCCTTTTTTGGTCGTGAGCCGGCAGCAACAACAGGTGTAAGGTCTGCCATTTTCGTAAGACTGGCGTAACCGGACTTAGACCTTTTTGAAGAATCACGCCCCCGAGTCTTACACCTCCGCGTTCCTTAGAGAGTAAACCAACTAAATAACTGCGCGAGACGTTTAGTCCTTATTTTAGGTTATTGGCGAGGGAACATACACCATGATACAGTAATAAAAACACAACAAGTTTTTGGCACTTAGACTCTTTGTTATTTCTAGTATTCATATGTATTCAATGTAAAAATTATTAAAATAAGTACTTATTATTTATCGTTAGTTACCTTCTACCTGATATCATACAAAGGTACCATAATAAAGTGATACCTATACTGTAATAAATACGTATATATATATATATTTGCAGCACTTTTATATGTATAACCAATTAACTGAGAGTTAACTAGGTTAACCCAGGAATGTGCAAGTGGGTCTAACAACCGCATTATCCAAAATACTCAATCAATGATTGAATTTATTGAATTTATTAAAGGTAAAAATGTTAATGACATCGGACAAGACCGATATTGTGGATGCTGTTATCTTTTTTTTTACAAATTTCCAATATTTCCACCACAGAGTAGCAAGCGATGCAGATAAAGAAGACTATGCTCCGTCGGCAGCAACAAAGAAAGTCAGCAAAGAACCAAGTACCTTGACCATGAAGGTGCACAACCCAGATTACATGCCACTATCACATCGTCTCGAGGGTCGTACTGCTACTAGGAGAGACGACAGCATTGTTATCGAGGCTTTGTAAGTATAATAAATATATTTATTTACAAGTAATTAAAAAGAAACATTTTAAAGGCATCAAGCATAGAAGCTTCAACCAATACAGTGTTTTGGACTAAGAAACATTTCGTTATTATCTAGCTATAATATTCGCTATGATCCATTTGCTACACGAACGGTATGCGGTGCAGTGCCCGCATATAAGCTTAAACCTAAATATCTATATAGCGGTTACTCACATTGTTAAACATAGATATTGAATCTTCGCCAGCTCGTTAATGTCTGTTTTTGAAGACATCGAAAACACCCGTAGCCCAAGGAAAACACTCATAGCTCCCCTAAACGGGAGTATGTGTCGTCCTAACTGTGATACATTTCTTGCATTTAATGGGTCGAAAAACAAAACTGATTCTACATAAAACAAATGATTTCGAACGTATCGTAAACACTCATAAGCGACGGGCAAAATAAAAGTCTATTTCGTCACAGGTTTCGTCCTGGTTGCGATTCATTTCTTATTGACCGCTCATGTAACCATTTTTGTGAGAGCTATTTAGCGACACAGAGCAATACTAATTAGAAAACTCTGAAGCAATGATGGCCGAGCGGTAATAGCTATGGACTGCTGCGCCGAAGTACCCTGTTTCGATCCTCACCGCGCCGGTTTGAGCTTCACCGCATGGTCGAATGGCACTTTGGGATTGCCCGCCTGGCTAACTACCACCCTCAAGTAGAAAATCTGTCGCCAAGCACCTAACGGTGTGTTCCCGCAGTAGTCCTTGAGAGCCAGTGTAATTACAGGCACATGAGACTGAACAAGTATGTCTCAAAGTAACGGGCGCAGTGCAATTCGTGACTTGTGGTGAAATGCATCTGTTTGTTATAGGCAAAGGTTAGTCCGCTTAACGTCAAGTGACCCTCGAGCTAGTTCCGTCACAATAACATAAAAAAAAAAACTCAATTTGTATGTAACTTTGTCGTATAATAGCGGTATTATAGTGTAAACGATGGTCTATTAAGAGCCATTTCACAAAATCACGCTACTGAAGTTTAGGTAAATGCCAGCGCATCGCTTACACAAGCGAAAGAAGTGACGACGGAATAGCGTGACTGTGAGTAACATATTTTGATACTAGCACTCATTAATAAAGAAATCTAAGTTGCGAATTTAAAAATTGTGTGATTGGCATGAGTAAATAATCAATTTCTTGTCGATTACTTGCTAATGTTATAGAAAAGAAGTAGGCATGTACATTAAATAGTCAACCTGCATCGTGAATCTTTTATTTAAATTTCATCCTTGATGAATAAAAAATAGATATGTTTGAATCATTTATTGTAACAAAAAAATTAAATAATTAAAAATTATACAGCTTAAAATTATATAAATATTTGATGTAACGGCATTGATTAAAAGCTGCGGACTAAAAGCTCTTTCTTTTAAATTTTTCAAAAATTGCTGTTTTCCTCGTTCACACTCTTCAGTATCTATATACAGTCGTTAACACTGTCTGCCATAATGACCATGCATAGGATTGAGGTTTATTTTTCTGTGCATCCGGAAAACAACTTAGTACCAACCACAAACGTCCCATGACGTTTTTGGTTTTCCATTACTTTAACATGTCATCCTCATATTCCCATACCATAATATATCACCTACACCATTAAAAAAATAACATTTTCATCCATTTAGTTTGAGTAGTACAAACAGCGAAATGTAAATATATATTTACAGATTTTGAGGTTTTTTTGTTTTTAAATCGAATATCTTTGATGCAATCTATAATCAACATACATATACTTCCGAAATCAGATTGAAGACGTTCTGAAAAAAGGCCAGGTCAAAAGTACCCTAAACCGACGCTTATGTATGAAAGGATTGATGAGTATAGATGAAGCGAAAGAGATATGTCAGGATCGTAGTAAGTGGAAATCCGTGGTCTCTGCCTACCCCTACGGGAAAGAGGCGTGATTTTATGTATGTATGTACATACTTCTTGGTACCAATGCAATACTCACTATATACTCTTATGCTCACTATTTCCTCTATAGAAAATAAATGATTATACACCTTTTTATACAAAAAAATACTGGAAATGGGGTTTGAACACACGACAAAAATGGTGGGAAATAGTAATTTAATTGCTATTTCTATTTTTTCGTAACTAACTCACCTAGAACTTCGATCTTCTTTTAATATGATAATTTACTATTGTTCTTTAGCCCTGAATTGTTACAGATTTTTACGCCAAATATTTTAAAGTAACAACATTATAAACATAACATTACAAAATTCCTGAGGATGTTGGTATTTCGTCATCCAGACCAGACATATTTTTATACTCAAAAAATCTAAAACGCATAGTACTTATAGAACTTACTGTGCCGTGGGAAACAAACATACCTAAAGATCACACAATAAAAACAAACAAATATTATGACCTAACAAATGAATTAACCAAAAACGGTTATGTGGTTAGTTTATATGCTGTAGAGGTTGGAGCAAGGGGTATACCAGCGAAATCCCTATATAACCTACTTAAAGACCTTGGCCTACCAAGAACAACCGTAACTTCCATCCTAGAACGTGTATCTAAGGCGGCATTAGTAGGATCTTATCAAATTTGGTTAGGTAGGGGAGGAGGCTCGAGTAGAAGGTAGTTTAATTTCCAGCTGAACTTATCGCTGTGTTCACTTATAGACATTAACTGAATCCAAAAATATTGGAAATCAATTATTCGCCTGTCATCTAATCCTCCTAAAACAAAAGTTATAGTGAGTTACTAATTTAAACTAGAATAATATAAAAACTAGCAGACCAAAATGAAGAAGTCAACCCTGTGAGGTTGTTAGCATTTTTCCAATAACGCTGTATAAGGCTGCATAATTGTGACGTTTCCTTTTTTTAATACATTGGATGAACAGAAACTAAAGATGTAGTTACTTAACAAGACAACAATACTTATATTATGGACAACAAAAATAAAGTATAGTCTGTTACTTAAAAAAAAATTTCGACATGATCAAAACTCTGTGGTCGCACTATAAACTTGCATCTAAGCGTTCCGCGTACGAGACGTCAGAGCAAGGAAAACGAACACAGGTCCTACCTCGATGGGCGCTCGCGCGGTACTGATCGCCTCGCGCTTGTACATTTCAATTTATGTGCATTTCGAGTTATGTTAAATATTTTTTCTTGTCTAACAAAACAGAGTTAATATCACAATTTATTAAAGATCAGATTAATTAAAGAATGAACTTTCTTTTTATATAATATCTGTTTGGAATTACACTTTATTAAACGCAATATATGGCGGTAAACTGCTGATATAATTCGTGGAAATTGGCGCAAGATCTTTATTTTTTTTCTAAAATGACGATTAATTAGCGATATTCTAGTACACTATGTGTCAACAAGATTATATGCCTGATGCACAGTTTTTATTTTTAGTTAATTTGATGAATCTTTATACAAGAGATATAACTCTGAAGTTGGCTATGTGTACTTCAATTCGTAAAACAAGGTGCGGGAGATTGGTCACTCCAAAATAATTAATGTTATGTTTGTAAATCTGGTACATTAACTGAAAAGAGAACAGATTATTCTATTTTTATCAATTATTAAACAACTTGTAAATATTTCCTATGATAGTAAATTAAGCGCTTAAAATCTTCGTATACCGCATTAAAATGTGAAATGCCTCTTAAGGCAAACATGTTTAAAATTGAGCAAGAAGTTAAACAGCTGTAGCAAAGTCAATATCATATCCAAGATAAAAAAATATACCGTTGAATTTGGCGGTATCGCTCCATAAACTAAAAACTAATATGCCCACATTGTTACTGATAGTACATAGTATCTCTATGCGCTGCTGTACATGTCATAAGCGTCCATATCAAGAAATTATTTGTACTATGACAGAAAGCCAACGAATTCAAAAACTGCCTGGGCCTTAGGAGAATTGTCTTTTTTCTTTTATTCTATGTCATAAGAAAATATTGCTTCTCCTGACCCCAGGCTATTTCGTACAAGCCTAATCTAAAAACCAAAATAATAAAGCTGGTATCTGGCTACAGACACTCAATACGTTTTCCTATATTTTCACAGAAACATCCACAACCCTACAGTGGACAAGGACAAAAACACTCAATTCATCGTAACAATGGACGGCTTCAATCCAAACGCGTTCCTCGCTAAGAAACTAAAAACAGAAGGTCTGCTCAACGATGACGACGAAGATAAACCAGAGGCAGACAAAGACAAAGCTATTGCTAAGACGGGTCAAACAAATGCAGACAGGAATAAAGATACCTCAACACTCATTGAAAAAGACTCTTTAAATACCAATGAGGAGATCAAAGAAAAGATTGATGTGGAAAAAAGGCGCATGAGCAACTCGAGTGAGAAGGAGGGCTGTGAAAAAACTGTAGTTAGCGATAAAAGCAGAATAAGCGAAAAAAGCAAAGCGAGCGATCAAACCGTTACAAGCAACAAAAGCGATGAAAGCCCTAAAAGTGATACCAGTATTATTCAATCTGAAGATGTGATAAAAGAGGAAAAAGTAGAGAAACGTCAAAGTGTTGGTGATTTAAATCTAAATAAAGAATCTCCACCAGTCAAGAAGAGAAAATCTTCGCCCATAGTGTTTGATGTCGGAAAGAAAGAGAAGGAAAAAGAGATGATTAGAGAGAGAACGGAAAGCGTTGGCAGCGATAACCATGTGACTGTAACAACAACCCCAAATACACATAAATATGACACGTTGCCTCCTTGTAAGTAGTTAATACATTTCAAAAGTTTTATGACCGGTAAGTGCTTTGTTTTTCTAAATATATTTAAATTAAATAATAAAAATGAACAGAACGAACATCCAACATTGGAAAGTATGGATTAACTTTTTGAAATTGGTACCATGGTGATTCAAAACAGTATTGAACTCCCATTTTCATGGTTCAACTTCTACAAGTCCACATACTTTTCACAACTTTGAAGGACTTGTCATCTGCCTGATAGTAAGCGTTACGTTTGTCTATTACATTTGCAGTGTCACCTTTATTATTCTGCTTGACACTACAGTGCGCTTATAACTCCGAGACGTTTGTTCTTAAGTCTCGTTCGCCCAGTAATTTCACTAGCTAGTGGCCTTCATGCCTTACGGTAGCCGGATTTTACACAGCTGAACACAGCCTCCCCTCCAATTGGGTTTAGCCATAATCTCCAAGCTTGGCAGGCGTCTTGAGGATCACAGTTTAAGATATTAGTTCCTCAAAACGCACTGCTCCCACTCGCACCTTCCGGTATTTTACCTATAGTTGCTTCTTACGAAAGCTACAGGTAGCAATGGAGAAGAGGGGCGACATTCTAACCCGGCACCTCACGGGGCCTTAAGACGTAGTAGTATTTGCACACTACTGTGTGCAAATACTACTACTATTATACTAGAATGCATAGAATCGGTTGAAAGACTTGCATAAGTCGCGCTGCTGACGCGCTGCAAGACTTTCATCCTATACTAGATATTATAGTGATAGAGATAAAGTCGAAAATGGTTCTACTTAAAACTACCGGCCGCTGCTACTCCTTGGTCAGAATTGAGCCTAAGAGTTATTATGTGATTATGTTTTCTATGATGAAAGTTTGATCTTCGTGCTGATGGCGATGTGAATGGATGATGTTATGTTGCCAACATTATATTGAGGACTGGACAACAACCTGTTACCCCTTTAGATGAAACACTTTAACACTGTATCAGCCAGATCGTCCACTGCTGAACACAGCTAACTCAGCGTAGGACATTCTGCAATATTCTGGTATTTTTCCTTTCTTCGTCTCTTACGTTTTCCACAGGAAGATATGGGCGAGTGCAATACTACACCGCTTCCCCACGAGTTATTTGATAATACCCATAGATATGTAGTAATAAGTAGTGTCGGCATAACTTTTGTCAAAACATGCAATTGCACTAAAAATATTAGTTTTAATAAAAAAAGTTGCTACTAACAATATCGCTAGGTCATTCCCTCGCAAAGTGGTAAAAATCTGAGTGTACTTGTGTACAAACCCAATTTTATTCTCAAATTTAATATCTGCCCTCTACTTTGCCTCAGGCTGTTAAACGTCTTGGTTAAAATAGTTTTTTTTATACACTTGTTGAACAATATACCTTAACATCATCATTATTTGCACTTGCTACCATCCTTAAAGATCTCTTTCGCTTCATCTACACTCAACAATTCTGTCATACGTAAGCTTCGGTACCCTAGTACTCCTGACCTGACCCTTTTTCAGAATGTCTTTAATCTGATTTCGGAATGTTCGCCTAGGTCTTCCTCTCACTCACTTTATACCTGTTTAGTCATTCTCATTTAATTCATTCTCTCTACATGTCCAAACCATCTTAACATATCTTTCTCGATTTTTGTCACTACATCCTCATTCACACCACATCGTTCTTGCATTTATTCTAATTTCATGCTTTTTCTGCCTTACCCGACTTTCACTTTAGTATCGGTGGTTCCGACACTCCTCCATTAACAGCCAGATGAGCCTTCTTAGACACCTTCCGGCTGTTCAATATACTATAAAATAAAACAATATAATAATAACAATGAATATCTAATCCAACAGTAGCGATAACAGCGGAAAAGAAGCCAGTGTGGTGTCGTGCGTTCCCGCAGTGTCGATACGGGTCTACGTGCGTGTTCTTACACCCGCGTTGTAAGTTCGCGGCCGCTTGCACCAGGCGGAGTTGCCCATACAGCCATACACACACTCACAACGCTGCACCGACGTCGCCTGCGCCTGTCATAGGTGAGATACTGTTACAAAAGCGGGCAATTCGAGCCATATATGAAATGGATCCTAGGGAATCTCGTGAGGGTTCTTTTTAAAGAAATTGATATTTTAACTTTACCGAGTCTGTATGTATTTGGAAATACTATGCATGTTCGTAAAAAATGGAGTAAATTTAAATTAAATTGACAATCACGATTACAACACTAGGAATAGTGATAAAATAAATTGGCGACAATTCCGCCTCTGCCAAAATATCGCCTGCCACCTACTTAATTTAAACAAATATAAATTTATATGTTACATACTAATGTAACATATTGTTAAAAGGCGTTTAAAAGAATGGCCCCGAGTTTCTTGCCCGTTCTTCTCGCAGTGGCTCTATACATTTTTTGCTCAACGTGTCAGCACTATGTAGAATATTACAATATTAAAGTTTGTAATTGACATTCATAAGACCGTCGTAGACGCTTAAATTGAATAAATGATTTTGACTACGACTTTGAAAAGTGTACTAGGTACAACGTACAATAAGCTAGGTTTAAGGATTTTTTAGGAGTACTGTATGCAAAGACATTTAAGATGCAGTTATTGACAGATGTTCCGTACCATAAACACAGTACTGCATATTTACGATCTATATCTCAGCATTCAAGATGCATTTATGAATAAACTGACAAATAATTTTAGCAACTGTTTCTTCCGCAGCATCCCATGTGGTGCCAGCAGCGAACTACAAGACAATCTCCGCCGCCCCCCTCCCCGCTATGTGCAAGTACTATCCCTCGTGCGCGAATCCCGCTTGTCACTTCTACCACCCGAAACCTTGCCGCTTCGGGAAGTTGTGCGCTAACAAAATAGAGTGCAACTTCTATCACGCCGATGTCCCGACCAAGTGGCGATACCCTGTTTGACTTGTTATAGTGTAAATAAAATGATTTTAGTTATTTACTTGTTTTATTATACCTAAGCTAGAATTGTAAATTTTGATGAGCACATCAGTGGAAGTTTGGAAGCAGGTCCAGTGACAGATAAGTTGAAGAGTGACTAAGATTGGTATAGACAATATCATAATCAGGAAAGAAACGCAAAGGTTCCTGTTAATGGGGGTGTCACTTAACCCATTGGCATCGGCGATAATGATAACAATAGAATTTCATTCATAACTAGGACGTAGTGGTCCTGACGATGCCAACCTTCTCCATACAATCGTCGTAGGGTGATCACTCCCTTATTTGGGATTTTAAGTCCCGACTTAAGCATAATACCGATTGATATCGTCATTATCTAGGCTTGTATGATGCCAAAATTTTAAAAAAGAATATAAAAGTTGTAAGTTATGATCCTTGAAAACTTTATATGAAAATGTTTCGAGGCTAATAATTTTTTATGTAAATTTCGGCATCATACAAGCCTAGATAATGAAGAGATCAATTGGTTTTATGCTTTATTTTGGACCTAAATTCTCAAATAAGGGAGTGATCACCCTACGACGTTTGTATGGAAGACGGGCCAGCCAGTTCACCCTTAAATAGAAGTGGTCGCTTTAACGCACTGGCCACTTTGAATAAAAAATAATCCTGCATTGTGTCAGATTTTAGAGTAAAAGTTTTTTCAATCGTTAACTATTACAACCTAAATTTTAAAAAGACGAATAATCTACGACTAAATCTCTCACACAGTTACCGTTTGATTTTGGACTCGTCAAGTTAACAAAACGTGCACAATCTTCCAAATTCAATTGGACTGGTTAATACATTTGGTGCTTAGAAATGATCGCATCCGATTGGTACCGTCAAGGTAATGGTGTTGCGCCGCACGGTACACTTTTTAAACCACGCCCGCCGCGGTAAGATTTTAGGTTCTGCTGTTTTTGAGCTTGGCAGTGGACTAATAACGAACTTGACTAATGATGAAGTTGACCGATTGCAGTTGACTTGACTAATGAGAAGTAAATTGTGTGGAGTGGATTTTGTGACAGGTTGACCAATTGCGAACAAACGCATAATATGAGAAGTTACTGTACGCCTGTCATAATAACAAATTATGGATTCAGTATTTTTATTGCTATCGTATTTTTTCCAAATTGCCGCCGCATCTGTACCGCAGTGTTAGTTATCTAGAATATTTCAATCTCATTGATAGAAAGACATTGCAACCCCCTTACAGGTTGAACAATTCTGGCGACCCCCATGTCAGATAGCTGAAAAACTTATTGTTTAAAAGACTACATACGATAATGATTTCTTTATTTTGATACCTTTACTTATTATTAGAGAAGAACATATTTTAATAACCACAGATAAAGTCAAAGCATTTCATGCAAAACTTCATTTTTCGTCAACCTCTCCCCAAAACCATATATTTCGAGCATTTTCCATCTGTTCAGAAGATTGTTGTAGATAATGCATCAGACCAGACACTTGTAAGTGCTTACATTCCTTGCGTGATACAGAGTTTGTATAATTTGCTAAAAGATAAACTTTTAGTTTACTTTCTCGACTTACACTTTGAATCTGACAATGGGTCTAGATGGATTAATTACAGTCCAGTTCTTCCAGTCAACAGAACTGGCTGATCTCTCCACAAATTAAAAAAATGCCTCATAGATTAAGTTGCTGACGGCATGCGTAAAATATAATTTTATTAACAAAGTGTCGACGTGTTTTGGATGAATATAAAACAAGAATATCCAGAGCTAGCAAAGGAAGCTCTAAAATTATTAGTACCATTCGCCATGTCATACCTGTGTGAACAGACATTGTCTTCAATGGTAGACATTTAAAATTAAAAGAGAGATAGACTTCCATTACAAAGTTATTTTATTGTTAACGTTTCAAAAATAGCACCACGTTTTGATGCATTTTTGAAAATTAAACAAGCCCATCCTCACTAAAATTGTGTTTTTATTGTAGTCTACCTTGCCGTTTCCTTCTGCCGGCGACCCCAGACTAAAGTGTCATTATAATTTGAATTAGGGACTGCGCTTGGTAAAGCAAGCCGCTGGGCTATCACCGCTTTAGAATTCCCTTTGGGTTGTGTGATTATCGTGTTAGCTTGCACAATCGTGGCGTTCCCCAAATAAAATTAAATCAGTCCCGAAGGTCAGGAGCACATTATAGCCAATTGAGCTGCTGTCGTCTGAGCGGGCTTAATGTTAATAGAATAAAATTTCCTTGTAACATAACGGCAAACGTATTTTGATAATGATTCACATAATGATAAATGGCCCTCAAGGACAGCTTTTTGCTTTGCTTGACAACATTACAGCAGCTCGAGGTTAATAGGCACTTAGCCCGGTGAAGATTCAAAGCTTAAGTCATCACCATCATCAGCTGAAAGTCATCCACTGTTGAACAAATATAAATCTTTCCCCATAGAACGTCATAATGAACGAATTAGCCACTTGTAACCATTGGCTAGCCACAATTCTGACGATGTCGCCGGTCCACCTATTGGGTGGCTTACCAACTGTACTTTGCACTGTGTCTTCTGGTGTATGGTATCCGTGCATGGTAACCACTTGAGAACCTTTCTTCCCCATCGTTTATCGGTTCATCGAGTCCTCCTGGCCAGGCCACATAGCCACTTCGTACTGCAAATTCTGAAAGCTATATATATGTATGACGCTGACTGGTTCTTTAGCGAATTTCCTCGTTCCGGATTTTATCGTGCAAAATACTCCGAGCTTAGCTCTCTCCGTAGTTCAATGTGCGACTCTGAGCTTATCCATAAGGGCCACGTCTCGTGCCATAAGTCATCACTGGCTACACACACTGTTGTGTAACCAGTGATGACTTATGAACATGTGTTCGACGAGGTATCACGTAATTTTCCATCCCCATCCCACCTGAGTTGGAATCTTCGGGTGACCTCTTTATCAGAGATGGACGTAAGTACTTACATGCTACTGCAAGAGTTATAGTTTCTAACAACTGCTTATACGGGGCAACCACATACGACATAATTTTCGTCTTGTCCATGTTTATATTAACTAGTTCTTATTATGTTCAACGATCTCCGTAGAGCTTTCCAGCAAGTACTTACCCGACTACAATAGGCAGCCAATAGGTACTCTACATGAATGAAGTTATCATCGCCTAAAAAATCAAATAGTACCTACCCATTTTGGGTATACCGCATATCTAATAATGATAAATAAACGGCTCTAATGGGAGCACTCGCAGGCCTATCCATGAAGTCTATTGGCTTGTAACAAAATCTTCTATATTTTCTCAAAATTTTCCACGTATGATAAAAACCAGCAAAAAACCGCGGTTCATCTTTCACACGAAACTGCAGAAAACTGAAACGTATACTGCCTCGAGGCAGGCACCGGAAAAACTGTAATACCTACTTTGAACCAGCTCTGATGGTTTAGAGCTGCATTTGCAACTTAAGTTGTCAGTATCCAGGTATTAGGAACTGAACTGCATAAGTACATACTTATTTTTCCATGGTCGAGGTGCGCCACATAAAGCTAAAATGCCCTCCTCCATACCTAATAAAGAATTGGTGGCAATTTTCTCATTACAATATAGATAGTCCATCCTGCCTGTGGGATCATCCGGCAATCATTCACGCGTCACTATCAGTCAGGGGGCCCGTATACCTCCCAGTCTTTAAACAGATTTCATACAGATTGTTGGTACATTGCCTACATAAAAAAGTGAATATTTGAAGCAGAACGTAAGAAGCTGAGTGCAACTGGCATCCTTGTTCAGAAGATTATGTGAGTGAACGAAAACATTTTTTTATATAGCTATAATAAGTATATAAGGTGTTATATACATATAGTAATTAAACAACTCTAAACGGTTTAAATCGCGTATATTTATTATTATTTTTGTCCCGACGTTTCAAACACTTTGCTTTCAGTCACCCCGTGACCACGATCACTGCAAAGTGTTTGAAACGTCGGGACAAAAATAATGATAAATATACGCGATTTAAACCGTTTAAAGTTGTTTAATTACTATGTGTAATAATCGCGAAAACCTAAGACAACTTTATGTTATATACCTACATATCTGGGTAGCATTAAAAATATTTTGTATAAGGATCGAAATGATTACATAGGCCTACATAGGTACCTCTTACGCATAAGGTAAGTTAACCAAATAAGTCCTACCTTAATGTTTATATTTCGTAACTAGCAGGTTTATAATAAAAAAGCACTGGTTATTTGAAATACTCATATTTATTTATTAAACTTTGTAATAAATGAAACAAAATTGCTTTAAAAATAATAATCACACTTTTGTGAACACAAATAACTAAAATGACACTTTGGCCTTACTGGGAACCCTGTGTCTTAATAAAGCCTTAGTGAAAAATAGTAAGCATTCAACTTCTTAATTAATACAAAACGATGTCAATACTTATATGAAATCTTATGAGATCCTATTAATTACTTTTGGTAATTTTAGATCCGACTTAACGAGTTTCTCATTACCTAAATGTACTATATTAATCAGCCTTATTTAAATTTTATTAAACAATCTCCTGAACAGTAGAATATCTTATCAGCTGGTGTGACTCCAACACACACCTCCAAACGCCACAAGTAACACATTTTCGCATATCATCAACTCGATCTTCTTTACAAGCTGGACAGTACCAAGAAGGTTTATTATCGTGATAGCTGCAGCAGCATAAGTAGATAATATACCCCTTTTTACCATTTTAACAGCGTTTTCCATCTGTTGCGAAGGCCATTGAGCCCTTTTTTCCCTGTGATAGAAGCTGGTGATCCGTTTTCCATGATGTTAGTGAAAACAAGGGTTTACTGTTTTAATTTCATACTTTTCTAACCGACATAAATCATTGTCCCAATAAGGCTTGTGCCTGTGCCGTTATAAGGCCTATTCATATTTTTTATAGGCTTTATTAGGGCATGGCACATGGGTAAATAAAACAACAATTATATGGAATACACCGATATTACAGCTTTTTCACGTATGTGATGAGATGACTAAACGTATAATTATCCAGTAGACAAATTGCAGCACACCGTGTACGAATAGAAATAAAAATACTTACCGTTTATTCAGCCATAATTTTATAAAATATTAGCGTGCGGTCCGCGTCGTAGTTGTTTTTGACTTCAGGTTCCAACACATTCGCGGCACGGGCCACTTGATGTGCTTGCGTGCGTTACTTAATGTACATGCACACTTCTACAAACATTGGCGGCAATTTGAAATGGTGAAGCGGGAAATTTAAAAAATAGGCCTTATTAGGACATAGGCTTTATTTGGTTCACCCACCTTAGATACCGAATATATAAATATTGACATAAGTATATATATTATGTACCTACTTACTAGGGAGGTATCTGTTACCATAATTTAACGTTACCACAATAACCCTAATCACAGCCCTAACACCCAATGGACGTATTATACAACTTATAAGCACATATTTCTAAATATAATTACAAGCACTATCGCGTGATAAGCGAAATATATTTAACAAATTATTGGAGTACAATTTTTTTTTTTTTTTTTTTTTTTTTTTTATGCCCAAGGCGGGAATTGAACCCGCGTCCTCCGATTTCGCGTCGGATGCCTATACCCCTCGGCCACTTGGACACGGCAATCGTAGCCGAAACTTATAAGCACATACTTAGGTATAAGTACATATAACCAGATCACAGACTATCAGATATTGATTACTTAGTACAGTTCTATAAATAAAATATCCTGCGTCACGCAAAACAATCAACTTCCTATTTGTTTGATACAAGTTCTACACGCCTTTCGACATGCTCGGAAGATTTTTTGCTTCTATTTCAAACAAAAAGGTAAGTAGCTGTTCGAGTAAACAGGAAATGCGCGTGACATCTAAAACAAAAGAAATAAAAAAAATTGGATGGGTAAGCCTTTGACTACAATTTAACCTGATGGTATGTGATGATGTGGTCGAAGCTGTTAACATGCTTAACCTAGAATTTGGCTCTCAAGGACAGCTGCCGGAACACACCGTTAGATGGTTGGCGACAGATTTTCTACTTGAGGGTGGTTGCTAGCCAGGCGGGTATTCGTAAAATGCCCTTCCACCATACGGTGAAGCTCAAGCCCGCGGCAGGATTCGAACCATCGACCAGCTGCGCGGCAGTCCATAGCCAATGCCACTAAGTCACTAAGTTTCTCATCGCTACAAACCATGAAAGGAATATTTTAAATGACAAGTGAGTAATTTAACCAGATATTAGTGTAGATTCTATACAAATCCTGTAAACTTAAAATTCTTTAATATATTGAATTCTGGTAGTTCTTATTCTGTATACGCTAGAATCCAAATTCCTACAACGCTTGCGAATTAAATTATGGTAGTTTTGTTCTGTTCCTAGAAACTACATTTGTAGATACTTATAATAACCCTTATTCTCTTTGCGTTAAAATTCAAATTCACAGAAAGCTTAAACGACAATCCCTAAAGTCAACATTTGTGTTCAATTGTGGGTATGTTTAATGCAAATTTAATCTTCTTGTGACCTAGTGCTTTCTAAACTGATGCAATATTGTCTAAATCGAATAGATTATCCTATTTTTAGAATAGTAATTTGAAGTGTTACACGAATGAAGATTTTAGTGTGAACAGAATAAGAACCGAACCATAGTTTAGGGAATTTTCAATTCTAGAGAAATTGTGTAGGATCGACACTATTGATTACTTATGGTATGTTTAATTAGGTACCTATTACGGTTCCATAACTAAAAGTAATCAACTGCCTGTTCGTTTGATGTAAATTCTACACATTTCGACATGCTCAGAGGCATGTGAGGCACCCAGCTTCAGATTCAAGGTAAGATACAAGGCAAAACAGGAACTTATTACATGTAGTCATATAATTATAAAAAAATCGGTCAAGTGCGAGTCGGGTCTCGCTTTTCAAGGTCTCACATCAGAATAACAGAAACGAACCTTATTAAAAAAAAGTTTACTGAAAAATCTGCATTTTTTGTCGATGTTTTCAGTAACTATTTATTGTGTACTGAGATAGACTGCGTGTCCAAAATAGTCTGAAATTTACAGCTCCCATTTTTGTTTTCATAGTTTAGAGGTTATAAAACTAATGAATTATATTATCTTATATATTAATTGTGTTCTAAATGATCTCACTCGCTGCGGTGCGAAAATGCTTTATTTTCTCATATATTGGAGCCCCCTGAAAATTAAATTTATTGAATTGATAATAAAAAAAAAATAAAAAAAAATTATTTGATTGTCAGCATTCTTCACATTATCTAAATTTCAGATTTGCCCTTTCGATATTAAGGGAGCTATAAAAGGTATTTAGCGGAACATCAATCAAATCGTTTATAACGTGATCCGTGACATTCGCTACTGAATATCCTGTAGAATACAGCATCGTCAAATAATTTTATGAAGGTGGAAAGTTGAGTTGCGTGAGGAGCAGGCTTATTAAATCCGTTATCTCTAAAACTAAAATTAAAAATTGCGAGCCCTAATCTTTTTGGAAAGAGCAAACGCTGGCTATATACCTAACAACAAGGAGAACAGGAAGAACCCGAAACAGGACAGGTATGCAGCTGCCCTCCACAGTAGTAGTAGGTACGTACTTATAGAAGAGAAGAGAAGGAAGAAGAGTTTGCAACTAGGTTAAGCAGCGTTCTATGCGGCCATTGCTTGGACGGTTGATCAATGACCTTTAGGTAGCATTGACATTGAATTTTGATTTTTGTCGTCGTTTGTGGTTGTTGTCTTAGGGTGACAGTGAACTCGCTAACCCAATCCGAAGAAGGAGACCGCACCCTAGGGGAACTGCCAGGGGCCTGATCCCCCGGGATTCACCATCAATAACAGGTATTAGGAGTGAGAATGCTCTGATTTAACGAGGCATAGGTTAGCGCCACGGATTTAGGAAGGGAGTCCCTTCCTAAATCCGTGGTTACCGCTAAGAGCGATTGCGTTACTTTTCTTTTAGGTACTTGTATTGTGTGAAACATCATCGTTCCGTTTTGCGCATGAGCAGCGTAAGCGTGCTCAAAATCGTTCGTATAGAATAATGCATAAATATTAAGTACAACCAAGCAACTTTTGTTGCTTATTATATTGTGATTGCGATGAAAGCCGATTCATAGATAGAGCAGTGTGAGTACTGTTAAACAACTGTCATCGCAATCATAATAAACAACAGAACTTGCCAAGTTGTACATTATTCTATTTACATTAAAGCCAGACTTACCTTTTATTTAATCTGGTTGAATCTATCAGTAAGATAACTATATTACTTAAAAAATCACGAACAGGCCTCGTGGCGGGCGCTTTTACACTTAAGTATTCCATTACATAGTCGTTTTTTCGGAACAACTACAATCCTTATCAAACGTTTGCATTGAAAGTGCAAAACGGAATACGTCCCAAATGAGCAGCATAATCCAAGCGTTTCTCCGCAGTCTCAATCAGAAAGAAAGTGACGACGCATTTGACAGTGGAACATGCTTTTCTAGCAGATACCTATTCACTCTGCTGTACCTACTAGAAGACTCCCAGCCCAGATAATATGTATCAGGAAATAGAGAGGCTGTAGCGTGTTCCACACTTCAACCGTACGTATTATAAAACTGGATTTAAATTATTCAAGGTATATTATCACTAAGTATACTTATTATTGGTAAATCTTAATTGATTGCAGTAGGTAAGTAAATAATTATAATAGCCAGTCATGAATTAGTTAAGCTATAGATAGACTACAATAATGCAAAATTTACCGTACAAGTTGAACTACTTTTAAAATGTACACCTAAGCAATATAGCGGAGTGCAATTTTATTAAATTAATAGAGTTGGACCCTAAAGTTCTAAAGAACAGAACACCTTCCGAATGACGTTTAATGTTATCATTCTATAGTTATATATTTTATTTAAAAATTCAGTCGTTACTATGAGAAAATATATACTTAACAACTTATAACATAAAGTTGAAAAAACAATTTAGGTAAACGTTTAATTTCAGAAAACAGTTAAAGTAGTAGTATATTTTTATTTATTTATATGTCATTGTAAAAAATCAAGATGTTTGATATATTTTTGAAATATGTGTTATATATTTACTAAATTTATTTACATGCACACTTAACTCATTTAGATCTTCAATAAATTGACTTCCATGCAACCATTTACATAGTTACACCGTGCTACCGAGGTCTCAATGGTGTTAACCATAAAGAATAGAACACGACATTAAAAGAAATGATAATAATTAAAGTAGCAGAATTGAGCCTAGATAATAAACCACCAAGATACCTATATTCAATAAGGACAAAAACTAAATGTCAAGATCAAATTGCGTTAAACTCCTATCACACAAGTGCATTTTAAGTTACAGATTACCGTTCTTACATGTCAATGACAGTGTAGCTGAATATAAAACTGCTTGTGTAAATCAATCAATTATATTTCTTGTGACAATATACAATTAGGCATTCTCTAGAATTCCTAAGCAAACTAGTAACGTTTGTCAGCTAAAATTAATGTATAGGGCTAAAATTATCAACTGTATTAGTTAACTGATGATACAGGACATAAATCGAAAAAGATATAAAGGCGCCAAATCTGGAAAATATTCTTAGGGCAGGATTTGGCCGGTTTTCTTTGTTATATGCATTAATTTTCTTCATTATGACTCGTTGTTTATTTATATCATGCAATTTGTCGTGAAGCTGTTCTAATAGTGAACAAGGGAGGGTATTATTACTACAGTGTATCAAGCAAATGGTTATGTAGTCTTTGGTTATTTTTTATTTTCTAAGATTGTCAAGTACTGATGTCAAGGTTTTTGGTTGCCAGTATTTCTATGTACGGTATTTGGGTATATTGGGGCAATGTGTTGAAATAATGTATAGGTACCTATATTTTATTTTACTGAAAGGTTTTCACAAACTAGCTCGCATCATTTCACATCAATGGCCTTTGAAATAACAAATTGACATGCCATTGAATGCTTAAAATACCACACGTCTATATTGAAACAAGTGCGACATATGAGAAAGTACGGAAATATGCAATTACACTGCAAATATCACGTAATATGCAATTAAATATGCAAATTTGTATATGTATATAAGTACCTAATTCGATGTGTACTCATCATTGCCCTTCATGAAAGTCTAGAAACCTGAGAAAATACCTAAGAAAATAATCGCACTATCTGCGAACAAAACGTCAATTTTCAAATAGGTGGGATGAAATGGTTCTTTGTTCAACAAGTGAACAAAGTTGTTTTAAGGGGCAAGTTCCAACTTTAAATTCAATTAATAGGTATTCTATACCTAACTATATTCCATCACTACGCAAGGTGAGGGATTTAAAGGCATGATATCAAAAATTACTTGCTCGTGTACTACGTGTAAAACAAAAACAATAACAAAACTTTTCATATGTACCTCCAAGCTAAAATATTAGGTAACTGGTAAGAAACAAGGCAATAGATAACAATACGTGAGAAGTAAACATATTGCAACATTTTTGTTCGTGGTTCAGTTTTCCCCACGCGCATTTTGCTTCGAGCTTCGAGCTTTTGAACACTCTCAAACTCCCCCTTTCTGGCTGGAAATGTGTAAACATTTTAAATTTATTCTTATGTTATCATTTGTGTTGTTAGAGAAGACTTATTATACCGACCACTCATGTGTTAGGATAAAAGATTGATGACTCAACAATCTACATCTGGTCGATTGTCAGTCAAGGGAATAAATAATAATATATGAGTATAATAAGTTAAGTTATAATGTTATGTGACATAAAAAATTTTGTATTACAAAGTAATTTACCTAATGCAAATACATAAATTAAACTACAATTTGCGATGATTATAAAGAATTTATTATAATTAATTGTGTTAGCAACATACCACAGTGGCAGTAATTGCATGATTGGTTTAACTGATTAACACAATAGTTGTAGGTAGGTATTATATTATATATTGTAGGTATTGTTTTATTGGTATTTATACATATACCTACCTTCATAGAAATATTATTTAATGTTGAGTTAGTTTAGATTGTCGATGTCCTGGGTACAAACCCCGGGGTGGAAATTTATTAGGTTTATATATGATAGTAATTTAAACGGTTTAAATCGCGTATATTTATCATTGTTTTGTCCCGACGTTTCAAACCAGTCTCCCCGTGACCACGATCACTGCAAAGTGTTTGAAGACAACTTTATATACATGATAGCTTTAGGGCCGCGGCTCCGCTCGTGCGTATATCGGTTATCGAGTAAAACCATGAACCTCTTTTTGCGCAGTTGGATAAAAACTGTACTATGTCCTTCCTCCGGTCTTAAACTATTTCCATACCAAATTTAATTCAAATCGATCCAATAGTTTTTAAGTTTATTCTTTGCATACAAAAATACAAGTCTTTCCTGTTTTTAATAAGTAGAAGTGTAGATGTAAATATATTTTTGCATAAGCTGAATGTTGGTATCGAAGTCACAGTCACAGATAGAGGGGGAATTACAAAATTACAAAATTACGAGTGGAAAAATTTAAGTCATGCGGGATTCGAACCCGCGTCCATCCACCCCTATAGCCGGGGTATGCTCTTTTTTTATTTTATTGTGACGGAACAAGGTCGAGGCCCACTTGATGTTAAGCGGACTAACCTCTGCCTATAACAGATGCATTTCGTCACAAGACACGGATTGCACTGCGCCCGTCACGTTGAGACATATTTATTAAGTCTCATGTGCCTGTAATTTCGCTGGCTCTCAAGAACTGCTGCCAGAACACACCGTTAGGGGCTTTGCGACAGATTTTCTACTTGAGGGTGGTCGCTAGCCAGGCGGGCATTCCCAAACTGCCCTTCCACCATGCGGTGAAGCTCAAGCCCGCGGCGGGATTCGAACCATGGACCTGCTGCGCGGCAGTCCATAGCCAATGCCACCGAGCCCTCACTGCTTCAAAAAAACTCTAACCAATTGAGCTAACATGACAATGAGTCATAAATAAAATTTTTCTATCGTTCTTTAACCATCGTATTGGCATGGACGACATCTATAGTTCAGCTTACGTTGTACTACAAAACAAACAAGACTAATTTTGCAGGAGGAATACCAAGTTACATTTGTATTGTTCTGAATTAGATACCGAAATATATAAGGGCTAACCTCGAAATAAAATTGCTAAGTAAAGTTCTAGGCTGGAGTCCACGTAGCGCTTTCCATACAAACGCAGTTCATAATATTTTAAATTCTTCTTAGTTAACCACGGTTATAACACTAGGAATAAGGTTAACATACTAAACACAAAATCAAAAGTTCTTCTTAGTAAGTAAGTTCTCACATTGGAAAATTTAAAAATCTCAAAAAATTGGAGCTGCATGTACCAAGCATGCACGTATCTTATTTACAAATCATATAATACAATCGTTATTATTTAGATGACAAAATTTATAAGATCCATCCATTCCACCAGTCACCAATGTATTATAAATAAATAGTGTGGGTTAACCCTTAACAACAGCTTCGACCACATTATCACTTTACATCAGATGAGATAGTGGTCAAAGGCTGGCATATCTGCTATAAATAATCAATAATTGTTCTAATTTTCTTGATTAGAACAATTATTGATTGAGAATTCCGATCTTCTCACAGTGGCTCTATACACTAATCAGAGCGCACCCGTATAATGATTTAATATTTACATTTCTTAATTGACCTTCATAAGAGCATCGTAGACGACTAAATTGAATAAATAAATTTGACTTTGACTTTTCTCGAAAAAGATGAAATACTATTAAGTTAAAAAAAACAGTGATCTTCTATTTCTTACTTTACCATACAAGTTCAACTTGTCATATCGAGCGGATATTGTACCCACGGAAAAAACAAAACACTTGCAGTGGTACATAGTACGACATATTAGGTAATTTGGGATTTTTGCACGTAGGATATTAATTCCTTTTTAGTTTAGACCAATGGGACTTTGGTCTTTGTTCTTTTTTCGTTGATACAGGCGTAGACGTTACGTACACGTACGTATACAAAATTCAATATTTTTTGACGTTTTTACGTAGCCGTAGCTTGTCGTAGCTCGTAGATTGATTTCATTTTAGGATACAAAAACAAGAGACGAAGAAAAGGTGCATCTTTTGAAATATTTTCTCCATTGAGGGGGTAGGTTCTGTCTTGTTGGGTACCACCGCAGTGTCAGATATTATGCCTCGAAGCAATCGTATGCAAAAATGACTGTGTTCAGGCATGAAGGGCATTGCAGCAAATGAAATTACTGGGCGCACGAGATATAAGTACTAACGCATCGGAGTGACGAGCGCAGTGCAGTATCAAGAACGAGGATGGTGACACTGCAATTGTAATGAACAGGCATTACGTGTACCATCAGGCGGACGACTTGTCCGTCTCAACACTTCATAATATAAAAAAACTACGTTCACATAATTTTGGGGAATAAGGAGCGAGCATATTGCCATCTACCAGGATAATTCCAACCTCCGGACTGCAACTGAAAATATTTATATAGGTATTTGCTATTACACTCATCATCAAAAAATAATTAATATGTAAGATTAACGTTTTCCCAATATTTTTATAAAAATACAATAAAACATTATGAAATACCTAAATCTAGTTTTCGCCAGCAGTGGAACAGTGGCCAAGTTACCTGTAGTAGAAATCTCTTGATTATGCATGCCGTGTCGAGGAGTAGTTCTTTTTTGTAACTATCTGGCCCTTGATGCAACAGTCTACCGAGAACCCCTTGATATATTGGTGGAGGCTCTTCACTATAATTCCGTTTGATGACACGACTATCGGTACAATGATCGTCCAGCCAACATCCCACATGGTAGTTACTGATCTAACTGCAGTAACTAACTATATGAGCTTAGTTAAGGTACCTGCTAAGCTTACCTTTCTCACCTTTCAGCAGATTTTCTCCATGTAGGATGGTAATGTCAACAAGCACTGCCCGGCGTTGACATCGATCTAGTTGATGTCCATAAAGAAAAATATGCTCAATCACGGAATCGCTGCAATAGGGTGTGTAGAGATGCACAACGTCGCGATATTCATAAGTCCGTTGAAAATGAAGATCCAGCTAAAGTTTGGAAATTTCGGTCGCTTGGAGTTGGTAAATCTCGCCAAAATTCTACTCCTATTAATTTAGATATTGATTCTTTAAATTAACACTTCTCTTCATCTTCCAATATAATGGATTTAGATAAAAATGTAACATCACAACGTCTTTCTACTATTTCAACTCCTGACCATCTACCATTTTTCTTTAGTCAATTTTCCGCTTGTGATGCTAAGAGGAGCATATTGTCCATTACTTCCAATGCAGTTGGAATAGACGGTATTAGTCGAAATATGATAATTCCTATCCTTGATATTATACTCCCGATCCTTTGCCATATTCATCATACCAATTCTATATCAAATTCTACAGTCCCGTCAATATGGAAGGAAGCACAAATTATTCCTTTACCGAAGAAACTCAATCCTAAATCCTTTTCTGAATACCGTCCTATATCTATACTTCCTTTTCTGTCTAAAGTCCTTAAGCGTCTAGTTCACAAACAATTAAATTCATTCCTTATTCATCACCAACTCCTTAATCCCTTCCAATCTGGATTTCGACCTGGACATAGTACAACGACGGCTCTAGTAAAAATTACTGAGGACATTCGTTTTGGAATGGAAAACAGAGAGTTAACTTTGCTGGCTTTGCTGGACTTCAGCAACGCATTCAACACCGTTGACTTTGATGTCCTTCTCGCTTTACTTCGCTCCATTAACATATCTCCAACGGGGATTGACTGGTTTCACAGTTATCTGTCTGGCCGCCGACAGGGTTCGCCTTGATGAGTCTGTTTCCTCTTGGTGTGATATCACTGCAGGTGTGCCTCAAGGTGGCGTATTATCTCCTCTTCTCTTCGCAAGTTTTATAGACACTATCCCAATGTCTTACTTCTTCCTACCACCTCTATGCAGACGATCTCCAAATTTACTCCCAAGCCCCACTAAACCATTTAGATGAAGCGGTAAATATTGTAAATAATGACCTATGTAACATTTCAAACTGGAGCAAATCATACGGTCTAAGAGTAAATCCACTCAAAACCCAAGTAATCATTATAGGCAGTTCACGGATTATCTGTAAAATTGATTGGGACACTTTACTTTTTTTTTTTTACTGGCGGTCTGCCTTTATTAAACAAATACTACAAACTATATACAACACTACAGCTACTACAATACTACAGCTACTACAGTAAAAGCATTTGGACTCATAGGGAGTCCAAATGTTCTAGCCCACTATCAGTTGGCAGCGTGCCCAGCATGCTGGCAGCATTGCCCCGTTGAATTGCAAATTGGACACTTTACCAAATGTTTTCTTTGAGGGTGTGAAAATTCCGTACAGCAAAACAGTGAAAAATCTTGGGATTGTTTTTGATGAATGCCTTACCTGGATCTCACAATTGGAAAACGTTAGTCGTAAAACGTTTGCTGCCGCAGGTTCACTCAGAAGACTGAGAAACTTTTTGCCAACAGCCACTAAAGTTGCGCTTGCACAGTCTCTTTTGTTACCAATTCTCGATTACGCAGACGCCTGCTATTTAGACCTTACGGAGGACCTGCTTAACAAACTTGAGCGTCTTCAAAACTTTTCAATAAGGTTCATATTTGGCTTGCGCAAATACGACCACGTTTCTGAATTTCGCACCAAGCTCAAGTGGCTTCCTATACGATATCGCCTGAATGCTCACATCCTATCTCTTCTCTACAATATTTTGTTCAACCCTTCTTCACCCCATTACCTTAAAGAGCGTTTTGAATATCTTAACGTCTCTAATTCTCTTTGCTTACGGTCATCAGAGAATTTTATGCTTAAATTCCCTCCACACAGTACCTCGTTTTATGACCGTTCGTTTTCGGTTGAGGCAGTCAGACTCTGGAATGCATTGCCACTTGATACCAAGCGAGCTCCCTCCTTAAATGTTTTTAAAAACCAAGTTAAAGCTCTTTACCTGTCATGCTAGCATAAATTCCATGCATGTAAATATCATATTTATATATTATATTTGTATTTTTATGTATATGTGTATTTATTTTTGTATGTATGTATATATGTATTATGTAAGACCATATTTATTATTTATATTGTATATTGTTTTGTAGATATGTATAAATATCAATACCTACTAATAAGTATATTGTACACCGCCATCCCTTGTCAAAACTTACTCCTCTCCATTTAAAGGTTGTCTGGAAGAGATCGCTTTGAGCGATAAGGCCGCCTATTGTTCACTGTTATAATCTTAATATTTTTAATTTTGTTTTAGTTTAAGGTGTTCAATAAAGAGTTAATCTATCTATCTAGTTTCACGATATCAGGCTTATTATCGACAACAATTCTGTCCATGCAGACAAATAAATCCCAATAGAGCATGACTAGTTTCAAGAACTGGCGCGGCGAACATTTCATATGATATTGACCAATTTGTGCATGAAGTCCTTTTATATAAAAGCCCAATAGAACTACTTTACTAGCAAAAAGCTGAGCTTTGTGAGGTGTCGCGTTTATTTTACAACCTAATTCTAGTGGTGTCATCTAGTATTAAGTAGACTAACTACGATGTATTTGAGTATTGAATTAAGTTCTGTTGGAGCAATGTTAACTCTTTGGTTTTCTAACTCGTTCTTTTTTAATGATTATGAAAAACATTTTTTAACTGATAAGACATCTACATATGAAGCTAAATTTTAATGTTATAGCACAAATCTGTAGGCGTGATTGTTTTTCAGTAAAGTGTACCACAAAATGTTCAAGTTATGGGATAGTAATAGTACGTGATAACTCTCTTGAACTAATTTGTTTCTTATGTTTCTAAATCCTAAACGGGTCTTTTCACGCACGAATAAACATCAAAATATTTATATTTTGACTAACCTCGACGTTTCGATCAAGTTGCATTGATCGTGGTCACGAGTAGACTGATGTTGTTTCTTGTCATAAATAAATCCTTTTCATATGACATTGGTTGGTTTACTTGCTCTATTTTGTCACATGAATAGTTCAACCTAATTTTTTGCCCCCACATCTTGACTCCCTCCATTGAAGTCAGCTTTTAGATAAAGTTGTATAAAAGCTACTTTCATGCCACATATAATAAACATTGGATTAAGCGCAAGCATACACGGTAATGATATTTTGTATTAATCATTTGAACCGTGAGGTGCTAGAATGTCAGTCAGTCTCATTGCTACCTGTAGGTGTCGTAAGAAGCGACTAAAGGTAAAATACCGGAAGGTGGGCAGCAGCGCCTTCTGAGGATCTGGTATCTTAAACTGCTATCCTCAAGACGCCTGTCAAGAATGGGGATTACTTATTAACCCCCCTATTAGTATTTATACAAACATAAAAGTGCTCAGGCCCCCAATTTCCCACAAAGACCTAGCTTCCCACAATCAATTGCACTAAGTACTATAGATAGATCATACTTTGTTCAATGTCAGCTAGCTATTAATCTCATGGAAAACATTTAGCATAGATTGTCAACAAAGTGATTTATCTACAACTTGATCCGATTATTGTAAGCGATCGATAAATCAATGATATCTATATAAAGGTGTGCATGTCACGCTTTGACTGTCACATAGATATCAAAGCTCTTTACTTAAGTTACATACTTACCAATAGTCGTATCTAGTCATTCACTCTATACCTATAGTGAATGGACTGGACTGGACTAAATGGTGGAGTGGGGTCCATTTTTTTGAAGTGCTCGTCACCTAAACAAACTTCACTAAATTTGCTTAGCCGTTCTTAACCGATCAGCTAAGTTAAGCAACGTCCCCCGAGGTCATGACTTGGATGGATGACAGAATGACCGCTAGTGACATTAATACTGAGTTGTTGTCTTAGGATGACAGTCGTTACAGCATGGTGGTAGGGCATTTTGCGAAAACCCGCCTGGCTACATGCTCAAGTAAAAAATCTGTCGCCAAGCACCAAACGATGTGGTCCGGTAGCTGTCTTTGAGATCCAGCAACTCTATGTTAGCCTGAACAACATCTTCACCACATCATCATTGAGATAGTGGTCAAAGGCTAGCCTAGCAGCTGTAAATGCAATATAAATACTTCCAGCCTGCGTACAGTACCGTGTGGCCAAAACTGGACCCGGCCGAGGCAGAGATGAGTGGCGGCGCGCGAGCAGGCACCGCGCTGGTGGACGTTTCCAGGCTAGGCCTGCGCGACGTGCATGCTGCGCTCCACCGGCTAAAGCCCAAGTATTCGGCAGGACCGGGCGTTATAACACCTTACATAGTTAAAGACTGTCGGTCAGCCTTTGAAAAACCTTTATTACACATTTTTTATTTATACCTTCATTCAGGTTACTATCCAGAAGTGTGGAAAACCACTCGCGTGATTCCAGTTACAAAGAAAGAGTCCAATTCCGATGTGAGTGGATACCGACCGGTGGCCGTACTGTCTGCTTTTGCTAAAGTATTTGAGTCGACGTTACACCATAGTATGCACAAGTGAACCCCCAACTGACGAACGCCCAGCACGGTTTTCGGCTTAATCGGAGTACGGGGAGTAATTTGTTATCGTTTGTGTCTTTCCTACTACCGGTTGTTGATGCTCAGGCTTAACTTAATTTTCAGAAAGCGTTTAGCTTTCTAAAAATCAAAATCGATAACGATATCCTTCTGAGTAAGTTGGCTGCGATGGGTTTCACTCCACATCTTCTCAAGTTTTTTGTGAGCTACCTCAGTGAACGCAGACGGTACGTCGAATACGCAGGATATACATCTGAGCCTTACACCTTTTCTGGAGTCAGTTTAGGTAGTAATCTCGGTTGGTTGGAAGTTCATAATAATGATAAACGACCTTCCAGCTGTTTTGGAGGATGCAAAATGTTTGTTGATATTGATGTGTTTCATTGCAATTTGATGAAATTCACACAAGTGGCATAAAAAATATTGAAAAATATCATTATTATCATCTGTTGTGTTATTTATATTGCATATCAATGAATCTTATTATTGTCTACAGCGTCGCTTTGGTGCAAACTGTGATGGTATCTATAATGCTTACATAAATCAATAAATAAAATCGAGAAGTCCGGTGCTCCAACCAGGCGGAGAGCTTAGTTAGAGCGAGGCCGTGCCCAGAATAACCTTTTTATGACTTATAATAATATAAGCTTTTTATTTTCTTACACTCTCCTTAAATAACATTATTCAAACTTTTTTTTATTCTACAATACATTTTAATAATATCTTCGTCTATCTCAATATTTTAAGTGTAAGTACCACTTTGAGCAGTGAAAGCCTCCTCCATCTGCCTCCATCTCTCCCTATCTCTCGATTCCCCTGCTCCAAGTAACACCGGCTGTTTTGGCGATGTCATCGCACCACCTTTTGCACGGTCTTCCTAGTCGTTTCATTTTCTCCATGGGGTGCCAGTTAGTTGTCGTTTGCGACCGCCTTTCGTCTGTTACTCGTTGTAAGTATCCCGCCCATTCCCATTTCAGCTGAAGGACTTTTTTCACAGCGACTTTTGCCTTCGTCTACTTCCTTCTTTATAGTGCTGTTTTTTATTTTATCTTTCAGCTTGTGGTCCGTATAACTTCTCGCGATTCCTCTTTGACACACTCTTATTTGATCGAGTGTCTTCTTCGTGAGTGGCCATGTCTGGCATGCGTATGTGAGGGCATGGTAACAAACACATTTCCATTGCTTTCTTTGGTGCTTATGTCTTAGGTATCAGTAAACAACCAGAGACGCAACAGCATATTTTTCTTATTGCCAACCGATAGGCCGGGCTTTGATGGTCACTTACTTTACGTGACAAAACCATTTGGAAATACGCATAGTAATATGGCATTTAAGGCAAAATTAAAAAGAGGGATTAAAGCGTAGTTTAGTACAAGTTTTTCGTCAAACGCGTATTGTGTTCTGTGCTGGCACGCGAACTCGTAGTTTAAGATATAACTCATTCGCAAAATAATAAGCCAATTCTCAACCATAGTCGTTGAGAAACTATTCCTTCTTTCAGCAGAAAATAATATCCTAAATTAGGAGCTTGTTGAGTGCCAGTCTGACGGTCAAACAATCCAGCGTTAAAATAAGGTTGATATTGTAAGATATGCGACGTGATGGTTATCACCCCGATTGATACAGCAAAGATTTTTTTATTTTTTTTTATGCTGGATAGGTTATCCTTTGACCACTATCTCACCTGATGGTAAGTGATGATGTGGTCGAAGATGTTGTTCAGGCTAACCTAGAAGTACTGGCTCTCAAGGACAGCTGCCGGAACACACCGTTAGGTGCTTGGCGACAGATTTTCTACTTGAGGGTGGTAGCTAGCCAGGCGGGCATTCGCAAAATGCCCTACCACCATGCTGTAACGACTGCCATCCTAAGACAACAACCGGGACCGACGGCTTAACGTGCCCTCCGAAGCACGGAAGCGCTCAGTAGTAATGTCACTAACGGTCACCCATCCAACTCATGACCGCGCGCGACGTTGCTTAACTTTGCTGATCGGTTGAGAACAGCTAAGTAAACTTCGCTATGAGCGCTTCAAAAGATGATTAATGTCATTAAGGATGAATGTCAAAGCTGGACTCCAATACCTGCGTCTGGAACCAGTATGAACCAAGAAACTATGAAGCCTTGTAGGTCGAGAAAGCATTCTTAAGGATCCTTTACAACTGCCAGTATGGATATTATCCGTTCTATAAATTTTGTGTTTTCACAGTTGTTTAGGGTATAATTTGCTACAGATAGGTCGCTTTAGCCTGGGGGCCATCTCCCATCTCTTAAGTCAGTCTTATTTTAACCTTAGGTACATTAACAAATGTTCATTTGCAATACCACATGTCACTATAGTCAACTTTAATTGAAACTTCAACTTGAGAGCATGCTGCATGCATTGAATCTGTGCGATAGAGATAGCGCTTTATGAACATTATTGTTTCGTGACGGCCGTGGTACGAGTCTTAGTATCAATATTTTAAGTTTGAAATAATGATGTTGGTTTTTCATAAAACTTTTTAAAAGGTGGGAGTTGGGCCCCTGGTCGCCGCCTAGTCGCGCATACTAATTATTTACTGCCGAGTTTCCTGGCCGCGTTCAACGCCATCCTGGATCAAGTCCCTGATTGTGATGATGCAGATAGATGCGGAAGGTTGGACGGAACTGTTGTCTGTATATTATAGTTATTGCGAACTTTCTGAGGACGTAGAGTCTACTATTATAAATTGACCATGTGTAAATATTTAATTTTATTAGCAATTTCTGATTGACAAATGTTATTTATTATTGTAATTTATACTATGTTGACTGAATGAGTTTAATTTAATGTTTGTGACCATGTAAGTTTAATTGCGATTAATTAGTAGAAATGGTATGTCCGTTATAATTAATTAAGTAAATAAATATATAAAAATAAATAAATGTATTGAAACGATATTCTAGAGTGGTCTCGGATGGGCTAAGGTTATTTTTATAAATCATTTTAGTATGATTTTGATGTTGTATTTTTTAGGCACGAAACGAAGATACCACTATATGAATTACAACATGACTTTGATGACGTCATCCAAGAACTTGCAAGTTCTATGCCGCGACAGTTATACTTACAACTAGAAAGAGAAAAGAAAACACAACCAGAAAATAAACAAGGAGATAGTAGATTTCCGCGAATGTGTCTGCCTGCACAAACTCCTCAAACATTAAAACGAGGCATATTATAAAAAGACCAAGCGGTACCAAGTTACCGTACAAAACGCCCCACGTAAAGTTTACAAAAGTGTTTTTTTTTATATTGCTATGTTTGTAATAACGCCTGCTATGCGGATTACATTACAAAATTACAAATATACGATAGGAAAAATTTTAGTTTTTATCCCGCACATGACTTAAATTTTTCCTATAGTATATTTTTAATTTTGTAATGTTATTATTTTATTAATAAAATAACAGAATTTGCCCCATATATTCTCTTGTAACTAAGACAGATTTAAAAATTCTAAGCATTTGATATGTACTTAATTTTAAAATAAAGTGGAGTATAATATAGAGTTTTACTCTACTTTGAAAATATTAATCTAATGACACTCAGTATATATTTTTTGTTTTTTTTTTACACCTTTACTTCTCTTTTGTGAAAGTAAATCGCTTCGCTCAAGTCACAATCCTAAAATGAGAACATTTCTACTGAACTCTTTATATACGAGTAATAAAGGTTTTTCAACAAGAATTTAGATGACGGAGATTCAAACTTTTATTGTATTACGAAGAGAAAAGTTTGGCAATTATGAATAAAAAAAATTATCTGGCAAATGTCCACCACGAGCACGCTGACAGATGTCGATTCTTTCATCAAAGTTTTTGAACACTTTTTGCCAAAATGGCGGGTCTATTCCGTTAATCACATGACAGATTATGAGTTTTAAGGCTGCAAGTTCTTGTTTAAAAACCTTATAAAAATATTAGATAACTTCTGCATATAACAGATGCATTTCGTCAAGTGACGCGCCCTTCACCCTAAGATATACCGTTGTTAAGCCTCATGTAGGTTTTACTGGCTCTCAAGGACTGCTGCCGGAACACACTATTAGGTTCTTAGAAACAGATGTTATACTTGATACTATAGAGAGTGGTAGCTAGCCAGACAAGCTTTAGCAAAATGCCCTTCCATCTTGCGGTGAAGGTCAACCATGGACCATGCGGTACGGCAGTCTATATATAAATAAACCACTCGGTTATCGTCGTATCAATATTAAACTATTATAAAAAATAAACCTGTGGCGGTATGAATGGGCACGCTGTCAATTGATAGTGGGCATGTGAACTGCCTCTGAGCCAGCAATACTTCTAGATTTACTAAATACTTTTGTTGTAATAGCTAGTGGTGTTTTGTCAGTAGCTAGCATTCCGAAAACAATAAAAATTAAAAGAATGTCAGAATATATTAACACATTATAATGATTCACTTTAAGCTCAAGGTTACTACGAAAAAAGATAGTGATATACACTTATTCCGTAACTAATAAATGTAATATCCTTTCTACATATAATAGACAGCTTTATTTAATCCTGACCTTTAAACAGCAGAAATCTACTTCCACATAGAAACACTGACCCTTCCTAGTTAGCTAGATTGTAATCTACCTTCCTATACTTGTTCAAAACAACAATCGACGTGGTGCGAAGAATCAATTAATAGTTTGAACGCTCTGTCAAGGTTGTGCCAAAAATGGAGGAGCCAAGTGCGAGGTGGTTCTACTTCTATTTTTTATGAATCAGCGTTTTCAGTATTTGTTGCAAGTTTAACTTATTCTTTCGGGCTTATCAGCGCACAAATAAAGGTCAAAATAACAATTTTGAGCTGATTCTGAGTCAACGTTTGACCACGGTCGATGCAACGCAGGTTAGTCAAAAATGCTATGAAAGTTTAAGAAATTTCTTTGTTGTTTAACATGCGTACACCCTAAAACAAACGATTTTCTCTCGGGTAATGCCTGCTCTACGTGAAAAATAATTTAATTATAACTCTAATTCGATACATAATTAAGTGTATGATTTTGGATCAAAATTTTCTTACTAAATATTTACCTATAGGTAATTTCATTCAAGTTTGTAACTCATTACGTTTAAGTTAGTAGAGCCTCGTGATATACGGACGTAGTGTAACACAGTTTTGCCGTTTGGATACGAATACTAAGAAAGCATGCTTTAGTTATAGACCTCTAAACTATAAACGATATCTTCATAAACACAATTCACTAGGTTTTGCATCGGAAAATGGAAGCGTTTTGTATGGCGGCCATCTTAATTACACCATTTTGGATTACGAGTATATACAGGTGACATGAAAATGATCTCCCGATTTCTTAAAATGTAGTTTAAATATAAATCAGGTGTTCTGGTGATACTCAGTGTGGAAAAACTTGAAATCGTGACAAGCATTGTCCTACGAGTATGTCAGTTCGCTTAGCAGACATGCATTATCTAGGTATAATATTATGCTTCCGTCTTTTATTTACTACACGATTGTCATATGACGATATTCTTATTCTAACAAACTTTGACCATCTAGTTTAAAATTAACAATATATTTTTAATGCAAATAGCTTGTCAGCTGTGCTGGTCTTTCAAGTGTATGTAATGAACATGACTATGACTTGTATCTATATATTCACACATCACATCAACAGCTGGAACATCCACCGTTGAAAAAAGGCCTCATGAGGATCGCAGTGTAGGATCATCATCATCATCATTATCAGCCAGAAGACGTCCACTGTTGAACAAAGGCCTCCCCCATATAAAGCCACAAAGAACGGCTATTAGCAACTTGTAACCACTGGCTGCCCGCGACTTTCACGATGTCGTCAGTCCACCTGGTGGGGGGCCTACCAACTGTACGTCTTCCGGTGTAGTGTGGTAACCACTCGAGAACCTTTCTTCCCCATCGGTTATCAGTTCGTCGAGCAATGTGGCCCGCCCATCGCCACTTCAACTTTCTAATTCTGAGAGCTATGTCGGTGACTTTGGTTCTTTGGCGAATATCCACGTTCCGGATTTTATCACGCAAAGAAACTCCGAGCATAGCTCTCTCCATAGCTCGTTGAGCGACTCTGAGCTTGTCTATAAGGGCCACAGTTAGGGACCACGTCTCAGTGCCATAAGTCATCACTGGCAACACACACTGATTGAAGACTTTGGTCTTCAGGCTCTGCGGGATCTTCGACGAGAAGATGTCGCGTAACTTCCCGAACGCTGCCCATCCGAGTTGGATTCTTCGGGCGACCTCTTTGTCGAAGTTGGACCTACCTAACTAAACAGTCTGTGCCAGGTATATATAATGGCCAACAACTTCGAGCGTATCGTTCCCAATAACTACAGGTACGGGTGCAAGATGGACATTAGACATAATTTTCGTCTTGTCCATGTTTATTTTAAGACCCACCTGTTGGGAAACTCTACTGAGGTCGCTGAGCATTGTACTGAGTTCCTCAAGCGACTCTGCCATAATGACTATGTCATCGGCGAAACGAAGGTGAGTGATGTATTCGCCATAGATGTTGATGCCGAATTCTTTCCAGTCCAAGAGCTTTAAAACGTCCTCCAACGCATTTGTGAACAGTTTCGGAGAAATAACGTCTCCCTGTCTCACGCCTCGTTGCAGTTGGATTGGTTCCGTGCTCTTGTCCTGTAATCGAATCGACATGGTGGCGTTTCTATACAAACACTTCAGCGCTTCGACGTACCTATAGTTGATTTGGCATCGTTGGAGAGACTGCAGTACGGCCCAGGTTTCGATTGAATCGAAGGCTTTCTCATAGTCCATAAACGCTAAACATAATGGCCGATTATACTCCTCAGTCTTCTGTATAATCTGGCGGAGCGTATGGATGTGGTCTATGGTGCTAAAGCCTTTTCGGAACCCGGCTTGTTCGGGAGCCTCAGCAGTGTAGGATAACGGCCTGAAATTGTTGGTATTTTCTTCTTCTTTAAGTGTGTGTTTTTGAATCAGACCTAGCGAGTATTTTTGCCCTTAGGGGCAGGTTTCCTTCTTGCCGGATGATTCGGATGTCGATGCCGAATCTGTTGTTGATGTAGTGCTGCAGGGTATGGAACTCCTCAATCTATAGTCTACAGTGCCCATCAGTGGCAGGTCCAAGTCCTGGCTTAGTCGCTCTTGTAAAATGGCCTCTTGCTAAAAGCGAAAGCGTTAGTTAACACGATTGGGCCGATTCACTGACATCAAATACCAGCTAGCTAAAAAGAAGTATTACTTTGCCTTAAGTTATAATTTTATTAAGGCTTATAAAAGTAATCGCAAAGCTGAAGTGAACTTGATCAGGTATGATATAAAGCGCTTTATTTGAAGTTTCCTTTCTATGAGCTTTCCGAAAAATTGTGCTAGTAGATCTCCAGTTTTTTGGCAGGTCAGAGCATCAGGGCCGTTGTCGACGGTACAACACCTTAAAACCGGTTAATGCTCTGCAACTCCTCACGGCTGATATGTGTACTATGTTTCTCTTCCAAATATTACAGCTCAAGGATATTCTTCTCTCTCTATCATCCACCTGGCAAGGGAGACTTTGTTCAACAGTGAACGATCCGGTAAATGTGATGATGATGATGATGTAGATGGCAATACTGCAAGATGACGCCTAGAGGTGACTCATATACCGGCTATTATAAATTTCTCGGGATAACGTTGTGCAGAATTGGAACAAACATTCGTCGGAAGTCGATACCCTGTTGTCAAATGTCTCAAAGTGGGGCCGACTTAACATAGTCTAATTTAACCCTAAGAAGACGTGCATTTACGTAATATTAACTAACATATCCCCTTTTATCGTATTTTTGCGTTTTGAAGACCCCGACTAGTCACTTCAACCAGTATCGGAATATTGAACGTTGATAATATATCGAGCGTTGTTGTCCAATTTGGCTGTCACTTGGAATGTAAGGCTTAGTTAGCATTAAGAAACTTGGTGAGCTCAGGAAGGTCAGACGGTACACAGGCTCAGGTTTGGCCTCACATTAAGTGCTTGGCGACAGATTTTCCACTTCAGGATGGTAGCTAGCCAGTAGGGCATTCTTATGATGCCCTACCACCATCCTATAACGACTGCCGTCCTAAGACAACAACCGGGACCGACTGCTTAAACATGCCTTCACGTGTGCCGAAGAACGGAAGCGCTCAGTAGTAAATGCCACTATAGCGGTCATCCATCCAACTGGTAATAACAGTATGGAGGTTGTTTAATCTATTTGATCGGAACACGCAATCGGTTGAACCACTAGGCGAACTCTGCTATGTTCACTTCCTTAGGATACAAAATGTCAAATTTAAGAAATACTAAATGCTCAACACCTGCGGTGGACAACTTCCTCGACGATAAGGAAAGTAACAATAGAATGAAACTGTCAAAATTCCATTACCAGATACCTCAAACACGTCACGTCTACTTTTAATAATGGAACTATCGCTAAGCATTGTCAATTACTGATTGACAAGTCAATGGTACTAAAGGCACGAGGGTAGGTACTTGAGCTTGAGATATTGTGTTATAATAATTATATTCGGTACTTTTATCAAATTAACTATAGCTTAATCTGTGTGTCTAACGTGGATTGTACATACGGAGGGAGGATACATAAATAAAATTTAGTATAGGAGGTATGAAGTTCCTGCTTAGACAAATCACAATTTCTTCACCTCCATATTTTTGTACTTCTTTCCCTTTCTGGGAACCGCCCAAATTTGAGTTAGATTCGCACACCGATGGTTTCCTAACAACATAAAATACTTTTCTTAATTAATTACAAGCTGTATCACCTGCTAAGCATGTACATTTAATGCCCTTTTAGGGGAAATTTATACGGATTTGTTGAACATTATTTTTTTGTTGAATTCACCTAAGAAATCGTAACTTTTTTCCGTTCAGATCAGAATCCTTACCTTGACTCCAACCCGCACATTGTCAGGTTTTATTTATTATTGTTTCTCCGTTTTACGATATAACACGCTTTCTTGTTCTTGTGAACACTTTCCTTTATTTTTGCTTCTTGTTTTTACTAAGTTGTGTGGGCAATCATGGCGGATGGCATAATTCTAACTCATGTTCTATGAAAATGACAACCAGCTGCTTCCTGGGGCCCAACTCCCACCTCTTAAAAACTATTAAGAAAATCAAACGTCATTATTTCAAGCTTAATATATTAATAGTGAGATCCTTACAGTCATGAAGCAATAATGTTTTTTTACCGCTATCTCTATCGTACAAATGACTTGATTCATTGCGTGTAGGCCACTCTTACGTTGGTACTAATGTAAGTTTACTTGAATGATATTTGGTAGTATGAAATAAAATGTGATATGTAAGGGAAGTGTAGCTATATGACTGAATTAAGAGATGGTAGTTGGCCCCTAATCAAGGGATTATACCCCTTCAGAAGCCAGACGGACCGACAGCATTGGCTTAGTAATAGAGATCGAATAGGAATGATCAAAGTCAAAGTCAAAATCAGTTATTCAATTGAAACGTCTACAAGACTCTTATGAAGGTCAATAACATTTTTTTATATTGAAATATTGTACATTACATGGTACTGCCACGTTCAGCAAAAAAATTGTAGAGACACTGCGAGATGAACGGGCAAGGAACCCGGGGCCATTCTTTTAAATGTCTTTTAAGTATGAGACAGACGGAAAGACGGATGAATACTTAAAAGATGATAATATGTATAAATTTCACTCATAAATATATTAGAATGTAAATAAATACCAACTAATTTAAATATTATTCAGCAGTTACCTTGGAGCATAAGCCTTGGGGAAACATATAGACTTGTCAAAACGTGTCTATATATACCTCCTCACATATACGAGTACTTGTTAAATTATAATAAATTAATTTGATTGATTGATATTTTACTATATATGGTACTCTATAACATAAGTAAGTACACATCAAAAAATACCGCTGCAAAAACCAAATACTATATCGTACGTAACACGTGTTAAAGTTTTATAACAGTTATAATAAATAATGACTCAAAGCAATTATTCTGGTCAAACTAGCGTTCTCTATGTACTGTGTAAGTACATGCTAATAACAAAGCACAAAAATCTATCAAACTCATACCCCTACGCTTTAGGGCGCTTCCCCCCCTACGCTTTAGGCAGATTACTTGCGCTTGATAGATTTTCATTCAATACTAATGGTGAGCAGCGTGACACACGGGCGGCACGGACGTCGCGATGGTGTTAGGTTTTGCTCTGCGTAGTACTAACGTATATTACGTAATATATTCTTTCAAAATCAAAATCAATTGTAGTAATGTTCGCTTTCCTGCCGTCATAACATTCGGCTCAGTATCTAAGCAGCGAAAGAGAGGTCGGGAGTTATCTCGACCCACACACATACCTACTTAGTACGCGGGTAGAGATTCCATTTATATAAAAGAGACGAATTTACTTAACATTCCATGGATTCACCGTGCGGGTGCCGGGTCCATAGCGTTGCAGAGGAAGAGGCTCCAGTCAAGGTGCCTGGGACTTGCAACCCAGTGAGTAAGGTTAAGGGGCCCCTTTATGCTGCATCAATGCTCCCTTTCACCGCTCGAGCCTCCTCCCCTGCCCAACCAAATTTGGTAAGATCCTACTAATGCCGCCTTGGATACACGTTCTAGGATCGAAGTTACGGTTGTTCTTGACAGGTCAAGGTCTTTTAGTAGATTGTATATAGGGATTTTGCTGGTATACCCCTTGCTCCGACTTACTTGCTATTACTTTTGTGTTTAATTTGAACTCAATTGCAGTTTGCTAAAGGAAGATACAACCAACATCAAAATTAAATAATTATTGATTGCCTTGTATGTTGTTATGACATGAGCATCTTGCCAGGAGGTGGAATATGATGGTCGTTATATGAAGTGAGCTCTACGCTTCTAGGTACAAAAATTCAAAATGTTACTTCAATGGATAACTGAAAATAAGTCCTCATTTTTAAGACTGTATTTGATTTGCCCGGTTCTATAGAATCTATCTCTTTTTAAGGATTGGTTACTCCATTTGTTGGAAAGAGAAAAAGTATGAAGAAAAATGCTGAACATTTATGTATCTAGAAGCGCGTGGGTTTGTCTCATATAAAGGGAATCAAATCCAATCTCCTTGCAAGATGCTCATGTCATAGCAACTAACGAGGCAATCAATAATTGTTTAATTTTGTTGTTTGCTGTACTTTCAATTAGCAAACTGCAAGTGGATTGAGATTACATACTAAAATTATATCAACCGGATGGTCCACTGCTGAAAGTAGCCTCTCCCATTTAGGAGTGGTTTGCCATAATTCTCATGCTTGGCAGGCGTCTTTGGAATTGCAGTTTAAGATATCAGTTCCTCAGAAGGCGCTGATACTCACCTTCCGGTATTAAACCTTTAATCGCCTCTTACGACATCCACCCTTCCGTTGCTACCTGCAATGGAAGGGTGACATTCTAGCCCGGCACTCTACGGGGTAAGGGTTTTTTTCTCTGAGAATACATACAAAAATTATAATTTATTTTACAAAATTACATTTTTTTTTATTCCGCATAGCAGGCGTTATTGCAAACGTAACAAATAATATTAAAATTATAAGGGTGCGTCATCATTTACAAGTACAAAACCAATTGCAAAATTGGTCTTGTTTGTAGTACAACATAAGTTGTCCATTCCAATGCGATGGTTAAAGAACGATAGGAAAAAATTTTGTTATGTTGGCATGTCATGTTAGCTCAGTTGGTTAGAGCATACCCCGGCTAAAAGGATGGACGAGGGTTCGAATCCCGCACATGAATTAAATTTCTCCCCGCGTATATTTGTAATTTTGTAATGTAATCCGCATAGCAGGCGTTATTGCAAACATAACAATATAAAAATGATAATATTTTATTTAGGTGGAATCTCTACTCGCGAACCAAGTAACCAAGTGATTGAAACGTGGGTCGAGATAACTACCGACCCCGAAATAGCCAACTGCAGACAGAATTGTCGCCTAAATCCATTAATTGTATCAGACGTGAATCTTATTCTACACAATTTATCAATTGACTATACATGTTTACCATTCACTAGAAGTAAATAAATACTTATAATGTAGGTGGTACATGATTGACAACATACTGCATAAATTAATTAATTTTTGTGTAGTCTCTTTATTCCTTACAAGCAATCCTCCTTGACATATTGCAGCTATGTTTAGATTGCCTTAAATATTACTTCCAGGATAATAAATCAAATATAAAATGAAGTGCGTTACAGTAAATTATATGGTTCTTTCGCTAAGAAATTGAACAACCATTTTAAACACAAGATACCAAGATAATTGTGATTTGTCTGTCTGTAATCCTTATCATAACAACCAACCATTTTTTTTTCTCTGGGCAGTTAGAGTTGCTTAAGGCGGCATTAGTGATGATCGCTTTTTGTTTCCATCTTCACTTTCCAATTCATCAAAATGACTTCACATCAAGCGAGGTGAAATCGCTTTGGTAAACCTCTAATAATGCAAGTTCTACATCAAATATTGCCAACCACTGAATCGTCATTTGTTTCTAATATGATTTTTACATGATCTATTGTATTAATTGCGGCCTTTTACTTCAGATACTTTTATGACAAAATGGTCTTAGAAAAATTTCATACTGAAGGCGTAGGACGGATAGACCTCGTTTCGTGTGCGAGTGAGTGAAAAAGAACAATATTTGTAATAGAATGATCGTTTTTTTTTATACAAATTTATCTAAAAGTAATATTTTTAAGAATGGAAAGAATCAACACGTATTTTATCACATGAATGTTACACAATGAATATAACTTTGTTTTGATACGATTTACTATTTATATAGACACAAATCTTGATAAAGCAAAAATTTTACCTGTATTAATGTTTTTTCTCTCTACATAGAAATATATATCGTATTAAGGGATCAGGCGTGCTATTTGTCATATCCTCTAGAATATTATATACCTTATTTATATCTATGAGGCGTACACTCTTTCTAAAAAAAACATGTTCAAAATTTGCCTTGTTGAGACTCACTGCACCTTAAGTCTTTTTCATTATATGCGCGTGCACAAAATATGAGTACATAGAGAAAAACATTTCACTGTCTTAGACATGCCTACATCATATTTAAATTCACTTTTTTCAGCGCGTTTCCATAGACAGCATAACGGCAATTGACATTCAACGGATGTTTATCAAGTTAATTTTATTACCATTGAATCCAAAATATTCATGAACCTGCTACCGTATTGATTTTGATAAATATTGCCTTGAAGTAATCACCTGTTCACCTGTCAAAATAAAAAGATCAGGTCGTTGACCCACATAGATACTTTTCGTTTCATTCATATTAAAAATAAGTAGGCGTGTCATTTTTATTAGTGATACTATTATTAGATTTTGTGTCTATAAATAGTTCGGATAGGAAATGAACTAGTTACTATATGTTTATCTGAACTTGTAGGTTGCTATATAGGTATATTTTGTATAAGTGCTTACATAGTTATGCCATAGACAAGTTATGTACTATAGGATAGGTGTTAAATTTGTATCTAACGTGTTTACTTTCTTAACTTTCAAATACGTAGAATTATTTTTCATAATTGGTCCAAAGCACAGCCTGGACACTCGACTCATTCTCTACACAAAAGCCGCGTTCTAACTACCTATTACGCAGACACTACACAAATGTTGTTTTCGTACACGCGTAAATGTGTGCGTGGCGTCTAAGGTTGTCATCGCATGAATAATTGTTGTACTTACCTACCTAACAATCTTTTGATGCTGTTATTATGACTTATTTGATTTCGTAGGTTATTTTACGAAACTCTTACCTACCTTCAGAAACATGTACAAGCACAAAAATCGAACTCCATGAACGACGTAGTAATATGCAACACATAACCGAGTGGTAACATTATTTCACATTTCACTCCGTTACTTATACAATAATATATACCTACACTATACAAAAAGTATCATTCCAAGTTCACATTTTATAAAAGTAATGATAATAATTACAATCACAATAATAATTTATGTTCTTCTCGTATAATAAAAAAACATGAAGTGTGCCGTTTATCAACCGTAGCGAAGGTGTATTGCTTTTCTCTATGGTAGGTATAGGTTACAAAGACACTAAACTTGTTTCGCTGCAAACGAAGTCGATATCCACGGATATTTTTTGAAAACGAAAATCTTCTAAGATTTTCATTATTTGAGTAGCAGTATTAATAAAATGCAAAGATAAAGTATTATGTTTGTATTTTTTTACTACTACTGTAAATTACCGGTTTTTATAAGTTACCTACTGTATAACAGAAGAACGACAAATATGTAGGTACTTAGTGTAGGTTACCAAGAATGACTAGTTTTATCCTTAGGGAATCTACAAAAACTCCTATCCATTTCTTTACCTTCCTACGCTTCGTCGTCACGTCATCGCGCGCGAGTTGCGCGTCCCGTACTCAAGTCGGCTCAGCGACAGCTCAGAATCGGTGGCGGTGTGTGGTCGGCTCGTTTTGGTGGGGGAGAGGAGTGGCCATTCTATACGAAGTATTATTATATGTTCTATGTCCAAAGTAAACTATGGAAATGAAAGCACATGGGTTTATTGATAAAGCTGAAAAACGTGGTCCATCTTGAAGTAAAAATAGTGTTGAACCCATAAAAAACGGCCTACAAAGCGCGTAGTGCGATGCTCTCGCAGCGTTGCTTGCCTAGTCGTTCTTAACTGATCAGTAAGGTCCGCTACGATCACGATTTGGCTGGGTGATCGCCAGGGGCATTTACAACTGACTGCTTCCGTTCTTTGGAGGGCACCATCAAACACATCATCAAGGTGAGATTGTGGTAAAAATAAAAACCTGTCATGTGTACCTATCTAAATAAAAAAAACAACCTACCTATACCCTTACGATCTACCTGAGTTACCTATGAACGTCTTTTTAAATAGGTCCTACATGTGACAGCTGTCAAAGGGACAGTTGATTTCATATTTTTGTGATTTGATTTCAGTTTTGTTTAGTCTTATGAGGTCATCAGCAGATCTAACCTTACTCTACAGAGAGCGTAGGAGTAATAGTAGGCGGTACTTACTTAATTTGATAATTATCCATCTAATGTAAATATTATCGCTTCTCAAAAAAAAAACGAAAATCAATAAGTCAAAGTATTTGTAGGCGAAATCATTATTTTTTCTTTGGCAAAAATAAGTTATCCAAATCCGAAATTGGTCTAGAAACTTTGCGTTTGACTGAATCTGATGCCATATATCAAAGTCGCATGTGAAATCAATATTTTGAAAAAAGCACCAAATAGTTATTGGAATAATCGTGGCAAAACCGATTTAATAGCGCTCAAAATAGCACAAAGTTATAAACACAGCAATGTCACAAAATTTGAATAAATAGTCAGCAAAACTGGCCTCAATGCCAACTGCTTATCAAAGTTAGACTACTCTTATATACTTCGACAACGTTAGATTAATAAATTAATATCTTGATAACATTCACCAAGGCACGTGTAATTATAAATAAAAACAGTAAGTACACATCTAAAAATAGCTACACTAGTCTGCCCCCTGGGGTGCCGGACTAGAATGACACCCTTATTGCTGCCTGTGGGTATCGTTGGAAGCGCCTTCAGGTAAAATACCGGAAGGTAGGCAGCAGTGCCTTCTGAGGAACTGATATCTAAAACTGTGATTCTCAAGACGCTAAGCGTGGGGATTAAGGCAAATCCCCCCAACCCTTAGTGGGATAGGCTGCGTTCTTTTCTGTATCAACCGGATCGTCCACTGCTGAACACAGCCTCCCCTATTAAGGGGGTATTTGCCATGATTCCCAGGCTTGGCAGGCGGCTTGAGAGTCGCAATATAAGATAGTAGTTCTTTAGAAGGCGCTGCTGCCCACCTTCCAGTATAATTATTCCCTTAGTCGCCTATTACGACACCCACGGGATGATATGGGGAGCTGCAATTCTAACCCGGCACCCCACAGGCTACGTTCAACAGTGGACAATCCAGCTGATACAGCGCACTTGTGTATATCATGTAGACAGTAGACTTCCAAGTCTGGTAAAGATGTCACCTTGTGGCATACAAATTGTATATAACATTAAGCTTTTTAAGGGTATTCAGCATAACAGTGCATTACAAGTAAAGAAGCTGCATGCGCAACAAAATAAAATAACAACGTTTACACACCTCGGAATTAGAATTGCCGCATATGTTGCGAAAAGCAGTGGAAATATATAAAAACCACAAGCATGCAAGGTCCGAATTACGCAAACTTTTGCCTATTTCAGAATATCTGAGACTGATTTTCCCCGTGTATAACCAGGCACAAGCCTATCTAGAATTATTCTCTCCCATATACTTCTGTGAGAGCCGTAAGAGGCGATAGGGAAACATATCAGAAGGTGGGCAGCAGCGTCTTTTCAAGAACTGCCATCTGAATTTCTGAGGCCCTGATTTTCCCCGTGGTGTGCCTGGCTAGGATTGCACCCTCCCATATCTTCCTGCGACAGCCGGTAGGAGGCGATATAGGGAAAAATATCCGAAGGCTGTCTGCAGGGCCTTCTGAAGATCTACCATCTTACACTGCGATCCTGAGAAGCCTGCTGAGAGTGAGGATTATGGTTATACTAGCAGTAGAACTCTTGGTGCGAATTCATCCGGGGAAATATTGCCACCATACGTAATCCATGCGCATCATAGATAATGAGAACAATAGTCATTGTGTCATTCTAAATTAGTCTAATATTGTCCTGCTGATGCCAATGGGCCTACCGCCAAGCAGTAATGTCCACATTGTTGTGTTACGGTGTAGGGTGAAGGGTGTAGGTGCCAGTGAAATTACAGGCACGTAAGACATAAAAACTTTATATCTCAGGGTGATGGGCGCAGTGCAATTCCCCATATGTGGCGAACTGCATATGTTATAGACATTTGTTACCAGTTAACATCAGATGGGCCTTGTGCATGTTCCATCACGATATAATTATCAAAAAAGTACTAAGCAAAAATTATATCTAAAAATCCCTACTCTCAAACGCGCCGACCTGCAAATGCGTTATTTGGTGCCATTTAGATTAGCTCTGTTTGAACTGTTGTGTTAGAATTTTGTCGCATTAGTCTGTCAGCCGGAACACATAATGTGTCGTATATCAATGGCTAATTAGGGCATAGCGTTATTGTCGTGTCGGATAAATTAAATTCAAGATTAATTTTGTTAAAAAAAATATATATATATAAATTAATATATATCTTATATATAAAATTCTCGTGTCACAGTTTTCGTAGCCATACTCCTCCGAAACGGCTTGACCGATTTTGATGAATTTTTTTGTGCTTATCCGGTATTTATGAGAATCGGCCAACATCTATTTTTCCTCCCCCTAAATGTTAGGGGTAGTCCACCCCTAATTTTTTTTTTTTTTTTGACAAAATTTTTAATTTCTACAAAAATACATACAATCCTCAATTTTCACCCTTCTACGATCAACCCTTATTTTTTAATAGCCAAAATTATTTATATGGCAAAGCAACGTTTGCCGGGTCAGCTAGTAGGTATATATTTTTGTTGTAATCGCTCCCCTTTACATTTTGATTTCTTTGCTTTTATAAATATAAATATTTTATAAAGTGTTCACTTAGTACGCTTGGGGCATTGATATACCCATCTAAACAACTGACGACTTTCTGAGTCCAGTTTGGACACGCTTGCATTGTCGGACGATCGACGAAACTAATTATTAAAACACGCGATTGCGATCAACCGATATTGTCGTCGATCTATATAGAAATTAGGATGAAGCGAGAAGTAATTTCTCTTCTTTATGTTGTAATGCTATCTTGAAATTTTACCCACACTGATCCATCCAAACATAAATCATACTTAAACATATGAAAACAATGCAACATAAAACAACATTTCTGCGTAGTTGTGATTGCAAAAGCTTTCATTTCAAAACACTACGAGCTCGTTTGCAAGTTCGTTAGTGAGAAAACATTCTATCTCCACTGCTACATATAACATGTTAGCTTGCATTGGTTCCGTATCTACCCTTTAGCTATCATAATATTTGTTTTATGTGTAGGTACTTATTCTATGACAACGCGATAATAACCAAAAAATTAAACAAATTACGAAGGTAATTTGACTTAATGTTAATAAAACCAACAAAAGCTAGTAAATATTTTTCAGAATGTTATTTTACCATATGATTCTATTTGGGTACATTTGCATCTACACATATGAGTACTTAAATAAAGATATGTATATATAGTATCAGCCGGATCGTCCACTGCTGAACACAGCCTCCCCAATTTAGATGGTATTTCCCGTAATCCCCATGCTTGGCAGGCGTCTTGGATGTCGTATGAGAGTGAATAAGAGTAAAAATCCCTTCAGAGTAAAAAAATTAAGACTAGCATGCTATACCTTATTTACGAGTAAAAGCGAAAATATTAATATTAAAGTATACATTTAATGAAGAAAAAAGGAAGTTATATACAATGCTCATTAATATTGGGACAATTACCAAAATAATGTTCTTCTTATTATTACTAGGATGGTCTTGATGTGTTGAGTAACAAGTTTTCTACCATATCAGCCTTTCTTACATGAACCCATCTTCTTCATCACGTAAATGAATTTTCAATCGAAGTAACACGAAATTGTGTGTGCGTACAACTTACAGTATTCAAATTAGCGCAAATAATTCCAATGACAGCAAAGAACACAAAATAGCTTTTATTCTAATGTTGAACTCGTTATTGAAAATGTCGACCAGTAAAATATCGAGGAGTTATTTGCACAAGAAGTTTATATGTTGAGTATTCTTTGCACAAGGAGTTTGTATCAATTATGTTTTGTGCAAGGCAGTTGTACAGCATTAAGATGGTGGTCGAATATATTGGTGTGTTCTAAATTCAAACACCAAAATAGTAATTAAAAGTGCTTTTTATTCACTGTTTTAGCACATGAATAAATAAAGTTCTTTGTTCATGTAGTTTTGGGGAATTAAATAAACTTTTTAAAGAGTGAATCGATATAAAAGTATTTAAAAATGAAGGATCCCTAAGCTGTTAAAAACAAGATAGTAGAGGTTGTTTTCATTGCGCTCGGTGGAGCGTATCTCGACTGAATAGAAATGGAAAAACCACGAAGCTACAAAAATTGTGAACTGGGCATATTAGCATAATGTCTAGGGAATTTTAGAAGTAGTGATAGGGGAAATATCTCAGAACTGTCGTGTCTCAGGTCAAGGGTTTGATCTCCACTGCCGGCTTGAGCTTCACCGTATGGTGGAAGGGCATTTTGCGGACGCCGATCTGGCTACGTACCACCCTTAAGTAGAAAATCTGTCGCCAAGCACCTAACGGTGTGTTCCGGCAGCGGTCCTTGAGAGCCAGTACTTCTAGGTTAGCCTGAACAACATCTTCGACCACATCATCACTTACCATCAGGTGAGATAGTGGTCAAAGGCTAACCTATCAGGCATATAAAAAATAAAAAAATAAAAACTGTATATCTCACTCAGGGTTATGGGCGTAGTGCGTTACATGAGACAACATGTATCTACTGTAAACTCTGCCTCTATATTTTTTATATGTTATCTTTACGGAGGATATCCTCCGTAAAGATAACACATAAAAAAATATTATATTAAAAAGTAAGAAAGCGTTAAGATAATATTAAAAATAGAAATAAAAATTTAAAACACATTATTGTTTACCTCGTCAAAGTTATCATCGAATTTAATGTTTGTATGTGTACATACACACTATATAAATAATACAAAAATACAATTGCGCAGGTCCCCATCTTGTCAGAAACAGAAATAACGTAAAATATAACGTGCTATGTGTTCGGCGAGAAATTACCTGCAAAATATTTCTTCACCCATCTTTTTCACCAGCAACAGTTAAATGTACATACACTAGCTCTGCAACCCATGTGTTTTTCATGTTAAAACCATTTATGTATATTAAGTAACACGTCAAGCCTCATTGTCGCTTGATTTCTCTGATTAAATGCTTGATGCCTGATTATTTAAATTTAAACGTCAGAAGTTTAAAACACCCATTAAACAAGAGTTTCGAGTAAGATTTTTACCCTCAGAAACTTCGTCAGTATCAATAAAATTTTACGTCAAAACTTTACAACGGAACCAAGTTTTAAAGGATATTAACGATTCTTACGTCATCACAAACTTTTATCTAGTTATTATACAAATTGAAACAGCTATCGAGTAAAATTAACTTAATTTTCTTACCATCAAATATAAAAGTTTTTAATTTGCATGAAATAATAACAAAAAATACCTAATACCCCTTAAATCCTCAAAGGGGAAGCCAGATATGTCTGAACACCCATCTAGTCAGATATGTTTTGGTATACATATAGCAAGCCTATTATCATCTACAGAAAACAATTCCAAACTTTGCGCATTGGTACTTCAGAATTTTACCTTTTATTTTAACCTTTTCAATCCGCAAGCGTCGAATTCAGGTCTCCGAGATACCAAGGCAACGCTCAACACCATTCGACCAATGTGGCGGTGTATCTGTCGTGTATCATCATCACCATCATCAACAACAGGCAAAACGTCCACCGTTGAACAAATGCCTCCCCAATTAGGGGTTTGCCATAATCTCCACGTTTGGCAGGCTTCTTGGGGATCGCAGTGTAAGACGGCAGTTCTTCAGATGGCGCTTCTGCCCCCAGATTTTTTTACTTAATCGCCTCTTAATACTCCCACAGGCAGATCCATGGTGCCGGGGTAGAATTTTAGAAGCAGTGATAGCTCAGTGGCATTGGCTATGGACTGTCGCGCAGCAGGTCCATGGTTCGAATCCCGCCGCGGGCTTGAGTTTCACTGCATGGTGCAGGGGAATTTTACGAATGCCCGCCTCGCTAGCGACCACTCTCAAGTAGAAAATCTGTTGCCAAGTGCCTAACGGTGTGTTCTGGCAGTTGTCCTTGAGAGCCAGTAATTCGAGGTTAAGCCTGTTAATACCTCCACCACATCATCACTGACCATCGGTTGAGATTGAGGTCAACTAACAAACCTATCAGCAATAAAAAAAAGTATTCGCACTTGGACTATAGTCTAAATACCTCGTATGCGAATTGATTCCTTTCTACCCTTGTATCACACAATCTATTATTTCATTAAATTTTCCTGCAAACAAAATTTAAAAATCAATGGCTTCGGTACGAGTTTGTCCAAAAATAGTGTTCTTAATTTGCATTTCTAATACAAAATTTCCATAAGGAACAAAGCGTTAGTGAGTAGACAAGACAACCGTAACTAACATTTTTAATGTAAAGCAATTACTGTTAGACCATAGACATTACTAATAACCTATTGATGTGTTTCAGTTAGTTGTTGTCGTGTTTGTAATATTAACAAGCAAGATTTAAAAGGATATCTGGTCTTGCTCAGGTGTGATATTGTTTTGTATGCAAACTGTGAAATTTTGTAGACGCTCTTGTCCCTTTTGTACCTTGACACTACCGGCTTGCACTACTGGTAATGTAAAGGGTATTATTTTAATATCCGTATCTATTGTACTAAAAATACCTAGACCTCTAAATATTAAATAGTCAAAAACTAATTTTCAATCATCGTCAGCTATAAAATGTCCACTGAAGAACTGAAGCTTCCTCTGTTGAAAGCCACAATTAAGGGCCTCCATCTTCTTGTTACAACTCTCATAATGTGTCGGTCTGACTGGTGATGATGGCATCACCAGTCAGACCGACAGTCTAAGAACCAAGGACAATTTGCCAGTTGCAGTGGGCAGGCCACATCACTCGTCGATCATTGGGGATGAAATGTTCTCGAGTGGTCACTGCACCATACCGATAGACTAAAGTAAGTATGGACTTACTGTGTAATGTGGCTACGAGTGATGTGGCCTGCCCACTGCAACTGGCAAATTGTCCTTGGTTCTTTAGTGAATTTCCTCATTTAAAATTTTATAACGCAAAGAAACTCAAATCATAGTTTTGAGTTGGTTCGTTGTTGGACTCTGAGCTTGTTCAAAAGATTCTCAGTTAAGGACCACGACTCAGTGGCATAAGTCGTCACTGGCAACACGCACTGTTTGAAGACTGTTCGTCTTCAGGCTCTGCTACGATCAGGAGATGTTGATGTTGATTCTATATCTGTTTCGGTCCAAAATCATGAATGCGTCCTTCTATTTATGATGTAATTGAAGCCACATTTCTAAAAAAACAGATAAGCACTTCGATATACTTATAACCAATATAGGTATTATGATACTGAAAGGACTGTTATTTGAATCGCATTGTTTTGCATCTTGTTCTTTTCATTTGCTTTTTTCATTGCTTTTCATGTTCCACCAAAGCTAGACGTAAAAGCCGATTATACTATACAGAAGACTGATATAATCTGACATTAGGCAAAGGGTATGAATAGAGTTTATGTTCCTGAAGCCTTAACGAAAACGGGACATTTTCAGGAGGCTGGAAGTTTTCAAACGTATGGGCAAGACGGTTCGCTCGAAAACAGCTGGCGCACATGACTCATGACATGACGCGCATTATGGGTTTGTATTTTTTAAAGAAACTTTGTCACCATAATATAAAATTAACTCAACCACACTCCTGTTCCATGCTTCTGACATAGAACAAGTATATGTAAGTGCTATCAAGTGTGATGAAATAACGGCGTCTTCGTCGTCAACGTCGAAATCTGTCGTCACGCACCCAACAGTATGTGTTTGGCAGATGTTCTTATAAGCCAGTAATTCATGCTTAGCCTGAACAACATCTTCAACCACGTCTTCAATTACTCAAAAGAGATAGTGGGAAAAGGCTAGCCTATAAGCAATTAAAAAAAGTTTGTCGCATTTGGGCGTTAGCAAGGCATCCGCTAGAGATTCAGTTTCATCCGACACACAAAATCGTAACAATTCTAGAACTTCTGCCTGGATTTATAGAAACTTTTAAACGTTGGGGAATATTATATAGATTGTAGTGTAAGATCACAGTAAATTAAATTGTCTGCTCCTTGTGCACTAAACATTCATGCAATATAAGAACAAGCGTGTAGGATTATGATTTCTATGTATGTTGGACGGACTATCCTCTTAAATATTCATATACCTACACGTCTGTTAATATTCGTAGAGTTCAGTCTCTTCCGGGCAACTGAACTATTTACATATTCAAAAATATTTGAAAAAGTTATATTACATAAATAATACATATAGGTATTAAAATTATATTACGCCCGCGGATTTACCCGAATGTAATCGGTTATTATATAGCGCTCTTTTGGCTACTAACAACTCTGTAAACCTGGATACAAAGTACCAAAATATGCCCTCAACCAGGAATTGACAAATACTTTTAAGTATTTGTCAATTCCTGGTAGTAGATTCTTAGATAAGTAGTTTCTTCAAAATTCGTTCACCTGTTTTGTAGGGGAGTGGTCACAAATACGCACACAAACTTTATTTCCTATATTCAACAATGGTGGATATATAAGTACTGCGAATGTTTCTTTGTGTATGTTTGGTAAATGTAAGGTGGGTGGAAATTTTTTATCTCTTATCAACCAAACCCAGTTATTTCTTGTTTTCTTTTTATAAGAATAATTGATTAAAAGGTATGGGCATGTCATGTGGTATGAAAACAGAACCCAAAATGGGTGTAGATGGGAACTATCACAGATGCCAGTTTAGAATTATAAATTCTTTGAAGCGCTCGTAGCGAAGTTGACTTAGCTGTTCTCAACCGATCAGCAAAGTTAAGCAACGTCGCGCGCGGTCATGAGTTGGATGGGTGACCGTTAGTGACATTACTACTGAGCGCTTCCGTGCTTCGGAGGGCACGTTAAGCCGTCGGTCCCGGTTGTTGTCTTAGGATGGCAGTCGTTATAGCATGGTGGTAGGGCATTTTGCGAATGCCCGCCTGGCTAGCTACCACCCTCAAGTAGAAAATCTGTCGCCAAGCACCTAACGGTGTGTTCCGGCAGCTGTCCTTGAGAGCCAGTACTTCTAGGTTAGCCTGAACAACATCTTCGACCACATCGTCACTTACCATCAGGTGAGATAGTGGTCAAAGGCTAACCTATCAGGCACAAAAAAAAAAAAAAAAAAAATACTTAATTTTCAACATGCAATATCATAAGACAATATATTGTCGTGTATGTTTAATATGTTGACAAATTAAGGCACGTTGAATATTTAGTAATTTTGTAATTTAATCTAAACTGGCATTCATGCTAGTTTTCAATAGCGCCAGTTGCTCCCTAAGCGCAAAAAACAGTGTCATATAAGCTGAAAAATATGTTATTATTTTTATAAAAATGTGGTATAAACACGAAAAGCTTCGTCCAGAGTAGGGATGATAAAAATATAACAAAATGGTTAGTGAGTATTAACATAGATGACGTATTATTAATCAAGATGGATACGGAATTTGAAGACTGCTAAAGGTATGCCAATGGACTACCTCAAGAAAGATGTGTGTGATAACGTGCAACAGAACAGATTAAAGGAAAAAAACATGTTGTGGCATCCCCACTTGGCGTGGGCTAAGGGCAGGAATAAGAGGTTACATAGTTTCTTGAAGTCCTAGATTAGCAGAAATGTTACTTTTTATCTCGATTTACTGAGTAGTTCCCGGGGAGCGCCATAAAACCGAATTCAACGTGCGCCATAAACCAGAATTATTTTTCAATACTGTGCGACTTTAGAGCAGAATACATCATCGCAGTCCTAACGTATCCTTTTCATTAAGTATTTAAGCTACCAGAGGACTTCCACTTTGCGTTGTAAGTATCTATTTATCTAGTTTTCTTCAATGAACCTAGTTGCATCGAGCCTGAGACAGTCAGTAGATGGTCTGCTAGGCGTTTCGATCAATTACCAGGACTGTGGAGGTATATATGGGGAAAGCTTGGGTGGCCAGCTGTCGAAGTTCTGTTGCCAAGCACATAAAAGCGTGTTCCAGCAGTTGTCTTTGAAAATTCTCGATTAGGACCAAGCATAATATTATTAGCGACCAAGTCGTCACTTACCATGGCATAATCTGGCGAGATTGTGATCAAAGGCTAATTAATATGAGAAACAATATCACGAGAAACTGTGTTTACTGAACTCCCAAATATTTTATATTATATCAAAATTTCATACGTACCTACATAAGAAACATTTTTTTAATATGTTTACGGCATCATCGCTCAGATTGTGGAATGAGCTCCCCGCCGTGGTTTTCCCGATGGAGTACAGCATGGGGTTCTTCAAAAAGGGCGTGAAGAGATTTCTTCAGGGTCGGCAACGCGCGAGTGATACCCCTGGTGTTGCAAGCGTCCATAGGCTACGGTAACTGCTTACCATCAGGCGGGCCGTATGCTTGTTTGCCACCTTTGTGGTATAAAAAAAAATAAAAAAATCAACTAAATTTAATACCTCATTGAAAACTTTTAAAGGTCATTCAAACTTTTTATATAATAGTAGTCAGGAAACAATAAACCTTTCTCTTTTATATGATGAGCCAGGGAATACCCTAGGAAATTGTAATCATGTAAAAATTAAAATTAATTCTTTGGGACCTTCGTGCTTGGGAACAAAGGAGTTTAAATATATGTGACGCACAGTAACTGCGTCTGGTTCACATTGTTAATACAAATTCTCTCATATTAAAGTACTGAATTTATTTATAGCTACAGCATAAGTACAATAAGACTGATAAGTAGAACCAACGTCGCGGAAGTCAATTAAACCATAATGTCAGCATTTTTTATGGCTCTCAATTCTGTTTCAAGGGCTCTCAAGATCAAGTTCGAAAAAAGTGCATTCTTTTGCGAGTTTAATCTCGAATATTTCTTTTTACTGATAGGTTTTTTTTTATAATTTTATATGGTTCTTATAACCTGGAGTAGGTATCACACAGGTGCTTACAATTACTCGATTTACTCGTATTATTAACTGAGACCTTATAAGATATATATATATTTCACATATATTTGCTTTCAACAACAAAACTACGAGGTCTGGAACCTAAGAAAATTGTATAGAAGAGGCATCTACATATAAGCCCTTTGGATTTTGGGTTTGCCTTTCCTAAGGATGGGTGTATCGTATAACAAGTAGAAAATCTGTAGCCAAGAACCTAACAGTGTATTCCGGCAGCAGTCCTTGAGAGCCAGTGAGTAATTATAATATTCCAGGAATGAAACTAAACATGGTATGTCTCAGAGTGCAGTATGTTATTGTGAAAAAGCATCTGTTACCGGAAGCGGTCACCACTTCAGATCAGGTGGGCGGTGGGTGTTCTGTGAAAGTCACATAAAAAACACTAATTTTGCCATTTCGACAATTTGTGCTTTGTCTTGGGACATTTAGATGACATGCTTATTTAGAAATTATGTTAAGAGGTAGATGCCTGACGAATGTCATGAGTATCTACGACCTATCTAAAATAATGTGAAAATAGAGGTTGGTTATCCTTTTAACATGTCCCAGGATCCACGATTTAAGATAGAAGCAATGATAGCCGAGCGGTCATAGCTATGGACTTCCGTGCAGCAGGTCTCTGGTTCGATTCCCACCGCCGGCCGGCTTGAGCTTCACCGCATGGGAAAAGGGCATTTTGCGATTGCCCACCTGTCTAGCTCAATTAGAAAAGCTGTCGCCAAGCACCTAAAGGTGTGTTCCGGCAGCAGTTCTTGAGAGCCAGTGAAATTACAGGCACATGAGACTTAACAACTATGTCTCAAGGTGACGGGCGCAGTGCAATTCGTCACTTGCAAAAATGCATCTGTTCTAGGCAGAAGTTGATCCGGTTAACATCAGGTGGGCCTCGAGCTTGTTCCGTCGCAATAACATACAAAAAAAAGAGCTAACCGTGGAATGAACATGCAAACATAGGGCTGCTCTACCTTGTACTTATACTCGTAACTTACATATTTCGTTCGGCCGATAACAAAGCCTCAGTACCTCAGTGCTTGTGTAATTGGCATATTCGTTAACCTTGTATAAGGCGATTTCCGTACACTGTTTGCTATGTTACAGCGAAGAAGATAGAGTTGTGAAGATAGCCCACAGCTATACTTACCCTTGCTAGAATAGTATTTCATTTGATAACGACTTATTCAACCAATACCCCTGGCTTTAGGAGTTTATTATGACTGTAAAGCTGAGACTTTCATCTTTATTACGGTGGATGGAGATTGAGAGAGCATAAGAATTCAAACTTAAGTCAAATCAAAATCATTTATTTAATTTAGGCATCTAGGATGCTCTCATAAAGGTCAATGACACATTTCACGTTCTCAAAAAAAAGTTTTAAACAGCCACTGCGAGAAGAACGAGCAAGTAACTCGGGGCCATTCTATAAAATGTGTTACATAATAAATTATAAATTGTATGTGTTAAAATTTCGTAGATGACAGATAGCTTGGCAGAGGTGGAATTGTACAAGCTTTTTGTAATTTAAATGTTTAATCACAAACTTTACAGTAGAGTTTCCTGATCAAAATGGTTTTCACGTGCAACTTGTTATTTTTTTCTGTGAGCAATGTATCTTTAGGAAACTTATTAGAATACCACACACGATTCCCTAAGAAGGGTTTTTTTATTTGTCTTTGCTAATTATTAGCAGAAGTCACATTTGGTAAAAATAACTTCAAACATTTATTCTTTATGAATTTAAGACAAGGCTATTCGCGATGCACCATTTAAAAATCTCAGGTAACACATTACTTACACCACTTATTCTTGGGAAAATATACCTACTGTACCTACCAGACGCAAGCATTTGTATAGAAAAACAGTAGGTACTGTGCGGTCATCAGAAAAATTTGAAGTACCCATAAATTTCCTTTGAGGTACAAGAAGCAACGTTGTCTATCTTTCAGCTCCATCATTCAGCTTGCGAATTGCTATTGAAATTTACAAGTAGTGTGTAAATCAATTAGGTACTAATTCGTACCAAATTAACAAACGAACCATGACACGAAACACGAACGAAAATTAAATATAAGGTTTTAAAATAATACTTTTACCGACTTGATATAGAGATTGGAGAAAATTTAACGGTCAATACTTATATACTTTTATAGTGCAATGACAAAGCGGTGAACTTGTCATTGCACTATAAAAATAATAAAATAAAACAAAACATATGAAAAAGAATAAAATAAAACAAAACATATATGGATAATTTCTAGAGTAATATAGAAAAGCATGAACGATTTTCGTAGCTCGATGGTATGACTATTTACAGGGGTTGAAAGGGGAAGCTTCTCATAAAAGCTCCCTTAGGCAGCGTGATGAAAGAAACCTTTTGATGGAATACTTATGTTTACAAACACGTTTCAATATACAGGGATAGTAGGTACTTACTGATTTCAAGGGTAATGTTATATGTATGGAGGTAGGTCATTTAACAAATGCCCTCCTGGATAACTACAACCTCAAGTAGCAAATCTTTAAAAAAACTAACCTCGTGAAGTGGTTAGCGCAGTGCAGTATCAAGCAGAATGAGGATGCGTGAGATCACTGCAACTGTGACGGACATCCGTGACCGCTTACCATCAGCTAGGCAACTAGAACGTTTCATCATTGCATTACTTAAAAATAACTATATCAGGAACGCACCTTGGACAGCTTGGCAACGGAACAAGACAGCGAGAAATAGCAAAACTCATAAATAAAATAATTGAAAATGCTACATAATATTTTTATTAGTAAAGTATTAAGTATACAAAACTGTTAGTTTCTCGATGACAAAACTGTATATGAACTCATTTGTTTTAGTAATCATTCGTGAACTTATGTGTTTTATTCCGCTGCCTCGAGCAGACAGCATTCGCGCGATCTTTGTTTTCATTTTCGCGCCAATTTTGTACATATTTTTTTTTATAACAAACAATTTTTTTTATAAGATATTCATATTCCGTTTTTTTATCAAACGAACTAACTGCATATAAAATATATGCTTATATTTTCATTTTTATATTGTAATGTGATGAGACGGACAAGTCCATCTGATGGTAAGCGCCACGCCAGGGCCCGATTCTCTTAGCTATTGAACGGCGTTAACGCAACTTAATTCCATGAAAATTTTAGTTTTTGACAGTATCCGTAGTCTACCCGCTATTTAGGTTCATCGCAAGTCAGTGGCTTGCTATCAATCATTTTTGACATATTTCGTATGCTGTAAGCTATTTTGTTGCGATTGCGTTGCTATAGTGGCATAAAATAATTTGGATGATTTTAGATAGAAAATAACTAAATGATTTAAATATATTTATTTAATGTATTGTTAGCTAGAAACCACAGTATTGATGTTTTAACTGATGCTTGATTGATAGAAATTTTCATTCTTATTTCAGTAGCAACATTTGCAAGCCATAGCACATCCATACGATACTGACGCGATTGCTATACAACTGCGATTAGGAGCTAGAATTAGCAGACTACCGAATTTGACGTTAACAGCAGTTTGATCGCAGAAGCATCGCAGTAGTGTAGCTTAGAGAATTGGGGCCCTGTTCATTACAGTAGCAGTCTCATCTTTCTCGTTATGTTGGCACTGCACTGGCACAGGTTACCTACTGCTCTGGGCTCGTCAATTGCACATATCTCGTTTGCCCTGTAATTTCACTTGCTACCCCTTCACGCCTAAACACTGTACTGTGCTTGCACGACGATTACGAAGACATTAATGGTACCCACCGCCACTTGGTAAAGAGACCTACACTGGTCAAAACATCTGATTGCATTATGTTATTGAGTAGGAAAAATGAGCACGCGTTGAAGTCTTTTGCAGATCAAAAATTACAATAAGTAAGTAAAAATAGCATATTATCACGGCTTTAATAAATCTCCGAAAGAGTAATTACCATTCGATCCAGCATTCCAAAGCAATGCTTTCTTTAATCTACAAACATTATCATGAAACAAAATACATTTTAGAAAACTATATACGTACGAAGTTTGTAGTACCTTTTTAGCTTGTTGAACAACGACTAGAGGATTTCATATGTACCTAACTAGTAAAATATAATAAATATTTTGTTTTTTATTTTATTAGATGTAACAACTTTAATTAACTATTACAATCTAAAAATGATAAGGAAGAAAAAATAAATATGAGTCTGTTTTCTACCAGAAGGCAATCATGAGTAGAAAACAGAGCTCAGGTCACTGTCCACGGGTAGGGTAGGTACCCAAACGGCTGGCAGTATTACCTCGTTGAATGGAATAAATAAATAAGTATTGTATGTTTCTAGAAAAAAAGCCAAAGTTATATTATTTTCGGGCGTTGTATTAAATTAGGAGCAAAGCGAGGGATTGTTTAGTAACCCTCACTGCGAGCGGGTATCTTAAGTAGGACCCTAAGCGTAGCCAAGCCTGGCTCACTCCGCAGTTTAGGTACAAAGCTACAAGTACATCGGCGTATCCGTCCGGACGGGATTATTCTACGGTGCTAAACGCGTCAGAAGAGATCAGAGCTATGCGTTGCTATGGGATAGAAAGAGAGATTTCTTGTAGGTGAATATAAATATTGGGTATACCTTGCTCTTCGAGTTGAAGTGCACATTATTGCTTCGTAGCTAGAGTTGCTTATTTATTAGAATGGCTTTGCGGTATGATATTTCTGGTCCTTTTTATTCTGTTGCGTACCGGTCCAATCAGTATATGTCCCCGAGAAAAAAAAATCATAATTTCTTGGGACACAAATATTGTGGCACACTATTCTCTATCACCACCTATGAGTAAATGAAAATCTTAGGTTTTCGAAAGTGAAATGAAAATGTTTTTTTAATCAATAATCATATCTTCTAATCATTTATTTACCCGGGTTAGAATTCCCTCCATTTTTTCCCGTGGGTGTCATAAGAGGCAACTAAGGGAAAAATACTGTAAGGGAAGCAGCGCCTTCTGAAGAACTGACAACGTCTACTGCCCCAAGACGTCTGCCAAGCGTGGAACAATACGGCCAGCATGCGAAACACGCTGCCAACTGGTAGTAGGCTGGCGCATTTAGACTGCTTGTAGGAATGAAATGGCATTTTGGTTGCCTAAATGTTTTCGTTGTTGTAGCTGTAGTGTTGTATATATTTGTAGTGTTTTGTTTCAGTTGTTGAACTTTTCAGTTTTGGAAATAATTTTGTTTTTTTATTTATTTTTTTGTAATTCAAGTATCACTTTCGATGATGTGGCGAACTTTAAGATCCCGGTCCTACGAACCTAGTAAAAACAGCGTTTTTATACAAAACATGAATTTAACATGCAAGACTTTTTCGTCAATGAATAAGTTATTCATACTAATATTATTAATTTAATGAACGTGTAATAATGATAATGTATTTATTTATTCGTAAAACGTTCCTGCATGATCAGTTTACATTGCGGTATTTACGCCGTGCGTAATGAAGCTGAATCTATCCGGAACCTTGTACCGGAGACGGATACAATACCACTTTTTTCAATCCTAGGACTTTGTCAGGAATATTGTATGATTAAGCTTTGCTTTATTTGCATATATTTTTATATACACACCTCAAAGCCCTTACGTATGTATTACTTGGTATGTACGTTTCTTTTATTATAACCTTCCTACCCTATCATACTCAATGTAACATAAAACTTTGAGATTGTTTATGTTTTTTTTAACAACTCAAGGTATACTAACTTTTATATGTTATTACTTATATGATTGACTTGACATATTACTATAATTATGTTTTCTGTAAAAACACACTAAACGACTGTTGAATTAAAATAGAACGTTTTAAGCAAATAAAATTAAAATAAAGCACTAAATGCTTGATAAAGAGTCAGTTGAAAACGCAGTGAACGAATCGTACGAATCTAATTTAGAAAAATAATATAATGTAGCTATCATCGCGTAGCAGGAGCTTTCTACGTACCATCGCGTAGAAAAACTATCATATTTCTACGTATCATCGGGACCCAAACGTCACTTGTATATGTTGCTATTTGTCATAGAGAAAAGTAATGTACCGGAAACTATCTGTCTTCACTGCTTGCAATTTTTCTGCCGACAAAAATCTGCGTAATAATTTTATATTTGTAGCCTTAAAATTATGAAATTGAATTTTATATCTTGTAATTTAATTACCCCGAAGCTCTGTGGAGCGCCTTATATGCAGAAGATAATCTGCTTATTCACCGTACTCTTTCCTTATAGGTAGGTACTCTTAGACGTCTTTTACGACATCGATCATTAGGATATATGGAACAATAACATATTATAAATCTACATTTTGATTTACCTTCTTAGCTGCAAATATTATAATACAATACATTTTTTTTATTGAATAAGTACTTTATAGAAACAATTAAAACAGTACAATTAGTATTAACTTAGATTGGAGAACAGGGTTCTTATCGCCTAAGCAAACATTATGGAAAGTTCGCAAGTGTGGTTTTACCACTGATTTTCATAACGACTTGCCTTTTAATGGACTTCGTACATACATTCTTGAGGTTAAGTACTATAATAGTAGATTATGATACAAGTGAACTAAGTTGCTCATTATACTCGAGGCTGTGTGTTGCAGCCCGAGCCGTAGGCGAGGGCGTAAAATAGCCGAGTGTATATTGAGCAAGTTGCTCACGAGTTTTATAAGGACTTTTTCAACACCCTTGCGAGGAAAAATAATATATTGCACAAATGCGATACAAACAACATACGAAAATTATGGAAAATAGCACGCAAGTTTTTTATTTTACGCGCGGCATATGTATGATGTTTGATTACATATAAACCTCTCTGATGTTACAAATCTGCATTACCCGATTAAATTTAAAATTATCGGTTTACTCGCATATAATTTGCAGTTTGATACTAACTTAACTTTGTAGAGATAATTCAATTACGCACTAGTGTATAATATTATTATGCACGAGGGTGTTATAGTTCAGTTTATGGCCCTAAGAACGATATAATAAAGCTCACTTTACGAGCAAGGGTGTTAAAATAATAATAATAATAACATATGGGACACTTTTTATCCAGATTTATTTAATAATTCCAGAAGGTTAAGAAGATCGTGATTGTATGTAGGTATATACTTTATTATAATGTGCAAGGTACTCGTTTATTGCACGACTGCCCAAAAAAACGGAGTGGTATATTTTCATGGTTCATGTATGTAGGTATCTATGTCTGTGAGTTTCTTTATTCCACTTATACACATATTACTTCCAAATGACTTAATCGATTTTAAAGTATGCGATATCGTCAGATTTGTCTTGATAACAAAGGTGACACTAGATATGAAAAAATTAATTGCCTGATTTTAGACACCATATTGTAAGAGACAAAAAAATATTTCCTTCAATCCCATTAAGTAAGGAATCAAATTGAAAGGCTTAAAAAGTCCATAAATATCTATAGCTTGCAGTTGTAATTTCAATGGAAAGATGAAACGTAAATAATTTGCAGTCGGGCTTTTTACTTCTAAATTAAATTTATACAATGTTTCAATTAAACGCAACCGCACCATGATAATGTGAGGTCAGTTTTTTAAACCAGCATAGTCCGACTTCCTCAAATTATTGGGAATACGAAATGATATTATTGTGTTACAGAACTTTCACTCACGAAGGCGCGTTCCTCAACTGTAAATTATTGATGCCCATTTTCACGGGTAGGCCTTGTTTGTACACTTCTTAGTGTGGGAGTAAAAGCTAATAGGTATAGTAAAACAATGTTATTTATACATATATATAGACAAATTATTGGTTTGGTAGGTTAATAGTTACAACTTTATTTAAAAGATATCGTGGGTCACGTAATACACTTTTAATATGATGTATATACCAACGTAGGTAAATAAGTAGAATTGCGCCCAAGATTTACTAAGACTACGGAAGCGGTCGACTTTGAAGTTAGGTATAATTTAATCAATAAATTATTCATAAATTGGTCAATTACTTACTCGACTTGTTATACAATTGCCTTAATAGTTTATTTACTAATAATTAGACTAAAAATAGCAGTGAAGGTAAGGTTCCGTACATCTAATTAGTTTATCGAATGGACGTGTGCGTACGTACGTACTTAATATAAAGGTAGCTGTTAGTGTAATATGGCCAGAAAAAAAAGCGATTTATTTATTTAATTATATTACTAAGTAAACAAACCGATATAGAAACAAACTTAATACTATACTCCTATATAGGAGTGTTTAATAGAATATGAAGAATTTGTGGTTATGTAGGGTAAAAGATATGAAGAAATGAGGAGCCTTCATCTTCACTACTTCTTCGTAAAGGAATAAGGTCACTATAATTCGTTTTATTTCATGACGGGTATCTTGGTAACAGAAACAGAATAATAATTGTTTTTTTTTTCATGTCAGGTATCCTAGTTACCGGAAAAACAATTTGTTTAATTTCATGTCGGATAACTAGATTATCAAAAAAAGTGTAACTAAGTGTAAAGAGTTTTACTTCATGTCGGGTAAGGTCACCGATTTTAAGCGCTCGTAGCGAAGTTTGCTTAGCCGTTCTTAATCGATCAGCTAAGTTAAGCAACGTCCGCCGCGGTCAGGAGTTCGACAGGTGACCGCTAGTGACATTACTACTGAGCGCTTCCGTGCTTCGGAGAGCACGTTAAGCCTTCGGTCCCTGTTGTTGTCTTACGATGGCTGTCGTTACAGCATGGTGGTAGGGCATTTTGCGAATGCCCGCCTGGCTAGCTTCCACCCTCAAGTAGAAAATCTGTCGGCAAGCACTTAACGGTGTGTTCCGGCAGTTGTCCTTGAGAGCCAGTAATTCTAGGCTAGCCTGAACAACATCTTCGACCACATCATCACTTACCATCAGGTGAGATAATGGTCAAAGGTTTGACTATAAGATATAAAAAAATAATTAAAAGGATCTGTTATGTTCAGCCAACATGATTTGATGCAGGACCCCCGTGTACTAGTACCAATTAACATACAAGCACTGACCAAGTAATACTACGTTTAACATATCAACATGACACTTACAGTTATTATAAAATTATCAGTTTTCGATGATCTACGGGTATATAGTTTTTAGCATTATTAATTTTACATTTTATTGTAAACAATTTTTGTCTAATCTCTTTTCAATAAATTTAATTTCGTCGGTAGGCTATCAGTAAACGATGCAAATTATTATGTTTTTAAACTATTTTCACGGATTATTTATCATGTTCGCAGATTGACTAGTACACCCGTAAATAAAAAAATACACTGCAGTGTTTGAAACATCGCCAACGTCGAGACCAATTTAATGATAAAAAATAAAAAAATTACATTTTTTCGTTAAAGTTGTAATATTTACATGAGTGTAATAATCAAGAAAATCTTAGCAACTACTATAGAAATAAATGAGTGTATTTATTTACTAAAACAAAAATTATATATTTGATCCTAGCTAGCTTAAAAATATTTTTCTGGTAAGGACAGATATTCAATAAGTTATTGTTTCTGTATAAAGTCTATTAACTTATTAGATTTTTGAGAAAACCTGAATTAAGTAATAATAACAAATATTTTGAAAATCTTTAAGGAAACAATAAATCAATATTTTAGAAAAAAATATAAATAACATATCTAGTGACAATTCTCTCTAATTTTCACGTAACGCCGACGTGACGTCATTAAGGCCCTTAGAATCGTCAAATGCGGACTTTATAAAGCGAACTCCTCCGTGACTGCTGAAGTTGAAGTTGTGAAAAAAATATATTCCATAGATGAATTCAAGTACAATATTTGCAACATATGATTTTACGGTACTACTATTACTTTTGTCTAAAAAAATTCAAACGACAGCAAAACCGGAAGAATTTTCAACGCGGTTTGATTCTACACGTAGCATCGTCAAGTAGCTTCGATCGCACGATCAAGAAAAGAGAAATTAAACTATATACACTTATTAAATACTAGCTTTTCAGCCGCGGCTCCGCCCACATTTATTTCTGCTATCGCGCAAAACCATTAACCTCTTTTTGCGCAGTTAGATAAAAAGTATCCGATGTCCTTTCCTGGGTCTCAAACTTTTTTTTCCATACCAAATTTCATATAAATCGGTCCGGTAGTTTTTAAGTTTATTCGTGTCATACAAACATACAAAGGTTTTCCTCTTCATAATATTAGTGTAGATGGATTTCCGCAAAGTAAGGCCTGAATCTATTCATTATCTAACTTATAGTACCACCAACTTAACTGTGCAGTTCTCGAGGGCGCTACTGGTTAAGGAAATCAACTACAAACTGTCACAATTTGATGGAATGTTGTAGTTCTTTTTTCTGCCGCCTGAACAGATAAGTTGGTGGGACTGTAAGTACTAAGCAATAGGCTATTTATGGATTATTAACCTAGTGTTATCCTACTATAGTAGTATCAGTATTATACCTAGTACCGTGTATTATCAGTACTATGTTTATAAAGGGCACAGTTGCGACATAAAATTAAAATATATGACTCAGGGTGTATTAACAAAATATTGGTATATGTGAAGCTTAGCACAGCATTTAGGTAACAGGCAGGTAAGATTTGCTCATTTTATCACTTGCTATATAGAATCAAAATGAAAATAGACAAAACATATAATATAATAATAGAACATTTTTGAAGCAATGATAGCAGAGCGGTTTTATCTGTGGACTGCGGTCCCCATCGCTGCCTTGACTTCACCGCATGGTGGGAGGGCATTTTGCGAATGCTCGCCTGGCTATCTATCACTCTCAAATAGAAAATCTGTCGCCAAGCATCTAACGGTGTGTTCCGGCAGCTGTCCTTGAGAGCCAGTAAAATTACAGGCACATGAGATTTAACAACTGTAGGTGACGGGCGCGTGACTCCGGGTGACGGGAGCATTGCAGTTCGTCACTTGAGACGAAATGGTTCTATTATAGGCAGAGGTTACCACTTAACATCAGGATGCTAGCATTTGACCATAATCTAGATAAGGTAGTGGACTTGTATGAGATAGGAGTAGTCCTCGGTTGCTACAGAGGTGCACTTTGAGTGAGAAGACGTGCATAATATTGTGAAGCATCATGTGGCAAATGAAATGCTAGGAGCTTATCATTTCCTTTTATAATTTGAAAATTTGTTGTCTCAAATATTATTTTAAGTAAGTATATCGAAGAATTGAGCATTCCAATTTATATCCGCAACTACTAGACTGATTTTTTTAATACGTTATAGAGGTACAGCCGCTTGATACATTCTTAAGACGCAGATAACAAACCGCGTCATGAAACAAACCATTAAACAATTAGTTGTTAACAATTAAAATGCAACATAAGTACAATTGGCGTCTAGGTTGGTCTAGGTATCATGTTTCTGTAAGTACTGGAGTACACTGCTGCTGCCCTGACGGAACCAGTGGATAGGAAACGTTTTCATTGATCTGTATACGTTTCATATAACATTATGTAGTTAAAGAACAGATAATAAAGGACGTTAAAGTATTAAGCCAGCCTTTCCTTATTTCATTTGCCAGGGTTTCCACTTTCTAGAAAGTCAGGGAAGCTCAAGGTGACCTTTCGATTTCACTGACGAAAGTCAGTCAAAAGTCACCTGAGTAGTAAGGGAGAAAATGGTTTTCCATTGATTTTTAAAAGTGCAGTGTATTAATTTTCAATGATTGTAATATAATAATGAATAGATTCAGGCGTTACTTTGCGGAAATCCATATTTAATAAGAACAAATATTTTTAAAATATTTTAAGATGACACCAAATTAATATTTTAATACAACACTTAAAAAATACATCTAGAGACAATTCCGCCCAATTTACCTGCTAAGCCGACGCGACGTGACGTCACAAGCGCCATACAGCCAAACCGGAAGAATTTTCGACGCGTATTAGCTTCTATGCATATTTGGCTTGTTATTTCTTATGATTGGTCAGGGTTTGGTTAAATAGGGAAAAGTCAGGGAAATTATTTTGGCATTCTGAGTGGACATCCTGTTTGTGTCATTTGCTGATAACGCGTAAATATAGTGTCATTTGGTGTTGATGCGGCGTAAATATCGTGTCTTCTGTCCACTATTATTTTGTTGGTAAATTATTCTATGAAAACATATTGTGAAATGGATAAACAAGTTGAAATTCAGAACGCAGGTATGACCTAAAGCACATTGGCGCGGTGTAAATCGAGATCAATAAAATCCAGATTTTCTTCTTTAAAAAAGAGATTAGAAGTTCTGCATCATATAATTGCTTGCGGTGATGATAATCAGTGACATCAACTAGGTACGTGATCACGGCGCAGTAGAATAATGAAATGGTAAGGCGTACTCTTAGCGGAAATTGATTAATGACTTCCGACATGAACAAGTTCTTTACTGTCGAGAAATGTCTAAAGCTTGAGTAGCGTGTCAACAAGTTTGATATATATCTAATCGAATGAGGATGGCAAGGCGCAAGTGATGCCTCTGGTATAGTACGTATTCTGTCACCTGTGCCCTGGTGTTTGAAACGTCCATAGACTGCGGTTACCATTTAGGTAAATCAGGTAGGCCGTATGATTGTTTGCCACACTTGGGTATGAAAAAAATCTGATCGTTTGCAATGTGTTTACATTGCAAACGATAAATCAGAATTTTTTACAGATGCATTTCATTACAAATGACGAATTGCACTGCGCCCATCACCTTGAGACATAGTTGTTAAGTCTCATGTGCCTGTAATTTCATTGGATCTCAAGGACTGCTGCCGGAACACAGTTACTGTTAGATTTTCTACTTGAGGGTGGTAGCTAGCCAGGCTTTCGCAAAATACCCAACTACAAATCAAGGTCATAGTAAAAACGTATATTCAATTTATGTGTCAACGACGCTCTAATGAAGCTAAATTACAAATTTTAACATTGAATATCCACATTGTACTGCAACGTCCAGCAGAAAAGTGTTATAGAGACACTGCGATAAGAACGGGCAAGAAACTTGGGACCATTCTTTTTATGTAATCTTAAGAAATATATATTATTATCCCATCAGAAAAACAATGAAAAAGGTCAAGTGTCGAAATGCAATCCTTCCACCGTAAAAATTTAGTTATAATGGAAACAGCCATTTATTTTTATAAATTATTGTTACCTAATTAGTGATTCATTCACATTTATTGACTGTTTTAATATGAGGCATTTTTATTTCTATAATGAATAGAGTGACTAAGCAATAATGGGTAGGGAAGACGTAGGCCTACAGGCAAATCCGTAGAGTCCCGGCTCAACGAACACAAAATCACATACAGAATGCAAAATGTCGCGCCGCGCTTGAGTCAAGTGAAAATTTTACAGGCAAAACACGTTAGTTTCGAAAAGTTTTTTCTGTACGTTGTTTCTATGTGTTATTCTCATTTGAAAATTACAGAATCAAAAAACTTGGAGTAATATTATTCTATTGAAAACTATGTTCGACATTTATTTATGGAGTCTAATCACAAAATTGAATTTTATTTCCGGCAGTATAGCAGTGAGATCAGATATGAGTAAGACTGAGGTTTGCAAAGGTTTGCATGTGGGCTTACTTCACTTACTTGTACCAACCTTAATATTTCTTACACTGTGCTTGTATTGATGTTTTGTAAAAAAAAATGTTTACCAAAAAATGGAACTGACTTCAACTCTCAAATGTGTGAAATAATTTGTTGAAGTCGGTACCACGATGTTTCAAAAGTACCTATTATCGCAATATTGTGCGCATGGTACCGACTTTGGCAAGTAAATTCACACGTTTGACTGTTAAAGTCGGTTCCATTTTTTGGTAATTTTTTTACCCGCTTTAGTGACCCTTGCTACATTTCAGTTATTGGAGTGTAACTCAAAAACGGCTTGAAGACTTTGATAAAATTTAAATGGGACCAAACGGCAAGCATTAGATTTCATATAAAAAAAATAATTACCAATATCGGTTCACCCATAATTTGGCCACTCATAAATTAAAAAAAATACAGAGGAATTGAGCACATCTTCCTTTTTTTGAAGTCGGTAAAAAACGGAATACCGAACCACGCTAGGGCAAGACGGAACACGTTCTCCCTGCACAGGAGAAGTAGCAAATGTAGCAAAAGGTGGTAGTAGTAAGTATAGTCACGTGGTATAGTACACCAGTTGCATGAAGTCACATATGACAGAATACCAAGGTAAGGTACAATGAATGAAGATAAATTATGAAATAACTACCTAAGAAACAAGTACAGACCCACCAACTTATCTGTTCAGGTGGCAGAAAAAAGAACTACAACATTGCTTCAAATTGTGACAGTTTGTAGTTTTTTATTTTTATTTGGCGATATGCCTTTATTAAACAAATACTACAAACTACATACAACAGTACAGCTACTACAATACTACAGCTACTACAGTAAAAGCATTTGGACTCATAGGGAGTCCAAATGCTCTAGCCCACCACCAGTTGGCAGCGTGCCCAGCATGCTGGCAGCATTGCCCCGTTGAATTGCAATGCTTATTCTTTGAGCCAAATAGGTGCCAGCATTTTGATCACGCGTCGCATCGACCAAGCGCTCTGATAGATTTTGAAAAATACGATGAGCTCCCGGTCCCCACGGCCCCAACGTCTCTACACCAAACGGCTCAAATATGTAACCCATACTGAGGTTAGCATATTTGCGCCGCTTGAGTTGCTCCGCCGAAGTAGCCGCGGCGCCAGCCCTCACGTGGGTTTCAGAAAGGTGTGACGGCGCTAAAGTGTCTACGCATGTAGCGTCCCACACTAAGGGCCGTCCTAACTTCCATGGAACCAGAGTCATGCCGTCAGGTCTTTTACCATCGTCACGCATCAGACCGTTCGGTTCGAGAACAGCTGGAACATTGGCGCTGGTAAAAGCCCGGCGAATGATATCGTTAAGGCTGGCGTGGCGGGAAATTCGACCAGCACTTCGAGAGCAGGAGAGGCCATGGTGACCGAGTTGGTCAACTGCAGTACCACACTGGCAGTGATGTGCAACACAACACCTTGCACCCAAGCGTAAGCTAATAGCGAGACGAAAAGCGGAAGGATCTATAAGGCTACCAGTTTTGTAAGAAGGAATGGCTTGTAACCAAAGACCTGATTCCCACACAGAAACAGCGAGAATACGAGCACGATCTGCGATACTAGGGCACGTATTTAAAAGATCTTTCCGTGCTAGCTCGCAAAGGGGCCGATCCCACTGTTTCTGAGATGACAACATTTTTGGGAACTCAGTATTTGGACAAGCCAGTCCCCATGTGGTTTTGGCCTCAGCCAGATATGCTACATCAAAAGAGCCTAAAGATTGTGCAAGAATTTTTTCTACTAATTTGTGTGTACTGTGTACAGAAGACAAAAAAGCTGGTAATGCCACACTAGAAATTTTGCGTATCCCTATGCCCCCCAACCTCACAGGGAGGGAAGCTTGCACCCAAGCCCTATCATCCATCTCAACATTCAAAACCAAAATTAACGTATCTTTTAATAAATTGTCTAAGCTTAAAAGAAGCTCACTGTGTTTCCACAGCTGACAACATCTCAAAAAGTATGTAAATTTAGGAACGAAAAGGCAAAATCTAATAATAGTAAAAGCCATATGGGCGTTAATTTTGAATAATCTGCTAGAAACATTTCTAAACTTTTGAATTTGTTCTTCGACAAATGGTGACAAAGATTCGTCAAAAATCGGTGAACCCAAAAGACGGAGCGAACTTTTTTCTACTAATTTTATATTAGGCGCAAGTAAGTTGAATTTTTCAATAATCGATATTTTATCCGGACAAGTATCACAAACAAAAAGTTCACATTTGGAAAAATTTAGTTCAAGGCCAATAAGACGAAAATCGTCTATAAGTACTCGCAAGTCATTCAATACCGTGTTCGCATCGCCACCTAAGGTTCCGTCATCCAAATACCAAACGTTAAGTTTTGATTGGAGACGTTGAATTATTGAGTGGATGGCGAGGCTAAAGATGGCTGGTCCCAGAGGATCACCCTGTTGACATCCTACGGAAGATAATATAACGTTGTTTTGGTATGTTAATTTTGATGGTTTCCCGTAACATTGCCAAAGAAAAGGGTATAATTCCGGAATTTTATCTTTCACTTCGGTCAAAAGGGTGCCTCTATCTAATGAGTTGAATGCATTTTTAACATCCACCTTCAAAAGCACATCTCCACAATTTTGATCAAGAAATGTGCGTAGTGAATGTACAGCAGCCGCACAACCACCCTGAGAACCAAAACCGAGTTGTAGTGGTTGAAAAAGATTACTTAAAAAAGCAACCTTTTTCCTACAACCACATTTGGCTGTGAGGCGACGATAAGTGGTGCCTACTGCTATAGGCCTAATACCACCATCTTTTTTATTAAGGGCACATAAATTCGCACCGTACAGAATTTCGGTAATTTCATTGTTGACCTGACCCGACAACATCAAATTAACCAAAGCCGTGACATCCCTTAGAAGTGTCTCGCCTACCTCACCAGAACTAAAAGATAAAATATCTTTTAAGTGCTGAGGCGTCAGGCCATCTAGACCACCGGCTGAGCCACTTCGAAAAGATGCCACGGCTGCAGAAACATCCTGTGGGGTCACCTCAACAATGTCATTATTTTGTTCAGGAGAGTCGGGAAGGTGGAGACCTGCAGTTGCAGGCGGATGCTTTTCTATTAGGGAATTCAACGTGTCAGATGTGAAAGGGGCGATTGTATCACTCGAAAACAAGATGCGTGCCGCGTTTTTGATGTCACCATCATTAATTTTATTTTCTACTATTTTAATAGTGGCTGAATCGACATTATTTGTTTTTGTATTCCGCCGCAGTGGCGGAATTATTAAAGTTGAGCCAAAAGATTGCTCTTCCCGTGCCTTGTATTTCACGCAGTTTTCCTTTACTCTAGTTGTAAGGGATTTTTTGTTAGAAGGATCAAAATTTACGTGAAATACGTGGTACGGGAATGCTAAAAGATGCTCCCAGACTTGCCTAGTATTAGTAGCCAAAACTTTTTTAATCGAAGAAGATAACGATTGGGCAACAGAAATTCTCGCACCCCGAGGTATGCGTTTTATAACAGGAATATTATTTTTGTACGAGCTTAAAACCTCCCAAAACGGTTTGGCAGGGGTAGCAGGGCTCGCAACACTGCTACCACTTACTGTTTGATTATTTATTGGCGCCGAAAGGGGAATTTCCAAACCTTTATGACACCTTTTTTGGAGAATTTTGAGGCCTTTTTGACCTTTAAAATATCGAGCCTGGGGGCACTGCGGACACAACATCTGGCTGTCTTGCGATACAGAGGTCCCAACTACTGCATTCATTGTTTGGGTACAAAGCATTGTTTACAAAATAAATCATAGCTTATCTTAGAATCTCTAGGGTGACGTCTCGACCCGGATGAAGTCTCGCGTCAACAACGTCGTCGAAGTCCGTAGTGCGCAGGTGTCGCAGGCACCGTTGCCATGGAAACAAAAAATAACCGATTAGAAATTAATAAGCTAATGAAACTACAGAGGCTCACAGGAGCCCTACAAACAATACCTCGCAAAATTCCAAGAGGAAGAATGCGGTTGATGAGCAGATAATGCCTATCTACTATCTGAAAATAAAATTAATTATTTTTTGTAAATAAACCTGAAATTTACTGACCTGTCAAGTTTGTAGTTGATTTCCATGACCAGTAGCGCCCTCGAAAACTGCACAGTTAAGTTGGTGGTACTATAAGGGAATAATAGGTAGTTTTTATTAAGTAAAAAATTTATACAAAAAACTTTTAATCAAAATTTTGGACCGGCTTCAACATTCAAATGTGTGAAATAACTACATAGTTGAGATAACTATGTTCAAAAGTACCTATTATCACAATATTGTGCGCATGGTACCGACTTCGACAAGTTATTTTACACATTTGACTGTTGAAGTCGGTTCCATTTTTTGATGAAAAAATGTGTATTCCTCGCACTGCCACAATATGGGACCAGCTGCCATGTGAAGTATTTCCGTACCGACACAACTTCAAAGCCTTCAAGAAGAGAGCATTACTTTATATATGGTGGACAACGCATCCTCGAGACCTCTGGTATTGCGGATGTCCGTGGGCGATATTGATTACTTACAACCAGTTGAGCCGCATGGTCGTTTATCCTCCGATCCCATAAAAAAGGCATTTGTGAAACGTAAAATTAATAAATTAAAAATGATAATGATTTGAATAAACCTAATCATAAAACAGAATTCACAAAATTATATAATTGAGTAGAAAGGATGTGGTTATATTGCTATTATGAATACGATGGTAGCTGTGCATGTGTAACTAACACCTTCTATGTGGTAAGCCACCGTTTGAGTCATGTAAACCTCTTTTTAAGAAACTTCACATTTTACCTTTACCTTGCATGTATATATACGAACTTGCAATATTTGCCAAAGTCAATCATCATTACTTTACGAGGGCATTCGAATTCTACCCCACAAATACTAGAAATCGAGACAGACTGGTCATTGATAGAGTAACTAAATCAGCGTTGTATCGTAGACAATGTCATAGCATGTGCATAAAAGTGTACAATGCCCTACCTGAACACTTCAGAAAATTACATCTAAGGTCATATAAACGAGAACTGTTAAAGTGGCTTCACATAAATATATTTTATTCAATAAAAGATTTAATTAAATGACATAATATAAATTTAGGTAAATGATATTGATGATGAAAATGAAATGAAATAATTTAAATGTAATGTGTAATTGTGTGTAAATGTGTAATCCTAATATCATTATTGTTTATGTTGTTTTAAATTATTTTAAATTAAATTAATGTTTGCATGCCATTGCCACAGTTTGGCAAAATGTACTAGGCGCACTTTGCAAATCACTGTTCCATCCTTTGTACCTACATTTTATGCGAATAAACGATATTCTATTCTATATTCTATCTTGCAGCTCCTTATCAAAACAGGTTAACGAATTTTGATAGAACTCGGTATTGTATTAAACGTGGCCTTGATTAGGACAAGGACAAATACTTTTGTTGTAATAAGTGCCCAGACTTGTCCAAGCCTGTGCCTGATGTTTGCTCGCTACCACCCTCAGGTAGAAAATCCGTCACCAAGCACCTAACAAGGTGTTCCTGCAGCAGTCCTTAAGAGCCAGTAATTTAGGCCTACTACGTTTAGCACCCTCGACCTCGACATCACTTTATATTAATAGGTGAGATAGTGGTCACAAGGGTTCGCTTCAGCAGTAAAATAAAATGGTTTTGCATGGTGTTAGGGCATTTTGCAAATGCCCGCCTGGCTAGCTACCACCCTCAAGTAGAAAATCTGTCACCAAGCACCTAACGGTGTGTTCCGGTAGCTGTCCTTCAGAGCCATTAATTCTAGGTTAGCCTGAACAACATTTTCAACCGCATCATCACTTACCATCAGGTGAGATAGTGGTCAAAGGCTAACCTGTCAATCATAAAAAAAATTACAGTTTCACCACTTTGTGTGACAATGCACTGCGCTTGACGCTCAGAGACATTTGATTTTAAAAGTCTCGGTTGCCCGGTAATTTCCCTTGCTACAGTGCCCTTTAAGCACAGCAGTATTTGCACACTGCTACTTGGAGGTAGAATATCTGACACTGCGGAGGTAACCAACAAGACGGCCTCTTTAAGAGGCCTACCAATTGGTTTGTGACCTGATTGGCGCCACTTGGAGACCGCGTGTGGGGTATCGATATTAAGGATACCTTCGGAGATCGAAACAGCGTGGTAATGGAGACCCTAATAAAATGTGACGTGGGAGAACGACAAAAGAAATAAATTTCTATATATTATTTTAAAAAGTATAAATTAACATATTTAACTTAAAAAACTTAAAATTAGCTAAAAAAAAAAAGAAACTAATCCAATGTTATACCATTAGGCAGTGTCCCCAAAATGCTGGTCGCATTGCCACGTTGTATGGCAATGCTTATCCTCTGTGCAAAGTATATGCCAGCATTTTGGTCACAAGTAGCGTCGACCAGACGTTTTGAGACGTCTATTATTTTATTGTATTTCCATATTATCAGTCTGTGTAATAATTGTAATCGTTGACACGGGTATCCAGAGCGGTCATGCTCACAGAAAGGTGTTATCCAGTGTCGAGTCACCATCTTCCCTCAAACCCCCTGGTTGAGAAAGGCGATCACTGGCACATTTGTCAACTCGTGAACGGGTGCTGCTAGAAGACACCGGTTTGCTCTGGCTTCTATTGCTAATGTCTGTACCGAAAAAAAAACTTATTTTTTAACACTGTTCCCCCTTAGAATGTTGCATGTTTCTTATTTCTTGTTTCTTACTTTAGATAATAAAAAAAAACATTTAAAAAACCACAAAATTTCAACAAACAATAAAAAACACATATTACAAAAGTCACGGACCCTGTAGTCTGTGGAATGTAGATTTCTAAAAAAAAAGTTTTCACCGGACGAGGGTGACTCACCCCTAAAATATTTATCCTGACTTACTGAAACGTACGCGCGGGAACACAATAAAATTACCGATATGCATGTATCAGAGGGCAAAGGAGCGTTTAGAAGCTAATTATTTTATACTTCATAATCCGTTTAAAAACGATGTAGGTACCTATTAAAAATAAGACTATAAGGACCGTCAAGCGAGCCCCAAAGCCGTCACGCATTTTTCGTAAAAGAATTCTCGTGCGGTAAGCGTTACATTCGCACAGTATGAACACGCCGCTAACTAGGCCACTGCAAGCACAGCATAGATAGACCAAACTAATGAAAGGGACAGGACTGGAGCGCGGGGTAACTCAGCCTTACATAGCTTTTATATAAAGAAGCGTGCTATTTCGCAACCATTCGTTCTTGGAATCTCGCCGTGATCCCACAGCTATCGCGGGAGAGCCAAACGCACCCTTTGCGCGAAACGTGACAGAACTTATTGTTATTATTTGTCGATATCTTTTTAATTTTTAAATATCGAATATTATACAAACATGGCTGTTACAAGTGCGAGGAATATTGTGGATATGAAGGAGAAGGGGCATTTGCACAATGCAAGGATTGACAAATATACGGTAAGTACTTTTATGGAGATATTTTTAAGTAATTTTTTTTTTCTGTTGTATGGGCCTAATTTTTTAATCAACGGAAAAGGATACCTAATTGGAAATTTCATTCAAATGAATTTACACAGTATGAAAAACATAATTATATAAACATTAACCAAAAACTCAATTGATAAAATTGTAACAATACAGAATTTAACCTAATGAATAGAGTAAGAAATATTGAAATTATTTACCTACTAATAAAATAATATTAACATTCGTCCATGAAACGTTTAAAACTTATTAGTACTATCTATGCTTACAATATTATTTTCTTTTCTTGCATGTTATATAAGCGATAATATAAACGGTTACCATAAATTTTTCGACTAAAATAATCTCCATTATTTAAAAATATTAATTCACTATACTTTGTGCATTATTGTACTGTTGTATTATTTTACTTACGGTATTCACACAATATTAAAATATACTTACATTATGAAATAAATAAAAAGGTTATCGGATTTGTTTCATTTCGAAGTATTTGATAGTAAAAATTACGTGTCACGACCAAAGTATTCAAGTGTTATTATGACAAATAATATATTACAACATTGAAAATAAACATCCATCACAAATGTCGATTGCACTGTTGCAATTCAGTCTTACATGCTGTTGGGGTTCAGTCTTACATTTTGCGGACGCAAAATGTAAGAACTAAATACTACCCTCAAGTAGAAAATCTGTCGCAAAACACCTAACTGTGTGTTGGCAGCTGCTTTGAGAGCCAATAATTCTAGGTTATCCTAAACAACATCTTAGATCGCATCATCACTTACCATCTGGTGAGATAGTGGAAAAAAGCTAGTCCATCAGTTATGCAAGGAAACAGGAATGACGCAAAGATGGAGCAATCTCCAGTCAAATAATTAACATCACTTTGTAATATCTACGTCACTTTTGAGTTACATACGATAAGCCACCGTAACATAAACATATCTACATGCGTCGTTGTCATAAACTGCAATGCATCCATTGCAGTTTATGAGAACGAGAGTAATATACTAAACAATATTATTTAAAAAAAAAACCCATAGATAGGTACACATATATGTATACATAGTACTTTAAAAATAAACACCATGCCACACACATACCATAATAAGACAGTCATTTACCTTATTTACTGTTGCAATCAAGAGTGATGCTAACACAACGATAAAATTGCCTCTGTTCCAATAATTAACATCGATTATAATGCCTAACGTCACTTTTCAAACAATACGATACGTAATCATGTAATTTATAGGTACAAAAAAGTCCTACAGACCCAACAACTTATCTGTTCAGGCGGCAGAAAAAAGAATTACAACATACCTTCAAATTGTGACAGTTTGTAGTTGATTTCCATGACTAGTAGCGCCCTCGAAAACTGCACAGTTAAGTTGGTGGCACTATACGACAAACCAGCCACAAGGGAACTGTCAAGTTCTAAAACGAATACAGCCATAAAACCTCTTAAGACAACTATATATGCTGTAAATAAAGATGATTATCACAACAAGGGAATCATCCATCATAAAACTACTTACAGCTGCGAACCACGGATGACGCTAACACAAAGATAGAATTACCTCTATTCTATTAAAATAATTAACATCACTTATAATGTCTACGTCACTTTTGCCGTTGAACATCGTACGGGAAGAATATAGACAACTCTAGTAAAACGCATCTTAAGAAACTTATCAGATTAAAATCATACATAATATGATAAAGCGTTTACTGTAATTATAATTATTGCTGGGTGGCCCTTACAAACGCGACCTTTACCGTGCTAGTCAACCTTACAATAGATAGAGTGAATACAAAGAACCATAAAGACCGGCTTAGTTAATTATAAAGTATAAGCTTGTATTTTAGAGATAGGTGTCTATATGTACTTACTTAAATACATTTATTCGTACATTTTATAAACTATAGATAGATCTTTTATAAGCAAATAGCAAAATCTAGTGATTATATATTCAAATTACTTTAATGTCTACTTTGGATTTCGAGCTTAGGAAGACTAGTGCTAGGAGACCCACGATCAATATGGCTGCCTAATTCGGCTCCAAAAATTGGCATTCCAAACAGACCCAAAGATTTTTTATAATGGGAAAATGCTGCCAGCCTGCTGCTGACAGATCGGTTGAAGTATTTACAACCTTCGTTCCTTGAAGACTAGATTACCAGAATACCATACTTACAGCCATGATACAATAAGGAACAGGTGGTGTTGCCTGCAACGGCCGTTCAGATTGCTCAAATGCTTTCGTTGTAGGTATTACTTTAGAGTAACTATAGTATGCAATATAGCTTGTAGCATTTTTTTATCATGAATATATATATATATTCATGATAAAATTGAAGGATCCTTATGCATAGTTAAATTTTTTAGTAAGAGGACACGGTTTATTAGCATTGAAAAATTGCTACAAGCTATATTGCATACTATAGTTACTCTAAAGTAATACAACGAAAGCATTTGAGCAATCTGAACTGCCGTTGCAACACCACCTGTTCCTTAGTGTATCATGACTTATACCGCTTTCAAGGAATAGTATGTCCACATGTTGCTACCATGGGACTTATTGTCGGACTAAAAAGGTAATGAAAGTCCAAATTTCGAAATGATGATCAACGTCGTCTGTCGTAAAGCATCCGTCTCGCGCCGGAATAGCGAGGTCCTAGCTTCGATCCCAAGGTTGCGCAGTTGTTGGATATAACTTACAAATAAAGTTTCATTAGCAGTCTGGATCTGACCCCGGTAAATGGGAACAGGATTGCCCCGTATTACATGGGCCCATAATATATCTGTAGAATCGTACGTTATAGTTTTGACTCGGTGTTGGAAATTCACAGGCCTGATGATATGTTTTTTTTCTGTGTCATGACCTGAATAGATTGTATGTGGAAAGTTTGATGTACCCGCGATATATTTGTAGGATAGCATGGCTTAAAAAATTGCCACAACGCCACTTGTTGTTCTTATACCTACACATTATAATATCTCTGCTCTAAATCATACCATAAGTACCTACCTGATAGTACGTCGCATACTGAAGAATACGCACATTTCCTGACTGCATTTCATATATTTTGGATTATAAAAATCAATGAGCTCATAAGTTATATAAAAAGTTTCGATATGTAAAGCTTCTTCTTTAACTATACTTAATTTGAACTATTTTGGTCACTAAAAATTCAAAACCCTTTTAAAGATAATAATATATTTTTTTTCAATAACCCCCAGACCGATTTAGTGATAACCATTGTTACAGTGAAAGCAAAGTTTTATAATAAATAGCGTTCAAAATATACATTTTATCATTTCATACTTTACTTTAATTGAATCGGTGGTTATTTATTTGTGTAGTTTGTCATGCATAGAACCATCATAAGTAAGTTTGTGTGTAAGTACGCTGTACAAGTTAAAATGACAACTTAGTACATATTTTGTTACTTATCTTGCACCAAGAGCACACGACGCGATTAATAAAGTTGCACACTACGATGGATCTAAAAAGGAGATACGGTTAAAAACTTATGTTACTGTTGCATAGTAACATTAGTTTTTAACCGTATCTCCTTTTTAGATCCAATCACCAAGAAAGGAATCGGAATTTTGAAGTAGGTAAGTACTAAATATTATCATTTTATCGAAATTGCTGTAAACAGGTCCTGGTATATAGAAGGTTGTAGATCAGTCTTTCAAAGTATGTAACAATCTCCCCCTACCATGTAGACTTGTATAACCGGGATATTCATCTTTAAAAGATCATCAAGATATATCCAGAATATTCTAAAATGCAAAGTAAAGTTTTTGCTTTGCAAAAACGAGCAAAGTTCACAAACTTATTATATAATACGAGCACGAGAAATTTTATACTGAAATCAAAAATAACCGAGCCTGCAAGAAGAGAGCATATATATACCTCAAAGACCGGCAACGTAACCTCTGGACCTCAGGTGTTGCGGACGTTCGTGTGCGACACTGATCGCTTAACACCAGATGTCATCCTCGTTTACTGATTAAAAGAAAAAGATTAATCTTGGAATCCTTAAACTATCTCAATCCAAAATTTTCATCCCAATTAGTTCAGTCGTATCAGTGTGAAGGAGTAACTCACTCACTCTCTCACTCACAAACTTTCGATTTTATAATGTTAATGTAATGTTTAATTATATTAGTTGACAATTTCTTTTTATTTTGTTCTATCTTCACTTTTAATAATCAAAGGTTGCCTCCGTATGACAGTCAAGGTTTGCACGTGACATTGTGAGCAGCCTCCTGCATTTTGTAGTATTAGTTTATTACTGTGAAGGTCCATCCATGTTATTACATGCAGTTTTAATGATAAGCTAGATGCAGCTGATTGCCAAGTTCAAGGACTTGCTCTGAATATCGTTTGAGGATAGGCAAAAAAAAAACGGTTTACATAATCTAATTTACATATTTGAGACTCTCTTTAAAGTATTGACATACCTGTGTTAGAGGGTCTCTTAAGTAAAGAATTACATAGGAAAATACTATTCCTTAAAGGTTTCATTCTGTTTATTCTGTTAATTATTTTAATCCAAATTAATTTATTGCACTCATATAGGTAACTATATATAATAGATAGTTTAGATATATTAACTAGCTGCGCCCTGCGGTTACTGTGGCCTGGTGATGAATGATGATGGTAAAAATTTTCTTTGTGTTAATCCAGCGCGTCATCTACCTCCATACAAAATTTCATCAAAACTGGTCCAGCCTATCCAGTATGATCGTGTAGAAGTAACAAACATACAAACACTCACAAACGTTCGCCTTTATAATATTAGTTTGTTATGAATAAATTTTTAGGTACTACCAAATATGAATTACCATTAAAAATAAATTATAAATTATTGTAGTATTTATGGTTCACTATTTGGCGATAATGGCTTAGTAATAAAATGTATATAATATAATAATTTAGATATATGCTGTCGCGGGCTTTTTACAGGATTATTTAAGATAAACATTCTAAAGTACATTATATGTGTAACTCTAAAGGTTTTTGCAGCGCACGCCAGAATACAAGGCAGATTTTTTTCCTACTTACTTGACACTATTTTAAAATCAAAGTAGAAGCAAAACGCGTGAAAAATTCATCCGAAAATTAGGTGGAAATGTCACTAAATATTTTTTTTAAATTATTCCAAAATATTATTTAAATGTTTTCTTAAAATACTTGTTATTATTAGAAATTTTTGTTTTAATGATAGTATGTATATTCACTTCCTCACGCCATCTATGATGATTAATCAATTTTTCGCATTGCATTGCACGTCCGAGTTAAACCGCAACAACTTATTTTAATATAAATAATAATATAATTCATTTGTCAGGATATAATATTGATTACAAGAATAATGACTCAGTACTAGCATTAATAGGTGCGGTATTAAGAATCCAAGACAAGAATCTAACAACGGCGTGAGATTTAGTTCCGGTTGCGAAATCGTGAACTGAGCTTTTAATGTTGTTGCATTTCCGAATTATAATATCCTATGCAAAACTTTACTGACTTGTCACTTGCGTCATTGTCTTGTGACTGATAAATTAATATAATTCAAATTTAGATTATCAGTACTGATATATTTATCAGCCATTCAAATACTATAATTCATTGTAACTTATTTTCTAACTAGAGTGGTAAAGAAGACGAAGTTCATTTTGACATTTGAATTTTTGAAGCATTCTTCTTCAACCATGCACAGAGTATATTTACATTTGCTTACATTCGTTCGTTCTCAAAGACCATGACCACATAATTCTTACATAGCTCCTCCGAAAAGAAAAGCAATCTGGAGTTCAAATTTCATGAAGGTCATTACCATTTTAGATAAACATTACTACCCCTTGTCATAATCAAACTCCTTTACTTCAGCTAAGCTAATTTACAGTGTTACTTAGGTTTTATAAATATTCTTATTAGAACTAAAATATCGAAAAATTCTATGATGCAATAATTGTACAACTTGAATGGCGAGCAGTGCATTGTTACAAACAATGGTGAAACTGTAACTGTGATGGGTTGAAGTGATGCTTACCATCAGCCACCGGCTTGCTCGTCTCGGGACTTACTTCATCATCATCATCAGCCGGAAGATAAATTTAATATCTAGAATATTAATTCAGCGTTCAAGATGCATTAATCGTGGTTATAAGCGGACCCAAGATTTGTAGATTTCTTTATCTCTTCATCGTTTTGAAGGGCTGGTATTTTGTCCAACTATGTGTTGTCCCAGCACAAAGCATTGCAAACATCCATATTGCAGTTTTTATTAAAATAAAAAGCATATCATTCATTTTTTTTACCGGCGGTATGCCGTTTTTAACAAAATACTACGAACTATATACAACAGCACTACAGCTACTACAATAAAATAATTTAGATACCTATAAGTCGTTGCAGACTCACAGGCAGTCCAAATGCTCCAGCCCACTACCAGTTGCCGCACCCAGCTTGCTGGCAGCATTGCCCCGTTGAATTGCAATGCTTATTCGACCAAGCATTTTGCATTTTCTTGGTCTACAAGATGCAACTAAGTTAAAATCATCATCGGGAAATAATAATTGTGCTTACTTCTTTAATTCTACGGCTTCTCGTACCTTTCTGGAATGGTAGTGACGCGGCGTAGAAATAATTTCCGGACCGTTACCAACATCAAAGATTATAATCATACCAAGTTTAAATAATCATTTCACTTTTTTTTCTTTTTTTTTTGGTACTGCGGAGAGGACCCACTATTCGTTTACACAGTGAATTTTTCAGACTCACTGAAACTTTTTTTAAAACAAAACACACAATAGTAATTTTACCACCTACAACTACTACATATCTTTGCGTGTTAACTTAATAACTATTTTCATCAGTTCAGCTACATTGCCCAATTATTGGCAGAGATTGACAGCGGTATCGATTTATCTGGATCGGAAACCAACAATTATCAGTAGATAATTATGTACATAATAGATTGCTAATTGCTTTGTGCTGTCACAATCACTTTTAAACTGTTTAGCACGTTTTAACTAAGTTCACGCACATCACGATCATATAATCACTCAATTGTCTGTACGAATAATATAGGAAAAGGTTTTTTTCTTGTTCATTTTTGAACACTTGAAAAGCGCAGTTTCAAATCGCATCGCGGGCTTCAGTTTTACAGTAATGGTTGTAGGGTATTTTGCAGTTGTAAAACTTATCAGAATCCGTTAACCTCTGTAGGATTTCCAATTGCTAAAAGCCGGTAATAGTTATATTTGTCAATGTAAGACTGCACAGTTGTTACTAGGCGCGAATACATTTATTGAAACCGTGAATCAATCCTACAATTTTAGGATAATTTAACTGTCGGATTGATCCACGGGCAAAGCGTGGTTCAAAATAGGATTCAAAGGTACGAGACACAAAATAACGTTGCTGCCCTGCACGGCACACAATTTTTCACCTCACTTCGGCGAGGAAAATGCCAGGTGCAAGAAAAAGCTTAAACTAAGTAGTTAATTTGCGTTCATTAATATTAAAAAAATAAAGTTAAGCTACTAAAATTGGTAATAGGTATTTGAATTAAATTATTTTGTTCTGGAACTTTATAGAGGTTCGAATTTTAAAATCCTTTTCCACGCTAGCGAATAAAAAGCACTTTTTCACGCAGATTTCAAATGATAAACCACTCCTTTCCGAGCTAGTGAGATGTTTTTTTTTTGTTTTGGCCATATCTTAGATATTGTCTATGAATCGTTTGTTTTCACTTGTTGTTCAGTTCAAAATTGTTAACTTACGTCGTGTTTGAGAAAATTTTTACAAAAATATTATTAAACTTATACGAATAGAAATGTAGTTCCTAAATCTTTCCGGAGCTTTCTAACATCTTCGAGCTCTCCTTCAATAATAAAAACTGGCCAAATGCGAGTTGAACTCGTACACCAAGTGTTCCGTACCAACATAGAATGTCCAAAAAGCCGTTTTTTTCATTCAGTAAGAGATCAATAGCGGTAGTCCGACTTGCATTTGGCTGGTTTTTTTACTTGCTGTACGGTAAATATTGGCTTATCTTGTATTATATATTGTATGACCGTTTCTACTATAGAACAAAGACCACAAACATTAAAAAATACACGTTTTTGTATGGGGAGAACCCATTTTATTTTTAACTTATTGCTTGTATTATTATTTCTTAAGCAATTCGCCATATCAAACCATATTCTGTGAAAATTTCAATTGGCGCCGTACTGACGGACGTACGGTCAATCGAGTCTTAGAAATAGGGTCCCGTTTTCTAGTACGGAACCTTAACTATACCAGCAGATGATAGATAGATGATAGAAACTATAGTCAGAGCTATCTGACTTATTCACGTGAGTTATCCCGTATTATTGAAGCAGTGATGGCTCAGTGGCATAGGCTATGGACTGTCGCGCACCAGGTCCATGTGTCGAATCTCGCCGCGGGCTTGAGTTTGACCACGTGGTGGAAGGGCATTTGGCACGAATGCCCGCCTAGCTAGCTACCACCCTCAAGTAGAAAATCTGTCGCAAAGCACCTAACGCATAACGGCCGAGAGAGCCAGTGAAATTACAGGCACATAAGACTTAACAACTATGTCTCAAGGTGACGGGCGCAGTGCAATTCATGACTTGTGACGAAATGCATCTGTTATAGGCAGAGGTTAGTCCGCTTAACATCAGGTGGGCCTCGAGTTTGTTCCGTCACAATAACATTAAAAATAAAAACTGAAACGAGGGAAAATCTACATTCGTTTTTAAAATACAATATACAGTTAAACACAGTAAGTACATATTTTTGTACTCAGAGATTGTATTTAGACCACAAACAAAAGAGGCTAGAAGGATCACTCTGCAAAGCCATTCCAATAAATAATCAACGGATCAATAAAGTGCATTTCAGCTTACAAAGCACGAAGAATCTTGTATTTATATTCACCTGCAAGAGTATATCTTTCTATTGCATAGCTCTGATCTCTTCTGATACAGCATGCACCATAGAACAATCCCGTTCGGACGGATACCCGATGATGCGATAACAAACATAAACATGGAAAATAATTGCAAGACTTTTCGTGAAGAAATTTCGTCTCTGTAACTATTATTTTAAATTTACGAACGATAGCCGTGACGTACAGACAGCCAACAAATTGACAGCAATTCCGTTTTTTCCTTTGCGTACGGAACCCTAAAAATGAAGATTGAAAGTGCCAATAACAGATAATTTTCTTTCAATGCCACAGTAGCTGCGAGACTCGAGTCAGTAGCGGGCCTTGCTCACGATCAATATCAAGGTCTAAAGTTCGATGATCGCCTTTCGCTTGAGTCAATGTGCTTGCTGCAGCCAACCGATTCAGGGTTCCACTTGAATTTATGAATGTAGTTCAATTTTTTTTTAAATCTAGGTTCAATTTTGATACATGCCTGTTCCCTTCTATCTTCGACCATATCACGAGTTTTTTTCTTTATTTCTTTGATTTAGAGTAATAGAGAATACACATTGTCGAAAATCATTATCATTTCTAGCTACGAACCTATACCTTTTTATTCGTTTGTGTTTTCTTCATTTTCCATAGTAAAACAAACCAAGGAGTTTCCCACCTTTGGAATTATATAAACGAATTATTAAACCTCTTTACTGTTAGCGGTATAGTACTAAACGCAAGCAAATTAAGTTATTTTTGCTATCGTTCATAAGTCCTGCGCGCTTCATTCAAATAACATAGTAAAATATTGAAAACTGTACTTATTATATGTATTAAAAAATTGTGGTATTACTTTATAATATATATTAAAAAGTAAATAGTGCTCTCCTATAGGCTATAATACAATGCGGTCGACCTGAATATAAAATTATGTCATTTTCGCGTAGTATAGTGACATTCCTATACCACATACACACCTATACACACCATAAAATGATGGTACAAAAAGTATAATTATACTACGAAATCCAACACTGCACCAATATGTAAATAACGGTACAAAGCATAAGGACTTTGTATCCAGTTGCCAATAAATTTAAAAAAAAAATATGTACAATATGTAAATAGTAACTATTTGTGTGAAAAAAAAGGCGGGAAACGTTCAAACTTGGCGGGCGCGTTTAAATTTTTTAAATAATTAAATTTAATAATTCTGTGTATATAGTGGTCAGAAGAGTTCAAATTGTAAATAATTTTAGTTTAATTTGTATATAATATATATTATTGTGTATATATAACTTGGTAAGTTTCTTCCGTTGATTTTTCTCGGCATGGAGGAGCCCCCTGACCCAGGGGGCTCAGTCCCACCTGCTGCATGTTTTATAACAGTTATGTCAAACGAATCGGGCATGGAGACAGATGGGTCTTTCATGGATGGGTCCATGTCTTCTCGGTCCTTGAAGCGCAGCCGTCCAAGCAAGATGTGTAAGCATTGTAACAAAAGAAAACGCAAACGTAACTCTACTACTTTAGAACTCAAAGAAACGGATTGCGCATGTGTTTCTGTTGTCGAATCAATATCAGAAAAAGCACCGACTTCGTGTGAAAAGAAAACGCTTATTAACAGTAACACATCCCAATCAAACAAGGACACCCTGAAACAGACAACAGACATACATCAGACCCATCCTCAACCCCAGCCTTTTAGTCGCACATTGTATGAGTCCCATGATATAGCACCATACATTATTCATGTTCAGAGAGAGCAGCAGAATTCTGATGATGGCACCATACTGCACCCTATTGCCTTTGGAAAGTTCCTCCAAAGACAAAATTTTAAAAACATTGTTAATGGCAGTCTGAAACGCATAGGCCGAAATAGGATATCCCTAGCTTTTGCAAACTTTAATGATGCTAATGATTTCATTAACCACGATAGTCTTAACAAAAACAGTTTAAAAGCATTTATACCAACATTTAATGTCACCCGCATGGGGCTTGTTCGTGGAGTTCCAGCTGATTGGTCTCCCGAAGAAGTTACAGATAACATCAATGTTCCTATTGGATGTGGAAAGATATTAAAAGTCAGGCGTTTAAACTACAAAACCACCATAGATGGGAAATCACAATGGAAACCCTCTCAGACTGTAGTGATAACTTTTGATGGACAGGTTCTACCCAAAAGAATTTTTGTATGCTTTAATGCACTACCTGTAGAGCTTTATGTATACCCGACTATACAATGTTACAGCTGTTGCCGCTTTGGTCACACAAAAGTCCAATGTAGGTCCAAACCCCGATGTTATAAGTGTGGCCAAGCCCATACTGCTGATAGCTGTGATATTGAGGAGCATAATAGTTCTTGCTGTCTATGCTCTGGATCACATTATGCCACAAACAAATGTTGCCCTAAACACGAAAGACAAAAACGTATTAAACAATACATGGCCGAAAGTTGCGTATCCTATTCTGAAGCTTCTAAACTCCACCCACCTGTATCCAGATCATATGCAGACATAACATCAACTGCTCATCCCACTCCCAATAAAAATGCAATGCCTCCACCACTCACATCAACTAAGTCTTATAGAAAAACTGTGACCCTAAAACCTCGTTCACCACATCATTTCGCTAAAGGCTATGACCATGCAGCACATCAAGCTCTGATAAAAGAGTATGAAATGCCACCACCGTGTAACGGATGTGGATATAAATCTAATTCCTCTGACAATGAGGAACATTCTCTGACAAATATTATTGTTTCTTTAATAAACATTCTGTCTCAGTCAAATATTATCAAACCGAACAACGCTGCCCCTATTATTGATATATTAAATAAAATTATCCATGCCCAACATGGATTTACACCAACAAATGATGGTTAACTGTAATCACACAACGGCGGTTCCACTGCACTACCCACATGTGGTGGTGCAGTGGAACTGCCGAAGTGTGAATAATAAAAAATCTGAAATTATGTACCTTACTAATAAATATGACCCCTCAATTATTGCTTTAGCAGAAACATGGCTACGGCCAGATTCTGTTTTTAAAATCAAAGGTTTCACCTGTATTCGTGAAGATAGAATAGATGGATATGATGGAGTAGCCTTATTTATAAAAAATAATTTACCTTATAAAATAATTGCCCTCCCTCAACATGAGGGTTTGTATATTGTAGCAGCAGTTGTTACTAATATAATTTTTGCATCTATATATATCCCACACCCATCTTCTGTTACATTCCAAACACTAGATAATATATTATACTCTCTACCTAAACCATATATATTATTAGGAGACTTTAATTCCCACCATAGGTTATGGGGTAGTTCTATATCAAATACCAATGGAGAAACATTAATTGATATATTAGACCGACACAATCTCTGTGTTTTAAACACAGGGGTACCTACCCGTAGAACCCGCCCCAATGAAAATTTTAGTGCTGTTGATCTCTCAATTGTTACAGAGTCTTTAGCATCAAAATTATCTTGGTACACACATAAATCTACTTGTGGTAGTGATCACTACCCAATTATTACATCTTTTCCAAATAAACAAGTGCAAAATACAGTCCCCACACCTAGAATGAAATATAGGCTAATAAAAGATAACTGGAATAAGTATACTGAATACATAGATAATAATCTACATACTCTACCTGATATAACATGTAAGACAGAACTTTGTTCTACAGCTTTTACTGAATTGTTGATAGAGGCAGCTAATACTTATTTCCCTATCAAAAATGCTTCAGATGGAAAATTACCTTCCCCACCATGGTGGGATAGTGACTGCACTAATGCTGTTAAAAGAAGGAAAGAAGCTGAGGCAGTGTACAATTTAAACATGACAGATGAAAATTTCCAAAATTTATTAGTAATTATGGCTGATACTAAAAAACTTATAAAAGAAAAGAGATTCTCAGGCTGGAGATGTGTTTGCACTACAATTTCTCCAAATACCCCATGCTCGGTTATGTGGTCTCTTATCAGACGTTTTAGATTAGGTATTTCCGATTCCACTTTTAGAACAATCCCATCATGTATGACTGATGAATTTATGGATTATTTAGCTCCTCCATTCGTTCCTGAATTTGAATTGGTTTGCCCTCAAATTTCACACAATCAAGATGAATCTTTCTTAAATTCTCCTTTTACTTTAAACGAACTCAAAGGTATTCTCTCTGGCATTCAGGACTCTGCCCCAGGAGAAGATGGAATCCCATACTCTTTCTTCACGAATCTTGGAGAGAATAGTCTAAATTATTATTTAGAGGTTATAAACAAAGTAATTTTGACAGGTGACATTCCATCACAATGGAAGTCTCAACTGGTGTTGCCTGTGTTAAAGCCTAATAAAGATCCATTTGAAGTTTCTTCCTATCGACCCATAGCTTTGTCGCCTGTCATTACCAAAATTGCGGAACATCTGGTAAAAAACAGATTAGAGTGGTTTATGGAAAGTAACGGTTTGTTTTCAGAATCACAGTACGGATTTCGTAAAGGAAAAAGTACCCTAGACAGTGCAGCAATCCTTTTAGCCGACATTCGATTAGCCTTCTCTCAAAATGCATCGGTTACAGCTGTTTTTCTAGATATCAAATCTGCCTACGATAACGTCTGTCTAACTATCTTAAAAAACAAACTACAATGCCTCCAAGTTCCGTTTAATTTAATTAACTTTATTATAAATTTAATGTCTGGTCGTTCAATAACATTAGAATCGTCAAGGAGAATTATTTGGAGAGGAGTCCCTCAGGGATCAGTGCTTAGCCCAATTCTCTATAATATATACACCAGCGATTTAGATAAATATATAAACAACACTTCAATTTTACAATATGCTGATGATTTATTATTATACAACGTGAATAGTAGTGTTAATAGTGCCTGTCTTTCACTTTCAGCCTCTCTAACTAATCTTAAAGTCTGGCTAGATAACAATGGGTTAGATCTGTCTGTGTCCAAAAGCTGTGCTCTTCTGTTCACAAGACAACGTATGCCACCACCCATAACATTACTATATAATGGTAGTCTTGTCCCTGTTAAAACCGAAGCAAAATTTTTAGGTTTAATTTTAGATTCTAAACTAAGTGGTCTGCCCCACTGTGAGTATATTGCAGCAAAATGTGAACGGTCACTCAACATTCTTAGGTGCTTATCAGGCGTTTGGTGGGGTGCCCATCCATTTTCTTTGAAGCTGATCTATAATGCTCTCATAAGAAGTGTTTTAGATTATGGAACATTCTTGTTGGAGCCGTGTAGCTCAGCTGGGATGAAGAAATTGGATGGCATCCAGGCGAAAGCTCTAAGAATCATAACAGGTGCCATGAAAAGTTCTCCAATAAACGCTTTACAAGTAGAATGCGTTGAACCACCCCTTCCATTACGACGACAATTTCTCGCAGATAGATTTTTCTGTCGCATTATACAGTTCGCAAAACACCCACTGTTTCCAAAACTTAAAAAACTTTCGGCTATGATTAATACATCTAAATACTGGTCTCATAAACGCCTACCATGTATGATAAATAGTTTATTAAAATTCAATAAGATCGAAGCTTTAACTCACCGCACCCATAAACTCCCCATATTTGAAACCAGTTTTGAATCTCTTTTAGTCAAACCAGATATATATCTTAACTTAGATATTGCCAAAGGAGACCCATTCGCCAATGAGTGTTTAAACAACATCATTGATGAATTATGGCCAGATTGGAATCAAATTTATTGTGATGCCTCAAAACACTCAAATAGTGACTGTGTTGGTGTAGGCCTATTTCATCGTCAGTTCAATATTGTAGAAAAGATAAAATTCCCCCCTCAAACATCTATTTTCACCGCAGAATGTTATGGAATTTATAAGGCTCTTGAATACATCCTCATTATGAAACTCTCAAATAGCGTAATTTTCTCAGATTCCATGAGTGCATTACAAGCTCTTATGAAATTTCCCTTCAAAAGAAATGCATATTTTCCAGTTATTATCGAAGCCCGAGAAATGCTTATTAAATGCGTAGATAGAGGGTGTTCTGTTTCGTTTGCCTGGATTCCCAGTCACAGCGGAATAAAGGGAAATGAGAAAGCTGATCAACTTGCAAACCAAGCAACACAGTGTGGAGACATGTTCCCATATAAGAATTTTCCTCAGGATTTAGCTGCTCTCTCTAAATTAGACCTGCAACGTGCTTGGAATGAAGCCTGGACAAATAGTGCCAGATTAAAAGGCAAATACTTCTATAATATACAACCAATGATCCCGGTTAAGTCCTGGTTTACCAAAGTAAAACTAAATAAACGTGCTACGTCTGTTTTGATTCGAATGCGTTTGGGTCACATGTGCACTCCGGCACATCTTGCTCGGATACGTATCATAGACTCGGAATTGTGTGAGTGTGGAGAGGACGTGGGTGACATCGATCATATTATTTTAAAGTGTCCCCGTTATGATCATGCTCCGCTTTTCAAAGACCTTGAAAATCTTCAAGTCCCTTTCCCTACTAATATAATTTCCTTACTTTATAACAATTGTCTCTCTATCTATCAAGTGTTAGCTACATTCATTGAAGCTAACGACATCAAACTATGACATAATATGCTACAATATAAATACATATTTACTTAACCTTATACAAATACTATGTACCTATTTATTATCCTCCTATCCTTCCTAACTCCTCTGACCCTATTTTTTCCTCGAATCCCGATCTATAAATTATTGTATTTAAACTTATCGTTTCCTAATTTTTGTACATACTAATAATAATAAAAACAAAGTCAAATAATCAAGAAGTCTGAAGTTGAGAAGAGAACAACTAATGAAGAACTACTAATGAAGAATAATACATGACACTGGCAAATGCACAAGACGTGCGAGACCATACCCCGCTATAGGGAAAAAAAAAAAAAAAAAAAAAAACTATTTATGTTAAGGGTCTATCAGTGTAATATTACAAGGTTTCATGGATGAAAAAGAATGAAAATACTAGAATTCATGATAAAAAATTAGTCAAACATAGTTAATGTTGTGTGCAACACTAATAAATACATTCTTGCATTTATTATAATATGTATATAATTTGCGATACTTATAATTTGTCAAAGAATTGTAAGTTGTGTAACAGGTAGTCTTTTAAAGAAGTATAATGCATAAAATGTATACAACTTTTTTATTCATTGAATAATAATTGGTTTTATGGATAACGCTATTTTATGCGCGAATATTAACATGTCCCACTTAACTAGAACAAGGAAGCCACGCCTAAGAGTAAAATACATTATATAAATGTAAGGAAATAATAAATATCGAAAAAACACATTCAAGCAGTTTCATTGAACAATAAAATTCTGAAGTTCAAATCGTGCTGATTTAGGGTTCCTTGTTTAGAGGGGAAAACGGAGCCCTAGTAACGAGACTCATGTAGATTGTTAATACGACGATTTCTCTTGCTCGTAAACAGAATAAGTTACATCCCTGATATTCTGTTATTTGATGTAAAACGTTATCCCAAAGGTTATTGCATAAGACATTTTATTAAGTATATTTGCAGGGAGGGCTCCAATAAATGAGACGTAAACCGAAATAAACATAATGAATAGATTCAGCCGTAACTTTGCGTAAACCCATATTTAATAATTTTTGATCGTGAGCTCGAAGAGACTTCCTGAGGATGTTTCGTGTAGAATCGAAACACGTCGAAAATTCTTCCGGTATGACTGCGTGGCGTTTGTGACGTCACGTCGGCTTAACAGAAACATTAGGCAGAATTGCCACTAGATATATTTTTATATTTTATTAAAATAAATTTAAAGTTTTTTTTTAAATATTTGTTATTACGAAATAAACATATTTTTTTTCGTCTAAAGAATACTGAGTAGTTCAATATTTGTTTTACTAAAGTGATAAATAAATGGGGGGCTAAGGACCCATGGCACTAATGGTCTAAAGCTGACAACTTTGCTAGCTTTAGACCATTAGTACCATGGCCAATTTGGACCAATACCACCACCAAAATATATGCTAGTTAGGAAAGACAGCAAATACTGGAAAATCCCGATTTTAATTTTGGATTGCAAGCTGCAATGCGGAATCCTAAAAGATGAAGGTCGACTCGAACTTACACAGTTTAATATTTATTAAATGTCAATTCGCAGATTGAATGGGGAATAAACACACGTCTCTTTCCATTTTATGCACATACACAAACATTTATAAAATGCTACCGTGTGAATATAATATTTTTAATAAAGGAATATAAAGAAGCTCTTCCTTATGAGTTGACTTAAAATATCAATCGATAGCTGCACTGAAATATTTACAGCCGTTAAATATAATTTTACTTTTAAGATAGACTACTAATTTTTGATCAAATGTGGGACATAGACAATGATAGTCTATGGTACACTATTTATCCTAATATGTTTCGTAGTTCTCGAGATATTTGTAACGAGTTTTAAGGCGAGGCTTTCCATGGACTTTAGGTATTTTACGCTACCTCAGGCAGCACTATTTGGGAGCTCGACGTATTCATTTACGCGACACAAAGTTGTATGCGATGCGCCGCGCGCACGTCTTTCGCTTGTCAGCCAGGATCGCCTTAATGCAGGCGATGTCGTTGGGAGAACGAAGAAATATTGATCAAGTACATGCATTACAATGCGTTAATTAAGTGATAAATAATTAAGGTGATTTGTATTTATTTTAGCCATTTCATAATGTTCAATGCCGATTGTCTACGAAATTGAGAAATGTCTATTAAGTCTTTAAGTCTAACCATATTCCCGTGTAGGTGACTTTATACCTTATTTGAGAATAAACACCTTCTTTTTTACCGGTGGTATGCCTTTATTAACAAAATACTACGAACTATATACAACACTACAGCTACTACAATAAAAGCATTTAGACCACCGTCATTGCAGACTTACATGCAGTCCAAATGCTCCAAACCCCTTCTTTAAACCTACATATTAATTCTAGAATTTGCAACATAATATGAACAGATAATGCCAAACAAAATAAGATAAGTTATAGTTATCTACGAGTACATATAACTCGTGCCAGCGGTAACAATGCACTAAAATAAATACAAGGTTGTGGAATCTACAAGTTTGTTTACTAAGAGCTTATTTCCTAGGTAATTATAGGCGGCTTATTTACATTTCGAAACAGTAACAGTACCTAGGTACTAAAGTACCACCACCATACTACTGGGATAGTTTCTGAAGTGAAACCACTGCGTAATAATTAAACTTATTAATTTTCTATATTCTATATCAATAGAATATTATCACAGGAGATAACAATACTTCTCGTTTTGTTATAATTTAATTTACATATTTTGCGAATAATCGGCATAGAAACAGTGTGGCTTGAGGACGACCGCTCTGGGCGGAGACTCCGAACAGAATTTCCCGCGCCCGATAGACAAGTAGTGGGGCAAAACCGCCCCAATTATCTCTTTATATCTGTCTCTTTATATATATGATGAATATTGCTTACTATACCTATTTCTAGCACCAAGCACTAAGCAGTGATGCTCACATTAAGCTGCGTTCTAATTTGAAGGGTATGGCTGCCGGTGACAGGCACATGATACTTAACAACTTTATGCCTCAGGGTGCTGGGCGCAGTGCAGTTGGCCACTTGTGACGAACTGCAACTGTTATAGGCAGAGGTTACCGTATAACACCAGGCGGGCCTGCATGTTCCTTATAATTTGCATAAAAAATACTCAAACAATTTTATCAAAAATCAACCGCCTTCAAAGATAAAATACGCGTTAGAAGATATAGCTCAAAAATTAGTCGTCAGATCTCACTCAAATTTAAATGGGACTACATAACAAGCACCAGCTTTTGAATATAAAAAAAACATCAAATTTGAAGCGCTCATAGCGAAGTTTACTTAGCTGTTCTTAACCGATCAGCAAAGTTAAGCAACGTCGTCCGCGGTCATGAGTTGGATGGGTGACCGCTAGTGACATTACTACTGAGCGCTTCCGTGCTTCGGAGGGCACGTTAAGCCGTCGGTCCCGGTTGTTGTCTTAAGAAGGCAGTCGTTATAGCATGGTGGTAGGGCATTTTACGAATGCCCGCCTGGCTAGCGACCCACCCAAGTAGAAAATCTATCGCCAAGCACCTAAAGGTGTGTTCCAGCAGCTGTCCTTGAGAGCCAGTGAAATTATAGGAACATGAGACGTAACAACTATGTCTCAAAGTGACGGGCGCAGTGCAATTCGTGACTTGTGATGAAATGCATCTGTTATAGGCAGAGGTTAGTCCGCTTAACATCAGGTGGGCCTCGAGCTTGTTCCGCCTCAATAACATAAAAAAAAGAAAAAGTGAAAACTAGTTGAGTATATACATATTAATTTTTTTTTTTAATGGCGGTATGCCTTTAATAAACAAATACTACAAACTATATACAACACTACAGCTACTACAACACTACAGCTACTACAGTAAAAGCATTTGGACTCATAGGGAGTCCAAATGCTCTAGCCCACTATCAGTTGGCAGCGTGCCCAGCATGCTGGCAGCATTGCCCCGTTGAATTGCAATGCTTATTCTTTGAGCCAAATAGGTGCCAGCATTTTGATCACGCGTCGCATGACCAAGCGCTCTGATAAATTTTGGAAAATACGATGAGCTCCCGGTCCCCACGGACCCAACGTCTCTACACCAAACGGCTCAAATATGTAACCCATACCGAGGTTAGCATATTTGCTCCGCTTGAGTTGCTCTGCCGAAGTAGCCGCGGCGCCAGCCCTCACGTGGGTTTCAGAAAGGTGTGACGGCGCTAAAGTGTCTACGCATGTAGCGTCCCACACTAAGGGCCGTCCTAACTTCCATGGAACCAGAGTCATGCCGTCAGGTCTTTTACCATCGTCACGCATCAGACCGTTCGGTTCGAGAACAGCTGGAACATTGGCGCTGGTAAAAGCCCGGCGAATGATATCGTTAAGGCTGGCGTGGCGGGAAATTCGACCAGCACTTCGAGAGCAGGAGAGGCCATGGTGACCGAGTTGGTCAACTGCAGTACCACACTGGCAGTGATGTGCAACACAACACCTTGCACCCAAGCGTAAGCTAATAGCGAGACGAAAAGCGGAAGGATCTATAAGGCTACCAGTTTTGTAAGAAGGAATGGCTTGTAACCAAAGACCTGATTCCCACATAGAAACAGCGAGAATACGAGCACGATCTGCGATACTAGGGCACGTATTTAAAAGATCTTTCCGTGCTAGCTCGCATAGGGGCCGATCCCACTGTTTCTGAGATGACAAAATTTTTGGAAACTCAGTATTTGGACAAGCCAGTCCCCATGTGGTTTTGGCCTCAGCCAGATATGCTACATCAAAAGAGCCTAAAGATGGTGCAAGAATTTTTTCTACTAATTTGTGTGTACTGTGTACAGAAGACAAAAAAGCTGGTAATGCCACATAAAAATATAAATAAAAAATTAAAAATTATTAATAAAAAAAAAAATTATTAAATTATTCCATATTAAATTACTTTTCTCTCATATAATATCTAAATAAACCTACAATGTAATAAATGGAATAAGGCAATTTAATAAAATAGAATTTAACGTTTTCGTACCAGTTACTACAGAACTCACATAACACGTTCCTACCCTCAAATTACCTACTACAAACAATAATTACTGATATGATATAAATAGAAATACTTGATATAACATTCTGTGATTACGAATAATAAATAGCCTTCGGATATTTATGAAGTATTATTATGTTACTTAGTTGCAGGCTTAGGGTTCAATCAACAATTCCTTAAGATCATAAATCGATTACATTATGAATTCCCATGAATCGATATTGTCCATATAATATCTCCAATAAGGAAATAGGTGGCCGATTCTAAGGATACAGTAATTGTTTTATCGCTATTAAAGTCACATAAGGCCTGGGTACCTATGTCATAGAAACTTATAGGTACATGCTTGCCAACAATTCTTCCGGAATAGCACTGCCGCATATCTTTGCGATCGTGACTTAGTAACCCACTACACAATACTATACGTCAATGTTTTAACACATTGACTTCCGCGAAAGCGATTAGGTATAGATATTTATAGATTGTTACAGCAGATAACATTAATAGGTAATCCTGTTTTACAAACGGTAGCTTATTTTATGACTCATCTGAACTATAGCCTGTATGCTAGATATATACCTATATAATATCTATTAGTTCTTTCCTGGGTTGTTTTCCTACTAAGTGTTTTCCTACTAACATGGTTTCGTCAAATTTTAACAAAATCGGTGAAATTTTGCATACCTGTCTTGAGCCTCTAATATCTATATCTAGCTTCTGGTTGGCCAGTTTTCCGTAAAACTGTGTATTTCAAAAATATTCGGATTAATTGGTGTGTACTGGATTTTTTTTTCACATTAAGGTACAGCATTTTTTTTTATGTTATTGTGATGGATCAAGCACGAGGCCTACTTGATGTTAAGCGGACAAACCTCTGCCTATAACAGATGCATTTCGTCACAAGTCACGAATTGCACTGCGCCCGTCACCTGGAGACATAGTTGTTAAGTGTCATGTGCCTGTAATTTCACTAAGAATAAAGTAAAACAGGAAAATTAGAAGCAAATAATATAATAATAAGGTGTATAACGTAACCAGAAAAATGTTTTAGAGATACGATGACCCGTAGTAGGGGTACTGACCTCACTGCGCTACGAGGGATACGTATGAAAAATGCTACGAATCTTTTTTAATCAGTGCTACGAGCGCTTACCCACGACACTCGTACATTAGATCCAAAGCTGCCAAACACTTCGACTGTATTTGTATTTTTTAATTCACATAGAAGTTACGTGTCAGAAATATATGTATTAAAGGAAATACTATACGGATACAGAAATGGTAAACTCGACTCAAAATCAAATTGATAGCCAGGTGGGTATTTGTAAAATGTACTTTATCCGCACAAACAATGAGACCCATATATAAAAGCAAAGTTACTTTATGGGTAAAGTAATACACCGGAAAGACCATAGATTTATCATAAGTAATAAAATGTCTACGTGGCGTCTATATGGGTGACATTGCCATGCCAAGTGTAGTGATTACCCTTGAGTGATTACAAAACCACAGATAGCCGTACGTTTCTATGGTTGACACAGAGTGGTCCCCAAGGTGCTTTAAACAGCTTGAGAATAGCCCCAATGATTGAAAAGTAGTAAAAGAAAAGGTGGGATGAAAAACGTACACGATACATGATTGCTATGTTGCTTGAGTATACTTAAGCGTCGCCTCCAAAACCTATATTTGTTCTTGCGGGTTCTGTTCCTACTAATACTTAGGAGCGTTGTCTATGAATGTGGAAAAATTAGATGGAAAAATGTCGAAGTAAGTGTAGATGGACAGCGTGAACTTGTTTTTTTGAATGTTATTGTGACGGAACAAGAACTAGGTCCTCTTGATGTTAAGTGGACTAACCTCTGCCTATAACAGATACATTTGCACTGCGCCCGTCTCTTCTGTGTCCGCCAAACCATGAAGTATTTACTTTCAAGATGATAAACAACTGGATTACCATAGTCTAAGATAAAAATACCTTTTAAAGAGAGAGGTTTTCAAACGTATCACGTGAAAACTAGAAATAAAATAATTATCCTAAACAATTTATTTTGTTGTATACACAATACCGTTTGGAGATTCCATGTCCATATATTTAGCACGTTATCAAACGCTTGGTTTCCTGCGCGTTATAACATTACGCGTTATTTGCAAGGAATCTCTTGTGGCATCACAGTGAAGGGCCCTGGCGAAATCGTGATCAAAAGCTTGTATATTTTGGATAAAAATAAATACAGTGACTATATTAGCATAATCTCATTAATATGCATACAATCTAACAATGTAAGTAAGTAAACCAGTAATTTATAACAATATTCGTGACTGCATAGCGAATTACGGCACAATCTGCATTTAAATCAATCCACGACAACTTAGCACTGCTGCAAACTACCTAACAACAATTGTTTATGAACGTATCCAGGGCAGGGGGCAGGGGTTTTGTCATTGAAAAGTTTGACATTCCCTGAGAATAGGACAACGCTGACATTCTGTTGATTCTGTCAGTATGTGCAAAAGTGACTGCTACCAGCTCAAAGTAGCGTTTCTTCATAGAAATTGAGTAGGAAACATATTGTGCATTCTAAGACAAAGCAATAGAAATTAATCTTCTTGACAGGAAGGTTCCTTGAATTCTGCGAACATTGCCTGCAGACGCATTTCAAAATTAATAATTTGCTAAATTTATAATGTTAATTGTTTCCAAAAATGGAGATAAACTGATAAGCAGCAGCAACTGGAAAGCCAGGTACACTCAGTTAATATGCATAATGGTGAGCACAATGTTACTGTTTTTTTTTTAATCTATTATTGACGTAGATAAGGTAGATAAATCTGACTATTTTCTCACACACATTATGTGGTTCCACAAAGAATGTTCAGGGACTCCCGCGTTGACGTGTAACTTCGTACTGAGATGGTAGGCCATTACACCACCACCTTCATTCATAAAATCTGACATCCAGCACGTAACAGTGTGCTCTGATGTAACAGCTGTCATTGAATACCAGTTCACATTCAAGGCTAAGCGTAGAATAAAAGCCTAAATAAAATATTTGAGCATATCGTCACTTACTAATATGTGCGAGATAGCAGATCTAAGGCTAGCAAGCAATAAAAAATTAATTTATTTCTGGGCACACAACCCCGCGACAAATCCTTAATACGTCAATGCCTATGGTGCATATATTATTTTGTAAATGTTTCTACAGTCGTGAATAGAGGTGCATGCATAATCGTACACTGTGCGGAAATAGGAGATTTTCCACTTAATAAAAATAATTGTATAGTATTATCTTATTTTACTACAATAAGCCTTAAACGCTAACACTACTGTTTTAAGTGTATATAATAGTTATTTGAACGTTTGTTTTTTGTTTTTAAATCAAGACAAGATCGTATCAAGCAATAAATATCAGTAAATAAAAAAAAATATAATGAATGTATTTTTCTATTTAATAATATTAATTCATATTTAATAATAAAAAAATATTTTAATAAAACATTAAATTATTATTTTAGAAAAACGCTTAGAAAATATAAAAATATATCCAGTGACCATTCTGCCTAATTATCCTGTCAAACCGACGTGACGTCACAAACGCCATGCATCCAAACCGAAAGAATTTTCGACGTGTTTCGCTTCTACACGAAGTCTTGTCACGAAGTTTATATTCTCAGGAGGTCTTGACTCTTCAAGTGCACGATCTTTCTCAATCATGACGTCACATCGGCTTAACAGGAAAATTAGGAGGAATTGTTGTCGACATATATTTTACACTTTTAAGTGATTTTCTAAAATATTAATTAAATGTTTTCTTCAAATACTTTTGAAATATTTGTTATTATTTAAAAAAATGCAATTTCAATAGTTTACGAATTAAGAAAATTATAATACCTTTATATTTCCGAACCATTTCTACTAACATCGAATGACGCCTATAACTATTTAGAACAATTTGGTTTGAGTCAGTTAATATTATGGTTGTATCCTTGACAATTAATGTGAGAAGCGTAACAAATAATAATTAAGATTAATTTTATGGTTGCGACAATGTTCATAAATAATTTTAACTGATGGATGACTCTCCGGATTTGAATCTCTCTCTCTCTCTATCATAAAAGTAATTAGATTTAAATTTTCGCATCAAAGTTATAGAAAGTCCAATGATTTCGGCATTTTAGTACCTTAGTAAAAAGGCATAGGTTTTTCCAAATTAATGTTACCACTTATATAACACTTTCTTCTTTGAGTCAGCTGGTTAGTCGTTGCCGTAGTCCATGCTTAATGTCAAGTTTTTAAAGCACCTGTAAGTAATTTCCTGATGCTGCAGCTAGCGTACTATCTGTGACTCCATAAATAAACATAACTGCGTATCGTTATGAATACAATACGTATCCAGTACTCCTAGAACTAGTTTTAATACGCAACGAGTTGATGTAAGTTAATTTCCATATAAGGTAGAATTTTCTCCCTGACATTTTTGAACAGCGCCCCTATAGCGGTAACCTTAACGGACTAGAATATGTATGGGAGAAAAAATAATTTTATTGCGTTAACTATATGAACTCGTATTAGAAATAAATATCTTACTGCGCTTCGCAGTTAGTAGTACGAGTCAAAGTCAAAGTCAAGTTAAGTTTTAATGCAGTGTGGTTTTTTCGTAACTATTTTCGTAAATTTTACGTTTTTACCAAATACTTTTTAACAGCACCCCTAGCGAAAATGTTAACTAATTGAAATATGTATTAAAAATGAAAACTTGTACTTGGAATGGATACTGACCTCACTGCGCTACATAGACAGTAGTACGAGTTCTCACGCGGTGTAAGTGTTTTCTAACAATAAAAGTTTACTTCTTCACACATACATTTTAACAGCACCCCTAGCGATAACGTACGAACTAAAATATGAATGGAATAATATAATATTTTTTACGGTAAAGTAAACAATGAAATATTGCACTTGGAATGGGTACTGACCTCACTGCGCTTTGTAGTCGAGTACGTACTTAGTAGTACGAGTTTTCATGCGCTGCAAGTGCTTATGTAACCATAAAAGGAAGTGTTTTCTCTCTTCTACATTTCTATCAGCGCCCCTTTTTGAAATAAACACTTGTATGAGAGAAAGCATTAACTTTTACGGTATGTAACGTTAGCTATAAACGATATACAAGTGGCACAAGTATGCTATTCTTGGTAGTGGTTAAATATTTGAGCCATTTTGTTTAGAGATATTGGGTCTACGGGGGGTAAATAAGTTTTGGTAAATAAGTATAATGCTCCGGGCATTATACTTATTTACCAAAACTTATCAGATCGCTTGATCGACGCGACGCCGACGCGTAATAAAAATGCGACACTATTTGGCTCAACGCAGTGCATTTTTTTGTAATATTTTTTTTATGCCTGATAGGTTAGCGTTTGACCACTATCTCACCTGATGGAAAGTGATGATGTGGTCGAAGATGATGTTCAGGCTAAACTAGAAGTACTGGCTCTCAAGGACAGTTGCCGGAACACACCGTTAGGTGCTTGGCGACAGATTTTCTACTTGAGAGCCAGCCAGACGGGCTTTCGACGAATGCCCTACCATCGTGCTATAACGACTGCCATCCTAAGACAACAACTGGGAGCGACGGCTTAACGTGCCCTCCGAAGCACGGAAACGCTCAGTAGTAATGTCACTAGCGGTCACCCATCCAACCCATGACCGCGGGCGACGTTGCTTAACTTTGCTGATCGTTTGAGAACAGCTAAGTAAACTTCGCTACGAGCGCTTCAAAAATCCAACGAAGCAATGCTGCTAGCAAGCTGGACTCACTACAAACTGGTAATGGGCTGGAGCGCTTGGCCTACCTGTGGGCTTGCTAGTAGCTATAGTGTTGAATTTATATTAATTTAGTATGTTTTGTCAATAAAGGCATAATGCCGGTAAAAAAAACACTATAAAAACTCACAATACTTATAGTAATTAAACAACTTTAAACGGTTTAAATCGGGTATATTTATCATTATTTTGTCCCGACGTTTCAAACACTTTGCAGTGATCGTGGTCACGGGGGTCCACGATCACTGCAAAGTGTTTGTAACGTTGGGACAAAATAATGATAAATAATACGCGATTTAAATCGTTTAAAGTTTTTTAATTACTATGTGTAATAATCGCGAAAACCTAAGACATCACAATATCTACTTATTATGAGTTTTTATAGTGTTTTTTTTACCGGCCGATCTCACTGCGCTTCGAGGGGTGCTTCGTATGTAAATTTGCTACGAGCGTTTACCCCTGACCCTTGTAACATTTTTTCTTCTTATTCACGTGTGAGAAATTTTAGTTTTGTTCAGGTTTTATTCAAAACGTATTATGTCTTCTGATCCTATACATGAAATAAGGATAGGAAGATATATGATGATATTTTTTGATTGCTAAGTATTAAAAATTGCCTGAAACAGTGAGAATAGAAAATTGTCTTCTTTATGGCTTTTTACATGCTCATAACATGTATACGCTTCTTCTTCACACCACCCGCTCTCTACGAGAGATTGATGGTGCATCAAGCGTAATAGTTAATAGTTCAAGTATAAGCTGAATATAAACCATATTGAGCTGACAAAGTGTTAAAAAACTGCTTAAAACTTCGATTCGCTGAATCTTCTACACACTTATAAGATAAAAAATGACTAATAAAGCTCTTTTTCGGATCTCCAATTGATTTTAAGATATCTCTGGCAGTGTAAACAACTCTTAGCATCGATAACAAACACTTGTCATAATTTAATAGCGAACCAAGGCGAGACAGCCGGACATAAATGACTTGTAAAGGACACTAGGAATAATGCCGCTTAAATACCTCTGTATCTAACCCAGATATCTCCTAAGGACCCGAGATCAGATAAATAAATTATACTTAAGCAAAGCCCAACTGGAGAAGGGCAGGATTTGAAAGTAAATCAGAACAGAACGAGTATACGTCATAGTTACTTAAAATATGAAAACTTATAGATTGATTCAACCATTTAAACATTTAACTTAGTTTACCAGCGAAGCGAATAAATAAAAAAAAACTGCCAAGTGCGAGTGGGAAACTGGGTAGGTACGGTGAAAACCTCTTTTATTGTACAGCAGCCCCCTTAATTATTTATTTTATTCTAATTAATTATATTTAAAAAGTACATAAAACTAAATATTCTGTGAATAGTTAAAGCTAGTCTACCTGTCACCGTTATTAGTATCGAGCAAGAAACGGTAAAAAATCAAGTTTTTTGGATGGGGTCCCCCTTAAATATTTATTTTATTATATTTTTAGTATTTGTTGTTATAGCGGCAAAAGAAATACATCATCTGTGAAAATTCCAACTGTCTAGCTATCACCGTTCTTGAGATACATCCTGGTGACGGACGGACGGACAGCGAAATCTCAGTAATAGGGTCCCTTTTTTACCCTTTGGGTACGGAACTCTAAAAAGCATATATATAGCCTCAGTAGTATAATAGCATTAAAATGGTGTATTATAGGAGCTTTTATGTAAAATGTAGGTATACCATTCTTATACAATTGTGATGGAAGAAGCACGAAGACCACCTGGTGTTAAGCGGTAACATCTGCCTATAACAGTTGCAGTTCGTTACAAGTGGCGAACTGCACTGCGCTCATCACCCTGAGACATAAAGTTGTTAAGCCTCATTTGCCTGTAATTTCAACGGCATCTTTAAACCGAACACAGTGATGTGAACATTTCTGCTTGGCGGTAGAAATAGGTATGGTGGTAGTACTTCCCCAGACGAACTCGCACTCAGAGTCCTGTAATAGCTAATTGAATTAAAAGCTTGTGACTATAGAAAAACTCTTATTTGAATAGCCTCCTTTACTGTTCTGTACGCCACGTCATTACGCAAAATGAGATTTTCTGAAACGATTTCCGATTATTCGAAGGGAAATTGTTACGGTAAAGGAAATTCGAGGGGAACATCAAATGGGAAAACGACCTCGTCCTTGAACCGAGGGAAACCTGTAAGCGGAAATTTGTATCTTTTAAAAGGTCCGTGAAGTCATTTATGTGGTGGAAAGTTAAACATTTAAAAGTTTTTTTATTAATTTTGCTAGGTCGTCGAACTTTTGTACATGGTCGAGTAATAGGTGAAGTTTGGAGATGATTTTGTAGGATATCCATCGATTAGAATAAAAAAGGGAGATATGGTAAAGACACTCTCTAATATCACAAGAATAAAGCAGTGATGGCTCAGTGGCATTGGCTATGGACTGCCGCGCAGCAGGTCCATGGTTCGAATCCCGCCGCGGGCTTGAGCTTCACCGCATGGTGGAAGGGCATTTTGAGAATGCCCGCCTGGCTACCGACCACCCTCAAGTAGAAAACCTGTCACCAACCACCTAACGGTGTGTTCCGGCAGCAGTCCTTGAGAGCCAGTGAAATTACAGGCACATGAGACTTAATAACCATGTCTCAAGGTGACGGGCGCAGCGCAATCCGTGAATTGTGACAATATGCCTATTCTATAATCGGACATCCAGGGATACTCAGAAGTGCCACCGTTATATGGTGGATGTTCCATTTACCCGAACGAAGCGATTCCCTTCTTCGTTCATCATACGAACCGCTAGGGAATGGAACACCCTGCCTGAGTCTGTGTTTCCGGTTAAGTACAATATAGGGGTCTTCAAAACGCGAGTGAATAGGTATCTTCTGGGTAAGCGCGCTCCATCATCGATCGCATCATCACTTAACATCAGGTGAGATAGTGGTCAAGTGCTACCCAGTATGGAATAAAAAAAAATGCATCTGTTATAGGCAGAGGTTAGTCCGCTTAACATCGGGTGGGCCTCGAGCTTGTTCCGTCAAAATAACATAACATAAAAAAAACAACATGGAGAAATTATAACACAAACATATTTCGTACACACAGCTACATTTCCGTTGTATATACTACGTTATAATTAATGACAAAGACAGTAACGCGTTGATTATATTTGTTATGGGTAAACCTATTTTTTAATATTGTGAACAGTTTTATATTACCTACCCCAATTTAAGAAATCATGTGCATTGGTGTTCAATAACTTTGCAAGATAATATGCGCATTGCTTATTTTAATATAATACTTTAACAGTTATTTCGTGCTTGGTAACCATTTTACATGATCACGTTACTCGCAAATAATGTGATCTGGTAAAATGGTTGCCAAGCACGAAATAACTGTTAAAGTATTATATAAAATAGAATTAGTTTTATCTAGATAGAAGTAAGGATTTCTACAGATTAATAAAATAGAGAATTTCTATAATGGATAATGCCTTAAAACATATTTACAGTTTCAGAAATAGCATTATAATTTATTTTTGTGGGCTATCAGAATAAATATTAAAAATATTTTTTTATATACTTACTAATTTAATCAATATTACATTAGTATAATATAAGATAGTCTAGTCCTTAAATCGTTACTAATATATCCTTAAATAATTAAATTAAATAAATAAAACATTTGCCAACGTCGGTATTAGTATTTGTAAATATCGTTACCGATTAGTTTAAGTCAATTGTTTGTATATGAATATAGGTATCCCCGTGGTGTGCCGGGATAGAATGTCACCCTAACCTCCTCCCACGGAAAGAGATGGAGGGACCATCCATCTCTTTGCAAATGGACATTGATGACAATAGATGCAAATCGCAAAACAATACATTAGACAACCACAACACACCTGCTTGCCTAATTTTAACAAAAACGAGAATGTCATAAAAAATAATAAACTTTGAAACAGTGCTGGCTCAGTGGCATTGGCTATGGACTGGAGAAAATCTGTCGCCAAGCACCTAAGAGAGCCAGTGAAATTTAAGGCACATGAGATTTAACAACTATGTCTCAAGGTGGCGGGCGCAGTGAAATTCGTGACTTGTGACGAAATGCATCTGTTATAGGCAGAGGTTAGTCCACTTAACATCAGGGGCATGGGGCTTGTTCTGTCCATAGACATAGGATTTTTTCGGTACATCCTAAGCCTATGGTTCTGTCACAATAACATAAAAAAAGATTTAAAAAAACGAATAAATAAGTCTGTGATCATTTGGCGCCAATAAAATCTAAACTATTTTGGGCTACTTTATTAAAGTTGATTGATTAATCATGACATCTGACTAACTACTACGAGTTGACATTAATTAAATCTGTCATTTGTAGAATTTGTCGTTTAAAAAATCTGTCGTTTATAGGATCTGTCATTTGTAGAAACTGTCGTTTATAGAAGTTGTCATGCGCAGTACTTGGCGTTTATAGAATTCGACATTTATAGAATCTGGCATTTTTAGACTCATCTGACATTTCTAGAATATGACATAATTCGACGAATCCGAACTTTTAACTATCTTACGCCGCCGCATTTAATAAATAATCACAATACTATACCATTACATACACATAATATAACGTTTCGTTTTTATCTGTACTAATAATATACCAGAGAAACCATTTCGTGGTATGAGTTTTAGTATGAAAAATAATAACAATTTGCCCTACATAGGTACACAAAGGGTTATTAATAGGATTTCAGTGTGCGTTATGATTATTTGTCGACAACTCAAGTAGGCCACGGACCTCTTCAACGTTTTATATTATTTTCTCGTGTTACATTTTCTATTTATTTCAAGAAACAATGATTATCTTCAGTAGACTCTCACGACATCTTTTGAGGAAAACTTTAAAGGTATGATGCTCAATTCACATAATATAATTAAACATTATTTAAATCTAAATTGAAATATGTTTTAGAAATAACGAAACAAGTTTTTTTTTTAAATATGTTGGATATTGTAGTAATCGTAAGAAGCAACCAAGGGCAAAATCCTAGAATGTAGGCAGCAGCGCCTGTTGAAGAACACTGCGAATCTCAAGACACCTGCCAACCGCAGTGGTTATGGCAAACCTACGTAATGAGGATTCCTTTATTCAACGGTAGACGGCATGTCGATGAACTTAATAGGTACAAGAGAACTGCTGTCCATCAATCAGTGCGTTGTTAATCTGTAAAATATTACACTTAATGGTTGGCCCACATTTATTAAGTTGTTTCTTTATACTGGCGGTATGCCTTTATTACCAAAACACTATATAAACTATATACAACACTACAGCTATTACAATGAAAGCATTTATACAATACAGGCCATTGCAGACCCGCAGATAGTCCAAATCTTCCAGCACAATACCAGCAGGTAGCGTGCCCGGTATGCTGGCTGCATTGCCCCGTTGTATTGCTTTGAATCAAATTATTATTATTCAGATGCTGATTCGTGGTTCAGCACCGACGTCATTGCCTCAACTAAAGTCGTTCGGTATTCTTTGTATGGAACTCCATAATACAATGCGCACTAATTGCCAGCACGAGCAGGACAAGCTTGTGTTATTGTGGGAATGAAGCGAAAACGTTGATACAGTGCCAAGAAGGCGAATGCGTTGTGATGATGTTTTTCAACTCTTCATCATATTTCTTTCTACCCTACTCCACAAAACTTATGAGTGGTCGCTTCTTAAGGGGAACTGGCCGGTCAGTTCTCCATACTAACGTCGTAGGGTGATCACTCCCTTATTTGAGGATTTAGGTCTAAAACAAAGCGTGATATCGGTTGATCTCTTTATTATCTAGGTTTGTATAGTTTTTTTTTCATAAGATAATAATTTTAAGAGTTATGAACCTCGAAACATTTTCATATAAAGTTTTCGAGGCTCATAAGTTTCAACTTAATTATCTTTTTAACGAGATCAATCGATATTATGCTTAATTTGAAGTGACCTGCCAGTTCAACCTTAAACCATCAAACAAAGTTGTATTAAATATGACTTATTCTATTAATAATTGTATCTTTTTCCAATCCAGCTCGCGGACGAGCTGCCGGCACAGCTGTCGGAGCTGAATCTGCGCCCGCGTACTATGACCCAGCCGTCGTACTCACTGTGCCAAATCACACCTCATGATAAGGACCTCGTGCTCAAGTTCCTGAGAAGGTAAGGAAATTGTTTTTAAAAGTATGTTGTTGAATGGATTTTGTTCCCAAGCAATGATAGCCGAGTAGCCGTAGGTCCACGGTTCAAGTCCCTACATGTGTTTGAGCTTCACTGATGCTTTTTTATGAGATTGTTACCTGACACTCACGTCATGACATTTCGCCACAAGCGACATGCACTGTGCCCTGAGACATACAGTTGATAAGTCTCAGGCACATGAGACTTAACTACATCATCACTTATACTAGTGGCCAATAAAATTTTATCACTAATAGTAAAACTTTCACCACTGGTGATGATAGTCAGTAGTCATCATCAGTACCAACAGGCATAACGTCTACCGTTGAACAAAGGCCTTCCGTATTAGGAGTAGCATTGGTGATCCCAGTGTAAAATAGCAGTCTGATTTTTCCCTTCGTCAGTTCTAACCCCGCTGAGGATTTTGTCTTGCCACTTTTAGTAAAATTTGAATAACGCTTTCACCACTGGTATATATTAGATTACTGATATCCATCAGAGTGCTATAGTTATATGGTAACTGGTAGATAAAATCAAGGAGTGTCATCTTACCTATGGTAGCGAGACTATGTGGTGAAATGGTCCTAAGCGAGCTATTACCACATTTTATTGTAGTCGATCAGAAAAGTATACATTTTCGACTCTATATATGATACTCTATGAATATTGGATATGTTATATTTTTAGGTTTTTAGGGGATTATGGGTGCCTTGAAGTGTTTGTTACAGATCAGGCAGACCCTGGTACGAACCATACTCCAGTCTTCAGACTTTAAGTTTACCGCATGCTTAATTTATTTTTCCTCAATTGCGAATTCCGATCAATTATATCAAAATATAAATGCTGTCGTGCAGAAAATATATTTACACAACTAACTGCTGCAGCTGTCGTTGAAAGCCAGATTTTAGGTCTAGCCTGCAACTGCTACAATATACGACCATATCATCCCTCACCGACCGGTGAAATTATCAAAACAAAGGCTAGCCTCTGAAGCCTAGTCCCATCAGAGGTTTCTTTATTCTCATCTTGCAAATAAAAAAGTGCCTTGCATATAAAAGAGGACGGAAATTTAACTGTCACACCAATTTCTATGATCACAATGCATGCTTTCGCTGGAAAGACTTAAAAAAAACGCGCGGCCAGCCGGTGTGAATTTTCGTCTATGGTCCTTCATAAAAATATTTACTTATTGTTCTCATAGGTTCTTCTTCCGCGATGAGCCCATGAACTTGGCAGTGAACCTGCTGGAGACTCCAGAGTCAAGATGCGAAGAGCTGGAAGACTACGCAGCTTCAACCCTCGAAGATATGGTATCAGTTGCAGCTGTGGACGAGCACGGAGACTTTGTAGGGATTGTCATCAACGGCATTGCGAGGAAAGAGGTACGATACATTATTATTAATATTAACAACTATACGAGTATGCGGACCCACAGTGTACCGCGGTATGGGGCATTTTTTGAATGCTGCCTTGGGGTAATTTATCTTGTTCCCCACAAGTAGCAATGCATTTCAACATACTCACTATAGCTAGAGAGCCAGTTAACATTCTTGGCCTTATCAACCGAATGGTTTTTTTTTGGCGTATGTGACCTCATAACTCTTTACAGGTTGTACAAATTTTGATATTTTTTTGTATTCTCAAGCTGGTGCTTATTATGTGGTCCCATTTTGATTTGATTGAGATCTGACGAGTAGTATTTGAGTTAACTTTCATAATGCGTATTTTATGTAATTAATGGAGTGAACCACTCACAAACACAGGGAATCCTACCGTGAGAGCTAGAGATATTATTTGTTATCTTACTGACAGTTTTAAATCGCATTAAACATTGTCTAGTTCTAGTATAGTTTTAAGATAGTTAAGGCCATAATTTTTGTAGCAAATAAATAAATATATTTGAATTTTAAAATTTTAAAAATAAATTTAAAATTTGGAATTTGAAAAAAATTGAAATTTTAAATTTTTGAAATCAGTATTTTTTATGTTAAAAGTATTTTTATGATAGTTACGCGATTACACACTTGATTTCCATTAAATTACATCAAAGTCACTTTAGTATTCTTTTAAGTTATATAGTCAATTACCTGAAAGATGAATTTTGGATGATATAATGGGAATTGCAACTCTGATCGACGATAAACAGTATTTTAGGCGAGTGAAATATCTTATAAGTAGCCTTAACTTACTAAAAAGAGTAAAAAATATTTGAAAATAATAATTCCGCCTTTCAACACTGAGAAGTATGAAATAATTTGTGTATTATTTCATACTTCTGATTGAATATGATTGAATTGAATCTGATTGATTATGAAATAATTTGTGTATTATTTCATACTTCTGATTGAATATGATTGAATTGAATCTGATTGATTATGAAATAATTTGTGTATTATTTCATACTTCTGATTGAATATGATTGAATTGAATCTGATTGATTATGAAATAATTTGTGTATTATTTCATACTTCTGATTGAATATGATTGAATTGAATCTGATTGATTATGAAATAATTTGTGTATTATTTCATACTTCTGATTGAATATGATTGAATTGAATCTGATTGATTATGAAATAATTTGTGTATTATTTCATACTGTAAGTCGGACCACGATAGTCAGATGAGGTCCGTGTTTTAAATCAGCATGGTACCGACTTCAACAAGTTAATCATACTTTACAGAGTAGGAAGTCAGTTCCGTTTTCTTTTATTGCTCAAGTACCTAAGTAACCTTACTTACCGTTAAGTTTGATTGAATTCAAGACACGCCAATTTCACAATATGAAACTATGTCAGAGGCGCAGGTGTTCATTCTTATAAGTATCACGTACGAATCGCTTGAGGTATATCTATACTCTGAAAATCAGATGCAGGTGGAACAATCACAATATCCTAATGTGGAGCACTCGCTGTCACGAGCAGCATAAATTATAATTCCGCAATATTTATTGTGATAAGGTTGCATTGAAGCAGTGTATTTGATTATGGTTAAAACTTAAATCTGAGAAATTATCTGAATCCATGGCAATAATTTGACTTACGTAGGCATTAAACCTTATAAGGATGAACTCGCCGGTCGCTTCTCCATACAAACGTCATCACTCCCTTAGTTGAGGCTTTTCCAGTAATAAGCATAGTATTGTTTCAACTCTTCATTATCTAGGAATTTATCGTTATAAAGTTGTAAAAATAATTAAATTATAATTTATGAGCTTCGAAACATTTACATGTACAATTTTCGAGGCTGAAAACTTTCAAGCTCATTGTTATTTTACAAATTTGTACCGACACAAACTACTAGATACTATTGCTTAACTGATAGATTACTCTATAATGAAAAGAAAGATCGATACCACGTTCCGGGCCTAAAACAAGGGATATATCAATTAGGGGAGTGATCACCCTTCGACGTTTGTATGGAGATGTAACGGCTAGGTCTACTTTAAGCCCTAGGGTTGCCGGGCTAGAATTGCAATCCCATATCTTCTAGTGGAAGTATTAACAGGTGACGAAAGAAAAAATACCAGGTGGGCAGCAGTGCCTGCTAAATAACGGCCATCTTATATATAAAAGGAAGATATTCCCCAATATGATCGCTGCTTTCAGCGAGGCTAGGAAATTGAAGCGATTCTATTCGTGACTATATTTCTCTTACATTACAATTTATCTCTAAGGTTGTAACGCAGCTTTATATACTTTGATCACCAAGACATCTGTCAAGCGTGGGGATTATGGCAAACCCCCTAATGAGGAAGACTATTGTTCAACGGTGGAAGTTCCAGTTGATATAATGAGTTTATTGTTCGATGAAACTTCTTTTTGTAATGAATTTCACTTATGGTACATCTTTGCCATAGTATAAAGAGTGAGGAAGTAGGCCATCTCCGACCCAATTCGCGATACAATTACCTACCATACTTGCCTGTCTCAGGATTGTTACTTATTTATAATGTATATGTACTCGTATATGCTAAATTTTAATTCAGTACCTAGAAATAGGCAAGGGCCGGGAAGTTATATGTTTTACTTGTGTTGTCTGGGTTCAGGGTTAGTGAGGTCGGTTTTATACCTAAACGATGATACTTAACACCTTCCACGATGAAAAAAATACCGACTGGCGATACCTATGTGGGTGCGGGGCCAGAGATGTGCGACGCGGGGCATACCTAATACAACAAAAAAGTATAAGTAGGCATCACTCATCATCAAGTAAAAATCATAGGTATGCTAGAATAAGTGACTTGCTTGCCTTTCCTGTTCAGTACGTAATCTGAACAAAGAAAACTCTGGAATCTATGAATTATTTAGACAACCAAACACACAGCAATAAGTTCTCATGCGATTATCAAACATTTTTCATTTATTTAGCGGTGCCAAAAAGCCGTGACGCGCGAAACTTGTTCGGTGTTAGCCCCAGCTGGCGCACTGAGAAACGGGTCGAGATTGTGTTAGTGTGCGTGCGGGACGCATAGATACTATAGCGCACACAAACAGGCCGCGCGCAGTGCGTTTGTATGAAGATAACTAACTTCCCACTCCTTCTACTATGTCTTTGCGGAAGCGGTCCTTGCCTCATCGTCCTTGCAACGTCCTTTGCGGTCACTAAGTTTCATTACTACTAGTATGGTATCACCAGGATGGGTGACCACTAGGGGTTTTTACAGCAATGCGCTTCTGTGCTTTGGATGGCACAGTTGCACTGCAGCACCTGCAGTCCAAATTTTTAGGATTCCGTAACCAAGGGGAAAATCATTCCGTAACCAAGGGGAAAATCAGAGCCTTGTTCATGTCACTTCACTGTCTCTCTGCTTGTCCGTCCGTCCGATTGACACTAGCTCATATACGGAACGAGTTTACAGAACCAGAACATTTAGATATTTTGTGAAAAATGTTGAACCAAATATATATTTTTACCTGCAATAATAAAATATTGTGATGTCATGAAAGTTTTCACTTGTAGACCATTTCTGCCTGTCTTATAAATGTAACTATTTAGGAATAATTAAACAAACAATACTTACAAAATTACAAGCAAAGGATTTTTTTACTACGAGCGTGATTCGATCCCATTCATATCCAGGACATGCTCTGCCAATTGAGCTATCGTAGTGAGTGGAGTCATAGTTAAAAATGTATCCTTAATTCCTATTGTTTAAAACCAGAAGTAAAAAAGTACTTACTAAAATGCCGATTCATCTGTCATCAATTACTGTGATCAAAATCTTTTGATCTCATTCATGAGAATTGGCTGAGATTTTTTTCTTCCTTCGTCATTCTATAAATAGTTTAAATACCCGTTGTCTTTGTGATTATGTAAAATATTTATTTACATTAGCAAAATACAGTAGTATAACGTGCATAATAAATATTAACGAGTATTTACATAGTCATAAAAAGCCACGCCCGCGCAATTAGGAATTAAGCAAACAACAATACATTTTATTGCACTCGATTTATACCAATTATATTGAATTGTACGTTAATTAAATAGTTTATGAGTAGGTTACCCATTTCCGTACAGGTGTGGACTGCACTAACTTACTCGAAACGATAATGTATATGACATGAGCTTAAAAGTCTTATCAGTTATTTTATGATACTATAATATGACATAAGATTCAAAGAATTCTTGAAGTTATAAAGTGTTTATTTTTTAATTGACTAGCTGCCCGCCCCGGCTTCGCACGAGTATTTTACAAAAACAAGAAAATATAATACACGCACATTACCTTCTATTTGCGGTTATTAAAAAAAATATAATAGTTAAAATAATCTTAATGAATAATGAATAGATTCAGGCGTTACTTTGCGGAAATCCATTTTTAATAATATATAACAAATACTTTTAAAATATTTTAAGAAAACATCAAATTAATATTTTAATAAAACACTTAAAAAATATAAAAAAATATATCTAGTGACAATTCCGCTTAATTTTCCTGCTAAGCCGACGTGACGTCACAAACGCCACGCAGCCAAACCGGAAGAATTTTCGACGCGTTTCGCTTCTACACGAAGCATCCTCAGGAGGTCTTGACTCTTCGAGCGCACGATCGAGAATGGAAATATTAATTTGATGTTTTCTTAAAATATTTTAAAAGTATTTGTTATTATTAAAATAATCTTATTTTAATGAAATATAACTATAATGTTTTTTTGTATTTTTTTCTAATATGTAGGTCTAATTTTTTTAATTATAATTTATGTAAAAACATCTTTAAACCTCTGCAAATGCTCTGTACTCGACTCTCGAGCGCGGACTTGGGAAGTTCTTAAGTGTTGTTCAGGAAGCCGCTGCGTAATCGATATAACTGATAAGCTGTATGCTTATGGGATTGCGACGGAAGCCCACATATATCAAGCCGTAACCTCTGGCTATAACAGATGCAGTTCTTAAGTAGGTACCGCGCCCATCACTATTTGACATATGAAGCTTTGACAGCTGAGCGGTGACAGCTATGGATGGCCGTGCCGAAGGTACATGGTTCAATGCCTTCCGCCGGCTTTAGCTTCACCGCATGGTGAAAGCGCATTTTGCGAAGGCTGGCTAGCTATCACTCTCAAGTAGAAAATCTGTTGCCAAGCACCTGAAAGTGTGTTCCGGAAGCAGACCTTGAGAGCCAGTAAAATTACAGGCACATGAGACTTAACACTGTACGTCTTAGAGCGACGGGCGCAGTGCAGTTCGTCACTTGAGACAAAGCGCATCTGTTATAGGCTCCACTAAAAAAAAATTACATAAAGGTGTTAAGTAATACCCTTCAAACCAGATCACAGTAATGTGAACATTACACCTTGGAGGTAGATATATGGATAGCTACATGGAATAACATAATGGAAGTGTAGAAGTGAATCTTCGTAAAGTTTCTGACAGAAAACCGATAAAGACGGTAGGTAACTTTACCAAGTAATTTTCAAAGCTGTCATCTTAAGCAATCCCAAGATTAATGATTTGAGTATATTCTTGAGTGGATCGGCTTACAGTGTCGCCTTATTTCCAAAGTTAAAAATGCGTTCCAAAGCAAAGCACCGATTTGTGTATTCCAGCACAGAATAAAAAGGGTCAGAAGGATCACTCTGCAAAGCCATTCCAAAAAATAAGTGACTCTATCTCAATACAGTGCACTTCAGCTCTCAAAGCATAGAGTACCTAATATTTATATTCACAAGGCGTATCTCTTTCTATCGCATAGCCACTTATAGCTCTGATCTCTTCTGACGCGGCACGCACCTTAGAATAATCCCGTCCGGACGGATATGCCGATGAATATCTGTAGCTTTGTACCTAAAGTGCTGAGTGAGCAAGGCCTGGTTCCAGTCACTGTTCTTGAGAGTTTTCTTCAGGAATTACCACTTATGGTTAAACTTTTTTAGGTTATCTTTAACCACATTATCACTTAGCATCAAGTGAAATCGATTTTATTGTTGTCTATCAGTAATTAAAAAAATACAAGTCTTGAAAAAAATATACAACCTCCTCCATGGAAGATAGAACCAACAAAATTATAAATGTAACATGGAAAAAAAAATCTATTAGAGGGATTTTATCAGATCAATTACCTTTTCTTTGAAACCAAAAACCTTTTCAAGTATCCATCAAAGTTTTCAGAATGGCGATTACCTACTACAACATCAACCTCTTAGTGATAATAATGGTGATTAAAATGTTAAATCAATTATTGAAGCAATCACTTTAGTATTAGGTAGGATCAAATATAAATAGACAAATAGACTTCAATTAAAAAAAAACAGAAATTAAAAACAACTATATTACGTGCTAATTGATAGTAGTAAATACAAATAACAGTAACTAAATAGGTGCCTTCCTTTGTGTGTCCAGTAACTAAATAGGTTCCTTTCAAAACATAAATATTACAGATTTCTAAAGTTCAAAAAGTTAAGACAAAGCAGAACGATACGATTTGCTATCAGGTATGTCCTGTACTAATTAGCTCTACTCGCACTACTAGCTAAAACACATCAATATTGAGCAAAAACGTTCCAATCGTGAGTAGGTAGCAGTTGTACGAAAGTATATCCTGCTCGTAAAGTTTTCCAAGAAACCTTGAACTGTCATTACCAGTTAGATTCCACCGGCAAATCAATTAGAGCAAAACTCGAAGGACCTAAAGGAAGGGGTTACGGTTGATAAGATAGAACGCTCCAATGATCTTTGGCAACTTTATATTAAATACCTATTAACTGAGTAAAACTAATATACTTACATTGCTAGATTTTTTTGTAAGCTGTAAACTGGAACACAATGTATATGTATACAGAATTAAAACTTACTCAGTTACTGTATCAACTGGATTGTGCACTGCTGAATATAGCCTCCCCATGAAGGTGGCATTTGCCATAATCCCCATGCTTGGCAGGTATCTTGGGGATCGAGCAGAGCAGAGAAGATAACAGTTCCTCAGAAGGCGCTGTTACTGAGTAAAATGTTTGTTAGTGTAAAAATATGTTTTATGTAATAAAGTGGACCAATCAGATTTTGTATATATCTTTGGTAAAGAAAAAAAATTTTCGTAGTAAAAAAAAATGTACGACAACTTCTAGTACAGCTAGAAAGTGGTGAAAGTACAAGGAAAAAAAAATTTGTACATGGAAAAAAAAATATTTTCTTTCTGCACACGTGCGTCAGCCCTGATTCACACATTTTATATTTTATTCTATGTTTATTTTTATGCTTGATAGGTTAGCCTTTGAACAGTATCTCGCCTGATGTATCTATGTCAGGCGGATATTCGCAACATGCCCTACCATGCTATAACCAGGACCAACGGCTTAACGTGCACTCCGAAGCACGGAAGCGGTCAGAAGTAATGTCACTAACGGTCACCCATAAATAATGTATGCCTATTGCCTCTTATATTGTCATACACTTACTTACTTATTGGTAGATATATTATTGCCCAGCATTCTATTCACATAACAATTTTATTTTATCTATCTTTCTAGGAAGTAGACTACACCGACAAATCAGAAGATTGCCCGAATCCTAAATTCAAGCGCATTCTCAAAGTGCTTGGCCACTTAGACCGAGAAGCCAAGATATGGGACAAACTACCGGAAGATTGCCACTCTGTGCTGGAAGTAAGGATCGCGTCAACACACTCTGGGTGGAGAGGACGAGGTCTGATGCGAGTGCTCTGTGAAGAATCTGAGTAAGTTATCTTGATAGTCATAGTAAATATTTATAAACCCATTAGACTTATAAGGAATTCTTCTAGGTTAGCCTGAACTACATCTTCGACCACATCATCACTTACCATCAGGTAAAATAGTGGTCAAAGGATTAATCAGGCAAAAAAAGTTACAATTGTGATCACGGCCAAAAACAAATTAATGTTGTCTTAGGTTTTCGCGATTATTACACATAGTAATTAAACAACTTTAAACGGTTATATAGTCACCCCGTGACCACGATCACTGCAAAGTGTTTGAAACGTCGCCTGTGTTTCGCCTAGAACAAGCTAGCTGGACAAAAATATTTTATAATGGGTTTCGATTGCTTTTGCCTTAGACAATGATAATTTGTTAATTTCATAATTTTCAGGTAGGTACAGATTAAATTATAAGTCTAAAAATGAAAAACCAAATACTTTATAAAAAAATGTATTGTATTTCTTACAAAGGCACAAAAAAAAGCAAAAATACAGCAGAAATAAGTACATTAAAATAGAAAGAAACAATCAATAATATATTACAACATAATTATACAATAAAAAGTAAAAAAATACATTATTATTTATAACTTAAATATTATAAAAAAAGGTAAACTCAAGATTTTACAAAAATGCTACATCATACTCGTAATTAAATATCCTCATCTGATGATTCGTCACTCTCACATTCAGTCGAGTCTGGTAACAAGTAATCACCTTCATCAGTCGGACTCGGAAGAACGTTACTTGTAACCCGATGTGATTGTATTGAAGGCGGAACAATCAAATTTAAAACTTCTTCAGGTAATTTGTCAATTTTCTTTTTGGGTACCTCTCTGAGAGAGTTGATTAGAGGATCAGACGTTATTAAAAGCATATTCAACAAATCTGTATTTGTGGCAATACGTGACAGTTTCCTGGTGTGGTGTTCACGGAATCTCCGGCAGTCTTTATTTCGAGCCTCTTGAGCTTCTTCTGAGAGCTGTCCGATTGGAAGAATGCAAGTTTTTATCACTTCTGTGCTATGTACAAGTATTTTGTGTACAGTAGCTGGCATGTAGTACCACGAATACAGATTTAGATAAAGTGTTCTGGTTTCAGAACACACTTTCTCAAATTCATTGTAATTAATATCGTACCCAGAAGATAAAGTTCTTAACAAAATGCAGAATTTTTTAATGAGGTTAACGTCTAAGCCTGTAATCTCTCCACTCAGTTCCGGGTTTGTAAAGAATCTGCGAGCTGTGTTCCCATCATTTGTGTTACCATAACCAGGTTTTGGTTTGTCTACAATAAGTCCCATTTGGGTTTTAAACTTTTGCTTTATGTCGTCTGAACGCTGTTTCACACTAGCTTTATCGTCATCACCTCTAACCTGCCACTTCTTAATATCCAAACGATAGCTAATGTGCAACAGACATTCAAAACAGCGAATCCAAGCATGTAATGTAGACAAACCAAACCCATAATGTTCTACATTACTTTCCAATCCACTTAAATCACCATTCATCATCTTAGGAGTCGCACCACAGATATAACACTTTTGTGCAGATCGTGTGTCAGTCATAGCATTGCATACTTTGCCGTCTGTCATTGTTAGCAAAAGAGTGTGCTTCACAGAAATTTGTGATTCACCAACACTACATGTTGTTGGAAGAAGTTGAGATACTTCTTCCAACACTCTGTTAGTTTCTGTAGTCGTAAATTCATTTGTTTCCTTTGAAAAAATAAATTTAATTGGCCTGCAATATAACGTGGAGGAAGGTCGTGGGTTTTGCCAAATAATATAATATTTTGACCATCACACAATCTCAAAGGCACAAATGAAAATACAAACAGAAATTCATCAGTAGCCTCAGTGTTTTCAAACTTCTGCTTGTAGGTACTGTGACCAGAACTACCATCACATCCCCATTTGCTAACTAATGTGAATGACGAACTGGGCAGCACACTTTTAATGACTTCACTTTGTGCTTCAACTAGTCGTTCAGTTGTTTTATCCAAAATAGCTTGGAGTTTTATTTCCGCGCGCGATTCCGTTATAGATATATGGTCATCAGAAGGATAACAAAGTTTTTTTGACTTACATAGGCTGAATGATGTAAACACTTGATGTCCAGCCTTCATTGCCCACTTTCTCGTCTGTTTGTAAGAGTGAGAAGTGCACTTAGAATCTACGTAATAAGCTAGCGCTTCGTCACTATTTAACTGCCTAGCACTACAAAGAGATTCTTCAGATGCCTTTCCTTCTGTGCTGGAATGATCGCCACTTTTTCGGATTCGAGAGGCAACCGCTCTATGACCCGATAAACGATTTGCCACTTCCGCAGCTGTGGTCAATTCACTAGCACTCCGCAATTTCACCAAGTCTTCAACCCTGCGTTTTTTTGTTTTGAAACTGGCGTCTTCGAAGTCTTTTCGGGGTCTACCTTTAGGTCGATTATCTTCTGATGAGGAGGAAGCAGAAGGCCGATGCATACGAACGCTAAATTGTATGTCTGCTCCGTCCAGCCAACTTCTATTTTTGTTTAAAAAAACATCCATTGTTTTCGAAGCAGCCCACTTTTCAGCAAATTTTGACGATATGCTGGCAATTTTTGTTTGCATATCTCTTCTTGAATCGGAGGCCACATCTCTCAGATTGTATTTGTTAAAAATAAACTCCATCAGGTGAGCATTTCTTTGTTCTTTGTCATATTTACGCCATTCTTCAAATAACTCCATTTTCGAAAAAGTGTACACATGATCTGAAAAAAAAATAAAAAAAAATGTTTAGCATTCGTTGCGGTCTCCATATTATATATCATTTAAAAGGTTAATGTTGTGGCTGTAACACACATAAAAATCAACTTGGATACACGTGGATACAAAAAGTTGCGATCCTTGAAAGTTTAGATATGAAGAAAAACTTGACATTCTTTTAACAGATTTTTCAATTGGATATTTAAAGCACATGTTGGCAAATAATATATTAAGTCGATATTAAGTAAGAAAGTACTTACCCTCAAAGGTAAAATCCATCACAGAAAATACTAAAATAATCACTACAAATTTTAAGAGATGTTATCATAAGTGCCGCAAAATTGCAACTAATTTAATTTCACAAATGCAATTAACTTATCACTTACCTTCAACCCCTTATAACTCACCACTATGGAATGTTTGCCCTAATTATTACCTGTTATCGAGACCTTGGGGGTTTTGTTAATGGCATGTGACCCTTAATTACCTGATTAGGTAAATGACTTTTGTCCACCTACGTTGTTCTAGGCAAAACACTGTGCGTCGGGACAAAAATAATGATAAATATACGCGATTTAAAACGTTTAAAGTTGTTTAAAAACAAATTAGTTATAAATCCACTGTTAGGAAGTAGTTAGTGTTAGGTACACTAGTAGTTAGTGTACCTACTTTTAGACGACGTAAAAGTGTAGTATACCAGTATAAATTAATTTAAAAAGGTAAAAAACCCGACTGCAAATTATTTAGTTTAGTTATAAGTTTTATCGTCCCATTGAAATTAAAACTGCTGCAGTTATATATTATATTTATAGAATTGTTTTTTAAAGGCCTTCATTTTCATACCCCACTCTAGATTTGGAAGAAAAATATATTTCTATCTCATAATTTGGCACCTAAAATCCGCTAGCTTGTTTTTCTTGTTTTTTTATGTTCATAGTGTCAATTGCGCTATAAAGATAAAGATATCTCTTACATTAAAATCGGTTAAGCCTTTTAGAAGTTATGGTGGAATAAAGAAACTCGCAAACAGACTCGTACATACATACCTACATACATGAACCCTGAAAACGTAATACTCCTTTTTTTTAACAGCAGTGTAAAAATAAGCAATGACTTTCTTACCTCTCAGTTATACCATTTATGATAATAGCTATCAAAAGTATATATAGATAAGTAAACCTCACCAAAGAGATCATCAAAATTATCCTAAATGAGTTTGCAAAGGGTCTCAGTTCATGCATAGAATAAAATGTACCAGACGATCACACATTACAACTTTGCAAGAAAAATATCAAATTAATCGATCTATTTAGTTTTATTTAAATCATATATATTGTAAATAATTCGTAATCACTTACATGGGGCGTACTAAAAGTTTTGCACTGTTTATAACATGTTTTTTTTTTAGTTACGCAAAACTTTTAGTGTGACCTACGTATAAAATGATGAGAAGATTACGGGGAAACTAAAACGCTTACAAAGAAAAAGCTATAGCTTGCAAGACTAATTTTCTTATATTGCTTGCAACTCGAATTCCAATTAATTTTGATTCTCCGAAGCGACAGTTATTAGATTTTTTATTCTATCAATTTAATTTTGTATTTAACGCCCGCTGAAGCTTTCTAATTTTAAATACAAATGTTGAATAGTTATGTATCTTAATTTTATAGTTTTTTTTTATTTTTTATTTTTTTTTTATTATATATATCTACACTCCACAGACTCCAGGGTCCGTGCCTTTTTTTAATTATGACCATCTTTTATTTACAAACTAGATACTTACAATATATAGGAAACATGCAACATTCTAAAAGAGAACAGTGTTAAAAGAACATTTTTTTTTTTTTTCCGATAAATGTCATTACCACTTGCATCCAGAGCAGACCAGTGTCCTCTAGCAGCACCCGTTCACGAGTTGACGCATGTGCCAGCCATCGCCTTCCTCAACCATTTTTGAGGGAAGATGGCGACCCGACACACAACGCCGCCGCTAGACAACACCTTTATGTGAGCTTGACCGCTCTGGATACCCGTGCCAACGATTACAATTTGGGATTACTCTACTTTTTTGTGTCATTCCCCCACGTCACATTGTAACAGGGTCTCCATTACCACGCTGTTTCGATCTTTGATCGCCATTTTTAGGTTTAAATTTTATAGTTTTGTAACCTTCTACTTCTTCTCTTTCTCTGATTAGACTGGTCTCACAGATTAATTTTCGTTTTAGGTTAAAAGATTTTTTTCTCAAACAAGACCTAAGTTCTCTTTTATGAGAACATAATGAGTCTTAGTATTTATGCGTTCGCCGTAATTAATAAGATATTTAATTAATAAGACACCAATACCTTATTTGAACGTGCGAGTAAGTAGTCGCCTGCATTAAGAAGTAAACTCATTTTTATTTTCAAAATTGTGGCAATGAGTTCTGTTTTTCTCTATATAATCAGAAGTATCTTAAAATCAAAGAATTAGTTGAATATTTTTATTCATGTTAATGTTAACTTCGATTATTAATAACTTAACGACATCACATTATTTTGAAAATTACGAAGTCTATACTTCTTATTGCAGGCGACTGTACACTTCATAGAATAATATTATAATACTTATGCCTTGTTCTTACTTAAGTTTCAACTGAATACCAGGAAGTGTATTGCCACGTGTAAGCAAGTCATACTAATATTGGTTACTTCGATTCCTGGTTATGATGACAAAAAAGGTTGGTTTTAAATTAAATATGATCGTACTGATCAGGCTTGTACTTACTACTTTGTAGGTTTAATTAGTAGGTTGATTGTATGTTTTTATGAAGTGTGTCAGGTAAGCATGTAATAATAGAACAACGATTACTTCCGTGTGTCTTATCGATGCGTGTAAAAGAGATGAAATAATATTATTCAGGTCCAAAATAATATTATATCACTTGAAATCTCGTGAAGTCTCGTGAAGAAAGTGTGATAAAACTGGAAGTTTTAAAGTTGTTTGACTTTTTATTCTACAATTATAATATAGGCTATAAGCTTTTTAATGTTGAATATGTATTATATAACTACATTATGCTTTCTGATGTTGAAAATGTATTGTATTTTTTATAGTTTTGTAAGCTAACTTTTTCTGTTTGATTGATTAGACTGGTTTTACAGCCAGTCTAATTTAGGTTTGAGGTTCAAAGAAATGTATTGTGCATTTTTTCAAGCTTTAGGAAAGAAGTATGTTTTGTTTCCGGTAATTTGTTAGTTATCTAAGTTACCTAGGTATGTGATTATACTTACATATTATTATGTATACCCACTTCTAGACAGTTAATGGGCAGGTAAAGCACTATGTACGAGTATATGCTGACGCGAATTTCATAGAACTAGTCCAAAAGTACTATAAGCGTAAAAGACATAGCTGATAACTTTATCCAAAGATAAGTTACGATTTTAAACTGGATATTTGATATTTAAATTCATTATTCTCTTATAAACATTTTTGTTACTCCGTGGAAACTTTACAAAAGTATTATAGGTATGACAGTTTTATCCCCATATCAGCGTCATTTTGAAAAATTTCTAAAAATTTAGTCACCAAATAAAATCTATTGAATTATCAAACCTGCTCACAAAATATCATGAGAATTGGTTGAGAAACGTGAGCGACCTGTAGAGGAGAACAACCGGACACTCGAACTTCTTTCTCGCTCGATCAATAATACCATTTTTCTATCACATTAAACTACATCAAACTATTATCTGGAAAATTTTGGTGAAGATAGAGAATAAAAGAATACTCAAATATCAGACAATAAATTGTTAAAATAAACAACTTAAACTAATTATGGATGGTCAATCAAAAAGTTAAAGGAAAATGCATCTATTATAATGATTGTTCGATGTGTCTTTAATATTATCCCAAGGAAGCGTTCTGAGGCCTTCAAGAATTCTTATCGAATATGTATTTAAATTCATTTAAATTTTCCTTTCATTTTCCAAATACTCCTAAATATGTTATAAGAAAAAGACTCTCAGGAAATTAAAGATATAATAAAACCACAACATCTTATTAATTATTATAGAAAACTTTAGCAAGGCGAAGCATAATGGCCAATGTCAGATGCATATCAACAAAAGCATGTTATATTGTAATAACACGAGTATAATCGGTGCATCTAGAATGACATTAGTTCGCAACAATGGTCATAATAATAACAAATGAACTTGTTACGCAATTGTCTTGTTGTTATAATGAAATGCGACACTTCGCATAATACGCGTCATGTCTCAACGTTGGATGAAGACCGGACGACTCAATTAACGTTTTCCATGTCTACAATGTTGTAATATTATTCGAAAAAATAACAATACCTATGTATAAGTAGATTGTTCGTTTAAATTTAAACAAAAAAGCGAAAACAATCATACAAGTAGTTAGTTAACAATCATATAAGTAAATAGTTCTACGGTGTTCTACTTTACACAAAATGCGAAATCAATAATAGGTAATTCTCCTGTTACAAGAAACAAAAAAAAACTAAACGTTATTTTAGGTATCCACAATTATTACATATAGTAACTACTACTAGTTTAAACGGTTTAAATCGCGTATATTTATAATTCCTAAAGTCACCACGATCACTGCCAAGTGTTTGAAACGTCGCGCGTCGTTGGGGCAAAAATAATGTTAAATTTACGCGATTTTGCCATTACTATGTGTAATAATTGCGAAAACCTAAGACGATATTATGTTACTGTATACGGGCCGAAAACAGCAAATGAAGAGTCACCCCGTGACCACGATCACTGACAACCGTTTAAAACGTTGAGACAAAAATAATGATAAATATATGCAATTTACGCCGTTTAAAGTTGTTTAATTACAAGAACTCTACAATTTGAGTGTGTCTTTACTGTTTGTTTTTGCTCACCTAAAATGACCAAAAGAATTGTGATGAATTTTTTATATAATTATGTACCTGCGTAGTATTCTTTATTTTTTTATTAAGATTTACCGCTATTTTCGTTCAATGGCGAATTCTTGAAACAGCTGATTCTATAAATGGCTGAGTATTTAAATGTTAAAGATATTATACAGCCACCGGCCTTTCGGTAATGCTTATATATTTAATTATTTCATTTAATCAATGGTATGTATATATTGATCTAGATATTTTATTACTTCATGAGGATTATGTATTTATTACGATATTTAAACAGTTCTAATTTTGGATCCGATATTAATATTAAAATTTATGACATTTATTGTTTTTATAGCCAATATTTATTCGTTTTTAAAAATTATTTTAACGATTTTGCTTACGTTTGAAATATTAGACTTGAAAAAGATTATGTACTTACATATATAATTGCATGCTGTTTCTTTTTAGCTAGTTAGCTGATTCCTTTGATTATTTTAGACTTTTCTAGATAGTGTGATATTGTATATCAAAATGTTTCCTTACTTATCGAGATACTATACAGTTAGTTTTCCAAACGTTTGATTACTGATTAGGTAGGTACAGATCGCTATCATTATAATACAGAAAACTGCGTTTTGTTCTGAACAATAAATTAATTACAAGTAAGTACTTGTCGTTATAATCAATTGAGAATTGCACAATGGCTAATGTGTACCACAACAAATCTATTGTTAGCGCGTTGTAACGAGGAAGTTGAAGTAAACTATACATATCAAGTAGCGATTTCTGTTATTCTTGCCCGTTCTTCGCGCAATAGCTCAATAACCTTAATATGTAGGCTGAAAGCTTTTTTTTTTTTTTATGCCTGATAGGTTATGCCTTTGACCACTATCTCACCTGATGGTAAGTGATGATGTGGTCGAAGATGTTGTTCAGGCTAACCTAGAAGTACTGGCTCTCAAGGACAGCTGCCGGAACACACCGTTAAGTGCTTGGCGACAGACTTTCTACTTGAGGGTGGTAGCTAGCCAGGCGGGCATTCGCAAAATGCCCTACCACCATGCTATAACGACTGCCATCCTAAGACGACAACCGGGACCGACGGCTTATCGTGCCCTCCGAAGCACGGAAACGCTCAGTAGTATGTATGTCACTAGCGGTCACCCATCCAACTCCTGACCGCGCGCGACGTTGCTTGAGTTTGTTGATCGGTTGGGATCATAAGTAAACTTCGCTACGAGCGTTTCAAAATGTCTTTTATTGATAGTTTAGCCAATTTGTTTAAGAAAGGTATAACTTTATGGGCCGTTCCCGGCGGCACTGCAATGCCGGGCCGACCCGTGACGGGAGTGGAGCGAGCCCTGAACATCCCGTCAAGTTAAAAAAATCAGTTTAATATAGAGGTGTGTCGCTCTTCACGGAAACGACTCAGTGAGTCGTTTCTTTATACTGATGCACTGATTCGAATCTTTAACATCGCTTCAAATGAATCATTCGCTCAATTGCATCTCGGTTTCAATCGGCACGCGGCGCTCACTGACACGATTGAGTGAGATAGACTATTCGGAGCGCGTCGGGTCGCGCAGTCGCGGTGGCGTTGGAGATCGCCGCGCCGACCACCGCGCCGTCTCCCTCACTTATTCACTACTAGTGGATGACTGAGAAAGACGGAAACACTAGCTCACCTACGCACGCATTACGCGTAAGGAAAGATGACCTGTTGGTATTGTTTAGTTGACCTTTGTTCAAAAAAAAACCGGATTACGTTGGATCTGCAATTTTCTGCTGTATTAGAAAACGATTAAGTGTTACAATAAGTAAAAACTGTTAAGTGATACACCCTCAAGTAGAAAATCTGTCGCCAAGCATCTAACGGTATGTTCCGGCAGCTGTCCTTGAGAGCCAGTACTTCTAGGTTAGCCTGAACAACATCTTCGACCACATCATCACTTACCATCAGGTGAGAAAGTGGTCAAAGGCTAACCTATCAGGCATAAAAAAGCGGGTATACACTTTTAAATAGATGTTTAATAGACTTTTACTTCATAAAAATAGTGAGTAAACTGAGTTGAACTGTAAATACATAATAATTATAGAAAAAGTTTTTTTGTTGTAAATCGATTTCTGTGGAAGTTTCAGACAAATGAAATTAATAAAATAAAAAAAACTAACACAATATTATATACTTTACATAATTTCTCAAACAAGGTCAATAAAAACGATTCATGAAGGTTATTTAATTTATTTGCGCTAGTAAATCGAGTTTAGAGTCACTGATGCAAATGATGCAAATGAAGCACTCTACTGATTCGAATCTTTGAACTGATCCAGATACAAATGATACAATCTCAACAAAGATACGTTTTAGCCGGCACTAGTTTAATATACTGGTCCCTCAATGAGGGAACTTTCAGATATTAAGCTGAAAAGAACAGATACTACACTTTGATCTTAGCCAAAAGGCCGAGAAGCGATACCGGTAATGGCCGAAGCTAAGCAACTCACATGTTCGCGGAGAATCTCGTCACCGCGATTCAGCTTTTTGTGACACATTTAGCAACGCCATCTACTAGAAATTAGAGAATCAAGTGCTTTCGGGTCAGTAGATCACGACAGATGGCGTTGTTATCAAGTTGTATACATATCAAGTTCATACTCTTTGTGATCTTAAATAATTTACTATAGATAGATAGATAGATAGATAGATAAACTCTTTATTGTAACACAAAGATTAATTTTAACATAAAAAACTTACAACTAAAGATACATAATAACTGAGTAAAACAATAGGCGGGCTTATCGCTTAAAGCGATCTCTTCCAGACAACCCAACAATATTGGATATTAAATAATGTTATATTAATGCTTATTAAATAAAGGGGATCGATAATTTTTTAAGGAAGCTGTTATTTTTCTAAGTTTCGTGCACCTTCTTTGGTATAATATGCCGTGTTTACCTTTATCATAACGTGCTGCTAATGTATAAGGATAAGGAAACGATATGTAGGATTGTTAGGTACTAGTCACCTTGCCCGTGGGGGGCTGTGAACTCCCTATATCTTCCTATGGGAGTCGTAAGAGGCTACGGATGGGGGTAAATACCAAACTATGGGTAGCAGCGCCTTCTGAGGAACTGCTATCATACACTACGACCCCAAGAGGTTCCCAAGGCGTCGCCTACGCCTGCCAAGGGCGAGGATTATGACAAACGTGGGTTTATCATCACATTAGGGGTAATGTGGGAGGTATTTATTAACAGTAGGCTTCATGGCTGTTGATGATGATGGTCACCTTTTTATACTAATGAATGATATATGGTATTTGATATTTACAATAGATATTTTGGGTCTACAATACGTAGGTAACAGAAACAGGGATAAAATATGTAGGTACCTACTTTTATCCCATATGTTTACTTAAGAATGTAATTTGAAGTTAAACGAAAGAATAGAGAGATATTTAACAAAATTATTGGAGTACAAAATTTTATGCCCAAGGCGGGAATTGGACGCACCGTCCCCTATGACGGTTAAAGTAATACGATTGGAGTATGAAATTTTGGCTACAATTGCCGTGTCCAAGTGGCCGAGGGGTTTAGCCATCCGACGCGATATCGGAGGATGGAGAGATATTTAAAAAAAAACATAAATCACAAATATTTTGAAAATATTTTGATTTTGCGATAAAGTTGCATAGACTGCGGTCACGAGTACACTTATACCTAATCTGATAATACTTTTATTTTTCATTTGACATAATTTTATTTTTATATTGAATAATAACTAACAAGGTACCTACATAATGTAATAATATTCTTTAATAATAAAATAAAATAATATAACATGAATTAATGAATGTGCAGCCAACCACATTATCCACAGATTACGTTAAAATTGTAAAAGTAAGACAAATAGTTTTAAACAGTAAATTTTGTTACAAAAATATATTGTAATAGAGGGTAGATGCATCAAACAAACCTTAATTTAAACGACAAGCTTACAACAAAAGGTCAGATTTAGATAAGTAATAGAAAATTATTAAGATAAACACATGTTAGGTATGTGTTTAGTTTGTTGTAGTGATGTAGTGATGACGAAACTACGTTTGTATGGAAAGCGCTACAAAGAAACTAACCTTAATTCACCGTCGACTTCCTGTATTGTTTCCAGGCGCATTGCACGTTCGATCGGCGCGTGCGCTATGCGCATGGACACTACCTCCGCGTTTTCCGCAGCCGCTGCAGAGAGGCTCAACTACAAGCCTGTTTACGGAGTCTTCTACGCCGACCTGCCATACGCACCGCAACCAAAAGCACCCCATCTCGAGGCCAGAGTCTACCTCAAGCAGCTGGACTAAGGTAATAAAAAAGGTTTTCATTGCAGGTGGTATATTGCCCACAAGGAATACTAAAACCAACATCGTGTTTGGAAGAGCTTGTCGCGGTGCTTGGCAACGTCTCCTGCCATCATTCATCATCATATCAATCGCGTAATGTTCACCGTTGACTGGTCTGATTGGGGGGATTTGCCCACGCTTGGCAGGGGTCTTGGAGATCGCTGTAAAAGTTGTCAGTTCTGCAGAAGGCGCTGCTTCCTACCTTCTGGTATTTTTCCCTTAGTCGTCTCTTACGACACCCATGGTTAAAAATGAGGGAGTGACATACTAACCTGGCACCCCACGGGGAATCATCTATAATAAATCTGCCATCATTACTTGGCGGGATTTACAACTGAGCGCGCCGTTGTCCCCGTTGTTGTCTTAGGACAGCAATCGTAACTGCAGTTTGGTAGGGCATTTTGCCATTACCGACCTGGCTAACCACCATTTATTACAACACACAACTATAACTTGCAGTTTTAAATTCGATGGATCGATAAAACGCTTAACGAAAATAAATAATTTGCAGTCGGGTGCAGTTAATTTATACTTGTTATATTATTGTGATGAAACAAGCACGAGGCCCACCTGATGTTAAGCTGTAACCTCTGCCTATAACAGATGGATGCATTTCGTCTCGGTGATCGATTTCTAAGAAGATTCCGACTATGATGTTTGGACAATAAAGATGCTCATGAGCGGGGACCACGGTTGCTAGCCAGAACACTTACCTACCTATTTAGTTTAGCAATAAAGTATTAAAATCAACGTTAGACTGATATATTTTTTTTTATGCCTGATAGGTTAGCCTTTGACCACTATCTCACCTGATGGTAAGTGATGATGTGGTCGAAGATGTTGTTCAGGCTAACCTAGAAGTACTGGCTCTCAACGACAGCTGCCGGAACACACCGTTAGGTGCTTGGCGACAGACTTTCTACTTGAGGTGTGTGGTAGCTAGCCAGGCGGGCATTGGCAAAATGCCCTACCACCATGCTATAACGACTGCCATCCTAAGACGACAACCGGGACCGACGGCTTAACGTGCCCTCCGAAGCACGGTAACGCTCAGTAGTAATATCACTAGCGGTCACCCATCCAACTCCTGACCGCGCGCGACGTTGCTTAACTTTGCTGATCGGTTGAGAACAGCTAAGTAAACTTCGCTACGAGCGCTTCGTATTTATTGATATTCTTATTCTTTATTGATCTGTTTATTATTTTAACAAGAAACAGTATTAGAAAAAATAATGTTGCTCTTCTACCTTATATTCTACAACCTATTCTATGTCCTAGTTGAAAAATCAATAAATTATATAATTTCTAACCCATATAGCCCGAAACTATTTTAGGCTAAATAGATCGGTTCAATCAAGGAACAAAAATGCAATTTTTATTTAGCAGACTTCTTTTGTCAGGGTAGGTATCACGCTAGCACAAAACATTATGTCATCTGACACTATCCAACACTTGACTGAAGTAGGTTTTTTATATCAGCTAGCATAACTAGCCTTTAACCACTATCTCACCTGATGGTAGGTGATGATGTGGTCGAAGGTGTTGTTCAGGCTAACCTAAAATTAAAAACGCAAAAAAAACTTGCGCGCTGTTTTCTATAATTTTCGTATGTTGTTTGTATCGCATTTGTGCAATATATTTTTTTTCCTCGCAAGGGTGTTGAAAAAGTGCGTATGAAACTCGTGAGCAACTTAACTCACTTGTATCATAATCTACTATTATGATCGCTTGTGGAGGCAGTAGTACAGTTGCGCGCTTCAATTAGTGGAAAGATCTGTAGGTACGGCAATAGACAAAATAATGAAAGACATTTACCTTATTCTTTTTTTTTTCAGGAATTCCAGACAGAGTCGATCAACCTTGTCGTCAAGACCCCAGAAACATGTCACAGTTACCAGACTTCATCAAATTATTGTTATAGCACTATAATTAACGAGTTACTATAATCTAGTAATATTTTCGTTCATATACAAATTACAACTGAAAGTGACTTTGTAAGCAAATAGTTACTATATTATACTATATAGTACAGTGGGGTACCGGCCTCGTGCCCGTGGGGTGCCGGGCTAGAATGTCCCCCCATTGCTACCTGTGGGTGTCGTAAGAGGCGACTAAAGGTAAGGTAACGGAAGGTGGCCAGCAGCGCCTTCTGAGGAACTGATATCTTAAACAGCGATCCCCAAGACGTCTGCAAGCGTGGGGATTATGGCGAATCCCCCCTTAGGCTGTGTTCAGCAGTGGACAATCCGGCTGATACAGTACTAAATAGTACAGCAGTCATAGTCAGACTTTAAACCACCTGCACAGAAAGAAAACCACCATTACTAGATGTATCTGATAATACTGTCGGAATTCAATATAAAGAATTTAGAACGCAGTATTTGAAGAAACCCGAGAACTCATTTTGTACTCGCTATTCATTTTCATATATTCATATTCACAACAAAAACCTGAATAGTGATACCAATTGGATCGCTGCACTCAGCGAGGGTAGTAAAATAAAGTGATGGTATTGGTGGCTTTTTTCCTCGGACTCTTCCTCTTACAACTCTGGTGGGCAGCATCATCTGGTACATCAAGCAGTTCTTCCAATGATACACCTCTCTTACTCCCAAAATGACATTATTTTGAAGCAATGACGGCCCAGAGAAATGGTTATGGACTGCCACCTTGGACCTACATGCTTCGGAACATCCGCGGGCCTGAGCTTCACCACACAGTGGTACGACATTGACAGTTAGCGAACCTGTAGTCGTTTCAGCTTTAGGCTATTACACCTATATAGCCTATACACATCTGTAAACGTGGAGTAGGTATTGGTCTGTAGGTAAGAAAGTATTCAAGACCTAGCAAGAAGTTGATCAATAAACTAATTGTACGACTACCAAAAATCCAAACTCAATTTATTCTCATAATGAGGTCTCGTTCGTTACCACTTTGTTGTTACCATTGATAATTTAGTAGTATTTTGCTATATTATCTATTTTTACTATGTTATCTATAAGTTTTAGACTTTAGTATAGTTTCGATAACATTCCACTTCGGCTAAGAGATACCAAAAACATAAAAATTCTAGATTTGTGGAATACAATTTTTGTTTAAGTAATCAGGACATAATAAAGCGTGTTTTGGAGAAAAAGTATTTGGAAAACGCTGTTCATTGGTGATAATTTCTCAATTCCTTAAAGATGCAGCAATGTTAATGTTGGCATTGCTCCCAAAAAATACAAAGGCGCCTTCTCGATGTAATTTTATTGTAGTTCCTCATAGTAGTAGCAATTATAATTGTTTCTTTATATACCTTTGTCTTGATAATATTCAAGTTTATAAATATTTTTATACAACTCAATGTTAATTTATAGGTAAAATATAGAGGTCAATTTGTAGGCTGTTGTTTAGAACTATTTTATTATTACAATTACAAAATGTAACATTAATGTAATTTACTTTTATAATGTAAAATTATGAAAATAAAAATTACTAAACATACTATAATGAATTTTTTTTTTCTACAGTAAATAACCTACGTTAATAAGTTTTATCATATTTAATACTAAGCTCAACAACTATGGGAGAAGCCATTGGCTCTGAAACAGAGTCTTCACTAGCTCGGAGCCAATGGGTTCAAATATTAATCTAATCTGTACACATATTTTTATGACAAATAAAATTTATTATTATTATTATTAGTATCCACTACCATTTTTCTTCATATAAGCTCTTTTGTGCATTGTTGTCATTCCATTAGAAGGCTCCTGAGCAGTATTGATTTTTTACCAAGCGTAGCGAGGTCTCTCTCAGAGTCCACTGGCAACAATCGGAATGGGAACAAATATGGAACATACGAGGGTGAATCAAAAAATTCTTGGAATCAATATTAAAAAATGCAAAGATTTAAATAATAATATTTTATTTTTCTACATAATCTCCCTCCAATGCAATGCATTTAGAATAACGCGTTTCTAACTTCCTTATTCCTTGTGAAAAAAATTTATTTTCTTGACTCTCGAAAAAGTCCTCTACGGCAGCTATAACCGCGTCATTATCGTGAAATTTTGTTCCACGAATTTCCTCTTTTAATTTTGGAAACAAGTGAAAATCACTTGGGGCTAAGTCCGGAGAATATGGTGGGTGGTCAAGGAGATTGAAGCCAGCACAGCGGATTGCGTTGACCGCAACTTCCGATCGATGAGCAGGAGCGTTATCTTGAAGGAACAACACGCCCAACGACAGTTTTCCACGACGTTTTTCTTTAATCGCTTCACGCACTTTCGGGATTAAATTTGCGTAATAGGGTCCAGTAATCGTCTGGCCTTTTGGCATGTAATCAATAAAAAGGATTCCTTCACTATCCCAGAACACAGAGGCCATAACTTTGCCAGCGGTAGGAGCAACTCGAAATTTTTTAATGGATGGAGAGGATGGTCGTTTCCAAGACATGCTTTGTCTTTTAGTTTCAGGATCAAAATGGTGGACCCACGTTTCATCCATGGTGACAAGACGACGGCAAAAATTATCCGGATCACGCTGGAACATTTCGAGATTACGCTTGGAAATTTCCAAACGTCGCTTTTTGTTTTCGTCGGTTAACATTCGTGGCACCCATCTTGCAGACACTTTTTTGAACCCCAGTGAATCAATTAAAATGGATTGACCGCTACCAAAAGATATCTTTAGGATCTCAGCTATATGTTTTATAGTCATTCTTCTGTCTTCCAAAACCAGATTCTCAACCTTTTTGACATTTTCTTCTGTAACGGAGGTTGAAGGCCGCCCAGAACGCGGGTCATCTTTACAGCTTGATCTACCTCTTTTAAATTCAGCCACCCAGTACGCAACCGTAGAATAGGGTACAGCATCACCCCCTAATGTCTGCTGAATGTCCAAAAAAATTTCCTTCGTAGACATTTTTTTCAAACTGAGATATTTTATCACCGCACGTAACTCACTTTTATCCATAATTTTGACTTTTTAGCAACTCGTTGCACAAAAAAATTTATTACATGCGAACGAACTGACAAAAATAAGTGACAGTCTGCATAAATATAGTGTGATAGACACTCTTTAATTTGAATATCGAACTTGATCCAAAAAGGTTTCATATATATGCACTTCTAAGAACTTTTTGATTCACCCTCGTATATATAAATTTATGTCCGACGTTCAATTTGGGTAACGTTGATCCTATATACGTATAGATGGCGCCAATAACATTTTTAAGTTCGAATATTAGCCATTCGGCCTAATGGTTGTTGCAAGACATAAATATTACCGCTTTTGATAAAGTTGATATGTCTGTCATCTAATGGTTATATAAGACATTAGGAAAAGATTTTAGGTAATGTTTTTGGAGGGTGCTATTTATCAAAAATCACGAAAAATCTGATTCATTCAAGAGAGCGTTCCACGCATTGCTGTTTGTTGATATACCTTAGGAATCTGTAATACAACAAGATGGGGCCTAAGAGTTGTTTTAACGCCGACAGAAGTTGCAGCAGTAAACGTAGGAGCACAATTCATTCTGGCCTAGGAATTGAAAGAGATTTCAAAGAATTGGATGGCGAAGCAGCTACAAATTTCCAGGTGGTACTTGCTGCCATTTCATCATAATTGACGTAATGAGTGTGGTAGGATGCTCGTTGCTGCATAAAGTAGACCGCAAGAGCCATTTGGTGGTATGTGCTTGTACTTGAACTTGCTAGGAGACCTTAAGCAGCTTCCACTGTGGTGTGTGTGTGATGGACCGTGCTTTCTATGGCCATGGATTGCCATCCACACTCAGCGATCAAGGACGCTGAGTGTGGCAAAGCAATCAACAAGTTCTCTATAAATTGTCTTGAGAACCGCCTACAGGCAATCAGGATCCAGCCAACAGTCGTTTAGAGAACTCCTTAATCGTTTGAGTGTGGCAGGATCCATAACAGATGATTGGAAGTTTATAATGACTCGTGAGAAGTCCATAATCATCAATGCCAATGATTTCATGAATGCCTTGAAGTTATTACCATACAATAAGGCAGTCAGATGCCATGATTTGCTGTACTCATAGCTTTGGATAAGCCAGTTGCCAAAATTTAATCGAAAAACAATAACCCCACGGTTGCAAAAGCAGACACGGAAGTTGTGCAAGGACTCGAAAAAGTAGGTACTACAATTAGCTGTAGGCAACAGGGTTATGCTTAAGCCAATATGGGTCGATGTAGGTTTATTTAACGGTGCTCTGGGTTATATCAGAGGCGTCGTTCACCCTTTAAGTAAGTACAGTAAGGTGTACACTCATTCTAAAAAAATAAGTTCAAAACTTACCTTCTGACGATCACATTATGGGTATATTCCATTTGACTCTAATAACGTTATTTTCGATAATTTTGATCACATTCTGCGTCTATGGTTGTGATCACTGTGATCGTTTGTAACTTTTCTCCCCTGTTCCATTTAGGATAAGAACGCTAAGAATGCCACTAAAATTTGCCACTTCTGTCACTTTTGACATTAGATGTAGCGAAGTTTATGGCGAAAATAACGCCAAGACCCATGTGGAACAACTTTTTGGGAGTGTGATCGTTTTTAGCGAATCTAACTTCAAATGGTAAGCACCCTATGATAGCTATGTATACGCGGGCACAGCTGCAGGCGGCAACAACTATAGAAAAAAAAACAATATAACAAGCAAAGATGCACCTCACTTCACTTAACTGTGTTCTTCTTATAGATAGGTAGGTTATGCATTGTCATTTCATGATGGTAATAAAAATGTTTTGAACGGACCAACGTGATGTTAGTCTAATTATAATTTTATACGAGTTAAGAGAAAGTTATGTCATACGTGGTATTTAATTCAGTAGAAGATAATAATAGTTGCATCCTGCCGAGAATGAGTCATAGACACCACAATTTATTATATGCTGTAGTTTAGCAAATTGTTTCAACTGTAAATTTTTATATTTGAACTTATGGTATATTTTATTACGTATTATATTTTAACCATCTTTAACCAGGCCCAATTTCGAAGTCACTTGGAAATCAAAACGCAACTTGTGTCAAGCGTTCATTGCCGTGGTACCATTAGACAGTTCCTTTGATGGTACCACGGAAAAAATATTTTGCCGGGGTACCATTGACTCAATGGTACCACGAAAATTCAAGCTCGCAGTGCTTAACAGAGTAAAATGATACTTCATGCCGGGTCATCGGCTGTGCTTTACAAATTACAGATGTTTCCCCACGTGGAGTACCTATTGCTCTCACCTCTGGAATGGAGTACCAGCATACCAGCTTCCTCCTGACAACGACGAGCCATCAGAATCGTTGACGATAAACCGGGCGCACTAATAAATTATACGTCCATCCACTTAGTGTTAGTAAAATGCGGGCACGCTATGCGTCTTCTATAGCTTTTTCTTCGGAGGATGCTCTGTAATAATGACCTTGCTTTACCACAGCACATCTTGACATCGTCAGAGTCTTATACACACATTTTGCAAGGCTGAAAAAGCCACGCAGACTGGTTCTCTCTATCTTTTCTGCCGAGGACTTGCAACATATATAGAATCTTGCAAGTCCTCGGCATCCTACGAAGGTGGTTCAGGGAGCATATGACTTCCTTATGACGTTCAAGATTATAGGTCGGTACTTTATTCATCTATTAATGATGACAGCTACTTAATTTGACTAATAATGAAGTTTTCCCGACGTCCATATCTGGTACCTTAATTCGCTTAAGGTATTGTAGGTATTAGTTAAGCTCCGTGGGGTGCCGGGCAAGAATGTCACCCTCCCATTGCTACATGTGGGTGTCGTAAGAAGCGACTAAAGGTAAAATAACGGAAGGTGGGCAGCAGCGCCTTCTGCGGAACTGATATGTTAAACTGCGATCTCCAAGAAGCTTGCCAAGCGTGCGGATTGTGGCAAACTCCTTAATGAGGGAGGCTGTGTTCGGCAGTGAACAATACGGCTGATACAAAACAAGATATGGAAAAAAAAACTTGTAAGGTTCTTTATTCGCCTATCAATGACATGACGTCGTTCGCACGTCTATGTCTTGTAGATTTTTTAGCAAGCCTTTGATCACCATTCCACCTGATGGCAAATTATGATGTGATAGTATGGGAACTGGCTCCCAAAGACAGCCGCTAGAATAAACTATTATAGGTAGAGTAACTTATTAGATAGAGGTCGTAGAGCCCGTGTTAATAGTGGGTATATCTATCTATCTATCTATACTTATTATTTAGTAACCGGCTAGGACTCGCGTAATATTTACCGGATATTGCTCTGACCAGTTTCGAACTTATTTGAAGTTCTTCGTCTGGGAGTCACGATTGTGCACAGAGGCGAGCGCGGGCCTCAGCACGTACAGTCCCAACTTATCTGTTCAGGCGGCAGAAAAAAGAACTACAACATTCCTTCAAATTGTGACAGTTTGTAGTTGATTTCCTTGACCAGCAGCGCCCTCGCGAACTGCACAGTTAAGTTGGTGGTACTATAACTGGCGTTGAGACGGTTGCGCCGCAGCTGTCAAAGTCAGAATTCCTCCGTCCGAACTGTCACTTCAGTCACTGTCACTGTGATTGTCACTGTCGTATTGACAGGTATAGGATTTTTTTTTTTTTTTTTTTTCTTTCTTCTTGGCTATGACGCGGTTTGCGTATTATGCCAGTTTCATGTTTCTACTTTCAGTTGTTTTCTTGTGAAGATATCCTTTTTGTTACGGCTTTTGTTTGCAAGATGTTTTGTATCTTTGTTTAGTTTACACTTAAGTAAAACGGGGAAACTCGGTATTGTAATTTTAATGAAATTCAGAATTAGGATAACGTACATTAAAAATAGGGATATACGATTAGGAAAGTATAAATGTATATATATTAAATATATTTTTTAAGAAGGAGAGAAAGGATGGAGAAGGAAATCCTTGTTATCATTATAAGTTAGTACATATTAGCGAATATTTAAGAATAGGAAATATTTTATGTTGTTTAATATATAAAATTTTATATATTTTCAGTAATAATAATTATATACATATATTTTACAATTTGATATGGTTTAAAACCATAAAATCAGCCCTAGCTTTATACACCGATGGCTTCTTGCAAGCAAGAAGAAACGAAATGTTTATAGGAAATTGAATTTCCAGTGATATTAGAGTTTCAAAGAAAGAGGAACGATCATGCAACGGACAGGAGAGCAATATGTGATTTTCATCAGCGAAAGGATAGCCACATTCACACGTAGGATCACTTACAACCTTTAATTTTGCAAGATGGGCTGGACTACTTATGTGTCCTAAACGTAGTCTTATAAGTGTAGATGTGGCCATCTTTCCAATATTAATTTTAGCAAACCACGGTTTTAATTGTATTTCAGATTGAAGGGAGAAGTAATATTTGGCCTTTCTTTCTGAGGTTTGTCGCCAGTTCCTATTCCAAGAATCCTGAAGGTAGCGTCTGGGTAAAGTTGCAAGATCATGACAATAGTTAATGTAAGGATGCAAGTCACCACATTCTACAGCTTCATTCGCTAATAGGTCTGCTTTCTCATTTCCCTTTATGCCCCTATGGCTAGGTACCCAAAGGAACGTTATAGAATACCCATTTAGATAGCATTTATGCAACTTGTCTCTAATCTCAATGATGATCGGCATATGACTGTTTGATTTAAGTGGAAATCTTTCTACAGCTTGTAGTGCACTCATTGAGTCCGAAATAACTAGCGATTTTTGAAGTTTTACAAGTAAAATATAATCAAGTGCTTTAACTATTCCCAAACATTCACCTGTAAATGTAGAAGTTTCTGGAGGCATTTTGATTTTTTGGACAACATTATATTCGCGATGGAATACACCAATCCCAACAATACCTTCGGCACCATGCTTGGATGCATCACAGTAAATGTGATGCCACTCTTCCCATTTATCATCAACAACAGAGTTAAAGATTGCATTAGCATTGTAATTATCCTTATCAATGCCTAAGTTTAGACAGACAACGGGAGAAAGTATAAGTGCTTCGTAGTTTGTGTTAAAAGGAGCAAAATATTTAGAACGATGTGTTGGAGCTTCCAACGACTTGAATTTTTCAAAGCTGTTAGCGAGACAAGGTTTTGATTTATGTTTCCAATATGGACAAGAGGAAATGATATCTACTAATGTTAATAATTTATGAATGAGAGGGTGGTTCTGAAATTGTAGTATACGGAAAAAGAAACGGTCAGATAAAAACTGACGCCTAATAAATAACGGAGGTTCAGCACATTCAATTTGTAATGCATTTAGGGGGCTAGACTTCATTGCACCAGACATTATTCTTAGCGCCTTAGACTGAATGATATCTAATTTTTTAAGTGCAACTGCTCTACAGGGCTCTAGCAAGAAGCTCCCATAATCCATGACACTTCTAATAAGAGCATTGTATACCAGCTTAAGAGAAAAGGGATGCGCACCCCACCAAACACCTGCGAGGCATCTTATCATGTTAAGTCGTTGTTCACATTTAGATTCAATGAAATTACAATGAGGAATGCCAGATAGCTCAGAATCAAGTATTAATCCTAGAAATTTCGCTTCTTGGGCCTGTGGGATCTGTTCACCATCATAGATGACATCAAGGGGTGGAGGGTCACGTAATCTTGAAAATAGAACTACGACACTTTTGTCTGCAGATATCTCTAAGCCATGTTTGTCAAACCAGGACTTGAGATGGTGTAGGGACACTGTCATTTCATTACACGCGTTCATTATTAACGATCTGTCTGTACCTAAATAAATGAGTAAATCATCAGCGTACTGTAGCACTTTAACAGGGTGCGTGAGGGATAATTCAAGGTCATGAGTGTATATATTATAAAGCAGAGGGCTTAAAACGGATCCCTGTGGGAGACCTTTCCACAATATTCTAAAATCATCAGTTCGTGATTCCAATTTAACAAACCTACCACTAAGCATATTTAGTATAAAGTTGGAAAGCATATTAGGTACATGTAACTGATCTAACTTTTGTCTTAGAATAGGTAGAATAACATTGTCATATGCAGATTTTATATCTAAAAATGTTGCTAATATTGATTCATTATGTGATAGAGCTAATCGAATATCCGTGACAAAGATACTTATGCTGTCAACGGTGCTTCTGCCTTTTCTAAAACCGTATTGAGTACTAGCCAAAAGATCGTTAGATTCTAAATACCATTCAAGACGATTTTTTACCAGTAATTCTGCAATTTTGGATACGGCATTTGATAATGCAATAGGACGGTAAGAATGAACGTCATTGGGTGGTTTGTTTGGTTTTAAAATAGGTATGATAATTTGGGATTTCCATGATTTAGGAATATTACCTGACATCATGATCGTATTTATTAAATCTAATAGGTAGTACAAACCACTGTCCCCAAGGTTTTTGTAAAATGAATAAGGGAGGCCGTCTTCACCTGGTGCTGAATCATTAATATGTTTTAAAATATGTTTAAGTTCATTATATGAAAAAGGAGAATTAAGTCCTGTTTGATCTGTGCTCGATGGAAGAGAAATAATTAACTCTTCTTGGGGCACGAATGGTGGAGCTAGGTAGTCTAAAAATTGTTCTGACAATTGGAAAGGAATAAAATGAGTCTGGTCCTGAACTGCTGATTTAAATTTTCTAATCTTTTGCCACACTATTGTAGGTGGGGTATATGGAGTTATTGTAGTGCAATAATTTCGCCAGCCACAGAATTTCTTTTGTTTTAATATTTTTTTTGTGTTAGCCATGACATCTTCGAGAGTCTGAAAGTTTTCAGAAGTCATATTTAGGTTGTAGTTTTCTTCTGCTTGGTTTCTTTTCTGAATAGCAACAGTACAATCCTTGTCCCACCAAGGAGGAGATGAAATTCTATCGAGAAATACATTTTTTATTGGGAATGTTTTATTAGCTGCCATTGTTATTATATTAGTCAACTCATCTGCACAAGAATTTTCATTGTGCACTGCAGGTTGAGAAAGCGATAAGACATTATTTTCTACTACGGATCTGAAAGTAAACCAGTCTGCATCGGCCAATCTATATTTTAAACGAGGTTTACGTGTTGGAGGATCACGTGAAATAACATTTGAATTGGAATAAGAAATAACTATCGGGAAATGGTCACTACCATGACTGTAGGGAAGTATATTCCAAGAGAGCTTACTCGCGAGACAAGGTGTACATATCGACAAATCAACAGCACTAAACCCTTCATTAGGTTTGGTTCTACGTGTAGGAGCCCCGGTATTTATTATACATAGATTTTGATTGTCTATTAGATCAACCAACTGCTTACCATATGAACTAGAAGTAGAGCTACCCCAAGATTGGTGTTGACAATTAAGGTCACCGAGTATAATAAAAGGTTGAGGAAGAGTAGAGATAATCCCCCCGAAGGGTTCCCGCCTTGTCGTGGCGGTGGGGCTTAGTAGCCGTGGCTTCGTCACCCACGGTGAAGCGAAGAGGAACCAGGGGCCGTGCTGGCCTGGGCAGTCGGCCAGTCCCAGAGGGGCCGCTCCACTGGGCTTTGCCTCTAAGTCCAGACTGGAGCGGCAACGGGTAGGCTGCGGTGCTGTATGGGCAGCACCGCATCTGAGGCGGGCTGTGGTGTTGTATGGGCGACACCACAGCTGACGGTGAGGGGCCACGGCGGGAGAGGAGTGCCGGTATCACGGTGCGCCGCTCTCCCTACCTTCCGTGGCCACGGCGGGGCCGCCACCGTTTGATGGCGGACGCGGAGGGGCCGCAGGGGAGGAGGAGTGTTGGTATAGCGAGGCGACGCTCTCCCTATCCTCTGCGGCCGAAGTAGCAGGCGACGGGGCTACTCATCTGACCCGTCGCAGGGGGACCTAGGGCGTCGGAAGCGGGGTCGTCTGACGCCCATTAGCGGGCTTGGTCCCCGGGTGGTAGCGACGTGCCATGTGTTCTGGTGCGTCGTGAGTGGTAGCACCCCAGGAGGGGTCCGGCAACGGACAACCGTGGCGGGTTCGTGGTTGAGTGCTAAAGCGACCCTGCGATCCCGCCGAGAAACGGTAGAGATGGAACACCGTGTGTTATTTAGTCGGTAGGGGCACTTGCTGCTGTGGGAGTAGTTGGTGTCGAGCCCGACATATCCCGGCCACCTTCCCCGGGGTGGACGGGAATGCGTAAATGCATTTTTCACACGTTAAAAAAAAAAAAAAAAAAAAAAAAAAAGAGTAGAGATAATTATAGAAAGTTCTTGTAAAATAAAAGCGGAGGGATGGGGAATATAAACAGATATGAAACAAATATTATTAACCATGGCACCCACGATGAAAAACCTATCATCACGGGAAGGGAAATGAAGGGGTTTAAAAGAATGAGAAGACTTGATGAGTAGGGCCACGCCATCATACCCATCGCTTCTGTCATCTCTGAGACAGAAGTAGTTTTTAATTTTAAAAACAGAACAGGGCTTAAGCCATGTTTCTGCTAATGCAATAATAAATGGGTCATTTTTATTAATTAAGTACATAATTTCGTTCTTTTTGTCAATTGCGCTCCGGCAGTTCCACTGGACAATCTTTAGTAGATTGTCCACTTTGGGTTCCGATCCGAAAGGGATGCCTTATGGAGCGATAATCATCACGGGGGTTTTTTTTAAGAGCTTCAAGTATAGGGGCAACGTTGGACGGTAATAATATGTTGTGTTGTGTAAGAGTGTCAATAAGAGAAGTAATAATATCAGTCAAAGTTTGTTCGGAATATTGATCGTTATAGAAATTGTTGTGCTTAGCGTAACCACAGCCATTTGGGCCAGTGGGCATGTCGTAGTCTTTTACTAATTGTTGATGAGTGACGCGATCATATCCTTTAGGAGCACTGTAAGCGGGGCGGGACTTCGAAACAAAAACTTTTTTGTACGAAGTACTGGAATGGGGTTGAGGATTATAAACAATTGGGTTATTTGCTGTTAAAGTTTTAGTTTTAGTCGAAGATAATATGTCGGCATAAGATTTGCCAACGGAGGGATGTAGCTTAGAAGCTTCTGCATAAGACAAACAATTTTCCGCCATTGACAACTTAATACTTTTTTGCCGAATGAATTCTGGGCATGATTTGTTTGTAGCGTAATGACAACCTGAACATAGACAACAAGTAGCGCAATCCTCTTCTGTACTGCATGAATCTGCAGTATGTTCATCACCACATTTATAGCATCGGGGCTTTGAACGACACTGTGTTTTGGTGTGACCAAACCTACAACAATTAAAACACTGGATTGTCGGGAAAGTGTATAGTTCCACAGTAAGTGCGTTATAGCAAACAAAAATACGGTTTGGAAGTATTTTACCGTCAAATGTAATAACTACAGTTTGCGACGGTTTCCACGTAGGAGAACCAGCGACAAGGACTTTGTAGTTAAGACGACGTATTTTCAATATTTTGCCGCAACCTGGGGGTAAATTGACATTTTCAATTATTTCTTCTGGTGTCCATTCGGTAGGCACCCCTCGGACAAGGCCCATTCGTGTGATACTGAATGTCGGTATGAATACTTTCAAATTATTGTTCTCTAAACTATTATGATTGATAAATGAATTTGCCTCTTTGTAATCAAAGAAGGAAAGGGTAATTCTATTACGTCCTATTTGTTTTACGCTTCCGTTAATTATACCATTGATGTTATATTTTTTAAGGAATTTTCCAAAAGTAATAGGGTGTAGAGTAGAACCATCATTAGGGGATGACTGTACTCTTTGCACATGGACTATGTATGGGGCGCTGTCTGTGGATTCATATTGGCTTCTTCCTATTGGTGTAAAAGTTGGTGAATTTACTGTCGATGGGATGTCGGGTTTCTTGTTACTAGATACTATGCCAGTGTCTGTTGGAGAAATTACAGGGACGGGAACCGAGTTAACAACCGTTTGAGAATCATATTTGGTCTCATTAGGATCTCTATGATTTTTCCTCCTTCTCTTAACATTTGTATAACCATCGGTGTCAATATCAGTGGGAGAAGATGTTAAGGACGTGTCAATATCCATAACTGATTCATTACTATCAGTTACGGTAACATAACAGGCGACCAAGGGAACTGTACCCCCCGGGTCAGGGGGCTCCTCCATAGTTAATAACTAAAAGAACTTACCAAGAAAAAACTGTACACTAATAAATATATACAATTAAATAAGTATTATAAAAATATCACTGTACTTCCCTAATCACTATTTACAATAAAATACAAATTTTCAATTATTACGAAAGAAAATCACGCCCGCCTATTTCAAAGTTTCCCGCGCTTTTTCAGGTATAGGATTGTTGACACACTACACTAATAGTATATACAGTGGGTATACTACCAACAAAAACATTTTCATGAGGATTGGTATCAGCAATCGGTTGAAATGTTAGTCGTTCGAAACTGTGATAGCTGAGCGGTAATAGCCATAACAGTGTGTCCGGTAGTAGTCTCTGAGTGCCAGTAATTCTAGGTCTAGTGCACTTACTCTTCCTCGACCACATTATCACTTACCGACTGGTGAGACAATGAAACAGTTATTTTTTACAGGTTATAGGCTACACCTTGACCGTTTTATGGCCAGTTGGCCAAAAAACTAAAGTCAAAACTTATTACTTACCTACAATATGTTCTTGTATCGACCTTTGTTTTATTAATGCGAGCATTATAGTAACACTTTTTTGAAGGGCATTTTGCGAATGCCCGCCTGGCTAGTGACCACCCTCAAGTAGAAAATCTGTCGCCAAGCACCTAACGGTGTGTTCCGGCAGCAGTCCTTGAGAGCCAGTGAAATTACAGGCACATGAGACTTATAACAACTATGTCTCAAGGCGACGGGCGCAGTGCAATTCGACTTGACGAAAAGCATCTGTTATATAGGCAGAGACATTAACATCAGGTGGGCCTCGTGCTTGATCCGACACAATTACATTAAAAAAATCTTGTTTAGCGCTCAATGCGGGATCGCTTGCAATCTTATGACAAGATAATAAATATTCTGAAACCAAAAAAAAACGGTGACCATCGTATCGATGACCAAAAGGTCAAGGCGCCCACTACGTAGAACCGGGAGGTGCAGGTACAATTTTCAATTGACTTATTAATCTCTACGCTTGACAGGCATTTCACTTGTATTTTTACATCGCACCCTTTTCACGTCGACGTGAGTAGGGTGTTTCAATATGCTGCTCACTCGGTATTTTTTCCTTTTATAGTAAATCCAATAGCAGGATAAGGATGTGCATTCGCGCTGTATCAACGAAAATAATCATCAAATATTTGGTCCAACGTTATCAGCGTTTTGAATTTTAATGGATGTTTGCCCAAAGCCTCTGCGCTAGGTATTTTTATCTCATACCGTTATTATGGTAATGCGCATTGTGCGCACGCGCAGCCATATACACTATCAGTAGTAAGCGAGAATTGAGTCAGGCATATCGATTTGTATAGATTTTGCGTCTTTCAATACTAATACGTATTTTATTGTTGTTCTAAATAACAGTTTTATGAGGTGTATTAAGTTTGTTGCATTTGACAAGTAGCCAGATGACGTGATACTAATGTAATGTAAGGACAGATATAAGCCAATACGAGGTAAGTAGGTATAGGTACCTATATGTTGATATTTGTTTATATTAGCGTGTTTCGTCTTATTTATTAGTGTCCTTATCATTATATGCACATATATATTGTACCTGTATATCTTAAAGGTAGTGAATCAGCTGAGTATTTGACTGTCTAGTGTCTATGTTTTTATGTAAAAGAATACATGTATATATAGGTACCTATATTAATATTCCTAGTTCATATTGTAGTCAGTTACTTGTTCCTAGTACTAGGCATTTTATTAAATTTAAGCACAGTAGGTATGGTATAGGTATATTTTATATCACATTATAAGGTACATGACTGATATATTCTTGTAAGGAGGAAAATAAGGTTTGAAAAGTCATAGTTGTCTAAACCAGTTATGTAGCCATTGTAAAAATAAAATTTAATATTTCCAATAAATTATTTTAATTATTCAAGTTCTAAAAATAGTTACAGAGGAAAACAAGGAGTAGAAACAAAAAAAGATTTACAGTTATTGTTCCATAATCCTCCTCTATTCGATGCCGCTAAGGATATTAATAGGCAGCATGAGCAGTATTGAGCAGCGTGCCGCCACTCCCACCGATGTGGGTTTGGTGTTGCTGCACATGGTTTTCTAAAGAAATTGTTGCATATTGAAAATTACCATATGCAATTTCATTTTTCTAGAATTGTAAGAATATTATTTCATGTGTTTATTAGGTTAATAATTACTGCTATTACCTCTGGGCCCCAATTCTCTTAGCTATTGACCAAACGCCACACTACTGCCATGCTTCTGCGATCGAACTGCTGTTAATGTCAAATTTGGTAGTCTACTAATTCTAGCTCCTAATCGCAGTTCTATAGCAATCGCGTCGCTATCGTATGGCTGTCTATGGCTTGCAAATTTTGACACTGAAATAATAATGAAAACTTCTATCAGTCAAGCATCAGTCAAAACATAAATACAGTGGTATATATATATTTAAAGAATTTAGCTATTTTTCTATCTAAAATCTATGCTATCTATGCCACTGTAGCAACGCAATCGCAACAAAAGCGGACAGACTACGGATACTGTCAAAAACTACGAATAAATAAAAAAAATTTGGAATTTACAGTCTTAATCGTAATTGACATAATGGCATACTGACTAATTGAATAGTCTTAAGCCGTAACAATTTTCTGTCCACCTAACTGTGTCTATAAATTCAATTATTACCTTTGTTTGTTGATATAGGTTATAGGGTCCTAATTCATTGAGCTAACGCTGTTTAATAAGTAGAGATATTATTGCATTCTATATTATTATTGCATGTAAGCTACACAATGCTATCACAACCATCGATATGGAAAAGTGACTCCATTCAATTTCAGCTCCTGAAATCGATATTGGAAGTTATTTATCAAAGTTCTATCGATTAATAAATTTTGTGTCTCCGGTCTTAGCTGTTTTAAGATTAGGTAGTTATAGTGATATATTATAAACTGTATATTTATAAGTATATAGAGTTTGGAAAAATGCTAACAACCTCTTTGAGTTGATTTCTGTTAGTCCTTACAATCATTTTTAGTACTTAGTTTTTATTTGACTGAATAAGCATAAGTACCACCTTATTTTAAAAGTTTCTTGTGCTTGTAATTTATAATTTCATATTTTTTATTACTTTCTCTATTTAAATATTCAAAACTCTATGCAAAGGGAGCGCGGCGTGGTCCAATGTTGCCGGGGCTGGCTCTCTTGAATTCAGAATCCTAACTAATTTGATTTTTGTTATAGGGTACTAGTACCAAAATGGGTCTAAATTGACACCTTTGGCGGTCTACTTATTCATTTAGTTAAAAAAAATACTTTATACAATGCGCTTTCAGCCACTCACATATTGGGGTGCAATACAGTTATTATTTCGGCCATAGGCTTAGGTAGCGAAAAATCCTAAGTCTATGGTTATGGCCACTTTCTCATGTATTGATATTTTATGTAGGACAATATTAATGTTAGTAAAAGAATATAAAAATTCCCGGTTTTTCCTAAAAAATAGACAATTTTTCCATAGACTACAGTGTCCATGCCATTTTTATAGTTAACCAAGATATTTATTAAAATATAATAGTGCTATGGGGAATATTCTTACATACTGTGATGGGAACACAGTTATAAGGGGGGAAAAATCAGGTTTGTAACTAATTCCGTTTACGAGGAGGAGACCTGCGTCATGTTGACTTACGGACGGACATACAGCGAAGTTTTCCGAAGGGTTCCGTTTGTTTGGGCACGGAACCCAAAAAATATATATCGATAACAGTGATTGCCGATAACACAGCATGATAACTCTACAATTGTTTTCATATATATTGTATAGATCGTAAAGCGATGTTATTGTTCTCAGGTTATTCAAACGATAGACATGGCTGAGTTTGAAGTGCTGCCAGTGCGCGAGGAGGACACGGATGAGGTCATAAGGCTGCTCGAAAGGTAGGTGATTACAAATAACTGCTATAACTAGTATATGTACCTATGTACTTGCTTACGCAGTCAAACAAATCTAAGGTCACAGCGGGGAACTTAGCGGAGAGCGGCAGATGGGCTATGTAAGCCCGTTTGAAAAGTTCAAATGCTTCCTACAAAGTTTAAAATGTACTCCTCTGGTTTATTAAACACCTAAAAGTATGTTCCGTGTAGAAGCTTTATATCCAGTCCCGATCTCAAGGATAGCACATTCTAGGTTTATACCCATTCCCTTACCATCACGTGAGGTTGTAGTCTATAAGGAAGCAGTAAAAAACAATCTCCAGTCCTAAGAAATGCCTCATCTTATACCTCTTATCCCAGTCGTATTTCTTAATGGCTAGCAAGTCGGCAAACTTCGTGTTCAGCTCTCCTTCGGATTTCTATCACCTGTTCTTTGCTTTGTACTTGGTGCAGGACGACACACTGAATCGATTTGAAAGTTAATGGAATTGCCACTACTCTTACAAAATTACCACGAAAGGAACAATTCTAACCACAACTGGGATTCGAACCTGCGACTATCTGTCCCTAGAGCCGGGATATGCTCTGCCAATTGGGCTATCGTGGTGAGTGAGTCTTATCTCAAATTTATCCTTTCGGTCCAATTGTTTAAACGTCTAAAGGGGACGGAGACATCTACGGTCATACTGAATTGAACTACCAATAAGACTAGTTTATCAATTAGTAGTGGTGGGGTCTATCCAGACCATGATCACACACTGTAGACTTGGTTGAGCGCCTGTTCTTCAGCGGTGTCTTTTTTATATAGATACGGTTGCTCCTCTTTGTTTGATCAATGTATGACAACCCACTTTCACAATATAGCTTGTAAACACCTGCATCAAAGATTTGCCTTTGGTAGCCAACCATTTTTTTATGCCTGTTAGTCTTTGACCACTTTCTCATCTGATGGTAAGTGATGTGTGATCGAAGATGTTGTTCAGGTTAACCAAGAATTACTGGCTCTCAAGGAAAGCTGCCGGACCACACCGTTAGGTGCTTGGCGACAGATTTTCTACTTGAGGGTGGTCGCTAGCCAGGCGGGCATTCGCAAAATGCCCTTCCACCGTGCGGTGAAGCTCAAGCCCGCTGTGGGATTAAAACTGATCATTATTTATGACGTTAACCGGCATTATGCCTACTCCTAGGGATGACTTTTTCGCCACTATACACAGTAAGAACATTATCAGATTCGATCAACGGCCTGCCTCTAAACAGTTCATCGTAAGTATTTTTAGAAATCGTGCTTACCGAGGAACCACTGTCAACCTGTATGTCCAGATTAACTTCCACGTTTAACTTACAATACCATGGACGGTCGAATTCTTGCCCGTCACTTAGTCTGTATAACGTGGCATGTCCTACATCTCCTTCCGAATCACTGCATTCTACTTGGTAAAGTCTCGATTGGCTCTTTTTGTTTCTACACATATGACTTATATGACCCACTCTATCACACTTATAGCAGGTGGCACTTCGATACCCACACTTATCGTGTGAATGCTGCCGCGAACCGCCTATGTGGCATTTGTCTCCACCGCTGCCGCTTGTAGCACCCGAACCGGGACGAGCCAAGCTCGCCCAGCCGCCTCCACTACCGACGCGCTGCGGGCCCGCTCGGCCGCCACGCGCCCCCTGTTGCTGCCGCTACCAGGTTGTACTGCAAATACGCTACCCTGAGATGCCTCTCCGGCATTGCCGCTACCGCCTCCTAATTTAGCTTCAAGCTCTGCCGCCTCCAACGACGTAGCCAACGTCACCGCCTTTGTGAAACTGAGCTCCCGCTCTGTCAGCAAACGTTGTCTATACTTCTCGTTCCTCAATCCATAAGTGAACTGGTCCCTTAAGTTTTCCTCCAACGATTCCTGTCCCTTAAATTTGCATGTCATTGCTAATTTTTTTAAGCGTAATAAATATTCATTTACTGTTTCACTTTGATTTTGCAAACACGCTCGTAATTTCATGCGTTCAGCCATGTCACTTGCCTTCGGGTTTAAATGGTTTTCCACCAAAACAACCAACTCATCGAACGACTTTGTTTCTGGTTCCGAGGGACTGCACAGTACCGTCATAAGATCGTAGGTTTCATTTCCCACTAGCGTGATTAGGTATGATGTTTGCACTTCAACCTTTATACCATTCATTAAGAAGAAAGCTCTCACACGTTTTGTATAACTTTTCCACGTATCACTATTTAAATTAAACTCCTTAATGTTACCGATGGTACGCGTGCCGTCCGCCATCTTATATCCTCGTCGCCAATTGTACGATATCCACGCACTAAGTAAGGGAGCAAGTGACAACACGGTGACTGGTTGGCAACTGGTTTATTGTCTAGTTTGTATGCTGTATTAAAGGAATCGCACCTATAGCGTATACCCACACATATATATATTTACGTGTAACTGCAATACGTATATCACAAGCCTCACTCATTTGTTTGCTGTTATCCCCACACATAGCAGGCGTCTGGGGAATAGCACATATTAAGAAGGCTTGGTGCCTGTTTTCTGGTATTTTCTTTAGACTTAGTGTCTTTGAGCAACGTGGACTTTGTCTCTGAGACGGAGGTGTGCGTTGTTCGAAGGTAACCGTCCTCGTTCTTCTTGGCACTTCAGTCTGCGCTGTATTCGTCACTCCGAGACGTTACATATGTCTCGTTTGCCTAGTAATTGATTTTGCTACTGGGCCCTTTAGACAAAGTAGTATTTGTACACCATTGCTTCGAGGCAGAAAAGCAATAAGGGATATATCATACCTAAGGTACACAACACGGGTACTTGGTACCAATGGTATTTTTTCAAAGGTTAGAGCCACAGATTTATATCGCCAAATATTTTAGGCCCTTTGTTGATGATGAGCTTATTACCTTCTAACGACTACATTAGCAGACTCCAGAACGTTACTGAAAAATGCCTGTCGGTATAACTAATTTGGGGTTTAATCGGGGATTTATCTCGGGTTAGAAGTTACGTGACTCCAGTGCCGCTGCACAATTGAAGAAATTCAACAAATCTTATTCTTTCGTATTTTGTATGTTTCCAGAACATTTTACATAGACGAGCCTCTCAACAAAGCTGTTGGGTTATGTGAGACCAGCAAGTGTACGGAATTGGATGATTACTGCACTCGATCCCTGCGCAAAGGGCTGTCTTTTAAAGCAGTCGACAAGGAAGGGAATATAGTAGGCGTTACGATCAGTGGAGTCAGTCCTTTGAAAGAGGTAAATCTGTATACAGGGTCATTGGTAAATGGCTAACAACCTGTTAGGATTGACTTCTGCTAGTCCTAACAAACATTTTGACATGTGCTTTATTTTTTATTTATTTTTTTCATTTTTACTATGTGTTTTTGACGAAATAAGCATGAGGCCACCTGATGTTAAAAGCATCTTGTGCCTGCAATGTATTATTTCATATTTTTATCACTCTGCTCGATGTAAATATTCAAAACTCTATTCAAAGGGAGCACAGCGCGGTCCAGTGTTCTCTTGGCGCGGATTAGGCATTAAAACACAAAAATAGATTAAAAAAAAATATGTTAGGACTAGCAGAAGTCAACCCTAAGAGGTTGTTAGCCATTTACCAATAACCCTGTTTAGTTAATTAAAAGCAAAGTACTAAGTAATAGAGGTAATTGTAAGGGGTTGTCTATGTAATTTTGCAAATTACAATTGATGGCACTTGGCGCACCAAGCGCGTGCTGATTTCCGAATAATTATATATAAAAGTGACGTATTTCTTTCGAATCTCTGAATTATTTCCCTATATTGCGGTGTAGAAGAGATTTAAGAAAAACATCCATAAAGGTGAAGATTTAGGTCCCTGTGGCGGGAAATATTTTAAATAGTTTAGTCGGACATTAACCTCGGATCTACATGATCATGGTAACCACGAGTTAAAAAAATATTGCTCTTGAACACCAATGCACCTGACTCCATAAGTTAATGGTGAAAGAATTTTTGAAATTGGTCTAGTAGTTATTACGTTACCTGCTTGTGTGTAGGTAAGGTAATACAAATCTTTCCTCTTTATAATATTATAGTACCTATAGATAAGCATAATCCAATATTTGTATGATGTAATTTTCAGTCTTGCTATTAAGCGCTTACAGAAGTAATCACACAAAAATATATTTTCCTTGACAATATTTCATATCGGAATAGGTATCGAAATACTAACAAACCTGGATCCTGGATCCCAGTAACCAAACGTCAAGCCCGTTTTGCTTCACCGCATGGTGGAAGGGCATTTTGCGAATGCCCGCCTGGCTAGCAACCACCATCAAGTAGAAAATCTTTCGCCATTGACCTAATTATGTGTTCCGGCAGCAGTCCTTGAGAGCCAGTAATTCTAGGTTAAGCCTGTTAACCCCTTCGACCATCTGGTCAAAGGGATACCTATCAGCAAAAAAAAACACCGAGAGTATCCCGGTATTAAAACATAGCATCGAACCGATACCGGTATTCTATAAATGTCCAATACCCTTAGAGAGTGTCCATTCTTATCCTATCCATCCCATAGGAATGAATACTCAAAGCCAATAACAGTATACCCTAAGTGCAATGTAGCGTTACGCAGGATGAAGATAAAATATAACAGTACGAGTGATGGGCAGGTGTTCTTTTTTATTTGTATTGAACTCTTCTAATCTAGCCTTAATCTAGTCTTAAGATCTAGTAGAGTTATAGTGATTGGCTGTCAGCGGCTGCGTTAGTCGGCGATCGGCGTACTTGTAATAGATTATGCCTGAGTCCTCACCACAGGCACACTGACTGCAGTTCAATGTTTTCCCCTTCTGACCTAGCCTTAATTAAGTCTTAAGATCTAGTAGTACACTGATTGACTGTCAGTTATTCGGCGATCGGCGTACTTGTAATAGATTATGCCTGTGTCCTGACCACAGGCACAGGCCTGACTCCAGTTAAATGTTTACCCTTTTGGTAATGATGACTTTTATCCGCAGATTCGTCATTATCACCATACGAACATATACTTACATCGGTATAATTAACTGCAACACCATTTTTATGATATAGAGTGCCGAAAACAACCTACTAAGTGAAGCACAACACTGTCAAAACCCTAAGTTCCAGAAGATTTTATACATACTATCACAGAGAGAAGATGGTGCTAAACTGTGGGAGAAATTTCCAGATGATGAGAAGCTAGTCGACGTGAAGGTGGCAGCCACAGATCCAGAGTGGAGGCGGAAGGGAATCATGAATGAATTGGTGAAGGAAACTGAGTAAGTACATACCTACTTATTATTTGATACCTAGTCGTAGCGCGGTAGGTACGCGGTTTCAGCGCGGTGACCAAATCATACGGGTACGGGTCCGAAGTAGTCCGAACCGCGCTCAAACCGCGGAGCTTGGGGCACGGCTGCGCAATTATTTTCAGTTGCATGTGACGGCTTAACTTTTGTTATGAGGATAGTGCAAGTTTTAGTAGTAATAAAGGTTAAAGTAATAGTTTTATTAGAAGGAATGCGTATAAAAATAAGGTAATTAACCTAGGAAGCTGCAATTTTGCATGTGTATAGGCAACAAGTGAATATTGGTATTAAACACCAAGGACAAGGGTGAAGTTGGGGAGGGTTATTAAGTCCCTCAATACTGCCTTGAAGCTCATATTTAGCCTTAGCACGTCTTATAACGTCGCCGTTCTCCTTTTCCCAGAAAAGTGACAATACGACAAGGCATCAAATTGCTCAGGATGGATTGTTCCAGTGCATACTCCGCCAAGTCCGCAGAAAGACTTGGGTTCACTTGCATGTACTCTGCAAAGTACGCTGACATCAAATTGGATGGACGACCGCTGATAGTGCCGGAACCACCACATGTGGAAGACAGGGTTTATATTAAACGTCTATATGAAAAATAAACCACTGATTTTTCTTGACTAATCATATGTAGGTACATTTTACACCAAAATATTTTTGGATTCAATTGTAAATAAGATGTATTGACGATTTACCTAGCTTTAGGTACTTAAAGATAGAGACATTCATGTGGATATAATTTGTGTTATGATGAGGGGCTACAAGACGATATTATGATATAATGTAATAACTTCTAGATTAGCCTGAACAACATCTTCGACCGCCTGAACTCACTAACCATCAGGTGAGATAGTGGTCAAAGGATAAATCAACTATCTGGCATGAAAAAAAAAAGTAATAATAATTGACGATAACAAATTATCCTTTAGCAGCAATTTTCAGCAGAAGCTGAAGAAAACGAAGGAATGGAGAGAACTAACGTAAGTAAAGGAACTTACAATTTCTGGCATTAAATGTTGTGCAGTTGAACTTTAAAGACATAATATTGCAATACTGTGTCTCTATAAATACCGAGATCACAAAAAAAATAAAGGAGAAAACTATGTAGGAACCGACCTATATATAAATTATTTACGATATTCATATTCATTTATTCGTTCATAAGTTTCAGGTACAATTTAGAAATTAATAATAATAATAAGAATGTAGTTCCGCTAAAACTTGTCTTCACAGACGTATGAATACAATTTCAAATTAATTAATGTCAAGTTAAAATGTCAAGAAAATTCAATACAAATTATATACCAATAAATGTCAATAAAATCTAAAATTATATATAAACACATGTCATATGAAAGCTACTTATTTTAATCTTTATAATTTATTACCCAAATTTATTTAAACTATAGAAACATTTCTCAGCAAGCCATCGCGTCAATTGTGTTCTGAATCGATTAAATGTCAGGTCTTTGAAGTTATTAGGAATTTTATTGTAAATTTTAATACACATTATGTAGCTATTATTTGAGCTGAGTGTTAATCTGGTGTATGGCCTATAGAGTGTGTGCCTGTATTGGGGGCGTGTATATAGAATGACAGCTTAACGATAAATAACATTTTGTGACAAACTCTTCCTCTTTCATCGCATTTTCATCTCATTTCATAATTCATCACTGTCCGCATACACTTTTCATAGTGCCATTCTGCATTCAAATTCAAAACATTCGCCACAACTCGCACTTGCCTGATTTGACGCATTCTAACTGCAACCTGAGGTCTCCTTATGAGCAGAATAAACTACCTACCTATTTTACATATAAAATATTGAAATATATCTACAGTTTTTTACTTCTAGCCATACTACGCTCAATTAACATATCTCCAACGGTACTCGATTGGTTTCATAGTTATTTATTTGGGCTTCGGCAACGGATCCGTCAGGAAGAGAAGTTCTCTTCCTGGTGTGATGCAATTGCACTCCAGAGACAGCACACAGAGGCAGATATAATGCTCCTACTGTAAACGAGGTAGCCGTTTATGTATCTCGATGAAGACAAAGGTCCCAGGGATATAGTTTTACACGGTAGAGAAGGACACCTCAAAAGAGTTTCTGAGCTACATCGGTCCTATGATGCACTACAGTATCCTATAAAGTTTGTGACAGCAGAAGACGGTTATTATTTGACTATCCCTCAGCAGGGTTCTGCGCTAATAAAACTGTTTCGTGTATGCAATTTTATGCATTTAGATTCATGTTTAGAACTAACTCTTTTAATCCGTTACATTATTATAGAGACTTATTTAGTCAATATTGTGTTGACATGATGGCGAAAATGATATCGGAAAGATTAAATTATATTTCTTGGAATCAACAAAGACTGAGGGCTGATGACTACATTCATCTCAAAGATGCCTTAAATCATGACGGGTAGGCTTTTTGCAGCGGTAACCGACACCCACGCGGGCGGAGCCGTTTCATAATTTTAGAGGTCTAGCGCGCGAGGCGTGTTAAATAAAACTTCAAAATTCTCACCGCACCAGTATGGTATAGGTAGGTAATAATGAATAAGCAAAAAAAGGCTCGCAAGTACAAGGTGATTTGGAATTATTGTTTTCGTTCCACAAGGCGGCGTTTTATCTCCTGTCCTTTTCGCAATATATATTAATTCAATCTCAAATATTTTTTCTTCCTCCTACCACTTATATGCAGACGATCTTCAAATCTTGAAGATCATACTCATTGAAGCGCATCATCTCTTTGAAGCGCTCGTAGCGAAGTTTACTTAGCTGTTCTCAACCGATCAGCAAAGTTAAGCAACGTCGCGCGCGGTCATGAGTTGGATGGGTGACCGCGAGTGACGGCTTAACGAAGCACGGAAAGTGACTTTCCGTGCTTCGGGCACGTTAAGCCGTCGGTCCCGGTTGTTTTCTTTGGATGGCAGTCGTTATAGCATGGTGGTAGGGCATTTTGCGAATGCCCGCCTGGCTAGCAACCGTGTGACAGATTTTCTACTTGAGGGTAAGTAGAAAATCTGTCACCAAGCACCTAACGGTGTGTTCCGGCAGTTGTCCTTGAGAGCCAGTACTTCTAGGTTAGCCTGAACAACATCTTCGACCACATCATCATTTATCATCAGGTGAGATAGTGGTCAAAGGCTAACCTATCAGGCATAAAAAAAAAACTATTCTCAAGCCCCTCTTGACCAGCTTTCTGGAGCCATAGACTATAAATGCTGATTTAAATTGCATCACAACATGGTGCAGATAATTTGGTCTGAAAATAAATCATAGCAAGACACAGGTAATGATTGTGGGAAGTTCGCAGTTAATCTCAAAGGTGGACTTGTCAACGATTCCATCCATTCATTTTGATGGAGTCCCTATTCTCTATAGTACATCTATAAAATTCTAGCGTTGACCATCGATCATTGCTTAAGTTGGGCTCCTCAGCTACAAGTTACTAGTCGCAAATTGTACGCCACCGCTGGCGCTTTAAAAAAGCTGCGCAACGTTCTTCCTATCACCACTAAAATTGCTCTAGTTCAATCTCTTTTACTTCCAATTCTAGATTACCTACGCTGATGTCTGCTATCCAGATCTCACTGGGGAACAGCTAGATAAGCTTGAGCGTCTTCAAAACTTCTGCATAAAATTGCACTGCATTTTAGTCATTTTTTGCAAGTTTACTAAGGAGGGCGCTACCTGTCTCAACAGCGTTTCCTATTCCTAGGCATCTTTTACAAATTCTTTTTACCAATCCAATCAGTGGAATAATTGTTTTAAGTGTGACCATATGTTTTTAATTAATTCTTATTATTTATTTAATTTCTATTAATTTTTATTCATTGACAGGACATTTTATTGTTTTATTATATTGCTAATTAGATTTTATTTATTAATTCAATCATGGTTACCTACGTTGTAGTTGTTGTATGTGCCTATGTATGGTTTTGGGATGTCATACTAAGTATTTAATGTTTAAATTATGTAATAATTATTATGATTTTAGTCAATTTAATTTGAATTATTTAATTTTAAAATGGAATTTCAATAATCATTTGATTAAAGTTATGCATAGTATTCAGTACAAGTTTCCTATTGGTAAGCATACCAAAAGTACTCTATGTACCTATCTGCTACTTCATTAGGCTAATTTAGTACTATAATTATCATGACTAGTCCCGCGCGTGCTCCTTGTCCCTATTGTCCAGATTCGGTGAAGCTTTTCTCTGTACCTCATGGTCTGCGAGTCCACATCGGCCGCAAGCATAAAGATATTTCCCCGGCTGTGTTACCGGGCTCCACATCTGCAGGGCCTGTTGCACCGACACCGCTCACACCGCGGTCAACTCTTTCAAGGGATTCGCCTTCAATCTGTCTGGAGGACTTGCCCGCCCTACGGGCAAGGGTACGAGTACTAAGGCACATCCCTAAAGGTGCGAGATGCTTGGCGGCTAGCGCGTTGGCTACCTTAATTCATAAGGCCTTAGAGTCTAACAGTGCCGGTGACTGGTGGGAAGTTCTGACTTTCGCGTTTACAGCGCTGAAAGTCCCAGAACAAGGCGAAAAAAAGAATTTGACCACAAAAGTGAAGGAAAATGTCGGGAAAGCTCATCTTGAACTGCCGCCGGTTGAATATGTTTCCAGTAGGTCGACCTCTCTTTATAAATCGGTTCAAGGAAAGGTCTTTGAGGGGGACCTGAGAGGTGCGGCGCGCTTGCTCACGTCGGATTGCACCTTTGCTGCTTATGGAGAAGAGACTTTATCTTCTCTCAAAGAAAAGCACCCCGCCCCCTCGGATATCCCGCGCATTCCTTCGCTCCCTGACAGCACGGTATCGTGTCTCGTCGTAAATGTGGAGAATGTATTAGCTGCACTTCAAACATTCCATCGTGGCTCAGCGGCGGGCATGGACGGGTTGCGCCCCGACCATCTTAAGGAGCTCATTTCGCCTTCAGCCGGTGATGGTGGACAAAGACTGTTCGAGGCGATTACGAGACTTTGTAACTTTTTGCTGGAGGGGAATCTCAGCTCTGAAGTTTGTCCCTACCTCTACGGTGGTTCTTTGTGCGCACTGCAGAAGAAGGACGGCGGCATTAGACCGATAGCTGTAGGCAATGCCTTCCGGCGGTTGGTGGCTAAACTGTGTTGTCAGGCCGTGAGGAGCGAAATGACTCCATACCTCCAGCCCCATCAGGTGGGATTCGGTACACCGCTTGGATGCGAGGCAGCCATACACGCTACTCGGTCCTTTGTGCTGCGAGAAGGAAGCGACGACGTGCTTATTAAGCTTGACATCCGAAATGCTTTTAACAGCTTGGATCGGGGGTCGATGCTGGAGGAAGTCAAGGATTTGACGCCTTCTATCTTTCGCTTCCTTCGGCAATGTTATTCAGCGCCAAGTTACCTATCCTATGAAGGAAATCGTATATTGTCCCAGGTCGGGGCGCAGCAGGGAGACCCCCTGGGGCCTCTCATCTTCAGCATGGCAATCCACAAGGTCATAAAAGCTCTGGAGGCCCCTCTTAATATTTGGTACCTTGACGATGGGACCATAGGTGGAGACCCGGATTTAGTAGCAAGGGATATTGGTGTACTCTTCCCAGCCCTGCGGAAATTGGGTCTAGAGGTCAACACCGAAAAGTGTGAATTCTTCGCTTGCAGCCCAGTGGCCGCGGAGTCAAGCACCACGTTCAAGTCCTTCATCCCCGGCCTCAGAATAATGGATAAAGGGTCCCTCTGTTTGCTGGGGGCTCCTATCTTCCCCGATGGCGTGCCTGACAACCTGAAGTCAAAGACGGCTACCCTGTCATCACTGTCAACTCATTTCCAGCACCTCCCGGCTCATGTTGCGTTGACACTTCTGAGGACCTGCTTTGCGATGCCTAAGATAACCTATGTTATTCGGACGGCCCCGAGTTGGAGGTTCCCAGAAGAGGTGTCATGTTTTGACAGCGCTCTGAAGCATATTGTTGAAGAAACGCTGAATGTGTGCCTCAGTGAGTCACAGTGGTGTCAGGCAAGCCTGCCGATTCGGTTTGGTGGCTTCGGCGTACGACGGCTACATGAAACCGGACCTTCTGCCTTCCTCGCCTCATCACATGGAGTCGCGAACCTCGTCACTCGCATACTAAGTAAAGGTGACACGGTTCGCGTCCCATTCGCTGAGGAGGCTTTTAGAAGGTGGTCAGTAATGTGCCCAGGCCTCGACCCACCAGCAAAACCCGAGTGGCAAAGAAGCTGGGACGACCTACTGGGTAAACAGTTCGTAGCGCAGTGGCGATCGGAAAACACGGGGGTTGAACTCGCTCGGATAAACGCCGTGACCACACCGGAGTCTTGCGCGTGGCTCTACGCTCTGCCTTCTCCACATATGGGCACGCTTTTGGATGATGACTCATTGAGGGTGGCTGCCGCTCTTCGGCTTGGATGTCCTGTCTGCGAGTCTCACACCTGTATCTGCGGGGCGAGGGTTGAGGCGGACGGCCATCACGGCCTCAGCTGCATCCGGTGTGCTGGCAGAAGACCGCGGCACCACGTTATCAATGACATCCTTAAGCGGGCCTTTGTATCAGCTGAGGTTCCTTGTGTCCTTGAACCCCCAGGACTCCTGCGTTCCGACGGTAAGCGGCCCGACGGCCTGACATTGGTTCCATGGCAGAAAGGGCGCTGCCTCGTGTGGGACGCAACATGCGTGAGCACGTTTGCATCCTGCCACGTCTCCGTTACTCAGCAGTCGGCTGGTGCGGGAGCAGAAGCAGCCGCCCGACGCAAACGCCTCAAATATGCCAGTCTGGAACCAGTATATGAATTCGTCCCTTTTGCCGTGGAAACGTTGGGTCCCTGGGGCTCCGAAGCCAAACAATTAGTCCAGAACCTCGGCCGTCGGTTAAGAGAGAGAGGGCGGGACCCCAGATCTGGTTGGTACTTGGCCCAACAGATCTCCTTGGCCATACAGCGGGGTAATGCGGCGAGTGTGCTAGGTACATTTGGACAGAGTACTTGACACTCTGTCCAAATGTACCTAGCACACTCGCGGGACTCAAGTATAAATATGACTCAGACTTTACGTCGATGCTATGTTTAAAATAGATTTTTATTATGTACATTATATTAAGTAAGTGTTTAGATATTTATTATATTATATACACATATAAATATATATATATATATAGGTATATATATATATATTTATATGTTTATATATATTTCAATATGTATTAGTGTATTTTTATGTATTAGTAGATATTTTTCTTTTCTTGTTTATAATCTATTATTAATTTGATTTAGTAATGTATTATTGCCTTGATTTGATTGTACCTTTATGTTTTTATTACACCCCGTCTTGTTATTCCTGTTTTTCCTCTCCATCCTAAGGTTGCCTGGAAGAGATCACTATTAATAATAAGGCCGTCCATTGTAACACTTTATTGTAAGCTTTCTTTTACTTTCATGTTATTTTTGTATATATTAAGTGGTGTAACAATAAAGAATTATCTATCTATATATCTATCTATTGTAACAAAACTCCTCCGAAACGGCTTTTCATTACTAAAATTTTATTTTACGGGATATTTTTAATATTAATATTGTTATTTTTGCAATAACGCTTGCTTGGCGGATTACATTACAAAATTACAAATTTACGGTAGAAAAATGTATAGTAAGGGATCCCGCATTTATTTTGCATTAAAAAATACATGCAACCCTAAATTTTCTCTCTTTTACCACCAACCTCTATTTTTTAATAACGATATAATAATATGTTGATGGCGATATTTTCTTCAAAGCGCACTGTAGTATTAGAATGTGGGTACTTACTCGTATATAACCGTAAAAGGGTTTTTTTTTTTTTTTTGGCTGATAGGTTAGCCTTTGACCACTATCTCACCTGATGGTAAGTGATGATGTGGTCGAAGATGTTGTTCAGACTAACCTAGAATTACTGGCTCTCAAGGACAGCTGCCGGAACACACCGTTAGGTGTTGTTCGAATGCCCGCCTGGCTAGCTACCACCCTCAAGTAGAAAATCTGTATTTTCTACTTGAGGGTGGTAGCTAGCCAGGCGGGCATTCGCAAATTGCCCTACCACCATGCTATAACGGCTTAACGTGCCCTCCGAAGCACGGAAGCGCTCAGTAGTAATGTCACTAGCGGTCACCCATCCAACTCATGACCGCGCGCGACGTTGCTTAACTTTGCTGATCGGTTAAGAACAGCTAAGTAAACTTCGCTACGAGCGCTTCAAACTAATAATATTGTTTCAACGTACAGAAGTCTTAATTTACTGTAGTTATTTTTTTTATTGTAAAAGGAAAGGACATACAATCGTAAATTTCTTAATTTTAAACCATTAAGTACCTATTTCACAATAAAAAAACTCCCACAATAGGTAAACCTGTATAATAGGAGATTTCCTCTTTCGTCTTCTTAGATGATTTTTACGTGTTTTTCTTTCATTTCGTGTCATCATTTGTGTACCAATATTCGGGGCTACGGGTGCTATGCCGTGTCCGGTATTGATATATATATGTCACAGCCAAAGTAATAAATCTGGATATTATATATACTGTCTAGCCATTATATATAATGTCTACTCAATTTAGATAAAGTGATAATTGACACAAAATTGTTTTGGTAAATGTGAATAAACGATCGAAATGTATTACTTTTAGTAGTAATTATTAATAATTCACGACACATATTGGTAAAAGTTATAAAAAGGGGTTAAATATCATTTAGTCTAGGGCAAAGTCATATTTAGGTGCGACGACGAGCGAAGCGAGGAGGAGCGTTAGGTTACTTGTGACTACAACAACGCGCAAGCCGAGCGAGCGAAGCGAGCGTGCCGCGGCAGCGGCCGGCGATGCGCCACATAAATTACTACTATTCTTATATTTATTTATAAGCTCTTTAACCATTCTGGTGCGCCCTCCGTGACCAATAGAAATATGAGTCTCATGAATAATATCAAAATTTTGTGTCAATTATCACTTTATCTAAATTAAGTAGACATTATATATAATGGCTAGACAGTATATATAATATCCAGATTTGTCACTTTGGCTGTAACATATATACCCATAAAAATAACAAAACATTGGTTATCCGTCGACTTTTGTGACCGTATGGATAGTGAAGCTTTAGGGAAATTTGTTTTAACACTTAAGTGTAAACAACTTAACTTGAAAAACTTAGATACGCACTGTTATTGTATTTGTGTATCCACAACACTTTATTATCAGTTTTTTTATTCTGGCAATACTGTTCATAGTGAGTAAAACTATTGCAAATTTAGTACAACAACGAAATGTTAGATGACGCTGTACATTCTTAAAACACGCAAACGTTTGTTGTGACCGCTGAAGGATGAACTCATAGTGCTAGAACTAGTGCCAAAGCTAGAACAAAATTGATCAATTATTTAACTTTAGTTTTTAGATTTCGCTATCGTCTTTAAACGACGAGCGGATGTAGTCGAGTAAATCGTTAGCATATAGCGTTGCCTAAATGTTACTTTTGATACATTTCATGTTACTACGTTACCTCCATGTAACTTTAACGTAATGTTTAGGATTTATTCAAAATATCGAGAAACGGAATTTTCAGTAATATTATTTATTAGTATGTACGGTATTTTAGTCGTCCGTTCGCGTTGCACGCCGTGTTTATTTTCTTTCGCAATCTCACATTTGAAGAATGAATATAATAATTATGATGAAAATAGCAAACGGAAACGCAGGAGACATGAACTTCGAAGTTCGTGAATAGCTTCAGTTGTTGAATATTCCATTGAACATTAAGCTTCATTGAACTATTCAATGGAATTTGTTTCATCTTTTCATAATTATGTTAATAAAGTTTTTGGTTTGTTTTCACCGTTGTCGACTTTTGTCTATAATTAGTTAGTAAATGTTTCAAATTAGTATTTAAAATTATACTGATGTTGTGGAGCTTCAAAATGAATGAAGAAAGTATTGTTTTCTTGGGCATAATGAGTTGAATTAAATTGGGAAAAAAGTGTGAAAATGATTTTACCGGTACTTACCGACTTTTACAGAAAATTCTTTCGAACGCATGCGTTCGGCAACACAAGTAAATTTGGAAACAAAATTGATAAAGAGTGAATACCGGAACAGAATAAACACTGAAACGATTTCTGCTATGATAGCTACTAAAGCCAATATTAAAAACGGTAAAAACAAATATTTTAAGAACACACTGTATTAATATTTATTTAAATAATTAAATAACATAAAAGAATATCTAGTGACAAGACAAATTTCTCGATCGCGCGCTCGTAGAGTCATGATCTAAGAACCTAGAAAAACAAATGTGATAAAGTGCCATATTATATTATAATTATTTTCGTTTTCTACATAAAATGAGATGATGTTACATTTCACGTGAAAATGTTATTTTTTGAGCTGTATCATGTTACTTTTGTCTATATACCACTGGCAGCACTGTAAGTATAGTAAGTCTACCCTGAACAGGGTTTTATTCCCTAAGCCGTTTAAGTACAGGCAGGGACTGATTTCGTTAAAAAATATATACAGTGTGTTTTGTGATACTAAACACCCTGCACCATAATGTTACCGAAAATTTGTATCAAATGATTACCGAAACACTCTGTCAAAGGGTTGCGATATCCCTCGATCGAAGGTTTTTGATCATTGTTGGATTTCGTAGTATAATTATACTATTTGTACCATAATTTCATAGTGTGTAGTATGTGGTATCGTAATGTCACTATACTACGCGAAAATACTATAATTTTGTCTTCAGGTCGACCGACTTTTATGATTGGTAAACTCTGTTACTTTTAAATATTTACCCTACAATATCGGGATTTTCTGTATAGACGGCAACATCTACTAAGATCTTGGGTTGATGTCTGAAAACTATCTTCAAAATATTACAAAATTTGCTCTTGATTTCCTGATTTTACCTCACGAAAACGCTGATTGTGAAAGTTAATTTAGCAATAACCAAATTAAAGAATTACCCTGCAACTCACTCCATTGACTCCCTGTTACTTTCTTGCGATGCAGTAAAACAAAGTAAATCCAATAACTGCATAGAATTTATACCATCTGACATGTTACGTGTTGTCAATGCTAAGGATGAAGTTTCGATTGGCGAGTTAGCCGAGATCGACGTCCACTTGCCTGCACTTGATATTAATATAGGATTATGTAAATATTCTTATCTCGACTGAATAAATTATTATTACTTTTACGCATTACGATTGCATTTTTATTTGGTGAACTGAAAACTTACATCTGTGGCGGGAAAAAAAAACCTGCCAAATCTTAAACCCTAAGGGTTTCCCTTTACAGTTTAGACGTTTAACGTTCATATTTTTTTATAAATTAACGGTACCTACATAAAAGCTAATAATCGTAGTAATAGTACTAAGTACCTATTAATATAAGTAACTATAATAGCTAGTAGGTACCAAAGTTCGCGCAATTGTCTGTAATTTTGAAGAATACTTAAGCTTAGTAAACGAAATGTTCCACACTAAGACTGGCCCCGACCAACTAATTAAATTAGTCTCACGCGACGTTGGGGATTACTTGGTTGCATCCATTGGCTGCCGCCGGGGCCCCAATAGGTACCTACCTATAAATTTTGTACATTAGCATCCTACTAAAATAACTATATCACCCGGATTGTCCACAGCTGAACACAGCCCCCAACATTATGGAAGGGTTTGCCATAATCCTCACGCTTGGCAGGCGTCTTGGGGATCGCAGTGTGAGATATCAGTTCCTCAGAAAGCGCTACTGCCCCACCTTCTGGTGTGTTACTCTTAATCGCCTCTTACGACACCCATGGGTAGCGTTGGGGGGGGGGATATTCTATAGCCCGGCAACCACGGGCTTAAATTACTCGTTCTTAAATAAAACTACAGAACAACCGTTGACAACGTCTTTTAATATATTTATGTACATAATAAATAATTATGATTAGTTCAGTTACCGTCACCATGTCTCAAATGTAAATTTTGCTGTAGCTCCAATCCTGCAAGAAATTTTATGTTAACTTTGTAATTTCCTATTCTGTCATTTCTTTTTTTTTTTCGGCAGACCTGCGTACCTAAGCGTGTCATCGGTTAGTTTTTTGAAAAATTAGAGAACGCGCTAAGTTTTCAAATAAGCGGATTATTAAATTAATTAGGCAGGCAGGCACAAACAACCTATTTATGTATACAGGAAATATCTAGTTTATTTTTTGTAATAAGTTGATAACACGCTTGTTCCATCACAATAAAAAAAAAAAAAAAAACACAGTGGTACTAGAAAAATTATTTGAATGGGGCCCATACGGTATTTAAATGCATACTGTAGTCGGATACGCAAGTTAACCATGAATTAAAAAAAAATGTCAAGGTATATTATATGAACTGTATAGTACCACCAAATTAACTGTGCAGTTTTCGAGGGCGCTACTGGTCAAGGAAATCAACTACAAACTGTCACAATTTGCAGGAATGTTGTAGTTCTTTTTTTGCCGCCTGAACAGATAAGTTGGTGGGACTGTACATGCCAGTTCGTATTCCCGGATAGTTAGTCGAAAAATGATGATGCATTTGCAGACTTCAACCATATCCAGAGCAGGAGTATGTTTCCATTGCAGTTGGGTTCGGTTGCTGACGTTGTCAAAATTACAATTTAAATCAGAAATTGTTATTAACAAAATTACATGTGCCACATAACTTGATTTCCCTTTCTAGGTCTAGAGCCTGCTCACATGGTCAACTACATGATCACTTATCAACATGTGAGTTACTGGTCGAACAAAGGCTAGCCTATCTTCAATAACCAACGTTTTGAGTTTCGTGAAACTATTTAATAGTGAAATAGCGCCTAAATATTTCATTACCCATGTTGTTTTTCCAATTACCTTGTTCAGCATAGATAGGACTTTAGTTCTCGTATTACGGCATATAAATTCACCTTTGGTTTTTCTTTGGGTTCATACCAATCTGTTGTTTCTCCAACACCGAACTCTGTGAGCAAAGTATCCGTTTGATCCCTGAAATATAGTATTAAAACAAAATGCATATAGTCACGCCAGCTTTCGAGCTGCGGTAATTTTTTTATCGGTCAATAGATAATTTAAAAATCTTAAAATTAGTACAACCGAATCGAAAAGGTATCGTAACATAACGGTACATCATACCGAAATTTAGGGGTACCTTAGTCCCTGCCGTACTCGGACCGGTATGAAAAACTAGTATAACCACAGTAGCCGGTTTTTCGTAGGAGTTTCAGTGCATGCAAATATTTTGAAATATTAGTAAATACAAATGGGTTCAATGTACAAAAATACATTTATTTCAATTATAAATAAATAAATACAACGTATTAAAATTTACATTAATATACAACGTACAAAGACAACAGTGTAAAGTAAACTAAATTTTATCACAAAGTTATTAGAATCAAAATTCAATATCAACAACTATTATGTACCCTAATGAGGTAGGTAGCTACACTTATGTAAGTGGGATCATTGAAAATCTCTGCAAAATACAAAATGAGGGTAGTATAAAAATAATAATAAGTACTATATCAGCTGCATTGTCTACTTTTCCCAGACAGAAGTTTCTGAAATGTATTGCCTTTAGTCGCGCCTATTACGACATTCACGGGAAGAGACAGCCGGCAGAGAGAGATAGAGAGTAGCAGGACAGAAGTCAGACCGTGAGAGAGATCGGCAGGCAAATGAATTGCATTTTATTTTAGCGACATTGTAGAGTGCAGCAGTTGGATAAAAACCCGACTGCCAATCACGCAGCCTACCTATCACAATATAAATTAAAAGAGTTCGTGAATGGCCACATTAGATGGTACAAGACTATAGTCATAGAACATATAATAATACTACGTATAGAATGGACATATAGAATGGATGAAAACGAGCCTTCCTCACCCCGCCACCGATTCTGAGCTGTCGCTGAGCTGATTTAAGTACAGGACGCGCAACTCGCGCACGATGACGTAACGACGAAACGTGACGATTGTACGAGTATTTTAAAAGTTGAGAATGGGGTAGGTACTCTTGTGTTTACGGTTGCTTATCACCTAAACGAGAAAAGGATAGGAGTTTTTATAGATTCCCTAAGGATAAAACGAGGTAAGTCATTCTTGGTAACCTACCTACACTAAGTACCTACCTATTTGACGTTCTTCAGTTATACAGTAGGTAACTTGTAAAAACCGGTAATTTACAGTAGGTATTGAAAAAATACAAATATAATACATTATCTTTGTATTATATATTCAAACCGCTATACCTATCATAGAAAAAAGCAATACACATACCGACCTTCGCTACGGTTGACAAGTGGGACACTGCATGATTGTTTATTATACGAGAAGAACATAAATTATTATTGTGATTGTAATTATTATCATTACTTGTATAATATGTTAACTTGGAATGATACTTTATGTATAGTGTAGGTATCTATTGTTATATAAGTAATTAATGGAGTGAAATGTGAAGTAATATTACCTACTACGTTACGTTGTGTACGGTTGTGTGTTGCATATTCCTACGTCGTACATGGAGTTGGATTGTTGTGCTTGTAAATGTTTCTGAAGGTAGGTAAGGTAATAACCTACGAAATCTAATAAGTCATAATAACAGCATCAAAATATTGTTAGGTAGGTAAGTCATCGATGTAATTAAAATATTACATCGATGAGGTAAGTACAACAATTATTCATACGATGACAACCTTAGACTTTACGCTACGCACATATTTACGCGTGTACAAAAACAACATTTGTGTAGTGTCTGTGTAATAGGTAGTTAGAACGCGGCTTTTGTATAGGGAATGAGTCGAGTGTCCAGGCTGTGCTATCGTGGCAGTGCGAGTACAATAATTTTCATCTACCCTTCTTTATGGATCAATTCGAAACTTTTCAATCATCTCGCTTATAAACTGCAAATATTCGATCGTAAGAATGAAAAGATTTACAAAACATATAACAACTTTTACCCTCAATTCATGATCTAATGTTCTAGAACTAGATATATACATGGCATTTATTTATTGCTAATTTTAATGAAACCAGTGTTTGAAATTGATGCACATGTTACAGGTCTTCATAACATAGCTACGAATAAATACATACAGAAGTGTAATTCTCATACAGTTACCGCTTTGATTGCGGACCCATCAATTCGGGCAATTTTTTTTTTCTATTTGTGTCGGAACAATCACGAGGCCCACCTGATGTTAAGCGGAGTTACCTCTGCCTATAAAAGATGCATTTCATCACTAGTCACGAATTGCACAGCGCCCGGTGGGGAGCGAACCAGGGTACTGCGGCACGGCAGTCCATAGCTATTACCGCTCGGCCATCATTGCTTCACAATACAATTGGATTGGTTAATTGATTTGGCGCTTGGAAATGATCGCATTCAATTGGTCGCGTCAAAGTAATGTTGTTGTGGCGCACGGTACAATTTTTAAACCACGCCCGCCGCGGTAAGTTTTCGGTTTGCTGTTTTTAAGCATGTATTCGTAGTATATATTATGTAAGTTTTACGGGCAGATCTGTACAGCGATCCCCAAGACGTTCGCCAATGGTAAAGGAATTACGGCAATACATAATTTATCTAACAAAAACCTGTTGTTACCAACACAAATCGAGATATCTTTATCGTCTTACATGGCAATCGGGATGATTAGCGTTTTTTGCAGAGGACGCTGTATGATTGTTACCAGTCTTGTTTACAAACTGATCATGATTTATTATAATTGTTTCAGCCCTATAGAGAAAAAAAGTCTGTGGGTTTAGATCAAAGCTTAAAAATTACAATATATAAATCAGCGATTTCAGTATTAGTGGGCTGTAAACTTATATATTTCAGTTTTCTAACTTCTAATATTGATGTCTCCTTAATGGCGGAGAAAGCGTTTATAACACTGACGAATTATCCGGCGTTACAGATGACAAACTCATGGTTCTCATGGATCGATATAGGGCTCGTTGATCTCTTGTCGTACGAATGCGACAAGAGATCAAAGAGCCCTATATCGATCCATATATCCCCATAAGCAGTTCAGGGTATCAACGAGCCCTCGCTCCTTAATGTACGAAAGCATGCCATCATCACCGTTTCAAAAGAGATCTGAGTAGGTATATTCAAGATGGCACAGATGAAGCTATCTCTTCGAAGACAAAGGTCTGTACCAACGTTTTTCTACTCTCAAGGAACTTCCATAGGACTAAGTTCAGTCGATGCGACGAAAACAGACATACTTGTATTCAAAATAAGATCAAACTACGTTTATATGGGGCTGGCTGGGGATTGTTACTGAGGCGAACAAATTTTCTTAATTCTATTCCAATGTCGTATTAATGATTATGCACTTCAAAGTTTCAAACACTGGTTTCAGACGTCTTCATCTGAAATTTGTCTAACTATAAGTACTGTACTATATGTAATGTACTGTGTCTACTTCTAGGGCTGACCTTACATTGGCGACAATCGAATAGAGTTTGTACGATTCAGAAAGACCACAAAGCAATCCAAAGCACAAGTGGGGGCGATTTCAAATAACGAACTTAAAACTTGACTATAATTGATTTGAGTCCTGTCAAATGCGTAATTTATCGATAGACGAACTATTGATCATAGATAATACATTAGATTCGAGAAATCAATCCTCAATTAGTGATTTTGTTTGAAACAAATGATAGATCGAAACATTACTGCTTACTAAAATCATTTGTAAACTGCTGCGTTGGTTCTATTACACTCACATACATTCATTGAGGAATAATTTAAGTTATTCTCTATTGTCAATATTTCGTCGAGTCAAATAGAATACGCACGACCATGATCCTGCTTATTTACACGGAAACTATTATTAATTTAGTTCTATATTATTTTTAATCAAAGTATACCCGAATTAGCGCCAGTTTACATATGAATTAGGTAAGAAATGAAAACCTACACTGAAAGCTCTTATATTTCTTTGGCGGCATTTTAGTCACTTGTCATAGGTATGTTGAAGCGATATTGGGTCAATACTACTACAAATATGAATAATTACATGGTAATATTCAACTAGACACCCGCGATCGTGTCGCCATGTGCGGTCAGCCCTGATCAACAAATAAAACTAATAATTCACTTCTTTTCGCTCGCCAGGGCTTGTCCGAGGGATGCGGTTGTCACGGTAGGGTTGGCTGCGTTCACTATCTTCTCCAATAACAATCTGGTTTGCAACTGAAACATTGAATTAAAAATAGTTTTATTCCCTGTTATATAATAGTATAACTACTAACAACCATAATATATCGCAAGGCCAAAATAAAGTACAGCTCGAATAACGCATCGAATGTGCAGCATGCATCTACTAAGATAGACGTAAGTCAGCTGTTGTGCGCAAAAAAGAGCTTCATACCATGTTAACGCCTTTATTAACTGAATGTTACTGGGTATATGTCTGTTACTGTGGCCCTTATGGACAAGCTCAAAGTCACACAACGAGCTATGGAGAGAGCTATGCTCGGAGTTTCTTTGCGCGATAAAATCCGGGACGTGGATATTTGGCAAAGAACCAAAGTCACCGACATAGCTCTCAGAATTTGCAAGTTGAAGTGGCAATGGGCGGGCCACATTGCTCGACGAACTGATAACCGATGGGGAAGAAAGGTTCTCGAGTGGTTACCACACTACACCGGAAGACGTAGAGTTGGTAGGCCCCCTATCTGTAGCTGCAGCCTGTAGACTAGGTGGACTGACGACATCGTGAAAGTCGCGGGTAGCCAATGGTTACAAGCGGCTAATAGCCAGTTCTTTGTGGCGCTCTTTGGGGGAGGCATTTGTTGCTTTTTCAACAGTGGACGTCTTCCAGTTGATGATGATGATAAGACCTACATAAGCGTTTATTTTTCTGTATCTCACTCAATTCAAATCTCGTGAACACACTGGAACTGATATTCATAAAGTTTCGTATACGTAGAGGTATATGGAAAAACTACTCTTTATTGTTCTGTATCTCACATAATTTAAATCTCGTGAACACACTGGAACTGATCTTCATGAAGTTTGGCATACGTTGAGATAGATGGATAAACTACTCTTTTATTGTTCTGTATCTCACAGAATTCAAATCTCGTGAACACACTGGAACTGATCTTCATGAAGTTTGGCATACATTGAGATAGATGGATAAACTACTCTTTTATTGTTCTGTATCTCACAGAATTCAAATCTCGTGAACACACTGGAACTGATCTTCATGAAGTTTACCATACATAGAGGTAGATGGATAATTACACTTGTAATGTTCTGTAACTCACAGAATTCAAATCTCGTGAACACACTGGAACTGATCTTCATGAAGTTTGGTATACGTTGCGGGATAAACTACAATATTTTATATTACGATTTTGCCATACTCATAGTTCCCGTAGGAGTGCAATGCTACACAACCAAGTCGCACGCATACTATGGTCCGTATTAATAAACCGAGCTCAGCTTTGAGTATACTCTTAAGATACATCCTAAGATGCTGAACTATTTAATACTACCATTTTGAACACGTCCTTCTCTCTCGCTGGCAATAGCTATACTGACAATTGACAAAACATTGTCGCGGTTACCAACTGCCGTCTACAGGGTTGGATACCATACAAATCCACTTGGAGAGTAGTACAACTCACGTATATAAAGTTGTTAGGTTCTTTTCGCTTATCTAGTCATAGTAACCAGTGTACAAGGTATAATCTCCCTTCTGGTCATATCATGACAGGGATGTGTGTCCACTAATGGCATTTAGTTAAATACTGAGCGCTTCCGCGCATCGGAGGGTACGTTATCTTTAGGAAGTGGTATGGCATTTGGTAGAAAATCTGTCGCAAAAAACCTAATGGTTTGTTCCGGTCGCTGTCCTTGAGAGCCAGTAATTCTAAGTTAGCCTGAACATCTTCTATCGCATCATCACTTACCGTCAGGTGAGATAGTGATCAAAGGCTAGATCGATATAGATAGATAACACTTTATTGTACACCAAATGTAAGAAAAATCTGGGCTTAATATAAGCTTACATATAATGTAGTACAATGGGCGGTCTTATCGCTTAGAAGCGATCTCTTCCAGACAACCTTTGGATAGAGAGGAGTTAAAATACTTTTATTAACGGTGGTGCGATTAAATGTAGTGAATCAGCAATAAAAAAAAAATTATGTTATGTAGTAGTTATATTAAATTTGGTTGGTAAGGTAACCACTGTATTTAAAGTCATTTAACTATGTGGTCAAGTTCCCTCAGAAGGAGTTAGTTGCCAACCGTGTATCAGCTATTTACAACCGCTGTCAACATCAGTGCTAGGAAAATAACAATAAAATAGATTACCTCATTCCCATTATCCCTGCCAGCAGACCGAACTCGGTCAAGCTCCTCGGCAAGACGCATGGATTTCTCTTGAGCCTTGCTGCGCTGAACCAAGTACATGTTTCTGAAACGTCGAATCTCAATGCTAGATCTGAACAGAATGCTGGACAAATACAAAAGTTGGTGTCAATTCATACTCTAAAGCTAGCTTCTCACGGCTTATAATTGTATGAATCAATAAACAAATTGTTAGTACTTTTTTATCTAGAGATGATCTAATCTAGAGATGAACCTTTTTGCATGGTGGTGGGGCATTTTGCAAATGCCCGCCTGGCTAGCTACCACCCTCAAGTAGAGAATCAGTCGCCAAGCACCTAACGGTGTGCTCCGGCAGCTGTCCTTGAGAGCCAGTACTTCTAGGTTAGCCTGAACAACATCTTCTACCGCATCATCATTTACCAATAGGTGAGATAGTGGTCAAAGGCTAATCTATCAAGCATAAAGAAAATAAAGATGATCTGATTCAGTAATATTTGTTTCGGCTCGAAAGAGTAAAGTTCCGGTGGCCGAGAGGAATGGCATCCGGCGCGAAATCGGAGGCTGAGGGTTTGAAACCCATCCAAAACAAAACAAAATTGTGAACTAATCAACCCATTTTGATGAAATTTATTTGGGACCACCTCGAATGAATATCTACTCTTTCTAATAAAAAAAAGGAATTATCAAAATCGGACCACACTGTAAAAAGTTATACATAAAAAAAAATACAGGCGTCGAATTGGAAAACTCCTTTTTTAGAAGTCCGTTAAAAACAAAACGAAAAGTTATGTTTAGGCGATTTTTTCCTATCAAATCAATTTTAAGGTTTTTCATTCACCTGATAACATACACCTGCAGCATGACCCCAACAAATGCAATGCTGAAGCAGATGCAAATAATGTAATAGTTTGGCAATTTCCTCACTCCTGCGAAGCCATAGTAGGAGTCGTTTGGGGCTTGCTTTTCTTTCTCTGTCCATGAGTTGCCATTGTTTTTATTAGTTGCAGAGTCATAGTAGTGATTGTAGTGGGCTCGGTAGCTGGAAAGCGAAAATAAAAAAATAAGTGACATGTTCACTCCTGTGAAGGAGGGTAAATATTATTACAAAATTACAAATATAAGATTAAATTACAAATTAAGTCATGTGCGGGATTCGAACCCGCGTCCATCGACCCCAAAGGTTAAAGAACGATAGGAAAGATTTGAGTTATTACGTCATGTCAAGTTAGCTCAATTGGTTAGAGCATACCCCGGGTAAAGAGGTGGACGCGGGTTCGAATCTCGCACATGATTTAATTTTTTTCTTACGTATATTTGTAATTTTGTAATGTAATCTGCATAGCAGGCGTTATTGCAAACAAAACAAAATTAAAATTATAAGGTTGCGTCATTTACAAGTATAAAACCAATTGCAAATTTGGTTTTGTTTGTAGTACAACGTAAGTGGTACTATAGATGTCACTCAATCCCCATACGATGTTCAAAGAACGATAATCCGCATAGCAGGCGTTATTGCAAACATAACAATATTAAAAAGGGGTTAATATTAGGCTGTTGTCACTGAAGGAGGGACCGAAACCATTCTCTCAACATGAACAATGGGCCTAGTCTGTCACATTGAAACATAGTAGGTAGTTAGTCAGTAAGTTTTTTGTATCGATATACATGATGCCCGAAGAATCCAACTCTGATGGTTCGGAAAGTTACGCGACATCTTCTTGTCGGACATCCCGCTGAGCCTGAAGACCAAAGTCTTCAACCATTGTGTGTTACCAGTATGACATATGGTACTGAAACGTGGTATTTAACTGTGGCCCTTATGGACAAGCTCAGGGTCGCTGAATGAGCTATAGAGAAACTCCGAGCATAGCTATGCTCGGAGTTTCTTTGCGCGATAAAATCCGGAACGTGGATTTTCCCCAAATAACCTAAGTCACCGACAGGGCTTTCAGAATTTGCGAGCTGAAGTGGAAATGGGCGGGCCACATTGCACGACGAACTGATAACCGATGGAGAAGAAAGGTTCTCATGTGGTCACATTACACCGGAAGACGTAAAGTTGATAGGCGCCCCACTAGGTAGACTGATGATATCGTTAAAGTCCCGGGTTGCCAATTGTTACAAGCGGCTAATAGCCTTTCTTTGTGGCATTCTTTGTTCAACAGTGGATGTCTGATGGTGATAAGCAATGCCGTCGATTTTAAACAAATTATCAGATTTTAAAAATGTACTGATCGTTATGAATTAATATTTTATACAACAAAAGCGAAAGATCCGTTACAATCTGCCACCTCCGCTGCCTGACGCCGATAGCAAAGTGACCAACGATATTCCTTCCGTTCACCTTGCTTGCTTCATCTAGATAGGATATGATGTAGAAATGAGCTGGCCACACCCACTTTCCACCCAATAAGTAGCACATTAGCGGAAAGTATGTCCTAAAAGGGGAAAACTCACGTCTGTGGTGGGAAATAAGAAATGTGAAGATTTATCGCGACTTTATACTGTTTGGCAACTGTCTACATGATAGTGGTATTTGTAAGTTTATTGTGTTAGGTATTAGGTAAAGTTGGGCTATGTATTGAACACCAACGCACAATAATTCTATCATTTACCACGAAAATCATTCATATCTACGTTTACTTGTATTTTTTTTTATAAATTCAATTAATTCTTAAAATAACATTATATAGCAAGAATTTGTGCTGTATAAAACACTAGCGGCCCGTCCTAACTTCGCATGGGTGGACATTTATTTTTTAACATTTTGGCATAAACATACAGTAAATGCAGGGCATACCTAAATAATAATGTATTTAGCAATAGTATATCGCTGGCTCCCTTTGGGTACGGGACTTGATGATTGAAAACAAAATGATAACAGAATAAATGACACCAACGGGTAATTATTAAAAACATTTCACTGAGGTTTAGAGTATAGGTATACTAATAATAATTAGATACATTATATACCTACTACTATTACTGTACAGTCAATACCCATATGTAGTGATTAAGAAAGCAATTGTGTCTGATAATATAAGAGAATGTATGCCTATAAGTACTTATTATCACATATTTTATAGAATAAAAATTATAGCACCCCGACCCGGCTTTTGTTCCTAAGTTTTTTTTACACTTATTTTTACTTTTTGATTACTTTTAGATTTTTTATTTATTTTAATGTAGTTTTTTATTTGTGTATCATTTCTTTATTCAAGTAAGATCACATCATTTATTTTTAAGACTTTTTAATTTTATTACATTCTTATTTTTAATTTTTATATTTTTACCTTAATTATACACTATGTAAGCAGTGGTATTTGTAGATGGCAATAAAACATATTTATATTCAGGAGACCCTACTCCAGAGAGTGCAACATATAGTTGGCCATGAGAAAAGCACTCTTTTCTTAGATGGATGCCAACCAAAGAAAAAGTTTGTCCCTGGGATTTATTTATTGTAGGGGCAAGCAATTTCTTTACAGGAAACTGTAATCTTATGAAAGATATAGGCAAATCCGTATGATTTTTTTAATTGGGAGGTTGGTTGTTTAGATCTAATAAGAGTTTTTGCTAAGTATTTAAAGTCTAATAATAATGTGCACAATTATGAGAAAAAGGGACTGCTTTTGCAGCCTGCCATCCCAGCCCATGGCCTTTTGGTCCTAGGGTAAATAAATCCCAGCTTTTAACCCTTAATGTGGTAAGCTGTTCAGCAGTGGCTCAGGCCGATAGAGATTAATATAATCTTTAGACTAACAGACTAATCACTATGCCTAACTGCTCAGCAATATCAATATATAATGTATTCTCATATTTTTTTTGTGTGTTTGGAGGGCAAACGAGCAGGTGTCTCACCTGGTGGTAAGTGATTACCGTCGCCCACGAACATCCGCAACACCAGATGTCTCGAGGATGCGTTGCCGGCCTTGAGGAGGGAATATGCTCTCTTCTTGAAGGCCCCTAAGTCGTATCTGTTCGGAAATACTTCACCAGGCAGCTGGTTCCAAATTATGGCAGTGGGAGGTAGGAAATGCCGTGAAAATCGCAAGGTTGTGGACTTCCAGACATTGACATAAATTTGAAGAAACATTGTGCTTTTAATTAATTCAAATCAATTTAATTTTAATTATGTTTTTTCTATTTTATAATTTTAGATTAGCTAAGTTAATCAAACTTGCTATGAAGTTCTATTTAGTCTGATTATACTTGTTTACATATCAACTTATTATGAACCGGCTAGGACCCGCGTTATATCTACCGGAAAAATTCCAACCAGTTTTGAGTGTTTTGAAGTTTTTCGTCTGGGAGTCACAATTGCGCTAAGCGGCAAGCACGGCCTTCAGCGCGTAACTTATCTTTCCGGTTAGTAAAACGAGGGTCCTAGCTGGTTCCTTATAAGTTAAAATGGATAAAACTCGCGATAGGTTTCAAATGAAGTTGTTTACATATAATCAATCAGTTATACTCTGCCCAAAGCATACAGTTCAATATTATACTAGCAGTAAACGCCTTTGTATGCTTGCTTCTTGGACCTTTCAAAGGCATTTAACATATGACATATTGTGGAAAAAACTTCAAACTGAAAGGACCTTGCCGATATATATTGTACAACTTTTTAAGTATTGGTATGAAAACCAAGACAATGTTGTGAAATGGGCGGATTAATTATCTGAAATGTATAGATTGAACTGCGTAGTGAGGCAGGGCGGAATAAGCTCACTGAGGCTTTTCAATTTATATTACATTAATGACTTGATCGCCGAGCTCAGTAATATAAATGTTGGATGCTCAATTAATGGGAATATCATTAATAATATAAGTTAGGCAGACGATACGGTCTTGCTGAGTCCGTCGATCAATGGTTTGAGAAAGCTCATAAAAATATGTGAAGATTATGCTGCATCCCATGGGCTCAAGTATAACTCGAAAAAGAGTGAGGTATTGCAGTTTAAGGCAGGTAATAAGTCCTACTCTGTCATGGAAGTATTGCTCAACGAAGCTCTCCTCACTTGGGTTGCTCGGTTCAAGTACTTGGGTCACTGGGTTACAGATGATATGTCTGATGACATGTGCATCTGGGATGTTCTGTGATGCGGGCATAGATGATTTTTATGCAATTATGCGAAAATGTGCAGCATCCATGTTATGCCGAACTAGGGACACAAACAACAGCTTGCTGTCTGTCGTCTCAGGGGACTACAGTGGGGGTTTTTTGAGGCACTGGATCACAGCTCACAAACCAGTGGCTCAGCTTGTGTCACAATAAACAACCAGGTTTTTACCGAGGATTTTTATTTTATTTATTATGTGTGATTAGTTCTTAGTTTTGTTTTTGTTTTATTGCTAATATAAGTATATAGTTTTGTGTAAAAACTTACTAACATTTTATGGGCCTACGTGCCTGAAATAAAAAGTTTTGATTTTTGGCATTATATCTATTTGTGTAGACACTACAAAAAAAAGAATTTCAACACATTATGATATAGGTACATAAGCATTACGCTGCTCGCTTATAATCAAATAAATAAATAAATTTTACTAACTTGTATGGATCATATTGAGTCCTATATACATAAGAGGCACTGCTTGTAGATATTTCTGTCAAATTGTCGTATTGTGCTCTACTGCTAGGTTTCCCGAGCACATTGTATGCTTCAACAATTTGCACAAACCTCTCCTGAGCTCTTGCATCTTTATTTTTGTCCGGATGGTACTGAAAAATAAAACAAAATATATAATAATAAAACATGTCAAAATTATACAATTGAGTGTTAATAAGATTCTAAACCAATGTTTTGTAGTCATAGATTTATAGATGAACCTTCTGATGAATAACACAATCAGTAGCAAAGGCGACAACGGGGAGCAGGGAGGTTGCCCAACCTCAAAAATGTTTGCTAAATGTAATGAAATCAAAGCCTTACATCCTGTCACTTGAATTGTTTGATCAATTGAGCAAATCTTGCATATCGAAACTCGAATGAATTCACTTAATCTATTCCAACTATACCATTCGCACAGTTCAATACCCTTAATTAGGCTTATCTGCTGAGACCAAGCTCATCCAAAGATATGTACTCAGAACCCAATTTTTGATAGATGACTGCAAAATAAATAACATTGGTTGATCATTGACAATATTGAACAAGAAGGAATTGCTTGTAAACTGTAATGCATATGACATCAATGAGTTTCTGTCAAAAGATCTTAATCCAGCTAAGTGTGTTGGTTTTGCATTTGGCGCTTCTTCAAAAATGACCACTGTAGTATAAGCAATTCAATGGAATAATAAAATACACCAATGTTCATTCCAAAAATTAAATCTGGTAATCAATGATCTCACCACTCTTTCTGAAACTCGAAATGCCATCGGAACTACCAAAGATATCATACTTTTCCCGTCAGCAATATATCAAATTGCCCTTCTCTGTAGATGCCTTGCTGGGATGAAAATGGTAGTATTTGAAAACTTGTAGTGGTATAAAGTGTTTAAGGGGCAGACATAACACCCCATCTGTAATCTTACCTCCTTGCTCATTTGGATGAATGCTTCTTTAATTTCTTTATCACTGCAGTTTCTTTGCAGTCGAAGCACATCATAATGATTTTTTTTAGCTAAACTGGAAATAATTTTAGTAGTACATATTAATTTATGCCTTCATTAGTTACCAAGTTTAGCAGTCTCTGTATCAAGTTGGGGGCCTGAGGATTTCATTTATGTAACTTTTGTAAGCTTAAGCAGTTGCAAGGTTCCATATCTATATCAGCCAGACAGTACCATATCAGTAGTGTTGTCATCTGAATAGCATACAAATTACAACTGCCAAGTTTTACTAAAATACAAATAAATTCCAGGGTAAGCAAACACTAATTAAAAATTAAATATTCTCTTGGTTTAGCTAGCTACCTGTACAGCCGTATACATGAATGAATTGACAAAACTGGAGATTTTCTTAACAAAAACATAACGATCTAGATAATCCAAAAAGATTTAAAATGTAATAGCATAATTTTATTTAACGAATCCCATGGCTGCATAAAAATAATAATTTGACAAATTGACATAAATCATTTCAGTTTTCACCAGTGTTGCCAGCAAGACAAATCAAGAATACGCTAAAAAGTTTTAAGATTAACCCAATTGCTTTATGGATGTGCTAAAAATTCTGCTAACATTTTTCAATGCCAAATAAAAGGTAATATAATTTTAAAACTCTATTAATAAATGAAACGTATATTTTAATCGGCTATCAAATAAAATATTAATTTCTTGGTCTCATCTTATCAACAACTACTGCGCTTGAAGACGACAAAGCAGTGAGGCAGTGATGGCTCAGTGGCATTGGCTATGGACTGCTGCGCAGCAGGTCCATGGTTCGAACCCTGCCGCGGGCTTGAGCTTCACCGCATGGTGGAAAGGCATTTTTCGTCTGGCTAGCGACCACCCTCAAGTGGAAGATCTGTCTCCAAGCACTTAACGGTGTGTTCCGGCAGGTGTCCTTGAGAGCCAGTTATTCTAGGTTAAGCCTTTTTAAAACCTTCGACCACATCATCACTTACCATCAGGTGAGGTTGTGGTCAAAGGCTTACCCATCAGCAATAAAAAAGCCTCAGTGCTCAGACTGTAACTCGCCTTGGTACCTATAGAGAGCAGTACATTATCCGGAACTGTGTAAGAGTAGCATTTCCCTGCCCTTTTTCGGCCTAAAATCAATCATCCAATTTGATGTATAAATTAATTTCAATTTTTATTTTTTTTACTGAGAAACGATTGCGTGACACAATTTACTACATTCATTTGACCGAACACCCGTTCAATTTCATCGTTTGAATGTGATATTGCTGACTGAGATAAATGTGCAAAGGGGTTATTATATAATCAATAACTTAATTCCAAAATTCTATTCACATAGTGGAAGATGTACATTTCCATTATTTGCTTCTCCATTCAGACATGAGTCTAATATTGTAGATGCATCCGAACTCTTGGGTACGATAGAGTCGGTAGATAGCATATGACGCATAGAGAAAGATAAGTACCTATACCAACGTCAAGATTTTACCCCTTCCATAATGTTGGCACCAAGAGCGCCAAAAATCTAACAAAGGAGTTTATTCTCAGTGGAAATAATAACGTACGAATTTATGTCATTTCCACTTTTATCTTCTAATTATTTTATATGCCAACAAAACATGCTTTACGTAGTTTGCTAACCAACATGAAAATATGCTGAATTTAGCATAAAATGTTATAAGTTTGCCTTCACTGAATTTCAGTTTAATTCGCTTACCAGCGTCGTATTGCCAGAGCGCTTTTATGAAAAGGATCGTACGGAAAGGCAATATTTAACGTTTTTCAACTAAAAGTACAAGACCTTGCCTTTCACCCAATAAGGCCCTCCATTATTTTTAGAGTGTAGTTGCAACTACTACTGACCAAGCTCATTTTGACTTCTTAATGTTTAAAAAAAAAACTCTTGGAGTACATCCCGTAAACCTAAAATCATTAATATCAATTTTGTTTAGTCTAGCAAATATCAAAACAAGTAAAAATTACCAACTTGTTTTTTTTTTTTTAATGACCCTAAAACTATATTCTTGCGGTGACTAAACATAAGATATGTTGAAACAAATCACAACGAAATTCATAGTGTCGAAGCACGGAACCTTCGACACTATGAATTTCGTTCTTGATTTGAGAGTCTGACATAATGTGTTTAAGGTATTTGAGATTCTGTTTTATTTTTTACTCCAAGCCCCAGAAAGTTATGTAAATGAAGTAATTTAATGATTTCAGTCCAGGAACGTGGCCGGCTGAAAAGTAACGAAAATGTTACCAAAGTAACATTCTGGCAACATTGAATCACTGTCAGTCATAAACAATTTTGACATGGACATTACAACATTGTTGCTTGACACCAAAGGCCATTTGACGCAAATTTCGTTAATTTAAAAATGTTGATCACGTTTTGCGACTATGGATCCACATTTAATAAGAACCATAGATACAAATGTGATCAAAATTATCGAAAATAACGATATTGGCGTCAAGTGGTATATGCCCAAACTCGGTAATTTTTTTTTCATTTTAAAATTGTTTATACGTGTATGCTTTGTACATTTGCATTTCGTCAATTACATAATATTTAATCATCTTTACTTAGAATTAACCAGTAGAAGCCAATAAGTATATACCTACATGTCATTGAAATGTTACTTAGTAAATGTAATATTAATTTATAAAATATGGCGTAAGCGGTTGGAGAACAAGAAAAAACTATGCACATGCATACACAAAGTTAGCGCACTTTACCGATTTTGAAAGAATTTGATATTGGTTTATATTAGGTAGGTATATAAAAATATGCGAAGATAATAGAATCTAGTTAATTTGTATTTATTTTTTATGTTGTTGTGACGGAACTAGCCCGAGGCCCACCTGATGTTAAGCGGTATCCTCTGCCTATAACAGATGCATTTCGTCAACGGCGAATTGCACTGTGCCTGTCACACTGAGACGTACAGTTGTTAAGTCTCCTGTGCCTGTAATTTTTCTGGCTCTCAAGGACTGCTGCCGGAACACACTGTTAGGTGCTTGGCGACAGATTTTCTACTTGAGGGTGGTCACTAGCCAGGCGGGCATTCCCAAAATGCCCTCCCACCATGCGGTGAAGCCCAAGCCCGCGGTGGTATTCGAACCATGGACCTGCTGCTCGGCAGTCCATAGCCAATGCCACTGAGCTATCACTGTTTCAAATGGTTTGTACATTTGCATTTCGTCAATGTTAATTACACATAATATTTAATAATCTTTACTTAGAATTAACTAATAGAAGCCAATAAGTATATACCTACATGTAATTGAAATGTTACCTACTCAGTGCATGTAATACCTATAAATTTATAAAATATGGCGTAAGAGATTAAATAACAAGAAAAAAGATATGCACATGCATAAAGCAAAGCTAGCGAACCTTATCGATTTTGTGTGAATTTTATATAGGTATACATATTAAAATATGCGAAGAAATAATAAAATCTGGTCGTGACGGACGCCCTGTAATCTGTTCTTGTGATCTGAATAAAAACTTACCAATAGTGCATTTCGCAATTTTGAAACTTCAATATTCCGAAATTTTGGACCATATCAGGTTAATTTCGGAAATGACTCCTTTAGTTACGAAATTCATTTTATATTATTTATACATGGTCATCGAGCAAGATTAGTTAGGAATAATTACGATAGCAGGGGGCCGTTCAGAACCTTTGTTAGAGCGCACTCGGAGTGTAACTTTTCACTCGGTTGTCACAGCTTGATCATTCCGTTCTTGAAGGTTGCAACCTTTGAACTATGAAAATCGGTCGTTAATAGGTTGCATCCTTAACTGAAATGACCTCGACATTTGTTGATGAGAGAATTATAGGCACTCTTATTGCTTTTCAAACATCATAGAACGTCTATATATTTTTCTAGTTCCCCGCCAAAAATCTATATTTTGCTAAGGTAGAACCATACTGATCCAAGTGACATTTTTTTCTATATTGGGGTTATATGCAACAAATACAAGGAAAAAGAAATCAATTGATGCCACATTGATACAAGTACAAAAAGCGCCTTATATTGCTAGAGGACCTCAATTTTTCACTTTAGCATTATACTTACTTTCAAAAATATATCCTGCTATACTGATCCAATTTTTATTTTTTATCTGTTTTTTTTTCTGCAGATACCAATATTTTGACTACTTTTAATCAAAACATTTTAATATAGACTTTTTTTTATTTTGTCTGACATATTAGCCATCATTTCGATAAAGACTAAAGCATAATAAATCATGTATTTTTTTAAAACAAGTTCAAACGCGTTTCCTTCTTTTTCTCAATATAATAAAAACGATACTTAGATCAGTATGGATCTACCGTCGCCATTTGAGGTTATAATATAACTGGGTCGTTCCGAACCTTGGAGTAAGTTAAAACAACCAAACTACTACACTCTGAGGCTCGGAACGGCCCCCTGTATTGTCGGTAGACAGTATTATCCATCTCTCTTTGGTCGACCAACTCCCGTTCCAAAGTAGGTTTGTGGCGCGCTAATACAAATCAATTAAAGAATAAAAAATAATATAGTACCACCAACTTAACTGTGCAGTTTTCGAGGGCGCTACTGGTCATGGAAATCAACTACAGACTGTCACAATTTGAGGGAAAGTTTTAGTTCTTTTTTCTGCCGCACCTGAACAGATAAGTTGGTGGGTCTGTATCTGTCGCCAAGCATCTAACAGTGTGTTCCGACAGCAGACCTACAGAGCTAGTAAAATTACAGTCTCATGATGCCTACTTAACAACTGTATTTCTCAATGTGACGGTGTAGTGCAGTTCGTATATTGTGACGAAATGTATATTTTATAGGCAGAGGAGACCGCTTAACACCAGGTGGACTCGTGCTTGTACCGTCACCATCCCATAAAAACAGTTACACCTCAAAATAAATATACCTCAAATTATATAATATACCTACCTAATATCCTTACATCTAACCTCAATTTTTTTTGTAATTTCGTATTATTACAAAGCGACACAGTTCCATACACTTCAGTATTTTATGAAACAAATAATCACCACTAGTCTCATACATTACATTGGATGTGAAATGGGGAAAGTGGAGTTTAGGGAGATAGACTACTTTTTATTTAACCCTTCTATCTCTTCTTCTTTATCCCTGCGCCATTCCATCAGATTTAAGTTTTTTGTGATAAGTATACTAAAGAAAGTAGCTTATAATATGATGGTGGATGCCTCGTTCGCACTCGTTAAATTACCTTTTTGTTATTGTTTCTACCTAGATCACAGAATAATGGATAGAAACAAACCTATCAGTAGTTAATTAAAACAACTTTAAGTATATTTCTGCATCTCCGTCTTGAGCATAATTTTTGCTCCAAAAAAAAGATCGGTACCAGATACTACTTATACATAACTGATATAATGAATACTAATAAACAATCAAAATCACACAAAAAGTATTACATGTGAATATGTTCAAAATATAAAAATTATAACAAATAAAATTGTTAATAAATATTAAATGTTAAACATACTATTGGCACAAAGAGACCAGGTACTAAAAGAGTTTTTCATTTGCCCTAGATTACTCGTATTATAATGATAAAGTCGATTTCTAAGACGTTATGTCAAAAAAACATAAAAAAAATGGTACTAGAAGTACACTAAAGTGACTACGTATATTTATTGTTATTTATATTCATGTTTTTTTTTTTATGTTAACTTGACGACATCTGGTAGTGACGATGTGGTCGAAATAAGTAGACGGACTCAGCAGTAACATGGGAACTCGTACTTTATGCCGTAGTTACAGTCGTTACTTCTCAGCTGCCACCCTCAAGTAGAAAATCTGTCGCCAAGCACCTAAATGTTTATTCCTGCAGATTTTCTTGAACGTCAGTAATTTTAGGTTCAGTCAGACTATTAACTTAATATTATTGTAATAATGTGGAACAGTATAAACAAAAAATATATAGTTGCTGTGCATGCACCTTCCTCAATGTGTGCCGAACTAACTACCTATAAATAATTGTCCATAGGTATTGGATAAGACTGAAATAATAAGAATAAAAAAATACAGCTCTATGCAAAAACCCTCAGATGAGACGGTTAAATAATTCTAAAATAAAGCCTTATTTTTAGTTGATAAAAATAATTTTATTGGTGGGACCTCAGGTCCTTCACTTGATTTTCAACAATTTTAATGTTACTCATATTATCTTATGATTAGTTATGATTACGTAAGGCTTATGATTAGTGGCGAATTGAAACCTTTTAATTAACATAATCAGTTATTTGAAAATTAAGGCTTTTTGCCGATTGGTAGGTAAACTCGTAGCGGCAAAAAGCCTTAATTTTCGTAACATTCAGCTTCGGTACTCGAACATATTTGTAGCTAAGCCGACTTATAATTTGAAGTCCAAACCTACTCACAAAATCTGTGTAAGATATTTTATCGTACGTAAGTATCCCCTAGGTAGGTAGGATTTGCTCATATAAATCTCTAGTAGGAAATGCCGTATTGATATCAACATGTTTTATATCCGTATTATATTGTATGTACTCCGATTGCAAATAGTTATCTTAGAGTACGATGTCTCACAACACGACGAGTACCATGGCTACCCATTTTGGATTCAATGGTGATACTGTACTGGTGACTCGACACTGTACAGTTGCACTTGCTATTGCTACAGTCTCGTTCACGTTTAAATGTAGTAAATATACATCATAGCTATGAATTAACGAAAGACGTTGTAGACTTGTAGCGACAACGGTTGCGGCGAAATATTTTCAATGTGGTACGTTGGGGCGAATGTAATATTATACTTATGAAAATTTTTCGCCTGAACTTCCGTCGCTACAGTTTCATTCGAATTTCAAAACACCATGCAGAATATTTGACACACAGTCCTGTTCTGAGATTTGACATTGTGATGGTACACCTAACAAGACGGACTCTTCTAAAAATGCCTAATAAGACAGGTAGGTACTAGCCAGTTAAACTAAACTTGCGGCCAAATTTCTGAATTCAAAATGAGAAGTCAAAAGATTGCATGTGCGTATATCTGAAAATTAAAAGACCAAACTTAACTGCTGCCATTTTTTTATGAGTTGGTGGGCAAACTAGTACCTATGCTGTTCATCCGGTGGTAAGTGATTACCGTCGCCCACCGAATTCCGTAACACCAGAGGTTTCAAGGAAGCAATGCCTTCCTCTTCTTGAAGGCTCCTAAGTCGTTTCGGTTTGGAAATACTTCACATAGCCTCTGTTTCCACACAGTGGCGCGAGAGGCATCTCATGCTCTGTCAGGGCATCTGATGGCAAAACTCTGTTAATAGTTGCTATAGGATATAATGATGCCCGCAATAGATGTAGTGATCCAAAATCTCTACGCAGTGACAATAACAAAGGGTCAAGCTCATCAGAGAGCTTGATCGTCAACGTTTGTTGTATTTACGTAACTGGATACCTACCGTACGATTTTAAAGGTCGATATAGCTACATTGACTTACCTATTGCAAATTGCAAAGCTAACTAGGACATGCAAATAGTATTCGAGACACAGAATACTATAATATATTTTGTGTACAGATAAGAATACAGTTACTATGGACCCGAGGTGAGGGTAGCAGGCTAGCGGCGCGGCGGCGCACGCAGCTAATTCAGTGGGCACAGCAGGCACAGTACAGGTACCCAACTCCCTCTGTGGCGCGACGACGCACTCATTCCGGCATCGACGCCTCGCCACGCCAGTGATCCGCGCGGACCGGACGGGCCCGATAGACGGACGGACGTGCCGCTGACTCGCGTCGCCTGACCGCGCTACGTACGATATCGGTACGCCAGTGAGGCAGTGATCTCGCGTCACGCAACGCGCAAAGACGCACGGTCATGCGAGAAGCCACTGGCAGGATGGCCGAGCTCGAGTTCGAAGCGCCGCTCGCGCAAATCGAAGAGGCAGACGATTGTCTCTCTACTGCCGATTATCCGCAAAAAACAATCAACGGTAACGACATACACATCAATAACATAAATAACATCAAAAGTGAAATGATCAAAATACAAACCGATTCCAACAAAATAAACGATAACGATGAACCTAAACCGGTGAAGTGCAAACAGGACAATATGCAAAATGGGGAAGGAGATAATTTCACGGAGACTTTCTCCGGTTCGCTGGAAGACTTGGTAAACACCTTCGATGAAAAAATTACTAAATGCTTTGGAAACTACGAAGAGAGTGTGGAAAAGCTAGCGCCAGTGCAAGTTCGCACTCAAGAGGAGATAATGAACGAGTGCCAGTGAGTATTTTAGTGAATAATTATCATTTAATTATAACATGTGAATAATTATGATATCATTGCTAAAGTTTAGGCAAATGATGATTCTTCAACGTTTATTTACCTGTTTAATCATATGACACATTCTCGTCATTATTAACAGTATAGAGTGTTATAGTCCATTTTATTGGAATAAGGATATTAACAGAAATAGAGATAATAAACAAAATGGGTGGGTATTGCGCATGGCACTGCCAGCGGCCATAGCTTCGATCAATATCAGAGGTTGAGGGTGTGCAGGGAGTGCGTGACAGGGGTGGCGGCGATGACGCATCGCATCCCCGTTGCGATCCACCCTTTGCTTTTGTTTCCAACTCAATATGGACTCATGTAACATAAGACGCCGACACTAAATGTATTCTTCTCTGAGACCTAATTACCTAATTTCCAAGACTACAAAACATGAAAACAACTTCAGTTTGATTTAATATCGCATAATACAAACAGGTTCTAAAAAATCTCAAACTAAATTTTGACAGATCTCAACTGAGATTTTAATAGAATTTTCACTCGTACTCATTAGCTACCTGTCATAACTATGTATATAAATATCTAGTTTAACTTTCAGTACGTTATCAGATTTTCTCAGGTTTTCTTATTGAAACAATAGAATTCTCTCGCTATTCAAGTTTTAAATGGAGAAAAGCTTTGTTGCTAAGCCAGCGCTATAGAAATCCTCGGGTCAGAAAAAACTTAACATAATTAATCATCGCATTGTTCTGTTGTATAGCTTTTTCCTAGGTGCAATGTAACCTGTTATTGATGTATGTATATAATATGTATGCACTGATTGAGTTGCCCTTGTCATATTTTACCACATAAACGAAGAAGCTTTCAATACTGCATTCAGTTTGTAAACACTAACTTTTCTATCCACTTGTCAAATATTTTTGGAACCTGTCCAGCTGACCTAAATGCCTGAACCTCGCGCAAACACATCAAAATAAAAGGGGAATAATTTGCAAACAGTTCAAGGGGGTGCGCCCGATTTGTAATTGATAGCTTAACAAAATGAAAGCAATTAACCTGAATTCGAACTGATGAGACGCATGAAGTAAACCATGAGACTTATGTACACAAGAAAATGCTACATGAATAGAATAATGTATTTTGAGAAGTTTTATCCGTGAATTTCATTAAACACAACACAACATAGAATGATTCCCTTTGTACGAATAATTACGTATAATTTTTGTCTTACTATGCGAATCCTGATTGGAAGTAACACCTGATACCCCATTTAAGGTCTGCATAAAAAATCTGCACTAAAGGCAGGTGCATGCTATGATTTTACCGTGATTATTCTTAACAGATGTCCCGGCCACCTTGCTTTACACATGTTGAAACCACCTTGCCGAATATTGAATAACAAGCATATGGTGCCCTCAGCCCCACATTCAAATGAGGATTGATATTTTCCTGTTCGATAAATTGACCTTTGCGATTCCTGATTGCAGATTGATGCAATTGTCTTCGTTATTATTCAATGAAGCACAGTAAACTGTCTTCGTCCTAATCTGATCAACTCCAAAAATAATTACAATACCTACTGATTAATTGATAATTAGGATTCTATTGTTGCTTGGATGCCGAGAGCAAAAATGTCTGTTGCTTACAGTATCTTCACAACGATATTCCTCCTACCTAATCATCTCATTATTAGTTTTTTTAGGAAGAGTTAATTAATGTCCTAATTTCTCTTTTGATATATTTGCTTAGAAATCTCACTAAACACATCTATTCTTTTTGCAACCCTTTCACTTCTTTGACTCCGATAAAGCTCTCACGACCGACTTTGTATTGATGATGCCGATATAATTGAAAGCGTTAACAATTCTGCATAGAACACTTTGTATTCACGTGGAGTCTTTCCAACATTTGCATCAAGCACGGCACACGACTCACGTCCGTCTTTATGTCATTCATTTTGAATCTGAATGAGCTATTATCCAAACCATCTTGTGAAGAGTACGCTCCTTTATTGTCTTTTAACAATACTCCTTAGTGGAAAGCCTGAGACCATTTGTGCAAATATATTTTTTCATCTTCTAATCTAGGTTGAACAGTTATGCCTATTGTGATTGCTACATAAATAACGGTATCTGTTAACAACAATTGCATTGCATGATGACATTACTATTTTTTATTGGTTTGTGGTGGAACACATACAATGCCCACCTGATGTCAAGCGGTAACCTCTGCATATAACAGATGCACTTCGTGACAAGTGACGAGTTGAACTGCGCCCATCATCCTAAGGCGTACAGTTGTTAAGTCTCACGTGCCTGTAATTTCGTTTTACTGGCTCTAAAGTACTGCTGCCAGAATTCACTTTTAAAAGTGCTTGGCGACAGATTTTCTACTTGAGGTTGGTAGCTGGCCAGGCGAGCATTCGCAGAATGCCCTTGCAAGCTCAAGCCGGTCGGTGGTGGGGATCGAACCATGGACCTGTGGCACGATAGTCCATAGCTATTACCATTTTGCTATCATTGCATACTAATGTGCTACTTATGTGTAAATTGGTCTAGGTTTATATTTACACGAAAAAGATTTAATAAGTACAGATTAATAGTCAGTATCCCCAGTTTCCAAAGTTCGCGTGTTCGCGGCTCTTAATCGCACAAGAAGATAATTGTTCTAACCTTCCTTAAAGGCGGCTTTCTAAACGTTAATCGTGCTAATATACGTTGTGTATGAGATCAACGACCTATTTTGCTTAAGTGAAACTATATAGAAAAGGTTACTTGTGATTAAAAATATTCAAAGAAACGAAAGACTGCCGAATAATTCCGATACCTACATTTTATTACTCATTTAGCAGTTGCTCCATTTAGTATTTACTAGGATTCTACTTTCTTGGTACTAAATCGCATTCGACACCAGATAGATACGGACCAGATAGACCAGATAGCTCACAAAGCTTATAAACTAGCTACCTCGTCATACATCCGCAACAAAGCTGCTTTGCAGCTGAATGAATGTTCAAAGGGGTGAATCGATCCTGATGACCTCTTCTCTAGATCATTACCACCCAGTGCAAACAGTTTAACGACATATCGTAGTCGTGAATACGCACTAACATTCTACTTTCACAAATGAGCTTGCGGTATACTTTGCTCTCATTAGATTACAAAACTAAATACTGCACACCATTTTGAACCTAAGTACAACTTGAATGAGCAAAATCCAAACCCACTTGTGAAGAGTACGTTCTTTTGTTGTCTTTTAACAATACTCCTTAGTGGAAAGTCTGAGACCCATTTGTGCAGATATTACCATCTTATTTTCTAGATTGAACAGTTATGCCTAGTGTGATTGCTACATAAATGAGATAACTTCAATTTGCAAGTTTTATCACCCCTTCTTCTGGCTTAGAGGAAACGTGTCCTAGATCTAGCGCGATACATTAAAATTAGCATAACGTCTGACTACTACAGACACGGTCGCTCGCAATTTGCATATGTTTTATTACGGCGACACTTTGACACCAGAGCTAATATGCTATTACCACAATTGTACCACTTGTGTATTCTATGAGGACTCTCCTTGCTCTGATGTAATTGCGCTCTCTCAGATCATACGTGACTCTACTTTCATATTATACAAAGACTGATGATAGCATTCTATCTTGGGAGAAAGTCTCATTACTGTAGCAGACTTGTGTAAGGTTTGTCCCGGATTTGGAATATATTAATTACGACTGTCAAGTCTTACTTAAGAAAACTTGAGGTCATATTTTTTAAGTAGATCTTAATATCAATGTTTTGAATTTATAATCGAGACCGTAGAGATGATAAAGTTTTTAGTGTTTTTAGAAAAAAACTAGGTTTATAGGTTTTCCTTTTTCTCTATTTATCATTAGTTTTCATATAAACAATCCACCAACTAGAGAAACAAGTTTTGAGAAAATATCGGTATTTAAATATTCCATTCCATTAATTCAAATTCCATTAATAAAATGATAAAAATCAAAACCTATAAACCTGGATATTGATAACATCTATAACATTTCCAAAAATCATCAAAATCGGTCGGGTCCTAACCCTGTAATAAGAAATCTGTCACGTATTACAAACGAATGCTGCTTTGGAGCTCGTGTTTGTGCCTCTAAAAGTACTGTAGTTCGCAACGGACATAATTCCTATTTCAGAACATTTTTTGCCGTTCTCGTGGGCTTAAAACCAACACAGATTCACGATGTACAATAAGTAGTTACAAAAATAATTAAACACATATAAAGAAGGTAAAAGCTCTTAAATTTTACCTTAACCTCCCTAGAAGTATAATTTCTATTCTGTGCTTACATTAGAATAAGAGGTATAGATATCCTTTAGTTTCTGTGATCTGTGGGTAACACACTTGAAATTGAATGATCTGTATGAATCTGCCACATACACAAGTAAATACTTAGGCCCGAAGAACTAACAGTAAAGAAAATAAAATTCAACGCATAAATAACCTTACATTGATAATTGCACCATGAACTATGATATATTCATACAAACTAAATTTTGTATTACACAATTTTAGCGAAAAAATATATCATAGATAGAAATTAGTAGAATGGTAAAAAAATAGGTAGATGCAAAAACACATTTATACTTGTCTTGTTTATGCAAAACTACCGGCCGTACTGCCACTTGGCTCGCCTTGGTGTGTGTGATTCCCACTCAACGCCTGGGAATCATACACAGTCAAAGAGCTAACGTATTATTTAGATATACTCGTTGCTACTGTACAAAGGCGATACGAATCTACCTAACTTTCCCTATTTACTTAATCCGAGGAGAATGATGTCATCTTTTTCGTAAATGAAATAGCTGCATCAAGTGATCTTCAATACAATATTTTGAATTTACAATCGAGACAGTAGGTACCTAAATACTTGGATTTGGTTGAATATTTATTTCAACATTCAGTCCAATATAAAAGTGAGCATGATATCATAGCCTGCATCTTCATGAATAATGTGCCTTAGACAGTGGAGACAGTAGTTTATAATGAAGGCTCGATTCGCGTCCTCAAGTCCCCCCACGCATACGGGCAAACGACCGGTAATTTGCAACTACCCACATACTAATAACCTTTTTTGTTTCTCTAAGCATAACAAGCTTATCGAAGATTTTGGATATGAAGAATTTACTACTTTAGAATCTTTAGATCATCAGCCTTCAACGCTTCATCTGACGCTAGTGGATGGAGAAATCCTGTTTATTATACTGCTGTTCATTAGAAAGTCAGTGTGAATTATTGAGACATTAGGAAGTCCAGAGTTCCCACGTCGAAAGTGAAGAAATTAGTTATGGAGAGATTATATTGCTGTGCTCAAGATTACAATAATTACTAAGACTAATTCTACCACTACTTTGGGTAATCGTTACTTCTCTGTTATTAACCCATTGGCATCGGCGATAATGATAACAATATAATTTTATTCATAATTAGGACATAGTGGTCCTGACGATGCCAACTTATTAATGACCACGTGTCTTCATCTTTCCACCCTTTCCTACTTATGTGGCAGCGCTATCGGTTCAACCGGACTTTGTCTCTATTTAACAATATAAAAGACGCCACACGAACATATCAATAGTTATAATTTCGGTGACAACACCCAAAGGCATAGTTGCAAAAGTTTTAAATTTAGTTTTACGGGCTGCCTAACGCATCACTCCTTAGAAATACTCGTAGTATAAGTACCTACACGCTACCATTAGGTTAGTGAGACTTTAAGCGGTTTTTTGTAGAGCCCTGTTGAACATATAACGTTCAGCAAACCCGATTTACATAAATGTAAGTAGCGGAAGGTTGCCCTTTGGGCGCGTTCTGTCCCTTTGTCACCTTGTATACGACGTCCAACAGAAGAATGTGGAACACTCTTTATATGCTCCCTTTAATTTCAAGTATGGACACAATTAATGTTATATAATCATCCTTCGAGTTGCAAGCTACTATCAATCATGTAAGTTGCTGTACTGGCATATTGGAAACACCTTACTACATCGGTTAAATTACTGCTAATGGTATATAAAACGTACCTACTGGTAATGCACTTTAGTGCAGTAATTTTCTGCATCTATAGGGATAGTTGTGAAATTTATATAATTTTTTTTGTACAAAAAAACTTATTATTACGTATAAGTTTTTATCCCAACACGACACACTACGATACGAACTCACGAACTCATAAACACCCCTTCACAACATAAAGTTGAAAAAACTTCAAATGGAGCGCGTGAAAAGGCCGAAACTCACAAAATGAGCACACTAACATACCTTTCCCCGTACACCGATAAAGCTATTTGATTACACAAGGCTACTTTCCTAGCATACTACATCACGTGAGACTATTTTAGGGATTATCGAAACTTTTATGTCAAGATTTAACAAGACTTACTGAACAAACGGACTTACGTGGGCAGTACAAGCTTTTCTCCATTTAACGTTTACTTTATTTACTTTAAAAGCAGTCTTATTTCGTTAAATCTAGCTAAAAAAAATCTATATTGTATGCTAGCCAGTTACGCTGACTGCTCTGTGTTCTGTCCTGACTTCTGTCTATGTATTTGCCCCTTTTGTTTTGAATGCTAAAGGGTAGTTAGACACATAGTAGTGACAAATATCCCTTGATTTGGAAGCCTTAAAATAGGAGCGCTTAAAGGGGATTTATGTAACATAATCCCCTTTGCAGCTGTAAGTACAGTTAAATGGCAAAAGATAGGAGTGTTGTTGGTAGGTATCTATATGCTACAGTTGATGAATCTTACAGTAATACTTTGTGGAGTGAGGATGAAGATATCTTCCGTAAGCTCTGCTGGAAAATATTTTCGAGCGCAGGATCTACAAATCACATAAAAAGATATTTTTAAACTATTTGTTTAACGATGGAATATTATTCGCAGATTTATGCCTCAAGTTTATTTTGCACGTCTTCAAATATAAACTCATGTTTTATGTGAACAATGAACGTACCTAGCCCGTTCATTGCCTCCATTAGTTTGTTAGTTGTGTGAGGCCATTATTTGAACCATATTATTTTCTTAAAATTAGAAATGTGCGTACCTTCTGATGCCTGATACAAGCATAACTATCCCTAAACCACAAGCCCAGCCACGTTATTCTACTTCCAAAGCTGACAGGTTAAACAGAATCAAGGCGTAGTCTAGAACAATTACACGGTCGAGTAGATCAAGTGCGTTGACCGAATTACATTGAATCCGAATACAATCCTCTGATTAACCACTTGTTAATGGATACGACACTGGCTTTTTGTCATTGATGTCTCAATTACCTTGGTCAGAATTTGTGCCTCTTTAAAACCCATAACGTTTGATGTCATCTAAGAATTTGTTGGTACTCCATTTGATAATACCTACGTTTGTTCCACAATTTTCAAGTTTGTCTGATATCTAAATGGAAATTTGGTTATGATCAGTTATTGAGAAATTTCTAATAAATTTATATTTATAAACGCTATTATTATCTACGAATATAATATGTCTCTATCGGTCACATACATAAAATACGAATCAGGTTTAAAAATTATGAAAAACACCCTATAACAGGTTTCAGAGCATTACCTTTGAAAGATTATTTTGTATTATGTTGTTTTCATTTATGATTTGATAATAGTGAAACATTCATAAAGAAATAACAATATTAAAGATTTGTTAAGTATTGTTACATCAAACACCGCAAAGTCAAGTCAAATGTTATCTCAAGAGTAGAGCCATCATCGTCTGTTCATGACGCATCTCCGCCGAGCCATATGTCGTGGTTTCCTTGAATTCGCCAACGCGATATTCCATACCCAACCTACATACGTAGTGTAAGTGTTGAACATTATAATGCTTTTGGTAAAGTTCGCAGTGTCGATACTTTTTAATATTTCAAGGCATTGGTAGTACTTACTTCAAATAAAAACAGTAGACTTTAGAGTAATACATTTCACATAGTCTAAAATAAAATCTATCTAGTATTTTTAAACTTGTGGTATTCTAACAAATGTGTTTTGTTGATTTCGTAATATTTCACTACTAGATGTTGCTAGTGTATATAATTATTGTCTCATTATTTTAAACATGATCCCAATTAATTATGATAATTTAGCATCTTATTCAAAACCTTTAACGATATGATAACATTTTTGCAGGGTGTGTATTTTGCGAATTGAGCGCCTGGCTAGCTACCAACCTCAAGTAGAGAATCTGTCGCCAAGCGCCTTACAGTATGTTCCGGAAGCTGTCTATAAGAGAAACAGTAATTCTAGATTAACCGAACCACATCTTCGACCGCATCATCACTTACGAATGTGGTGGCTTCCCTACTCAGCCATCTATAAATTATTATTGTTAGTTCAGCGTTTTGGGGATTCAACATTGGCACTCAACATGTTGGGAATTTAACTTTCTGGACCTGAAGGAATATTATATTATACTTATAAATAATTCAATAAAATATGTGGAAAATTGCTCTTAGTGGTCTTAGATCCTTTTTTAGGAATGAATAGGACGATTATGGATTAATAATTCACCATTTGCCTGCAGGATAATAGCTTTATCCCGTATGTTAGTAGTGCGTTAGGTACGAATACATTACCAAGACAAGAGTAATAGACAATAATATCGGTCTTTTAATTGGTTATCTTTCATACCTGTTAACGTATGTATACTGATTCTTTCTACTGCAAAGTCAAACAAAACAAAGAATTTATAAATACAGCAGAAACTGCTAAAATATAATAGATACAAATAAATTCTCACCAAGTCACAAGTTGACCTGGAACACTCGTAATCACCATTGTAACCATATCTCACTGATCTACCTTTAACTTTCGGATAACGGTTCCTAGTACCGTCTATTTACTTCACTTGTCAGCCAAACCTTCGTAACTGTTAAAAGATAATGTAAATATTTTCATTGGCTCAATGATTTACGATTATTGAGACACGAGCCAAATGTATAAACTTGTTACAGAACTAAACCAATAAGTAAGTGTTTTCTTACCTACAAAAAAAATCCACGGATACCTACTTTATATTACATTTGTAAGCCCCTAGAATGACCTAAGTGAACCTGAATGTTCTGTTTGTTTTGCTTTCTTTGATATAATTACGAAACAATATCGATACTATTACCAAATTTCACGGTATTCCATCTGACACAAATGATTGATGATGATGGTGGTGAAGATTGAAGCCGCACATTATGGTTTTTGCACGCATTTGCCATTGTTTTTCTTACCGCTACCTTGATACTGTTATAAAAGTCATTAGGTTAACCGCTTTATTGTTGTTCAGATCGCTGTTCAGATCAATAACTCAGACACTAAGGTTACCTTATTCTCATTCTTATTCCACACTTTTCCAAGAGTAAAAAACAACAAGCCTATGTTTATAGAATTCAGCCAATCAGTTCCCTTTGTCAAGGTAATTACCATCGTACGTTACCATGCTCTGAGAGAAATATAAGCCATAAAAAATGTTTATCCGAGAATTCAAGCGTGGCTTTTTATTCCCCTCAGCATTTTGGAATGTTTCTTTTCCATTGCCGTCGATTACTTCACTGTTGAATGTTGTTTATAAATACAGCCCTCGCTTCTCGTGATTATTTTCGCGAGATTCACGTCATCCGCCTGGGATTGTTGGTATGATTCCATGACTCCATGTATGACTAAAACTGTAACTCATTACTCGAGGTATGAATGAGTAACCACTTTACAGCTGAGCTATACACCACAGGGCTATACGATATGTTTTGTTACACTCATGTAGTACCTATGTGCTTTATATATAGAAAGATAAGAGCAGCGCTCTCAGAAATTGCGCACTTGGCTTATTCTTTATCATCCTTGGGTTGTGATATGCGTAACCTTGCCCAAATGTTGTTTCAAGGACGGTAGGTAGTTACTCGTCGGAGTCCCTTCCTTCCGAGACATCATGAAGATTCTCCCCTCTTTGTACCTCCCCTGTCCCCCTTCCCACATCCGTGGCTCGACCACGCATGCTCTGAACAATTCCTAATAGGTCAATGACAAAAGTTACGAGTTTCAAAGACTCATGATTTATGAGCGTATCGTAAGCTCGTTTACTACCTTACAATACCTGTAATTTGTATTGCTTTGAAAGCAACAGTTTCTGATCCTAAAAACATAAGTATGGTCACGTCTGGTCTTTCTCTTACTCACAATACGGCAGAGTACATCTTTGTCAAGGTTTGTTTCACATTGGTAGATTTTTTAACATAGCGGTGCTTTCTAATACAGTGTAGTAAACTAAGAACTAAAAAAAAATTCTGTATTCATTAAAATATAAAATGGAATAATTTCCTTACATTTATTAACGTTATAAATATGGAATGCAAAAGGGATGCTATGCTTACACAAGCACAGAGAGTGGCTTTGCTAATCGTGGCTTTCCTGAAATAGTCTGGAATTTCCCTTCAGGGTGATCAATACTGGCGTCAGCGCAGTGACTGGTATTTTAATTGTAGTTATATCTAAATAATCAGTTGGGAATCTATGAACTTGCACTTGTTTACGTGCCTTTTATTTTTACCGAGGCTTCTAAAACATAATTATACGAGTATAGGTATAGGTATACCCACTAAGGTGATTAACTTTAATAATTATAAAATAGGAAATTATGTACGCAAAGTAGATATTTATGACTAGAAATTGCTTCGTTAGTTATTTCGTGACCATAATATCAACGCAACTAATCTGAGAAAGCGGTAAAGGTATTGAGGAATATCAGCATTCGGATCCAATAACTTCGTTTTAAGGGTTCCGTACCCAAAGGGTAAAAACGAGACCCTATTCCTAATACTCCACTGTCCGTCTGGCTGTCACCAGGTTGCCTCATGAACCGTGATAGCTAGACAGTAGAAATTTTCACAGATGATATATTTATGTTGCCGCTATAGAAACAAATACTAAAAATAGAACATGTGTGAATCAGACTAGCGCACGTTATAACTAAAAAAAAGGTAATATAGTGTGTAATGTATAGATACTACGGAACCTTTCGTGTCTGACTAGGCCGATTTTTTATGAATATTAATTGACTAGTATTGAACCTGATCTAAAGCAAATAATCAACGATTAAGTAAATAACAAAATATACGTGACAAAAACAATTGACATATTATAATTGATGCTGTGCATGGTATGAATCTAAAACAAGAGCTCATTAATTTTTTACTTAAATTCACAGCTTATAGCTTCAAGGGCCATGGCGAACTATATTAGGTAGGATAGGAGGATTAGGAGGCAAAGAAAGTCAGGTCGAAGCGGTCGGTCGCTCAAACTGGATCTTAACATTCTCCGACCAACCGGTTTGACCAGCGCGAATCCTGGCGCTGTAGCACTGCCCATATACTGTATTGAGCACGCGTGATTCAACCTTTACATAATAATCAAGGAGCAGATCCGTCGTCCAATTTAACCGAGAGGATAAAATAATTGAACAATCAGTATAAAAATATTTGCATACAGAGATATCTTCTACACAAACTGTTTCAAAATACAATATGAAATTATCACTAAACAAATATGAAGCTGGTATGAAATCCGAGTGCGATATTTATGTAACTAAAGCGATAAGGTCAGGTACAGTTTATTTATATACAGCAACATGCGTTTTGCGCAACACGTTTAAAATAAAAGAAATGGTACAAGTTTCTTGAGTCACTTGAGTAAAAAAAGATGTGAAAACGATTGCATTGTGTTACGAATACTAGTGAAGAGAAAATGTGGTTGGAAAAAATAGATTTACAATGTTATGTAAATGTTGTTAGCTTTAAATAATCCAATATAGTCATATTACGCTTTAGTGTTGCAAATCATCACGTATTAAAGTATGAAGACAACTATAACTGTTACGACTGTTAGCGTTCTCTAATTACTTGTTGTGAATAGTGGGCTTAAATTTTGTAATATTTGGGACTATCTACCTTTAGTTGGAGTTTTAGTTAACGTTTTTTACTCAGAACCATGGGTCGAGTTGAATGGTAATGCAACTAATCATGAGTCATGAGTATCGTGATCGATTGATGGTAGAACATCGTTTGTTATTATTTCATAACAGCTATCAATATAATCAGATGCAAGTCTGTATTGTCGTGATTATACAATAAATAATTCTCTACAAAATAAATGGCTCCCTGTGGTTGGAGTTCATCACGTGCACCACTGAAACCATGCAAGTGTATGGCGTCATAGGCGCTGATTAGGTATTACATCCTTACTTTACTACCAGGGACAGTAAGTACATATATCTTCTGTAGTTACGTGTTAACCTTCTATAACATATATCTGCAATCATATTTTATTAATGTAGACTATTACTATTTTGTCATTAAATAATTATATTCCTTCATTGGAAAGTAAAGTGATATGATTTAATAAGTTGGCATCGTCAGGATGAAATTCTATTGTTGTCATTATCGCCGATGCCAATGGGTTAACCCATTGGCATCGGCGTTTATGTTGGCATTTATGTAGGCAATTGTAGATTTTTAAATTGATTACATAGTACTTTAATCGTGAGTAAATAGTTTTTGGGGCTTGTAATTGTAAAGTAATTTCCCACGATATATTATTATATATCGTGGGTGTGTATTATTATAGTAATCTATATTATTGGATATTTTGGAACGCGAAGAAAGATATTTGTTAATCGAATATCCATACTCCCATCTATTTTAATAAAACTTGATCCACAGGGCACATAAGTACCAATTGATTGAAAATCTGCCGCTAAGCACCTTACAATGTATTCCGGCAGCTGTCCTAAAGAGCCAGTAATTCTAGGTTAAGCCTGTTAACACCTTCGGCCACATCAGGTTAGATTTGTAGTCTTTGACTACAATCTAACAGCAATAAAAAAAAGTGATTTTTTGATTTGCACCACCTAATTAATGTATTAATTTATTTATTTATGCCTATGAGTCTGCAATGACTTATAGGGATCTAAATGCTTTTATTGTAGTAGCTGTAGTGTTGTATATAGTTCGTAGTATTTTGTTAATAAAGGCATACCGCCGGTAAAAAAAAAATGTACCTAAGTATGTTTTCAAATGCTATTTTGTTCTTGTTGACCTACATTTTGGAAGTAAAATGCCATACTTTTATGTAAGTGTCGTATGTGGTAAGTTGACTGCTCGTTTTGCAGATTTTGTAACTCACATTCTCTGCGTATTGCGACAGTTTCTTAGGAGAAAGTCACATGACCACATATGTTTTCGATTGCAAATTGACACATTAGACAACTTTGGCCATGGTTGTAAAGAACATTTTATGTCCGTTACGTTACTAATAATTTACATCGGTAGGTGTAAGATTACTAACTGCGTTCGTGACAATAAATTTGCTTAGACGTAGCGCGAACGCGTCAACACAATTGATAGGCACGCGGAGAAAGCAAATTACTAGATACTTGATTAAACATCAGACGTAAATGATATTGATATTGCTGGTGTTAGAAAGTAGGCCTCTTTAGTACGACAATCCTGATTACTAATAAACTGCTTACCATTCTAATTGTATCTGTTTTGTAATAAACGGACTGCGGTATTTGAACCCTAACATTCTGGACATGAACTCCAAAGAAACAGGGGCAATATTTTGCAACACGTAAAGCTAGCAGTTCTAATTAAAAAAAATATTAAATTTCTACAAAAGCTGAAAAGTTATTGCGATATATCCTGCGTTGCATGACCTAACATATTCCGTGGTAACAGGAACTAAGAAACTGTTATCTAATCTGTACAGCTATACCTTCGCAGAAATTACAGGTGGAACATTTATGAGGGTAGCTAAAGAATGGGCGTATAACAAAATGAGGTCGATACCCTCCTATCAAACAGCGATAAAACAATTGTATAGTACGCCGATACAATAAAATAGCACAACATTATGGTTTCCGTAGAAATTGCATAAAAATAAATAATCTCAAGATTTACATGAACACGCATCCGTGGCATGAATAAGAAATTAGATTGTTTCATATATAAATTGCTAGTTTTAAAATGGTCGTGACAATGTATTCAGTTTCAAGTGATTCTTTCTGTACATTATACACATAGTACTAGTAGGCAAATAAATGATAGTTGGTAATATTTACTAGAATAAATGTCAATTTCTTTGTATTCTGTATCAGCTAGGTATACCAATCCCCCGTGGGGTGCCGGGTTAGAATTGCACCTCCCCATATCATCGCGTGGGTGTCGTAAGAGGCGACTAAGGGAATTATACTGGAAGGTGGACAGCAGCGCCATCTAAAGAACTACTATCTTACACTGCGATCCCCAAGCCGCCTGCGAAGCGTGTGGATTATGGCAAATACTCCCTATATAGGGGAGGCTGTGTTCAGCAGTGGACCATCCGGTTGATACAGATTATAACAGGTATATATACAAATAAGATAAAAAAATGATATTGTATATATTGTACTATATCAGCCGGATTGTCCCGTGCTGAGCCCTGTTTCCCACATTAATGAGGGGTTTGCTATAACCCACACGCTGGCAGACGTCTTGGAGATCGCAGTATAATAATCATTCCTCAAGAAGCGCTGCTTCTATGCGGTATTTGTTGGCACTTACGCACCCACGGGAAGAGATGGTTGAGGGCACTCTATCCCGGCACTCCACGGGAATTGTATATAACTGGTATCGAGAAGATTCTCGTAGAGTCGCAACACCAATCAAAATTTAAAAAAACATTAATATCTGAAGATAACGCAACTTATTTTCAATGAATAACTAATAGTCGCACCAAGGGCGGTACACCCACGCACATCAATTCCGTGTCAGTGTCGAAGATAAAAGTATAGTAACTAATGCCTACTCTGTGAATGCGCACGCGCATACATACATAATTTAATAAACGATCGATGTTCAATATAATTGAAACGCCTATGAATTTCAATAGAGTGCATGCTACAGACGTAAACAAACCAATTGGTGACACCAGCACTATATTTATAGATTTGAACAGACCTTAGATATTTGTAACTTTAGATTTATATCCGATTTCTATAGTATCAAACATTGATAATCGAGAATCTATCACTTAAAAAATTTCAAAAAAATATAACCAACTTTCAACATTGAAAAGTATGAAATAACTTTTATTTTAAATATTGGTATGTTTGCAATAACGGCTGCTATATAATAACGCGGTTTCAAATCCCGCACATGACTTACATTTTTTCTATCTTATATTTGTAATTTTGTAGTATAAAATAACTTCTTTAAGACGGTACCGTACTAATTCAAAACACTGAACTTACATTATCATAGTCCGACTTCAAGAAGTTTAAAAAAAAATTGTTTAAATAAATAAACTTTTTAGTGATGCATACTGCTTACAAGATTATTCAATCGCCTAAAATACTGTTCATCATCGACGTGAATTGCAATTACCAAAATCATCCAAGTATGCAAATACATTTTTCAGTTAGTGGAACTTAAAAACTACTCAACCGATTTTGATGAAATTGCAATGGGATAAAATTGGAGGTATACTCTAACAAACAAAAAATAACCATCAAAATCAGTTTATAATAATAGGCGGAGTACTCGTGTAACAAACATACAGACGAATAAAGAATCTCCTCCATTTAGAAGTGAGGACTCGTGCATGATAGCTTGAACTTTTATTATTTTATTTACGTAGGTTTGTTGCTGAATAATTTCCTTTATGATATAACGACTGCGTATAACATAAATAAAAAAATTGAATTGATAATCAGCATTTTGTAAATACATATACAAACCTAATCCATGATTACTAGCCTTATTTATGTTTACTGATAGCTTATATTGTTTTATAGCCCGCGGTATACCTTTATTAAAAAATACTACGAACTATATACAATATTACACTACTACAGCTACTACCATAAAAGCATTTAGACAGCCTACAAGTGATTAAAGACTCACAGGCAGTCCACTTGCTCCAGCCAACTACCAGTTGGCAGAACTGCTAACTGAATATTGGTTGATACTATATTTGTTCCTCCCATACCACAGCATAAAAGCACGAGTAGAATATAGCCTTCACCTATACCATCTCCTCTGAAATTGAACTTTATCATGATATTCTTTGATCGCATTGGTAGTTTTAAAAGCTTAAATTGGTTGTGTTGTGCCTGCCTATACACAGTAAAATGGGCAACAAAAGCCCATTGGCATTGAACTGTTTCATGTCTAGCGTTCGCTGAAGGTTTTACGAGAGTTGGTGGGCGTCAATGCGTCCTTCGGTGTAAAATCGATCGACTCCTGTAGTTTGCCGATACCTTCTTTAACAAAATGAATGTCGGTATTTTCAAGTATAAACTATACCTTTGTTGAACACTGGGGAAACTGGTTTGCTGTTTTTTTATTAATGTTATTTTGACAGAATAAGCTCGATGCCCACCTGATGTCAAGCGTACCTCTGCCTATAACAGATGCATTTCATCACAAGTCATGAATTGCCCTGCGCCCATGACTTTGAGACAATTAATAAGTCTTATGTGCCTGTAATTTCACTGGCTCTCAAGGATAGCTCGCGGAACACACCGTCAGGTGCTTGGCGGCGGATTTTCTACTTGACGGTGGTAGGTGGTAGCTCGCCTTTACTACTTACTTACTTTTACATTCGCAAAACGCCCTCCCAACATGCGGTGAAACTCCAGCCGGGCTGCGCGGCGGTGGGGATCGAACCTGCGGCACCACAGCCCATAGCTAAAACCGCTCAGCTATCATTGCTTCAAATGACACATTTAAAGATTTTAGAACGCTGTTCTTTATTGGTATGGCATTCTCTATCAACATAATTGGGTATATTAGAATAATAATTCATCAGCAGTCTCAAACATCGCATCCAATCGATTTGAATTAAGAATGATGGAGATGATGCAGCAAATTTCTCCCACTCGCACTCCAATAATAAAAACTGATACAAGTAACTACCCTACAATATAAACAGAACAAATATATGGTAGTTACTTGAGGTAGGTAGTAAATAAGTGACGGCATCGGAGCATCGTCTTCCATTATTTAATCAGGGCACCACTTACGCAACTATTTCGTCCTTCTGCAGATATTATACATCTAGAACAATAAGTGCGCTTGGGCAGTTATGTATCATTAATGGAGTACATAGAGTCTATATTATCTAAGGTCTATATTGTAGTCTATAGCTCTACATAATCTTTCTACTCAATCTCTTTGTTTATCACAAACAAATTGTATTGTTGATAATTATATTAAATATTCAAATGTTTTTACAAAAAATCTCTAAGTAAATTATATTTTGACATAATTAAACATTGTCTACTGAATTCACATTTATCGGTAGTACTAAATGAAATCACTTTAAACTATACAATAAAGCAAATTATGACCCTATCTAAGATATTTTTTTATCGCATATTTATTAATAACTATCATATAAAAGTATAATTTTTTCAAATTTTCGCGCCTTTAAGACGAGGAAACTGACGTTTCCACAATGTTGTAGTGCGCGCAGTTATGAATCTCAGTCCACAAGTAGTTTGTGTGATTTTCGAACTCTGCCAATGAGCTACTAATTTTGTTATTTTTACCCCCTTAAAGGGAAAATATCTATACATCTGCTATGGTCTACCAATATGGCTATATACCTATGCTATCAGCTCGAAAATCTGATATTTGCAACATTGTAATTTTTGCCTCAAATCTGTACTAATAAATAAGGTAAGATTTGTATTTTTGTATGCAAAAAGCTGGACAGCAAATGGCAGAATATTTATGAGGAAAGCAGAAGGTTTGCCCCCAGTTGTCGTCACAAGTGAAGACCAACTTGAAGCCCTGAAGTCAAAAAACTAAATAGCGCAGTTAGTGACCCTCGATTATGCTTTTTTATCTCTCTTATAATGTTAGATAGCATTAATTTTGGTACTTCTATTTTATCTTATATTATCGCACACATATCCATAAAAACATACACCCAAACTCACCCTTTCATTGGAAATTACACACTACAAATATACACTCACATCAAGTATGATTGCCAAACAACCTCACGACTCTTTTACCTTAATATCAGCTGGGCAGAACAAAACCAAACACGACCAAATTACCTATTAGATAACACAGTAACTGTTGGATTGAGTAATAATAAAGTTCTTTATAACAATTATGGATAAAAATCAACAAAAAGAACTATGCCATATGATAGATGAGCTCTCTATTGCTGAATCTAAATTCTGTCAGCCAGAGTTATGTAAAACACTAATTTATACTACCAATAAATCTTTAAATATACTATCATTAAATATAAGAAGCGTAAATAAGAATTTTAACGGACTGGAATTACTCTTACTTAGACTTGACTTTGACTGCGATGTTATAATTTTTACAGAATGTTGGATTCAAAATAACAAACCTTTTCCTGCTCTCGCAAATTATAACTCTACATATACCAAGAATTGCAACAACCAAAATGGTGGTATAATTGTATATTCAAAACCAAATTTAAATGTAGAGGTCAAAGAACCACATTTTGAAGGTGCTGACTGTCTCATTGTTACGCTGGGAAGTTGCATAGCTGTCATAGCACTTTACCGCTCACCCTCATTTGCTAACACAGAACCTTTTATGTATTGTTTAGATTGTGTCCTAACTGCCTATAAAAAATACACAACTTTATCAGTTATAGGCGATATAAATATTGATATTTATCCCGATACAATGGATAAGCGTACTGCCACTTATCTTGAGTTATTAAACAGTCATGGCATTTTAGCTAGCCATACAATTAAGACCAGGGGACAGCGTTGCTTGGACCACATTATGATCAAAAGCAAATTTAAATGTTTATCAGTTGTAATAAATACTTGTGTGACGGATCACTATCCCAGCCTTTTAAGCATCCAGACTAAATCATTTAACTCACCCGTCCCTAAGAAGTTGGTTACAAAAACTGACTACTTTTCTATAGCACAAAAAATTAAAGCAACCGACTTTTTAGATGTATTGACGTGTTTAGAAGCTAACACAGCTACCGAACTTTTTATGCATAAGTTAATGGAAATCACCAAAACACACACACGCATATTCAGAGTCCCACACAACCAACGCATCATAAAGCCCTGGATCACACCTGGAATTCTCCGTTGTATCCGTACCAGAGACAAAATGCATACTTGCCTGAAAAATAACCCTAATAACGCAACCCTTAAAATAACTTACTCTAGATATAGAAATTTCTGCACCAATTTACTCAAAAAACTTAAAAATAACTATTATAAGGAACAGCTTGAAAAGAATAAAAATAATATTAAAAAAACATGGCAGACTGTTAAAAAGATAACATATACTGAAAAACAAAAAAGTTCCAATGATTCTCTTTTAAAAATAAAAGAGGACCCTCAAGATTCAATTGATTTTGTGAATAGCTATTTTTCAAACATCGGGAAAATTCTCGCCAGTAAACTTCAAAGTTATCACCACAATGACTATGTTTCAGAACCAACACAAATTTCATTCCAATTAAACTCTATAGGTATGATAGAAACTGATGAAACAGAGGTCATGACCATTATAAACAGTTTAAAAAATGAGTGCGCGGTTGGATTTGACGGTGTCTCGACAAGAGTAATTAAACAATCGTCACATATACTAGCACCCATTATTAGTCATATCTGTAACTTATGCTTGTCCTCTGGGTCATTTCCCTCAATCCTCAAAACATCCATTATCACCCCAATCCACAAAAGTGGTACCCGAGACAGTGTCGAGAACTACAGGCCGATTTCGATATTACCATCAGTATCAAAAATATTGGAAAAGATAGTCAATAAGCGTCTTATGTCATATCTTGAAAGATTTAACATTTTAACAGCTGAACATGCAGTATCTGAGCTAACAAATTACATAGTGAGTAAACTGGATAAGAAAAACAAGGTTATAGGTGTGTTTCTTGATCTTTCCAAAGCTTTCGACACTGTCTCGGTGCCTAAACTTGTCAACAAGCTTGAACATATCGGAATAAGAGATACTGCATTACACCTCATGGCAGATTATTTGGGGAGGAGGATCCAGAGAACTCGGGTGGGTGATGTTACTAGTAGTGAGGAAGTTAACACCTTTGGAGTTCCTCAAGGAAGCGTTTTGGGTCCTAGCCTGTTCCTAGTTTACGTAAATGACCTGTGCAACTTAAATTTAAATAATGGAAAGATATTTTCATATGCCGATGACACAGCTTTAATTTTTGTAGGAAAGGATTGGGAACAGGTCCGACTTCAGGCGGAGGCAGGACTGCATACGGTTATACAATGGCTGCAAGAAAACTTGCTCACGCTGAATGTTGATAAAACTAAGTTTGTTACATTTACCAATGCCCGAGAGAGAATACCTGACATCAATATTAAAATACACTCGAACTGTAATAAAACTAATTGTATATGCCCTTCCTTGCAAAATGTCCCCACCATGAAATATCTAGGTGTGACCCTAGATAGAAGAATGACGTGGAAGACTCATATTGAGATACTCAGTAAAAGAGTCAGAAAGCTTATTTTCGTCTTTAAAAACCTGCGTGATGTTGCCGATCGCACTTTAGTTATTAGTGTGTACAACGCCCTCTGTAAATCTATACTTACATATTGCAATACTTCATGGGGTGGCGCCGGCATAACGTATATGATGCTAATAGAATGTGCACAAAGAGCCGTATTAAAGGTTGCAACATCAAAACCATTTCTTTTTTCAACTACAGATCTTTACGCGGACTGTAAAGTACTGACAGTTCGCCAGTTATTCATCCAGAATACCATACTCACACAACATAAAAAAAGCAGTTTAATAGAATATAATTTTAGTACGAAAAGAAGGAAAGATTTAATTTTTAATAGGAAAAAATTTAACTCTGCACTTGCAAAGCGACATATTTGCTTTCTGGGACCATATTTGTACAACAATGTAAATAGAGTCATAACAGATTTTGTGAAATTAAATAATAGGGAAGCAAAAGCTAATCTTAAAAATTGGTTACAAAACATAACTCAAGAAGAAACCGAAAGGCTGATAAAGGTAATTGTATGATAAAACACTACTACAATCTAGTCTAACTGCATACCACTACACTCAACTTTACACTCAGGTACATACACATAATTTCATCTCACCTACTCACTCTAATAACCTGCCACTTACACACAACACAACACTCATACCCTCACGCACACATTTATATTATAAATATATATATCTATATATAAATACATTATGTAAATTCAATAGTATCCATATAACTTTTTTTTTTATAATTGAACACCATAGACAATGTATTACTTACTAATTTTGTACCTAGGAAGGGAATGCAGAATTTACAACACAAGAGTACATCTTAGTGTAGATTCTGCAAGTATTATTAGCAACTAATTAAGCCACTTTCAATATGTTACTCTTATGTTTCAGTAAAAAAAAAAAAAAAAAAACTTTAAACCTAATTTGGTAAGTATGGAGATAGTTTGAAATCCGGGGATGGACAAAGGATACTTTTTTATCCAAATGCGCAAAAAGAGGTTAATGGTTTTACGCGATAACTGACATACACGCGGGCGAAGCCGCGGCCGGAAAGCCTACTTACATAACATAATGAGCGAATATAGTTATACAGTCAGAATAATAATGCTTATTTCGATGGTTAAACTGATATTCATTATTTTAACTACACTAAATAGGTAATTAAAGTTTCAATAACGACGTCATTAATTGACATCGTTATTATGACTTAATAGACTGTAAATATTATATTTCCCATTTGGCCATTTAAATAGCCATTTGACCTACACTACAGCCGTTAAGTTTTACTTATTTATTTATCGAATACTGTTTTTTGACGATGACCTTGCGTAGGAGTAGTTAATTATGTGTACACCTATGTGCTGTGTTTGTATATCAACATCATTTTGTAATAAAATTAATATTTGGTTTGTATGAAGTTTGTAGGTTGAAGTAGGTTGGGCCAGTCCAGCGTCACCAACCATATAATAAGGTAAAGTATTGCAGGTGAACCGATTCCTGTCCAAAATTACCAAATACGATGTCATTGTCACCTTGACAACTCAACTGACTGTCATGGCTATAGACTTATCATAATTATTGTTTCCGGTATATTACTTTTCTCTATGACATAATGTAATATTACTTGCTCAGTGGGTTGGGCTTAAAATTGCAAATGGTGACAGTCTTCACGTTTTTTAAATGCCTGATAGTTTATCCTTTGGCCACTATCTCACCTGGTGGTAAGTGATGATGTGGTCGAAGATGTTGTTCAGGCTAACCAAGAAGTCACCGTCGTCGTCGATGTGCATAGTATTGCTACACGTCAGGCTCACATAGGGCTATCAAAAGATATGTACTCTACCAGCAATAATAATCATTTGTTTGTTGTGATAAAAAACGTTCATTACAATTACAAATTATCAGTCAATATTAAGATATATATAATATTAACATACATTAATCAGTATATAATCTAAAGTCAAAGTAATCCAATGTCAAAAAGCATAAATGTTATACTATAATTAGGTATATGTCAAATTGAATAAATTTCATTGAAGTTATACAACTTACTAATTAACATCATGTTAATTCTAGGACGCATCTCATTGGTCTTTGAGACTAATTAAAAAAAAATTAAAACGTAAGTACCTTCGAAAGATTTCGATACCAGCTTTTCCTAAGTATTCATTGCGAGGCTTCAACACTCAAAATAATGTGAAAACACAGAAAAAGTAGTATGTATTCCATTTGTCACACATTGTATCAATTTCGGTGTTGGCGTTGACAAGTGCATTGAAGTGAAGGAAGAGCACTCCCGAGTGTCATTCTTTGTACTGCTAGAAAAAACGACAGTAGTCCTTGAGAGCCAGTGAAATTACAGGCACACGACGACGTCTCAATGTGACGGGCGCAGTGCAATTCGTGACTTGTGACGAAATGCATCTGTTATAGGCAGAGGTTAGGCCACTTAACATCAGGTGGGCCTCGTGCTTGATCCGTAACAATAAAATTAAAAAATTTAATTAAAAAAAAAAAAAACATTTGTCACACTTTATATCAATTTCGGTGTTGGCGTCGCGAAGTGCATTGAAGTCAAGCAAGAGAACTCCCGAGTGTCGTTCTTTGTACTGCTAGAAAAAACATATTGTACCAACTCTTAAGAAGTTAAGAATGTTAAGAAGATATATGACTTAATTATGTCACAGTGAGTGAATGCCTTGTTGTTGGAAATTAAGTAGTTAGGTACTAGGAATTCCCAGATTTCACTAAAACTTGTCAGTCGTGAAAGTCGTCAATGGTGAAGAACTATGAAACTAATTTTAACTCTTGAATGTTATTATTAATGAAAACACTTTTCTTTTATGTGATTGTGTGGAACATGATCGCGATGCCCATCTGATGTTAAGTTGTAACCTCTGCCTAAAGAAGAGTGACGAGTGACAACTGAAGAACTGTACTGCACCCGTCATCCTGAGACATACACAAGAAACGTTATGTGTCTTAAGCGTCTGTAATTTTACTGGCTATCAAGGACCGCTGCCTTATACAATGTTAGGTGCTTGGTAACAGATTTTCAAAATTACAGTTTAAAATAAGGAAAGAACATTTATATATATCCTATACAACATTACAAGATACGTACACAAAAATCAATAATGTTATTAATACCTGATTTGCTTGTTTTGTTATTGTTTAAGGTATAGTTAAATAAAATGTATTTTCCTAGTAGTCAGTATATGCATATACTTACTTTAATACCTAATTTTATTGACGCATTGGACACGACCCAATGCGTCTCTTCACTGATTCATACAACGCATTAATAATAGGTTAATTGTCAAACTTTTTAGAGTTGATGTCATATTAGCAACAAAATATTGTAGGCGGTTGTCCTGCCTTATATGACCAGGACCATACCGACAAAAAATGCACATTTGTATGTTGAAATCATGCCACAAAGCACCTACAAGTAAGTAGTTGGTATATCTTTGCATTCATTGCTTAGCTGTGTAAACTTACTTGTTAGTATTCGTTTGAGTAAAGGCCGTATGCTAATGCGTTACCCTTGTCTCGCGTCGTCCTAAGAATATGCCCTACCTACGCTAATCGCTACCTGCCGACACTTTTACTTTCTTTACATTTGTTAAAAATCAGTGTTTGATATGAATAACAATGCAGTTTGACGATGAAATATCATCAGCTCATTCCTCATATTTGTGTCACATTTAAATTTTTATTTATTTATGCCTAATAGGTTAGCCTTTGACCACTATCTCACTTGGTTAGTGATGATGTGGTCGAAGATGTTGTTCAGGCTAACCTAGAAGTACTGGCTCTCAAGGACAGCTGCCGAAACACACCGTTAGAAGCTTGGCGTCAGATTTTGTACTTGAGGGTGGTAGCTAGCCAGGCGGGCATTCGCAAAATGCCCTACCACCATGCTATAACGACTGCCATCCTAAGACAACAACCGGGACCGACGACGGCTTAACGTGCCCTCCGAAGCACGGAAACGCTCAGTAGTAATGTTACTAGCAGTCACCCATCCAATTCATGACCGCGCGCGACGTTGCTTAACTTTGCTGATCGATTGAGAACAGCTAAGTAAACTTCGCTACGAGCGCTTCAAGATTCACTTCACTTCATCCAGCATCTGTATTTCTAGGCTAGCCGGAACAACATCTTCGACCACATCTTCACTTACCATCAGGTGAGATAGTGGCCAAAGGCTAACCTATAAGGCATAAAAAAACTGGATCTACGTCAAACTATTTATAGCACACAACCTATTTCTTTAGTTTAATATTTTATAAGTCGAAATACCTTTTAAATCTATAAGCCTATTAAAGTCCCGAACTTAATTAAGAAAGGTATAACAACGATTTTCTGATGCATCATCCAATCAAGTTAGACACCCAAATGTATCTTTCGTCGTTGCTTTTATAAAAATAAATCCGAAGAATTTCTAATCATTAATCAGACGTAAAGTGCCCATTCAAATGCCCAACTTACCGCTTCCTTATAAATTAATGTTCCTAACGTAAACAAAACGAAAAAAATATAGGAAGAAACACTATTATAGTTCCAAGAAGGTTTACACATAACATTTTCATATAACAATTTTGTTTGTGTTTACGTGGTAGTGTTTTCATCTGGGCTCTGATATATAATATTTGTAATAAAAACGTTCCAGAGACGTACCTTTCGTCCATGACTTTAACACTTAGCTATTAGGGTTACGCCTCCGATTTTATTTTTATACTTTTTTATAAAGGAAGTGGGCAATAAGGTTAGTCCAGCCACTACCTGCCGGATCCAAGGTGCATCGCACCTGCTTTCTAAAAAAAATATACAAACACTGCTCTATTTCGGGAATCAATGGGGCTAACCGGTGGACCGTTTATTATTATTTTGACGTTTTGTTATATCTTAAAGGCAATTCTAATGGAGTTTTAATCGATACGTTGATTGAGTTTAGCATGAAACTTATGACTGAGCGTTGGTCTCTAATGTGAAAAGTAGGTACTCTTAAATAATCGTAAAGATTCTTGGCACATGCTCCAAGTTCATAAAATGGGGCGTCAAAAAATGTGATATTCCAGCGTGGACTATGTACTAGAGCTATTCGCGTCGGCCCCATTCACACTCTTCGGTTAGTGACATCGGTCGGCGAAATTAAAAAAATAACACAAGTCCACTCGTGAGGAGGACTGATATAAAATTCTATATTTGAATCCTAAACGAGACACCCGCCGCGACATTATATCATGCAGTTTTTTCATCAACGTGCTACAATGTGCTTCTGAATTATGATGTACCGTTAGCAATTTATCCAACAATTCTAAAGAGTCACGATAACGGTGATTAGATAAGTATCATTAAATGTTGACTGTCGATGGTGTAAGCTATTATGATTATCTCGAGTAGATCTTGTTGCCTCACTGCTTTAAGACTGTTTTAAGTCACGTTTCTTTTGTTATAATGAGTCGCTTTAAACTTTTTTATTCATTTGTTATTGCTGATCTGCCTTTAGAAGTTTCTCTTGACCTACAACTGTTCGATTCTCACACAGCATAGCATATTTACATAGGTATTAAATAAAAATAAATATTAAATCTCTTTTATTACTAGAATGAAATAATCTGAAATTGGGGTATACTATATTGTCTATCATTTAGTCGTGCATTAGTTATGTCTATTATCACATCTACTATTAGTTTTTTTTTCTCCTTTGGCAAAACCAACGGGTATGGTAATTATAATGAGAATAGTGGATGATTTTTAAATAAATGGCTTTCAATGGTTAGGACTCTTTTATAAAGTCCTTCCAAATGAGGCTTTATTAAAGTATTCCATAAAAGGTTTAGATAATTATAACTCCCTCCCTCGGGATTAATCTGACAAATAATTTAAAATGTACGTGCATAAGTATACTACAGATAAAAATTAGGTGGATAAAAAGGTTCTGTCTTTGAGTGCCAGTAAAGCCTGAACAATATCTTCGACGACATCATCACTTACCATCAAGTGAGATAGTGGACAAAGGCTAACCCATAAAGTATAAAAAAACTATAGTTTCAAAACAATCATACTTGCTTTTCTCAATACAACTCAATCACAACATAAGTTTTTTTTCAAAAATGCTTGAAATCTATTCGTTTGCGAACTGCAAAAATGCCGGAACCGCTTGGATTGGACCATGCATATCCAAAATAATTAATTTCACTTTGCAAAAAATGTCCGCAAAGTACCTAAGCTTGCGAAAAAATACTCAGTTGACTATCTAAAATTCAACATAATTATTCAGTTTTACATTCTAAGTAAATAGCCGGCCGATTTGACTTCCTATGTTTCAGAGCTTACCCAATAATCGCTTGCGACCCACCACTGGGTCGTTCACGTTCCATACTTTGGGCAAATACTGATCTAGACAAAAAAGAGAATTGACGGGTCCGGCCTCGATCTCAGAATATGGTTAATTAATAAATAATAAAGGTACCTACGCACCTTGTCTGAGCACTATAACTATTAGACTCAAAATTAACACAAAAGTCACCCAGAACTAACGCTTTCTCCCTATTAGAATAAGATATTTAGATATGATTTGTTAATCACACCGAGGTATGGTTATTTTATGTGTTAAACAAAAATATAAACTACTTAGCATTAAATGTTATTTATAATTTAAGAATTTTCGATTATGACGAGTCTTTAAAACCTTTTCTGTTTATACAATGTATGTTAATAAATGTAAATGTTTATTACAATTAATAGGTTCTTAATAAATAATGTTTACTATGGATGGACTACGGTATTTACGATGATTATCTTTAGAAATTTTGAATATTTGTGTGGTAATCTATGTAAGAGGCTCTAAATTAGTAGATAGATCATTATTCACTTAGAAAACTATCGCGAATTTTTTCCATGCCTATTTTATAGATCATTATTATAAGGCATCACATAAGAGATATCACATTTTGGAAAATCGACTGTTAGGATGAATTGTGCTAAATGACATTACAAAAAATATAGTATGGGCTTGTCGCTTCTCCTTATCCAACCTCAAAGGCCAAACATGCCCTAGTTCATCTTCATAATATGAGGTTCTACGTATTAGATCATAATTTCATGAAGATAGGTTAGTAACATTTCTAGCCAGCCAGTATAACCTCGGCGCCGGTTTGCCGGGGTCAGTAGCACAGTCAGTGGGGTAGCGGGTGTGGTCGGATCAATAACGCAGCCGATACCGTGTCTTGGTTTTACCATCTCTGTTTGTGGGGAACCTTGGTTTTCTACCCAATTTAGCTGACTATATAGTAATTTAAACGTTTTCGTTCGACTATACAGTAACTTAACTGTACTTCAATTGTTTTTAACTCCTCTGCAGCTTCGAGAAAGAAAAAATAGTGGAAGCAGACCTGAAGTAAAAGAGATTTGGTGTTAATTTTTTGCTTGAATTTAGTGATTATAAAGTATATAACTATGTTCACTGACGTATACGAGAATCGGTTTGATGGACCTGCCTATTTTTGATTACAATGAATCCGGTCATATTTTGTCTATTATTGATATTTTAATTCTCCTAGAACCACAAGTACCGACGCTGCGTTTAGATTCTAAATGAATGGCTGCATCAGATGCAGAAAAGGTGTCTGTATTTTGCGTCAAAAGGAAAAGCTGTATAGAAACGCCCTATTTGATACATGGGAGTAAACATTACGTCCAATTGTTCAATTTATGGAATTAATGTTGAAGTTTATAAGTTGTGCAATGAAGTAACAATCATCCTTGGCAAAGATAGTCTGATATTTTTTATAGTTGGGAGAGTAAATTGTGTAGGTACAGGGTTACTAAACTAACTGCGAATCATTCACACTCTTCATAAAATTAATGAACGTGTTGTGGCAGCTAGTAGAACTCTTTGTAAACGAGTTCATCCACGTAGTAGACCCTCGCATAGTTGGAATAAAATTTCAGAAGGTAAATTCGTAGGATCTGCACCAAAGACTAATAGATTATTCACCTCCATACCTATTTCTACCAAGCAGTAAGTTCGCATTACCTACTGTGTTTTAGTTTTAAGGGTGATGAGATGAAGGGAAGAGCGAAGTGCAGTAGTAGGTACTTCATCTTGTTCCGTCACAATGCCATAAAAAAGAGAGTACCCGTGTAGTGAAATAGTCAGTCAACCGAAAATCTGAAACAATAGCTTCATTCTAAGCCCCCCAGCAATTTGTTATTGACTCAGTATACAATAAGATTAACGCTTCGTGTAGACAGCTAATTGTGTAATTAAGGACCCCTCACCGATGAACTGTCCGTCCAAACTTTAACAAATTATGGCTATTTGCGGCAGCTGACAGATTAGTTGGGATGGATAAGTTTATTTTTGAATCTTGGATAGCGGTTGTGGTTGAGTACGGTGAAATGGTTCTGGCAGTCGCTTGACATTATTATCTATACTTGCTCACCTTAAAATTCTATATTACTTCTCCATTGCATATCCATTGTCTCTGTCTTTGCTGTATGTGTCATGCACTGCATTGTAATTTCTAAATAACCTGTTTTGTCTTATCCTATCTGTTGGTGGTTATGTACAGTAACATTAATTGTAATTGCGTGCCTGTATAATATTACATCCTCTGTGATACCAAATTCTGATAGCAATGTAGTACCTACTCAAACTCATACGGAGCTGATGATGTGAATATATAATAGATTATATTTGTTTGTGATCAATTAATCACTTGATCAGCTTATCCTACTTAACCAATAACAGTATTTGAAGCAATGATAGTCGAGTAGCTATGGACTGCCGTGCCACAGTTCTTTAGTTCGATCCCCGCCGCCGGCTTGAGATTGAATGCATGGAAGTACATTTCGCAGATGCTCACCTTGCTACCACGTTCAAGTAGAAAGTCTGTCGCCCAGCACGTAACAGTGTGTATCGGCCAGCAGTCCTTGAGAGCATGTAAATGAAATTACAGGCACATGAGACTTAACAACTTTTATCTCAGGGTGATGATGATGATGATATGCAAAAGTTACCGCTTAACATCATGTTCTTAACATTTTTTTAAAGAAGCTTTAATATAAAGTGTATAAATGTTAAAACATCTTAAAAACGTGCTGTGAAGACGAAATGCCATAGTTCTCCCGTCATAAATGTTAATAGCCAAGATTTGTAAAGAAAAACTGGTTCTGGGTTACGGCACCATTAAAGGGCAGAGGTTCAATGAAATATTGCCCTTAAGGCCCAAGAGATCTACTGTTGACAATGGCTAATATTTATTGCATCAAAATGTCAACACAAGCTTATACAAATATAGTGACGTTACGTTATGTTTGAACTTTATTGATCGTTCAAATACGGTTGATTTTATGTTCAAGGGTTTTGTGTTCAATACGTGGGCGTTTGTTTATAAGGTCAAATTCTAATTATATGCTACTAATACTGCAACGAGTAATGGGTACTTATTATTATTATCATTATCTATGACGTGCAAAGATTAATCATTTATTTATATAAGTAATATCATTAGTGTATTTCGTGTTTGTGCGGTACTAATTGAATAAATAATTAAATAAATTATTATGAGAATAAAGTCTTTATCACAAACATATAATAAGAAGTCGGCATTGGTTAGTTTTAAGGAAAATCTAAACCGGTTTTAATATGTACTGAACTATTATCGTCTATAACATTCTGATTTAGTATTATTAGTATTACCTCCTAAAATGTACCTATATGTAATAATAAATGTAGATCTTCTTCATTATCTGGTTCGTACCGTTTCGTTCGCAGTAGATATCCTATATATATACTTCTTTTATTATTTTATGGAAATTAACGAAATAATGAAATTATATTCCAATTTCAATATCTTTGAGTCTCAAAACATGCATCTTGTAAGTGCAGAATTCCACTAAATGTGTCACCTTTGACTTTTTGAGAGATAAGTTAACTGGGTGTCGGGGAAAAATGTGATATGATATGAACTTAACCTCTTTTTTACTCTTATCAGCTTTATGGATGACTAAACGGAGATGCCACTATGTTATTTTTGAGAGACTGATTTTTTCTCAGCTCAAATTTTGATCTTAGTTATTGAAAGTACCTACTTTTTAAAACAAATCATCTTCCTGTTTTGACTTTGATTTATTTAGTTGCATTATATATGAATTCTATATTTAATCTAAAACTTATATCTTTAAAACAATTGTTAGTCTTTTTTTTTGTAGCTATGGGAAAATAAACTTCCAGTGGGACTTGTCTGTGTGCTCATTTTCGATTGTTATTTTCTGCGTTTAGTTATTTAAACATATTTTTAGCAAGTTCATTTCGTAATATTTCAAAATGAGTATTTATTGCAAGTTTATAATTAACTTGTTTTTAGGGTGCCTTACTAGGTTTCAGTACCTCAAAAGGAAAAAAACAGAACTCTTATACTTATAGGATCACTTTGTAGTCCGTCTGTCTGTTGCTCAATACCCTTTTTCTCAGGAACGCTGGAGGTATCTGAATTTTGCTGAAATTTATATCAAATACTCAGGTATACTGTCCCTTGGATCTGTGAAAAAATCAAACTTCTAAGCCAACGGTATCAAACGATAGAGCCGTTTATGCCGCGAATTTTCGACACGAGCAAGGGAATTAAAACCTATAGGGTACTTCCCGTGAACTCAGCATCTTGAAATTTGGTACGAAACAACGTCTTATAGCACAGATAAGGGAAAAATTGCGAAAAGCATATTTTTTTAGTTACATCATTTAATAAAAATATTTTTATTAATTTTAAAATGTTATGGATTTCATTTAGCAATAAAAATACGATAACTTTTACTTATATACCGACAGGCTTGTACGGAACCCTCAGTGCGCGAGTCCGACTCGCACTTGGCCCGGTTTTTTTACGTCTCCTCTCTTTTTAGTGTTTATCACATTTATATTCTTGTACTTTTAAAAGCCTCAAATCAATTCAAATTTAAACAGCGTTTATTTGTTCCTATGCTTTTTGTTTAGCCGCTTCAGGTTCGTTTATGGTCAGTAAAGGAATGCCGAGACGAAAATCCAGTCTGGGAGTGTTCTCGGAATTAACGTCAACCTTCGAATCAGAAGCGTCTCTGCTTAACATTTTATTTTCGTGTAATGTTTTTTTAGAAATTCGATGATAATATAATTAGGGACTAGATAGGTTTAACCTGTTAGAAAATTTAAACTAAAAACTGACGTTTTTAAAAAGTTGAGGATTTTCCGGCATTTATGTATTTAGTAAGTATGTATATTAAAAATATTTTTTTGTTTTCTGTTTGTTTTCAGCTCATGCTAAATAACTATTTTCAACTAATAGAATTATGATGTACCTAACATATAAATTAATATGATGTTTCAAAAAAGATTTAAAATTAAATTCTTACTGAACTAAAAACATTTTATTTTGCTGTTCACAGATTTTGTGATTAAGTACCAGGTTTGTGTAAGCTGTATATTTGTATTATTTAAATTCATCTTAAAAACCAATACTGTGAATCCATTATTTTTTATATTGGCCTTATTACACACTGGGCTTTGTTACCCTCTAGTACCATAGTGTCCTATCATAAAAACTTACTAATTACTTCCATCCCCCTCATTATTATAGTCACCATTTATACAACACGTTCTTCATAATGGTGGCACGCTTCGTCGCTCCCGCTCAACGAGAAAGCATTTCTCAGAACAAGCTGTTTGGTAACTATTGATTGCCTTTTGTTTTGTTACGTGATTAAAGGTCTGTTAGTAGGTACATTTTTTTATTTGAAACGTAGGAATTGATCGTTTTTTTTGAGTAAGTATTATACTTATACGATATTTAAACAGATACGAGTGTTAGGTGCTGTAACTACCCACAATTTTTACCTACAGGGTAGGTAGGTACTGTACTGTATCAGCCAGATCGTTCGCTGTTGAACACAGCCTCCCCTATCAAGGGGGTATTTGCCATAATCCCCACGCTTGGCAGGCGGCTTGGGAATCGCAGTGTAAGATAGTAGTTCTTAAGAGGGCGCTGCTGCCCACCTTCCAGTATAATTATTATTCCCTAAGTCGCCTCTTACGACACCCACGGGATGATATGGGGAGGTGCAATTCTAACCCGTTACCCCACGGGGAAGGGTAGGTAGGCCTACCCCCTTGTGGGTAGGTAGGTACCTAGGTTAAATAATTGTTACCTAAATCTAACTCTGAAATATGCCTCAAGCACCTTTTTTGTGCTTGATAGGTTAGGCTTTAACCACTATATCACCTGATGGTAAGTGATGATGTTGTCAAAGATGTTGTTGAGGCTAACCTAGAATTACTGGCTCTCAAGGACAGCTGCCGGTTCACACGTTTAGGTGCTTGGCGATTGATTTTCTGCTTGAGGGTGGTAGTTAGCCAGGCGGGCATTCGCAAAATGCCGTACCACCATGCTATAGCGACTGCCATCCTAAGACTACAACCGGGACCGACGGCTTAACGTGCCCTCGGAAGCACGGAAGCGCTCAGTAGTAATGTCACTAGTGGCCACCCATCCAACTCATGACCGCGGCGGACGTTGCTTAACTTTGCTTTGCGCTTTTCCTAGTCCTATGTCCATTCCAGTTATAAATTATGTGTAGCTAAGAACATTATATAGGCAACCATCAAGAATCAGGAACATGAATTGGGATAAGAAAAACAATACTGAGGTTTCTCAACAAAAATATGGAACGCAGAACATTTTATTTACTAATTTTGTTGACGAATACCTTGGTTTATTGTTTTTTTAGGGACCGCAACAACTTGCCAACATTTGTATAAACAGCAACTTGTATGTACCTATGATTACATATACCATCAAATTACAGGCCTTTAAAACAATTTTGTTGTAAAACATAAAACTACACAACAGCGGCTAATCGCCCATTGTGTTAGTTTCGCACTGTATGCTAAAACTGTTTACATTACATACGACCATAAGAACATGTATTTATCTAGATTGAAGCCTTAAAAGTATTGCTAACTGCTCTGTTTTGCTTACAAGCCTTTTTAGGAATTCTATACATTCCCCGTGGAGTGCCGGATATGAATTGCAGGTATTGCAACCGACTCCGCCAGGATGATATGCATCTTCCTGTGGGAGTCGTAAGAGGTCATAAAGGGGAAAATACCAAAAGGTGGACAGCAGCACCTAAACAAATGCTATCCAAGACGCCTGCAATGCGTGAGGCAAACCTTATTGACGGGGAGGTTTTTATCGTTTATCGGTTGGCGTTATGGATTTTGATGTGATACACCAGTATGCCTGCCTATGTGATTAAAGTACAGATAATGTAAATAAGCTTAATATCTTGTCGTTTGTTATAATGCCGTTTAATGTTTGACATTGGGGTTTGAATTCGGGAAACGCATTGTATTTTCTAAAACATATCAGATCGTGGCCTGGCTTATGCACCGCGTGGCAAAAATGCTGGCACTCTGGTACTTAGATATTAGATATAAAAAAGCATTGTAATCCAACGGAATAACGCTGACATGCGTCCAGCTGGTAGTTAGACTGCCTCTAGGCCTGATATAACAGCCGTGAGGTGGATCGATTGTTGTGATTTATTGTGCAATATTGTAGTCATCACATCAACCGTAATGTCCACCGTTGAACGAGGTCTCCCCCATTGGGGGAGATTGCCATAATCCCCACGCTTGGCAGGCGTCTTGGGAATTTCAGTAGAAGTTTTGGGTTCTTCAGAAGGCGCTGCTTCCCACCTTCTGGTTTGTTTCCCTTAGTCGCCTCATACGACACCCACGGGAAGAAATGGGGGGTGACATTCTATCCCAGCACCCGACGGGGAATACCAGTATTGTAGTAATATTTTCTAAAAAAAACATAAAAAGCAAAAAATATATGAACTTCATTTATGTACTCGTTTATGTGTAGGTACTTATTAGATATGTAGGTTATGGTCAGGTAAATTGTACACGTCTTATAAAAGCTGGATAAAACAACGAATTCCCTAAGAAGGACTTTAGCAAAGTGAACAAGTTTTCAACAAACAACTTTCAACCATTATCAACAAACACATAGAAATGATGTCACGCATTACGACGGTAAATAAAACAAACATACTGCCATTCATGCAGCGATGTTAGTGATTAAAGTAAGCATACGCAAAAGCAAAGTTAACGGTGCAAGCCATATGCGAATGGAGTGGTGAAACCGTGTGGCCAGGCCTTTGGGGGCAGTGGACCGACCATTTTTGTAAACTAAACCTCAGCCGGTAGCAAAAATTGGCTTGACATATGCAAAGAATAAAGTGATCGACAATGGACAAGTGACTGGCACGACGCGCTTGTTAAAAGTTAGACACTGAGTCAAAATAATTTATTTACATGAATTCGGGTACAATAAAGACGGTTAAAAAAGTATAAAGATATTTCCACCATATTCGACCATTGTCTCATACAATTTAAATTTAAGGAGACAGCATGAAAACCTATCAACAATTTTAGACGTCTAAATAAACAGTTTTGGCCGGATCGTCCACTGCTGAAAACAGCCTCCCCCATTATGGGGGGTTTGCCATAATCCCCACGCTTGCCAAGCGTCTTGAGGATCAGTGAAATATCAGTTTCTCATAAAGTGCTGCTGGCCCACCTTAGATAGATAGATAATACTTTATTGTTACACCACATATAAGACAATAAATAAGAGGTAAAAATTGTAATTTACAGTGAAAGTGTTACAATGAGCGGCCTTATTATTAAAAGTAAGCTCTTCCAGGCAACCTTTGGATGGAGAGGATTTGTTAAACCGATAGTGACGGGGTGTAGTTAAGCCCACCTTCTGGTATGTTACCCTTAGTAGCCTCTTACGACGAAAAAAAACAGTAATTTAAGTGTACAATTACAATATGTTTTAATATAACACTTATGTCAATTGATAACTGGTTAATGTATATATAATAGGAGTACAAATTGTTAGCCTACCTACCTAATATAGTTTAGTCATAGTGCTGGCTGTACAGATAAGGATGGTTAAATTACAGGTTATTATAGTGAGTCAGATACATTTAGACGTATAGTTTAGAGTACCCATAATTCGCTGTCTGGAGTAGTTTGATGGGAACTAGATCATTAATAGGTAGAAGGTCTCGCGCTTAACGCAAAATTTCCATATTTTGCCTGAACTTATGTCTATAAAATCGACAACAAAGAAAAGAGCGGCTTCTCAACTTGAACAGGGATAGTAAAATATAGCTTGTTTTTTACAGCTGATACATAGCTGAACCTTAAAACTAACCTGTCAGCAAATGATGATGTGTTCGATGATGGTTAACAGATTTGACTATTATTTATTTATTTATTATTAACAACTAAAACGATTGACATGAAACCAATTACAATAGTTGAGGAATTATCATACAAATAGATTTAGACTATATTATTTTATATCTTTTTTATTATTTTTAGACTATACGTACATAAAAATTCTGTCAACATATTTATAATCATAATAATCATCCAAACATAGGCATAAATTCTTGGGCTTGCCACTGAGATAACAATACCTACACACGATAATGTAAACAGAGACATAATAATAAAATAAAGTATGAACATAAGCATTACAACATTATATGAAAAGCATAACGTATAGTAGATGCTATATACAATTTACTCAAATATGTGTCTCTCACTTGAACTTATCTTACACTCAAAAGCTTTAAGATTAAATTTATTTTAGCAAATTTAGTAAGTACTGCACTTCAATGAATAAGTTAAATAGAACGTGTTCTCTTGTTTAACTTTCAGCAAAGAAGTCATGTAAATTTTTACCTACTTACCTTCAAATAAAAGTTAAGTCATAATTTTAAGTACACGGGCACAACATGTAATTTTTTCTGACAGCTGTCATCTCAGTACCAACCTAGGTACTCAGGTAACTTGTGTACCTATATGATTTTTTTTTCACGCATTCTATACATGCCTTGCCCTGGTATCTCTAAATTTTCTTTTAAAAAAAGGCAAGTGAAAATAAGTACCTAAGTACATATTTATTTAAAATAGTCACAGGAAACGAATTTTTGGAAGAAAATGTCTTACTATCTAAATAATAAATAAAAATGAATTTTAATTTATATTCTCTAGCCGATCCGTCTTGGGTTATAGAACATCATAGGTCATATAAAATATTTTTTCTTGTTCTATAACATTCGAAGGTTAACTATATAAATAATTAAAGTTCATACGCAATACCTATTACAACTACCTACATACATTATATGCGAAACATAACATCTAGTTTTGATATAATTATTAGTGATTAGATAGTGTGATTTGGATTAGATGCAATTAAAATTATTTTTAATAAGGAACCTAAAGTTTTAGCTGTTAACTCTCATATTATCCTGTACTATGAAGATATACCTAGTACCACCAACTTAACTGTGCAGTTTTCGAGCGCGCTACTGGTCAAGGAAATCAACTACAAACTGTCACAATTTGAAGGAATGTTGTAGTTCTTTTTTTTGCCGCCTGAACAGATAAGTTGGTGGGACTGTAAATAATATTATTCTCAGGGTTTAATCATAGGGCGTATTCCACTTGATACCAAATTCGTTATTTTTGATAATTTTGACCACATTTTGTGTCAAATAAATGTGGATCCATAGACGCAATATGTGGTCAAAATTATCGAAAATAACGAAATTGGCGTCAAGTGGAATACGGCCATAATAAAATTGATAACATTGCCTAGCTTTCCCTAGTCTGATGAACTCCGATGAGGCAATTTGGATTAGATATTAACTGCTTGCCACTATCGTAGGGTTGCCAGATCAAGGTTTATCTATTCCTGGACATTTCTGGGGTCCGAAAGGGAGTTGGTACTTGGACCTCAAGTTCAAATCTAAATAAATGTACAGTTGAACTGACAAATTAATATAAATATATATATACATATATATAAATATTGGGTAAATTTAGTGGTTTTATAGCAATTATCGTTACACATATTCACTTGACACAAAGATATGATTAGTAATAATACAACATAAAATTAAACTTAAACAAAATTGGCCACTCCTTAAGCTAATTATGAAATTTTGGATCAACATTAAAAGAAAAAACTCTATAAACTTATAGGCCTTTTAACTTTGTAATCACACAAACGGCCGGCATGCGTAGCATAGTGTTGGTGTTGTATGTTTGTGAAAAACCTGAAACTAGTTAATTCCGGGACAGTAGAGCGAAATTACTGGACACGGGACTAGACACCCCATTCCGGGACTATCCCGGATTTCCCGGACATCTGGCAACCCTACACTATCGTCGTGGCTGTTGTGATGAGGTACAAAAAGCTGGTTTGGCCTATCGAAATAGGAAAATAAACTCGTATGCTTTTCATTTCCTTTATGTATTAAATGGCAGTTGATTATAATTTGTGTGAGAATGTTGGACGATATAATTTTAATGATCTTTATATGCCCATTTCACTATCCGGATTCGATACTGCATTAAGAAGTGTTTATTTAGATACTTAGTATTAAAGTAAAACTGACGTACACAAGCAATGTACATAAAAAGCTCTTTTTATTTAGTAATATGTAGATCTGCCTTGGATTTATTTAAATAGGTTACTTTTTAAAAGTAGGTAGATCACAAACACAAACAAAACGTAACATATTTTTATTAGAATATAACGAACACTACAAAAATACGGTAAAACATAATACTTATTTACGTTTTTCATCTCTCAAGTGTATAGTTATAATGAATTTTCATTATATTGAAAATTGAGCATTAGTCCTATATGTACAGTCGCCTGCAATAAGAAGTATACACTTCGTAATTTTCAAAATACTGTGTTGTCGCTAAGTTATTATTAATCGAAGTTAACATTAACCTGAGTAAAAGTATTCATATTATTCTTTGATTAATTATTATTTAGTAATCGGCTAGGACTCGCGTTATATTTGCCGGATATTGCTCCGACCAGTTTCGAACTTATTTGAAGTTCTTCGTCTGGGAGTCACGATTGTGCACAGCGGCGAGCGCGGGCCTCAGCACGTAACTGATCTATTCTTTGATTGTAAGATACTTCTGATGACATGGGGAAAAACAGAACTCTTTGCCACAATTTTGAAAATTACAATGTGTATACTTCTTATTGCAGGCGACTGTACAAGCTCAAGATATTATGCGAGTTTCCTTAACCGAGTCAAACACTGACATAAACGAACGTGTGTAAAAACTGGGCATGCAAAATGTCATCAACACCAAGTGGCGTGGTATCAGTGAGGCCATATGGCGGATTGCGTGACGCAACGCCCACTGATGCTCCCGCCAGACCTCTGCTATTGAGATCATTGGAGTCACTTTGCCTTGGAAAAGTAATATAGGTGCAATTGTTTTTGCAGGAAGGTGAAGTCTATTTTGGTAATGGTCCCATATGGCATAGTCAACTGTTTGCCTTTTGATTCCACTCTTCATATTATTATGCCAATGAATATTTTATACAATATATTAGATGGGTTATTTTTCGTGACAGTAGTTGTATATTTTGTAAATATAGATTTTCCTCTGATATCTATATATTATTGTACATGAGGAAAATAAAAATGAGATCATCAGTAGACCCAGACCACCAATCTTTCCAAATATAACTACCTAATTTGGCTCCTTCCACTTTATAATATATGGCCAGATATTATAAGACCGTAATATGGCTTTAGGTTAGGGATGTAATTGTTAAGTAACAAAATAGGCGGATTATACCAAATGCTTTATTTAACGAAAGAAACCAAATATTGTTTCTCCGGTTCACAAAACAGAGCATATTAAACATCAACTTGGCGAAGGAATTCTAAGTTCCCGAAATAGATACCATCTAAACTAAGTACTATTATAAGACCTAGCTAACTCACGCATTGAGACTTCATTCCACATGTGTTGATTAAAAAAACTATAAAGATTTCAAGTTATAGCTAAAAAAGGCATGTTGCAGATGTTGATCTAGGTCGAATATCCAAATTTGTATGTTTGGGATTTGAGTAAGAAAATAACAATAGAATGTTCATTTGTTTTTTTTGCTTCTGCCATATTAGGAGATAATAAAGACTTCTATGGAACCTACCCAGATTAGTTAAATAAAAGTATGTATGTAAAAAATATAGTTTTGAGTAAGCTCTGCAACAATGTATTCAAAAAGCGAATACGCCGAACTGTGTTACATGTCTAGACTTTATGGAGAGTACCTACTTTATACAGAGCAATGAATAAACACATGCTGATGATAGTACGTTTATTCTATGACGTCATCAACAACTTAATGAGTTTTTTTATCCTGATAGGTAGGTCCAGTGGCACATATTAAACTTTTTCTCTTATTTGTTCCATATACGAGTAATAGTTTACGATTTTATAAAGATATCATACTTATCCCGTGAAACTAATGCCAATTGAGACCTATTCATTATCTCTACAAATATATTCAATTAAAAACTTATCGTGTAGTAGGTAATCACCATTTTTTCTTGCTTTCATTAGGTAATACGAAAAGTACTAGGATAGCAGAAACTTCAAAAACATTATTTTTTAAGTTTTTGTGATACCTACTATAACACTGATGAAGTATGTACTAAAGTATTCCATTAAATTCTCAAAGACGAATACAGTTTGTTGACAATTGGCGCGAAAATTAGTTTCGTCTATAAAATTAATAAAATGGACTCCAAAACAGTTGGTAAATATTTAAATAAAGGTAGCATAACAAACATCATTCAAGACCAATCAACATTTTGCGAAGATAAACATCGTGACAGAAATAAAATTGATGTTGAAATTTTTTCTGCAACCGTGTGACGAATGGCCGTGAGAAAGCAATGAAAATATTTTCAGACTCGCGTTAACATTGTTCTAGATACTAAAAAAATAATCATGAGAAAAAAAACGTTACACGGAGTTATTAATAACGGGCCTAATATCTTTTTGAAAGTTGTTAAATAAAAGTTATACGGCATTCTCTCATGCAAGTCCATAAAATATTTATTAACATTCAATCATTTTAACGTTAATATATTTATGTACCTTCGGAGATATGTTTCCAATGCCTGGCATTATATTTTTGAGTATAGGTCTATCATTCGTTGGCCTAGGATGTGTTTCGGCAGCTGTTCTTGGGAGATATTAGTTTAAACCTGGAACATCGTGATCTCGTCATCACTTATCGACTTTGTCAATAAGCAATTTGGTTGTTATCGCGGTTTCTTGGAAACCATGTACCTATATTTTGTTTTTCTACCCGGTTTCGGGCCATCTGTATACAATATGCGCCCGTCAAAACCAGTGCAGTGGCTTAAGCGTGAAGGGAGACTAAAATCATTTCAAGTAAATCTACTCATGACGTCATAGGAGATAACGCAGTTGAAGATAACAGATACCTGAGTAAAAAGAACTGGCCAAATGCGCAACGGGCAACAGCCCGAAGAAGAAAAAATATTTGAAGACATAATCAGTATTTGTTGCGAGCTATAGAGCTATTTTAAATGCGGACGAACGGACAGACAAATATACTGCGGAGTCTCGATAGCTCCGTTCCGTTTTGCCATTTAGGTACGAAACCAACAAAGGGTTGAAGTATATTTTAGACAAACTTTTTATGTATGTAGTATAATAACGCTTTACAAAAATTATGCAGTACGTAGTAGTCTGCAGTACTTGTGTCTAATATGAAGTGACACATTCCTCAATTGACAGTAGCGCGCCGCGAGCACTCGAATTAGCGCCAATTTGTGCCTCCGGAGTGACTCACGGGATGGCTAGCTAGGTGCATGTACAGGGATTTTCTGGAAGAATATCTCTCATACCATAAAATGTCTAAAATATGGCACGCTATGCCTGTAAAATTCATTGCATTCAGACAACTAACGGCCAGTTTCAACTTATATATCCTCTACTATCAGTTAAAAAAGCTACTGCTGGTTAAGGATGGTGTATTTTTCCGTTTCTATAAACAAAGATAGATAGGAATATCGCTTACCATAGATAATTTGTTAATTGAAAAAAAAAGAGGAGCGTTTCAATAACGTTTCGAAAGCTATCTGTCGATAGTTATAAAGGCGTTTGTTGGTCCTTAGGCAGTTCAAATGCTCAGCATAATGGCAGCATTGGCCCGTTGGAGCCTTAGATTTTGAGTAGTTAGTAATTGAGCTGTTGTTTTTGCTTTTGTTGTTGTCAAGTTTAATATCATAGATCGACATGACACGACACGATTCAACAATCATATACTCTTATGATCGTCTTTGTAAGTACCTATACCTTTTACATTAAGTCATACTGTGAGGTATGTGTATCAAAGTTACCCCAATTTAACTCCTTTAGTAGAGCAACCCAAAAATCCGTTCAATTAATGTTTTCATTACACCAACTCTTTCTACGTAGGTGCCTATAATCAAGATATCTCTTAATAAACGATCTGTAACCCATTTACGTTCCAAATGAGTCAAACGTTTGATCTCCAATGCATCCCAGAGGCATCCTATAACATTTCAGTGGGCTTATGCTTATTAATCACCTTCAAAGAGATCAAGATCACACATTACAATTGCATGTAGGTACCTACCTCGAGTTAATTACGATTTTTGCCAAATAGTATCAAAGGCGGGATAATTTTAATTCTTATTTCTGTGGCACTTGAATTCATTTTGGTAAATGAAAAACCGATATTGTAGCCATTATAAATTTACTAGGTGTCTTAAGATTAAGCAATTAAAGAATTAGTACTACCTTTAAGTTTTCTATTGTCTTGTTGAGAAGCGACTTTTCATCTAACCCATCAAAAGTCAAACTAGACAGAATAAGCAAAACATTTGAGTCGCATTTGATTCAATATAATCCATAACAAATCTATTTCAATATTTCTAGCAGATTGAAAGTTTTCCATCAACCGTTAATTTATTTGAGTAGGTCTCATTTATTCTATCGCTTATAAATATTTGATAGACAAGACACCTGTATAAAACCTGAATAGCGACTTAAAAACAAAATGCATGTTATTGTGACCTTGCGTTACATCAGTTGGGAGGCCTCAATTGAGCTCTTCCCAGTTCCCAGTGGAATTATTAGCAAATCAACTGTAATTCAAGTTTGAGGTTATCATGCAAATTACGACGAACAGAGGTCATCTGCATTAGGGAATGTAGCATATAATTTAACTGTCTTAAACCAAGTAATAGACGAATTTACATCCAAAAAGGTATCTTCCACATCTTACATGGTGTGGCTACTCAGTAAAAAACACGGAGCCTTACAGAGTTATCTCGGAGTGGGAGAGAAACTTGGGACCATTCGAATAAATCACATCAGCTTAGATAGAATCAATAAATAAGTGAAGCATCCCAATGTAATCCCCTAAAATTTAATCGTATGAACGCAGACATCATAGTCTTTTTCTACGCCTCAGCTGATGATAATATATTATGTGAGAGGATTAAAGGGCAATGTTACATCTTTTTAATTTTAAAACTGATTTATGACTATTGTTCCATATTAAAATTGTATACAGAGGTGTTTAAAGTTGGTTCTTTTGTTCCCAGGATGTGGTGGACCATCACAGGCAATTTCGGAAATATTCTACCCATAGACTGGACGAAGTCGTTCTCCAGGAAGATGCATATTCCAACCCTCAATCTTAGTGATAAAAAGGTAAACATTCTGATAAGTATATAATATTCCAAGTAGCATTAAAACCATGACATCATAACATGCTTGCTTATATCGCTATGATTTTTATGCTTCTGTACCTAGTTTGTTTTATGTTTCTGTGACATAACAAGCACGAGGCCCGCCTGATGTTAAGCAAACAAGCCTCCGCCTATATCAGATGCATTTCCTCACACGTAACGAATTGCAGTTCGCCCGTCACCCTGAAACATAGTTGTTAAGTGTTATGTGGCTGTAATTTTACATGCTCTCAAGAAATGCTGCCGGAACACACCGTTAAGTGCTTGGCGACAGATTTTCTACTTGAAGGTGGTAGCTTGCCAGTGGATCAATCGCAAAATGCCCTTCCACCATGCCTTACTACCGCTCGGCCAATGCTTCTACTTAATGTATAGTACAACCAAAAATCCAAAATGTTTTGCTCCATTTTTAGTATCTGTAGGTCAGAGAGCATTCTGTTATCTGTTTCTTTGATTATGTCCCAGTAATAAGGTGTTCCCAACAAACCGGTGACGACGGACTCCAAATCGACCAAGTACCTACAAGTCGTACTCACGATTATAATATGTTCTATGCTCACGCACCGCCCTGCCACCACATAATATAAGATTAGGGTTCGGAAGCGGAATCGCCGGCACCCTTTTCTTTTAATAATGTAACTTTTTTTTTTATGTCATTGTGACGGGACAAGCCCGAGGCCCACCTGATGTTAAGTGGACCTCTGCCTATAACAGACGCATTTCGTCAGCGACGAATTGCACTGTGCCCGTCACACTGAGACGTCCAGTTGTTAGGCCTGTAATTTTTCTGGCTCTCAAGGACTGCTGCCGGAACACACTGTTAGGTGCTTGGCGACAGATTTTCTACTTGAGGGTGGTCGCTAGCCAGGCGGGCATTCACAAAATGCCCTTCCACCATGCGGTGAAGCTCAAGCTCTGGGCGGGAATCGAACCATGGACCTGCTGCACGGCAGTCCATAGCCAATGCCACTGAGCCATCACTGCTTCAAAACTTGTACATAATCCAAAGAATTGGTACCTATACCACAAAATTAAAACATACAATATGAAGATTTCGTTACGGTTTCATTACCATCTATACTTGTAATTAACAAAGTACCATACCATGTAATTAATTTCATTTTGAGCATTAACTTATTTTCCCAAGCTATCATTGTTTTTTTGTGTTGTTCTTGTAACTTTATACTAGCATGTTTATATTGAGACAACAAAAAAGTGTGAAGCTCCGTAAGGTGTCTAATAACGTGACTCCTATTGTTTTGTGTTTAAATATTCCCATAGTTGGGAATACTTAAATTTCGTTGTATCATTAAAATTTAATACGGGTTTGCAAGTTGCGGATGTTGTTTGTTTGCGAGCTATGTTCTAGACTTGGAAAATGGATCATTTTATGCAAATGGTGGGAAATGATTTTTTCTTATGTGAATGCTTTTGAATTATTCATTAATTTTAGTAGAAAACATCGTACGAGTATGTTCAATGTTATATTTTATGTAGGTACTTACATAGTGTCTTTTACCAAATCTAATAACGAAACACCATATATGCCATATATATAAAAAAGAACAACAGTATTTTCATCTCATGAGCTCGGAAACTTGTTATCATTCTAAATCTGCGTGGAAAAGTGCTTTTTATCCGCCAGCGTGGAAAAAAAATTATATTCGAACTTTGCAGCACAACTTACATAACAAGAAAAACAATAAGTATATAGCAAATAATAATAAAGTTATATAAAGCTGCAGAATTATTTTTTGGCGTGAATACTTATATTAAAATCGGAGGCAGGAATCCTAATATGAGCGTAGCGAAAGTTTCAAAGGGACGACACATAAAATAGGTTTGCTACCGAGCGCAACACACAATTTTTCACCTCACTTCAGCGAGGAAAATGCTAGGTGCAAGAAACACAGCTTAAATAATGTAGTAAATATGTTTTAATTTGTAGTGAAAATTGAAAGTCAAATTACTAAAATTTGGTAGTATTTAAAGAAAACATTTTTTTTTCTGGAACTTTTATATATGTTCGAATTTCAAAAACCTTTTCCGCGCTAGCTGATAAAATATGACAAATCGTTTTGCCCCACATAGGCCCCAAAAAGTTTCACCCTGCTGTTATTATTTTCTTGGTTTGTTATATTTTGGTTATTATTTTACCCGCCTTCCTGAATGTAGGTGCTTTAGGTATGTCTATTGACTGATATCAGTTTCCATGTTTGGAAAATGACGGGATGAGTAGGTACCGCCACTTCTACCTAGCACATAATGCTGCATTAAAGTTTCAATTATCTAGAGAACATTCCTTGCTCTTTACGTGGCCCACGTAACGTCATACTAATTTTAATAAACATAGGGGTTCACTAAAATTAGTTGGACGTTTGGGTGGCCACCATCTTTCCAACTCGCTCCCTGTAAATATAAAAATATCTTCTTATAAGGAAGACTTGCAAACATCTTGCAACTCAATCTTCCAATGCTGAAACAGATGACATGCACAACATTCATTGTCGCGTTTTTGTATCTGCCTCCAGACCTCATCGCTCAGCCCTGATGATGAGATCCACAGTTCGGAAGACGAGGCGGTGGCATCAGACCTGGACATGCACGCGCTCATCCTGGGTGGGCTGCATCAGGACCACGAATGTCCCGTCAAGACTGCTGATGAGGTACGGTTTTGCTTTCTGTTCCTTTTTGTCGCTTTTGTGTTACTGCTGATGAGTTAGCTTTTGCTAACCATTATAATGTCTTGATGATGATATGGTCAAATAGAACCTAGGATTTAAACTGGTTTTCAAGAACAGCAGCCAAAAAAAAATAGTAAAAGGACCCGGTAATATGGGTAGGATTTTGGCTGGTAAAGTAGCAGCTAGCAGGGCGAGCATTCGCAAAATTATCTACCTCCATGCACTGAACCTCAAGCACGCTGTAGTATTGAAAACCATGTACCCCATCCTTCTCGACTACTTTAAACTGGACCATCATAGTTTCAAAGTATTCACACAAAGTCCCACTAAGAATTCTGAGTGGTGCAGGTCTATATAGTTGCAACCCCCATATTTTCCTGTAGGAGTAGTAAAAAGCGACTAAGGAAATAATACCAGAAGGTGGACAGCAGCATCTTCTAAAGCCCTTAAACTACGATCGCTAAGCTACCTGCCCAGCGTGAAGATTATTGCAAACCCGTCCCCTTAATGGGACAGACCTTAATGGGCAGTGGATGATCCGGCTGATACAGGACAGTATACTTCTATTATTAGTATACTCTATGGTGCAAGCTTATAGCAAAATCTGTTTGAATACAATTTACTCACAGATATGATGAGATGAGTGATCGATGGCTCGTTCTGTTTCACATATTATATTAGTAGGTTACCTATTTGTATCTAAGCAATGAATATATTTTCATGCATGTGGAATTCTTTGTTGTAGTGTAGAAAGACTTGACTTTGCGTAAAATGATTTTTAAAGAAAAAAACATTTAGTGGATTTGTATTATGTTGAGGATCAAAAACAATTCTTGACTCATGTGCACAACAATACTCTATTTTCTTTTATGCTTATCCTACTTATGTAGGATATGTTTTCTATAACAATACAGAGGCCATCTTAAGAACAATAAACACAACAATTTAGTCTGTTACTTTAAGTACTGACGCCTTGACATACATAAGAGTATCGTATTTATATGCTTAGTTAGGTTCACATGAAAATACTGAAAGTGAAAAAAGATTGACAATATTAACTCGTATTGAGAACACAGATTCTGCTCGTGTTACTAACTAGAATATTTTCTGCTACATACGCCTTGGAATGTGATGTTTGTCAACTTTAGTGCACTCATCATAATCTACATAAACAAACTTTATAAACAATGACTAATTTAGCCTTACGGACGGTAATATACAGGGTTATTAGTATAATGCTAATAAACTCATAGGGTTGACTTCTGCTAGTCCTAAGAAACATATTGAGAAGTTTTTTTGTTTTATATTTTGCTAGTTTTTTTTTGTATTTGTTTGTGTGTATTTGACGGAATAAGCACTAGGACCACTTGATGTTAAAAGTCTCTTGTGTCTGTAATTTAATATTTCATAATTTATATTACTTAGCTCGATGTTAATATTCAAAACTGTATTCAAAGGGATCGTGGTCCAGTGTTGCTGCGGCGCGGCGGGCGCTCTTCGCTCGGAGTAGGCATTGACTTTTATTACGAAACACAGAACTTAAAAGTGTCAGGCAGTACTAGAAAAACTTATTGTTGTAAGTTATGAGTTTCTCCGAGCCAAGAGCATTGTTATCATTTTACCAATAACTCTGGGAACATATATTACCGTTCGTAAGCACTATATCCTCTCATATTTGAAGTTTTGCCGTGTTTCTGTCCCATTATATTATATTCTTTGGTTATTAATTGAACGTCTTCTATTGCTATAAATGATGGATAAATGGACATAGTTCAATTAATGCTTTATTTATTGCATTCCACTGATTCTTCAAAGCAACAACTTTCTTCTTTAAAGACACAACCTCACAGAGAAATAGGACACTAAGATTTCTGTCAATACTAGTATGTCTTATATTTTTTTATGATGTAGATATTTAAGATAACCTACTACTGTTTTGCGCTATATTCACTTAACATTCGATAGTTAGAAGATGTTTTTTACGTAAATGTGTGCCTACTTTTTCAATTCGGTATTTGATTTGGGGTAACATTACACATTTACAAGACCATCTAAATATCTTTAAATTGTTGCAATTGCAGGTGATTCAGGAGATAGACGACATGATGCAGGACACTCCATCATCAGAGGGGGATATCATTGAGTACAATGAGGCTTTGGAGAAGGGGAAAGAAGTACTCAACTCTCCGCTCTATGAAGACAGTAAGTACATATGCATTTAATTATTTTGAAACGTCAAACATGAAATTCGTGTATTCTGTGCTGTAAAAAAAATGCTAAATTCAGAAATTATTCCATTAAAACGTGTGAAAATCGTTGGTAGTTTCGATCAAATTCTAGTAAAAATATGAATAAGTACCTAATATTTATATAACAAAATTTCGACATATTTAATAGTGGTATAACAATGGGGTTTACTGCAGATATGCGTACTATATTAATGGATAAGATGGATAAAAGAGGAGTGCAAGTGGCCAAGATGATGGGTGTGTACTGTTACTAATGAATTTACTATTGAATTAAAGAATTGATAAGCTGCGGAATGATATGTTCCCCGTGGGGTGCCGGGTTAGAATTGCACCTCCCGATATCGTCCCGTGGGTGTCGTAAGAGGCGACTGAGGGAAAAATACTTGAAGGTGGGCAGCAGCACCTTCTAAAGAACTGCCAACTTATACTGCGATCCCCAAGCCGCCTGCCAAGCGTGGGGATTATGGCATAAACCCCCTTAATAGGGGAGGCTGTGTTCAGCAGTGGACGATCCGGCTGATACAGTACAGTACAGGAATGATATGTACGAACGGTATATCAGAGGAAACTTGAAAGGTTACCGAAAAGTTGAAGAGTAAAGTTGCGAGCTATGGGAATGCCATATGAGGGACAAGAAAAACAGGTATAAAGAGCACGGTGTTGATTATGATTATAAACAAATATAGAGGTAGAAAAGGGCAAAAGAAGATGGATAGACTCCGTAAAATGTGTGAGTAACAACAAAACGGAGTGCTAGAAAAATACATGAGAAAGGATACAATGATATCTTCCTATGGCACGTTAAAATAACGCAATAAAATACAATAATTTTAAGATTCCTGTTTTACTACGAGTTTAATGTAATATTGCATAAACGAAGATAAGTTTTAGTACTTACCAACTATATCCCAGGCCCAGGTCGAATAAAACCAGTTGCCTCTGTAATAAAAATCTAGTCAGATATACTTGTCTGACTACTTTTTGCGCACCGGTATTAACCTGACTAAATAAACTGATGGCATAATTGATTCTGAAGCAATTTGCTAGTTTTTGTCACAGCATGAAACTACGTAGATTGGTAGTATCTTACGTAAAATGATTATGAGTTATGACAACACTGTGGGAACACTGGGGTCCTTCTGTCACTGATTACTGATTAGTGAATTACATCATGAGATGAAAATAGACGCTTTTTGATCTTGTTTAAGGTCGCCTTCAATTAACTCTGTACTTCGTTGTATGTTGACATGACTCAACATTCGAGTCATAACAACATTCGAGACATAAGTTATAGCGTTACAAAAACTAGTCATTGCAGCCTCTCAAAAGCCAGAATATTGTATTATCCTGTATATATGCAAAACAACCTTAGCCTCATACATAAAATTATTAAACATAAGTTTATCCGCGAAGGAGAAGGCAGAAGAAGGAAAATAAATAAAAAAACAAAACAAATATTCTTTATTGGACACCAATTTAAACAATATAAGTCTTCCATACAGACTAATAAAAAGCCGATGTAGCAATTTCTTACAGGCAAAAGTTGAATGGAAAGGAGTAAATGCAGATTGCAGATGATGGTGTTGAAGATTCGAACGAATACTAAAAAAACTTAAAATTAAAGACAAAGTAATGATAATTACATAATAACCTAACATGGTTAATACATATTAAAAACATGCATGGAGTCACTGTTTTAAGCTAATAAGTAAATATAAATGTAATAGCAAATTATATCTCGGTCCCCACGATACAGGTATTGCTTAGTGTGGAGGCCACAAGCTAATTATTTTAAATATTAGTATTAGGAGATAAAATCATGCGCGAAATACATAGTGTCAACGGTAAACAATGTTACTTAAGTTAATATAATGTGTAAATTAGACTTTGTATGTATACCATTGTTTTTTTTTTGTTTTTTTCATTCAAAATAATTAAACAATACATATACCTACTTCAATGGAACATAATAAAACCCTCTCTCATTGACTGGCACAGTTTTAGACTGCGAATTCAAAAACTTCATCTCACAAACTATTTCTAAATTTGTTTATTATATATTTTTCGATTTTTTTTTTTACATCATAAATACCTAGTTTACAAACTTAGTTTCGTCACATTTAAATACTAGGGGTTCAAACTCGACGAATCTTTGAATGTATGAACTTGAGCCTAATATCTGTGATTCTAAAAAATTTTTTTTTTTTATGGGAATTATTATATTGAAAAAACTAGCAAACCAGAAGCATAGATATTAGGCTCGCTATAATATCTATGCTTCTGGTTTGCTAGTTTTTTGAATTATAATTTATTTTATCCCTTAATGTCAAAATAATAATTCTCGTAAAAAAAATTTTTTTTATTATTTTAGAATCATAGATATTAGGCTCAAGTAATTCAAAAAACTAGCAAACCAGAAGCATAGATATTCGGCTCGCTATAATATCTGTGCTTCTGGTTTGCTAGTTTTTTGAATTATAATTTATTTTATCCCTTAATGTCAAAATAATAATTCCCATACAAAAATATATTTTATATATATATGTATATATAAATATAAATATATTGATCATATATATATAATACAGCAATATCTCCAAGTTTGAACATTTGAATGGAAAGCGATCCGTGATTTTATTAAAATATAAAGCTATGTATCCACACTGGTAGAGTTAATATTTACCAATGCAAACTTGTATTCACTATTTTTAAATTTCAAGTTTACTTTACAAAATATCTGCTTGGCCTTCACCTATTGGCTTATTCCTCGAAATGTATCGATTAACAATGACATCATTGTCAGCCAACTGTAATAATTATGTAGGTACTTACTTGTACTTACATTACTTCTTTAATTTATCCGTGCTTTTTGCCATCGGTAAGGTATGACTTTTTTGAGAATACTTTTGGAAAGGAACCTCTTTCACGGCACATGATTTCTTATTTGACAGTAAAGTAGTTACAAAATTACAAATTTACGAGAGGAAAAATTATAGTCACGTGCGGTATACGATCCCGCGTCATCCACCCCAATAGCCGGGGTATGGTCTGACCGACTGCGCTGATATGACAATGACTAAACCCCATTTTTTCCTCTCGTTCTTTAACTATCTTATGGGGATGGAGCGACACCTATAGTTCAACTTACGTTGTACTACAAACAAGACTAATTTTACAATCAGTTTTATAGTTGTTATTGATGACGCAACCCTATAATTTTAGAAAAAATATAGCCAAGTGCAGGACTATCATTTTTCCTCTCGTAAATTTGCAATTTTGTAATGTAATTTGGAAAGCATGCGTTATTGCAAAAATTTTAAAAGTAAATAAATATACCTATGCAAGGCGTTTGTTATTTGGTGCAAGTACTTTTATTGAAGTTGAGGACAAGTACCTACCTACTCATTGACTGATGAAGCGAATAGGATTCTAGGACCACTAGTTTTTTTTTTTTTTTTTTTAATATCATTGTGACGGAACAATCCCGAGGCCCACCTGATGTTAAGTGGACTAACCTCTGCCTATAACAGACGCATTTCGTCAACGACGAATTGCACTGTGCCCGTCACACTGAGACGTCCAGTTGTTAGGTCTCATTAGCCTGTAATTTTTCTGGCTCTCAAGGAATGCTGCCGGAACACACCGTTAGGTGCTTGGCGACAGATTTTCTACTTGAGGGTGGTCGCTAGCCAGGCGGGCATTCGCAAAATGCCCTTCCACCATGCGGTGAAGCTCAAGCTCTGGGCGGGATTCGAACCATGGACCTGCTGTGCGGCAGTCCATAGCCAATGCCACTGAGCCATCACTGCTTCAAAAAAAGCTAAGCGAGTATCAGCTCGCTCAGCTGATACTCGCTTAGCTTAAATATAGAATATATAGCTCTAGCTCAAATATAGAATCTTGAGCATAGCGAAGGTTTTAAAGGTAACTCAATAGAGCTTTGCTGCCGAGAAAACTTACAATTTTTCACCTCACTTCAGCGAGGAAAATACTAGGCGTAACAATAAGAATAATAAAGTAAGTTAGAGTTCATTTATATTTAAATGAAAAGTAAAATTACTATATTTGATAATATTCAAGGCATTTACGTTAAATATTATAAAATGTATTTTTTCTGGAAATGTTATAAAGGTTCAAATGATAAATAACTTTCCGAGCTTGTGAGGTGAATAAATATATATACTTACATATTAGTTCAATGATTAGGTATACGTGGACAGATGTGTAGAAGATTGATTATTTATTGTTAAAATTATAGGTTTAAAAATAGCACAGAGAAGGAATTACCCCACTTTATAAGCGTGAGCATGTATCTTGGGGCTCTAAGTTGCGATTATACAAAACTTGAATATTTTTATTTTTTCTACTTAATTTTTTAATACTTAGGTGTAATAAATATGATAGGTATGTGGGCGTAGCACACTCGTTAACAATACAAAAGTCCCTACAGATAAATTTTCATGTCAATCATAAGAATTATGACTACAATGATAAATACATTTATTGTGATTTGGTACGAGTATATGTTTAAACAAAAGGGTAGAAGGTGAGTGAGTCAAAGTGTTTTTGTTTGGTTGTGTAAGTGCGTGACTGTGCTTGTGTGATTTTCGTTAGCAAAATGTGTGAGCAGGTGAAGGGGGTATGTTTGTATGTATTTAATTTAAAGAAATTAATAATAATAATAATACGTTTTGCATAGGCATGACTAACAAGTTATAATCTAGCAACAGTATTATTTTATTATGCCCGTTCTTTGAATCTATATATTGCTTCAATCACATTCTAAGAGTAGGTTATTTTATTACAAATCAAATTGCCGATTAGCTTTCTGAGAAGTAATTCGATACAGCGCCGCCGTCCACACTCAATTAGGTCCACTTTTAATACATATGTGAGGACATTCACCTCGTCTGCAAATATTATGCTTCATTCGTTTTCATTACTCTCTCAGTGCTGGTTCTCACTATACGTTCAATAAGAAAAGATTAGGCTGTTAAAGCTGATGATAGAATAACAGCTATTGATAAAATTCATTTCATAGATATAATAAAATTTACTTTAAGGCATGGTTTAAAATTTTATCTTCTTACTTTAAATACATAAACGAGTGGATATTCGAGATGTAATTGGCCTTGATGTGATTTAATGATTTTAAAACCGAACTAAATACATTATATAATTATTAGACTGACGATGACTCCACTGATAGCCGAGTTCTAACTTCTTGAGAGTTTTAGTTGATTATTTAATATGTATATGCTTATTTAGTCTACGTTCGTCACAGAGAAAGAATATATGAGCTCTCTTTACGCAAATTTGCTAATACGATATGTTTTATTAATAATGATTTTTTCAATGCTTCACGAGTGAATATTATGTCCGCTCTTAACAAGCTTTTGGGATCTTGGAGCCTTTTATTGTCGCAAATTTCTTTAAAATGTTATGTCACATGCTTCTGACGAGTTTTCGGAAATTCAGGATTGATAGATATATTTTTGCTACTATTTGCTTGCGTTTTAAATTGTCAAAATTAATTTCGATACACTTCAGATCGATACTCTCTTTTTTAAGGTCTTCCGGATAGTCCTACATATACGCTTTAAGGCATTTGCAAGATGGCTTTAGACTGATGGTTTTAAGTAGTTAGAACTTCAGAGGCTGCGTCGATGGAATGTAAAATTTTGCAAGTATGTTACTAGTTTTCCAATCAGTTTAACCATACTTTATGGTTATAGATTTCTATCTTCTTCTTGAGAAAAACAACCTCTTTTCTCTCATCTTTGGAATTGGTATTTGCTAGCGCTTTTGAACTTCAACAACTTTTTACTTTTAATCCAAAGATGGCAGGCACACCCTAGTTGGATTTAATAGAATGTCACCCCCCCATCTCTACCCGTGGGTGTCGTAAGAGGCGACTAAGGGTAATGCACCAGAAGGTTAGCAGCAACGCTTTCTGAGGAACTGCTATCTCACATTGCGATCCCCAAGACGCTGTCAAGCGTGGGGATTATGGCAAACACCCCATTATGTGGGAGGCTGTGTCTGCAGTGTGGGATATTAGTAGGGTAAGGTGGTGTAAGTTTGCGCAGTTTTGAATCAGTTGGTAATAAAAATGAAACAAATTGAATAATCACAGGTTTCTATATTTTTATTTAACTTATATCTATATGGTAATAAACTTATATATAAATTATAGAAAAAGCATGATCACTTTTTTCTTAAAAATAAAAACATGGATTTCGAGACTTGCGCAATTTTACACGCCAGGGTGTGTAAAATTGCGCATCGATGGGGATAAGGTTGCGCAATCGAATTACTTGCATACATCACATATAAATACACAGAAACCCAAGAAATTAGTACCTACATTTTTCGTGCCACGACACCTGACACGTAATGCACCCGATCCAGTCTTCACTAAGTGGTTCTTCAGATATTTCAGTGCACCATCCACAGCTCCATTTTTTTTGCTGACGTCTTTGGTATTAAAATAACTTCTTAACTCGTTACGCATTTGTTTTGGATTAGGCTTTTCTTTGCGTCGATTTCTTTTTTTGGATTAGTTGGTTCTTGTAGGGTGAGCCGAGAAAGTGCTAATAACTTCAGCTTGTTTGTGATTCGATTTGTAGTTCTATTTAATTCAGACCTTGGTACTGGAACTATAATAATATCTCTAGGTGAAGGACTCATTTGCACGTTTAAATTCGATTTATAAATCTTCATTCCAGAGCTCTGTGAAGTTGAGGCAGTCTGATGTGTTCCTGTAACTGCTTCTATTGGAGAGGATATTGGAGTTCCTGCAGTAAATTCAACTCGATCTTTTAGGAAAGCTAGTATTCAAGTTTGTAAATGACTCCTTGGCACGCCTTCTGGAGTATCTAACGGTACCTCTGAAGGAAGTCATCATCGATATCGATAGTATTGTTTTCCGGGTTCTCCCGTCTCCAATTAATAAAATAAACAATATGTATTCATGGTTAAAAATGAATATTACACAGCTGCGTGTATAATTGCGCGCGCAATTTTATCCACCCCCTTTATGCGCAAACTTACACACTTGGTCTTCAACGTAGTCATCAAGGTACGTCTACCATTTCTGAGAAGTTTATCAAACTACATTGTCACTAGCCCCAATTTCGATGGTAAACACAAGTAAAACAATCAGTGAAATATTGTTAATATAAGAGGGTTTTTGTCAGTTATACTTGAAAAATGTCAAATAATTAGATCAAAATGCTATAAAAACTTTGAACTAACCTGGACTCAACGTTTTCATTCGTATGCAAATTATTTTATGGGAGCGAAAACTGGCATGTAAACTGTTCAAAATACAACTGAAGTTAGCTGCGTATTTCACACCAGTGTCGTAGTATGACCTGTGCGCAATCTTATCGTCCGCGCAATCTTACACCACCCTACCCTACCTCAGAAAGTACTGCTGCCCACCTTCTGGTCCCTTAGTTGCCTCTTACGACACCCACGAGTTGAGATGGGGGGGTGCCATTCTAGCCCGGCACCCCACGGGTTCATTTAAGACTCACTTCACCTTAATTACTTAGTTTCACGGGTTAGGGCGTTTTGCTAATGCCCGTCTGGCTAGTTACCACCCTCAAGTAGAAAATCTGTCTCCGAGACAACAGTCAAGCAACAGCCAAGCAAAACAGTGTATTCAGCAACGGTGTGTTCCGGCAACTGTCCTTGAGAGCCTGTATTTCTAGGTTAGCCTGTACAACAACTTCGACCACATCATACCTTACCATCAGATGAGACAGTGGTCAAAGATATACCAGATATACAAAAATCAAAGAAATCAAGTCGCATACAAAGAAGTTACATCACACCATCATCACGCCTTTATATCCCATGGTCGGACATGTGTCATTCAAAGTACATTTTGTTTACTTTAAAAACCCATTTCAACCCCTAAGGGGGTTATATAACTTTCTGATACTAACGTCACAGTAAATATATAGAGCCATAATCTTCAGTGCTATCGTATCAACATGATGAGAAAATGATCTCGTTCTGTGTTGCCTTTTTTATCTGGATAGGCTAGCCTTTTCACTCACCTGATCTGAGTAAGTGATGATGTGGTCGAAGATGTTGTTTAGGCTAGCCAAGAATTACTGGCTCTCAAGGACAACTGCCGGAACACGCCGTTAGGTGCTTGGCGACAGTTTTTCTACTTCAGTGTGGCAGATAGCCAGGCGGGCATTCGCAAAATGCCCCACTATGCTGTATCAGTCGACTGCCATCGTAAGACAACAACCAGGACCGACGGCTTAACTTGCCCTCCGAAGCACGGAAGCGCTCAGTAGTAATGTCACTAGCGGTCAACCATCCAACTCCTGACCACGGTGAACGTTGCTTAAATTAGCTGATCGATTAGGAACGGCTAAGCAAACTTTACTACGAGCGCTTCAAAATTCGCTGTTGTTGAAATAAAGATCCGTTTTAATCCCACCTTTCATCGAGGTGAGCTAGATAATCAAATATTTAGGTAAATGAACTCGGATTGGGTTTACCTAACAGCTATAATTGGCTAGTTTATTTCGCAGGAAACTTTGGCGTACACGTAGATATATTAGGTATTCAGACTTTATTAATTGGATATTGCATATTGTTGCAGCGATTACGAACGACGTGTAATGAGAATTTTAAAAGAACAAGTAACTTCCTGTCTGACATTTTCCTTTAACCATTTTTTAGATTATCGTCAAGTTATATTCTAATTCCCCGTGGAGAGCCGGGCAAGAACAGCACCCCCCATGTTTTCCTGATGGAGTCGTAATAGGCAACAAAGGGAAAAATACCAGAAGAAGGGCCGCAGTGCCTTCTGAAGGACTGTCATCTTACATTGCCATCCCAAGCCGCCTGCCAAGCGTGCGGATTATGACAAAATTCGCATGGTGGTAGGGCATTTTGCAAATGCCCGCCTGGCTAGCTACCAAGAAGAAAATCTGTCGCCAAGCACCTAACGGCCTTTTGCAGCAGCTGTCCTAGAGAGCCAGTAAGTCTAGGTTAGCCTGAACAACATCTTCGACCACATCATCACTTACCATCAGGTGAGATAGTAGTCAAAGGGTAACCTATAAGGAATAAAAATAAATAATAAACCCCGCCGTAATGTGGGAGACCATGTTCAGCTGTGGACGATCCGGCTGAAAAAGTTCAGTAATAATTTAATAAATCAAAAAATATAAAGGCATGCCTAAGTGTGAAAAAGGAGACAATTGAAAAACCGGCTCTTTATTTTTCCTGTCGTCTACACGATCATCCAATATAATTATATAAGCAAAACTCTATCCTTTATATTATATTAGGTATTGTACATGCCCTAAAGTATACCCAGCTTACTGTATCAGCCGGATTGTCGACTGCTGAAAACAAACTCCCCTATTATGGAGGGGTTTGCCATAATCCCCAAGCTTGACAGGCGTCTTGGGGATCGCAGTGTGAGATATCAGTTCCTCAGAAAGCGCTGCTGCCCACCTTCTGGTGTGTTACCCTTAGTCACCTCTTACGACACCCAAAGGTACAGATGGAGGGGGTGACATCTAGTCCGGCACCCCACAGGTTTACTGCAGTCAACAAATAATAGATATCATATCAGGTGATAAAAGGATTTGTTCCAGCGGCACAAATGATATTACCTGAGTATATTCTAGTTCCAAAACATATGACATAAGAAACTCCAATCTTTCTTCCAGAACTTCGCCAGCTCTCCGTGGCACAACTAAACGAGATCTTTATGGAGCTGGAAGTCCTTATCCGAGAGTTCTCAGAGACTCTGATAGCTGAACTAGCTCTCCGAGATGAGCTGGAGTACGAGAAGGAGCTCAAGAACACATTCATTTCGTTGCTGCTGGCTGTACAGAACAAACGTAGGCAGTATCATATAGAGAAGAAGAAGAGGTCTGCTCCGCCACGATCTCCTAATTTGGGCAATGGCTGCTCTGAATCAAAGGTAACCCATTAATCCCCAAAACTATTTATTTCTATAATGTTTGAAAATTTTGTAAAATTTGTATGTAACTTTTTTTATGCCTGATAGGTTAGCCTTTGAACACTATACCACCTGATGGTTAGTGCTGATGTGTTCAAAGATGTTTTTCAGACTAACCTAGAAGTACTGGCTCTCAAGGACAGCTGCTGGAACACTAAACGGTGTGTTTGCCAAACAACATCTTCGACCACATCATCACTTATCATCAGGTGAGATAGTGGTCAAAGGCATAAAAAAACGTAATATTTCACAACAAATATTTTTCAAACATTTACAAATAGGTATTTCACGAAAATGATTTGTATGGTAGGTAACTATAGGATGAATGATTTTGCTTCCTTAGCGGGAAAATTCCGAACATCTTTAAGAAGCTGACAAGTGCTAAATAGCTTTACTTGAACAGATTTGTAGCAAAATGTATTTAGTTTGTAGCAGTTAGAAAATTATATGATAATGTTGATCATATTATCTAAGAACAAGAAAAGTCCGAAACACGTTTCCTTAAAATTATCTTGATAGAATAAAATTGCAAAGTTGACTCTAAATTATCCTTGTAACTTAAATATCTTAATTATTTAGAATGTGTATTAAAATATATTAATATTTACTTACTTATATACTATAAAACATTATCTAAAGGGACAAGAAAAGTTACATTTTAAATTTACGTTACTAGTTTTCTATCGGATTTTACATAAACTGATCGCGATTTTAACATCGCTGCCTCTCTTGCACTCTTACATAGTCCGATAGTGACAAAATTTCAGCATACCTGCCGGAATTCTCCGGACATGGCATCGTACCTAAGAGCGATAATGCTTACTTTTATTCAAATAGCTTTTTATATTTTTACTTTTAAATAATTAACGCATGTAGTCTTGAAGTGCTACGTAAGATTTTCTAAAACTTTAAATTTATATGAGTTATTTCTATCAGGGAATCTGAAATGAGTTAGGCATTATTACTCTGAGGTAACTTAGCAGCTAAAAGTCTTGACTTCGACTTTGCAGCTTCGACGTGAACCCTCTATACATTCAACTATTCTTAAAATAACCGAAAAATATTATTCCGTTTCAGTATTTGACAACAGTGATACCATTCCACATTGAAGCCGGACCTCCGGACAACCAGTCACTCCAAGTACTCATCAAGAGTAAGTAAATTTTCTTCTATCGCTTTAATTCACTTTGAATTTTGGTAGGGCATTCTGTGTGTCTGTCAGTCGCAATAGAAAATCTGCCTCAAAACCCCTCAAATGTGTGGTATAACCTGCCTACACCGTTCACATACGCGGAGGGAGGATAAAGCCCTAAAATATTGAATATAATATTTTATTTAAAATTGACTTCTTAAACAACAAAAATCTACTGTTACATTATTGCTATAATTTATGTTCACAAAATGTTAAAGCCCAAAAATGTTCTCGAGCAGGAATCCTCGATCCGTTTTACGTACCGGGTGCCTAAATAATCTCGATGATAGAAAGAGAAGCGAATTGTGTTTGCTAAATACTAATTCATTTAATTAATCAGGTTATACTGAAATTCTTCCTAAAATTAGTGCTTTTTCAAAAACATAATTTTCGTAATTACGTCTCGTCGTATATTTTGATATTGATCAAGTTATGAGAAAAAAGAACCAAAAAAAATCTAAAAGTTGTATGTAAACGCTTAGCAAGCGATTATGCTTCAATAATAATGGTATTTAAAAAGATTATGATTATCAGACTTTTTAATATTCTATATTTTTTAATAGATTTAGTAAATTCAGTACATTAATAATTCTACCACAAGTTCAAGAGGAGTTTCAGAATCTTGATTTATGATTGGAGGTCAATGACCGAAATTCTTTTAGACCGAAAATCATATTATTTGAATATGGAACTCTGGTCGTGAGAGACAAATTTAATTTAGCTCCAAAAGTTCCATCCATTTTTTTGTGTTGTGAAAGGGCGTTCTGTGAAATGTCCTCCTGGTTAGCTGCCACCCTCATATAGAAAATATGTCCACAATCATCTAATCGCCAGTTCAGCTGTCCTTGAAATCCAGTTTCCATTCTATGATATCCTTTTTCCGTCAGATGAGATTGTGGTGAAAGGCAAAAAATTATCTATCGGCAATAAATACAAACTTTTAATCTACTCTTACTTTGTTACAGTTCTGAAAGCCATAAACGAGGATAGTCCCACAGTACCGACGCTATTAACTGACTACATCCTGAAGGTGCTGTGTCCAACCTAAACGAGACAAGTTTTTAGCTAATTCCACGTTACACATTCAACATTTCAACATTGCACACTAAACTTACATAGATTAATGTCTTTAGATCATATCATATGGGCTTGTTTGTAGTAGACTAGTAGATGTCATTATTCTTTTGCTAAAATGGAAGTCCTTTATTACCAAGTATGAGTAACTATTTTGGGATAAGTTTTACGATTTGCCTCAACTGTGTAAAGGCCCTATAAGTACCTATTAACAACACTACAGAAAAAAGGATTTGGCGCCGGGCTGGTCTTTAGTTACCTAACTTAAATATTTCTAAACTCCCATTATACCAAACTCCCATAGACTCTAGAAAACGAATGTGAGCAATATGATGAGTTAGGCATCGCATCGGCCAGACGTTCTGTTCCCTTAATGTTGGCAAACAAGACAAATTCTCAATGAACTCCTTTAACAGAGAAGATTTTAAACATGTCCTTTTATGTCGAACTTATTTAAAATGCCACTTTCTATAGCATAATAATGTACCAATGTCATATATACGCCCTGATAAAGAGTAAACAGTATTAGACATCTTGGCGCAGTGTCTACCGAAATATATTCAACTCCAATACAACATAATAATTAGTCAGTATCTTGTTTATTCAAATCATGATAAAAATTGGTAACAGTAGCCATTTCATCATATATCTTGTAAGGCTTACAGAATAGTTGTATCAAAAAATAAAAATTTACTTAGCCTACCACGGACCAGGTCAGTTTTGGGTTACATTGGTTCTAAATAACAACGGAGAAAATATTTCTCCCTGTTTATAATTTTTCTGATTATGTCTAGTAAAATTTTGTTCTCGCTTACAAGGATATTACAAATGAGTCCAATTCTCACATAGATGTTGCATGTCAGCACATATTATTTAAGTAGCCGTAACAAATCGCGTAACAAAATCACTATTATACAATTTTAAAAATAAAATAAAAATAGATAACTTATAATTCATGTTAAATATTCGATGTTTATACTTACATTCGAAATTAGATAAAATTGTTTAACAAATATGCAACAATGTTGATTAGTGTTGAATTTATAGTTACTTGTGTTATGCCATAACATTATTTTATTTTTGGTGGTTAATTGTAAACAATATGTTTAGTGTACCTATTCGAATTGTTTTTACTTTATTTGCATAAATGAACTGTGATATCATTACGGTAGTTGGTTATTACTTCTTTCTCATAAGTTTTACATTTATCTTTGTTGCTTCAATTTCCGGATCCCTATATTTTTCTTTGTATTTTAGCTACATTCTCGTAGTTTCTTTTTAAACTCTAAAGATCGAGCATGCAATTAGATGCGGAAATATAAGTACGTGCACGTTCGCACAAAACATTTATCAAGAATTATCTTCGTAATACAATTGATTCAATTATATATATACACAGAAAATGCTTGAGTTCTCTTTAATAATACTTAAGAAGAAACTGCGGCGTGTAGCATTTTTATGAGTATCCAAATTCTTTATTTAATTATTGTTTGTTAGTTATTAGTTCTCGTTGTAAATATTTATATTTATAAAAAATGGAATTGTCCTCTATCATTAAATAGAATAAGGGTAACATCTGGAGTTGCAGAGGCTTGTAAATAATTTTAAATATTGACTTCTAGTTTTGTAATCGCTTAGCTATCTATTAGTATATGTCTGAATCTTGCTGTAGCGAACATCGAATTATTTTTATTTAGTTTTTTCGTTGTTAGCTTATTAATTAATGCCCGAAATTTAACTCAGCTACCTAATTGTTATTTTTTTTTTATTGAATATTCCATTATTCTCGGAAAGTTATAGATCTAGTATATAATACATTTAGGATTAAGTTATATCTCTAGTCTGAACATTTCGTAGTCATAATTTGTTTTTATAGATATTAAGACGGAAAGATAAATTAAATATTAGGCATAAGAGTAAAAAAATATAACAATGAAATTGCATGAATTGTATAAAAACATTGTTGTGTTGAAAATAATATTTTAAATTAAAAAAAAACTGTGAAGCTTCGCACATATAAATTGTATCTTATAGAAACACGTCATATTTGTTGTGCATTAAATTTAACAAATAGGAAATAACAAACTAAGAATGAAAAAGTAAAAAATTAATACGCTGTTGTCATTGTGATTATTTTAAGTGTATATTTTATGTGAACGGAGACTATTTTAAGGCAAATTCATTTTAATTTAGAAAGTCGACGGCTATTGCTAAAATATTTTTTTTAATACAATTCCATAGTTTATCCAAGAGAATTTCGATAAAAGAATTACGACCTATTATTAAGTCGAAGGTATTAATAGATATGACGAGATGTATCGTTTAATTGTTGAATAAAGCTTGTTGGGAAATTTATATAAAACTAGACCTTCAAAGCAAATAGTAATGAAATTTCCTGCTACCAATTTAAAATAATATAATCATTAGCTATGTTATACTATTTGCTTGGCAACTAACTAAACAAACGTTTGGTAAAATGAATTTGTTTAAAAATATGTATGGAGTTGTGAGGTTAAGATCTTTTGTCATTGATTTGAACGGCAGTGGCGTTTTTCTAAAACGTACCTTATGTATGAACGTATATTGAAATAAAGGAGCTTGAATGAGTATAAAGCTTTTATTGACCTGCACATTTTTGGTATCAGGAATATGTTTTTACGCATACTCAACCGCCAGGGAGCAATTGGGCGAAATCGGGCTCGGAGTTGATAGGGTCCCCACTAACGACTAAAAACACCATGGTGTTTCGCCGTCCTCTCTCCTACCCGCTTAGGCGGGCCCAGCCACTGGGGAATACCTCCCACAGGGGAGTATCCACACCTCGAGAAGATCTAACCCTGAACGAGTCAGCTGTCCCCAGAACGAGGCCATCGCTTCTCACGAACTCTTGTCACCGACCAATCTTTAGCTCAACTTAGTTTAGACATCATTAATGTAGGTATGCACTCATTGCTATATTTATTTTGAGATATTTTTATACAATAATCTTTACGGATAAAGATGATTATATTATAAAAAAGATTTTATTGTTAAAACAGTTTGATGTTGCTGATGTAGGCATGCAATTTCAATTGCAATCAAACAATACCGTTAAACTGTCATATGAATTGCAATGTATTATTGTCCAAGAAATATGTCATTGACCTAAACATTGTAAATAATATTCAAATTAAAAGTTTTAATTTTTTAAAACTGGGATTTCACTAGTTTTTGTAATATTTACTGTTAGAGTAATGACTACTCTTTCTGTATGCAAATTATAATTTTTTTTTAATAATGTACAGTTAATTCGTTGAGGTTGGTTATCACAATTGTAGCGACAACGAAAATATTGCGCAAAAGTGTAACGTAATAATAGGTGATTCGTTTATTTACTTGCACCAGATAGAGTAAAGGGCCTAGGAAGTTGACTTGAAGTACTCTTAGGGAATGTTTCAGAATGTTCGAGTAAATTCCGGTTACACTACCCAGAACATATTTAATAAATATAACACTCTCTTGGCGTTTCACAGTCATCGATTTAGCCAATCCATCGGTTAAAGCTTGAAACCCGCTGCATGTTAACTGTATTTTTTATCATTCAGTTATTTTATGTTCTGGGTGGTATAATCGGAACTTACTCGACCATTCTGAAACAGGCGCTTAATCTAACATTCTTATAATGAGACATAGTTCTTTATAGTTATTCAACCCTATCAACACTTTTTTTTTGGCATGGGGAAAATTCTTTTACGCATACCCAACCATCGGGGAACAGTTGGGCGATGTCGGACTCAGGGTTGATAAGCCTCTCTAACGACTAAAAACCCCACTTTGTTTCACCATGCGCGACTAGTGGCAGGAGTCACGGGGTCGCTGGCGCACTCATTCCATAACCCCCACCGACGTCATTACCCGCTTAAGCGAGCCAGCTTCTGGGATACATCATCCCTCTGCCGCCTCGTGGGATGTCCCGGAACACAGGGGGAAATCCACACCTCGAGAGGACCTAACCTTGATGGGAGCGCCGGCTGTCCCCACAACCAACGCCCCAGGTCCTCTGAGCGGAGACGGAGTGCGAGCTCGATTAGCTCGCCTCCGTGTCCGCGCTCTAGGGATCGGGAGAGAGTGAGGATTTCTCTCCCTCTCCCGCTCCTGCACCTCTCTCTGCATAACTATTGTTTCGCAGAATGAGGTCATCGCCTCCCACGACCTCTCGTCACCGATGATCTTTACAATGATGGCCGGCAATCCCTATCAACCCTGAGTCAACACCCAACTGGCTACTACGACCACTACGTAAAAACCCCATGGTGTTTTGCCGTCCTGGACTAATGGCAGGGGTCGCGGGGTTGCTGGCGCACTCATTCCGCAGCCCCCATCGACGTCACTACCCGCTTAAAGGGGCCCAGCCTGTGTGATATACCTCTCCTCTCTCGCCTCGTGGTTATTATTCCATTACTGCCTTAGCCCCATACCAACTAATATATGCCTATTAGATTGTACCTATGTAGATATATATGTACTCGTATACCTTCAAATATAAATTTAACAAGAAAAATATACGACATTAGGCAAGAATGCTATTCAGTTATTAACTTTGTAAAAGAGCCGAGTCTGAGGTCAGAGAGTGGTTTAGACATTTGAGGCACTGTATAAGTGCATAGGTTTCTCTCTAAATGGCAAGGTAAAAAATTACAACGCGAAAATTAAACACATATATTTAAATTTTATAAAATTAATTAGCGACCATAGGCAATGTACTAAAAGACGGATTTTATCTCAAAGTCTGTATTATTTCTACACTCTAATGGAGAAATTATGTTTGATTGATACTGAGTCTTTTCATTTACAAATAAACAATACAATGAAAACAAATTACACTCAAAACATGACATTAGGTCTTGCAAGCGGCATAAATGTTTCGTGTTCATCCTTTAGTTATTGTAGAATCGTATTTCAAAGAACATCAAGGTAATGATTCCTTAAAATTATTTTCTTATAATGTAGTGTAGGAATAATATCAATTGGCATTCTGTACTTATCACCGTTGCCTCAAACGGTGTCCACTCCTTTCGTGGACGATACACTTTGACTAAAATGTACTTTTGTGTTAGATACTTTATTAATCAAATAGTAATTGACAAAAGACCCAGCAATCAAATATGAAATGTTCCAATCCATTGCTTAAAGATATAGACGAATGAAGTTGTTGAAGCTGGTGACCCTGGCGAAGGCTGAAGGGAATCCAAGTTGGCAACCGATGGAGGCCACGAATGAGCTGATACCAATCTGTGAAAAGATAATGTAACAGTGTTTGTAAATAGTCATTTCTAGTAAAATTTAAATCTAATGCACGAGTAAATAAAAACACCATAAGATCATATAAGTATGAATTCGGTCTACAAATAAGTAATGCTTTCATGTTTTTCAATGTTTGCAAAAATAATAAAAACCGGCAAGGTGCTAGTAGTATATAACAGAGAAAAAAAAATTGTTCGTGTTGTATTCTGAAAATCCATTATATACGGACGGACAGACAGAAAACATAGTGTTATTAATATAGGAGACCTTTTTGACTGACGGTCACGAAATCTCCAAAATAAAGAAAAAGCTAAGTGGCGTTTGCAGTATCTACCTACAATCTTGAACTTTTCACCATAATGGAAAAGCGTTTTTGCATCCAAGTACGGAATAAATATGTAGTTTTTCTAGTATAAGATATGTCTCCTAAACCTATAGGTCTGTTCCAGAAGGTGTTCTATAGCAATTCGCAGTTTAGAAGGCAATTCTTATCTGCTACTGCCATCTTCAATCAATGACTAGCAGTCAATAATGGTCTCAGTGGCCTACCAGTTAAAAACAAATCTAATATGTGCACTTCTGCTTACCAGAGTACGAACTCCATTTCTTGTGACGAGCAGAGGACCTCCGGAGTCACCACCGCAGATGCCTACTCCTCCAAAGCCGTTGGTGCAAATAGTCGACTGCTGCACAAACTGGGTTCCAAAAGTAGCCTGGCACTGCGACACCGTGATTACTTGCAGGTTCACTTGGCTCACACTTGTGTTTATTGTCACTCCGGCTTGCGCTGAAATCACAGATAAAATGACGGAAATCAGAAATAATATCAAGATGATCTAAACAGTGTTGATTACAGGAAATTTGTCATTATCAGTACCGCTCTAAAGACATACATCTTATTGGTTCAGCTATTTTCTTCGTTACTTAACCATTCGTAAGAGAGTACGAGTCCATTTTTTTTTTTTTTTTTTTTTTATGCCTGATAGGTTAACTTTGACCACTATCTCACCTGATGGTAAGTGATGATGTGGTCGAAGATGCTAGCCAGGCGGGCATTCGCAAAATGCCGTACCACCATGCTATAACGACTGCCATCCTAAGACAACAACCGGGACCGACGTCTTAACGTGCCCTCCGAAGCACGGAAACGCTCAGTAGTAATGTCACTAGCGGTCACCCATCCAACTCATGACCACGGGCGACGTTGCTTAACTTTGCTGATCGGTTGAGAACAGCTAAGTAAACTTCGCTACGAGCGCTTCAAAAAAATATACTAAACCATATCACTAAACCTCTTCTTTTATTTTGTATTGGTAGTCATATAATACAATATTGTATGGTAGTGTGATATGGCACCCTCTTTGAATGAGTCCATCTTGGATTTGATGGGTTTTCACTACTTTTCCTTACACGCGACATCTATTCAATGGACTAGTGCAATTGTCGAAGCCGCAGATGAAAGCGAGTAGGTATTTTCGAAACAAACTGGTTGAAGTCCGTCCAGATGAGTATGATCCTAGCTAAGTACATAAGTACACACTTGGGTTCAAAAGTAGCTATTATTTAGTACTTTTATCTAAGCTATCTGTGCTGCTGGCAAATGGGTTCTTAAATTATTTATTGGTATGTACTACTTACCGTCACTTGTCCTTCCGTATCCTGCAGCGACAGACCACTGTCCAGCGAAGGTGTCAAACAAATCCGAGCCACTTGGGAGTGCAATAGGTTGAATGCTGTCTGAAAAACAGAACACAACATACTTTATACTCACGAAAATACTTTATAGTCATCAACATAATTGATGGTCATGAAAATGGTTAGTACTCGAAATTAACGTTAATTAAATAGGTAGATATTTAGCAGGAAAATCAGGGGCTTAAATACTCTAAATAAGAAAAACAATATAAACGAAACTTCGTAGTATATGTTAGTATAAAGACCTTGTTGTGAATCTTCAGATTTATAACAAGCTTCCAATGCAGTCGGTAAAAGTAAGGACTTTCATGAAGTGACTTCTCACTTCATAAAAATCTTCAAAAATCCCACATTTTCGGACCTTTACTATCATAATTTGGTACACATGCGAAAAATATAAGAAACAGGATTTTTGGGACATGTTACAAAATAGAAAGCTATCAAAGCATTTAAAATTATTATATTAAACATTAACCAAGATTCTGAGGTATAAACTAAAGTATACCAAGACGTTGTACTCATGCAAACATTAACCATATGAAGTTGTTATAAGCAGTAGGTTTTACTGGAAGATAGAGGAATATTATTGTATAAATATAAGGAATATCTCAAGGGTACTTTGGCCACGTGAACTCATCGGCTGATCCGCTCTTGTAATATATTCAGTAAGTTATTGTTTATATATTTGGTAAAATGCTGACAAACTCTTAGGGCTGAATTCTGCTACTCATAACAAACATTTTGGGATGAAGTTTTTTTTTCTCGTTTTTTTTGGGTTTGCATTTTACCAATAACCCTGTATAAGTATATATAATGTATATAGATATATAAATATGTACTATATATTGCATTATAATATGTGAGTGTAGCTGTCATGTTATTATTTGTTATTCAATCTCTCGATGACAAGTAATTACTCAAGGAAAAAAGTAATGATTAAATGATAAGTTTGAATGATATTCAACTTTTTTTGGAATGTTTGTGATTATATTTATTATGACAGACATAACTGGTTTGGTAGTTTTTCACGATAATATTAATTTCCAAACTGATAATGCTACTTAAAGACTTAATGTGAAATTAAATAAAGGGATGGTTCTGCCAAATACCAGCTGGAGACACTGGAAGCTATTGAGAGGAGAGCCAAGAGACTCATTAACGACGACCAACTTATAAGCAATAGACTTCAAAGTCTCGAGCATCGCCCCAAAGTAGCTTGTTTATCGGTTTTTTTTCGGATGCATTTCGGGGAGTGTGCCACGGAACTGCATGATTTGATTCCGCCATCCCCATTCTATAACCGGACATCCAGGGACACTCAGAAGCGCCACCGCTATATGGTTGATGTTCCATTTGCCCGAACGAAGCGATTTGCTTCGTTCGGGTCAAGTAAAGTCAAGGTAAAGTCTTCGTTCATCATACGAACCACCAGGTAATGGAACACCCTGCCTGAGTCTGTGTTTCCGGTTAAGTACAATATGGGGGTCTTCAAAACGCGAGTGAATAGATACCTCCTGGGTTAACGCGCTCCATCATTGATCGCATCTTCACTTACCATCAGGTGAGATAGTGGTCAAGTGCTACCCAGTTCTGAATAAAAAAAATTAACCTTGTCACAATTCTCATATGTACAAACTACGGATTTAGCCTAAATCTGTGGTACGAACCCTCCTTAGTCTACGTTTAAATTTGCAAAATACACGGTTTCATGCCGCTAGTACTCGTAAAACGAATGAAAAAAGTATTTCTATATTGCGCGTTCGTTTCTTAAAAGCTACTTAAAAGTTAGTTTTTTTAAATGACTTACTCGTAAAGAATACATTCGTAGGCAGGAAGATCATAGCGACGTCGTTGGACAGGTTACTTGGAGTCCACTGAGGGTGCATGATCACACCACTGGTAGCGATCCTAGTGCCACCAGAGAAGAGGTAGTGCGACCCCAGCACCACCACGAACTGCCAAGCCTGGTTCCTGCCATCGAACCAGCAGTGAGCGGCGGTCACCAAGCGATTCGCAGTCAGGAGTGAGGAACCGCATACCGAGTTACCAGCAATACCCACCAAGCTAATAATAAGACCCGCCTGGAACGAAAAATTATACCTGCTATAATAACAATAAAACACTTAAAAAATACAAAAATATATCTAGTGACAATATATTTTTGTATTTTTCAAGTGTTTTATTAAAATAATAATTTGATGTTTTCTTAAAATATTTTAAAAATAGATTTCCGCAAAGTAACGCCTGAATCTATTCATTATACCTGCTATATTATTTTGTATCAATACGTGCCTATACGTATCACCAGTATCCATTAGCTAAGTAAGTATATCTGATTACCTAATATCTTCAAAAGATAATGTAGCTTATCTCTGCACGTCTGTGACATTGATTTATTTTATAATATTATCCAGTCGAGCGTAGTGCCACCAGATAATAACTGATACTGGAACACCGATCTAGACTTACGAGTAAATTTTAATTAAGTATTAACTCATTTACTAATTTTCAACATGTCATAGAAAGCTCCTGTGTATTTAATAAGTGCTCGGTAGCGTAGCTTACTTTATTCGTTCATAACGGAACAACTAAGTAAAGCAATAACTGCTGCGGTCATGACTTGGATGGGTAACCGCTAGTAACATTTTTAGGTACTGAGCGCATCCGTGCTTTGGCAGGCACGGTCCCGGTTGTTGTCTTAGCATAGCAATTGCTATAGCATGGTGGTATGGCATTTTGCGAGTGTCCGCCTGCTTAGCTACCACCTTCAATTACAAAATCTGTCACCAAGCACCCATCGGTCTGTTTTTGCAGCTGTCATTGAGAGCCAGTAATTCTTGGTTAGGCTGAACAGTATCTTCGACTACATTTTCACTTACTTTAGGTGAGAAAGTGGTCAAAGGCTAACCTTTCATGCTATAAATTAAAAAAAATTTATTTATCTGCTCTTAATATATAGATAGACATATAAGTATAGTAAGAATAAACAATTATCTATTTAAAAAATATATTTAAAGGTGAATTAAAATACAATTGACTGCCAACAATCAGAGGACAAGTAGGACAACTAATTAGAAACAAAGCAAAATCAAATCAAACAAATACCTTATCCATAATTGATTAGTACTTATGGTAGGGTAACCTATGTGTAGAATCACAGCTTTAAAACGGCCACCGCTGCATTGACTTTATCAATTTTTCACACGTTTCCAAACAAATACCTCTCAGAGCTTCTACAAAATGCGACGTAAATTTCCTTGGTGTTAAAGATATGTTTTTTTGAGAATGTTATCATTACAATGCGCCACAAATCTATTATTATATTTTCTATCAGGTTTCAATTCGCACTGTAAGCTACTCCACTCTAATCTGGTCATTGATTGTTTTCTGAGAAACATTTCATATAAGTTTTCTGTAGGCTTTGGGCCATTATCATACTAAAATGTTCAAGGAACTATTAAATTTTCGTCAACATATAATGATCATTATCTCATCTTAGATACTTTTGTACTGATCTGATGTTTAATACCATATTTATAGAACCCTCTAAGTTATCTGATTTTCAATATTATTTCTAGTTGCTGCAATTTACTCTATATAGTTTATTAGCACTTCTTTTTTTTTAATTAAATCAGACAAAAGGTAACTTAATCTAATGAATGAGAAAAGATAGAAAATTTAATTTTAGGATGTATTTTAATATCACTTTGTATCTAATTCGTTGTCCAACTGCCAATACTAACAAAAATTTATCCTATTGTTCCAGTTGATAAGTTATCATTTTTATTGTAATTGTTGGCAAAAACATTAATGTTCGTTTTTAAACTAGAGATATGTACACCACATTGTAATGTTAAATGGAATCTTTCACCTCTAATAAATTACAATAAGTTGGTTACACTAAAAGAACTCAAAGTAAAACTAGATGCTTTTTATCATATGACCACCAATACATGTTTGACTATGTTGGTGTTTATCCAGCTACATTTTGTTTTACTTTGTTCGTTCTGCAGCTTCCTCATTTTTGAAGCCCTCGTAGTATACCTTGTTTTGTCGTTTTTAACCTAACATCTAAGTAGAGCAACGTGCAATGTGGACATTGCTAAGTTTGGTGACTGCTGGTGGCTTTTACTACAGAGCGCTTCCGTGCTTTGAAAACAGCTGGGGGATTCGGTTGCTGTCTTAGGAAGACAGTCCTTGCTGATTGGTGGTTGGACCTGTTGCGAATCACTGCCTGGCTAGCGACCACCCTCTAGTAGAAAACCTAACTCTAAGCCTAACCTAACAATGCATTCCGGAGATGTCCTTGAGAGCCAGTAATTCTTAGTTAGCCTGAACATCACCTTAGATCGTATCATCACTAACCATCAAATGAGACAGTGGTCGAAAGCTAGCCCATAAAAATGCAAATAATAAAAGTATTTTATGTGCAATTCCCAACATATTTAAGCGATAATATTATAGTTTCAACTGTTGAAATATGCAATCTGTATCATTGTAAGTTGCGAAAGCAAAACCTGCTGAAGATGCAAGGTGCCATTGGTTTTAATACTTAGATCAATGAAGCTGCAGTAAGACTATTTGACCTATAACTACAAGGACCTGTCTTTTTAAACATATCCCTACAAACAAACGTTCTTACTGGTTCGTTATTGGTTTGGGCATTGTTTGTGACCATATTAGTATATTATTACCATATTTTAAGAAGTGCATTTACTAAGATGCTGGTAATAGAACTGGATGCTGCATCCTTAACATGTCTACGGATTTCAACATGTGATCCCCTGTGGTCCGAGTCTATTTCAAGCACTATTAGGTGGTTAACATTTCTGAGCCTAAGGTCTTGCAGTTGTAATTAAAACTTTTAGCGATACCTAATTACTATTAAAGGAATATTTGGTGTAACGATCATAAAGTCCGAGTTATTCAACTGTAAACATCACCACGTCTGAAGCATGATTTAATTAATAAAGTTAGAGCATAAACTTCGCAGCTCATCGCGCATCCTCGACGTTCAGCGGTAAAGGAAACTGATGCGTAAACGTGGGTTCGATTATCATGCTAGATGAAACTTTGTTATCTTAAAAATTGTACGCATTTTAGATGTTTATTTAGGAAATTATTTGTGCCAGTAATTATGTTTTTATTTTGCACTTTAGATCACATTGAAATCCAACGAACAAAAAAGTTCTGTTATTAAATTAACTATTGCTTCACCATATGTTCCATGTTTTATCCACACCTATATGCAGGATTTATTTGTAACTTCGTAATTGAGAATAAAACGGATAATTACCAGATAAGGGTGAGCGTTGGTCGGAGCGATAGCACCACCGACAATCCTGTCATCTGTCATCAACTGGCCACTAGCGAAGATCTTGTCTTCAGATGCCTTAATCCTGGCTGCTTCCGGAATGCCTACGGCTTCATGATAGCCTTTCTGCACTTCCTGGAAACCAGTTACCGCCGCAACCAAAAATGTGGCCAAAAAAACAACACGCATTTTGTCGACAATGTAAAGCAAGGATTATTTGCATGTCGAGTGTTCGATTTATATACCTTCCTGTCAGCGTTATCATACAAATCTCTTTGTGGCACTCCAATAATACTGATTGAATCCATGGATAATTATTTTTTTACTGATACCTTATCAACATTGTTAAAATAATTATCAGTTAATACATATATTATCAAATATTTATGAAAGATTTGTTGTAATTTTGTAATTGGTTGATTTTTTTGAATGAGTGGATACTGTTTTGGTGGTGGCAAGGCAATGCTGTCTGTCTACACATTAGGTAGGTACATATGAATACACTGTGTACCTTATAAAAGAAATTACATATTTCTAAATAATTTCAACTGTTTTGATAAATGTTTTGGCTGACAAACATATGTAAATACGTTTGTAGTGTAGGCCTAAATATATTAGTATGTAATATATCTATCTAATCAGTTATCGAGATACCTCCGAACCATTCGGTCGTTTTACCTATCAATTCTCAATTATTTTCCTTATAATTTTTTCCTACTTGTATTTTATATCATATATCTATTACCTTTTTTTTTTCATTTGATCACAACCTCACTTGATGGTAAGTGATGATGTGGTCGAAGATGTTGTTGAAGGTAACCTAGAATTGCTGGTCTCAAGGAAATCTGCCGGAACAAACCGTAAGGTGCTTGGCGATAGATGTTCTTGTAGTCTACGATGAGTCTACGCCTCGAGCGCTTCAAAAGGCCATAGAACATATAATAATACTACGTATAGAATGGACACTCCTCTCCCCCCACCAAAACGAGTCTTCCTCACCCCGCCACCGATTCTGAGCTGACGCTAAGCTGACTTGAGTACGGGACGCGCAACTCACGCACGATGACGTGACGACGAAGCGTGACGAGTGTACGAGTGTTTTAAAAGTTGAGAATGGGGTAGTTTTGTGCTGTTTATGGTTGCTTATCAACTAAACGAGAAAAGGATAGGAGTTTTTTTTATAGCTTCCCTAAGGATAAAACGAGGAAAGTCATTCTTGGTAACCTACCTATTTGTCGTTATTCAGTTATACAGTTGGCAACTACACATACAATAAAAACTGGTAGTTTACAGTAGGTATTGAAAAATATAAAAACATAATACTTTGTCTTTGTAGTTTATTCAAACCGCCAAAAAATATCCGTGGATAGCGACTTCGTTCGCGGCGAAACAAGTATCTTTACCTACCATAGAGAAATGCAATACACACCGCCCCCCCCCTCTAACTTGTAAACGTAAAAGATCTTGTAAAATGGAATCAACATTTTGAAATTAAATTAGAAATTCTATTTAAGTTATTTTTCAGGTTTCAATTTCGGTACATAATGTAAAATTTCGTCTTTTTAAACAACAGAAAACATCGGTGAAAAATTTAGTTTTTTCAGTAAACGTTTTTTCCCCAGTACGTTTCGACTGATGTGAGTCTCTTAATAGCGAGACCCGACCCGCACTTGGCCTTTTTTATTATTATTAAATTATTACGCATCAGAACACGCGGGCCGATCCCCGATCGTTTCCCGTTGGATTGAGCGCGATCGGAGCTATAGTTATACGGGAAACGATCGGGGATCGCGGCCCGCGTGTTTTGATGCGTGGAGCTATAGAAAAATTTGGAAAAGGAGGATTTAATAGGGAAAAAACACAAAATTTTTAATCAAAATGCCCACAAAAAGTTAATAACTTTTACACTATTTAAGCTATTTGACTGAAACTAACGTGAAACGAACCGCTACCAGCGGCTGCTAATAACTAAAAACAACATAGGTACAATTAGGAAACGAACAAAGACAACACAGAAAAATCGAATAATCTATGTCAAAATTTGCCAAAAGTTGGTTTTTCAAGTGTAATGTAGAAAATGTATATGGAACAATACTAATTAAACACTCTATATAGGTAACGCTCACGGAGACGCAACTTTTGGTTGGCTACACTTGCTATATTAACGTGAAATCGACTTTGCTATTTCCGTAATGTATGGGGGCGTGGTACCCCTAAGGTGGATTTTTATATGTGAATTTAGCAAAGATTCGCCAATATCAAGAAAACTATAGCTCTGATCGCGCTCAATCCAAAGGGAAACGATCGGGATCGCGGCCCGCGTGTTTTGATGCGTGGAACTATAGGAAAATTTGGAAAAGGGGGATTTAATGGGGAAAAAACACAAAATTTTGAATGAAAATGCCAATAAAATGTAAATAACTTTTACACTATTTAAGCTATTTGCCTTTTTTTTTATTTGATAGATTGTACGGATCCGTTTGTTGTATGCCGTAAATAACTCTTAAACAGCGTTTTAGAATTATAAAGAGTCGCTCAATATCTGTGCATCTCCCCCAAATGACAATACCATAGCGTAAAATTGAGTTGATATACCCGTAGTAAGCTGTGGTCTTAGTGGATAAACGAAGCTATTTAGTTTTGAGCATAGTTTCGCAACATGTCGTTTCCAAGTACAGAAACAGTCAATGGTTAAGCCAAGAAATGTAACCAAATTTATATCTTCTATTTGCTTGCAATTATAGAATATTTGCAGTTGCAATTGCGTACTGTTTACAGTGCGTGGTTGTAAAATTTTAGTTTTTTCTACATTCACCTTTAAATTATTTGATGCAAGCCAATCAATGGCATATGTGAGCGCTTTTTTAATAATATCGAAGAATTTTTGGTTCCTGCCACAACAATAGTAGTGTTATCGGCGAACAAGATGCATTTGTGTTTAATTGCATTAGGAAAGTCATTAATATATAAAAGAAACAATAGTGGACCCAGGATACTTCCTTGAGGTACCCCATAGTTGTTTGTTAAGAAGTCCGATGCATGTATTTCGAGCGATCTACTTATTTCATTATACTTGGATATTTGGACACATTGAGTCCTTTCACTTAAGTATGATTTAATCCAGTTATGCGCAGGACCGCGAATGCCGTATCGGTATTTTTTTCTAATAAAAGATCATGAGATACAAAGTCAAAAGCCTTACTCATGTGCATAAAAATTATGTTATTATTATTACACCTGCAGGAGGATCTGATTCAAGATCTTTCAAACATCAGCATTGTAATGTTTATTATGTGCAAAAACATGGTATGTTGGCAATTGCGGACCACCTTATTTCCTGCTGGAGAAAATTAATCTTACAAAGTGATTAAAAACATATTTTATTTTTTATTCATTTAAAATTACATAGCTCAGCACAGAAACACTGCCTATGGTGTAGGCAGCGCGCTTTTTTTTCTGGCTTATATCCAGTTAATGCTAAAAAAAGAAACAACAGAAACATTTTTGTTTATGCCTTACTATCTCACCTGATGGTAAGTGATGATGTGGTCCAAGATGTTGTTCAGTCTAACCTATAATTACTGGCTCTCAGGACAGCTGCCGGACAGTAAGGTGCTTGGCGACAGATTTGCCCGTGGGGTGCCGGCACAGAATGCCAACCTTTATCCTACAGTTCACCCGACCGACAAAATCAGAATAACTTAGAAGTGTCTCGCTTACCTCACCAGAACTAAAAGATAAAATATCTTTTAAGTGTTGAGGTGTAACGCCATATAAGCCACTGGCTGAGCCACTTAAAAAAAAAATCCACGGCTGCCAGGGTCACCTCAACAATGTCATTGTTTTTGCTCGGGAGGTTAGGTGAGGTGGAGACCTACCTAAGCAGGCGGATGCTTTTCTGTTAGGGAATTTAAGGAATCGTTTAGTATTGTATATGTTATTTTAGTTAGGTATTGTTTAGTAATTAATAAACCCCATGGGGTGCCGGACTAGAATGTCATCCCCCCATCTCTACCCGTGTGTGTCGTAAGAGGCGACTAAGGGTAACACACCAGAAGGTGGGCAGCAGCGCTTTCTAAGGAACTGATATCTCACTCTGCGATCCCGCCACCTGCCAAGCGTGGGGATTATGGCAACCCGTAGTATTTATACACAAATAAACAATAATTGTAAGTACATAATAAAAAAATAACAATTAAATATTAACATTAGATATTTTATACGTGCTCAACCATCAGTTTTGTTAATTGGCATCGTATTTTAAGGAAAATTAGGTCTTATGAATTTAATTAGATGTGTTTTATAACTTGGCAGCGTCGCCTCAGATGATATCCGCTTCTTCAGTGTGTTTTTATAGTTCGGGTATTATAATTATGTAGTTGCCTATACAAAACCAGCTTTTCTTTGCAAAAACCCTGACTTCTAAAAGTACTAGTCAGATCTCACTCAAATTAAAATAAGACCCCATGACAAGCACCAGCTAACAAGCAAAATACATGCACAAAAAATACAGTCGATTTGAGAAACAATTGTCGTGAATTTGGTAGAATTTTGATAATTGTATTAAAATGATTGAAGTAGGAATAATTCCTCATGACTGATTTGTGTAAGTAAGATAAACGTTCGAAGCTAATAAATTAGAGGAGACCGAGGAGACTCAGGCTAGTGAACCAAACATAAAATTAATCAAAATGTGAAAAAAGACACCAAAAATTAAAAACTTACCTAGTTTTAGCAAATAGTACGAGACTACTCTCGTGGATAAGTCTAATAGCTCCGAATATAGTTTCGAACTCGCCGAAACGACTGCAATCAATTCCTCCCACCAATCTATGACGTCTCGCGCGCTACGAGCTGCAGCCCGCGCAGTGTTGAGCGAGACGTTACCTCGAGTGTCCCGAAAAGTCCTTGAAAAAGACCACCGGATGTGGTCGAAACTATAGTCGGGACTGACTTCTTCACGTGAGTTATCCCGTATTATTTATAAAAATGAATGAAAACCATGTTAGTTTTTATAATTAAACTTACCTAGTGTCTAAATAATCTAAGTGAACACTGACAAAATATTAAATTTATTAAATTAAATATAAAGACTTATCTTTGGAATTAATTTTACGCATTGTCGCATTCACAGATTCATACTCTGAAAGCAGACGAAACGAAACTAAATCTGCTTCAAATGGCCCTAGTGCTAGATGTTGACAGTCCTTTATCGTAGATATGTTTTTCGACACACTTGCTCGTAAAGGGCTTTTAAAGGCTCCGATTTTAGTTTTATAATGCCAGAAGTTTTAAAATAAATTATAAAATAAAGTTTATGTAGTAGAAAAAAAAAACAACTTTTCCACGGTAGTCACCAATGAAATTGTTGTTTGTTTAATTCCAAACAAACCAGAGAGTTTTTTGACTACTGAGTTGAGACTTTAGATAAATTAAATATATTATATTTGATAGCAATAATAATCAAATTATTTGCTATCAAAAATATAAAGAATTTTGGATTCGTTTTGCATTGTATCTCGCGATCATTGGTAACGATGATGACGCAATCGAATAATTTAATATATTGATTTTTCCAATGACGCAGCTCCGCGAGTGACATTACAAAATTGCAACTAACAATCTCACATGGCTATATTTTTTATCTTCTAATATTGAACTTATACGTGCATTTTAAGGAACACCTGTTTCTTAAAATGCACGTATAATATTTTGTATGAATAGAATACGTAACACCGGATTCGGTTAGCTAAGTTTATCTGATTAGTTATCATTCATTGAAACGATAAAAATTATTGATATTTGATGTGAATTCGGTGTTGATGATGTTTAGGTGTTAGTTAGGTATAAATATGATATATATTTGCTTATCGTAGCACTTGCTTCATAATACCTATTATCCAGCTGAGAGTACTAATACAACTAGATAATTATTTAAATTAGACAAATCAGCGTTTCAATTCATTCGTAGGTAAATATACATTTTACTTACCTTTATTCCTTCAAGAGAACTTTTTAAATTATAACGATTGTAGGTTGGTGTTAAAAATTTAATCTGTATGTATTTCCGAGATTAAACCATAAATTAGCCATATAAGGTTATATAAGGCCATATAAGGTTTATCGGGATAAAGACTCTTGCCTCAGTAGCTAAAGATGTCTTTTTTTATTTTATGTGACGGCACAATCCCGAGGCCCACCTGATGTTAAATGGACAAACCTCTACCTATAACAGAAAAAAAAAAAAAAAAAAAAAAAAAAAAAAAAAAAAAAAAAAAAAACAGATGCATTTCGTCAGCTACGAATTGCACTGCGCCCCTCACACTAAGACGTACAGTTGTTAGGTCTCACGTGCATGTAGTAATTTTACTGGCTCTCAAGGACTGCTGCCGGAACACACTGTTAGATGCTTGGCGGTAAATTTTCTACTTGAGGGTGATCGCTAGCCAGGCGGGCATTCGCAAAATGCCCTTCCACCATGCGGTGAAGCTTAAGCCCGCGGCGGGATTCAAACCATGGACCTGCTGCACGGCAGTCCATAGCCAATGCCACTGAGCCATCACTGCTACTGCGATCCCCAAGCCGCCTGCCAAGCTGGGGATTATGGCAAACACCCCTTTAATAGGGGAGGCTGTGTTCAGCAGTGGACGAGTCGGCTGTTACAATACAGTAATGTTAACTTAATTGTGTCCTGTGGAAGCTATCTTCCCGAGGGAGATGAGAGGCCACGAAAGCAACATACCAGAAGGTGGGCAGCAGCGCCTTCTGAACCGCCACCTCACGCCGCGATGCCCAAGATGCCTGCCAAGCGAGTGAATGGCGTCCCTTAATGAGAGGATATGTTCAGCAGTGAACCATTAAGTATTTTTTTTTCAATTAGTTCGGGATCTTTAGCGCGGCTCCCACTCGAACTTAGCATAAGGTATTATTTGTTCCGCTCCATTTATTGGACGGATTGACGGCGGAGGCTTTGTAATAGTTTATCGTTTTTTATGTTTACTATTATACAAATGCCTCCTCTATGTGACACTCAATAGGCTATGACTTTTATAATTAGGTAATACCAACTTTGGTATGGTGTGAGATGGTTATTTTTCCTGATATTTATCTACCGTATTCTCCTGTTTTCCTGACAGGGGCCATGCTTCCAGAGGTTATGTCGGGAAAATTGTAATCAATTGCTAATCCTATAACCATCGTAACAACCAACGGTCGCCGCGCGTATATCAGCTCATTTAGTACACATCCGTGCTCTGGTCTAGCCAGTACGCATCTCCGAACAGCTTCTCTAGATATATAATACTTGTTAAGCATCGCCTATACGCTTCCCACATCTCCGCTTTGGTGGAGTCTGGGCCTAAAAAGGCTCCTAATATGGTCCTACAAATAGATATTTTTATAGTTGCTGTAGCTATTGTCATAAGACATGCCGGACTTATTTCTCCAACATCTAGACGAGATATTTTAACGCCATCACGGTTTTAGATGATAAGGTAAGTAATACTTCTGCCATCTATATTAATATATATTTATTTATTGTTATTATTATAATTATACAGTATCTAAACAATATACATGGGTTTTTGGTCCTATGCTCTAGGCTAGAGAAAATGGTTACAACTGGTTGAGTTTTCATAACCATAATGCGGCAATTTGGAGCAGGTGATGTAAATGAATACAGAACGGTTACTTAGAAACGGCGCCCATACCTAAAAAACAATATGTTATGGACAGAGAATTAAACAAAATTTTAAACTACGCCCTCTAGGATAAACTGCCGTTACGGTGCTATTGTAAATGTATTGCCCAGAAGGTAAATCTACACGGTTCGCAAGATTGTCTTGTCACATGTTCTCTACAATAAAGTTGTAGAAGCTTGTGACCCTGGAGAAGACAGATGGGGTATTGTTATCGCAGAGGAAACCATCACTGAAAGAACAGACACCGATCTGAAATGAAGGTTTAGAAATAGTACAGTCAGTAAACATATTGATTATGACAATGATTACAAAAAGTCATTTTATTGACACATTCATAAGCATCACCAAAATTTCTATGAATAATATTTTTCAATTGGACAGAGGGAGGTATGGATGAACTAAGTAAACCATGGTACTTAGAAACAGCATGCTAGGGAATATAAGGAACTCAATTTCACACAATTGCTGTATTATCATGAGACTTGTTCGGAAGCCGATTAGTATACAATGATGTGTTGATGGTAACTCACCTAGTTTTCTTAAAGGTCTTTACTTAAACTAATGATAATTCATAATTTATGTCGTTAACGTATATATTTTTTGTTAATCTTTGTAACCCATATCGACATTCTGGCCGAATTGTCGAAAGGGATACCTACCTACTATATTCGGCTGACGGCAGAGCAGCTCAGAAACCCTGAACGGAAATGCAGTATAATTTACATTTCAAGACCAAGAATTTGACCACAGTGTCTGGCAGAAAACGACGATGCAGTTGATTCTGGAACATGCGTGTCCGACAGGTCCGTGTACCTCCGTGTACCTACTCAAATTGAGCCACTATCTGTATTCTATTACTCGTAGTTGTTATATCATAGTTTTATAAACAACCTACCAAAAAAGGCACGCCATTCCTAAAGATGACCAGAGGGCCACCAGAGTCACCACTACAAGTGTTGCCGTTCCAATAGCCGCTTGTGCATATATGGGATGATTGAATCCTTGGGTTACAGTAGAAGGGCCTGCACTCTTCCTCCGCCATCACTAGTAAGTTCACGTGATTGACTCTGGGGTAACTGGATTGATCGCCTGTTGAAACATTGTTTGAATGTTTTACAGAGCTCTTTATTTATATATCTTTCAATAAATACTTGAAACTATGGTAAAAATATTTAAAGAACTGCTGTCACAAAATCAACTAAGTATAGATAGTCAATTATGTATAAAGTTTGCCAAAATTAATTTATTTTGGATTCTGAAGTTAGATTTTGTAAATGTGGTACAAGGAACTTACTAAAACTTGTTTTTCCGTATCCAGCAGCTACAGCCCACTGTCCAGTCCAGTCGTTAGTCAAATCTGCTGGATCTGGAAGTGCGATGGGCTGGACGCGTTCTATGCACAAATAAAATTCTATTAGATATTTAGACGTCTACACCACTTAGTACATTACTATTATCATCAATATACAATCGACTGGCTGACGCTTGACGTAGTGGAATTAGTTAAGGATAAGCTTGCACCTTTCAGCTATAGGTTAGGTTATTACTAGGAGCATTACATCCCAATGAATAATTATTATACACATTCTAGTCTCGTTAACCAGCAGCTGCTCGCGCTGAGAAGATTGACATGGGTTTATTGATTTGCTTCGGAATGTTTGAGTGATCAACATCATCAAGGCAACGGGTGGCTATAGCCCTAATTCTTAAGTAGGAATAGAACCAAACCCGGCCGACTTGTTCCGGCAGTTATCGTTGAGTCAGTTCTCAAAGATAGTAAAGACTAATTTACAAATTAGCCATATATTTTCATCTTACCAACAGTATGGACGATGTCAATAGCTAACCTATATCAGAAAATTTTATATTTGTCGACATTTGTCGCCTTCAGCATAATATAAGTTTTTCATTACCTACTGTCGGGTTTCTTTAAATGCGACTTAAGGAAAAATGCGCCTAATGAGCAGAATGCTACACCTACTACACTTTGATGGACACATTTAAGATACTTTACAATTCCAAAATAGACAGCAACGTCAAAACGTCTCAATTGTTTGTGAAATAACTTTTCAACAAAATTTGTGGGTATCTCTTTCTAGATTGCATTGGCGATTCGCTACAAAACCTGAAAGAACCTATAGTTTTGTAACGAATCGGTAGATTTATTTAATCTACGATTTAGAAATAGAAGAAGGGCGTCTATTTCATAAATATTATTCATTGTAATTTTTTGCAGGTGTGATTATCGTAACTGGCACGTTGCAGGTTGCGAAAAATACATATTTTAACTTTGATATGTTTGATTTCCTGACCGGTAACGAGTTGGTTATTTCAGAACTATAAGGCCCTACGAAAGGTAGCGGGTATACACAAGATCGCAACGGAGGGTTAGCATTAGTTAGGCCATAAAACAAAATCACAAACCTATTACCATTAAGTATTTGGTTATTGATTTGTCCTGTGCGTTTGTTAGCAAAAACATAATTTTATCAAATAAGTACGTATTTCTTTGTATTGTGCTTGGTGTTATAGAGAAGACATACGTAGTGTTCATTTATGCAATAATCTTGACAATATGCAAATCTTACCTGAGAAACGAACATTTGTAGGCAAATATATCACGGCGATGTCATTTATAAATCGCTTGTAATCCCAATAGGGGTGTGAAATAACAGTAGAGGTATAACTACGGTCGCCACCGTAGAACAACATATTTGATCCCAGGATCACTTCCAACATTGCTGCTTGGTGGACGCCGTTGTTCCAACAATGGGCAGCGGTAACCAACCGGTTGGGACTAAGTAGTGAAGCACCACAGAAGGAGCGTAACTCTTCATATCTCATATATGTGTTATTCCAGAATGAGACAAGGAGACCAGCCTGGCAACGTTGATTAGAGTTAGTGTATCATAATAACCAAATGAAAAACATCACAACGCTTAAAGAAATTTCTTAAACGCGTAGAGGTATATTTTCAAATTTTTTAGTTTTTTTGTTATTGTTACGGAACAAGCTCGAGGCCCACCTGATGTTAAGTGGACTAACCTCTGCCTCTAACAGTTGCAATTCATGACAACTCACGAATTGCACTGCGCCCGTCACATTGAGACATAGTTGTTAAGTCTCATTGTGCCTGTAATTTCACTGGCTCTCAATGACTACTGCCGGAACACACCTTTCGGTGCTTGGCGACAGACTTTCTACTTGAGGGTGGTCGCTAGCCAGGCGGGCATTCGCAAAATGCCCTTCCACCATGCGGTGAAGCTCAAGCTCTGGGCGGAATTCGAACCATAGACCTGCTGCGCGGCAGTCCATAGCCAACGCCACTGAGCCATCACTGCTTCGAAATTAAATAATCCCGCTGAAATACCTCAAGCATGGATTTTTTTAGAGAAACACCATGAACCAACAGCTTCTTATTCAGTTATCATCGTTGCCATTTGGGTGAGCATGGTGCTATGTTGATAGGGTCTTGCGTGGAAAAGCTGGTCAATATAACAATAAATAAAATAGTATTGTACCTACAATAACGTACTCGTAAAAAATGGTTCCCAATGGTGGTTCATTAAGCTAAGCTGATCGGGTAAGAATGGCTAAACAAGTTTCGCTACAAATTTTAAAATGGAACCATTTTGACTTACTTACTCTACCCAACAAAAAAAACATCAAAGTCCACAAAAACGTTATGCAAAAATAAAAATATACGCGTTGATTTGAGAACCTTCTCCTTTTTTGGAACATGTAGGAGAATTGTCCCCCACAAGTTCCAAAACAATCAACCTTATTGTAAAGTCGATGAATTGTAACTTACTCACCAGGTAGGGATAAGCATAATCAGGAGCCACCTCACCTCCTTTTATCCTATATACATACGGCATATTAGTGCTCATGAAAGCATCCTCAAATGTTTTGATCTCCTTAGCCAGGGGGATCCCTATTACATCATGATAGTTCTTGCCAGGCTCGTAGGCTGATATAACTGACGTCAGCAGACCAAGGGAAAACAGTACTAAAGCACGCATTTAGAAATGATTGGATAAACTTTTGGAATTGTAAAAACATTGGACTTTATTAATCAGGTTATCCATACGTCTTAACTTCGAAAATTGCAAAACCAATCTAAAAAAATAATTTTGAAATCTTTATTAGTGTAAATTAGGTATGCCTCACAATAATTGAAAATCATTTTTTTCAGATAATTTATAAATTATAAATGATGTTTAAAAAACAAATAGAATAAATATTATACAATAGAATATATAAATACTTTACAATGATTATTAATATAAACACACCAAAACATATAAATAAATATGGGGTGTAATGATTTATGTGAAATCATTTGAATCCTACTTGAATCAAATATAAGGGATGCTGGCGCTAGTATCATAAACATGCTCTAAATGAATTGAATTGAAAATTAAATTAAAACACAAACCATTCGTCACAATTGCTGGCAATTTAAATATACACCTGCGTGATTCATCAGAGCAACAATCTGATTTATTATGCTTATGCATGCTGGACATGCTGCCAACTGGTAGTGGGCTGGAATTTTTTTTGGACTGCCTGTGAGTCTGCAATGACTTGTAGGTTGTCTAAATGCCTTTCATGTAGTAACTGTAGTTCGTAGTATTTTGTTAGTACAGGTATACCGCCGCTAAAAAAATATGGATTGATTACATCTATTAACACGGGTAAACGTAATTATTACTGTTTTTGATGTAGTGTTCGATTAATTTATGAAATCACGTGTATATATTGGTGATCAGTAATATTTCAAGATAATACGAACACCAATGCGCACAATTCCGTAATTTAAACATGAAACCGTAAAAAATATTAAAAAATACGTTTACCCGTAGGTAATGTGACCAATCAAGTATAATAATAATATAATACATATCATGAATAATCTTCACTGAACCTCGCGTATTACGTGATGCAGTACAAATGAGACAAACTATAGCAACAAAGCCAAAATATATATTATATTTTGAAGTTCCAGCCATAGACGCCAGCGTCCGCCTTAAGGTAAATCAAATCCAAAAAATAAATTTCTGGATGAAAATATATATTTTATGAGATTGTGTCTGAACAAGCATGAGACTCACCTGGTTTTGAGCGATAACCTCTGCCTACAACAGATGCATTTCGTTACAAATGACGAACTGGCACCTGTGGACATTGTTGGACCTGAGACACTGCAGTCCACAGCTATTACCGCTTAGCTATCATCGCATCAAAATACTTAGAGTAACGTTTTCAACCATAGGGAAATAACTCAAGACAGATTTTGTAATATAAAACAGCAACCGATGAAAGAGATATAAGAAGTCTACAACGAAATCGAACATGAATTAATGAATGAACGCTGAAGTTACATATTAATCTTGAAAGAGTGTTCTACTACGTATAACCATTCAATAGCAACGCTGTTTATATATCAAATTTATTTTCCCATCACATAATGTATATTTCACAGATCATTCTCACACTTAAGGAACAGCGTGGGACCTAATACACTGACCTGCGATATTCCATAGTTTATTAATGTTGACGGCACAGTTAGTTAGTAAATAAATCACTCACTATATTACTAACTATTTTAAGTGAAACTAGCGAAAGAAGGCTTGAGAAAAACGAATATCAGGCTAGATTCAAAATATTTTGATTTGCTTATGCTGCAGAACGATTACAATTAACACATTTTGCTATCGCGGTAATCCGGACCGTAGACTATGTAGGCGTTCGAACAATATTCTTACTAATTCTTATAATAAAAAAAAAACATTCTTACCTACGTTTTCCAAACGAGTGATATTTTTAAAATTTGTTATGTAATTTTTTCATTAATTTGAGAAGAAAAAGCGGAAGCCCTCAACAAGAAGTAAATTTCGTAAACTCCAATTTTTATTCACTTAACAATGACTAGCTTCCGGTCCTAATGTACATAACGGATAACTATTGAGTTGATCACTCATTGTACTGATAAAAAATCTAAATAATATATATTCAACACCTTTTATAACAACGTGATTGAATTATAATAATTGTTAACGTATCGAATCCCAAGAATTATATTCTTATTTCGTCATTCAAGTTAACGCATAGAAAACTAACTTAGGTCACTTGAGTATAGGTATTTTATACTTCACACAGATTTATCCAAACATTGAAAAGAAGTAATATTTTGATGAAGAATTACCTACGAAGCTAGGACAGCTTAGGTTCATTGGAAAAACTCTTAAAAATATAGTTTGTACTTGTAATGGGTAAAGCCCCATTATGTCATTTGGAACACAAACCTTTGCCAGGTTTTATTTGTAGGAGATTTTCTAAGATGCCAACTATTGTTTGATATAAAGAACCTCAGCCTGATAAAGAAGTTCATTGTCCTATATATCACAGTGTATTAGGGACAGCTAAGAACGTTTTTAATTTTATCAAATATGAATAAGTAACAATAATAATAAGTAAAGGTTATGTAAAATGCTTACACTAGAAATATATACTAGTTCCCGGAAGGAAGTTCCATATGCTACCATTGGTTGATCGTACACGGCAACTGAGGAAAGATGACGCACCTAAAGAGCAGCATGCCACTATTAGGTTGCTTCTGTACTTGTGGCACATTAGGCGTAAATTCATGGCTTGATACCATTTTAATGCTCAAACTGCTACGAATAATACCACTTAACTAAATATAAATTTCACTATGCCAAGTTGGCATGGTACATTTTCGGTATCTGTCCATAAAGTAACTTTATATATGTATCTGTCTACCCGAGTTGACTTAGCACCGTCAAGTAGAAAACCTGTTGTCTATACCTAGATTGTCTGCTAAAATTACTTACCAGTAAGAAAGAAAATTTAATCATATTATATGCACAAATTTTAACATATTTTTTAGGCATGAATATAAATTATCGTTTTAATTTTGCAAAAACAGAAAAGCAAATAATTTAAATGGTCATCTATTTTAATGATAAGTTTATGGTCACCTCTTTCTTATAAAATAAATTAATCAAACAATCAACATTAATCTGTTATTAAATCTGTTTAAATCAAAATAATTTAATCTGTTTAGCCTCTCGGTCTCCTAAACTAAGAGAAGTGAGCATCAAATATCCAATATTGTGATACTTTTTTATACAAGTCGATTTATCTAAATTACCTAATACTTTATACGTTTATACTCTCTTTTAACTTGTTAAATATATAGATAAAGGTAGACAAAATTTACATTTAATAATGCCAATTGATTTAATCGAGAATTCTCCAGACGTTCTTACGTGATCCCAAGTAACCTACTGATCCTCGCTCCGCTCGTCGTCGCACCTATATATGACCTTGGTATACAAAAAAAAGTATACAAAAAAAAAAATACGGACGAATTGAGTACCTCCTCCTTTTTTTGAAGTCGGTAGAAAATAGGTACAAACTGATAAATGCTTCTCGTTTATGACAACGAAAGGATAGATATTTATAGGGTTACGCGTGTCCAGTCGGTCAGATTTAACCAGTACTTACCATCCTTAGGGCCTGTTTCAGAATGTTCGAGTAGGTTCCGGTTATACTACCCAGAACATATTTAATAAATAAAACACTATCTTTGCGTTTCACAGTCATAGATTTAGCCTATTCATCAATTAAAGCTTGAAACGCACTGCATTTTAACTGTCATTTTTATCATTCAGTTATTTTATCATAAAATATAATAGACTGTGAAACGCAAAGATAGTTTTATTTATTAAATATGTTCTGGGTAGTATAACCGGAACCTACTCGAACATTCTGAAACAGGCCCTTAAACAACCCATCGTCCCCTAGACACAGCTGAGAATACCCAAGAAGCGTTGACGTAGTTTACGATTCTAAAATTTATGTGATCCATCGTAACGTGTAATTTTGGCATCGGTACAGACGGTTACGTCATATTCGCGATTGTGTTCATTATTTTCGTCGAACGCATCACAAGGCTCGTTAGCTCAGTAGGTTAGAGCACCGATATAAAAATTCACTTGACCATCGGAGGGCGGAGGTTCAAATCCTTCATGAGTCAGTTTCATTTTGTTTTTTGTTTATTTTTATTACAGAACCAATGATCTTGTTGGAGGTATCTTTACATAATTTACCTAAGTACTGCGTTATTATTAGTGGGTGGTAATATCAACTGCATTTTTGTAGCATCGATCGACATGTGATGCAACTTTGCTCCTAGATTGTGGATTGACTGTCAAATTTAACTCGTTGTTATCAAATTAGACCCCGGCGTCCTAGTTATGAATGAAATGTATTGTTATCAGTATTGCCGATGCCAATGTGTTAAAGTTGCAGTCAGGAGTGAAACTGGCAAGCACTCTAGCACTGCCCTACCTCTTTGGCATACAAGCCTGATGAAACAGTAAGTTTTTTTTGTAATGTTATTTGCTCTTTTATATACAGACTCTATAAACGATACGAAAATGTTCTGCATAGCTTTGATTTGCGTTTTTTTTTTATATAGCTGATAGGCTTTCCTTTGACCACTATCTCACCTGATGGTAAGTGATGATGTGGTCGAAGATGTTGTTCAATCTAAACTAGAATTTCTACGACTGTTGGCGGAACGCACCGTTAGGTGCTTAGCAACAGATTTCCTACTTGCCTTTAATGGTGGTAGCTAGCCAGGTGGCCATTCGCAAAAACAATGCAATCCATCCGGGATTTAAGATGTAAATTTTTTTTTGTTCTCAATCACTTGATATGCTTTTATTGAGTAATGGTGGAGGGCTATATATCCATGATTTTGAGCATTATAATGTAATATAAAGAAAATATGTTTGTAATGGCATGTCAGGAGATGTCATGTATTATCTATTGATATATGAAATAAATGTGATATTTATTGAAATATGTCTGGCCTTCATCGCTGAACGTGGTGATTGATGCCACAAAATAATAAGTTCCTGCAAAGTATTCCACATGTAAATAGAGACTAATCACTAAGCATTCCATGGATTCACCGTGCGGGTGCCAGGTCCATAGCGTTGAAGAGGAAGTGGCCCAGGTCAAAGTGCCTGGGACTTGCAACTCAGGGAGTAGGGTTAAGTGGCCCCTTTGTGATGCATCAATGCTCCCTTTCACCGCTCGAGCCTCCTCTTCTGCCCAACCAAATTTGGTAAGATCCTACTAATGCCGCCTTGGATATATGTTCTAGGATGGAAGTTACGGTTCTTCTTGACAGGCCAAGGCTTTTTAGTAGGTTATATAGGGATTTCGATGGTATACCCCTTGCTCCGATTTCTACAGCATATATATTAACCACATAACCGTTTTTCTTTAATTCATTAGTTAAGTCATAATATTTGTTAGTTTTATTATACAATATTGTTCGTCGAGTGGCGTAAATCACCGTTACGAAAGCTCGAGGTACCTACTGGTTTTGATCCCCGGGTCCGCCAGGTATTGAGTTTTCTGAAAGCATTCGACTGTGTTCGCTGATTCACCGTGAATTATTCAACTTTTCAGTGGGGTCCTCATAACACACATGATTCATTCAGAAGATTTCATATTTCTGTATACGCAGTTTTACATATAAGACAGGAAATGGATGTAGCTACGGCTATGCTAGTTTATTTCACGTACTTCAATAGTATTGTATCGTATGCTGTATTGCTGTGAAGAGCTGCAGCTAAGATAGGGACAATGTCTAAGTAACAAAAGCGTGCAATTCGTACTAACCTATTTACCTAGCGAATCTCTGAAGGAGGCTGCCCTGCGATACTCCATAGTTTATTCCTGTTGACGGGACAATTATTAAGTGAGTAACGTTAAGGGTGAACTGGCCGGTCAGTTCTCCATACAAACGCCGTAGCGTGATCACTCCCTTATTTGAGGATAAAGGTCCAAAATAAAGCATGACATCGATTGAGCTCGTCATTATCAAGGTTTGTATCGTAACGAAATTTAAAAAAGATAATTAAGTTGAGAGTTATGAGCCTCGAAACATTTTCATATAAAGTTTTCAAGGTCCATAACTGTCAACTTAATTATCTTTTTAAAATTTCAATCGATCGATTGACAAGTTCAATCGATATTATACTTATATCTAAACCTAAAATCTCAAATAAGGGAGTGATCACCCTACAGCGTTTGTATGGAGAACTGACCGGCCAGTTCAACCTTATGTTAGGTATATATGGTATATACGCATTAAATCACTCACTCAAAAAACTATAAACTCGCATAAGAAGTCTTGAAATAAAAACAGTTATTATGCCAGATTCATAATATTTTAATGTGCTATTGCTGCAGAACTAAATTACAATTATTGACACATTTTGCTATCGCAGTATTGCGGACAGACTACGTAGACATTTGAACAATATTTTTTATTGCTTTTAATAAAATAAATTTAATTCTTACCTACCATTTCCCGTACGTGTGAATTTTTGAAGTTCGTTATGTACTATTTTCGATAATTTTATGAAGAAAAAGCTGAAAAGGGTTTAACAATAAATTGATTTTGCAAAATCCAGTTTTTATTCACTCAACCAATGACTAGCAGATCAATTTCCTGCCCTCATGTGACGTAATTTACTACCGATTACTATTTAGTTTCATAAAATAAATCTCATTGTACTGATAAAACAATCTTAATACTATATTTCAACACCCTTTGTGACTACGTGATTACATTATAATACGTGTCGAATCCCAAAATTATATTTTGTATTTCGACATGTAAGATAACGCTAGAAAACTAACTAGGTCACTTAGGTATGTGTATGTTTTCTACTTCACACATATGTATCCATAATATTGAAGAGAAATAATATTTTAACCTTTCAGAAACGACCTAAGAAGATCTACCTACGAAGCTACAATAATATCTTAGGTTCATTGGAAAATCTCATAAAAATACTTCTGCAGACGCGGCAAATAATTACATTACCTATTTAAATCTGCTATAAGCTGGATGGTAAATAGAATTTTATGTAAACGCCTGCTCAGCGGAATAAATTACAAAATAACATTATATAGTACGAGAGAAAAAATATAGTCATGTGCGGGATTCTTGCCCGCGGCCATGGGGGTGGATAGACGCGGATTCGGATCCCGCTCATAACTTTAATTTTTCTCTCGTAAATTTGTAATTTTATAGGCATGTGTTTATTTCTTATATTTTATTTTATTAAGAAAACAAACGGTCATGTAAAGTTACCATAATATTAATAAAACTAAAGACCAGACTTAAAGTTCCACGATTTACAAAAAAAGTATAATTATACCCAAACAGTTTTAGAAAATACAGATAATTCATACTATACACCCACTCTTTAACTAATAAATACAAAAGCTACTTAAATATGGAAATACATTCCTTAGACTACTAAAATATAAATTAAATATGTCCAATTCACAGAACTTGCAAGTAAAAATAAATACTAGTCAATAGTCGTGTCAATGGAAAAATTTACCCCAGTATCAACTTGATGAGATATGCGACTACCGGACAAAATGCTATGGGTAAGTAGCTTTTAGGAATCCATAGCCAAAGGGCAAGACGGAGCCCTGTTAATAAGCTCTGTCTATCTATCCGTCCGTATGTCACGAGCCTCTTTAATGAAAGTTATAAGAATGTATGTCATAGCACATATGTTATTGTGGAGAACGTTCACCCAAAGATGAATGTTGGACTAAAATTATTTTATATTATTTCAGTACACGAGGTGCTAGCCGAAAAAGAGTTATATAAAATTAATCAGCTATATAAAGTTAAAGTAATTTTAAATATATTATACATTTGTCAAGAAATATTTGTATTAGAAAAGTACTCATAAATCATATGAAGTATTTTCAAACGGCCTGCACATATTGCATGTACTAACTATATTTTTATTATATAAAGGGTCTGTTTCATATTGTTCGAGTAAGTTCCGGTTATACTACTCAGAACATATTTAATAAATAAAACACTATCTTTGCGTTTCACAGTCATCGATTTGTCCATCGGTTAAAGCTTGAGACGCGCTGCATGTTAACTGTCATTTTTATCATTCAGTTATTTTATGTTCTGGGTAGTATAACCGGAACTTACTCGAATGTTCTGAAACGCCTTAAGGCCAAGACCGTAATCAAAATAATTTCTTATTCGGGTGGAGCTAAAAGAAATGGGCGTTAACTTTTAACTCCTAAATATATTCATTCGCACGGCGGCACTAGTCACCGTACCACGCGTAGCATCGCAAAAATTGTAGAGCTTCGTGAACTATTAGAAGCGGCAGAACAGAAGTGTAGATATAACAACATTTTTATCTGCAGTTACTGCGAACCGCTGTAGGGTAAGAAAATATCATTACTTGTAGGTATAGAAATATTTAATAGACTAAGCGAAGCGAGGTGGAAGACTGAGCACTGTATATTTCTCCGTCAATAAATTATGATTACCTGTATAGACCTTCTTGAAATTAGGTAGAAAGGTACCTCTTTCATAGTAAAATAAATTGCAAGTAAGAACCTGTATGAGCTTAATTGGTTGATGGATTGCTGAGATTCATTCAGAGGGGTCCTTAGAACGAGATTAAATTTATCGGCTTGCATTTATTTTTATGCGGTATGAAATATCATACAAACCAATAAAAGTTTAAAATTTGAATAGAAGTATAATTCCATATAAACGCTCAATACAAAAGATAACCGTACTGAAACCGCTATGTAAGATTCATCCTACCGCTATTAAAAGTGGCACAGCTAGAATCATACCATTTTCACCCAAATCCCCTTTACACTGTTCCCAAACATCTTTTTCTACCTACTCGAATCATTCTGGGAGAACAGTGGACTTATTCGTCAACTGGCGAGCGTGAAACTCGCGAGTGCGCGCGGGTTGGCACCTTCCGATTTAACCTATTTTTACTGTCGTCAACTCGCGCGCACATACGAGTACATTATGAAGTACAGTCAAACATAAAAGTATTGAAACCAGTTAAGGGTGAACTGGCCGGCCCGTTCTCTAATTGTCGCGTCGCGTCGCAGCGTCACGTCGCGTCGCGTCGCTTCGCAGCGTCACGTCGCGTCGCGTCGCATCGCGCCGCAGCGTCACGTCGCGTCGCGTCGCATCGTCGCGTCGCGTCGCGTCGCTTCGCAGCGTCACGTCGCGTCGCGTCGCTTCGCAGCGTCACGTCGCGTCGCAGCATCACGTCGCGTCGCGTCGCTTCGCAGCGTCACGTCGCGGTGCAGCGTCTTCGTCGCGTCGCGTCGCGTCGCAGCGTCACGTGGCGTCGCGTCGCGTCGCAGCGTCACGTCACGTCGCGTCGCGTCGCGTCGCGTCGCTTCGCAGCGTCACGTCACGTCGCGTCGCGTCGCATCGTCACGTCGCGTCGCAGCGTCACGTCGCGTCGCGTCGCGTCGCATCGCAGCGTCACGTCGCGGTGCAGCGTCTTCGTCGCGTCGCAGCGTCACGTGGCGTCGCGTCGCGTCGCAGCGTCACGTCACGTCGCGTCGCGTCGAATGTTCTGAAACGCCTTAAGGCCAAGACCGTAATCAAAATAATTTCTTATTCGGGTGGAGCTAAAAGAAATGGGCGTTAACTTTTAACTCCTAAATATATTCATTCGCACGGCGGCACTAGTCACCGTACCACGCGTAGCATCGCAAAAATTGTAGAGCTTCGTGAACTATTAGAAGCGGCAGAACAGAAGTGTAGATATAACAACATTTTTATCTGCAGTTACTGCGAACCGCTGTAGGGTAAGAAAATATCATTACTTGTAGGTATAGAAATATTTAATAGACTAAGCGAAGCGAGGTGGAAGACTGAGCACTGTATATTTCTCCGTCAATAAATTATGATTACCTGTATAGACCTTCTTGAAATTAGGTAGAAAGGTACCTCTTTCATAGTAAAATAAATTGCAAGTAAGAACCTGTATGAGCTTAATTGGTTGATGGATTGCTGAGATTCATTCAGAGGGGTCCTTAGAACGAGATTAAATTTATCGGCTTGCATTTATTTTTATGCGGTATGAAATATCATACAAACCAATAAAAGTTTAAAATTTGAATAGAAGTATAATTCCATATAAACGCTCAATACAAAAGATAACCGTACTGAAACCGCTATGTAAGATTCATCCTACCGCTATTAAAAGTGGCACAGCTAGAATCATACCATTTTCACCCAAATCCCCTTTACACTGTTCCCAAACATCTTTTTCTACCTACTCGAATCATTCTGGGAGAACAGTGGACTTATTCGTCAACTGGCGAGCGTGAAACTCGCGAGTGGGCGCGGGTTGGCACCTTCCGATTTAACCTATTTTTACTGTCGTCAACTCGCGCGCACATACGAGTACATTATGAAGTACAGTCAAACATAAAAGTATTGAAACCAGTTAAGGGTGAACTGGCCGGCCCGTTCTCTAATTGTCGCGTCGCGTCGCAGCGTCACGTCGCGTCGCGTCGCTTCGCAGCGTCACGTCGCGTCGCGTCGCATCGCGCCGCAGCGTCACGTCGCGTCGCGTCGCATCGTCGCGTCGCGTCGCGTCGCTTCGCAGCGTCACGTCGCGTCGCGTCGCTTCGCAGCGTCACGTCGCGTCGCAGCATCACGTCGCGTCGCGTCGCTTCGCAGCGTCACGTCGCGTCCCAGCGTCACGTCGCGTCGCGTCGCTTCGCAGCGTCACGTCGCGGTGCAGCGTCTTCGTCGCGTCGCGTCGCGTCGCAGCGTCACGTGGCGTCGCGTCGCGTCGCAGCGTCACGTCACGTCGCGTCGCGTCGCATCGTCACGTCGCGTCGCAGCGTCACCTCGCGTCGCGTCGCATCGTCACGTCGCGTCGCAGCGTCACGTCACGTCGCGTCGCGTCGCGTCGCGTCGCGTCGCAGCGTCACGTCACGTCGCGTCGCGTCGCATCGTCACGTCGCGTCGCAGCGTCACGTCGCGTCGCGTCGCGTCGCATCGTCACGTCGCGTCGCAGCGTCACGTCGCGTCGCGTCGCGTCGCAGCGTCACGTCACGTCGCGTCGCGTCGCAGCTTCACGTCGCTGGGTGATCACTCCTTTATTTGAGGATTAAGGTCCAAAGTAACGCACAATACCTATCGTAATAATATATATCGTCATTATCTAGGCTTGTATGATGCCGAAATTTTAATATAATAATTAACTTGATAATTATGAGCCTCGAAACATTTTCATATAAAGTTTTCTAGGCTCATAACTTACAACATAATTATATTTTTTAAATTTTGGCATCATACGAGCCTAGATAATGACGATATCAATCGGTATTATGCTTAAATCTGGACCTAAAATCTCAAATAAGGGAGTGATCACCCTACGACGTTTGTATGGAGAAGTGACCGGCCAGTTCAACCTTAAGTATCGACTATCCAGAAAAATAGGAAGAAAGAAAATGTATTTAACAAATTATTGGAGTACAAAATTTTATGCCCAAGGCGGGAATCCAACCCGCGTCCTCCGATATCGCATCGGATGCCTAAACCTCCTTGGGCATAAAATTTTGTACTCGGATATTTTGTTAAATATAGTTTTTTTTTTTTTTTTTTTTATACAAAATGTGACAAACAAGCAGACGGTCCACCTGATGGTAAGTGGTCACCGTCGCCTATGAACACCTGCAATATCCGCAGCATTACTGGTGCGTTGCCTACCATTTAATGAAAGGACTCTATTCACGTACTCTATTCATAGTTTCGCTTAGCACGCGATACTGCTTGTATTCATATTAAAAAAAAAAAAAGAAAATATGTTTATTTCATATACCATACCAGACTTATACAAAATAGAAACACACAAGTGGGACGTGGCCGATGAGGCATGATATCCCTTATTTATGACGTAACAAACCCTTGCTGTCTCCCTCTAATTCCTGTTGCAAACCCGCTAAGACGCCATTGGTTAAGTGATCTTAGTGTCAGCTAAGCTGCTGGATAAAGTGCATTACATATTTTATTAAGTATTTAAGACTGCTATCTGTTGAGTAAAAAACATTAATATGTGGAAGTTTTTGATGTATTGTGAGGTTAAGTTTATAATGATTTAACTTTTTGCTTGGTTAGAATCAGTATATTATTATCATATTTTATAACAGGATTACTCCATAATAAAATAAATACCACGTACATTTTTCTCCATTTAAAATAAAATAAAAATGCAATTAATAAAGCTGACTTCTCGCACAGGTATGCTAGAGTGACAAAGTTTTTAATTAATGTATTTTGTAATATAATTAAGGTGTTAAAATATGAAATTTTTAATAACCTTTGTTAACAATTTGTATCACGGTCAGGTATTATTATACTATTATACAGTATAATATTTAGATAGGTATTTGTATAGTAATATTACTTGCTACCAATTTACTATCATAGTTTAAATTACTTGTATTAGTAATATAAAGCAAATTGTATCTTTATTACTATGAGACTTTTTTTCTGTCTATACTAACTTACATCTTAGTGGCTTTATTTTATATACGTAAAGCAGGTCATGTCAAATAAAGATATTTTCTTGATTAGTCGATATTTAACTAGTTTTTATCCTTTTGTATATGACTGTACTTTATAAGGGCGCGCGAGTTGACGACGAAAAAAATAGGTAAACTCGGAAGGTGCCAACTCGCGTGCACTCGCGAGTTTCACGCTCGCGAGTTGACGAATAAGACGAACAGTGTGCACAATTTTGTTGAAGCAGTGATGGCTCAGTGGCATTGGCTATGTACTGCCATGCCGCAGGTCCATGGTTCGAATCCCACCACGGGCTTGAGCTTCACCGCATGGTGGAAGGGCATTTTGCGAATGCCCGCCTGGCTAGCGACCACCCTCAAGTAGAAAATCTATCGCCAAGCACCTAACGGTAAATTACTGGTTATCAAGGACACATAGTGGCACATAGCGTGAAGTGCTTGGCGACAGATTTTCTACTTGAGGATGGTAGCTAGCCAGGAGGGTATTCGCAAAATGCCTACCACCATGCAAAACTACAGGTTCTCAAGGACACATAGCGGCACATACCGTTAAATGCTTGGCGACAGATCTTCTACTTAATGGTGGTAGCTAGTCAGGCGGGTATTCACAAAATGTCATATCATCATGCTAAATTACTGGTTCCCAAGGACACATAGCGGCTTACGCCGTTTAGTGCTTGGCGGCAGATTTTCTAGTTAGTAATATAATTATAATCAATATCATATAACTATAAAATTACTTAGCCGTTTAGGGTATTGGTAATAGGGTCTCGTTTAATTGTACAGTACCCTAAAAATAACAAAATGAAATACATATTGTACTACGGGTTACAAATCGAGGTACCTACTAAAATAGGAATTAACAATGCCGTGTCTAAACTTTTATCATCTCGCTCAAAGAACTTATTATAAAGATTTTATAAATCAATATAATGAAAAGTCCTTACCCAATATTGTTTTTGATTGAGTGTCAATAATGTATAACTTGCAAACTAACGTATGGTAAAATAATATTGCATTAATTCGTAAAATAAATGCACAAAAATGATGGCGTAACGAACGGCACAGATCCCACGTCCAAACGGCCCGAGCGCTGCGGGCAGACTGATTTTCGTTGTGATTTATTCCTGCGAACAGGGAATTTTGTGCCAAAAATTCTTAAAAATGTTTTTAACACAAGTAAGTAGATAGTTCATTAGAGTATAGCATTAGCTATTTTTTTTAAAAAGAATTGTTATCCTAACTTTAACTAATCCTCTTAAATAAATAAAAAACAGTCCAAAACGGGTGGCCGATTACAATTTATTACAGAAGAACTAATAAGTTTAAATAAAAACAAATTAACTAACTCACTAAATAAAGAACTAAAGATTACGATATATTTATTTCGCATATTTTAAGCTCATAGTTTCAGTAAAAGAAGATTCCAATAGTGCGCGTTTCACTACGGTGATCGCCTTAAATATAAGACGCATGTATTACGAGTATATGTGTAGTTTGTACTTGTAAAGCCCTTAATACCAATAAACTTTTTTATCAGTCTGAGGTTTTTTATCAAACAAAAGTAGACAACTTCAAACTCCATCTATCAAACAAATATTGGTCTATTTTTCACCGAGTTTTCTCACCGACACGAGTTGCAAACAGAAAAATTTGCCAGTTTTTATTTGGTGATGATTTATAAAGATACCAACTGTTGTTTGATAAAGTACGTCAGGCTGATAAATAAGTTTATTAGTCTATGATCCTATACAAGGTTATTGGTAAAATGTTAACAACCTCTTAGGGTTGACTTCTGCTAGTCCTAACAAACATTATGAGAAGTTGTTTTTTTTTTCATGTTTGTTTACGTGTATTTAACGGAATAAGCACGAGGACCACCTGATGTTAAAAGTCTCTTGTGCCTGTAATTTAATACTTTATATTTTATATTACTTAGCTCGATGTAAATATCCAAAACTCCACTCAAAGGGAACGCGGCGCAGTGAATAAAAAAAAATCAAATAAAATATTTCATCTCTAAATGTTTGTTAGGACTAGCAGAAGTCAACCCTAAAAGGTAAGCATTTTACCAATAACCATGTATTAGGGGATAAATAATCATAATTAAAGGTTATTGAAGAATACGCTAGAAATATGAAATAGTTCCCGAAAGGAAGTTCCATGTCCTACCATTGGTTCATCGTAGAAGGCGACTTAGGGAAGACGACGCGCCGAAAGAGCAGCATGCCACTTTGTTAGTAGGGTACTGTTGTCAAACTGCTTCACACAATATCACTAAACTAAATTTAAATTTCACTTTACCAAGTTTGACGTGGTATATTTCCGGTATCTGTCTGCTGTCTTCCCGAGCTGACTTGGTAACTCAAGTAGTAGGTAAACCTATTATCCAGAACCCAACAAATCTGTATTCTGATAAAATCACAGACAAACTTTTGAAGCAGTGATGGCTCAGTGGCATTGGCTAAGGAATGCCGTGCAGCAGGTTCATGGTTCGAATCCCGCCGCGGGCTTGAGCTTCACCACATGGTGGCAGGGCAATTTGCGATTGCCCGCCTGCCTAGCGACCACCCCTTAAGTTGAAAATCTGTCGCCAAGCACATAACAGTGTGTTCCGGCAGCAGTCCTTGGGAGCCAGTAAAATTACATGGCACATAAGACCTAACAACTGTACGTCTCAGTGTGACGGCACAGTGCAATTTGTCGTTGACGAAATGCACCTGTTATATGCAGAGGTTAGTCCACTTAACATCAGGTGGGCCTCGGGCTTTTTCAGTCACAATAACATAAAAAAAACATTCGGTATAATTTAATTACAGTATTCAGTTTAGTTACTACAGTATTTTTTAATGCGGTAACTTTCTTCATAGTTATAACGAAATTTATCACAGGTGGTGCAGGATAAAATAGTAAAAGCTTGCAACCCTGGAGAATACGGATGGGTATCCGACCTCGCAGCCATCCTTAGCTACCAAAGAGCTTACCCCAATCTGAAAGGAAAATCCAATGTACCTTAAATCACCGTGTTTTTATTCTTACAATATTCTGATATTTTTTTGTGGCTGTCGACTTATAGAGACACGCAAGCAAAACATTTGTTAGTATTGGCATATAATAAAAAGGTATGGGGCGTTTTTGTGAATTGCCCAACAGCTCTTATTTAATAAGGTTTTTGCATCTCACGGTTTTTTCACGGTTTTTGTCATACTCAAAAGGCTTTGTCTCGGAAACTATAGATCTTAGACAACTAGTAATTTCTTTACACGAGTATTATTGCCTCCCCTCCCCCTTAGAACGACACAACGAACGGTTATAAACCACTTGTATCCATCGGCTCCCTGAGATTCTGACTTTGACGTCACTCCACCTAATGCGAGCCTACCAACTCTACGTCTTCTGGTGTAATGTGATAACCACTCAAGACCCTTTCTTACTCATTATTTATCCGTTCCTCGAGCAATATGGCCTGCTCAGTGCCAATTCAACTTGCAAATTCTGAAAGCTTTGGCTCTTTGACTTTGGTTTTCCGGTGAATTTCTTCGTTTGAATTTAATCTCGCAAAGAAACTCCAAGTATTGTTTTCTCCGTAGCTCGTTGAGTGACTCTAAGCTTGTCCATAAGAGCAACATTTAAAGATAGTCACATAAAAACACACACACTTCAATATATATTACCTACTTGTGTACGTATGTATGTACTTATGTAGGTATGGTAGAATTGGTTAGGCTAGTAGCCTATGTAGTATGGCTGTCTCAAAAATTGCCACTGAACTGATAACTAGTTAAAATTTGAAAAAAGTTTGTATATAGCCTATGACTACTGTGCCAAACAAATCTAGTCTATATGTATATAGAGTTAAAGTATGAAAATGGCGATTTTTAGTGAAAATGGAATTTAGTTTTTTTATTTAAACAATAATTAAACAGTAATTCTAGGCTGCCCTGAACAACATATTCGACCACATCATCACTTACCATCAGATGAGATATTGGTCAAAGGCTAACCTATCAGCTATAAAAAAAAAAATATTTAATCAAAATATAGACAACTATATGTACATTGCTGCCATCTACTAGGAAGGTAATTTATGCCTTTGCGATAGAACTCTAGTCATCTAAAATAGTCCAAAACACAAAAAAATGGTCGTCTACCACATCATCGTTTTCCATCAGGTGAAACAGCTAGCAAAAAAGTTACGCTACAGTCTACGTTATTTTAGTCATCACCAAGAATTTCACTCAAATTACCAAAATTGGCACTTCGTTTCTTATGGTGACGAGAGGACCGCCGGAGTCCCCTGTGCAGATGCCTCTACCCGAACGGCCGCTGGTGCAGATGTTGGACTGCTGGATCTTGGTGCATCCATAAACACACCGGCACTCTTCTTCCGTGATCACCAATAGGTCCACGTAGAGAACTACGGATTGCTTGTTCACTGTGTTTTTAGCTGAAATGTTTTTGAATTAAGCATTTAGTACATTCCCGGTTTATTGGTAAGAATAGCTTTTTTTTATAGTACGTTTTTACAGAGTACGTTATTTACAATCAACTAGACTTGTGAGTGTATATTTTTGCACAGTGAAATTCTGCTTCTATAATTATAAGGTTCATTAGCTATAGTATTTCATTATTATAGTATAAGCCGCCAAGCCGTATTCCGTACGGGCGTTCCTGCTATTTCCTATTAATCCTGCTATACGAGCAGAAATTGTGAATACAAAACTAGTTAAGTACTTATTACTTGACACTTGCGTACTTATATGAAGCCAAGTTATATCATCTAAATTTCACGAATGAAATGAAATATCTTATATATTTATTCATCATCACATCAAGAACGTCCTCTGTTGAACAAGTTCTACCCTATTGGTGGGATTTGCTTCCCTCCCAGGAGTCTTGGCAATTGGCGCAGTAGAGTTGTCGGTACTTCAGAAGTCACTGCTACCCATACCTTCCGGCAATTTTCCCTTTGTATCCTCTTAAGACACCCACGGGAAGAGAGGGAACAGTGTCATTCCGGTACCCTATGGAGATCTTATAATTTACTTTCCAATATTTCAGATCATATCAATATATCAGTGCAATAGTGCGGAAAACTAACCATCACTTGTTCTTCCATATCCAGCGGCCACAACCCGATGGCCGATGAAATCTTCAGACAGATCCTTTAGAGATGGAAGCGAGATGGGCTGGATACTTTCTACAAAATGAAATATTATTGGAGATCCTAACAAATCCTAACAACAGGGTCTAAAATCAAGCAGATATTATATATATATATATATATATATATATATACCGTGGCTATACCGCGGGTATACTACCTGCTTGCTTATGGAATTGATTTTAGTACCGCGAGCTGGTCCAAAAATTAAATCCATCCTCTGTACTTGAGAACCCGTTCCCGTTCCAGTTCCGCCTGTTAAACATCTTAGACCTCATCAGCACTCACCAACAGATGTGATGATGGCCAACGGCCTAATACGGACGGACACTTCGCCCTGATGCTCAGGGTCATGCCTGCCCGTTAAGATGAAGTCACCCAACTCAAAACAGGAACTAGTGTTTATTTTGTACACTATAATCTGTGACACTACTTCGAAGTAAGAAAATTTGACAGTACAGTGATTTCCATTAAGACTATTATTGAAAACACCTACACCACCTTATCAATATAAGCCTTGCTTTATTCTTTTGTAATGTATGAGTAAGTTATATTACCTGAGAATTTTACAGATGTAGGTAGAAAGATCATAGCAATGTCATTTCGGAGCAGCTTGGGTCTCCAATTTGGATGTAAGATCACTGAGGAGGTATTGACGCGTGTACCTCCGTAGAAAAGCGTAGAAGAGCCCAGAACTACTTCAAACATTACTCCTTGAAGGACACCATCGAACCAGCAGTGAGCAGCGGTGACCAACCGGTTGGCAGTGAGTAGCGAAGCTCCACAGGCAGAAACTTTATCATTTTCCATGAAGGAAATTAGAAGCCCTGCCTGCCAATCATGAAATATTGTACAATTGATGAAAATTAAATACTTTTCCTGAGTTTGATGATACAGCAGCGTAACAAAGAAAATATTTAATTTTTGCAAAAATAAACGAATTCGGCATTTTATTCATTAACAAAATACTTGACGCCCGTAGTTCTGCTCGCGAAGTTTCATTGCAAAGATTTGTCCATGCTTATTTTCATCCATTAATTTGTATTTTTAAAATTGATCTACCTACAACTTGTACGACCAATTCAATAACTTCTCTTGTCAAACGACATTTAGTGTCAATCCACTAACTTAAATTGAGGATATATTTTGTGCCATTTGGGGTGGAGGCTTTGGGTCCGGGAAGCCCAGTGCCCAACAATTATTTTTAAAAACTCTCGAAGCGTTTTTTGGAGGCTATACATGTGAAAAGAATGCTGGCTTGTATCTAGAGTCTAGAGTCTAGACCAAGAACATTTGTTTATAAAATACAGCGAGGCAATGCAGCCAGCTATCTGGGCACTTTTCCCTCCACCAGAGGTTTATATAGATTTTTCGTACAATATTCCTAATTTACCTTAAGAATTAATTAGCATTTGGAGTGCTTGTGAGGCTGTAATGACTTATAAGTTGTATAAATACTTTTATTGTAGTAGCTGTAGTGTTATATATAGTTCGTAGTATCTTGTAAATAAAGGCATACCGCCGGTAGAAATCTTAAGAATTATATATATGAAATAATGACGATTTTCAATTAATAATAAAAAACAACATAATAAAAGCTCTCCTGACTGTGTGAAACGAAAAAAAAAGTAAATGCAACTTCTACCATATCTATATCTTCCTAAAGACCATTCTACTACATTTTACGTGCTCATAGGATTAAACTTACATAATTTTGTAAATATTGTTTTATTCATAAGGGCACTAATACTCACCAAGTAAGGATAAGCATTAATAGGGGCATTCATGCCTCCCACTATCCTGTATTCATATAGCATTCCAGAACTCATCGAAACATCCTCATAGGCTTTGATCTCGGCAGCCAGAGGAATCCCTACTGCATAATGGTAGTCCGTGCTGAGCTCTACGAAAGAAGATGCTGACGCCAGCAGACAAATGGTAACCAGTATCAAGGCAAGCATCTTAAACTGACGCTTGATTTTGTAGAAATATTACTGCTCCAAGATCCTCACTTTACCGACACTATGTGAGCAAATCACGATTCGAATGTAGAACAGTTTGTACTTGTAGAACCTTGCAAATCTTCAATTATATGGTTAGATATGGCAATATCTATACTTATAATAAAACTGTAACAGATCCAATTCTGTACATGGCATATATTATGAAAAAAACTATTTGACACCAATCTGTAGCTGACACTGATGCCATAACTATATTTTTTTTTGAGATTTTTTTATAGAAATTCTGCACGTTTCCCTCGGGAAAGGGGATGAAAGTAAAATGTACACTTAGTTATAATTTATTAACACGCAGTCCGATTTCAATTATTCAACTCACGGGCAGCCCGGCACCCCACGGGCAGCCGGGTACCCCACGGGCAGTCTGGCAGTCCACGGGCAGCTCAGCACTCCAAGGGCAGCCCGGCACCCTTTATTCGTTTTGAAGGTTGCTAAGATAAAACTCTAAAATCTGGAAAATTCGCCACAATCAGTTTTTTTACTATATACTTTTGCCGGATATATTTTGGAGACTGCGCAATGAAAGTGTACGATCTAATATATTTTCAGTCTACCGCCAAGCAAGGAGAACCTCGGCAAAAAGACGCCGTTTTAAAATCGAAACCCCAAAGAAACGCACAAAGTACTTTGCTTCAACAGTTATTGTGCGAACCGCGAAGGAACTCTCTGAATTACTTAACTACTGTCTTCTGGAAAATACAACCCGGGAGTTTTCAAACCCAAAGTAAAAAGCTCCTTTCTGAGCTATGCTTTACTAAGAGTGCTTCACCGCAGACCATAGCGTTGCTTAATATGAGATAAACAGTGCTCAAATGTGAATAATTACTCTGCAGGTACGGCAATCGCGAACGAAGTCGCAGGTAAACTTATACATTTTGTAAAGGGTGCCCTTTAAGTAACTTTGGGTTTTTATTAAGATTATTTGATGGTTTAAGATGAATTCCTGTCGGATGTAAAATTTTCTATATAAACTAGAATGTGGCCGAGCTATATAGATTTAATCATTTCCTGTGAGTGACATAAACCTTTACTGAAGCTAAACCAAAACATCAGTAGCATTCGCACAGCACTAAACAACAATACCACCCTATACAGAGATTCGAAAAACACCTGCCAAGTGTAGGGCACATGGCAAACACCTAGTGTGTAACTGTATCTAATATGTAGAGCGCAGTGAAGTGATATTTGAAGGTAAAGAATCAACTTATAAGTCGAGACAAAAAACAGTATATTTGAAATACAACATTGTTTTTGTAACTTTATTTGTTTCAGCTAAAGAGAAATATAAATTTCACTAAATTGTAGGTAAGTACATAATATGTTTTAATAATTAACGGTGTGTGTATTATAAACTGTGGTTGGAAACCACAACCACAAACCTATCCTCAAGATATCCGGAACTGGTCTCTCTGATCTCGTCAATTATATAATGGATTTAAAATCAGATTGGCGCGTCGACTGCTTTTACGCCACCATGTGCAAGCGATGCACATCCCTGGTGCGCAGGATCCGGGCCAGCCCTAGCGGCATCCTAAAAGTATTCTCCAATAGATTTGCCTGCCAGTACATTAATCATTGTCACAGGATTCATGCTCTGGTTAATGATTTGTATTGTAAAATGTTTTAAGAATAATGAATTTAGTTTAAATTATATTTTGTATAATTTTTGTATTTTTTAATAATAATTGAGTTTTAATGGCCAATGACAATGGTTAACTATGTAATTAGAATTGTGTATACTTGTGTATGATAATTGGATAATTGTGTATGACTTGAAAAAATAGTTACAATAAATGATTTTGATTGATTTATTAAAAGTTACTTGAAGTCCGATGTAGTTCAAGTAACTTTAATACCGGCGTATAAATAATAAATATTTGTACGCCAGCAGCGGTTGAATATTAGACCGGACTGATTTATATTATAAGACCCTTATATACAATATTCTTAGTTATCAATAAATGTACATATTTGAATTCGAATTTTGGTGTATTGTCGACAGCGGCAAGCAACATCCTTGACCTCGATTTTTTCATAAAACAGCCTGCTGCTGTCAACAAGTACGGCTTGGCGCCACGCCATACTATAGAGGGCATCTTGTCGGCCAGAAGACACAGATGGCTCTGCTAATGTCTAAGAAACATCGCTATTCCAAATTACCTTTTTTTATGTTATTGTGACGGAACATGCACGAGGCCCACCCGTTGTTAAGTGGACTAACCTCTGCCTATAACAGACGCATTTCGTCAACGACGAATTGCACTGTGCCCGTCACACGAGACGTACAGTTGTTAGGTACCATGTTCCTGTAATTTTTCTGGCTCTCAAGGACTGCTGCCGGAACACACTGTTAAGTGCTTAAAACTACAGTATTCCATGGGTTTTTTTCTGTGTAATGCAAGATTGTCTAGTTCCTTGCATTATGACCTTACATAGACAAACAAACTTTCAGCTATACCCAGTTAATATAAAATCGTTTTCAAGAAGAAAAAAATGCACAATTAAAGACGGCCTGTATTTTAAAGAAATCAAATCATTATCTATGGTTGTACTTAATTGACTACCGCTTCTAATTATTATTTTCATTGTAATTAGTACTGTTTATTACATATAGATTAATTTAAACCATGCTAAATTCACAAATGTTAAAGAATAATGTTTTATAATTACGAAGCCTACGGATTATTTAAAATTTATAATAATGTAGTCCAACATTGAACAAAGGCTTTCACAATTAGAGGATTTTGCCATAATCTCCACGCTTGGCAGACGTCTTGGGGAGATGACAGTTCTTCAGAAGATTCTGCTACCCACCTTATTTTATTATTTTAGCATTCCCAAGTATTATGGGTGTCAGGAATGTGACTGTCTATAAACCCTACGCATAAACTTGTGTGGTCCTTATGTTCTTAGAGACAAATTTATTTACCGCCACACAGCCAATAGGACTAAAAAATACTAGTGGGAATATTATAAGAAGATAATGTTAGTAAAGGTGCAAAAATTACGATATAAAAAATATTGACTCGTGAAGGATTTGAACCTCCGCCCTCCGATGGTCAAGTGAATTTTTATATCGGTGCTCTAACCTACTGAGCTAACGAGCCTTGTGATGCGTTCGACGAAAATAATGAATACAATCAGGAATATGACGTCATGGTCAACGCCAATGCCAATGCTAAAACGATTCCTACGCGATGGATGAATCATAATGACATAATCTACTCGCCCACAACTATTCCAGCTTAGCATGCATCCAACAGCGATGCGTTGATAATAGTCTAGGTATTTCCCTACTCAAAGATAACAAATAGTACATTTACATATATATAAGTAAATGGGTATAATAAAGACAAATGACCTATTTCCGAAGTGATTTTATAAGCGATAGAAGATGTTGTTGCAATTTTTAACTACACGACGCCAATATTAGTTAAGTACTTTGTACCGACGACAAACCTCATTTATGTTAAGAGTAGAGTTCACGGAGCGCTTTCCTTACAAATGTAGCTACGTCTTATTTTATATACCACGTGTTCACTCGGTGAAATTTTGTACGTTAATTGCTGACCTATAACCATACACCCAAATCATTGCAAAAATGGATTTATTATAGAAAAGCATTAGCTTTTCAATAATAAATCTATTTTTAAAGAATTAAAGGTATACAAAATAAGTACAATCTGATAACAACTTCTTGGAGAACGAAAGGGTAGATATTTAAATCAGGCTGTCAAATCTGATAATTCCTTGCTAGCCTTAAATAGATAACGTTTCCTAGACACAGCTAAGAATTACCAGGTGTTGACTTCAGGCAAAGCGGCCATGAGTTGGTACTGAACTGAATCATTTGTGGTTTGCGATTCTAAAATTGTTGTGAATCATCGTATACGTGTAATTTTGGCATCAGTACAGACGATTACGTAATATTCGCGATTGTATTCATTGTTTTTGGCGAACACATCACAAGGCTCGTTAGCTCAGTAGGTTAGAGCACCGATATAAAAATTCACTTGACCATCGGAGGGCGGAGGTTCAAATCCTTCACGAGTCAATTTTTTTTTTCGTAATTTTTGCACCTATTTTAACATTATCTTCTTATAATTTTCCCCCTAGTATTTTTTAGTCCTATTGGCTGTGTGGCGGTAAATAAATGTGTCTCTAACAACTTAAAGACCACACAAGTTTAGGCGTAGGGTTTATAGACAGTCACATTCCTGACACCCATATTACGTGGGAATGCTAAAATAATAAAATAAGGTGGGTAGCAGAATCCTCTGAAGATATGTCATCTCCCCAAGACGTCTGCCAAGCGTGGAGATTATGGCAAAATCCTCTAATTGTGAAAGCCTTTGTTCAATGTTGGACGCACGAGTCAATTTCGTTTTGTTTTTGTTTATTTTTATTACGAAATTACTGATGTTGTATGAGATAGATCTTTACATAATTTCCCTACTGCGTTATTATTAGTGGTAATATCAACTTATTTTTTTAGCACCGATAATTAAAATAATAATATACTTTACTGTGCCAGTTTCTTACAATGATCAGAAAAAATAACTCTCGATTGACAGTGCAATAACATTCTTGGGAATCATGATGGATTTAACTTTACAGAGGGATCCTCATAATACATGATTCATTCGGAATACTTAGTTTTTCTGCACATGCAGTTTGTAATTTAACACAGTTAACGGATGTAGCTACAGCTATGCTAGTTTATTTCGCGTACTTCCACATAATTAAGTCATGTATTTTTGAGAAGAGCTGCAGTTGATAGAGCCCATCCTTATTATACAAAAGCATGCAATTTGAACTACACCTATATAAGCCTAGTCAATCCCTGAGGGAGTATTTTAATGAAGCTGATAATTTATCTTTAGCTAGTCTCGTAAAATCTTTGAGTAAATTTAAATTAACCAGTGACAATCACAACTATTACCCTAGAAATAAAGGTAAAATTGCGGTGCTTGGCTATAATTAGAAGAAAACCTTTAAAACATCCTGTTTTTTACATTAAAGTTCAAAAGATTTATTTTATTACAATGCTCTAAGAAGGAAGTTGGACGTGAGACATTTTGTTGAACATTTGATGAAAGCCTACTTCTTATCATATAAGCAACGAAATTGCTGGGCACGAGCATTTGGACTGCATATGAGTCTGCAATGGCTTATAGGGATCTAAATGTTTTTATTGTAGAAGCTGTAGTGTTGTATATAGTTCGTAGTATTTTGTTAATAAAGGCATACCGCCGGTTAAAAAAGAAAGCAACGAATATACTTAGACAATTCCACTTTTGCCAAGGTACCTACCACTCCTCATCTACGTAATATTAACAAATAATTTAATTTCATAATATTGTACTAGCTGACCCGATGAACATCGTACCGCCATCTTTTTTCCAGCAGTGGAAAATGTAATACTAAAATAATGTAACACTTTCGGATAATTCAAATAAGTTAGAATATCAATCATTCGTGTTGATACGTTTGATGAATCGAAAGTGATAAGCCTATCAAATTAAAAATAGTAGTAACTATTGTAACGCCTTTTAATGTACAATGTTTTTTATACCACACCCACTCAGAAAGCGTCTCATTACTCGTTTAAAAACATGTTATAAAGTTCGTCATTTCTGCCTTGTACAGCGGGAAAAGTTATATGAATTTTCATTCCTTCACTCACTTCGTAGCAGTGAAGGAATGTTGTATGAAAATCCATACACGCCCTGGTAGCGTCCTTTTGTTTTTTAAAAAAATACAATCTCAAAAAGGATTTATTTCAAATAATTAGAAAAAAGAAGTGCGATTTTTATTTGTACTCGATTTGCAATGATAAGAGGTTGGCAACTTTTTTTTCACTACGAGAAAAACCATACGCTTTTAAATATTCTAAATATTTTTCCAAAATGTCATCTGATAGTGAAGTGACGATTTTATAATGAGAAGTCATAAAGAGCTTACTGCCTGAGAAGTCTGGAGATAAGTACGAGAAAACTTATAATAATTTTATTTTCCTCGTAGGTGTAGTAAGCACTATTTATCACTCGGGGAAAGTTCTATTTCTGTTCGAGACCATATTTAAGCCCGACGCGCACCGGAAGGCTTAAAGGCAATTCGCGAAGATCGTTTTCTCCCCTCGATATATAACGTACTATTGTTTTTCCTTCAGAAAGGAAAAAAAATGCGCCGATGGTTTGCCGGCTCTCGAGAAATCAACTGCCCGTGCTAAAAACACGGCAATTCAAGGTCTATGGGTCTTAGGATTTATTAATTGTCATTGTGAATGCTAGGCGTACTAGAAACTGGACACGTTTAAATTAAAAAAGAAAGTCTGTTGGCATTAGTAGTATTCATGGAATTAGCACATCCTCGCTTTTGAACTTTCCTGTGATTATACAATTTTTTTCAGACAATTTTTTTATATATGTTTTTAATAGCGAGTTTTGTTACTTGATTGAAAATTTTCGGCTGATTCTGATTGCAATTGTCACAGAACCAACCTTGAGCTGTAAATTGTGTGGCGGTAATCCTGTCAAATCTAAAGAATTTAGGAATTCAGTGGTATTTGACTACATCCTTTAGATCGACAATCGAATCGATCGACTTAAATAAATGCATCAATTCATCAATATTACTCTGATTTTTTATATTTAAATAATATTTCCAACATCCTTATTTACTAATAGTAATTAAACAACTTTAAACTATTTAAAAGTTGTTTAATTACTATGTGTAATAATCGCGAAAACCTAAGACAACATTATCCTTATTTACTACTAATATTTATACTACTGACTCATTCGATCATCCAAGCAGGTTTTTATAACTCACACCAATATTTGGCAAAACTTTCGCTATTAATTTCCTTTGACTGTGTCAATAGGAATTTTCCCATTGACAATGTCTAATAATGCATTTGAAAATACTTCCATTATTATATATTCGTTGTTAACTTTAGATTTTTCACGTACCTATCTCCATAATATCGACGACTTTAAGTAAGCATTTAATTCAACAGCAGCTCTTGGTTTGGGAATGACTTGGTTTGTCGTAAATCTCCAGCTAGTAGAATCATCGCATCATTCTTGGCAAAGAATGTAGCACTAAGACATACTGCAAAACAATGAAATACACTCTTGTCCCGGTCCAGCCAATTCCTGGATCGCGCCCTTGGATTTTATGTGTTATGTTTATAAGCTTAATGTATTTTTTTAAATTATAATTTAAGTAGGTAATCTGTGGTATTAACTTTGCGTTATCGGCTCCCTGAATTTAAGGGAAACCCCAAGATAAAGTAAATTTGTCATCACTCGTGATTAACTGACAAATAAAAATGCTAAATTTATGATGTATAGATGTAAGATAATAGAATTAGCTTAGCATTCGTAAAACGAAAATTAATATGGTTAGTATTAATGGATTAGTAAATTTTAGATAAAGATTGCAGAGGGATTAAAAACTTAAATATTTCTTCGTGTGCTACTGAGTACATTGACTTTCAAAACATGCACCTAATTTATTTTTTTGCTTAAAACACACAACAACACTTTTTTAGACCTTTGTAAAAACATTACAAATATACTGTATGATAGGAAGGAAATTTTTACCCTTTGGTTAGGTACTGGACCCATTAGAATAGTATATTAACTTTGGATATTTTTGAACATCTGGGAATATTACCTACCAGAACTATTTCTGTTCAATAACATAAGTGAATTTAATTTAAGAAGTGACAAACAGGATTACTTATAAGTTATAACATTTAACACAAAGATAATATATAGTAGATTGTTATACAAGGGTCGAAAGGAATCAATTCCCATACGGCTATAGTACGTGTAGGAGTTGACGAATTTCACCCGTGTTATAACAATACTCTATTTTCTATCTTCTTCTAACCTAAAGTTCTACCTTTTCAATTAAAATTTGTGAAACTTAAGGTTAAGTTTATGTTTGGAATATTTACGGGATAATATAGTCCAAGTAGAAATTGAAGACTTCCACCCGTGTTATATATACTGTACTCTTCATCTATACTTATAATAAAACTGTAACAGGTCCAATTCTGTACAATGAAGATAATTTGCAAAAAAAAATTGAGTGCACTCTGTAGCTGATACTGATGCCAAAACCGTATTTTTTTTAATTTTTGTCTGTCTGTCTGTCTGTCTGTATCCCGACCGCGCATCATTCCAAAACTACTGAATGGAATTCAATGAAACTTAACACGATTTGAGTTCATACTACGAAAAAGGTTATTGTATACTTTTTATCCCGAAATTCAGCACCGTTCCCTCGGGAAAGGGGATGAAAGTCAAAATGTACACTTAGTTGTAATTTACTAACGCGTAGTCCGATTTCAAAGATTCTTTTTTGTTAGAATCGTGATGAGTGAGCTCGGAACCCCATGGGCAGCCCGGTACCCCATGGGCATCCTAGCACCCCATGGGCTACTGAATGGAATTCAATGTAACTTAACACGATTTGAGTACATACTACAAAGAAGGTAATTGTGTACTGTTTATCCCGAAATTCAGCACGGTTCCCTCGGGAAAGGGGATGAAAGTCAAAATGTTACTTATTTGTAATTTATGAACGCGTAGTCCGATTTCAATTATTCTTTTTTTGTTAGAATAGCGACGAGTGAGCTCGGTACCCCACCGGCAGCTCAGCACCCCACGGGCCACCCGGCACCCCAAGGGCACCCCGGCACCCCACGGGCTACTGAATGGAATTCAATAAAACTTAACACGATTTGAGTACCTACATACTACGAAGAAGGTTATTATATACTTTTTATCCCGAAATTCCGCATGGTTCCGTCGGGAAAGGGGATGAAAGTTAAAATGTTACTTAGTTGTAATTAATGAACGCGTAGTCCGCTTTCAATTATTCTTTTTTGTTAGAATAGTGATGAGTGAGCCCGGAATCCCATGGGCAGCCTGGTACCCCACGGGCAGCCCAGCACCCCATGGGCTACTGAATGGAATTCAATGAAACTTAACACGATTTGAGTACATACTACGAATAAGGTTATTATATACTTTTTATCCCGAAATTCAGCACGGTTCCCTAAGGTTATTATATACTTTTTATCCCGAAATTCAGCACGGTTCCCTCAGGAAAGGGGATGAAAGTCAAAATGTTACTTAGTTGTAATTTATGAACGCGTAGTCCGATTTTAATTATACTTTTTTGTTAGAATAGTGATGAGTGAGCTCGGAACCCCAAAGGCAGTCCGGCACCCCACGGGCAGCCCAGCACCCCATGGGCTACTGAATGGAATTCAATGAAACTTAACACGATTTGAGTTCATACCACGAAGAAGGTTACTGTACTGTTTATCCCGAAATTCAGCACGGTTCCCTCGGGAAAGGGGATGAAAGTCAAAATGTTACTTAGTTGTAATTTATGAACGCGTAGTACGATTTTAATTATTCTTTTTTGTTAGAATAGTGATGAGTGAGCCTGGAATCCCATGGGCAGCCTGGCACCCCACGGGCAGCCCAGCACCCCATGGGCTACTGAATGGAATTCAATGAAACTTAACACGATTTGAGTACATACTACGAAGAAGGTTATTGTATACTTTTTATCCCGAAATTCAGCACGGTTCCCTCAGGAAAGGGGATGAAAGTCAAAATGTTACTTAGTTGTACTTTATGAACGCGTAATCCAATTTCAACTATTCTTTTTTTGTTAGAATAGTGATGAGAGAGCTCGGAACCCCACGGGCAGCACGGCACCCCATGGACATCCCGGCACCCCACGGCCAGCTCAGCACCCCACGGGCAGCTCGGCACCCCACGGGCATCTCGGCATCCTTATTTAGATTTGCCAGCTTGCTAAGATAAAACTCTAAAATCTTGAACATTCGCCACAATCTATTTTTTTAACTATCTATCTTTTGCCGGATACATTTTGGAGACTGCGCAATGGAAGTGTACAATCTAATATATTTTTGTTCTACCGCCAAACAAGGAGAACCTCGGCAAAAAGATATCGTTTTATAATCGAAATTCCAAAGAAACGCACAAAGTACCTACTTTGCTTCAACATTAATTGTGCGAACCGCGAAGGAACTCTCTGAGTTACTTAACTGCTGTCCTCGGTCGGAAAACAAGCTGGGGGTTATCAAACCCAAAGTAAAAAGCTCCTTTCCGAGCTATGCTTTACTAAGAGTGCTTCACCACAGACCACAACGTTGCTTAATATGAGATAAACAGTGCTCAAATGTGAATAATTAGTTTGCGGGTACGGCAATCGCGTACGAAGTCGCGGGTACAGCTAGTTACTAATATAAGGAAAGAACAAAATAGTTGATTTTCTGTACGACCTTGCAATACTGACACGTAATCCAAAACGATGTCAGGAACTTTTACGAGAAGTGGATGAGTTCCGTGCATGGTCTGAAGGGTTGAGAACAAAACCAAGTAAATGTCACTGTCTGTGTCTGGGTAGACGGAATACCAAATTTACCTCTTAAGATCCGGGACTCTTGATAGGACTACGACTTTATTTATTCGTAGTTATAGGAGGTGAATGTGTTTTCACAATTGCTGAAGCTTTGCCATTTAAATTTCTTGGTTAAAAGATAGATCACAAAGGACGCACACCATCTCTAGACACAGTTGTCGATAGCTTTCTAAAAGACATCAGTATGGTAGACCAACAACCAATAAGTAACATTAAAAAGCTTGGACATACGACAACTATTTAACATGACGTCTGACTTGGCCTTTTCTAAGTACGACATTACGAAATCCCTTTTAACAAAGCTGGATGTCAACGTCATAAGGACATTGAAGTAATGGTTGGGGCTCGCACTTTCGGCAGACCCATCTACTCTATTTAGGGATCAAACTAATTTTGGGATGAAATTAAAGAAACCATCGGAGCTCTATAAACACATCAGAGTTACCAAAACGCACGTCTTATATTACTGTATACTTGAAGGGCATACGCAGGCAGCAATATGTGGGCCCTGAGATTTGTGACTATTTCATTTATAAATAAATCACTATTTCTCATTTATGTTACCAATCTACACTGGACAGCAAATAAACCGAGCCACCCGCCCCAGACCATTACAGATCCTCCTCCATAAGCAACAGTTTCCTCGATGCAACACTGAGAATAACGTTCTCCAGGGCGACGATATACTCTCTGACGTCGATCACTTCCATATAGACTCACCCTGGTCTCATCAGTGAAGAGTACATTACTCCTCTGCTCTAATGTCCAATCCCTATGCTCTCGAGCAAATTCAAGTCGTGCTCGACGGTGTGCTACCGTTAATGCTGGGCCTGTTGCAGCTCTTTTTGGGGTCAGGTTCCGTTCAGCAAGTCTCCTTCTGGCGGTATCTGAACTTATGACCACTTGGCGTTCGTCACGCAGACTTTGTTGGACTTGAACTGCGTTGAGGTGGCGATTTCGCACAGTAAGGATATAACGATCATCTGCTGCTGATGTAGCCCTAGGTCTGCCCGTACCTGGACGGCGATCGAATGCTCCAGTCTCTAGGTATCGCCTGTAAACTCGTTGCACCGAAGATCTGCTGATTCGAAGCCTTCGAGCGACTTCACGTTGCGCAATGCCTGCTTGAAGTAATGCTACAGCTTGAGCTGCTTCCTGAGGTGTTGTATCCATTATTAATCGAAAAAAGTACCAAAAACACACGCGTCTGAGCAAACGATGGACAAAAACTAAAGAAATGATAAGAAATATCCCACTACCCTCATTGTAGAGAAAAAGAACGCTAATTTCAAACTCTGGTGAAAACAGAGCAAATCGTTAGCATTGTGTTTGTTGCTTGATTACAATGTGAGTTGACGGTACTTTCGAATTAATTTGTAATCATTTTAATCACCATGAAACGCACTTTTTGTAGGTATAACTTTGATAGTTGTAAGTTTTATACTTTTTGAGAAAATCGAATCAGAGTTCCTAGGTAGCGGGTGGCTCGATTTATTTGCTGACCAGTGTATATTTTTGTCCTTTACAAAAATGATTGCTTGTCTTTGCACTGCCCGTTGTGTACCGGACTAGAATTATACCTCTCGTATCTTCCATTGGTAAGGGGCAACGAAGGGAACAGTGCCATAGTAACAGCGCCTTCTGAATAACTGCGGACGTTTTTTGGCTGAGGGTGTGATGTTTATGAAGTAATAGAAAAATCTCACTAGTAGTTCGTCCGGAACAGGCCCACGACTCGAAAAGCAACTCTTGCATGTAACATTTTATGAAGATGGGGCAGACTGTATAGAAGTTACCGTTTAATGTGAATACAATGATTACTTAACGTTGGATATACGGGTTTTACAATCAGAGCGCTCGAACTTAAAAATAAAATAAAAAAACCTGTTTTAGTGATATTGACACCATTTTTATTTTATTTTAAAATTTGCTGACATTATGACATACATTGTATGGAATATAATTTCAGCCAAGTGGCCGCCGCGACTCCGCTGTTGGTGGTGTATCCTGATGGACCAATTTTGGATGACATTTTCGTATGAATGGGCTCAATTTCACGAAGAGCGCGAGTTATGTTGGCCTACGGGCGGCATAGACTAGAGACTTCACGTAACCCCACAGAAAATGTTTGAGCGGTGTTAAGTTCTACACGATCATGGCGGCCAGTTGATGTCACCACCACGCGAGATGACGAAGCCTTCGAATTTCTCATCCAATAAATTTAATGTTTCCCGTGCTGTATGGCAAGTGGCGCCATCCTGTTGGAACCACATGTTTATGAGATCCATACCATCTAACCTAGGCCATAAAAAAATTGTTATCATCGTCCGATATCGTTCGCCATTGACAGTGAGCGCGGCTCCTTGCGCATCTTTGAAGAAATAAGGGCCGATGATACCGCCGACCAAAATCCACACCAAATGGTGACTTTCAGAGTGTAGAGGCACCTGATGATCTCTCGTGGATTTTCGTCACTCCAAATGCGGCAATTTTGTTTGTTAACAAATCCTCTCAACCAGAAATATGCCTCATCACTGCAGATGTTTTTTTTTCCGAAATCAGGGTCAGCAGCCAAATGCTCTAAAGCCCAATCAGCGAATACACGGCGCTGTCTGTGGTCCTTGGGTTGGCTCTTGAGCTAATTGAACTTTGTATGGATGAAAACCCAAATCTTGACGCAAAATCCAACAAGACTGTCTAAGGTTTTCTCGGACACTGTCCCGAACAGCAACAATATTCTCCAACGATCTTGCGTTTCTTTTACGTGCAGGCACTGTTTCATCGATCACCGACCCGGTTGTCTCAAATTTCTTTATTAAACGACGGATTGTGGACTATGCAGGACGGCCATGAACGCCATAAATTGGACGCAATGCACGGAACGTTAGGAGAATAGAGTTGGTACTGATTTGATAGTAAATTTTAACAATTTCTACGCGTTGTTGAAGCGTGTAGCGTTCCATGGTGAAATGTCACGACTAAATATGTGTTCATGCCAAATTTGACAGCTATCGCTTTACCAAGATGGTTTAGCGTTACCGTTGACGTACCAATATTTAAACATTTGCGTCAAATAAAAATATATGAAAAATGGGTGCCTCATGATTTGACTGATCTGCAGAAAGAAACGCGTGTTGAAACTTATGTTGCCTTGTTGAACGGTACATAAATGAAATAATATTGGATTTAATTGTGACATGTGATGAAAAGTGGATTCTTTACGATAACCGTAAGCGAAAAGCTGACGCCAGACCAAACGCCGGAACAGTGTCCTAAAGCAAAGCTTTCCAATAAAATGCTGTTTGGTGGTCTCAGCATAGTGTTATTCACTGTAGCTTTCTCCGATCTGGTCAAGCGTCAACGGCAGATTTCTACTGTGCCGAACTCCGAACAGTTATAGCAAAACTAGCAGTGAAACAGCCCCGACTCATGAATCGATCTTCACCAGTATTGCTCCATGATAACGTATTTGCCAAACCTTGCTCCGAAGGACTACATTTTTTTTGTGATTTGGACTATTTTCTACGTGATAGAAAGTTTTTTCCGAGGAGGCAGTACAAAATGCTTTCACACAGTTGGTCGAATCTAGATCAACAGAGTTCTATCGCAAAGGCATAATTGACCATCCTATTATATGGCAGCAATTTAAAGATAATAATGGTAATTATTTTGATTAAATATGTACAATAAAAAAAAAATACGAATTTTAATTTTTCAGTTAAAATCGCCAATTTCATACCTTAACCCCTAATATCTAAGATTGTACATGTTTCTCTGTTAAAGTAAAAGTAATTAGCTATTAACATGATGTGAGACTTCCGGGGGTGACATGGTCAATTATTGACAAAACCTCCAAGAAAAAAACTAAAAATAAAATATAAAAGTGGGTAACAACATATTAAAGAATCTACGGAAAAGTACAAGTTTCTAGGCATCAGTTTGGACCAACATTGTGATTGGAAGTCCCTCGTGGGATATGGAGTGAACGATTTACAGCATCGACGTCCTGCTGAAGGCCTGTGCAGTCAGTATCAGACCTTACCTCAGTAAAGAGTGTTAAGTCGTCAGCGTACAGCAAGCATTGGGAATTTTTGAGGACGGAAGGAAGATCGTTTACCATTACCAGAAATAAAAGAGGTCCTAGTATCGATCCTTGACTGACTCCGGAGTGCGTATGATAGGGTCTAGTTTCGTATAAAATGAGTTTGACAAACTGCTGACGCTCACGAAGATAGTCTGCAAGCAAACGGAGAAGTCCCGGGGCAAAGCCTATAGTAATAAGTTTTGCCAGCAGTATGTCATTATTAACCCTATCAAACGCCCTCCTAAAATCAAAGTACAGTACGTCCACTTGTACGCCCCTGTCCAATCCAGCTGAAATAAACTCTACAAGTGTCAATGGATTAGTGTCCACAGACCTTTTTGGTCGCAACCCATGATGTTCAGTGCAAAGGTCAACTTGTGCAAGAATGTATTGTGGATGATGCTTTCAAAGACCTTTGCAGGAGATGACAACACCGCAATAGGTTGATAATACTCTACATTTGATTTGTCAGAGCACTTGGGTATTGGGGTAACTCTCGTGGATTTCCATTGAAGCGGGTAATGTCCAGTCTCCAAAGCCCAGTTGTAAATGTGACAAAGTGGAACGCAAAACTGCTTCTTTAATTGTTTTATAACAATCGGGGGAGCAATCTGACCCTGTGGAGCTATTGGGTTTTAATTTGTTTGTTTCACACATAACATTATGAGGTGTTATGTGAAAATAAAAATATAAAATCTATTATGACTTATCTTGGTTGTTAGTTAACAATCAATATGATCAGCAAAAAGTTTTTTTTCATAGCTAAGGAATTAGAATAAATAGCCCCGTCCAGGTTCGACTACAGAACCAGAACACGAAACCAATTCAACGTCAAGGAGACCTTATTTCTCCGAAACTGTTCACAAACGCGTTGGAAGACCATTATAGACTTGCAAAAAATTTTGCATCAGCATCTGTAGCGAAATATTTGGTACTCATCTCTGTTCGCCGATAATGTAGACAGAGTCTCTTGAAGAATTCAGTAGAAAACTCACCGACTTTAGGAGTTCCCAGCAGGCGGGCATTAAAAGAAGCATGAATAAGACGAACAATATGTCTGATGTCCAAGTTGCACCCTTAGGTAATTGTTGGAAACGATACTCTCGGAGTAGTTGACCATTATATTTAGGTACCTGATGGGACAGGCTGTCTAGTTAAGTAGGTCCAACTTCGACAAAGAGGTCACCCAAAGTATCTTAAGAATCTTAAGTATTTTGAAGCACTCGTAGCGAAGTTTACTTACTGTTCTCAACCGATCAGCAAAGTTAAGCAACGTCGCGCGCGGTCAGAAGTTGGATGGGTGACCGCTAGTGACATTACTACTGAGTTTCCGTGCTTCGAAGGGCACGTTAAGCCGTCGGTCCCGGTTGTTGTCTTAAGACGGCAGTCGTTATAGCATGGTGGTAGGGCATTTTGTGAATGCCCGCCTGGCTAGCTACCACCCTCAAGTAGAAAATCTGTCGCCAAGCACCTAACGGTGTGTTCCGGCAGCTGTCCTTGAGAGCCAGTACTTCTAGGTTATCCTGAACAGCATCTTCGACCACATCATCACTTACCATCAGGTGAGATAGTGGTCAAAGGATAACCTATCAGGCATAAAAAAAAATAACTAACTTGTATGGGCAGTATATGAGAAAATGCGACATCTTCTCGTCCAACATCCCACAGAGCCTTTGACCATAACTTTGACCAGTGTGTTGCCAGGGATGATTTATAGCACAGAGACGTGGTCCTAAGCCGAGGCCTTTATGGACAAGCTTAGAGTCGCTCAACGAAATATAGTTGATACATGATTCTTTACGCTATAAAACTCTGAACGGGGAATTTCGCCCAGATATAGCTTTCAGAATTTGCAAGTTGAAATGGCAATGCACATAGTTCTTGATGAACGGATAGCTGATGGGGAAGAAAGGTTCTCGAGAGGTTATCTAATTAGGCCGGTAGACGTAGAGTTGGGAGCCCCCCACAAGGTGGACTGATGTCATCTTAAGAGTCTCGGGGAGCCGATGGATGCAAGTGGCATATTATGGCCGTTCGCTGTGGCGAGCTATGGGGTAGGCCTTTGATTAAAAGTGGATGTCTTCCGACTGATGGTGCTGAATCTTAAATTAATACTTTTCTCTGTGTGGGTGGGTACATATTCTTCGGTGCTCAGGTGCACCTATGGCTAATGAAACCAAACACACGTTCAATATCATAGTCATTTCGGATTTAGATAATTTATTGATTAGCTAAAGCAGGATGTAATTAATAACAACAAACTGTGCTTATCGATAGATATATTTTGTCATCGTACAACTTCGATAGATAATACAAAGCATGAAAAAAACATCTAAACCTATCCAAGAGTTTGGGGTAAGGAATTCTTTATATAAAACAAGCTTTCGCACCTGATGTAGCTTTATTACTTCAGTGTAAGTTTCTTATATTTAAAATACTTAGAATATTGGCATATAAGTACGACTTACATGTAGGTGATCAGACATCTCTAACAATTTATAAAATTATAAAGTGTTAAGCGCAATCTGTAGAATTTACAACAAACATAGATACCGAAGCATCATGCATCAAGCATAAAGCAATTTAAATTATAAAGATTGTTGCTATAGATAGTCCCGTGAGCAAAAGCACGCTGGAAAACCAAACAGTGGAGCATGTGTTACTGCAATGCACGGTCATCATTACCAACATGGTCTTTTTTAATGTCTATTTTTTTTCAGCATTCCAGTTAATGAAATTATTAAATATGATGAAAATTTTCTTTTCTGTTTATTTTTAGTCTTTTTTTCAGTTTATTTTTTGCTTTTAATTCTGTAGTTGATGGTCCTGGTATTCCGTTTTTTTTTGTTAAGATTAGCTATATTATCTACGTCTTCAACGTTGCATCTGCCAAAACGCGTGAAATTAACTGGAAAATAAATAAATTAATTGTACTTCAGATATGATGACCAGTCTAAGATATTTATTTAAAAGACATATTAAGTTGCGACGACGAATAAAGCTATGATTATCACATATTCGATAAAGGTTCGAAAGATTATAGCATTTATTTCGGTTAGTCTAACTACTTACTTGGACAAACATACGTGACCGTACGAAAAGTTTGTTATTAGTATTAACTGATTTCCAATATATAAGCGATTGCTTTCACTCCCTTGCGTTTAGACCTCGTACAGAACGGAAAGACGCTGCGGCCGAGTGGCGTTTGTTCAGTAATATTGTCCCCTTTTACTGCACGGCCTTTAAGAAGGATTGCCTAAAAAGTACTTATACCTACCTAAACTTATTTTCACGGTTGCCCGAATGACTGCATATCGTCGGCTTGCTGGTACAACTGCATCTATTGTTTTACAAAATTACATATACACCGTGTCCCAAAATTCAACGATAAGCCGGCATCGGTGCATGGACCTACTCATGACTCCTCGGAAAAAAAAAAAATTATAACTGTTTTTTTTTATTAATTACAGAGACTTTTATAAATTTCATCGATATTCGATACCCATTATGCTATTTTCAACTACCATGACCACAATTTTTGACATATTTTTGATATTTTTTGTGCATTAGCAACCTAAGAAGGACGGCTATCTACCACAATCCTTTAAAATTACAGAAAGTCTGTAGTTATTTTACAAAAATCAGTAAAAAAAAATTTTTTTCTTATAATTTTCATAGATTTTAACATTCTATGCACTTTCTATAGTCTGGGTAAAAAAAAAAAGTATGGACACTACCATGGCAAGTTTTATTAAAAGTTGGCGCAACTTTATAAAAGTCTCTGTAATTAAAAAAAAAAAGAGTTATAATTTTTTTTTTTTTTTTTCCCGAGTAGTCATGAGTAGGTCCATGCACCGATGCCGGCTTATCGTTGAATTTTGGGACACGGTGTATACGAGAGGAAAAATTTAAGTCATTTGCGGGATTCGGACCCGCGTCCATCCACCCATTTAGCCGTTTGACTTTATTTAAACATTTAAGCTCGAAAATGTCTTATGCAAAATCATGCTATATTTATCGGTTTTTAGGGATGCCTTATATCTCGTTGGAATAATCTCCATAAAATTTACTTTATAACCTGAAGAGTGTGCAGTTAATTGGTTTTACCTGTAATTAAAAAATGTAGCCTAACTTCTGTTTCAGTGACTTCAGAAACTGATTTTAGCGTTCAGATATTTATTAAACAACTATGAAGCAAAATCTGAATATAGACGTATAATATTCGCAATATGTACTTCATAAATCCATATTTTGTTAAAGTTAACTGGTTTTACATGAAGAATTTATGGTCAATTAGTGTCATTTATTACTATAATTAATTACATATCAAAATTATGAATGAATTTAAAATACAGTTAACACTTGTTACTTTTTTCTGAAAAAGTTAAATCGATTTCTATTATGCTAAACCAGATATTGATTTTTGAAATGAAATTCTCGTGAGTTTCACACATAATTTTATTATATATAAAACCGGCACATTTAAATATAATATATAAAACCGGAAAAAACATTCAAATTGGGAATCGAATACGTCGACCCGGGTTTCGAGCATATCAGATGCTCATCATCAGGGCGAGTGCGCAGCTGCGTCTGCGAGCTCCCGGGTGCTCGAAACCCGGGCCGACGGATTCGATTCCATATACACCGTGTCCCAAAATTCAACGATAAGCCGGCATCGGTGCATGGACCTACTCATGACTACTCGGGAAAAAAAAAAAATTATAACTCTTTTTTTTTTTAATTACTGAGACTTTTATAAAGTTGCGCCAACTTTTAATAAAACTTGCCATGGTAGTGTCCATACTTTTTTTTTTAACCCAGACTATAGAAAGTGCATAGAATGTTAAAATCTATGAAAATTATAAGAAAAAAATTTTTTTTTACTGATTTTTGTAAAATAACTACAGACTTTCTGTAATTTTAAAGGATTGTGGTAGATAGCCGTCCTTCTTAGGTTGCTAATGCACAAAAAATATCAAAAATATGTCAAAAATTGTGGTCATGGTAGTTGAAAATAGCATAATGGGAATCGAATATCGATGAAATTTATAAAAGTCTCTGTAATTAATAAAAAAAAACAGTTATAATTTTTTTTATTTTTTTTTCCGATGAGTCATGAGTAGGTCCATGCACCGATGCCGGCTTATCGTTGAATTTTGGGACACGCTGTATATATATTAACCTGTGTATACCACCTTAATTAAGCCGGGCAATAGACTTATGCTGTTTTACTAGTTTTATTTTTATGTTTTATGGAATTTATTATTATAGGAATTTATTATATATTTAAGCTGAATATCTCGGCAACCGTAGGTCGGAGCATTTATTCGGTTTTACTAGACGATAGAGGGGAAATAATAAATAGAACTGCATTTCTAAGCATTACATTTCAATTTGGCCAAAAAGTGTAGATAATGGGTTTTACAAGTAAGGCAACGATATATACATAAAAATATAATGTTTAATCTATGACGATCCCAGTGGTCTCACTGATCCAGTTGAGGTATCTCTGAGTGCGGGTGAACACGGATGGGAGCTCATCGTTACAGCCTGCAGAGCTGACGAACGACGCTACGCCAATCTGTAACAGAACATTCTATGAAATGAAGGGATACGGACCTTTGGTATATTAAGATTAGGTCAGTTTTGCCTTATTCTGCTGCAGACTTTTTAGGTCACCAACTAATGAAAACTGCTTCGTGGTACCGTATTTGATCACAGTTTGCGGAGCGACCTATATACGTTTAAAAGATTCGCATAAACTTGGCCTGATTTTCTTCTATGTATTGTGATGATAGCTACTTCTGAACCATCATGGTACTTCAACAAGTTATTTCACACATTGAGTGTTGAAGTCGGTGCCATTTATTTATTATTTGTTGTTATACATTTGACTATTATCATACCTTGAGTTTGATTTTTGTATGTATTTTACATATCGTCTTTCTTATAGAGCAAAACCAAAAACGTTACAAAACACATTAGGTGAATGGGGACGCTCGTATATTTTAACTCTTTGTGACTATTACCTTTTACTAGACAAATTGCAATATTAAAAAAATGCAACTGGTTACCTCATACGGTTCCAAAAATATAGACCTTTAAAGGCCGGACAGAAATGAAGACGGAGAGGCAAGGGTTAGTAGGTAATATAATACTTCTCATAGACAAGTCTTGCCTAGTCCAAATTCCGAGATAGTGAAAAAAGAGTCTTGCCTATCCGTCCATCTGTTATTTTGTAAAAGTATATTGTGCTATCCATTATCGCAATTTTGAAAACTAGTTTACTATAGTTAGGAAGATGTCTGGGCGCTACCACTCAAGCAGACTTTATGCAGTTTTAAGTGAGATGTAAATATCGGTTCGGGTCAATCATGGTACCCATGAAATCGTCTTCTTGGCCAGTGATACAAGTACATTCAAATTCGGGGGCCGCATTTTTTTTTACTACATTTGCCCCGCGCGAGTTGAGGGGGATGGGGCACTGGCATTTGTACCAATCACTCAGCAAGTTTTACTACGTGAAATAATTAAATGTAGGTACAGAGCGTGATTCTGATTTCTGTTAGTTTTTGTGTATATAGGCCCGTCTTTTGTGCGGACGACGCAAAAGTTTTGTGTACAAATTTAGGCTCAATGTTTTGAAAAACTTTGGCAGGAGACCCGCCTCTACTGGTTGCAGAACAACACACAAACATGATATATAAGAACTATAATAACAGAACCGGTAATTCTAGGTTAGCCTGAACAACTTCTTCGACCACATCATCACTTACTATCAGGTGAGATAGGAGTCAAAGGCTAACCTATCAAGCATAAAAAAAACATAAACAAACTTACAAAATTACAAATTTACGTTAGGAAGTTATAGTCATGTGCGGCATTCGAACCCGCGTCATCCACCCCTATAGCCGGGGTAAGCTCTGGCCGACTGAGTTAACTTGACATATGACTCATAATTAAAATTTTTCCTCACGTTCTTTAATCATTGTATGTGTACGAATAAGTATGCCGGGAGACGAACGCAATGCCGTGTCATAGGGAATAAATAACATGTTCAAAAGGGACCATAGATACTTATTATTTAAGTGAAATTATTAATAATGACTTAAGTCATATACTTATCAATTTTGTGTACACGGGCTACTGTCCGGTGACAAACGTTTCCAATAATCATTGTTTATAAATGATATCTATAAATATTGATATCTACCTATCTTCTTTAAGGCAATAATAACAACGGCAGACATAAATTTTAATGTAAAAAAGTCACTCACTAGAATAGTTTCCTCAGTCGCATTGTTCCAAATTGTCATTGGCCCGCCGTTGTCTCCCTGAAACAATATAATTCGTTCTTTGTTGGTTAGATTTACCTTATGCATAATCCTGTATGTTCAGTTGGAACGTCCACTGATGAACATATGCTTCACGGAAGGTGAAGAGGGATTTGGGCAAACCATCACGCATTCATAGTAAAACACATTTTTTTATATTATTGTGATGGAACAAGCCCGAGGCCCACCTGATGTTAAGTGGACTAACCTCTGCCCATACAGAAGCATTTCGTCAACGACGAATTGCACTGTGCCCGTCACACTGAGACGTACAGTTGTTAGGTCTCATGTGTCTGTAATTTTACTGGCTCTCAAGGAGTGCTGCCGGAACACACTGTTAGGTGCTTGCCGATAGATTTTCTACTTGAGGGTGGTCGCTAGCCTGGCGGGGATTCGCAAAATGCCCTTCCACCATGCGGTGAAGCTCAAGCCCTTGGCGGGTATCGAACCATGGACCTGCTGCACGGCAGTCCATAGCCAATGCCACTAAGCCATATGACCATATGACGTGTTGCGAACGCAGTAGTGTATGTAGGATATTTTGTCAGCTAATGTAGGTTAGACTTGACACCTCTATCTCACAAATCTGGTAAAGTGGCTTACCCTAGAAATGGACTCCTCTATAGTTCTCAAGGATAGTTGCCGCGTGTGCAGCGGATGCATGGACAATATTAGCCATCACTGCTTCAAATACTATACTGTCTACAGTTTTCTTACTTTCCCACAGCAGGAATAAGGTACGCGAATATATTGGGACAAGTAAACGGAAGTGTTGTAAGGGGAAGATCTAGGCGAACGTTCCGAAATCAGATTGAAGACGTTCTGAAAAAGGGCCATGAATAAAAGGCAAGGTCAGAGTACCCTAAACCGACGCTCATATATGATAGGATTGGTGAGTGTAGATGAAGCAAAAGAGGTATGGAAGGATCGTAGCAAGTGGAAATCTGTTGTCTCTGCCTATCCCTACGTGATTTTATGCATGTATGTATGTAATATATTGGGATGAATTACATTTTCTACTGATAAATCAATCAAATGTAATTTTTATCAGTGTATTTTTTTCCCTTTGGCGCCTATTACTACATCCACAAAAAGATCTGGAGAGTTCAATTCTAGCCCGCAAACCCACGGGGGAAAATATCAGAAGGTGAGCAGCAGGACCTTCTGAATAACTAATGCCATCTGATACCGCGATGCCCAAGACGCCTGCCATGCGTGGAGGGTATGGCAAGCTTTGGCAGTTGAAGAAGAGCAGAAGAAATTGAGTAATGCCCTTGGATGATTGGTGGTTCTTCCCCCTTCGTCGCTTATAAGATTCCTACAGAAAGATATCCACCATATCTTTCTGTAGGAATCTTTTAATTACAATTCTAACCCAAAAACATTCGGTCAATTAGTGTATTCATTTATATTAGGAGTCTGCAAACTGTTTATTATTTGTTTATGCACTCTCAGCTCATTTCTTTTCATTTGAAACTTTCCAAATAGCAGGTAAATCAAAACTTGGTTTTCTAAACCAACCCGAAAATATTTGAGTCACCCGACTTTGAGACGCATCTTACTACAAGTATAGCGGTGGTCACAAACCCACAGACGACATTGTTGGGCAGTTAGGTAAAGCAAGAGTCGTTGACATCACCACAGCCATCATATAAATGTTGTTTGACTCTAATGCGAGCGCTGGCCGCTCATTCTCGATCGTGCGCTCGTAGAGTCAAGACCTCCTGAGGATGCTTCGTGTAGAAGCGAACGCGTAGAAAATTCTTCCGGTTTGGCTGCGTGGCGTTTGTGACGTCACGTCGGCTTAACAGGAAAATTAGGCGGAATTGTCACTAGATATATTTTTGTATTATTTAAGTGTTTTATTAAAATATTAATTTGATGTTTTCATTAAATATTTTAAAAATATTTGTTATAATTAAATATGGATTTCCGCAGACTAACGCCTGAATCTATTTATTATCTAATACGAACCTTACAAGTGCCAGCGTTGAGGGCAAAGCCGCATACGACATTAGCGGGCAACTGGTTGACGTAGGAGTTGTTGCAGAGAGGGTCCGTCATCACAGTCATCAACTTATCACGAAGAGTTGGTGAGACGAATGTTACCCCTGATGGAAAATGAAAGTCAGCAATTTTGGTTTTCATGGGATACAGGATATAAATATTAGGGGATAAAGTTTGAATTTACGACTGGAAAAATTTAAGACATGTGCGGGATTCGAACCCGCGTCCATCCACCCTTTTAGTCGGGGTATGCTCTAACCAATTGAGCTAACATGACAATGAGTCATAACTAAAAAAATCCATAAAATCCTATGGTTATTTGACCATCGTATTGGGATGGAGCGACATCAACTTACGTTGTACTACAAACAAGACTAATTTTGCAATTAGCTTTAACCTTGTTAATGATGACGCAACCCTATAATTTTTATATTTTTATGTTTGCAATAACGCATGCTCTGCGGATTACATTACAAAATTACGAGAGGAAAAATTTAAGTCATGTGCGGGATTCGAACCCGCGTCCATCCACCCCTTCAGCCGGAATGTCTAACATAATAATATAAAACAATTAAGTATGAGTAGTATAAGGGCGTGGAGTTAGAAAATTGACCTCGCTCCCAACCTAGGCAGTTCAGACATAGGGTCTGATTGTGTAATCTCACCTAAAATTACATTAGTGTCTAATTAGGTGGTCTTGTGACATTATTCTTTGAAAACGAATTCAATTATGGAATGAAAATGTCAAAATGAAGTCCTTTTTCACTACCATTCTAGGAACATAATAAGAGCCCAGGTCTATACTACCTAGGTAAGGTAGGGAACGAGATTACTTTCCGATTTCCACGCCAGCAATGCTACGGGCAGAAGTTGGTAAGTCAATACTTACATTTTTCACTACCATTCTAGGAACACAATAAGGGCCCAGGTCTGTACTACCTAGGTAGGGTAGGGAGCGGATTTCTACGCCGGCAATGCTACGGGCAGAAGTTGGTAAGTCAATACTTTCATTTTTCACTACCATTCTAGGAACACAATAAGGGCCCAGGTCTGTACTACCTAGGCAGGGTAGGGAGCGAGATTACTTTAAGATTTCTACGCCAGCAATGCTACGGACAGAAGCAATACTTTCATACCATTAGCAGCTATGCCCCACCCAGACACGGTCGCGCCTTGCCCGGCGAAGTTGTGTGATACAGTGCTGAGATAAGGAAGCCGCACGATATCTATCGTCTCTGAAAGCAGAAGAAATAAACTACCTAAGTATAATTCAACCTTTTGTTAAAGTAATTCGAAGCGCTCGTAGCGAAGTTTACTTAGCTGTTCTCAACCGATCAGCAAAGTTAAGCAACGTCGCCCGCGGTCATGAGTTGGATGGGTGACCGCTAGTGACATTACTACTGAGCGTTTCCGTGACCCTGACGGTGTGTTCCGGCAGCTGTCCTTGAGAGCCATTACTTCTAGGTTAGCCTGAACAACATCTTCGACCACATCATCACTTACCATCAGGTGAGATAGTGGTCAAAGACTAACATATCAGGCATAAAAAATAAATAAAAAAAAACAGAAAGCAGACAACTAGGACGGAGTTAGAGAGTATACAATGAATTAACATAGAACTAAACAGTAATAGTAAAATACTGTTGACATACATACATAATTATAATGTATGTATGTCAACAGTATTTTAATACCTACAGGGTTATTACATATTATATGGAGCATTATTTTTTTTTGGCTGTTCTGCTAGCCTGATCTCACCTGATGGTAAGTGATGATGTGGTCGAAGATTTTGTTCAGGCTAAGAGGCTAAGAGGAGAGGAATTTGGACGCGGGTTCGAATCCCGCACATGACTTAAATATATACTCTCGTAAATTTGTAATTTTGTAATCTCCCACTATGTAGATTTGCCTGTCTAAAGAAAAGAACTGACTTCTATTTTAGCTCCTTAACTGCCGAGGCCGAACGACTTTCGAATCAGCTTGCGACTTGCATTTAGCAACTTTAGTTTGTGGCTGTATTTAAAAATCAAATCATAATTATTATTCGTCTACTGCATTGTTTGTTATGTCTATCTCTTGTTATGTCAATTGAAGCGCTCGTAGCGAAGTTTCCTTAGCTGTTCTCAACCGATCAGCAAAATTAAGCAACGTCGCCCGCGGTCATGAGTTGGATGGGTGACCGCTAGTTCATTACTACTGAGCGTTTCCGTGCTTCGGTTGGTCCCGGTTGTTGTCTTAGGATGGCAGTCGTTATAGCATGGTAGTAGGGCATTTTGCGAATGCCCGCCTGGCTAGCTACCACCCTCAAGTAGAAAATCTGTCGCCAAGCACCTAACGGTGTGTTCCGGCAGTTGTCCTTCGCCAGCCAGTACTTCTAGATTAGCCTGAACAACATCTTCGACCACATCATCACTTTCCATCAGGTGATATAATAATATTTCAATAGAAAACAAAAACAATGTTTCCACGCTTTCACCAAGGAGATTGTAGTTTGTTTCGTTCGTTTTTATATAAAAACAAACCAAAGAGTTTTTACCTACTGAAGTAGAACTTTAGAAGATTTAATTATAAACCTTCTTAATCAGAATTATTGCTATCAAAAAGATCAAGAACATATTTTCCTATCGAAATTTTCATATTCGTTCCTCGCAAGTGTGTTGAAAAACGTCGTATGAAACTCATGTGCGTTGTTTATTACAATCTCTAAGTACTCTATTTAGGCCTTCAATCTTCGATCTCAGGCTACGAATAAATAAAGTAAAGAAGTATAACTCTGATACAGTGAACGCTTTGATTTCGGCCTCATCAAGTTCACAAGTAACAAAACACGCACTATTTTCCAAATTCAATTGGATTGGTTAATTGATTTGGCGCTTAGAAATGATCGCATCTGATTGGTCGCTTCAAAGTGATGTTGTCACCGCCGTCATTGCCTAAGGTCAAACCGCACTACTGCGGTACAGAGCGCGGCAGCGAAACGGCGCGGCGCGGGAAATATTAATTTGTATGGATTTATAAACGGCGTAAACCGCACTATGAGGAGAGACGCGGTGCAATAAATTTTCTAGTTATTTCACGTTCCAACCACGTTTCAACAATTCATAAGACCTTACTTTAGGTTCTAAAATCTGTGTGAAATCGATCATCGATCATCTCTGAAGAGTCGTGAAAAAGAGTTTTTCGAACGAGAATTTTGTTATATCTTGCACCCAAAATATAACACATATTAATTTTTCAGCTAAATCTGCTTCTTTGCAAGACACCACGATTATTTTACATCGACGACTTCATACATTTCGAATTTTTGCCATTAGTTGGAAAACCGTTCTGCTACGCCGTATTGCTATTGTGAACGAAAAAGTCGCGCCACTTAGCTGCAGCACTGCTCTGCACCTCTGTCAATGCATATTAGGTAGTGACAGCCGCTTCGCGACGAAACTCTGTAGTGCGTTCCCAGCTTTAGATACTCGTGGATGGCGTTATGCTACAATATTTAAGCTTGTTTACGTATTCATTTTCTATTACAGGTTTTTTCAATAAAATATTTTAGGTTTTTCATGCAATTTATTTCAGTAGATTGGAATTACTATCTTGGAAATAATATTCTATAATTTAAAAGTCGGTATATTCATATAATGTGCTGAAAAACTGAAATGGATTTCAAGTAAAAATGTTTTATTTAAGTCAATATTGATGGTAAGATATAACTCAGAATTAAATTCGATTTTAAAAATGTCTGTTTGCGTGTGTTAGATGAATAAATACATCAAGTTTTTTTTGTATTTAACCTAATGCTGCAAACTATAATAAATACTTTTAGCTTTTTTTTATGCCTGATAGGTTAGCCTTTGACCACTATCTCACCTGATGGTAAGTGACGATGTGGTCCAAGATGTTGTTCAGGCTAAACTAGAAGTACTGGCTCTCAAGGACAGCTGCCGGAACACACCGTTAGGTGCTTGGCGACAGATTTTCTACTTGAGGGTGGTAGCTAGCCAGGCGGGCATTCGCAAAATGCCACCATGCTATAACGACTGCCATCCTAAGACAAAAAAATTTGTAATCAAAACTCAAGTAGCAGCAATGTTGCGAGCCCTGCTACCCCTTCCAAACCGTTTTAGGAGGTTGGCTCGTACAAAAATACTATACTATACGTACCATAAGCTAACAGCGCGCAGCGTAGCAAAATAATCCTAGGTCTATGATTAAAACGCATACCTCTGTGAGAATATCTGTTGCCGATCGTTATCTTGATCGATAAACAATTTGGTTACTAATATTAGGGGTTAAAGTATGAAATTGCCGATTTTTACTGAAAATTTTAAATTCGTTTTATTAAATTAAAATATTATTTTTTTAATCAAAATAATTACCATTATTATCCAAAAATTGCTGCCATCTATTAGGAAGGTCATTCATGCCTTTGCGATAGAACTCTGGTGATCTAGATTCGACAAACTATGTGAAAGCATTTTGTACTGCCTCCTGGGAAGAAAACTTTTTATCACGTAGAAAATTGTCCAAATCACGAAAAAAAATGGTAGTCCGTTGGAGCAAGGTCTGGCGAATACGGAGGGTGCGACGAATGGTTTCTTATTGCAGTTCAATTAGTGTAAAGTTCACTGTTTCTCTTGCTGTAAAAGGTCTCGCGTTATCGTGGAGCAATAATGCTGAAGATCGATTCATGAGTCGGGCTGTTTCACTGCTAGTTTTGCTATCATTATTCGGAGTTCGGTTTATTTTATTGTGTATAACTTTTGTGTCAATGTTCCGAGATCCTTTCCATGCCTAGAAGTATGGTCATTATCTATATGTAGCCTTATCTGATCAACATGCCTATGAATTTCGGTTCCAAAACTAGATTTAATGCATTAATCATTACTTCTTAACCGCTTAATAATATCACCGGCCACCCATTTATCGGATCCTCTGCATTCGCTATACCACACCTGGGCTCCAGGTTCGAACTGACGATGTCCCCGCCGGAGCAACGTTGACTACTCTCTTGACGCGCGGCGACGTGGTTTTCTTGGTCTAGTTTTAAAACATCTAACCTCATACGTAACCTACGACCTTGCAATATATTCGCGGGACTATCATCAGTAGTGGCATGATTTGTATTTCTGTATGCAAATAAAAACCTACACAAAGCGTTATCCCCATCTATTTTTTGCTTGCTTGCTTTGCAAAATCAGGAATTTCAGACAAGTAGTAAAATATTTTTTTAATAATAAAAAACAGGCCATGTGCGACCAATAGAATTTCTAATTAAATTTAAAATTGGTTCATTTATTAATTTTGTTGATTTTGGTTCCATTTTTACAAGTTCTTTTACGTTTACAAGTTAGAGACCAGAAACCTAAGGATGAACTGACAGACAGATTAAGCGGAGTGTCATTATTAGGGCTCCGTTTTACAGTTTTGATATAGAACCCTAAAAAGTATTTTATATATCTTTATTAAACCTCACTTTATATGAAGATGACAACGAACAGAATGGGTAGAGCCCCAAATAATGAACGTGTGTTCTTTGAGCAGTGAAAATACTCGCTTAACTAAGCAACTGCATGATTTACCCTTTACGAACATTGCGTGTATGATTTACCCTTTACCAACATTTAACATTGCGGAAGATGCAGTTCTAAATTTACGCTTCAGTTATTTCATTGTCTGATTTTAATAATTCCTCATTAGCTTCTCCAGCAGATTTTAAGAATAAACAACTGCATATTTACAAAAATTTTTGAGCACGAAATTTTAAGTCAGCCGATGATAGCACCCCGCACCCGGAGCGTTAAATCTGGGGACGTGGGTTCGATTTCCACTCGAGGTGAGACATTTTGTACTCTAAAAATGTATTAATGTGATTTTCCCTTAGCATGCGATGTTTAGAAATATAGAAGGGTAGCGAAATCATTACGAGAGTTAAGTGTTTGAAGTAAATGTGATTTTAGCTTACCTCGCGATAGAGCTTGTAATGGTGGACCAGCGGGGGGCAGGTGCCCTCCCCTTCCCCCCCTTGGGTACTCTCATGACGTCAGCTGTGTTCTTATCAGTTTTTACATATTCAATGTCGAAATCATAAGCCGATAATTTAATAGCCCAGCGTTGAAAACGACTTGCTGCTGCACTGGGGATACCAACATTAGGCCCAAAAATGCTTACAAGAGGTTTATGATCCGTTCGAAGTACAATATTATTACCGTATTAGTATTGATGAAATTTTTCTACAGCAAAAATTATAGCTAAGGCTTCCTTTTGAATCTGGCTATAGTGTAACTCGAGGATGGTAAGTGAGCGCGAGGCGTCCCACCAACTTATCTGTTCAGGCGGCAAAAAAAAGAACTACAACATTCCTTCAAATTGTGACAGTTTGTAGTTGATTTCCTTGACCAGTAGCGCCCTCGAGAATCGCGAACTGCACAGTTAAGTTGGTGGTACTATACGCGAAGACACGTTCCCCCGCCGACCGCTCCGCGCCGCTGCCGCCGCCGGTCGCGCGCAGCGCCACCACCGCGCCCACGCCACGCGCGCTCGCATCTATGGTCAACACTGTTTCACACTCCATGTCAAAATGTAAGAGTGCTTTTGTACTGCAAAACAATCTCTTTATTTTATCAAAAGCTATGTTAATCAAAAATAATGTTTAGTCCGCCAAATCCAATGCCGTCCTTTTATTAATAAATCGTAAAGGGGCGATGATAAATAAATCAAATTTTCTATCAAGTTGCCATAAAAAATTACCATTCCGATAAAAGATTTTAGCTCCGAAACATTAGTGGGGTGCGGCATTGTTGTGATGGCCTTCACCTTGTGAGGGTCTTAACCGAACTCCGCTTTTATCAATTATAAAACCGAGATCTTACTTCTTTCGCCAAAAATTCGCATTTATTCTTTTTTATTTTTAACCCATTTTTTTCTAGAATGTCAAATACTTTTTCTATTGACCTTGGATGACTTTCAAAATCTTTATTTATAGATAATCAAAATATCGTCATAGAATACAATTGCTTCTGGAACATCTTTCAGCATATTTACTATCAGTTTTTGAAATATCCCGGGGCTGGAAGACAAGGCGTATTCCGTACACTAAACGACAATATCTGAAAAGCCGTTTCGCACAGTTTCTAACACTAATAATAAATAATCACTTATTTTTATAAAAGTCATACAGGTTAAATACGACTTTCACAAATTTATTAATGTTTCACATCACTATACATCGTGTCATAGACCTGATCATGACATGAATTATAGTCAAAACATTTGCAGCGATAGTTATACAAGCATTGATGTTTATTCAAGACCATTTGATGTATTTACGCTCACTGCTCGCTACAGTTACCTACTTGAGTTTCCGGAGAATCTCGTCACCGCGAGTTAGAAAAAGTATCTCGGTGAGCAGCGCCATCTGTGATTTTATAATAGAACTCGATTCACTAACTTATGCCACAGATGACTCAATCCATGCGCCTCATATATATACAATGATTATAATAACAGATGAATTTCATTCCTATATGTCGGAGTCACGACTCCGGATTGCGCGTGTTGCTAACGGGCTAAACATTATGGTTGATATAATAATCCGAGGGGAGCGTTTACGGACACTGAATATACAAACGGAATCTGTAGGAACCTGTTTGTGCTCCATAAATTGATCTATTTCGGTATTACCGCTATTACACCTAGACGCGCACGCGAAGATTTGTGGATGGTCATTGCAGTATACGCACAACCAGATGTTAGATAGGTTCCGTCCTTTAAGACTAAGGGTGGCGTGCACAGATATTCCCACTGTACATACACACAATACGCGCATTCCCTGTTTCCAATTTCTGTAAATTTCATTTAAGTTACCATAAATGTACTTAGGTGTAGTACCTACATCTTTTGAAATAAGAATATCAGGTGGTACATAGTACCTAACCTTGTGTTTTCTTTGGTGATAAAGTTGATGGCCTGATGATTTATTACTTTAAACACAGCGCAAAATTGCAATTATCGACTTCTAGATAACCATTTACAATTTTATCACTTTTTTTCCAGAGACAATAAGAATTTCATAGGGATTACTCATGATTATACTTACATTGATAAAGTTAATCCGGATTGTCTCATTTTGGTTTTAATTGATTGTGATTACGTGGTTACATAATGAAATAGACAATGATTGATTGTCTGTTGTGGCTCCACTGATTTTTTTATAGACAGGCAGAAGGGTTGGGTCAATTCATAAGTCTATTATACTGACCTATCGCTAGAGCCCACCATTGGAACCAGTCTTAAAAACATTCAAAAAAGCTTGTAACTTGAGCCCTGAGCCAATGTCAAAACAAAACGTTATCGAGGATCTATAGCACTACTGCATTTGGCCAAACGACAATACAGTGAACTTAAGAACTAAAGTTACCAGTAAGTAGGTAAATAGTACCTTTAATTCTTCACTGTCCTAATGTATGAATCTGAAGTTTAGGCCACGAAAGAAGCGGTTAAAAGAGGCGCGAATATGGCAGAACTGCGAATTTCGAGATGGACGTATGGACGTTACTAGAATAGAGAAAATTAAGGGGTGAAGAATAAGGCGGTTTCCTGGTTTTGGACACATTTTCAACTCCTCTTCAAAGATATTTGGATTTACAAAAAAATACAGGTACCTTATGTAAGGACTTAGAAGCCTTTAAGAAGAGTGCATATTCCTTCCTCAGAGGCTGGCAACGCATCCTCGAGACCTCTGGTGTTGCGGATGCTCGTGGGCGACGGTGATCACTTACCACCATGTGTGCCGCCGAGCTCGTTTGCCCTCCTATCCAATAAAAAATGACGTTTTGGCAATAGAGCCGTCTAGAGATTGCTCTTTAATCAAAAGGTAAAAAAAACTGAAATGCAGCCGTTTTGTGATTATTTTTTGGAACACACTTTCACCTAAATGTGAACAATTATATCCTCAACATGTGAAAAGTATTATTTTACCTCATTTTCGCGCATTCCGGCAAACAAAAGGTCGTAGCCGTGACGTGCTGCGCGCATTCGGATTGAATTTTATTTAATTCATGTTTGTCATGTAACAAAATTTAGGCAAATGATCTGAATCGATCCTATAAGAATAAGCATATCAGCGGACGATATACCTTATTTATTAAAGTTGAAGAGTACTACCTAATAGATTGGCGTCGAATTAACACTGGCATGTTTAAATTAAAACTCAAAATGTTATAAGCAGGGATTAATTACACGTTGAATATGACTGTGGACGCAGATGGTCTTATTTATTTTGTTCATTTGTTTCTCTTGGCAGTTTTCTTCTTATTCTTTGTCTTGGTCAATTTATTTTCTATTTCTTACCCTCTAAGTATTGTTTCTAAATTAAAAAATTTGCACTTTAAAGTTTAATATTTCGTAAATGACATTAAATCGAAAAATTGTGTTAGCAACCCCTAAACAATTTTAAAACACCTATTCAACGATACCCTACACGGTGGGGTGGATGACGAAAAAAATTTCATCCTCAAATCATATGTATGATTTGAGATGAGCTACCATAAAAAAAATATTTTGAAAATTTTATTTCACCACTTTTTTGGCGTGATTAATATACATACACTTACCAAATTAGAGCTTTCTAGTGCTAACGGTCTCATAGCAAAACCTCGGACAGACGGACATGACGAAACTATAAGGGTTCCTTGTAGGTACTACGGAACCTTAAAAAGATGAAACAACAAGCTTTTAAAATGCTCGCGTTGACGATAGACGGACCGGGAAGGGCCCTCTCAATCCTCCCAATGGGGGAGACCTTGATTAACGGTGGACATTCACGTTGATCTTTAAACTTGTTAACGATGACGCAACCCTATGGCTTTAATATTTTAGTCTTATATGGCATCCTTTGTAAATGGTCTACGAGTTGCATAATCATTATAATGACAGAGGAATTATTATAAAAGGTTGGATGCTGTTGACTGTACTGCACTGAGAAAAACAAATTTGGAGCTTAAACCAAATTTGACCTTTTACCGTCTAATTGTAACTACGCAAGGTGAATTCACAAGTATTAAGATGATTTTCACCAATCAAATAAAAATGTACCATGTTTTATAATAAACAAAACCGTCAAAAAACGCCTTCCGTAAAGTATTTTCAGAATTGAACTTGTTATACGATAATAATTGCAGTATTGACCATAAAATATACCTTACTTTTACGGCGGTTTATATACGGTGATTATCACTATAACGTACGACTTAATCACCCTCATTGAAAAGTCAATATTTAAGAATGACTACGAAATACACCTTAAATGAAGACGAAAAGAAACATTCGCCTTCACTGACCTCGCTTAACGCCTTCTAGTTGGAAGGCGTTTTTGTACGTATTTACGTTTGGTCGGTTTTTGCCTTCATTCCATATAAATTGGCCGTCATTAGGGCCTATTATTGGCACATTAGATTTTTCTCAGTGTGTCTAACCACAGAGTCGTATTGAATATTAATACTTAAACCATTATTAATACATTTTATTGACAGATAGGAAACATTAGGGTTCCAAAGTGCAATAACCTTCTTGCCCACTTAAAATTGGCTTCCAGTGGTAGCAGTAGGTAGTTAGTTTACTGGTTTATTAGCAGAAAGAAACTCACCCGTAAGTTGTATGACGTTGGCCAGTCGCAGCAAGGCCAGGTCATTGTTGAAGGTATCCGGGTCATATTCTGGGTGCACAACAACTTCGCCCACGTTGACTATCCGTCTGCCATTCTCGTAGCGATCGTAGAGAGAATGAGCGCCGAGGATTGCCTGAATATAATAGATACCATTGCAAATAAAACTTAGTTATAATTCCTTTTCAGGTATTTGGAAAAGTGCGAGTCGGTCATCACTCTCTATTAGGGTTCTACAACGCAACAGCGCCAATTATTAAAAACTAGTTAACCTGGCGAACTTTGTACCGACATATTTTTATAAATTCTAATCAGTTATATTATCAATAATTCCTTAAATTGACACGTTTGATGTATTGAAAGTGATGAACCCATCAAATAAAAAATAGCGGAAATGATACACGTTCTGTAACTTAAGTAGTTACATAACGTGTATCATTTCCGCTATTTTTCAACAATTCAATTTTCACAACAGAAAATGAGACAAAATCTTATGTTTACAATACCATATATTTATAACATTTTTTTTGTATATTACGAGAATAAGCGGTGGTTTGCACTACAATTCAAGGTATATTCCACACTTCTAAATATTGGCCTTGGGATTTATTAATTGTCATGAGTTAGTTGCTACGAAAATATGAAAAGAAATGTAATTCAAGCTCAAAAACAACAGAAAGCAAACTATACCACAGCGGGCGTGTCTTTTATATTAAATAAAAGTAGCTTCGGAACATTAAAAAAGGTCCTCAATTCTAATTTAGTACAAATACTAAATAAGAATTGAGGATCTTTATCAAAGCATTTTTTATGAAATTTCTAGCACATGTTTGACATAAAAAAATAAGAATACAAAAAGAAAAAGTGTGCGGTAATCAGAGGTTACATCATCAAACACCGAGATCGACGGCGAGCTCGAGGCAAAAATAGAGTCTCGATTAGTGTCTCTCTAAATAGTCACATTTCTAAAGAGTATTTTTCCGTAGGGCCCACTCTCAATGGTACAACACTGCAGTTGTACCGGGGCATTTAGTTTCGGACCCCCCCAATGTCTCACGGCATCGAGTTAAGCCGAGGTCCGAACCACAGTGGTGCCCTTGAGCTCGCTGTCAACCCCTCCTTTAGTAGTGGTGAGTGTTCGGCGCCCGCGGGAGATGGAGGTAGAAGGCGCATTTCGCCTTCTACGCCCGTCTTGGGAGAAGTGCCTTCGGCACTTCCCCCTCCTTGCCGGAGGGCCTTCCCACGGCCAAAATCCGGTGAAGCTGAACGACCGACAGCCGCGGTAGTCAGCATCTAAGTCCTCCCTAAACAAACAAACAGCAAAGAGGCAGATATAGCTGAAAAAATAATAAGTGCCCTATTTGGGTGAAAGATATAACAAATTATCGTTTGAAAAAACTCTTTTCCACGACTCTTCAGAGATAATAATCGATTTCACACAAATTTAAGAACGTAAAATAAGGTCTTATGAATTGTTAAAACGTGGGTGGAACTTGAAATGACTGGATATTTTACTGCACCGCGTGATCCAGTGCCGCAAGGTAAGCACTTGCGGCAGTGGCACGGCGACGACGCGGCGCAGCCGTGACGCAGAGTTGCCTACGGAGACATCTCTGTAGCGCTGCGCCGTGCCTCTCCGAAGCCGCATCAGTAGAGTGCGGTTTACGCCATTAATAAATCCATACAAATTAATATTTCTCGAGCCGCGCCGCTTCACTGCCATGCTGTGCCGCAGTAGTGCGGTTTGGCCTTAAGGCAATGACGGCGGTAACAACATCACCTTGACGCGACCAATCAGATGCCATCATTTTAAAGCGCCAAATCAATTAACCAATCCAATTGAATTTGGAAAATTGTGTTTTGCATGGAAGTAATAAGTACTGCGTACAACAGGAATGAGCTGTTGTCGCAAAATTGAAGCCGAACGAGAGCTCAGTAACTGTACATTTTATCCCTCTCTGGCGATGGTGACCATATTGAAGTATGATTTAAGGACAATAATTATAAAAATGTGATCTGACGTCAGCAGATCATTGTTTCAGATGGATTTTAATTGAAGATGCTTATGATAAACTTGCCCTTTGCGCCATTATACATTTCCTGTTTTTCAAACTCGTGTCATATACGTAGGTACTTACCTACTGGTCCTTGTGGGACACGACATGCAGCTGGACTGAGATAAAATTACGATAAGCAGCCTAATTAATTAAATATTGTGGTAGGTATATTTAATTAATTAGGTAGTGTTGTGGAATTAAGAAGGTACCCTTAGTATTATTGTGAACGCATCCAAAAACTGTAACTTAGTAAAAAAGAAAAAAAAATTAAGCGAGCATTCTTTTTTTTTATTTTTTACTAAGTTACAGTTTTTGGATGCGTTCACAATAATACTAAGGGTACATTCTTAATTCCACAACAGGTAGTAAAAATACAAGTAAAGTTTACATTTAAGTTTAATTCTAAATCAGACATTGCTAAATAAAACAGTCTTGTGAAGTTTCTGCCGCAGACCCAGCTTATTCTTAATATGTATCGTTGATTGTAATTTTGCATTATGAGTTAAAAGTAAATTGCGATATGAATTCGCTAACGCCTTCACCCATTGAATATCGTGTTGACCTCATGGGTATAATATTTATCCATATTTCCCTAACATTTGGATCTTTAGGAAGTCTGAAATTGCAACAAAGTTATTTTAATAGAGAAAGGAATACAAAATGCATAGGTATTTAAGTTATTTGTTATTGAACTAGGATTAGATAGTTATGTATGGTCCCCGTAATTCTTCACTAACAAATTATGTTTAAAACTATTACCTGTGAAAAGATAAACCACAATCAGGATAAACCTTGCTTCCGCAAGCCTCCACGACACAAATTCTCCGCATTTTAACTAAAATTCTTCAAAAATATCACGAAATCAAAAAGCACTCCGCCATTAACATCCGAGTCAGCGATTTCATGTGGGGTTGTCAGGTCAGGGGTGTCCGTATTTCATACAAATAAAAGAAAACCTATAGGCCAATCGCAAAAATTTTGCGTTAATAAGGCTTTATACGTAGCAACAAATAATATTGCTTTAACATGTCGGTAATAAATTATTATTTATATTTAGAAACATTTTAGAAGTAAATGTTTTTACGTCATTACATTACATCAATCACATATACGTCTACAAACAACGAAAGGATTGAAATCAACTTAACTCTGGCAACCCTAAGTCTCTGTTAGAACGGGACACTGCATTCAGTGGTTGCCCTCTCACTCGGCGTCATTTTTATTTTGCCCGCAAGAAGACTCTTAAGATCTTAGCATAAGATTTTATTTTCTTTATTTTAGCTGCAAAATGCACAGATAGAGCTCATTCCTGTTGTACGTAGTTCTTGGAAGTATCCATGGTGTTTTGTTACTTGTGAACTTGATGAGTCCGAAATCATAGCGGTCACTGTATCAGAGTTATACTTCTTTACATTATTTATTCGTAGGTTAGTTGGCATTAGTGGTTATTCATGAAATAAACACATTTTGGGTATTTCCTTATCGTCTTTGAATTTTCGTATGATTAAGAAAGCATGGCTTTTATAATTTACATCAATATTTGGCAACACTTTAAAAAAAATGTGAAGTTAAAAAAACGTCATCACAGCATATACAAAGTTACTTTATGATCACAGCTTCAAAACTACATATTAAATCGGCATTTTCAGTATTTTTTCGTTAAATAAATACTGAAATTTTAGATTGCTAAACAGTTGGTTTTTAACAAGATATTTTTAACTTAAAAATAAATAAATGGTGGCCCTTAACACCATTTATTTATTTTTAAGTTAAAAATATATGAATAATATTTGCACACCACTCAAAGAGCTCTAGACACTAGAGTCTCATGAATAGGATTCCATTATAATAATGTATGCTCTTTGAGTATGGGACCCTGATAAGGCGTCTAGAGGCGTTTCCACGCAACTATCGATGTCGATATGGACATACCTGCCGGTGTGCTCCGGCAGCCGTTCTTGAGACCTAGTTCACATTTTAAGTTAAGCCTGTTTTACAAGCTCACCCACATCTTCACTTACCATAAGCATAGAACATATAATGATACTATTGTGGTCTAATACAATGCTACTAATAACTAAAAAAGATAGCTGCCAAGCAGTAACAAAATAGTGTTTACGATTACCTATGTGATTAAAAAGGACGAAAAGCCAGTGAAATTACAGAATGAAAGAATTAATCTCGGAATATAAGGCTTAGGTCCACCCAAAACTCCCATTGAACCATCATTTTCAACATCTTGCATGTGGGTGCTGTGATCTGTCTTTCAATTTGTTTTGCCAACAATATTTGATGCGTGAAAGTTAAAATATTTTCTGAATCCAATCACAATGTTCAAAATCCCAATCCATTACTTGGATCAGAGACTTTAAAAATACTAAGTAAAAGTGATTTTCTTGAAGTCTTGACATAAAATACTTTACCAAAGTACTCAGTAAAAGTGATTTTACGAAATCGCAAAATTTTCTGTATTCCAATTCTTTACATTGACCAAGTAAATGTCTTGATATAAAATACTTTACCTAAGTACTCAGTAAAGATGCATATACGAAATCGCAAACTTTTCCAAAGACAATCCATTACTTGGACCTGATTCCATAGTAGTTTATGGTAGTGAGAAGGGGCCTTTTATTGACGTAACTTTTATGATCACTTTTTGGACCGCTTGTAAATTTTTTTTATTTACGTACCCTTATCCTATCGATGAGGAGTCGGTACATTACCTAAGTTTTCTTTAAAACAAAGGTCAAAATAAAAGCAAATATACTATGTAGGTATAGATGGAATTAGAGAATATCTTTGTATGTTCACTTTTATGGGCTGCGATCACAAAACTTTTGAGATCTGCCCCATTAGGGCATTCCCTATTGGTATAAAGTTTTTCAGGAGTTTATTTTTGGCTCTGTTGGTTGGCTGAGAAGATTTCTTAACACTGGCTTTATTTAAGTAGCTATTTTAATATTTCTGAAGTGACAAATCAATTCTTAGGACGTTGTTTTATTATAACTGCCAATATATTCAGCGAGTTGGCTGGTATCATAGCAGTTTTAGATATACTGACTAGAATATGATCTCATATGCTTAACAGATTTTTTTTCTGTAGTCGTTATCCCTCAGATAAATTATCTATCGACAAAAACACTCTATATAGATTAGCCTGAACAACATCTTCGAGCACATCATCACTTTCTATCAGGTGAAATAGTGGTCAAAGGCTAAGTAAGTAAATGAAAATAATTTCAAGTTACTTAAATATGACCCTCTCTAGCCTACTATCGACGGGGACGTGTACTCTAGGTACTTCTACGTAGCACATATTATTTTTAGGTGTAGAAATGTCATGGAAAGGAATAAAACTAAAATAAAAGTTCACTCACCCGGCACACCCTCACCTCACACGCACACCAGAATTTACTATCAATTAAATAGTTTTTAATCTTTAAATCATATGTCTATTGTGTAACATATTAACGACTAATTTAAACCAATTGTGACTAATAATAAATTATTATGGTACAACAGTATACAAACTTTTGGGAAGTCACTGCATTTTGTAACATAGTTATTACTAAAACAAAAGGCTAAGAACTTATTTATTTGAACTTCTAGGTTAGCCTGAACAACATCTTCGACCACATCATCACTTACCATCAGGTGAGATAGTGGTCAAAGGCTAACCTATCAAGCATAAAAAAAAATCGTAACATTAAGTTTTAAAACAAAAATATTTGTATTTTTATAGGACAGCGGAAATCTAAACAAACTATGGATGGACTGCTTATTAAAATATATGTAGGAAGATAAGATAGATAATGTATAAAGGTATATGAACTCTTTGCTCACCTGGACATGGTCAACCTCCCTGCCGTCATGGAAGCAGCAGTGCGCTGCAGTTAGGACCCACTCCTGGTGCACGAGAGAACCTCCACAGAAGCCAAGTTCCCCGACCGTCCCTACACGCAAGTATAGGGCTACCTAAAGTGAACATCAAAGTAAATGTAGGGTTACGATATTATATTTATAATTAGACATAATATTGAGTATATGATTGAAAAATACGGTTACTAGAGCGTTACTTAGAGATTTTCGATCAGATGGTCTAGTTGAAGACCACGCACCGTCCCCTATGACCATAATAGAAAGTACTATGCTATGACGGTTGTCATTTGAATCACAAAGTTTCGACTCGTAGGAGTATGTTCCGGGTGCCGAGTGGAATAGACATCCAGCGCGCACGCGGAGGACGCGGGTTTGATTCCCGCCCGGATCAAACATTTTGTGCTCAAATAATTTGTACATGTAAATCAGTAAGAGTCGATATCATCATCGACAAATCCGTGTTTTGAATCATAAAATATGAGGGTAAGTGTTTTTATAATATAGGTACACTAGTTGCATCCCCCGGTTCTATTATGAAAAGTGATGATGATGGAGATGAAAGTATCTGTATTATATGTTTCATACAAATTGGTTTAGTCATTTCAGTGTGAAGGAAACAAACATAATTTCTACCTAACTTTCGCATATATTTTATTAGTGTGGTATATAAATTATCATGGCTAATCAGATTTGGTAAGTATTGGTTCCAATGATTTTTTTTTTCATACATATAGTTACTGGTGTTTTCCTGCAGGTGTATTGAGTACCTATGTAGTTATGTACATATTTATTGGTTTATATCAGACCTGGATCACTCTACACTTAAGGTACAAAGCTACAGGTAAGTCAGCGTATCCGTCCGGAAGGGATTATCCTACGGTGCGTGCCGCGTCAGAAGAGTTCAGAGCTATGCGTGACTATGCGATAGAATGAGTATAAATCTTACGTACTCCAGCCTTGATATAAGTATTAGGTACTTCATGCGAGCTGAAGTGTACCTTATCGCTTCGTAGTTAGAGTCGCTTATTTATTGGAATGGCTTTGCGAAGTGATCCTTCTTATTCTGTGTCTATATACCTAAAGAATATTATCTTTACCCTGGTTCTCATGCTGATCTGCAGATCTCACAAACAAGTGAGACATTCATTCATTCATCTAATAGATGCTGAAAAAGTGGCACTGATCCCAAGTCTCACTTTTACTTATAGGATATATACTTATACTTATAGGAGCGAATTGCCTCCTAACCCTAAGTATTATTATTATATTTTTATTCTATGCCCTAAGCTTTTTGTATCTTGATCCTATCTTTGACATTGGGCCATAACATATTTGGCGAAATCTGTGAATAGAGGTGTCTGCCTATCCCTTCGGATATTATTTTATTCATCTTATATGTATGGGTGTATAACACATTACAGTGCTGTGCATAACACTAGCTACTCCCAAACCAACGTCTTCAGTTACGTCCATGGTTGAAGCAAGGGTGATCAGTTATTTTTATCTTTTTTTATCGTACCTCGTTGGTCTGCGCATACCTTTATTAGTCTGCGCAATCTGAACGTCCTGTTATGGTCAGAATTTGCATGGACATTTTGCAAATGGCCGCCTGGCTAGCTAACACTCTCAAGTAGACACATCTGTCGACAAGCAGCTAACGGTTTTGTATTGGCAGCTTTCTTTGAGTCAATTCGAGGTTGAGCCCGTAAATACCATGAACCACATAACGCTTAACATCAGTTGAGATTTTAAAATTTAAATAATGTGGGCCATTTCACTTATTATTTTCTTGTTGACGCAATCTTCGATTTATCAATAGATTCTACAATATAAAATATTCAGCTACAGATAGGTATACGGTGCAGTAAAGTAATAATACATAGGTAACATTTACTTACTACCCCGTGTGGTGCCGGGTTAGAATTGCACCTCCACATATCATCCCGTGGGTGTCGTAAAAGGCGACTAAGGGAAAAATACTAGAAGGTGGGCAGCAGCGCCTTCTAAAGAACTGTCATCTGACACTGCGATCCCCAAGACGCCTGCCAAGCGTGGGGATTATGGCAAATACCCCCTTTATAGGGGAGGCTGTGTTCAGCAGTGGACGATCCGGCTGATACAGAACATTTACTTGCCTGAAAAGGTCTATTATTAGTTTCACTAATACCGCCCCCGACGATCCTGGCATTCCTCTCGTTGCAGGCATCACCATCGCACAAACGCGTTGCACACAACACTACTGGTAACATAACGTACACCAGTTGCTTCAGCATTTTCACTTCTACACACTTTATTACAAAGTTTATTTTTACCAAACCACTGGACACTTATAAGACACAGCTACAAAGTTAAGGCTTACTTGGTAAGTATAGCTTGTCCACTCTTTCCTAACTTTTACTCTGAATATTTTATATGTACGTGTGTATAGGAAGTGTGAGAAAGTTTATCTTGGTATTGGAATCTCGAGTGTTTGATATCTGTAATCTTCCCGTTTAGATAAGAAATTGGGTAACGATAGGAACATTTATGATGATCCACTCTTCTCAATTGGCGTGTTATATCTACTGGTGCCTTATTCATATATTAATTCTACATGAGACATGAAGTACCTGTGTGGTATACCAAACACTTTTAAAGCTCTTGTACCACCACATGTACTTAACTATCTGCTGATCAGATTTAGGTACAAAAAGTGCTGATTATTGAAAGGATTCGATTTTAAATCACATAAATGACATTAAGGACAATAATAAAACAATACAATTTATTTGAAAACATCATTTATTATATTTTCCTCAAAAAAGTAAAATTTTAAAATAAAATATTTTAAACATAGTTTTACATGCAATAGTGCGAGACGAGCTGGCAGCGACGCGACCACCATTTTAGAGATACTCTAAGGCCTATATTCGCTGTCAGCTCGCTCCACACTCAACAAATATACAATAATCATAAGACGTAAACAAGAACTAAAATGTGTATCATAATATTAAGAAAAATGTGTAATTTAGATATACGTATTGCTTACAAAAAATAACAATTTGTGAAAAGTTGGCAGTAAAAATAATTAATGATTTTTTAAATAGACACGACACTTTTTAGAAGCACTTATGAGGCATTCAAGCGTACTTACAACTTGGGATACTTAACAATAGGGCGTCGTCGGGTTCGCTGCGCGCGGCACTTCTTAGCACCGACTAGCATATACTCTACTTCACTTAACTATTACGAAACTTCTAAGGAGATAAATCTGATATAATTTAAATGCGAATAGTTAACCGCGCAGCGAAGCCCACGCGTCGGAAGAAGACACTTTATAATGGAAATTTAATTCTAGTACAATTTACGTAGCTTACGTTATAATGTATTGCTCGGATGTAGCAAAAGCCGTCGAATTAACGATTTAACACCGATCTCTCGGGATGTCAATCTATATACTGTAAATGCGGGTACGCTCCGTCATAGCTAACGTTAAAACATCAAATGCGGTTATCAAATTCCGTCGATCGATATAAGAGATTGGTCAATAAGTAAATAATCTTTAAAAACTCTTTCATAGTTCAGTAATAATGAATCTAACGATACATGATACCTCTAGTCCAATCGGATTTACAATTACTCTAGCTCAATATCATACATAAATAATTCAAATATATAATCCTCAATCTGAATTTTTTAAACACTTAAGTCATTTATTTATAAATAGCGTCGCATTTAGAATTTATAATAATAATAATGTATTTCAATAGAATCGTATTTTTTTTATAATATAACAATTACACTCAGGGTGGGATCCATTCAAATGTCACCGAATCAATAAATAGGCATCATAACATGCACTCAAAGGTACTTAACAGTCTCGATTAAGTATTTTTGTACGCAACATAAAGGTGTGTGTATATGTATAGGTATAAATGTAGTAGTTCGGGCTGCGTGGACAGGTTCGTCATTAGCGAAGCTCGGTCGCAGTAATGCAAGCGTCGTCAAGTGTTTGGCGTCCGTCGCGCGCGCGTGCATTGCGTACTGCCACTGGCAACTACTGAACGCGGGCCGAGGACGCCCCTAAGGCGGCTGTGGCGACAGCCCCTGCCTTGCACCCGCCCCCGCCTTTTTAGCTGTAGTGGACAAAATGTTTCTTGTTAATCAATTTGTTTTTTATTTAGTTAAGCGGTTAGTTCAAAACGTTATTTGGCAATCAATGGGGGTGATGAGTAATTTTTGTAATTTGAGTTTCAGTTTTGTAGGTAAGTTCTTGTGTATGTGACGGTTTCAGATTTATAGATTTATGTATAAATTGATAAATACTTCTGAAAAAAAATTCTTCTGAATGACTAAAAATAATGTGTGATTTTTAATCTGTTTATTGAAAACAAGTTTTAAAAATGTATGTTATGAATATTAAATAAAGACATAGGGCAATAAAAACCGTTGCGTTTCTTAATGAAAACATGAAACTCGTAATTTATAAGAAAAAATATAAAATTTTTAACTTGTGTCCAATTTATTTTATAGATTTTGGTAATTTTCAAAATCAATCAATGTCATGCGATTGATATCATGCAATATTTCTAATGATATTTAAAGACGTGATTGGGTTGAACTAATTAGAATATGCATTATAAGTGTCATTATTGTTAGGGCGTGCAACTTATATTTAAATTATCTTAAGAAGTGCATGCATAAATAATAAAAGAGTATATACTACGAAACCATACCTACTTTTTGTTTATTGCAATAAGGTGATTATTATCATTAAATACCCACTACATTACCAAAGTAAAGTAACAATGGCTTTAATGAACAAGCAACATGCAAGTAGCTAAAACATTTTGTCAAGTTCCAAACGTAAGTTTATTCGTATGTGACATACGAAGACTAACAGAACGGAATCAAATAATACTACAATCTTAAATCCAGCATTTTTGCTAATTGACAGCTGTCACGTGAATACCTACCACAAAAGAGCTTCTGACCCGCTGAAGCACAGCCTCAGGTAAATTAAAACTAAGCTTCTAAAACAATTTGTTTTTAATGTTATTGTGACGGGGACCAAGCACGAAGCTCATCCAGTGTTAAGCGGAAACCTCTTCCTATAACAGATGCATTTCGTCACCAGTGACGAACTACACTGCGCCCATACCTGAGACACAAAGTTGTTAGCAGTCACATGTGCTTGTAAATTCACCGGCACCCATATCCTTCAAACAGGAACACAGTAATGCAGACATTACTGCTTGGAATATGAATGGTGGCAGTACTTTCTCGGCCGAATTCGTTCACAAAGAACTCTACTGCTACGAAAAACATGTGTAACATGATTCGATGATGTTACACACCTGTTTTTATGTGTATCCCTGAACTAAACGTCTGTTGTCTGTGCTATAAAAGAACTGTCGAATTTGACAATGTGGCATCACTTAAAATGACAATCTTTCACTCGATGGTTAGTTCATATCTTCAATAGTTCCCCTTTTCACACCGACTATGCAACAAATGAAATGCCTCATGACATAAGCGACTAAAAGAACGAGTAAGGAATTTCAGCTACTAATTCGCAATCAAAACATTACACCTATGTGCCAAGCTTTATAATTTGATAGGTATAACAAAAAGTAAGATGAACTTCTTTTAAAGTGATGAAATATGAATCGGTGTAGACCCAATGACGACCCTTTTTTTCCCAATGCAACCATTGAGTTTTTTAACGTACAGAGCGGTCTAACCTCGTACTGACTAAAACTAAAACCAATGGAGGTGCATATGAGTTATTGCTCTTTTGTTACTATATATAATTTCTGAGGCGCGTAAAGAAATATGTTTGTATGAGAGACTTCTTGAACGAAAAAAATAAAACAGCTCGGCGCTTGAGCTGACTAAAACAAATGAAGGTGCACATATCCTATGAAACAATATAATCTACGTTATTGTCATGTCAACGTTCGACCGGAGGAATTAACTAGGGAGCAAATACGAACGTGCTAGTTTTGACGAACTTCTTGATCTAGAGCTCAAGTTACGATTAAAACTAAAACAAATGTAGTTGGACATGGAAACAATAATTATCATGCAAGGTGCGATTCGATGACTCGCATTATGGAGTGAATTAGTGCGTGTTTTGACTAACTTCTTGAGCGTACAAACTTTATTCTAGCAAATGAAGGTGTACATTATTCGATATGTATTGAATTATCTAGGTAATCATGCAGCGTGCGCTTAGAAGACTTAACTAGGGAGAGAAGTTTTTTAACTAACTTTTTGAGCGCACAAAAAAAATATATAAAGTATATAAATCTAGCGCTGAAGCTACGACAAAAAAAATTAAGATGCACATCATATGTGGAACAATAATTATCTCCAAGTTATTAGCATGCAACATGCGATTTGAGGAGTTAAATTTTGACAAAGTTCTTGAGCGCAAAGAGTATAATCTAGCGCTCAAGGTACGATTTGAACTAAAACAAACGAAGATGCACACCTATATAAAACTATAATTATCTGAGAGTATGCTATTAGCATGCAACATGCGATTCGAGGTGTTAAATAAGGAGTAAATATGAATGTGCTACTTTTGATAAAGTTCTTGAGCGCAAAAAAGCTTTAAAATTTAACAAATGAAAGCGATATATAAACTTGTATGTAAGTAATCATGCAGCGTGCAGCGTGCGGTGGGCGGGCGGACTATGGAGAGAACAGAAATGTGAGAGTTTTGACTGACTTCTTCTTGAGCGTGAAGAATGAGCGGCGCTTGGGCTCGGAGTTGGCGGGCGCGGGCAGGGTGTGGCTGCGCGGCGGCGGCGCGGCGGTGCGCGCGCGCAGCGTCTCCAGCCACCACGACATGTCCGCCTCGTCGTGCGCCTGCAGCAGGAACTCCGCGCCGCTAGACAGTCTGTAACGTAACGCACGGGACATTTGTATTACATATAAGGTTTTTGCACTGGGGGGCTCACAATCTCTTAACCCATTGGCATCGGCGATAATGATAACAATAGCATTTCATTCATAACTAGGACATCGTGGTCCTGACGATGCCAACATATTAATTAAGTCATTTTTAAGCCTTATATTTTCAATTTTATTTCGCACTACCAAATATAATGAAAGTAAACTAATATTAGAACGTCGACGTGAGAGCGAGTTGCACCGGCGGCTTAACGTGATCTCTGAAGCACGAAAGCAATCAGTAGTGATGCCACTGGCGGTCACTCATTCAAGTCACATGATCGCAGCGGACGTTGCTTAACTTAGCTTATTGGTTAAGAACGGCTAGGCAATATCACAAAAATATAACTAATAAAAAAACAGATATAACGACTTATCAAATGAATTAACCAAAAAGTTATGTAGTTAGAATCTGTCTTTATTCTGTAGAAGTCGAAGCAAGAACTAATAAAATCTAAAATATCTCGGCCTGTCCAGAACAACCGTAAGTTCCATTCTAGAATGCGTATCCCAAGCGACATTAATAATAAATAATAAACCTTTTATTTCATGCAAAAGTACAATTACATACATATTTAATAATTTAAAAAATGTTATGATTTAAATAGAAGTTGATTGCATGAACCCCTCTTCTTAGGTGAAGGTGAAGGCCTCCTCTAAAGAATACCATGTGTCTCTCTCTTGAGCTATTTGCGGCCAACAGGGACCAGCTATTTTTATCAACTCGTCTGCCCATCTCGTGTGTGGTCTGCCTTGGGGACGTTTGCCGATTGGACCCTTCCACGTTGTAACCCTGTTGGTCCATCTCTCGTCCTGTAGCCTCGCTACATGCCCGGCCCACTTCCATTTTAGTTTTTTAGCGTAGGTTAGAGCATCCGTCGCTTTGGTGGCTTCTCTAATTTTTTTGTGACGTATTTTTTGCATCTTTTTAATACTGAGCATACTTCTTTCTATTGCGCGCTGGCAGCTAATGAGCGACATTAGTAAGATCTTATCAAATTTGGTTAGGCAGGGGGCTCGAGCAGTAAAGGGGAGCATTGACGACATCGTAAATAGGCCTATCCTACTCCCTTAGTTGGAAGTCCCAGGCCACCACCAGAGACTTGAGCCTCTTCTTCTGTATAGCAATCGACCCGGCACCCGCACTTTGAATCCATGGAATGGTAAGTAATTCGTATCTCAGAAACAACGACGCGGTTCGCTGTAAGGATGAAGTATACTAGCTGTGGTGCACTATTTGAATACTCCATCGAGATACAAAACGATATTACGGCGAGGTCGGGGTAGATATCTACGACTTATGGTTATTTTAGAAATACATATGCTTCTACTTTGAGTCCTGAGACCTTTAAGAACTTAATTAAGAGGAACGGGAAGAGAAGCTCGTACAGAAAAATAGGTATTTTGATGCTGTCTCGCCGCTAAACGCCCGAACAGAGTAGTGCGATGAGGACAATTGCAGCTTCTTCAAATGTTGACTCAGAAGTTGTGCATAATTTGCGTTCTGGGAGAAAACTTTTCTCCTATAGTAAACATTAATGAAAACTAAAAAAAATCTTATTTTATAACTGACAGAATAAACTAGGTTTATAGGTTTTCCTTTTTCTTTATTAATCACTATTTTTCATAAAAAACATTCACAAACTAGAGATACAAGTTTTGAGAAAATTTCGGTATTTAAATACCCATAAATTTAAATTCCTTTAATATAATGAAAAAAAAAAAACAAAACCTATAAACCTGGATATTGATAACATTTCCAAAAATCATCAAAATCGGTGATTGTTTAGGGGGGTAGAAACGTTTTCTCTTTATGTATGAAAATTCGAGACTTCCCTCCAGTCTTAAATAAGGACGTCAAATCCCACCTGAGTCTGAACACGTGCTTCTTCTTGGTATAGTTGGCGGCGACTTCGACGACGGCGCCGTTGAGATCCAGCGGCGCTTCGCCACGCCAGTGCTGGTCGGGAGCTGATTTGTAAGACTTCTGGTCCTTGTAGAAAGACATACGGCCCTCCTTCGCCACCACGTACACTTTGTCCCACGATCTGGATGGTGGAAAGATTAGTTTATCAGTCATGATACAGACTATCAGGATTATCCATAACAATTGAAGTGTCAATATCCTCGTCATGCTTAACACTGCACTGCGGTCGTCACTCCGAAACGTTAGTTGTTATGTCTCATTCTACCCGTAATGTGCGTTCAGGCATGAAGCTGAACACAGCACTGTTTACACATTAGCGGACCTCGATAAAGAGACCTGGTAAAACCGTTTTATTAGGAAACAATTTTAAGTATAAAGTGTTATTAAAACATTTACGCTTTCAAATCCCCGCAGAGCACTGCTTTCAAGTATTAAGGGTGAACTGGCCGGGCCGTTCTCCATACAAACGCCGTAGGATGATCACTGCCTTATTTACGGATTTAGGTCCAAAACAAAGCATAATACCGATTGATCTCGTCATTACCTAGGCTTGTATGATGCCGAAAATTTAATAAGATAATTAACTTGAGAGTTCTGAGCTTCGAAACATTTTCATATAACATTTTCAAGGCTCATAACTTTCAACTTAATTATGTTTTTAAAATTTCGGCATCATACAAGCCTAGATAATGACGAGATCAATCGGTATTATGCTTAATTCTGGACCTAAAGTCTCAAATACGGGAGTGATCACTCTACGGCGTTTGTATGGAGAAGCGACCGGCCAGTTCAACCTTAATGTTAAATATCTAAATATCACCAATTCGCCATTTGTTTTTTATGTTCCAGGCAAACAGCTGTTCCACTTCTCAGGCTATTTTTTGTCAATAAAACCTAATAACACACATTTATAATAACATAACAATAATGTTACCAATATACGTCAATAATAACTATATACTAGTCTATTTTATTCGTTATATATTCTTTTAAAGTTACTACACAGTATTTTTGTTTATGAAAAAAATCCTTAATTAAGGACAACAAACATAAACAGAAACATAGACATAGTTGCTTGCTAGTATATGAAAAGTTATGAAATGTATGATCACCTGTTGGAAGCTCGCTTGGCGGCTGATTCCCACTCGTGCTTGCGGACTAAAGTGCCTTCAACGCCTTCATCCTCGCTCGCGGGACTTGCACCCTCTGTACATTGTAATAAAAACTATATTAAAGCTTATCCCAACCGAGAATCTTTAGATAAATTAAATATATCATGGCTGCAAAACTAAAAAAACACAGTTGAATACAAAGAGCTCAGTCTAATATCGCTGAAAAAGCATAACCATTTATCATAGAACATAAACATCATGTTCACTGGTTTGGTAGATATTATAGCTCTTGTTAAACTCAGTCCACCAAAAAATTTCGTTCATTGCTAAACAGTTCAGCAAGTGCACTTAATGTTTATAAATATTATAAACTATATCTATGTTTCACGTGATTGGTTTGATACCTATCCAGGAAGAAATACAATTGAACGATATCCAAATCAGTCTCAATGAAAGCCACGCTAGATGTGTTTGTCATTTATTGCAACAATCAAACATAGAAATGTCATCGAAATAATTAAAACTATTATTAAAAAAACATTGGCTCTTGCTTAAACTGCTTCCATGATTTTATTAAATATTCTATCGAAAGGAAAACAAAACATTTGCGCGGTAATAATGTAGGGAAAGTTTAGGAACGATTATTAAGATCGCATATAAAGAAAACTTCAATTTAATTAAATTTTCACCTCACAAGCTCGGAAAGGTATTTATCATTCGAAATCCTTGTGCAAGAGTTATTTTTTATCCGCTAACGTGGATAAGAATTTTTAAACTTCAACCTTTATAACGTTTAAAAAATAAACAATTTAACTTTCGACGGCAATAATATTACTTTTGATTTTTAATACAAACAATCAATAATTTACGGTATTATTTCATGTTTTATTTGTACCGAGCATAAGAAAAATAGTGTTTCTCTAGTTCAGTAGGTAGCAGTTATTTTGCGTCCTGAACTTTTGGTTTCCTCAAGTTTCAACACAAGTGTCGCACCGAATAACAAATTTCAAGCCTTGCATATCGAAAACTGTTTAATTACATGGATTTCATTAGAGAGTTTTAGTTGGCAATGGTTTTAATTATTTCGATACTTTAGAAAAATCTTCATGCGCGCGACACACAAATCAGCACACACAAAGCATTCATCGCAACAAAACAATTTTGCATTAAAAACTAAGTAGAGGGTATTGTGGATGGATTATTTTGTTTAAAAGTTGAGCATCTTTAACGTTCCTTTAAAAACACAGCATATTGTCCACAACATTTGAAAACTGTCTTTTATCACGACTTGTAAAGACTGGTGTTCATAAAGTACTCGTATATATCTGTAAAAGGGCATTATTGTCATATTAAACAACTAACAGCCACCAAAAGTTACTTTACTGTGATTCCCTTTTTACCATATGAATGACGAAGACAATGATACACTTGCTATAAAAAGTGTTTCCGTCAAATAAGTTAGTGTTTATGATCGAGTGTACAAATCCATCCGCAGTCGTCCCCTACTGTATGATACCTTCGTCATCGCTATGGTGCGCTCCGGCGATCAGTTTCTTAGCGGTCTTCCAGCGGAAACTTCTGAAGGGTGACTTGGATCTGGAACGCGACTTCACCTTACCGGAACTCGAAGGAGTTGCGGGCGTCGAACTCGAGCCGGGTGCTGTCCGCGTGAGATCGGGATGGGTGGTAGGGGTAAGGAATCGTGCAGTATATGGGAGTATAATGATGTGCAAATACAGGATAATGATATTATAATATATACGTTTTGTAGGTTATATTTGGATATTATGCGATTTATAGAAATGTTGAAATGATTATGGATAGATGTCGATAAATAAATTTCACAAATAAGTTTGTAATTAGTTTGAATGAAATGAAATAAGGGGCATAATGGATGTGGGGTAAAAGGAACGGCGGAGGAGAAAAACAAAAGAAAAATAATTCAAAGCAAACATATAAACAAAATGGCGTAGCAGCAAAAAAACAAAAGCAGTATTATTCATGCTGTTCTGTCTTGAGAGTGACTATAAACTGTGACACGTAACATTAAAGGGTAAATAACAAAAACACAGATGTTAAAAGTAACGTGCAAAAGGGATATGTGGCATGACAAATACAAGTCATAATAGATACACATCAGTGTGTTACAAGATATTATCTAATTAGTTCTACATATAGGCATAGTTCAAGTAAATTCAACATTACAAAAAGGCGCTTTCTAAATGAATGATGCTAACGAATTTGTAAACCTGCCACCTTAATGAAACTATTTTCGAATCTTGCTGGACGTCACATTATTCAAAATGGCACAGTCCGAATTGACATCTTACCAATGTGCAATATAAAAGAGAAGCAACATATAGCATGATAGTTATTTCATAAACCGTATACGAAATGTATCATTGATCAAGGTAACACACTTGAACCACACCACAGTGCTACCAGTTAAAGTACCATACTCACTGGAGAGGCGCGCCGGCTTCACCGGCGTCTGTTTGGACGTGGAGGGAGAGACGGCTTGGGGGGCCGGCACGGGGGCAGCGGGGGCGGGGGCGGAGGCGGCGGGGGCGGGGGCAGCGGGGCTACTCGCACTACTCGCCTCTGCATGCGTACAGCTACGTGCTAGTTACGTCTACACTACTACGTGCATACATGCATACTGCTTATACATGCTACAACACTTTGTACGCGTATTTTATGTATTTTACTATAAATGAAACGCAAGTAATAAAAAAATTATTACACGACAGTGTTATATTTTTGTAAACCTTTGTCACGATAAGAAGATTTATCAGCCTTATCTTACACATGTTGTTCGGTATAAGATGCCGCGGAAAGCATATAACACTCGAAATTCTGATAAAAACTGCCGGATAAGCAAAACTTTATGTTAGGTAGAATTCTCTGTTAAGAGAAGTGAGTCTAATACGCGTACATAGTGAGGAAGTCCAATTAAATCATTACGAGTACATGCTACAGATAAACAGAATCTAGCTAATACTTTGGACATTCTAGATTCTAATAGAACCATTCGACATTCCAGTTAAGCCCTGCCTATTACGGATTAAAATATATTTCTTCCAATTGCATTTTGTTTTATTTATCAGCGGTTTATACATGTTTTGTTTAGTGGTGTAACCCAAAACCCATTCCAAATTGTCGGAGATACAACTTTCTATATATTTATATAAATATTTACAAAAATAATAAAGCTATAAAACAAAGCGGTGCGTGATATAAATAGTAAATAGCAATAGACAGCAAAGTAAGTAGGCGTTACCTACCTTCTTGTAGACAGCTTCACGGAAAATAAGAGCACTGAAGTTTGTAGAATATCTAGCGTTTTATAAAAATGATGACAAAAAGAGGGTAGACAGAAAACAGAATGGAAGTATCAAACCATCACCGTGATTAGATTACGATGAACATAGACATATATATAGTAAATAATTGTAAATTATAAAAATTACGATGTTTGATTATACAGGGTGGCGCCATTTCGAGCTAAAAAGGTGGCATCATTTTCTATTATGGTCAGTCAGATTTGATTGTTTAATTTTAAGGATTCGTAAAATCCCTGATAATGTACATACATAATATATGTTAAGGAAATTGCGGCCCATGGTTTTTTCTTAATACTTCAAATTTAAAGATTGCTTTATGGAAATATTGTTTACTGGTAATCCGAGAAAGGAACATATCTGGCCGTTTATTGCTTCTTTTTTTTTCAGAAAGCTGCTATTACATGTAAGTATATCAAAATTTGCCGATAATTTCATAATAACGAAACAGTCTACCTATAATATAAATGGTTACCACGCTTTAGAACCCATAATTTACCGCTACCCCGGATAAAATATAAAATGGAGGCATAAAACTATACTTACTTAAATAAAACACATTGTAAAGTTTTAATCTATGATAATGAATTTGAAGTAAATCGACGTCTAATAATGATAAAAAAAAGTGAACCATCACCTTGAAGTACTAACTAATAGTGAATAGTGTGTAAAGAATAAACAATGAAATCGTGCAATAAAGAAGTGCTATTTTGTCCCAACTACTTGATAAATCCTACATTGCCTACAAGTAAAGATTTGTGTTTACAATGAAAGCTAATAAGGCGTTATATTATTAACAACGTATTAAACTATTATCTACCCCAGACAGTGGCGTCTACTCGAGCGCAGTGTAACCCGACTAAATAGCATTTAACCATTGTACAACTACCGTCAAAGCTCATGCTTATAGCCGGGTACATTTTTACATCGGTAGGTTTATAATAAGCGCTCTGATTACCTGGCTGGGAATGCGGTCGCTCTTGGGCCTTCTCAGCCGCTTTAGTGGATGTTCTCCTTACGACTATGCGTGTGCATGTGTGGACAACACATCGGTAAGTATCGGCCTTTCATTTATTCGCTGTACTCGATCGGCCGACGGAACTCGGACAAGTGAGAACTGACATTGTGATAGTGGTAAGTTGGGGGAACGTTCCATATGCAGATCGAGCAGGCGAACTTAAAGGATATATTGTATAAAATAGACACGTAAAGCGGCAAGCGTTGCCGTAATCATTTATTCTGGCTTTATCGCAGTGCTAAATGTGCTTTAATTATTTTTATTAACAAAATCGATTTCTTGAATCTCCTATCGTTAAAATCTATTAGTGTTATTGCAATTTGCAAGCAGCATTCACCAGTTACGGTGAAAGTTAGTGGAAATGTCTCGTCTGATACTTGTTTGTAAAAAAAGTTGTTTTCATTCGATAGTGCTAGAAGATTTACACATGCGTGCTTACATTGCAATCCGTGAGTCGGAGTGTTAATTCTCGAATATAAAATTTGTTCTGTGTTTTCGACAAAAGTTACGGATTTAATTATAACAAAGTACCTACTCAATTAACAATTTCTTATTTTGGTTTAGGTTAATAGAAAAACAATTCTTTGCATGAGAGGACTTTCACTCAATATATAATCTTAATACAATTACAATAATCTCTTTGTTACAAGCATTATGACCGCTAAACTGATTTATGTACTTATGTACATATACAACTCTATACAACTTTACATATAATACTCACTATTTTTATATGCAAAGAAATATTCCTCCATCACACTTAGTTTTCGTCACGCCCATTTCGCATTACAGTTAGATGTAAAAACCTTGATAGTTCATTAAAAACTAAAATCTGAATAAACAAATCCCAATACCAAGAATTTTTTCCCATCATCGTAAGCAAAATCTGCGTGACAAGAAATGTATCTCCTTCTCACCGCGCAGAATATCGTAGACACGTGTTATTATTCGATTATGCTTACCCTGCGGCTGCGGCTGTTCCTGCGGGGACTCGGCGCGGTCGACGGCATCTTGCGCCGCCGCCGCGGCCGCCTCGGCCGCCTCGCGCTCAAGCTTCTCCCGCTCAGCTGCCTCGGCCGCTTCTTTGCGGCGCTTCATCTCTTTCACTTCGAACTGGAAGTACAGTAGATAATAATGTAGAACACGTTTCGTTTATGCAATTACTCATATTGCTTCGGCGGAATTTAACAAGTTTATCCGCTTTGGGTAAGCGTAGCGCTGAGTTTTTGTACAATGGTTAGTGGTTCTTCATTACGCTTTTAGTGACACAGTTTTCAGCTAAAGTAATTGACATTGTATGCTCTCGCCAGAGCACGATACCCTAATCAACACCCTACGAATAAATATGTAAAAGAAGTGTTACTCTCATAAAGTTACCGCTTTGATTACGGACTCTTCAAGTTTACAATTAACAAAACAAGCACAATCTTCCAATTCCAATTGGTTTGCTTTCTTGATTTGGCGCTTAGTAATGATCGCATCCGATAGATCAAGGTTACGTTACAATTTTTAAACAACGCCCGCAACGGTAAAATTTCATGTTCTGCTGTTTTTAGCTTGACTTACATTTCTTTACGTATTTATTCGCATTTAAGACCTAAATTATATTTTATATGTACTTGGTCTTACAATAACTGACAGTTATAATCATTAGGGGCTGAAACATAAAAATGTAAGCAAGCGAAATTAATAATAATTTAACATCCAAGCGCATTTGCGTACAACGCATATTTAGGCGCATGCATACCAAACACTAGACTTACATGATTCAAATAATCATAGTACCATGCAGCTTCTGGTGATAGGAGGTTACTGGTTTGGGACAGAAGAAGGAGCGCCGGGTTTAAGGGAATACTCTTCACTTCTTTGCCGAGGTCATTGACCGCCTTGTTACTGCTCGTCAAACCAGGCAGAGACAACACGCCAACTTCACCCGCAATCTCACTGTCAGAAGACTTACTTCTCTTTGACAGCTTACGAATTAATTTCTTCACGCTCTTACTCAAAGATGAACTACTTTTGTTCCTCAATAGGGAAACATTTGGATAAACGTTTAAGTAAGATAATCTCTCCCAAAGAATGAGATCGATGCAAGACAAACAGATGTGAGGTTGCTCCTTCTGAGTATTGGGGAATTCGAAGAAAACTGAGGTGTATATATCAGGTGACAAAACACTTGAAGGCGATAAGGGAGGACTGCTAGTCTCAGATATCGTGGACAGACATGACGAGCGTCTGTCTGACCATAAATATGAGTCATTTTTATTCAAAGGTTTTGTATAGTTGAGGTTGAGAGTCCTGGCTTTTATTTTTTCAGGTACTTGATATTTATCTGTGTCAATAATGATTTCTTCGACTATTTGTCCTACTGGGCGTTCCCTTATTTTAGCGGAAGACGGTTGCTCTAATTTATTATGTAGGGTGGGAGGATGTTGGAAAGTGAAGTTGGATTCGTCACATTGTTCCCAATGCGGTGTTTTAGGCCATAGTTTCGCGTCACGGAGTTCAAGCTAATGGTGAATAGAAAATATATATTAGAAAACCATAACCAATAAGCAAAATTATACATAGTGCAAGATAAAGAGTGAATACAATGTGATAATATCAGAAACATATTAGTTAATGCATTCTTTTGGGACATAAAGGATGGCTTACTCAATAATTGATTAAACTACGCTATTTTGGTGAAAATACATTTTTCACAAGCTCGGAATGGTGCTGTTTATGATACGAAAACTGAGCGGAAAAGTGCTTTTTATGCGCTACCATGGAAAAGGTTTTTGAAATGCGAACCTCGATCTAAGTTTTAGTAAAATTAACTTACTTTGATTATTATTAATTTTAATAAAAATTAATTAATTTGAAGTAAAAATTAAAACTACATTATTTAAGCTGTTTTCCTGCCACCTAGCATTTCCTCACTGTAGTGAGGTGAAAAAATGAGTGTTGCTCTCGGCAGCTATGTAATTTTGCATCTCGTACCTTTGAAACCTTCAGTACGCTCGGGATTCTATATTTTGAACGACTCGCTTTGCTCGTGGTTCAATACTAGGTCCTTCGCTTCTTCAGGTTTCAATAAAAATACTCGCGTTATATAACAACTTTGCAGCCTTGAATAATAACTATTAATAACTATTGTTGTGTACTTATTTTTGACGTTATTTTCTTAATAAATACCTAAATGACATCGTTATTTAGGAACAAAATAACGAAGGTTACGTTAGCCACCCTTTGCATCCTGAAGATTTTCACGTATATTGAAGTTTCATCACCATTATGTAAGTATTAAAACCACAACTAAAATGCAATGAAGATTTAGCCAAATTAACATTCTGAACAGTGCAAAAAATAAAAAAGGTGTTTGTTCAAAGAAGTACCAGCTGTTAAAGATGATGATAATTATATAGAGTAATTAAATGTAAAGTTTCTCGAAATATTCATGCTTTTTGAGTGTCATGCATAACGAAACGAAAGGCAGGTATTTATTTAAATATTTTCAATATTTGAATTATATCCATTAAATCATTCTAATAACATTCTGGCACTCTCGCCTAGTCCATTTCGATTGAGTAACGATCACAAAATACCTTTAAATACACCTGTAAACCTCTCAAATTTACACACGTCTTCGTAAGGTTCGATCTTAGGGTTATGTAATAAAAACACCTTTTCGATTCCAAATTCAAGACAAATTTATTTTCCATACAAAAAGTATCATATGTTCGGTGCGAATCTCGTCACCGCGATTCAGAAAACTTGCCGCTCAACTACATCGGCCATCTAGTGATAAAGTTAGGAACTATTTGCTAAGGTAAGCTACTCATAAATGAACCATCAATGGTTAGGGTTCTAGTTCAGAACTTCTTTGCATGTTTGACTTCTACATACATAGCCCACCATGGACAAGCTTAGCCTTGTCCTTTACTAACTTAAAATTACACTAAATTATGTATAAGATTTGAAAAACAATAGAAGTGAATAACATTCCTGCAATTTCAAACGTTATGTTAGGTACGATTTGACTGACACAATATTTTCAGTAAATAACTTGGTATTAAAACGACCATAACATTTAGATTTTACTGAGCAACAGGAAGTAGGCACAGCTTACTCACAGGACGTTTTATTGTGCCATTTTTAACCTTAAGAGTTACTACTCTTACCAAATTATCCTGTCCTGGATGGAGCGCAATCACCCTGCCATACAACCAACGACACATAGGTAAATTGTCTTCCCGGACTGTCACTACATCCCCGATACGAGGCTGCGGCACTTGAGTTGGCCATCGGTACCTTTTATAAAATCTTGTAAGATATTGGCGCGACCATTGGCGCCAGAATGTTTGAGTCATCCTTTGGGTGTACTGCCATCGCCGTAGTGAACTTAAGTTAGACAATTCGAAGTTATTGTCAGGCGGGGTTAGTAACGCTTCACCCACAAGGAAGTGACCTGGCGTCAAAATGGTAACATCTTCATCACCATTTCCAGATAATACAGAGAGCGGTCTAGAGTTCAGACATGCTTCGATCTGTGCTAGAACCGTAGTCATTTCTTAAAATGTCAATGTTGAAACTCCTATCGTTCGCTTTAAATGGTATTTAACAGACTTTATTCCGGCTTCCCATAAACCGCCAAAATTTGGCGAGCGGGAAGGTATGAAGTGCCACTTACAGCCGTTAGTAGCTAACGCTTCTGCGATCTCGTGCACCATAGAACTCTTCTCATTTTTGAATAGCCGTTTTAGTTCACTGGCTGCCCCAGTGAAGTTGGTTCCATTGTCACTCCAAATTTCTTTGCAATATCCTCGCCTGGCAACAAATCTTTTAAAAGCTTGAAGGAATGCTTCTGTAGTAAGATCGCTTACCACTTCCAAGTGGACAGCTCGGGTCACCATGCAAACATATAAGCAGATGTACCCTTTGTGAGACTTGTGGCCACGACCTTTGGCTGTACGAAGTTGGATGGGCCCTGCGTAATCTACTCCACTGTAGCTGAAACAGCGAGCAGGAGTTGACCTTACCGATGGCAACTGACCCATCAACTGTGGTTGCGTATTTCCATATTCTTAACACAAGTCACACAGCTCCGAAAACACGATTTTACAAGTCGCCCAGCGCCAAGAATCCAATACTTAGCACGTATATAGCACAGCATCAATTGTGGTCCACCGTGTAGCGTCTGTTTGTGAGCATCCATGACAATAAGATTAGCTAAATACGACTCTTTAGGTATTAAGATGGGATGTTTTCGTTCTGTGCTTAATGACGAATGCTCCAATCTACCACCGACATGCAAGATTTGGTTATCGTCCAAAAATGGATTGAGTGATCTTAAGCTACTACGTTTCGGTAAATTTTCACCTCTTTTTATAATATCTATTTCTTCGCTAAATTTCTGGACTTGACACTGTCTAATGCAACAACTCAGAGCATCATTTATTTCCTTTGTTGATAAAAACTTTAAACGTCTTTCCGATTTTTCCTTTTTGATGTTGTGGATAAAACGCTTGCAGTATGCTATAACACGGATCATCCGAGTAAGAGAAGAGAACCTTTCCATAATGGACGTATCAACTATAGCGCAGTGAGATGTTGTCTTTGCTTCTTCTAAAGTTGAGTTGAGATCCTTCAGTTTGGTATATTGGATATGATTTTCGTGCAGAAATGGTGGGCCTTGGAACCACATCTGATTTTTTGCTAATTCAGATGGAGACTGACCTCTGGATGCAGCGTCCGCTGGGTTATTTTTTGTTGCGATGTGCGACCAATGATGAGAATCGAGGCTCGTTATAATCTCCGATACCCGATTGGCCACAAAAACCTTCCAGCGGCTGGGATGGCTATTCAGCCAAGAGAGAACCACCGTAGAGTCTGTCCAAGCGTGAAGGTTAGTCTTGTCTACTTTTATTTCTCTTGCTATTTCCATCATTAAACGAGTCAGTAAAACAGCTCCACACAATTCTAGTCTTGGAATTGATACTTGCTTGATAGGAGCTACCTTAGTTTTTGCAGATATCAGTGATACCTGAACGTCTCCTTGGGAGTGAACCACACGTGCGTATACTACGGCAGCATATGCGTCTTTCGACGCGTCGCTAAAGCCGTGCAGTTCCACGAGATCTCCACTTGCTGTACCAATCCAACGGGGTATGGATACATTGGTAAGCATTTTAAGTTCATTTTTGTATTTTTTCCATTCATCTAATATACTGACTGAGACAGTGTCGTCCCAGTCAATTCCTGCCAGCCATAATTTCTGTATCAGCATTTTTGAAATAATTATGCTTGGCCCTACCCACCCTAGGGGGTCATAAAAACGACAAATGTTTAAAATTATAGTTCTTTTTGTTGCAGGTTCTTCAACATCAGGGAGGTCTACTTTGTATCGGAATGCATCACCGCTGCGATCCCAGGTAAGTCCTACAATCTTCATTACTTCGTCTGTCTTTATTTTCAAGCCCTCTTTACTTTCTTCGAACTTGTTAAGACTTTCTTTATCTTTCCCATCTCGTTCTATTTCCTTTAGTTCCTGTAGTAATTCCTCACTGTTGCTTGTCCATTTTTCAAGAGTAAATCCTCCTTTCGCCATGAGTTCGTTCATTTCTTTATATAGATTTACACCTTCTTGGACACTCTCACAACCAGCCAACAAGTCATCCATATAAAAACTAGTGGCTACTGCTTTGGCTGCCATTGGATACTTGTCACCTTCATCAATGCTGAGTTGTTGCAAAGATCTTACTGCTAGATATGGAGCCGATGCTATTCCAAATGTCACTCGTAGCATTCGATAATGTTGGATATCCTCATTCGTATCATTTCTCCATAATATGCGCTGGAAATCAATATCGTCTTGGTGAACCTTCACCTGCCGGTACATCTTGACTATATCCGCTGTCAAACATATGCGTGAGATTCTCCATCTCATAACAAGATGTTTCAAATCTGCTTGCAGAGTTGGACCTACTAATAAGTGTTCATTCAGTGATTTATGATTAATGCCTTTACAGGATGCATCAAATACTACTCTGACTTTAGACGTCTGTTTATCCTCGCGTACCACAGCATGATGTGGTAAATATACTGCCTTTGACTGATTGATTTCATCTTTGGGTACAAGTTCCATATGATTTAGTTGTATGTATTCATTTATAACCTCTTTGTATTTATGTTTCAGATCACCACCACTGGACTTCAGTCTTCTTTCTAATGAACATAATCTTTTTTCGGCTATCATCTTGGAATTTACTACGTCTGGACATTCATTTTTAAAGGGAAGCCTAACTACATATCGACCGTCATCATCCCTGGTAGTAGTCTTTGTATATTTTTGTTCACAGAGTTGTTCGTCTTCAGTTTGTAGTTTTTCCTTGGACATAGGGATATCATCCTCAAGCTCCCAAAATTGTTTTAATAAATTATTATCTTCTACTACGTGCATGACTTTTATGTCAGCTGATCCAATTGACTCCTTTAGTGCACCTGACAATATCCAACCAAAGGACGTACATTGTGCAATAGGAGAACCATGTGGACCTCTTTTTACTCCATCTTGTAGAATTAGTCCATACACCTCTGCGCCTAACAGCATATCCACACGACTCGGCGTGTGATAGCCTGGATCAGCTAAAACAATATCTTGCAGTTCCTTCCATTCCACAACCTCAATTTCATTCGTTGGTAAAAGTGTGGTAATAGACTTAAGCACATGTGCTGTTACATTTATGATCACCTTTGGGTCAACTCGTGACGATATCTTGAGGTTCACTATAGACTTAGAGACTAAAGCCTTGTCTCCACCTACTCCTGTGATACAACTTTTCGCAGGAGACTTTTTTAATCCTAATTGTTGGACCGTCGCTTCTGTTATGAAGGACGTTTGTGATCCCTGGTCCAACAATGCACGGATTGTATAACATTGACCCTCTTTTGATAAAGTCTTTACCAGAGCTGTTGCCAATAAAATTGGATTTAATTTCCGGGTAAAACATGAAACAACCGTAGCTGATTCCACCTTTTCATCACCTTTTGATGAATTTAGTTCCGCCGTCTTGCCTGTATTAAAGTCATTACAATCGGTACGGGTGACATAACCCTTAGACGCGCCCTCACTCGACGGATGTAAAAGAACGTGATGCTGTTTTTTACATATGCGACACTTAAAGTTAGTTTTGCAGTTTTTGGCAGTGTGATTGCTCCCTAAACAGCAGAAACATATGTTGTTTGACTTAACAAAATTACGACGTAAATCTACTGAATCTTTCTTAAACGCCTGACAGTGAAAAAGCTTGTGCTCTTCTGTACAAAATGGACACTGAATCTCTGCAACATGCATTGATTTCAGTTTATTAACAGGCCTTTGGTTTTTATTTCCGGACCCAGAATCCAAAAACTCAAGCGCTCTGTAGCGCTTTGTTAAGAATTCCTGAAATTGTTTAAATGTAGGCAATTCATCCGACACGTCGCTATCAGTAGCATAGAATTCCCACTGCCTTTTCGATTCTGGATCCAGTTTAAGTGCAATGATATGGATTATTAATATATCCCAATTTTCCGTTTGGACCCCAATATTTGACAATGACGCTAAACTGTCATTTGTTGTATCTAATAAATCTTTAAGTCCACTAGCTGATTCATGACTAAGATTTCTTTGACTAAACAGTCTTTTTAATATGTGATGCGAAATATACCGCTTGTTGTTGTATCGGTCTTCTAGTAATTTCCAACATCTAGAATAATTATTGTTTGTTGTCGGTATATTACTCAATAATTGCGCTGCCTCACCAGTTAAATAGCCTTTGAGGTAGAGCAACTTCTCGACATCATCCAACTCAGAATTTTCATGAACCAGAGACTTAAAAAGATCTTGAAAGCTTTTCCACTCTGAATACTTTCCCGAAAAAGTTTGAATATTAACCTTTGGTAATTTGACCTGAGAACGCGAACCTTTGGTTTCATTGGTATTCAGTGTGGATGAACCTTTACTTTGACCATACATTTCTGATAACTTAGATTTTAAATCTCCTTTATATTCAATGTAGAGGTCTTCGCATTGATCGTATACATCGGACTTCATGTATTCAGTTTCTGTTAATTTATCCGGTGCATAAGTCCGCAGTAACTCTTTGTGCCCACTTAAAAATTCGAACCAAAGTTGATCAATTGATTCCAATCTCCCTTCTAGATATTCCTTCTTCAGTCTATCTTTAGGTGTCTTTTTAAAATTAATTTTAGCCTTTGAAATTCTTTTAAATAAATCGTCTTGGAAATTCAACAACGATTCCATCTTGAAAACTATATAAATTTATCAAGTTCAATACAATGCGAAGTCTCCAAACACACAAGTATTATTACAAGCACAAACACACTAGTAATTTAACAAAAAAATATTTATGAAATTTTTCTAAGTGTTGACACCATAAAAATTTTCTAAGTGTTTAGAATTATAATACAACGGGGTTGAAATTGGGCATAGGTTCCACGTTCCCTCGTTTTTTAACAAACTATTCTAAGTCCTAACTATACAATTTAAAGTTAACTAGTTAATTGACTATAATAAATACAAGTTAAAATGTCCATTAAAATAAAGTTCACTTTTCGTAGAATAATTTAAAAGTACTCACAGTTATTGTTCATTTCACTCACACTTTGACTTCAAATCAAATTCAGTATTGCTCCGTTAAATACTCATTATATTGTTATCATCCTCTGCTGTGCGCTTACAATCGTACGCCAATCCAATATTCCAACTACTCTCCTGGTAGTGAGGCCTAGATAGCCTCCTGTAACAAGGTTGGCAGCTACTCGCTCGGTAGCTATCCGACTTGAACAGCGTTGTCCGCTATTCTAGTCATGCGACCCCTTTCGTCGCTCAAAAAATCGCTGAATTCCTGCCGAATATTCGGCTACGAAGGACCATGTAAACCTCTCAAATTTACACACGTCTTCGTAAGGTTCGATCTTAGGGTTATGTAATAAAAACACCTTTTCGATTCCAAATTCAAGACAAATTTATTTTCCATACAAAAAGTATCATATGTTCGGTGCGAATCTCGTCACCGCGATTCAGAAAACTTGCCGCTCAACTACATCGGCCATCTAGTGATAAAGTTAGGAACTATTTGCTAAGGTAAGCTACTCATAAATGAACCATCAATGGTTAGGGTTCTAGTTCAGAACTTCTTTGCATGTTTGACTTCTACAACACCCTTATTTTTAAATATAAAACATTACACCAACGTTAGGTATTCAACAAAAATATAATTCTTTTTATTTTAAGAAGTAACCATACTGGCCTTTCGCCTGCCTGATAATAAGCGTCACGTCTGTCCATTACATTCGCAGTGTCACCGTTCTCGTTCTACCTGACACTGCAGTGCGCTCGTCACTCCGAGACGTTAGTTCTTTTGTCTCTTTCGCGCAATAATTACTGACCTAAATGACCTTTACCCTAAAACACAGTAGTGTTGGACACTACTGCAATATATCTGACACTGCGGTGATGCCACCAAGACGGCATCTTACTAAAGAGACCTACCGCGTCAAATACTTCCCCTTCACCGTCAGTATTCTCTTCGACTCTGTAAGAACTGCCTCGTTGGTGTTTGTATAAAAGCACCGCTTTGGTATCTGAAGGACCTGGGTTCGATCCTTGGGTCGGATATGTTATTGTGTTTATCTGACTCAGAAATTTTCAGTAGCAGTATGGAACCGTGCCTGGTGGATGGCAACAGACTTGCCCCCTGGGTCTAAAACTTCCTTTGCATTCCTCTTTTGTAGAATACATTTTTGCAGTAAAAAATATTTCACCTCGAGTGGAAATTGAAAATGTGTCGGTTTAACCCACCGTATGCCTTAAAACGGTAAAACAGTTGACGTGAAAAATTTAACGCTCAAAAAATTGTAAATGTGATTTTCGTTTAACACGCGATAGTGCTGGTAATTAATACATTTGGAAAAATACAGGCATGCATTCCAATGCAATGTTACGTTGTATAAGGCAAGTATACAAACACCAAACAGAATTATACTATAAATATATTTTCTTAGTTTCTTCTTTCTTTCAAACCCCTGTCTAGTACTTACGGTAGTGAGCCTCTGAAGCGCGCTGAAGCGGTCTTCTTGTGCAGCGGCGGACTTCTCGAAGGCCTCGTGTTTCTTGATGAGCGACTCGACCTCATCAATGGTGTGTCCCAACTCCTGAGACATCAGGTACGGTTCCTGCGCTATCAGCCATGCCTCAGCCACGGCGGCGTCACGAGCGAACTGGTACACTTCCAGAACTGTACCGTAAAAATGATAATGAATATACTTATTTTCGAAATGGCCATTGCCTCGTCATACTGAACCGATCAACTAAGGTTAAGCAATCCGCTGCGGTCATTACTAAGATGGTTTACCGCTAGTAGCACTTACTACTGAGCGCTTCTGTGCTTCGGAGGTCTCCCGGTTGATTTCTAAGGATGACAACCGTTATAGCAAGGGTTGCACGCCTGTTTACTGTTAATAAGCTAATCTTTAACTAATATCTTACCTTATACTTAGTGATGAACGTGCCCTCCGAAGCACGGAAACGCTCAGTAGTAATGTCACTAGCGGTCACCCATCCAACTCATGACCGCAGCGAACGTTGCTTAACTTTGCTGATCGGTTAAAAACAACTAAGCAAACTGCTCTACGAGCTCATCGAGCTCTTCAATATAGGAGCCGAATCATAATCATAATCAATAATTTATTAAATTGAGAGTTGGTGTTAACGAGATGCCAAGAAGCTCGAGATGGTTACTTATCGGCACGGACACATCTCTGAAAGTAGAAGCCAGCTGGAAAGGGCTCCGTTTGGCAGAGAAAATACACGCCTGGGTTTTAGCAGCATTGAACTTAACCAGATTGGCATCGCCACCGCGCAAACTGCCTTCAAATAAAAGTTCAAGCGCTGAATCATCGCTTCCCTATGAGACTGGATTTGTAATGAATTGGTTCGTGCGTTAGATGTGTAACTGTCCAGAACGGTGCTTACATCCGCGTACACAAAAAAAAAAGTTCTAAAAATACCGTCGTTAAATTTTTGTTAGTTCGGTTATCAGAACTAATGCAATGTTTCAGTGGCAATATCCTATTGGTACAAAACCACGACTATTACCGTTGGTCCCATTACACTATAACCCATTTTAAATCTCTATGGGGAAGCCACAGAAAATGCATTAGTGCAGTCAACCGAACTAACAAACCGACCTCGTTCTTTTAATACCATGTAATTATGGTTTTAATATTAAATTGTTCCCGTTATCCAATCGTAAACGCAGTTATGGAACAATACTATTTGCAGTCAAAATGAATAAATACTCACTGAGCTGCAAGTTCTCCCAACGCTCCTCCCACCGTCTCAACAAAGCGTTCCTCTGGTTTGTAAGCTGTAGAAGTTTTTCCTTGATATCTGCCGTTGCGTAATGTTGTCGGGACAACAGTTCCTTGCCGAGTGAGATGCAAGCTGAGAAGTTATCCTCGCGAGTGTCGATTTCCGCCTTTAGAGATTGATGGTTGTTCATTAGGAGTTCTACGCCGCTCACATCGCTGTATAGGAAAAATATTATTATATAGTAACTTTAAGACTTTCGCGACTTGAACACATAGTTATAAGGGACTTAATCGCGAAACGTCGAGGTAAATAAATTTATACATGTTTTATCGCGATTAAATCCCGTTAAATACTTATAACTATATTATTACTAGCTGACCCGGCAAACATTGTTTTGCCATATAAATAATTTAAAAAATAAGGGTTGATCGTAGAAGGGTGAAAATTGAGGATTGTATGTATTTTTGTATGTTGTATCATAAAAAAATAGAAATTAAAATTTTTGTCTTAAAAATAATTTAGGGGTGGACTACCCCTAACATTAAGGGGGATGAAAAATAGATGTTGGCCGATTTTCATAGATACCGGATAAGCACAAAAAATTTCATCAAAATCGGTCAAGCCGTTTCGGAGGAGTATGGCAACGAAAACTGTGACACGAGAATTTTATATATTAGAAGATATAGTTATTAACATCTTAAAAAATAGCATAGTATCATTTAATACCCAAATAAAATTACTGACAATGATACATATATTAAAAAGTAATTGATATAACTATGTGTTACAGCGGAACAGGTGGAGACTTACAGAGGGTCCCAATCAAGGCGAAGCCTGTATCTTGGGCTCCGCCGAGGTCGCGTCATGTGTCATTATTAACTTATTAGGAACCAGCTAGGACCCGCGTTATATTTACCGGAAAGATCCCCATTATGTTAAACTTGTTTATATTATATTCATAATGTTTTATGTGTCACATCGTGTCAGTAACAGAATAATTCAATATTAAAAACCGTACATAAATGAATAATAATTTATATAACCAGTGTTATTTATATAAACAGGGTTATTAGTAAAATGCTAAAAACCTCTTAGGGTTAACTTCTGCTAGTCCTAAAAAACATTAGAAGATGTTTTTTTTAAGTTTTTTTTTGTATTTGCTTATGTTTACTTGACGGAATAAGCACGAGGACCACCTGTTGTTTAAAGTCTCTTGTGCCTGTAATTTAATATTTCATATTTTTTATTACTTAGCTCGATGTAAATAATCAAAACTCTATTCAAAGGGAACGCGACGCTGTCCAGTGTTGTCGCGGCGTGCGCTCTTAGCTCACAGAATAAAAAAATAAAAAATAACAAGATTTTTTTTATCTCAAAATATTTGTTAGGACTAGCAGAAGTCAACCCATGTTGTTAGCTTTGTACCAATAACCCTGTACCTATATCACAATTAATTTTAAGAGTTAACTGACCGTGGTTTCTCTCCAGTGTTCATCTGCCGCACGACGTCGTCCATCCACAAGGTGAGCGTCCGCACTTGGTTGAGGAATCTGTACAGATCGTCCGCGTCCTCCAGCTTGGCTTTCCTCGCGGCACACGCCGCCCGTAGTGCTGCCCAGGCTTCAGCAACGTCAGCCGCGCGGCGAGTTATCTCGGCCGCTTTGTCACCCGCGTATGAAGCGCCCAATCGGGAACATTCCGATCCGATCGCTTCCACCTGACAAGAGAAGATTATTTTAAGGTGGCAACACAGATCTGTAGCGGAAAGTGTAATATTTAAGCACTTATTGTTTGGTAACTTTTGTACATGATCAAAAAATTCGTGACTTTAGAAGACTATTTGCCCATAATATAACATGCCATAATTAAACATTATAAAACATAATTATAAATTACCCCAAAAACCATATAACGTCAATCAAAATATAAAAACTATATTTAATGGTAACAAACGTGGGTACCTAATTAGTAATTTTTTATTAAAAATAAATTAGTAGATTATTAAAAACATATTATCCGAATCTTTAAAGAACAAAATAGTATAAGCTTATATTAACTAAAGAAATATCAGTAGTTTCAATAGTTAATAAAAAGAGTTTTTGATGGATGTTTTATAAGATGAAGGGGTTAGGCCACGAGGAGAATAATAATTCATGGTAATGCATTGATCTGTTGTCGGTAGCAGATAAACGTTATATTACCTGTTGATGCAGCGTGCTGAGGTCCTGCATGAAGTTGTGATGTTTCCGCTGCAACGCTCCGACGCTGATGGCGTCACGTCCCAGCTCGTCGCTGACGCCGCGAGCCTTCTCGTTAACGCGCTGCAGCGTGTCCTTGCAGTCGTGGAAGTATTTGTGCAGCTCGCGGGACGCTGCCAGCATCTAAACAACCATACAAAACTCAATACATGTTTGTTACCGACGCATAAAGCTTTATGAAAACAGAAGAAAAAACTAAGTACAATAGCGACACGAAAGGAATTGCGGTCATCTACCCCAATCGCTAATCATTGTCTTTTGCATAGATACTTTTGGCCCTTTCTCTCTCGCAGCGACTATTATTGATCTATGTGTTGACAGGGGAAGGATTATAGGTTGGATTTAATGTTAGCTGACGGCCGGGCCTCTTGTCCGACATTGAACTCAGTGTTTACTGAATAATTCTACAAATATAATATTAATAAACGTATCTCAAAGTTAAAATCGATCTTAAGATGATGTTTTTGACAGAAGTTCCATACATTATCAGAACTGCATTGTAAGATCCATCTCAACTTTCCATTAATAATACGAGCTTTAAGACACCACAACGAACTGACCGGCAGAATTAAAGCTGTGAACTGTCTACCGCTGCTGATAGGCGAGTTTGTAGAACTAAGTAGTACGTCAGCCCGCGCTGACGGTCACGCGAACTAAATCTAGCCTATATATAATTTTCCCACACCTATGATTGTGGAAAATTTTGGTAGAAAAACGATTTGAGGTTAGTCAACATTTTTATTGCGCGGCGAAGTAGTTTATCGGCACTAAGTGAATGTCCAAATTGTCATATTATTGATGCTTAAACATTTTAAACTTTAATCTTTTCTTTTCTTCGTACTGAAATTTGTTCAAACAGATAGGAAAACGTTGTTTAAAACATATATATATCGTAAGTTTTTAAAAAATAACAACTACTAGTACTGTTAATTTTTACTGGGAATCGAGCCCGCCTTTGCGTACCGGGCGTCTCAACCTTTTGGCCATCGACACGCCGCGAACAGCTGCGAAATTTACGCTAATTTACTGTCTGGACTGTTGCAGGGGATACAATGTGCTCTAAAAATTTGTAAATGTCATTCGCTTAGCAGGCGATACTGCTTCAAATTATGTGTAAACATATCGCAAATACCTGGGTGCGTGTCTCGATGAGCTCCAGAAGGTCTTGCCAAGTCTCCTTGAGTCCTTCCTTCCATTGTGCGATGGTTGCGTTGTCGGAATGGCCCATAGCGATCATCTGGTCGGCGATGCGCTCGGCCGTGGCCACGCGTTCCGAGCCCACGGCTTGGGTCTCGCGGGCGAACTCTTTGAATCGCTCCCACAGAAGCTGAAACAAGAATTAAACATTTGAAAAGTTTAACACATAGGAAACATGTTACGAATATAAATAGAAGTATGGAATGCCACTATCATGGATCATGGATATCTAGGTATCAGCGGGATGAATATTATTTAAAACGATTGCAAATCTCTAACAGGTTTTCAAGGACGGATGCTATTTTTTTTTTGATAAAATAATTATGTTTTGGTATGGAAAAACTATATCCATTATTATTCTTATGTGTTTTGTTGTTAGCGAAGGACATAAGGTCGGACGATAACTATACTTAAAGAACTGTTAAGTTGCTACTCAAGTCAATCATAAAAGTGCATTGAGTTAAAAACTTTATGACGTTTGTTAGTCTATTAAATCTCACTACTATTAAGACTCAGAAGCATATTAGTAATACAATGTAGAAGAATGAGATGTTTGCTACTCTATTACATTGCGTATAGTTAGAAACTTTGATAAGCGTATAATAATGTGTAAATTACTTACAGTGACATGATCGTAGTCCTGACCAAGTTCCTGTGAGCTAGCCACGAGCTCCCTCTCCGTGATCCATTGCTCGAGGTCATCGACCTCTCGCGACAGCTGGAATAGACGGAGAGCCTCGTCGAGTTTGGCGCGACGTTCTCCGGCTAAGTCCTTCAATCCCGCGTACAGCTTGTCCACTTGAGATTGTTTCACTGAGATCTGCTCACTGTTGGAAAGAATTCAAAAGTTTCAATGCCTGCACATTGCGTGAATTTTACTTTACGGGATGATATGGGGAGGAGCAATTCTAACCCGGCACCCCACGGGGAAGAATTTTACTTTACCTTGACTTAAATAGATCCATAAATGCTTATTAATTAAAGTAAGCATAAAGGAAAAATTGTAAATTGTCAACCTCGTGAGAGCGGTGCAATTCTTGCACAGTCACCCACGGGGCTTTATGTAGCTTGCATTAAATAACCGCAAAAAATATCTTTCCACATTTCTACAACAATCAGTTCCAAAATCCAAATACTCAATCTTGATAAACTTACCTCAAAGGATGTTCTTCACTTGTTAACTGCCTGACAGTCTCACCGAGCTGCCTAATAGTCTGAGCATAGTCGTCCACGGCTTGTTCCAAGATCTCGTGTTTCTTCATAAGGTTCTGTGCGGAGATTTCATCCTTGCCACGGTCTTCAACCATCATGTACAGTTCTTGTTCGCTCATCCATGCCTCCGCTTCGTTGGCGTCGAATAGGTACTGCTGCGCCTTCTCCCATTGGGACAGGTTGTCCTTGCGTTGTTCGATGGCATCTGTAGCATATCACAAAACCAATTTGACGAAGTCACTTAACAAGATAATACAAGACCATACAAAAGAAAGATACAACCATACATAAAAAAATATCCTTGAATATCTCCAAGGTTGCAGTTAGAGGAGTCTTTATAATATATGTTGCCAAAATTATATGTCGCCAGAGGACGAGCCTATTAACAAATATATGTTACCATACCATACTCCAGTTGGTTACTGAAAATTTCTTTAGAATAAAAAACAAATATAAGACTAAAACTGCTGAAATGGGCAGGTAATTTTAAATTATAGCCCTTCCTTATAGCCCTATCCATCACATATAACTCAGAACACTTGTGCGGCATCTCATTTAGTAAGTCAGCTCGAGATATCGTAAGTTTAACACAATGTGTGGTGAACCCACATAAATAAAGATTTGGAAAACACGTTTGTCAAACTTCATGTTTTCATTAAACAAGAGTGTAAACGATCAAATGAATTTGTCGAACTTGCCCGTAGTTTAGGCTTTATCCAAAAGATCTTGTTTAACAAATACCGCGGCACACCTCCAAACATATTTGACAAACCCGTTCGCCAAACATGGTCGACGTTGATTTTTATCAAACGCGTCAAACACGCCTTCAAACATGTTTACAAAACACTATAAATCTGCAGACGTTTAAATTATTTTACACATTAAGTTTGACCAACATGTTTGATAGTTTACAGGCTTACCCTTGAGTTCTCGCCACCTCGCCGTAAGTTCTTCAATGAGCCTCTTGAACTCGGGCGAATCTTCGTGCCCCTCATCAATAAGCTTCTGTCCGTTGGAAATCACAGTCAAGATCCTCGGCTCGTGATTATCGGTCTCAGTCTTGAGGGACTGGTTCTTCTTCTGAAGCATTTGTACATTGAAGAGGGTGTTGCCAAAGTCAGAGCTAGTTGCCACGGGCATCTTTTCGTGGATCCAGAGCTTCTCATCCTCGATGTCGCGACGGAATTGGAAGGCTTCCTTCTTCTTGGCGAGATGACGCTGCCTGTCGAGTAATGGGGCCTTGAGTTGCTCGAAGCGTTGTTCCACGGAGGACTTCTTTTGTTTGATCTCATCCATCTTGTCCGGTACGGTCTTTTGCAGGTATTCAGCCTGGGTTTCCAGTTCGGTGACCTGTCATGTAAGAGTAGTCATTTAATTTCCTTAAACTTATAAACTAGAAGCGAGTACTGTTTGCCAACTCCACCATTGCTACATGACGACCACGACCGCTCTGCCAAGAGCGTATCGACTTAGAAGAAGAAAACTTATAAAAAGATGAATAAAAATGTTAGGTCCCTGTATAAGTGCTTTGGATAAAGATTTACCTCTAAATTGGACAGCGTGAGAGGAGCATGTTTAATCTATGTTTTTACTTGTATCTAACGCCGATATCTGAAGTTCTTTATTTATAGAAGATATTACACTACAAGAAGCACACATCAATAGATTTAATAGAATGATGACAAAATAAGATCGTACCTGTTTAGCCTTGACCGCCATCTGAGTCTCGATCATCTGTTGCTTCTGCATGAGAATGTTCACAGATGCCAGATCGGTGCCGGTGTCGGTGTTCTCGATTTGCTTCTCCAACTCATTCATCCAAGAATCGATATCATCACAAGTCTGGTGGAGCAACACTTCGCGATTCGCATCGAACAAGCGTTCGCCCTTCTCCTTCGTCGTAGTCTGGAGGTTCTCAAACTGATCTTGCAGCTCGGTCATCTTGGGAGAGATCACTTCAACGAATTCTGGTTTTTGCTTCATTAGTTCCTCGGCCGCATTTTGAACTGCAAACAGGCGTTCCTTGTTCGCCGCGATCTCGGCCTCGAACGCTTGATGGCGCGTCCATTTCGAGTGGATCGTCTTCGCTGATCGATAGGTATCGTCTTGAGCGGTGACGTTCTTTTCCTGCACCCATTCGCCGAGTTCGTCGCAGTCTTGCAAGAACTGGTGCAACTGCAGTTGGTCTTGTAACTTCTCCATTTGCTGGAGAGCCTTCTCGCGGTTGGCGTTACGCCTGGCCTCGATGTTGTCAGCTTTGCGTTGTATCTTGTCGGAATCGAAGTGGCGTTCTTCGACGAGACGGTTGGCGAATTGTACGACGGAGTTGATCTTGTCGTCGTTGGCTTCCATCGTTGTCAGGAATGCTTCGTGTTCTTTGATCACGTTCTCTGCTTGTTCGAGGTTCGTTGGTGGTTCGGTCTTAGCCAGCCTGAGACAGATACACGAAGGTAAGATTATATGATTGGAGCTCTGTTTTATTAGTGTGAATTATATAGCTCCAAAATGCATGGAGATTTAATTTAAAATAAATGTTTTTTTTTTTCACGCCTAAAATAATAATTACAATTGACAATAAAAAACAATAATTAGAGCTATATAAAAAATGAAGTCAGGTACTGCTACATTTTTATTTTAGACAAGATTATTCTTGTTGTACAGTTATTTTTTTTGCAACAGAAATGTATGATTTTTCCATCAACACCAAGGGTAAATTTATTACAGTTTATCAGTGTCAACCGTATCGTGGTCAGGACAATTAATCACGATATTCAGATTTCATGCATCAGACCCCTTTTGTACCAACTTCCCAGACGAAAGTTCCTACGCTCATATTTTATCAAAAATGTTGACAATGTCCTTTAGGGTTCTCCTATTCTTATACTTCGAGAAATTTTGCCTAGAGAGGCCAGCAAGCATTGGGCTACTTGCCTCCTAGTCTCACTATCGACCAACTAACCCTTAGTTTGCCACCTTCCTCCATCCTAGCTCCTTCACTTCACACAGATTACAGCTCTATCCAATAAGCGAGTAGAGCTGTAACTCCACCACTTCTCTAATAACTTCCACCCTACATATCCCAGCCCCACACATACCTATGTTCTTGATGCGCCAGTAACACCTCAGCTTGACGCGCGTCCCTCTGCAGAAGTTGCAGCTCCAGCGACTGCGTGAGCAGCTGTTGCCTGTTCTCCCACATCTGTTGCAGTTCAGCCCATCCCTCGCGAAGAGCCTTCAGACGTTCGCGGAGGAACATGTACTGCGGGTCGTCTTGCGTTGACGGATCCTAAATACACAAAGGCACAATTATAGTTTATATTCCGATGGTAATACAGCTAAATTAAATTGTTTTTTTTTTTTTTTTATTTGGTATAGGACATCCTCTATCGTTATACCCTTGGAATTTAGTACGTAGAATATCATATTTTACAATGTGATTTCCTTGGCAAGAATTTGTCTCTGTTGAACTCCAACGCAGTGCCACATATTATCCCTCAATGCAGTAGTACACACTACTACGTCCTATACCAAATTAAAAAAAAAAAAAAAAAAAATTTAGCTAACATTTAGCCACTTATTATCCCTCAATGCAGTAGTGTGTACTACTGCATTGAGGGATAATATGTGGCACTGCGTTGGAGTTCAACAGAGACAAATTCTTGCCAAGGAAATCACATTGTAAAATATGATATTCTACGTACTAAATTCCAAGGGTATAACGAATTATTGACAATGTAGGAAATCTCCAGGACGAGTCTTCTTGAATAATTTATTATAATATTTGTATTTTTTTGGTGTGTTATTTGATAAGAGGGTGATTTATTTATATCGCGCTCGCTGGAGAACTTTTGAGTTTCGTCGTCGTCGGTCGAGATAGAAAAATTTACCTTGTATCATTTGAAAGCCATAAAAATATATGTTCGAAATTTCAACATACATTTTTATGGCGCAATCGTTCAGCAATTTTACTTATATATACCCACATTCGTGAGCTTCAACAGATATACAAACCTAGATTCGTCCACTGTAATAGAGACCTCTCAAAAACAATCAAATACACGGTAAAATTATATATCCCGTGTTTAATGTTAACTATACATTGAGTAAGTAACCGTCACTGTTTGAAAAAGTATACTTAATATATAGATTTGTGCAAGTTGTCAGACAGTCAGGTATAAAATAAGATTCTAAGTTCTTCTTTACTGACTTATAGTCGAATTAGCATTTACAGCGATGGCTATTTCTACATTACAGACGGGCTAGGCCTGGCTCATACGTTAGGTACAATGCTACAGGTAGATCGGCGTGTCCGTCTGGACGGGATTATTCTACGGTGCTTGCCGCGTCAGAGGAGATCAGAGCTATGAGTTGCTATGCGATAGAAAGAGAGGCACCTTGTAGGTTAATATAAATAATAGGTACTCCGCGCTTTGCGAGCTGAAGTGCACTTTACTGCGTCATTTACTTATTGGAATGGCTTTGCGGAGTAATCCTTTTGATTCTTTTAATTCTGTGGTAGGGAGCATATCAGTTTAAGACATAATATTACGCAAATTCAACGTTATAGCAACTTACGGCAGTGATCTTGTCTCCGTACTCCATCATCTTGGCGTATTCGTCCTTGTAGTTGTCGATTTCTTCCTTGATGGCCTGGTGCTGAGACAAGAGCTTCTCAGCCTCCGCGAGACTTGATGGCGTATCTAAAGGAACACAATTGCGCACATTTTTATATATCGGCAGTAAAAACCACAAGAGAACAGCTGGAATATCCTTTCCAAATAGTTTATTCTGAAACCAACTTTCATTTGAGCTGTTTTTTAGATATAGTGTAGTATCTTTTTTTTTTTATAAAGCAGTGAAACGCAAGTATTGTTTTAATATTGTTATGTTGGCAATAACGCCTGCTTAACGAATAACATAACAGAATTACAAATTTACGTGAAAAAAATTATAGTCATGTGCGGGATTCGAACCCAGTTTAATTGGTTAGAGCATACCCCGGCTAAAGGGGTGGATAGACGCTGGTTCCCATCCAGCACATGACTATATTTTTTCTCTCGTAAATTTGTAATGCAAGTATCTTTTTTTTGCCGATTTATATTTATTTTAAACTTACTAAAATGGCTTCAATGCATTATGCGTTTCCGCTTGCTTGCTATAAAAGATTTAAGACCTTTTAAAACTGAATCACAAGCGGGGTGTTAAATATTTGCAAAAATACTTTCGACCGATATTGTTAGTAGATAGTTGAACTTACCTTCGGAAGCGACATCGGTCTGGGTCTTGGTGAGCCAAGCCTGGTAATGGTCGACGGAGCGAAGGAATCGGTGCAGATCGCCAGCCTCTTCCAATTTCGAATCGCGCTCTTTCAGCTACAAAACAAAACATAACAGTGACAAACTGAATCTATTTATATACGTACTAAGGTTCCTGGCGTTTGAAACCACTTGTTCAGGGCAATGCGTTCCTATTTTGCGATGTACATATGTGCATGGTGGTAGGGCATTTTACGAATGCCCGCCTGGCTAGCTACCACCCTCAAGTAGAAAATCTGTCGCCAAGCACCTATAACGGTGTGTTCCGGCAGCTGTCCTTGAGAGCCAGTACTTGTAGGTTAGCCTGAACAACATCTTCGACCACATCATCACTTACCATCAGGTGAGATAGTGGTCAAAGGGTAATCTATAAGGCATAAAAAAAATAAAAAAAATGTACGCAGTCTTTTAAATTTAATCACATAGTTCGTCCTGCTATGCTTTTCCATGCATTCTATTCACCATGTGTTTGGCAAGGCTTTAAAACTATGCACTCGAGTACAATTAGACATTAAAATATTTAAAAAAATTACAATAGATCCGTTCCAAACGTGTTCTTTGTCGTCAATAGTAATCTAAACCACGGGTATTCTTCTTGGGTGGCGCGCTACTTTCGTGACAGTTACTCGTATTGCGAAGTAATAGGCGCTTCGTGGCACTTCTGATATTAGAGTATTTTAAGCTGTAAAGACCTAAGAATAGGGTTGTTGACTTGTTTTTTTTAAGTATGTTAAATTATGTAGAACACTGAAATATACACCTAGTATTTTTATATTTTTTTAGGAGTCCTAAAATACTAGAAATCCATCTTTTTATTTCAACTTTTAAAATTGGCGCTAAAACATCATTCAATGGCGGCCTGTATGCTTATGACGTCACTAGGGCAAAAACAAATAGTGCTGAAATGTAATACGTTTTGCTTGCTTGTTGTAGTGTCGTGCGTAATCGATTATACAGGTTGTTCGGCAGAACGTGTACCATAGTGTAGGGGTGTATGTAGACTGAATAAAACAATCACAGAACCAACACAGTTTGAAGCACGGATACATGAGTGGCAGCATTATCAATTATTTTTCATACATGGTAATTAAACAACTTTAATCGGTTCAAAATCACTATTTTATTGAACATTTTTGTAATCCCGAAATGTAAACACTTTCAAGTGATCGAGACAATGGCGTGCAGTGACATCGGAATAAATATAATGATAAACATAAGCTTTTCCAACTGCTTAAAGTTGTTGTATTACTATGAGTAATAATTGCAAAATGTTTCCATAGATACTTGTTCCGAGTTTGGGTTTTATTATCTATGCTGATCTTTGATCAAATCTCACGGCGAAATATGATCACAGATAAATGAGTCAAATGTACGTATTACACTATTAAATATATGGGATCCAATGGATTTGATGGTGAAATAGGGTCCTAAGTAGTAAATCGATAGTGATGCGACATTTTGTAGGTTGCTTGCTATTAGCAATTACTAATGTCAATTGTCACTGTCAAAACCTTTGGAAGCAAACTCTCATGATTACTATTATGTGGCTTTGTTTTTGTCCTTATGACATCATTTCCGCCTTTACTTCCGTTTGAGATCACGTGACTTAAAGAAAATTTAAACACATTTTGTTTATTCAAAATAAAGGTAATCCAATGCAGAATAAATAATTTGTTAATTTCATCGAGTTATGTGCTCCAACTACTATCATGTTAACGTTACACTGTATTTTATTTTAGACTGTGTCAACTACACTATTGCGTGAGATGCTTCCAGTTTTGTTCAAGCTATAGATCGCATTACCAATGCGCCATCACCAGATTTCAATCTTCAATCTCGGTCGCTTCGCTCTCGAGCGAAGATATACATGCTTGGATAGCACTTCAGACTGGGCCTGCTTTAACCGTAAGCACTTACCATTTGTGTGAGTTGCTCCCAGTTGATGGTAATGCTCTTGATAGTATCACGGATGCGCGCGGCCTCAGCCGGATGTTCGTCTTCGATCGCGCTCGCTTCGCTCTCGAGCGAAGTAATTCGCGCTTGGATGGCGGCAAGATCGCGCTCCATACCAGAGAGACGGCGCTGCAGTGTCATCACACCTGTAAATAAAACAAAATATTGATGAAAATCATTTGTAATCTGCACATTCCCTTTAATGCAATTGATTTAGATAGATTTAAATGTAATAAAAACAAATATTTTTAAAATATTTTAAGAAAACATCAAGTTAATATTTTAATAAAACACTTAAAAAATAAAAAAATATATCTAGTGACAATTCCGCCTAATTTTCCTGTTAAGCCGACGTGACGTCACAAACGCCACGCAGTCAAACCAGAAATACTTTCGACGCGTTTCGCTTCTACACGAAGCATCCTCAGGAGGTCTTGACTCTACGAGCGCACGCTCGAGTAATTCGTCACGTCGGCTTAACAGGAAAATTAGGCGCAATTGTCACTAGAAATAATTTTATATTTTTTAAGTGTTTTATTAAAATATTCATTTGATGTTTTCTTAAATATTTTAATAATATTTGTTTTTATTAAATATGGATTTCCGCAAAGTAACGCCTGAATCTATTCATTATCAGATTTAAATATTCTTATTTCCATTACGATTTAATTATCGCTCAGGTCTCCAGATTATATTTCCCTGTTTCGTAGGAGAATGGAATGGAAATACATAAACATATAATATCACAATCCAAGAACAAATGTTTATACTCCGCGGTGTCGCAGTTGGCAACAATAGCAAATTACTTGAAAAATGGTGACATGGAACCACCGTCCTTACTTTGTAATGCCGTTATGATAGTTTAATCCATGCCTGGATAGCACCGCTCTCAAGGAGAAATTCTGTCGCGAAGCAGCTGTCTCTGAGGTCCAGTTCCCGTTCGAGGCCCAGCTACCAGTGTCGATCTAATTTTATGTTGGCAATGGGCCACATAGTTGTCAGGGCTATCAGATAAATATAATAAGTTCCTCACCATTCAGGTCCATCTCCAGATTGTCCGTCTGCTGCAGGATACGCTTCTTGTCTTCGATCCAGGATACAGTCTCGCGACATTCGATGTGGAATGTCTGGACACCTTGGGCAGATTTCAGCTCGTCCTTCTTTGCCTCCGCCTGTCACAATCACATATTTATTTATAGTTATATATTATTTGTCATGATTTTCTACTGAAAACTAGAAAAAAGGTACTTTTACTAGATCGTAGGCTAGGCGGAGATGGTATGGAATTTCTATCATTGCGATGCTTGAACCGATTTTGTTTAGTGTCCATTAAAACATTTCATTTCAAATAATTTATTTCATCGCTATTACTTACTATTATTAAATCTGTATTCAGTGGTTGTTTGAAACAGATGGCTTGAGGCGATAAGACCGCCAATAAGTACAATAATATTGAGTTTTGGTACTGCTCTCAGCTATTTAGGGTTTTTATAAATATCCTAACTAGTTACTTTATAAATAAAGAATCACAAATAGTGGTCTAAATGATTTTATTGTAATAGCTGTAGTGTTGTACATAGTTCATAGTATTTTGCTAATAAAGGCATAACAGTACCCTAAAAAAACACTAAAATTAAACAAAGCTGAGTAATGTAGATCGTTAAATAAACCTGTTTTATGTTTTTTTTATATTCTACGTAAGCCTGAACATTATCACTTGGTATCAGGTGAGAATAGTGGTCAAAGGCTAAAAAACAAAGAAAAATACAATACCTTGTCTCTCAATCCGCTCCAAGCCTGGTTCAAAGCCGTCTGGCGTTCTTGGATACGCGGCGCTTGAGGATGCTCCACGTGGATGAGTTGGCGAGCAAGTTGGTTCACGACGGCGACGCGAGATGCATTCGCGTTCATTTCCTTATCGAATCCGTCGTATCTACAAAAAACATGTTATCAACAAGTAGCCATAAAACATGAATCAGTTTTAAATATAAAAATCGCAGCTTATTTTATAATAGCTTGAACCGCAAGATTACATTGACAAACCAAAGGGCAAGTTTAGATATTCAATAAACCTTACAAGAGTATTAAGCGCTGTCCTGTGCTTCCTCAATATCTACATCAGCGATATCTCTAGGTGCTGCGGCAGCATGGTATCAACAATAATCTTAGCATTTTGATAATCATTTTTAATTACAATAAGAGGATCAAACCTGTAGCTTATAGTTCATGAAGAATACCTAACGTCTTTATCAGTTTGTCAGCTTTCCTTACAACAATTTACCAATTAACTTCAATAAATCTAGATCTAAGTAAACCTAAGAAAATGAGTACTTACCGGTGCTTCATGATCTCAACATCGTCGATGTCTTTAGGCGGCAGCATGGTGTCGAGCATGCGGTCCTTCTCCGATATCCATTGATCGGCCGCATCCGCTTCCGCCAACAGTTTGAACAGCGAGAGAGCGTCCAACAGACGTTGTTTGCGCAGACGAGCAAGTTCAGCGAGCTCGCCATGACGAGCGTCAATGGCGGCCAGGCGTTCGAGTACTTCGGTGCTGCTGGCGTCTTCTGGGCTCAACTCTTGGGCCTAGGGAGTGAGAATGAATGTCAGTGTAATCATTTTTTAACCAGCCACTCATTTAAAACTCTAAATCATTACTTAATTAAAACTTTAATAAAGCTCACACCTGAAAATGTCACTTATAAATATGTATCGTTACTTGTCTTGTCAGATTTTTTATTTTTTGCAGGTCCATGTTTCGAATGCCGCCGCGGGCTTGCGCTTCAGCGCATGGTGAAAGGACTTTTTGCGAATGCCCGCCTGGCTAGTCACCACCCTCAAGTAGAAAATCTATCGCCAAGCACCTAACGGTGTGTTCAGGCAGTTCCTTGAGAGCCAGTGAAATTACAGGCACATGAGACTTAACAAATATGTCTAAAGGTGACGGGCGCAGTGCAATTCGCCACTTGTGATGAAATGCATCTGTTATAACCAGAGGTTAGTCCGCTTAACATCAGGTGGGCCTCGAGCTTGTTCCGACACAATAATATATAAAAAAAAAGAACTGCATAAATTATATATAAAATGCTATTACGTTAATCAGACTACAGCAATTCCACTTAGATACTGTAAGTTATCTTTTTGTGCATGTCTGAGTGAAGTTTTGTTTTCGCATTTACACACGATTATGTTAATGTATTTATAATTTGCTTCATTGCGTTTTTCTTCAAAAATAATAAGGAAATGTCAATTACATCTTTCAACCATCTTTCAAAGTTAACCTAAAAGTGATACTAATATTTTTATTTGCAATCATCTTTCATGTAATGTTATGTCCACTATACAAAAAAAATTACTAGAATTATATATATTATAATATTTATAATTTAATACTAAATAATTGTTGACACTGATAAAGGAGCGATTTTGCAGTCATCATACTTATCGTTAAAACTGAAGTATTTTTCATTCAATAAATCATTTTTCTGATTATTGGTGCATCTGCACCAATCCATAGATAAATCCAAAGGCAATACGACTAGTACGAAGAAACACATCGAATGTCTTTCTGGTAACTGACGCCGATATGCCCCAGAAGCGAATTATAATTTGTTTCACTAAACTAATTACCTGTTAAACTAATTATTTTGTAATTACCTGTTGTTTGAGCTGCTGAATGACATTGGCGTAATTCTTCAGTTCGTCGGTTACATCCTTGTGCTTCTTCAGCAAGCTCTGCACTTGGGCCTCGTCAACACCGGTGTCTTCAGAGGACACCAACCTACAGATAAAAAGGTAATAGTTAATATCAGCAACACGATTCAACTTTCATATTTTACCTGACTACCATATCTTCGAGACCAAGTCGATGTCGAAATATCTTCAAAGAAAATTAATGATGCAATTTTGTATTCCTTTTTCTATGTTTATAGAATTATGGACCAGACCGTGAATCCACAAGAAGCCGTGTATTCGGCTTACTTTTAACTAAATAGTATAAAGTGGAAATGAGATCTTGAACTCTTTTACATAGTCCGCGTACATAACGATACCGCAAAAACTTAATTGGGCATATACGGCCTGTCAATTAACCTATTAACTTTGTTGTTTCGTTGACACTTAAAAATACATTGCATACTTGACAAACTGCTTCTTCTTCTTGTAAAACTTTCTTATCATATTAATGCACGGATTAAGATTATTGTAACGTTTCAACAACTTTATTTTCATTAGTAAAATTCATACTACATTATCGAAGCAAGGGCGCCTTCAAGAGTTTGACGAAGCGTGGCTACACGCAACATGGATAAATTAATGCATATGAGTACACTGCTTATGTGTTCGTTTAAAACCAGAATAGCGAATTCAGTTCAATAGATATTTAAATTGTAGTTACCATTACAATTTCGAATCAATTTTAACATGTCCAAACCCAGACAATCCATTCTGTGCCCGGACATAACTGTATATTTTTCAGTTCATTAACTGTTATATTTTTATAGCGAAATCTAGATTGCAATAGTTACCAATGCTATTAGATTAGCGTACAAGGACATAGTCATGAAGAGAAGTAAGAGCTGTGACCAGAAAAGTTTCAAGATTGATGGTGTGGATAAATTGTTTATACAATGGTTATATAAAAGTCTGATTTGTGAAATGACAACCAATAGAGGTGAGTGGAAATACAATGCACATTGTACCCACCCTAATTAGCAGGGGACTAGGGCAAGAAATGGGTCAAGTGAAGGGGTCTGACACAATGACTCAGAAAGTACAGGGTGCTCGAGGATATATTTTACTGAAAAAGTGTGACAATCAAGATCATTTTAAAATTTAATAAGTAGCTATTACACTTTCCTGAATTCGGGTTCCTGAATTGACCACAATAAGTAGTGTTTATTACACTACTTCACAGAGTACAGAGTAGTGTATACAATCCTAACGGTCCTAACAGTGGGTTTCAATATCAAGGAAAGAAAGGCTGCGCAAATTCCTCTTACTTAATTTCTAAATTAAGGAAAGTAATTGTATTTAGGAAGCTCAGTTGGTTCGTAGCGCGCGACGTGAGCGGATGACAATCACAGTGCAGTGAAGCATGGAACTATTACATGCCGTATGTTATATAAATTTTAAAATTAGATGTTTCCTTTAAGCCGAGTATACACATACAAGTAAAATGTGCACAATTGAATATTTGTCACATAATAATACACATCCCTTTATATAGCATCTTATAATAAATTAATTGAACTACCTGTTTGGGCTAAAGGTAGATACCCCAAAGGTTTTAATACGAGTCAGTGCCATTCTGACAAGACTTGTGTCCGCGTCGAAGTTTGCGTTTGAACTGAGTTAGGAAGTTGATTCTGAGTTGTGTTATCAGAAGCACCAATGCCTTCCTATCCTAAATTCTGAATTTAATCATAACAGAACTCTGAATTTCAGAAAGAGTGATAGCCACTAGAATAATATAAGTGCAGTATTTTGATCACTGTTTTTACTGGTGGAAAGCGACGCGACGATACCCTCGAAGCAGGAACATACCTATACATGGTTATTGGTAAAATGCAAACAACCTCTTAGGGTTGACTTCTGCTAGTCTAAAAAACGTAGAGCGCCAGCCGCGGCAACATTGGACCGCGCCGCGTCCCTTTGAATAGAGTTTTGAATATTTACATGGAGCTAAGTAATATAAAATATGAAATATTACATTACAGGCACAAGAGACTTTTAACATCAGGTGGTCCTTGTGCTTTTGTATCTCTAAATGTTTGTTAGGACTAGCAGAAGACTAACCATGTATACTGCTTGGAAAATAACTACACAGCACTTTGTACTTAAATGAATCTTATACCAATCGGAAAACAGAGCAGCTGAAAGGATTTTTGCGAATGCCCGCCTGGCTAGCGACCACCCTCAAGTAGAAAATCTGTCGCCAAGCACCTAACGGTGTGTTCAGGCAGTTCCTTGAGAGCCAGTGAAATTACAGGCACATGAGACTTAACAAATATGTCTAAAGGTGACGGGCGCAGTGCAATTCGTCACTTGTGATGAAATGCATCTGTTATAGGCAGAGGTTAGTCCGCTTAACATCAGGTGGGCCTCGAGCTTGTTCCGACACAATAATCTATAAAAAAAAGAACTACATAAATTATATATAAAATGCTATTACGTTAATTAGACTACAGCAATTCCACTTAGAAACTGTAAGTTATCTTTTTGTGCATGTCTGAGTGAAGTTTTGTTTTCGCATTTACACACGATTATGTTAATGTATTTATAATTTGCTTCATGACACTCGTTTTTCTTCAAAAATAATAAGGAAATGTCAATTACATCTTTCAACCATCTTTCAAAGTTAACCTAAAAGTGATACTCATATTTTTATTTGCAATTATCTTTCGTGTAATATTATATATACATACTTAGCCATTCGAATAATGGAAGTTGAAGCAAAACACTTAGTGCGTTTAATGGGAATATTGAGCATCTATTATTTTTATATCAGGTTTCTACGTACATTTCAGTACAACTTGTCAGATGATTTGATGTGCTGATTTACCTGAGCGTATCCAACATCCAGGTGTCGATGTCGTCTGCATCGGCGAAGAGTTGATGGTAACGCACGGCGGCGTCCAAGCGGTTCTTGCGGAGAGACACCACGTCCAGCAGATGGTTCCACTGGGAAAGGATGTCTCGCAGACGTTCCTGTCGATATAATTACATGTTTAGAATGCGTATCCCCCGTATATGTGTATGTGGAACATTAGCAGTGTGGGAGTAATAAATCCACCAACAGGATGGCTGCATTTAGGATTTTTTTATCTTCTTCCAGTACTTGGCTGTTAGCCACCCCAAGGTCACCACTCCGGGAAAAATGCTTGCTCCAACCGCCAATGCTTGCACTTTAGGTGACCTGTACGAGGTAGAGGCCTCGTACAGGTCACCTAAAGTGCAAGTATTGGGACACTGAGGGCAGTTTTTTCCCGGAGTGGTGACCCGAAATACAACCAGCGACTATATTATACTGAAATCTTTGCATAGGCTAAATTCAATTCAATACATTTATTTAAGGATGAATAAGGAGTCGTCGTTTCGACTTAATGTTTATGGAGAGAATGACTGATGTCACTAACTCCGCACGCATTTGATGGGTGAAATCAAGAAACCAGGCAAGTCGTGAAACAGTCATTATTTATATACGAGATACAAACTATTTTCACCAGTTTGTTTTCCAGGCAACCGGTATGTTATACCAAACTGAACCTTCAACTGAATTTTACATCTGATGGATTGAGATTTGATTGTCAGTTTATTTTTATTTCACGTCTGTTTTCTGCAGATGTTGCCAGACCTTACAATTTCTTTTCAGCTGGTTATTTTATATCGCTTATGATCTTTTGGAAATTTTCCCAATAATCACCAAATTTTTACCCATTTTTTTCTATCTATTATTTTGGCCAAGTATCGTCGGATCAATGAAAAATGATGTAACATACCTGTATCCTGTCGGCCCCGAAGTGTCCCTGCGAGATGAGTTCATCCCCGACGGCCGCGACACTCATCAGCTGCGGCTCGTGCGCGGACACGTCTCCCTCCAGCGCCTTGTGCTTCGATATCAGCAGGTACACTACCCACAACACACACATTAATATCAGCTATACTGACCGCACAACGACGAAGGTCGTTTGTGTTTATGATGACGTCCCTGAATTGGGCAGAGTGTACAGAATAGGTAAGAGGTGGAATAATGTATAGACCATGAGACGTTAGCCAAAGTATCCAAAGTTTGTTGCAAGGTTGGGAAGACCATGGTAGGAGATGGATGTCTCGAACACCACCACCATAACTCGGTGTCTCGAAAACTAACTTCCACACTCAAATACGTCAAATAATGTTTAACGTGCAATTAAATCGTTATTTTCGTACTCCTTTTGACACTAATTTTGCTGCAAGTAATGCTAACACGCCACGGCTTGTTATGCGGCGATGATTTCGATATAACCGCACGCTTTCGGCAACTCCATAAATCGGAATAAATTCACATAATTCAGGAGGAATCTAATTAATAGCACTGCAATAAAATTCATTCAGCCGTTTTGAAAAAGACACAATCATAACATTAGTGCGGTATCTCTATCAGTTAGATCTGTGCTACTGAGAGAACCTCTCTACTACTAAATTGCTATCAGGTAAAGCAACAAACTAGTGAAATGAAGTATTTAACAAATTCCAAATTCGCAAACTTTGAATCACACCTGCAAGAGTGCCATCTATGCCATAACACTTGCAAACACAAGAATCTTTTCAAAACGACTAATTTGGGCCAGTGGGTTCATTACTAGATTTTTTTCTCCTTTAATAAATGTAAATTAACTTCAACATCTAAACCATCATTGACACGCAAAGAAAAAAGGTATTATCACAAATGAGAGTAGACCTATTTTGGACAAAGCATAAAGAGAGAACCGTTGTGCTTACCAGTAGTGAGATCGTGTCCGATATCGTCGACCGACACAATCTGCTCCTTCTCCTTGATCCAGTTCTCTTCGTCGGCCATGTCCCAATAGAACTGCCACAGCTTGCGGCTGTCTTCCAAACGCTTCCTGAACACGCGAGGGGAACATGTCTCAATGTCACACATTTTGTTTTCTATCATCAATCAGGAACCGTTAATAGCGTTTATTTTTATAAAGTTATTATATCTGTTCTGCCAATTGTAAACCTAGATTCGAAGATTATTAACTTTCTTGTAGTAATGTGCACTATTAGTAGAGAAAAAAAATGACAATAGGACCTTTTATAGGACCTGTGAATATTATCGCCAATTGTTTTGCAAAAGTCGCTCTTAGTATCTCGCAAAGTGTGTTTCCATATAACATATTTTGGGAGTAAGTTAATTTTCATTTAAACATAGAATCGGAATTCAATTGTATCTACGCTGCTAAGAAATATATGTAAACAGCGCGACGAATCCGCAGCGTCTAGCCCAGATATTGACGACTTGTTAATAAAAACTGAACAGCTATTAATAAGGCTATGATATTGCGGTGCTGTAAATGTGGTTTGTGGCATTAAGAGTTAGAAACCTGAGACGACAGCGTTAGAAGAATATCAGTCTTGGCTTCCTTATTACAATTACGAGTTTAACTGGAATACTCATTGACCGAAGTTAGTAAAATTTAATGGGACCAACTTCTAGATATATATACTCTACCCAACAAAAAATGAATCATCCTCCTTCCATCCCCATACGGTTGAAAAACAAGAGCAAGAATTAGAGTTATGAGTCATACTGTCATGTTAGGTTAGTCGGTCAGAGCATACCCCGGCTATAGGGGTGGATAGACGCGGGTTCGAATTCCACACATGACTATAACTTTTTCTCTCGTAAATTTGTTATTTTGTAATTAAACATCCTAATTGAATAACTCAGTAAAATATTATGAGCGTTCATACTTAAAAAAAGAAGAAAACTATTACGCATCGGCTTGAAAGCTCTCTCAAGAGTTAATCTCCGATCACGTATCTTCTGTAGCAATGAACTGCTGATTGCAACAATCAAAAATTACAGTCTTGACAGATTTTTTAAGCAATGAAATCAAAAGTCAAAAGACAGATAGGTAACAGTCTTACATGCGTCCAAACGTTAGTCACCGACCGATTTTTTCTTTTATACCTGAGACGATAACTGGCATATACTTTAATCGAATTAAAAATTTCGTAGTATCCATTCTACTAAAGAGTTTGTAATAACATAGTATATATACAGATTGTACTGCCATGGTCAGTATTTCCTTTTATTTCATATTATTATTATTCTAAAATCTAATTTAATAAATGCCAATATAACTTAAAAACAAAATTTAAGTTATATTGGCATTTATTTTAAAATACAAGTAGTAATTTCTTCTTCCTCCCTTAACACAAATCAGCCCAAAATATATCTTCCTCCACTCCGTGAACACACGGCGAAGTCTCAGTAACAGGGTCCCGTTTTTACCCTTTGGGTACGGAACCCTATACACGGTCGGCGACTAACTTTTGGGCGCATGAAGGTGTGTTACCTATTTGTCTTTTGACTTTTGATTTAATTGCTACAAAATCTGTCAAAACTGTCATTTTTGATTGTTGCAATCAGCAGTTCATTGCTACAGAAGTTACCTGATCGCCCCGCTGGGAAGTCAGTTAAAAAAGGGTGTGTAACATACCTGCGTTCGACAGCGAGATGTACAAGCTCTGCGTATGCGTTCTCCAGCTGCTGTATGCGCTCCACGGTGATGGCGGGGTCGCACGGGCGGTACCCACCCTCCTCTTGTTCCAGGAATCGTTGCGACTGGCCCACTACCACCTAGAAGGAGTTGGATAAGTTAACTTTCGATATAGAAGTCTAAAAAGCCATTCATGCCTTATCAAAAATCAAGACCAAATCAAGTACTTTTTATTTTAGGAGCATGGACCTAAAAAGTGAGTAAAGTACACACAACTATCTATCAAAAGACATACACAAAATTTATCAATATTGATATTCAAATTTACAAAATTTTATACTAAATTCCCGAGAGGGAATCGTACCCGCGTCTTCCAATTTTACGCACTAGATTTCCGGCTGAGATGAATCTATTATGCACAAAACATTTGTTAATTTAATTTACGCGAAGGGTTCAATACTGCTTTAAGTCGTATTTTAAAATTTGCACAAAACATTCAATGTATCTTCCATGGTTAAATACCATACACTATAGTCTGTTTTTTTTTAACAAACGAGTACCGAAAGTTTTTGACTGCGTTGCTAATGGGCCCACGTAATCAACATAAAGTAAATTTTATAAATATTCAATATGAACGGGCCTTAACAAATTCAAAAAAAGAACAATGGCATTGACCAATGACGGCAATAACCCATCTCACTCTGTCAATATCGGTAATGTGCAAGAGACACACCCAGTACTTGTTTGTTAAAAAAACAGACTATAGTAAACAATATACAATAATTTTGACAGCTGTCACTTAAACAACATGACAGCTATAACCTTATAACATTAGGAGTGTCCCAATTAAAAAAATACCCTATATACTTTAACAAATGGATCCTACCTTGACACGTTCCCCGAGCACGTTGATATCGGCTTCGACCAGGGCATGTTTCTGCAGCAAGTCTTCGACTCCCATCAGATGTTTGCCGTAGTCGTCTGTCAGGAGACGTATCTTGATCTCTTCCATTGAATCGAGGATGTAAAGCATCTCCTGTCAATTCAAAAACATATTTATGAAGATAATGGGCATGCATTAGGGATACTATAAGATGTAATTACTATAAGAATATTAAACATAAGGATATTAATAGCTGCATCATATTTGGCATTAATAGCTGCTTCATATTTGGCTGAACACTTATATCTGCATTATATTTAGCTAAAGAACATCAGTTTTATGTTTGTTTTTGTTTTTGCCACATATAAGTAATTTTGCAATGATGTCCGAGCGGTAACAGCTATGGACTGCTGTGCTGCAGGTACCTGGTTCGATCCCCACCGCCGGCTTGAGCTTCACCGCATGGTGGAAGGGCATTTTGCGATTACCCACCTGGCTAGCTACCACCTTCAAGTAGAAAATCTGTAGCCAAGTACCTAACTGTAGATTATGTGTTCCGGCAGCAGTCCTTGCGAGCCAGTAAAATTACAGGCACATGAGACTTAACAACTGTCTCAAAGTGACGGGCGCAGTGCCATTCGTGACTTGCGATGAAATGCATCTGTTATAGGCAGTTCGTCGGATTAATATCAGGGAGGTTTCGAGTTAGTTCTGTCATACTGACATAGAAAAATCTTTCTTTATGTTGGTTTTATGTCACATGTATATGAGTATAACAAATGTGATGGATAGCCTATATACATAACAAATGTGGATGGGTCTATGTGTGCATATGAATAATAAACATCCCGGATTGTGTATGTGTACATAACATAGTCTACATGTATATCTGAAAGGTTAAGTAGACCTGGAAGTTTTGCTGCAGCTGCAAGGAGAGCTCGAGCCTCGCCCTGCGCGCACGCAGCAGTTCCAGCAGGTACGCCCACAGACGCAGCACGTTGTCGCGCCGCGCGCACACACGCTCCATGTCGTGGTATCTAAACACACACACACACATATATACATACATATAGCATACATGTATTCATAATATGACATTGACAGTTAAGATTTTAGTAGCAGTAAAACTCTTTATAGATGGGTTCGACCGGGAAAGTACTGCAATCATACCTATGTCTACCACCTCAGATAGCTGTGTTCCGGTTTGGAGGGTGTGGATGCCGTTGTAATTACAGCCATATAAGACTTAACAACTTAGAGCCTGTTTCAGAATGTTCGAGGAAGTTCCGGTTATACTACCCAGAACATATTAAATAAATATAACACTATCTTTGCGTTTCACAGTCATCGATTTAGCCTATCCATCGGTTAAAGCTTGAAACGCGCTGCATGTTAACTGTCATTTTTATCATTCAGTTATTTTATGTTCTGGGTAGTATAATCGGAACTTACTCGAACATTCTGAAACAGGCCCTTAATGTCTCAGGATGATGTGCGTAGTGCAGTTCGTCACTTGATTGTAATGAAATGTATCTGTTATAGGCAGAGGTTACCAATGGGCCATTGCTTTTTCCGTCACAATATTAATTAAGTCTGATGACAAAATGAAGTCTGGCAATGATGCATTTTATTAATTGCAGTAACTTACGAGTTCGTCACTTGTGGCAAAATGCATATGTTCTAAACTAAGGTTCCCGCTTAACACCGGGTGAGCCTCGTTCTTGTCCCATCAAAAATCCATTAAAAAAAAGATTTGAAATCGGTACCATCACTAGTATCGGATTGAGACGAATTACATGGCATTCCATGGATTCACCGTGCGGGTGCAGGTGCGGCCTGGGGAAAGAGAGGCAGCGAAGGGAAAGTTATGAGATTCAAACGTATTGCGGAGAGCTACCGGAATGATGATTGGTTAAATGTCATTAGATAGATAGATAACTCTTTATTGAATACACCATAATAACAACAATAAACTTATTAAACTCAATAGTGAGCTTAGTACAGTTCCAGGATTATCACGCCTGAGCACCAGCACTCGGTGGTCTCCGCTGGACAGTGCTACCAAATAATAATCTAAGATTTTTAGTTAAAACTTAGCTGTGTAACATACTTATAGCTAACAAGCTACAATGGAGTATCATTTTGTAGATGACTTGCGCTACTGTAGCAGAGTCAATCTACGACTGATACATATAGTTACATTTTTATAAACCAAACATTTACATTAAATTTCATCAAGAGAAACCTTTCGAATGTTATTGTCAAACATACAAAAGGCGAGAGTTTTATTTCGATCGCTCTAAAACCAACTTCATGCTCTATATTGCAGGATAGAAAAAAAGTAGAGAAGATGAAATTTTATTTGTAGAGAATGCATTTCAATACCATTCACAAATTGTAAAACAGTTTGTATATAAATCAACGCCAGGACAAAAATACCTCTGAGGTAAAATATGGTATCGACTATCGACAATACAGACTTCATGAAATTATATATTAGAATGATAGTAATTAAGCCCTGTTCCAGTTCCACCGGCTTTGTCTCTCGCGCGAAAAGTACTAGATGTATTATTATTGAAGAAACATTGTCTAAACATTAGAAGAATATAATACATTACCTTTCAGTCTGCAGCTCCGAGCAGACAGCGACCACCGCTTGTACGCGTTCCTCATACGCAAAGATGTCAGTTTCAATGGCCTCATGTTTCTTGGCCGCTGCCTCCACGGCCGCCAGGTCAAAGCCGAAGTTGTCCTGAGAGACCAGACGCTGGTTCTCTGATAGCCAGGTCTCACGCATCTGAGCTTTGCGATTGAATCTGTGAGGTGAATTAAACAGTTTGTGTCAAAAATAATAAAAATGACTTCTTGAATGAGAAGAAACAGAACAGAAGAAATATACTTCACATTTCTTTTCGCCTCGCACACTTAGCTAGATTATGTTATCAAAGCCGCTCCTAGCATTATATTTTCATATTTGTGTATGCTTCTATCGTACCTGGTATGCATCTTTTATGGTATGTAAAACTAAACTGTTAGTCCTGAAGTAACATTTCTGAACTGAATTTGATTTTTATAGGCAAATAAAAATCATATATACAATTTAGACATCTACGACGCTCTTATGAAGGTCAATTATACATTGTAATATTCTACATTGTATTATACATGTACTACCTACGTGATGTAATGTAGTATAATGTCCAGCTCCTTTCTTATTTATTAGATGAGTAAACACCAATGTCCCATTTGGGGCGTTTATTTGCATAATATTATATTTTCACTCTGACATAGGAATAGTTATCTTCTCGGGAAAATGCGGGAAGATAAACAAATTAGCAATTTCTTATTTTCATTACTTCATCCCTCGGTCAAAATATTTGTTCATATTACAGCATTCGGAAATCTTCCCGACGTGGGGTGGGGTCAGTATGAGCAGTGGCAGGTCTGTAAACACTATGCGGACCCCGAATAACGAAAACGTTTTCCGTAATGCTTCGAACGACATGTCTTACAGGAAACCTCCCGCCCTCCGAAAGCGACCGTATGATATTGAACAGTAAAAAAATAAGCAGTGACGGTCTAGTGGTAATTGGCTATGATCTAACGCGCAGAAGGTCCATGGTTCCTATCCAGTCGCGGCCTTGAGTTTCACTGCATGGTGGCTAGCTAAAACCCTCAAGTGAAAAATTCACCAAGCACCAAACTGTATCAGCTGTCATTGAGACCCAGTAGTTCGAGGTTAAGGAACTGGCCGGTTAGTTCTCCATACTAACGTCGTAGGGTGATCACTCCCTTTTATTTGAGGATTTAGGTCCAAAACAAAGCATGATATCGATTGATCTCTTTATTATCTAAGCTTGTATCGTAACATTTATAATACGATAGTTAACTTGAGAGTTATGAGCCTCGAAACATTTTCATGGAAAGTTTTCGAGGCTTATAACTTTCACCTTATTTTTTGTAAAATTTCGTTAAGATACAAGCCTAGATAATGACGAGATCAATCGGTATTATGCTTAATTCTGGACATAAAATCTCATATAAGGGAGTGATCACCCTACGACGGACGTTTGTATGGAGATGTGACCGGCCAGTTTAACCTTAATCCATGCTCATCATAGACCATAAAACAATTGAATTTTATTCATTAATGGACGATATCAAGCGGATACGTAGCGGTTAAGTCTGTTAACACCTTCAACCACATCATCACTTGCCATCATGTGAGATTTTGGTCAAAGGCTAACATAACAGCATCAAAAAAATGTATCAAATATATTTTATTTCACTGAAGGAATGATTACGATTAGGAATATTATAATACGCAGAGATAGAGTATGGGTTACAACGCGAAGTCGATATATTATAGTGTCTTTACCCTCTTTGTATTAAGCTTAATGAACGAAACGATCATAAATGGAAATATATAGTTACCATAACATTACATAATGTCCAATAAAAGATTGCAGGGTGTGCCAAGGTGAAGGAAATATTGTAACAGGCCTTGTAGGTCAAGGTCAAAATATAAATGGATATAACCAGGCGTTATCTGAAGGCTGAAATAAAAGTGAAGGTCAATTGCGTGACCTACTCAAGGACTAGCTTATCAGTTGGACTGACTAGTCAGAACCAAGAACGGAATACGGTTTAATGTTGTCTTAGGTTTTCGCGATTATTACACATAGTCATAGTTGATTAGGTCACGCCGTGACCACGATCACTGCAAAGTGTTTGAAACGTCGGGAAAAAAATTATGATAAATATACGCGATTTAAACCATTTAAAGTTGTTTAATTACTACGGAATACGGTTATTTTGTATATTCATAATACCATCATATTTAGGGCTGGTTTTTCTATCATCATACTGATAAAATTTTAACCGAGGGAATTTAAACAATTTTTTTTTACGTATCCAACCTTAATAATTTTTCATTGGTGGTACATACATAACTATATTCTTACTATCTGATGATTGGAAAACTGTGCCTAAACCCTTTCTTTGATTGATTTTAAGAAAATTACACCTATGTAACACTACAATGAGTCTCAAAATGTTCAGATTAGGGAAGCTTATTTTCTTTTTTAAGTATTTTCCCTAATATTTTAAATCTTAACTTCGTAGTGCCTACTTGCGATTCGGGGAAAACCTAATAAGTTTTCAAGACGCCATCATACAATTTCTACGTAGAGCTTGTAGGGATGTCCAATTTAACTGTATTGAAGCCGATATTTATTTAAATTCTTTGACAAGGACCAATACAGACTTGTTCCGGTGAGCTCCAATATCCCGAAGCGGCATAGTATCGACGCGTGTAGATATAAGTAACACCATAACTCACCTAGCTGCCAACTGTTCCAGTTTCTCCTGCCTAATGAGCTCTTCCCTCAACGCCAGTTCACGCTCATGCTCGGATTTCTCGAGACGTTCCCAGGCGCGGTTGATGTCGTGGATCATACGGCCTTCCTTTGGAGTGTACGGCTTCTGGTTGGCGGCGCGCATACGGGACTGCAGAGTGAACAGAAGGACTTCCAAGTTGCCCTTTTCTACGAACCTGTTGACAAATACAATTCAACATCATAAGAATGCATACCTTTTCGCCTGTATTTTACGCGAAGGGGTAAGCGGAGGTGTTTAGGAACGTGCTGATAACCATATTTCTGAAACTATGTCCTTAAACCATACAAGGAAAAGCTCCAGGCTGATACTAAAAATGTACATGTAAGGAGAACCTAATAATAATAGCCTCTACAGATCGGTAATTAACTAAAACAATTAAATCTATTGTTATTCTATGCAAAATTCGCGTTTCTGATCTTCAACGGTTAAATTATTTTATGGCATACAACAATGTTCAACTCGAGGGTGAATCGATCTTCCACTTCCCGGTACTACGTTCCCGGCACATTCACTCTTTGGCCATTAAGACTGATAGAAGGAGATGCTAGTTTTGTGCTAAAATTTCTTGTTTTAAACGTGTTTTAAAACGACACGTTTAAAACAATCGTGACCATCAATCTAGACTTACTAAACTTCGCAAGTCAGAAAGGAGTGCATTTTCTTACAATTAACATTCGAAGATGTCGAGGCTACCCTGAAGTTTTAAATGATCAAGCACTATCACCAGCTATTAATATAGCTGTTGATAGTGCTTAGACTCCATAGTCCTCATAACATACATATTTAGTTTAAATTATTCAATCTAAATAACTGTCTGAACCTTCAGATACCATGGAGACGCTTTACGCCAATCGACGCCAAGTTATACATTTTTCGGGAAGACTTAAAATTTTAGGGATCCCCCATAAATTGCAATTTCATTATATTGCACTTTGTGAGAAGTGCGTGTCAAAATGTATTATTCTGAGAACTACTGTTATTTGTTTTTTTGCATAGGAAAAAAACGTTGTATTAACTATATATTGATGTTACTTATTTTTGCTACACACAAGCACATGAAGTTGTTTTCTACACTGAATGTTAAATATATTTACAAGTTTAAACGCGCATTAACTAACATTGAGCATTAACTATTAAATAATATGTAAGTACGAGATGCCTGAAAAATACACCTGAATAGTTGTTTGGAATATAAGTACTACTTACTTGGGAGGTTTCTCAACTGTGCGGTAGTTGGCGAACTGCACCAGTTGTTGACGGACGCCCTCCAACGAGTTGGCGAACGTGCGGTCGCCGAGCGCTTCGATTGTACGCTCGATCCATTGCAGGAGATCACTACAAACAAAATATACAAATGAATGGAAATTGGGCATAATTTTTATATGTGTCTAAACAGTATCCAAAGCTTCCTCGAACCAAACTGGTTTTTTGATGACATGTAGTGACGAGACGGTCTAATTTTGAGCGTCATGTTTGACCACGTGTGTTTCACTGTTCAGGGCGTGACACGGCAGTGCGTTCATTGGTTTGAGACATATGTATAATTTAATGCATAAATCTTCTTATGTCTCGTTCCCGGTAATTTTACTTTTTACAGTGATCTTCACACAAAAATCACATTTGTGTTTGCACACTACTTCTTAAAGGTAAAATATCTAACACTACAGTGGTACCTACCATGACAATAGATGCCTACCTCTTGGAAAAGGTTTTGAGTGTAAGATTAAGATTTTAAAAAATATATCAAAGGAAACATATAGCCCTTAAGGCGCTGACAAGTGCTAAATAGCTTTACTTGAACAGATTTTTAGCAATATGTATTTAATAATAACAAATATTTTAAAAGTATTTTAAGAAAACATTTAATTCATTATTTAATAAAACACTTAAAAAATCTTATTAAAAATGATATATATCTAGTGACAATTCCGCTAATTTCCTATTAAGCTGAAGTGACGTCACAAACGCCACGCAGCCAGACCGGAAGAGTAAAAAAGGTTATAATTTTTTTTTTTTTTTTTAGTCTCGATCGTGCCCTCGTAGAGTCATGACCTCCTGAGGATGCTTCGTTTAGAAGCGAAACGCGTCGAATACTTTTCCGGTCTGGCTGCGTGGCGTTTGTGACGTCACGTCGGCTTAATAGGAAATTAGGCGGAATTGTCACTAGATATATATCATTTTTATAAAGATTTTTTAAGTGTTTTATTAAATAATTAATTAAATGTTTTCTTAAAATACTTTTAATATATTTGTTATTATTAAAAATGGATTTCCGCAAAGTAACGCCTGAATCTATTCATTATAATATGTATTTAGTTTGTAGTAGTAAGAAAATTATATATGATCACATTATCTAAGGCCAAGAAAAGTCCGAAACACGTTTCCTTAAAATTTTCTCGATAGAATAAAATTGCAAAGTTGACTCTAAATTACGTTTGTAACGTAAATATCTTAATTATTTACGTATGAATGTGTATGTACCCATATTAATAAAATAGCAAAACTTTATCTTAAAGGACAAGAAAAGTTACATTTTCGATTAACGTTACTAGTTTTGTGTTATCAAGCTTTCTTTCGGATTTTACCTAAACTGACCGCGATTTCACCATCGCTGCTTCTCTTTCACTCCTACGTAGTCCGATAGTGACGAAAATTCAGCATTTGACAGCGTCTTAATGTAACTTAACCTAAGCATTAACCTCCAGAATGAAGAACATCAGAATCTGATGGCCACTTTAAGTTTACAAATCTACCTTTCGGTTTAAACAATGTTCCTAGTCCATAAACAATGTTCAAAGTCTCAAAACTTTTTGAATCCTTACCTAGTTAATCCTTCGTATTCCTGCTGCATCTTGTCGTTTTCCATAGCGATACCAACCACCTTGCCGATTCTCTTGCCTTGCACCGTCTCCTGCTTCAATTTGCTGAAGTAGTGGTAATAAGTGACCACATATGTGATGATCGACTTCTCATCGGGATGGTCAACCGCAATATCTGAAAGGAATGAAAGCCATTAGTAATTATTAAAGCATTGAAGTTTTGTGTAAAATTGTATTTTATAAACTCACTTTTATGCTGTCAGTACATAAAGTTGATTATACTTCATTATTGACGTTTTCGAAGTAGCGGTTTGGAGTTGTAGTAGAGCAGAGAGTATGGGCTTCATCGAATAAATTGGAGAACATCCAGCAAGTTTTTTTTAACTATTATGGATCACACTCGATTATTTAAAGCTCAATTGTATAATAAAAAATAATATTAATATAGAAAATACAGAATATTCCTCTCATAGCTCCTTAAAAACATTTAATCTTAAATTTCAGGATCAAAAAGGAAAAACGGTGAAAATACAAGTAGATACAAGAACTGATAACTAATTGTGAAGAGCTGCCCTGGTCGAGGATATGCCACTTCAATATTCGTGATTCTTATAGTTGAATAAAACAAATCACATGTAGGTAACAAAACACATTAAAGGTATGTATTCGTAGGTACCCAAAAATAATAAAATTTCTGACAAACCCGTGTATCACTACTTTCCCCAGTCATTTAAGCTGACTGAATAAAAAGATATCCATGCCCAATTCGACGTTAGAAACAAATTTGAAGTGATTTATTTACCTTCAGCATCCAACAACTTAGTAAGGCCAAGCTTCTCCTCAGCCACATTAAAGGCATTGTTTAAGTTGTGGATGGGATTGCTTCTATGCAACTTCTCGAACTGGATCAGATCTGGCCTATGTTTATGTATGATAGCGTTGAAGGCGAGACCGTCGCGCCAGGAGGTGGTGAAGTTACGAACGTTCACATTGTTGTAACCAGCTGTCTTCATCTGGCACCAGAGGAGTAGGGCGTCCTTGGCAGATTTTGTCTCTTTGTTATCGGTCTCTTCGATCGTGATATCTTGGATCTGAAATCAATGGAGAACCTCTATTGCAATTAACTGTTTTCATGGTGTGTGTGAGTATTTCTTCAACCTAATACAGGAATGTTGAAGAAGTTACCGGCTTTACAACTAAGGTTTTATTCTTTATGATTTGTCCATTTGATCAATCTGTACTTATTCGCGAACGGGACCAAATAACACCTCATAAGCGTACATTATTTATTCTGACTGATTGAATGTCGATTAGCCGGTAAGGTAAAGCAATTGTTTTGTTAGTATAAATATCGGGCAAGAAGAAGAGTATTTAAATCAGAAGAGTTAGTGTTAAGAGTTTATCAGATTGAGGCATTACTTTGCAAAATTGGAACCATTATTAAATACTACGTATTTACCTTTCAGTGATTCAAATAGGATTATTTATAACGCCCCAGCAAACTCAATGTAAGTACGATAGTAGATGAAATCCGAAATATGTAGGGCCAGTACGGCTTTTTTAGGGATTCACGACTTCCACGCTTGCCTGTTCTGAGCATTTGTGATCTAGTAGTAACTAAAATCATTAAATTTGTTCCGTCATCACTAATTTATTCTACCGCTTCATCATTTTCATGTTCAGGGCTTGTAAAAGCTAATAACGAAATACATTCGTTGAAAACAGTTAAGAAGTTGACTTAATAGCTGAACAGTTACAGCTAAGCTACATTAAACCATTAAAAATTATTCCTCACCTGGAAGCGCAGGATGATAGTCCAGATGAGACCAAGGTTAAGCCTCGGGTTTCCATCGACGATGTCGTGGGATCCCATGTTTTCCAAGTGCACTCTCTGTTCACGCAGGAACTGAAGAGCTTTGTCGACGTTCTCAAGGCAGTGGATTCTCATCTTGCCTTTCGTTGGACGAGGCTGAAAAGGATAACACCATACTTAAAATTATTCCTCCTTTAAGTTTTATCTTAAATTTTGGACGACAGTCCCAGAGTTTTTAACTGACATATGCCTCAGAACTATAATTTGTCCTCTCGTTAATTAACCATCGCATGGGAATGGCGGAACGAGAGGACAAATTATAGTTTTTGAGTCATATATCATATTACCTTAAACGGTCATAGCATGCCCCGGCTATACGCGTGGATGGCGCGGGTGCGAATCCCGTATATGACTATAATTTTATCCTCTTAAAATAAAATTAAAAAAAAATCATTATTCAAAAATTTTAAATAAGTACTAGATAACTGATGTTTTCACTCACGAAGGCACACCCCTCCATATTTTCGAGTGTAGTTGCAACTACTACTGCATTACCAAACGATCATGTTTAACATTTGATTGTTTTACTGTATTCATGAGCTTTTACACCCACAGTAAGTACAAACGAGGCCTACCCGTACAAACGCGCACCAATTTGAAGCAGTGATGGCTCAGAGGCATTGGCTATGGACTGCCGCACAGCAGGTCCATGGTTCGAATTCCTAGTAAAGCAGAAAATCTGTCGCCAAGCACCAAACGGTGTGTTGCGGCAGCTGTCCTTGATAGGCAGTAATTCTAGGATAAGCCTGTTAACATCTTCAACCACATCATCACTTATAATCAGGTGAGATTGTAGGCAAAGGCTTACGTATCAGCAATAATAAAAACCAGCGGTGGGGCGAGCCTTAATGTACAAATAGATCTATACACAAGTCACAAGTATTTAGTCGACTAAATTTTAAGTAAGTATTACTGAAATATATAATTTAACAGTTAACATACTAAAGGAAAATAATATATTTTGATATCAAGGTTACACTGTTATGTTGAAGCATATTCATGATTAATTTCATAGATAGTTTTTCCCCATATTATATTGGTACACGGTTGGCTTCAATATTAGTATACTCGTATTACCTATAACCGATAAACGTGATTACTTATGAAGATTCCTGTATAGCAATATAGTTTCTTGCTTAAGTATCACAAGACTCTTAAATACTCCATATGTACTGTATCAGCCGGATAATGCACTGCTAAACATAGCCTCCCCTATTTAGGGGGTATTTGCCATAATCCTCACGCTTGGCAGTCGTCTTGGGGATCGCAGTGTAAGGTCGCAGTTCTTTAGAAGGCGCTGCTGCCCACCTTTCAGTATTTTTCCCATAGGCCCCTCTTACGACACCCACGGGAAGATATGGGGAGATGCAATTCAAACCCACACACCACAGGGGGGGTACTCCATATACTCCCGTTCAATTATCTTAAAAGGAGAATAAGGGAAAGAATGCGCAAGACTGAATAAGCAGCATCACAGTACCGACGTCGTCGACGTATGGTGTTGCAGTACATTTAGGCGCATAACGTCTTTACCACCTTAATACCTGAATTAAACGAAATGCACAATTATACATACAGCAAAGGGCTTCCTAAAGAAAGTTGTCGACAGGAAGGCGGTCAGCCTTTTCGCTGGAGTCAAAACTTTTTTTTTTATATTATGTTATCGTATAGTTTTACATATGTAGGACAGGGGTGGGACGATGAGGTCAAGGTCAACCAGACACACAAAAATAAATTGTTTGTTGTTTGTGTGTCTTTAAACCTTTAAATAACATAAATTTTCAATAATAGAATAAACCGTGATAATATTGCGGTGGCCACCACAACTGTTGTTCATAATATATAAATTTGATGATCTTTTTTTTTTTTTTAATTTAAGTTATAGTTTTCAGTGTATGCCATAAACGTGTATAAAATAAATAATGGCAATCCGAATTTAATCACGGTCAAGATGTAAAATCAACAAACTCGTCTTACAGGATTCAATTTAGCATGGCAGTGGAGTAAATTCTTCTTGTTTGATGAGTATATACCCCCTTATTCGTAATTCATTTTAAGAATGCGTATCCACTATAGAGATGTGCGAGTAAGATGAGCATTAGAAGAAAAGAAATCACCAATAGCATCGCTTCATTTTCCTACGCTCGCTGAGCCCTGCGATCCTATTGGTGATTTTTTCCTAATACACTGCTCATCTTTTTCGCACAACTCTGGGACACAGGCTAAAAGATATGACAGCTACATCAAACGCATTAGTTAATAAAATACGGTACCTAGTGAAAGACCACGGATAAGCTACAAGGACCAAGGTTGTCAAAGAGATTGCGTTGGGATAGAAAGTGGAGGGACCTATAACAGCTGCATTCCCTAGTCAGGGCTTCTAGAAGATGATTAATTACTATTGTAAACGTCTTGGTGCTAAAATAAGTCGTCTCTTGTAATAGTGACGTTAAAAATGACATTGACATTAAAGTTAACATATCATAAGGTTTTCCACGAATTTTAGGTCTTCACAGAAAATCTAAGCTAAAGAACCTTAAGTACTATACCTTCAGAATAAAAAATATGAAGATAAAGTGACTCAAATAATGCCTAATTTAATAAATGACTCCTCGTTTTCCCAACCCACATAAGCGAATTCAATTAAAAAAGATGATTAAGCAAATACTTTCACTTCAATAAAATATCGTCATGATTTCTAGTTTTCATAATAATTGCTAGCATTACGACTGAATATAGGTTTCACTCACAATATCTCACATTTGCATATGCGTTGCCGTGTGCGTTATTTTAATTGTTCCATCCTTGATTGCTCATATCTAGGTCAAACAGTCTAGTAAAGCTAGATTACAGTATTACATCACACCATTTTTATATGTACTGTACTGTACCAGCCGGATTGTCTACTGCTGAACACAGCCTCCCCCATTGTGAGGGGATTTGCCATAAACCTCACACTCGGCAGGCATCTTGGGGATCGCAGTGTGAGATATCAGTTCCTCAGAAAGCCTACTGCCCACCTTTTGGTGTGTTACCGTTAGTCGGCTCTTACGACACCCACGGGATGATATGTGGATGTGCAATTCTAACCCGGCACCACACGGAGAATTTTTTTCATATGCTTTAAAATACTAAAATAGAAAGTGTTTATGTTCGCACAAACAAACAAACAAATCTCATAGTTACATTATACCAGACTGTGAGTTACTCATTCACGGTTTAAATCAAGAAACGAAGCCGTTATAATAGTTTTGTTGCCACAGCCGCGCCTGCCAGAGCACCTACATAGGTGTTGCAAATTTTGTTATTGTTTTGCTAATTTTACCACCGACCTAACACGAACTGAAGGCTAACGAATTTAACAATTCACAGATTTTATGGGCTGTTTGGTATAATAACCTGGCTTGCATTTGGATTTTTTTAGATGCTATAAAGTAAATTTCATTTTAAATGGTTGGACCCTCCACAACTTACCTATTATAATAAATAGCGGGTTATATACTACGTAATAAGGTTTCGAACACTACTACATTGATTTGGCGGTTTGGCGGCGCCGACCGAGATTATATAAAAGCAGTTACGATTAAAATCAAATCGTGCGATGCAACGTTTGACCAAAAAAACTGGACATTGTTAAATCCACAAAATCAATAGGAACGAGAATTTATCCAAAGCACAAAGGCACTTACAAAATGTTTATTCCTTGGTCACGATATAAGCACACTAACTATGGTCGAAGCCTTGCCTGCTGCTTCAATATAACAAATGTATTATAAAAGACAGTATCTAACCCAATATACTGCCTGTTATGGACAGAATTATATATCTATACAAGTTTTACTCACCAATCTCTCTCCTGAGAGCACCTCGAGCAGCTTGATGAGATTCTTGCCATCTCTCATGTCCACATACAGGTCGCCGATACGGCACCCGACGCGGACCAGATGCGAATTCACCCATTTCTGGAAGGTCTTCTTCTGTACGCTTTCTCGTTCGTCTGCGAAGTAAGAAGTTTAATTAAGCTTATTACACAAGTTAGGGTGGAAGCGATGGTCGCTCTTTAATCTGAACAAGATCTACTTTGATCACACCTAACACACATAAGTTATAGATACTGAAAAGGATTCGAAAGTTTAGCACCCGCTTCCAAAGCTTACTTTATAAAGTGTCAAAACGGTTTCCTGAGGTTTTAAATCGATCATTTTCTATCTAATTATTTGAAATGCTAGATATTTTATTTATGGGACCTTAACTCATAATTGATTCGGTACGGAGACCGGAATTATAACGCAAATTGTCCAAGAAATAGAACCCATTCAAGTAAACGCCGCAAATATATCAAATAAAGACATTTTGGGAACATTAATGAATGGACAGACCTGTAAGGCCCAAAAAATAATGCACATAATACACCTTCATCGAAATATATAAAGAAAATCAATAATGAATGTTAACACATTAACCGCCAGTGAGGTCGACCGCGGTGGGGCGACCAGATGGCTGGTCTTTTGGCTGGTGTCTTCTGCAGGAGCTGACAGCCGTCCGGTGCTGGCAGCGCCATTGTTACAACTCCGAGGAGACAATACTGGAGCGAGGTGTTATGTTCGGTAAATAATATTGCAATAAGTAATTTGATACGGAGATCAGGTGACTTTTCGCACGCTTTAGAGCGGAAAGCTCAGGCCTAGATGTGCAGGGTGTTTCAGAATTTATTGTTTGATCGATTAAGTTAAGGCAAGTTTTTTGCTCCAAGTAATTTATTCTGATTTAGAATAATAGTCCATGTGTACTTAAATATATAAAGCAGTTATTGATATCTGGCCAATCAACGACACCTTCACGGATAAGTCACAAGTTTCACACAAATTTCGAAAATCTGTAAATAACGAGGTAAATCATAAACCAACTACACATTTATTTAAATAGCCAGTGCACACGTCATTATTATAACAGGTAACAGGATAACACAACACTGTTCACATCACTGAAAAATCACGCGCATCTCTCTAATATCACACTAACCTCTAAGTTCTATCACGACCTTGTCATAATACACTTCCAAACCGGGCACTTCTATATCAACTCCTTTTTTTATCAGATCGTAGCAGTCAGTGGATGTCATGTCGCCAGCAGCCGGCGGCGACTGAACCGGCCCAACAGCGAAAGACGGGAAGAATTAGAGCGACAAAATTCAACTGGCCACTGAACAAGGATATTCGATACTAACGCTCCAGATATCGACAACACTAAAACCGGTTAATTATTAACACATTTTATTGCACCAATCGTCTTCATCCTGCCTAGCGAGTATCTAGAAGTTTTTAATAAGAAAACTAATAAGAGATTAGTAAAATTCAGAACATAGATATTTTTTTCTGAACCACGTTACTACTAAAGAAGTTAGAAGTGTGTACGTAGTATTTGGACAAACGAGAAAACTCGTATAAAGTTAAGATAGCGATAGTAGACATCACTGATAAAGAGCGCTATATCAAGAAAGCGAAAGATATAGCTAAAGATACATATCATAACATATTTTTAACGAACATTAAGTTTTAATTACTCTGAATATAAAACTAAATGTTGCGCACCCCTGTTGTCAAGGAAGGAAAAACCGGACATGTGGTTATGTATGCCCACAAAACAACCGGTGATAAGCAAAATATGTTAATACAAGAGACCTTACCTTACCTTTATTAAATACTTACAGTAACTAAACAAATCGTTATGATTCCAATATCAAATTAGGTACATTAAGCATAATTAATCAGTAACAGTCAATAGAGCTAATATTTTAGGACTTTGAGTCACGATTGATAGCTTACATTGCGCAGTTAAAGCAACTTTTAATGTTTCGTCTTACACAATGAATGTGTGTGAAACAACATTATACGTACACGAGTAATATTATTGCATTGGATATGTTATTTTACTAGGTATATCTGAAGAAACCTGTCATATATCGATTCTTATCGCCTCTGTTAGATAAGGTTACTGACACACATTCAACCAATCCTTGCAAGTTTGTAAAATATAATTGGATAAACACAACGTGCAACATGATCAGTGAGTTAGCATTTGTATGTAAAATTGAATAAGAAACGGTTCCATTTGTCTACCTTGAGGAAGTTTTAACCTTAATTGACAAATGCAAAAGAAGAAATTTCTTACTCTCTCTGAATAAAACAAAATTTCGTTATGGTAATAATTCCTAAAAGTATTCCGTACTTATCTAGACCTAAAAATGCTCAAATAAGACATTGTTAAGCAGTTCAAGAGAAGAAACATGAATAGGAAGCTTACCTGCTAACGCTTTGATGCGCGATCGTTCGAATAGCCTCGACGACGAATTGCCACCGTCGTACTCGAACTCGTCGATGATCTCTTGGCCGTGGCCGATGGAAGGGTCCCAGCGGGACACCGATATGTCGGTCGTCATCGCGACCAACTGCTCTTCACCACGCCACACTCAACTAATCTGGAAAGAAGAAATGCAGTTGATAAGCATTATGTTCTTTGATAAAAGATAACATGGATTCCGTTGCTATAGAACACGTTGTATTTAAGTTACTTACAAAATAGATTGAATTATTACTAAATAATTGCCGTGGGGTGCCGGGTTAGAATTGAACCTCCCCATATCATCCCGTGGGTCGTCGTAAGAGGCGACTAAGGGAAAAATACTGGAAGGTGGGCAGCAGCGCCTTCTAAAGAATCTGCGATCCCCAAGCCGCCTGCCAAGCGTGGGAACCCCCGTAATAGGGGAGGCTGTGTTCAGCAGTGGACGATACAGCTGATAAAGTACAAAATAAATATAATAATAAAATATACACCTTTCGATTCTACAGGTATACATAACACGTATTGTTTTATAGGAGCGGCGGAATTTATGAGTTTTCGTATCCGATAATCGTTGTGTCATCAGCGCAGAAAACAAGCAAAACATTTTTAACTGTCCGAATAGAACATGCACGCGCATCACATGAAAATTGGGACAATTAAATAGAATATATCTTTATCGTATAGTGTTTATTTCGAACAGTTAGATCTATAGGGGTGTACTTGTAGGATGATTCGCCATACCATATTGAGCTAAATAGCTTAAGCTGGCTGCCTCATACTAATTCCATAAAATGCACGGTTTATGATGAACCTATCATCGTAAATAAAACACTATACTCACGATTTTCACGTGAACGAAATGGCGGAATCGCTTGTACCAACAAAATTCAAAAGGATACAACTGAAGTTATTGGATAGTGAGAAAGTTATCATTTTTAACGACATAAATTATATCAAAATCGAACCAAAACTGTTTACTTATCACTAAATATGCAATACCTTTAATATTTGAAAGAAAAATAATATTCTACAAGATTTCACTCGATATACACGACACTAAACTGCATAAACGAGCTCCATATTATTTTTATTCGATATGACATCATGCCGGTGATAAGATTAGATAATAATTTTCAAGAGCTACAAAGCCACGCCTGGACGATGTCGATTTGATTTAATTGAAATAAAAATGAGACGAATTACTTAGCATTCCATGGAGTCACCGTGCGGGTGCCAGTTCCAAAGGGGAATTATATGTAAGAAAGTTATCGTAAATAGAAAAGGAATGTTACTAAGACGAAATCCGTTTTGCGGAAGATGACAAAATCAATTCACAACCTGGTGCCTTCTCATTAAGACATGAATCTTAACATCTGTCACCCCTTAGCTAACAATGTTACAATCCCTAGGAAATGCAACCAATTAACGTAGAACCCGTAAAATGAACACAAACAAGAGTTACGGAATTAAACTGCTAAGTATGTACGTACGTAACACGTTTCCGATAGGTTTTGTGTTGCGCAAAGCGTGACTCATAAATTCAAATCTGAGAATGTTTTGTAGCAAATCTGGTTAGTTATAAATATAATACCTTGATCAATCAGCAGATAGTAATTCTTTATTGTTACACAAAAGAAATATGGGTATACATGGGTTTACCTATACAAACATGTGTTTGTTAGGGCGGCCCTAATACTTGTCGCTATATATTCCAGCCAATCTTTTGGATATTACATGAACGCACCAAGTTAATTGATTAATACTGGACTAGTAGCTGGACCACGCGCTCCACGAGGATGAGCATCTTCACTTTCAGAACACCGGTCAGATACAAGAGTGGCTGCTAGCGCGATAATTCTTAGCTTCTCATGTTAGATTTTAAGAGAATAAAGGAAATAGGTTGAGGTTCTAAAATATTAATAGTTGGTTATAAGTAACATGCATAAGGTGTGACTACTTCATTATTGTTATATATACACGTTAAAATTTGTTTGTTCGGTCATGGAACTCGAAAAATAGTTCGTTCGGCTAATTGTACAGATCATTCAAAAGTGTATTATTTATATATACAAATAAAAAATTACTTTATTGAATTTTTTCGTCGCAATCATACTTCTTGCTATCGAAACTTTTTCTCCCAACGTGCCTGCCTATAAACGTATGATGGTTACACGATGATTGACCTTCATTAACAATAGCCCAACTCTATCGGCGAAGGTCCATTCAATGTCATTATTTAAAACGATTCTGTGTATTGTAAACATAACAGAAACCTAACGTATATACCTAACGAGTATTACGAGGCCCATCTGGTGTTAAGCGGTAAACTCTTAACACCAGACTTATTGAGGAGGACTTATATGCTGAATACCGCTGTCGGTCGTTCAGCTCCATCGGATTTTGAGCGAGGGAAGCTCTTATAGCCCGGGAGGGGGAAGTGCCGAAGGCAATTCTCCCGAGACGGAGGTAGAAGGCGAAAAGCGCCTTCTACCTCCGTCTCCTACGGGCGCCGAGAAACGCACCGCTAATAAAGGAGGGGTTGACAGCGAGCTCAAGGGCACCACTGTGGTTCAGACCTCAGCTTGAGTCGCAGCCGAGAGGACATTGGAGGTTGGAACTACATACGGAAAAAAATACTATTTGGAGAGACACTATTCGGGAACCGGCCATCACCCTGAGCTATAAAGTTTATAAGTCTCACCTGCCTGTCACTTCACCGGTACCCATGCCCTTCAAACCGGAACACAGTAATGCGAACATTGATGCTTGTCCTACCTGACATAGAAATGGTGGCAGTACCTTCCCGGTCGAACTCGTTCACGAAGAGTGCTACTGCTACCGATTTAACAAAAAAATTTGGTAGAACCAACTCTCAACCCATCTCAAGCTGTAAAAACCAGCTGTACCGAAACACCGTGGCAAAAAATGACTTCGAAAGCGATTCAGGAAGCGATTACAGGTCTGTATGGAGGAAGAACTGAGGAAAATTGGCAAGTTAACATCTTAGAACATAGACGGAAATCGAGTGACAGATAGACAAAGAAAATTGTAATATCGTCGGAGAGGCTATGCCATTACTTGCAATTACTTTGATTTTCAGCCGTTTTTTTTTACATACAATGGTGCACAGAGTACAAAATTTATGCAGGTTAAAAGATATGATCTGGGTTAAGTAAGGCAATTAATTAATCCACAGAAGAATTGCAACTTTACAAAGTAATTGTTCCCAGCATTGTTACGTTTTTAATGTTCCCAAACAGTTGCGTAAATCGAATGAAAAATCACGAATCGCAACCGCACTTAAATCATCACTTTTTGTGATTACGATACGATAAATACTACTTCGTGGTACTCGTACAATACTAAACATGTTACAATGTTAATGTAATAGAATGTGTTCTGGGTTGATTTTATAATATGACCTACTTATGAGGACTTCGATTTTTACTCTTAGAGACGTAATTTTTTTCTTTCAGCTGGCTTGAAAAATCTTTAACGTCTTAAACAGTTATCCAAAAAGTCTGCCCTATTTTTAACAGACTTCCGAAAAAGTACGAGGTTCTCAATTTGACTGTATGTTTTTTGTATGTTTATTGCGCGCTTAGTCCGCTAATTATGAATTGATTTTAATATTTTACGCCAATAATGACTGTTGGTTACGAGTGTATACTCAAAAATAAAAATAAAAAATAACTTAAGAGGCCTTTTACATTTTGCAGCCCTCTCACTCGCACTTTTAAAGATTATTTTAAATAGCAACAATATGGTTCATATTTTTTAAAATGTAGTCAATCATTATTTCGCTGCATGCAACTATAGATGTTCTCAACATATTTTGACTTTGTTACATGTCGAGTCCAATTAGAATTAGAGGCCCAAAATTTAAAATAACTAAATTATGCATTTTGGATCCCCCATAACAGATATCAAAATGAAAATTAGTAGAGAACATCTATAGTTGCATGCAGCAAAATAATGATTGACCACATTTTCAAAAATATAAACCATATTGTTGCTATTTGAAATTATCTTTAAAAGTGCGAGTGAGAAGGCTGCAAAATGTAAAAGGGCTCTTAAGATAACTCCCGACAAAATAATTCCTCCAAGTTTAATTTTCTCGTTTTACATTTAAATTTCATGAAAATCGTTTGAGTAGTTTCAATTAGCTGAAAAATGTATTAGTGGATGATTATTGGTATATTATTGGCGCGTGAACGATCTTCATTTTTTAAATAGTTAAAAAAGAAATGTAAATAAATGGAGCCGACTTCCAACACTCAAAATGTTATAACTTTGGAAGTAGGACCCTGATATTGTAAGGTAAATGTTTTGAACCAGCACACTACCGAATCCGACAAGTAATAACATACTTTTTTAGTGTTGGAAGTTGGTTTTGTTTTTATTAAATAATTTTTGCTTGTCGCGTATCCCATATCTCATAAATAAACAATATATTTCTTGCCATGAAAATACTTTAAGACCAAACTGATATTGTAAGGTAAATGTTTTGAACCAGCACACTACCGAATCCGACAAGTAATAACATACTTTTTTAGTGTTGGAAGTTGGTTTTGTTTTTATTAAATAATTTTTGCTTGTCGCGTATCCCATATCTCATAAATAAACAATATATTCCTTGCCATGAAAATACTTTAACACCAAACTAAAAATATTTTTCCACAGCCAATATTGTTCTACAATTTAAATGAATTTATGACTATGAAAATCAATGAATCATCGTTTATCAATACTGACTAGATTTTTTTACTATGGGATATTATTATTTTAATTTTGAATTATTTGAAATCTGTATTATTTATTTATGAAAAATTTTATTTTAATATTTAATGATCTGACATATTATTTTATTTTACCTGTTGAAAAAATTGTATTTAATTTTATACAATTGCGAATGTTATTAATGTTAAAATGATAAATTAAGAAATTATGTATTATATGATTAATGACATAGTATAACATACCATTGTTATAAGGTGAATAAAGAATCTGAATCTGAAAGGTATCAAAATCGACGTATTTAATTCAAGAACCAACCAGAACAAGTTTGCGGTAATAGCGAACTGTAGTACCTAGTACCTAAGTACCTTTACTCACATATCAATCACTCAAACAATTTTCAAACACTTGAAGCTGAACAGTGCACGTGATGTTGTTTGTCGTGGAGTGCCTACACGGTCGAAATCATTTCAACGAAAAAATAAAGTAACTATAGTTCAAGGCAACTGCATGCCTTCAAAATGTGAAAAAAGTTGATGTTCAACTCTTGATAGCACGTTTGACGATGGCAAGTCATGGCGAATATTTAAAACCGGTCTGCATTACATGCAGGTAACAAGTTTTTAAATTGCGCGGGCTACGAGTATCTGCATACTTGAGAATTAGAAACGACTGATAAGATTTTCGTTACGTTGGCTTTATGTGTTAAGAAAATTTATTATAAAAGCTAATTAATATTATAGCTAAGAAACATCGCAATCATGACTGCTTTCGAATAATAAAAATAGCATTTAAATCGTCATTATCGTTTGCGAGCTGAAACATCACGAGGCAGAATGAAACACACAGACAAAAGCTTAAGACTTGAAATCCCTGTTTTACTTTTAGGGTTCTAAAACTCAAAATTATTTGTGGGTACCAGTGAAAAATAGCACCCAATATAACTCTTTCAATGTTTTTATTTTTCAATATTTCATGTTTCTATCATTGACTTTCCAATAACGAGTCCGCAACTTTATTTCAAAGCAGACTTATATATTTTATTTATTCGTTTACATTAAATTTAAAATAACCTGCGACATCAGCTTACCCTGGTCACCTATTCATTTTAAAATACTACCCCAAGGAGCCCAAACACGATACCTCTAGGCTCTGCTGTAAATTGGCGAGGAGTTAGGTATCCCGCAGATCCCAATACAGCATCTGGTCAATGGTTTGTTTATGCTCAGAAAATGAAGTCGCTGTAGAGCCGTGTGAAATAAGAAAATGTTCTAAGGACAAGGTGTTACAAAGTTCTGGTAGATGAATTCGTTTAACGATGCATTTCGTATACCTATAAAGGGAAAACACATCACAAAGGTTTGTCATGTCACTATAATTTGCATCCCTATTGCTTAAATAAATACAAGTAAAGCCAAAAAACATCGAGCTTCTATCACACTGCCCCTTTCACGCTCCACGGGCTCCCATGATGTTGAAAGGGACAACGTTATTATTATTAGCGTGTCTCTTTTTGGGCGTCACTCAGCTGGTACAAAAATACATGATGGTTATATTTCTAAAAGGGACCGTTCCGTTTTTTAGCGTAAAGACATCATAGTGCAGTTATAATTTATAAACATAATTACCCCCAAGATCACAATTAGGCATTTTTCACTTCCCACGCAGTTTAAGATTTGACAAACGGCAAACCAAATCCCACTTAAAAAAATCTGCCTTTTTTGTGGCTCTCTCAGCTGGTACAAAAATACAAGGTGGATATTACTTTTCCAAAAGGGACCGTATCGATTTCTGGTGTAAAGAAATCATAGTGCAGTTATAATTATAATCAAAATTGATCACAATTGAAGATTTTTCACTATTCCATACAGTTTAAGATTCGTCAAACTAAACCCCACTTAAAAATCAACCGTATTGACATACCTACCTACAATAAACAAATAGGTACTTGCAATCTGCGTGCTACAAGGCTCTACGTTTCCAAATCAAAGCCCCACGCAATTTCCAATATGGCCAATAATGGTGGTATTGTGTGAACTCTCGGCATTACATAAACCTAGATAGAGGCGAGCACGAATCAAGGAGCAACAAAAGTCGAACAAAGCAAGTGTATCTAATAGGCAAGTCGGCGGCGCGGTCGGTGACCCCTGGAAGGCAGACATGGCGTCGTCGATACTCCACAGCCTGCTATTAAACAGCCATGGTTGAACGAGCGGTACTTAGAATGCACGGGCCAATTACCGTTTCTCAGTAACCTTTGATATCGAATTCAAGACAAACTGAACTGTTATTGATTCATATCAAGATAAAAAAAATAGAACCGACTTCAACACTCAAATGTGTGAAATAACTTGTTGAAGTCGGTACTATGATGGTTCTAAAGTATTTATTATCACAATATTGTGCACATGGTACCGACTTCGACAAGTTATTTCACACATTTAAGTGTTGAAGCCGATTCTATTTTTTTTATAAAAAAAAATTCACCCTTTTTAGTGACCCTTGCTACTTTTGGGATCGATTGTCATTCATTGTCAATGACTATATCATCAAGATAGGAAAACATTTTTCAGTTATTGGCGTGTAATTCAAAAACGGCTTGACTGATTTTGATGAGATTTAAATGGACGGCAAGCATCAGCTTTGAAATAAAAAAAGAATTATCAAAATCGGTTCACCCAGTCAAAAGTTCTGAGGTAACAAACATAAATTAAATAAACCTCCTTTTTGTGATGAGTCAAAAATTCGAATAATCACATCACAACTATAGTATAAAACGACGAAACAAAAACAATTGGGTTAGTCTCTATGATTGTTAAGGATCATAATATAAGAGCTGGAATCTTCATAATAACACCAACTCAATAGTCGTATAGAAGACAAGACGCATAAACGCTCGAGTAGCGACAGATAAAGCAAGCGGCAGGGGCGGCGGTGCCCTATTTCCCTCGGACCCACCCACGCGTGAAACGACGGCATCGAGCCTCTCTGCCACTTAGGCCTGAAAGTTAGGCAATGACGTTGATAAAATCTTCCGATATCAGCGAATTCCGCATCGTCGAGCAAAAAGGTCTTGAGATATTGGCCTTCTTCGATAACGTTATGCCAAATCGAGAATGAAGTAATTGAATTAGGAATGAGAAGCAATAAAATTGCGATGGGACATTGTCATAATGAAAACCTGTTCAAGATAAGAACATTACATCATTCCAATTTCCAACCATTTGAAGAAAATTTACAAGTCATGTAAAAGCATTTTCATATCAAGCAACCGACTTGCATTGTGTCTGAGAATCCAATCACCGAGACACTCTTGAGCAAGTTTGCATAGGAGTCCCCTTTCTCCATCAAACAAGGGACAAAGTATATACATTATCCAGGAGCCCCCCGTGTTTACCGCAACTACTAAACGACTAGACGACAGGCTATGAAGACACGTCACCTGCATTGGAGGGGGAAACGATAGTCATCGCTACTACCAAAATGAGCTGTAAACCACCAGCGGACATCCTGATTCCTTAGAACCTTATATGATAGTACCGTACTGGATTTGAAATACATAATTATAGGGGTATTATATTCTTGTTGATTCCGTTCCAGTCTTGAGCAACAATAACATAGAAAGTAAGTGAGTGAAGATAGGGTACATACAAATTACGTAAAGAAGTGATAATAGTAAACAAACATTTGCCGTAATAGTCTTATTATGTAAAACAAGATATTAGCAGTTAATGCCGCATTAAGCAGCTATTCTTCACTAAGATACGGAATTATACGGTGTAATAATGACCGTAAAGAAAAATGAGGCTCAATAAAATACGATATCAAGGATACAAACACTCTGGACTCCAGGAATCACAGAAATAAAGTTAACAAGGATTTAAGATTCAATCGGCATGTTTTTTTTAATAGGCTAGCCTTTGACCCCTATGTCACCAGCTGATAAGTTATGGCTCATCTAGAATTACTGGCTGTCAAGAATAACTGCCGGAAGACACTGTTAGGTGCTTGGTGACAGATTTTCTACTTAAGGGTAGAAGCCAGACGATCGTCCTCAAAATTCTCTAGCAACATGTTATGACGACTGTCATACTAAAAAAACAATGTAACCTCCGAAGCACAGAAATGCTTAGTAGTAATGCCATTATTGTTCAGATAATTCGATGAGAAGAATTACTTGGATGGCCAAGTAATTCTTCTCATCTAAAATCTTCAAAGGTTTTCTTGTTCAGGGTGGAATAATACTTAATTATATTAATATGATATTAATATCTTTTATAATTTATTCATTTACCTAATTCTGTATCTCACCTTATCCTTTGATACTAATGCAAATAACAATTCATTCATAAATCCATAATAATATGCACTTATTTTTCAATTCCGAGTCACAACCGCAGGAAACTACGATTTCTATCATCGTGTTTCCGTTAAAAAATTGCATGTAACTAGTCTTATTACGTACGAAATAAAGTTTACTTTGGCTCAGCACATGGCGAATGATCATTATGTGTGGATGAATGTAGTATTTACGGTCCGTAACAGTCACAGTACAGCGACTCAGTATATACAGCAACGCCAGTAGAGTACCATTCAGTACTGCATTACTTGGCGCAGTAGAGACTGTCTGTTCTGTTTATTTAAAACTAGCGGTCCGCTCCGGCTTCGCAAGGGTATTGAATAAAAATTAAAAAAAAACGACTTTTTTAGATAATATTCTATAGCCTGCATTTTCATCAGGGATAATGTCAATTCTAATGGTGAAAGAATTTTCCAAATCGGTCATGTAGTTCCAGAGCCTATTCAATGTAAACAATCAATCCAATATTTATATTTTTATCGGTGGGAATGTATTGTAGGTTACCGTTAATAATTTTTATATTTTCCTACAATTTATTTATTTATATTATATAATAATTTTACAAAATTTCAGATTCCTCACTACTTTTGTTTTTCAGATAAACACCGTAAAAAATTACCTAACATTGACAACTATGACAGCCCTATCTTTAATTTATTTCTTGAGATATAAGGAATATAAATATTTTGTAATCTACTCAATGAGATCTAGACGATGGCCTCCCAGGTATACATGCCAGGGTGTAAAATAATGTTCTTATTTTACAACTAATTCAGTTTAAAACAGAAAAAGTTCTATGATTTTTTTATGGCCTGGATGACATCTCGATAAGGCCGCAAATTGTGACACTTGTATCAGAGTTATTTTTTGTGTATTAGTCTTAGTGCCGTATGTAGTGTAACAATAAGGAGTTACATTTATCTATGGGAAAATGTAGCTGAAATAATATTATGATGAATAATTTTATTTCTAACAGACGTTTGTCGATCAAAGATTTACATAAAATACCAACATTTTAGGTTTTTAACTAATTCAGTTTACGATTTAGAGACCCGTGTCATTCAACAGACAGTCAAACACCTGAGTCTCCTTATTGGGGTTTAGCTCTTTGGGCACAAAACCCTAAAAAGCAACCAGATCTGGATATGTACACGGCAATGGCGTTTATATGATTTTGTAATCATTCTAAGCAGATACACAAACAGTACACGATTATGACATATACAAAAAATCCTAAGTAAATATTCCAGTTGAAGTGATAATATCTGCAGTAGAATGATTTCCAGTTTCCGAGGTGTCGGCGTCTGACGTCACGCTGGAGCTAAATATAGTGCCATCAGCTCAAGAAAAGTGGCCACTAATCTCGCCTCGTAAGATGAACTCGCAGATTTGCTGACGAAAAGTTTTGAAATTGCTTTTATGTAAGTAGTGCTGGTTATGTGCATGGATGAAGCTTTGCGTGGCATTGTCGTTGATATTTAAGTTTAAGAATCCATCTAGAAATCACACAATATATTAACGCGTATATCCCCTGAGAGAGTAGACAGATATGCCTAAATATCACGTTTTGTCGGACATTTTAATTTATAATCAGACCATACATTTTTGAAACGCACGTAGCGTAGCTTTGCCCATCAGCAACGCCTGCTGCTGTCAAAATTTGGATGGGTGACCACTAGTGGCATTTAGGTACGACAGAGCTTCCGTACTTTGGACGGTACCAGTTGTTGTGTTAGGATGGCAGTCGTTATAGCATGGTGGTAGGGAATTTTTCGAATGACCATCTGCCTGACTTATTCCAAAATAACGATTAATTCCAACCGACTGAACTTTTTTTTTTATAAATCTACACATCACAGACTCCAGGATCCGATTGACTTTTTTTAATTAAGACCATTTTTTGTTTAAATACTAGATACTTACAGTAAATAGGAAACATGCAACATTCTAAACGAGAACAGTTCATTGAAAATCGAGTACAAATAAAAATCACACCTCTTTTTTCTAATTATTTGATATAAAACATTTTTGAGATTGTATTTTTTTTTGTTAGCAGCTAAAAAAACAAAAGAACGCTACCACGGCAGGTATGGATTTTCATACAACATTCCTTCACTGCTACGGAGTGAAGGAATGAAAATCCATATTTTAACTTTGCCCGCCGTACATTTATAAGGGAGAAATGACGAACTATATAACATGTTTTTGAACGAGTAATGAGACGCTTTCTGAGTGGTTGTGGTATAAAAGTTTTTTTTTCGGTTAATTCTTTGCGTTATTAGCACTTGCATCCAGAGCAGACCGGTGTCCTCTAGCAGCACCCATGCACGAGTTGACGCATGAACCGACTGAACTGTCTTTGATAGACAGTAATTCTAGGTTAGTATGAACAACATCTAAGAATGCATCAGCACTTACCATCAGATTAGAAAATGGTCAAAGGCTAGCCTATAAAAAACAGATATACTGGTCTTTTACAAAATTGTCTATTGCCTTCAACTTGACATCGTTTTACACTTCGAACTTGATAATGGTGATTCCATCCCATAGGATATCGAACCCAGGCCCCTGACATTCCAAAGAGACGATTGCTCCACTCCACCAATGCTGCCGTCACCAGTTAGATAACAAATACTTAAATTCTCGAATATTAGCACAATGATTATTCGGGGAATGTGAAATGATGCCCATTAAAGAGTTCTTATCTATTCTTTGTACTTATCAGCGTGTAAGGTACAAAGATTACAGCAGAGCGATAGCAGTTGAATTATTCTTTTAAAACTAGATTAGTTAACAAGTGCGCCCCGAATACACAGCCAAATGATTCATTTCCTTTTATTCTACGAGTACTGTATTGTGTAATACTCTGAGGTACCCTTTTCTGTTTCGAAAAGACAACTTTGTTTGAAAAGGGGGATCAATTAAGTATGTAAATACATATCTATAATCACACTAATATAATAAATGTTTGTGCGTGACTGTGTGCGGATGTGAGTGTGTATGTTGGTTATTCCTTCACGCAGAAACGGCTGAACCGATTTGGTTGAAACTTGGAAAATGGATAGTTTAGGTCCTAGTTAACACTTATGATATTTTTTGTCATAATCATCACTTTTTTATAGCTGATAGGCTAGCCTTTGACCACTATCTCACCTATGGTAAGTAATGATGTGGTCGAAGATATTTTTCAGGCTTACCTAGAATTACTAGCTAACAAGGTCAGCTGCCGGGTAATCCGGCAGCTGACCTTGTTAGGTGCTTGGCTTAATTTTCTACTTGAGGATGGTAGTTAGTCTGGTGGGCATTCGCGAAATGCCCTACCACCATGAGTAACGACTGCCATCCCAAGACACCAACCAGGACCGACGGCTAAATGTGCTTTCCGTAGCACGGAAGCGCTCAGTTATAGCAATGGCACTATCAGTCACCCATCCAAGTCATAACTGCGACGGATGTTGCTTAACTTAGCTGATCAGGTAAGAACGGCTAAGCAAACTTCGCTACGAGCGCTTCATAATAGGTTAATCCAGTTAATACCTTCGACCGTCTCATAACTTACCATCAGGCGAGACTGAGGCCTAGGACTTAATTATCAGTCAATATCAAAAAATTAAGTACTTACAGACCGTGTTATACCAGTGACTGAGCTGAAGCTATTATTTGCTATTATTTTATTCTGAACAAAATGAACATGATAAACTGACTAAACCTTTTGAAACCATGAAAAACAACAGTTAAAATCCCTAGACCAGGCCTCAAATTTGCAATGCTTTGAAATTCGAATTTGGCTGAGCCGATACAAGCCAGTTCGATTTCAATAGATTCAATTACGAAGCAAGACATAAGCCGACTTCATTCGCCTATTACTAAAACGCCGTCGCAGTTAGACCAGGAAAATTTGAAATAAAAGGAAAACCTCTTACAGTTACATGGCCTGGAAAATGTATTCAGGTGAAGTCCTGGAAACGGCGGCAGGAGGGAGCAGGTAACACTAACAGGCACTTCCCATGGCGGCGGCGGCGCGCGGACGAGTCTATTAACCCAAATATAGAACCGCGCCCGAACCGCGACTAGCGTGACTTATACACTAGAAGTGTATTAATTTATCTATTGGTTACAATGTTATGATGTAAGTCAGTGTAGGTGATAAACACGTATATTAAGGTGAAGCGGTCTCTGAAAAATATTATACTGAGAGAGTAGAACGGAGACCTCATTTCACATGATAGTGAGCGAAACAAAACTAGCAAATATTTAAATAGCGCAGCAATGTTTTTTATCTTAAATAGAGCTTTTAAAAAAAGGAATATACTTTCGGGTACTGTATTACAGTGATAAAATTTGTATTCATCATTCATAACGAAATATTAGGTCCTTACATATGAAATTGGCGTTTTTCGTACTGGCCACTTTAATCACGAATTTCTCCTCTTTGGTAAGGAATTCCAAATTCAAATTTGTACAGCTATAGACTCATGTATTTGTGCTTCGATGATCGTCATTCATTTGTTTTTTTTCTTCTGTTTTTTTCTGTTTGCGTCACTCATTTTACAAAATGGAAAACCTTAAATATCGCATTATTTACGAGTACGAGTTCCGCCGTGGCACTAGTGCTGCGGAAACAACTCGAAGGGTGAATGATGTGTATGGCGGTCGTGTTGCAAAAGAAAACACAGTTCGTTTTTGGTTCCAACGTTTTCGTTCTGGAAATTTCGACCTGCAGAACAAGCCCCGTGGACGGCCTGAGACTCAAGTTGATAATGAAGAGTTGAAGGCTATTGTGGAAGCGGATCCATCGCAAACCACGTCCGAGTTAGCTGCAGGCTGCAATGTTAGTGATAAAACTGTTTTAATTCACTTGAAGCAAATTGGGAAGATTAAAAAGCTTGAAAGGTGGGTACCTCACGAATTGACTGAAACAAACCGGCAAACGCGCGTCGACTGCTGCGTTACATTACTAAACCGGCACAATAATGAAGGTATTTTAAACCGAATCATTACCTGTGATGAAAAATGGGTTCTTTACGATAATCGGAAGCGCTCAGCGCAATGGTTAGATCCTGGCCAGCCAGCCAAATCCTGCCCCAAGCGAAAATTAACCCCAAAAAAGTTACTTGTAAGCGTTTGGTGGACTAGTGCCGGTATTGTTCATTACAGTTTTTTCAAATCTGGCCAGACTATTACGGCTGATGTCTATTGTCAGGAATTGCAAACCATGATGGAAAAGCTAGCGGCTAAACACGCCACTGCTGCTTCACGACAACGCTAGACCACACACTGCGCTACAGACGGCTACTAAATTAGAAGAGCTTCAATTGGAAAGTCTAAGACATCCTCCGTACTCCCCGGACCTTGCTCCAACAGATTACGATTTTTTTCGAAATTTGGATAACTTCTTGCAAGGGAAAAAATTCAACTCCGATGGGGCAGTCCAAATCGCCTTCAAAGATTTTATTGATTCCCGTCCGACTGGTTTTTTTAGTAAAGGGATCAATGAACTACCTATGAGATGGCAAAAGTGCATAGAAAATAATGGTTCATACTTTGATTAATTAAATATATTATATTAAAAAATATTCGACTTTTTGTTCCTCCCATACAAAACGCCAATTTCATATGTAAGGACCTAATATATGAAATCATGTATTCAGGAGTAGTATTTTTGGTATCCTCTAGAATATTCTATATTTTATTCATATCTGTTAGACGTACGTACACTCTTTCTTAAAACATGTTCAACATTTTGCCTTTGACTCACTTCACCAAAGAAGCGAAGGGGGAAGGAGGAGAGGAAATTAATAAGGGTAAGTTATGTTTACAATACAAGTGGCTAATGTGGCTGTGTGATAGTCGTGATGGACTAATACAGTGATCTATCTAAGCTTAAGACGCTGTCAACTGCTGAAATTTTGTCACTATCGGACACAGGAGTGAAAGAGAGGCAGCGATGTTAAAATCGCGAGCAGTTTAGGTAAAATCCGAAAGAGAGCTTAATAACACAAAACTAGTAAAGTAAATCGAAAATATGACTTTTCTTGTCCCTCATGATAAGGTTTTGCTATTATTATTATATTACATATTCATACATATTAATATGTAAAAAAATAAGATATTTACAGTAAAAGCGTAATTTAGAGTCAAATTTGCAATTTTATTCTATTGAGAAAATTTTAAGGAAACGTGTTTCGGTCTTTTCTTGGGCTTAGGTAATATGATTAAAAACAACATATTATTTTCTTACTAGTACAAACTGCATACATTTTGCTAAAAATATGTTCAAGTAAAGCTATTTAGCACTTGTCAGCGCCTTAAACTAATGCTTTGTTGAAACTTGTAAGGCAACTAACAAATGTAGTAGAAGAGATAAGAAGAACATAATTTAACAAGTGTTTATACATTCACAGCATAATCGAAAACAAAATACTCGATACCATTATTTATAGGATTTGGTTTGTTCTCTTTTGCACATTCATTGCTTATTTTTTCAAAACCTATTACTGGATATTGTTTTCGTATAAACTCGTAACAAACTTATTCACTGTATTGAATATAGTTTATAAACGATATTACCGAAATTACTATTTAACCGCTAAATATCAGCGAACGCGAATTCGCACAGAATAATAATAGATTTCAAGGAAATTAGATACAACACTGCAGCGACTACAATAAAAGCATTTGGACTCATAGGCAGTCCAAAATTAGGAAATTAGGCGGAATTGTCACTAGATATATATAATTTTTATAAAGATTTTTTAAATAATTAATTTAATGTTTTCTTAAAATACTTTTAAAATATTTGTTATTATTAATAATATATTCCATTGTTTTTCTGTAAATCTTTAAGATGTGTTCACATAATCGCAAAAGCTACCCTTACCGTTTAAACTTTAAAGCATCAATCATTCCAATAGGTTCAACCGTTGCGGAGGTGAGTGGTACAAACATACTTACACATATACTCTCTTACTTTGAAACTTATATTATTAGCACATTATTACAATTATTATTATTATATTTACGTAAAATTGTGTTATTATTGTGATAAGGATAAATTGGTCGTATTGTCCTGTAGAGCGAGATTAAAATAGAAAGCTAAGGCGAGTGAGTCGTCAAAAGACAAATTTTGAATATATTATTAGAAAGAGTGTACCTACACCTTACATGATGTTGACCGTTTCCGTGCTTCGGAGGGCACGTTAAGCCGTCGGTCCCGGTTGTTGTCTTAGGATGGCAGTCGTTATAGCATGGTGGTAGAGCATTTTGCGAATGCCCGACTGGCTAGCTACCACCCTCAAGTAGAAAATCTGTCGCCAAGCACCTAACGGTGTGTTCCGGCAGCTGTCCTTGAGAGCCAGTACTTCTAGGTTAGCCTGAACAACATCTTCGGACCACATCATCACTTACCATCAGGTGGTCAGTGGTCAAAGGCTAACCTATCAGGCATAAAAAAATAACATATTCATAAAATATATGTAATATTCTAAAAGATATGAGAAATGCTATGACGGATACAAAAAGGAAAATCAATATATTTCTCTCGATTGAAATAAAGGAATACAGCTCTAAAATGTCGCCTAATCAAGTTCTCTGTCTATATAGTATAAGTTGTATGAAAACAAATGTTATTTCTAATTATTATGTAGCAACCATATGATACAGTTTCCAAGATTTTTCCGCTGTTAAAACAGGTTACCTTAATAAGAATATATTTATATATTTAAAAAAAAGATTGACTCACTGACATGCGAAACGAGGTCTCTCCATCCTAGGCCCTCAGTCAAACATTTATCAAAGACGAATTTACTTTAAAGTTTAGCGTATACCATGGGCATCGAGCAACTCACGGCTAATTAGCTACCATAATCAAAAGGCTCCCTCACGTGAACACGTTCCCCTCGCGTCAGCCAGACCACAGCGCATGTTACAAATAATAAACAAAACCAACCAGCACTGACACGAAACATGACGCCCCGTAACAGAAACAAAGGGATATCCGGTCCAAATACCATGTAGCGTCGAAATTTTAGAAAATCGCATCGGTCATTCATCACTTGTTAGACTTCGTTATTTAGAGGGTAATGAGCGTGATCATTTACGAACGGCTAAATGAACACTAATGACCAATGTCTGGCTGCGGTCGCTCAAAGTCCAGAAAATGAAGCAATGATGGCCGAGCGATAATAGCTATGGACTGCCGCGCCGCAGGTCCCTGGTTCGATCCCCACCGCTGGCTTGAGCTTCACCGCATGGTGGAAGGGCATTTTGCCTGGCTAGCTACCACCCTCAAGTAGAAAATCTGTCGCCAAGCACCTAACGGTGTGTTCCGATGGCAGTCCTTGAGAGCCAGTGAAATTACAGGCACATGAGACTTACCAACTGGGTCTCAGTGACGGGCGCAGTGCAATTCATGACTTGTGATGAAATGCATCTGTTATAGGCAGAGTTTGATAAAATAAAGGCTACTTAACGTCAGGTGGGCCTCGAGCTTGTTACGATGTTGTTACGTCACAATAACATTAAAAAAAACTCGTTGTATACCCATGAAAATAATAATACTAGAAGAAACAAAAACGAACCACCCTTCGTAGCTCCATTCCTAAAAGTGATCGAATACCTGTAATATTTATAGGAATACGAAGGCCAGCGCAAATGTGACACGTACGTGACATTAAATAGATTAGTGGGTAGATATTTCGCCACCCACACACAGGGTTGCTAACCACCCTGACACTAGAGGGGCGGAACGGCGAATGTCAGTCACTGACCGGACACAGTCAGTCCCGTTTCTATAGATCAGCAGTTTCATTTTATACGAAAGTAAAACTATTTTTAGATCCGACGCATGAACTCAAACTTTAGGATTCTTTGAATCGAGGCCAATCATTTTAGATACGCACGATTTGTTCATTGTTCCAACTTTGAAATTTATGAATGCATTGACTAATGTTTATAGATGTCTTTATTTTGTCCCAACTGAAGACTCAATATAAGTTGTTATTGTGGTGTCATCTATGAAAATAGAATGTACGTTGCACCACAACTCCCGGTGAGACCGAAGTCAATGAGTCTAGCGTGTGGGAGTCGGCACTGAACTTTGTAGAGTCGCGAGCCGCTCTAGAGGATGCGCCTAATTTGTTACCCACATATCAAACGCTCGCTGTGTCTTCGACTTGTGTACATTTTAACTATTTATTACTGGATTTTAGAGTTTTTTTTTCATGCATGGATAGCTTAGCCTTGCACCACTATCTCACCTAATGGTAAGTGATGTGGTCGAAGATGTTGTTCAGGCTAACCTAGAATTACTGGCTCTCAAGGACAGCTGCCGAATCACACCGTTAGGTGCTTGGCGACAGATTATCTATTTGAGGGTGGTAGCTAGCCAAGCGGACATTCGCAAAATGCCCTAACAACATGCCATCTTTATTTTTGTAAAGGTTCATTTCTTTTTTCTTCCTTATTCTTTCTTTCCTTCTTCTAAATAACGATTGCAATTGCCTTATTAAGGTGAAGTGAGTCTCAAAACGGCAATTCTTGATTATGTGTTTTAGAAAGAGTGTATAACGCCTTATAGATAATATTCTACAGGATATAAGAAATAATATATCTAGTCCGAAATCACGATTTGATATATTTCTCTCGGTATAAAAAGTCATACATGCAGTTCTAAAATGTCTTATTAATATTTTAAATCGTATAAATACAAATTTTATTTGTAGCAAAGCAGAACTTGTAAGATTATTACGTTTATAAAAAGCTCGCTTTATAAATTTATTTAAAGAAATATCTCACGCTATTTACATATATACGTAGTTCTGTCTCGCTCATTCGCTTGCGAAATGAGGTCTCTCCGTCTTACGCTCTCAGGCTGACATTTATCAAATACCACTTTACCTTAAACAAAACCATACGTGAGCAACATAATCGCTTAACTTGTAAAGTCCTCGTATCAAATGTTCGTTCATATTTCGTGGAACACGGAGACTTGATACGCGTTCCCATTTTTTCTCCTTACACTCATAACGAAACATAATTCACGTTTATAACAAGAACTGCATTATTTTATATTATGAATACACGTCTGACTAATATTTCGATCATCACCGAAGATAGTCACGATGCTTATTGCCAGTCATATTTCAATTCCAATACGTACTGAGATCGTGACGCAAAACTAATCAATATAATCAAATCGTATTTAGTCTCTTGTACGATATTGGTTGCCTGCCCATTGTTCTTTACAAGCTCTGCATCAGAAGTTAGACTCGCAACCTTGTAGACATAACTAATAATTTAAACCACAAAATCACAAATATACGATAGGAAAAATTTAAGTCATGTGCGGGATTCGAACCTGCGTCCATCCACTCCTGCAATAACGCCTGCCATGTGATCCGCATGGCAGGCGTCATTGCAAACAAAATAATATTTAAAAAAAAGTTTGTGATGATTTTACAAATGATCGAATGAGATAAGTGTTAAGGTGTACAGGTCTTATTCGGTAGAGGTTGCTATGATGGTAGGCAGTGTATAGTATGACATAAGCGAGGTGACGTCAGCGGGCGTCGGCAACTGCGGCGAAGGCCGGCGACGCCGTTGTTTGCGCACCGTGGACCGGTTTTATACAGACACATGCACCGCACGTTACATCGACCATATCACGCGACGTCTCAACTGTACACAACCAAATCAGACAAAAACATTTTCTCATTTCATTTGTTTGTTTTTCGACGGGCCTATCTACAAGTCAATATTTGTAATATCTCGTGCTGGTCTATGTTATTGGTTTCGTTGTTTTTGTATAAGCGGCCACGCCCAGATGCAACAGTTTAGCCGTTCGCCTCGTTGCATCGACGCTCAGGGTGATGACGTCACCGCTTTATTTAGGTCAATAAGTATAACTCACTCACTGTGGCTATTAAAACGATGTTCTACTGACTCCTTATAACCGACAGCGTTATTGTTTCCAATGAGAGTATGTACTTGAGAGTTGCGATAACATCGCTGCATAGAACAGCGACACACTTCACATTCACAAGGCGAAGTTCCATTATTCTGTAAATATATACTCTCATATTCACATGGACTTGAAATATCATGACTGTTATAATGGTTAAAATGAGCGGACGCGACGGTCATTGAATTCTCCTGGAGAATTTTGACTGTTTGCCAAATGTCATAAAGAGTTACTTACCACTCGCCCTCTCTGTACCGAGCAACGCGAAAAAATCACTCCAGTTTCATCGAATAACATTTCTCTGATCGAAATCAAGAACGGTAACTCAATCTACTGAGGAGTGGAGTCAATCAATATTCATTTAACAAATGGATTCTCGATCGGACCGCTGCGGTACCGCAGGCAATCAGCCGAGTATAGAATTACTATCGCTAAAATAAACCAATAGAATGAAAGGTCATGTTCAATTTTAATCAACATGTTTAAAATATAATGTTAGAAGTGTGCCACAATCTGGCAATTTTGGAGAAACAAAAATCGAAGATACACAAGGCACGGGGAATTTGAGGTAGGTAACAGTTTTGTAAACTTTGCTTACGCAAATTTGCCTTTGGAGAGACGATGTATATTGCATAGGTATAGGGTTCTCTACTCTATATACAAATTGCATCCAAATCATTGTTCAAAATTGTTCAGCTTCAGTAACGGGACAACAAGTAACAAACAGGCAGGCAGGCAAATTCCTCATAGTTTTCCTGCCCTTATGGGCTTTGTAAAATATATATCTTTAATAAACTCCATATCGGAAACTCCAGTCGTTTTGTTAACAGACATATAGTTTAGATAGACATTTTAATATACTTTACAAGATCCATTTCCAACAGTATGGTAAAAGTAGATCGTAGTACAGATTTATATATGATCGTAGCATTACCTGATCAACTGATCATTGATGATTGACAAACCACTGACATTAACTGATGTTGCTGGAGTCATCAAAGCCCAGCAGATTAAAAAGACAGTGAGCGTTGACAACCTTCCAGGAGAGCTGATTTAGGGATGATTTATATTAGACCGTGCCGTGGCCGTGGCGTGCCGTGTACGTGGCCCGGACGGGGCATTTTGTATGAAGCAGTTTATATTAGACAGTGCCTGATCCGTGTCCTGTAAACTGCTTCATACAAAATGCCCCGTCCGGGCCACGTACACGGCACGCCACGGCCACGGCACGGTCTAATATAAATCTACCCTTAGTATGGTGGTCAGGAGCTGCATACCACGTGGCAATTATTTTAAGAGATTTTGGTCTGATCTCTCGTTTGAAAATCTGTTATATGTTCTCTGCATAAAAGTAAATGGGACCGCATGTTACCGCGGAATCTCTTTACTCTCGCTTGAGACTCGATTCGGATTAAGGCCTAACCGAGGCACCAGCGAATCTATCTTTTCCGTACGCCAACTTCAGGAAAAGAGCAAGGCTCTTCAGGAAAAGAGCAAGGTCCCATTTACTTTTATGCAGAGAACATATAACAGATTTTCAAACGAGAGATCAGACCAAAATCTCTTAAAATAATTGCCACGTGTTATGCAGCTCCTGACAATATAATATCACTGTATAATATCAACCAATTTGCCTGTGCTCTTTTGGTTCGGAGAATGCCTTTGACAGTGTTCCAAAGGCCGAAAAGCTCTTTGGATAGATTGAATTAGTATTATTTAGTTCGACGTGAGACTTTTACACGACCAAATGACCTGCCGTGTAACATATAATGGCGAATAATCAGCGTCTTTCTGCGACACCTGCATTTTTTGCCATCTATTTTGCAGCGATCGTTAGGGAGGCACTAAAAAAAATCTCCATATTTTATGGAAGGAAGTCAGATCCGATGCCGCACGGAGGCGTCCACTGAACCCGTCATTCCGAGACATCAGTTCTCATGTCTCGTTTGCCCAATAATTTCAATTGCTACAGTGCCCTTCACAGCTAAACACAGTGATGTTAACAAACCCACTTCTACGTGGCTGAATATTTGACACTGTGGTGGTATACTCCAAACGGACTCCTACTGAAGAGACCAACTGCCTAGTTATATAATTTAATGGAATTAACGATCAATAATGGGTACATAGAAAACGTAACAGTAATATAATCCATACAATTCTAAGAAAAGAAAATAGGTGAGCGCTGTATACCGCTGGCAAGGTAATGCAGGCATTCGTGTTAATAACGCACTATGAATAATTCACAAGCCATGATTGTACGAGATTCTTTGTGCAATAGAAGGCACTTCGCAGCACTTTCCTTATTATGAAAATGATAGTGAAAAAAAATCAGTTGACAAAATCACAACGAAGGGAGAAAATAGAATTACGAGAGGTCTTCGAATCCGCGATTATACGCCCCTTAGACTGGGACATAATTTCTATTCCAGTCTGAATTATCTCGTTGTAAGTAATGAGTGATAGTTCAATCTTATTCTTTCGTTTTTATTATTTACGTAATTATTACATTACATTATTAACGTACAGTTTGAAAAGGGTGTTTATATATGGTATTCCCATGATTTTATTTATCGCACTATTAAATATTTATATCCAATACAAACCAAACTGGTATACTCTATATACCCTTCTGCAAATTTCAAGATCAGAGACATGGGTCTGAATATTATCGTTGAACAAACATACATTTTTAGAAACGCTTTTATGTCTAATTTGTCACTGACCTTCGCTTTGCTCGATCAATTAGTAATGAGTTTTCGATTTTCAAACTATAATGAGCAGGCACATTTATAATACAACCTTGACCTATTTATCTCACGTTATCGATTTAGATCTTATTTGAACTTCAAAACTCAAATGTATATTCCTATCTGTACATTTCAAAAAGATCAGATAGATAAAGCGTATAAATATTATTGTTGAACGGACATACAAATTTAAAAACACCGATATCCTTAAATTTGCCACGACTTTTGATTTATTTGCTCGATCTATACGTATAATGGTAGTTGTAAGGTATTGTCACTACCCATCCATAGATAGTGAAACACAAAGCTACAAACGCCAACACCACGCTAAACGAGATATTTGGTGTCAATATTGAATATTAAATCGGATTTCATCAGTAATTGTATAAATTATATGTTTTAACACCAAATTAGACACCTGATTAATACATAAAAATAAATAAACTGCTGCCAAGTACTGCACATGAGTATATATGTATATAAAAATACCGGCAAGATTATTAAAATAAAATTTCAAAACACTATAAGTTATAGGTAGATAATATATCTATAAGCCTAAAAGGTCATATAAAATTAATTCATATATCGGCATGAGTAATATGGCCAAAACAAACAAGTTATACAAATATAAAAGCTTGCAAAAGCCAATGTGAAACGATAAGATTGCAGATAGAATCTCGTTCACTTACAGAAGGAATCACACTAAAAATAAATATTACGTCAAAGTTAAAAGTATTTCGATCGTATCGAATGTGGACAATACATGCAAGATATAAAACAACACAAATAAGACACAGCTTTTAGACACTGAATAAAACATTGTGAATAATCTGCGAAGTTTTTTTTAAACATTAGAATGGTAAAATCACACTGAACAAATGGATGAATGGAATGAAAACAAAAGGCTAATCAGAAAATGGACTTGTTGAAAGTTCTACGAGTACACCTGTGGGTGGGTCATCAGCTAGAGCCTCCACAGTTATTCCGAGTTGGGCACTGCAAATACGTGCGACAATAATGGTTTCGAAACTGGCAACTCACAATAAAAAAAATAAAAAAGGAGTTACGGAATTCCAAAATGGAACTCTTTAGAAATTTGTTTATTTTTAATTAGAGAGACTTTCATTTGCCCTCATTGTGGCGTCCTTTAAAAAATTGTGTATCGCTATCACAATGAATTAACTGATGAAAATCGTTGCCAGAGGCTTCAATTGGCATTTGGTGATGAAGTCCTATGTTGCAGCTCTGTGTATTCCTGGTTTGGAGAGTAGAGATGGGGATGTGATCATCTCTATGTGACGATGTACGAGAAGGTCGGCCGGCAACTGCGGTTACAGAATCCAATATTGATTCCGTACGACGATTGATTGAAACTGTCAAAAAATACTTGTACTGTATTAGGCATTGGAATGAGCGAAGTGCAAAACATTTTGCATGTGCCTCTTAAGATTCGGAAGCTTTGCACTTGATGGATACGGCATGATTTAACGGAAAAAACATTTTGCATGTGCCTCTTAAGATTCGGAAGCTTTGCACTTGATGGATACGGCATGATTTAACCAGACCAGACACAACTGCGTGTCGAGTTGGTGCAGTAAAATGATAAAAATGTTTAATGGAGGACAGTCATTGGCTGTCTATAATATCGGGACAGGTGACGAAACCTACTCGAGCAAAAATGAACATTTTATTCGTGCCAATACTAAATGTTCTGAAGAACCTGCCTAGCTGTTTTGGTTAACAATAAATTTTAAACAAGCTTAAAACTGAAAACAAACACTATAGAAGTTATTACTATCTTGTCTATTAGAATCACCGAAGTGAATAAAACATGAAATAAAGAAGCTAATCAGAAATTGCGAAACAGAATAAAGGTTAATATCATAGTTAAAAACCTATGAAGGTCATCTGCTTGACTCTCCACAGTGATACAGAATAAGAAGTTGGGAACTGAAAATAATGAACTGAGCCATTGTTTCCAAATAAATACAACTCTACTTTCCCTTGACATAGATGAAGCTTTCGACCAAAATGAAATGTATTATAATAATAGACAACACTAGAAGTCAGTATGGATAAACGTCTGTATTGGAATAGAAAACACAGTGATGAATACAACAAGAAAGGAAATTGAAGAAGCTAAATAGAAAATGGAGTCTTTAAATGAAGGTTTTTATGTATGTGAATCATCCGCTCAACTCTCCACAGCTATTCAGAGAAGAAATTGGGAACTGGGAATAATGAACCGAGCCATTGTAACTATACAAATTTAACCTCTACTCTCACCGTGACCTCGATGAAGCTTTCGAACAGAATGAAAATTTTATTTGTGTTGAAACATAATTGTGGAAATCCACCTTGAGCGACTGTCATGGTTAAGAAATTTTTATTAAATAGTTGCTTTCGTCAACCACAATCAGTAAACTATTAACCTTGACATTAAAACGCTTCTTTAGAGAACGTCAGGTTTAAATGCGGACAGATATTCAAATTCTTTTAAAGTTTTTATGGATATTTCTCCTGCAAATGCATCCAAACGGTTTTCCTCGTAAGTAGTAGAAAACCAAGCAAATCATACAAATCTTTTAAAGGAAACGGCAGGGAAGTTGGCAAAAACGTATTAGATCACGATGTGTCAATGATGATATACGTAGGTGATGTTATAACTATTACAGCACAAGGCTGCACAACAAGTACGCCTTGATTGCTTCAAATTGACATCCAAGTACCGGCAAACTGTGCGGGAAATCAGCGACTCCATTCAACTCTCGTCACGTGATTACAGAGCTTTTCAATGCGTGTAAACACACTGTTAAATTGCAGTCATTTCATCATTGTACGACCGTTATACTCGTACACTCTTTTAAACTTTTCTTATTGGCATTTTTAGACATTCCCCGTTAAATACAAAGTTCCATGAGTCCAAACTAGTCGATACTAAATTGCAAATAGAGAATCCGGTTATAGCCTTAGCTGGTATTGGTCAATGCGTGTTTTAAATATCTACAGAGTACAGACGGGACGTTTAGTGGTCTGGCAAGTCAGTGGCACATTTCCAACCGGTTCTTCGCCGATACTACCTCAGCCAACATCCGATGCGAGCCATAAAACTTCCAACTGTCAGCGCTTCCGCAGCGTAAGGAGCGTTAGAGATTTTACTTCTCAATTAAAGCAATTAATGGTATTTGATGCCCTGTGCCCTCTAAACCTATTACAACGCAAACAATCTCAGAAACGTATTGTATGCAAATCTGCAATTATCTGCTAGTTAGACCAGAACATATGCTCGTACAAGGTAATTTGATTTTGAGAACCATGTTGCAAGATAATCTTTGCAAGCTGGCAAGTCTTACGTAGCAGTTTCTAGTACACATGCAAGTAGTGAGTTTGTACAGAAAGCGGTTGTTACGTGAGACGGCGAATGCAAGACATGGGACTGGGTTTGAGTTCGACGACCCCGATACAGCGGGACTCAGGACTTCACAGTCGGAATATTAAAGCATGTGCCACAAAATGTATGGAACTGCTTTTATGTAACTTTATTGGCACGATTGTGAGTCACAAATCATGGTCAAAAGCTATAACTATACATAATATTAACTTTTTGCATATTATACTATTCGATCATGTGGAGTTTCATTGGGAAATTTCATCTTCATATATATAATATTCATATGACTTCAAGTTAAACAAATATTCAAACTTATATTTTTGACATTTTGGAATCTGCTCTCAGAGTGGGAAAGTAGATGAAACAAACAATGAACTGACTAAACAAACCAGTCCACAGTAACCCACTGTTGATAATCTTTATTAGAAAGGCCCAGTAATGCATGACCGCTTTGTTAGTGTCATTATCGCTTTAATGTTTGACCGTGAAAGGGCTGCAGTGTATGCATTTGTTAAAATAATTTTATTTCTATCATAAGCTGGGCCTTCACTAAACAAAAATGGACAACTTTTACGTGTCCAAAACGTGTTGGTAACAAAAGTTGCCAATTTTCTTTTGGTGGAGATCCAGCATTAAAAATGTATTTCGAAAGAGACTTTTTTGAACGACTGCTGTGAACGACTAATAAAGCAAATTGAATATTAACAACTAGAAGGTATCTCTCAGTAAGGAAAAACTGTGTTCGATTTTGTAGATAACTTTTGTCCAGTAGTTCACGGCGTTAGTTCGGAACGTACTCGCCATATCTAAATATAGGATTCTATTAAGAGTACTGTTGAATTCCTGGGAATCCGTCTGAGTCAGTAAACCATACCCAACCATTGTGTAATATCGAACGGGAATCTCAATCAAAATGAATTGTAATTTACGATGGATAACTTTAGCACTCATGATTACTGACTTACATATGGCTGTCACGTCCAAGGTTTCACTACATCACGCACTCGACTCACCTGCAATAAGATAACATTTGCTTAGAAATTATGATGCTATGGCTCAAGGTAAAAACACTATAAATTACAAACTCAATCTTAAAATAGCTCTCCAATTTGAAATACATTATCTTTTGTTAAGAGGTCGGTATCAGAACACTCAGTTGAACCTCATGAGACTTCGTTTTCGTCTATTATGTCACTGAGCCGAATTGTCTTAAGGTCAATTGAGAGGTCACACAACCAACTGGGAAAGATAACATCATACTGGAACTAAGTAATTGCTTGCTAGCAGATCCTAATACTTAAAACCCAAAACCGAATTAACTTATCTTGAAACCCGGTTTTAATTTAACAAAAGTTAATGATTGTTTTACACAAATACTTGTGTGCAATAAGAAATCAACAGAAAAATAAGCCAAAATGTAAGCGTACCGAGTAGTGTGCTTTAAAATTATCACAAATATTGAAGTAGATAAAGTGAGATAAGAAATATGTCGTAATCGTAAACTAGTTATGATAGTTATATTGTCATTACTTTTTAATGCTAATGGCTTCGGCTAATCGGTAATTTATTATTAACAAGTTTTGACTTCAAATACACGCAGTCGGTGACCAATCATAGCTAGTTATTTAACGCCCAAAGCTTTGAAGAATTCAATTTCAACTGTCGATTTTTATTCAGAATCCTCCTAAAATTATTGTATAGATTAAAGTAAACACAAACGAATGGTCATTCTCTCTCTGTTTTCAATGGTCAGTCTCGACGATGAGCTCACCTATCATTTTTGTCATTAGCAGATGGAACACCAGTATTATCATGACAGGCATGCCTAACCTACTGACTCATTACCGCAATAGTACAAGTGCCGGGCTTTAGAGCATTATGTATTCTATGCTGTCGCAAAGCCAAAGGGTGTGGTTATCATACAGTAAAATTAAATCCAATCTCCTTATACCTGGGTAAAAGAATGCACTCAAAAATAAAGTAACAAAAGAACCATCTAGGATAAGAAATGACATCATAGCATCCTGAGAGCAATAAAAATGATGTGTTGTATGATATCATACAGAGATGAAACAGTAGCAACGAGGCCCCCACTTATTTAATCTTTTGAGCCTTGGGAATTGGGAGTAGTTAGATCGGGAACACTGAGGACGCAGTACTTATGTTTAGTTTTAAAGAGACAAAAAATAAATTGTTCATTTTACATCGATACGTGAAAATAAGAACTTCATCAATGTCGTCGGAGCCAATTCAATACGCAATGTTAAGGATAACTCAAATACCACTCGTGATATCTCACTGAAGTTGAAATAGAACCACACGATAAACACCTGCTTTCGAATATAAAAAAAATCATCAAAATCGGCCTATAAAAAGATATGAGGTACTAAACACACACAAAAAAATACAGTGGAATTGTTATTCGACTGTATTCTGATTCCTCGTTCTTATTTCGGTTATAAATACACCTCATTAAAAATAATACACCTTTAAGGATAATCAGACAGTTCTCATTAAAAATCATGTAACTTTAAGGATTAATAAAATAAAGCATTACCAATCAATGCGATCCCTAAATCCAGACTGGAAATTTCAAAACGCAAACTTGACCATCAAAGACCACGGTTCGGACCAACCTATAACTGAATCTAATTAGGTTAAAGCCAGGCCCAAGCCATACTTTGCCATTACAAGCCTACATAGCGCCGTCCAGTATCTTACAGCTCATCAATACTGCGCATGACCTAGATGACGACAGGGGGCGGGGCGCCGGCAAATCTGCAAATAGCGAACGTTCCTCGACCGGCAACTCCGGCAAGTCTAGTCTAGAGGAACTCAACTGTCTAGCGAACCGTAACCGGGAAGCACAGGTCAATAGGTTGGACTGAACAGGCAAATTACGTAGGAAGTAGGGAGACGGCGTGAATCATCTGATAGTTCTTCATCAGACTTGGTCGGAACGGAAAGGAAAACAGAAAATCACACTTAAACTAAGGACAGACTCAGAGATAGAACAGTAATAGTTGTTCACTAGAAAATTTATACGTTAAGGCACCCCACATGTTTAAGCATAACTTATGATATAAGTTGTATATTACAAGAAGTCTCGCCAAGCACACGTATATTCCACGTAAAGCGTTATATCTATATACCCAAGAGACCCAAAATAACTCAAATTATATAGGTACCTTAGGAAGTATTTAATCTATTATGAAAAAGAACAACCACTGGTAAAAAATATAAGTAGAAATTACAGAAAGCAAAATATCTCCAACACGACATATACCTCCTTCCAGAGAATTCAATTGAAATCAACAACCTTCGCAACTTTCTCTCGAATACGAGTACCTTTCAGGTAAATCACGACCTAGTTCACAGACGAGAAAATCTGTCAAGCTGTGACATCACCAGTCAAATGTTATTGATCACAAGTGCCTTAGGCGCCGAGAATAGTAAGAACAAGGTGTGTGTATAAGAGCTTACCTATATTAGATACTATCTCATCTCAAAAGCACATCCAACGAAAAATGTCACTTCACTGGTATGAACTGTAAAGGTGAACACACAAAATACGGAACGGTCGACGCTGCGCAGAGGCGCGTCGCGAGTACGACTAAACGGAACGGACTGAGCCCTAGCTGGAATATCGATCGGACTCCTGGCGCCGGCGAGCCGCATATCCCTAGTGCACGCATACCCCGCCCCGCAGGCTTGCCACCCCTATAAATTGTACCCTTTATAATGGGGGTTTGGAAACGCGATCCGATGGTAAAACAATTCAATGAACACGACTGTTGAGTGTTTACATTGAATGATAAATACAGAAGGTACATGTGATATAATTAAGTACATTTACAGACTATAGCTGGTTGCTAATTGTTTTTGTTTGAAGTAGGTTACTTTTATATTTGTTTTACCTTTAATATGTAGTGAAGTCATCCAAGTAAATATAAAACATCGTATATTGTGAATGCAAGGACAAAATAGACGATGTAAATAATATTTTTAATTTTATTATAAGTAATTATGTGTTAGGTGTGTCGTTAAAATAGAAATTGAATCAATTGGTAATTGTATCCGCTATCATACCCTCATTAAAATTAACTAAAACTATATATATATATATAAAGGAACTTAGGCAGCTTCTGCGTAGAAATTGTCAAAATCTTTAGGCAAATCTAATCCTTTGAAAGGTTAACCCCGAATTTTCCGTTGTGCCCCGACTCAGTCCGACCTTGTTGGACTGCCACTTGTGGTCGCGCCACGCAAACTCGTTACCCCCCAGACGGTACAGGAAATTTCTTAAGGGAATTATGTCAGAACATTCGATACATTTTCAATACAGAGGGTTAATAGAATATGTAAACAAAGATATGGTTGGCAATGTTTATTTTGGAGGCTTCATTCGTTATTTCGTCTATTTCACTTCCACGGTTCTACGTTTATGAAATAATAGTCAAATCTTTCTTTTTTCGGCGTTAATGTTGACGTATCAATATATTTCTTTGGCACTTACTCACTGACTACTATAATTATAAAATGTAATCTGTTTGATATATCAAAGTTAGTAATCGTTCTTCTTTGATATGTAATGAAAATTGTCTGAAAACTACTTAATAAAGTAAAAACACAGAAATGTTCTATTACAAGCAAAAAATATCTTTAATAAACTTTTACCATTATCGTTTACTCTTTCATCCCTATATACATTCCTACAAGTGTTTGAAATTCTTCACGCTTCGTTCTTATCCATTGGAACTCCTCAACGATGATGAATTTTCACATCTAATGTTCGCTTATGTATTACCAATAAAGTAATACTGAACAAATCTGTGATGAACATTTTCAGATCGGACAATGGCAAAAAAGTATTGGGTCTCGTAATTTTAAGGATTTTGGACAAACAAAACGTCGTAGCCGCCTTGTATAGTACAGATTGATATTGAACTTTACTTAATTAATATTTTGTTTTATTTTGCGTTACAAGCTTCTAATTTATTTATTTTTTATTTATTTATTACCATATTAACAATACATAATTAGATTTAAGTAATAAGCATTCGAAAACCACTAAGGTTTGTGATGAATGCTACCCAAGAGTCTACAGCTACGAAGCACAATCTACTACTACACTACTTAATAAAACAAATAAGATCAGAATTTAGTTTAGCAAGATAAATTAACATAGGTAGTTATTCGTAGATAGTATTAATAGTCAGTAAATTAATACATAACCGAAGCCGCGGAAGGTGAGTACATACTTAGCTTGAAACGTTACTATTGTGATGCAGAAAATGACACTTTAATTTATATATATAATATTACTTGGTGAGATACTATTCCGTAAATTATTGAGCCGAATCGCTCCGTGAAACTCCTGAAACCCCTCTCTTCATTCTTTCCGCGACAGTCCAGTTGTAACCACGTTCGTCATAAATATAGTGGCACCAACCTTAATAGCTCCGGGTACGACTTTCATCAAAAGATTCTTGCATAAATATTATATTCAAACTTATTCGCTCGGAAAGTATAACACAGACTCAATAGTAACGTCTATCGGGATTATTGGTACCAGTAGGTTACGTCGTACTATGGGTATTGTCACAGATGACAGAATAATCAAGTTGAGTGTTATTTAGGAATACTTTATGTCCTGACACATTTTGTTCATCTTCTCTGCTATTCCTCCCTTTACATGTAATTTAGTAAAACAGCTCTCCATGGGCTATTTTTCACCTTTGCTGGAAACGTGCCCTGCCGGGAGAATATTATTAATGAACCGTGATACAACCATATTAGTTTTAGGATTGTGAGAATTTTTCGCTGTGCCGTTTCCTCCAAGAATAAAATACAAGAAAAAGAGAATATTTTTCAACGACAAACTAAAAGTGCTACCTCCTAATCGGTCGCTGAGCGAATGATTTTTTTCCCCAGTTCAAAGTATTGAGGATAGACAGTCTGATTACATATAATTGTGTCTGTCGGGCATTTTAATGTCTAAAAATATTTTTATTGCATACTTTACTACATTTAAAAAGCCACTACCTACTACAATAGTACCACTCTAAATCGCATTCGGTCGGCGCCGCGCGGCGGCAGGCATCTGATTTTTAGGTTCTTTGATTTTGTTGACGTCGTTGATGGGGCGGCGAAAGCGACGGTTTGCAAACTTGATATCATGGGTTCGAATCCTCGTTCCCATGGCTTTAGGCTGGATAAACGAATTTTGTACTCTATAGCGTCAAAGGTGACGGCACTCGAGGCGAAAAATGTTTGTCACAAAAATTTGTAGATGTGATGTTTGCTTAGAATGTGATCGAGCTTGAAATCATATTTATAACGTACCACGGTTAATAGAAATCAGCATATTCGTAGTACCATTGAGTCAATGGTACCACGGCAAAGGAACGATAAATTCATATATTTGATATTTTTACGAGTACAATAGGAAGGATGTAGTGAGTGACTATATTTTGTTCTTAAATGTTAAAGGGTGGAATATTGGATTTATAATATGATATAATTTAGAAGGTTGAACAAACGATGAATTCCTTATTTTGCCATAGAAGTTGAGATCAGACGACTCGCTTCTTGCCTGAGGCGTATTTGCGCAGGCTGAGTTGCCAAGCAAGCCTCGTGTTCTCATATGGCCGCCACATTAGAATGCCATTGAAATGCTTTTAGAATTTAGGATTACGTCTTGTATGAGGTAAACATTGTGCAGTAAGGGACTTGGTAAAGTAAAACAACCCACTGTAAAAGTAAAGAATCAAATTTTACAATAAATTGCAGTTGTTTTGAAGTAACATATATGTTACCGACTTTCTTCGTACCTAATAACCTCACATAGGGTATAGTATAACTATAGACAGACAACTAGAAGATTATTTGTGCTGTTATGGGTATGTTTTGTATTTTCAGTTTTATTTTTATAATTGACCCACATGCTGAGTCTGATCACTGCCACTGATCACTGTCTTTTTCGTTTGTTTCCTTTTCTATCCATTAGAAAACATCAAAATTGTGAGTAGGCCGCACTAACCACATAAAGAAGAAGTTAACTTACTTGTCAAATTGTAGAGCACGAACCGGTCAGTGGGACGGATGATCGCGGGTTCGAATACCGATCGTGGTTCAATGCAATGATTTCGTTGTAATTTTTTAAGTTTATTTACAATGTAAATGTATTAAATCTAAGGTATATAATATATTTACCTATAGGTAACATATACGGCCGTATGTCCCTATGTATATGTCTCTAAATAATTTTCCACAGATATACAACTTTACAAAATTAAATGTATTTTGTTTAAAAGCTTTTAGAGTCTATTTTCCAAGCCACAAACATATTATTTTTTAGATGCCAGGTCAAAACTAATATTTTAAAGTTGGTAGAGATAATGCCCGGCATTATCTCCGGGCAAGGATGTCACCCCCTTCCTTATCTCTACCCGTGTGTGTCGTAAGAGACAACTAACACACCAGCAGCACTTTCTGAGGAACTGATATCTCACACTGCGATCCCCAAGCCGCCTGCCAAGCGTGGGGATTATAGAAAACCACCCCATATTGGGTGAGGCTGTGTTCAGCAGTATCGGCTGATACAGTACAGTACAGAGATAATGTACGTGTAGATAAATATAAAGATGTATATGTACGTCACGTCTGTTTCTTGATAGGCAGCACTTATTTCCACTTGCTACGACGATTAAGATTGAGATTTAATAAAGCAAGAGGAATTAGGTGTGATGGGTTTGGGGCATGTTAGCGAAAATTACAAGGCTGATTCGCAGATAATTTAAAAAAATTCGAGAATTGTGTGTGACCTGTGCCAAAATAAGCATCTTTTTACAACCAGGTAAATTTATTCTTAAGTGTTTTAAAAGTATGTAATATTAGAGGATGACGTTGCCTTTTCGTAATGCTTTATTAGTAGGGATAGGAAGATCATAGAAAAATTGCGGTTAGGCGATTCTCAATTATTACTAAAGCTGTATAACTGATAAATTGCCGGCTTAGGTTAGTAATAAACGTGAATACATTTCCAGAGTGTACTGGCAGTGCCGTAATCTGACACTGCCAGAAGACTCTTTAGGTGATGATTTACAATTTTCAATTTCTGATTTTGTAATTAAAGGTTTGTTCTAATTGGGCCGGCATGGCTGCGCCCAAAGCGGCTAAAAGATCCACAAATTTAAAAAGAATTAAAAAATAACGTGAATATTTAAACCCAAAACCACATATTTTACACGCCTACCCAAAAAAAAATATTGTTATGTTAACTAAAAGAAGTGTTAAGGGTTAATGTGTATGTTTATGAGTTTTTTAATTCCACCATAACTTCTAAATGGCTCAACCGATTTCAATGTATGAGATATTGATAGATTCGTCTTGATAGCTCAAATGACGCTAGGTATATAAAATGGTAATTAATAAACAAAATGGCGAATTCTTTTTATGCTTAACAGGTTATCCATTGACCACTATCTCACCTGATGGTAAGTGATGATGTGGTCGAAGATGTTGATCAGGCTAGCCTAGAATTACTGTCTCTCAAGGACAGCTGCCGGAACACACTGTTAGGTGCTTAGGCAACAGATTTTCTACTTGAGGATGGTAGCTAGCCAGTCGGGCATTCGAAAAATACCCTACCACATGGGGATTCTGGCAAATTCCCATCCCCAAGTCCTAGCCACTTTCTAAATAATAATTTTGTTTTGAATAAGTCATTTTTTTTTATTCCCGATAGGTTACCCCTTGACCACAATCTCACCCTGGTTGGTAAGTGATTATGTGATCGAGTGTGGTAACAGGCTAAATCTAGAATTGCAGATTCTCAAGGACAGCTGCCAGAACACATACTCATTTGAAGAAGAACAGGCGTTTGTTAATTGCCCAGCAGTGTTCGATCAATGGACCTTTGAACACAGTTGAATACAATTCGACATATTTCTTTAAACAGTAGCAATTTTAATTGGTTTAATAGATATGTTACAGTTTATAAAAAATACAGTTACTTTAAGATTGTTAAGTTAAAAAAAAATGGTTACAAGATTTCAACAGTCATGAAAAAAAAAGTATCCTTCCCTAATCTAGGGATTCGGGATTAACAGGTAGAGAGATAAAAGAGGGTAGGGGGTGTGCCCCCTTATTTACCTGCCACTACAATATTTTAATATTGGGGAAATTTTAAATTGTGAGTTGTGTTTGTGAGCAGTGGAGGGGAGCATTGATGACATTATAAAGGGGACCCTTAACCCTACTCCCTTGGTTTCAAGTCCCAGGCGCCTGTGACTTGGGCCTCTTTCCCTGCAATGCAATGTACCCGGCACAAGCATGTTGAATCCATGGAATGCTAAGTAATGAGTCTCTCTATAGAGATACTCATTACTGACTATAGTCAGTGCAAGCAAAAGGTTTTTATCATATGAATATTGTAGAAAAAATATAGAAACATTCATATATTTTTTCTACAATATTCATATGATAAAAACCTTTTGCTTTCACTAGATAAAATAATTAACATGAATATTTTAGAATAAATATAACCACCACCCTATCTCTACCCGTGGGTGTTGTAAGAGGCGACTAAGGGTATAAGAGGCGAATAAGGGTAACACACATGTGGGCAAGCAGCGCTTATAGAGGAACTGATATCTTAAACAGCTATCCCCAAAACACCTGCCAAGTATTGTGATTATGGCAAACCCACCCAGGCTGTGTTCAGCAATGGACAATCTGGCTGATACAATGTACTGAAATATATTGCAGTACAGTGCAACAGAATACTAAACAAATCTGAAGCAGAAGTAACCCGTTACCGGACTATAAAAAAATACTGTATTTAGAATTGTACAGCAAGGGAAATCATTGAAAGAGAACGAAAAATTGTAGTCACCGAAAAAAATCACAACAGGTTTTTAGAAGAAGAGTGTAAATATATGTTTTCACATAAGGTTAACAGAAAAGTCAACCAGTTCTACACTAAAATAGCTAAGTACTGCAAATGTTGAGCTTCGAGAAGAGAATATATTACATAACAAATATTTTTGGCTTATATTACATGATGTAGGTTTTAATTTAAGAAGTGCGGATCTAAAAGGAAACTCCTTATTGAACAACCAAATATAACATCATGGGTCAAATATTACACTTATATTACACTTCACAACTGTAATTCTTTTACTGAAGATTTTGAAGAGAAGGCTCTAGATGACTCTGTATTGATTTTGATCTGTATCATCCTAAATGACATTTATAACTACCTGTATCCATCACACATGTCAATTTTGTCTCACTCACAATAACTCGGAGTGCAGGCTATCAGCCTAAAGTAGACTGTGATGTACTAGCAAAATACATGTTAAATGGTACAGCTTCTATGTGAATTTGTTTTGTTATTTCAATACATATATTTCTTTGTGTAGCCCTTTTTTGCTTGACCCAGCAGCAGTTAGATAATACATAATACACAACTTGTGCTTGCCATGTGTACAATTTTGATATTTCATATTCCACTGTGTTATCACCACAAATAGACATTGATGCCCAGCCTGAATTTCTACAGTGAAATAAAAATATAACTCTGTTTTGTTTGGCCTTCATCAAAGTAATTATATTGCACAGAAATTGTCTTGCCCACAAATACCTGGGTAAAGACTGTTAGTACAGTAATTACTAGTTTGTTCTAGAATTAGCCCTATAACTCTTAGACAATTTATATACAGTGTTAACTCTATATAGCGACACTGAAGGGACTGTGCATTTTATGGCGTTATAGAGAGTTGTCGTTAAATGGAGAGAAGAAACATCAGAATTAGAAAAAGAAAAAGTTTATTTCCGACTATTGTTAGTAGTTATGTGCATAAAAAAGAATGTTATTTGAACGAAAAATTAAATCTTCGTATATATGTTTCTTAAATTTTTTGGAAGATTTTCCCTCGCCTTCAGCGTGGAGGATTTTTTCTTTGTTTTTCCATATTGTGGACACGGTAGAGCGACTAAATCCAAAGCGTTTGCCAACATCACTTATCTTCTCTTCCGTTTCTATTTCGCGTATCAATAAAACTTTTTCGTCAATACACAGTGATTTTCTTTTATTAGCCATGTTTACAGTTTGAAAGTTTGTGAGCAACTAAGAATATGATAAGGTATAGATAATCCATGACTCCTACTTATGAGTCATGGTCAACAACAGTCTACACGTACAAGCAATCCCAATTTGTAAACAAAAGAACGAATTTCTTAGAAAGTTCGGTATGCATGATGCCGACAGTCGAGTTTATTGCGGGCTAGGATAATAAAGCGACAATAGATCGTACACAGCTGCGCAGTTTTTACTAATTTTAGCAACTTAAAAGGTACTTTTTATTACTTAATTGTTGTCGTTATTGAGAGTGGGTGTAATGCTATGTAGAGTGAAACATTGTATGAAAGACAAGCTAAACCAACCAAAGCCAATTGATTTCGACGTTTAAGGGAGTTTGTCGTTAAATAGAGTGACGTTACATGGAGTTTACACTGTATATATATATATATATTCAGAAACCAAACCTCTAATTCATAAAACCCTCTAACTGTTAAAAGTATTTAAAAGTGACACATAACATGAGCTAAGAATGTTCTTATCATAATATCTTAAAAGCTAGTCGTCCTTAGACAATATGCTGCTATGTATAGGTGTTAAGAGTTATATAATATATATATTTTTTATTATTGGAGAACAAAATATGATCTTCACTTAGCATGCGATAGTGCTTGTAAGCATATTTAGAAATATTTTTTTAATGAAAGACTGCAATTTTTCATCAACTGAAATCATGTATGGCAGTTCCACATAGTTCACTTTGATTTTAATATCAACTGTCATAATATGATTTCGTAAAGTAATTTTGGAGCCAATCCCTATTTAAATTTAAGAAAGTTGCATCAAGATTAAAACAAAATAGTAGATACCTACACCTTATCCATGCGCTGCGTGACATATGCTTTCTTGTGCCTATTTAAGTCAACCCAGTGAGATTCATTCTATGCAACTTTTTACTCGAAGACAGCGTAAGCAGTGAGGTGACTTGAGCAATGAATTAATTATTTTGTTGCTGAACGTCAATCTCATTCACCCAACTCACTTGAATGTTAAAATGTTTTCACACAATGTGCGAGAAGTTATATTACTCATATAAAATGCCTTTGGAACTAATATTATTAGTATTATTTGCAGTGGCACATTAGATATTAGCCCGGCCGGGATCCCTGTTTGGACAGAAGAGGTTTGGTGTCAACTTCAACTTCTTTTTTGGGTGGCTTCTGTGGTGTTGCCACAATTTCGCCAATGACGAGTCGCACGGATAGAGTGGAAACAAACGAAAGAGACTGATCGGTTTGAATAAAAAGCGATCGGTTACTTGATTTTTCAGGATAACTTGTAATATAAAATAGGACAACATATGACACGTACGATCAAACATATATACCTAATACAATATCTAACTACATTATAGTATATACTTAAACATACATCTAGAATACACTCCATCAGGCTATTCAAAGCTTAATTTTATTAATTGAAATACATTTAAGCTTACCAATTATATATACATATGGAGTAAACACAAGTGACAATAGACCATTGAAGTTAACAGGGAGAGGGATATCTGGGGGAAGATTGTTATACAAAGAGTAACTAGTTGCACCACATGGTGGAAGGGCATTTAGATAATGCCTGCCTGGCTAGCGACCACCCTCAAGTAGAAAATCTGTCGCCAAGCACCTAACGGTGTGTTCCGGCAGCAGTCCTTGAGAGCCAGTGAAATAACAGGCAAAAATGAGACTTAACAACTATGTCTCAAGGTGATGGGCGCAGTGCAGTTCGTCACTTGTGATGAAATGCATCTGTTATAAGCAGAGGATACCGCTTAACATCAGGTGGGCCTCGCGGTTGTTCCTTCACAATAAAAAAATACAGCCTTGGACAGTAAAAAATTATATGATCCGTATTACCATCACCCAGGCCACACTCACATAATGAGTGGTCTCGTATTCGGATTTTAGCCAAAAATACCAGGTGACCCAACCGCAGGCAACAAATGATAGAGGTAGTTCTCTTGTCCATCTTTTTAGATTGGTATTATGATAATGATTATCTTTTTTGAGGTTTGGTGTCATAGGTAAAGATGGGCATACAGTGCCAAGTCAGTTGATATTTTATCTCTTGATTAAGTGGTAGAACAGCTGTATTTTATTATGAAAAGTTGTATACACAATGTACTTATTAAGGAATTTGAATTGACTTACATAGGTACATTCGATTTTAACCTATGTAATAGAACAGTTATTAATTTAAACAATAGACATTTATTGTTATCCAGTGAATATTTTTAAACGCTGAAGTTGTATTCATAGGCAAAACAACTTCAGCCTTTACATGGTGGAGAGACATTTATGACGAATTTAATGGGATAAATTAAGCCAATTGAATTTAATTAGGGAAAGCAGCTCCTCAATCAATCAAAGACACATGACTCATTGAAAGCACGAATGTAATTAAGATAGTGTTGAGAGTAAAGAAGTTCAGAGACTTCAGAGCAAAGGACGAAGCTTAGCAGTTATTTCGGCTTATATGTCGCCCACTCAGAAAAATAACATGATGAAATCCAGTAAGATGAACTCATGTGCTGACACATACCTGCTGTATTTAAGTCCCGGTAAGCTATTTCAGCACGGTTATCCACACAAATTCGTCGGCATTCACGCAATATTCACACTTTGATCACAGAAACCGCGGCCAAGCCAAACTTATCTTACAACTCTGTCTCACGACTCACCACACAAACACTTAAGTTTTTAACCAACGTCTTGGATTTTTAACATAACACAGTCACTTTTGTTGTTGAGTTTATAAATAGTCGTTATTCATGTAGATTTGTCTAATATTATCATCCGTGACTACGAGTACGACACGGCATCGAAGACGAAGCGAAAGACCGACCGCAAAAGCATACGACTGTTCCTCGTCCGTCCTCCGCCCATGTCATAGATAATGCAATTGGAACGAAGCGAAAGACAAGATGCGTAAGATCAAGTTTTTTTTTAATAGCGCTTAACCATTTATTTTTCCTACCTTGGAGTGGTAGTGAAACATTAGGGTTGTTCGAGTAAAGGAAGCAACAAGCCTACCTGACACCTAATAACTAAATTATGTATTCTGATCAGTTCTCATTCCACCTACACATATGGGTAGGTATCACTTATTATTTGAAATATTTTCCCTAATAAATGGACTATACGAGAAAATTGGAAAAACTTCATCTAAATTTACGATACGATAACTCTTTATTGCATACCGAGAAAAGAAAAATTAGTACAATACATTTACAAAAACTATGAATTAACATAAAAAAACATTGGGAGTTAAATGTAATGTAAATTGTCTAACTCGTTGGTGTATGTGTGTATAAAATTACTGCTCTGTAATCTCGACGTCCTGGCTTTGATAATCAGATTGGTAAGATTATTTGTTTTTTTAGCAGATAAATATTTAGTAACAGTGCGGTGTCTCGAACTATGCCTCTTACAATATTATGATAATACCATGTAAGTCGTAAAGTGAACCATATCAATTTGTTATATCATTACGTTGAGTGTTTAGATTCCTGTGCCTACCCCCTCGGAGAATACAAGCGTAACGATATGTTTATGATCTGACATAATATTTTCCACCTCTCAACGAATTGATGAATCGACGAATCAACGAATCAACCAATCGACGAATCAACGAACCAACGAACCAACGAATCAACGAACCAACGAACCAACGAACCAACGAATCATCACTATTAACAGGATGCATGCTTTGTTCTGGTAAGAAACGTTTTTTAGGGTGAGCGAAGCGAGCCCTATCACTATCCCACAACTTGAACATTTTGTGGCTCCTTTTACTGAAAAACTATCACGCTTTTGGTTTTGTGCTAGAGGTCATCCTGGCACACTTATTAAAGGGGTTACCATCAATTTTCTTTACCTGGTCGGTCCATCGAGTGGGTGACCTTCTGCGCGGTCTAGTGCCTTCCACTTTGCCCTGTATGACTAGGCGCTCTATGGACAGATTATGACGTCTCGAGACATGTCCAAAGAAGGTTAGACTTAACAGGTATGTCTTAAGGTGATGGGCGCAGTTTAGTTTGTCACTTGTTATGAAATGCATCTGTTATAGGCAGAGGATACCGCTTAACATCAGGTGGGCCTCGCACTTGTTCCTTCACAATAACATTAAAAAAAAATAGTATGCGAGACTACTGTTGTAAATATACGCTGTTTTATGCCGAGTTCTTGGAATATGGAGACATGTGTTCGGACTCAGTCCAGGAAGCTCCAAGCATCCTTCTCCAACACTACATGTCCAAAGCGTCTATTTTCTACCTTTCCACATCATTAACTTTGTATAATCATAATGTTATTACGAGTTCCCCTAGAACATACAATATATATAAAAGATATCATCTAATCATTTATATAAAAATTTGCAATATTATTATAAATATTTTCTGAGAATATTATAATGTCAGTGATTCATTCGAATCCCGCTAATCACATACTCGTATACCCGTACCAAAGTAACATAGCCTACAAAATCATAAAACTTAAATTTTATATTTCCTGCTAAAAATCACAACGTCAATGATAAATTATAACTTACAACATATTGTTTAGGCAATCAAGAGTGTCTCTTCTTCAAAGTGTAGGATCTAGTCTGTAAACTTTTTTGTACTTACTCTTTGACAAAAATGATGTCATCGCCTCGCCTAGACAGAAACAGTGCTGCCCTAAAGAATGTACTATATACGTTATCATTCGATATAAAAATTTAGATTTAAAATCGATAACTCTAGATTTAATTAATTTACCCTTGGTGAATCAACTTATTTGGCAATGAACATACTTTACAAACTTTAGTCAACATAAATAAATATTTACGGGTCGACATAACATCAATCTTCCTTTTTTAAAGTCAGATATAATAGAAATTCAAATTTCAACTTACCATGTAAACATACAATATTATCATAGACCGGTATTACATTATCATATAAAACAGATCTTTATATTATGATTTTTATATTATTACATAGACTTATGACAAAAACATTTTATATTATGGCATACATAAAATTACTAACATTCATTCTCAAAAATTACTATTCCATTAGAAAAAAAAGAAGGGTTGATTGTCAGAGTTTGCGTAACAACGCCATGGCAGCACATGCATCTTAATTAAATGTCTAACAAGAGGACCATCTTTCCTATCGGCTACTTCTTGCAGATAGCTGTTGCCACTGTCTGCATAATCTGGGAAGAATTGCTGCGAAATCATCAATGCGTGCATCAGCGAACATAACTGACTGCTGCAGAGGCGCGGCAGCTCCAAAGCATCCTAAAAGCGTTGTTATATTGGCCATGTAGGCCGCTCAAAAACTTTTTGAGTACCTAAAGTTGATCCATAGGCTGCAGGTGTAAAATGATTGACAGTAGGCTCTGAAATGAGTTAGTTTTATCTCTGTTGAATCCTGGCAAACTGGCGAATCAACATGTTACTTCTAACTGCAAGCGCCCTACGTTCCCTCTCAATGTCCAAGTCATCGTTGAGGGAATCGGTGACCCAGTGTATCATCGTATCGGACAGTATGCTTGAGACAAAGAATTGCTGCTTCAGTAGAGAGTCCAGATTTGAAGCAGAACTGTACATCGTGCAGTGTGATATATTTCTCAAGTTGTTTGTCAAGCATACTGTCCAACACTTGTGACAAAATTTGTCAGTTGACTGAAGTTGCGAGTGAAAAAAGCCTATAATTATTTTAGTCAGATGCCTCTCCGGTCTTATACTTAATTTAGGGCACCATCACGGTCTTTGTCATATTCTTTGGTAAGTACCTCCGAATGAATTAAACAGAGGTTAAAAGTAAGGTTAGTACTCGAGGTAGGTGAGTGAGAGTGAGGTGCTGCAGATGTTCAATGCTTGGGAAGTCATAGCCAAGGCAATCCTCTTGTCATGTTCCACACTACTGTTGCTATCTCTTTAGCTTAGAACATGTGCAGTACCACAGTGGGCTCTCTAAACCAAGGAGCTCACATGATGTCTAACATTGGCTGACCCTCAAAATAGTTTATAAAAAGTGAAACTATTCATCATCGCCCACACACTACACGAGCCTCCAGTTGCAGGTGTGCACCTAATCATTCTTAATACGAGTATACTTTGCGAAAATCCACGAAAACACAAAAATTTTTTTTCGAAACACATTCGTATTAATATTAAGTTTAGTGACATTTTCCCCTTATTTACTGATTTAGTATTTTCATTATTTTTTATCACATTGATCAAATGATCAGTTCACCAAAAAACTAACGTTCTCTAAAAAACAGAAAAACCTAATTTTGAGAAATTTCATTGGTATTAAAAAAAACTGTAGGTTTCTGTAACCCCCCTCCCCTTAGTAGGGATTATTCCGCCCTCTAGTCCCATAGTACATAACATGTCCATATACTATATCTAAAGCCCTTCCAATGTATGTTTTTTTATAATATTAAAAAGTCCTTCCGTAATTTTATAAACTATTTTTTCTGATTGTATAAATACACATCCCCAAGCCACCTGCCAACCGTGGGGATTATGGCAAACACCCCGATATTGGGGGAGTCTATGTTCAGCAGTGGACTATCCGGCTGATACAGTAAACAGTTTAAGTCGCGTTTATATTTATGAACCGATTTTTCCGATGGGCTGTCCATAGACTCCTGTCAAGCCTAGCGCACTTCGCACTTAGGTACAAAGCTATAAGTACATCGGCGGCTTCATCTAGACGGGCTTACTCAACAGTAGGTTACCGCTACGCACGTCTTCTCGCTTCAACGCACCCTATTTCGTGTTTGTATTTGTTAGTGTGGTTACGTACATAGTAAACTATAATATATTTATAATATATGTATATTTATTTATTAGTTTTACAATCTAATAATATACTGTGATAAACCAAACTACATAATCGTCCGCGTCGTATTAGTTTGTGGCACACCTTAACTTTGCCCCTGACTGAGCTTGTTCAATCCGGTTTTGTACCCGAGCGGGCGCCGCTGTGTAGTAGTGAAGCTTTCCTTCTGTGCGGTTCTTTTTTCATGTAGTAATGGGCAGTACTAACTTAACTTGAACTTTGTGAAACTTAATCGTATAAATGCTGTATGGATGAACTTCAAGTAAAATACAAATGTTGTGAAGTCTGTTCTCACACATGAAGATATTCACACTCCATGCATATAATTATCAAAATTGTAGCAAAATAGCAAAACAAACTCGCATGATCATGAAATCGAAGTAAAATAATTGTAATGATCGACATCACTATTCTCTTGGATAATGTAAATATTAACGTTAACGCCATCTGTACGCAATATATAACAACAGATACTGATCTATTACCTCTTTCTTGACTCTGGTTTGTTTGTGGTACTAGAATAACTCAATAGGTGGTACGTGGTAATTATATCATGCAGAGGTTTGGCTTCGAATCGAATTAAACTCATCAGCTGAAATTCGGTAAATTCGAAACTACTGGCCTCTCTCTGAGCTATGATAACACGTGTATACTGCACGGCATGGCAATATATTGCGTTAGCCACCTTACTTACCTACTAATAACTCATCGGCCTTTCTTTACTGGCTGTAGTTGCACAACAGCCATGGCTTCTTGGTAGCTTTTAATTCATGGCCGTTTACAAACACCTCAGGAAAATATGTATCAACCTATCGCGACGTTTTCCACACCAAAATATACATAAGCATATCGGTTTTAGTGACAGTAGTTTAGGTACAGTAGAACTCCCTAAGTCGCCCATCAGGCCTAACATCGCCCGAATTTTCAAACTGAGATATATTTGTCTGTTATTAATAGAAGGTAATAAAATATCAACTACTCAGTACCTATCCGTGAACGCTCCTCTCGGTTCGTCGGACCACTGCCTGATCCGGAGGACGGCGATTCTCGTGCGGTGATATGAATATCATAGTAGATAAATATCGAGAAAACATGGCGAATATCGAATCGTGTAGTTTTGTGTTATTCTCGCAATATCACTATCGATAAATATCAAGCCCTAGCGATCGACACGCAACATTGCGATATCGGGATTATCATTATACTTTCTATACACATGAACACATGTTCATATGTGGACATATTTTTATATCTAACACTCGCGAGAATAGCATTTTTGTGAAAAGTCGATATTTTTGGGATATTATTAGTCTATAGTTGACACGGGATAAATATCGAGAATCGATAAATTTATCCCAATTTTGAGAATTGCCCCCCAGTGCCGGTTACACGCCCAACTCGACCCCGCTTTGTAGGTTGTCGTCGCGTGTGGCACTATAGGTCTGCAGATTGGGAAGGGATGCGGTCCTGTTTTGCCCACCCATGGGGGCAAGTTTGTTTCTTGCCGGATGATCCAGATGTCACTGCCGACTATGTTGCTGATGTAGTGCTTCAAGATATGGAACTCTTTATTCCATATTCTGCAGTGCCTATCGGTGGCAGGTCCCAGCCCTGGTTTGGTCGTACTTGTAAAATGGCCTCTGGCCAAAAACAAGAGCGTTACCAAGCTTGGGCCGACTCAGTGGCATCTAAGGATTTAAATACCAGCGATCTCAAAAAAGAATATAATTTGGCCTCCAGTTCCTTCAAAAGAGTAATCGTATGAGCGAAGTCGGAGCATATCGGCAGAATTGGCGAGAGATTAGCCTTCCTTCGGGAACACGTCCGTTCTGGTCTCTCGCCAAGACTGTCCGGGGGAATTTTTGCCAGTCATCTCTACCGCCCTACAGAGAGAATGACACACTGGCCCACACCGCAAAGGAGAATGCCGATCTACTGGGCTCTCTCTTTGCGTCTAACTCGACTTTGGATGACGAAGGGAACTCACCACCGACTATACCACGGTGTGATACCTCGATGCCGGATATAATTTCAGACAAAGTGCTGTACGTAAAGCACTGTTCTTCTTGTTTTTTTTTTATTTATGCCTGAAAGGTTAGCCTTTAACCACTATCTTATCTGATGGTAAGTGATGATGTGGTCGAAGATGTTGTTCAGGCTAACCTAGAAGTACTGGCTCTCAACTTGAGGGTGGTAGCTAGCCGGGCGGGCATTCGCAAAATGCCCTACCACCATGCTATAACGACTGCCATCCTAAGACAACAATCGGGACCGACGGCTTAACGTGCCCTCCGAAGCACGGAAACGCTCAGTAGTAATGTCACCAGCGGTCACCCATCCAACTCATGACCGCGCGCGACGTTGCTTAACTTTGCTGATCGGTTGAGAACAGCTAAGTAAACTTCGCTACGAGCGCTTCGTAGCGAAGTTTACTTAGCGTGTGTAGCCACTGTGATCATCCCTGTGACCTCTCACACATACGCTCGGCCATATAGAACAGTTCGGGACTACCATACGACCACATATCACCAGTCCCGACCGGTGCATGCTCCAACTTGAAGTCAATTAATGCTGGCGTTCCGCAAGGCTGTGTGCTATCTCCGGCTCTATTTCTCTTGCACATCAATGACATGCTGCAGCTCAGCGATATTCATTGTTATGCGGATGACAGTACCGGAGATGCCTCTTACACCGGCCGTGCTAAAATTTCTCGGGAAAACGTTGTGGAGAGTCGAAACAAACTTGTGTCTGAAGTCGAGACCATGTTGTCAAATGTTTCGAAATGGGGCCGACTGAACTTAGTCCAATTTAACCCCAAGAAGACACAAGTTTGTGCGTTTACCGCTAAATTATCCCCCTTTGTCGTATCCCTCCGTTTTGAAGACCTTGCCACCTCCATTAGCATCGGAGTACTTGGCGTCGACATATCGAGCGTCGTTCAATTTCGCTGTCACTTGGAAGATAAGGCTTAATTAGCCTCTAAAAAGCTTGGTGTGCTTGGTAAGGCGAGGCGGTACTTCACGTCGGCCCATCGCCTGCAACTTTATAAGGCTCAGGTTTGGCCTCACATGGAGTACTGCTCTCACCTCTGGGCGGGAGTTCCCCAGTACCAGCTTCTTCCATTTGACCGCATACAACGCAGAGCGACTCGAATCGTTGACGATCAAGTTTTCCTTTCGACCGGCTCCACCCTTTGGCAGAGATGTTGGATCACTCTGCATCTATCGCGGGGAGTGTTCTGAGGAACTGTTCGATTTACTACCTGCAGCTCAATTTCGCCATCGGACGTCCCGACAAAGCATGATGTTTCATCGATTTCATGTCGACGTCTGGAAGTCCACAACCTTGCGACTTTCACGACATTTTCTACCTCGCACTGCCACAATATGGAACCAGCTGCCTGGTGCAGTATTTCCGAACGGATACGACTTAGAGGCCTTCAAGAAGAGAGCATATTCCCTCCTCAAAGGCTGGCAACGCATCCTCGATACCTCTGGTGTTGCGGATGTTCGTGGGCGACGGTGATCACTTACCACCAGGTGAGCAGCCTGCTCGTTTGCCCTCCTATCTCATAAAAAAGATGAAGTATGTGGTAACAGTGCACACATGTAAAGAAAGCTAAAGGCAGCCATTTTGTTAGTGTCACGTAAGTTGTCAAAATACACGAACCACGTTTTTTGGTGGGTTTTGGTAGTAGGTACTTTATACATATACTTGTTCGTTCGTAGAAACAAAAACAACTTATAAATCCATTTAGTTTTGGATATATTCGCTTGGGCATTGTGAGGACGCAACTTTCAATTCAAGTGTGTAAAACTTCGCCCAGCCCTAGGGTTGTTACAAAGTTTTGACTTGTTCAGTGTAGGGAACCGCGATAAGTAAGTAGTTGTGTATTTCAGTTTTTCTTATCATCGATAATACGTTCACTTCAGACATGTAGGAGTAATAGCAAATGGGATTACATTTGCTATATTATTATTTTATAAAACCGGACAAATGAAAATGAACAGGGGCTATAATTATATAATTAAATTAAATTACTATACCATAACCATTATAAACACAGAAAGCCAATAACGTTTCTAATCAGTTTATATTACATTCTGCAGTGCAAAATGTGCATATAAACAACAACAAATGTTAATAATTTACTAATACTTATTATCGATCCTAACTTCCTATTAAATTAAATTTAAGTTGATAAAGATTTTATTACCGTAAATAAATACCATAAAATAATGAATAATTTTTTACCTAATGCTAAGACTGATAATCGACACTAACTTACTATTTTAAATTCATAGATATGTTACCCTTCTTGGCATTTAATGTTATCTTTATTGGCATTTTTTTTTATTCCAATTAAAGACCTAACGATAGTAAATGTTACCATACTGAATTGGCCTATCTATCAGCTTAGCACACAAAAATCAAGCCTCTACTGCAATAATTCACGTCACCATAAATAAAAATCTCATCGTACCTACCTACTCGGTGATAGTTGAAAAATAATAAAAAAAGTCTTAACTCCATAATACGAAAAATCGTGGAACCTACATTGGGGATGATTCAGATAGCCCTCTAGGTCCTCTACCTCCCAGCTTCAGTATTTCACTAGTTCTTGGGACACCCTGTATTGTACTGGAAATTACAGGCACAGGCAGGACTCGATTAGGTACAATAAAGATTGTTGCAGAATCGAAGATGACTCATGTTTTAACACTAAGTCATAATAATTTAATCTTCTTTTAAGTATTGATTTGAAGTGCCCCGAGGAAGTATTCTAGGTCCTGCGTTGATGTTTGGTATCTGGAACTATCTACCCATAATTAGTGCATACATGCACATAATGTTCAGTATTAAAAGTAGCTATGTCATCCAAGTAAATAAAACCAAACTGCGTTGCATATTTTTCAGTTGTGAAAGTAGATTATTTTTAATAATTTTGTACATATTATTGCATTAATAGTTAACAAAAACCTACATAGAGAAAATTAAACACTGGACTGTTTATTTAAAATATTTTAATAAGAATGTAATAAATATGCGATCAACATTTTGGTGAAAGAGAAAATACAATATTGTTTATGATCGCTACAAATATTCCGTTGTTACAATCTTTATCATATCACAAAACAAATATGTTTAGTACATACTGATCTCTTATATTCTATAGGATATATAATAATGCTTAAATTAATTTCGAGGAAGTGCTAATGAAGTCTATGTGACTTAGGTAGAATTTCGTTCCTATACTTTAACCTTAAACCCATTTTCCCGATATTTCTCTACCTATGCCACAATAGATCTGTACTTAATTACTAATAATGATCCTTTTCCTACTTCTACTGTAGTGCTTGATATATTTTTTACTACACGCTAGCCTGCACATAGAGGCTCATGCGTCTTAAACGTTTGATATGGGATCAAACGTTTAGAATGCAGGAGCCTCTTATTTTGCTGTTATGTGATGGATGATTTATGCAGGTAAAAACATAGCTTGATAAAATATTGTGACAGAGAAGACTGCGTGACTCTTTGACACATGCCTATACAGTACACCTTGCCTTTATTCATTTTTTATAACGGTGGATTTCATTAGTTAAATTACTTAGACTATTAATTTGCCATTTTTTTTCGCGTTTTATGTAATATTTAAAGTGTAGTTTCAAATAAATAATGTAAAAAAATAAAATCGTGTAAAGATTGTTTATAAAATTAATTTTTCACAATAATATTATTATGGAATGTCTACTAGAATGTTATGGATTATTCTGCACTAATTGCACAATTAACAAATGACTTATAGCCGATGAAAGTACTCAAATATATTTAAGTAATTCTGATTAAGCACCTCTAAAGTTAAATTCTACTACACTGCATCCCTAAATAAAATGGAATGGTTTAATAACAATTGCACTTACTTAATTATAACTATAATGCGCAATAAACCATTATTCATTTCAAAAGCACCTCCTCAAACGACTGTTTAGTCGTATTAATAAATTACTCTAACAATAAATTAGCATATCACTTAGCACTTAAGTACATGATATTGAAAAGTATTGGTATACTTTTGGAAATATTTTGAATAAGATAAGTCTCTGTTACAGTCTTGAGTATAGGACGTAAAATATAAATAAGTTTAAAACGATCGTATGAAACACCAAGTCAGGTAAAATATTGCATGCATGGATCTATATTGCTCATGCACTTTGGGGCATCGTAATAGTAATTAAATTTTAAGTAGGTTTCCGTATACAAAATTATTTATAAAGAATTTTCAAAGTATATTGCCTCAATAAATTCGCGGTTTAGAAATATCAATATCCGAATAATATATATATATGTAATCTAATTACTATGATAAGAAATATAAATATTTAAACATCTGGACTACCTCAAAATGTGAAATATGCCATGAAATGGCCATTTAATTAAAAAAAATATGGACTAACCACTACTATGTTTTTATGATCTAATTATCATATAACATAGCCAGTATCTGCCAAATCCATTTTTGCATCTAAACTGATATCCATAGCCTAAATAATGTGCAACAAGGTTTAACTACGGCAATAAACACTGGGCAGTTAACTTGAAAGGACTCTTGAAGTCATCTAGGTATGCTGTAAGAATTCTCGGTTCCATTTTTTATTCATTATGAAGCATCGTTACAAGGACCCCATAATAAAGATCAAAAGTCATCAGAAGGCTCTAGAATATGGCCAATTATTACTTGACGAAGAATGATGGTCAAAGTACGGACTATCAGTCAATAGAAGCTTAGAGCCACTAAGACCTGAACTAGAACTTTCACTAGAAGAGAACATACTCTTACTTCCAGTGTAAAAAGATAACGAAGTGTTCAAGGGTTCTCTCCCTGTGCGTCTTCTTGCTCGGATTAAAGATACGAAAGCGACAGCGATGGCGCAAAGGAAAATTATTCCTAGCACGCAAAACGCAAGTGCCATTTTCCCCGGTGACATGCAAATGGTCTTATCACCCGGAGAGAAGCCGCGAACGAATTCTTCTTCCTCTTCTATTCTTCTTGAACCTGAAATTTAAAATTAACAAACGTTAGAACAGTACGTAGTATGTACAATAGATATTAAATCATCAGAATTAATGAGAAATCTAACTTAAGAGAGTGACGAGATTGTCTACGCTTTCAACAATAATTAACTTTTTTTTGTTTGAAAGTTCCCGTGAGTATGAGACATATTAATGTTTTCAATAACCGGCTGTACTCAGAATCGACAATCTCGACCAATACGCGTGAGTACAGCCGGTTATTGAAAACATGAATTAACTCTTTCTTAAGAAAACTAACAGCGCATAAGAATTTATCAAATTACGTGTTTACGGGGCAATAGTACCAGTATTTATGACGAAGTGGTCTTTGAACAATGTCAGACTGAGGCCGTAGGAAGTAGAGACCACGTTTCAAATGCGGGCGAAACATAACTACGCAATATGTCAATGCTTTTTAAAAATGGAAATGCAAGTCTAAAGACTTGCAAATCAAATGGTTGATATGTAATAATTATAAAATAAAATTTGTATTGATGCTATTTACTATACAAACACAAAACATGATTAAGCGAAATTTTAGACCTATATTCATGTTTTTTTTCTATATAGAGAGAAATACTTGGAGTCCTGTTTTCGGATACGGCATTGTAATTGTCACACCCTCTTGAATATTATATAATTACTTTATTCATATATATAAGGAGTACACTCTTTCTAAAAACATGTTCAAAAAGACTCACTTCACTTTAAGTGCATGTGCCAACGTAAATTCGAGAGTTCAAGTGGGGTTAACTTGGTTTTTGTATGAGAAGTTACAATTAATTCTAGTTTAACTCGCGTTTCCTCGTTGGTGCAAATGGGTCTAAGATACGATGCTGACTGTAACGGCTAACTTCAATAATTTGAGTTATCGATACATAGTTCAAATTTTGCATAAGTAGGTTGTTTTACTGTTTTATCAGCTTTAGTCTGCCTGGCTTTAGCGTTGGAATTGGTTTGGAAACTTTATTATAAAACCGCACATAATTACCTAAGAAGAACCTTTTATTTGTCTTTACTAATCTAAAACCTTACACTGCTATTTTATCTTTATTCCTACTGTTGTAATCGTGATTGTCACTGTTTAATTTAAATTTACTCATAATTTTATGACCATACATAATATTTTCAAGTACTTATATCAAGAGGATGTGACCATTACCCGGTAAAGTTAAAATATCAATTTCTTTTAATTTCCTCAGAGATTAAGTAATAAGTGAAATTTACTCACCTCGTATAGAAGCTTCGTCTTCTAGCTCGATGTTAGGCGCATGCACTTCAATACTGTTATACACCTCCAATCTGTCAATGACCACTCCTTTCGCATCCTTGTCCAACCTCGCTTTCCTTAATAGTCCGTCCCTGGTCTGTTGCGGCTTCTGCAACGCCCTGCAGTCTACCAAAGGACACTGCCCTTTACAGAGCTCAATTCCACATGTCAAATGCAACTTTGCCCTGTCAGGAAACTTGAAAGCAGAAAACGTTGTCACTGCATGTTGATACGTCATGATATTCTTCATCATGTAGTCTGGATCAGTCTTAGCTAGTTTTATATGAACGCTTTCGTCCAAATTTTTCTGAGGGTCAACCGGTTCCAAGTCTGAGAAGTCAATTTCGGAGGTTTTAATCTTGTGATGGTGGATGGTCGGTTTGCTGAAGATGCTCTCGTCGATGGGACAGCCAGCTTCGTCTAGGAGCTTCTGTGATGCCTCCCCTAAGCCATCATGGGCTATGCAGTTGGTTACACGGAGGCCTACGCCAACTGGAATATTAACATGATGTGAGGATGAGAAGAAATGTTAAATAGTATAGCTACTGCCCGCGGAGTCGCCTATCATATTCATAATTAGGTAAAGGCGTTGCTATTCAACACTAATGGGTCAGTGATCATGGTGGAAACCGCTGAAGACCCCTCCCCTGTGAAGGGGAAGTTGCGATCCCCTCTCTTTCTGACATATGTTTTTTTTAATGTATAACCTCACTATTGTCAGACATCGGTTTTACGTGGAAGGGTAGACGGAGGTCTACCCTTCCAGGGAAGGCCCAGGGAGCTGGGAAGGGAAGTTCCCACCCCCGCCCTTTCTAAGATATAATTTTTTTTAATTTTCTAATCTCATTAATAATGCAAAAGTAACATAAAAATGTTACTTTTGCATTGTTAAATTTGACTCTTTTATGGGCTCTCGCCAGAACTCTCGCTATATTGCCCCTGAGCGAGCTTCTGGCTCCACATTTTTATATACACTCGAGGGGTAGGGACCAAAAGACCAGGTGGAATTGGTGTGCTCTGTGTCGGATCTGTGACTCACTTTGAACCACTACACTAACAAAATTTTTGAAGCGCTCGTAGCGAAGTTTGCTTAGCTTTTCATAACCGATCAGCAAAGTCAAGCAACGTCCGCCGCTGTCATGTGTTGGATGTGTGACCGCTAGTGACATTACTACTGAGTGCTTCCGTGCTTCGGAGGCCGTCGGTTCCGGTTGTTGTCTTAGGATGGCAGTCGTTATAGCATGGTGGTAGGGCATTTTGCGAATGCCCGCCTGCCTAGCTACCACCCTCAAGTAGAAAGTCTGTCGAGAAGCACCTGACGGTGTGTTCCGGCAGCTGTCCTTGAGAAGATGTTGTTCAGACTAACCTGGAATTACTGAATTCCAGGTTAGCCTGAACAGCATCTTCGACCACATCATCACTTACCATCAGGTGAGATAGTGGTCAAAGGATAACCTGTCAGCAATAAAAAAATAAAATAACATAGGCTTTAGCAATTAGAAGACATTAGCTACCTTCTAAACCTGATCCGGTGGGGGTTGCAACTTCCCCTTCACAGGGGGGGTCTACCCATCCCGCCACACCCGCCCCCACCCCTCACCCCCCTTTAATCGATATTTTATAATCTAAACCAAAGCGTTGGTAAGTTCAGTGCGGACAGTGCTGGTGACACTTTACCCAGGCCCTTGCTGTTTCTCGGGATCTTCTGAGCATACCTGGTAGAATACACTGTATGAGCAGTCTCATCGGTTGCCCCAGATCAGTGGCACGTTCAGTGCAATCGAGACCACTGGAGATAGTTTTCCCAGGTCCTTTTTGTTCGTTTGAAACGTCATAATACCTTAGTGAGCATGCACGGTAGAGTATACTGTATGAGTAGGCTCATCTGCTGCCCCACTTCGACAGTGGCACGTTCGGAAGTGGTCACCAATGGAGACAGTTTACCTTGTTGCTTTTGATCCTTATATTACCTTACTGAGCATACCTGGTAGAGTGCACTGTATAAGCAGCCTCATTTGCTGCCCCACTTCAACAGTGGCAGGTTCAGTAGCGGATACCGCTGGAGACAGTTCCATCCAAGCCCTTGCTGCTTCCATTAGGAATTCGCGCTGCTCCAGCTCAAAAGGGCTGGCAAAGCCTTGTCTATTTCGACCGGTTCTGGAAGTTAACGGAAAATAATACATGACAGGTTCTGAAAAATCTTCAGTGATGGTGAACGAAAGCGATATATTAAAGGATTTGCTGATGGTCGTGATTTACTTCAAGTGGAATTCGGTTAAGTGGAGCTCTTGAGCTGAATATCTTTCTGAAAGCAGGTACGTAGATTTTAGTTTTTTTTAACCATGTGTATTGTGTTTTATATTTTAACTTCTTAATACATTGATCAGACAAAAAAAAGGTAATATAGTCAAACCTCGCTCATTTAAAGTAATAATACATTGTAATTGCAGAAGATGAGAAATATTGGTTATGATCACAGCCTCAAAACTGTATCAAAGTCAAAATTATTTATTTAGTTAAGGCGTCTAATACGCTCGTATCAATGTCAATTACTATAAGTACATAAGTACATTGATAAGCCCATACTTGATGATGCCGTACATAGAAGTGAAACGTGTAGAACTAATGCAACCCTAATGGAGTTTGCTTGAGGTCAACGTTGGACTTTATGTCTGTTAATATTGATTTTGTGTTAATGGAAAGTATTAATTTAATATTTTCCTATACCTAATATATTTTAATATTTGTAGGTATTCATTATAATTTTCTGCGAAGTAACCTGAATCTATTAATTCCCTGTTTATTTATTTTCCAATCAAAGGGTCCAATACTGTTACTAAAAGGGTCCAATAATGATTTATACTCAAAACTGCTAGATTATGCTACTGGAATTGTGTCTTGACCTCCATGTGGTCTAAACCTGCTTTTGCGGATGGTCACTTCCGCTGCTTCAGCACCACTCCCATGTACCTATACCATTAAATTATCTTCTGTGCAAACTATAAGATTACTTTCCAGATTGTAAGATTGTATGATATATATAAACCACACTTTAATCTCTGCTTTCAACTTAGAATACCTATATACTCAAATTTTGAATGGCCAGCCCCATAAACAGCCGAGGAGTTTAAATAAAATGTTTTGTAGCTTTCTATTTACAATTTTTCTCTTCCAAGCTTTGACAATGATAAAATCTAAAAGTTCGGTGTTAGTATACATCAGGGGTGGCCAAGACGTCGACCGCGGTCGACTGGTCGACCGCGCAGGCATTTTCGAAACATTGCAATGGAACAAATTAATCGCAAATGTCAACTCAATTACAACCAAGAACAAGCATTGCAATTCAAGGGGGCAATGCTGCCAGCATGCTGGGCACGCTGCCAACTGATAGTGGGCTAGAGCATTTGGACTGCCTATGAGTCCAAATGCTTTTATTGTAGTGTTGTATATAGTTTGTAGTATATAGTATATAGCAATAGCTGTAGTGTTGTATATAGTTTGTAGTATTTGGTTAATAAAGGCATACCGCCATATTTAAAAAAAAACCAAGAACTATTTACACTTATATTATTATCTATTAAAATAGGTGAATTATTCGCTGCTGAATCAGTTACGGTTCAAGGAAGAAATTGGTATTTTTTTGGGGGAGACATCTTATGGAAGCAAGAGAATTTGAATACAGACAAGGAACTGATACATCAAAAATAAAATTCCATGCCTATGAAAATACGTTTGACGGTTTTTTTATATTCTAGTAGAATTTTAGATCTTTGAGAATGAATATTTTCAACTATAAATGCGATATAAACGACACATCTGTCAGACGAGCATTTGACTTCCTGCTTACGCATTGCAGTTAGTTCATAAAGTATGCAGCAGGATAAGCTTGTGGAAACTGTGCAGCGCCAAAAATCTAACCAAGGATATTGTTGTTCAATATGTTCAAATGTGAATTATAAAAATATAAAAGAAGTGGGTAGATAATGTATTGTTATGAAAACTTTATAATTAACTTCGTTACCTAATATTGTACAGAATCATAAACAGTCAGTTTTGGCATTTTTTATCCACTGCTGATGGTAGCCCGTGGAGCTATTTTAAATCATAATGTAGACCGCAAGGTAAAAAAGTTTGGCCACCCCTGGTATACATTAATTCAGCCTAAAATCTAATACAATCTGCAAATTCAACTTGTTTTATTCAAAGAAAATCTATAGGGATTGTGGAGTATGTACCTAAATATATGGGGTAAAGCTCAAAAGTAATGATTAATACAATATGTAACATTTTGTTATATGTATACTAGCTTTTGCCCGTGGCTTCGCCCGCGTGGACTATCCATCAGGAACCGTTACCTGTATTTGGGATCCGTATAAAACGTGTCATATATAAACAGGTTCTTTTTTAATCCTTTTAAATTTGCCTCGTTAATCGTAATCGTTTTATAGGTCGACCTTCAGTACCAAATTTGCCATAAAGTTTTCCATTCTGGTACTTTTCGAAAATAAAGTTATATACTTGCCCCGCGGCTACACTGAGAAAAACGACTTTGGAGCTTGAATCAAATTTGACCTTTTACCGTTGAATTTTAACTACGCAAGGTGAATTCACCGTTTTATTGTACTAACCGATAGTTTATAATAAATCTAGTTAGATTATAATCTGTCGATAGATTGTGAATGGAAACTAAAATTTACAATCTAACGTTTAAATTTTCGTAAGATTATAAACTGACCATGTCCAGCCGTCAAATCGTAATTATGTGGATCAACAACAATTTAACATAGATCTACGAAAGTATTACAGTGGCCATAACCAAAATACGTAAGTACAGGTTTTTAATGTATTATTTTTTGGCTTATGTATCACCTACCACCAGATATAGTAGAGTAACATATATCAGACAAAAATAGTAAATGATCACCAAAATTAAACCCGCATTTTAATGTAATCTTATTACCAAAGTTTTAATATCTCGCTATCCTAGCAAAATTACTCAAAATAAATCATTTAACCCAAAAGTAGTAAATGATAACCAAAAGTAGTATATGATCACCAAAAATTAATTCTTGGCTGTGTTGTAGTCACAAGTAACCCAACGCTCCTCCTCGCTTCGCTCGTCGTCGCACCTAAATATGACTTTGCCCTCGACTGATTGATATTTAACCCCTTAAAATTTGCCCGATTAAAATTTTTGGTAAAAGAACTAAGGATTTCAAAGGATTTTATGGTGGTCATTATTTTAAATCCCTTAGTTTTTTTAATGTACAAACTCGAAATTAATATGTTTTTTTTTGTCTGACTATTCTTTTTGATCTTAAGTCTATGAAATGAACTCATGGCACCTATAACGGCGACCAATCAGAGGACGGTTCACAATTTCGCGGGCGATTATAAATCATTACTTTATAAACTGCCAGCTAAACATGGTCAGTTTATAATTTTACGAAAATGTAAGCGTTAGATTGTAAATTTTAATGTTCGTTCACAATCTATCGACAGTATATAATCTCACTAGATTTTTTATAAACTAACGTATCGTACAATTATCCGGTGACATATATATAGATGTAACATTTTGTTATTTACTCGTATGTATATATGACGTAGCGAACGTGAAACATCTATGTTTCATCTTGCGCAAAAATGCGTTCGTATGTCTTTCCAACGGTTGAACGGATGTTCTCCTCTATAGATCACATTTCAGTCGTTGCTTTTGTATTTGGAATTTTCTAAACGGGGTTGAGAACTTTAAATATATTCGATTTCTGTCGCGAAGTCTGCAGCTTATAGTTTACTTGGCTTTGATATAGTTACGTAAATTATACAACAATCAACAATAGAGCCCTACTTAGGGATTTTATATGTCTACACTATTATATTATATTATTATAATGAGGAAAGATTTGTATTTTTGTATGCAACGAATAAACTTAAAAACTACAGCACCGATTTGGATGAAATTTGGTATGGAAGTAGTTTGAGACCCGGGGACATAGGAAGAGTTTTTATCCAACTGCCCAAAAGGTTTTGCGCGATTACCGAAATACACGCGTTCTGAGCCGCGGCCGGAAAGCGAGTATTACTTACATATCTACAAATAGTAGATTCTTATACGAGGGCCGAAAGGAATCAATTCCCATACGAGGTATTTAGACGCCCGAGCGTAGCGAGGGTGGCTATAGTCTGAGTAGGAATTTATTACTTTCACCCGTGTTAAGCACTCTACTTTTCATTTAGAATATAAGGAAAGTAGAAAATAGTAGTTTTTCTAAATTATTCATTAATAACAATAACATGAATAGGCAACTATTTAAAATTAAATAATTGTAATATTGGAAATATTTGTGAATTTTAAAGTTAAATTTTGCTTGCAATATTTACGGACGGCTATCGCCAGAATAGGAATTTAAGACTTTCACCCTTGTTAAAAACTCTACTTTTCACTTCGAATATGAGTAATATAAATTTTGTTTTCTATAATATTTATTGATAACAAGAACATGAGTAGAAACTATTTAAAATGAATGCACTTATAGTCAAAATGTAATTTTGTCTATAAGTCGGATGTAAGTTATACTTTACATCCGTGTTAAACACTCTAATTTTCAATAATAATATGAGAAAAGTAATAAAATTTAGTTTTTCAAAAACTCTATCAAAAATCTATAATATTTACTGATTACCATAGCATGAGTAGAAGGAACATATATAGAATTAATTGAGGGATAAGAACAATTTGTAAAATTAAGTAAATATTTTAATAGATTTTTTATAATTTTACTTACCGTCCTGCCAATTTATATATATATCTAGTCTTTTTTAAATTTTATACATGGCACACAAAGTGTCTGCCGCGGAAGCCATACCACTTAAAAGGAATTTTATTAAAGTTGTTTTTAAATTTACCCTTATAAACATAATTACTGACTAAAATGTTCATAAGATACACTAACTTGAGAGAGTCACATTAATTCTGTTATAAACTAGTTCTTTTAGCTTTTACATAAACACAAATGTAGTCGTAATTAGTTTTTATAATACAGCAAAGTATTTTAGAACGAAAAAATATAGACGTCTAATTTTGTTTACAACCATGGTTGCCATGGTTACAGTTACAGCAGAGTACCTTAGAACGAATAAACATAAACATGTTGTTACCATGACAACCATTGTTGTAAACAGTTACAAGTCTTTCCGGCCCAAGAGAGGGAAGCATTTACTATGAGATTTTCCCACTCTTAGGTGGGAAGCAGCGTCTTCCACCCGCTACTCAGATCAAATAAACACTATTTTCCGAGTATGAGAAAACTGTTTTACCGAAGAACGAGGGCAATTAAAGTTAGTGTCTTCGTAGCGTTTGTTTGTTGTTATATATGCGCTATAGTCCCTAGATATATCGCAGTCCCTGTTCAGGACGAACTTTTAGATAGGCATTTTATAAAAGATAAGTAAATAATTATGACAAAGTAAATATGAATATTTTACCGCAAGAGCGATGAAATCCTAATGTCTAACGCGTAGACCAAATCGGTGAAGGATTTTTGCGGTTAAGAAACGTAAGTATAGCCCTTGCTTCGTTTGTTTATCACACTTAGGCAGGTAACTATACCTAAATCAATTATTGTAGTATGATTTCAATTTGTGTATATTTTATTTAGTATATATACTTATTAGTAAATAGTATAATTTATATAGGTATATATTGATTTTATTTCAGAGAGCTTGAGAGTCAGTAATAGTGACGGGCGCATTTCAATTTGAATGAGGAAATGGATCTGTTATATACAGACTTTAGGCCGCTTAATCTCAGGTGGGCCTCGCGCTTGTTCCGTCAAAAGCTCATAAAAAAACTTAGGTGTCACAGGGATGATCATCTCGTCTTCTAATAGCGAATTTTTAAATCGGTCCAGTTGTTTTTAAGTTTATTCTTTACATACAAAAATACAAATCTATCCTCTTTATAATATTAGTTGAAAGATGTAGATAATATTCACTTTTTGGTCAATATTCTATATAGACAATATTTTTGGTGCTAATAACTTTATATATTAGGGTAGTAACTAATTCTCCGTTTATGATCTAGTGACCCGTTACTTACGGGACGGATAGTTGGACAGACAGCTAGCTGAGTGCATTAATAGGGTTCCATTTGCCTTTTGGGTTCGGAACCCTAAGAATGTGCCTAATGAGCAGTATGCCCCTCACTCATGTCGATATTCTGAAGGAAATTCTCAGTACTTAGGTAAAAAAATGTCCGGAGTACAACACTGGCCTATAAAATGCGACTAATAGTATCCAGGTCCCAGCTCATACGCATGCTCCGATTACGACTACTGACTACTACTGACGAAATACAAGAACTACTACTGACGAAATACGAAGACGACTACAAGCCCCACATCCAGGCGCGCCCCCCATACTTTTTGAGTGTAGTTGCAACTACTGCAAATACTACTCTACCAAAGCGATCATACTTCACATTTTATTGTGTTACTGTTTGTACTACATATTAGCATTTATACCCACACTAAGCCGTAGTATACAATCGAGGCCTACTCGTACTTCTTGAGAGAACAGGTTTGCACCTGAGTGATGAATGATGTTTTCAGGGCTTCGTTCTACAAAAAGCCTCCACTGTAAAATAAACGATTTTAGGCCCCTATACAAGAACCGTGTTACTTTTGGTTTTACATATATATAACAACAAAAGAAAAACTAGCCAAGTACGAGTCGCATAACCACTAAGGATCTTGAGCTGTATAAAAAATGTGTATACAATGCGATTAAAATAAGAATAGGATCGGCCTAGCGCCATGTTGTGACGTCAAAACTAGAACTTGGTACAGTCTGCAAAAAAAGAAATGATAAAACATGTATAAATTAATAAAGAAAATGAAAAAACCCAACTGCAAATAATTTATTTTCGTTAAGCGTTTTATCGATCCATTGAAATTAAAACTGCAAGTTAATATATTTATGGAATCGTTTTTTGATACCCAACACGATGGTTTTGAAAGAAAAAATATTTTTTCTCATTATATGGCGTCTAAAATCCACCAGTTTGTTTTGTAATTTTTAATGTACATAGAGTCACTTGAGCTATCAAGAAAAATCTAACGATATCTCGTACATTAAAATCGGTTAAACCGTTGAGAAGTTATGGTGAAATAAAGAAACTCACAAACATACATGAACCCTGAAAACTGAACACACGTTTATGTGGGCAGTCGTGTAAAAAAACAAGTAGTCAAAGAAAGGTAAACGAAGTTGTAGGTGACTGTAGGTACAGCAAACCCAGAAATTATTTGAACTGATTTTATTTGTTAGCAATATTTTGAACTTAGGTATCTTAATTTGAATCGCTTAGCTCTTCGATGCCGCATGGCCTGATGGCCAACTGAGTCAGACTCATCCTTATCATCGTAACGGGTAACAAAAACAAATATAACAATCACCAAAAACAAATAAAACAAATTAAAAAATTAAACAAGAACAAATGAAACAGTCAAAAAACAAATTAAACGAGAAGATCAATAAGCACTCGGAAACGTGTCGCGTATATATATATATTGTATACACTGTCGGAGAAATAAGATCCTGACGCCCGCGTCATCATCAAACAAAGATAGCGTCTGTGCTGTCAACCTTAAAAATATGAATTTAGTAAAATTAACAATTTCGGGTCACCCATTTAAAATTACGTATAAATATATGGCACTGCTCTATTTTTAAGGTTCTTCTGCTGATCATACTTATTAGAGTGAATATGTGTGAAGTTAGCCGAGAGCCCGTCCTATTCTTATTTTAATCGCATTGTACGTGTGTGTCCAACTTACACTTGTTTTTAGACATACCTCGTTTTCTTCACTTCTTGACCAGCCATTTCACGCAGTTTCGTATTGATGACGGTTTCTAAAGCCGAGCTGTTGATCCGCACTGCCTTCGGTTTTAGTTTGCATCTGAAATTTTAAAATAGAACATTGTAACTTTCCCTTTTAATGGAAAGAAGACAGACGGTTAGCCTTTGACCACTATCTCACCTGATGGTAAGTGATGATGTGATCGAAAATGTTGTTCAGGCTAACCTTGAATTACTGGCTCTCAAGGACAGCTGCCGGAACACACCGTAAGGTGCTTGGCGACAGATTTTCTTCTTCAGGGTGGTACCTAGCCAGGCGGGCATTCGCAAAATGTCCTACAACCATGCTATAACGACTGCCATCCTAAGACAACAACCCGGAATTCGAAGAACGGAAGCGCTCAGTAGTAATGTCACTAAACAAAATATACGTAATATTATTATAGCTTCTTTTGTTTCGAACAATGACTAATATTTTGTAAAGCATTTGATCTTGTAGGTAGGTAGATGTATGGACACAACTATTTCTAACTAATGACACAGAATACAAAAGGACCAGAAGGATCACTCCGCAACGCCATTCCAATAAATAAACTACTCTAGCAACGAAGCAATAAAGTGCACTTCAGCTCGCAAAGCACGGAGTACCTAATAATATATTCACCTACAAGGTGACTCTCTTTCTATCGCATAGATATGCATAGCTCTGATCTCTTCTGACGCGGCACGCACCGTAGAATAATCCCGTCCAGACGGATACGCCGATGTACCTGTAGCTATGAACCTAAAGAGTATTATCATATGTTCTATGCCTAAAGTGCGGATAGAGCCAGGCCTGCTAACGAATAATGTTTCTATGTACATAGTGACATTTTTACACTAGAATTTCCCGTGTTCCGGTAAGCTAGTATACACAGACATAAAAACATCAATGAGATGCCCATCAGCACATCACAAATAATTTTTGGATTTCTAAACTGGGACTCCGAGCTTTACTGCTAGTCTCTAACCACGACGTTTTCGTGCTTCGGAGGGTACGTTATGCCGTCGGTCCTGGTTGTTGTCTTAGGATGGCAGGCGTTATAGCATGGTGGTATTTGTGAATGCCCCCCTGGCCATCTCCAGCTACCAACCTCATGTTGAAAATCGATCGCCAAGCACCTGACTGTTGGCCTTGATATCCAGTAATTCTAAATTAGTCAGAATCAAAAGATTCAACGATTAGGTGGAATAGTGATCAAAGGCCTATCTGCAATTAAAACAAAAGTTGTTGCCACCGATTCTGAAATCAGCAATTAGGTACTTCTTAATATATACTTCCCTTACTTTTTGAAGCTCACAAAGGTCGCTGCAGGATTGTACTACCACTGTCAACAATCATATCCATAAAGTTCCATCACAGACATCACTTCATTATAATTTTATGTGGATTTGTTGTACCTGACTAGTATCTCCTGGTCTGTAGATTGCTGCAGCTGTCGGTCCATCTGAACTACCAGCTCGACGCTATAATACAGGTCATCTTCTTCATCGGGTTCTTCTATTGTGGTATTCATGGTCGAGGTCCTTACGCCGCAAGCATTTGACGGCAAATGGAGGGATACTTTGTTCTGGTGGTCTCCTGGAATTAGGAAAAAGAACAATTCTAATGTGTCTTGAAAAATGCGCACACGTATGTATAATTAATTTGCTTTTCATTGTTCCAAAAAGCTGCAGGTGGTCTAAAGCCAGCCTATCAGCAATAAAAAAAAGTTATAAGTTTATGCCTTCTTACGCAGACTGTGTCTCCACCTATTTCACACGATAATTAATTAAAATCATTTATTCAGTTTTGGTGTCAATGTCGCTCTTATGGAGTTGAATTAAAATATATAATATCTAAAAATATTCTGCCGAGTTCTGCAAAAAAGTTGTAGAAGCACTTCGAGAAGAACGGGTAATAAACTCTGTGTCATTCTTTTTATATTTCTTTACTATTATACAATTTACAAGTTAGGTATATTAAAAAAATAATATAATATTTATTACTTAGGTGAATGGCGGTGTCTTAGCTGAACTGGAATGTTCCAATTATTTAGAAGACAAATATTTGTCAACAGTCGTATGTCACCAATCACCAGTGGTATTTGATACGCTTTTTTAACCTTTTTAGAAGGAGGTTCTCAATTCAACTGTAGGTATGTTTTTTTTGTATATTAATTTGCTACGCGGTTTCTAACTCAATTATGAATTGATTGTGATATTAAGTTTTTATTGGGTAGTGTTTACATTTACAAACTTTTAGAGTAAAATATTCACCATTCTCTCATTCAGAAATCAAACTCACGTCCCCAGATTTTACGCACCGGATGACTTAACTATACTCTGGTTTTTAATTCGAGATCAAAAATGTAAACAAAGAAATGTCAATATGTCATTGTCAAACTGATAGATCAGGAGTATTCAATATTTTTTCTTCAAAAATATTCTTACGTGTACGGGCTGATGTCCTTACATAAAATGATGATATGAAATGATTAACGGGCCGGAGGTTTATTGCAGACTGATTATTGAATAAAGTTTACATAAAATTATTAGTGGACGCAGTCGCGCTAAGTCATTAAAATGTACGTAAACCGTACAATACTACGTAATCCGTAGCGGCGCACCCTAAAAAAGGTCAATATAAAATAAATTATATTTATTTTATATTTACCTTAGTCGCCTCTTACTACACCCACGGGAAGAAATAGGGGTAACATTGTAACCCGGCATCCCATGGGTTCTAGGCCACAAAAATACCGGAAGGTTAGCAGCGCCTTCTAAAGAACTGACAACTTCTATAATGTCCAAATGAATTGTGAATTAGAATTATTTAAAGCTATATAAGCTCCAATGCCACCTTTATAAAACATTTTGTTAGATAATACGAGATAACTCACGTGAATAAGTCAGATTGCTACGACTATAGTTTCGACCACATCCGGTGGTCTTTTTCAAGGAGAGATCGGGACGCCCGCGTTGACGTCTCGCTGCGCACTGGTACTGGATAGGTACTGGATAGTCGGAGCTATCTGACATATTCACGTGAGTTATCCCGTATTATTTACCAAAATGAGTGAAAACCACGTTCGTTTTTATAAAACATGTTACGAGTTAATGAAAACACAAAAAATATTTAATACATTTATTTATCAGCAGACAAATTCTTAAATTCTGTAGATTCACCATCAAACAAAAATGATAAACAAATCGAGATAGCACATATTTACCTTGATTTGTTTTTACAAATTGTTTGCATTTACATCCAAATTGTACGATTCTCATATCCACAAAACATAAAAGTAAGAAAAACATTGGTCATAATAACACAACAAATACGAACGATTTAGCAAAATTGGCGCAAGCTAGAAAATGTCGACAATCCCGCAAGTGTGGCTATTAAAAACAAAAAAATCTGACATAATTTTTTTCAAGCTTGAATATATGCGTAAATATGTACGTGAATTAAAAAGTGTTTTATTGTTTCATACTAATGTAATAAATTATAATATTTTTACATTTAATGCTCCATCCGTTTCCAAAACTAGTATAATTACTAAGTCCTTGTCATTTTTTTGCACGGTTAACACCTTTGTTTACATTTTTGATCTCGAATTAAAAACCAGAGTATAGTGGGCTATCGAGGATTGCTCGACTGAGCTGTCTGCTCCTCTTGCATTACGTACCTTTTAACCGTCACAGGGGATGATGCGCGCTCGTCAACCAGACTACTAGATTTCACTTGATCGAAAGAAGTGCTTTTTCATTCACATAACTCTCGTAATGATATCGCAACCTTTCGCTTGTTTTTGGCCATAATCATCATAAATCAGCATCGTAGCGACTCAACAAGTTATTTCAAAATGACCAATGTTGTAATTCAGTCCCGAATATTTTTTTTTTAATTATTTGAGAACTGTAGTAACTTAATGGATTTTATTTGTAAAATCGCACAAAATTACAAAAATATGAATTCCATATAGCATTGCATGAATTATCGGCTTTTGCAAGAGAAAGATGGTCCCCATATCAGTGTCGGTTGATATCTGCTTATCGTGAAACAGAACTAATTTTGTGTGTAATGTTCATTAAAGTGTGACAGCATAATTTTTTCAGATACTTTGACAGAGATGACTGCAGTTATAGATACAAGACCGGACTAGAGCTTGATATAGGTTTAGAAGCTGTCCCGATGTGAAATACCGCCACATTTTTCAAAGAACACCCAGCTTTTTTGCAGCTAATTTAACCCTGGACTCGTTGTATGACCCGAAATTAAGTTTTGGTGTAAGATTTACACCTAGTAGCTCGAGTTGGTGCGTTATGGGAACTGGCACACTTTGGAAGACAAGAGTGAGAGAGAAAAGACTGTTTAGCACTAAATAGACATGCCTGGGTCTTTTTAGCATTGAAATTGACTAAATTAGCGTCACACGATTCGCAGACTGCCTCTAGGACCAAATTCATTCGCTCGACCATCGCCTCTCTATGAGACTGGATTTGTACAGTCGCCTGCAATAAGAAGTAAACACATTGTAATTTTCAACATAGTGGCAAATAGTTCTGTTTTTCTCTATGTAATCAGAAGTATCTTAAAACCAAAGAATGATTTGAATATTTTTACTCATGTTAATGTTAACTTTGATTATTAATAACCTTGCGACATTACATTATTTTGAAAATTACGAAGTGTATACTTCTTATTGCAGGCGACTGTACATTGCCGGCCCGCGCATCGGATATATACCTCTACAACTGTGCTGTCATCTGCATACCCAATGATATAGCGGGTTTAAGCAGATAATTTATGTGCAGCAAGAAGAGAGTAGCAGAGAGAACCGACCCTTGAGGTACCCCGGCATTTATTGCCATGCAATTGATCGGACGTACATCCATCAAGGACAACTTGTAACGATCTTTCCCGCAAAAAGTCGGAAACCCAAGAGCACACACTGAGAAAAATTTAAAGTCAAAAGCGCCCTAATCACGGCCAATTTATATGGTATGAAGGCAAAAAATCGACCAATTGTAAATACGTACAAAAACGCCTTCCAACTAGAAGGCGTTAAACGAGGTCAGTGAAGGCGAATGTTTCTTTTCGTCTTCATTTAAGGTGTATATTGTGGTCTTTCTTAAATATTGACTTTTCGATGAGGCTGATTAAGTCGTACGTTATAGTGATAATCACCGTATATAAATCACCGTAAAAGTAAGGTATATTTTATGGTCAATACTGTAATTGTTATCGTTAAACAAGTTCAATTCTGAAAATACTTTACGGAAGGCGTTTTTAGACGGTTGTGTTTATTATAAAACATGGTACATTTTTATTGATTTCGCTTTGCGTGCACGAAAAAAAAAGATATCTTAAATCAAGACAATATCGACTTGGTCAAGACAAATGTAGTTTCATATATGGGCGGAAACAATATATTCTCGAAATAAGTAAAATATTGTTTCAGTTTTATTGTCTTCTTACAAGACATTCGTTCTTGAAACAAGAATTTAGAAAATTTGTATTAAGAATGTATTTTGTCTTATTTAGAGAATAAATAGCCAAGACAATAATTATTCTATTTTCTTTTAAACATTCTTTATCTTAAAAACAAGACTCACGTGTTTCATACTGAGAAAATATTTTCTTAGGTGAAACCATACTTTTCTTAGCTGAAGAGATATATGTTTCTAGACAAGACTAGTATGTCTCTTATTAAAACAATGTATTGTTATGTGAGGGTTCTACTATTCATAGCTGAAGAGAACTAATTTCAGACAAGACACGTTTGTCTCATACTAACACAATGTAATCTTAAGTGAAGCCTCTATTTTTCTTAGTTGAAGTGATATTTATTTTCACACAAGACTCGTATGTTTTATACTAAAACAACGTATTCTTAGGTGAAGCCTCTACTATTCTTGGACGAAGAGATGTAATTTTCTAGGCAAGACTCGTATGTTTCATAGCAACAATGCATTCTCAGGAGAAGCCTCGACTGCTCCTAGCTAAAGAGATATTTGTTTTCAGAGAAGACTCGTGTGTTTCATTCTTAAAGAGTGTTATCTTAGGTGAAGCCTCTACTATTTTGAGACTAAGATATATCTGTTTCTAGACAAGACTTGTATGTCTCATACTAACAAAATGTATTCTTAACTGAAGAGACATCTGTTTCCAGCTAGGACTCACATGTTTCATTCTAACACAATATAATCTTAGGTGAAGCCTCTTCTTTTCTTAGCTGAAATGATATTTATTTTCACACAAGACTATTTTGTTTCATACTAAAACAACGTATACTTAGGGGAAACCTCTACTATTCTTAGACGAAGGTTTGTCTGTTTCAAGGCAAGACTCTTATATCTCATTCTAACACAATGCGTTCTTAGAAGAAGCCTCTACTACTTTTAGCTGAAGAGATATTTGTTTTCAGCCAAGACTCGTATGTTTCATTCTAAAACAATGTAATCTTAGGTGAAGCCTCTACTTTTCTTAGCTGAAGTGATATTTGTTTTCAGACAAGACTCGTTTGTTTCATTCTTAAACAACGTAATCTTAGGTGAAGCCTCTAATATTCTTAGAGGAAGAGATAATTGTTTCTAGATAAGACTCGCGTGTTTCATACTAACACAATATATACTAAAGTGAAGCCTCTACTTTTCTTAGCTGAAGTGATATTTGTTCTCAAACAAGACTCGTATGCATCATTCAAAGACAATGTAATCTTAGATGAAGCCTCTTATTTTCTTAGACATCAGATAATTGTTTCTAGAAAAGACTTGTGTGTTTAATACTAACACAATACATTCTTAGATGAAGATATATTTCATACTAGAATTAAATATAGAAGGTGCTTGTATTACGGCAAAACTGTATTGTTTTATACTAATACAATGTATTTTTTCTAATATTTAATACTGGAAATATTGGTGTTCGAGTTAAACAAATAATTTTTTAGAAAAGAGTATTAAAACTATCACTTAAGATTAATTATATAGTCTGTAATACACACATATTGTATCATAAAATATAGATAAGTATACAAAATCACTTCTTCTGCGAACAATACTTTGTGTTTATTATGTCTTAACATATTGTTTTACTATTAACATATGCCCTTAACGTGTACCTTTTTAGCTAAGAATAGTACATGCCTACATATATGACTATAATGTTTTAGTATGAAACATAAATCGTACAGGTAGGTACTGGACTATAAATTAAATGCAATGTTTCTGGAAAAGAAGGTGGATCATATATTTATTGAAATTAAATCTCTTAGATATATAAAACTTGACTATAAGTATAGGTTGAAGTGTCGTATCATTATTTACATACTGGCATGTCAATGAAAATTTTCATAAAATATCACACGTCAATTTCTAGTACTTAAATTATAATTTCATAGGACACAATCAGTAGATATATGTATTATAGCTCTATGTGTACACGAAAGCAAACATTTTACCGTTTGATTAATTGGTTAACTCGATATAGACGTTCGAGGTTCACTCAGAATCGATATGGTCCACTGTAATTACACAATTACAATAAAAACATAATAATTACCTATGAATAACAACTTAACGAGGGCCGTGTCGGTTCTGATCTCAAAAGTTTATTTATAATATCCTTGATTGTGTCCAGTAAATAATTGTCCAGTAAATTGCTATTCAAATATTACATATCACTCGGAAGATTAAACAAAACACAAAAAAACACGGTAGCATTTTGTCATACAGGCTTTTACAATATCCATGCAACATATACAATTATTTGTACAAAACATCATCCTAAAATAGAGGAACTTAAAACATGCTATTATAAAATTATTTTATTACTTTTGTTTTCAATTTTGCTACACAATGTTTACATATTCGAATAAAGCCGCAGTCTCTTCTTTTGAATATACGTTTATTTTTAATTCTGTGATCTTTTCTATGAATACATTCCTTAGAAGGTGGAACATATTTGACTTTCCCGGATGTATTGCATCAAAGTCTAGATGAATCTGAAAATAGGTGAGGAGCGTCAGTGAGTGAGTCATTGATTTAGGACAGGTATCCCAAAATTAAAATAACATAATGAATGAATGAATTACATTCAAAAAAATTAAAATAATAATTTAAACAAGAGGTTTAGGTGGTGTTATTAAGTTTCAGGTAATCCAATACGAAACAATATAGGGGACTATTGTTATAGATGTCAGTAGTTAATCTCAAATAGAATAATAATAATTTATGATATTACATTATAACATGTTGAAATAGTTCACTAACAATTAGAGAATAAGCTACTATTAATTCAAGAATTAGTTTTAAGCTATTTATTATGCCTTATAGATTAGCCTTTGACCACTATCTCACCTGATGGTAAGTGATGATGTAGTCGAAGATGTTGTCCATGCTAACCTAGAATTACTGGCTCTCAAAGACAGCTGCTGGAACACACAGTTAGGTGCTTGGCGATGACAGATTTCCTACTTGAAAGTGGTAGCTATCCTGGCGGGCATTCGCAAGATGCCCTACCACCATGCAAAATGTGTTTGTTACAATCATGGGGTTTGATACGTGTTGGAATGGATGGCAGTCTCTGACGTCATACATACAGTTTTTTGATTACTTACCAAAACACCACTTCTAGTATCACTCAATATTGGCCGAGCAGTTTTGTATTCTAATAACAGTCGGAGTTCGCAGGTATTTTTCCATTTGTTGATAAAATCTTCCCATGGTTCATCAGTGATTTTAAGCGAAATTATATCATCTTTATGCAATTCTAAAATAAGAAAAACAGTAAATTTAGTAAATAAACCACAATCTGCCTATGAAGGTAGCTACTATACTGCAAGCAACTCCATGTGAGCATTTCACACACATTTTACCTAAAGGAAACTATCTCTTCGAGATCTGGATATTTTTAATGTTATCAAATGAATTAGAGACAAACCATGTCAAAGTAGATAGATTGTGACATACTTTAGGGATCGGTTTACTTTGCTTTATGCTCTACTGTTTCAAAGATGCCACTGTATTAAAAGAACTCAAGTACCCGTGGCAAATTCTATTTAATTTTTTTTTGTACTGCGGAATACCTACATTCAGCAGTACAAAATGTTTTAAATAGAAATTATTACGAGTATTTGAGTTTTTTTAATTAATTTGTCTGAACTACACCTACAAAGAGCCACATAAGTCAGTCGTGATATTACTGTACTGTATCAGCCGGATCGTCCACTGCTGAACACAGCCTCTCTCCCCTATTAAGGGGGTATTTGCCATAATCCCCAAGCTTGGCAGGCGGCTTGGGGATCGCAGTGTAAGTTGGTAGTTCTTGAGAAGGCGCTGCTGCCCACCTTCCAGTATTTTTCCTTTAGTTCCCTCTTACGACACCCACGGGGTGATATGGGGAGATGCAATTCTAACCCGGCACCCCACGGAGGGAGTCGTGATATTAATATGTCCCATTCATTCAAACCAAAAACTAATCTAACAACTATTCGGAAAGCAAATATCACAACAACCTATTTATTCAGAAAAAATAATGTGTATGTATGATTGCAAATATAATATATATTATTTATGTAAAATATTACATTATAATAACCAGTCGTAGTCACATAATCTTCATATTTGTTACAGGAATTAACGGACTAAATAAAACAAACCCACCGTTTTTCTCTCGGGTTAATACAATGCAGAACCATAATACACAGATACCGGACTTGCACTTGACTGCTTTTTATTGCCGATAAGCATTTGAACACTATCTCACATTTTGTACTTATACCTATCATAAAATGCAAGATCTTGTCACAATATGAGTTTTACAAATAACTGTAGGTAAGTTCACAATGTTTTCTTGGATCATGGTAAAACTTACCTGCCAAGCTATCTACAACATCTTCTCCGCAGTCCAGGATATCAGAAGTTCTTCAGTTCACATTTTTGTAAACTCCAACAACAGTTATTTTATACACGAAGACAAATAGTGCGCACTTCGCGTCGTCCAATCGAAAAATAACGCAAAAATTTAAATGTCTGAAAGAGTCGCATTCCAATGCTGCCAGGACTTCTTACTCAAAAGTTACGTTAATTTCCTTAGAAAGCTACAATTTTGAAACAAACGTATAATGTTTACGTAGCTTTACAGTTTGTAGGTTTATAAACTTCTTTTATATGTTAAATAAATGTATAGGTATGCAAATACACCTAGTCAAATCTATATTTATAAGATAATAAATAGATATTCAATAATAACAAATATTTTTAAAATATTTTATGAAAACATCAAATTAATATTTTAATAAAACACTTAATGAATACAAAAATATATCTAGTGACAATTCCGCCTTATTTTCCTGTTAAGCCGACGTGACGTCACAAACGCTACGCAGCCAAACTGGAAGAATTTTCGACGCGTTTCGCTTCTACACGAAGCATCTTCAGGAGGTCTTGACTCTACGAGCGCACGATCGAGAAAACTTTCTCGTGCGCTCTCTCCGGTTTGGCTGCGTGGCGTTTGTGACGGCACGTCGGCTTAACAGGAAAATAAGGCGGAATTGTCACTAGATATATTTTTGTATTTTTTAAGTGTTTTATTAAAATATTAATTTGATGTTTTCATAAAATATTTGAAAAATATTTGTTATTATTTTATATTTATAAGCATTAAACTTTTATAAACTGTTTCTAAAGTGCACAAGTGCATTGTAAGCTATGGAGTTGAAAAACGTTACTCTTCGTGTTATTTCCTTAGCTTCCATAGAATTACTTTCACCACCTAATTGAAGCATAACTTATGCCTTTTTTCTTACGAAGCTTTTTTCTAAATAAATTCATGCGACTATCAAACATAGCGCGCTTTGAAAGTAAAATAAACGTAAAATCAGTCCTTTTGATTTGTATTTTATTATTTTTGTATCTTGCACATTATGCCCATAGGAACTAATAGGAAGATCATATTCAAATGAAAGAAACTTTTAAACTGTGCAAATTAGATCTCAGAGCGATGATTAACGCCAAACGCCACAATCACACTGCTAGGTCAATTAATAAGACCCTTTCAAATCTGAAATTTTTATTCGCAGTTTTTAGGGTTCTGTTGTGCCTCAGAATCACTTAGTCTGGTTAAATATTTCCTTTCAATAATTAAACAGGGGAATTCCTAAATTGGCTCCCAGTGCGGCCATGCCGTTTCAACTGATTCTATGTCTATATTATTATAGCGATAGCTATAGTAACTTTAACTATTAGCTTTCTACGAATAATATTTAAACAAAATAATACAAACATAATTAATAATATTTAAGTCAAACTTAAAACTAGCCTAATCAAACAACCCACCCCTGATCGCTCCCGGTGCAAAGGTGCCCATAACACTTGCAGCATTTCCGCGTTGAATGGCAATGGCCATCCTCTGCACCAGGAACGAACTGGAGCGGGAGTCACCATAATTAAACATAATAACAAACTTATTAAGTATCGACTTAAAAAAGAAGGTTAGCAATGCGACACGTGTACGTATGTAATATTATTGGAACTGCAATATATTCACATTTTAATAATAAATAAAGGCTTACAAACAAATATACAATATTAAAAGGTGTATGTCAGTAGGATTGTACCATTTTTTTATCGGCTTTCGTTTAATTCAATTTCGGGAATATTGCAAGTTTCAACAAATTAGTTCAGTAGTATTCAAGATACGATACTTATATGTGTAAGTTTGACGGCCTGGCTTCTCATCTCAAAACCTTAGAGAAATTCTAGCGTTTGTTAGAATAATTAAAATGTCTAAAACCAAACTGACCTCAAGGGAGAAATCCGTATTTACATAAAACTTAAAAACTTTCATTCTTACAATGAAATCTTAAAATATTTACAACAAACTATTAACTATTAATAACAACGATATATTCCAGTTTTTCCTTTAAAATTAAGACTTGAAAATAAAACGGTGATGTAAAATAAAATTATTCATTAAAAAAAAACTACTGTAGTTTTTTTTTTATTTTTGGCTTTTAGTTTCAGTCGGGTAAAAAAGACTTCTAAAAGAAACACTCAAAATTATAAAATAATAATTTATAATTATGCATGAAATTGACCAACACAACTTGATAAAGTCTGACCATGAAAATCTGATCGTGAATCATAGTTCTACTCGCCCAACCCACTTTATCAGCTTAGTAGGTACTGAAGTACCGATTTGTTTTGCCTTTTTCCTACGTTACGTGTATTAAAGCTATATGAATCCAAAATGAATAAAATAAAACACGAATTTTTGGTCCCAAAATCAAATTTAAAGAGAGTTGGCATACCGTCACTGCGCAACTCGCAATTGGCCAGGATTTTTTTAAACCCATTCTCCTTGTCTGTATACGTACTTTTGTAAACCCACACTGGCAACACTGCTGGCAACCTCAAGACTTGAGGTTGAGACAAGCATTTTTGGGTCAAGAAAAGCAGTCTTCGGAGATAAATTATTACTACAAACTGTTGTGCAGCTCAAGTCTTGAGGAAGACTAGCATTCTTGGGTCAAGAAAAGCAGTTTTGCGGCCCTGTCTTCCTCTGCCACACTCACTCACAGATCTCAATTATCTTTTAACCTCGATCACTACAGTCGGTACAATACGTACTAACCTACCAACTATTAAATAGTCCTATTTTACCAGCTTCCAAAAAAGATGCACCTGATCACCTTTATCTATAGTCTGTATAACTAGGTATTACCTATTTAGGTAAGTAGTAGGTAATATCTGCCGTCCTTTAAATAAAAGGCCATATTCTTTCTCGTAAATTTGTAATTTTGTAATGTAATGTACCGAGCAGGCGTTATTGCAAACTTAATATTATTGAAATAAACTCTTTTTTTAAATATGATTGGTATGGTGTCAAAATACACGAAATTATTTGGATCAAGTAAATCAACATCTTGGAAAGAGTTTTTTTTGAAACTTAAGAAATTATATAGTTTTCATTTGTAATAAATTCTTCTTTGAAATAAGATTGTCATATTCTCGAATCAAGCACACACAATCTTGAACGAATTAAGAATGTCTTGAATCTCGTGTCAAAATACTCTAAATTATTTGGATCAAGTAAAGCAACATCTTGGAATGAGAAAAATTGTTCAGAATTTGAGTAAATATATAGTTTTCAGCTGAAATTAACTCTTTCTTGAAATAAGGTTGGCATATTGTCAAATCATGCAACACTATCTCGAACGAAGAATGTATTGAATCTCGTGTCAAAATACACGAAATTATTTGAATTAAGTAAATCAACATCTTGGAATGAGAAAAACTGTTAAGATCTTGAGTAAATATTATAATTTTCAGCTGAATTGAACATTTTCTTGAAATAAGATTGGTATCTTCTCAAATCAAGCAAACCCAATCTCGAACGAAGAATGTATTGATCTCGTGTCAAAATACACGAAATTATTTGAATCAAGTAAATCAACATCTTGGAATGAGAAAAACTGATAAGAATTTGAGTAAATATATAGTTTTCAGCTGAAATGAATTTTTTCTTGAAATAAGATTGGGATATTCTCAAATCAATCACACACAATCTTGAACGAAGAATGTATTGAATCTCGTGTCAAAATACACGAAATTATTTGGATCAAGTAAATTTACATCTCGGAATGAGAAAAACTGTTAACAATTTGAGTAATTATATAGTTTTCAGCTGAAATAAACTGTTTCTTGAAATTAGATTGGCATATTCTCAAATCGAGCACACACAATCTTGGACGAAGAATATTTTGAATCTTGTGCCAAAATACACTTATTTATTTGGTTCAAGTAAACCAAATTCTTGAAATAAGACAACAAGTCTTCATTAAAAATATGATAACGTTCTTGAGTTACAAAATATAACTAGATTTCGAAACGAAATTGTCAATTTCTTAGAATGAGTAAACATTTCTTCAACAAAGTTATTTTATTTCTTCAGCCAAGAAAAATCGATTTGTCTCAAATTAAGTAAAATATCATCTTGGAAGAAGATAATATTATCTTGATTTATAAAGTTTTGAAATTGTTCAGTTAAAATCAGATATTTTCTTTGTTTGGTAAATAAATATTCTTGAACCAATAAATCTTTCTTCAATCAAGAATTAAATGCAAGAATATATTATTTTTCATTTAAGAATACTGTGTTTTTTAGATTAAGATAATTTACTTATGTAAAGCAAATATTTACTTGATTTTAAACAATTATTCTAAGAATATTGAAATTCTTGGCCAAAGAGATCCTTTTTTTCCGTGTGGTGAAAATCATCTTAAGAGTTGTGAATTCACCTTGCGTAGTAACAATTCAACGGTAAAAGGTCAAATTTGATTTAAGCTCCAAAGTCGTTTTTCTCAGTGCAGGCCAGCGGGTAAGCCATACGATGGAAGCTTATTAGCAAGACTGTCGTGCCAGACTCTGTCGAAGGCCTTTGAAATTTCTATGAGTGACGGCGAGCGCTTCTCTGTACATATCAATGGCCTCACTCCAGATATGAGTGACATACGCAAGAAGGTCCCCAGATAACCGGCTTCGGCGAAACTCGTACTGTCGATCACTAAAGATATCATTTGCTTCCAGGTATCCCCCTTAGAAGGTCGGACGGACTTAGTAATATGGCTCAGATTTCTAGTACGGAATCCAAAACAAGAAATAAACACAACAGTTTTGTTGGGAAAAAGTACAATACTTTCCCGCCGTTGTACATATTTATCCCACCACATAAACATAATATACTAATTTTAAAATGGACTGGTAAATCAATACGAAAAGCCATGAACATCTTTATCTGCACCAGGGTGCCAAAATAAATTACAAGCTAGTAAAAAGGGTCCATAAAAGAATAATTGAAGGAACGTTTATCTTTATCAGGATCAGCCAAAAGACTTGAGTTATGACTCTAACTGAACGGCTATTAGCCATACCCATCCATCGGCTTCTTATCGCCCTGCAACTCTCATATGTTTTTGGACACCAACCTTGCACCCGACATTCTCGGGAGAAGTCTTTGCTGAAGACCAATCCTTTGAAAGGCATATCCATCTCTATGTGGACTGTGATAGAGCCCTTGTCGCAGGCCGTGGTGACATCCACCACTCGATTGGGCCTGCTTTGCTGTCCTGGACTGGGCGTTACGAGACAAAGTAGCAGCACTGCGATCCACATCCTGGCGCTCCCTGGAACAAACAAGATTGGTGTAGTAAAAAGTTTGACCAAGAACAGTAAAAAGGCATAATTGTGGATTTTGTTTTAGATCTGTTTCTGATCTTTGATACATCCATTCTGTGATACATTTATTTGATTGTAAGGGAGGTGGCAGATTTTATTTAATAATATATCAATAGAAGAAGAGTAGTTTATGTACATATACGAACGTATAGTCTTTGTGAAGTCTTCATTTTAGGTTGTGTATTAAACGCGCATTCTCTTGTGTGCAATTTGGTTATATCAGACTACCTCGGGAACTACGTTATCATCATCATCACCAGCCATGGCGGTCCCCGATGAACCAAGACCTCCCCATTTAACCGTCATAGAAGACTTTGCGGCTATCAAACCAGACTACTGGACTTCATCTGACCGAAAGATGTGCTTTTTCAAATACTTGACTCTCTTAATGAATAATATTGTTATGCTTCTAAAATAAACATAATTTCAGCCACTATTGCTCGTAACACGTTTTTTAATCTCCTTATATATGGAGCTGAACCCGCGTAAAACGAGGAGTTTACGTACCTGGACCCGTAACCTCTTGGCTACTGAGACAGTGGGAATGAGATACAAATTTTAATATGACTAGAATATGTAATTATTTAATGATATTTTACACATTGTTTCATATAGAACTATTTGTTCTATGAATCTGGTTCTTTCGATGCAAGCATTGTCACGTGAATCTGTGCAGTGGACTTAGTATTCAGTTGTATTTTTTCCAATCTAATACGTATTTAAAATCATATGTAAAACGGTATACAGCTTATTCATGCGGGAATAAATTAAAACGAAGAATTCACTTTCATTCGTAAGTATTTTTTTAGTAGACATTAGAGATGTGAAAGAAGACAATAAAATATCGAATAGGTGCAGAAGTGTTATTTATGGTGTGTATATATATAATATGATGCATAATATATATATATATATTTGTGAAGTAGGTAGAGTATTTAATGTACACAGATTTACTTCGACAGATGCCAATTTGTATTGTTTTTGTTTTAACAGCTACATGAAACTTTATTCGCCACGGAAAAAATAAGATTACGTGCACTATAAAATCGTCAATAATCAAATTATGATCAAAAATCCTAGCAAGCTCCAAACAGTGTATTTACCTACCCACGAAACTAATTTACAGATATAGCAAAATTTTATGTATTATCTATAAAAAGTTAATGTATGCACTGATGTCAATAAATAAGAGTTGTTCAAGAGTTTGCGGTTCATTCCATATAGAAACGCAGCGGCGGATACGAAAGCAATTTTAGTGATGAGACAATAGATCAAAATCAACGTGAACATTATTGGTCTCATTTATAGGGCTCCGTTTTACGTTTTGGATATGGAATCCTAAAAAGCAGTTGCAGGCAAGCTACGTAGTTTTTAGTGATACAGAACTTAGTATTTTTATGGTCCGTCGTTTCGCATAATCACTAAAAACAAGTTAGTCATAGTCAGTTATGTTATTTATTCATTCCTATACCTACTATAAGAATACAATGCTATCTTGTATCTGTAATTCACAATCCTACTTAGGCTAAGTACCCAATATTGTTATATATAACCGTTGTGTTCGTTCTTTGCCAGTGAGCTCCGATACTCCAGTTAGATATCAAGACAATGATACCGCTGTTTAGCCAAAATTAAGCTATATTATAGCCTTTGAACAATCATATACCTATCGTTCAAAATTACAACCTTGCATAAATATCTTTCTTATGAACTAGAGAAAGCAAAATATTACAATACTTTTTTTATATTCTAGTTTAGCGTTTGACTACTATCTCGCCTGATGGTAAGTGATGATGTGGTCGAAGATGTTGTTCAGGCTAACCTAGAGTTACTGGCTCTCAAGGACAGCTTCCGGAACACATCGTTAGGTGCTTGGTGACAGTTTTTCTACTTGAGGGTGGTAGCTGGCTAGGCGGGCAATCGCAAAATGGCCCTCTCATGATGCAAATACTTTATTGCCATTTGAAACTGTCGACAAGCAGTATTTTTGCATGCAGGACACGCCAGGACGATATTACTAGATGTTTGTCCTTGTAGTTTTTAACCAGGTTTAACTGTTGTTGTGTTTTTTTTACAATCAGCTTAGGTAACGTACTACACATGAATAAATAACCGTTTCTTTATTTATGTGGTATACTTACTATAGCGGCCACATATTTTTTCTTTAGCTGACATCTACGTGTATTTCGGCGGCTAAACTTTACTTTATTTAATTTTAAGTTTCATTGTAACCCAAATATGTAACACAACGTCTGCGTTGTGTTTTCCGTCATATTTAGTTTTAGCTCTCTATTTGGATATCTTAAATACCGAGCCCCTCATGACAATTGTTTAGCATGGGGATTATGCCCCCCCCCTTAAAGGGGGAAGCTGTATTCAGCAGTGCACTATCTGGCTGCTACAGTACAGTACTGGACCTTTGTAAAAGTCAAACTTCAGTCACAGTTACGGATCCACACTCTACCAAAATCTATTTCTGTTTACAACGAAAACAAAAATTTTAACTACGAGCGGGACAGTTCAAACGTTTAATTTCTTTGAAATAATGTAAACTATTCGCTAAGCAGGTGTTATACTAAACAATGCAAATATATTAATGCAAAAACTACAATGTTAAAAGATCTACTTCTGTTTTATTACATAGAGGGACTTACTTCTCTTCAGTTTGTATTACGAAAACTGGGACAAAATGTCTCCAGAAAGTTTTAAGTAAACTAAGGTGATCTAAAATTATGTTTTAAGTAGAGGTTACCACTGGACCACATGCTTGTTACGCCACAACTCCTTAAAAAAAGACTACACCTCTGACGTATTAAGTCTGCTGCATGCAGTTTATATAAATCCTTTATCAATAAAGTATCTTAGACTGTGCCTGATAAATGCTTTTTAATTATTCATCTGCGATAGTAGCTCCCTGTTTCAAACGATCTAGAGGCTCGTCCCATCCATCACAAATACACTCGTTTCAGACTTCAGACCACCTGTCTGGTCTAAGTGATAGATATAGGATACTTATATACCTACATACGCTATATACATCTCCTGAAATACGTCGCTTTCTGCCTTCTCTAAGATATGATAGTATGGACCAACGTGTCAACGAAATATCATAGTTACACTTCTCAAATTTAATAAAGTAAAGCAGAAGTACATAACAATGATTTAACTTTATGTTTACACAATAAAAACCAGATTTCATCTTACCAACACTGCCGTATCTTCGGGAAGTGGCCACTTTAATCTGTTTAACCTAACTAAACAACGATTTCGCTAGAAAGATTACCTTGGGAATTGCTAGGTTAAAGTTTACTAGATAACTACGATTATACAACGAAATTGTTCTCTTACTTATCATTTAAATTATAATATAATATGTATTTTGTTAGTGTGACGGGCACAGTGCAATTCGTCGTTGGCGAAATGCGTCTGTTATAGGCAGAGGTTAGTCCACTTAACAACAGGTGGGCCTCGTGCTTGTTCCGTCACAATAACTTAAAAATAAAATTTATTAATTAATATATTTAAATAACCACATCAAGAGTGCTATTGTACGAGATAGGTACTTGGTGTAAGGTATTTTCCTAAAATATGGTGTTAAACGGAGCATTTCACGTTTCCGTTCCAACAAAAGATCTCAGGCTTCGACAACAATTACATAAAGGCTTACGGTATTGCGTAATTTATAATTAAAGTACAATTAGAACTGTAAATGAGTATGTGACCAGAAGCCAGCCATTGCCATCAGAGCTTGGAGGCGTGTGCGTGTGAAACTCTACCTACAGTATTTTACTTGATGACATTATGCAGCTTGTATCTTTTGGCAGTGCAATTCATATTGATGGCACGAGCGGAGGCCGGCGTGATTTTAAAGGATTTTCCATCTCCACTATCTATTTTCTATTACTGTGTAATTCGGATGAGATACTTTTAAAGGGTATATATTTTTCTGTCAATCATTACTACCTTCCTTCTTTTATTTGCGGGGGTGAAAAGCGATCGCACTGTCCTTGCATCGATTTACCATCTTCAATTTGTATTTTCTATCTCTTTGTAATTTGAGTGGGAGAATTTTAAGGGGGATTTTAAACCGGAAGGGGATATTGAACACACTAAAACTACCCTTTAACAGTCCTCCACCGATATAGGGCAAGATGAAGTTGCGTTAGCAGTCACCGTCTTCCCCCGGGGGTGGTAGGTCTGGACTTAACCGGGCCTCTGCGCCTGTGGAGAGTTGGCCTTCCTCATCAAGACCTTAACATCATGCTGCCTGCCCCACGTAGAGCCAAAAAGACAATAATATTAAATTCTTTCGGACTCACCATTTGAATATGGACTCTTGCGATACCTTCGTAGCTACTGCTATACTTTAGTGATGTTATCATCACATTCATCATCATTAAAATTCCCCAAAGAATACCAAAAAAAAATTCCCCAAAGTCATACGTTCTTTTTCAATTTACTAAAACTGTTCTATAAAATGAGAAACATGAAGGCCACACGCGACGCGATGCCCGATCATTGAATTAAACCATCAATTTCGAGTGAAAGCATTTCATTTCATTGAACATGAACCCAGATTTGAGTCATGTTATCGGTTCATCTGTTCGTGTCGGACATTCAGATAACATCTGTATGGTATTCGGATCCGCTGTGAAATGTACTGGGTCGACCTGCTGACATACAATTGATAACTCAACCACTTCAAACGATTGAACAGTTGATATCGATAAACAAATCGATCATCCTGATAAGCCACAACTAGTTGACTGGGTGTTCAGCTCCTGACCATTACGAACTTAAATAAAACGTAGCAGTGAGCCTGCACGATTCTTCCCTCATGTGACGTTGGGCATATTATTTTGTATACATCTGAAGGTATTTGGGATGGAATGTATGAATAATTATTGCAAGATCTAACGACTCTATTTGTATTAGCTGTCGGTCATTCATTTTAAGTATAATACGGAGATAAACATATTAACAAGACCAACTGGCATGTATGATGAATTTGAAGAAAGTAAGTTAAGGACTTACTTAGGGTATGGCAGGATATAGATAGCATTTCGAAATTCTCGGTCTCTGCTCACCGTTCAGGGGAAAACTTACCTATGTATATTATAATTCTAGAACCTGATAATGGTTGAAGACGCTGTTCAAACGGGAACTGGCTCTCAAGGTCAGCTGCCCTAACACACCGTCATGTTTGGGCAGCTGACCTGGGCGGCGACAGATTTTCTATTTGAGGGTGGAAGCTTGCCGGTCAGGCCCTATTACCACTATGCAAAACCTATGCTTACGATTAAACATGAGAAACATGTATAAGAGGGTTTAATTTACATAAATGTTATTTAACATGGACTTATCTTTATAAGATTATCTTTCCCTAAGGCTTTGCCAAGTAACAAAGTTATATAATATTAACTTCTTACTGTGTTAGTTCAATTTCATTCCGTGGTGTGAAGCTAATCTGTACAGCGATTACTGCCCAAAGCAAGCGGGTTTATTCCTCACTGATCTAACATTACACCATTAGTAATAACCAGTCAGATAGCGTTTATAATTCTCCCAAGTTGTGATTACCAAGTTCATTGCCATCTAATTCAGTACGGTGTCAGTAATGACCAATTTTGTGAGGTGTGACCGCGGGATAATCGATTATGAGTTTGTATTGCATGGTATTATATTATTAGGAAAGGTAAAAAGTGTTATAATTTTAGTGGAAGAAATTGTGAGATATCTCATTAGTCCGCAAAAGAAATTATAGATTTTTGAAAAGTTTCACAATTTTAACATAGATTACATGCAAGAGTGTCATTACCTCAAGAAAAGAAATATACTTATACATAGGTATACTCGTTTCATAGCATTCATGTGAAAATTGATTTTCTGTTAGACTGTTCTAAAGAAAATTGGCCTGAGATTGCCTGTATCCAGCAACAGACAGAACATTCATCTTCAATCCTACAAAATAGTTAGAAAAAAACGCGATTGTCGAATAATGCAATTCTAAGGAACAGCTCTAAAATCTTATGCCCTAATCCAAGACCTAAGAAATATATAATTATGTTAGTACATGTTTCAGTAAAATCTGTTCAACTGTATTGGAGATGAGAGTCAGCATAAAGACATCCTTTCTCAATAATATTAGTTCGCACTAATTGTTATATTATTAAATCATGCTATCACTAGGTACAGGAAGTCTTACAAATACGTTTGTGGTAGATATCATAATCTAATGGAGCTCGTAGTCAAGCGAGCATTCAAAACGCCTGCCAACATTTTGGTAACATTTACGGTTAATAAGCTCTGCCTGTTGTATTTCTATCTCTAACAAGTGTACAAAATTTAATGACGGGTTGATTGTCCGACGCTATATATCCCATCATCGATACTCTCATTGTAAATTTAACTATTTACAAGTATACCCACTACCAATCTGCTGTTAGCGAAAAAGTTGCTGATGGCCAAACAGTAACCTGGTCTTTCTTCCCAGCAACAGCATAAGTAACTAGTAATATTATATTGTTTATATTGTCTTTATAGTCACCTCAGTTGACTCGAACGATATTCAATTGTAATAATAATGGAATCATTGAAGCAGTGATTGGCATTTTTGCGAATGCCCACCTGGCTAGCGACCACCCTCAAGTCGAAAATCTGTCGCCAAGCACCTAACAGTGTGTTCCGGCAGCAGTCCTTGAGAGCCAGGGAAATACAGGTGCAGTGCAATTCGTGACTTGTGACGAAATGCATCTGTTATAGGCAGAGGTTAGTCCGCTTGACATCAGGTAGGCCTCGAGCTTTATCCGGCACAATAACATTAAAAAAAACACCTTGATTAAACTGCAACACACCAATGTCTAAAAACACTTTCGCAAAATCATTAAAAAAGCATCTAGTTACTCTTTATCTCCAAGATAAATTACAAATTATATTAAAGCAAAGCGACAGAAACAGTTTTCATAACGGCACATAGAATTACCGGCGTTCGACTAATGACAGTGGCAGTAAACGTTTTAAAGTATTTGTGCCGCAATTGACTTTATTGCCGGTAGATTTAGATCTTGGACATTTGTCGACACTTGCAAGCCAGTGGGTCGACCACTATTCAACCTAGCTCGATGATGTTGTAGCTGCCAAAATGTTATTTGGTCGAATACCTAATTGCAATGAAAATAGAGTTACTTATACGTATGTAACTGGTTGTTGGTTTGGTGTAGACTTGTATTTGCTTTTTTTTATGCCTGATAGGTTAGCCTTTGACCACTATCTCACCTGATGGTAAGTGATGATGTGGTTGAAGATGTTGTTCAGGCTAACCTAGAAGTACTGGCTCTCAAGGACAGCTACCGGAACACACCGTTAGGTGCTTGGCGACAGATTTTCTACTTGAGGGTGGTAGCTAGCCAGGCGGGCATTCGCAAAATGCCCTAACACCATGCTATAACGACTGCCATCCTAAGACAACAACCGGGACCGACGGCTTAACGTGCCCTCCGAAGCACGGAAACGCTCAGTAGTAATGTCACTAGCGGTCACCATCCAACTCATGACCGCGGGCGACGTTGCTTAACTTTGCTGATCGGTTGAAAACAGCTAAGTAAACTCCGCTACGAGCGCTTCAAAAATAAGCTTCTGACAGAATGTCCAATTAGTAGAGATCCCGTAGTCTTCTCCACTTCTGTTCCATATTAACGACCCCGAAAAGGAATAAACCCTCTCATCGTGACTAAACTAGCAACTTAACGTCGCAATATTTTCACATAATTTTCCAGTTACAATCGTCACGATTTTACTCCACTCGTCTCAAAGCCTCCCAAAGTAACAGCACCTAGATAATTTTCGATCTGAACTCACCTCAACTGTATTTTCCGGCCATTGATATCCTTCCCAAATGGAAAACTATACTCGTTAAATATGGTAACCTTCCCACTGTGGCAACTAATATTCTACGACTATATTTCAAAATCCTGCCTAGTATCATTACAAGACACGGCAAGACTTTGTAGGAAGGCTGGACCAAGTGACTCAACCAGGCGACGTAATTCAAAAACTACTGTACCATTTTTGTATATTCAACCCATGTGGATTAAATTGAAATAGACCCAACTTCGAAGCGTACATTAAAATTAAAACACTAACACTGCATGGTCTTGAAAAAATGATATAAATATGCGTTTAGTACAAACACAAAATGGTTGATGTCTTAAGAACTACCCCTTCTTTAAGGACGTCAGCTAATCTTATCTGACACGTTCTGAGACAATGGAGACCCAGTCTGTCGAAGGAAGAACTTGTCGATAGCAATATTGCTTCATTAAATCAAACTTCAATGCGACATCCGTAACTTCAGACAGTGTTCTGACCATAATGGGTCGTATACAATCTTTCGTGAATACTGAAATCGCTGCAAAATGGCTCAAGCCAGGCACTAGATTAACATATCAACCTACTTCAACGGTATTTCGAACTGAACCCAGACAGAACTAAACTAAGGAAGAGCCATGGGACTGGGAGAGAACCTGTTTAGCTGCCCTTATCTATAGAAGAAAATTAACAACGTGGACGAGAACGCGTCTTCCGATTGGATGTAATATACACCCGAATTACTGGGCAATGGAGGTCATTTTTGACCCAAGAGTTAAATCAATGCAGGTAACGACAAAATTGGCAATATTGTCTTCATATAAATATAATATTTAAATGTTTTTAATCATATAGTGAATGACGTTAAAAACAATATCATAAAGATGATTCAGATCTTGCCAGAAGATTCTATTCAGTGTCACCGCAATATTAGTTACACTAAATTTATGGCAGAACCCAACAACCGAAACCTTATGCAAAAGTGTCTCCCTTCCAACAGTGATTTTTGATGCTTTGTTAGAGTTCATTTCTATTGTGTCATATTCGTTTAGCTGTAAAAACCCGTAATAATCATAATAAATAATTATTCATTTGTTTACTGCTATGCCATCGTTGTATTCAAAGATATAATTGTTAGAAGGTATCTTAGTTTCCCACAAGCATTATATGTTGTTTCCTACACGAGCATCGATGAGTTTCTCTTCATTGTTTAATATCTTGGGGAATGCTGCTATGCGTACTTTGGCATGATTCTGAATCGTTAATGTCAATAAGTGCCTATATATCATTGCACCTCATTTTCAGTGAAAGTGGATCAGTATTATTGATATAGATACTCGTATTTCGAAATTTGGAGTTCATCACAAAAACAATTTGGCTTCATGCTCAGAGGGGTTGAGTCTATTCACATCAGATCAACCCATAACGTCCACCGTTGAACAGAGACCTTCTACATTAGGAAGGGTTTGCCATAATCGCCGCGCTTGACAAGTGTCTTGGGGATGGCAGTGTAAGATGACAGTTCTTCAGAAGGCGCTGCTGGCCACCTTCTGCCGTATTTTTCCCTACGTCACCTCTTACGACTCCTGCAGGAAGATACTGATGAGGAGGAGTGCAATTATAGCTTTTTATCTACTGCTCGAACTAGCTAGTTTCAAGCACTTTTATATAATATTTTATATAGTTTTAATTAAATTAGCAGGTTAGAACATAATAAATATGTACAAACTCTGTCTCCCTATAAACTATACAAAAACGTCTCTTCTTCTCTATTGCTTTTTTTATGATATTGTGACGGAACAACCTCGAGGCCAACCTGATGTTAACCGGACTAAGCTCTGCCTATAACAGATGCATTTACACAAGTCACGAATTGCACTGCGCCCGTCACCTTGAGACAAGTCTCAGGTGCCTATAATTTCACTGGCTCTCGAGAACTGCTGCCGGGACACACCGTTAAGTGCTTGGCGACCGCCATGCGGTAAAGCTCAAGCCGGCAGTGGTGATTGAACCAGCGACCTATGGCACGGCAGTCCATAGCTATTACCGCTCGGCCATCATTGCTTCAAAGATCTACATGGTCAAGTCCAATTGAATAGGCATTCTTCTGATAAACCGGCCCTTCGGTTATATTGTAGAGTGTATGTGACCTAAATACTCGTGGGCTAATTAAAAAAGATGTTTCACGGTACAGTAACCCCATATTTTGGCAATACACGTTAAAGTTTGCCGTGACAGCTAACCCATCCCATTAACTTTACAACTGGTACGCAAAGATCACGGCATTGTAACAGTTACGTTCCGTTACATGGAGGTAAGTAAGGTAACGCTATATATACTTTGTAAGGCCGTATAAAACAGGGAATGCGGATGGTGGAACGGAACACGAGATCTAGGCACGCTGGTACATTATACTCATAGGATCTGTTGATGGCATGGATTGAATCGGTAATCTTCTTATCCGTTATCTCAACCGCCGCCGTCGCTGCATCTTGCAATTGCTAATACTACATATAACATTATGTTACCTCTATGAAGATTGTGTAGATATGTTACGTATCTACTTTAAGGTGGAATCATTCGTCTAAGGCGGGAAATAAAAGAGGATAATAGATTTTTCGTGCTTCAAGCGTAACCATTCTCCATGATTGTTAGGCATTCGCGAGCATATAATAACATTATTATATTACTATCGTATTACATTACAATGTTATTGAACAATACACATTGCACATTATTCCTTATATGACGCCTAAAAACATACAATTCTTGTTTTGTCACCGGCGATATGCTTTCGGTATCAAAATACTACGAACTATATCCAATACTACAGCTACTACAATAAAAGCATTTAGACAACCTATAAGTCATTGCAGACTCACAGGCCATCCAAATGCTCCAGCCCACTATCAGTTGGCAGCGTGCCCAGTATACTGGCAGTATTGCCCCGTTGAATTGCAATGTTTATTCGTTGAGCCAAATAGGTGCCAGCATTTTGATCACGCGTCGCATCGACCAAGCGCTCTCGGTCACCACCACACATCAAAAACATTTAAAATGAAATCAATTCAATATGTGATAAAAAATATATTACACATCGTACAAAATCTGCCCAAAACTCGCGAATTACGCGCGTATAGCTAATGATATATTCGTAAGATATGATAACTCGTGATATTTAATTTATTTACTGATTAATCCAGTTTTTAAAGTATGTACTCGTACGCGTTCTCACGGGACTGGAAAACCGCAAGCTCTTGCAATATGGAGTGTATTGCGTCTATATAACTAACAACCGTTGGATGGCATAGTTTACACTAACTGACGTTATGAATTTCATCCCACCTTTTCGAAAAAGGATGTTTTGTTCGCAGATATATTCGAGCATAGTAGATCTTTTCTACACTAGACTTTCATGGCACAGAGGGCAGAAATGAGTTTTGAATTTGGAACATGTGCCTAGTAATGTTTCTGGGGCTGATTCGTTGGTATTCTGTGACCTACTTATGTGTTCTGACCGATTAGAAAGACGGCGGTGTGTAAATAAAAAACTAATGAAAAAAGTGAGAATTACCTGAAACGAACGATGATAGATTTCTCTTGTAATGCCATCATATTTTTACCTTAAGCAAGGATCATTTACAATGAAGTTAATTTTCAATAAAGAGTTCCTCGAATAGTGAAAGTAATAAAAAATGAGATAAACAGAAGCCACTTACTTTGAGTGTATTATAATAACAAATGTATATAAGTAATCATAAATTGTATCTAATAAAATCTCTTTAACTTTTATCTCAACCCCATTCATATTTTCTTCAGAGATGTATACTCGTATATTGAATCCCGCTATTGAGTCCTAGTCACTCCGCTCTGGATTGAAAGTGGTGCTGTCCTATTTCTTCTCATTTCTGTTTCTCAACAAATCACAAGTGAATTAATAATATGTCCATTAATATAGTGACGACTAAGCGCGGAGTGGAAGCAGCGATTTAGAGGAATGAACTCACCCGATGAAGGGCATTGGATATTCCCGAAAGTTGGTGGACAAGTGAAAATCTCGACCAATGCGCGTGAATATCAGTAGAATTTTTTTTCTTTCACGGGTTTTGAAGATGCATAAACAGAGCGAATCCTATGTTTTTCTTCAGTAATCGTGGTCTTAAATTAGTATATTTGATAGCATATATATGTTTTTAGTATCTATTCTTGATATCTTATTCTGTTAGAAGATGCAAATTCTAGTCGTGCATATATACTGCATACAATACTACATAAAATGTTTTGTGAATGTGGCAATATGTTTAGTGACAGACCTCTGTTTACTCTTAGTAATAACCGTATTTATGTACTTTAGCTATCTTTGTATTGTCTAATTAAGTGTTTACTCATTCATTAACTAACAAGTTTTACCGTTTAGGTACTTTAGTTTAGCGTAGTCTGCGTTAGTAAGTACATAGTAGTAGTGGTATACGGTATTATCTCTAAACATTGCATATGCTTTGACTTTGTAAGATAGGTACATTTGTTGTGCGTACTAATACATTATCATATTATACACTTGTTTCTTTCCAGAAAGAACAGCAGCTACGAATAAATTATGGATATTCGTAGAACAGCAGCATCTTTCCCTCTGATAATGATCCAAATGTGAAGGTTATACGGCAAAAGTTCCGAAATAGATTTAAATACTTATATATTTGTTTTTTATACCCATGATAGGCTTTTGAACGTAACTGGTGTTGATGATGATGTTTACGAGTGTCTTCTAACCAATGAAGCCAATATGAATGAATGAAAACTAATGCTGCGTTTATCCAAAGTTATATAGAACAAGCGAGAACAGCGAAACAAATGAAGCATAGGTAGTTCTTTTTCTGTCTGTTTTGACCACAGTCCACAGCAAAAATCTTTTTTCCTGATCTGAGGTTTTGACTCACGTAAAAACAGACCTTGGCTGAGCAGAGTGGTGAAGGAGGTCCTAACGGTTATCGCGGGCAACGATTGAGACCAATCGGAGATGTGGGGAATACTCCCGAGTAGAAACCCGGCCTTTGGTTTCACAAGTTTTTTCAAACACTTCGATCGATTCGATTCGATTTGTTCGATCACTTCAATCACCATATTTGTTCGGTCGTAGAGCACCAAAGAACATAATAGGCTTTTGGAACATGTTCCAAATTCAACTACTCCGAAAAGAATAAAACAAGTGAAGAAGCAAATTATTTTTAACTGTTTGACTCCCAAGTACAAGCAGACCTTGACTGAGCAGAGGAGTGAAGACGTCCTCACACAGTTACGAAAGACAGATCACATGTGAATCCGGCGGAACGCTTTCACTCTCGCTGCAGCCGCGGCTTGTTGACTTGGCTATGATTGTTATCTAACTGTTGTGTCGATGGAGGAGGTGGATCATGAATTACCTCATAATGTAAGGTTAAATGTCTAATTAGTTTTAATTAAATCAGGCCAATTATAAAAATTGCGTTCGACTATAGAACTAGAAACGCTAATAATAATTATGCATAAGCTCGCCCCTCGTTTTTTTAGACTTATATCTTTGAATCGGTTTAGCCCAGAAATAACCACGTCTTGCTCGTCGGTTGTAAAAAAATGTTTTATATTGTCTAGTAATTTAACATTTTATTGCTGCTGTACCTAGATATTTCGATTCGCTACGCAAAACTCAAAACGATAAAGAAGGAACTGAGATTTGAATTTAATACTTGACGCTTTTTGAGCTGTAAGATAGCGAACAGTTCGAACCTGACCAGGTTGAAATGGTTTGTTATTGGCAAATTTAGCTCACTTATTAAACTCACCCCACTTCATGTTCAGATTAGAAGAGCTTAGCAGTTCATAGACTGCTATACTGACATTACCGTTTGAATTGTTAGTATGTACTCAAAGCAAAGGTCGTTCTGATTTATAACCCTGTCTGCTCACTGATATAAGGTTTGTCAACAGATAGGCGTTTCTGTAAAAGTCACATTCGCCGGCAGGCTGTCCCAATGCTCCAGCCCATTACCATTTGGCAGCGTGCCCAGCATGCTGGCAGCATTGCCCCTTTGGATTACAATGCTTATTCTTTGAGTCAAATAATGATGAAGAGAAAAGTACATTAAAAAAATTTGAAATTCGTAAGATATATATATGTATATAAACAAATTTCAAACTAAGCAAGGATTTATCGTTTTTTCCTTGTAAATTTAATGCTCTCTGAGCAATTAAAACTATAAAGAAAGTTACTCAGTCTACCTTTACGGACCATTATTTATTTCAATACCACCTTAAATCAAACAAAGCATTATTCTGACGTTTGGAATGTCCCGCTTGTTCCCATCACTACGCCAATCACGTTCTGGTGCCGTACATCTACTCCAAATAACTGGCAAATCAATTTTAGACAAACACCTTTATAATAAAGTGTAGAAGGTTGAATATCCCGTGTGATATCCCATTGATTAATATGGGCACAGCGTACTGGCCGACCCCTTATACTTATGACCTACAGAACCTTGACTTTTGTTCGGTGAAAGTAGGAAAGGCTCTAAATCAGAGCATTATAGGACTACTTAATTAAGCAAACAGGTCGTATCTATTCAAGAGTTTAATCGGTCGGTGTTTTTTGAGTCGCCATTCTTGGGTACCTTTATATATGTAATCGGATTAACGAATTATCTTTTTCACTGCAATATGAATCACTGTAACTTACAAAAAGTAACAGTAACCGAGATTACAATTTGTCAGGCTTAAATTCAATAGAAAAACGTTTTTAAGCCCTTCGAAAAGGAGAAACTAGACAGTAATAGACAAAAATCTCCATGTGAACAAAATTTTAAACTGAATAAAATCTATTGTAACTTATAATCACACAGATTATACAGGGTGGAAACTTTCAGCTGGGCAGTAAGGGGAAGTACCTTATCCGTTGCAGCTACTCGGAAATGGTCTTAGGGGACTATCCCTATTATATTTATAAGTATTTAACGGGACTTAATCGCGATAAAAACATTTATAAATGTATTTATTTACCTCGACGTTTCGGAAATATCGTAATTTCAATAGAGAGGATGGTTTTAAGTTAGCTGCATCCTGGAATCCAGTGATAAGGAAATGCACCAAACGCGTTTTACCTTCGTTAAGACCTCTGGATGTTGTCAGTGTTGTGTGTCGAGACGATACATTTTTAAGTCAAATGCGGGTAGTTGGAGAAAATACCCGCCTTTCAAGACGTTGACACCCGCCTCTTCAGTCCGCTCGTGACCACGACCAATGCAACTTGGTCGAAACGTCGAGGTAAATAAATACATTTATAAATGTTTTTATCGCGATTAAGTCCCGTTAAATACTTATAAATATGTGTTCAAGACGCGAAAGTCTTAAAGTTACTATCCCTATTATTTTATAGAATTTTGATGCCCATTCACAGATTTAAAAAAAAATATACTTAGCAAGAAAATAGCCATTTTATATAAAAAGTTTTTATTTTTGATACCAATCGATCCTGTTTCTAATACTGATCAAAAACTTCTATGGGAACAAACATCGTTGGAGTACTCAAAAAGTCACAAATTGCAAAAAACTTTTCCCTTAATTGCGAAAAACATAAAAAATTATTAACAAATCTTTCAAATCATTAAAAATATTTTAAATTAATAATGTTTAAGCCAAGTTACATGCAACAAATTAATTATGTACACAGAATAATCATACGAACTTTCATAAAATTTGATGCATTATTTACAAATTAATTTATTCAACTACGTAATTAACGCCATCGTGACATAAGTATTAACATAAACAAATCAGGAAACGATAGATTATGGCATCAAGTTTAATGCTTTAGAAGGTAACATAGCTGACGTAAGTTACCGTAACGAGTAATCTTGCCCTTTTCTAGGGCACCACAGAATTCCGTTAGACGTCCATGACCGTGTCTCGTGGTTCCATGACTTGATGTTTTGACGGGACTACGACTCAATCTACACGGTTCAATCAAGTAAGAATATGCTTTATGACGAAGCAATATAACACTTTTGATTGACGGCTCCTTTGTTGTGTCCAGTACGTATAATTATATAGAGCACGGATCTTACTTTACCGCGGTTTTTATGAGTTTGACTACTTTTATTAAATATCTCCATTCCAGAGAAATTAATACGAAGGTTTTGCTGTAGTTATTTAACAATAATGATCTGGTGTATTCCGGCCCGGTCCTATGAAGAGATATGAAACCAGTATCAGTTATATTTAGAATTTTATTTAAATTCCGTTCTGATCCTACTTGTTATTTAATATTGGGATCACTTATCCTTGTTTTAAGTTATTTCTAAATAATATTTAGTCACCTCACGTTTACGAGACAATGTTTTCCTAATTGTCTTGCTTGTGACGCAATTGTCTGTACCTTAAAGTGGGTCACACATTCCGTTAGATGTGCTTAAAGCAAGTGCCTATGGATGGGCAAGTGATGGGTAATCAGAAATTACTGACTGTCTGGTAATTATATATAATAGGAATACTGTGTGTTTTTATATTATCTTGTCACTTAATTATCAAAGAGTTAACTAACTGAAAACACCTTACTTCATTATGTAAAGAAATATAACCCATTTTCATACTTTTGACTTGAATACCACAATAATATAATTTAAAATTCAAATGATACTGATATCGAAAAAAATTACGCTACGGACTAATGCAAGAGCAGCAGTCATATTATTGGTACGTTGTTTTACATTAGACTAACAACAGGAATCAAATATACTCTGGAATACAGAAGCCAAGTAAAGCTGTGCTGTGGGGTAACTGATAGTGATTGGGGAATATAGTGGACCATACTCAGAACTATCCCCGGGAAAAAAACACTGAAGCGGAGAGAGAGGTTTCATAAAAATATTTAAGTCCATATTCCTAACAATGGATTTATATGTAAATGCTAATAAAGCGTACCCTTAAAGCAACGTGCAAAAGCAGCCCCATTCTACGGTTAAGTGACTAAGGTTGCAGCATATGAGGTAAACTGGAATGTAGAAGTATTAGCAGATGTACGAAAAGATATATCGGTTCTTATGAAAAGAAGAATAATAAATTTGGCTTTTCTGCAGGAATCGAAGTGAAAAGTAATGAAATTTGTATAGGGTAACTTTTTCGGGAGTAATAGCAAGAGGAATTGGGTGGGAGTAATAACGCAAAGAGATTTGAAAGGATGTGTAACTGACATTAATAACGCCATTCATCCGAATGATAGATCGATAATAGTGAAAGTAATGAAAAAAGTTTAGGTACCTATACCTAATATTGTGAGCGCACATTTACCGCAAAGTCAAGTAGACATGATGAAATTAGAAGGTAAACTTTGAGGGTATTATGACGTGGGAATACTAAATTGTACGTAAGTGATGATTTTAATGAACATGTACATAAAACATCCTCTCCTTTTGATCTTGCAATACTTAAAACAAACAAAAAAAAAAGAGATTAATATAATAAAAAGACACTGCTACTAGATCCGTCCAATAGGTACTGCAATATGATGCAAGACGGGATCAAATCATTTCAACAAAAATGAACCTAAATGAAACGGTATAACCACTCAAAATTAAACGGTGTATGCTAGAGTCCCGTGGGGTGCCGTGTTAGAATGTCACCCTCCCATTTCTTCCCGTGGGTTTTGGAAGAGGCAACTAAGGCAAAATATCGGATGGTAGGAAGCAGGGTCTAAAGAACTGATAACTTCTACTGCGATCCCCAAGACACTTGCCAAGAAGAAAACAAAAGTTTGAGATACAAAGAATCAATGGAATAAGAAATATGTTAGTAAAAATAGTAGCATACGCAGTTATTTGTATGAACTCTGGAGAGGAAATAAGAACTGTACCGATTAACAAACGACGAGCAGCATTTACAACTGGAAAGTGTCAGATTAAAGAGAAAGAACGAAAACTAAAATAAAAGACCTTACTATAAAAATAAAGAACTTAATATAAAAAAACCATATTAGTGTGGGATAGGAACAGGAAGAAGATTAAGATCAACATGTAGTCTCATACATTTTTCTACCAATAAAAAACTTATCATCCAAAATAAGATTAACTGTACCGACCGATTAACAAACTATGAGCAGCATTTACAACTGGAAAGTGTCAGATTAAAGATGAACTAAATGAAAACTAAAATAAAAGTTCACGCTTAAAATAAAAAAAACCCTATTAGTGTGGGATAGGAACAGGAAGAAGATTTAGATCAACATGTAGTCTCATACATTTTTCTACCAATAAAAAACTTCTCCATATTTATATGATTATCACAGAATTAGCAACTATTGATTATTTATTAAAGCATTTAAAAGTTATGCGACGACGACACGCATGAAGAACCTCAAATTTTCAGGAACAAAGTACGGGAAGTGATTTTTATTAAATACGTTAAATAACTACGAGGAATGCAGTGCATGTTCCAACCGTTTCCTATTTACAAACTAGAGAGAACAAGCGTTTATGGTAATTCGCTTACGAGGCTCGGTTTCCGTTATTGTACACTACGTAACCAGAAAAGTTAACAAATAAAGTCTATGTATTACAGAAATATTTTCAACAGTCTAGAGTTCAAGACGTTTTGCATGTGTTTTCTTTATATGTAACGCTAAAGAGATCTAGTAATTCATTGAATTAGTATTTTATAACATAAGTTTGGTACATTTGAGTCGTTGTGTTACTGCTAGAACTGAAAGTTCGAAAGATGTTTCTTTATAGATAGAAACATAATTTTACATCAAGTGAGGAGATACGGTTAGCAGACCTGTTATAACGTTCTCACAGGTCGAAGTTTAACTCGCTCGTTGGCCGGTAGATGGCAATAAACTAGCTCCTAACATATTTAGCAAAACGTGGGTATTTGACTACCCTTTCGAGGATATAAAAGCGTGATGATATATAGGATAGGTTTTCTAACAACATTCATTTAAACTATTATTTTTATTACTATTATTCCAAAACTTATCAGAGCGTTTGGTTGATTCGATGCGTGATAAAATGCTGGCACCTATTTGGCTCAAAGAATAAGCATTGCAATTCAACGGGACAATGCTGCCAGCATGCTGGGCACGCTGCAAACTGGTAGTGGGCTAGAGCATTTGGACTGCCTATGAGTCTGCAATGACTTATAGGGATCCAAATGCTTTTATTGTAGTAGCTGTAGTGTTGTAAATAGTTCGTATTTGTTAATAAAGGCATACCGACGAGAAATAAAATTTAAACTATTTTCAAATTTCATATGATATATACATTTTTGAATATGATTTACAATGCTCCTTAAGAAACATATACCTAGTTATGGTATACCTATGTTCAGATGAACTGTACCACTATTTTACCGTTATCTAAACCGGCAAAGTAAAGCAAAATGAACAAGTTAATGAACGAATAAACAGAGATTCTAATGCTCACGAGTGGCGAATCGTGAGAACTGAGAAAATTGCGTTAGGCTGAGATGGGTCTTGTCTTGGCCACTTTATTATGTACTAACATTACCTTACAAGATTATTATCATTCCTTAGCTTATCTACTTTACCTGGACGATATAATATCGTTGATCTTTGATGATCATTTACCGAGAACAATAATTCTTCAATTAACCACGTTAGGCTTTATTGAGTGGTTTTTAAATAGGACACGTATAGTACCACCAACTTAACTGTGCCGTTTTCGAGGGCGCTACTGGTCATCGAAATCAACTACAAACTGTCACAAGTTGAAGGAATGTTGTAGTTCTTTTTTCTGCCACCTGAACAGATAAGTTGGTGGGTCTGTAAATTTGTTTTATGCTAACGCATACGTGAGATAAAAGATTGAATCTATGGACATCTACTCGTATCGGAGATATGTGTATACTAACGATGTGATGTGATATTTGCACGAATAAAAAGACCCAGAATAAATTTAAGTGAAAGCTTGAACGTGACATTCTGATCACGTAGTCTGATCACATGAAAACATGAACACCACGCCTTCTATATTTAGTGCGAATAAACAGTAGAAACAGTGTAGTTAAGTCAGCGCAAGCTCAATAATTTTAGTGGACTAGTAGTCTACTTACATTACAACTAGGAGCAAATACAATCTACGCCTAGAATAGTACAAACAAGTTTTGAAGCAGTGATGGCTCAGTGGCATTGGCTATGGACTGCCGTGCAGCAGGTCCATGGTTCGAATCCCGCCCAGAGCTTGAGCTTCACCGCATGGTGGAAGGGCATTTTGTGAATGCCCGCCTGGCTAGCGACCACCCTCAAGTAGAAAATCTGTCGCCAAGCACCTAATAGTGTGTTCCGGTAGCAGTCCTTCAGACCCAGAAAAATTACAGGCTAATGAGACCTACCAACTGGACGTCTCAGTGTGACGGGCACAGTGCAATTCGTCGTTGATGAAATGCGTCTGTTATAGGCAGAGGTTAGTCCACTTAACATCAGGTGGGCCTCGGGCTTGTTCCGTCAAAATAACATAAAAAAAAAAGCAATTGTCTTTCTTATAAAACGTTTTACGAGTCCTACCACACTGAATAAGTTCCGCTATATTTTTTTCATATTACGAGTAGCAGCAAAAAACAAAACACAACTTAGTTGCATTCGTTAGTATGATATAATGACTTAATATAAGCGATAAAGATTTTCAGATTCCAACAAAGTAAAACAATGGAATTCTCACCTCTATTTACGGGATTTACGATTCTTTTACTGGAAAATAAACGAGTCTAGCGTCTTGTTAGTGCTATCATCGAGACCTAGGTCTCGGGCTTGTAACTTCGGTTCATTCATTTAAGTAATCTCGACATGATCTCGAAAGTCGGGACGTTGACTGGAAACTTAGAAGTGGGTAGATATTAAAGCCATTTTATTAAACGGATTGGGTCTGGCGGGGCGTGAAGATTTATCGTAGGAGGATGGTAAAAGGACCACAGCGTAGGATATTGTATGATAGGCTTTGAATAGACCTTAAGAAAACATTAGGTTAAAATAATATAAAATTAATATCATAGGTCTTTTGTTTAGATTGACTTTTATGGTTTATATAATATAAGGTATAATATAAACCATAAAAGTGTAAAGTTTAAAGCATAACAAATTATTACTAACTGTTTTAATATTCATATTTCTTACTGGATTTTGTGTATCTCTACCGTGATTCTTTGAAATCAGTTTTAATATATATTCTGATTTCTCAGTTTTTTTTATTTAATTATACAGGGTTATTGGTAAAATGCTAACAACCTCTTAGGGTTGACTTCTGCTAGTCCTAAGAAAAATTTTGAGATGATATTATTTGTGTTTAAAAAAAAGTTTTTATTAAAAAAATATATATATATTTTTGTGTTTTAATGCCTACTCCGAGCCAAGAGCGCCCGCCCAGGGGCAAAACTGGACTGCGCTGCGGCGCACAGGCTATAAGTTTTAGATTCACAGATAAAAAAAAATATATTAAGGTAAGCTAGTACCTTGATACGTACAATATTATTCATGGTATCCTAAACATCAAAATACTCCGATACATTGATGAAGGTAAGTCGCTTTACTGACGAAAACCAATCAGAGCAGTAGAAATTACAAGAGGTAAGTACAAACAGCAATAAAGGACTCTATATCTCTATACATACATCCTGATACGATAGTAAATTGTTGACTTACCATAATAGAATCTAGGATCCCTTCACTAGAAGCAGTAACCTATATCAGCCTAAGTATAATTGCAAGGTTCAGGGCAGACCTAGTAGTGCCGTTACTCCGAAGCGGAAGATCACGGTATGATACCAGTTTGGTCCAGTTCAGACCGGTCTAGGGCATGAGCTTCGGTAGATTATTATTTGCCTTATAGCTGTGATTTACGGAATGTAGGGATATAGCAAGCCACCGCGCCGGGCGCCGTAAAAGGGCACTTACCGCTCTTATGTTTCAAAAAACGTTCTTTGAAGAACCTAGTTCTCAATATAGCGGCTCAGAATAGTTGATTCAGTGTGGTATCAATGAATATTTACTTTTTATTAGCTAGAAGGAGATATCTTTCTTATATCGGTAGTGATTTATAGATCTTTGCGTTGTCGAACAACAGCGAAGTATCAAAGGTCTTTGCTACATGTGGGTCGGTATATGGAGTAGTTATTTTTAAAAGCATCACGCAAGTAGCCTTACATGTATTTTATTGCTGTTTGGTATAGGCCTCTTCGTTACAATTATTACTCGTAATGAAACAGTTTTTGTAACCAAATTAAAATTAAACTAACATAATAAGAAAAATTTAACTTAAAGTGACCGTTCAAATTAACAGCTCGTTATACTTATAGGCAAGAACTTTAGATTTGAGTATTTTTTTGTATTAAGTCTGTGGAGAAAACCTGGTGTTATAAACTCACCAGCATCTTGTGCCAGCTAAGCTACGCAAAACAGTAGCTGTTTTAATTTTTTTTTACTTGTTAATACATGAAAATTAAACTGAGGCTTCCATGTAGCTTTAAATGTCATCATTGTTTAAAAAATTTGTTTAATCATGTTATAGAAATAAGGGGACTGTTTCATGCCATCCTCTTAGGGGGCTTACCATCTTATCACGCTCTATAATCGAAAGGTATTACTACCAACAATAGCATTCCCAAGGTGTGTTGGGGTCAGTTAGACGGCCAGTTATAAAACATAACAAGCATTTATGCAACAACAATCACTTTTTTCGGTTGTTAACACTTTTTACCAGACCTAATCATAGACAATTGCAAATAAAAATTATGCAGTATGTGAGTTGCAGTAAAACTAGTGTGCTAGTTTGTTCTCCGGTTCCACCATGCCTATTTCAACCGCTAAGCAGTAACATTACTGTTCCGATTTGAAGGATACGGGTGCTGGAATTACAGGCATGTTACTTAACTTTACGTCTCAGGGTGATGGGCGCAGTTCGCCACTTGTGATGAACTGCATCTATTACAGAGGTTGCCACTTAACACCAAGTGGGGCCTCGTGCTTGTGCCATCACGATAGTATTAAAAAACAACCGACCATTAGAACGATTATATACATAATGCCATGATACACCTGCGTGTCTTAGTGCCTGCCTAGAGTACGTGACTCATTAAGCTTGGCTACCTCTGCACCTCTGCTATAATCATCCTCAATGCCTTGTACATTGTATATTCTGTCACGTACAACATGCTTTTGTGGCAATTAACCTAGAAACAAGTACAAATTTACAATAATACTGTATATACCTACGTATTACTTTGAAACGTGATGCATCTTGTACGTGTACTTTCTTCTGAAACTTCAATGGAACTTAAGAAATAATGAATCAATTGAAAGGCTTCTTGGTTATGAAATATGAACTAATTTTATGATCAGGGGATCATTCAGGGGAAGCTTCATCAACTCATCTGTAGAAAACTTTCAAGCAATTCGATACATTGTGAAGTCGGTATGGGATTCTGTATACAAATTTATACCCCAATTTTTTTGTAGATAATTTCTCTAGAGTAGATCATTTTTTTTTTAATAAAATCTAGTAATTTCCTATTTTTTAGTAGGTACATGATTTTTTGCCACTTTATGCATTATTGTAGGAATGATATCCGAGCGTAAATAGCTATGGACTGCGTGTCGCAGGTACATGGTTCCCTATCCCTACCGCCGCGCCGCCCGCCAGCTTGAACTTCTTCTGGTGGCATGTTGCGAATGCTTGCCTGGCACCTTGCAGTAGAAATTCTGTCGACAAGCACGTAACAGAGTGTTCAGCAGCAGTGCTTGAGAGCCATTAAATAAATACAAAGTACAGGCACATAAGACTTAACAACTAGGTATATGTTTCAGGGTAATGGGCCCAGTGCACTTCGGCACTTGTCAAAATACAGCTATTATAGGCAGATGTTACCGCTTAATATCAGATGGACCTCGAACGTGTTTGCAAACTCATAAATAAATACGAATTACTAGTAAAGAAAATGTGATCCAAATATCAGTTATGATCAAAGTAACACCAGAAAATAAAAAGGTTCTTAACATAAAAGAAAAGATAAGGCCTAGATATACTCTTTCTTCAAATTTTTATGCCAAAAAATAATTACATCATCTCTGTTTTGGAGGAGAAAATAGGGGCATACGAAGCCTCGTTACCTTAAAGTAGCATAACCAAACGTAGCGGTCATTAAATCTGATTTGCATGAATGATTCAAGTTATTGCCTCGTTTTCCCCTTCATTTCCTGCAAGAAGCCTTATTACCATCCAGATTAATTCCCTGTATAGGAGGCCGTTAAACCTTCCTATCAGATCAATGTAACGATACACATGCGGAAGACAAGATTCGCAGCGAACTTGCTCTCTATCCAGTCAAGTGTAATGAAGCAGAACTAAGTTAGAGCCCATTGTTTGAACCACCGTCCAGTTTACCTAGACCTGCCACACCCCTCGGAACTGCAACAATAGACAGGGCTGGCTCCGATGGCAATATGATTTGTGGTGTATAGAATGAAATGTAGATGGTCGTATCGTAACAATAAAACCGTCTCGTGAGGTGGTCTAAATGTAATTTGTCGGCAAATCGGATGAAATTGTATATTGTTATATACCTTTTTGGTTTATTTTGATTGCTATTTTCCTAAACACAATGGTTGAAGTTGTGCAAAAGGAAGGAGAACATTAGTAATTCAGATTAAGAATATTTTTATCGCAAATTTTTGAAGACCTCTGCGCGTTTAAGTCTTTTGTATGGAGATTTGAGATACGTACAATAATGGATAAAATTATTTGAAGTTATAATAACTACATAGTAAAAACAGTTTACGAACTAAACAACGGTTTAAAAGGGTATCTCAACACCAAAACTGAATTTTTGAAACTAATACGCCAACAAAAACAATAACGCAAAAACAATACGCTACCTTGCGATATTATTCCTAAGTCAAAATGCCTAAGTGTAGAGATAACGTTTCTTTATAGATATTTTTAAAAAGCTGTTTTTTTAGCAATATTTAACTTACATAACGTTAAATGGTTGTCTCAAACCCGAAGTTCATCCTAAACTGACATGGTTAGTAAGACATTATAACCACATAAAAACTTATTAAAATTGGTGTGATTTAAGAATACAATAAAATAACTTAACGAGGTCCATATATCGAGTCTGGGTGACCATTTATGTTTCAGATAAGATATTGTTTTACATTTAAAATTAAAATTATTAAACCACAACACATATCTCATTATTAGACATTCTAAACTACGAAATCTCATATAGTTCTCATAATGTAAACATAAATATTAAGACTCTTACCTATTTGAAATGCAGAAAATATGTCTATGGTATAAATAGGTGGAGATATGTAAAGGCAATTTTTGAACAGTACTCTTTACAGACGCGCTCGCGTTGATGTCTTTTCTGATGAAATCGTATGAATTGCTTTACCTTAGGTTTATTTGATTAGTGGTACCTAGACCTACTGATATACGAAATGAATTGATGGTTGCCCAGTTAGTATTAATCACGCCTGAAAACCATACAACGCCAAGGCTTTTTATTATATAGTAAGGAGGTATTATGTAATAATTATGATTGCATGAATAATGTAATTTTGTGAATTGGCTGTAATTTTAACTTTGAACACAGATTTTTTAATTGTGTCTTTTCATGCCTTATAAGTTAGCTTTTGATTACTATTTCACCAGATGGTAAGTGATGATGTGGTCGAAGATGTTGTACCGGCCAACCTATAATTACTGGCTTTCAAGCACAGCTGCCGGAACACATCATTAGGTGCTTGGCGACAGAGTTTCTACTTGAGGGTGGTAGCTAGCCAGGCGTGCATTCGCAAAATACCCTACCACCATGCAAAATGGCAATTAGTTCTATAAGTGGCTGTTCGCCCCCTTCATAGGACCTACCTTTTTCATTAAATTTTTTTTTTTTCTCAATTTACATGATATTTTTATGAAGTTTGATATTTGGTAAATCTTAGGGAGTTTGATGGCCCTGACTGAGCCTTACTTTGTAAGTCACATTTTTTTAATACATAAGTCACGATTCAGAGGGTCTAGCTAGTCAATGCAAGAACAGTGGTATTAAATATTGGAACGAAAGCTCAAACCCAATCTCAGTATACAATACGAGTAAGCTACTAACAACTACGCGTAAAACAGTAGATACAGTTAACATAAATAAACCAAAATAAGAATATACAAACAGGGAGTCAACTCATCGTCAACTGATTGAGTAATACCATCACTTGAAGCTACACTTAGCATGTAAGGTTATTAACATTTTACACACGCAATATTTATGTAAATTTACCAAAAGTCTGCATTCACTCTCAGTAGCGGATCGAATGCACAAAAGATGGAGATTTAGGTAAACTAGTTCAGGGACGGAATAATGTTTATTTTGTTATACATTTTTCACGGATTAGATATAGTTGGGTTATGTAACGTAAGATTTGTTAACCTAAATAGGTTCGAAATTATGTAGATCTTTCATGCATGTATGTGTACAAAACAAAGCTTCAGTATATTTTAGACGCCAAGCGTCTTTTGGAACATGAATAATTGAGGGCCACTAAAACACGCAACGTGCGTCAGGACTTCCCGCGTCAAGAAACGGTATAAATTTTTAATTTTATATATATAGCCGATAAGCTGGCCTATTGACCACTGATAAGTGATGATGTGGTCGGAGTTGTTGTTCAGGCTTTCCAAGAATATAATGAAGGCTTTTTTGTTAACGGTGAGTTTGAGGCTTGAGAGCCAGTGAAATTACCGGCACATGAGACTCAACAAATATGTCTCAAGGTGACGAGTGAAGTGCAATTCGTGACTTGTGATGTCTGTTATAGGCAGAGGTTAGTCCGCTTAACATCAGGTGGGCCTCGAGCTTGTCGTCACAATAACATAAAAAAAATGTATGCTGCTGACGGTCTCGGTGTAACGTTTGAGACTCGAAAAGCGATTCCACCAGAAGCAAGCACCGGACCGCAAGCATTCCGTGGCCGGGCTGGTATTTACGTTTGCTAGGAAATGCAAATGATGTTGAAATGCTGCCCACACAGATTTAGAGCTAGCATAACATATTATTCACTAGGTTAACAAGGACCGGACAACATAACTAATTTAGTAAGAATATTGTGGTTGACATTTGCGCTTAAGTTTTGGAATAGGCGGCGCGTCGGTAAGAGCCATGTTTACTATATTTTAATATGGGTAAGAAAAACATGATTTTAATGCTTTTTGTTACACGAATGCTCCAAGTATTGTGCTATTAAATAACTTTAAAATGCGAAATTCTTGAATCACTCGTAGTGAAGCTTGCCTAGTCGTTCTTAACCGATCAACTAAGCAAAGTTTATTGCGGCCACGACTTGGATAGGTGACCACTGGCATTTACTATCAGCGTGCTTCGTGCTTCGGAGGGCACATTAAGCTGTCGTAGGTATCGGTCGTTGTCTTAGGATGACAATCGTTATATCATGTTGGTAGGGAAGTTTGCGAATGCCCGCCTGGCTAAAAAGTGACTTACTTTCTAGCCAGTGAAGTAAGTCAAGAAGAAAAACTGTCGCCAAGCTTCTATTGATGTCTTCCAGTTGTACTTCAATGCAAGTAGTTTTTGGAGATGATATTGTAGTCAAAAACTAATCTATCTTAATCTATACTTAATATGATAAAGAGGAAAGATTAGTAAGGTATTTTAGGATGTTTTGATTTTTAGGATAAACTTAATTTTTGGACCGATTTGGATGAAATTTGTTAAGGAAATAGTTTGAGACTCGGGAAAGGACATAGGATAGTTTATATCCAAATGCGCTGCGGTAACTGACATACGCGCGGTCGGAGCCGCGGCCGGAAAGCTAGTCAGCAATAAAAAAGAAGTTGTCAATTATCAAACACAAATATTTTGATGTTTTATATTTTCCGTTGATCGTGCATTATTCTTTAAGAACATTTTTTTTTAATGTTATTGTGACAGATCACGCCCACCTGTTGTTAAGCGGACTAACCTCTGCCTATAACAGAAACATTTCGTCATTAGTCACGAATTGCACTACGCCCGTCACCTTGAGACATAGTTGTTAAGTCTCATGTGCCTGTAATTTCACTGGCTCTCAAGGACATACCGTTAGGTGCTTGGCGACAGACTTTCTACTTGAGGGTGGTCGCTAGCCAGGCGGGCATTCGCAAAATACCCTTCCACCATGCAAACCTAGCACGGGTTCACTCCAGTCCAAAACACATTTCGACTTGTTCCGTTTCACCTAGGGAGAGGACTAATCGAACGCTTGTTTAAAGTTAAACTAGATTTCATTTAGGGAAATTGTATTACACCTATGGTTCATTTCACCTACAACCATTTTCGTCCAATTTCCCACTTGAAGACCAATCAGCTTGAAGAATTTTAATGTTAGAAATAATATGATTTCAGATAATAATAGTCAATTGGGTCAAGATAGATAATCAAATCACTGAGAGTTCACGCAAAAATAAAATGTTCGTGTAAGAAAAAGACTACCCTCAACTCGATTTTTTCGTATTCCATTAGTACAAAGTTAAGTTAGGTTATATACTTGCCAAAGAACTCGAGTAGGCACGTGCGGTGATTCCGCGCGTCACCAAAGATGAAGAAGTGGAGTAACTCCACGAGGAAGAGCCCTGCCAGGGGCCAACGCTGTCCGGGCCACGGTAGAGTTCACAAGCGTTCCCGTTGCCCTGGCATTAATGCGTCCGGCAGGAACATCGTGTGGTTTTTAGTCGGTAGGGGCACTTGTTGCTGTGGCAGTAGTTGGTGTCGAGCCCGACATATCCCGCGCCACCCCCCTGAGGTGGACGGGAATGCGTAAATGCATTTTCCACTCGTACAAAAAAAAAATATTATGTACTTGGAGTATTACATAAGTGAAGTAGGTACTTCACACGATTCATGCTCCAAGTATTGTGTTATTAAATAACTTTAAAATGCGAAATTCTTGAATCACTTGTAGTGAAGCTTGCCTAGTCGTTCTTAACCGATCAACTAAGCAAAGTTTATTGCGGCCACGACTTGGATAGGTGACCACTGGCATTTACTATCAGCGTGCTTCGTGCTTCGGAGGGCACATTAAGCTGTCGTTCGTATCGGTCGTTATCTTAGGATGACAATCGTTATATCAGGTTGGTAGGGTATTTTGCCCGCCTGGCTAAAAAGTGACTTACTCTCTAGCCAGTAAAGTAAGTCAAGAAGAAAAACTGTCTCCAAGCCTCTTTAGGTGTCTTCCAGCAACTGTCCTTCAGTGCTAGTAATTCTCTGGAGGTGATATTGTAGTAAAAAACTAATATATCTATATTAATATTATATTAATTTTATATTAATATTATACTAAATTAATATTATACTATATTAATATTATATTATATTAATATTATATTATTATGTATTATAGGATTTCTTGATTTTTGTATGCAACGAATAAACTTAATTTTTGGACCGATTTGGATGAAATTTGGTAAGGAAATAGTAGAGACTCGGGAAAGGACATAGGATAGTTTATATCCAACTGCGCAGGAATCGATAACCGACATACGCGCGGTCGGAGCCGCGTCAGGAAAGCTAGTCAGCAATAAAAAGAGAAGTTGTCAATTTTCAAACACAAATATTTTGATGTTTCATATGTTTCGTTGATCGTGCATTACTCGTATTCTTTATGAACATGCTTACCTAGCACGGGTTCACTCCACTCCAAAACACATTTCGACTTGTTCCTTTTCACCTATGACGAGTAATCGAACGCTTAATTAAACTAGATTTCATTTAAACAAATTGTATTACACCTATGGTTCATTTCACCTACAACCATTTTCGCAAACTTCCGAAGAATTTTAATGTTAGAGATAATATATGATTTTCAATTATAGTCAATTGGGTCAAGATAGATAATCAAATCACTGAGAACTCACGCTAAAAGAAAATGGTCGTGTAAGAAAAAGACTACCCTCAACTCGATTTTTTCGTATTCCATTAGTACAATGTTAAGTTAGGTTATGTACTTGCCAAAGACCTCGAGTAGGCACGTGCGGTGATTCCGCGCGTCACCAAAGATGAAGAAGTGGAGTAACTCCACGAGGAAGAGCCCTGCCAGGGGCCAACGCTGTCCGGGCCACAGTAGAGTTCACAAGCGTTCCCGTTGCCCTGGCATTAATGCGTCCGGCAGGAACATCGTGTGGTTTTTAGTCGGTAGGGGCACTTGTTGCTGTGGCAGAAGTTGGTGTCGAGCCCGACATATCCCGCGCCACCCCTGAGCTGACGCCCCTGAGGTGGACGGGAATGCGTAAATGCATTTTCCACACGTACAAAAAAGAAATGATTATGTACTTGCAGTATTACATAAGTGAAGTAGGTACTTCACTATGTATTTGAGTAAATTCGATTCCGCTTTCTAGACCACTTCTTGAATTTAAAACCGAGTTACGTGAGATGCCTCTCGTTTTAAACATAAGTGCATAAACAGTTATCGTAATACTTAATACCTACCTACTCCTAAATGTTTTGCGGTAAAGCTTTAAAACGATGTGTGCAAATGGTGTGCGAATTACATAATTATGTATGTCGAATCGCATGAAAATAAGGAAGTAAGTAGGTACACTGATTTCAAACTAGTTTTTTTTAGTAGAATGTTAATAGCCAGATTTTTTATTTAACACTTTGATATTTATGAGATGGAGCTATGATGTTGGCGAGAGCGCATGTTGCACTTTCCATATAAACGTATAGTTTTGTCATAATTTAAATACCAAGTGTTCAAACTCGGTGAAATTTTAATGCATGTTCTTTAGCCTAATATCTATGATCAGTTTTCTTTTTATCGTTTATTTTAACATTACATGTGAGTATATGAATTGTCACACAAAACGATTTTTACGAATATTTTTGAAATTACTTAATTTACGAAAAACTGGCAAATTAGATGAAAGACACGCATGCAAAAGTTCACCGAGTTTTTTGAACATTTGGTATTTAAATTATGACGAAACTATACGTTTATATGGAAAGGAATTTTGGAATATGGCAAAATTACGTTTGTATGGAAACCTCTTCGAATATTTGACGGAATAAGCACGAGGACCAACAGGTCCTTCGTCACAAATAACCATAGCAAAATGATATAACGCTAAAGCAACTCTACGTTAAATGTCATATTAAACCAAATATTTTTATGCTGGAACTCTAGGTCCTTCGTCACTTATAAGAAAAAGATAAAACGCGAAAGCTCCAAGTACAAATTACATTTCCTATATTTTTCTGCCGGAAATATACATAGGTCCTCCGTCAAAAATAACCATAACAAAATGATATACGCAGGCCATATCTATGAAAATGTCACATTACCAATAATTATAACGCGGCAACTGTACATAGCTCCTTCTTCGTACATAACATAACAAAATGATATATAACGCGAAATCATCTCTACGAAGATTTCACATTTCCAATAATTTTCCTGTTGCAACTCTACATAAATTCTACGTCATAGATAACACAACAAATTGTTATAAAGCGAAAGCATCTCTACGATAATATCACTTTTCGTATACTTTTTCTACTGGAACTCTACATATTCACAAAAAATGGTAACAAAATGATATAACGCAAAAGCATCTCATCTATCTCTATAATAATTTCACATTTCCAATAATTTTCCCGTTGCAACTCTACATAGATCCTTCGTCACAGATAACACAACAAAATGTTATAACGTCTCAAAAAAAGTGTTAAAGCATCTCAAAGACGATATCACAATTCCTATATTTTTTCTACTGCAACTCTACATATTCACATATAATGATAACAAAATGATATAACGCAAAAGCATCTCTATAAAGATTTCACATTTCCAATAATTTTCCTGTTGCAACTCTACATAGATCCTTCGTCACAGATAATACATGTTATAACGCGCAAGCATCTCTAGGAAGATGTCACATTTCCAATAATTTTCCTGTTGCAACTCTACATAGATCCTTCGTCACAGATAACACGTGTTATAAACGCGCAAGCATCTCTAGGAAGATGTCACAACTCCTATATTTTTTCTACTGCAACTCTACATATTCACATATAATGATAACAAAATCATATAACGCAAAAGCATCTCTACCTAGCGTTGTAAGTCAGTAGCAGTACCTACGTCCAAATATTCTAAGAACCACGTACTTCCAATTAAAAAAGTAAAGCTACACCTTAATTACAGCAAAAAATGCAATCTACACGTGAATACTACCAGATAAATTACTCAGTATAAAATACTGGCGGGTTCGCCTCGCAATTAGTGAAGATTTTACCTATCGTTAAATTAAATCTACTTCGGACTCTGGCGTCCTTTTATTGCAGTCGTATAAAGTGGTGAACGAACTGCCACCTGTCACTGGAAGGCGACGGCACTGTCGCTGATGAGTAGATATTCTCCAGAATGGAGGTGTCGTGACGTATTCTACAAGTAAGGACTAAGGACAATATGATTCTTGAGAAAATATATTTCCTTGAGCACGCTAAAATGTATAGTTTAATCCTGTTTCCCTATCATCAAGAACATGACGTCCATCGTTGAACACAGCTCTCCCTCATAAGGGAGGGGTTTGCCATCATTCCAATCACCACGCTTGGCAGGCGTCTTGGGGATCGCAGTGTAATATAGCAGTTATTACGATATTTTTCCATTTGAGGCCGATTAAAACTACCACGACAGTTCTTCTGCCGTATTTTTCCTTTTGTCGCCTTTTACGCCTCCAACAGAAAGACCTGGGAATCTGTTATTCCAGCCCGGCACCCCATTAAGGTTATCTTATACTCGTATAAAATAGTCTTAAGTATTACTAAGCACGAAATAGATACTAATTATCTAAATGCAGGCCTGGTGTAGACATTCAGTTCTATCTTATGTATTTGCACATCATCATGTCCTTTATATCACCGAATTGGTTGGTAATGTTTTGGTTCCATCAAATTTAGGGCGAGTCTGTTGCCATCTACCGGGGATAATTCCAGACTCCGGACTGCTACTGAAAATTTCTCAGTCAAAATAGGTACCCAATAACTGTCTGACCGGATTGAACCCAGGACTTCGAGATTCCAAAGGAACGCTGTATGCTCCTCGACCAATGAGGTAGTACGTTACAAGAGTTATAAGAGTACCCTTAATGGAAGTGCATGTTTACACGTTTTACGAAGCTGATTTATTGAATTGTCTGAAAACGCAATGAAATAAAACATCTGATTGATTGATTGCTAAAGCATACGTAATTGCAGTAATCCTTACGTAGTCTTAGTTACTTAATATCGGTACTTGCGAAGTTTTAAGTAATGCACTTTTATATGTTCATATTACAGGTAAGTACTACAACATTATAAAATATAAAAACATATAGGTGCTTTACAAAATCACAAATATACAATAGGAAAAATTTGAGTCATGTGCGGGATTCGAACTCGCACATGACTTAAATTTTTCCTATTGTATATTTGTGATTTTGTAATGTAATCCGCATAGCAGGCGTTATTGCAAACCTAACAATATTAAAATTATAAGGTTGCGTCATCATTTACAAGTATAAAACCAATTGCAAAATTGGTCTTGTTTGTAGTACAACGCAAGTGATACTATAGATGTCGCTCCATCCCAATACGATGGTTAAAGAACGATAGGAAAGATTTGAGTTATGACGACATGTCATGTTAGCTCAATTGGTTAGAGCATACCCCGGCTCAAGGGGTGGATGGACGCGGGTTCGAATTCTGCACATGACTTAAATTTTTCCTATTGTATATTTGTGATTTTGTAATGTAATCCGCATAGCAGGCGTTATTGCAAACCTAACAATATTAAAAATATAGGTGCTTTACTTAAAAGCAAGTATTTCGTTACGTGCGAACACTTGGCTTTTATCATAGATTAGGAGCTATGAAGTTTGAAATTAAATTTCCAAAATAAATATTTTATTAGATTAATACTCAAATCTCATGTGAACAAATAAGGTCCTAATTAATAATATCCCAGACAAACAGTTTTTGTCCATTGAATGTAGCCAAATATTGAAATACACTCGAGAGCAATGAATACGGGTCACTTAAAGAATCCTAAAAATCTCGGAAACTAAAAATGCTAGGTTAATGCAATAAATTGTATTTAATAGACAATGTAATACTCCTTAAATGAAGGTATTAAAACTTCTTAGTTATTGTAAAGTTATATCATAAAAAAATCAAATTTGAAAAAGGGCCACTTTCGAAGATGGAACTACGAAATTACAGCATTTGGTTTTGCTTTTGTTTGTAATCTGTCATTTATGTGGGTACATAAACCATGTTGATAGTGCTCTATATTCATTATTCAAGCTGAAATTATGTCGCTTACGCCTGAAGAATGCACCAGAATACTTACAATGCTGGAAACCGGCCGGAGTCAGCGCGATACAGCCAGGACTGTCGGTGTGTCGCTGTCAACAGTACAAAGAGTTCTCCGACGTTACGAAGAAACTGGTTCTAACCTACGCAGACCAGGAACGGGCAGAACCAGGTGTACCACAGCACGAGAAGACCGATACTTGGTGAACACCATGCTTCGAAATCGCTTTCTCACAGGAACTGAACTCACCAATCAGTTTCGACGCCTCGGAGGAAGTAACCCAAGTGCATGGACAGTAAGACGTAGGCTTGCTGAATCTAACTTAAAACCCCTTAGACCTGCAAACGGCCCTAAACTGGAGCGTGGGCATCGTATTTCGAGACTAAGATATGCCCAGAGCCACGTAAATTGGAGTATTGAAGATTGGTCAAAAGTTATGTTCTCCGACGAATCAAAATTTATGCTCTACAAGCACGATGGAAGACACAGAGTGTATCGAAGACCAGGGGAAAGATTCAAGCAAGCATGCATCGAAGAAAAAGTAGCCTACGGTGGTGGGTCTGTACTTGTGTGGGCCGGAATTTCTTCTGAAAGTCGCACAGAGCTGGTGATCATAGAAAACGGCTCTTTAACTAGCGTAAGATATGTGGAAGAAATCCTCAATGATCACGTTGGTCCATTTATGGTCAATTTAGGTGAGGATGCTATATTTATGCATGACAATGCCCGACCTCATACAGGTAGGATTGTGAATGACTACCTTCAAGAGATGAACATTACTCGTATGGAGTGGCCAGCGCGCAGCCCGGATATCAACCCGATCGAGCATGCTTGGGACGAGCTAGGCAGATGCGTAAAACAACGAAACCCTCCCCCAATCACGCTTCGTGAGCTCAAAATTGCTCTCACAGAGGAATGGGAGAATATTCCCCAAAATCGTATAAGGAACTTGGTGTACAGCATGCCAAACCGCGTAAACGCAGTAATGGAAGCACGAGGAGGCAATACGAAGTATTAAAATTCAAGAAAATCGTAATAAAGTTTAAAAATTTCATGTTTCCTATTTTTGTTTTAAGGAGAGATCAGCAGTTTTTTTCTTTATGTAATTTTGTGTTAATAAAATGTATGGTGACTCATATTTTTTTCATTCATTTAAGGAGTATTACATTGTCTATTAAATACAATTTATTGCATTAACCTATCATTTTTAGTTTCCGAGATTTTTAACATTCTTTAAGTGACCCGGATTCATTGCTCTCGAGTGTATTTAAAAGAATTTAGGTATAAAATCTGTATCAAGTAGAATATCTGTCGCCTAGCACCTAACGATGTGTTGCGGCAGCAGTACTTGAGAGCCAGTGAAATTACACAACATAAAAAAAAATAAAAAAAAAAAAACAACAACAACTTCCCGACCGGTTTAGCTGATATTATAAACAAACAATATTTGTAGGCTACCCGGTTTATCGATTCCCATAAATATCAGGCGTTTGGAAGTTTTCATTGGCCAAACATGCAAATGCTCATAGCCCCGATTTTGCAGAATTGATTTCAAAATCATACGAACGGCAATCCTGTTGCTAAAAACTGATCTCTATTCGGGTTAGTTGAACGACTATACGACTGAAAGTTATTCTTACACACATAGACAATGATGAAAAGCGATGATGATGATGAAAAGTGTCCTGTGTGTTAATACAGAACTTTAACTTTCTACTATCCAAGTTTCATCCAAATCGTACAGCGGTTTCAGCGTGATGGATTAACAAACATACACTCACATCTTTAAACACTCACAAACTCGCGAATTTAATTACTATCAGCGGCACGGAATCTGGCCCAAATATAAACAAGCCGATAAAGGCGATTTTGGTATCATGTTTGAGAATTTCAAGTAGCAGTTGGTCAGGACATTTGTTTTTGTTAATTTAAGAGGGTAGGCACAAAAAAAACATATTCTTTAATATCTGCGACATTTAACGTTAGTTGGTTACTGCACAAAACACGGGAGAATTAAAAATAGATATTCAAATGGATATTTATTTAGTGATATTGTTTTAATTTTTATTAATCTGTAGTTATTTTAAGCTTCCAGAATTGGAACACGACGTCTCTAACTTCAGGTCAAGTTGCTTAATCTGTGATGATTCGGACTCAGGGGCGAAACCAACGAGAGATTTCCGAAAGATTTTGTGATTTTATGTGTGATGATATAGGCAAAATAATATAGATACCCTTACTGGTCTTATGTTGGATAACATATTTGATAACATGCTATTGAAATGGAGATGCTTAAGCGCCTAGCGCCGTGTAGGCTCCATTCCGCCGCGCACTTTCGCATTACATAATAATTTTATCTACTTGCACTTTACATATTCCTATTTTAAAATTCCGAAGAGGTTAGCGCGCTGAGCACTTGCGTGTGCGCAAGGTCGGAAGGACTGAAGTTCCAAGTATTGTTTTTGCCAGATAATTGATGCCATTACCTTGTAAATTAAATACTGATTAGGTTATTCTTTATTAGTATTCTTGCTGCATTATTATCATTCTTTTAACCTGTTGCGTACCGGTTGAGTGATTTCTTGGTTCTCTACGCTCAATTTATGGTTTGCACGTGTGCCGTGTGCAATTAATAGATAATAGTAAAAGATCGAGATACTACAGTGCTGATCTGTCTAATTATGAATTATACGGAACGCGACAGTAAATCTGTAATTTAGACAGTCAATTTTATCAATAATTATAGGTATAATTTCATGAACTTCGTAGACGATATCATAAGTCACCGTTTTCAAGTTAAATAATGGCAAAACAAATTATATTCTGTATAAGCAGTTGGAGAAAAATCAAAGTTTAACGTCTTTGATTTTCGAAATGGTATCAATGTTTTTCTACCTACCCCAATTGTTTTTTTTTATGTCTGTTAGTTTAGCCTTTTTTTAAATGAATGTTTGGTTTCCCAGCTAATATCTCGCCTAAAAACCTTACAACGCCAAGGTTTTTTCTTGTAAGTAGTACGGAGGTAATTTTTTGAATTGGCTGTAATTCTAACTTTAAACACAGACTTTTTAAATGTTTTTTATGTCTGTATGTTAGCTTTTGACCACTATCTCACCTGATGGTAAGTGATGATGTGGTCGAAAATGTTGTTTAGGCTAACCTTGCCGGAACACACCGTTAGGTACTTGGCGACAGATTTTCTACTTGAGGGTGGTAGCTAGCCGGGCGGGCATTTGCAAAATGCCCTACCACCATGCAAACTTGTACTACGATTCAGAGATTGACATTAAAGATTTCAAAGACTTTTTTTTAGGATCTCAAGTAGCTTGGCTGATTTAATGCACGTGAGCCACATGATGCGTTTACTAAAGCACCATTACATTTGCTTGCATTGCATTTTTAATACAAAAGTAGTAGGTTTATGAAAAAATTTAAAGATTATGAAAAAATAAGTGTCTATTACAGAGTGTATTGCGCGTAGTTAAAATTATTGCAGCATCAAGAAATAATTTCTTTCAGCAAATCAAATTCTTAAACAAACGCTGTTACCACGTAAAGCACACTAGCATCGTCGTTAAAGTTTAACTACCAAAGCCCACCAACATTTCCCCTAGAAGAAACTAAAACAAAACGAGGTGATCTCGGTCGCTCACGACTTCCCAGAAGCGAGGCGAAATGCACAATCCCTCCGTTGCCCGTATAACGGTGATCCCATTAGCCCTGGTATGCTGCTACCGTCAGCTATCATGCGACATTGCTTGGTCGAAGCCTTCTTGGGAAGTTAAAAGAACCGACAGATTCCTACAAACGTCCAATGGTTTTAGATGAATCTTGGTAGAAGATACTTAAAAATAAGAGGGACAGTAATTGTTGAAAGAATTACATATTAAATTTTACACAATCTGATAGACACTGCCACATTTTGTATCGAGGGAAAGAGATCAGCGAAAAATTCGAAGGAAATTCACTAAATTGACGTTTCGTACTCCTTGTTCCTTATTTGCTCCTCCAAAATTGAGCCGTGTCAATTATTATGTGGCTTTTAAATTTAAGGAAGAGCATATAATTATATATAGGCACATACAGTCAGGTGATTCTCTGATCATGGCGGTAAAGCGGTGCATGTTTTATGATTTTCATGATTTTTATATTCTTTAGTAATTATATATCGACAAGATTTGAATTTCAGTTACTAATACTGAAAAAAATACCGTGTCGATACCTGGCCTAGATTTTATACAAAAAAAGATTGATCTAGAGGCATTATAATAGGAAGAAACTAGGGGAACATAATTGTATGGCGATTCTTACAGCAGCCTTTCGTATAAAGACAACAGATTTAAAATAACCTAAACCTTGCATTTCATTAATTTATATTTTATTACATAACCCGTAATTCATAATGTGCGATTTGAATTAGGAATCTGTTATGTATAAAACCGACGTTTTTAATGTAAATAAGCACTCGGCATGACAACACAATGTCCGAAATCCCATGAATTCTTCACCAGATCTGCATGTTGGCACCATATTATTGTAATTAGACGTTGTTTCAACTACATTCTGTAAAAAAATATACCGAAAGGTTGACTTAATGAAAACGTGTTCAAAAATCCCATCTCTCAATACTCACCGCAGTCTTGTGTACCTTTACAGCAGGGCCATTGTTTCCCCGTAACCCATATATCACCATCAACTTGCGCAAATCTAACAATGAAGATGGTACAATGGAACTGGATGGTAGATACCAGGCCTGAAGGTAGATTCAAGGTTCCTGCGGATCTTTTGCAAGCCCTCGCGAGCTATTATCGGTTGGTACGGTTGACCTGATTTCTTCATGCGTTTGGCTGATTGGTTTACTTAATCCTTTGATTTGTTTGTATCGTCTTAATTGACTACCACGAATATTTAGCGGAATTGAGAATTATTATTAAGGCACTCGTTGCAATAAATCGCAAAAAAACCGAAAGAATTAAATATTGTGCACGCGAGATAAATTTTAAGTCAATTTTAGACAGTTACACTTAACTACTAGTTATCCCTACTGGTAAGGCTTAGTATGTTTTTATGTATCATCCCTACCAGTAGGACAATTTTGTTTTTCTTAACCCTGATGTAGTATAAATTTTTAATTTTATTATAAACATGTCCCAATCAGCGGACCGGTCCTGGATCGGAGATAAAAAAATATTTTGATCTACCGGTAGGATAAGTAATTCTGCAGTACCAGTAGGACTAACAGGTAGGGCTAAGTGTAACTCTACCAAAATCAGGAGGCAAAATACACGAAAATTTTTCGGTAGGTATCTCCCACGATAGACACTTGAGCATCAAGAGCTGCTCAGACAGTAGCCTCATATATATTATCTACGTACTCTTACATAACGCAACGGATAATTAGGTAAGTAAATATAATGTAAGTCCTGAGCCGATAGCCACAACATTTTGTTTAAAACTGAATCTCGTTAGTTGACGTAAGTGGTCGGCGAAGAGTTCAATCATTAGTATGGCGGCTATGTTTCCTGTTCCTGTAGATGGGGCAGCGTGGTGAATAACAAACGATGGACCATTACAGAGGCACGGCGGGGCAGTGACTAAGCTTTTGCAGTTTAATGACACCCAAATATTATAGTGGCGGACGCAGGGCAGTTCCGCTCAGAACGCGTGCTTAAAGGAGATTTCCTGAATTGGGTCACATTGCATGGATTTCCTCAACAGGGGATTATTGTTTAGATGGAAAACTATGTACGGAAATTATGGAAATAAATCCGTGGTGAAGGTCTTTTAATTACTGTTTAGGTAAAAATAATAATCGAAATGCAGTTGTTTTCAAACTATTATATAACAATCAAATCTCTCTACAACACATGTTATATGAAATTACAGGAAGAACTGTTAATGTGTACTCATTTATATGTCGCAACGCTGTGAAGCTCAACTCGAGCAATAAAGGCCTGTGTAGAATTAGAACCAACACTCTACTACCACAGAACGAATTTATCAACATTTCATAATATCGTATATGAACAAATTTATCACACTATAAAATATTCTTATGTACTGTTTAGTTAATATATAGCTATTACCCTGTGTGCCGGAACGGAACGAATAAACTCGCGGTGCCGATTAAGTACGGAGTGATAGAGAAATGTCTATTGCCTTCTAATGGCCCGAGGACGTGATCTAGGGCCAAACGATTAGGACCATTATAGTTTAGCTAGGTTATACCAACATGGACGTGTAGGTAGCATTGAAATATATTGATTGACACTTTCTTTTCAAAAGGTAGCTACAGTAAAAAATAGTCAGTTTAGTTCGGAATTATTTAATGTAATAATAATGAGCTAGAATTGAATTACTATCAATGGTAGATTTTCATTTTAAAAAACCACTCACGTTGCTTTTTTCCATTACGCATGTGTTTTGTTTTACCGAAAGTAACATATTTTATTATTAACATTATAATAAAGCCACGAAAGGGTAGTTCGCACCGAACTACCCTTTCGTGGCTTCGTTCCGAAGAATCTCTTCTTTCAACAGGTACCCCTTAACGAGACGTAGTGGAGTCAGGTAGTTCTACCGATAAGACATTGGGTACTTGTGGTGCAATGCTTGTGTGATATTGCATTGTCAGCTTTCTTGGCATGGAGTTGCGGACGTTGTTACAACCATTCTACCTTTTTAACGTTAATATACCTTTTGTGACTGATGCAATTTTAGACTGATCAGCCGAAAACCCTGATGTTCCAAGCCCAGAAACCCTTCGTGATCAGCGACTGGTTGGAGCAAAAAAAATCTTAAAAATATTTTGGATAGTGCTTCAGGAGCTGATTTAACGAGACTGAAAACGAAGTCGCAGAGCTTTTGCATCTGCGAACATTCCTTGAATGCTAGAGCGCCCAGGTCTTAGTTGTCCTAACACTAGGACGGTGACGGTCTTAGTCTAGATGGGTTAACTCTGGTACCGTCGAAAAACGGTAATTACCTGAATTGGGACGCAACTTGCGTCAGGAAACTGCTGCTAGCCACCTTAGTTTCACTATCCACACGCCAGCGGCTGCTGTGGAAGACGCTGCTTGCATAAAGCTAGTCAAGTATGCAGATATTGGAACCAACATATTATTTTGTGCGTTTGAGACCATGTGCTGTTTGGGGCGGTGAAGCTAAAGCCCTGATACACGAGATAGAGCGACCACTCCGTGAAAAGGGTGTTGACTCCCACTTCGGTTCGTTCTTATAGCAATGGCTGTAGATTGCCATCCAACGTGGTAATGCTGCAAGTGTTATGGGCACCTTTGCACCAGGAATATAAGAGGTGGGCTATTTGTAATTTTTAACAATGTTTTTTGTGATTAAATCAGATTTGAATTCAAAGTTACAATGAAATATTAGTTATGCATGGTGTTAAGGCATTTTGCGGATGCCCGCCTGGCTGGCTACCACCCTCAAGTAGATTAGTTATCTCCAAGTAGATAAATTCCATGAGAGTAAGAAATTAAAGAGTTATTACATAAACAACGGACGTAACAAAATATTAATAGAACTAAAATTAACAACATTGCACAAATTACTACTTTCGACTTCAACAACACTTCCCATCAGGTGAAGTTATGGTCAATAGTAAACTTATCGGCAATATAATTCTAAAAAACTAATTTTGTGGTCCCACGAGTAAAATCACGAACGAACAGCTAGTAATTACTAACTTCTAAAGTAATTTCGTGTAGTAAATTATAAGTGTATATTAATATTAAGTTTACGATACAATGAATTAAGGGACATCCTTATTTCTACCTTTTACTAATGATCGTAAAAATAATGAAAATTTCATGATCCAGAAGCTTCTACGAGAAAATAAAACAGTATAAATATAAGTACTAAGTAACATTTTAATAGCTTTGACCGCATGTGACCGTGGAAGCCTGAGCCGAATCTTAATTTAAATTAGCCACTAGCTAGCCGCCAGTAGTAAGTAGCTAGTGATAGCTCGTCGCAGCTAGTGGCAGCTATCTTGCAAAGCACAGGTTTATGATTATTGTCTGTAATTTATTCTCTTTTTCTTCCTTCGTTAAGATGAACAAATGGAATAGCATAAAACATTTTAATGCCGGCTTGACGACCGGTCTGTGAATGCAGCCTCGGATGTAAAACGACCAAGAGCGCAGAATATGAAATTGAATAGTTGAACTATGCAGCTAGGTAACTATAAGTTGCTTAGTAAGGATAGCGTGGTAGAACTACAGCATAATAATATAGGGAATACCCATATTGTAATTCTGTATTGGTATTCTGTCATCTGTTCTATTGTAAAACTGTTTAAAAAGGTTTAATGATAGCTAGGTACATACTGGAACAAATTAAGTACCTAATAGTCAAGAGACTATTAGTATTTATTAGTAAATTCGTACCCTTATTAAGTACCTAGTTTCTAACTTACTACCTACCATAGGAATAACTACAATAGATAGTTAGGTATTTACCCTTCAGGGCATATTCCATTTGACGCTAATTTCGTTATTTTCAATAATTTTGATCACATTCTGCGTCTATGGATGTGATCACTGCGATCTGTTTGTAACTGTTCTCCCCTGTTCCATTTAGGATAAGAACGTTATCAATGCCACTTAAATTTGCCACTTCTGTCACTTTTGACATTAGATGTAGGTAATTTAAACTGTTCCAGTAGCTTCATAGCGATTATGGCGAAAATAATGCCAAGACCCAAGTGGAACAACTTTTTGGGAGTGTGATCGTTTTTATCGTTTTTGGCGAATTTAACTCCAAATGGTACTTCCCTTAGTAACTTTGTAGGTAGGTAATTATAAGTTAGTAAGGATAGCTTGCTAAAACCACAGTATTACAATATAGGTACCAACTCCTTATTGGTATTCTTTTATCTGTGCTATTGTAAACTGTGCTAGAACTAAGGTTTTACGATAGGTACTGACACAAATCAAGTACATAGATACTCGTAGGTACTATCTAATAAAAAGCTCTGTGGACTATTAGTAAATAAGTACCCATATTAAGTAGTTTCTTACCTACTACAATAGATTACAAAGTGTGAAGACAAGTTACACTTTTGAGTGTTGAATTCAGTTCCATTTTTAAGTAAAAATTTTGTTTTCACCCTTTTTAGTGACCCTTTAGTTTCTACTTACGGGATCGACTCTCATTAACTGTCAATTACTATATCATCAAGATAGGAAAACACTTTTCAGTGATGAAATTTAAATGGCACCACACGGAAAGCATCAGCTTTCAAATAAAAAAAACATCAAAACTGGTTCACCCAGTCAAAAGATCTGAAGTAAGTAACAAACATAAAAAAATACAGTCGAATTGAGTACATCCTCCTTAGGTTGAAGTCGGTCAAAAATTGAATCTGCCGCTTCGATATTCCGGTACAGATTCAAATTCGAGAATCAGGTTGTAAGCAAAGACTAAACATCCGAATCTTGGAGAGTATAATTATATAAGGCGCTTCGGGTATGGCCTGGTAAATTTATTAAACCAAGGGAATGTAGGATTTGAGGTTTTGTACGTGTTAACTATTGTCTAATGCTTTGCTTTGTTTTTATTGCTTTCTTTGTCTGTTGCTAATGCCTTTGTATAAATAAAGAATTAATAAAACCCTTGTAACAAAAACTCTGAACTCAAAATCTCATCAAGAAAAACCATTTAATTGTAACGGTAAAGACAGATAGTTAGTGGATATTGAGATCGCCCTAATAACTAGGAAACGGATTGAAAAGACTTTCGTCAAAAAATTCTGTGAATCGTTGCATTAATTTGTACAAATCTAAATGTTTATTATGAATAATGTTTAGAGAAAGGCATAAGACGAAGTGGTCTTTAGAAAATAATCCCCACGCTTGGCGGGCGTCTTGGGGATCGCAGCGTGAGATATCAGTTCCTCAGAAAGCGCTGCTGCCCATCTGGTGTGTTACCCTTAGTCGCCTCTAACGACACCCACGGGTAGCAAAAGGGGGGGGGTGACATTCTACCCCTCCAAAGGCACCTTATTTAATTTAGTTAAAATTTATAACAGCTCTTCCTCTTTTTTTTTTTCAGGATATTAAATAGGTTAATCACAAGTGACGAACTGCTTTGCGCCCATAAACCTGAGACAGATTTTCTACTTCAGGGTGGTATTCCCAAAATGCCCTTCGATCAATCAATCAATCATTTATTGGTAAAAGAAACTTGTTTACACGTCATATTCAAAAATTGTTATAGAACATTTCAATAATTAAACTAAATACAATTAATACTCTATACACAGTATAGCAATTAAATTAAAAATTAACAATACAATTTGTATTAATTACTGGTGGTATGTGGATCAGCAGTTATCGTTTTATCTGTCAGGAACTCATCTAATGTGTAGTAGGCTTTAGCAAGCAGTAGCAGCTTAAGCCTGCCAATAAACGAGCTCATACTTGGCGCATCAATGATGTTCTTAGGTATTGTGTTATAAATCTTAACACCCACGAAGTCAACCACCTTCTTCGATTTGGTGAGGCGTACGCTTGGGAGCCTGAGACGGTGCCGATGTCTAGTCGGGTAGTTGTGGAAATCAGCCCACGTCGGGAACAGTTCAAGGTTTTTTTCTGACGAAAGATGCCACTTGCAGTATAAACTGGCAAACTAATGTCAAGATTTTAAGGTCCTTAAACAATTCTTTCGCAGGATGATCCCATTCCACCCGACACAAAATGCGAACGGCGCGTTTTTGTGCTTTAAATATTCGATCATGAAGCTCAAACCAAAGCGGGAGGGATCGATAACCATAGACCTGCTATTATTATTAGGTAGTTTATAGTAGTATATAAGCGATAGTATAAGTGATACAGTGAGTACTGAGAACTGGTCCAGGTAGTAAGTATACCTATTTGCTTACACCACAAGACAACTTGCCAATGGAGTTTCAGTAATTTTGGTGAGAAAATTTGAAATGCATAGTGACATAACATGTTGGTCAATGTGTTATTGAGGAGTACCTATAACACGAAACACAGCTACTAAGCTGTATTTGATATGACTTAGCTTTTAACCAATGCACTGGCATAGGTTACAAGTTTTGAGGAAATAAAAAAAAACTATATATGTTTACTTAGGTAACTATATGATTATTTTTAGGATTGCAGTTTATTTTAAAATACTAAAATTCTACTGATCAAAATTTTGGTTGTTAAGCTGCATTGATTCCATAACCCTCAATTAGTAAAATTTTATTTTCTTCGAATGTAGATGGTTGATAGTGGTTTCTTAACCGTTAACGTGACCGTTTGTGAAGGTGCACAAAGAATACAATAAATTTTAAGTTAAACTTTCCGACCTTGTTCCAATTTTTTTTGAAATTATAGTAATATGTGTATCTGCCGCTTTGCCAATCCAATACTTGGCCACATGACTGTAACTTATCAACACGACTTCAAAATGACTGGGACTTGCTTTATGTCAACTTTTATGCTAACCTTATTATTTATACTAACTATAGTGAAACATTTAGCAAATGTGCAAACCACACGATTCCAATGTAAAACCAAAAAATAACCAATGCATGCGAAGCTTTCATTTGGCGGGAAAAGTATCTGGCTCGGTGACGCGTTTCTTTACAAATTACAATACAACCACAGCCTTTTTTACAAATTTGAGCGTGCTGTGGCTTGTGCCTACTCGAATACAATCGGTGTAGCGTAACAGAAAGCTGTAAAAAAATTTAAAAGAAAAAGCTTTATTGTGATATTGATACGCAAAAAATCCACTAGGTACCTATTCAGTCCGTCCTACGTAACTTTCGCTGGGTAAATGTAATACTTACAATTTCTATGCAGTTTTTTTATTTAATATTTAAGACACAAGAAGTTTTACTTATACATTGAAGAGAAATAGCGTACAAATAAATAAAGATTAAACTGAATATACAAAGTTATTATTATAAATGCAGATTACAAACGCACACTGTCAATCATCGGTACAAAAATTGACGAATCTTATAAATGGTACTAAATGGTAATTATTAGGTAGGACTTACCTCTAAAGAGATCAACTCACATTAAATACTGCGCTTAATGTTGTCAAAAAAGTTAAACATTTTAAGTTTAAGTAAGTAGGAACAAAAGCTATGTTAAGCTTAAACTTAGCTATCTGTATATTATTATGCTTTGATATAGACCATACCGTTTGGTAGGTTTCCAGATTAATTACTTAATGTCGCCGTAGTGCAGTGTATGTTCGATGTCTTCATTCAGTTCAGTTCATCACGATGAAACTGATGCCCGATTGATATAATGGCGAAGTATGTTACACGGTCAGTCAGATTGACCATCAGTCAAATTCCAAACGTGAACTCGCCACGCATTATTAAGTATACTTTAATACAAAAAAGTTGCCAAGTGCGAGTTGGTGCTTGCTAATTTAGGATTACGCATAGCTTTGCTAAAGATTAAAAACCATTTTCTATTTTTCTTTTACGACCTGTCCCTTAAAGATGAGTTGTGATTAGAGCTTCAAAACTACACTATTAGGCAGCGTTTCTAACATTTGTCGGACAAATAGATAAATGTACGTAATAATAAAAATCGCATATAGGAGAAAATATTATATATTATGGCACATCATATCATACCGAAGTTTCAGATTCCAACTAGTTTAGTTTTTGAGAGGGAATAATAATAATACGTAATAATGTTCATTCACGTAATAATGAACATAAGTAATGTTCTTATTGTTTAGATAAAAACTACCAATGTTGTTATTCGTAGGATGAACAACATATAGTACTATACTCAATGAGCTCTAGAAAATGATATCCTAGTCCCACATGTTGTCTACTACTGGGCTATCTTTTTATGCATTGGAGCCCCCTGCCCTGAAATAGTACATTGACGGAGCAACCATATTAAATTTGCGTGTTTCTTTGAATTCAGAGCGCTAGCGTAACGAAGTATTCTAGTGTAGAATCACGAGCGTAGCGATGAAAAAGCTATTTTAGTCCCTGTTTACGAAGAATAAACTACATACAAACCATAGACAAAAAGTAGACGACTACGCTAAGTTGCGTTCCAAACAAGCTCTTTTCGAATAGATGTGATAAAAAATAATTTAATCGAATATCTGACCAAATATTAGTTTTGGGTGTTCTACACAAAATATGTAAATTTCAGGGTTGTAATTCATGATATCTCAGTGCCTACTTACTATTTTGAAGTGATTTTTTTTATTGAAAAATCTATAATATGTTTTTCCATGATACAAATAAAATATAGAACACTATATACAAGTCAGTAGGTACATATCTACAACCAGTACGTACTAAAATATTTTTTGATTAGCTCCTGTCGCTGTAGTAGGACAGTAAAAGGATTCAAAACCAGAACGTGAAGTGGAGACAAAAACTTCGGCTAGGTTTGAAGGCGAAGTCCTTGGTCCAGTCCAGATATTTAGGTTTTAAGGTCATGGCGAGGGATTCGTGCGACGAATAAATCTAAGGTATAATAAGGTCTTGGCCAGTTAGGAGTAGAAGCATGCAGTTGTATGCTAGTCCGAAGATAACTTTCATACGCCTCAAATCAATGGTACAGAACCGTTCACTCACTAAGGCGCACCCCCTCCACAGTTACCTAATTATCGAAGCGTATTTGCCTGGATATGCCTCGTTTGTACACTTTGTCTTTGTGTGGGTGTGAATACTATCGATACTTACATCAGTAAAACAATAGAATATGATCGCTTGGGTAGGCAGTAGAAGGTAGTTGCAACTTTCTAGGGGTTTCGATGTTGAAAAGGACTTTACACCTTATGTGTTAATGAAATTCGGTAGTGAGGTATAAGCTCATATAAATAGAATTAGCATAAAAGAACAGAAGAACATTTTGAAGCGCTCTTAGCGAAGTTTGCTACGCTGTTCTTAACCTATAAGCAAAGTTAAGCAACGAACGCCGCGGTCATGAGTTGGATGGGTGACCGCTGGTGCCATTTACTACTGAGCGCTTCCGTGCTTTGAACGGCACGTTAAACCGTCGGTCACGGTTGTTATCTTAGGATGGCAGTCGTTATAGCATGGTGGTGGGGCAATTTGCGAATGCCCACCTGGCTAGCTACTACCCTCACGTAGAAAATCTGTCGCCAAGCACCTAACGATGTGTTCCGGCAGTTGTCCTTGAGAGCCAGTAATTCCAGGGTAACCTGAACCACATCTTCGAACACATCATCACTTACCATCAGGTGAGATAGCGATCAAAAGTTAACTCATAAGTCATAAAAAAAATGCATGTTCCTATAAAACCCTAGAAGATGGAAAATTGTTGCGTTCGATGGTTTGATTTAAAGAAAGTTAAATTTTTCAGTGATACACAAACAAGTTATCCCCAATCATCATTCTAACCTAGAATTACTCTAGCTCTTAATGACAGTACCAAACACTATTGTTATGTGCTGGGTGACAGATTTTCTACTTTACGGGTGGTAGCTAGTCAGACGGGTGACTTGTGATGAAATCTGTTATGGGCAGAAGTTACCTTAGCCTTCACAAAACTAAAAGGATTTTTTGAATTTCTTTTTAGATTTTCTGCTAACTAAAATCTCTAGGCGTGAGGCTTCTGACCCTCTGACTGAAATTTATAGTCGTGATACTATAAATTTCGCCTGATTCCAATAACTTTCGAGACCACGCATATAATTTCAATTATCCTAATAATTAATTCATTTTAACAAACACCTCGCCCGTTAGGTTGCCATAATCCTCTCGCTAGGCAGGCGTAATAATAATAATAAAATATTTATTTCAATTAAATTTACATAAATGTTTACAAAAATAATGCCAAAATATTTACTAAACTTATACATATTATGTTAACACTAGCAGGGTCGTTAGTAGCTGTGTTGGATTCCCTGTGTTACAGCTACTACGATTCCTCTTCTGGACCTGACCCAGTACCTAAATACTTAGGCGTTGAACATAGAACATAGTACAATACGTTCTATGCTACACACTTCTATGTACACGTACAAATAATAATAATATATATATATATATAAACAAGTAATTTTTCAAATGCATATGACTTACGTTATAGAATGTCTACTTACAATAATTTATTACATTAAAACCTTAGCAACACAACAAATAGTAACGTATATAAAGAAAGAGTTTTATATATACCTAATTAATACAAATATCACAACGACTATTATATGACATTGAATACTGCAATGATGATCGCAGATTCAGAAGGCGCTGTTGCTCACCTACTGGTTTATATCTTTCCTTTCGTCTCTTGCGACTCCCACATGAAGATATGGGGGATACCTACCATTCAAGCGCGGCAACACCGGTAAAAGGATTACATAATGTCTATTCTAAACTATTGAACCAACGTAGCAAATCTGTCGCCAAGCACCTAACGGTGTGTTGCGGCAGCTATCCTTGAGAGCCAGTACTTCTAGGTTAGTCTGAACAACATCTTGGACCACATCATCACTTACCATCAGGCGAGATAGTGGTCAAAGGCTAACATATAAGGCATAAAAAAAAACGTCACGTTACATGGAATAAGGATAGAAAACAAATTAATTTTCTTACATTGTTAAGTGTTTCTGATATTACCTAAGTATTTATTCGTTTCAAAAGCAACTTACGGCTTATTAGGCTAATAAACAATACATTCCTACGGATTTCGTCGTACAACCTCCTGCAACGAAATTAAAAATAAACAGGCTTATAAAATCTTTTGGATCTTATCGCAGTAAATGTACTAACATTGTAATAATTGAATCAACGGCCGCTAAGCTTACAAGATTAAAAGTTTATTTTCTTTGTAAGAAAGGAAAAATTAGAACCACGAGCGGTATACGAACCCGCGAACATCCGCCCCTCGGGCGGGAAATGCTCTGACTTACCCTCACCACGGTAGCTCAAATTGACAGAGCTTGTCCAAGACGCATGGACGAATCTCACTTTTGGTTCATTTTTTTCGTTTTAATTTTATAATCTGTGCCTAAACATCGTTAATCAGCTTACGTAGGCCTATTTATATTTACGACATTTACTGTGATGACAACCTAACTTATACATGATGCGTAGCAGAATTTAAATTAAGCTCCAGTAGGTGTAAGTATTAGTTAAGCAAAACGTAAGTCGAAAATTAACTAATATTGCGAACGCTGAATGTATGTAACTAAATACACTTTACTGTGTAATTAGTTTTTCAGTTTATTAAGAACTGATTAAACCCAATTTATTTAAGTCTAGATCGACACTATGAAGCAGTTTTGAATTTTAAGAATGGAACCTCTTTTAAAATAGCATTTTAAGATCGATCTCATTCCTAAGATGCAATTATAATACGTGCTTAAGTCTTCAAACGAACAACTAACTTCAAAATAATTCCTACAAGCCTCGCAGAACATGTTATAGAAAAATCTTTCCCATCACTTTAATTATCATTCGTTACAGCAATTACGTCTTAGAAGGGTTGAAATACTAAACATGTTTTTCTGGATCTAAGGCGCAACTTTAGCATTAGCAATCCTGTTTCACTTACCACTACTTATGTTATTATAGAAGAATCCAAGATTCCCTCTGCACTAGTCCACGCCCCGACACAACACTACTAATTAAAATAATCAACTAAAACTCCGGCAGCACCTATGCAGCTATGCCGTTGCATTATACATATTTATTTTTTTAAGTCATAGACATCGCGCGTATTTTTTAATGCATAGCGCGGGAAATGCGTCCGTGCGGTGTCTCGCGTGCTTTAGTTCGAACTGAATATTTTCTTCGCTCCCACCATCTTCGGCTTGGCTCGCTAAGCTCGGACTTAGAATACTTTGTTAACGGCGGCACCTGTCACAAGATCATAACGGATCGTTGAATGCTCAAGCGCATCTTTACGTGATTTATTTTACTTTAAAATATAGTACCAACTAAATTGTATCTGATATTTAGAGTTAAGTAGGTAGGTATTAAAAGAAAAATTAAAATTTTAGTAAAATCATAATTTATTTCTAAATTATGTAAAATATTAATGAAAAACATAAAATGAGTAACGCTATTTAGCTTAAAGAAAATTTTGTTTATTTTAGTAATGAGTATACATTAATTTAATATGTGAATATATTACATATTGATTATAATTATTTTTATAAACATTATAATTACTGATTAAACATTTTAAATTTGATCGATATTTTATTGACCTTAATAACATATTTTAGGATAGACTAAACATCCAAATATTAAACAGTAGGTACATAGGTACTGCTTTCACTTTAATAATTACATACATACTATATAAAGATAATTAAAATAAATCACATAGACAGGTACCCAAAACACATGCTAAAATTTTGAGTTTATCAGAATTAAGTAAGTATTACCAAAAATTCACTGTTCCATTTTTTACTCAGTCTAAAATTTCATATATTTTACAACTACAAAATAAAACTAAATGAATTTTTAAACTTAACACTACTCTTAAGATAATAATTATAACAATACATTTAACATCATATTTTACTAAAGATTATATAATATATAATAATTGTGTATTTTTATCAGTAACATGCATTTAAAAGATAACATAAGTAGTGGAGAAATATATTATAAATTAGTACATAATAAACATGACTTAATAGACTATTTGTATTATTTAAAAGAGCATTGACTCATGCTAAGCGAAAACATAGAAATTATTTCAGATAGGAAAAGATAGCTTCCAGCGGGACTTGAACCCGCAACCCCAGAATACCTCTTCATAATAGGAAATGCACCAGGATGGTATTCTGGGCGTCCGGCTTCGTGTCCCGCTTGTAGTTATATTTTACATCTGAAATTATTTCTTACGTTAAATATATTAGTATTTCTTATTTTTTTAAAAATTAAACTATACCTACATTATGAACGCGTCCAAATAACACGAAAATCAAATTAAGTATAAAAGCTTTGATTCCAAAACACCCTGTATTAATATTAAATACCTTTTAATATTTTTTTTACTCATACAATTTTTTCAGTCAATTACAAGTAGCCAATACGAACCCTAAATAAATTTCAGTCGATCATGTATATTGTTATTTTCGCTCATCACAAAATGTAACATAATGTAAGTAGGTAAAAGTTTAAGAAGTAGGTAAGAGTTGACAATGTAACGATATGTAGTTTTGTTGAACACTCTTCTATTCAAATGAATTATTAAATCACACATTATAATATTACATACATACTATATACGACTACGATATGTTACGAACGTAATGTTATTTTGCACTGTTAAATTATCTCTACATAATTGTTAATAAATATAAAATTTGTAATAATTCAATTTTATCTTGCGGAATTCAACATTAAATATTAATAAGAAAAATAACCAAAATATTTAAATAAAACAATGTTTTTCTTGTATCTAGCGGTAATCCCGCCTAATTTCCTGGTAAGTCGACGTGACAATCGATGTGATATTTTGAATGATAATGTCGTAAAATCACAATGTAATGCTTTATTTTATTACAAATTAAAATGAAGCATTGATCGTTCAATTAAAACAGACATATTCGATTTATTAAAATTTAATCTAAAATTTAAAATAATATCAGCTAATCATTGAATTGTAAGTAAATACAAGTGATAATTTGTCTGAACCTACCGTGACAATCTCCAGACGCTCACATAGTAAAACAAAACGCAAACATATAAAGATTTTCGTAATAAAATCTATGTACATTTTTAATATCAGATCTATGGTGATAATACCATTTAATTTTTTTAAGAAGACATTTAGCTTCTACGCATCTGTAAGGTTTTTGACATTTATTATAAGTAGAGTACAGGGTCATGGGACGTGGTTTTGGTGGAGGACTAGAATATTTTAAGTGATTATATGACTTCTTGGTTTATAATTTATTATATGTATAACAGTAAGGTGTATGTATTTTTAGATATTCAAATATTTCTTAAATATATAAACCAAAAGAAAGCAGACTAATAATGTCAGAACAGGATTCACTTCCTACCTGTAGCGCGGGCCATACTATATCCAATAGATTAACATTTATTGTCATAGAGTTATATTATACCTATACTTATTTTTTTGCAATCACTGGCACGCAGTAAAGTTGTTTCGTTAAATTTAAAAAATAAATATTATTTATGGCTTCTGTTACATGTTCTTACAGCAAAAAAGGACTTGATAGACTTATCGCTAAGAACGATACAGTTCGACCAACTTATCTGTTCAGTCGGCAGAAAAAAGAACTATAAAATTCCCTCAAATTGTGACAGTTTGTAGTTGATTTCCTTGACCAATAGCGCCCTCGAGAACTGCACAGTGAAGTTGGTGGTACTATAAATGATTTCTAGTCAATACAACAATTTATAAAGAGTAGTTGGTATTACTTGTATTATTTAAATACAGGGTTATTGGAAATGGAAAAATGCTAACAACCTCTTAGGGTTGACTCTACCAGTCCTACCAAACATTTTGAGAAGTAATTTTTTGTGATTGTTTATGTGTATTTGACGGAATAAGCACGAGGACCACCTGATGTTAAAAGTCATTCGATGTGTCAAAATTATTCGATGTAAATATTCAAAACTCTATTCAAAGGGAACGCGGCGCGGTCCAGTGTTATCGCAGCGGGTGCTTTTAGCTCGGAGTAGGCATTGTCTTTTACTACGAAACAAAAAGTGTTTCTAGTACTGTCTGACAATTTTAGTTCAGTAAAAGAATATTATTTAAAAAAAAAACAATATGTTTGTTAGGACTAGCAGAAGTCAACCCTAAGAGGTTGTTAGCATGTTTCCAATAACCCTGTATATTATTACAGAATAGAAAATTAGAAAGTACCAAAATGACTTAATTACTGCTAAACAATATGAAAATATTCATCTTTATTTTTTTTATAGTACGAACTCAACAAAACTACATAACGAGGAGAGAAGATATGATTCATATATTTTATGTTTCTTCAATGTTAGGATTTTCGGAGAAGAGCTGATGGTCACTGTAGGTGCGCAGATATTTCTTTGTGGTGTAATAGAGAAGGATTCCCCACTTGGTCATCATGAACGCCCAAATTAGCCTAATGATGATGCTCGACTGGATGGGAGTCACACCTGAAAAATAAAAAATACTGAAGGACTTCCTTTATGAAAACTTGCGCCGTCTAAGCGAATAATCTTATTACAATGAAGGAATATTTGAGCTCAGTGGATAGAAGACGTCCAGGCACCGAACCTGTTTTTATTTCTTGTTAGCCTTTGACCACTATCTCACCTGATAGCAAGTGATGATGTGGTCGAAGATGTTGTTCAGGCTAACCTAGAATTACTGGCTCTTAAGGACAGCTGCCGAACAACACCGTTAGGTGCTTGGCGTCCGATTTTCTACTTGAGGATGGTAGCTAGCCAGGCGGGCATTCGCAAAATGCCCTGGCACTCTGCTCCTAGGACAAGTCATCTGATGATGAAGTGCCCGATGGTAAGGATCATTTTGAGTCAATATTGTTTTGAAAATAATTATTTCATCTTTTTAGATACATAATGAAGTACGCCGAAATATTAATTAATTACCATGTGGGGTGCCGGGCTATATCTTCAAGAGTCTGAATGAAAGGAGAAAAGTACGTAATGGGAGCAGCAGTGCCTTCTAAAGAACTGGCATCTTAAACTGCGATCACAAAGACGTCTACCAAGCCAGGGGATTATGATAATTATGTCATTCGCTGATATATGTATATGAATTGATAGTGCTTGATTATTAAAAAATATGATTACACACTTTTCCACTCACAAAGTCGCACCACTCCATATTTTTACACGAACCCCAAAAAAAGGACTTTATGTATATGTTTGCGAGTTTTTTTATTCCACCATAACTTCTAAATAGCTTTTTGTTTTATGATTGATGGTTAGGCTTTGACCTACCTCTCCTGATGGTCGGAGATGTTGTTCAGGCTAACCTAGAATTACTGGCTCTCAAGGACAGTTGCCGGAACACACCGTTAGGTGCTTGGCGACAGATTTTCTACTTGAGGGTTGTAGCTAGCCAGACGGGCATTCGCAAAATGCCCTTCCACCATGCAGTGAAGCTCAAGCCCGCGGCGGGATTCAAACCATGGACTTGCTGCGCGGCAGTCCATAGCCAATGCCACGGAGCCATGACTGCTTGAAGTACAAACGAGGGATCGATAATTTAATGTTAATGACTTAGTTCTGCTGCATATGTAGTTCTCAGGATAAGACAGTTAACAGACGTAGCTACTGCTCGCCTAGTTTATTTCGCGTACTTCCACAGTATTATGTCGTATGGTTTATTGCTGTGGGGAACTGCTGCTGAGATAGAGAAAATCTTTATCCTACAAAAGCGTGCAATTCGAGCCATATATAAAATGGATCCTAGGGAATCTCAGAGGGATCTTTTTAAGGATATTGATATTTTAACTTTACCAAGTCTGTATATTTGAAAATTTTATGTATGTTCGCAAAAAAATTAGTAAATTTAAATTAAACAGTGACAATCACAATTTCAATACTAGGAATAAAGATAAAATAGCGGTGCCAGGTTTTAGATTAGCAAAGACAAATAAAAGGTGCTTCTTAGGTAATTGTGTACGGTTTTATAATAAAGTTCCCAAACATATTACAACGCTCACTCAGAAGGGAAATTCAAGTTACATGTGAAAAACATATTGATTAAAAAATCCTACTACACAGTTTCTGATTACTTAAACGACAAAAATGCCTGGACAATTCCGCCTCTGCCAAGCTATTGCCTCTCACTTACATAATTAAAACAAATATTGTAATAACTGTATTACATAGTAAGTATGTAACACATTGTTAAAAGATGTTTAAAAGAATGGCCCCGAGTTTCTTGCCCGTTCTTCTCGCAGTGGCTCTATCCAATTTATTTCCTGAACGTGGCAGTACATACTAAAATTTGTTATCGACCTTCATAAGAGCGTCATAGACGCCTAAATTGAATAAATAATTATGACTTTGAGTGTGGAGGGGCGCACCTTCGTGTATGAACAGGTCTGTAGAGAATGTTTGATTGAATACATGACGTTTGATTGAACCTTATATTTTGAACCGATGCAAAAAGAGGGGTGTTTTAAGTTAACGTGTCTGTGGCATCGTAGCTACGCGAATGGACCGATTTTGATGCGGTATTTTTTGTTTGATAGCTCACGTGGTCGAAATGGTTCTTAGCTACAATGAAGATCCGTGTCGGGGGTTACTTCATCATCATCCGGAAGACGTCCACTGTTGAACAAATGCCTCCCTCATTGAGCGCCACAAAGAACGGCTATTAGCCGCTTGTAACCATTGGCTACCCGCGACTTTCACGATGTCTTCAGTCCACCTAGTGGGTAACCTCGGGGGTTACTTAAAATTATGTTATTCAATGATATGGTGGACAAAGAAAGTAAATCAGATCATGTTATTGTTGTTTATTGAAGAAGTGGCAAGCCCAAACAGTCATGAAAATGGCAGAGCTGAGGCAATTATTTAAGATTATGATATCATATATTTACACACAATAAATTATTAAATATTTGGGTAGGTATGTATATACTCCATACTCATAAATCGTGATAACTTGATCTTTTATAACGGTCACATATAAAAATATAACTTCGTAGGTAATCAGTGGTATAGGTACCTACTTCGTTGAGATTTTATCGTTATAACTAAAGTCAGAGGTTTTATTAAAAAAAGTTGGTTATACGAATACTATTGACTGTATGAGTTCGTCCAGGGAATTACTGCCACCATAACTATCTGCAGTGTTCGGTTTGATATTAGACGGCACTATTAGACTTCATAACTTTATATTTCAGGGTGATAGGTGAAATGCATCTGTTAGACAAAGGTCACCGCTTAAAACCAGGTGGGCCTCGTGCATGTTCCATCTCAATCACATAAAAAAAGTAGGGGTCAATTTTCTTTCTGCCTACGCCATCTGGGGCGGGCATTCCGCCTTATCAGCTGCGCGCTCAATAATAACAAATATTTTGAAAGTATTTTAAGGAAACATCAAATTAATCTAAACTAATATAATAAAGAGGAAAGATTTGATTGTTTGTTTGTTTGTTTGCATTGAATAGTACTTTATGTCTCAATCGTGCGCTCGTAGAGTTAAGACCTGAGGATGCTTCGTTTAGAAGCGAAACGCGTCGAATACTCTTCCGGTTTGGCTGCGTGGCGTTTGTGACGTCACGCAGGAAAATTAGGCGGAATTAACATTAACCCTTTACATATTACATATCCCGCACATGACTTAAATTTTTCCTATCGTATATTTGTAATTTTGTAATTAACCCTTTATATAAATATTTTTATAAAGATTTTTTAAGTGTTTTATTCAAGTATTAATTTGATGTTTTCTTAAAATACATTTAAAATATTTGTTATTATTAAATATGGATTACCGCAAAGTAACGCCTGAATCTATTCATTAGCTGCCAGCTCAGTAAACACCTTAAGTACGTATATCACTGCGTATGTAAGTTGTCTACTCTGACTTTCCCAGATTCCACCTGCGGCTTCGCTCGCGTGAAAAATCTTTACAGCACGCTTCCTTGGGAAGCCTAATATATTACAGTAGACATCAATAATAGGTATCAATTTGAATAAAATATGTTTGAGCTGCTTATAAGGAGAGTCTCGACAACAAATCACACAGACACAATCTTTATTACAAGTAACAAGTTACCTAAGTCAAGGATAACGTTGTCCTGTACCTATCTTCAGACCTAAGATAATCCCATGACGTCTCAGGGTAACATGCCCAGTTCATCCTCCAGCTCGACAATCTTGTGGTCCTCCCTGAGTTAGCGTATGTTATGTGTTGCCAGGTCTATGAGCCGTTGCTTTACAGAACGGTTGCCGGGCAAATTTATATACTTCTTTCAGGGATTCTTCGTACCCCCTGCTCTTCTGTTACCTGGCCTTCTACCAGGGCCAGGAAAAATGGGGCTGAGGGACTTTGATTGTCTTTAAGGCCTCTTACGACACCCTCGAGAAGAGATATAGGGAGGACGTTTTAGCTCGGCACCCTATGGGAAATTGAATGAGAAAAATAGAGACTGAGAAACAACAACGTATTCTGAGAAATTGACATTCAGAATGTTTTTTTTAATTTTCGGAGTGACTAGAGGCAGGTGTGCCATTTGACGATTACCATCTGACAGGCGAATAAAATTACTCGTTACGTTGTATTATAAAAATCTATACCTAGCACTCATTTTGAACAAGATACTCACCAAAATATTACATGCAGGAACAGCCTTAAACTGCTAACTTAACCCACAACACAACCACGTGTAAACTCAGATCATGAATTAATATAAAGCACATTTATTTTTAAGTATACTTTGAATATTTAACTTACTAGCTTGGTAATAGCACTCCAAGAAAATATAGAAAAGCATCAAAGCTGTCCCAGAAACAAAGCCGATAATACCAAAGTCTCCAATATATTGCAGAGCCTTCCGGGAAAAGTTAACATGAAGAGATTCCTTGAGGTAGTGACAATGCAGCATCAGAGTCAGCCCCGCATTGATACCTGTGGTAAAGAAAATACAACCTCATATCAATAATCGTTCATAACTCTTGCTAAATAATACTCATATATATATTTCGTGAAGCAATGATAGCCTAGCGGTAATAGCTATGGACTGCCGTGCCGTATAGGTTTCCAGTTCGATCCCACTGCCGTCTTGAGCTTCACCGCACGGTGAAAGGGCATTTTGCGATTGAGGGAGGTAGCTAGCCAGCTAGCTACCACCCTCAAGTAGAAAATCTGTCGCCAAGCACCTATCGGTGTTCCAGCAGCAGTCCTTGAAAGCCAGTGAAATTCCAGGCACATGAGACTTAACAAGTATGTCTCAATTAACAGGCGCAGTGCAATTCATGACTTGTGATGAAATGCATCTGTTATAGGCAGAGGTTAGTCCGCTTAACATCAAATGGGCCTCGAGCTTGTTTCGTCACAATAGCATAAAAAATACTTTATAATTACATGTTTCTAAATAAGATCTTAAGCACTATCACATGTTAAGGAAACGTCACATTAAAAAAAATTGTAGCACAGAATTGTTTCGTCTCCTTCGGGATTACAGTTACAAGTTGTCACTCTTAACTTTATTACAATTGTAACACTGTATTGTAGTGATTTTTCTGACAATTAAATGCCCACACTAAGAAAAAAATCTTGTGTCTTGTGATTAGGCCTGATGGCGTGTATTCTAGATGTATGTTTAAGTATAAGTATATTATAATGTAGTTAGATATTGTATTATATATGTTTGATCGTATGTCATATGTTGTCCTATTTTATATTACAAGTTATCCTGAAAAATCAAGTAACCGATCATTTTTTATTAATACCGATCAATCTCTTTCGTTTGTTTCTACTCTATCCGTGCGACTCGTCATTTGTGGCAACACCACAGAAGCCACCCAAAAAAAGAAGTTGAAGTTGATGTCTTGTGATTAGAACCCGCTTTCCCTGTCTTTATGCATCTGGAGCCAGAACCGCTCGACCATCGAGCTAGCAGGACACACTAGAATTTTGGTCACCAATTTTATTATTAATATAAATATTTCGAATACAGATGGTGACGATAAAATGTTGTGTTCTAAAATTTGTAAATAAGATGTTCGCTTAGCTTGCGAAAGTGCTTGAAATCTTATTTAGAAATGAAGATAGGAAGCGACATCATTACAAGAGTTGAAGTGTTTGATAAATACTTCTTTCGGGCAGATAAAATCAGGTTTTTGAAGCGCTCGTAGCGTAGTTCGCTTGGCCGCTCTTGAGCGATTAGCTAAGTTAAGCAACGTTCTGCGCGGTCATGACTTGGACGGGTGACCGCTAGTGACATTACTACTGAGCGCTTATGTGCTTCGGAGGGCACGTTAAGCCGTCGCGTCGGTCCAGGTTGTTGCCCTAGTATGGCAGTCGTTTAAGAATGGTGGAAGGGCATTTTGCGAAAATAAATACATTAGGTGCAAGACATGCATGGTTTAGGCACTTGCTGGGGGTTCGAGATCGTCAATGATAACGATATTCATTATGTTTCAAAAGTTTAGTAGAAAATACGCAATACATTTTTTTTTATTTTTTTTTTATGCATGATAGGTTAGCCTTTGACCACTATCTCACTTGATGGTAAGTGATGATGTGGTCGAAGATGTTGCTCAGGCTAACCTAGAAGTACTGGCTCTCAAGGACAGCTGCCGGAACACACCGTTAGGAGCTTGGCGACAGATTTTCTACTTGAGGGTGGTAGCTAGCCAGGCGGGCATTCGCAAAATGCCCTACCACCATGCTATAACGACTGCCATCCTAAGACGACAACCGGGACCGACGGCTTAACGTGCCCTCCGAAGCACGTGCACGCTCAGTAGTAATGTCACTAGCGGTCACCCATCCAACTCATGACCGCGCGCGACGTTGCTTAACTTTGCTGATCGGTTAAGAACAGCTAAGTAAACTTCGCTACGAGCGCTTCAAAACATTTCCATATAGGTACTATTTATTATATGAGAGTATACTTTAACGCAATATCTGTACTGTGCCCATGTTATCTGTCGATATCTAACCACGAAAGGACATGTCCAAAGTACAAAATCAAAATATAAACTGAAAGAACTGGAACTTGACTCAGACTTCTTAAATGCAATTTATAAGAGTCGAATTGCTTAGCTAGAAAGATTTTTTTAATCTACTTTAAAAATCATAGATATATCATCTGCTAACTAAACAATATCACAAAAATCTTGGACCATGTAAGGCAGTAATAAGTAATATACGCTAGAAACCGAAAAGGTCCTAAAATTTATCCTAGGAGTACCCTTACCTAACCAAACCTAAAATATATATAATTAATAAAATTACCTAGCCTCCTTACCTTACCAAAGACCCAAAAGAAGTTTTACCATTTATTCTAACCTTCTGAAGCCTGTCTGACAGATACCACTGAGACAAATTACTTAGCATTCCATGGATTCACCATGCGGGTGCCGGGTCCATAGCGATCAGAGGAAGAGGACCCAGTCACAGGCTCCTGGGACTTCCAACCCAGAGAGTAGGGTTAAGGGGCCCCTTTACAATGTGTTTTGGGAGCATTGATGGCTTTCATTCACCGCACAAGCCTCCTCCTGCCTTGGAAAATTTGGTAAAATCCTAGCATGCAAGTAACGGTTGTTCTTGACAGCCCAAGGTCTTTAAGTAGGTTATATAAGGATTTCGCTGGTATACCCTTTGGTCCGACTTCTCGGCATATAAATTAACCACATTTTTTTTTAAGCGCTCGTAGCGATGTTTGCCTAGCTGTTTTAACCGATCAGCAAGTTAAGCAACGTCCGCCACGGTCATGTGTTGAATGGGTGACCACTAGTGACATTACTATTGAGCGCCTCCGTACTTCGGCGGGCACGTTAAGCCGTCGGTCCCGGTTGTTGTCTTAGGATGGCAGTCATTATAGCATGGTGGTATGGCATTCTGCGAATGCTGCCTGGCTAGCTACCACCCTTAAGTAGAAAATCTGTCTTTGAGAGCCATTAATTCTAGGTTAAACATTATCTTCGACCACATCATCACTTACCATCAGGTGAGATAGTGTAAAAAAAAATGTTTTTGGTTAAGTCATTTGTTAAGTTAAAATATTTGTTTGTATGTATATATATGGTCTTTAGGTGTGTTTATTTCCCGGACACAACAAGTTCTATATGTTACTATGTGTTTAAGATTTTTTGAGTATTAGAAATATGTCTGGTCTGGAAGACGAAAGACCAACATTCTCAGGAATTCAGTAGTGTTTTTCCATCAAAAGATTTAAAACGGGAGCTGCGCCTAAGTTGGAGTAAGGCTTGGATTTAGATTTTGTAGGTGACCCTTCTTTTAGAAAATCAACGTATTTTTGTTTGCTCTAGCTACTGAGAGACTCACCGCTTCTCGTATAATTTCGAGGACATTTATCATGGCGATATGAATAATGACCCTTATCAAGTAGCACCTTGCATCCTATGAATAAGTGCCTTGCTGTACCTATGGCCTCCCGACAAATAACGCAAGACTTTTCGGTGGCTTTCCCCCATCTTACAAGTTACTTTGGTCTGGTAGGGTCATCTCAAAGGCGTTTAGATAGAATTTTAATAAGGCAGGTGACCAATTGTATACCAAGGTGAGCCACTTTAACGCCAGAGGGATACAAAATCCACCTACAGTTAGCCATTCACTTTACATTTCTAAGCTCATTGCATGCACTTTATAGCTAGCATTTTCATATTGTTTAAAGATTTTACAACGTCTTTAACCTCAATTTTCTTTTTCGACCCAAAACCCGCTTTTGCTGGTCTGTACATGTAAATTGTTTGTGGATTTGAAGCCTTGAATGAAGGTCAGAGGCACTTTTGTCTTTTGGGAGAGATGCGACTATATCGTCTTCAGAGTTTAATAAGACGTTTGTTTTGGTAACTCTGAGGTGTTTATAGAGATCCAATGGTTTCTTTAGTTTCATCCTAAAATTAGTTTGATTTTTTTTATGTTATAGTGATGGAACAAGCGCGAGGCCCACCTGATGTTAAGCGGTATCCTCTGCCTATAACAGATGCATTTCATCACAAGTGGCGAACAGCACTGCGCCCATCACCTTGAGACATAACTGTTAAGTCTCATTTTTGCCTGTTATTTCACTGGCTCTCAAGGACTGCTGCCGGAACACACCGTTCGGTGCTTGGCGACAGATTTTCTACTTGAGGGTGGTCGCTAGCCAGGCGGGCATTCGCAAAATGCCCTTCCACCATGCGGTGAAGCTCAAGCTCTGGGTGGGATTTGAACCATGGACCTGCTGCGCGGCAGTCCATAGCCAATGCCATCACTGCTTCAATGTATAATGCTCTAAATAAAGTATGACGGGTTTTAATATTGTTAGGTTTGCAATAAGGCCTGCTATGCGGATTTCATTACAAAATCACAAATATACGATAGGAAAAATTTAAGTCATGTGCGGGAATCCATCCCAATACGATGGTTAAAGAACGATAGGCAAGATTTGAGTTATGACGTCATGTCATGTTAGCTCAATTGGTTAGAGCATACCCCGGCTCAAGGGGTGGATGGACAGTTCAAATCCCGCACATGACTTAAATTTCTCCTAATTTTGAATCCATTTGTACATAATTGACAATCAATATAAGGCATACATCAAGACAAACAATGTTAGCTATACATTCTGTGATATATTTTGTTATCTGTGGAGTGTGCATTATTCATATAGTCATATGTGTGCAAATTAGTGAATTTGAAACTAAAAGAAGTGCAAAAGACCAAATAATCAAGGTTAACATTAAAACTAATAAATTGGGTGACCAAATCTTTGTTACTATTAATGATGTGTTTGAATTGAATCAAAATTCAGTTGTCTTTATTATGAATAATGACCATAAACATTCAACATCTTCTTGTGACTTCTGCTGGCTTACCACAATATTGCCAATGTTGCGTGAATAGAGAAAAAACAAACAAAAAAGAGGGTAATTGGTAGCAGGACTTTGCGCGACAACACCGTAAACATTCAAAACGCTTATTTTTCCCATATATTCCCTAAAGGATACGAACGCACTGACAACCAGCAGTTTGTTCGACAACAAACTAATCGCCGTTTTTACTTACCCGATAATAGTGCCCACATCCCAGCCTCAATATTTGCATATATAATGCAGAAACATATAAATGCTGAAAGACCTAGAAAAACACCAATAGCGCTCAATGCTATGTGAATTTTAGTGCGTAACATTTTTCTTTGCCGGGGGAAGATTTCAGCAGTATTATTTCCTGCAGAGTTAGAAGCAAAACAACAGACAGCTGTTCCTACAGCTACTTTTAAACAGTAATTGTATTATGGGTAGATTGCGTCGAAAATATAAGCAAGAAAACTGTATTTTTCTTTAAAAATAGAAAAATAAACACTTTCTTTGTAAATAAAACAAACACTCCATAGAGAATAGTACCGGGGGCGCAGGGTTGCCAACCTTTGAATTTTTTTCCTCGTACAGAAGCAGATAAAAATCTCGTATTTTAGCTTTCGAACCTCGTACATACCCATATTATGTGAAAAATGTGATAGAATAAAGAAAAAAGCATTTAAAAGACGTTTTACACAGAAAATGCTTCTTTTGAAAGTTTATTACAAATAAAACATAACTATTAAAAAAAAAAACGTCTTTATTGTGTATGTATAATTACAAAATATTTGGCTTAAAAAAAGATAACTTTACGTACTTTGTAGTTTGTACCACAGACTATGACGACCTATAACCATAGAACATATAATAATATACGTGCTTTAACTATGGAGGGTAGAGGAACCCTCCATACCTATGACGTATTCTATCTCTGTTGCAATATAATGAAGGCAATTAATCAAACAAATGTGGTTCATTTTCGGTAAATTTGAAATTTATAAAGAACTTAATTGAATTCGAGTGAGGCGATATCAGGGTCTATTGAACATGTTGACATAAATGTTCCCTGCAATGAAAATTGTTATTTTAAGTTTCATAACTCAAAATCTCGTACATAACTGTACGAGGATAATATCGTCCTCGTACCTCGTACGAAAGACCAGAAATCTCGTAACCGTACGAGAAACCTCGTACGGTTGGCAACACTGCGGGGGCGCCTTCCTGCAAGGTTGGGCCAAATATTATGGGTGCATACCATTTGAAGTTAGATTCGCTAAAAACGCTAAAAACGATCACACTCCCAAAAAGTTGTTCCACATGGGTCTTGGCGTTATTTTCGCCATAAACGCTATGAGGCTACTGGAACAGTTTGAATTCCCTACATCTAATGTCAAAAGTGACAGAAGTGGCAAATTTTAGTGGCATTCTTAGCGTTCTTATCCTAAATGGAACAGGGGATGACAGTTACAAACGATCACAGTGATCACAACCACAGACGCAGAATGTGATCAAAATTATCGAAATTAACGTTCTTAGCGACAAATGGAACATACCCTATGTGTATTTTCTACTAGAGAGAGTAGAGAGAGAGTAGAGTAGTAGAGTCCTCTTTGGTCTATTTTATTTGTGGTCTATTACTTTTCTCTATGCCTAGTAGTTTGTTTATTTATTTCAAGAAATAAATGTTATTATTTAAGTAAAATAAACATAATTATTATTCTCGACGGGATAGAGCAGATGTATCTATATGTCCTTATAAATGTATTTAAACAATAGGTAAGTTTTCTGTTTTATTTTATTTACACCTACGTTGCGCCAGTGTTGCTCAGAATAGTTTTAATTAGATGTTGCTAAATTAAACGTTTATATATCTACAATAAATAGGATACATACATTATGATTATAGCATGATTAAAGAGGAACTTTGTATATTATATTATAAAACAACCTTCTAAATGTCAAACAACACAAGCCTCCGGACGATTACTGAATATTTATTTTTCAGAAAAAGTCATTTGTCCCTGCACGTCGAGATTCAAAAGCTACGATTTTCGCCAATAAATAAAATATAATAATTAATAATAAATTAATTGTTTCACAAGGACAAAATTAAGAAATCATAGAAATATCGCAATCCACTAGATATTTACTTCATGGATAAAATGACAAAATTGACTCATGTTCTATCAGTGTCAAGATGAGCAATCAAAAAACAGCATCTCTGTGTCGTATTTGCTTACAAGATGGGGCTACTTGTCCTATCTTTGAGGAGATTAAAAAAGAAAAGAGTGTTAATTGGAAGCTCCGTGAGTGTTTTAAAGAAAAGGTAATTTTAACTTATTATCATGAATAGTCATTAAATATTAATGCTTCCTTCAGCCTTAAACTAATTTGTTTTTTCAGATTGAAGATGTAGATGGTTATCCCCGCAATATTTGTTATACTTGCAACGAAACTTTAAACACTATATGTGAATTTATTAATAAATTAAGAGACAGCCACAAAGTATTAGAAGGTGGACTCCTTAGTCTTAAACAAGAGAACAACAATATTGAACACATCAGTGACATAGAAGATGACTTTGCAGAAGTTGAAATTGAACTAAAAGCTATTAAACCAGATCCTGAAATATTTATAGAAAGCGTTGAAGATACAGAAGAGTTAATCAGCCTGTTACAACCACTAGCACCACAGGATGTGACAAAGAGTGAAATCAAGAGAGAATCTTTTAAAGTTGAGAAAAAAGTTAAATATAAAGTACATGAGAATAAATACAAAAACAGAACTGATAAGGTAGCTACTTCCATATTAGAAGGTGAATTTGCTTGGAATGGTGAAACTTGGTGGTAATGATCCTTTTTTTAACTTGATATTTATTAATGTAATAAAAACACATAAATGTAAGTAATTTTAAGCATCTTTTTCTTTATATTACAGTTTAAAATCTACAGAACTCAGAATACCAAAAGATATAGTCAAAGGGCGAAGAAGAGACACAAAATTAAAATTGCCGAGAAAGAAAACCATCAAACAGCCAAAACTCTGTGATATATGTGGAGATACTTTTAAAACTCAGCACAAACTGACCTTACATAGAAAAAAGACGCATTTTAGTAATCCAACCCAGTGTCCGCAATGCTCACGAATTTGTAACTCAATACACAATCTACAACGTCACATGAAAAGGAAGCATGCAGATAAGGAATTTATTTGCTCTACTTGTGGAAGTGGTTTTGCATTTAAAGGAGAGCTCACAAACCATGTTAATAAAGTTCATAGTAAGAGACCAAAACCAACATTTAATTGTAAATTTTGTGACAAAACATACATTACTCAGAAGTCTGTTACTATTCATGAGCGCTCAGCTCACACAGGTAGGAACTTTTTTCCATATATCGAAATTGCATGAAATTATAAAATATAATAATAATGCATTGACAATGGGCAATGCTTTAGATACTATTCTGATATAACCATAAGTTTTGATTAACATACTGCTTTCCTCATACCTCATGCATACCTCCTCAAATAATAAGCCTGTGATGTGAGTGAGTCTTATTTCCACAGATCGGACTAACCTACACATTGCTTTTACAAACTAGTGTTAATATTATGAAATAATTTTCTGATTCTTATGTGCCTGTAATTTTATTAGCTCTCAAGGACTGCTGCCGGAACACACCATTAGGTGCTTGGCGACAGATTTTCTACTTGAGGGTGGTCGCTAGCCAGACGGGCATTTGCAAAATGCCAATGCCACTGAGCCATCACTGCTTCAAAATATATTCTTTAAATATTCTAAAGATAAGCGAATCTAAAAATCTAAAGCAAATTTGTGGTGATTGCATTAGTTTATATTTTTTTGTACTCTTTAAACTGAATTTTATTAACATGAATTATTATAACACACACAAAATGAATTAGACCACTTTGGCACAGAAAATTAATTCATCTTATAACTTAAGCTAGTAGCTAGTAACTTTAGTTAGAGAAATAACAAACTAGAGGTAGAGATCAGTATGAAATTTCTCCAAATGAGTGAAAGTGACACTATAATGTTTCACATGGTTAATATTAAAATCTTTAAAAGTGACTATGCCAATCAGCGGTTTGGTATTAGCTGTTGTTTCACGAGGACAGGAGATGTGTTTTAAACAATAGTATCTTATTTACTTGGATATGGTGTGCTTTGCTCAAACAGGCAACAAAGCGACTATGTAACAGAGACAAGAGGAGATTCTCTGAACAATAATTTAAAGAAATAGGCCTAATGTCAGGACATTTCATTGTAAATTCTGCTTAAAACCTATAACAATCCTGACATGTCAGGACAAATTCTGACGTCTGGTAACCCTAGTCGCTAATACCCAGAGTACTATCATAGTAGAATCTTTCTACTATGGTACCATCTCAACATCAAAAGCTCGCCGCTACCGCGCCCGCGCCGCGCTCATTTCAGCTCCGCCTTAGCCAGTACGTATCTAGTTGCCGTTAAGAATCTTCTCTCCTTGGCAAGGTGGAGTCTAGACATTACGTCGCTACATCTATTACGCCATCGTTGCCATACCTATCACGTGAACACTATGCTTTACAAAATCACAAATATACGATAGGAAAAATTTAAGTCATGTGCGGGATTCGAACCCGCGTCCATCCACCCCTTGAGCCGGGGTATGCTCTAACCAATTGAGCTAAAATGACATGACGTCATAACTCAAATCTTTCCTATCGTTCTTTAACCATCGTATTGGGATAGAGCGACATCTACAGTACCACTTGCGTTGTACTACAAACAAGACCAATTTTGCAATTGGTTTTATACTTGTAAATGATGACGCAACCGTATAATTTTAATATTGTTAGGTTTGCAATAATGCCTGCTATGCGGATTACAATACAAAATCACAAATATGCCATAGGAAAAATTTAAGTCATGTGCGGGATTCGAACCCGCGTCCATCCACTCCTTGAGCCGGGGTATGCTCTAACTAGGGGTCGCAAAACCGAACCAATTTTCGAAACCGGTATTTTCGGTATTGAATTCTGAAAAATACCGGTATCCCGGTATTTTCGATATTTCCAAGATTTTTCGGTGTATATTTAAATATAGACTATTTGTAACACTAGACTAGTATTCTTAAAGGATTTCAGTGGAATATAAATTTTCTGATTTTATACAATGAAATAAAAGTATTTTGAGCTTAAAATTTCTCTTTAGATCAAAATAAAATAGTCTCTCAAAATCAGTTAACATACCAAATAATGATATATTATCTTCCGTAGGATGTCAACAGGGTGATCCTCTGAGACCAGCTTACTTGCCATCCACTCAATAATTCTACGTGTCCAATCAAAACTTTACATATGGTGTATTGAATGACTTGCGAGCACGTATAGAAGATTTTCGTCTTATTGGCCTTGCTCTAAATTTTTCCAAATGTCAAATAACAACTAATTAACAGATTATTCAAAATTAACGCCCATATGGCTTTTACAATTATTAGAAATTGCCTTTTCGTACCTAAATTTACTTACTATTTGTTAGTTGTTGAAAGTGGAAACACAGTGAGCTTCTTTTAAGATTGGACAACTTAGTAAAAGATACGTAATGTTGAGATGGATAACAGGGCTTGGTTGCAAGCTTCCCTCCCGGTGTGGTTGGGGGGCATAGGGATACGCAAAATTTCTTTTGTGGCATTACCAGCTTTTCTGTCTTCTGTACACAGTACACACAAATTAGTATAAAACATTCTTGCATCATGGGCTCTTTTGATGTAGCATGTCTGGCTGAGGCCAAAGAGACTGAATACTGAAGACTGATTAAAACCGGTATTTATAATTCCTTCATTTGGCTCGGTATCCCGGTATTTTCGATATCCGGGATCCCGGTTTGCGACACCTAGCTCTAACCAATTGAGCTAACATGACATGACGTCATAACTCAAATCTTTCCTATCGTTCCTTTAACCATCGTATTGGGATGGAGCGACATCTATAGTACCACTTGCGTTGTACTACAAACAAGAAAATTTTTGCAAATTATACGGTTGTATAATATAGTATAAAACCAATTGCAAATGTCACTCCATCCCAATACGATGGTTAAAGAACGATAGGAAAGATTTGAGTTATGACGTCATGTCATGTTAGCTCAAGGGGTGGATGGACGCGGGTTCGAATCCCGCACATGACTTAAATTTTTCCTATCGTATATTTGTAATTTTGGAATGTAATCCGCATAGCAGGCGTTATTGCAAACCTAACAATATTAAAACTTACTATGCTATCGCTAAAAATTAACCGAATACTGTTTTATTTAAAATTTTGCGTTAGATTCTTCAGCAGACCATACATCACTTAGTTTTTATAAATGTAGAAAAAGTAAGGTGTTATATATTATTATTTTCGATTTGATCAAGGTAAGCCGATGGGAATCGGCCTGTTTGTACCTGCTGAAAAGGCAGCTTTCTTTAAATATGACTTATAGGCCCATTAATACACATTTTGGTAACAGTCTTGTGTCCCCCACTAGTGGGGCCAGGAGAATTTATAAATTGTCGTGAAAACCCATTTTAGTGTATCCATATATTTATTTGGTTTTCTCTAAACAAAACATGAAAAAAAAAACCGAGGAATTCGAATCTAACTGTCACTTTAACAGTCAATGCGATATAAGAACGACATATTATGGCAAAAAAAACGTTTTATCTAAAGGAGCACGACAGCATAAATATTCTCTGGGCTCATGAAAACTGTGGACATGACACCGCTACGTAGTTTATTATGTAACTCATGTTTAAGGCTGTCTGTTGGTTATTCCATCTTGAGTGGTGAAGTGAGAAAAAGATAATTTATTATTTATAGGTATATTAATAATAAGAAAAAGATTTACTACCGTTATCACTAATGTAAATTCTAAATACTGGCAATTGTATTTTAAACTGTTCACTGGTGTGTTAATATTAGATATTTTTCCATTTGATAAGCAAGCCGCCGCCGTCGATCTGTACTTTAAATACTTCCAAGTAATATCATATCGGGAAATAGTTCGCTGGTAGGGTGTTCCATACATTAGCCGTACGCACAATGAAGAATGGAAACGCTTTGAACGTATTTTTGTAACATCGACTATGTTCGGATGCCACGATTATTTGCGTCATGTCCGAATAAAGAATCGAAATTTGGCTTTGGCGTCGATGTATAACACAAACAAACATGGTAAATAAGACCTGCATGTAGCTACATATGTTGCAATAAATAATTGAGCATTGAGTATTGAAATGGTAAAATACCGATAAGTTGGCAATTTTGCGTTTATTTTCGAGGCTTTGTAGTCTAGCCTCCACAAACATATCGTCGCCAATGATCTTTGCTTGATTATCAATGTCAGAAGTGTGTGGGGTTAGTCCGCCGTTGGTCTGACTTATATAGAACTGAGTTGTCTTTATTGTAAATTTCAGGAGAGCGGCCGGCAGAATGCTCCATATGTTTCAAAGCTTTCTTTCATGAAGCCTACCTCAAGGAGCATATGAGACTCCACACTGGAGAAGCACCTTTCAAATGCCCGGTATGTGACCGGGGATATGCACAGCGAGGAAACATGAAAAGTCACTTGCGAATACACCGAATATCTGAACTAGATGCCGTAACGCTAAGCAGAATTAGACCAAATTATATCAAGTTGTTGAAGGTTTGATATATAAAAATTATGTAATATAATATTATTGTTTATCTATGTCACTGTCACTTTTGTATATATACATTTTATCTCTGTTATTTTGTAATTAATAAGTATATGAAATTGTAAATGTTAAGTTTCATGTCTGAAAGACAATACAAACTGATAAGCAATAAAACGTATATTTTATTGCAATGCTGAGAATTCATACTAATCCTATCGGGGTTTTGAAGAGTTTCCAGAGTACGACCCAAAACGATGAAAAACCGCAAATCTATGTACTGGATAGCCGTTTGCACACATACAGGGTGCCCGGTAATGAATGGATAACCTTAAATTAGGTATTTGTATATCTAATGGCCATTCAGAAAAAAAAACAACTAAAAAAAATCAAGTAGTACCAAAGTTATGGTCTTTTTAATAAACAAATATATTCATTTTGCCAAAGTTTAAGCATCCATAGCGTTAAAAAAAAGTATGAATACACATGTGACCAATCATTTTAAAATAAAGTGTGCCTAAAGCCGGTTTCAAAATGGTATTTGTTTTATTATTATATTTTTTTTTTTTGTTCTGTTTTTTTTCTGAATGGCCATTAGATATACAAATACCTAATTAAAGGTTATCCATTCATTACCGGGCACCCTGTATATAGGTATAAGTCAAAATAATCATTTTGCCCGAAAATCTTAAAACTATTCAACACAATAATAATTATTAATTTTGTAGTAATAGGTGTACGTAAATGTGCAAGCGGCTCACCTGGTGGTAAGTAACCACCGTCACCCACGAACAACCGCAACACCAGAGGGCTCGAGGCTGCATTGCCGGTATATTTTGTTTTAACCCATCGTGTGATTTAACAAGTCTGATTTTACTAATATATAGAAATATATATGTATTTAATTATACAAAAAAAGGATATGACTTAACCATCTTCCTAAGCTAAAATTATTAAGAATGATTGCGGGCTAAATGAGTGTGTCGACCCAAGTTCGATTTGCAGTTTTTTTTCTGAACACTAACTACTACACCCCCAACTGCTGCTGAATTGTTTTGTTCAACAAATGGAATTTAGTAGAATAAACTTACCTAGAATTACTATCTCTCAAGTACAGCTGCCGGAACACACCGCTAGGTGCTTGGCGACAGATTTTTTCTACATGTGAGCTATCCAGGCGGACATATGCAAAATGCCCTACCACCATGCTATAACGACTGACATCCTTAGAAAACAACCGGGACCTATTTTCGATTTCTAAGGGATTTTCGATTAGAAAGAGTAAGGTTCCGGTGGCCGAATGGAATAGGCATCCGGCGCGAAATCGGAGGGCGCGGGTTCGATTCCCGTCCAGAATTAAAAAAAATGTATTTCATCTAAATAAAACTATATGTATAACAAATAGACGAATGAATTTATGGCACAATTGCTATGAGAGGTAAGTTGCGGTATTCAGACGTTAAGTGGACGTTTTGGGAGGAGTCATTCTGGGACGTGGTCAATTTGGGAAGTGGTCGTTATGGAATGAAACGGTCATGTCCTTGCTTTCAGGCACAGGCGCTCGACAAGACGTAAAATTAAGGAATACCATTGATTAGTAAGTAGGAACATCTCTTCAGCATGAGTTCGTCTTGGAACACAGCAATATAAGTTATTCTACCTCTAGGCAGTATTGTGCAAACACTACTGTTTGTAGGCGTGAATAGGGTTGCCATAAGTCCGGCATTTTTTAGACATGTCCGGAAAATTGAATATCTGCCCGAATGCGGCGGGAATTCTAATATAAATGTCCGAAGTTTTCCCTCAAATAGAGGATGTAATTATAATTAAAACAAAGTTAACGGTAGTTAAGTGTTAAACTATCCATAGAGCTACTTATTGCTTCCGATCTTATTCCTACCGATTGCTTCCGCTTAAGCGCAAGTCTTGTGCAATTGTATTCACTGGCGTAGTCGAAGTCGGGAAATATGACTTACCTATATCAGGTTTGGCGGCGGTGCTTCACTGTATGATGAGCAAGCGTACCTTCAGGAGCTGATTATTTTGTTCCTGACGACGATTTTTTGTGTAGATATAGAAAATGTTAAGTTAATATATAAATTATTATTATCACGTTTTAAACATAATCTAAGGATGTTCAATGAATAAGGCATGGCAAGTCCTACATTTTATAATAATGCTAAACCTAATATAAGGTATCTCTATAGAGAAATGTAGGACTTGCCATGCAAGTCCTACATTTTATAATAATGGTCCATCACATAGGGTGGCGAGGGAATTGGGATGCAGAGTGTAAAATATTAGGTATCTCTATGGAGATACCTTATATTAGGTTTCTCTATAGAGATACCTAATATTTTACTCTCTGCAACTTTTTTATGTTATTGTGACGGAACAAGCCCGAGGCCCACCTGATGCCAAGCGGACTAACCTCTGCCTATATAAGAGTCATTTCGACGATGAATTGCACTGCGCCGTCACCCTGAGACATGCAGCTATTAAGTCGTACCTACGTGCCTGTGATTTCACTCGCTCTCAAGGACTGCTGCCGGAACACAATGTTAGGTGCTTGGCGACAGATTTTCTACTTAAGTGTGGTAGCTAGCCAGGCGAACATACGCAAAATGCCCGGCAACTTCTAACCGGCGGTGGGCATGGACCTACTGCGGCACGGTAGTCCATAGCTATTATCGCTCGGCCATCATTACTTATTCGGTTAAAGGGGTGTAAGTAAAAAATAACGCCATTGCTATTAATAATATTTAAACGGAGCCAACCAAGTATAAAAAAACACAACATTAAATGATCTAGTAAAGCCACAGATCTCGAGAGATTGGTCATTACGCCTCGTTTTAGGTGAGACCTAATGTCCCACGAAACTCCCCACTTAATACCACATCTACACTTAAACAGAAATAGTAACACGACGAAAGAAGGGAGTCCCTTCCTTAATCCGTGCGTCAAGCTCAAATTGGCAGAGTATTGAAACGCATACTTTTCACCATGTGTAATTAACTCTATCGCGCTCAAGTAAGTCCATATTTTTTTACTACTGTGATCGGCTGCCCCTTAACCGCCCCTATATAGAGGGCCACCATATAGGTCGAGGTACTCAACTCGACGCTAAGTATTTCCCATTATGTTAATCTGTCGCGCTTGAGTAAATCCCAAAATCCCCTCTTGGGCTACTGAAAGTCAATGCTATGTACTACATAAGTAATGAATTAGTGAAAACACCAATTCATTATGTCAAACTTCTTTGTCTTACAGTCAAACTTTTTTAAGGATATTGGCGATGTTAAGCCCTTAGCGGGGCCCAACAGTCAGTTCACATAGTGCGCGGACAACACACACAATTTTGAGTGTTTAAAAAGATGCTTTAAAGTTATTGAAATAAAGTTTAGTTTAAAATTATCATATTTCGTCGTAGTCAAACCAAAATCTGCTATGTGCACAAATAATACTTTAGAGATATTGAAGAAATAATATATCCTGAAAAAATTTATATGAAGTGTTATTTGACAAGCAATTTAAAATGAAAGTCTTAGATCATATACATGTTCTTATTAGGTTTTTGTTTATAAAAACATATATTTTTTTCGTAATATTTTGAAATATGAGTAATTGAAGCACATAACAGACTTTAAAATGTCAATTATGTGTCACATAACAGGTATTAATAAAAAATATTTGTCATATAATATGTTAGTGATTTATTATTGATAATTATACATAAAACAAGTTTTAATCAGATTTATATTTAAGGCAATCGTAAAATGGATGGTAGTCACGGTCTATAAAAGGTTTTAGCTCTTCAGGGACATGCCTTGATTGTGGAAGAACTTTATTTTCACGTGGATGGCGAAGTTTGAAGCATACTTCACCAGTAGACATGTACAAAAATGCTCTAGTATTATTTTCTGTGGGATCATACTTCCTTTTACCAGGTCTGATAAACTGATAATTAGATAATTAATTTACATAATATTTAAGAAGATCAAAATAAATTACTCTTAGTAATCTTGAGGTGCATTAATCGGGGGCTTTATATAATTTTCGATAGTATAGTGGACACTATCAACCTCAATCATAGTATGACCCTTTCCAAGTATTGTTTGTTCCACTTCTACTCTAAAAAAATAAGCATAGTTACATAATGCACTCGCCAAAACTTTACTTATATTTTGGTAGTTACATCCATCACTAATCATGGTGATGTGTTTATAAGCTTTGCATGTAGTTTTTAGGTAATCAATTACGCAGCTTGTGAACTCGTCGGATGTAACATCTCCATCTGCTTCATGCCAAAAATATATAGTCACATCTCCAGTATGAGAACTAAAAATTGTAAAATTATGATACTGTAGTTTTTGCTTATAATACAATGCACTAGCAAGTAGTTTTGGTGCTAAAAGGACAATTTGCACGTCAACAGATACCTATCACTATGCTATCCGGGTTATCCTTCAAGTTTTCGATCGCTTTATTTTTAGCGCTTCGTGCTTCATCTTTTTTCTGGATATGAGTCTTGTATTCTTCTTGTGAAACATTTTTTATCTGAAAACTAGAACATACATCGCATTGATCCTTCCTGGGTTTGTGAATTGAAATGTTCTCTTTTATGAGTATGCTTAAGAAGGTATTCCTTGAAGCTGGTTTTTTATTTACTTCATTGCACCATGTTTTGTAAAGTGCATGCATGTGCAGATGTCAGAATGTGCAGAAGTTGACTCGACGTAAATGCGCTTCGATGATGCCCGACAATAAATAGTGGCTACGCACTTTCGAAGTAAATTCAGCCATTCATTACAGAAACATTACCTCGTAAGTTCCTGGGGGAGACATCAATACTACGGTTATGGAAAATTTGTGAAGGGCATTCATTGTCATCTCCCATTGACGAAAAAAAATAACATTAATTCACTTATAACTTGATGTAACGTATGTGCTTAGCCAACGAATACACTTTAGTAACTGACTGCCAACAACTAAATAAAATCCATTCATATAGGTAGGATACAAAATGAGAGCCAGTCTCAGAGACTCACACTCAGAGACTCAGACGGCTTCGACGTCGGAGTCGGCGTCGTATCAGAGGCTCAGACTCAGAGACTCAGATGGCGTTGGCGTCGGAGTCGGCGTCGGCGTCGGCGTCAGCGTCATATGTCATGTCAAAAGTCATATGTCAGACTCAGGCATCGGCGTCGGCAACGGCGTTGGCGTCAGCTTCGGCGTCGGCGTCGGCATCGGACTCCGAGACTCAAGACTCAGAGACTCATTCTCAGAGACTCACACTCGGTCGGAGTCGGAGTCGGCGTCGACGTCGGCGTCGGCATCGTCGTCGCCGTCAGCGTCATATGTCATGTCATATGTCAGACTCAGAGACTCAGACTCAAAATAAGAGACTCAGACGGCATCGGCGTCCGCGTCGGCGTCGGCGTCAGCGTCAGCGTCGGCGTCGACGTAGGTGTCCGCATCGGCGTCAGCGTCATATGTCATGTCATAAGTCATATCAGACTCAGAGACTAAGACTAAGAGACTAAGACTCAGAGACTCAGACTCAGAGACTCATACTCAGAGACTCAGACTTAGAGACTCAGATTCAGAGACTTAGACTCAGATACTCAGACTCAGAGACTCAGACTCAGAGACTGAGACTCAAAGACTCAGACTCAGAGACTCAAACTAAGAGACTCACACTCAGAGACTCACACTCAGAGATTTACACTCAGAGACTCACACTCATACTCAGAGACTCAGACTTAGAGACTCAGACTCAGAGACTTAGACTCAGAGAATCAGACTCCGAGACTCAGACTCAGAGACTCTTACGGCGTCAGCGTCGAATTCGGCGTCAGCGTCGGCGTCGGCATTTGCGTCGGCGTCAGCGTCATATGTCAGACTCAGAGACTCAGAAAAAGGATTCGGCGTCGGCAACGGCGTTGGCGTTGGCGTCGCCATAGGCGTCGGCGTCAGCGTCATATGTCATGTATTAAGTCATATGTCAGACTCAGAGACTCAGTCTCAGACACTCATACTCAGAGACTCAGACTCAGAGACTTACCGCCGGTTTCCCGTACGCGTGTCAAAACTCGATTCATCTATCAAGCCGTCACATTTAACAATTTGCTAACTTTCAACGGGTTTCTGGAACGCATATTAACTTAAAATTACATAACACATGATTGTTTATCTATGATGTCATGAAGTTTGAAAAAGTCGTTCATATTCATTCATTCTGTAGTATTTTGTCTTTATTTAACGCATAACGTTGTCTCTTTTGTTTTGACATGAAATCAATGCCAAATCATTTCTGTGCTTCGCCGCCGTTACTATGGTTACCAGCTTATTAATCTAGGGAATGTTCCACCGTCGCGTCGAATGCAATGAGTATGTAATCACTACGTTTTGGTTTTTGGTCGGATGATCATAAAAGTCGATTTAGATAAAAGTGAAATAGCAGCATTTTTTGTTGTTGGCTTTGTTTTTCATTGTGGTAGGTCATTTTGTAAATGCCCGCCTGACTAGCTACCACCCTCAGGTACAAAATCGCCAATCTCATAAAGGTGTGCTCCGGCAGCAGTCTTTGAGAGCCAGTAATTCTAGGTTAGCCTAACATCTTCGACCACATCACCACTTACCATCAGGTGAGATAGTGGACAAAGGCTAAACTAACAGGGCAAAAAAAATCTCAACTGATGGTAAGTGATTGATGTCTTATGATGATGTACTCGAAAAATCTAAACAGGTTTAACCTAGAATTGGCTTTTCATCAAGAACAGCCTTCGTAACACACCATTAGATGCTTGGTGACAGATTTTCTGTATAAGGGCCAACTAATATCGCATTCTAAAAACTCCCGCCATGCACCTGCACCATGCGGCGAAATGTAAATCCATTCTTTTGTGATGTGGTTTGAGATTCTAACCATTGATCTCCAGCGCAGCAATACAAAAGAATACACTGCTCACACCCGGTTATTGCTGCATATCAGGCGCACAACAAAATTTTAAACCATATCTTAATGCCCTTCTTAACCAAAAGGTGCTTCCACAAAGATTGTTGACGTCTGGAAGGCGGTCATCCATAACATTTCATGCGAATTCTTTCGTTGGTAGTATATACAGCTGCGGTTTGTATAATAAGGCCGTCAGGAGGTTATAGCACCGTATTGAGCAGTCCTGTGGGGTGCAGGGTTAGAATGTTACCCCCCACAATTTTTCCCGTGGATGAAGTAAAAGGCGACTAAGGATAAAATACCAGCATCGCCTTCTATACACTGACAATTTCTACTGAGATCCCCAAGAGGCTCCTGCCAAGCGTGGGGATTGCAAATCTCCTGATATGGGAGACATTGTTCAAAGCTGGACTTTCCCGTTGATATGGTGATGATGATAAACCTAATGAGCAGCAACACTAAAAAATCACGTCGACTTTAGTACCATATTTACGTAGTAGTAATATGTGTGGTCATATTTGGTATAATTATGTACTTGTAGTATCGTATCAGTTATTAGAGGAAATATTTAGGTAGCTGATCCTAAAACCATTTTAAAAGCCATATTTTATATCTTTACGATTTCAAGACTTATTCTAAGTTAATCTTAGAATAATTGGTCGATTTTGGGCAATTAACACAATTCACTTTGACAAACCGTTAACATACAAAAAGGCTTTTCGGAAACCCAAAATTGAATTAATTGGCGTTAAATCGGAGATTTGACATCAGTGTTGACAAACAGTCACATGAAGTTTTCAGCAACCCAATTTGCATTTGACAATGGATTAACAAGCATTTAACGTAATTTATCACTAATTTGCGTTTTAGAAACCGGCTGTTAGACTCAGAGACTCAGACTCCGAGACTCAGACTCAGACTCAGAGACTCAGACTAAGACTCAGAGACTCAGACTCCGAGACTCAGACTCAGAGACTCTTACGGCGTCAGCGTCGAATTCGGCGGCAGCGTCGGCGTCGGCGTCAGCGTCATATGTCATATGTCAGACTCAGAGACTCAGAAAAAGGCTTTGGCGTCGGCGTCGGCGTCGCCATAGGCGTCGGCGTCATATGTCATGTCATAAGTCATATGTCAGACTCAGAGACTCAGACTCAGAGAGTCAGACTCAGAGATTTACACTCAGAGAATCAGACTCAGAGACTCAGACTCAGAGACTAAGACTCAGAGACTCACACTCGGTTGGAGTCGGAGTCGGCGTCGACGTCGGCGTCGGCATCGGCGTTGGTGTCATGTCATAAGTCATATGTCAGACTCAGAGACTCAGACTCAAAATCAGTGACTCAGACGGCATCGGCGTAGGCGTCGGCGTTGGCGTCGGCGTAGGCGTCATATCAGAGGCTGAGCCTCTGATATGCCTGGCCGGGATATGCCATATTCAAATGATCTAACGATGTTACGGCATATCCCGGCCACAGTGTCCAGCAGTCGACAATCCGGCTGATACATAACAGTAATTATAATATTAACATACCTGTATGGACAGATCGCTCATGAACAATCAAACTCTTCTTAGCTGAAAAAGTCCTATCACAAAATTTGCATTTATTTATGACAAGTTTCTTATTTTTTTTCTTATGTACACTCGTCACATGACTGTTCAGGTTCTTCTTTTTGTAAAATCCACTGCCACACAAATCACAAGTGAAATTTTTCACTCCCTCATGTATTCCTAAAACATGGTCAGTGAGGTCTTTTTCCAATACATATTTCTTAGGACATTTTGTACAATGAAATGTTTTTTCTATGTGGTTTTTTAACTTGTGATGTTTAAGCATTTCACCTCTTGTAAATATTTCTCCACACAAGTCACACAAAATTGGTGGCGGCTCATGATCTATTTTTGTCTTTTCATCCAAGAATATTCATAAAGATGAAGAATATCAGTGTTTATTCTGTAACTGAAAAAAAAAAATTGTAAAATTTTAACTTCCCGAATACCATGTAACCAACATATCGCACACCTAGATCTAAAGAGGTATTAACTCAAAAAAACACTTTTTCTGAGAAAAAGCGAAAAACTGATTTCTGTGTTCCTGTGTTCTGCAGGCGTGTTCTGTTTAGAATTATGTTTTTTATACACAGCTAAAGTAACCAAATCGTAGGAACTGGGTGTTTTAAACAAGTTTCGAAGCTGGAAATCGGACTTTTTGAGTTATTGCTCTACTGCTTAAAAATATATGGATATTTGTTTTATTATTTTGAGTTGAGGCTGTGTTGGTGAATTATGTTTTTAATTGGCTCTCTTTTGATGAGGCACCATTAATATAAAACACAATAGTATTTTGAATATCTTTATGTACCTATTTTTTTTTATTGTTTTATTGCTGATGAAGGTAATGAATAGATTCAGGCGTTACTTTGCGGAAATCCATTTTTAATAATAACAAATATTTTAAAAGTATTTTAAGAAAACATTTAATTAATTATTTAAATAGAACACTTAAAAAATCTTTATAAAAATGATATATATCTAGTGACAATTCCGCCTAATTTCCTATTAAGCCGACGTGACGTCACAAACGCCACGCAGCCAAACCGGAAGAGTATTCGACGCGTTTCGCTTCTAAACGAAGCATCCTCAGGAGGTCTTGACTCTACGAGCGCACGATCGAGACTATGCTGATGAAGGCTTACTTTCTTTGCACACAATCTCAACTGATGGTAAGTGGTGATGTGGTCGAAGGTGTTAACAGGCTTAACCTAGAATTACTGGCTCTCAAGGATAGCTGCAGGAACACACTGTTAGGTGCTTGGTGACAGATTTTCTTCTTGAGGGTGGTAGCAAGCAAGGCGGGCATTCGCTTTTGCGAATGCTCTATTTAGTTAATGTCCTTCCACCATGCGGTGAAGCTCAAGTCCGCGGCGGGGTTCGAACCGTGGACCTGCTGTGCGGCAGTCCATAACCAATGCCACTGATCTATCACTGCTTCAAATAAACATCATAATAAGTTTTAGGAATAACGTTCTTATCAATCAATTCTTTTGTCTTATTTTTTGCAACTGATAGTGCAATTTTTCCATTGTATGTCTGTTGTAAGCCACGTGAAAATATCGATTAATCTGTTATTAGCATGATTCTGCTTGTGCGGACAACCCTCTTTTGCACGAAAACTTTTCTATAAGTTTCTTCAGTAAATGAAGTTTTGTAGAAAAGGGCTTCTGTGTTTTCTTTTTCAACTCGGAGTATCATGCCACTTGATTTGGTTTTTTCCTCGTCTATGTTGAAATGGATATCACATGCTCTTGCAAAGCTTTGATGGTAATATGTTTGCGCGGTGAAGTGTAAAAGTTCGGTGTATAAGACTTTTATTATTGCGACGTGCTGGGAATATCTGTATCAACTACTGACAAGACGACATGAAATTTCATAAGTTGATAATACCTTCAAGTCATCTTTCACGGTCTCATGTTGTGTAAACATGATGTTTTCTTTACCCCTTTCTTCTACCATATTTACTAAAAGTAGTCCACGTCGCATTGTTTTAGAAAAAATGTTTCTCGTATTATTTTATAGGGTCGAGTCAGTTAAAAAAGTCAATTAATGGCTTTTAAATTTAATTTAAAAAGACATTTATATGAATTTCTTTATATAATTTGCGATATAGTAAGAAATATTTAGTGAAGCCCATCTAAAGGGATCTAACTCAAAAAATTACCAGGAAAAAGGGAACAAAGTCTGTATATTCTCGGATGAATATAAAATAATACAGAGAAGAAAATATACCAATCGCCAATAGCAAAAATAATCAATTTTAATTGGGTTTGAAATAAAAATAACAGTTTAAAATATGACTCAACAAAACAGACTCAACTAGAAATTCAAAAATGTTTCAACAATAAGGTAACAACTCAAAATAATATTAAAATCTTTACTTGTCCTGTCAGCAATATGGGTTCATCTCAAAATATTATGATCATTCAGTCAGCAGTAACCATCTAAATGGCGACAACTCAAAATGATACTTTAATAAAATTTCAACAAAACAGGCACAGCTCAAAATAACTCCAAATTGTTTACAATGTGCACGTGCACCCCGCTTGTAATTCTGGTTGCAACTGGCGATGTTCCTGTTTTGGTGGTAGGGGAGCAGAGCTCGCGTTTTCAAAAAAAGGGACACTAAGCACCATCTAGCAGCGAGTTTTGCACTTATTTTTAAATCTGTTTTATTGGTCGATAGGTATTCGGATAAGAAATTCGATGGTGAGAATAACTCACAGACAGAGATTTGTGACTTAGCTCTCTTTAGATCTAGGTGTGCGATATAACTTATTTTGCATTTCTTCAAGAATAAAAAACAATAAAGATAGAACAGGCCATTGCTAAGATAAGACATGTCCAGTGGCGTAAAGCGTCTTTGGAATCTCTTCTTTAAAGGCTCTCAAGGACAGCTGCCGGAACACACCGTTAGGTGCTTGGCGACAGATTTTCTACTTGAGGGTGGTTGCTAGCCAGACGGGCACTCGCAAAATGCCCACCATGCTGTAACGACTGCCATCCTAAGACAACGACCGGGACCAACGACTTAACGTCCTCTCCGAAGCACGGAAGTGCTCAGTAGTAATGTCACAAGCGTTCACCCATCCAAGTCATGACCGCGGCGGACGTTGCTTAACTTTGCTAATCGGTCTCTTCCACTCACTAAGCAGTTGCATGCAGCTGCTTAGTGACATGTGTGCAAGAGATATATAATCGGAGGTTGGTCAGTTACTGCGCAATGACTGGCTATTGAACTTAAACAGAAAATACTAGGAATTTAGAGAGGTTTCTAATTTCGATTTAAGTGCTACTAACTCCCAGCGGAGTCGGGTAACCCCTTACACATTTATGTTTTTGAAATCTCTAGTAAATAAAAGGACAAAGCTATTTATTTTATATTAAACAACGTATGAAGCGCGGTAGTTTATGGCATTTGTTTTTATGACAAAGATCTTAGTAACAGTCTGGAGTTCTATCGGGTAGGTGGCAATAGGCTCGCTTGCTTTTGTATGAGACAGTATATACAGCGAAACATGATTATTTGCACATCTCTGCCTCCAGAATATACAGGATGATGGCAAAGAGTAATTTTACCTAAATAGTACTTGTCTTCTTAACCCACATTAACAAAATAATGATGTTATCCGTCAAACGTAAAAGACAAATAGTTTTATTTACAACTTATTACCTGACTTCATTCTTTTTAAGACATTTTGTTGTTGAGTTCTTTGTATTGTTATGGTTCTTTGATTGTTCTCTTAGCGGTTTCTTTGACAAATCTTTCTTACCTTTCAGAGGTGTGTCATTATCTTTTATAACATTTCCAGTTTCATTGAATTTGGTTTTTGAATTCTTATTCACTTTTATTTTTTTTATAGTAAGTTGCGACAACGATCCTAGGAGTTCTGCAGGGTCTTTTATTTCCACTTTACAGTCATTTTTAACAAAATTATCTAGTTGTAATTCATATTTGGATATGTCTTCACTATCTTGGTCATTATTACTTATTTCAAACGTATCAAGAACTTCTGTTTTTACAATGACTATTTGGTTTTGCAATATTTTTGAGGTTTCTTCAAACCTACTAATAAAATTGCATATATTGTCAGATGTATTTTTGCATTGTACACAAATATTGCGGGGATAGCCTTCGATGTCCACAATCTGAAAGGAAAAGGATGGAATAGGATAACAGTAGCTTCTTATGAAATGCGAAGTAATGCATTCAATTAATTAATCATTTTACCATAAACTGAACGCATCTCAATGTTGGGGTTGGCTCAAAAGTATTTAGTCAGGATAGGTTGGTAAAAGAATTTATTCAATAGGTGAGATGAAATAATAAATGTGACATATTTTTCTTTATTGAAATGGATAATTATAAAAAAAAAAGATTTCTTCTGTATATAGAAGAGATTATGTATTTAATTATTCAGTTCACTTCGAAAACTATTTGACATATGAAGATGAAATTTGGCAGGTAGGAAGTATATACATAACCAGGATACAACTGCTAAGAATTAAGACGATCAATATGTAAGGAGAATCATTTATTTATATAGCCAGAAGATGTTCGTAACACTCCCTCATTCGAACTCTTTAAGAACAAAATGAAAAACTGGCTAGTTGAGAAAGCTTACTATAACTATAATGAGCTCTTTGTTTGACTATACAAAATAATGGAAATGTATGTTATTATGTAATTCTATTTTTATGACGTATTTAATTGAGTTTTTAACTAACTAAACGATTGTATATTTTTAAATTATTTATATATATATATATTTTTTGAATGACATTTTTAATAATTACAGATATTGACATTAAGTAGAAAGACAGTTTAATCCAATAAGAATAACTATAATGTGCGTACTTACTCGTATTGTATGGATTATTTATATAATTAGATATACACTTAGTTAATTACTTATCTATTCAGTATACACTGTTATGACATGTAACAATATCGTTATGAAATATATGAATATGAATATAGATTCTCCTACATACCTCAGCAGCTGTTAACAAATTTTGTATGATAGACCTGTTTTTGTAGTTACAACATTCTTTGTAGAGTTACAAGGACTTATTAAATTCAGTAATTAGTGTTGCTACATAATATTATAAAATAATACGATTGACATGATAAAATAAATTACTTAAATAGGGGTTCAAACTTAGTGTGAAATTTCGTGACAGGAAGTAAAATAGTACTGTACTGAGATTTTAAAGATAAATATGAATTAAAGGACACACACAAGGTATTTTTTAAAATTCCATGTTTAAGCGGCATCTTCTTTTCTTATAATATACCTATGTAATATATCACCTAAGAAATTACTTTGAAGAGCAGGATTAAGAGGGTTTGGAAGGGAGTAAGGGTGATGATACAATTAAGGTATAATGCCCGCCTTCCACTGCGGATAGGTAATGAGCGGGAAATAGCCAGCCGAAACGGAGTTTGAAATGAGAATTAGTTTTGGCCTTCCACTAAGAAATAGTTGTTCTGAAATGTTTATTTTGCCTTCCACTGGCAACGAGGACAACTAGGTGGAGCGGGAACTAGCTGGGAAATGAACAGAGTTAGATGAACGAGGTTGAGCTTTTGCGATTGGCGAGCGTCAGTATCTCCGATTCTATTGAAGACTAGGTATTAACATGTTGAATAAAAGCTTACTATTGTATTACTATAAAAAGAAGCATACTAGGCGCAAACCAATTTTGGATCAATAATAAATTAATCACATTCGAGGAAGGCCTGAGAAAGGAGATTTAGAATTAAACTATTCGTCCAACAAAATGGTGGTGGCTTTACGGAATCCGATTACAACTAGTTTTCAAGAGCATACGTAGCGGACTCCGTTTTACTCGCTTGCTCCGCTCAGTTTTACTCTTTTGTAGTGGAAGTACTTCTATGAAATAGAATAAAACTAGTTAAGCGGATTCCGGACGTAGTCTGCCGGAAACTAACATAACTCGCTAACCTCTTATGTGACTCTTTTAATTCGCTCACTCCGCTCCGCTCAGCTCCTCTTTGGTGGAAGCACATGCATGAAAATCATCGTTACGAGTTTAACGGAGTCTGAAATGGGTCCGTTCTGTTCGCAGTAGAAGGCTGGCATAAAGGTTGAGGTATTGTAATTGAAAAGTTAATAAGAATGTAATATAAATTGGGAAAGAATGAGAATGTTTATATCAAATACTTAAAAAAGACCAAAATAAGCGCGTTGAAGCTAGTTATGTGTAGAAACAAATTGTAAGAAATTTACTAAGCTTTAATTTTTTTACTAAAATATTGTCGCCAATCCGTTCCGAGTTACGAGCTAAAAACTGAAAAAGGAACTTTTGGAAGAGAAAAGAATCCTTTTCTTAGTCTTCTTTCCATCTCCCGCAGTGCATATACGAACTCATTAGATGTATTTCAGTCGTGGACCTACCTCAATACAACACTATAACTTTTGTAACTACCTACATAGGATTAAGGCACTGGTCTTCCTATTTATAGAATAAACGTATTAATGTGATTAATATAGGTATGTACTTGACAGGGTCTGCTTTTCTTGAGCCCAAGCTGCACATTGGCTTTTCCAGATTCCGGCACTTTTCCAGTCTATAGAGAAAAGCGGCAGAGACATGGTCTATTCAAATGCACACGAATTTAGAATGCCCATTGTTACCATTACCCTAGTTCCCGCCCAGATTGCGCACTGCCCAGCACTTTGATCTAACGAATTGTAATTCCCGACGAGACTGATTGCCTTCATCAACAATTCATAAGTCAGAATAAGGTAGTCACATTCTCAGTGCACACAGAAAAAAAATATCTCTTTTTATTACTGTAGGTACCTACAGTTTTATAAGACTTTCACCCAATACGATATTCATCCATATTGCCGTCACCGTCCATTACATAATACGTTTAAGTCGCAGACGCATTTCGTCCCAATCGCAGGTTGCCTATTATGTGGTTTGTCTGCAGATTAATCAAAAGAAAAATCCGTTTTTTTCTGACGGGAAAAAGGGTCTTCCGAATCCGTGGAGTCCAAGATGGAGAGAGACAAGAGTCCATTGTGCAGTTCATCCTCAATTAGGCTCTTCAGTCAGACAAGATTTGTAAATAGTTTTTGGAAATTATATAATGAACAAGGCCTATTTTAAGACTGGTTGGCCTCTAATAAACACATGTTTTTTTCCCGGAAAATGGTTTTACACTATGTATCTAATAGTGGACATGAGTCATGAGTCTCAATATAAAAAAGTCAAGTTGTTTAACAAATATTTAGATAAAAAATTATATTAATAGCTAAAGTAAAATGATCATTACTTTTCAAGACACCCTTTTTATCAGTTTAATCATGTGTGCATGTTTTGAAGCAGTGATGGCTCAGTCGAAGCAGTGATGGCTCAGTGGCATTGGCTATGGACTGCCGTGCCGCAGTTCCATGGTTCGAATACCGCCACGGGCTTGAGCTTCACCGCATGGTGGAAGGGCATTTTGCGAATGCCCGCCTGGCTAGCGACCACCCTCAAGTAGAAAATCTGTCGCCAAGCACCTAACGGTGTGTTCCAGCAGCAGTCCTTGTGAGCCAGTGAAATAACAGGCACATGAGGCTTAACAACTATGTCTCAAGGTGATGGGCGCAGTGAAATTCGTGACTTATGACGAAATGGTTCTGTTATAGGCAGAGGTTAGTCTGCTTAACAACAGGGCCTTGTGCTTGACCCGTCACAATAACATAAAAAAAAGTGTGTTAAGTGATCAAGCACTGAATCACTTTGAAAGTTTGACTCTCATGTCTGGCCTTAGTAAACTCGCATCCTGGTTATCTGGTTTTGGGTTTTCAAGAACAAGAGGTGGGTGATCTACCCTTTTAGACCTGAAAAAAAACACTCAGAGTACTTGGATACTCCGTTTTCTTATCATTTGTCACAGTTCCTGTCCAAAGGGATCATCTGCTTGTCTACATATGACACAACAGTAGTACAGTGTTTGTTATTTTGGTGTTGTCAATAAAGAGTTATCTATCTATCTATCTTAGTATTAGTGTATGCATCAAACAGCTACTTTGAACAAAGGATATCAGAGGCTGCAACTTCCAGAACTTGGTCTTTTGTTTTTCTGAATCTGGAACAGCAGAATCATTTACAACCTTCAAAGGGCTATCAGCTTGAAATATTGCTCTTTTGCCATGCTATTCGAATTTAGCTGCTATTCTGGTTTTCCTCTCCCAATGCATCCTGAGTCTAGCGAATCAAAGATCAGATAACATTACATTTATTCCAAAGAAAGTTCTGATTTTCTCTTTAGAATATTCAAACTTTTTTTGTAGTAGTTGGTAATAACAAATATTTTTAAAACACTTTAAGAAAACATCAAATTAATATTTTAATAAACACTTAAAAAATTTAAAAATATATCTAGTGACAATTCTGCCTAATTTTCCTGTTAAGCTGTTAATAGTTGGTTATAATGAAATGTTATTTAGTCGTAAATGCCTATAGGTATGTACTTTGTAAAATTACCATATGTGGTACTTATGTTTATAACCATTCTCTTTGGGCCCTAGAAGTATGGACAAATCGACTTTATATTTATTTTTAGTAAAATTATTGTAAATAACCAATTAAGGTAGTATATACCATTATTGTCTATGATATTTCACAATTTTAAGAGTAGTTCATTGCATAAAGTAACTTTGTATATATACTGGTTCATTGATTCCTTTGCTTTGAAAGAAGTTGTCAAAATCCCGTTCAAGATTAGAATATCCTTTCTGACGTGACATTGGCAAAAATGTTCTAAACAATTGCCATTAAAAAAAAAAAAAAAAAAAAAAAAAAAAAGAAGTTGTCTAAATTATTACTGTCAAAACCATCTACTAATTTGAAACATATTCGACAAATGTAATATAATATACTTAATTAAAAAAATATATATGTTGGGTAAATACTAGCCAGTACAACAGTGGGGCTCATTGGGAAATAACAACCTAACAGCAAATATTCCCAATATGAAAATAATTTAATGAATAATTAATTCCCATGGTCTCTATTTTGGCCTATTATATATATATTAAGCAAGTTGGTGCAAATAGGTCATTGTCATCAATCACTATAACATCCACCATTGGACAAATGGATCCACCATTCCTTGCCCACACATGGAATCTTGGGATTGCAGTTCAGATGGGAGTTCTGCAGAAGGTGACCCTGTCCACATTCTGGTACTTTTTACCTTCATCGCCTCATACAACACAACTAGGAAGATATGAGAAGATGCAATTTTAGCCCTGTACCACCTAGTAAGTATGGGTACCCATTATTATTTAATATTATGCTCTTTATAACAGTAGTACTCAATTTAATAAGCTTGAAAAGTATAAATTTATCAGATAAAGTAATTTAAATAAATTATTATTCAACAACACAAGTTTTAAGAGGGGCGGTGGGGGTAGGGTAGACTCCCTGTGAAGGGGAAGTTGCGACCCCCGCCCAGGCCCTGCCAAAAATTATATCTTAGAAAGGGTCCCCTTTCTAAGATATTTTTTTTTTAATTTCTTATCTCACTTATCATAAAAATGCTACTCGACCTTAGCTCCACTATGGAAATAAATCGATGTTTTATAATCTAAACCAAAGCCAATGTTTGTAAGCCACATTTAATAAAGCCGTTTTCAACTCAGGTTTAAGAATAGTCTGCGTGCAGTCTAGTTTCGGATCTCAGTAAATATTTGTTCTGAACTGCTGTTTGATATGCCAATGCAAAGTGCAGGGTTTTTTAGCCTTTTATTTCGCCATCTAAAAGAAGTATTCTTCTTTGAAGACAGTCCGCAGGAACTGGACATTTAAAACAATAAACAATTACCTTTTCTCGTAAACTCAATGCTAAATTGGCGTATACACTTCCAGAGGTATTATTACTCTCAAAAATTGGGTATATTGCACCATCTTTAAGACATATTCTACAAGCTGTTGCAAAATCATGATCATTCATTTTTCAAAGTACGTAGTAAACATAATTCATTAGTGAAATGTGGATACTTGCTCAGTGATTTTTGTTGCTAATAAAAAATACGCAAATATTTATTAATTTCAAATTTCAGTTTGAATTGGGCCGTATTCCATTTGAGTTTAACATATTTCGATAATGGGTGCATACCATTTGAAGTTAGATTCGCTAAAAACGATCACACTCCCAAAAAGTTGTTCCACATGGGTCTTGGCGTTATAACGTTCTTAGCGACTAATGGAACACGCCCAATTTTGAACAAATTTACGTACTTAAATGGTTCCACATTTAGTATGAACCATAGATACAAGAAGAGATCAAAATTATTGAAGATAACGAAATTGGCGTCAAATGGAGTACGCCCTAGGTAGGTTGATGGATGACCAAGACCAACCCTACGATTCAATCAAGTCACGCTATTTGCACTGTCTTCACGCAAATATTTGGTTCTCGTGCTAAACAGCACGGTAGCATTCATCATCTATGGGTAAGTACCATTTGGAGTTAAATTCGCCAAAAACGATAAAAACGGTCACACTCCCAAAAAGTTGTTCCACTTGGGTCTTGGCATTATTTTCGCCATAAACGCTATGAAGCTACTGGAACAGTTTGAATTACCAACATCTAATGTCAAAAGTGAGATGTGGCAAATTTTAGTAGCATTCTTATCCAAAATGGAACAGGGGAGAACAGTTACAACCGATCACAGTGATCACAACCATACACGCAGAATGTGATAAAATTTATCAAAAACAATGAAATTAGCGTCAAATGGAATAGGTCCAGTCGTCACCTCCGGCTGCAAACAACGCTCAAAGAAAAATTGTAGTGCAGGGGGCCGTTCAGTACCTCGGTTAGAGCGCACTCGGAGTGCAACTTACCACTCTATTATCTATTCTCTATTATTTCTTCTCGTCGGGTCGTTTACAACCTTCGAGTAGACCGCAACTTTTTAACTATCAAAATCGGTCGTTAAAAGTTTGCATCCCTGACATTTCTTGTTGACAGAATTATAGCCACTAAAGTGCTGTAATTTGCAAGTAACGGTAGTTATACTTTTTCAAACATCATGAAAAGTCTATATAATAATAACACATATTTCATAACACATTAAGAAAAAAAAATTCCCTTTGTATTATGTATACCTAAGTATAGCATCCATATACAATACTACCAAATATTTACAAAACGATTTAATAACGAGTGTAAAAATTATAGTCATGTGCGGGATAGATAACTAAATGATCCGCGGAGCATGTGTTATTGCAACAATATTTAAACTACCAAGTAGATTATAATTTCAATGTATAACTAAGAAACATGCGATTAAGTCGGTACACTATGTGTTCAAGTCGCGAAAGTCCAATATTTAAAAATATGCTAAATAGTACACTGATACAACAAAACAAATAGAATAATTTAGATTATTTCCCTTGGACCGGTTAATGTTATGCGTGCGGTTTGTGCCATATCTCAACCGCATAATTTTGTAATAATACAAAATTAAATGCAAGATCACATTTGTACCTACATGTATTTTCCGCAGTCATACGACTTCTTCTGATTCATTATTTTTGCACAAGTAAGCGGCATCTTTACACGGCTCCTACGAGTGTATAAAAAAACAACGAATATCGTTGTTACATATTCAATGCTTTCAGTTATGCATTGTCAACTAGAATTTACCTCCTTGTAAATACATCTTTTTGTCAACCTTGTCAGAACAGAGACGATGCTGTTAGTTAATGCCTCTCGCTTGGCACACTCTTCTGAAATCAAAATCAATCCAGCGGTATGTATAGTACTTAGAGATCCTTACCAGCACTATATCGGGTTCAAGTGAGTTATTGGTCAAAGGTTTTTCAAGGCTTTATAAGTGAGGATCATAAAGTAACTTTGTTTGGACCATGAAACTACATATTTTGGAAATGGTTATTTTGAAAAAAAAAAAAACTTTATCGGTATTCTGCATTGTGTTGTCTGTTGTATTATTATTTATTGAGAGTAATCTGTGTTCACGACGGAGATCACAAGACCAACCATAGACAACATTTTATCATTTGTCTTCTGTCATCCATCAGGTGATTTGGGTTTGGTAGCTAAAATCTTGATTTGGGGTAAATCGCTAATAATTTCCTGAATCAAAATGTCCGGAAAAGATAGATTAGCGATTTTCCCGTCCCGTGGGTAAGTGTTCTTCTTGTGCCACATTCAGTAACTTTAGATTTTAGGGAAACAACCATGTTTTATGTATGTGTATTACCTTTTCGATTTTCAGTGCTCAGATGTTGATAAAAGGCCGTTTGGCTGGAGCACAGAAAGGCCATGGTCTACTCAAGAAAAAGGCTGATGCCTTACAAGTGAGATTCCGTATGATTCTCAGCAAAATTATTGAGGTAAGTTTGTCCATTATGTTACGACTTGACACAGTAGTATGCATTTTCGAAAATGAGACATCTATATACTAACTAGGTAGGTAATTTTGTGCACTGCAGTTTAATTACTAGTAGAATGAGAGCGTCATTTTTTTTAACGTGGATTCTGCTACAATGACATGTTTTTACCTGTCACTTGGCAACACAGAAGTAGGCCTGCTCATATGATCAATAAGCTCAAGTTTCTACTTAGTCAAATTTGAAAGCTCCTAATTATGGCTCTTTGGATAGGTACTCCAAGAAAGACAGTTTGTTGTTCACTACAAGTTATGGTTTTAGAGAGATTTTTCTGATAAATTCTGACTTCTACAACAAGCACATAACAATTTAGTCTAGTCAACAAGTTCAAAAACGTGAAAAATAGAGATAAAGGTCCTAAAAATATGAGCGATGGCTCATTCGATTCGGAATCACCTCTAGAAAAATGTTTTTGAAGGATTTTGGTGCAGGTTAAAAATTGCAATTGTTATTAACAAAATAAGATGAAAAAAAATGATATTACGTTTTTTCTTAATAACTTGAAAAATATTAACATTTAACCTCTTGGAATCAGACTGGCCCGATATGGCCAATTTATGAATGTAATTCTATTGTTATAATTATCGCCGATATCAATAGGTTAAGCAATTTTGAAAAAAGTTCGTTAAAGAGGAGGAAATTTCCAATAAAAAAGTCTTAACTCCCGGAACTCTATCTCCATTATTTATAATTTTAATTAGACGTTGAAAATAGGGCTCCGTGCAGCTGTTACAGCATGTGCGCGCCGCCGCTAAAGAGAGTTCAGCAATAAAAATATATTTTTTATAACATAAAATGTGTTTTTAATAATTTTTAAAAATTCTAGTATCTTTTTAACACTTGAAAGAATCGAGCCCTGAAGAAAAAAAAGTTTAATCATCATTTTTCAAAAAGTTATTCAATTGTTAACTAACAAATTTTTTCCCAATCTCCATTGGCATAAACAATGGAATTAAAGGTATAAATAAATGGCCTATAAATTTTAAACTTCGTGGAGCCCTTCTGATATATGTACTTTATAAGATCCCGTGGTTAATTTTCATTAAAGTTAATTGATTTGTTAATTATGATTTTTTATAACTATTGATTATTTTTAGATTTTTAATTTTTCAATAGTTATAAAAAATCATAATTAACAAATTAATTAACTTTAATGAAAATTAACCGCAGGATCTTATAAAGTACATATATCAGAAGGGCTCCACGAAGTTTAATATTTATTGGCCAATTATTTATACCTTTCATTCCATTGTTTATGCCAATGGAGATTGGGAAAAAATTTGTTAGTTAACAATTGAATAACTTTTCGAAAAATGATGATTAAACTTTTTTTCTTCAGGGCTCGATTCTTTCAAGTGTTAAGAAGATACTAGATTTTTTTCAAATTTTTAAAATCACATTTTATGTTTAAAAAAATATATTTTTATTGCTGAACTCTCTTTAGCGGCGGCGCGCGCATGCTGTAACAGCCGCGCGGAGCCCTATTTTCAACGTCTAGTTAAAATTATAAATAATGGAGATAGAGTTCCGGGAGTTAAAACTTTTTTATTGGAAATTTCCTCCTCTTCAACCAGCTTTTTTCAAAATTGCTTAAATGTTAATATTTATCAAGTTATTAACAAAAAACGAAATATCATTTTTTTTTCATCTTATTTTGTTAATAAGAATATCAATTTTTAACCTGCACCAAAATCCTTCAAAAACATTTTTCTAGAGGTGATTACGAATCGAATGAGCCAATCGCTCATATTTTTAGGACCTTTATCTCTATTTTTCACGTTTTTGAACTTGTTGACTAGACTAATTATTTCTAGTTAAGTAATTTCAGTCAAGTTAAGTTGTAATATGTTTAGTAATTAAACAACTTTAAACCGTTTAAAGTTGATGTGTAATAATCGCGAAAACCTAAGACAACATTGTAATATGTTTTTTATTGGTCAGAAGGACTTTAGAATCGGTATACATACATACATGTGTACAATAGGGAGAGGAGGAAGGGGGAGAGGGGGAAGGGGGAGAGGGGGAAGGGGGAGAGGGGGGTCGTACCATCCCTGTACCCAGAGGGGTGGAGGGTTACGGAAACTTATTTAAAAAAATAATAACAATTGTAAAAAATATTTATACCTACCTACATTGGAAGGACTTTAGATATGGTATATGTATATATTATGTACTATGGGGAGGGGGTGAGAGGGCGGTATATTCCCCACTTAGGGGAGGTGGGTTACAGAAAACTATAGTTTTTAATACTAATAAAATATCTCAAAATTAGCTTCTTCTTTATGAAAAATGTAAATAGTTCCCCACCCTCTACATGGTGGCTGCACCTGGGGATACCAAAGTTATTTGGTACCAGAGCTACCAAGCAAATTCCTGAAAAGCAGTTTCTTGACAAGGAGAAACCCTAGGTAATGGCCATACACCATCATTTTTCAGATAGAGGAATGTAATTTTTATTTGTAATATTGTATTTTAAGAATTCTATTGAAATTGCAAACACTATGTTTATACAAGTATAGAATTTTCTGCCTTTTCTTATATATCCATACCAGAATACTTTGAAATCCCTTTGTAGCACCTGCTTTATTGAGAATTGCATATTTTAGTGAGCATAGTTTAGAGATTTCCTACAGTAAAAAAGTTTTATCAGAAAATATATATGTTTACAGACAAAAACCCTTATGGGTGAGGTGATGAAAGAAGCGGCTTTCTCACTGGCAGAAGCTAAGTTCACAACTGGTGAATTCAACCAGGTGGTGCTCCAGAATGTTACCAAGGCTCAAATCAAGATCCGTTCCAAGAAAGACAATGTTGCTGGTAATAATCCTTTTTTAACCTCTTAACTTGCAAATGGGCCACACCGCATTGCCTACTTAACTGTCGTGCCCCACTATCTCTTGCCTATTTAGTTCAAAACAAAATAAAATGTTTTGTTTGTGAACAAATGAAATATTTTACTTAGGTGTTAGACTGTATTTATTTAGATTTCAAATCAGAAGACATGGAAACTATAAGAGTACCTATTACGTAGGCGAAGCGTGGATATTTTCTAAGGGGAAGCCCTTCCCACCAACTGTGTGTTGGACTCTGCACATCGAGGTTTCCGTACTGGCACAATTTAATCAAATTTTCATCTTTTATGTTCGTTAGCAGGACTCCAAGTCGCACTTTTTATTACTTAATCATGTCACGTTTGAAATCCGCGTTAAAGTAAAATCAAGTAATTGAAAAAAAGTACCTGCCTATTGAATGAGGTCCTGCCCTTAATTTTTGTAACTATTATTTATTAGACAAATCGCTATAGTAACAATTTACCAAAAAATCAACTAGACAAGTTACCTTGGTTTAAAAAATTAAAGATCAGACAGACAGACTTTTTGATACAGAACCCTAAAAAGTTGTACTATAGAATTGAAAAATGATTGTGAAGAAAATCTTTTTTCTTATAGCTTAGAGTCTATATCTCTATATATATCTATTATCTCTATCTCACCTGATGGTAAGTGATAATGTGGCCGAAAATATATTTCAGGCTAACCTAAAATTACTGGCTCTCAATGACAGCTGCTGAAACACACCGTTAGGTGCTTGGCGACAGATTTACTTACTACCATGCTACAATGATTGCCATCTTAAGACAAAACCGGGAGCGACCGCTTAACGTGGCCTCCGAAGCTGCAAAGCGCTCAGTAGTAATGTCACTAGCGGACACACATCCAACTCATGACTGCGGCGGACTTTGCTGATCGGCTAAGAATGGCTTAACAAACTTTGCTACGAGCGCTTAGAAACACGGTTAATCGGATATTAGATAATTGCTTAATAAATTTTAAATGCACCACACTCGATCACAAATTGAATATAAACACTTTGGCGTACAGTGTACACAAGCTAGCAATTTAGGAGCAGTTGAGCTCTTTGTGCGAGTAGGAAGTTCTGCCGCCAAGCAGTTATGTTGGCATTACTGTATTCCGGTTTGGAGGGTATGGTTGCCGGTGAATTACAGGCACATGAGACTTAAGATGCTGACAAGTGCTGAATAGCTTTACTTGAACAGATTTTAAGCAAAACGTATTTAGTTTGTAGTAGTAAGAAAATTATATGTTAATCTTGATCACATTATCTAAGGTCAAGAAAAGTCCGAAACACGTTTCCTTAAAATTTTCTCAGTTATATAAAATTGCAAAGTTGACTCTAAATTACGCTTGTAACGTAAATATCTTCATTATTTACGAATGAATGTGTATGAAAATACATTAATAAAATAGCAAAACCTTATCAAGACGGACAAGCATAGTTATATTTTCGATTTACGTTTCTAGTTTTGTGTTATTAAGCTTCCGTCCGGATTTTACCTAAACTGATCGGCCATAATATATAAAACAGTTTAAAATTTTACCAAACAGTGTAACCTTGTCAACATTTTAATACTAATATGAACTCTAATTACGAAAACATAATGTGTAGACTGACGGACTTGTAATTTGCGCGCACTTGTCACTGGAGCTTGGACATCTTCGTCCATACCTGTCCAAACTTCGGCGTTGCAAGCCGCATCGCCGTCGCGTCGGAGCGAGTTATGAATGAGATGAAAAAGCGTGACATTTCTCCAAGAATGTCGCGCTTTATATCTCATGTGCCAACCAGATGTGGCTGACACATGCCACTAGCATTACAGAGTTGCGATAAGTATATCTATAACTATAGTCTACAGGTACCCTTGGCGGGCGACTGTTCGTAGCGTGAACTTGCAATGCATAGCAAAAAAATTAAGTTTGTAATAATTTGCAATTTCGACAAGGGAATCGGGTTCGTAAGATTTGTCACTAAAGTATTATTTTTTAATTTTTCTGGTCAAGATTTCTTTTATCTCAAGTCAGTTTTTGGGTTGTGACTTGTAACATGTAGTGTTTATGAGAACTACTGCTATTAAGCCTTTTACTTTTTTATGATTGCCCAAGGAGCAGACTATTGTCTCTACTTAGGTATTTCGTTCAGGGTTACTCTTACATTCAATACAAGCCAACCACTTGCAAGTATTGACCAAGGTTCCGTCGCAATTTGGTATACAATCGTCCACAAAACTCAACACCCAAGTGAAGGCACTTATAGAATTTGCCGTATTGGTCTGTTTTTGGATACTCGTTGGTACTTATATACATAGGTACATCACTCCCAAATTCACAATTGTTCTATCAAACTTATTCAGTGTCTTACGCGATTAGAACCAAGCTATGTGATGCAATAGAGATCATGCATTTGATGCACTTATTACTTGAAACTTCGTGTTTCTAGACATAAAACTACCCTCTTGCCACTTGTTGATATCTCGATTGTGACTGACGACTACATATTAAACATAATTATAACGCCTGAAGGTTTTTTTATCTCATCGTCAGATTTCTTTATGTCATCCTTAATTTTACTTCCTGACTCCTGATTTTATAATTTCCTTACCCCTGAGTAGACTTCAATGCTACGGCGTGATGTGCGTAAGCACGGTGGCCGGTGAATGCAACATAGCCTTCAAAGCTGGCGTTTCAAAGTAAGTCATCAAGTACACAAAACTGTTGTAACTTACAGGTGTGACCCTCCCTATCTTCGAGTCATACCAAGATGGTTCAGACACCTACGAGCTGGCCGGACTCGCCCGGGGTGGCCAACAGCTCGCCAAGCTGAAGAAGAACTTCCAAAGCGCCGTCAAGCTGCTCGTAGAGCTCGCCTCACTGCAGACTTCCTTCGTCACCCTCGACGAGGTCATCAAGATCACCAACAGGCGTGTCAACGCCATCGAACACGGTGAGTTGCACTACCTTTGCGGCGTGCCAGGATGGTATTTTACATAGAGATGTTTTTGAACAAAGAAAAAAATTTGGTTCTAATATGGTGGCTTAACTCACATTTGTACTCATTTTAAATAAGGCAATCCTGATAATCAAATCTAAAACACAACTTATCGTTGTATCTGGTATTTTCTTTCTTACAGTTTTAAACAAAGTTGGTAGAGAGTTATGAAAAATGGTAACAAAAAATTGTGTCATGTTAATACAACTTTTGTTTATTTAAGGCGTGCGTATAATATATGAGACAAATTCAAAGCAGACCTGACTTCAAAAGCGATCTACGTTCACAGAATATTTAAAAAACTGCGAAAAATATTCTTTGAATCGTCAGATTCGTCAGTCAGACTAAATTTTTTACCTATAGTCCTATAACTTCTGTATTTTTTTGTGTATTGAAGTTTTGTTAAGTAACGTTACAAAATTCATATCTCTACTAAATTTCATTGACCGAGTATCTATCGATTTGCTTCTAAACCGTATAAATCTATAGATAAATTTACTATCTTTAATCTGTACAAACGATTTTGTAATCGAAGAACGGCGTTCATGTGAAAAGTATAATTTTGCAAAATTTTACTTGCATTTAAGATGGATCTATTACCTCAACTGTCACGTTGCAGCGTGCGCTAATATGAGCCTTATTTCAACGCAAGTTTGTTTTTCGTACTAGCTGGCAACAAGCTGCTAATTTGGGTCGTATATGGGCCTTTATTAAGGCATCACGCTGCCTAGGAATAGGGCTTTCATTGATCAGGTGGTTGGTCTCTTTTCTCCGTGGCGTGAAGGGAATGAATGAAAGGAATCTGCCAAGCATGGAAATTATGGCAAACCCACCTTAATGGTAAAGGCTTTGTCGTTCAGCAGTGGTTGTCCACTGGGCTGTATCAGCCGGAACAATCCGGCTGATACAGCCCTAGGTCTCTTAAGCGATTGTCCGTCTTGATGGGTACCACCATAGTGACAGGTGTTCTGTATCGAAGTGTACAGAATAACTAATAGTAGCAATAGTGTACTAACACTACTGTGTTTAGGCGTGAAGGGCATTGTAACGAGTGTAATAACTGAGCGAACGAGACATAAGAACTAACGTCTCGGAATGACGAGCACAGTGCAGTGTCATGGAGTGTCATGCACCAGTAATGGTTAGGCGTGACGCTTTCCATCGCATCATATGCTTGTCCCTATATTCACTTAATTTTTACACAACTGCCCAAAAAAGGAGTGTTATGTTTTCAGGGTTCATGTATGTTTGTGAGTTTCTTTATTCCACCATAACTTATAAACGGCTTAACCGATTTTAATGTATGGTATATCATTAGATTCGTCTTGATAGCGCAAGTGGCACCACATGTACATGTAAAAAAAAAACTGGCGGATTTTAGACGCTATATTGTGAGTCAATTTTTTTTTTTATTTCTTCCAAAGTCTTCGAGTAGGGTATGAAAATAAAGAGCTCTAAAAACGATTCCATAAATATGTATAACTCACAGTTTTATTTTCTGTGGAATGATGAAACGCGTAACGAAATAAATAATTTGCAGTCGTACTTTTTACTTTTTAAATTAATTTATCATATACAATATCAAACCGTATCGTCATATAAAACCGACGACGATACATGTATAAATAACAATCGGATCCTTGGGGCCAACTACCACATCTTAATTCAGTCTTATATTACAACAATTTTACCTAACATTAACAATTTTATTTCACACCACCTACCATAACTGAAGTAAACTTTCATTAGAACTTCATCTTGAGAGCGGGCTGCACGTATTGAATCAAATAATTTATGCGATAGAGATTGAATATTATTGTTTCATCACGATGAATATTGTTCATACCATGTCCGTCGTGAAACAATAATCTTAGTATTTTAAGCTTGAAATAATGACGTTTGTTGTCCATGATAGTTTTTAAGAGATGGTAGTTAGTACCCTGCACTGCAGGGTACTAACTACCTGTTTGCAGTTCCGAAAGGTTAGTAGCGGTAATGTGGATGTCGCTCTTCATAAATGATCTCGTATTTTATATTTGACCGGTAGTTATAGGTACGTTTTAGATCAGATTAATAGAACTTCTTGCATGCGGCGTGCAAGGGTTTTTATCCAATAGATAACTAAGCATTTGACCTCACATGCTGAAATGCGACGATGTGGTTGACGGTGGAACATGCCTGCCTAGAAGTTCTTTTTTTAAATAATATAAATTAGATCTTCTCACGTGGATGTGAGTAGGATATTGTGTGCATTAGACGCACAACAGTGCTGTATACCATCTTAGTGCCCTGTCAGGGTTTCATACAATATGTTCTTGTGTTCCTGCTTTGTTTTAGCCTTAACATATTATTCGTAACATGTTCTTGTGTTTCGTCACACTGGACGAAATACAAGAACATGTTTTAAAGAAATCATTTTGTATGACCCTGAAACTGGGCCCGGTGAAAAGCAATCGGCTCGCCCCCTATTACATGGTACATAACCCAATTGGCGAAACGTGGCTATTTACACACCTCTGCCTACCTCTTCGGGGAATACAGGCGTGATTATAATATGTATGTATGTATATCTGATAGGATAGCCACTCACCTGATGGTAATTGATGATGTGGTCGAGGATGTTGTTCAGGCTAACATAGAATTACTTGCTCTCAAGGACAGCTGCCGGAACACCGTAAGTACATGGCGACAGATTTTCTACTTGAGGGTAGCTAGCCAGGCGGGCTTTCACAAAACGCCGTGCAATCTTAAGACAACAATCGTGACCGACGGCTTATCATGCCCTCTGAAGCATGGAAATATGATATAAATGTTCGCATTGCAGTAATCATCCCACGATTGGAGCGCACTCTCGCGTATATTATCTCCGAGCTGGACGAGCTGGAGCGTGAAGAGTTCTACCGGTTGAAGAAGATCCAGGATAAGAAGAAGATCATCAAGGACAAAGCTGAGGCTGTGAGTAATCTATCTTTCTATCTATCATTACCAGCGGGCAGACGTCATTGTTGAACGTAGGTATCCATATAACCCATAGAATGCCATTTGCATACATCAGCTCAAAAACTACATAAGCAGTACTACTTTTTTTTTATGATATAGGAGGGCATACGAGCAGGCGGTTCACCTGGTGGTAAGTAATCATCGTCGCCCACGAACATCCGCAACACCAGAGGCATCGAGGATGCGTTGCCGGCCTTTGAGGAGGGTTATGCTCTCTTATACTTCTGCCTATAACAGATGCAATTCGTCACAAGTGTCAAATTGCACTGCGTCCATCACCCATTAAGTGGTCAAGTCTCATGTGCCTGTAAATTCACAGTCTGCCATGCCCTTCAGACACATACCGGAACACAATGTGATAATTACTGTTTGGGTGTAGTTCGGATGGAAGTAGAATGTGTTCGTTTGTTTTGAAGCAGTGATGGCTCAGTGGCATTGGCTATGGACTGCCGCGCAGCAGGTCCATGATTCGAATCCCGCCGCAGGCTTGAGCTTCACTGCATGGTGGAAGGGCATTTTGCGAATGCCCGCCTGGCTAGCGACCACCCTCAAGTAGAAAATCTGTCGCCAAGCATCTAACGGTGTGTTCCGGCAGCTGTCCTTGAGAGCCAGTGAAATTACAGGCACATGAGACTTAACAACTATGTCTCAAAGTGACGGGCGCAGTGCAATTCGTGACTTGTGATGAAATGCTTCTGTTATAGGATGAGGTTAGTCCGCTTTACATCAGGTGGGCGTCGAGCTTGTTCCGTTACATAAGTTACATTATAAATTAGAAGTCATTAATTGAGTTAGAATTGACCTTATTGTTTTTTTACAGAAAAAAGCTGCGCTCAAAGCTGCCGGTCAGGACTTGGCGGACTCCGCCAATCTGCTCGACGAGGGTGACGAAGACCTATTGTTCTAAGCCTACCCCAACATACACTCCTCATGTTATAAACTTGTAGTAGAAGTGCAGTCAAGTATCTTTGGCATCGGGGCTTGGACGACCAAACCTCACGAATGTATTAGCACAATAAAAAAAAAGAACTGTCAATAATTGGCGCCAAAGTGTGAAAGCCCGCGCGCAAAGGCGCTAAAGCGTCTTCCATTGACGTAGTTTTTTACACTTGACTGCATGATAAATAAAAATGATATTACAGTGTTGATCGCGTTGTAAATATTATAATAATTGTTGTCGCTGTTATATAACACGTTTTTCACTGTCCATTGTACGAAATAGGTATCGTGAACGGAACAAGTATTTGGCTGTTTGCTTAGGCGTGTGTTTGTTAAGCATTCCAGCGTATTGTCTTTTTATTTTCAAAGCTTTTTATGACGAGTAGTGGAATCAGTATAAGTACAGTTATTAAGTATTTATGGTTTTTGAATTGTTGTTTAATAACCTAACAAATTATTATATTTTAAGTAAGCAATCATGTAAATACAAGTTTGTGAAGCGAAATATTAAAATTATTATTATTGAAACGTGTTTTTTCTTTCTTATAATTTAATGGATGATAAATAATCGAGAAATAAAAACATTGAGAGAACTACATAAAGTTACAAGTATAACAATGTATATAACAACACAATACATAATAATGAATTTGGTTACAATGAAACTTTATTTTTGGGTCAACACTTGATAGACAATAGCTACAGTTTTATTTATTGGTACTATTTTTGATTTTTTTATTGAGAAGAAAGTATTTATTCCCCCTTTTGTGTAAGAGGCCAAACTCCACCGCACATCTGAGCATTGCTCCTATACACTTGCCGGTTTTCCTAGGGTCATCCACAGCCTTGTAATGCTTTTTTTAGGAAGTTGATCACTCGTCGAGACGTCAAGCCTTGCGTTGAAGGAATCTTGTGGAAAGCCCAAAGGACTAGTGCGGCTGGGTTTGCCTTGCGTAGGCCACTTTTGATGCGGCTATAGCAGTTGTCGACTACAGTTGATTGCGATCCATGAGAAGACACGTAACTTTCACATGAGCCCAAGGTGCTCGGGGAGGATGATCTTGTATTTCGACCACGCGTCTTCATTGTTAGGTATCATATGCACTCGGTAGTAAACTGGCGATACTGCCAGCTTATTTTAAATTGCAAATTTTTTTGGGTACTAGGATTTTGACATTGTTCTGTAATCAATAATAGTGCTGTTTCATTCAAAAATTTAATGTCGAATGTGAATTAAATGTCGGAGGAGTTTGACAGTAAACAGGTCACGTCTAAAGAGTAATTAAGTTCACTGTCATGGCACGTCATGATCTCTGGCCTGCTCGGATTGAGGAAGGAGTTCTCAACCGTTCTATGCTAGTCTGTTCAGAAGAGAATGGACCAGTCCAGTATCTTTCTGTTTACAGTGCGAAACTACACTAAATTAGGTACCCTTTATGTGTAGTGAGAACATCTAAATAGCGCACTTGATCCATTTTGTTTTTTTTACTAGTTCATTGTCAAGAGTAAAGACTAACAGTAAGTGTTTATTGCGGCTACGTAAACTCGAGAGTTGAAGTCGGACTAACTTGGTTTTTGTATGACAATTTACACTTAATTGTAGTTTAACTCGCATTTCCTCGTTGACGCAAGTAGACCTAAGATAGCAACTTCAGTAACTATACCAATATTATATTCTGCTTGGGTTATGAAAGTTTTTATTTATTTATCTGATAGTCTATCCTTGGACTATTATATCACCTGATGTTAAAAGGGATGATGTGGTTGAAGATGTTGTTCAGGCAAACCTAGAATTACTGGCTCAAGGCAGGTGCCGGTACACACCATTAGGTGCTTGGTGACAGATTTTCTACTCGAGGGTGCTAGCAAGGTGGGCATTCGCTAAATGCCCTGGTATAACGATTGCCATTCTAAGACAACCAGGACCGACGGCTTAAGGGTATATTTTCATTAAATTGTACAGTTTTGAAAGAGGGAAGTGAGAATACAATTTAATAAAAATCTGATGCTCCACAAAACTAGATATTAGGATTATGTAGATAAAAAAATCGCTATTATTAAAATTAAATTGTAACTACGTTTGTATTGGGCGCGTTCGTCCGTGTCGAGAGTACTATTATGTGGGCAAAGTTATACTCGTATCATCGTTCATGCTGATTCAAAAGGATTCGTAGACAATTATTTACTACCCTATAAAACCAAAACTTTACGTAGTCAGCAGATTACAATCTTGATATGAACAGAGAAAATTTCCCCAAGTGGGTAAAAGAAAAAAACTGTTGCCAAATCTTCATCAGCAGTCGGTCGTCGTGCTAGATAATGCAGTAATAATACAGTGTAGGTATAAACAAGTATCTACTCCACTTTCAGGTTTGCAGTTCGAGCAGTAAGTACTGTTTACATTACTGTGTTTCGGTTTGAAGGGTTACCTACCAACTTTAAAAGAAAATAACCAAAGTAAATTCGGCCGCTTCTAGTAAAAAAAGATTAATAAAGAAGAAAAGTATTTATTAAATTTAAACCTACTTAAGTACCTACCTAGATACTTCAAAAACATGTTTGTGTATACTTTTGGCAAGAGGTTATTATTTAACATTTAAGTATCTAATTGTTCACGAGATTCTCCATAGTCAAAATTTAAGGTAACATAAATAACTCATTTTTAGGATGTGTGACTCCGTGCTCAAAGGGCGAAATAAAGGTTTATGCACAAATTTCAGAACTCTGAACTCAGAACTCTGAAATCTGCGGGTTTATGTCTGTCTGTCCGACCGTCCACATCACGGGTACTAACCGGAAATTTAGATATTTTCTACCGACTTCAAAAAAGGAGGAGGTACTCAATCGTCTGTATTTTTTAGTTTGTTACCTCAGAACTTTTGAGTAGGTGAACGGATTTAGATGATTCTTTTTTTATTTGAAAGCTGATGCTTGCCGTGGTCCCATTTAAATTTCATCAAAATCAGTCGAGCCATTTTTGAGTTTCACTTCAATAACTGAAATGTATTTTCTTATCTTGACGATAAAGTCATTAACAGTGAATGACAATCGATCCCATAAGTAGCAAGTGTCACTAAAAAGCCAAATAATACAACCGACTTCAACACTGAAATGTGTCAAATAACTTGTCGAAGTCGTACCATGCGCGCAATATTGTGATAATAGGTACTTTTGAACCATCATCATACCGACTTCAACAAGTTATTTGACACATTTGAGTGTTGCATTCGGTTTTTTTTTGTCTAAAACGTTGAACAAACACGACTGATGGACTAGACTAGATTCTAGGATAGCCTGAAAAACACCTGCGACCACATCATCACTTACCATCAGGTGAGACAGTGGTCAAAGGTTCAAGCATAAAAAAACATTAATTGTAATTGAATTAGTTTTAAGGAGGCTCTAATACATGAGAATATAGATGGAAAATAAACTTTTTTTGCATCCTAGCATGTGCGGTACCTATCATCGTTTAGACTAGAGCTTCGAGAGTACAAATATATTGACAACCAACAAATAACGCAATGGAAGATAATCTCAATGCACGCATCTTTCCGTGTTGCAGCCGCTGCACAGTATATTTTTCCCCCAAAAAATCGGACATGCCTTTTTTACTATCTAATTTCATAGGGTTTGTGATTATAAATGCGAGACGAAAACTCCCGATTGCCCATTTGCTACAAAAGAATAAAAATTAGTACATGAAAAAAATTCTATGGTTTCCAGAAAAACCATAGAAACAGCAAAAGTTTGATATCTTTTTAAGATTTTATTTATGGCATTGAATAGTGTCATAAAATCCTTCCAATAACAAAAAACATCAGGCTTTATTTCTTCAATATAACCGATTTATGGCTGATTTTGCAAATTAATGTTTTCTTTTTTTTACCGCCATATTATTACATATTTGGATTTGTAACTAGGACTGAAATGTTCTTTTTATTTACGTTTATGATCCTACAAACAAAGAGAACCCAATTATGCAGGATCTCAGAGTAATTAAAATTCAGATTTTTTTGGATAGGGTTGTCCTGTGACCTCTTAATTAAATAAAATTTACTAAAACCTTATGAAATCTCAGCGGAAGACGATTTTGTGGTGACAACAGAAAATAACTTTGAAATTATTGAAGGTCATACCGATATCGATAGCGACAACATAACAGAAATTCTTTCGACCGATCAGGATGAAGAATATTAATAGGTATGTTCAAAATATGCTATTACCCTAACCACCAATTTTACTAATAAAAATTAAGTACCATGGCCAATCGACTCTGTATAAAAATATTGACAACCCTAAAACCATAGTTACCATAGAAAACTTTAGAAGCCTCTAAGTTCGAGATCCTTCATTATTTGGATCTGATTATTTTTCCAAGGATTCTAACACATTTAATTAACAATTCTGTACTAATATAAAATCCAAATAATTGAAAATACGACCATAAAAAAATAAAATATAAAAAACGTAAATTGTAAATAAATCTCTTAAAACTCATTTAAAAAAATATATAAATTAATTTGTATTGTGTGTTTTGAGATTATTGTGAATCACAAAAACCAAGAAGACAATTTGTAAAATATTTTAAAAGTTATGGATGTTTTACTATTTTATTATAAAAAATTATAAAATGCTTTTTTTTTGTCCTAAATAAGAAATGAACTCACGAGTATTCTATTAATTTATGTATAAAACATTTTTGTATAAGATTTCACAAAAAAAAGACATGTCCGATTTTTTGGGGAAAAAATACACTGTGCGCTGCTATTTGCTGAACGAGAAAATAATCTACTCGACTAAAAATCTTGTGTCCGGCGTGAGTCGTGACATATCTTTGGGACGCAGGTTCAAGACGCGGTAGGTGTGAAAAATGTTGTGTTATAAAAATGTGTAAATTTGACTTACGCTCATCCTGGCATCATAACGGGGTGGTTAAAATTAATATGAACGCACAATTTTGCTGACATTCTCGGTCCGTAGGATGGTAGACGCGGTTTCGTGAAAAATCTTACCTACTTAGTACAATAATACTGAGGATGTAACCTATTTTAAATCATTATTCAGATCAGTATTAGTCAGATTACCCACCATCTGAATAATATAAAAAGGACAATAATATAATAGAAAACATCCCACTGACACCTATGCATGTCCCAGACGGCCAATCCAAATTCGATAAGGTTTTAACCGGAAAATCTGGCCTTTGGAGTTACAATGCGATTAAAATAAGAATAGGATCGGCCTAGCGCCATGTTGTGACGTCAAAACTAGAACTTCGTACAGTGTGCAAAAAAGAAATGATAAAACATGTATAAATTAATAAAGAAAATAAAAACTCGACTGCAAATACTTTATTTTCGTTAAGCGTTTTATCGATACATTGAAAATAAACTGGAAGTTATATTTATGGAATCGTTTTTTAAAGCCCTTCATTTTGATACACATCACGATGGCTTTGGAAGAAAAAATAAATTGTTTTTCTCACTATATGGCGTTTCAAATCCACCAGTTTGTTTTTTTATTTTTTTTATGTACATAGTGTTACTTGAACTATCAAGATAAATCTCACGATATCTCGTACATTAAAATCGGTTAAGCTGTTTAGAAGTTATGGTGAAGTAAAGAAACTCACAAACTTACATACATACATGAACCCTGAAAACTTAACACACGTTTATGTGGGCAGTCGTGTAAAAAAACAAGCAGTAATAGGTAGGTAAACGAAATTGTAGGTGACTGTATGTACAGCCAACATAGAAATTATTTGAACTGATTTTATTTGTTGGCATTATTTTGTATCTAGGTACCTATCTTAATTTGAACCACTTAGCTCTTCGATGCCGCATGTCCTGATCGCCAACTGTATTAGACTCATCGTTATCATCGTAACGGGTAACAAAAACAAATATAACAATCACCAAAAACAAATTAAACAAATCAATAAGTACTCGGAAACGTGGCGCTTAGTAGTACACTGTCGGAGAAATAAGACCCTGACGCCCGCGTTGTCATCAAACCAAGATGGCGTCTGTGCTGTCAACCTTAAAAACTAGATTTTATTAAAATTAACAATTTTGGGTCACTCATTTAAAATTACGTACAAATATATGGCACGGCTCTATTTTTAAGTTTGTTCCTGGTTGTTCCTGGCCATATTCACTCTAATAAGTACGATCAGCAGCGTACTTATTAGAGTGAATATGAGTGAAGTTAGCCGAGAGCCCGTCCTATTCTTATTTTAATCGCATTGTACACGAGTACAGGCGACACATACTTTTTTTGACCTTAGCTATGTTCTCAGGATAGCAGAATCCCAAAATACCAGGATCCCATTTGTTGTCCGCCAATCTAGTTTCTTCGAAGAATCTTGTTACCTAAACCTCGTTGATTATCGGGTTATCGCGTGACCTGTCGGGAAATCCGTCGACTCGTTGGGAAACTCGTTGTTTTGCCGGGAAACGGCGGGCAACGAAAGGCACATATCCGGTAACGGGGCTGAATTATTGCAACATCATTTACTATGACGCTCGGCGTATTTTGCGCGATGAATTCAAAACGAGCCTTTGTGCTTGGTATTTTAGTTTGCTACACGAAATAACAAGTATGGAATGGCGCATTTCATTAATAAATAGGTGTGTATGTAAAGCACAGATACGTGATAAATCAGTAATTTCTGGAAAAGTTCTTTTTGAAGTACCTATACGTACGTTATGTAGATCAGTACATTTTGAGATTCAGACCTAACACCCGGAAAGTAAAATCTCAGCAGTAGAATATTTTTGAAATTTAATATTATAAATTAACCACGTTAGGGATCGAATACGTCGACCCGGGTTTCGAATATATCAGATTTTTTTTATGGGATAGGAGGGCAAACGAGCATTCGGCTCACCTGGTGGTAAGTGATCACCGTCGCCCACGAACATCCGCAACACCAGAGGTATCGAGGATGCGTTGCCGGCCTTTGAGGAGGGAATATGCTCTCTTCTTGAAGGCCCCGAAGTCGTATCCGTTCGGAAATACTGCACCTGCCAGCTGGTTCCATATTGTGTCAGATGCTCATAATCAGGGCGAGTGAGCATCTGATATGCTCGAAATCTGTGTCGATGTATTCGATCCATAACATGCATGTTTTGCTGGTTCATTGATTACCTATATTTTTAAATTAGATTAGATATTTAGACAAACACAGCCAAATGTTTACAATTTATACAGATCATTCTGCATTTCAATGGTTTTTATGCTTATAGATTTTTTTCTGGAACATTTATCCGTCGAAGCATAAGCTTATCAAATGTAGCTAAACTTCATAGGTATATTTGTGTTCTGTATGTTATCAAAAACATATTTTCAATAACATGTTCTTGTGGTCTCCTTTAAATATTTATGTTGTTATAGAGGATACAACACTCCGCGTCGGTGTGTTTAGGCTTGGAAATATATGATAAGTACATAGAGTTCTTCTATACTTGGTAGTAAAATGGAGCCCTTCTAAACAGCGAAGTGATATAATTTGTGGTATAGAAGCATACCTACTTGGTTTGTTAGCTGAAATGCGATGTGACGATTTCTCTGATAGCGTATATTAATCTGTAATACCTGTGTCTATCAGTGCTCTGTATAGCTGACACAACTGCATGGAAAAATTAACATGGTAATCAATAGGTACTTATATTATACCTACATATTGATTTCGGTAATATTATACATACCAGCTACCAGGCCGATTTTCTGCGGAGTGTGCAAACAACTGTGGTAGGTATATAGCTACTTACGTAGACAAAAATAGATAAGTAACTTTACCGTTTAATCATAACCTCACCTTTCTACCCTTCTCTCACTTAATGACGTTGGGCCGGTAGGTACTATTATAGTACCTACTAATTACTGTTTTCTTTCTCTACACCACCAGAGCTTCGGTTTCGTGATTGGCCGCCTCCCTTACACTAGCCCTTAGGGGATGTCTTTGTTACTATACCCACCTACTAAAATAATGTAAATAATCATAATAATGATAAATATACGCGATTTAAACCGTTTAAAGTTGTTTAATTACTATGTGTAATAATCGCGAAAACCTAAGACAACATTACTACTACATGAGTTAGAATTTGTGGGATTACGTGGGAAACTACTTACTACTATTAGAGCATTCCTAAGGCAAAGAACCTTAAAAGTGCGAGTAGGCAATACAATGTCTGACCACCGAGAGATACACAGTGGTGTACCACAGGGCTCAGTGCTGGGCCCAGTGGTGTACGTTATACACACCTTTGATTTTCCCCATTGCCTACAATGTGATGTTAGTATCTTTGCTGATGATACCAAAATATTTGGAAACCCTCAGATTGACTATGACCGCCTACAAGATGATTTGAACAAAATAGCCAACTGGTCTAAGGAATGGCTACTTAAACTCAACCCTTCAAAATGCACAGTATTGCACATAGGCAGTAGCAACCCCCGTCTGACATACAAGCTAGGCGATACTAATCTGATGGAGGTCAAAGTGCAAAAAGACCTAGGAGTTAAGATTTCAGAGGACTTGAAGCGGGAAGCGCATTTGACATCAATCACTAAGAAAGCTAAAAGTCTTATATACCTCATTAGAAAAGCCTTTGGCGCTTTGACGCCTGAGATGATGTTACAGATACACAAAACCTTTGTAAGACCAATCTTAGAGTATGCATTTCAAGTCTGGAGCTCCTATTTTGTTAAAGACATTGAACTCCTCGAGAAGGTACAACGCAGCTTTACAAAAATACCACGAGCCCTAAAACGAAAGCCATATGAAGAACGCTTAAAAGTATTGAAACTCACAAGTTTAAAAGATCGTGGAGATCTAATTGAGATATATAAGATCTTACATAGACATTGTGACCTTCAAGATTTCGAAAAAATGTTTATACGCAATGATAATGTGCATCTAAGAGATGTGCCAGCATTTCAAATAACAGTGCTCACAAACATTTTTAATGATAGATAAGAGTGAAAACTCCTGACTACAGCTCCGGATTGTTTCGAGAGCTGGGCCATTGCTGTGCGAAAGCGTAATTGAAGAAATTTAAATCTGTAATTTATAGAGCATTTAAATTAAAAAAAAATATTAACCGTCTGAAACAAACAGCTGATTGTCTGCCACATAATCGTAGTAAAGAAATAAATAAATTCTAGGTTTAGTCTGAACAACATCTTCGACCACAAATCATCACTGAGATAGTTGGTCAAAGGTCTATCAGGCATATCAGCAATAAATACTTTAAAACTATATCTTTAATATTTATTAATGATATTATTATTATAATAAGAGCAATTTATGGCACATGCCGTATATTACAACGCAGGATTTTAAAGTTCCTTAGTGTCGGTAATTGCCGTACCTAAGTGGCAAATAGGACACTTATCTTGTTAGCGCATTGCAAGCAGCTGCCGCGGTTGTGATTAGTATAGCAATATGTGGCATATAATCAATAGCATTGCAAAATAGCAGAGGTTTGAGCACTTACTGCAGAAATTATAAGGATTTTAGGAAACAAATACCGCACTTTCAAACAACAATATTTATTTTATTGACATAAAATGAATCCATAGGTTACCGAACAAGTGTTTAACTGTGTTTCAGGAACCAGTGAATGCTCCCATTTTACACTTTTTAACAATATACATTTTAGCATATTAAATAGTATAGTTAAAATCAAAATGAAGAAATATTACATGAAAAACTGTATAAATAAAAAGGGAAATGGTATGTTTGTTGTGAGTGTAAATTGAAGTGTAGTGAATGTATTTTTTGTAAGTAGCGTTGGAATATTGAATAAATATATAAACAAACAGGCCTCTTTTAAATTAAATGTTATTTCATTTATAAAAAATATAATAAAAACAAACAATGACAAATTTATAGAACTCAATGTAGCAATTCCAAATGTTATGTATCTATTTTCGCTAAAAATGTTGGTAACTGCGCTTATAATTAGCACGGCAGAATACTGGCCACTTTGTCACAAACAAAAGATACAGTATCGACAAGTTTTGCTTTCACTATGTCACCAAGGTGTAACCTGTGACCGATCTACTCCTATTCTTTATAGAACCATACCTGCGAGCCATGCTACTACGCCTCTATCCTGGACTTGGGTACACGGAACCTCTGTCCTCATTGTAACGTTTTTTTTTATTGGATAGTAGGGCAAACGAGCAGGCGGCTCACCTGGTGGTAATAAATCACCGTCACTCACGAACATCCGCAACACCAGAGGTCTCGAGGATGCGTTGCCGGCCTTTGAGGAGGGAATATACTCTCTTCTTGAATGCCACTAAATCGTATTTGACATTTGTTCGGAAATACTACACCTGGTAGCTGGTTCCATATTTAATAATAACAAATATTTTTTAAATATTTTAAGAAAACATCAAATTAATATTTCAATAAAACACTTAAAAAACATAAAAATATATCTAGTTACAATTCCGCCTAATTTTTCTGCTAAGCCGACGTGACGTCACAAATGCCACGCAGCCTCACCGGAAGAACCTTCGACGCGTTTCGCTTCTATCTACACGAAGCATCCTCAGGAGGTCTTGACAATATTTGTAATTATTAAATATGGATTTCCGCAAAGTAACGCCTGAATCTATTTATAATCTGGTTTCATATTGTCTATATTCTGTCCCAACTGGATGAACGCTAAATTGTAATCTAGTCTATAATGCATTGTATTGGTATAAGTAGTAGAACAATCCAGTTTGCGAAGAATATAATTGTAAATATTGAGTGTTCTAACCATATGATTTCACCATCATGATAAGTGGTAACATGTCTTGTGGCTTAACTAGTGCTGAACTAGTCTGACAAGCTAACTGAAAGGAACTAACATCTATTTTAAAATCACCATAGCTTGAAATGATATAATAATTGTAGCCTCATAATAGCTTTCCTAAGAGAATAAGTATTGTAGTATTAAGAAGTATAATTAATAAGTATATTGTAGTATTAATAAGTATTAAGAACAAGCATTGCAATTCAACGGGGCAATGCTGCCAGCATGCTGGGCACGCTGCCAACTGATGGTGGGCTAGAGCATTTGGACTCCCTATGAGTCCAAATGCTTTTACTGTAGTAGCTGTAGTATTGTAGTAGCTGTAGTGTTGTAGTAGCTGTAGTATTTGTTTAATAAAGGCAGACAGCCAGAAAAAAAAAAAAGAGAATAAGTGCAAACTGTTTGGCACCTAACTAACATCTATTGCATGGTGGTAGGGCATTGTGCGAATGCCCGCCTAACCAGGCTACCGCCCTCAAGTAGAAAATCTGTCGCCAGCACCGGTTACGGTGTGATCCATCAGCTGCCCTTGATAGCCAATAATTCTAGGTTATATAGCCTGAAAAACACGTTCGACCACATCATCACGTACCATCAGGTGAGATAGTGGTCAAATGCTAATCTATAAGTCATCAGCTACATAAAAAAAAAAAAACAATTACCAATTAGGTATCATAATGATAATAAACGGTTTAAAACTAAACTCAATGGCCTTCTCGTTGAAGAAGCAAACTACGACATAAGAGTTTATTTGAATTAAAAGAAAATGCAATAATAACATGACTTTATTATGAATTTTCTTTTGAGCCATTGAAATATTCATTCTTAATTTGTTTATACTATGAATTTCATAATTCAATATCAAATATTTTTCATTTTTATTTTGTACTAAAGTAATTATTATTTAATTTAATGTTAAAATGTTATTATTAAATTTTTAACTCTAGAAAATGTTGTAATGAAATTTTCGAGGGTAAGGCGAAACATGGTTGTACTTACTCCTAAGTTGGGGGTTACACGTAAAGTCTGGCATCAGTTCAGTCCATGACGTTGATCAGGATGATGCTTGACGATGATGCAGGACTGATGCCAGATTGATAGAAGGGTGAACGATATTACACGCTCAATCAGATTGACCATCAGTCCAAGCGTGAACTCGCGATAAATAACACGCTTTATAGATTTTAATTAAGTAATTTTGATAATAAAAACTAGGCAAGTGCGTTGCGCGCGATGTTGTTTAGGCACCCGCATAACAAGAGCCCGTAAAAGAATCAAATATTTGTTGTTTTTGATGAGAGCTTCACAATTATACTATAATTAAGTTATTAAATTGGTAAGTATGAAATTAAAAAAGTTCAAATAAAACAAAATATAATATCATTAAATTAAAACGGTCTAAGTTTACAACTCTAACGAACGTTTTATTAGGTTATGTTTATTTTATTTATTTACTTGAATAATTATTTTTAATACAAAAAAATATTTTGTACTCTAATCAATGAGCTGTATAAGATGTCACCCCACACGTTTTTTTTTCGACTTCCTTTCCAACTATTGGACCGTGAAAAATAATTTTACTGTTTTTTTGTATAAATATTCGTTTTTCAGTCATTCTATACAAAATGCTTAAATTTTTGGTTGGAGTTACTTTTTCTTGGCTTATAGGCTATCCTTTAAACACTAGCTCGCCTCATGGTAAGTGATGATGTTATCGCGATGTTGTTCAGGCTAACCTATAATTACTAGCAATATAGAACAAATGAACAGAGTGCAAATTTTTTAAGTCACTAAACTCGAGGGTATGTTTCCTAAGAAGAGATCTTTTAGTTACAGACTTGACTAGATGAGTCAGTAGTCGGAAGTTCATAAGGCATATTATATATATACTGAAGAGGTACATATATATATAAATATTTCTCTAGTCTAGTGCCTATACCCTGTCCCTGAGAAAAAAGTTCTTGACAAAATGACAAACTTACGGACTAACGATCAAAGTGATCACTCATCCTTTATGTCTTTAGATTTTTTTGAGGTAGGTACAGAACCTAACTATATGAGCTCCCGGTCCCCACGGACATGTCTCTACATCTTATAAAGCTACTTATACAGGGTTATTGGTAAAATGCTAACAACCTCTTAGGGTTGACTTCTACTAGTCCTAACAAACATTTTGAGATGTTTTTTTTGTTTTGTTTCCTTTTACTTTATATGTATTTTTTAATTTTCTATTGTGTTTTATATCTGTTTTTTACTGAATAAGCACGAGGACCACCTGATGTCAAAAGTCTCTTGTGCCTGTAATGTATTATTTCACATTTTTTAATACTTTGCTCGATGTAAATATTCCAAACTCTATTCAAATCAAAGGGAGCACGGCGTGGTCCAGTGTTGCCGTGGTGGGCGCTCTTGGCTCGGAGTAGGCAATAAAATAAGAAAAAAAAACTTTTGAGGTGTTTTTTTTATTTGAGAAATCTCATAATGTTTTTTAGGACTATAGTAGAAGTCGACCCTAAGAGTTTGTTAGCATTTTACCAATAATCTTGTATATGCATAAATACGTACATTTAAAAAAAATGTGTGTTCATACCAGATAATAAGATATAAACAAGTAGTATATTTAGTTCTTTCGAAAATGAAGTAAAAGCCAGTCATTACCGATTACATCCGGTTTTTACCTCCACCCCAAATCTCTTTGCAGACCGATCGCCCCTGCCTGACGACAGCGAACAACACTTCATGCCTCCCTATCACAGTTTAAACATTAGTTACCGCGTCAACCCCACTTTACCACCATCGCTCACCCCCATTTACCATCCCCTTCCGAGTAATATGCCTCTACTTTGAACTGTGTTTTGATATTTATTAAATGGACAGACTGTGCTCCGAAATTCAATTATTGTGTGTTTTCCTATATTGAGTGCAGTAAGTAGCAAACCTACGCCAAAAAACCGACAGATGAAATTAACAGCTCACATTAAAAAAAAAGTTGTTTCGTACCGTAATAATGTAAATCCGCTATCTATTTATCTGCCCATCCGTATATGGTACGGGTCTTTGGCGCGTAAACAAATTGAGTTACAAACTTGATATTTAGATATTATGTAATATCTTCATGAGATATTACGGCATACATTTATAGTGTACTCGTAATGTTGACTCAAAACCAGATATTGCAATTGAAATTTATTTTTTAATTATATTTCTGGAAGGTCACACATAAAAATATCTTATACCCTAGTTTGTGGCATATAGTTCTAAAGCGCATTTGGTAGAGTTTAGTTTTGTGACAGAAACATTATTTAATATACATAAAAATCAATAAATGGGGGCCATCAAAGGTGTACATATTTTAAACAAGAAATTGTTACGTGGTTGTTGAATAAAAAAAACTCGGTAGGCATAGAATTTCGGTAAATTATATACCATATCCTCTACTTAAACAAAAACTATAAACACGCATATAACACATAAATAGTACCCTCTTGGAAAAGTCAGGAATTAATCAGATATCCATCGCTCGCTGACTTCCAATCCAGATATAATAAATATAGATCATTGCTATGTGTCGCTTATTGAGAAATAGAAAATCTGAGAAATTCAATTCAGTTTCAGGAAGGTTCTGATTAACTTTCTCGTGGCAACAGATGTATCATGCTTTATATGCATCGTTACTTAGTCGGATTTTATCAAAGTTACTTCTTCATTATCGTTCAAAAGATACATTTAAAAAATATTATCGGTCTCGTTTTCCCAGCATGTTTGCAGAAAGGTAAACATGCTGGGCTTTTATTCATGATAAAATAATAAAGGTTTGATAATCTTGAAACTATAAAAAATCCTATGTTACGTATTTTAACCTCATTCCTACTGATGTGCTTTCTTCTAAAAAAAACTTCTAAAATAACACAGAAAATAACTTCAAAAATTAAATGAAGTGCCTTGGTTTAGTTTGTTTTCGGTTTTATTCACTCTGCTTTTGCGGATCGCACTCCGCATGTCATGTTTGACAGCTACTTATTTCGGGCATTACTATCACTCACGTTTCTCTTTAAAAACTTGAACACCTTTATATTATATACGTTAACTATGTGCGTTTTAGGTAGCGGGCCATTGCTCAACAAAGACGTATAGCATTGAAAATTATCCAATCTGTAATTGAATTGAACAATAAGGTGATTATGCTAAATCACCTATCATGATATTCGGCAGTAATATACTCACTTGGTTTCCGGTTCCGGTAGCGTTGAAGTTTAAAGAGTGTCTGAATGGAAGTTTACAACTAATTTTAATAGTACGGTCTATATCTAATTGTAAGTACCTAGGTAGGTACATGTACAAAATGGAAGAAACTGAATTTCAGCAATTCCTTAGCGATGTTACACCATCGTATAGATCGAAGTTTCTGGTTCACGTCGAAATGTTCGTCAAATTAATTTTTCCGTTGTTAGGTTAAAATCAAATATTTTACTCTAATAGTCAAATTTGATGCAATCCAGCATTATTGCTGTCATCGTCTCGTGTTGCTAGTATCGTAACTAATCTACATATTTGAGGTCGGCAGATACCATATAATGTTATATTTAACAACATAAAAGATGACAAAAGGAAAAAAAAACAAATATATGTTATTTCACTGGACGACACACAAAGTTAATGTTGAATACATTAAATTCGTTTTCGTCTTCTGCCGCTCCGCCGCCACCATGTCAACCTTCCTCGAGAATACATTGTTGGTAAAATACCCGCTAAATTTATCGATATTTAGTTACGGTTCATGTTAGGTTGACAGAGATGGAATTTTGCTAACAGCATCTTTGTCGTCTAAATAATCGCATACTGTGTAACCAGTTGATTAGTTATTGATTACTTCCAAACCACGTGGAGAGCCTCATCAATGGCAACTGTATACATCATCAACTGTATAATATGTCGGCTACACACCGTTAACAATGGACATTAGAAGCATAGTAAAACTAGAGTAGTCAGACTGGAGGCCCGTAAGGTTTAAATGTCTACTATAGCATGGATACGCAGGTTGTCCTTATCTCTAAGTTTTCTAGGTTTTACTATGCTAGAAGGTTCGTTTAGTGGTGTGACTGGAGCCAGTCTTCTTGCTAATGTCTGCCTTATCTCTCGTATGCCGAGAGTCTCTTGGCTCTACGTTGTTGGTCGGAAGTTTCGGCGAAGCCATCAAAAAACTTCTATGGCATATTTAACATTTGCAGATAGAGGCATGGCATAAATCAATTCAGCATTGACGTTGTTCGGTGAATCATGTCCAACTGTGGGCTCACCTGCCAACTTCATGTTTATCGTAACACTTGATTTATATATGATAGACAGTGAAGCAGACTTCCTCGACGGAACTTCAAGGAGTTATAAAATGTTCGACTTTTAGTATTTATTGTACGTATGAGCAAAATTTAGTTGAGATGTTCTGCAGAGGGGCAGTACGGAATAATTATTTCTACACCCAGCAACTGAAAAGCCCAAACTTTAGATCGGTCAGATCTGGAAAAAATAGTTTAGGGGGACTTATATGCTGACTACCGCTGTCGGTCATTCAGCTCCACCGGATCTTGGGCGAGGGAAGGTTCTCTTATAGCCCGGGGTACTGGCAAAATACATTCAATGCCTATCATCACATATTGGAGCCACAGTTATTCAGGGTGCCGGCCCGCCGCGACACCCTCCAGATGAAACGAGACCTTTTAGCTTTGTTTGAACAAATCTGATGTACTCCTACAATACTTACCCTAAGAACTGATATCTCGGAGCGCAGTGCAACGTCAAGAAGAACGAGAAAGCTAGGTGACACTGAAACTGTATTGGACTGGCCTGACGCATACCATCAGTCGGGCGCCTTGTCCATCTCAACAATTTATATGTCAATGAATAGATTCAGGTGTTACTTTGCGAAAATCCATATTTAATGATAACAAATATATTAAAAATATTTTAAGAAAACATTAAATTAATATTTTAATAAAACACTTAAAAATATATCTAATGATAATTCCGTCTAATTTACCTGTTAAGCCGACGTGACGTCACAATGGCCACGCAGAAAAACCTTGACCTGAAGAATTTTCGACGGGTATCGCTTCTACACGAAGCATCTTCAGGAGGGCATGACTCATCGAGCGCACACTGAGAAAAATCTAAAGTCAAAAGCGCCCTAATGACGGCCAATTTATATGGTATATGGCAAAAAACCGACCAAACGTAAATACGTACAAAAACGCCTTCCAACTAGAAGGCGTTAAACGAGGTCAGTGAAGGCGAATGTTTCTTTTCGTCTTCATTTAAGGTGTATTTTGTGGTCTTTCTTAAATATTGACTTCCGATGAGGCTGATTAAGTCGTACGTTATAGTGATAATCACCGTATATAAACCGCCGTAAAAGTAAGGTATATTTTATGGTCAATACTGCAATTATTATCGTATTACAAAGTTCAATTCTGAAAATACTTTACGGAAGGTGTTTTTGACGGTTATGTTTATTATAAAACATGGTACATTTTTATTGATTGGTGAAAATCATTTTAAGACTTGTGAATTCACCTTGCGTAGTTACAATTCAACGGTAAAAGGTCAAATTTGCTTTAAGCTCCAAAGTCGTTTTTCTCAGTGCACGATCGAGAAAAAATTCTCGATCGAGGAAAATTAGGCTGAATTGTCACTAGATATTACATTTACATTTATATTACATTTATTTATTTTTTAAAATAATTTAATAATCCTTTACTAACACACATAGTCTGTAAAAATTTCATCCAGCTACCTGACACGGTTCCAAAGGTAAAACAGCTCTTACATGAAAGGACTGACAGTCATGACTTAGTAATGGGATTCCGATTTCTAGCACCGAACCCCTTAAAAATCATATTATTAGGTAATACAGGGGAGCGAATGCTGCGCCTAACCAAACCAACGCGGTAGCGTCAGCGGTGGTGTACCTACAAGTTGGCGTTTAATTATTTTTACATTACTGTTTAGTATTTTTGTACTTTGCGATACGTTGCATTTTAATAAAATTTTTGTTGATTTAAATAAAAAGAAGACATGGTGCACTTTAATATTACGACAATATAATGTGGAGAAAATTTAACATAAGCATATTATCCCCCGTGGGGTGCCGGGTAAGAATTTCACCTCCCCATATCATCCCGTGGGTGTCGTAAGAGGCGACTAAGGGAAAAACCCTGGAAGGTGGGCAGCAGCACCTAATAGAAAGAACTAAAGAACTGCCATCTTACACTGCGATTCCCAAGCCACTTGCCAAGCGTGGGGATTATGACAAATAACCTCTTAATAGGGGAGGCTGTGTTCAGCAGTGGACGAGTCGGCTGTTATAGTATATTATACACACTGCTACACTTCCATTGTTTGTTATGAATGACAAAGAAAGGAAGACAAGCATGTTATGCACATATTATATCTGCTTTTTTGATCGTACCTTAATTTTACGTTGACACATTGGTCTTATAAAAACGGGAGAAACGGCACCCGTACCTCGTTACCAATGCACAAATATGCACACTACCATTATATTCTGCGTGAATATGTGTGCACACATAATATTATGTATAATACCATCACACTACCATTTTATTTTGTAACACTACTAAGACTCATTCAGGAGACGTCGCCTGATTTGAAGTAGCCGTGTTCAAGGTACGGGAGCCGTTTCTCCCGTTTTTTAAACTTCAATGTGCCTACGTGAAATTAAGGTACGGTCAAAAAAACTGATAACGAAGGTATTATTCAAGGTAATCCAGAGCTCTAATAGTCACCTGCGCTACGTACTTTGTGTGAAAGGGAGCGTTATCTCCCAGACCCTCCATTCGTCTTCCCTTAGATCCTTTTGTCGTTGCTTTCTCTCTCATATCTCTACCTTTCTATATAATATATCTATTGATGACATGTTTATATATGTCGTATTTTTGCGGATGGACCTGTAATGTGATAGCTATCTCTATCGTTGTGGTCGATGATGATTATAGCAGGCTTTAGGGAGCTAGAGTTCGTCCCGATCAGGGGGACGTTTGAGGGACTTTTGAAGCGCTCCTAGTGAAGTTTGCTTAGCCCCTCTTAACCGATCAACTAAGTTAAGCTATGTCCGCCGCGGTCATGAGTTGGATGGGTGACCGCTAGTGACATTAGTACTGAGCGCTTCCGTGCTTCGGAGGGCACGTTTAGCCGTCGCTCGGTCCGGGTTGTTATATAAAGACGGCAGTCGTTACGTTCATCGTAGAGCATTTTGCAAATGCCCGCCTGGCTAGCTACTACCCTCAAATAAAAAATCTGCCACCAAACACCTAACGGTGTGTTCCGTCAGCTGTTCTTAAGTGTTAGTAATTCTGTAGTAAGTCAGTTATCTTGAACAACATCTTCGACCACATCATCACTAACCATCAGGTAAGATAGTGGTCAAAGGCTATCCTATACACTAGTATAAATAAATAAAAAACTTAAGAACGCATTACTGCCCCACCTTCTGATATTATCTACCCTTTGTCGCCTTTTACGAACCCCGCAGCAAGATATATCAGGATGCAATTCTAGCTCGGCATCCCACAAGGTACGATGCGACATATATATATGTTATACAGGGTTATTGGTAAGTCTCTTGTGCCTGAAATTTATTATTTCATATCTTTTATTACTTTGCTCCATGTAAATATTCAAAACTCAATTCAAAGGGAGCGCGGCGCCGCGCTGTCCAGTGTTGCCGCAGTGGCCGCTCTTGGCTCGGAGTAGGTTAGGACTAGCAGAAAGTAACCATTAGAAGTTGTTATCATTTTACCAACAAACTTGTAAATGACTAAGTATGTAATTAATAAATATTATAGATTAAATCTGTATATATATAATAATTGCAGTTTATATGGAATAAGATAATTTAATTTGCACTTACCTATTACCCTAACCGCTTTCACATAAACAAACATCAATATATCGCCTGATTACTACAAGGTACTAAAGGAAGGACATTCAGCACGTTTTTCCTCAAAACGCTTATAGCTATAGCATGGAGATGAAGGGCATATTAGTTGGGCGACCAGTCGGTGAATCCGTCGATCCTACGATCGTTTACGGAGTGGGATGGTTCGGGCCGATTACGTAGATATTATGGTTCGACATGTCCCGAAAGTAAGTTTACAAGGCGAATCTTTTCATTGATGGTAATGATTTTGTTTATTATTGAATCGACAGGTTTAAGAATGTATGTATAAGATCAATCTAAAACGAGACAAATTAAATGTTCGACGACTTTAATGAAGGCTCCTAAAAGAACACACATTACTTCTCCTGTATACTTCCTTACTTCATAGCAGTAGAAATAAAAAAAATCGTCACCCCCAAGTGGCTACAATTGGAATTATTAAAGGAATAAACTTTGAATATCAAGCTTTTGCTATTCACCGTCAGATGGTGTTAGTAATAAGGCGGGGCCAAGTGAGCGTTCCCCCGTCCTCGCCCCGTAAATTGCCGACACATTTCGAGCTAATATGTGAACGACACATCATCTCATTATTTTCTTCCTACGTGAGCTATGGCGTAATCTGTGGCAAAACATACAAACGTTAAAATAGTACGATTAAAGTTTATTTAACACATAACGACAAATAATAAAAAATGCCCTGGTGTGGATCGGACGAATGCCCAAAATTTCGAACTTTATGAAATAATACTTTGTTAAGTTTGGTGTTGGTGCGGAGCCCTCAGTGTGCGTGTTCAACTCGCTCTTGGCTGTTTTATTATACTGTGCCACAGACTGTGCTTGTGAACATTTCAACGGGCTCTTGTGGTAGGATACTCTATTTATTCTTCTGCTGTTACTACGCGAAGATAGATGGCGCTCGAATAATATGGCGCATAATCTCACAGATAATAAATAATAATAGATATCTAAGTAGTCCTGTAGTCAGGCAACTTGAAAAATGGGAAATGTATTGCAGATTTTTGCGCTAACAAATCTTACACTTAAAACAGGTAGAATAATCGCTAAGAGATGGCGCTAGCAGTAGTAGAATTAAAGTTATGCGGATTCGTAAAGGTGCTGTGTTTATGTGAACCAATGATATCCCAATGGCAATAACTTAAGACAATTAACAGGTGTGCAGTGTGGGGTAGGTCAAGTTTCGAATCAAATCCTGCCGGACGCTTCAGCTTCTCTGCATGGTGATAGGACATTTTGTGAATGTTCGCCTGGTGAGCTTGCTACCCATCTTCTAGGCATTACTTTATATAAGTTGTAGGGTAGTATATATATTATACTACTCTAGTTTTAGTCGGATCAACATCTGCGACTACAAAATCACATAACAACAGATGCGACGGTTGTTAAAGTTTAACCTATTTATTAGCTATAAAAAGGTAAGTAGGTATCAATGTACTTCAACATTTAATAATAAAAGCCTTACAGTACTCTCAGACGGAATACTCAGACAATATTCATACTAAATTCCTTCACTCACATCATACACACCGATAACAAAACCATATTCTAAAAACTAAACCGAACAAAAATGGCGAACTTTTGACATTTGATACGGCCGCATAAACTCCCGCGTTTGTGGGTCCCATGGCGGCAATTTGGAGCGATATTTTTCATCGACATGGTAGGTATCATGGTTAGCAAATTACGTTTGAGTGTGCGATGTTGTTGATTTTAGAAAATTCAACCGGTTTTAGGTAGTTTTAGACATATTATCTTGCTTCAAACTTCAAAATTCAAAAAGAGCCAGCAGTTATATTTCTATTTGGTTGGTTTTCTATTTGGTGGTGGTAGCTATAGACAGGCATTCGCTAAATGCTCTACCACCATGCTATAACGTCATCTTCTGCCTACATAGTATTTAATCATTTAGGGTTCCGCTATACCCAAAGGTCAAAACGGAACTTTAATGAGAGAGCGGTTTGTCTTTTTGATTGTCTGTATGTATGTCTAACTCGTAAACGAAATGAATTACAAACCTGAAATTTACATATTTGTATAAAATGATTCCTACAACCAAATATTGCATAAAAAAAAGTTGAAATTATTTTCTTGCCAAGGTACATAGGCAACATTTAATTTACTGATTCTAACCTAGCTTTGGTGTGTCATCGTCTAGAGCTCCATAAGAAGTGCAGGAATATAATTTTCTTATATTATATTTATAAAAATGTCAATTTTGACTATTTTTGTTACGAGGTCTATCTCTGAAACAAAACTAGTTGGGATCCAGAAATTTTGGTGGATATATTTATTACATTATATACCATATCCTCTTTTTACTTTTAAAAATGACTCTAGCTAGACGATAATTACTCTGCTCATGTAATTTTTTTTTTATTCGTATTTTTTATAATATCTAATATACCTAGGTAAATTAATCTACACGTTAACGTTTTACATAGAAAACATCTTGATATCAGGTGTCTATTTATGTACCTCTCTCTGTAACGAGTTAGAGACCCGTGACACATTCGCACAGACTAGACGGACCGACAGACAGTCAAACAGACGGGACGGAAACCCTCGATCATTAATATTAGGTATTATTGGTTTATTGGTAGAAGACGGAAACCTATAAATTTGAGAAAATTTTACCACGGTCAATATTGTTCGATCATAATGTTATTATGAACTATTAAATAGTATTATTAGTTTTCAGGTGATCATTCTACACAAAACATCTAAATTTCAGGTTACTAAGTCATTCAGTTTACGAGCTAGAGATCCGTGAGATACGCAGACAGGCAGAAAGAGGTGTCTCATTAATGGAGCTTAGTTTTGCCTATTAGGTGCAGAACCATAAAATTTAAATTTTACACAATATTAGCTAGACGAATAATTAATAATAAATATTATTATTAAATTAGGTGTTAGGTGTATTGTGTCGATTCTACACAAATCTCTAAATTTAAAATTCTCTAATCTATCGTAAGTCTTATTCTATACACACTCTGTTCAAATCCACATATATGTAATTTATAAAGAACGACACTAATGTGACACAAAACTATGTACTGCTTTAACAGGCATTATTCCAAAGCGAAAAAGCTTATAATTTCTCTATTCCTTCTAAGGGAGGGATGTGTGAGGGTTAAAATACCGCCGCGGTTAAATTTTTCCCTTCGTTGCCTTCATTGTGATGATGATAATTAGCTAGTGTTTAGCGTTACAGTTTCTTCAGCGATAGTTAATGATGCTTTTCCTGGACCCAATTAAATAGATGTCAATTTTTATTTATTGTGATGGAACACGCACAGGCCCCTCTGATGTTAAGCGGTAACCTCTGCCTATAACAGATGCATTTCGTCACAAGTGACGAACTGCACCCATCATCCAGAGACATACAGTCGTTAAGTCTCATATACCTGTAATTTATTAGCTCTCAAAGACTGCTTCCGGAAAACATTGTTAGGCGCTTGGTGACAGATTTTGTACTAGAGAGTGGTATAGCTAGCCTGGTGAAGCGGTGAAGTTCAAGCCGGCGGTGGGGATGCAACCATGGACGTGTTTCACGGAAGTGCAAAGCTGTTACCGCTCGTCTATCACTGCTTAATGTAAAATGTCTCAATCTTCCATATCCTTCTAGAATTATGTGATGACAATTAACCCAAGTTAATTGTCATCACATAATTCACTCCTTTTTCATGAAGTTTACTCCATTCGTAGAGTTTACCTTATAAACTTAAAAAACTTTAAGCTTATAAGTTTATTAATTTTATTTATGCCAATAAAGTATGAAAAAAACAGCGCCAAATAGGTACATGACAAAGGCAAATAAACTACACTCGTTATTGTCTAGATATTTTTAGTTTCACTAAAGGTCAGTTGTAATTTTTTCCGTCACGCCATTTCAAGTTGTCGTTTTTTTTAAGTGAAGGTGTCTCCGCACATCGCTTTGCCGCTGGTGACGTCAATCTTGAAAAATTAACTTACCTTACGGGTGAACTATCTATATTATACCTACACTTTTAAGCATATTTTATACTTAATGCTAACCTTCTATAATCAACCAATAGCAAGCAAATTGGTACCCTATACCAAGTCGATACAGAAGCTTTTTGAATACGAAGACTTCCATTATGTCCCTTTTCCACTCAGGTAATAATAAAGTAAGAGATTACATCTTTGCGTAAGCAACAATAGGACCTCCTGTTATTTTACTAGGGTCACCGCTTCATTCAAATATGAACTTTAATTATCAATTATTAAAGTTGCAAATTAATTGTGAAATAATCTAGATTTTGATTATAACAAAGTTGAATTGTTGTGATAGGTAATCGGTTGTTTTTAAAGCGTTTAAAGCGAAGCCACCTGTTAACGTACGTGTTGTTTTTAATTATTACTTTATACTAAGTGATTATACTGATTATTGTACCTACATATAGGGAAAAAAGGATTTTCATGCTCTAAATTATTTCGGTAAGTACTGGTCACATCCTAAGAAGGTAGGCAGGTAATGGACTTAACAATTGATTGGTAACTATACCTGCAAGTCCTAATAAGAAGTTTTCAATGCACTTGCTCGTAAATGGGTTCCAAAGCTCTATTAAAGTTTTATTATTATCAAAAATGGTTCTCTTTACACATTTGACATTGCTAGTATGATTTTTAGTTACAGTTAAGACGCTGACAAATGCTGATTTTTGACATTATTGGACTGCATAGGAGTGAAAGAGACGTAGCGATAGTGAAATCACGATCCATTTGGAATGTAAGAAAGTTTATTAACACAAAACTAGTAACTTAAATCGAAAACGTAACCTTATGATAAAGTTTTGCAATTTTATTGTTATATTTTTATCCACATACATAATATGTACATGGATAATTAAAATATTTACGTTACAAACGTAATTTAGAGTCCACTTTGTAAAATTATTCTATAGAGAAAGTTTAAGGATACGTGTTTTGGAATTAACTTAGCCCTAGAAAATATGTTGAAACTAACATATAATTTTCGTACTGCTGCAAACTTAATACATTTTGCTTAATTGATTTAAAAAAATCTGTTAAATTTAACGCTATTTAACACTTGTCAGCCTTTTAAGTTTTTATAAGCCGCTAACATTAATTGATTTGGTGATGGGGGAAAAACGTTGTCTTGACATATCACAATTTCACTGAAATTAAAAGCTTGTCAAATTAGCTCAATATGATACGCAACTTTGCGTCCAATATAGGCTATTTTTTGGAAACTCATCCCCCAGTAAGTGAAAACTTTAAAATTGAGGTTTTAATAACAGAACGAAACAATGGTATAAAAATATAAGGATGGAAAAAAGATTTATTTTTTCAAAATATGATTTATTAAAGGTTAGTTTTACCGATTTAGGGGTTTCTTTGCTTCATTCGTTAGAAAGTATATCGTTAATTCAACCTCTAAAGGAGTAGATATTAAAAGAGTTTTTACCAAATTACTGTGTAAATAAATAATTTAAAATCTCAGACAAAAACAAATACCGCTGTATTTGAACGTCCAGGATCCAAGCATCTGTCCTGGGGTCAATATTCTTTCAATCTGAGCTATCGTGGTAATAAGTCATGGTACGATTAATCCTTTCATCCCTTAACTGACTTTGGATTTTTCAATAATCAGATAGTGATTTATTACTCACATTATTATTTATATGCAAAAGGTTTTGAGTTAGGACGATATGAGTGGACGTAACTTGATAAATAGATAGTTTTGGTCCCGGATTAGTACAGGACAGTTTTCATGATCATCATAATCTCTTTTCATCATTGCTACATAGCAATGATGAAAAGAGAACATCCACATGGACACGAATAAAATTGCCGGGCGTGAAAGTTGAAAGTACCTACTCAAAAAAAAATGTACCTACTTGTGTTGGTCGTAAAATAAACGACTCTACTACGGTACTAAGTATACGGTTCCGGTTACATTTTATTGTACAGATATTTAACTAACTGTTGATTTAAAATCTAGGCCTTATGGGGACAGTTAGTACGAAGGGGGTTAAACAAATCTAAGTACTACAAAATTACAAATTTACGAGACAAAAAAATATAGTCATGTGCGGAAAACATGCCTATATTTTTTTTCCTCTCGTAAATGTAATTCGCCAAGCAGACGTTACTGCAACATAACAATATAAAAAAAAAATCTACTCCGATTAGTCTGAGGTGTGTTTACCGATTCCTATGATTTATTTTGCATGCTCGCGAAACTTTTAGTAGGTATATTTTGAACTATTTTCATTAAAATAAATATGTATAATATAGTGTCTTCCCTATTACTTATACAAAATAATATAACTTATAAAATATTTTTTTAACCTCCAGTATGCCTTTATTAACAAAATATTACGAACTAACAACACTACAGCTAGGTAAAAGCATTTAGACAGCCTATAAGTCATTGCAGACTCACAAGCAGTATTATTATTATTAGCAGTATTATTACTTATTGAAATAAATACTTAAATATTAATAATATAAAGAAGAACTGTCTTACTAAGCGTTTACTTTTATTATTAAAACCCAAAATTAATCAGGTTTATTGAGCAAAAATTTACCAAATACCCTTTAGTAATAAATTGAAGTCATGGCAATAAATATACAATGGGACTCTAAAGTTTTGAATAACTAGGGCAAAGATTTTCACAAAATATTTTATTTAATTCTTTACTTTAGACGAAACAAATTTACCTATCAGGACCGATTTAATATCATGTAAGTATTTGATTTCAGTTAGCAGGTACCAGAAATTCATGACTTTCAGTAGTGTTGTGGTTGTGGGTAATGTAGGTCGCGTTGAAAACAAAAGCAGTTTCAGCTTCGCGGTTCGCGGGAAAGCTTCGTTAATCATTAATTAAAATCTAAACAATGCGTGCGATAGTACACTGAGTTGGAAATTATTATGTTTCATGATTTCTTTAAAGTACGTTCGTATATTCCATATCCTCAAAATCAGCCGGAAGCGGAACACATTCGCTGTTAAACATATCATTCATGTCTTCTATCGCCACAATGGATAACTTATTTCAGTGATTTGATTTGATTTTTAAAGTTCTTTATTAACATTTTATTTTTATATAATAATAATATGTTAAGTTAAACTTCTTAGTAGGAACTGGTCGATGACCGAAAATGAGTACCTATAACCTACAGATACAAAAACATATTTGTCTACGAATTTGAATTACTTAAGTTTACACATAAAAATTTCTTTATAGTAGGTATACCTGTAACACATGAAAAGTATCATATTAACTTATTTCAGTGCTTTCTTAACTAAATGTCTCAATACATCTTCATCAATAACCAGGCTACATTTTGTCTCCTGTGTATTAGCAAAATAGACAGTAGAAAATATGTACAGTGTAAATACATAGGTAATGCACACCAAAACAGTACGGAATTGTGTCGAAAAATCTCTAAACCGAGTGTTTTTGATATTTCATCCGCAAAATGTTACTACGTATACGACGAAGACAGTCATAACTATATCTTCAAAGACGTCTAACAGATGGCGCTCTAAGTCTCTTTTGGTGCATGAATGAACGCAGAGTCATACCCAGGAACACAAATTTTATTCTAGTTTCACAGAACTTGTCGCTCTGAGAGAACAGGTACGTAACGTTATGCCGTTGCAAGCTAACGGAGTACTTAATTAATTAATTTCTTCGAAATTATGTATTTAATCGATCGCCCTTTGTTTTTCCTAGTTCTCAAGGACTGCTGCTGGAACACACTGTTAAGTGCTTTACGACAGATTTTCTTTTTGAGGGTGGTAGCTAGCAACATTCGCACAATGCCCTTCCGCCATGCGGTGAAGCTCAAGCCGGGAGTGGGGATCGAACCTTGGACCTGCGGCACGGCAATCCATAGCTATTACCACTTGGCGATCATTACTTCCAAAATTTTTGACGAATAATCCATGATATACGTCATGGATTTAAAAAAAAAAGTATCTATAAAATCTATATGTTAATGAATAAAAGTTAAAAACCTTGAACCACTCCTTGAACAAACTCACTATAAAAGAGAATGACATTATTGTCAATTAAAAAGTTTTCTTTTTCACATAACAAGAAGGTTGGATTCATATCACAAGTTGTGATCACAACATTCACAACTAACAAATTATACGTTAAGTAGGTTATGAATGTATTGGACGCTGTCATACTTACAGTTACTTATTTAATAACCTTATAGAACATATAAGGCTATAGATCAATAAAGCAATGTTCCAGAATCATATAGTTTGAAACGACATAATACTCGATATAATATTTTTTTCACTCTTCCTGAAATCTGAAATTTATATTCACGAATACGCTTATTGACGCGAATAAACTATAATAATACTTTACGTTTGGTTTGTAACATTAAGGGCCTGTTTCAGAATGTTCGAGTAAGTTCCGGTTATACTACCCAGAACATATTTAATAAATAAAACACTATCTTTGCGTTTCACAGTCATCGATTTAGCCTATCCATCGGTTAAAGCTTGAAACGCGCTGCATGTTAACTGTCATTTTTATCATTCAGTTATTTTATGTTCTGGGTAGTAGGTATAACCGGAATTTACTCGAACATTCTGGAAAAGGCCCTAAAAGTTCGAAATTGACACGACAGGAAATAACGGATGTACGTTGTCTAAATTAATGCTAATTTGACACAGTACAATATTAATCTGATTTTAAGGTTATATTATAAGTGTTACTTTATAATAAAAGTTACTTTTGATTATGTATGTCTATAATAATTATACCAACAATAACAATTCGGTCGTAACATAAAAGTCATCGTTAAGACCACTATGCAAATGTTGAGCGTATTTCTTACCATAGCAAAACTCTTAAATACCTTATCTGTTCAATAATAACAAATATTTTTAAAATATTTTATGAAAACATCAAATTAATATACGATCTCGATCGTGCGCTCGTAGAGTCAAGACCTTCTGAGGATGCTTCGTGTAGAATCGAAACGCGTCGAAAATTCTTCCGGTTTGGCTGCGTGGCGTTTGTGACGTCACGTTGGCTTAACAGGAAAATTAGGCGGAATTGTCACTAGATATAAATTTTTGTATTTTTTAAGTGTTTTATTAAAATATTTATTTGATGTTATCATAAAATATTTTGATAATATTTGTTATTATTGAATATGGATTTCCGCAAAGTAACGCCTGAATCTATTTATTAAGTACCTTATCTGTTTTTAAGATCACCACAACATGAATTTTTCACAATTGTGATCCAATAATTTGCTTGTTGTAAACGTTTTGATGACTTTTACACGACACATTTAAATTAATATAGTTGTTTTAACCGTTATTACGTGGTATACGACGAACTTTCGATAGCAACGCTTGAAAGTTTCAAGCTGATCTAAAGCTTCCATCGTCCCTAGGTAGACCAAGAACATATACAGATCTAAATTTCAGCCGTTCCTCGTTCATTGTTGGACATAGTTGGCCTTTGTCCAACACCTTTTATGGTTAAAAAGAGGAGGGATTTTTAACGTACACTGAAGCCTTTACCATCAACTTTATCAACATCATCAACTTTAATATACCTACGTTATCTTAAAACTTCCAACAATACCGAATCTACCCATTATGAATACCCACTGTTTGATTATATTCCTAAGGTGTTATGGTTAAAAAGGGGACGGATGGACGACGGCGTGTAAGGTCCCGTTTTCTAGTATAAAATCCTAAACAATTTGTTACCTCTACACAGTTGCCTTTACAGTTGAAGGCCTCAATCGAAATTATCATATAACTTGCAATACCTACCCATTATCTATGCTATTTAATTATACACCGTGTCCCAAAATTCAACGATAAGCCGGCATCGGTGCATGGACCTACTCATGACTACTCGGGAAAAAAAAATAAAAAAAATTATAACTCTTTTTTTTTTAATTACAGAGACTTTTATAAAGTTGCGCCAACTTTTAATAAAACTTGTCATGGTAGTGCCCATACTTTTTTTTTTAACCCAGACTATAGAAAGTGCATAGAATGTTAAAATCTATGAAAATTATAAGAAAAAATTTTTTTTTTACTGATTTTTGTAAAATAACTACAGACTTTCTGTAATTTTAAAGGATTGTGGTAGATAGCCGTCCTTCTTAGGTTGCTAATGCACAAAAAATATCAAAAATATGTCAAAAATTGTGGTCATGGTAGTTGAAAATAGCATAATGGGTATCGAATATCGATGAAATTTATAAAAGTCTCTGTGATTAATAAAAAAAAACAGTAATAATTTTTTTTTTCCGAGGAGTCATGAGTAGGTCCATGCACCGATGCCGGCTTATCGTTGAATTTTGGGACACGGTGTATACCTAAACATATAAAGAACCCAATAACTTCAGCTTACTATAAATGTTAACCTTAAAAGAGGCTTAATTTATATCCTTTTAAATTAACACGCATGATGTATTGAAGAACCTTTGCAACATTAATTTTCCAACAATCTCTAGGACTACATTTCTCAGAGTGTCAAATTGACAAAATGATAAACCGGCAATCTAAGATACGGATCTTTTCCTTGTATCGTGTGAGAGAAATCTACACGAACGGTTATTTGGTTAGGTATGTAGGTACTATAACAGTGTTTAATCTGGTAACACATTTCTTGCTTCATTTATATAACATTAAACACTTAAGGAGGCTTGTATAACGTCTTTTAAATGCATATCGATAAATAGAATTACTTGAAGTGTCTTCACAATGCTTTCAATTCATACGTATTTTTGTAATTTTTTAAATAATTACCTAGTGTTCAAGTCAATGAAACTTTGTATGTATGGTCTTGAGTGCAAAATCAATGCTTCTGGTTTGACAGTTTTCCGCTAAATGAATAATTACAAAATCATTTGGTATAAATAGTTTTATGTCGGAATTCTTTTTTTACATTTAGAGATGATTTAAATAATATAACGAAAAACTAACAATCTAAAAACATCAAAATTACAAATTTACGTGAGAAAAACTATATATGTTTCTCTCGTAAATTTGTAATTTTTTCATGTTATTCGCCGAGCAGGCTTTATTGCAAACATAACAATATTAAAAACATATATTCGCCTGAAGTTTTTTATTGAGCTTAATGTTTAATGATACAATTTTGAGCGAAATAACCTATGTACCTTCCTATGTATTGTTTTTTTTTATAATAATCAAAGCATGAAGCATGTACATTGAACCTTTCATTGGTAATAATATTTATATTATAGTGGAACACATGTATAAAATATCAATCAGAACAAAGTCGGGGAACAAAAACGTCTAACATCTTGTAAAAATAGTGTTTTTTATAGTACAAACGAATATAAAAGGCTCCGAAAATCACTTTCTTACTTGCATACTATTTCTGTCTATAGTATTTTGAATTGCAATAAACTATATATTACCAACTCCCGTCTCCTAATTCAATCTTATTTTAAACTTAAATTTATAATTTTAATACGCACATACTTCGATAAAAAATACCGTAGGTATTCTTGATCGAAGCGCACATATCACTAAGTAAACTTACTTATGAACTTCAACGTGAGAGCGGGCTGCATGTATTGAATCAAGTAATTTGTGCGATAGAGATAGAGCTATATGGACATTATTGTTTTGCGACGGCCACGCTACGAATCGTAGTATCAATATTTTAAACTGCGCTACAATTACTTCACGTTCACTATTCTCCAACTAGGAAGGGAAAGTAACCTTGTCTAGAACATGTCTCATTTACTGTAAGCCCCGAAAAATCAATACCTCTCACTTCACTAAATCATTCTTCAGTGTGCAAAGTGAGAGACAATAATTTTCGGCACCATTTTACACTGGTTTCTTTATTTCACCGGGTTATATGCAAATTTTTGAAACTGTCATTGGTTATACCTACGTAATTAATTAATTATAGTTTATCAGTAATATGATATTAATTATAATCCGCCTACAACATGACGTATAATAGCTCCCAATAACGTTATTGAAGTTCAAATAAATGTCTTCGTAGTTCATAGTCGGTCGGTCTCCAAATTCGTAAAGATGGTCCTAATTGTTGATTTACATCGTTTAGAAACCGCGCTCGGGACAATACGGCACTGCTTGCTTACCGACGGAATGTAGTCTAAACTTCTGTTATAATAATTGAACTAAATGCAATGAAAAATAATATTAAAACATTTGAAACAACAACCCGTATAAACAGGGGCATAAAGCGCAATTGGTATTTTCGCTTAAGTAAATTGAGTTTTCCAACTGCAAACATTATTTTGTCGTAACGTCTCCTAACCATTACATCCTGGTGGAACTTATGTACTTTGTATATGAGTTTATAAGGGTCAATTTTGTTTGTGTAGAAGATGAATTAAAGCTGGTTGTGTCAAAACTTCGAGGTGGCCAGTGATGGAATGACTCACATCACTATCGCATACATTCTTGGGTCGTATCCGTTTCTGAGCATTTTATTTCGTTTTAGACTTTTGAGACTGGTGTTGAGGCATGTAATTAAAATGTGATTTCAATAATGGGACTCCTTGGTTTTTATTTTGTAGCCAGGTCCCTTTTACTTATTCTGTGGCAATCTATATTTACACTATAATAATATTATAATATAATATTATATTATAATATTATAAAGAGGAAAGAGGATACATTTATCTTTTTTGTTTGTTACGAATAAACTTTAAAACTACTGGACCATTTAAAAAAAAAAACTCACTATTAGAATCCCACATTATCACTGATGAACATAAGTTAAATTATATTATCAAATTTATTTTAAATACCCATGCGAAGCCGGGGCTGGCCGCTAGTAGTTTACATTTGGCGTAAAATATATTACAATTAGCTATACCTACTTAGGAATGTTATGTAAAATGACGGACTTGCTTTATGTTTTATCTATCCGTAGCTACTTCTTATAGTACTTTTGATGTTTCTGATCAGCTCGAAACCACAGAAAACTAGAAAGTAGACACCGGCAGCACCGTTCATTTGCGCTTAATATATTTCATCATTGACCTACCTATTCCATTCCATTACGGAACAAACAGACAGCAAAATATCCAACTCTAATAAAATGTTTTGCTCTTTGGATACAGAACCATTAAAACATGATAACAGTCCCATGATAGCAACCGCTTTCTCGCGTTCTTCCTTTATATTACCACATAATTAAATGGTACTTTATTAGCGTCTTTGTATTGAATCCGTGCCCGCACTCTGTCTGACTGAACGTACTCTGCCTTCATTGATCTGCATTTAATTTCAACGAGTTTTTGAAGCAGTGATGGCTCAGTAGCATTGGCTATGGACTGCCACGCAGTAGGTCCATGGTTCGAATCCCGCCGCGGGCTTAAGCTTCACCGCATGGTGGAAGGGTATTTTGCGAATGCCCGCCTGGCTAGCGACCACCCTCAAGTAGAAAGTCTGTCGCCAAGCACCTAACGATGTTCCGGCAGCAGTTCTTGAGAGCCAGTGAAATTACAGGCAGATAAGACCAAACTACTATAGTCGGATTTTTAATCAGACGGAGTAAACTGACAGATCGAAATGTCACATTTCAAAATAAAGTTGCCATCTTCAAATCATAGTGATGTTTCTAGTTCAGTTTTATGCGCGGAACTATGAGTGTGTTAGACATTTAATAAAATAATTGTTTGAACTTTGTAACTAATTTGTCAAAAAGTTAAATCATTTAATTGATTAACAACTATAAATTCATTAAAAAAATTGCATATTTTTTTTGGTAAATTGTGAAATATTTAAAATTATACAGCTCACTGAAGTGACGAAGAGCAAGGACTAAATCGTTTTACCAAAGCACTATTTTTGTATCGTAAAAAAGTAGCAACACTCGTAATGTCACTTTACTCCGTCTGATTAAAAATCCGACTATATGTCTCAAGGTGACGGGCGCAGTGCAATTCGTGACTTGTGACGAAATGTATCTGTTATAGCCAGAGGTTAGTCCGCTTTACATCAGGTGGACCTCGAGCTTGTTCCGTCACAATAACATAAAATTAAAAAATATAAAAAGTTTCTTATTAAACCAAAAAGAGCCTATTTTTCAATCACCAGATCAGAACCAAATTTTCACCCATAAAAGTTCACAAACTTCCGGTTAAAAGCAGGGCGCCATTTCATAGTGTCATTGTACAGTCGCCTGCAATAAGAAGTATACACATCGTAAATTTTAAAATAATGTAATGTCGCTAAGTTATAAATAATTGAAGTTAATATTAGCAGGGGTAAAAATATTCAAATTATTCATTAAATTTAAGATATTTCTGATTACATAGAGAAAAACAGAACTCTTTGCCACAATTTTGAAAATTACAATGTGTATACTTCTTATTGCAGGTGACTGTACCTTACCAAGCAACCCCTGCTTCGTTCTTAACACTGCAGGCCAATAAATTATGTCGTTATAATGCTTAAGCTGTTTTGAACGTCAAATAGTGGAAATAAGGTTTATGTCATACTGGAATTGAGCTTTGACCAGTTATAATTTGGGTAAAGAAAATGTATCCTACGTAAATAAATTATTATATGTAATCTGTTCAAAAAATTACACTACTAAACTACCTAAAGGTTTTGAAAACAAATTCAGTCTTCTTTACCGCCATCATTATTGTTAGTTTAAAGTCCGGCACTGTTGAACATAGGCCTCCACCTTCAAGTTTTTGTTCAGTTTCTCACTTTCCCTAAGTAGTATCCCTTTTTTTTGAGTTATCATAGATTATGTTATGGTGTATGGAAATAACGTTTATTTTATTCAAAAGAGGCGCATTTATATCTCTGTTCTGTGTTAAATCAGATCAAATAACAAATCAGTTCTATTGAATATATTGGTTAGAGGAAAGTTGGCTAATCGTACCGCTTCAAAATTTTCTACTAAATAAGTATTTATGCTGCATTGACAACATTAAACTATACCATGACACGGCCCTTCCGCCATTCTAAGCTGTGCAAAGTGTAGAAAAAAAGATTTGTAGTAAGTTTCGATAAAATAAAATCCTGGTTTTTATAAGAACATAACACGGAAAAACGGGAAGCAAAAAATATACGCTATATCTTATTATGGATTTATACTTTGATTATAGTTGATTGTGTTGTTAATCTTCGTTTGGAAGTTATGTCAAGTTGAAATATTTTTTCAAATAAAGGTGTAGTTTTTTAAATCGTACCACTTGTTGTTCACTAAATTGTACCAGTGCGATGTAGCCGATCAGTTTAACATAACTAAATACCTATATTGTTTATCAATTCGTAGGTAATGTAATACAATATTATTCATTTAGATGACGGAGCCAAAAGTCAAACGTATATATTATAATTGGAAAGAGGACTTAGAAAATGTTCTCATTTTTATGAGAATATTTTCTAAGTCTGAGTAAGATAACCTGACTAAGATGGTGAGTATTTTATATCATGTACTTTCTCGGTTAATAGTTGATATGCGTAGAGAAATATAAGCCAATAGCCTGGAGCAATTGGACTGCCTGTGAATCTGCAATTACTTATAGGTTGTCTAAATGCTTTTACTGTAGTAATTGTAGTATTTTATAAAAAAAAGCAAACAAGAGAAGTCAATAGCTGAATGATGTCAATTTAAGCATTTATTCATGTTATTTCTTTAGCAAGCACGTTGCTGTGACATACTGATTTATGAGCCCTTATAGGTATTTATAGGTAAAATGCATACCTTATAATGTTAAAATTTACCTGCTTTTTATTGCGATTTAACCTTCTATGGTACAATTAAAATGCCTAAAGGTGCAATTTAACTGACCAGTTTTGATAAAAACATTTTTTTACAACGTAAGGTTACTCCTTTAGAACTGACTTTATAGAAATAGGTACTAAAAATTTCAGTCTTTGTTATGCATATTCAATCCAAATTGTAGGTCTTATCGTTTGAGAAGTATCCAAGTTAAAGTAAAAACTGGTACGATATACCCAACTTTCCCCTACTAACTACAGGACCTTTCATAGTACTTTTTCACTTACGAAAAAGTTAAATAGGGAAACATAAACTTTAGTATTATTAATATACAAGAGTTTATTCATTTCCTATGGAATATCCTATGTATATGGAATATCATTTCCTGACTACTACCTAACTACTATATTGATGATCTGAATAACCACAATACCACGTTATTGCCTATTAAAGAAAATTATTGAAGTTTATAAAAGCTTAAACGAAATTACTGTAGCAGTTCATTTGGATCCGTTATTACGCGCATCAGATGAATAAAGGCATCCGTTAACAGTTTTATAGAGCTCCTTAAGTACTTGTTATGTAAGAACATGTCATATACCTTTAATTTTTGTATAAAATGGCGTAGTCGACGTTTATATCCATTGTTTGTAGTTTATTTTTTCACGATAAGCTTATACTTAGAGCAAACATTTCTTTTAGGGAGGACATAGATGGTGACTACCGCTGTCGGTCGTTTAGCTCCACCGGATTTTGGGTGAGTGAAGACTCGGGATTATAGCCGGGAGGGGGAAGTGCCGAAGACACATCACGATGTGAGGTTCGGAACTAAATGCCCTGGTACAACTGCAGTGTTGTACCGTTGAGAATGGGCCCTAAGGAAAATTACTCCGTGACTTTTTGAGAGACACTATTTGGGACTTTACTTTTGCCTCGAGCTCGCCGGCGAGCTCGGTGTTTAGAGCAAAAATGTATCGTCAGACGCTTTGATACTTACAACACATGGTAATAATTTTTTTCATGTGATTATGGCGCATCGTTTTAGGCATTTCGTTGTTCCTATCTCAAGTGCTTGTAATTTTGCTGGCTCTCAAGGACTGCTTCCGGAGCACACTGTTAGGTGCTTGGCGACAGTTTTTCTACTTGAGAGGAGTAGTTAGCCAGGCGAGCATTTGAATAATGCCCTTCCACCATGCAGTGAAACTCAAGCCGGCAAGGACCAGCGGCACTGCAGGCCATAGCTGTTATCTCTCTGTTATCATTCCTTCAAAATTCTGGTCATCCCCTTAATAAATCGTTTACAATGCTTTGTAGAGCTATAACCTTAGTTGTAGGACTGTTTTGAAGTTTTGTTATCTAATATACAAGCTAAACTCAGTCAGGACTGGTTTTGGAGGTCAGTTACCAAAAGACAACGGTGTTCAGCGACAGGTTTTCTATTTGTGGTGGTGTATATAGCTACTAGTCAGCAGATGGTAATTCGAATATGTAAAATGCCTTGTAAATAATATATAAAGTAATATAAGCTTTGTTTTTGACTGCTTTGTTATCTGATAAACAAGATAAACTTAAGACAATGAATAGATTTAGGCGTTACTTTGCGAAAATCCATATTTATAATAACAAAAAAATCAAAAAACATTTTGAGAAAACTTTAATTAATATATTAGAAAAATACTTTAAAATACGACTTGAATTGTCACTAGATATATATTGTATGTTTTTAAAGTATTTTTCTAAAGTATTAATTTAAGTTTTCTCAAAATATTTTAAAATGTGTAATTATTAAGCTAAACTTAGTCAGTCAGGACTGGTTTTGAAGGTCAGTGTCCAAAACAACGGTGTTCAGCGAAAATTTATCTATTCGAGGATGGTATTTCCCGTGAGCTGCCGGGTTAGAATTGCACCTCCCCATATCTACCCGTGGGTGTCGTAAGAGGCGACTGAGGGAAAAATACTGGAAGGGCAGCAGCGCCTTCTAAAGAACTGCTAGCTTACCCTGCGATCCCCAAGCCGCCTGCCAAGCGTGGGGATTATGGTAAATACTCCCTTAATACGGGAGGCTGTGTTCAGCAGTGGAAGAGTCGACTGATACAGTATCTACATGTCTGCAGATGGTAATTGCATTCGTAAAACGCCCGCAATAGGATTCCAAGTATTTGAACGGTTTAAACGTTCTGTCGGCAGTCTTACTCACCGCCTTTGGGTTATTATTGCTTTTCAAATACCTAGGTTTACATTACAATTTCAAGTCTCCTTGTGTGTTATTTACGAAGCGATAAGTGGTTGAAGAATAAGCGAGTAATTATCCTAGTTGCCAGTGTCCATAGGCTAACACCTACAGAAGTAAAACTTAATGACCCGTGTCTAGGCCGCCTCTGCCGCCGCTGTCGACCTTTGCCTGTTACTCTGAAACGACGCTTTGGCGCTTTACAAGCTGTTTTAGAAGCGATTCATTGTTCACGGTCAAAAAAATCCTAAGTATGTTGTTTTTTGATACTCTTTTATCATAAGTAAATAGGTTCTCTTTACGAGATAGCTGTTGGTGAACAAACTTTCATAGCGCTTTTCATACAAACGTAGCCTCGACAAGTGTTGAATCTCAGTGAAATGTTGCATGCAAGTTTTGCTTTTTATTTAGGCTTCTTTTTCCAATTTCCCGTAAAAATTATTATGTTTTCAAAACTTAACGAAACATTTGCAAAACGAAAGCTTAAAGCTCTAGCTAGAACAAACATACAATATTTCACAAATTTTGAACATTTGGTAGGTTTTTTTACATAACTGATAGGAAAACCTTTGATCACTATCTCACCTGTTGGTAAGTGATAATGTAGTAGAGATGTTTACAGGCTGTCCTTGAGATTGAGCCAGGCGGACATTCGCAAAATACCTTTCCACTATGCTATAACGACTGACATCCTAAGACAACGAGATAGTTAACGGCCAAGCACGGAAGCGCTCATTAGTAATGCCACTAGCGGTCACTCATCCAAGTCATGACCGCAGCAGCCATTGCTTAACTTAGCCCATGGTTTAAGAATGGTTAAGCAAATTACGCTACGAGTGCTTCGAAATAGGTATATAATATATAGCGAAAATACCTTTTTATGAAAAGCGCTACGTATAAGAAAATGTATCGTGACAGAGTGTTCTGGATGGTTCCGGTACCAGTCAGTCATAGTCCAGAGGAGCTAAAGGTCCGTAAAATTTACAACTTCATCATCACATACTGACAAGTAAGACTGTGATTAAAGGTAAGTCTAAGTAATAAACAAATAAAACTTTTTATACCCGCAACTTATTTTACGAGTCATAGTTACGTTCTAATACTTCAGATCGGGAACTTTTAATCTGTCCAGTCTTTCATGGACTGTTACTGGTCCTCACTCTATCACTTTTCCAAAGTAGGATAGGTAGGGTATATTACGAATGCACGCCTGACTAGTTACCACCCTACCTTGAAGCGCTCATAGCGAAGTTTACGTAACCGATCAGCAAAGTTAAACAACGTTCGCCACGGTCATGACTTGGATGGGTGACCGCTAGTGATATTACTACTGAGCGCTTCTGTGCCTCGAAGAGCACGTTAAGCCGTCGGTCCCGGTTGTAGTCTAAGGACGGTAGTCGTCATAGTATGATGGCATTAAGACATTGTCCAGGCTAACCTAGAGGTACGGCCTAGCTACCACCCATCTGTCGCCACGCACCTAACGGTGTGTTCCAGCAGCTGTCCTTGCGAGTCAGTAACTCAATATTAGCCTGAACAACGTCTTCGAGCACATCAATAATTACGAGTACTATCAGGTGAGATAGTGGTCAAAGACTAACCTATCAGGCATAAAATAACCTCAAGTAGAATTTATGTTGCCAAACACCTAACGGAGATTGCGACTGCTATCCTTGGGAATCAGTATTCCAAGGTTAGTCTGGGGCTTATTGTGTAACAAAATAGTAACGAATATGAACTTAATTTTGAAATCATTTTGATATTTGCCTTTGAAAACTATGCCCAATATTATTAGAATTTTAAATGATGAATAAATGATACAGATGAATATCATTTTTATTACCATCCGATTTAGACAATAAGGCGTCTTAACAACGTCTTCGATCACATCATCAATTACTATCAGGTGAAATAGTGTTCAAAGGCCAGCCTATCATGTAAAAAACTTTGTGCCATAAATTTAGTAACTATTTCTCACAGCTTCTAGAATATGTGAGTAAGTAGGTACACCTTTACGAAACCTTGTAGAATTTTATTTATTTATTTTGTCTTTGAAATATGAAAGAAAAATAATTAGTAAGTACTTATATACCGATAAATGCCAGTAAGCTTATAAAAGGGGTATCATGCTATATAAGCTTATAAAAGGGGTATCATGTTCAGCAGTAATACATATTATATGGCTTCCAGTCTTAGTATTTACAAGAAGCAGTGATGGCTCAGTGGCATTGGCTATGGACTGCCGCGCAGCAGGTCCGTGGTTCGAATCCCGCCCAAAGCTTGAGCTTCACCGCATGGTGGAAGGGCATTTTGCGAATGCCCGCCTGGCTAGCGACCACCCTCAAGTAGAAAATCTGTCGCCAAGCACCTAACGGTGTGTTCCGGCAGCATTCCTTGAGAGCCAGTGAAATAACAGGCAAAATGAGACTTAACAGGTATGTCTCAAGGGGTAATGGGCGCAGTGCAGTTCGTTACTTGTGATAAAATGCATCTGTTATAGGCCGAGGATACCGCTTAACATCAGGTGGGCCTCGCGCTTGTTCCTTCACAATAACATAAAAAACAAATGCATAAAAGTGCGGGCCGCTACTGTTCCATTACATTCTTACTACATCCCATTGTCATTCGCTTTTTTTACCCAAAAAGCAAAAAAGAGAACTATTTATGAGACTCCGGTATCCGGTGTCTGTCCATCCGTATGTAACGGGTCTCTAGCTCATACATGGAATTAATTACAAGCATGAAATTAAGTAAATTATTATGTGCTAACAATTATATGACAAAAAAAATATAGTTTTTAAGTCTCCAATACATGAGAAGGTAACTTTGCATGTGAAGTAATTGAAGCTTTTCTTGCTGACCATCAAAACGAAATGGAATGAAGTCGTGAGAAAGAAAATAATATTAAACTATTTTTTTTTGTGGAAGTCTTGGAAAGAAATGTATGATCTTTTATTTTTCAAAACCAGCGGTCTTTGGAAGTCTGGGAATAAACCAATATGATCAAGAGCTCGTGAAGTAAATGACATATATAAAGTATGTATTTAGTTATTATTAGTATTGTATATGTATCTAAATATATATAACTCAAAGGTGACTGACTGACTGACATAGTGATCTATCAACGCACAGCCCAAACCACTGGACGGATCGGGCTGAAATTTGGCATGCAGGTAGGTACAGAGACGTAGGCATCCGCTAAGAAAGGATTTTGATTAATTCTACCCCCAAGGGGATAAAATAGGGGATGAAAGTTTGTATGAAATTTTGTCAATTTTAAACCGATCGGGCTGAGACTTTGCATGCATAAAGCTACTATGACGTAGGTGTCCCCTAATAAAGGATTTTGAGATTCAGGCTATATAAGATTAGTAACTTTTCAGTTTAAAATATACGAAATTCTGTATGCTAGCGCCATCTACAATGAGTTATTTTGGAGAGAACTTTGAACTAACCATTTTTGTGCATAGTGCATAGATATATCTAGCGGATTATATTTAACGACTAGCTTTTGCCCGCGGCTTCGCTCGCGTAGAAGTATTATAATTAATTAGGTATTGTTGCATTTGTTTTGTTTTCGTTTGGTTTAAGTATAGGTTTTATCGGTTAGACTTTTTTAAAATGGCTAAAGAAAATCTGAACGTTAATGGAGAAGTTGAAGAATGTACTGTCGTCCCTATTGTTGGTGACGGTGCATGTTTATTTCGTGCTCTATCTTATTTAATGTGCGGAACAAAAGATAGAGCGATGGAGGTGCGTTCAGAAATTGTCAGATATGTGGTTAATGACTGGAGCAGGTTTTCATTTATGACCCACGACAGGAATGGTGATAAAACATAGAAAAAAAATAATTTGAAGCGGTGAAAACTGTAGATGGTCACTTACATCCCACTTACTAATCCGCGTGCAAGGCTCTAGGTCTACTCGAAGATGATCGGCATTTGGATTCAGCTCTTGGGCAGGCAGCACTTTGCCAAACACCGCATATGATTCGAGAGCTTTTTATTGTTCTGCCAGGTTTCCGACTCCTTATGTTATATTTGGGAAAAATACAAAGAATACCTTTCTGAAGACTTTAAAAAATAACTGGAAAGACAAGGTTACTTGGATGCAGAGCACTCATCGGACCTGATATTTAACAAATCCCTGTCGGTATTAGAGGATGCCGTATTATCATTCGGCGGCCGTCCTCTTAAATAGTATGGATTACCTCAGCCAATAACATCAATACATTTTGAAAATAGAGAGTACGTAAAGGAGACCAGTTACGATACAGTGACCTTAGAAGACGCAGTTAGAAAAAATGAAGCATCCTTGAATGACGAGCAACAGGAAGTATACAATAAAATTATCACAAGTGTAGATGCAAATGACGGTCGAATATTCTTATTAGACGCTCCAGGTGGAACTGGTAAAACCTTCCTTATTAATTTACTTTTGGCGAAAGTAAGAAGTACTTACGGCATTGCCCTGGCTGTGGCGTCGTCCGGCATAGCTGCTACATTACTCGAAGGTGGTCGAACTGCTCATGCTACTTTTAAGTTACCACTCAATTTAATCACTGCCGATACTCCCATTTGCAGCATCTCAAAACAAAGTAATATTGCTGAAGTTTTAAAGAGTACAAAAATAATCGTGTGCGACGAAATAACGACGGCTCATAAAGGTGGTATTGAAGCCTTAAACAGATCACTAAGGGATACAAGGGGTAATACAAAATTAATGGGTGGCGTACCAGTATTGCTGGCCGGAGACTTTCGGCAGACTCTACCAGTGGTGCCAAAAGGATGGTTCCTTTTGGCACCACTGAGCTGAAGAAGTAAAGTCGTGCATTAACCAATCTAATTTGTGGTCCCAGGTTAATACAGATGACTCTTCCATAGATGACTAGGCTAAACAAAAGTAAAGCCGCAATAACTATACCTAATGAATAATAATACTTCTAAACGCGAGCGAAGCCGCGGGCAAAAGCTAGTATACTTATATGTGGAATATGTATATGTATATATATCTATATACATTATTTATATATATAATTTTAGTGGATATATAAAACTTATATTGTTTTTATTTTATGAATGAGAAAATGTAATTTTTTGTTTACCACCGTGACACCTAAAATCTGATTCTGTCCATACAAAGGTTGTCTGGAAGAAATCGCTATATGCGATAAGACCGCCCATTGCTACCATAGTCTAAGAAAATACTATTTATAAGATTGTTTTACTGTATAAAATAATGGTGTGCAATAAAGAGTTTTGTATTGTATTGTATATATATTTTTTATTTAATAAATATGGAATGTACATTAGAAATTTAAAACTTTGATAAGTACTTTATTATACCTTTATTATTAATATTATTTATCGTCTACCTACAGATAAGGCCGATTTCTAATTTTGCTGTGATCAAAACCACGGAATCAAAAAACCAGTTTAAGACAAAACCAAGAAACGCTTTTTCTTTACTGGTTGTTGCAACGCAGATAGAGCCCTTAATGAGCAAGGAAGGAGTTGGTATTGGCCAGATTTTTTGGCTCGATATATGCGCTTGGGTAGCAGACTTCTTAACTGAACTCTCGAAAGGTGTGATTGTTAACACTCACTTTTGAAACGGCAAAACAGATTTTGATGAAACTTGGTACTTACCTACATATCTTTATAAGGTCATGAATTAAAATAGGCGGCCTTATATCTTGCCCGTGGCGTGCCGGGCTAGAATTGGACCCCCCACGTCTTCCTGTGGGTGTCGTAGGAGGCAAACAAGGGATAAATACAGGAAGGTTGGAAGCAGCGCCTTTAGAATAACTGACATCTTCTACTGCAATTGCCAAGACGCCTGCCAAGCGTGTGGGTTATGGCAAATCTCCCCAATGGGGTGGAGACCTTGTTCGACTGTGGACGTTACGGTTGAGGTGATTATGAAGATGTTTTCCTGTGGAAGTCTTAAGAAGCGGCGTAGGAAAAAAATCCAGAAGGTGGCTGCCGTTTTGCAGAACTGTTATCTTATACTACCATTCCCAAGCTTGGGGATTATGACATAGTCATATCACAAGGTCCAATTGTGTATGTATTAGACGTTGATGTGATAACTAAGTCTCGCTTTACTTTGTGGTTACTTAAGTACACTTGTAGCGCGGCTTAATCAATTTCCACAGGCGTAGATGCGAACGAAAGGCAGTTGTTATATAAATATTGCGTTCAATGCGTCCCTAGTAGCTATAGCTCAAAGTCAGTAATTCCGAAGGCTGTTTGGCGCAGTCGTGAGGAGCCTGACCGCGAAACAATACAACTAATCACTCCACCCGCCGCGAAAGAATCTGCTTGAAGGTCCCTTAGGCGAACCTTGTGCTCGGCTGCTTTTGTACGTATATTAGACAGATGCCTTTATTTTCTCGGCCATAGAATAAACTGTACTCCGGCTTTTTCGTTTCCTTTATGTGTATGATTGTAGAGATTGTTGGCTGAATACCAATAATACCTTTTCGTAAGGTAGGTAGGTATAAGAAAACTTAGGTATGCCCTGCAAATCAATTGATAAAAATGCAAATGCAAAAAGCATTCTATAGACTGCCATGCATAAGGTCCATGATCCACACAACGGGCTCAAGCTTCGCCGCATGGTGATAGGGCATTTTGCGAATGCCCGTGCACATTTAACCTTCAAGTAGAAAATCTTTCGTCGAGTAGCTAACGGTGTGCTCTGGCGGTCCATGAGATCTAGTAATTCTAGGCTGTAAACCAATTGACACCTTCGACCATATCCATCACTGATGGTAAGTAATCAGGGGAGATTGTGGTCAATAGCAATCCTACCAGCCTTAAAAAATACATAAACTAGCAATACATTTCAACGTAAGACTCATAATATTTTATCCTATGGTTCTGGTTTTGATTTCACACTATTCGTTTCATGCAGTAATTATGTTTCCTACATACTTGTTGAACGATTTCTGTAAACCATACACTCTCAATCAATGAGAATGTAATCAGAACGTTTTACTTTCAGCAAATAGGTTTAGGCAGCTCAAATTTTTGACAACAAGATGACTTACCAACGAGGTACACAGCATTACACACTGAGCCAAGTAACATATAGTAGGTACACAGATAGTGAACTAGATAGACAACATACGTTCTGTTAAGATCTTCGAAAGGACTTGTTATTGATATTCAATTTGTAGTAGCTATAGTGTTGTATATAGTTCGTAGCATTTTGTTAATAAAGACATCGCCGGTAAAAAAAAAAATAAGGACAGTGTCTTCATATTGCATTCCATCAAAATTTAGTTTCATCATATTTTAAATACCAAGATTTCGAACTCGGTGCAACCTTGCATATCCTCATAGTGCATTCCTTCAAAATTTGGTTTTAGTCTTTTTATTTTAAATAGCAAGTGTTCAAACTCGGTGCATCTTTGCAGGCATGTCCTTCAGCCTAATATCTTAGCCTCTGTTTAGCAAGTTTTTTGTTTTCGTATTAATTTTATCACTTACAGATAATTGTGAAATTACACATTTGAATATGGAAAACTAGCAGCATAAATATTTAGCCTCATAGACATGCAAAATTTCATCGTACTTGAACACTTGGTATATACAGGGTTATTGGTAAAATGCTAACAACCTCTTAGGGTTGACTTCTTCTGGTTCTAACAAACATTTAGAGATGATTATTTTTATTTTAGAAATCTCATAATGTTTGTTAGGACTAGCAGAAGTCAACCCTAAGAGCTTGTTAGCATTTTACCAATAATCCTGTATAACATACGTTTATATAGGAAGGCTATGATCACACTTCTCTTAAAAGTAATTTGTAACAATATGCTACATTTTTTTGTTTTTTTACCGGCGGTTTGCGTTTATTAAGAAAATACTATGAACTATATACAACACTTCAGCTACTACCATAAAAGCATTTAGATCACTATAAGTCATTGCAGACTCATAGGCAGTTCAAATGCTCTAGCCCACTACCAGTTGGCAGCGTGCCCAGCATGCTGGCAGCATTGCCCCGTTGAATTGAAATGCTTATTCTTTGAGCCAAATAGGTGCCAGCATTTTGATCACGCGTCGCATCGACTAAGCGCTCTGATAAGTTTTGGAAAATACGATGAGCTCCCGGTCCCCACGGACCCAACGTCTCTACACCAAACGGCTCAAATATGTAACCCATACCGAGGTTAGCATACTTGCGCCGTTTTAGTTTCTCCGCCGAAGTAGCCGCGGCGCCAGCCCTCACGTTGGTTTCAGAAAGATGTGACGACGCTAAAGTGTCTATGCATGTAGCGTCCCACACTAAGGGCCGTCCTAACTTCCATGGAACCAGAGTCATGCCTTCAGGTCTATATATAATATATAATCTTACCATATCTACGGCTTTTAAAGCTATCCCGTGGAAAGGCAGGCAGTAATGTTCCTGGTTAAATATTTTAAGGACTGTTGCAAGCACGACTGTTCTAAGGATTGTTGTCCTCTCATTCGATAACAAAAAAGAGACTAAGTAAAAGATGCAGAGCAAAAGCTGTATCTACAGCATGCCACTACTCACGTCGATGAATGCAGGTAGGTAGTTGCTGTGTAAGCAATGTGTATTATACGTATGGCACAGTTCTTTCCAGCTTAACGGCCTCATGAAATGGAAGTAAGGGGGTTCATGACCAACACGAGTTTTGCGAGTATTCAGAGCTGGCCATTGAACTGAAGTCAAATCTTTATTACAATATTTTTGTTCTTATATATTTTCCTGTATGTTGTTGGAGAATAATATTTGAGGTGTTAAAATTTCAACAAAAAAACTGACTTCGATCAGTTATATTTAAAACAAAAGTGCACTAAAATTAAATAAATCAAACCATCGTGTTAATTTTTTTCATCGTGTTCATTTTACATTTCAAGTGAAAATGAGAACATTATCAATGTGGACGAAGCGAATAAAATACGCATTATTAGGAATAAATCAAATACTGCTCGAAATACTACGAACTATATACAACACTACAGCCACTACAATAAAAGCATTTAGATACTCATAAGTCATTGTAGACTCATAGGCAGCCCAAATGCTCCAGCCCACTACCAGTTGGCAGCGTGCCCAGCATGCTGGCAGCCCCGTTGAATTGCAATGCTTATTCTTTGAGCCAAATAGGTGTTAGAATTTTGGTCACGCGTCGCATCAATTTAATAATTATAAGGTAACACAAACAAAATAAAACATTCAAATTGAGATCCTCCTATTTTGAAGTCGGTTAAAAATATATTCTAGTGTAATCCTTAGTGTTGTTAGAGAACACATATTTTACCGACTCCGTAGTAGAGAAAGCTGATGACGTAGGACGGGTATTATTCAAAATAAATATTCAGGCAGCTGTCTTTGATACCCATTTATTTCCATTGCATGTTTTCATTCCTGTTATGGAATCAAGTAGAAAATCTGTCGCCAAGCACCTAACGGTGTGTTCCGGCAGCTGTCCTTGAGAGCCAGTACTTCTAGGTTAGCCTGAATAATATCTTCGACCACATCATCACTCACCATCAGGTGAGATAGTAGTCAAAGGCTAACCTACCAGGCATAAAAAAAAAAATCTAGAGAAATTACTAAATTACATTATCATCATCATCAACAGCCGGAAGACACTACTGTAGAAACAAAATCCTCTCCTAATAGTGGTTTTCTAAACAAATATTTTTAATGTTTCATAATATAACCAAAATAATGTGGTTAATTCATAAAGTAACACTAATACGCCCGTATTGTTTTCTATAGACCTTATTATGTCATAGTACTTATTACCCTCCAATACTTTTACTATATATTTACCGTAATTAATTAATTTAACCATTTATATACTTGAATTTTGGCAGGTACTATTAAGACACGATCCCCAAGACGCTTGCCAAGCATAGCGATTATGGCACACTGGGGGAGGCTGTGTTCAGCATTGGACAATCCTGTGGTACATTATAGTACTTTTAAAGCAATCCTAACATATTCGTATGTGTAGAGTACACCTCTAATAAATTAGTCTTTCACAAACAGAATTAGCTGCATTGTCTAGATAGGTACATATTGTGCATATTATATGAACTAATTCTTGACTCTTGCAAGCACGAACGGTTACGTATTCCTCTGAAATGATAGGTATAATCGAATAAAATTGCATTATAAGCCTTTCTTCTGATATAGGCATTAGGCAACATATAATCATGAAGAGTTGTATTAAAGTGAATAAATTAATTATAAACTAAAAATAATTATATTAAAAAATTATGTAACGTAGTGCCGAAGAAACATAGAACTCGCATTTTTATACCTATAGCACAGTATAATGGCTTTCCTTTTTATCTGTAAATGATCAGTTTTTGGTTACCTATACGCATACATTAATATATAAAAACTAAATTAAAATTATGCTCGTTTTGCTTGTTGGGAATTGTTGTATTCTTTCGTGGACGCAAAATATGTTACTAAACTAATCAATCCTGCCTAATGCGCATCATCACCATTATTATCCATAATCCGCTTTTACGACATTCTATTGAAATTGCAACAGACCTATATAATTTTGGCGCTAAAACAACAAAAAGGTTTGCTGTGGGTATAAAGAATGTGAAAAATGTCTTTCAATATTAAATTTATTTGTATTTTATCATACAGAAAATAAAACAAATCAATTTCCGTCATCAAATAAATTGGAAAAGCAACATCAAAGTCAGTTTATGTAGATAAAAAGCATTAGCAGAATATCAATTTCCTTAAATCTTCCTTCATGATTTTATACACCAAAATTTTTCTCTTTATCGAGATTTATTATTGATTTTTGCCAAAAAGCAGTTATAAACATTTTGATATAAAGTTGAAGTTCATATGGAGAAGAACATTTAAAATCCGTTTTAAAACCGAATATTTCCTGTAAGCTGAAACTTTTCACAAGTGGAAATGAGCGGGAAAGCTCCGCTAGTAGTGGGGTAGATGAAGGCGGGAGCGGTGGGGCGGGGCGGGAGGTTCCAGAATAATCGATACCCCATAGAACCGTAAGTAGGGTGGACATACGAGACAGATTATACCGCTTTTTGGCGCCAAAGTTGCGCATCTTTGTTTGTGATGTATACTAATGTAAAGTTTCGGCAAGGTGCGAATACGTCTGTTTTCTTATGAAATGTATTAGTAATAAATTATTATTTAAATTTTTTATTTCATATTTATTGATAAGTATTATTGTTTTACTTACTTTTCCCTAGTTTCTTCCTATATAATTTAAAGATTTCGTAAAAGCGCCTTTTTGTTAAAATTCTTTGTGTAGTGGTTACAATAGGAATTCCAATTTAAAAGACTTTTTTATTATAGAAGTATAGGTACTTATAAATTATTTTTCGAAACCTGGAAATGTTTTATCATCCAAAATCTGCGTCAAATATGTTTTTTTATTTAAATTAGGTACGTTAAATAAGAACCTATAAAACAGTTCCAAAAAATAATTTGACTTTCAATTTTACTGATTGTAATAATTTTACTCACCTTCTCTTACTTTGAATTTTTCTTTTAAATCAACACTAATTTATAAATTTTGCTTGGCAATAAAGTTATTTTACGTTTCGTACCTTTGAAAACCTTCGAGTAGAGCATTCGTTATGCTCACGAAAGGTATATTTTTCAATCCTAGAATCCTTCGCTGCCTCAGGTTTTAATACAAATACTCGCCGCAAATAACAAATTTGCGTCCATGTATAGCCAATAACTATTTTAACACACCTGTTTGAAAAAGGTTAATTGTTGTTAGCGGCAGCGCGAATGTAGGTAATTCAATTTTCTTTTAGAGTTTGGTTCCTCTCTCCTGATGGTCTGCGTTCCTTCTGACACATTAGAAGGTAAGGTGAAATATTTAAATGAATAGCATGATACAAAATTGTTATTACAGAAATTGTATTCGTAGATTAAAGATCAATAATATGTATTGTCTTAACCTGTGGTCTAAACATACGAGCTTGGAGTAGGTTTTCTCATAGGGAGTGATGAAAATTAGTGTGCGTAACTCAGGATCAAAATATTTTGTTTCTCGGCCGACATATTATATAAATTCCTTGCTACGCTTTAGGATTCAACGTCTAAATCCAAAACACCCACAATGTACAAAATAATTGACCCCTAGAAACACATAATAACTATGGTAGCATATACCTATGCGAGTTTGCCGGAATTACTTATATGATTTTGGCTATTATACAATAATAATAATAAATAATGTTTATTTCTAATAAATAGTAAGCATACAATTTTTTAACAAACTAAATTAGGCAATTTTAGTTAAATTAATGAATTCTTACAAAAAGACAATGATTGTACAAGATTACTTAGTCTGTTTTCGCGTAGTACCTATACTAAGAAAGAGATTTCTTGTATTGCAGGTTCTGCAATCCTTACAAGTTTCATTAAAATGTTACATGGTATAACCGTGTGATACATTACTATGTCAATATCTAATAATAATAATAAGTATTGCCATAATATAGATATATACTATGGAAATATCTGTTATATTTTAGGTCATGTTTTCATCGGCGTTCTTTAGTTAGCATTTTAAAACGAAATATAATTATCTGGCTTTTATTAGTTACTTGTTATTATATCTAGGTGTTGTGCGATTATGCTAACACTGATATTCTATGAAAAAACATTCTGCGCATTATTTCCTAGTGAAGTAGGTATAAACGTAATTATAACCGAAGCCGAGTCAGGGTCACATATGCTGGTGCTTACCTTGTAGTCCCATTTATATTTCAGTGAGATCTGACGTATTTGAGTTATCCCGTTTTGAGTAGCCACTAAAATACGTATATAATAAAATACAATAATAAATACGTATAAAATATCAATGTCAATGCCAATACGTATTTTATTGGCATAGACATTGATGATGTTCTCATTTTCACTTGTCGATGTAAAATGATAAAAATAAAACTGTATATGATGGTTTGGTTTATTTACTTTTGGTGCATTTTTGTTTTAGAATATTGTTTGTTTGCAGTCGGTTTTTTTGTAATTTTTTTGTACCTTCAGTTCGGGATTCAGAGCAGGGAGGCGTCCAACTTGTACTTGGTTTATTTAGTTTTAACTTAGGGTTTGTTCTATAATCAAATCATAGCAATATTGACACGCGTGGGTTATCGTTTTAACGATAGAAGAATAAAAATATGAGGGTAATATTTGGTATTTTTATTATTCAAGTAGAAAATCTGTCGCCAAGCACCTAACGGTGTGCTCCGGCAGCAGTCCTTGAGAACCAGTGAAATAACAGGCAAAATGAGACCTAACAGGTATGTCTCAAGGTGATGGGCGCAGTGCAGTTCGTCACTTGTGATGAAATGCATCTGTTATAGGCAGAGGATACCGCTTAACATCAGGTGGGCCTCGCAATTGTTCCTTCACAAAAACAAAAAAAAAATTACTTGTTTGGCAATCCGCTAGAGTAATCTCGGAAAATCGCTGTAGTGGTCTTAGATAAATGTAAGACTGAGGCCGGAGTAGTATGGCGGAGTGACCTCACACTAGCTAGAGTGTAACATGCGAGTAAGCTAAATAGAACTGCACAATATTTAAATAGCGAAAACGAATTTCAAATTTTCAGTACAAATCGGCATTTTACTACCTTAATCCCTAATATTAAATAATGTACTAGCCATGGCGGGGTGCTTGCGCCAGCGTAGTTGTGACAAAACATGTTGCTAGCTGCTTTGTAGCCCCACTTTATGAGTTTCTACACCGTTAATATAATATAACCCACGGTTATATTTATAATGCTCAACATAATAACGTTACTGTTACAAAAGCTTACCAGAAACAAAGAAATACAATGTTTGTAATGTACACGCTACACGCCCACATTCATTTCTTATTGTAAATTAATTGTTATGAGATAAGGAAAGAAAAAAGAAAATGATTGAAAATATGCTTGCAAATCATATAAATTACATATCTGTCACTTCTAGGATTTAAAAATTACAGTAGAAATGTATAATTCCTTATTATTATACAGGGTTATTGGAAAAATGCTGACAACCTCTTAGAGTTGACTTATGTCACTCTGAAGGCCTGTTTCAGAATGTTCGAGTAAGTTCCGGTTATACTACCCAGAACATAAAATGTATGATAAAAATGACAGTTAACATGCAGCGCGTTTCAAGCTTTAACCGATGGATAGGCTAAATCGATGACTGTGAAACGCAAAGATAGTGTTTATATGTTCTGGGTAGTATAACCGTAACTTACTCGAACATTCTGAAACAGGCCCTTAGAGTTGACGTACTTCTGTATATCTATACTGTATAATAATACATATTATGTAGAAGAGGAAATATTTGTATTTTTGTATGTAACAAATAAACTTAAAAACTGCTGTACCGATATGAAAATTTCTTTCACCGTCAGAATCTTACATTATCCCTGATGATCATAGACTCTAGATATAGAATATGATCAAAACATATGTGTTTTTTCATAAATTTTTGTTAAATGCATGTACGAAGCCGGGGCGGCCCGCTAGTGGTTGATAAAGATCTTTAAAACAAAAACATGTAATAGCTATACGAAGGTTAACGCTTGTATATATTACCGCTTTTGCAATAGAGCAAAAACAAAACACATGGTTGTCATCACACAATCATTTATTATTTTTATTTGTTAGCCAATCCGCCATACAAACACAATAAAATTTGTATAAATTTCAATCAGCTACCTATCACGGTTACCTATCACTAGAGATTGAAAAGGCCAAACTTTAATGGGTGATGGGTGGAAAGACAGAATGCTGAGGTTTAGTAATAGAGTCCCGTTTTCTAATACGGAACACTATATATAAGTATATCTATATATAATTTTTAGGTTCTAATTATTGGAAATTAAGCTTAAGGATGCACTTGCCGACGGCTCGAACTTATCAGCGGGCGAGGGAACAAAGCATGCTATTTCACCTATACCTTTGTGGGAAAGGGTAAGACTCCGTGATGAGTAGTACGAAGATAGTGATCGCGCATCACACACCCGTATTGCATCTACGCTAATTACGCATACTTGTTTGCGATATATCAATGAAAGCCGAACCATGCCGAACGAATTACGATGTTTGACGACGGACGGAGATAGTGTCTCAAGCTACGTCACGACGTGTGTAGGTATTTCTTATAAAATAATATTATATATTCACAGAGGAATACATTTTGGTTCGGACAGTAGGTACCTGTTGTTATAATTTTCGTTCGTTTTATAATAACATACCTACTGATGTTATTTCACCTATAGTAGGTAAATATTTAGTAAGTAGGTACAATGATTTGTAGGTACATAGTAAATGTATTAGTTTGTTCTTTTCATATTGATGTAGTAAATATTTACCTACAATAATTATTTATTACATAATTAGCAAGTTACTGCTTTTACTACAACATATTTTGTAAAGCAGTGACGGCTCAGTGGCATAGGTTATGGACTTCCGCGCAGCAGGTCCATGGTTCGAATCCCGTCGCGGGCTTAATCTTCACCGCGTGGTAGAAGAGCATTATACGAATGCCCGCCTGGATAGCTACTACCCTCAAGTAAAAAATCGGTCGCCAAGCACCTAAAGGGAAGCAGTGATGGCTCAGTGGCATTGGTTATGGACTGGCTGCGCATCAGGTCCATAGTTTGAATCCCGCCGCGATATTGAGCTTCACCGCGTGGTGGAGAGTTCGTAGCGAAGTTTACTTAGCTGTTCTCAACCGATCAGCAAAGTTTAGCACCGTCGCGCGCGGTCATGAGTTGGATGGGTGACCGCTAGGACAATACTACTGAGCGCTTCCGTGCTTCGGAGGGCACGTTAAGCCGTTGGTCCCGGTTGTGGTCTTAGGATGGCAGTCGTTATAGCATGGTGGTAGGGCATTTTGCGAATGCCCGCCTGTATAGCTACCACCCTCAAGTAGAAAATCTGTCGCCAAGCACCTAACGGTGTGTTCCGGCAGCTGTCCTTGAGAGCCAGTACTTCTAGGTTAGCCTGAACAACATCTTCGACCACATCATCACTTACCATCAGGTGAGATAGTGGTCAAAGGCTAACCTATCAGGCATAAAAAAAGAGCATTTTGCGAATGCTCGCCGGGATAGCTACCCAAGTAGAAAATCTGTCACCATGCAACTAACGTGAACTCAGTGGCATTAGCTATGGACTGCCTCGCAGCATGTTTATGGTTCGAATCCCGCTGCGGGCTCGAGCTTCACCGCTTGGTAGAAGGTCATAGGGCATTTTGCGAATGTTCGCCTGGCTAGCCACCATCCTCAAGCAGAAAATCTGTCAGTAAGCGCCTAACGGGAAGCAGTGATGGGCCAGTGGCATTAGCTAGTGACTGCCGCGCAGCAGGTCCATGGTTCGAATCCAGCCGCGATATTGAGCTTCCCCGCGTTGGTGAAGAGCATTTTGCGAATGCTCGCCTGGATAGCTACCACCCTCAAGTAGAAAATCTGTCAGAAAGCACCTAACGGGAAGCAGTGATGGCTCAGTGGCATTAGCTTTGGACTGCCACGCAGCAGGTCTATGGTTTGAATCCCGCCGCGGGCTTGAAATTCACCGCTTGGTAGAAGGGCATTTTGCGAATGCTCGCTTGGCTAGCTACCACCCTCAAGTAGAAATTCTGTCACTAAACACTTAACGGGAAGCAGTGATGGCTCTTAGCAATGGACTGCCGCGCAACAAGTCTATGGGTCGAATCCCGCCGCGGGCATGAACTTCACCGCATGGTGGAAGGTTGTTTTGCGAATGCTCGCCCGGCTAGCGAGCTTTGAGATGAGAGTGTGTCGTACCGATTTCAAAATCTGTCTCTAAGCGGTAATGTACGATGGCATCATGGATCTACCAATCCTGGTAGAACACATTTGGAATAAAAATTCTCTACCTACCCGTAACTGATTTAAATTATTTCCAATAAAAATCAATAACTAATCATAGGTTATTTTTGATTAGGTAAGTGCCTACAATCATCGCTAAGTTTACCATATAAACTTTCGTACTACCTTAGGTACCTTAGGTATAAGTACCTACTACAAATATACATACTTATTCTACTAATTTACTTAGGTAGATACATAGTACTAACTTTATTATTTGTTGTGATCTTATAGCTATGTAGATAGGTATGCAATGTAATGCGAGCCCGCGAATGTCGATTTGACATCGCTGATAGTTACGTGCCTAGGCTGGCCTATATGATAAATGATAATTATATCGTAGATAGGTAGGTATCTTCCATTGAGCTTCTAATTCTAACCCTTTACTACTTTGTGTTAGGTAGGTACTTTCTCGAAGTTATATTACTGCTTAGACTATATTCTAAAAAGAATGCGGACTACCTACGTCCATACCATATCTAACCAAATGCAGCTTTTTATACTGTCTAAGTGTTGCTAAAATGATTAGGTACTTACTCACCATAGCTATCATGACCTGCGTATTGACTAATACCTACTAGGTACTAACTTAGGTGAGAGTAGGTGAGTACCTAGACATAGTTACGTATTTATATTACCCAAGTACCTATCTATATGGATTATGGCGTCCGACACTTACTAATCAAATGCGAAAGAAAATCCGGTCCCCAACTCCCAACATATGTAAATATGTATATATATAAGTACGTAAGTAGGCATAGGCACTACATATTGGTAGTGTATACATAGGTACGTGCACACCAAAAAGCAACAGGGCATTCCTACAATATAATATTATGTTCTAAGATCGCGGCGCGGTGCACGTGACTTTTGGTAGTGTGCGTTTTGTTAATTATATATTAGTGTGCTGCGCATGAGACCCGTCCGCCCGCTTCCCTCACCGCGGAATGGAAGTATTGACATGAGATGCCCAATATTTTGAACGAAAAACTAGCGCGCAAAACTATGTATGCCGACCTTTGGCTCTAGGATGTTTATGATTATACTACTGGATGTATTTGTTTTCCAAAATGTTATCTAAAATGATCATGAACTGAGCTATGCTTCTATGTAAATAATTTTAGGTATTTCATGCTCTATAAGTCGTTTATTTACGACTAAACATGCGCTAAAATTCGTGATATTACAGGGATGTTTCGAGGCTTATAACTATCATGTGAAGATTTTTTTTACAAATCGGTGCCAAGACAAGCCTAGATAATGAAGAGATAAATCGATATCATGCTTAGTTGTGGACCTAAAACCTCAAATAAGGGAGTGATCATCCTACGGCGTTTGTATGGAAAAGTTACCGGCCAGTTCAACCTAACATTTAGTTTCTCGCATTATAGCTACTGATAATCAACATATAAGTAGGTCGGACCCTAATCTCCTAATAGCGAAGTGCTAGGAACCCTAAAATGCCATAGAGTCCTCGCTACCGTCAATCAACACTTCCATGGCCAACCTTGCGATGGTGCCGAAAATTATTAATTTATTATATATTTCATCCCGACGTTTTCAAACACTTTGCAGTCGCGAGTAGATAAAATAATCTTATTACATTACTTATACATAAGAAATAGGTTACTAGATAACCTAATACCTTTACGGATAAAAATGATACCTATACAAACTTGACAAATATAAAATGTACAAACCCTATGAGTTCAATTTTAATCTCATAAAAAATAGGTAACGTAGATTCGAATGATCGGAAATCAAGAAAACAAAACATTCATTCGTATAATACTGATAATCAACATATTAGTAGCTCTGACCCTAATCTACTAATAGAATTCCCTCGCAACCCATTGTAGTATAATTAACAAAACCAAAGAGGGGCCATTTTAATTGAGCAACGAAATCACTTCACACGGGCCTAGTTCAATATTGACGATTTGACATGGTGTACCATCCGCCCCCATGGGAGGGCAATGACCCCTAGCCCCGGTGCACCGTGCATCCATCTATGGGGACGGAACTATTTAGAAAACGTTCTACTTGGGGTGGGTGACGATGTTTGATCTTCTTATTGGTAAATAGATGAAATTATTCTATTTCAATGTTATTGGATGACTTAAATTAACTAATTATTACTAAAAATTCAATACATGAGCTTACAAACTTACGCTAGGATGTTAAAAATACATCTATATCTATGTTCTGAGCAATCAGGGCGTTTAACAGAGTTTTTTTCGAATGCCCGCCTGGCTAGCAACCACCCTCAAGTAGAAAATCTGTCGCCAAGCACCTAACGGTGTGTTCCGGCAGCAGTCCTTGTGAGCCAGTGAAATTACAGGCACATGAGACTTAACAACTATGTCTCAAAGTGACGGGCGCAGTGCAATTCGTGACTTGTGACGAAATGCATCTGTTATAGGCAGAGGTTAATCCGCTTAATATCAGGTGGGCCTCGAGCTGGTCCTGTCACAATAACATAAAAAAACGGAATCCTTGGTATGCGAGTTCGACTCGCATTTGACTTGTTTTTTTTAACAGTTTTTATTGAGGTCAGAAGTTTTTATGCGAGAGCATTAAGCCCGCCGCGCGCCGTCCGCCGACTGCATGTCAGTGGTACATAGTAATAGCCTAGATAGTCTAGACTACCATTCCGATATACTAAAAAAAAACGATTCCATAGTAATTTGCGTATAACGTTAACTATATTAGTAAAAGTCTACCAGTTTCTGTCTACCATTGTAACCAGTGTATTTTATCTATCGCAAAGAACGTAATTACGAATAATCCATTGTATTTTCTGATACCTATGCTAACTTTTAAGTAGTTGTTCATTGTATTTTTTTTTATTTTTGCAATAACGCATGCTCTGTGGATAACGTTACAAATTTAGAACGAGAGGAAAAAAATAGTATAGTCGTGACTATAATTTTTCCTTTCGTTGTGATTTCTCGATCGTAATAAATTATCTTATTCATATTAATCTTATTTTACAGTTTTTTTATGTTATTGTGACGGAACAAGCTCGAAGCCCACCTGATGGCTATAACAGATGCATTTCGTCACCAGTCACGAATTGCACAGCGCCAGTCACCTTGAGACATAGTTGTTAATTGTCATGTACCTGTAATTTCACTGGCTCTCAAGGACTGCTGCTGGAACACACCGTTAGGTGCTTGGCGACAGATTTTCTACTTGAGGGTGGTCTCTAGCCAGGCGGGCATTCGCAAAATATTTACACAACCTTATTCCCACCTCTCCTTTTTTTCATCGGACATCAAGACGCACAGGAACACGGCATCCATATATGGTCGATATCCCGAAAATACGCACAAAGCGTTTTAGATCTAGTTTTATAATGCGTACGGCCGAACTATGGAACACCCTACCAGCGTCTCTATTTCCCGATATATATAATCTGGAAGTCTTCAAGTACAGAGTAAACAGGTATTTGCTAGGCAAGCATGCTCCACCGTCGACCGCGTCGTCACTTTACATCAGGTGAGACTGTGGTCAAATGCTTGCTTATCATAATTATTAAAAAAAAAAAACCTTCCACCATGCGGTGAAGCGCGGCAGTCCATAGCTAATGCCACTGAGCCATCACTGCTACAGTCCCGTCTGGTTATTGTAATCGGACATTATATAATATCATGATCATAATGATGTCTCTTCCTATATTCCACGTATTGTTTCGAAGAATATGCTTTTTCTAACCTAGCACAGGAAAATCTCTTATCAAGCTTAGGCTAGTGTCTTCGTAGCTCTTTCCATACAAAAGTAGTTTTGTCATATTTTAAATACCGAATGTTCAAACTCGGTGAAATTTTGCATGTCCTTTAGCTGAATATCTTCTGGTTTACCAGTTTTTCGTTTTATTTATAGAAAATTACACATTATTAAGGAAAACTGACGAACCAGAAGCATAGATTTTAGTCTCAAAGATACACTTGCAAAATTTTACCGGGTTTTAACACTTGGTATTTATAAAAAATAACGTGTATCAAAAAGTCGTTCCGTCGTATCACAAAAAAAATGAAATTCGGTAAAGTCTCCGAACGGACCCCCGCGAACTCTTATAGGATCTCATTTTGTGCCCCGAGACATGACTCTGGCATTTCGATTTTCTCTCCTCGAATTTACTACGCGTCGTGCCTACCCTTATTTAAGATTAAACGATATTTTCGTACAAATCACGACAAAATATCGTATTTCCTATTTCAAATGACCGAGCGACGAAATCTAGCAACTAAAAGGCCTGGGAATTTGTGTTTGTCCGACGATATAGACAATTTTGCAAGCAGACAGCTCATATGTTTATTATTCGAGTAAATAGAACTTGAAGTTCGTTATGAGCTAATTGGTTTGGGAGTTGTTAAGTAGGGATTTAATCAGTGTCTTTGATACGTGTCGTAATTATCAAAGTGACAAAAATATGAAGTAAGGTCATAGAACATATAATAATCAAAATAATATAAAATCAGTCAGATCTCAGATAATAGTCGATTGTTTTACTAGGGATGAAAGAGACCCGCTCTTTAATACAAGGCTTTTTATTTCGAATATGAGGAAAGCATTTAAAAACCTGATTAGTTTACCAACAATATTTCACATATTTCATATTAAGTATAAAATAATACAAGTATGAAATCATGTTCCTAATTTGATGATAATATTTTTTAATTACAATTTTACGTGTGTCTCTACATTTTATGGCTACATTAAAATTAAGACATGGCTTGAATATTTTTCTTTTTTGTCAAGAGGCAAAATCGTTTCTCAGGCACGATAAGTATTGTTTTCATCCCTAATCAGATCTTTATGACTCCCACGGGAAGATATGGGGGCGTAATTCTAGCTCTGCAATCCACGGGCAAAAACTATTTAAAATGTTTCATTTTAGACGGTTTGATTTCTATGGTTCCATAGATAATAGAACGTGACTACTTCCGCTGTCCATATCCATCCGTTCGTCCTACAGTCCCACCAACTTATCTGTTCAGGCGGCAAAAAAAATAACTACAACATTCCTTCAAATTGTGACAGTTTGTAGTTGATTTCCTTGACCAGTAGCGCCCTCGAAAACTGCACAGTTAAGTTGGTTAACGTAAAACTATACCATTCAAGGGCTGTGTCTTTTGAACCGTACACGCAGTGTATGAAAACGTATCTGGAAAAATATTCCACTGCCGATTTCAGCTAAAAGAGTATTTAAATACAATATTTATTTTTATGAACTGTTATCTTATTATCTATATTCCACCAGAGCGTTAAAATTGTTAGGAACCCGGCTGTGTATTGTCGTGAGTAAGGTCCTGCTGCTCATTATGTATTTTTTTTCTTTAAGTTGCCTTTAACAACATCGAACAGGAGGATATAGAACAGTCAGATACGGTAAATACTATAAAATCTACTGAAAACTGTGAGTAATTTAGTTGTTATATAAACCACTAAACTGTGATTAAAAAAAAAATGCGAGGCCTGAATCAAATCCTACATAGCTACACCCTAGCAGGTAACGAGAAAGGGTTCAAGGTAGCCCGTTTTAGTAGCGCCCAACGTTGGATAAAATGCACAGATTCTTTAAAACGTTTTAATATTCAATATATTCTACAGTTTACTTTTACGGTATATTTATGCATATTCTACATATACTCGGTGCCAAATAGCATGGCAATAATTTCATATATTTTAGAGTTGTTTATTTGTACCCATGCGTCCTTGCAGGCCCTGTACCACGAAATTCTAGCGATACGAGTTTAGCAATAGACCATAATTAGGTTTCGTGGTACAGGGCCTACAAGGACGCAACGGTACAAATAAACAACTCTAAAATATACGAAATCTATTGCCATGCTATGTGGCACCGAATATAGTAACATATAGGTACATATGGTATTTATTCTACAGTTCATTTTTACTCTATAAATCTATGGTATATGTCAATCTAGTTACTCTCTGACTAAAGCACTCAACTTGAATGTAAATATACAAAAAGATCCTTCCCTTCGAAATCTTATTTCTCATTTCACGACGCGGCTTAGAAACCACCAGCATCGGGATTATTATTCATCGGAGTTTAAGTACTTACTTACGTAATTAACTTAACAACTTGACGCAAACAGTGAAACAAAAACATCTGTAATTTATCAATTATGCACAAAAATATCACCATGAAAATTCTTAATACAAAAGCCAGTGGCGCAGGCGGGAACATATTTTATTTCGTGCGAAACGCTCGGGATTAGACATTCTAGCCGCAAAATGTCCGGCGACTAGTTAGTCGACCAGTCTGCAAACGAGTTTGATAACCCAGCGCAAGGTCTCTGTACATCTCAACCAGTTTATTCAGACCTGCCTTGTTTTCTCTCTCCTATTAATTTTGAACGATATGGAGGTCTGTCATGCTGGTGGATACAACTTACCGTATGTTTTTACGAAAATTAACTTTGAGGGCCACTTCAATCTAAACCTTTGGAGATTAGGGTTTGCGCATAACGTGTATTGGCTTATGGACATAGGACAAGGTGAGGTATGCTTATTGCTTATGGTCAGTCAACTATAGTGTAGTTAAGATATTGGTTTGGTTTTGTTCGTGATATTGTCCAGTTTGAAGTTTGGTCGTATTTTACTTGATTTATCCGTGAGCGTACGTGTGGTTGCTTGATTTGTGGGTAAACTTGCAGCGACTCTACTTTATATTAAAGAAAGAGAAGTCTCTACCAATTATCGTAAATAATAATTCTTCTCTTCAAACAATATATGTATAATATTAAATATGTATTTAAGTCCAAATAACAACTGTACCTGGATCCCAATAGCCTATTGTATCTGATATGGAATGCTTTTACTCGTAAAGTAGCAGGTCAAAATGCATAGCAAATATCATAACCACATACATTGTTTATACCTAGTTTGCTTGATTCGGGGCCGAATCAGAGAGATTGCTCGCTGACTCTCATTATGTTTAGCCTGATACGATCTGCGACCACATCGTCATTTACTAACTGGTGATGAAAGGCTAGCCTTTCACTTAAAAAACAAACTGTTTATTCTAAGTTTGAATAATACTCATAGCAGACACTATCCAAAAAGTGCCCCTTAATCGTCAGCACCTGTCTAAATCGCGCTGTAATGTATTGTACTATTGTATAATATGTATAGATGGATGCAAGGGGGCAAGGGACAAGAGAACTTATGGCCCATATGGCAGCGCGAGGGTGCGGAGCACAAATATCGTGGTATCCAATGATTTCCGGTTAGGGATGTGGGATATTCTATGCTGGAATCAATTCCGTGGACATTATCTTTGTTGTTTTGTAGGGGATCGCTAATTCAGTACACAATTATCACGTACGCTTGTCGCATATTCATAGATAATCATGGCGCTCTTTATTTATTATATAAATGAAATTTTCTATGAGTTAAGTATTCGATCACTAGCTAAGTATCTATGAAAGCTATTGAGGTTAGAAAACTATACGAATATTATAAATATAGAAATCTACCATCGTATAGTACGATTCCCTATTTATTTCCAATGTATCTAGAATATTTTTAAGATACATCAAAATTAAATTTATATATTTTAAATGTTTCATTGTTTCATAGTTTTGAATATCTATACCTACTGTAGTTTTGATACTTGCAGATATTTATATATGTAAGTACCTATAATCTATTTGTTTATTCGTAGAATCTATATTATATTTGTTCAAGTACTAAGTGTCTTTATATAATACCCGAGCGTGCCCTTCTATTTACCAAAGTGATACGACGTAATAATAAAATATATATGTTTTTTCGATACCAAATTATATATAGGTATATGTACTTCAGTCTTGCATATACGTATAAATGCTAAAATTAATTGAAATCTAATAGATCTAATAGAATAGAGGCATATAAAAACCCTACAAACCATAGGTCTCAACTGAACAAGCAATAATTCATTATGGATTTCGAGTAGGAACAAACTGCAAAGCAAATATAATGCTACCTATATTATACGACTTGATCTGAGGCCATATTAGAGAGCTGATGACTCTCTGCTCCTCATTCTAAGTCTAGCGTAACGGTTATGACAACGTTTGGAGTTTTTTTTTTTTTTTTTATGTTATGGAGTGGCAAACAAGCAGACGGCCCACCTGATGGTAAGCGGTTACCGTCGCCTATGGACATTTGCAACACCAGGGGCGTTACCAATGCGTTGCCGACCTTGTAGTACTCTTTTAACAAAAAAATTATATGAATATAACAGATCGAAGCGAGGTCTCTGTAGTAAGATTGAGAGACATGGGCATATCTTTTCTTAGTTAGTATGTATGCGTGTTTGTTCCACGATAACTTTCGGGCACCTTATTCGATAGTCGTGGAATTTGACAGACGGGTAGCTTGTATGAATATAATTATTAAGTACGTACGTGAAGTAAATTGGTCGAGGAGTGGTTGAGTGATAGTAAAAAGGGGATTTAAATTTTCAATGTGACATCAATAGGTTCAATGAATTATATTAACACATGTATAGGCTTTATGCACGCTATAAATTATATCTTTGTATAATTTTAGTCCTCATAGTATTTTGTTGTGATCCAAAATGTGTAAATTTAAGTACAGCGCGAGGTATTGTTTAGTTTATGTTATCTAGCGACTTAAATTCTAGCAAACATTTTTGAGTCTTGTCAATAGGGCTCTAAGGTTGATTGTTTAGTGCCGTGGGTTGAGGACAATACGGGTAAGGGAAGTCTTGGGGATAACCTCATCTTGCTCGAGGCGATGGTGAATCGATTACTTACTTCAAAGTCTACAGATAACATGTTGATACCCTTTTTATTATAAACTATTTCTTTCTTTGGGTTTTTCCTATCCGTTATGTTTCCATTGTATACTTTTTTCAAGTCGATTGTGTTTTAAATAATCGATTTACTTACATAAATAGAACTGTCTACGTGCAAGTTGGGCTCTCGCACTGAGGGTCGTGCCGTACCCTACAAATACGATTGATGCTTAAGAATATCTTTTTGTACTTATATGCCAAAAATCGATATGATTAAAATTTTCGAATCATTAATTTTGATATGCTTATCAGGTGCCCGACTTATAATTGAACGGTTTTTTATTATTTTTTTGTTGTATTACATGTACTAATCTACTTATAAATAATGACACCGAGTAGACATTATTAATTTTCACGATAGAACAAAAAAAACACGTTCATGTATCTATCTCTATATTATGGATAATAAACTAGGAATAAATAATGTATTTTATTCGTAGCTGGGTCTATCTATACCTATACCTCTTATTCTTTTATATTTTGATTTTATTATTAGACAATCCACCGTAGTAGTGCAAATTCTGTAAACATTTTAACCGGCTCAAAATAAATACCTTTAAAGGTAGGACGGGACGAATGGATGGACAGGGTACCATTTTCTGGTTCCTTAAAATCGTATACCCTGAAGTCGGCGTCTTATTCGCACGCTTGTTCTTTAGAGTTTTATTCGTCGGTTCAGGAAGAGCCAAGCTAAGCTGGAATTGTCTCATTACTGTCTGAAAACCTATATTTTTTTTTACCACAATCTCACCTGATGGTAAATGACGATATGGTCGAAGGTGTTAACAGGCTTAACCTAGAATTACTGGCTCTCAAGGACAGTTGCCGGAACATAACACACCGTTAGGTGCCTAGCGGCAGAGTTTCTACTTGAGGGTGGTCGCTAGCCAGGCGGGAATTCGCAAAATGCCCTTCCACCATGCGTTTTAAGTTCAAGCCCGCGGCAAGATTCGAACCATGGATCTGATGCGTGGCAGTCCATAGCCAATGCCACTGAGCCATCACTGCTTGAAAACAAGAATAACAAAGAAAACAACATTTCTTCATGAAGAATTCTACTTTTGGTGTAGGACAGTTCAATGACATTTCGAAGCGTAGAAACTGAAATCAGTGAGCTTTTAACAACTTTGGAAACCGCCTAAGTACATCGCAACCTTACTTCTAACGCGACTTTAATAAGTTTAATAACCTAAAAAGAACCTTCGCTTACCAAAGATAAATAGCCATCTTCATTCACAATAGAAATTCATTAAACTGATTTATTTGACCGTATGGTTAGTCCGGTCAACGTACTGATTTTACAGATCCTATGAACTCCGTTGACGTCAGCGACCGCAAGCCTCCCAAGCTGTGACACAGATTATATATGAGTTACTTAATAGGCTTTGCTTGTGCCGCAGATTATACAGATCACTATTATGAAGATGTATACATTTAATTGGGCAGTAGGTACAGTTTCCGGGTTAAAATATAAAACTTCTCGATATTCTCAAGTTGAATTTCGTAAACGCGCCTAACGAGTAACATGCCATTACAATAAAAATATTTAAATTACAATTGTCTTTCATCAAGTACATTGGTCGTAGATAAATATTCGAACACATTCATACATGAAAAAAAAAAAAAAAACTGGATGTGGATTTGAGACCTCGTTTCGGACAAAATTTTGTTGGCGTTTTTCGCCAGATCAGTGCCGCATGCTGGATAACTCTGATAACACTTAATCAACAGCTACCTAGGACGAAAGCAACAGGGCCAGATATAAATACCCTTTTTAATTTGACAGCTGTCATCTAAAATGAAGATTTCGATAAGTTTTTGGACAATTGTAAAGAAAATAATGGTCTATTTGTAGCTTCCAAGACTAGGTATTAAAATATGACAGTTGACATTTGAAATGAAGATCTATATGAGATCTAATATGTCTTTAAAAAACTCAATATTTTTTTCAGACCCCGTTGTGATAAGTAACATAATGAACATCTCAATGAAAGCTATCATTTTTAAAATACGTAGCGTCAAAGTAAAAGTGAAAAACAAACCTCCCTTTATGCGAGACCACGTTTTCACGAGTAGATGAAGTAAATCTTTGAAGTCGAAGGACTCAAGCTGTGGCTGTTGTGGGCTTACTTAAAATGACGGACTGGAGTAAACCATCACTATACTTTTAAATTGGTTTGTTGCTTACAAAACATTAAACTAAATTAACATATTTCTCTCAGATTTAGCTCAGACGTTTTGTTAGTTTATGACGAAGAAAGCAGACAAACATTCTAACAAGTATAAATTACAAAAATACAACAAACCACAACAAAATCAATTAAAAACTAAGAAAAACCGAAAGGCATCCCTTACAAACATTTTATTATAAAGCAAGTAGGTAGGTACTTTTGCTACCTGTAATTGGTCAATTTTCTTACCACTTGGTAAGCTAGAACACGAAGAAGTAGGTAATGTACGCATTAGGTACTGTATTCCGGTTTGAAGGCAATGTATTTTTTTTTGCCGTTGAAATTACAGGTACGTGAGACTTAACAACAACTTTTTCTAGCGTGACTAATGGGGGCAGTGCAGTTCGTCACTTGTGACGAACTTAATCTGTCATAGGCAGAGGTTACCGCCAGGTGGGTGTCTCGCATATTCCATCACAATCACTTAAACCATACCTTGGTTTATTACCTTCGGATAGACTATTGTCAGCACTGGTAGTTCCAGCAATAAACAGGTTAATTACATAAAATACTAGTTTCTATAACGAAATAGCTATATTTCTTCCCATGCTCAGATACCTACTTTAATTATAGGAGAACTGTATGCCGATAACTTGAGAGCTAATGATTTACATGTTTTAATTCCCGACATTTGTATTTACTTCACAAATATTATAATTACCCATCACATAACATCAATAGACGTTATACGTCTATCATTGTACAAAGACCTCCACCATTATGGAGGGTATGCCATGCCATAGTCCCCACGCTTGACAGTTCTCTTGGGGATCAGATGGGAGTTATTTAGAAGGCGTTGCCCACTTTTTGCTATTTTCCCTACGTCGCCACTTAGGACTCTCACAGGAAGATATGTGGTGTGTAATACTAGCCCAGCACCCCGGGGTGGTGAGGTTTCAACAGTAATGGCTGCAGTTAGGGCAGGATATTAATCAAGCTTCCACAGGGGTCGGTGTTGGGACCGCTCCTGTGGAACATTGGCTACGACTGGGTGCTCCGCGGCACGTTTCCCGCAAGTATGCGGGTTGCGTGCTACGCGGATGACACCCTAGTCGTAGTCAAGGGGAGGGACCTCGGGGAGACGGTGCGGCGGGCCACGGTGGCCACAACACTCGTGGTCGGCCGCATACGTGCCCTGGGGCTGGAGGTCGCCCTCTCCAAGACCGAGGCCCTAATGTTCCATGGGCCTCGGGGGGGACCCCCTCCAGGAACGAGGATAGACCTGGACGGGGTCCTGGTCCGGGTTGGGACCCAGATGAGGTACCTGGGTCTCATCCTGGACGGGCGGTGGACTTTTGGGGCCCACTTCACTCAACTGGCCCCAAAAGTCATAGGCGCCGCTGCCGCCCTTGGGAGGCTGCTGCCCAACGTGGGCGGCCCGAGCGCCACATGTCGTCGCCTGTACTCCGGAGTGATCCGGAGTATGGCCTTGTACGGGGCACCTGTCTGGGTGGACGCCCTCGGTCGCGCCAATAAGGCCCTGCTGCGTCGTCCGCAGCGGGTCATCGCGACGAGGGCGATACGCGGGTACCGGACGGTGTCCTGGACGGCGGGATGCGTGTTGGCCGGTGATCCCCCCTGGGAGCTCCAAGCGGAGATCCTCGCCGAAGTGTACCACTTCGTGGCGGCGAGGAGATCCCGCGGGGAGCCTCCAGCGTGGGAGGAGGTCACGCGCATGCGACGGCAGGCGCGGGCCGCCCTGTTGCGGCGGTGGACGGAGGACCTGGCTCCACCGGTCCCTGGACAGAGGACGGTGGATGCCATTCGCCCGGTCCTTCGGAGGTGGGTAGGGCGGCGATTCGGGTCGCTCACCTTCCGATTGGTGCAGGTGCTTTCCGGGCATGGATGCTTCGGTAAGTACCTGCATCACATCGCAAGACGTGAGGCGACCCCCGCCTGTCACGAGTGTGGAGCGCCAGAAGACACGGCGCTCCACACGCTGGAGGAGTGCGCCGCGTGGAGTCCCATGCGGCGCGCCCTCACAGCGGTCATAGGCGCAGATCTGTCGCTGCCGAGCGTGGTTAACGCTATGCTCGGCAGCGACGGATCGTGGCAGGCGGTGGTCTCTTTCTGCGAAGAGGTGATGGCGCAGAAAGAGACCGCGGAGCGGGCGAGGGAGGACGACGTCCTCGCAGACCCGCTCCGGCGTAGACGAACTGGGGGAAGGAGAAGGCGATTCGGGCGCCTTCTCGCTCTTACCTAGTGTTGTGCGGATCATTGGTGGAGAGTCGGGGGATTCTCCACTGGCTTGCACGATCCCACACGTCTGGGGGATGGCCCTAATGAGCTGGGTCATCCCTCCATTGGCCGGGGCCCGTCACCGGTGACGGGCCAACCGCCGGGGCGAGATGGTGAATGCTAACGCTACCCCATCTCGCCCCGTCTAGGCGGCAGACTGCTCATCCCGGGTTTTTAGTGGGTAACCTCACTTACTACCCCCCCGTGGGGGTAGTAAGGCCCCTCAGGCGAGGACTCCCACATAACCACCCTGCTCCCCCCGGAGCCGGGTGGTATCCATAAAGGATTTTCCCGGGTCAAAAAAAAAAAAAAAAAAAAAAAAAAAAAAAAAAAAAAAAAAAAGGATATTAATCAAGCTGATCAACAATTTTTTCTATAGCCGGTTTTAGCTTTTTACCACCATCTATCTCACCTCTGTTTTTCTCTTTCCGTTCGGGGCTGATTGGCTGATTGACCTTTTTTAAAGACAGCTTCTTGAATAGAGACAATGCTTGGTAAAGATATTTTTTACCATAGGTGGAAGCAAACTCTTAAAGCCCACTCAGGCAATTTTTCCAACGTAAAGAATTTAAGGCCTTTCAACCTTTGCCTGTGACATTAATTGGTGTTTCGCTTTAGAAAGGTAAAGCAAATGACTGCAAAAACTACAGAAGCAATACACTACTCGGCAATTCAGCATCGTCGGCAAAGTGTGGAAGTCAGAAGAAACTGACTACAACATGTGGCGGAAGCGGGATATCAAAAGTGTATGAGATGTAAGGATCAAGGGCTTTATTGTCTAAACTCAATTTATTGTCTCAAATAAGCATCGTTTTCTGAAGAAAATCTCAAAACTATGTCAAAATTAAGTTCTTCTCCATTACCATTTTTTGAGCTCCAGGTCCTTGTCTGAACGCAATTCTAATTCGAATAGTCGTTTTCGTGCAAATTAGAATCATTATGCAGAAGCTCCTTGTTACTTCAATGTGGTTGGTTGCACCCTAAAGGTCATCATAACAACACCGCTTCGACACGGCAAACAACTCGCATCAAGTTAGGGCTAATAGAATGACGTAGTCTACCGGGCGAACGGCAAGCTGGCTTGCGGCTAACTCTCAAGTATTTTATCTTGTCATTCAAAAGTTAACTTTAAATGTAAAGATTTAAAGCCCTAATTGTAAGATGAGAGTTGTGTCGGAGCAGTGCTGTTACGATGAGTGATGACTTCTTCCATGATAACAGTTCGATTTACTATTTGTGTGGTGAAACCGTAACTTTTTATTCTGGAAGTCCTGTGCTCTGGGCTGACCCCTAGGATTGAAATATATTGGAGTTTTATGGGAAATAAAATTTTGTTAGTTGTCTATGCTAAGACTGTGCTAAGTAGATAGCAATAGGATCGCCCGCAGTATGAGGCCGAAACGACATTTCTGCTAACCTCTAAATAAAAATGTGTTGGTATGTATATACATGTATAGGTATTATACAAGAGGTATACCCGTATATAGATATATAGTTCATAGAAAACAATTAAAAATAACAATCGTGATTGTATATTCCAAAGAGGCGGTGTTATCTTGATTACCCACGGTTCCTGAGATATATGTATGTATATTGTCAAAAAACTATGAGACAAATACAATCAGACAAATCCGTAAACATCAGATATCTCTGTTATATAATATATTAAGTCAGTACCATTAGCATTTATACCCTTACTAAGACGTAGTGTACAAACGAGGCCTACCCGTTATTTCTTATCCGCGCCGAGCTCCCACCGCGCCCCACACCCACGCGAGATCACATACTAAGAACAACTAGGTATTCGTGCTTTTCTGATGCAGCCTTTATGTTTTGACATTTTATTAATAAATCGTTAAGTAAAAAAAATAAGACTTTAATTCAGCTAACAACATAGCATCTTACATTTAAGGGTTGCCCTATACTAGAACAGCGCCGGAAACCGAGCGAAAGCCACAAACATCCGCAACGGCCACTCACCCTACGTGACGTCATGCATAGCATAGGATAAATAGCCAATTGTATTATTAGCATAGCTATACTATGGGCGTTTACAACTTGGCCCAAATTTTGTCATTAACCGACTTCAAAAAAAGGAGGAGGTTCTCAAGTCGTCTGTTTTTTTTACTTTTGACTGGGTGAACCGAATTGAATAATTAGTTTTTGTTTGAAAGTTGATGCTTGTCGTTTGGTCCTATTTAAATTTCATCAAAATAGGTCAAGCCGCGTTTGAGTTGCACTCCAATAACTGAATAATATTTTCCCAACTTGACGCTATAGTCGTTGACAGTGAATGACAATCGATCCCGTAAGTAGCAAGGGTGACTAAAACGAGTGAAAAACAATTTTTAACCAAAAAATGGAACCGACTTCAAGCCTCAAAAGTGTGAAATAACTTGTCGAAGTCGGTACCATGCGCACAATATTGTGATAATAGGTACTTTTGAACTATCTTTTTTTTTTCGATAATTTTGATCATATTTTGTGACGATGGTTCATATTAACCCCTTACCGCATGGATTTTTAGATTTCAATTATTTTAATTTATGATGTTCCTGTGCCCCAGGGGTATCCATAAAAATTATTTAAAAAAAATAAAACATGCATAGTAATCTAAAAACACGAAAAAAGAAAAAGTTCCAATTTTGGAACGACATGCACTCTAGTTTATAAAAACATGTGTTCCGAATTCGTCACAGTATGCAGTAGTACTTAGTAGTAGCATAAAAAAAACAAGTTTGTACAAGTTTAAGTTTTTATTAAGAAATTATCTTAGGTAATGGACATGTATGTATACAGGTCGCTGGCGTCAACAGCTCAAACAATAAAGAGCTGGCTCCATAAAAAAAACATTTTTAATTTTTTATTACTTTTCTGGTTGCCAGGGTGATTTCATTAGGTGCATTTCTAGGCTTTCTTGTAAAAGAAAGCTGAGAAATGTAATGAAATCAACCTGGAAACCGTGTATTATACAAATAAATTACATAATATCTACTTTTACCACACATAATCACATCATAATCTACTTTTACCACACTGCATAGTGTGCCAAATTTGTTTTGTCATTCTACTGCATAATGTTCCAAATTTGACTACCGAATTTAAAACTGGACTGCATGGTGTTCCGAATTTAGCTAAAGTTTAAATGACAAATTAAACACATTATAAATGTTATAACTTACGATTTTTGCCATAAAACCGTCGTGGGTTCATTCTTCTTCACTCCCAGACACTTTTTGTAATGATATTTAGCCCAAAACAAATAAAAATATCACTTCAAAAACTCACAACCTCATGCACGACCGAAATGGCGGAATGCACTGCTTTACCGACGAAATTTCGTACTCATATAATAAGTTACAAGCACCATCTGTTGTTTCTTGGGTTAGTACGTGTATTAGCTAGGCAAATAATGCAAAACTAGATACAGAGATGGCGTACAAAGGTTGTTTCAAGCTATTTTTATAAATGTTCCAAATTTGTCCCAGTATGCGGTAAGGGGTTAAATGTGGATCCATAGACGCAAAATGTGGTCAAAATTATAGAAAATAACGAAATTTACGTCAAATGGAATACGGCTTATGCGATGTATGATGAGCCAATAAGGTGAATACAAAATAGTTTAATAACTCGTTGAGTTTTAGAACGATTGTCACTTAAGTCAAACCTTAAAACTTTGTATAAGATATAAAAATATAATAATTCTATCATCCTCATCAACATTTTCAATTAGCAGACGTCCACTGTTGAACAAATTCATTCCCATAGCACGCCACTTGTATCTGACTTCCTGCTACTCTTAACGATGTCGTCAGTCCATCTAGTGACGGTTCTACCAACTCTCTATAAGATAATGAAGGTCCATGGTTTATGGCTCGGATGGTGGTAGGGCATTGTGCAAATGCCCACCTGCCTAGCTACCACTGGCAAGTACAAAATCTGTCCCCAAGCAAATAACGATGAAAACTACCTATAGTTCAACTTACGTTGTACTACAAAGAAGCTAATTGCAAAAATTAGTCTTGTATTTTGTAGTACAACGTAAGTTGAACTACAGGTGTCGCTACATCCCCATACGATGGTGAAGAACGAGAGGAGAGAGAGTTATGAGTCATATGTCACGTTTGATTACTGGTCAGAGCATACCCCGGGTTTTATAGGGGTGGTGGCTGCGCGGTTTCGAATCCCGCACATAGCTATAATTTTTCATTATAGCATGGTAGGGCATTTTGCGATTGCCCGCCTAGCTAGCTACCACCCTCAAGTAGAAAACCTGTAGCCAAGCACATAACGGCGTGTTCCGGTAGCTGCCCTTGAGAGCCAGTAATTCAAGGTTAGCTTGAACAACATCTTCGACCACTTCATCACTTACCATCATGTGAGATAGTGGTCAAAACTAACATATCAGGAATAAAAAAAATAAAGGCGCCTTTATACCATTGCGCTACCGGAAATTTAGCACGTGCTGCAAATCTCCTCATCGGTCACTCTCCCTGCTGGGAGTCATGTAATAGAGCATAGAGTGAACGCTATTTTCTGGGTTCCGTACTCAAGGAGCAAAACGGAGCCCTGTCAATGAGACTCCGCTATATGTATTTCCGTTCGTCTGTATTTCACGGTCTCTAGCTCGTAAACTGATATGTTGATTGACAAACTTGAAATATTGATATCTTGTGTAGATAGTTGACCCAAAAAGAGTATTAGACTGCCTAGTCTAATATTCTTTTTGGGTCATGGTTGGTCATGTTGGGTCATCAAACAATGATTAACAATCTAATTAAATGCCTATTTAATTAGATTGTTAATCATTGCTTATTAAAGAAAAAAATAAATGAAAAACCGGAAAATATTACAACTTAAAATCATTTTTGTTACGAGGAATATGTCAAAAACCGAACTATAATGAAATTTCGATATATTACGTACAGATTTATTATCTGTGTTTTGAGACTGTGATCAAAACCATTGTTTTTTTCTTTTAGATGTTTTCGGACTGTTGCAATGCGGTACCTTAAAAGAGGTCGCGCTCACTAGCCGACCGAACATGGGCAATTACTAAAATTAATTATTATACAGTTCTAAATAAACATTGCTGGTCGACTGACTTAATATAGCTTATATAACATAGATGTCTGATGTTCACGGATTTTTCTTATTTTATTTGTCTCAAAGCTGTTTGACAAGATATATCTCACACACCGTGGGTACAGTATACCGATAATACGTAGAATATTATCTTTTGGGTAGGCTGTAGTATTTAAACTACAATCCAACAAATATGAAGGGGTGTGCCTTCGTGAACGGAAGGTACGTCTAGTGCAGCGCTTAAACTTAAAATAAAAAGGTATGCGCCCACCCCACTACAAACAGTACTTATAATATGTATGCTGGCTTTGTCATTGTTATTCCCACGGTTCGTTTTTTTAATATTATTGTGACGGAACAAGCTCGAGGCCCACCTGATGGTAAGCGGACTAACCTCTGCCTATAACAGATGCATTTCATCACAAGTCAAGAATTGCACTGCGCCCGACACCTTGAGACATAGTTGTTAAGTCTCATGGGACTGTAATTTCACTGGCTCTCAAGGACAGCTGCCGGAACACACGTTAAGTGCTTGGCGACAGTTTTTCTACTTGAGAGTGGTAGCAAGCCAGGCGGGCATTCGCAAAATGCCCTTCCACCAAGGGATAAAGCCGTGGTTATTCCCGTTTAGACAGAAATCCGCGCCACGAGGATTCAGTTGCTGGAACGACAAGCGATGCCAGAAAGACGACATCTATTATCATAGAAACATACCGCACTGCGCTGAAAGATATCTCAAATAAAGCAAAAATGCCGTCAATACAGCAATAAATGACCGTGCGTAGGAAGACAAAAAGAAAACATAAAACCATTGATCATATAGTTGCTCTCTGCAAGATAGGGTGAGTGACCGATGCGGATTCTTATGGCTCGTGGTCGACTTCCGGTGTAGTACCACCCTTATTCCCTATGCTGACAGATAAGACGATAGCTGTTTATGTTTACTTTGAGTGACAATACGAAAGTGTTCACCCTTGTTAAGATTTTTTTTTTTTTTTTTCTTTCTTCTTGGCTATGACGCGGTTTGCGTATTATGCCAGTTTCATGTTTCAACTTTCAGTTGTTTTCTTGTGAAGATATCCATTTTGTTACGGCTTTTGTTTGCAAGATGTTTTGTATCTTTGTTTAGTTTACACTTAAGTAAAACGGGGAAACTCGGTATTGTAATTTTAATGGAATTAGGATAACGTACATGAAAAATAGGGATATACGATTAGGAAAGTATAAATGTATATATATTGAATAGGATTTTTAAGAAGAAGAGAAAGGGTGGAGAAGGAAATCCTTGTTATCATTATAAGTTAGTACATATTAGATAATATTTAAGAATAGGAAAATATTTTATGTTATTTTATATACAAAATTTTATATATTTTCAGTAATAATAATTATATACATATATATTACAATTTGATATGGTTTAAAACCATAAAATCAGCCATAGCTTTATACACCGATGGCTTCTTGCAAGCAAGAAGAAACGAAATGTTTATAGGAAATTGAATTTCCAGTGATATTAGAGTTTCAAAGAAAGAGGAACGATCATGCAACGGACAGGAGAGCAATATGTGATTTTCATCAGCGAAAGGATAGCCACATTCACACGTAGGATCACTTACAACCTTTAATTTTGCAAGATGGGCTGGACTACTTATGTGTCCTAAACGTAGTCTTATAAGTGTAGATGTGGCCATCTTTCCAATATTAATTTTAGCAAACCACGGTTTTAATTGTATTTCAGATTGAAGGGAGAAGTAATATTTGGCCTTTCTTTCTGAGGTTTGTCGCCAGTTCCTATTCCAAGAATCCTGAAGGTAGCGTCTGGGTAAAGTTGCAAGATCATGACAATAGTTAATGTAAGGATGCAAATCACCACATTCTACAGCTTCATTCGCTAGGAGGTCTGCTTTCTCATTTCCCTTTATGCCCCTATGGCTAGGTACCCAAAGGAACGTTATAGAATACCCTTTTAGATAGCATTTATGCAACTTGTCTCTAATCTCAATGATGATCGGCATATGACTGTTAGATTTAAGTGGAGATCTTTCTACAGCTTGTAGTGCACTCATTGAGTCCGAAATAACTAGCGATTTTTGAAGTTTTACAAGTAAAATATAATTTAGTGCTTTAACTATTCCCAAACATTCACCTGTAATTGTAGAAGTTTCTGGAGGCATTTTGATTTTTTGGACAACATTATATTCGCGATGGAATACACCAATCCCAACAATACCTTCGGCACCATGCTTGGATGCATCACAGTAAATGTGATGCCACTCTTCCCATTTATCATCAACAACAGAGTTAAAGATTGCATTAGCATTGTAATTATCCTTATCAATGCCTAAGTTTAGACAGACAACGGGAGAAAGTATAAGTGCTTCGTAGTTTGTGTTAAAAGGAGCAAAATATTTAGAACGATGTGTTGGAGCTTCCAACGACTTGAATTTTTCAAAGCTGTTAGCAAGACAAGGTTTTGATTTATGTTTCCAATATGGACAAGAGGAAATGATATCTACTAATGTTAATAATTTATGAATGAGAGAGTGGTTCTGAAATTGTAGTATACGGAAAAAGAAACGGTCAGATAAAAACTGACGCCTAATAAATAACGGAGGTTCAGCACATTCAATTTGTAATGCATTTAGGGGGCTAGACTTCATTGCACCAGACATTATTCTTAGCGCCTTAGACTGAATGATATCTAATTTTTTAAGTGCAACTGCTCTACAGGGTTCTAGCAAGAAGCTCCCATAATCCATGACACTTCTAATAAGAGCATTGTATACCAGCTTAAGAGAAAAGGGATGCGCACCCCACCAAACACCTGCGTGGCATCTTATCATGTTAAGTCGTTGTTCACATTTAGATTCAATGAAATTACAATGAGGAATGCCAGATAGCTTAGAATCAAGTATTAATCCTAGAAATTTCGCTTCTTGGGCCTATGGGATCTGTTTACCATCATAGATGACATCAAGGGGTGGAGGGTCACGTAATCTTGAAAATAGAACTACAACACTTTTGTCTGCAGATATCTCTAAGCCATGTTTGTCAAACCAGGACTTGAGATGGTGTAGGGATACTGTCATTTCATTACACGCGTTCATTATTAACGATCTGTCTGTACCTAAATAAATGAGTAAATCATCAGCGTACTGTAGCACTTTAACAGGGTGCGTGAGGGATAATTCAAGGTCATGAGTGTATATATTATAAAGCAGAGGGCTTAAAACGGATCCCTGTGGGAGACCTTTCCACAATATTCTAAAATCATCAGTTCGTGATTCCAATTTAACAAACCTACCACTAAGCATATTTAGTATAAAGTTGGAAAGCATATTAGGTACATGTAACTGATCTAACTTTTGTCTTAGAATAGGTAGAATAACATTGTCATATGCAGATTTTATATCTAAAAATGTTGCTAATATTGATTCATTATGTGATAGAGCTAATCGAATATCCGTGACAAAGATACTTATGCTGTCAACGGTGCTTCTGCCTTTTCTAAAACCGTATTGAGTACTAGCCAAAAGATCGTTAGATTCTAAATACCATTCAAGACGATTTTTTACCAGTAATTCTGCAATTTTGGATACGGCATTTGATAATGCAATAGGACGGTAAGAATGAACGTCATTGGGTGGTTTGTTTGGTTTTAAAATAGGTATGATAATTTGGGATTTCCATGATTTAGGAATATTACCTGACATCATGATCGTATTTATTAAATCTAATAGGTAGTACAAACCACTGTCCCCAAGGTTTTCGTAAAATGAATAAGGGAGGCCGTCTTCACCTGGTGCTGAATCATTAGTATGTTTTAAAACATGTTTAATTTCACTATATGAAAAAGGAGAATTAAGTCCTGTTTGATCTGTGCGCGATGGAAGAGAAATAATTAACTCTTCTTGGGGCACGAATGGTGGAGCTAGGTAGTCTAAAAATTGTTCTGACAATTGGAAAGGAATAAAATGAGTCTGGTCCTGAACTGCTGATTTAAATTTTCTAATGTTTTGCCACACTATTGTAGGTGGGGTATATGGAGTTATTGTAGTGCAATAATTTCGCCAGCCAGAGAATTTCTTTTGTTTTAATATTTTTTTTGTGTTAGCCATGACATCTTCGAGAGTCTGAAAGTTTTCAGAAGTCATATTTAGGTTGTAGTTTTCTTCTGCTTGGTTTCTTTTCTGAATAGCAACAGTACAATCCTTGTCCCACCAAGGAGGAGATGAAATTCTATCGAGAAATACATTTTTTAATGGGAATGTTTTATTAGCTGCCATTGTTATTATATTAGTCAACTCATCTGCACAAGAATTTTCATTGTGCACTGCAGGTTGAGAAAGCGATAAGACATTATTTTCTACTACAGCTCTAAAAGTAAACCAGTCTGCATCGGCCAATCTATATATTAAACGAGGTTTACGTGTTGGAGGATCACGTGAAATAACATTTGAATTTGAATAAGAAATAATTATCGGGAAATGGTCACTACCATGACTGTAGGGAAGTATATTCCAAGAGAGCTTACTCGCGAGACAAGGTGTACATATCGACAAATCAACAGCACTAAACCCTTCATTAGGTTTGGTTCTACGTGTAGGAGCCCCGGTATTTATTATACATAGATTTTGATTGTCTATTAGATCAACCAACTGTTTACCATATGAACTAGAAGTAGAGCTACCCCAAGATTGGTGTTGACAATTAAGGTCACCGAGTATAATAAAAGGTTGAGGAAGAGTAGAGATAATTATAGAAAGTTCTTGTAAAATAAAAGCGGAGGGATGGGGAATATAAACAGATATGAAACAAATATTATTAACCATGGCACCCACGATGAAAAACCTATCATCACGGGAAGGGAAATGAAGGGGTTTAAAAGAATGAGAAGACTTGATGAGTAGGGCCATGCCATCATACCCATCGCTTCTGTCATCTCTGAGACAGAAGTAGTTTTTAATTTTAAAAACAGAACAGGGCTTAAGCCATGTTTCTGCTAATGCAAAAATAAATGGGTCATTTTTATTAATTAAGTACATAATTTCGTTCTTTTTGTCAATTGCGCTCCGGCAGTTCCACTGGACAATCTTTAGTAGATTGTCCACTTTGGGTTCCGATCCGAAAGGGATGCCTTATGGAGCGATAATCATCACGGGGGTTTTTTTTAAGAGCTTCAAGTATAGGGGCAACGTTGGACGGTAATAATATGTTGTGTTGTGTAAGAGTGTCAATAAGAGAAGTAATAATATCAGTCAAAGTTTGTTCGGAATATTGATCGTTATAGAAATTATTGTGCTTAGTGTAACCACAGCCATTTTGGCCAGTGGGCATGTCGTAGTCTTTTACTAATTGTTGATGAGTGACGCGATCATATCCTTTAGGAGCACTGTAAGCGGGGCGGGACTTCGAAACAAAAACTTTTTTGTACGAAGTACTGGAATGGGGTTGAGGATTATAAACAATTGGGTTATTTGCTGTTAAAGTTTTAGTCGATGATAATATGTCGGCATAAGATTTGCCAACGGAGGGATGTAGCTTAGAAGCTTCTGCATAAGACAAACAATTTTCCGCCATTGACAACTTAATACTTTTTTGCCGAATGAATTCTGGGCATGATTTGTTTGTAGCGTAATGACAACCTGAACATAGACAACAAGTAGCGCAATCCTCTTCTGTACTGCATGAATCTGCAGTATGTTCATCACCACATTTATAGCATCGGGGCTTTGAACGACACTGTGTTTTGGTGTGACCAAACCTACAACAATTAAAACACTGGATTGTCGGGAAAGTGTATAGTTCCACAGTAAGTGCGTTATAGCAAACAAAAATACGGTTTGGAAGTATTTTACCGTCAAATGTAATAACTACAGTTTGCGACGGTTTCCACGTAGGAGAACCAGCGACAAGGACTTTGTAGTTAAGACGACGTATTTTTAATATTTTGCCGCAACCTGGGGGTAAATTGACATTTTCAATTATTTCTTCTGGTGTCGTGTCATTCGGTAGGCACCCCTCGGACAAGGCCCATTCGTGTGATACTGAATGTCGGTATGAATACTTTCAAATTATTGTTCTCTAAGCTATTATGATTGATAAATGAATTTGCCTCTTTGCAATCAAAGAAGGAAAGGGTAATTCTATTACGTCCTATTTGTTTTACGCTTCCGTTAATTATACCATTGATGTTATATCTTTTAAGGAATTTTCCAAAAGTAATAGGATGTAGAGTAGAACCATCATTAGGGGATGACTGTACTCTTTGCACATGGACTATGTATGGGGCACTGTCTGTGGATTCATATTGGCTTCTTCCTATTGGTGTAGATGTTGGTGAATTTACTGTCGATGGGGTGTCGGGTTTCTTGTTACTAGATACTACGCCAGTGTCTGTTGGAGAAATTACAGGGACGGGAACCGAGTTAACAACCGTTTGAGAATAATATTTGCTCTCATTAGGATCTCTATGATTTTTCCTCCTTCTCTTAACATTTGTATAACCATCGGTGTCAATATCAGTGGGAGATGTTAAGGACGTGTCAATATCCATAGGTAACTGATTCATTACTATCAGTTACGGTAACATAACAGGCGGCCAAGGGAACTGTACCCCCCGGGTCAGGGGGCTCCTCCATAGTTAATAACTAAAAGAACTTACCAAGAAAAACTGTACACTAATAAATATATACAATTAAATAAGTATTATAAAAATATCACTGTACTTCCCTAATCACTATTTACAATAAAATACAAATTTTCAATAATTACGAAAGAAAATCACGCCCGCCTATTTCAAAGTTTCCCGCGCTTTTTTCCTTGTTAAGATTATCGAGTTGAAACATCGCTGTCTTATTATCCGAACAATAGTTTTAAAAAATGTGGCTAGATGGCGTTAACTTGCTCACTTGAAAATATACGAAATTTCGCAGTTTACCATTCTGCTACGATAAATCTAATTATTCTTGCATATACATAATCTTTGCCAATAAAATATTTGTCTGTATGTTGTATGTTTATTATTGTATATAAGTCTTTATATTAAATAATAAGTAAGTATTTAATAAGTTGTATTATCTAGCATACATATTATACTTATTTCGTATTGTGTAAATTTAATATTCATGTTTTGAAGCAATGATGGCCGACTAGTAATAGCTATGGACTGTCGTGCCGCATGTCCCTGGTTCGATTGCCACCGGTGGCTTGAGCTTCACCGCATGGTGGCAGGGCATTTTCGTTTGCCCGCTAGCTACCACCCTCAAGTAGAAAATCTGTCGCCAAGCACCTAACGGTGTGTTCCGGCAGCAGTCCAGTGACAATTACGGAAATTTTCCGAATCTGGTTAAAGTAATATTGTAAGATTTGTAAGTAGGTAAGTAGGTACTTTGTCAAATTATGACATAAGCTTAGAGAAATTAGTATAACTCCAATTTCACCTTCCTTAAGAGAATTTACCGAAAAAATCGTATAATAACAATAACCATCGTTGTATATTGTACCTATAATGATGATCGTAGGCCTCACAAGGTATTGAATATTGAACGCTAATGAATGAACTTTTAAACTTGGGACGTAGAGTTCATCGTACAAACAGATGTTTTTTTAAAAAAGCTCGCTAGCAAAACAACACTTCAGAATGGGTACTATTAACTAATCTGTGACTTGATGATAAGTCTTTACCATAAAATAATGACTCTACATTTTCTGTTAGCTACTTAGACCTCGCGTATAGCTATTAATAACATTTTAGATACGTTTTAGTCTACAATACGTTCCCCTCTCGATAAAATCATTACCTAAAACAGCCCCAGACCAGGAAAATATAATAATACTCACCTAGGAATATTACATATTGAATCTAACTTGCCGAACTCAAGTAAGAAACACAGTAGGTAAAGTATATAATAAAAGATTATACCTACGTAAAGTGGGGCTATAAATTGACCTACTCTACTTTGTATCAATAAGGTTCAATTTCCTAATTCACCTATTTGCCAATTAGCTTCATTTATCAGCGGCAAGTCCCCACCCCGGAGCCCCTCTTATGAACTCTAATAAATCATTAGTCATTTGATAAACGTGAATCTCCATAACAAAACCCATGTTTCAATTTGTCATCTGGCACACAGATGTAGTCAAAATCATCGGTAATCCAAAAAATTACTGGTATTACCGCCATCGACACACGTTTATCAATCAACATTGATATCATGAACAAAAGTGGTTTAAAAATCAACAAGATACAACGCAAAGCGGGTAGTAACGACCTATATACAAATACCGTAATTCCACCTTTGAGTCACGTAGTTTTATACACTTTGAGATACATTGAAGATAAAATTATTTACTACACAACGAATATAGAAACAAAGGCAGCAATGGAAAATGTGAAATGAGGAGGTGACGTAATAATTTCGCATGCGCTTCGGTCGTCTCGAGGGCATACGGTGCTTTTATACAACAAGGTTTTAACTTTAGAGAAAGTTTTACACAAAATTGAACCTTATTTTATGTTACTTAAGATTGGTTATAGATGGAATATGTACAATTATAGGCTGTTTTGGAAAAGAAAAATGATGTACGGCCGCTGCCAATCGGCCGCATTCGGGTGCCGTCGGCGGGCACGTGCACTTGGCGGGAAGGGGACACCACGCTCGACAGGGCTGCCACGCCATGCTACGAAATCGCCGCAGCCTTTCAACGGTGATAGCTTACACAAAGAATTAGTTTTACGACTTCTGGATAGTTACTATTTTTATTCCGACACACTTTATGGCGATGAGGCGGTCAGCTTAAAAGTTATAACAATTAACAGAGTTGTGAAACATTAAATAATTATAACTAGCTGTAAAATGTAATAAAAGGGATACATACAACTTTTTCTTCATTATGTCCCATTATGTAATAGTTAAAGGAGTAAGTAGGTTCTATTGAAATAACAGTTTAGGAAGGTACCTACTATCACAACACAGAGTCAAACATAATTTAACATAACCTACAATACTTTTACATCACTTAGCACCCTCGTCGCGTCATAATCTATGCCCTAGTAGTATTAGGATACTGTATAGATATACTTTTATGGTAGGGATAGAGAGACATCTATCATCAAGTCACAGAATACGTCATATATAACTTTATAAAAGTGTAGTAGATCTTGCCATTAGGTAGCGGCCTTGTTTTGCTAGCGAGCTTATTTCAACTGTTTGTAGCCTTTGTAGGTACCACGTTCCAAGTTTAAAAGTTCATTAACGTTCAATATTCAATGCCTTGTGCGCCTATTTTATTTTCCGGTTATAACATTTATGCGACTGGCTCGCAAGTATCTGTACTACGAACGACGATTATCAACATAATCAGTATTTTGAGTTCGTGAAATCGTATTTTTAGCTTGTTACCTATAAATGATACACTCCCACTCCGCTGTCTGTCTGTCTATAGACCTGTTTTTGTTAGTAGTAGTACGTTGACCAAAATCGTATATTGAACTAAAAATCTCTTTACAAAAATATAATAAATTTTCAGGGGGCTCGTCGGCAATCTATTGCAGGGGAGTACATGAAATTTAGCCGAAAAAAAACTCTTTGCACTCAGGATGTGAGTTACCATCGATAGAGGTATTGCGTAGTGTAAGTACAATTGTATATATTATTTTATTCAGCAATTTTACTGTCCAAATGTATCATAAACGTTAAACAGCAGTTTAATTTTATCATTTTTATTTAACTTTTAACTGTATAATATAAGTACATACTGCTAATTATGCCGTTCATGATGTGTACACAATTTAGGAATACAGTCTGGCTCGTAAATGTTAACCTATATCATATTGTATTCTGTTTTGTGTATCAATACAAATAAATAAAGTGGTAAATTTTAAACCAGTCATGTTACGGGGTCTATCGAAAAATTAAACTAGTTTCGCTATGTTATATACTTTAATCTACTTTAATATTAGTTGGGAATACAGCAAACACCGATTTATAATTTGCAAAGAGGGTTTTTTGTTGCAAAACCCTAATAAAGGAAAGTCAGATTCGCACTTGGCGCGTTTTCAAATGTAAATTGATGAAAAAGTTAAAGGTACCTTCTATGTCATTGTAAATATATATATTAAAATTATTTACCTATTATGTACGGAGGTAGGTTATACAAGAGATGAGTTCATTTGTGAAAGGAGCTAATTTGATGCTCACAACCTTGGTACTCTTTGGCGGCCATTTTGTTACCAACCTACGTACAGATCACATATCTATAGCCTTCATGGAACATTTGAAAATTCACATGAGAATTGTATTTTATGCGGAATAATGCAAATGTTCGCAGTTTAAGGCTAGAGTGCTCGTGGCTCTTTCCATACAACCGTAGTTTCGTCATATTTTAAATTCTAAGTATTCAAACTCGGTTCAACTTTGCATGTATATTCTTGAGCCTAATATCTATGCTTCTGGTTTGCCAGATTTCTGTTGAATTTATACAAAATTTAACAGATATACACTGTATATTTACAAAAATAATTCGAAAGATTGTTTTGTATTGGAAATGCTATTTTGACATATAGAGACGAAATAAATAATAAATCGAAAACTGGCAAACCAGAAGCATAGATATTAGGCTTAGCAATATACAAAATTTCACCGAGTTTGCACTATATAGGTATTTAAAATATGGCGAAACTACATTTGCATGGAATACGCTCCGAGCACTCTACTCTTAAGGGGATGATGTAGATCAATTACGAGCTTGTAACGGAAAATGAAACGAAATTTAAACTTTGTTTAGTTCAGATTTCATTTCTTTTTCCGTTACAAGTGATCAATATCAATGCGCGTTGCACGTGGCGGCTACGACCTTATGTTCGTCCGAATTGCGTGAAAATGAGAAGAATACTACTTTACAAACGGACGCAGTTTACCGTTTTAAAAATGTTCAACTCTAAACAAACTCGAATTTTTAAAGCCCAAATAATTGGACACATTTTATCGTGAATTAGATGTTAAAGTGTATCAACGTTAAAGTGGAGTTCCAAAAAATATTTGAAACCAGTTGTTACTTACATTTAAAAAAAAAATTATAAACATATATACTTTCTGAATCTAAACAATTCTTCAAAGGGATCAAAATTAGGGTATTACCTCTTTAGTGAGATAAAATACTAGCTACGTTTTTTAAACAAGTATTTAGGTACATATAAGAATTCGTACTTGTTACATAAGTATCTACGTGCATACACTTTAGGTACCTACCTATCTACTCGTAGGTAGATATTTTCAAGATCATTATGTAAAGTAGGATATTATATTGATTTTCCATAGACATAATAGTTTGGTGAATCTCACAGCCGGCCAAATTCAAAGTTAAAATAATTTATTTAGTTATAGATAGCTAGTAGTATCCACCTATCTACGAGTAAAGCCGTCTCCGCTAAAGACTTGCCGTGTACTACTACTAATACGACGGTATTCAGCAAACAACCTGCTGAAAACCAAAAGATTAGGATGGATAAATTGGATATCTCTGCTCGGCTGAAATATAAGTTACCTGTATTATATACGTAGGGACTTAGTTATTCGTGTTTGGCTCTACCTTTTTATAAAGTGGGTTGGTAATCTTTTTTATAATCAACATTCTTCTATGAAGAGAAAGATAGAGCTTACAGGAGGTCGGATTTTACTTCTTATGTGATTCAGACACGACTCTACCTATCATATAATTTTATTTCGCTATTTTTACTTTCACTGATATATACTTTCCTAATATTTTAGGGCTAAATTCGAGGTTATACTAATAATATAGGCAGAATTGTCACTAGATATATTTCTTTTTAAGTGTATTACTAATATTTTTTTTTTATAATTTTAGAAAATGAATAGATTCAGGCGTAACTTTGCGGACATCCATATTTAGGTTATATAATTTTTAAATTTTTAAGTGTTTTATTAAAACATTAATTTAATGTTTTCTTAAAATATTTAAAAAATAATTGTTTTTATTATTATTATTTTAGTTTTTTTTACTATGCCATAATAACGTTCTTAACCCTTGTATTAATTTTATTTTATAATTTTGTCATAGTCATAGTAAGGTCACAAAAGACAATGTACGATCAAATGATGATAAACCTCTTTGGAATTTTCACTTCTTTGTCAATGACACGTCTCATTTTTTTCCATGGTATGACGAAGCGTCATGGCATCCTCACCTTGCATTCATTTACCCATTATGCTCACTAGCAGTTACCCGAAATGCAATACATCAAAGTAACTAACAATACCCTATATAACTATTTCTTAATCTGTGCCTTCCCTAGCGTACCGCAGCGCAGGCACCGCAGCGTACTAACTCTTACCTATTCTGTAACTGCGGTGAATCAATCTATTCAAGGCTTCATTCCTGGTAAAAGGTATGCCCATTTTATATTCAATTTGACCTCTGTTGTCAAGCTATTGGCATGCTCAAAGAGCTCTAGTCGAGCTGGTTAATTTATTACGTCTTAGGATGTAGCATAATTCCCATAATACTATACGGTTCTATAACGAATCAATAATTTGCTTAGATATATTGTTTGAGTGTTATTTCAATAAGTACCGAGACGATTTCAAATATTTTTGTAGGCATGTACGAGCAACAATAAAATATCCCTAATTTACATAAAATGGTTTTCATTGTTGGGAAATTGGGGAGGTAGATACAAAAAGGGTCAAGTATCCACCTAAGAATGATCTCCAGTCTTCTCGAGTGAACTTATTCAGTGTCTTTGATCTTCTATATACATATATTAAATCTCTAAATATATAAAGGCAAAAATGTATACTAATTTTTCTGTATCGTATATTTTATCTACTATCTACATTATTCGGGGGAAAGTCATGATCCACGATATAAAATGTCCTGACTAGAATATTTCAAAAGCAAAACATGTTTAAAGAAGGTATATTCTTAACGCTTTGCATAAAAACGTTGTTTCGTCATATTTTATACAACAAGTGTTCAAACTTGTTAATGTTTTTCATACATGTCCTTGAGCCTGAAACCTATACTTCTGGTTTGCCAGTTTTTCGTTATATTGAAGCAATGATGGCTCAGTGGCATTGGCTATGGACTGCCGCGCAGCAGGTGCATGGTTCGAATCCCGCCACGGGCTTGAGCTTCACCGCATGGTGGAAGGGCATTTTGCGAATGCCCGCCTGGCTAGCGACCATCCTCAAGTGGAAAATCTGTCGCTAAGCACCTAACGGTGTGTTCCGGCAGCAGTCCTTGAGAGCCAGTGAAATTACAGGTACATGAGACTTAATAATTATGTCTCAAGGTAACGCGCGCAGTGCAATTCGTGACTTGAGACGAAATGCATCTGTTATAGGCAGAGGTTAGCCCGCTTAACATCAGGTGGGCCTCGAGCTTGTTCCGTCACAGTAATATAAAAAAAAACATATTATGTGAAAGTTAGAGTACCCTCCAAAACGTTATATCCGAATAATTTTGAATACACTGAATTTTACGGAAAGCTGGTAATCCAGAAGCATAAATAATAGGCTCAAGGAGATGCGTACTAAATTTCATTGAGTTTGATCACTTGGTACTTAAAATTATAACAAAGCTACGTTTGGAATTGGGAAGCGTTAGGATGACACTTTCCTTAAGCTATCAACTAAGTTAATCTACGCCCTCTCTGTTCATTACTTGGATGGGTGACCATTGGGCATTACTATACTGAGCGCTTCCGTGCTTCAGAGGGCACGTCCAAAGGCGATTCCGGTTGTTGCCTTATGATGGCAGTCGTTATAGCATGGTGGCAAGTCATTTGGCGAATGCGACTTGGCTAGCTTGGCTCAAGTAGAAAATCTTAGGATATAGATATATAGATCTTAGGATGGCAGTGGTACAGCATGGTAGGGCATTTTGCGAATGCTCACCTGTGGCTAGCTACCCTCAAGTAGAAAATCTGTTGCCAAGCACCAAACGGTTTGTTCCGCCAGCTGTCCTTGAGAGGCAATAATTCTAGGTTAAGCCTGTTTACACCTTCAACCACATCATCACTTACCATCAGTTGAGATAGTTGTCAAGGCTAGCGTATCAGCTATAAATAATAAATAAGAACAATATTATAAAAATTATATTTCGTAGGTAGCACGTACCTACCTACGAAATATAATTTTTATAATAGCTTGGCATAGGCGTCCTACTAGATATAGTCCTACACCTGTTATTTGGAGCATATCAATCTTAACTATTAGTAAAGGATGATGTGCTTGAATCTCGTCCGAGGTTTGAATAAAGTAAATGAGAACTAAATCATCGCTTGCGGAGCCATGTGTGGATTCTATGTAGGGTGGTAGTAGATAGTGGTCAAAACTAATCTATATATATATATGCTGGCACTTATTTGGCTCAAAGAATAAGCATTGCAATTCAACGGGGCAATGCTGCCAGCATGCTGGGCACGCTGCCAACTGATAGTAGGCTAGAGCATTTGGACTGCCTATGAGTCCAAATGCTTTTATTGTAGTAGCTGTAGTATTGTAGTAGCTGTAGTTTTGTAGTTAGTTTATAGTATTTGTTTAATAAAAGCATACCGCCGGTAAAAAAAAAAAAAAGTCTATAAAGTATAATAAAATAAAAACTTATTATACTGTACTGCTTAAACCGGATTGTCCACTACAGAATACAGCCTCCCTCATACGCGAGTTACCATAATCCCCACGCTTGGCAGGCGTCTATCAAATCACAGTGGAAGATAGCAGTTCCTCAAAAGGCGCTGTTGCCAATTTTCCGATATTTTACCCAAAGAAATGTGGAGAAGATCTAGCTGAGGCCCCACTAAGAGGATATTATTGTGTGTGTAAATAAAATCCAGCTTGCACAGCACAGATAAGGTGATGGTTACATTAGGTATGTTATAGGCATGATGCGCTCAGCCGAGACGCGATTTCCAAGTTTTAAAATAAACTCTTGGTAATATTCTCTGGAAATAGAATCACATGGTGAGACAATGTACCATCTGCGTACTGAATCACCAGTAAAAATGTTTATTTGCAGCTTTGAAATTATTTTCTACCTCTGTGAAGTCGGAATAATCTGCTTTCTCTTACGTGACTCTGAACATCTTTGGATTATCATATTCATATGGGTGACCCTTATACCACGTAGATATGTGGGGTTAGTACCAATGCTTATCTATAACAACACAAAGCCGTCACAAGAACATATTGCAAAAAAGTTTTGGCCTCCTTCTTATGACTATGGATATAGTTTTATAATAAAGTTCCCAAACATAATACAACACTCACAGAAGGAAAATTCAAGGAGCACGTGAAAAACATTTTCATTAAGAAATCCTACTACACAGTTTGCCAACACTTAAACGACAAAAATGCTTGGACAATTCCGCCTCTGCCAAGCTATCGCCTGTCACCTACGTAATTTAAACAAATATTGTAATCATTTTATTATATATTATTTAACACATTGTTAAAAGACGTTTAAAATAATTGCCCCGAGTTTCTTGCCTTTTTTGCTAAATGTGGCGGTAGTATAATTTCAACATTAATATTTGTAACCACCTTGATAAGAACATCGTAGCCACCTGAATTGAATAAATGATTTTGACTTTGACTTTGGCTGGCTGCCTTCCTGACGGCAAACTCGTATAAGTAGTATATAGTCAGTAAGAAAGTAGAAATTACTGTTGTAAAACTAAAATGCAGTAACAATCAACTCACATCGAAGTAAGTAGTGGCATGTTGCTAATTTGACGCCTTAATCGAGGATTACGATTCTAATACGAGATAATATGAAACAGTTTTTATATGCTAAAACCTGTACTTTCTTACTATCGTTACCTATTTCTGTTTTTGCTTAGAAGGAAAGTTCCATATAATATAGGTATATATATTAAACATATAAATATACATAAAAGCACGCCTGTTTTCGGTTGGTGGAGAGTGGAGTCATCTCGACCCCATAAAAACTTGACCATGTGTTGCACGGTAGAAATAATTATAATGTCATTTATTTCAGATCACACGAATCCATAAAACAAAATAATTAATTGATGTCTTAGATACATTATAATAATTACACACAACGTTTCAAAAATTTACTATTGGACACATTTTACAAAACTAACTTCTGTCCCATGAGCACAGACATCCATTTGTGCTGGATGGGACAGTCAAAACGGGCAGCAAACATTTGCAGGATACCGTTGGCTGGCTCGTATTCGCTGCCGTGAGGACGCGACTTTCTTGCGAATAATCGCATGAAAGTCATCCGTGTGCGCTTCAGCAAACATCTGAGATGCGCTGCAGAAGCGAGGCAGCCGCAGTAGCACTCTGAAAATGTCGTTATATTGTATGCGTAGAAATGAAGAAATATCTTCCAACTACTGCTTTCCGGTTGGGGGTTGGGGACCACGGATATCCACATGCTACGATCTTAGCTAGTCGGTACGTGTACTTACGTGCCTTCCCCTAACAGATTGGCGTCTATTAAGGTAGTTTCTGAGTAAGGTAACATATGTATTTAACATATATGTTACCTTACTCAGAAACTACCTAGTTTTCCGGCCGCGGCTCTGCCCGCGCGTATTTTGGTTATCGCGCAAAACCACTATATAACTCTTTTAGCGCAATTGGATAAAAACTATCCTATGTCTGTCTAGGTATGTATATATATACTATATATCTAAATTAAATATATAGGTATATCATCTAAATCGGTCAAGTAGTTTGTAATTTTATTAGCTGCTTACAAAATTACAAATCTTTCCTCTTTATAATATTAGTATAGAAGTATAGACATAGGAAAATTCATAGAAAAACCTGTTGTTTTTAAAATTTGCTTCTTTGGTCTAGTTCTAGGACTCTACCTAACTAATTAATATACAATAAAATTTGAGCTAGTATAAGATCACTCTTGTATGTTCGGTGTATGGATGTCGGCCTCAGTTCGTGACTGATTCACCGACAGTAGGTACCGAAATATTTGCCTAATCGATTTCCTACGAAATTCTACAAGAAGCACGATTCAACTTAATACTCGTTTAAAATATTCATCTCATGATAATTTTTGTTCTTTATTGCACGCAAAGTCAAATCCATTAAGTTTGCAGTTCGATTATTTCTTGAACGCATATACGATTTAACCTTGTGATTATTTTGACGTGAAGTTAAAGAATGTCCTACACCAGCTACTGGTGGTTTTAGTTCAAATGTGTGACACACATCATTTACCTTATTACTTTGAAAAGCTTTCCATTTCGATTGTATATATACATTGATCATATAATATATTAATATTTTAACCCATTGGCTCCGAGCTAGTGTAAACTGTGTTTCAGAGCCTATGGCTTCCTCACGCTCATATAAAACCTACTTCTTAGATATTTACAATTTGCAATTAAGACTGTTGAAAGCTCTAGTATCTCTCAAAATAAGTTTAAATACAAAGATAACTATGATAAATTATTTCAATATTGTAAAGTAACGAGTATAGTTGACAAATTAAAATTCGGTTTTATGACTGAAAATTAATTATAAGAGTTAATAAGTTAATTATAAGAAATTTGGAAACATGCAGAAGACCATGCAATCTACGAAATCTGCCTAATATTCCATTGTTCAAAATACATAAATGTAACAATAATTATAAGAGAAGGGTTCAGACATGCCTTTTAACTATACTATTAAATATTTACCTAGAACAATAATAGAGAAAATAATTAAACAAAAATCTAAAGTAGTCAAATACATTTTAAAAAGATTTTTCATACTGGATAAATATAAGTGAATGAATGAATGTGGTTTGCATGTTTGGACTGTTACCATACTTTTTAGCACTAACGTTAGTTGTTATGTACCAAATTACTAAAAAGGCTTACATCACAATCTTTAATTTTAAGATTTTGGTAAGTCTCATTTATTTCATTTGTATCATACATTTAAGCAATTAACAGTTTAAATTTAAATTAATGTTTACATAGTAGTTTTTAGGGAATTTTATACATTTAGTTTATCCCAGTCCCATCATGGCCTTATAAGTTATAACAACAAATTACAATACTACGATTAGTGACGATATAGTCGGTGGATAGTTTGATTTATGAATTAAGGCAAGGAGCCACTAATTCATAAATCATACCAGCCTCATGTGAAGTTGGCCTGGACAATACGTGAAACTCTGCACCGATATTTGCCTCACTCGCATTAATTTCCATAAACATTCTACGCCTTTCAGTTTGGTTCCGGACACACTCCATCAATATGTGGTAAGCATCCTCAGGTTTATCACACACCTCATAATTAGGTGACAATAATTTATACCCATCATATATGCGAATGAAGTGGAATGTGTCGGATTGTAGTCTGTGTTCAGTAACAATTAGTTTTCTTCCTACATTACCAACGAATCATGGGGAGCAGTGAGGCTGACTTTGCATTTTTCTGTACCATATTCCTTTACTTTTCATCAAAATTTGAGCTTAGATTTATTTAACTTCACTACAGCATTGTATTATGATAATAATACTAAAATGCCGTAATGAAGTTTTCGTAGTGTGTCTCGCCGAGATTTCAATGACCATTATTCTGATTATTCAGTCTCTCCCTACGTGTCTCCTCTGCCTCTCAAAACGAGCGAGCGAAAGGAATTTTATTTTACCTTGTCGGTCGACGCCGATGCTGTTGCGAGTTTGCTCTTATACAGCTGTTCGAGTTACATTTGTAAACTTAAAGTTACTATTACGACAAATATATACTTTGCTAGTTAACTGTTATTATTTTTGTAAATATTGTTACTCTTCAAAATAAAAAGTAGACAGTAGAAAAAATACTGGAAAAGGGCAAGTCGGTTGCTGTATTATATCCTACCGTCCAGTATCTTTTAGGGTACCGCATTACAACAGCCTGTAAAAGAACACAGGGTCTGTTGATCACAGCTTCAAAACCACATTGTAGACCGCGTTTTCAGTATTTGTTGGTTAAATAGACGATATCGGATATGGTATATTGTATATGAAATATAAGATATTCTAATATCCTTCATTTCATATATAATCCTGAGCGTACCGAAGGTTTCAAAGGTAAAAATATCTTTGCTGCTGAGTGCAACACACAATTTCTCACCTCACTCTTGCGAGGAGAATGCAAAGAGCAAGAAAAGCTGCTTAAACGATGTAGCGAATTTGCGTAAATTTATAGTAAAATTATATAACAAAATTACTAGAATATTAACCTTCGTTCATTACAAAACTATCTTTACAATACAGTTCTTCAATCATATTACAATGGGTAAGCATTTAGAGTGCTCGAGGCCCATTTAAACCTTTTATCGGGGTGTTCACCTCTGACTTTCGTTGGATATTTATATTAGTTCTGGCCAAGAACATTAAACAATGTAACACTGGATATTGCGCCTAGAAATTTACTATAAAATTTTAATGTTCAACCTTGGTGATAATGTTATTACTCTCAAAGTTGGAGGTTGCATCTTTTAACATTTTGAAGTCTAGTTCATTCACGTTTAGTCATCTTTTCTATTATACCTGTTAGTTAGTAAGTGATTAATTTGTGACACCCTTACAGGGTAAATGTACTTAGGTACCTAATGCTATCTATAAGAACTTTATATGTTGATGAAATGTACATTTGGACAAAATAAATGAATACTGAATACTTCTGGCAATAACAATATTTTCTATAGTTTATATGTAATTTCGTCAATGGAGCGTATATACCTGGAATATAAGATCTAACGTTATCTTTAAGAAATAGAAAAGATATATAAGACCACTTGCCTTGAATGACGTGCTATATATGTCATTCAAGTATACTATATGGCATAAAGTGCATTTCAATCTCCAGTGTTTTGTACAATCGTCTTGGGCCTGATTATGTTTTGTGTACGTGACTTTTACAATATATCAACTACCTGACAAGACTATCCTGGGGCTCAACTCCAACCTTTTGAAAACTATCAATGGAAAATCAACATCATTAATTCAAACTTAAAATATTGATACTATACGTACCACGGCCGTCACGAAACAATAATGTTCGTATAGCGCTATCTCTATCGCACAAATGTCTTGATTCAATGCAAGCCCCCTCTCACGTTGAAGTTCTAATGTAAGTTTACTATAGTGACATGTGATAGTGCAAATTAAAATTGTTATTGTAAGGTTAAAGCTTGCACGGCCCCACATGTCTAGGGGTGACCGTGGTGAGCATGACCGATACTGCCGACCGATGCCGCTGCTGACGCCATCAGCGGCACCGGCAGTCGATGTTGCCGGGACTGCCGATGCAGCCGACGTCGCCGGGGGGTGAAGAGAAGGGGGGCTATATAGATATCAGTGTTTAAATAGGTGCTTTGCTTTTTACCGTTGCCAAGGTGTAGATATGAGCAACTGGGCTGGTGGGCTGTCGGGTGTTTATGTTAGGGTGTTTCCTTGTCTGTATGGGAATCAAGGGGCAAGGGTATGTTTTGGCAAGTTAGGGGGGGGGGGGGAGGGTGTTATTTATTTGTGCCAGACTCACTCACCTGTGCACCTGTATTGATGTTGCTGAGGTAGCCGATACCGCCGACGACGGCAAGAACGCCAATAATGCCTGAAGTGCCGATGGTGCCAAGGATGCCGACGATGCCGAGAGTGCCAAGAATGCCGATGCTGCCAGTCCCTCCGATGCTGCCACTGATGCCGCGAGGTGTTTCCTTAACAATGCAAAGAACAACAAAGAAAATGAAGCTGTTACAACCGAGCTGTAACAGGTTCATTTCGTAGGTCCATGTCTAAATCCCCACCGCTTTCTTGAGCGTCACCGTATGGTAGAAGGGCATTTTGCTTCCACCCTCAAGAAGAAAATCTGTCGCAAAACACCTAACAGTGTGTTCTGGCAGCAGTCCTTGGGAGCCAGTAAAATTACAGGCACATGAGACTTAACAACTGTACGTCACCAGAGGTGACCGCAGTGCAATTAGTCACTTGTGTCAAAATGCATCAGTTACAGGTTGTGGTGAGTCCGCTTAACATCAGGTGGGCTCGTGCTTTTTCCCTCACAACAACTTAAAAAAAAATGTTATTCATCTTCACAAGAACGACTTAGACGCCTAAACTAAAAAAAAAAAATAGACTTTGAGGGAGCCATGAGGGGGTTTTTAGCGTAGTTTCCTTCATGGTTACTAGATGGTGTTGATAATAAGGATCTAAGGTCGCCAAACCAGATAAAAAAGGCAACGCCAAAGTATTGGGCGGTAACGCTACGAAAATTACTAAGTTTTGGCTTTTGGCACATATTGTTCGGTTAGCGCCCTCTATTGAGCTATACGCAGTAAAAAATACAGTTTTGGCATCAGTGTCAGCTACAGCGATTGGTCTCAAATATTTTTTTTCAAATATCTGCCATGTAAAGGATTTGATCTGTTACAGTTTTATTATAAGTAAAGATATAGATTATAATTATAAGTATACATATAGATTGGGGATAGAAATATTTACCTAAGTAGTTCGCATCGATTATTGGGACCCAAAAAGAAGCTGATACAACTTGTACCTGCCGAACTCTTATACCAAATTTAGTGTGAAAAGGTATGGCAAAAAATCCTTATACATTCGTTATGCTTGTACTAGTAGAGAGCTGTTGTTTAACAGTCAGTAACCTGATGCCTTCAGGCTATGGAAGTAAAGTGCAGGTTGTATACTTAACTACCTTATTAGACTTGATTAGTACCTCCTTAGGTACTGTTACGTTTTCATAGCATCGATGCCGTAATATTCCTATGAGTAATAAAAGAAAATAAGCAAGTGCCAAGACTTGTTTTCTTTTATTTCTCTTAAATATTTCTACCGCGTGTATCTTCGAGCTTATAAGGAACGAGGACGTGCATAAAAAATAGAGATAAACCCTTAAAGCTATAAGACTTTTTTAAGAAACCGAAGTGCATCCTGATACTTACATATTGCCAACTGATATCGTTCCTATATTGTAATGATTTCTTGTTTTCTATATGATTTTACGTTACATAAGTTATTCTGTATTCTTTAGGATTATGTACGCAAAGGAGAGATGAAATCCTATTAACGAGACTCAACTGTATATCTGTCCGTCCGTAACATGGAACTTTAACGGATACTTTTAGAATACTAATAGGTTATATTCTTTTCCTTTAAAATAAATAAATAGGTAGGGCGCCTAAAGTTTTTCAGGTAGGTTCAGTTAAACCACAAACACCAGTGTAAGAGCGTCTCTGTAACACATATTGAGCACCTCGGAAAGCTATGGATCAACATGTTACAGGGCAGGCTCTACGCTTCTTTTCGATGTTATTGACAGTAAGCTCTGAAGAGCGTCTCTTTAACACATACTGAGCACCTCGGAAACCTTATGAATCAACATGATACAGGGAGGCTCTACGCTTCTCTTTGATGTTATTGACAGTAAGCTCTGAAGAGCGTCTCTTTAACACATATTGAGCACCTCGGAAACCTATGGATCAACATGATACAGGGAGGCTCTACGCTTCTCTTTGATGTTATTGACAGTAAGCTTTGAAGAGAATCTCTTTAACACATATTGAGCACCACGGAAACCTATGGATCAACATGGTACAGGGCAGGCTCTACGCTTTTTTTTGATGTTATTGACAGTAAGCTCTGAAAAGTATCTCTTTAACACATACTGAGCACCTCGGAAACCTATGGATCAACATGATACAGGGAGGCTCTACGCTTCTCTTTGATGTTATTGACAGTAAGCTCTGAAGAGCATCTCTTTAACACATATTGAGCACCTCGGAAACCTATGGATCAACACGGTACAGGGCAGGCTCTACGATTTTTTTTGATGTTATTGACAGTAAGCTCTGAAGAGCGTCTCTGTAACACATATTGAGCACCTCGGAAACCTATGGATCAACATGGTACAGGGCAGGCTTTACGCTTCTTTTCGATGTTATTGACAGTAAGCTCTGAAGAGCGTCTCTTTAACACATATTGAGCACCTCGGAAACATGTGGATCAAAATGGCAGGCTACGCTTCTTTCCGATGTCTATTGTGTAAAAGTTATGTCATCGGAGTGTATCGGTGATCCAGGGCCCAGGTAATTCGAGTGCGAGACCATTTTGAGCATTGCGTTGGCTAACTTTACCTCTGAAACGCTTGGGGAATATTTGGTGCCCGCTTTGAAAGCTATAAATTGTATCCTAATATTTTTTATTAAAAATATAGGTCATGTAAGGCCGTCAAACTAGTAAAATTTTACAAATAAACGAAACCTCTGTGTGTGAGTAAAAAAATTGTTACTTTATAGTGAATTTGGAATTATTGTATATTTTATATATAACTACCTTAATTCTCTATTCAAACCAATAAAAACTGAAAAAGCCGAATCGATGAGATCAAAACTTAAAAAAAAATACGGTCTGTTGGGTTGCTGTATCTTAAAAGAGTGAGGTCCTATTCGGACTTAGCCATTATTTCTTGTTTATAAATAAGTTTATGTGACTGTGTAATGACTGTAATGACTACTAAGGTATATAATTCAATTGTAAATATATTCATTTAAATACTTGTAGAATGACTGCCAACGTTCAGACTTCACGTAGTCTACAGTCGGTTTTATAGCACAGTCGTTTTGTGCCTTGCGGCGAGAAGCGAGACCTCTTTTATTTTTTTCTTCGCTAGAGACTCTTGCAGTGGGCAATCAAAAAACTATTTAATTGGTTTAGTTAAAATGACTTAAATACTTTTTTCTACATACAATTTGTGTTTTAGTTAACTTTTGTTAAGGTATAAGATGGGATATCCTCAAATATATACTTATAATAATAATGTAGGCGAGGTCGTGTCTGTGCATAGGACATAAATAGGTTTACATATTTTTTTAGAAGGTAACCTCTTTTTATTTACCTAACCATCTGTTTGTAAGTACTGGATGGATTTTGACCCCACGTAGGGACAGTAGCTATGGACTGCCACGCAGAAGGTCCATAGTTCGAATCCCAACTTGTGCGATTTGTAGTGTGTTATTCTAGGGTTTGCCTGTGTTGACGACATCATCACTTACTATAACGTGAGATTGTGATCAAAGGCTAACCAACCGCTATAAAAAAATGAGCCATTCACGATTTTGTCCACGTTGATTTTAGTAGCGTCACCAGTCACTGAACATTTTGTTTAATAGGAATGTCAAGTGCCATGTCCCTTCTGGGTATTAGGCAACCTGTCCAATTCCGCCATAATCGGTAGCTTATGAAAAGTGATATGGTCGAAGAAGGAGTATAAGAGCAGAAATAAATTATTTACGTAATTAAATTCAAAAGTGAAATAAACTTCTTAGCATTTTTAAAATGCAGTAACCAAACGAAATTATTTAAAAAAAATTTTTTTTTAATAACTTATCTTGTAAATCTTCATGCAGCTGTGCGTTTCTTTAATGTATTATTTGAAAAACCCTACCAATGGTATTTATTTTTAATCATATTTTTGTATTTAAACGTATTTTTAAAACTATAAATATGTCTTATCTCAATGGCAGTAGCATAACTCTAAAACGACATAACACTGTATTCTAAAGCTTAGTAAATGTGATAAAATAAAAACTGAAACAGAATTTAAAAGCTACGCGTAAAATGGCTAAGGTGCAACGAGATTAAACTCCTTTCTCTCTAACTCATATTGGCGGGTCATTACTCAAGATGTACCTACACAATCAATACGTCATATTGCGCAGACTGTCAGTTTTCATTTTATATCTTCATCAGTTTCAGCGGAGATGAAGTAACTTTGAGAAAAAAAAGCGCGGGAAACGTTCAACTTGGCGGGAGCGTAAAATTTTGCATATTTTTTAAATTAAATTTTAATTGTAAATAGTGGTCAGTAGAGTAGTATTTGTACATATATTTTATTAATTGTTTGTATAGTTTATTTTTTAGTGTACATAATCTGTAGGTAAGTCCATTTTGTGTAATTTTCGGAATGGAGGAGCCCCCTGACCCAGGGGGCTCAGTTCCTCCGGCTGCGTCATTTATTACTGTAGCTTCCAATGAATCTGGCATGGAAACCGATGGTTCATGGGTTTCTGCTAAAAATTTGAAAAGAAGCCGTCCAAGCAAGGTGTGCAGGCATTGCAATAAACGTAGACGTAAACGTAATTCTAATTCTGAACCCAAAGAAATTGATTGCGTTTGCGATCATGTCGAAATAATCCCTGAAAAAACAACGGTCGTAAATGAAATTATGAAACCAGATTCCATAATGCCTAAACCTAAATTAACACTGCCTAATAATGAAACCTTAATTGCCAAGACAACTGACACCCATCCTCGTCCTCCACCCATTGGTAGGACTTTGTATGAACCCACGGATGTAGCTCCCTTTATTGTACATGTTCAAAGAGAACAGACAAATCCAGACGACAACACTTCTTTACACCCTATTGCCTTCGGTAAATTTTTGCAAAAGCAATGTTTCAACAACATTGTAAATGGCAGTCTCAAACGGATCGGTCGAAACAGAATTTCCCTAGCATTCACACACTTCGAAAATGCTAACGCATTTTTAGTGCATGACAGTTTAATTAAGAATAAACTAAAAGCATTTGTTCCTACATTCAATTTAACGCGCATGGGCCTTGTCAGAGGAGTCCCAGCTGAGTGGACCCCTGAAGAGGTGATGGAGAATACTACTGTTCCTTTAGGTTGTGGAAAGATCTTGAAAATTCGAAGGTTAAATTACAAAACTACTGTAGCAGGAACACCAACATGGAAACCATCACAGACCGTGGTAGTTACTTTTGATGGTCAGGTATTACCAAAGAGAATATACATCTGTTATAATGCATAACCAGTTGAGCTTTATACTTATCCAACAATTCAATGCTATAGCTGCTGTCGCTTTGGACATACCAAAGTACAATGTAGGTCTAAACCTCGTTGTTACAAGTGTGGCCAGGCACACACAGCTGATAGTTGCAATATAGTAGAACAAGGTGCATCCTGCTGTCTCTGTTCTGGTTCTCACTTTGCTACCAGCAAGAGTTGCCCAGAGCATGACAGACAGAGAAAAATTAAGCAATCCATGGCTGAATCCTGCATATCATACTCTGAAGCCTCTAAATATTATCCACCTGTCTCAAAATCTTATGCAGAAATTCTGTCCACAAACCAATCAATTCCTACAGAAAGAAAAATTTCATCCACCAAATTTTCATCATCATCCACCACCTCCTATAAAAAATCTGTAGCATCGAAACCACGGCAGGCACGTCAGCCTTCTGTAGGATATGATCGTGCTACTCACCAAGAAATTATAAAAGAGTATGATATGCCGGCTCCACCAAATGGATGTGCTATTTCATCCAATACTATTAATAATAATCAAACTTTAACTGAAATCATTATCATGTTAATAAGCACCCTTTCTCAGTCCAACCTTTTAAAACCGAACCACGCTGCCCCTATATTAGACCTTCTCAAAAATATAATGAATATCCATAATGGATATACACCATCAAATGATGAACAATTGTAATCATTCTTTGGCAGTTCCACTGCAATACCCTCATGTGGTGCTGCAGTGGAACTGCCGAAGTGTGATTGACAAAAAATCAGAATTAATTAACCTAATCAATAAATATGAACCATCTGTTATTGCTTTGGGAGAGACATGGTTAAAGCCAAACTCTCCTTTCAAAATCAGAGGTTACACCTGTCTTCGCCAAGACAGAAATGACGGGCATGACGGAGCAGCTCTGCTCGTCAAGAACAATTTAGTTATAAACCATATTCCTCTTCCTGATCATAATGATTTTTTTATAGTAGCAGCTGTTGTAATTAATATATGCTTTGTATCTATTTATATTCCTTATCTATCTTCCTCAATTCTACAAGAACTTAACCATATATTACATTCTCTGCCAAAACCACTTCTTCTATTAGGTGATTTTAATTGCCATCATAGATCATGGGGTAGTTCAATCTCAGGACGTTACAGTGGAGAACTGATAGATTTATTGGACCAACACAGTCTTTGTTTACTAAATACTGGTATTCCAACTAGACGCACAAAACCACATGAAAACCTTAGTGCTGTAGATCTTTCTATTACCTCTCCAACTTTAGCCTCTGCACTATCATGGAAAACTCTTTCATCTACTTTTGGCAGTGACCACTATCCCATAATTATATGTTTCCCCGGTAACAAAGTTAAAACTATTCCACCTAAACCACGAATGAAATATAGATTAATAAAAGATAACTGGCCAATATTCAAAGAATATACTGAGGATAAATGTCAACGTTTACCTGACATAGCTAATAATTGTAAACAGGAATGTAGTACAGCTCTATGTCAATTGATTACAGAAGCAGCTGATGCTTCTTTTCCCCTTAAGAATGCTTCTACTGGTAGATTACCATCTCTTCCATGGTGGGACAGTGAATGTACTGAGGCAGTAAAAAAAAGGAAAGAAGCAGAGATAGAATACAATACAAATATGACTGACGAAAATTTCAATATTTTAATAGACATAATTGCTAACACAAAAACATTTTTAAGAGAAAAAAAGTTTTTAGGTTGGAGACAAAACTGCACTTCTATTTCGCCTAAAACGCCTCCTTCAGTGATGTGGACCAAAATTAAACGTTTCCGGCTAGGTGTCTCCGATTCCACCTTTAGCACAATTCCACCATCCATGTCTGAAGAATTCCTCAACCATTTAGCGCCTCCATTTATACCGGAACAAGAATTGTTCCAACCTTTACAATCGCCATTCCGCAATGATAATGACTTCCTTTATTCTCCTTTTACTATTGATGAACTCAAAGGTGTGCTTTCTAGCGTTCGGGATTCAGCTCCGGGCGAAGATGGCATTCCATATTCCTTTTTTTCAAATCTTGGAGATAGTACATTAGATTATTATTTACAACTGATAAATTCAATAATTATGACAAGCGACACTGACATACCATTGACATGGAAATCACAGATAGTGTTGCCAATTTTAAAGCCAAATAAAAATCCTTCTGAACCTTCATCTTACCGTCCCATAGCGTTATCGCCGGTTATCGCTAAACTTGCCGAACACTTAGTTAAAAATAGATTAGAATGGTTTATAGAAAATAAAAATTTGCTTTCAAAGTCACAATTCGGATTCCGAAAAGGAAAAAGTACATACGACAATATCGGCATACTTATGTCAGATATACGATTGGCGTTTTCTAAAAATGAATCAGTTGTAGCCGTTTTCCTGGATATTAAATCCGCCTATGATAATGTCAGCATAAAATTATTAAAAAGAAAGCTGGAAATATTATCTTTTCCAATACACCTTACAAATTTTATCATAAAATTATTGTCTGGACGTATAATCAAAATAGAATCGCACAGTAGAATAATCTGGAAGGGACTGCCCCAAGGCTCCGTTCTAAGTCCAATTCTGTATAATATCTATTCACACGATCTAGAAGGCTCATTAAATGGATCGTGCAATATTTTGCAGTATGCTGATGATGTTGTTTTATACTGTTCTAGTAAATACGTCAATGCAGCTTCTTCTCACTTATCAAACTCCTTAACATTGCTGAAAATTTGGTTAGACAAGAACGATTTGGAACTTTCAGTGTCTAAGAGTTGTGCACTGTTGTTCACTAGAAACCGTATGCCTCCACCTATTACGCTATACTACAATCGGGAATTAATTCCTATTAAAACAGAAACAAAATTTTTGGGTGTCATATTTGATGCTAAACTTTCCGGTTTGTCACATTGTACCCATATTGCTGCAAAGTGTGAGCGCTCGCTTAATATCCTTAGAAGTCTCTCGGGCGTTTGGTGAGGTGCACATCCCTTTTCTTTGAAGTTGGTCTACAATGCCTTGATAAGAAGTGTTCTTGATTATGGAACCTTCTTGTTGGAACCATGTAGCCTAGCTGGAATGAAGAAATTGGATGCTATCCAGACGAAAGCCCTTCGGATAATAACTGGAGCAATGAAAAACAGCCCGATAAACGCATTACAAGTCGAATGTGTTGATCCTCCACTTTACCTACGAAGACAATATTTGGCCGATAGATTCTTTAGTAAAATGTTGCAGTTTTCTGAACACACTCTTTTGTCAAAACTTCTTCTCCTTATAGAGCAAATCGATTCTTCTCCTTATTGGAAACATAAATCTCTACCGTGTTTAATCCAAGCCCACAATAATTATAAAACAATAAATGCACAAACACACTGTTCTCGTAATCTGTCCCTTTTTGAATCTGACTACCAAGCATTAATTATTTCACCAACCGTTCACCTTGATTTAGGGATCCATAAAGGTGATTTGTTGGCAAATATTTTTTTTAATTCAGTAGTTGATGATAATTGGCAGGGATGGCATCAAATTTATTGTGATGCCTCCAAACATTCTAACAACGACTGTGTTGGTGTGGGATTATTTCATAAGCAATACAAAATTGTCCAGAAAGTAAAATTTCCTCCCCAAACTTCAATTTTTACAGCTGAATGTTTTGGTATTTATAAAGCTTTAGAATACATTAATTTAATGAAACTTTCTAAAACGGTTATATTTTCTGACTCAAAAAGTGCAATACAGGCACTTGAAAGATTTCCTTTTAAAAGAAATGCATACTCCCCGATTATTGTAGCTTGTCGAGAAATGCTTTTGAAATGTGTGAATAAGGGCCTCTCTGTTTCTTTTGCTTGGATTCCCAGTCACAGCGGTATAATCGGTAATGAAAAAGCCGACGAACTCGCTAATAGCGCCGTACAATGTGGTGACTTGTATCCTTACAAAAATTATAGTGAAGACATTGCCGCTCTTTCCAAGCTTTATCTTCAAAAATCTTGGAGTGAAGTATGGAAAAACGGTGCTAGATTGAAGGGCAAGTATTACTACTGCATTCAACCCAACATTCCAGTAAAACCCTGGTTTTACATTGCTAAACTAAATAAGAGAGCTACATCCGTGCTTATAAGAATGAGATTAGGACACATGTGCAGTCCAGCACACCTTGCTCGTATTCGTGTAAAAGATTCGAATATTTGTGAATGTGGGCAGGATGTGGGTGATGCTAATCACATCTTCCTAAACTGCCCACGATACGATTACTCTTTCTTATACCAAAGTCTGATAGAATTTAATATACCTCTTCCCACTAATATACTATGTTTATTATCTTCTAATTCTATTTCTATATATAAAGTCATTGCTTCATTTATTGAAGTTAATGACATTAAGTTGTAAAAATGTATATATTGTATGCTTTTTTGTAATGATTATGTAGCATAATTGTCTCAATTTTATTCCTTAACTCTCCTGACCCTATCCTTTTATCCGTATCTAATCCTTGTTTATAAATACCGATCAGTTTCCCCGTTTTAAATTAAAAAAATAAAAACATGACTCTGGCAAATGCACAATGTGCGACGCCAATTCCTCACAATTTAGAGGAAAAAAGAAAAAAAAAAAAAGTAACTTTGAATATGCGCCTTCATTCACAGATATCATCATGGCATGGAACTACCACTAACTTATTTTAAACTAACTTTTTCGAAGAGAAGGTGGGTATTTTTTTAGTGTATGTATAAAATATTTATAATTGTTGTGCACTGATTGGATTGGTTTGTTTTTTCTTTCGATAAAATGTGTGTTAAAATGCGTTTGATATTTTTTTTATTTCTGCCCCTTGAGTAACTTAAATTAGGTTTCACAGTCAGTAACGTATAAATAGTAAAGAAATTATTATTTTTGTGTGTAGTTTTGGCAGAGATTATTTAATAGTTTTCGTCAATTATATGACAAGCATTAATACTGTTATACGAGAAAACAATCTCTCCGTCATGATGAAGGAGCGCAGTTCTGAAATACGGAAACTACTTTAATATGACGTGTATGGTAAAATAACTAAATAATAACAAACTTTTTTTTTATGCCTGATAGGTTAGCCTTTGACTACTATCTCACCTGATGGTAAGTGATGATGTGGTCGAAGATGTTGTTCAGGCTAACCTAGAAGTACTGGCTCTCAAGGACAGCTGCCGGAACACACCGTTAGGTGCTTGGCGACAGATTTTCTACTTGAGGGTGGTAGCTAGCCAGGCGGGCATTCGCAAAATGCCCTACCACCATGCTATAACGACTGCCATCCTAAGACGACAACCGGGACCGACGGCTTAAAGTGCCATCCGAAGCACGGAAACGCTCAGTAGTAATGTCACTAGCGGTCACCCATCCAACTCATAACCGCGGGCGACGTTGCTTAACTTTGCTGATCGGTTGAGAAAAGCTAAGTAAACTTCGCTACGAGCGCTGTAAATACTTATCTGCGTTTCGCAGAGCTAACTCTAAGTAACTTAATCTACAAATGATAATTCGAACACTTACCAGGGGGTGCCCGGCGCCCTCTAGAAGGGGTCCAAGAGTTCATCAAGAGTCAGTCGTCGTCAATCACGTCAATTCGTCAAGTCTGTCAAATGAAGAACTCCCTACACGTACAACTGGCACTCACTTCGTACAACAACACACATCAACAAATTTATTTTGACGTGTGCGAAACGAAAGCTAGACGTAATATTACTTGCTCAGTGACTAGACGGTCAAATGGTTCGGATACATACAGATTTACGTACGCTTTATAGGGTTCTGTACATGAACGGACCCTATTACTAATCTAAGGCTGTCCGTCCGTCTTTGGAACCTTTATATGAGTAGCAGATTTTTTTACAGAATATGTGTTAGTATGAAGGATTGCCTAACATATAATATGAAAACTGAAAAGTTTAAAACAACAGGGCCCCAATTCTCTTAGCTATTGAACGGCGTTATCGCAACTTTATTGTAGTTTTTGACAGTATCCGTAGCCTGGCCGCTATTTAGGTTCGATCGCAAGTCAGTGGCTTGCTATCAATAGTTTTTGACATATTTGGTATGCTGAAAGCTATTTTGATGCGATTGCGTTGCTACAGTGGCATAAAATATTTAAGAGGATTTTAGATAGAAAAATAGCTAAATTATTTATATTTATATATATATATATACAACCACTATATTACTATATTGATTGATAGAAGTTTTCATTCTTATTTCAGTGGCAACATTTGCAAGCATTGCAATAGCGTGGCGTTTGGTCAAGAGCTAAGAGAATTGGGGCCCCGGGGATATTAGAAATGAGTCACTTTAATTTTTTTGTTTTATTTTATTATACTCATTTACTTATTATAAAAACGGTAATAAACGTCAAACTACTTCAGATAATACATTCCAATACCTAACATGTAACAACTATTAATGAAAACGACTGAGAGCGGGTCAGGCAGGTCCGCATAAGAATCCCGAACAGTAAGTAAAATAATGTTTATGTTAAAATATAAACCTCTGTGTGTGAGTTCCACTCCAATATATTTTTTTATAGTGATATATATTTTAGGTGCATATATTATTACTAAGTTAATGCATATAATTTAATTCTACCCTTCCTCAATATTTCACGCTAAATAAATAATTTCTTGGTTTCATGACTGTAATCTCCTTTCCTCTAAGAACAGACATTTCATAAAAACCCGAATGACTGTTCGCCAACTCCGCCGCGAAGTGTTTTTTGAAAGCGGTCGGTCGTCGCTTTAGCTCGTAAATCTGTAGAAACAAATTATCGACTTGAGCGATATAACATGTTAAACAACTCTTTGAACTTCTGTTTTCAATATTATTGTAAATAGGGAACTGATAACTAAAAGTAAACTATTTTATAGTTTTAGAATAGTGTACGCCTCCTGTCGCGGAACCAGTGCATAAGTTATTTGGATTAAGAACCGTAACAATATTTTCATAGCGGGTAAGTATTTTACGGGAAAAGGTTTGTTATGTAAGCTTCTTTTTTATGTTATTGTACCGGAACAAGCTCGAGGCCCACCTGATGTTAAGCTGACTAACCTCTGTATAACAGATGCATTTAATCACAAGTCACGAGTTGCACTGCGCCCGTCACCTTGAGACATAGTTGTTAAGTCTCATGTGCCTGTAATTTCATACAATAATATAAATAGCTTAGGTAAAGATATTGTAATATAAGAAAACCTTTTTGTTTAGTATGTTACATTTGACCTTACCTGATAGATACTTTACCTACGTGGCTATAGCTCAAGGCTACGCTACGTTTTAAAATGTGAAAAAATGCTCTTTGTGTTCCATATCATCAGACTTTTTTGAACTCAAGGACACATTTCCCAATTTCACCTTATATTATATTCCCCAATTTTACCATAATTTCACATATTTCCTTTAGCTCAAGATAGTCTCCAGTCCAGAGATTGTGGACAAAAGCTTAACTACAAAAAAATAAAAAATAAACGATGGGACTCGAGAATTTTGATCAAAAAACCTATCTGACCTAGTAGGTAGCTAACTCTCTTATCCACCCAAAGTCAACTGTTTATTATCACGAAACACTGAACAGCTTAGCAATTCGATCCAAAGGAATGCTTACAAGCATACGAGAAAGAACCTTACAATTTTGTTCTAGTTTAAGTAGTACTTTACATATCAACATAATTAATTACCAAAGTTAATATACAATCCTACGAATATATAATCACTCATAATACGTAATGTGACTCGATCCTACGCTCATTGAAATTCCAGCGAAAACTCCGTCATTTGTTACCTACGTCAGAGTAATGGTAATATTTACAAACGTTCCCCTGATAAAACATTGTCCTTGAAATATTACACACAATACAATAGATTTAATCTAAAAAATGTGAAGAACGGTCTTTTATCTTTGAGGGCGCTACCTGCGAGCGGAAGGGCGACCTATTATCGGACGATATTGGTCAAACAACCAAACAAGTTAAGTACACAATATCCGTAACGCCAACACGGTACAAAGAAAACTGATATCATATAGCCGGTTAATATCCAATGTTGGAACCAACGTTGTTGGTGAGTTGGACATTGGTGACTTGGTGTTGGTGAATGTTGGTTGTGTGACTGTAGATAGCACATGCCAACGAAGGCAACGAACATGATTATAAACGCACAGCTGGTAGCGTGGCCCGTTTATTACGTCAATCTGGTGTTTAAATAAATGGTTTACATTGCTGCTTGTGTATTGCTAACAATATATCCAATGTATTAAAGATAGAAGTGTGTAAAAAGTACTGATTGTAACAAGTTTTTTTTATGTTGTGTGGTAGCGGTATCTTACAATAATGTTTGCGTTTGACGCCGTGCGACGCTTAAAAAGCGTGTGAAATTGCGAAAGATAGGTCTTAATTACTTGCATAATTGATTAATAATAATATCATACAACTTTAAATTAGCTTGTACTTCTAATTGTGTAACAGATTTAGCATCAAATGCTGGAATTTCGTCACTATGGAACTGCATAGGAGTGAAAGAGATGCAGCGATGAAATCGCGATCAGTTGGGTGAAAATCGTAAGAAAAATTAATAGCACAAAACTGGTAATTTAAATCGAAAATGTAACTTAACTTGCCCTCTTGATAAGGTATTGCTGTTTGATAGTGTTATTTTAATGCACATACTTACATACGTTAATAATCAAGATATTTACGTTACTAGTGTAATTTAGAGTCAACTTAGCAATTTTATACAATCTATAAGGTTTTTAAGGATACATGTTTCGGAATTAAAATATGATCTAAAAACTAAATACCCCTAGAAAATATGATCAAGATTAATTTATAACTTGTCAGCCCCTTAGGTAAATATTGATTTATCTAAGTGAACATTTATTCACTCCATTTATTCATTCTCTCAACACAGCCTCCCCATTAAGGGGGGGTTTGCCATCATCCCCACGCTTGGCAGGCGTCTTAGGATCGTAGTTTAAGATAATAGTTCCTCAGAAGGCGCTGCTGCTCACCTTCCGGTACCTTTAGCCGCCTCTTACGACACTCTCAGGCAGCAATAGGGGGGTGACATTATGACCCGGCACTCCACGGGGCACACACGTGGGGCGAAAGAGTAATCAGTAGTAAATACTACAAAAAAACTTGCTTTCACATATCTAAGTCATGATATGCCTGCAGTGGACGTTGCTTGACCTACTTGGTCCGACTAGGCTAGCTACACTACAAGCACTTCTAAATTATCTATACTTACTTGTATATAATTTTTTTTTTTTTCAGTGACTATATTATTGTTGAATGACTACACATTAAAGGCTACTTGTATAGATAGGTATGTCTATTAAAGGAAATGTTGCTAAAATCAAAGGTATATCCCGAACCGATTCCCTCAAAAGATACCAAATGGTTTAAAGCTATATTTTGAATAATTTTTATTCCATTCTGATCACATTGTGTGTGATCCGTGGGATCCGTTTATATTTAATAATTTTAATATTTTGGCTTGATCCCACATACATTTGACTAATTTTTTCGTGATCAATTCATTAACATATAGTAAGTGCGCACGTACCTTTTTCATCAAAATTGGGTACTCAAGCCACCAGAGAGCGCACTAAAGGACTGAACAACAGAACCTAGTTCTAAATCCCTAAATTCGACATGCCTATCCAGAACTAACAGTCATTGTGGCCGAAATCGGACAGTACTACATCATCAATATCATCATACATAACATTAGGTTACTTACTTGAGTGCCGTTTGCAAGATAAGTTTAACATTTTAAACGTAATTATTATGAGATATGCAATAAAGATATTTAATCTGAAAAAAATAAAACGTTTCTCACTTCAAACTTCGAAGTACCAAAAGGGCAAAAGTTGAAAGAAGTCATACCTCTTCGAATAATTATATGTAGCAATTGCTAACATGAGTGTATTTTTAATTCTCATGTTTTTTTATAGTTAGATTCTTAAAGAAGATTTTCAGTTTCAATCTAATTACAATATATTATATGTTATTCGTAGGTTTCAGTTAGTTTAGTTGATATAAAGTATATATTGTGCTTAAAGCATATTGCCTACATATAATCAAGATTACGCTAATAATTTTACTGCAGAGTTCCAACTGAAATATTCTTTATTGTGCCCGCGTTCTAACAAAAAGTCACAATTCCTTTGTTTGGCCAGGTAGTCGGTATAGTTTCCGGCGTCTTACAAAACATTACAAGAGAAACCTACTTATACAAGTTATAGAATCGACTTATAGAGGTTGTAGAGAAACAATTTGATAATCGGAAAGCGAATTGACGACCCGATTTGAATATATTAATGTTAAGTAGATCATTAGTTGGTTGGTAGACTTTGCTCAAGGAGATCGCTTACATCAAACGGTTATGTCTCCACGTGTTGGTGTTTTTTTTATATGTACCAATATCAATTGTTTTAAACATGTAGGTACAGACCTGCAGGGTGATTATGTACTTTAACATTAGTTGATTGACATCAAATATTTAAAATATTAACTACAAACACCAATTTAAAACTTAAAATACACTTTATTATGGATAACTAAAATACTACTCGTCAGATCTCCCTCAAATTTAAATGGGACCACAAGACAAGGATCAGCTTTTGAATGTAAAAAAATCATCACAATCGGTACACCCTGTAAAGAAAAATGAGATACCGCACAAAAAATATATTCGAGTTGAGAAACTCCTACCTTTTTTGATGTAGGTAGTTAATAAGAGACAAAAATCATTTCGGTTCGATACTCGTACGCTGGAGTTGCCAGTTGAAATATATTATTATTCGTGAAGGGTTGCATATGGCAATATTAAATTTTAATAATTTTACATGCATTCGTGTGCTGGGCTAGAATTTCACCCCCCATTGATACTCGTACCTGCAGCGTGTGTCGTAAGAGGCGACTAAAGGTCAAATACCGGAAGGTGGACAGCAGCGCCTTCTGAGGAATTGATATATTAAACTGCGATCCCAAGGCGCCTGCCAAGCGTGGGGATTATGCCAAATTCCCTCTTAATGGAGGAAGCTGTGCTCTACAGTGGACAATCCGGCTGATACAGATACATGCATCCATCAGTTAGTAAACAAAAGTAAGGTAAGTAATTTGAATGTTAAATTTAGTTACCGAACGTTCCTCGGCCGGAACATTTTGCCTTCATTTTCAAGCTCAGCAGGTCTATTAATTGTTAATAAAATCTGATTCATATAATAAAAAATGGCGCTTTTTCGATTAATTATTCACATATCATACTAACTAAAGCTTTTATTAACTGATGGATTTCGATAAATAACAGCTTCAATTAACAAAAGTTAATTGGTAACCACGTAAGTATCTAAAAATTTTCTGTGATTTCAATAACATTCTGTTACTAACAAAATACATGATTGGGCCACTGATCATATCCAGTGCACTAGTATAGAAATCTATGTTTCCATGCAATTTCAATCAGAAATTGAAAAACAAAATTAAATAATACATGGCACTTGTTGTGTATCCAGAATGGAAATGACGATCAAATTTATTTTGAGACTTTCCTTTGAAAACGATATCCGTTATGGAGTTCGAACTTCAAAATGAAACTCTTTTTGAACACCCACATAACACCCCCCACACCTCATCACATACACCCTACACAAATCCACACACATACAAAACATCCATAAATGTATATATGCAAAAAAAAACATTGTATAATGGCATAATTTCTGTTAACTATAGTCGTACATTGGAGAAGGATCTGGTCCTCGAAACACGTCGAGTACCAGAGGCTTCAAAATTAACCTTGTACACATTATTATTATTTCAATAAATGATTTTTATGTTTTATGTTTATGTATTCGAATTAGACAATAAGTATTCACTCACAAAGGTACGCTTCTCTTCTTCACAGTTAATTCATATTAACAAACTATTGGAGCACATTTTTTTTGTCCAGGGCGGAAATCTATCCCACTTCCTCGAATTTCGCGCCGAATACCTATACCATCGGATCATACCTACTCGTTCGAGCCGAAACTTTGTGATCCAATGGTCCAGACCCACCAACTTTTCTGTTCAGGTGGCCTTCAAATTTTGACAGTTTGTAGTTGATTTCTATGACCAGTAGCGCCCTCGAAAACTTCACAGTTAAATAGGTGGTACTATATTACTTGCGTCGTAGGGTAAGGTGCGTTCATCAACCAGACTACTACACATCATGTGATCGAAAGAACTGCTTTTATAAACACTGAACTCTCGCACAGATGACACCACCCTTCTATATATCTAAACATATTATTATATTACAAATTATATTACAAACACTATCGGTCTATCGCATGCTAAGCGAAAATCATACATACAAATTTTTGGAGCACAAAAAAAAAGTTGACGCGCATTTATAGTTAGGCCTCGTTTGTACACGACGCAATCACGCGCCTCCACTCCACAGTTAATTGTTGAAACGCATTTGTAGGGTTAAACCTCGTTGTACTCTACGTCTTAGTGTGGGTGTATATGCTAATGGTATACATACAGTAAAACAATAAAGAACAAGTAAAATACGATCGTTTGAGTAGGCTAGTTACTGTTGCGATTAGGCTCAAAATATGTAGAGGGACGCGCCTTCGTCAGTAGAAAGGTCTGCACCATATTTCTTAACACTAATATAAGTTCTGAAGTTATAATGGGGTGTTACAACAGCTGCAACTGGTTGTTAACTTCGCAGCCATAAATACGTACAATGGCTCGTAAAAACTGATTTACTTACTAGGTAATATTAAATAAACGATTCTTCATTTTCACATTGAAAGCAATAACTACACACATAAAATAATATGAAAGTAATTATGCTTATTTTTTAACATACCCACGCATTTTAACGCCAAAGTACTTTGTAAAAATTTCCAGGGATTACTTCAACGGAGAGATTCTTGCTGCCTTGACATAAGGTCACGATTTGAATGTCGAAATGTGAGGCCAATGCCACAAACACATGTTAGCGTTGAACGACCAGCTCGTTTGACCTGCCCTGCCCCTTGTTATGGCAGTGGAATGTACTGTGAAAGGTGGAACTGAGATGTTTTTCGAGGGTCTCGGGTTCTGGATGGCGGTATAAGAGCGCACGGGCGCTGGATGGGAATCAATGAACTCTGTTCGAACCGACCGACAAAGGACGATTCAGCCTGGTAGGTAATTAAGTAAATATCAATCCTTTTTGTACACAAAACACGAAACTACTTACAAGGCGTTCGACAACTTTGATGATAAGTGGTTTATATCGCGTGCAAAAAAAATTGATAACGGAGTTTGAAAGAAGTTTAGGTTTACAAGTAATAAATCCTATAATATATATATACATAGGTATATTGTTTTGAGCATGATAAAATATTTAAACTTTACGCACTAAACCCACTAAGTATATGATGTAAAACAGAAATATATTACGTTGAAATAGATTGGTAGAATTTTTAGTAAAATTTGCTAGTTAAATAACGCTTCAAGTTCTTTAATTTCGAAGTGTGAATATCGGTAGTTACCTACAGAAATTCAAATATAAGGCACTTTATTAGGGTGTGTCCGTTTTCATCGCACGAGCATTATTTTCCGGATTCCACTCAAATTAAAAACGAAGGCCTTATTCATCTCATTATAGTGTCTAATACATGTCAGTTTTACTCTTTACTAGCTGAAATAGGCCTTTTAAGTCCTTCGAAGCGCTCGTAGCGAAGTTTGCTTAGCTGTTTTAGGCGTGCTGCCGGAACACACTGTTAGGTGCTTGGCGACAGATTTTCTACTTGAGGGTGGTAGCTAGCCAGGCGAGCATTCGCAAAATGCCCTTCCACCATGCAGTGCCATACCTGCGGCACGGAAGTCCATAGATATTACCGGTTTGCCATCATTGCTTCAATATATAATATAATAAAATGCGTTTATTCATACGTATATCTTAATCATACATCAATTTTTGATTACCTAAGAAAATGCAAATAAGAAAAAAAAACAGAACGTGTATTTTCTGCTATGGGGACTCAATGTTCCAAGGGAAGAAACCGACTAACAATGCCTTGTTCAATATAAATTGTTGAAATTTGACAAAATAAAATTTCAAGGCAAATTCAAAGGCAGCACTTTGACCAATTAATGAAATTATTGATAACTAGCTGTAGGTACCTGCGACTTCTTTCGCGATTGCCGTACCTGCAGACTAATTATTCACATTTGAGCACTGTTTATCTCATATTAAGCAACGCTGTGGTCTGCGGTAAAGCACTCTTAGTAAAGCATAGCTCAGAAAGGAGCTTTTTGCTACAGATTGCTCACATTTTTTTTTCAAAATATCTGTCATGTACAGAATTGTATCTGTTACAGTTTTATAATATGTATAGATATAGATAATATAATTTTAGACAGCATATAGAAGGGTCTCCTGTTGGATGTCGAAACAGGAAATATGCCTTATCAGGAACATGCCAATATTTACGACAGTATATAAGTGGGATGTGGCTGCATATTGAGCTTAAAACAGGGCTTCTAACCGATTACCCGAATCGTAGGCTAAGTATATAAGTACCTATATCATATCAAATCAAGTAAAATACACAAAACTTTTAATAGGAACAATACTTGATATCGTAAATTTTAGCTAGGTCGTCTAGAAGGCAAGGCAAACCACCTAGACGACTTGACACGATCGGCGAGCTTCACCGTTCATTTGCATATATACACAGATTTATCTGTAGTTACTTGTACTATAAGATATCGGCACTTTTCGTGGAATTAAATAGTTAATATTATAATTTTCTATATAAGGTATAGATATTTCCGTGCTGAACACTATTACACTGCCTGTGAGACGACAAAATTTTTGGAATGTCAGTTTTTGGACAAGCCAGCCTTTATGTGATGCACGCTACAATGAGAGCAATTATATAACCTTAACAATTCCGTTCTGTTTTCTTAAGGCTATAGTGCTAGTGGCGTTTTCCATACAAACGTAGTTTTGTCATATTTTAAATACTAAGTGTTGAAACTCGGTGAAACTTTGCATGTATGTTTTTGGGCCTAATATCTAGGGGTCTGGTTTGCTAGGTTTCCTTAAAAGTAAGTATTTTCCAAAATATTATAAAGAATCGTTTGGTATAGGAATTGTTATTTTGACATTTAGGGATAATATAAACAATAAATAGAAAAATTTACATGCATACACGACTTTCAACACTTGGTAGGTCTAAATAATATATGACAAAACTAAGTTTGTATGAAAAGCGCTCCGTGCACCCTACTCTTGATCTGATATCCTTTGAACTGTATTATTTTCTCCAATTTTCCCTAGTTTTGTACAAACAAAAGGTCATAGTCACCACGCGCACTAATTAAAAGATATTTTGTCCTTGAAAGCCAGTAAATCTAGGTTAGCCTGAACAACGATGATGTGGTCGAAGATGTTGTCTGCCTGAATAAGACAACAGAATCCAGCAGTAGAGTCATATCCAACAAGATGGAAGCATCGACATAGAATAAAAAACATCAATTGTATCGATTTAATGTACTCTGTAATAGGAAATCATGTATGGAAGTTAATCTGTAGATTTCTTTATTTTCTAAGGTAAAATTTACGAGTTATCTAGTAGGTACTATGGCAGTTAGTATACTTTACAAAACATTAATATTGATGATATGGACGCGTTCTTATTATAATTTAATCTATTATATATTATCAGGCTAGTTCTAGTAATCTATTGTTCAACAAACATAACTACACGGTTCATCGCTGTTCGTTGGACACAAGCCAGCGTCATCCAGACTTGTAACCTCCTGTGCTCTTGTACAGTTAACTATTAAATTTTATATATTGTGGCTTACAATTTTTATAACAGCGAATCTATTTTTGAAGCGCTCGTAGCGAAGTTTACTTAGCTGTTTTAAACGATCAGCAAAGTTAATCAACGTCCGCCACGGTCATGAGTTGGATGGGTGACCGCTAGTGACATTACTACTGAGCGCTTCTGTGCTTCGGAGGGCACGTTAAGCCGTCGGCTCCAGTTGTTGTGTTAGGATGGCAGTCGTTATAGCATGGTGGTAGGGCATTTTGCGAATGCCCGCCTGGCTAGCTGCCACCCTCAAGTAGAAAATCTGTCGCCAAGCACCTAGCAGTGTGATTCGGCAGCTGTCCTTGAGAGCCAGTAGAATAGTCTGGAATAACCAACAATACCTATTATTGTCATTTGAAAGTGGCAACCCTTAAAATACATCAATCCCCCTACCGTTTACATTGAAGTAAGTCTCAAAAGGCAAATTTTAAACATATTTTTTAGAAAGAGTGAACGCCTTACATATTATAAAAAATGTATAACATACAGAAAAATTAAATATAAATACAGATATAAACAAAATTTAATATATTATTCTAACGGTTATGAAAAATACTATGCCTGATTCGAAAATACGATTCCACATGATACAAAAAATCATGAACATTTTGTTTAACTAAGTTTTGTGTCCATATAGTAAATTGTATCAATACAAATTTTATTTCTGATTACTATTTAGCAACCATGTAATACAGAACAGGGAAGATTTTGTCGTTTTAAAGAAGCTCACTATTATACCAATTAATTTAAAATAAAAACTGACCAAGTGCTAGTTTGGCACCGAGGGTTCCGTAAAAACCTGTAGGTATATAAGTAAAAGTTATGGTAATTTTATTGCTAAATGAAATCCATAATAATTTAAAATTATTATAAATATTTTTATTATATGATGTAACTAAAAATTTATGCGATTTGCAATTTTTTTTTCAACTGATCTAAAGACGTTGCTTCATGCCAAATTTCAAGATTCTGAGTTCACGGAAGTACCGTGTAGGTTTTGATTCCCTTGCGAGTGTCGAAAATTTGTGGCATATGCGGCTGTATCTTTTGATTGCGTTGGCTTAGAAGTTTGATTTTTTCACAGCTTCAAGGGACAGTAGACCTGAGTATTTGATATGAATTTTAGGTTGATACGCGTTTCCGAGAAAAAGGGTCTTGGCAGACAGACAGACGGACAACAAAGTGATCCTATAAGGGTTCCGTTTTTCCTTATGAGGTACAGAATCTTAATAAAATACTATCACACCAGTTGATTGGAAACTAAAAGAATGTTTACCTTCTGGGCAATGCCGTTTGACATCAGCTAGTGCATAGAGTAGTCATTTTCTTAATTTTTACTGCTAATAGGCCTTTGACCACAGCCTCACTGGAAGTAGTGATGAGGTTAAAAGTAGTAAACAGGCATAACCTAGAATGGAAACTGGCTCTCAAGGAAAAACCTCCAACACCGAAAGATTTACGTGTTCTCAGAATAACGGAAAACTAGAAGCTTGCCTTTTGTGATCTCCAGAAGATATGAATACAATATTCAGAACAAATTTAAAGTGCATACTTTCCTATCTTGTAATGATGATTCTCGATGCTATTTTGAGGCGGGATACATATCATTTAGTAGTTGACCTCTTATGTCAAGAGGCTAAGATTTACTCGGTGATCGTATTGTCAACCTTGAAGATACCGGTATCAGGAATCATTGGCAATTCATTAGCCAATGATACCGCGCGGTATCTTAATAACATATCAAGTTTTGGACAGTTTACTTTAACACACTTCACTTCAATGATAGCAAACTTATTACCTACGTCCGGAATTAGCATGTTTATCTGGTTAGCTTCTATCCTGAAGTAGATCTGGAGTGCGTTCAATAACATCCACGAAGCACCGATCGCACTTTGGCATTCACAAAAGCAGGTTGATCGTCCGTGGGGTATGCTCTGGTCACCCAGAAAAATAGTAGCGTGAAAGTCACTCTGCTGTCATTTATGGACAAGAAAGAAGGAGCATAGTTATGAGTCCGGTGAATATGTTTATTGTTATCATTGATCTATATATACTAGACGCGACATCTCAAAGAAGGATAGTCGACCAGTGCAGGTAAGCCGGCCGGCATACTTTCCCCCACACGCAGCTGGGCACTCGTAGAGATTGCACGCGCTTAACGTTCGAAAATTGTGTTAATTCAAAATAAATAATTTATAATAATACACAATTTGCGATTGATCGAGTGATTTTATATTTTACGCAATTGTAATGGTTGATATTATCATATCAATTAATTTTAGCTACTTGTTAAGTTGAAGCTATTCAAGGCGGAAGTTTAAAGCCGTTTACTAAGTCCGTCGGGTTGCCAGTGCGTGGATGATCGACCGACATTGCACATCGAGTGCGCACTTACTGAACGTGCCCCATAAGTGACCGATCATCTCATTATTTAGTTATAACCTTACATTTAATTTGTTTTTCGCTTCAGAGATCATTAAAGTAAACTTACATTAGAACTTCAAAGTGAGAGCGGACTGAATAGATCATTGGATCTAGTCATTTATATGCGATAGAGATCTCTATAAATATTATTGTCTCATGCGTGCCGGCCGTGGTGGAATCATAGAATTAATATTTAAATACATAATAATTACATTTTATTTCCTATAATAGTTTTCGGGAGGTGGAAGTTGGGCCTTAGATTATATTTAGCATTGTTGTTATTGAGAGCACTTTCATTCTCTGCTAGCTTGCTAGAGTATTCTATATACATACATTATCACATACCATAATCAATAGTAGATTTAAAAAAAAAGTCATCAGCGTTCCCGTTACCATTTTCTTACTCTTTTGATTGGTATCTGACCTTATCATGTATAAATAATAACATCATTCTTCTCCTCAAATTTTAATTTGTCCACGTGGTACGACATAATAATATCAGAATTATCGGCTGTCTGAATATGGCCCGATTATTTAATATTAAACTACGTCATTCCAAAAGATAAGTGTATATATAAATTAAATTTACTAGCTGACCCGTTGTTTGCGTGTGAATTTGATGATATTTTAACTCACATAAGTGATACAATATAGAATAATATTAATCTGAACAACATCTTTGACCACATCATTACTTGAGATACACATACATCAGGTGAGATAGTGGTCAAAGGCTAACCTAACAGCTATAAAAGAAAAATAAATTCATCCTATCTTGCACAAATGAATTAAAATTATAGGTTTGTCTTCCGTACAAGCTGCAAACGCGACACTCCATTATTGGACTATCATAATTTGTTTCTACCCTCATTTCAAGCAAGCGTAGCAAAAAAGTTTTAAGATTTTTTATGGATCATAGTAATAAAACAAATCTTCATGGTAGTCCCCCTTTTTTGTACGTGTGAAAAATGCCTTTAAGCACCACCACCTTCGCCTTAGGGGAACCGGATACGTTGGACTCGGCAGCTATTGAAAAGTATAACAAAGTAAAGTGCAATTACCGCCTAACAACCCTACGGTGTGACTCCTCGTCCACATTTGTGCTGCACCTGCTACTGCGGCTGCAAAGGATAGGGAGAGCGGCCATCAAGATACCGACACTCCTCATCTCCTGCGGCGGCTGCGGCCCTATTGCGGAGGTATATAGGGAGAGCGGTGCACCACAATGACCTGCACTCCTCTCTTGCCGCGGTCTCTGTCTTTCAGTCGCGATGCTACCCATACAACACCGCTGCTCGTCTCAGTTGCGGCTCCATCCATACAACACGCTTGAAGAGAAAATCCCCTAGCGGAAATCAAAAAGCGGCCCCACCTCGGGTTCTACCTCGATTAATAATATTACGTTAATAGAAAATATATTTTTTTTGTTGAAAGCCACATACGTCCATTTTGATTTAATTTGATTTTTGAGCTTGCATCTTCTTCATTATCTTAAATCTGGTAAGAATATTATTGCACAAAGCTTAACGCAAATCGTCACTTAATTGCAATCGACTTCTTGCCTTCTTTTTAATTATCAACAAAACCTTTTTTATTACATATACAAGTGGTTGAGAAAACAAAAGAAAAGGCTCTCGAATTTTGGTGCAATAAATTGCTTTTTTACACCAAAGCTTCAAATGCGACCTTACAGTTTCTATCATTTTGAAATCCTTCAGTTCTTGCTGGATTTCTTCAGCAACTTCACTAGAATCCGTGCTAAAAGGGTTTTAAATCAGTTGATCAACTTTAGTTTCTATTTCGAAATATTCTGGGAAGTAACATTGAATTTATCGATCAACATTTGCAGATGACTCTTAAGGTTTTCTTTTATTTATGTCACTCCGTTTTCCACTTCTAAGTCCGCGCCACCCGCGCTCTCGCGTTTTGTTCGTTTACCAAATGTAGACCCCTGCGGGAGAGTGCACAGCAGCGACTGTGAGGTTCTACCAGGAGCACAGAATAAACCAGGAGCTTATAATATTTAGATACCATCATCATATCATCTGTTGCAAGTAAGCTATCGCAAACATGAGTATTATAGATTACCTATTAGGTAGATTATGATATGGAAAACGTGAGAAGAGAAGACACACATCGAGTAAAAGTCCGTTGTGGTCTGTTTGTTAAACAAATCATTCGGTATGATACAAGACTCGTGGCAAGTGAAAGCGTGACGTCACACGCATTTGCTTCGACTAGCTGTTTACGTATTGGAAGGAGCATTGCTCACTTGCGATATCGACCTCGGAATTAGTCGATGGTTGCGTTCCGTAGGAGAAAATGGAACCCTAACTTTCTGCAGTCTTTCCGTCTATCCATTCATCCGTCCGTTTGAACTTTAAAAGAATGTATCTGTTAAATCGTGATAGTATTACATATTTACAAATCTTTCTATTATAAGTAGTTGCCTACCCAAGTGATCATATTTTACATTGTAGATATCATATTGTATCGAATATAGGTATAGTTTTTATGTTATTGTGACGTAAGTAACAAGCCCGAGTCCCACCTGATGTTAATGTTAAGTGGACTAACCTCTGCCTATAACGAAGCATTTCGTCAACGACGAATTGCACTGTGCCCGTCACACTGAGATATACAGTTGTTAAGTCTCATGTGCCTGTAATTTTACTGGCTTTCAAGGACTGCTGCCGGAACACCCCGTTAGATGCTTGGCGACAGATTTTCTACTTGAAGGTAGTAGCTAGCCAGGCGGGCATTCGTAAAATGCCCTATCACCATGCAGTTGCAGTTGATTTTTTTACAGATTATGTCACAGGTATGACATTTACGTAGTAAATAACAAATACAAAAAATAAAGATGGGTCCGCACTCAGCATCATAGTTGTGTGTTCATGGCCCAAGTGCGAGAAAGACAAACGCTAAGGATGCCGAAATCAATGAAAGAAACTAGTGAGTCGGGCCTCACTGTATCAGGTGCATCGCAACCCATAAATAAAAAGGTTATAAAAAGGTTAGTTTATAAAGTAAGTTAGTATCAGTCTTCGGTAAAATTTGTTCGTTAAAGGGAGGAACCCTAAAAATAAAGAAATTTTATTCGGTATATTTCCTGTGGGAGTTTTAACAGGCTACGACATGAAAAATACCAGAAGGTAGAATCAGGCCAGCGCCTTCTGAAAAACTGCAATTACCACTACGAGCTCGAACCCCCAGAAACCTTTCGCTTAATGAAGACTTTTAAATGGTAAAGGTAACACAAACTATAGATCGATAATAATAAATAAATAAAAATAGTCTTTATTTCTACTACCATTCCATAACATTAATAATTTTTAACTTTATACAAATATATATATGTTAAGTAATAAGATCGATAATAATGCGGACATTAATATTATATGTAAATATTATAAAATGAAAATAGATCAATTATAACAAATATTGTATAACTTTTACTGCCCAATAACACCTACTTATCCTAGAGCGATGATTGTCTATTCCAAAATTCTAATTAACATTTCAAGGCTACCTTAAGTACGCTCAACATAAGGATAACACCACACCTGAGACGTTTTTAATTATCGAAAGTAAACATCCCGGAATCCGTTACGGGACTTCATAAATGTAAATTGGAGGCACGTTTCGTTTAGCGGAGCTACCCTGCCCCTCGGCCCGCGTCACCGCTGGCGCCTCCGCCCCTCCCGCTACCCTAGGAAAACGGGGCCGATATGTTATAAAGAAATTGTCCAGTAAGAGCATTATGAATAATTGATATAAAAAGCGATAAGAATCTAACAAATACATAATTATCTACCTTCATATAGAACCAAGTTCTAGATAAGAACATAGGTATATAAAGGTGTACCAGAATTAACGTAATATCTTCATTTATTACCATTTGTGCGGTAAAGTGCTGGCAACCCTAAAAAATCAATTTGACAGCTGACATTTTAGAGTACGTAAAATTGGAGCGTTACACAATATAATAACATGTCTTTATTGTTGAACATGATCTCATAAAGTAATGGGAATCGTGCATTGAAAGATACGAACGAAATTCAACCAAATGTATGCAAAATGGCCATTAAAGATTTCGAATTAAAAAAAGTGCGTGTGTGCGAACAAAGATTTTGATTTGTTATTAAGTATATCTATCCTATACTTTGTAAATATAAAAATTACAATCACAATACTTAAACCTGTGCTTTCTATTTAATTCAAATCTTGCGTAAATTTTGGTACAATCAGCGAATTATAAAGTACGTATTTATTTTAAAGAATCAATTATTTTTCGTTGATAACCTTCTCCTTGAGTTTAACATAATGGTCATCTCCCTATACTTTGCTGTACTTATCCAATTCTTCAAACACATAAGTAAGAGGAAGGATGTATAGGTATAATATTTTAAGGAAACTGAACTACGAGTCCATCGGCTTTCCCCATGAAGTGATTTTTAGAAACAAATACGATGATTTATAAGACAAAGTATACCTACATCTACCAAATAGAAATTCTAGCTTCTATGGACTTACAGAGTTAGAGAGTACAGAACTTATAGTCATTTGAGCACGTGGCCTAAAAAAATATTATATTCACTGTGTTCGGCGCAAATTTTCGAAAAATTATTACCTGAGTAATTGAATTAATTTTGGTACAGAGCAAATGGCATATTGTTGATAAATTAACTGTGGTATGAAATCATCAATAAGCGTCTGCCTTTTTATATTATTTACATAAGTATTAATTTGTGAAAACTTGTAAACGAGGAGTAAAATCGATCCATTTCTTTCATCCTTACTGCCAGTACGTTACACTGCCGCCAACTCGACGTGAACGAGTATTGCGGTGCATCACCACGATATCGCTATCCTTCTATTACTGCTGCGCCAAACTTTTCTTTCTTCTAATAAGTTTAGCCAAATTGCGGGATTTGTTGTCAAAACGTGTATTCATTTACATATCTATTAGACCTTAAAACAGTCAAATTAAACAATTGCGATTTATGAAAAGTACATTTATAAGGTTTTGATTCAAAACTTTTCAGTTTTGAGCCTAGTAATTGACCTGCTAGTAAAAGTTTGGAGTTGACAGCAGGTTTTAGATGTTAGATAGATCTCTCTCAATCCTCAACTAGCAAAATTCTGTTCTGGCCAAAATTACATGATTGTACTCATATTGTTATATTAAAAAGAAATATTTTTACAGCGCAGAAATCATAACGAATATTAAATATATATTTGAAAGTTTGTTATGCCCATAACTAAAGATATCATGCCAGCTTAAGTATTCACTAAGAACAAATCAAAGCGATGTTTATCATGTAACACAGTTAATGTTGTGAATACATTGATATTTATTACACATACGCGGACGTTAGGACTTAATAGTACACTTTTTGTTTCAAAATTATTATTATTATTTTTTTTTTTATGTTATTGTGACGAAACAAGCCCGAGGCCCACCTGATGTTAAGTGGACTAACCTCTGCCTATAACAGACGCATTTCGTCAGCAACGAATTGCACTGTGCCCGTCACACTGAGACGTCCAGTTGTTAGGTCTCATAAGCCTGTAATTTTTCTGGCTCTCAAGGACTGCTGCCGGAACACACTGTTAGGTGCTTGGCGACAGATTTTCTACTTGAGGGTGGTCGCTAGCCAGGCGGGTATTCACAAAATGCCCTTCCACCATGCGGTAAAGCTCAAGCTCTGGGCGGGATTCGAACCATGGACCTGCTGCGCGGCAGTCCATAGCTAATGCCACTGAGCCATCACTGCTTCTAGCATTTTCTAAATTTCAAGCATAAAATAAAATCAATTTGAATTATTATCAATAGGAGCTCGGTTATAACTTGTTTACATCGAGGTGGGGCCTTCAGGCCTTTTAATAGAACTCTATAGAAATCTACAAATTAAATAGAAATTATCAATTTAGTGAAAAGGTCACTAAACGCTAATCGCGTTATATTAAAAGTACCTACGTATTTTTGAAGCAGTGATGGCTCATTGGCATTGGGTATGGACTACCGCGCAGCAGATTCATGGTCCGAATCCCGCGGCGAGCTTGAGCTTCACCGCATGGTGGAAGGGCATTTTGCGAATGCCCGCATGGTTAGCGACCACCCTCAAGTAGAAAATCTGTCGCGAAGCACCTAACGGTGTGTTCCGGCAGCGGTCCTTTAAATCCAGTAATTCTAGGTTAAGTCTGTTAATACCTTCAACCACATCATCACTTACCATTAGGTGACTTGTGGTCAAAGGCTTACCTCTAAAAATAAAAAATCGTATGAATATACGTAAAAATTAAGCATTATATTAAAACTACGTATGAGCCCATCCATGGCGGTTTTCTTATACCGTTTTGTAAATTTGGGAGAGGAACAAATATAATTGCTTACCCAAAATTGTGTAAAATGTTTTAGCTACTATGTCATGGGTGCCGGCAGGAGTGTAAAGGACCCCCTTTCACACTATTGGGGGTGCAACTTACATCCCCCTGCGGAAAAAATATGTACCTACAGAAATGAATTAGGTTATAGGGTTACCACGTACGTTTAGGCTAAGACTAAATAAGTAAATATTATAATGAATAATCATATGATTATTCATTATTATATTAACTATGTTCACAATTTTTTGTAAAATATATATTTTGTATTAATTTGTTATATTTTTTTCCTATTTTGTCACAACAAGAATATTCAGGTATAGGTGTTTGCTTAAATAGTAAGGCCAATGTTGACAGCTGAGTAAATGGAGTGGTTTCAGCAATCAAATCTACGTATTCAACAAGGAATTCATCACCCGGTCCATTCAAAGAATAAGGATGATCCTTTCCTCCATTCACAGTAAACGGACGATCCTCTTACTGTACACCGTTTTGCCACGACTCTATATTTCTGTAGAAAAATATCCTAAAAGGTTCTGGCTTAGAAACGAGTAATTGTGTAAGTTTTTAATCTTATTTGAACTGATTTCTTGTTTGTAGAAGAACATCTAAAACTATTTTCTGTAGCTATAGAGATGTAAATGCCTACAACGAAATATTTTTATAATTAAAATAAAACAAACGTTGCCTTGCTACTTTACAAGCAAATATTCCAGTTGTACTTAAGTCAACTTCACGAATTGGAAATGTATGAAAAAAATATCGACTTAAAAACAAAGTATTTAGTAGAAATAGGTATGTTTGGGTTCACCCGTATCTGGAACATGATTAACAGACAGAACATGTTTAGTACTAGGGTCCTGTGCCCCAACTCCCACCTTTTAAAAACTATTATGGAAAACAAACATCATTATTTCAAACTTAAAATATTGATACTGAGATTCGTACCACGGCCGTCACGAAACAATAATGTTTATATAGCGCTATCTCTATCGCACAAATGTCTTGATTCAATGCATGCAGCCCGCTCTCACGTTGAAGTTCTATTGTAAGTTTACTATAGTGACATGTGGTAGTGCAAATTAAAATTGTTAATGTAAGATTACAATGAGACTGAATTAAGAGATGGGAGTTGGCGCCCTGTTTTTAAAAACGGAATCCTAAAAATCAGAAAAGGAAAGTCACAAAACTGAAAGTCAAATAAATATTACGATGAGCCATTTTGACGAGACTTCTTTTTGCTTATTCAATAATTCAGAGAAATAATTAAGGGCTCGCATTAGCATATCGAAATATTTCTTAATAATGAAATTGCGAGACAGCCAATACAATTGATTTTCAAAATAAGTAACAAATTTTAGCAATGTATTCAGTTTGAAGAAATATCTATGGATTATAATTTTGTACCAACTTCCATAAGGACGGTATAATCTTTCTTTTTTTTATGTTATTGTGACGGAACAAGCTCGATGCCCACCTAATGTCAAACGAACTAACAGATTCATTTCGTCACAAGTCACGAAATGCACTGCGCCTGTCACCTTGAGACATAGTTATTATTAAGTCTCATATGCCTGTATATTCACTGGCTCTCAAGGACTGCTGCCGGAACACACCGTTAGATGCTTGGCGACAGATTTTCTACTTGAGGGTGGTCGCTAGCCAGGCGGGTATTTGCAAAATGCTCTTCCACCATGCTGTGAAGCTCAAGCTCTGGGCGGGATTCGAACAATGCACCTGCTGCACGGCAGTCCATAGCCAATGCCACTGAGCCATCGCTGCTTCCATCAGTATGATCTAATGAGTCGGTATAACAATATAACCTTCATCTAGGTAATATGTTTTATACTTAGGGTGATGTTATTCACTGCTATTAATTATTATTCCTGCTTTTTATCATAACGTATTAGGTGTTAGGTATTAGTAATTAGGTATTATTATATATGTTGTCACTCCATGGGGTGACGGGCCAGGATTGCCCGCCTCCCCATATTCCGTGGGAGTTCCAAGAGGCGATGAAGGGAAAAAATACGAGAAGGTGGACAGCAATGCCTTCCCAAAAACTGCCATCTTAAACTGCGATACCCAAGACGCCTGCCAAGCAAACCCGCTCTGATGGGGACGTTGTGACTGTTGATAGCTCTTATTATATGTGCAGCACTCTGCACATATAATAAGAGTGACAACATATATAATAATACCTAATTACTAATACCTAACACCTAATACGTTATGATAAAAAGCAGGAATAATAATTAATAGCAGTGAATAACATCACCCTAAGTATAAAACATATTACCTAGATGAAGGTTATATTGTCATACCGACTCATTAGATCATACTGATGGAAGCAGCGATGGCTCAGTGGCATTGGCTATGGCACCAATAATTATGTTAAGAACCATTCCAAAGAAATATTTCGACCACTAAAGCGGTTTTTTGAGAGCTAAGAATTATGAAAAATTACACATACGGCAAATAAGACCAACCTTATACACGTATGAAACAATAACCTGCAGAACATTTATTTTACGAACATGGTGGCGGCACAGACAATATTTAGAATTTTTTCCTGTTTTATTTTGAACTAAATATATATACAAGTTCTGGTAAAACTCTCAACACCTTCGCCTCTGTTCAATATATAAAGCAGATGGTGGTAGGATGGACAGACGGACGAACAGCATTATGCTTATCAATATGGTCCGAATTCACGTGCGAAACCTTAAAAATCAGTTACACCCGTTCTTTTTCCAAAAGGGGTTTGATCTTCTGATGGGTACATGTATTGCAAGGACAATGGGAGTGATGAGAAGGGTTCAGCACAACTGTACAGATTATGTAGCAGTGACTAGGTAAACAATAGATTCTGAGGTGTTCGCAGGCAGCTTGGCAGGTAGGATAGTAAATTAATTGCTTCCTGGGGTATACTCGTATATTTTCGCGTAAAGGCATGGTATAATGACATTACAATAACAGCCATAACATCTACCGGTGAACAAACGCCTCCTGAACTACTTTATGCTTAAGTGGGAGTTAACCAAAAGATCAGTTCAGGCAGGGGTCTTCGGGATCGCAGCGTAAGATGACAGTTCTTCAGTAGGCGTTGCTGCCCACATTTTGGTATTTAGCCCTTCGTGGTCTATTAAGACTCCCACATGAAAAGGAAAGACTCCAAAAGGAAAATATTACAGTACTTAATGATTTTAGAACAGTAATTGGTCACCGTCCTACGCTTATCCCACTCATGTGTCTAAACAACACAACGGAAAGCCAAAATGTCTTGGAAATGCTAAACTAATAAAGAACAGCACCTAACTAGAAACGAACTAAACAGTGAATCAAGCAAGATTTGTAGAAAAGACGCACGACCAAAGGAGGAAAGTCCCCGGGCCACGACGGACTCAGCATTGAGCACCTGCAACACAGATTTCAGAACAAGACACTCTTTTTCTGAAATCTGTGACCTGCAACATGTCGGACCGCACATCTCTGTATTCTCCTTGAAAGAGTCGAACAAATTAAATACTTGGGACACAGTGACGACTGAACTCAAGGACCACGCAGACATTGACCGGAAGCGGAGGGCCCTATCCGTAAGAGCGAATATAGCTAAGATAGCCCCCAGGCTTGCAGGATATATTGCTGCAACAGACATGTTTCTGTAGCAATGCTGAAGCGAAGCCTAGTAAGCTGATCTGTAGGGACAAGTTTTTTCAATTATGATTATTCTGATGACATTGTTTAAGCTTCAATTTAATTATTTTTAGTTCATATTTTTATTTTTACATTATTATTTATGACATTTTTTTGTGATTTAGCACCTAATTATTATTTTTGATGCGTGTTAAATTAATTTATGGGTTATTGGACCTTATACGTAAGGTTTCGAATTTGAATTTCAAAGGGCTGGCGCTTACCTCGGCCAGAGAGTTAGTATTGTCATGAAATATTGTCACAGGGTAACGTTGCCAGCCTTTTGGGTACCTTAACAATGGACTGTTACCTGAGCTCTGTTTGTTAGAGTATGTTCAGAAAGGGAGTGGGCTTGGGATTCTAATTAAAATTTAAACAATCTATATCCATACCTAACTTCCCGTTTTCATTGTCATATATTATTTTATAATGTATGAAAACATGTAATTTAAGCAAACATTTAAATTATTTTCATTATTATCAATGTAGCTAGTCCCAAAGTCAAATCCCAAGTGCACTCTCTTTCTGAACAGACTATCATATTTCTTATAGACCTATGTTTGCCTTATGGCAATAGGGTAGTTGACACAGTCTAAAATAAAATACAGTGTAACGTTAACATGATAGTAGTTGGAGCACATGACTCGATGAAATTAACAAATGATTTATTCTGCATTGAATTACCTTTATTTTCAATAAACAAAATGTGTTTAAATTTTCTTTGAGTCATGTGATCGCAAACGGAAGTAAAGGCGGAAATGATGTCATGAGAACAAAAACAAAGGCACAGAATAGGTAATAGTAATTAGAGAGTTTGCTTCCAAAGGTTTTGACAGTGACAGTTGACATTAGTAATTGCTAATAGCAAGCAACCCACAAAATGTCGCATCACTATCGATTTACTACTTAGGCCCCTATTACACTATCAAATCCATTGGATCCCATATATTTAATAGTGTAATACGTACATTTGACTCACTTATCTTTGATCATATTTCGCCGTGAGATTTGACCAAAGATCAGCATAGATAATAAAACCCAAACTCGGAACAAGAATCTATGTAAACATTTTGCAATCATTACTCATAGTAATACAACAACTTTAATTAAACAGTTGGAAAAGCTTATGTTTATCATTATTTTTATTCCGATGTCTCTGCACGCCATTGTCTCGATCACTTGAAAGTGTTTACATTTCGGGATTACAAAAATGTTCAATAAAATAGTGATTTTGAACCGTTTAAAGTTATTTAATTACCATGTATGAAAAAGAATTGATAATGCTGCCACTCATGTATGCGTGCTTCAAACTGTGTTGGTTATGTGATTGTTTTATTGAGTCTACATACACTCCTACACTATGGTACACGTTCTGCCGAACAACCTGTTTAATCGATTCCAAAATCGATTACGCGCGACATTACAACAAGCAAGCAAAACGTATTACATTTCAGCACTATTTGTTTTTGTACTTGTGACGTCATAAGCATACAGGCCGCCATTGAATGATGTTTTAGCGGCAATTTTAAAAGTTGAAATTAAAAGATAGATTTCTAGTATTTCAGAACTCCTAAAAAAAATATTAAAATTAATGTTAGGTGTATATTTCAGTGTCCTAAATAATTTAACATACTTTAAAAAAACAAGTCAACTACCCTATTGGGAAACAGGGCTCAACATAATATAATCATCATAACATTTTCAACAAGCGTATACATAATTGTAACAATACCCATGACATTATTTTTCATCGCTCGTATTGGATCTTTCCTTGTATTCATGTCGTTCTATGTGTTGTCTACTGGATGGGTGACCGCTAGTGCCATGTTGTGAATACAAGAGTGCTTCCGAGCTGCACGTTAAACCATTTGTCCCGGTTGTTGTATTTGTTGCCGTTGAGTTGCAGTCGTTAGTTTATAATGTGCTTAGATGCGGTTTGTCGCTGCGACAATAAAACTCCAGCGGACTTTACCCGATGGTATACCCTCTATAACATTGGTGGTTGGCAGTCGCTAGGCTATATCAAAGCCTATATACTGGATGCCACCTGAGGCGAGACTCGTAATGCGATTCCATCTTGCCCCACATTGGCAGAGGACTGCTCAAGTTTTTTTTTAGAAGAGAGCCTTATCTTTACCCCTTCTGTCATTCCAATAGCAAAAGCGAAGAAGAATAGCAGTTCTTACCTCAAAAAAATTACGTGCGAGTTCCTTCTTGTGGCCCAAAAGTTCCAACATTAGGGCCACTAATTATCTTATACGCCGAATCCACTCTGAGCTTGTGTGGTGGATAATGAAATGAACCACACTACTGTCGTGGCCCAGAAGCGGAAGCTCCGTGATCCAGCAGGGGGAACAGATACTCATACGGAACCATTGCTTGGGCAGACGTGAATCTGTATCTACTATCTAGTTGGACACAAAAAAATTATCTGCATATGAGATTTTTGAGACTGTCCATAACTCGTAGCATTCGTAGCAAGCACAACTGTTTGAAGAATCACTTGTATAAACATGAAACCAGAATAACCATTTCATTTGAGCCCTTGTTAAAAAAGCACTACCTGAGGGACCCTTCAAATGACGAAAGATTTGTCACCAACAGATAACAAATCGTAGATAACACTGAACATGAATATGTATTTTATTTATATTTTTGGGGCAAATCATTTGTTCGAATTTCGAATGTTTGTTTATGTAACAACGATTCTTATCGGGATACCGATTAGGTATAAAAAGGGATCGTATTGTTGGAAATTGGAAAATAATTTCAAGCCAATATGATTAAGGTTGAAGTGATCGGTCACTTCTCCATACAAACGTACTAGGGTGATCACTCCCTTATTTGAGATTTTAGGTCCAGAATTAAGCATAATATCGATTGATCTCGTCATTATCTAGGCTTGTATTGTAACAAAATTTAAAAATGATATTTAAGTTGAATGTTATGAGCCTCGAAAGCTTTATATGAAAATATTTCGAAGCTAATAACTCTCAAGTGAATTATCTTATTAAAAAAATGTTATGATACAAGCCTAGATAGTAAAGAGATCAATCGATATCATGCTTTGCTTTGTACCTAAATCCTCAAATAAGGGAGGGATAGCCCTACGACGTTTGTATGGAGTACTGATCGGCCAGTTCACCCTTAAGGTTTGATTGGACGCCTACACAAATAAACATAACAAAAGAAATAAAATTAGTGTATAGAATTTAAAATTAAATAGAAACACGTATATTATCAGTTTGGTTTTTAGTTTCGCTGTCAATTTGTCTAATGTCACGCAGCCATTTATTCAGACCTTGATGAATCTATTATCGACACGTGGGTGGGTGTTTAGTGTAAATATTCTAGAGCTGCAACAAAGGAACGGGTGATTACTGATTACTCTAGCCTGGCTAGCGACCAAGTTCAAGTAGAAAACCTGTCACCAAGCACCTAACGGTGTGTTCCAGCAGCAGTCCTTGAGAGCCAGTGAAATTACAGGCACACGAGACTTAACAACTATGTCTCAAGGAGACGGGCGCAGTGCAATTCGTGACTAGTGACGAAATGCATCTGTTATAGGCTGAGGTTAGTCCGCTTAACATCAGGTGGGTCTCGTGCTTGATCCCTCAGAATAACATTTAAAGAAACTCTTTTACTAATCTGAGGGCGATTCTTTATATTGTTGGGTTTGCATTTACTTTGTAGTACCCCTTGCATAACGCCCGGTGGAACTACAATTGGCGACAGTGACATCTAGCATACTTGCTTAATACTACACTAAATTAAACTAAGTAATAATTGATACTAAAAACATTTTCCATTTAGTTCATGAAAATATTATTATTATCTAGATCGTAAACCACTACACAACCTCTCATTGGGTAATGCATAGAATATATTATCGAATTTTTATATGTAACATAATAATTGGAGGGTCGTCAAAGTTGTCAGTTTTAGAACATTTAGGTATAGACGTAGAAACCTACACAGCTTACAAATAAAAATGTAAACAATGGTAAATCTTACCAATACAATACCGATTTGATTTCGGACTCATCAAGTTCTCAATTAACAAAATTCAAATTGTTTATCGACATAAAAACTAATTACACATTTACATTTATGTCACAAAAATAATTTCATAATTAATTAAATCTAATTTCTAATTGCACAAAAATATTAATTATTTATTAAATTACAAATACAATAATCAATTAATTCAAAAAAATACAATTTCAATTTTTTATCAATAAATAAAAATAATATGTGAAAAATAAATTAAAATATCATCAAAGTCAATTGAGTTATCACGTTCCTTGCACCTGTCACATTGATCATTTAAACTTTCAGAATATGTCAAACATTGTTCTTCAGTTATTTTCCAGTTGTCAAATAAAATATCAAAATCAGTGTTAGCGGAAAGGAAGGAAGTGACTGCGGGTACGAACCAAAGGTGACATAGATCGTGCGCAAAAGACGCACAATCTTCCAAATTCAATTGGATTGGTTAATTAATTTGGCGCTTAGAAATAAAAATAAGAATAAGAATAATTTATTATCAAAAAACTACAGTATAAGTACATGCTTCAAATAAAATAATACAGTAAGTAACTTACGATTACAATATGTACAAATAGAAACGTTGACAGCTGTGCTAGGTCGAACCTGTGTTACAGCTGTCACCAACTTCCCACTGTAAGGCGACATTCCGACGAATCCATAATTTAACTACTTTTTAAAGCACATAAATAGCACACTATTATTACTATTGTAACACTTGAAACATTAAACATATTTTATAATTTGTTTACAAACGCCATCAAAACATTCCTTCAACACTAAATTAAAGATCTTCATTAAAATTGTAGGGTAGACAATATAGTAAACATGAATTGAGTAAGTGCAGTCATAGATAGCAGTATTCATATGTGTGCGTGTTTAGTGCTGTCGGAAGTCTTATACAATTAGTTTAGGAGTGAATATCTGCAATATAAATGAAAGCATACGGTTGTTGTAGCGCCGCACGGTACACTTTTTAAACTATGCTTGCCGCGGTAAGGTTTGCGTTTAGCTGTTTTTGGGCTTGACTTACATTTCTTTACATATTTAATGTAGTACATAGCGCACGGTGCGGGACACGGTCAATGCTAAACTGAATATCTTGGAAACGGCTAATTTTAGTTAAACATGCTTAAAAACTATTCCAAAGTATTATTAAGCAAAGTTGTCTAAGCATTGCTTTTGTGTTACTGGTGAAACTAATCGTCTAACTAAAGCAGTAATGAAGATAAATTTTATTTGGACATTTGTACTTTTGTTTGACGTTGCTATTTTATAATCTCCGTCAAATGCTGTAATTCTATAACTATCGGACTGCATATTTTATGAGTGAAAAAAGGCAGCAGCGATCGAAGTCACGGGCAGTTTGGCTGAAAAACAAGAATACGCATAAAAACAAAATTTGTAACTTAAAACGAACATATAATTTAACCTGTCCCTCTTGATATGAATTTCTAATTCTGTTTTATTGTTATATTTTTATGAACATACAAACGTGTACGATTAATATATTAGGTCCTTACATATGAAATTGGCGTTTTTCGTACTGGCCACTTTAATCACGAATTTCTCCTCTTTGGTAAGGAATTCCAAATTCAAATTTGTACAGCTATAGACTCATGTATTTGTGCTTCGATGATCGTCATTCATTTGTTTTTTTTCTTCTGTTTTTTTGCGTCACTCATTTTACAAAATGGAAAACCTTAAATATCGCATTATTTACGAGTACGAGTTCCGCCGTGGCACTAGTGCTGCGGAAACAACTCGAAGGGTGAATGATGTGTATGGCGGTCGTGTTGCAAAAGAAAACACAGTTCGTTTTTGGTTCCAACGTTTTCGTTCTGGAAATTTCGACCTGCAGAACAAGCCCCGTGGACGGCCTGAGACTCAAGTTGATAATGAAGAGTTGAAGGCTATTGTGGAAGCGGATCCATCGCAAACCACGTCCGAGTTAGCTGCAGGCTGCGATGTTAGTGATAAAACTGTTTTAATTCACTTGAAGCAAATTGGGAAGATTAAAAAGCTTGAAAGGTGGGTACCTCACGAATTGACTGAAACAAACCGGCAAACGCGCGTCGACTGCTGCGTTACATTACTAAACCGGCACAATAATGAAGGTATTTTAAACCGAATCATTACCTGTGGTCAGTCATCAGTACCAAAAATGGGTTCTTTACGATAATCGGAAGCGCTCAGCGCAATGGTTAGATCCTGGCCAGCCAGCCAAATCCTGCCCCAAGCGAAAATTAACCCCAAAAAAGTTACTTGTAAGCGTTTGGTGGACTAGTGCCGGTATTGTTCATTACAGTTTTTTCAAATCTGGCCAGACTATTACGGCTGATGTCTATTGTCAGGAATTGCAAACCATGATGGAAAAGCTAGCGGCTAAACAACCTAGGCTGGTCAATCGCTCCACGCCACTGCTGCTTCACGACAACGCTAGACCACACACTGCGCTACAGACGGCTACTAAATTAGAAGAGCTTCAATTGGAAAGTCTAAGACATCCTCCGTACTCCCCGGACCTTGCTCCAACAGATTACCATTTTTTTCGAAATTTGGATAACTTCTTGCAAGGGAAAAAATTCAACTCCGATGGGGCAGTCCAAATCGCCTTCAAAGATTTTATTGATTCCCGTCCGACTGGTTTTTTTAGTAAAGGGATCAATGAACTACCTATGAGATGGCAAAAGTGCATAGAAAATAATGGTTCATACTTTGATTAATTAAATATATTATATTAAAAAATATTCGACTTTTTGTTCCTCCCATACAAAACGCCAATTTCATATGTAAGGACCTAATATTTACGTTATAAGCGTAATTTAGAGACAACTTTTCAATATTATTCTCAAGAAAATTTTACGGACACTTGTTTCTAAATTAACTGAAAAAAAATATGATCACGATTAAATGTTATCTGTTCAAGTAAAGCTATTTAGTGCTTGCAAGCGCCTTAAACCATGTAAAATAAAGTAGAGCCACAGTGTGAAGGTCTAGCAAGATACTCGGGGCATAATTTTAAAACGTCTGCCAACATATTTTGATATATTTCAAAAGAAAACCATTCCCATTCTGGAGTCATCATCATTTTAGTTCAACAGTTCGGTTGCTGCTTGTCCTTGCCTAGAGCAGATGTAGTATTACCACTTGCTCGTTCTGCCATGTTTCTACTCCTGGGCTATAAGAGGGCCTACCCTCGCCCAAAATCCGGTGGAGCTGAACGACCGACAGCGGTAGGCAGCATCTAAGTCCTCCCTAAAAAAAACGTGTTTCTAGTACATAAACTATCTTACCATAATGAATAGATTCAGGCGTTACTTTACGGAAATCCATATAAAACAAATATATTTAAAATATTTTAAGAAAAATTAATCTTCGAGATCTTAGAGTCGGTCTTACTCGTAGAGTCAAGACCTCCTGAGGATGCTTCATGTAGAAGCGAAAAGCGTTGAAAATTCTCCCGGTTTGGCTGCGTGGCGTTTGTGACGTCACGTCGGCTTCACAGGAAAATATATTTTAATATATTTTAAGTGTTTTATTAAAATATTAATTTGATGTTTTCATATAATATTTTAAAAATATTTGTTATTATTAACTATCTTACCTTATATAGTTTCACGTCAATGCATACCCAACATATAACGGCAATGCATGCAACGGCAGAGAGCAAACGGACAACATGACCATAGAATGAATAGCAGTTACCTAGTCCGTCGTTACTCGTTACCTTGACTGATATTTAACCAATTAGTAAAGTAATCGGGCTAGTAAAGTAGGTTGCGTTTGGATAAATTGCGATTATAATGGTAAATGCTTGCCGATCGATTTATCAAATACAAACAATAAGTTGGTACATATTTATAGGAGGGTAGATATCGCTACCCGGATGGCTGGTAAACACGAAACGGGGTCTGTTATTTGGTTTAGTTATGATATTTTACCAACGTCGTTGTAACTTTCCATTTCTTTAAATATAATTTTATGTGAATGTTTCCAGTTTCTAGCCGAGTTAGTGAAGTGACTCTATTATCTATACTTGCTTTATTTGTTAAACTCAGCACTGCTGCCGCCGCGGTAGAGTCGTTTGCTTACTTACATTATTCGTAACTTTTGTACCTAAGTGCTTTAATTGTCATAATTAATAAAAAAATACTTTGTCTTATAATTTCTAACATTTTCCTAAGTCTTATGAACCGACTTCCAAAAATTAGGAACTTCCCAATTTGGCGCGGTTTTTTTTCATGTGCTTTTATTGATTTGGATAATTCTTTATTTGTTCAGTAGGTGAAAGTCTTTGGAATTTCAACACAAAACGGGTAATGTTTTTAATGAGAAAATAAATCGGCCATTGAAAATTAGTGTGAATTATTAAAATCATATTTAAGAATTGATAATATAGCATTATATTTCCGAAATTCGTAGTTTTTAAGGTCAAAGTTATAATGAACACAAAACGTCATGTAATGCATGATCGACAACATACATAGGTACATTGCATAATTGACCTGTATAATTTTATCAGTTGACAATAAATATTTTCTGATTCTGATTCTTCCAAGCCGAACAGGTGTGCGAATTCGCACGCGTGTGTAGGTACCCTTATTTATGATTTCTCACAAATCACAATAGATTTACTCGTGTCTAGGGCATTTAAAATGTATTAAAAATATATCATAAATCAATCGTTACGGAAGTGAAATTTCAAATTTTGAATCTTGAAATTACCTACCTATCGTAGGTATTGCCTACAGGATCTTCGAACACAGGTTTTCACAGTGGTAGAGCATTTTACGGATGCTCGCCTGGCTAGCTACACCCCTCAAGTAGAACATATTTTGCCAAGCACCGAACCAAGAGCCAGTTTCCATTATATGTAAAGCCTACGACAAAATCAATACTTATACATAGCTGTATAAAAATAGGGATGATAGTGCTCAAAATGGTAAAATAATGAGACCAAAAACTAACTTTCGCATCCATAATGTTATAATATAAGTATGATTAGTACACCATGCTGTGACCTTAAAGATTCAAATCGTTACGTATGCTTTGTAGTGTAAAGGTGACCATGAACCAAATAAACACATTGTTAATACATAAATGATTCATTAATTAAATATCATATTAAGTGATGTTTTTTCTTCCGCGTGTATCTGCATGATAATTTACTTTATGATAATTTCCGATCCTTTATTAGGTATATCTAGTTCTCCAGGAAACGTAATTACAGATTTCGCGCGCACCAATTGACGGAAATGAGTTAACTCCCCGTGAGGTGCCGGCTTTTAGAATGCCATCCTCCATTTCTACCTGTGGTAAAGGTAAAATACCGGAAGGTGGGCTGCAGTGCCTTCTGAGGAACTGATATCTTACACTGCGATCCCCAAGACACCTGCCAAGCTTGTGGATTATGACAAACTGTGTTCAGCAGTGGACAATCCGGCTCATACGGTAAGTTAATGGTATTCACAGTTTACAGTTTTAAGGGTTGCCGGGCTACCCCGTGGGGTCGAGACGCCTGCCAAGCGTGGGGATTATGACAAACCCCCCAGAGTGGGGGAGGCTGTGTTCAGCAGTGGATAATTACTACAGTAGTACAGTATACACAGTTTGAAGTTCGGGATCCAAGAAGTCACTTTGACCTAAAACGCTGCTTTATACCCTTGGCATAGAACATATAATAAAACTCCTTTGTAAAATCTCTTGCCGAGTGCGCATTCGTCATTTCACGCTTTATCTTAGGTTTTTTATTGCAACAAGCCGTACCTGCAGGCGTTTTCAGTATTTGCTGGTTACATAATAGCTTTTTTTTCTTGCATCTAGAATTTTTAACATAGGTACCTATACTATATGACAGAACAAGGAAAAATTTCAGACTCCTACGACTAGTTTAGTTACTGAGATCGCACACATAACAAAAATTGTCTATGCCTTACAACTTTACCCCCATTATTTATATCTCAATATTAAAGTTATAGTGCTAGGATGCAAAATAATAGTTATTTGTTATACAATGGAGCAAAGTTGTGTTTTGGCGTGAATACTTTAATTGCAACCTGAAGAAGCGAAATACTCTAGAAATTAACCAAGAGCAAAGCGAGTGGTTCAAAATATTTTAAAATCCTGAGCGTACCGAAGGTTTTAAAGGTACGAGATGCAAAATAACTTTGGTACCAAGCGCTACACACAATTTTTCACCTCACTACAGCTTGAGTAATGTAGTAAATTTGCGTCAATTTGCAAACATTAAAAGTAAAATTATTAAAATTGGTTAAAAATTTAAAAGTAAATTATTATATTTTATTAATTCTCGAGTTTCAAAAACCTTTGCACGCTAGAGGATAAAAAGCATTTTTCACACAGATTTCGAATGATAAACAACACCTTTCCGAGCTTGTGAGGTGAAACTAGTTATTTGTTATACAAGAGTGCAAAGTTGATCTTTTTTTTTTTATTATTTATTAATCTACACTCCACAGACTCCAGGGTCCGTGCCTTTTTTTTAATAGTGACATATTTTTTTTAATTATTACTAGAATTAGAAAATATACATACAACATTCTAGGAGGGAACAGTGCTAAAAGAAATTTCTTTTTTTTTTCCGGTTAAGTCATTGGCACTAGCATTCAGAACAGACCGGTGTTCTCTAGCAGCACCCGCTCACGAGTTGACGCATGTGCCAGCCATCCCCTTCCTCAACCATTTCTGAGGGAAGATGGCGACCCGACACACAACACCGCCGCTAGACAACACCTTTATGTGAGCATGACCGCTCTGGATACCCGTGCCAACGATTACAATTATTACACATATTTATAATTTGGGACTACAATAATATTATATATATGAAAATAACATACAAAAATTAAAAATTTTTTTTGTCATTCTCCCACGTCACATTTTAACAGGGTCTCCATTACCACGCTATTTCGATCTTTGATCGCCATTTTGAGGTTGTAATCATGGATAGCTTTTGGTGTCGCAACCATCGCCTTCCTAACGAACCGTCCTATGGCGTCTTCTTCGTCATCTGCGTAATATCTGAAGGTTCCAGTATGACGTGAAACTGCAACGACTGCGTGCGGGACGCTCTCGTGCAGCTTCATGCTGCTCTTGGTCTTGATGGCGATGACCGACTCGTATGTAAGTCCCTGAGCCTCGTGGATGGTAAGGGTGCGTGATCCCTTTCCCTCTCCGTAGCCCTGGCTTGTTAGGGCCTCCTTTTCTTCCTGAGTGTGAACCAGGAATAAGGTGTTCGGGAGGGATTTGGGGATTTTTGCACCCGTGTACCTTTCAAGCTCAAGTGACTTAATACGGGGAGCTGAGGAATATATACCAGAGTATATTTCCCTCAGTGCGTACGTGACATCCATTGGGTTCCGATGCGTGCATAACAACTCCTGGGTGATGTTTGTGACCAGGTTAGGGCGGTTGTACCTTAATACGAAGAGATTATCTCTATCGATGTAAGGCAGCTGATTGATATCTCCGATGAGGACAAGTTCACCAACTCCAGCCAGCCTGGAAGCCATGACTATGGCTCCGAAATGGTTCATGAGAGCTTCATCCACTGTGAGGCGGCTGTAGCTCTCAGTCCTTTTACAACCATTTACGAGGACTGAAGCCATTGTGCGCACCTTGGTTTTCACCAAGTCTCCGATTCGGTGCGCAAGCTTCTCCCTCAGGTCTTTCGCTGCTTCTGTGGTTGTTGTGATAATGATGTCCCTGTCCACATCGAATTGCCTTACCACCCAAGTTGTTTTGCCACATCCTGGAACTCCATTTACCCATTGTATTTTCGGTACTTCCTAGTGTTTCCAGAATGCTTCTATGTCCGATCCCCCCGCAATAGATTTAGCCATTTCGAGGATACGGTCATCTAACATTATTTTGGTGCACTGGGCCGTTACTACTATTGGGTCGTTTTGTGGTGTCGCGTATTTAGGCCTCCCTAGTCGCTCCGTTGCTCCCTCGTCCAGGGACACAAATCCGCCTGTTGCATTGTATGCCGCCATATACTTACCTGACATTTTCCCCTTGATGACCTGGGATGTGTCGTTGTTGTATATAGCGGCTTCTGCCTCTTCGAGTCTCACCTTTAGAAGGTTTTCATTTTCTAGCCTGAAGGACTGCAAGATGTTTTTTCGCAGTTTCTGTGGTTGACCTCTCTGGTTGCCCTTATAATGGCTAGAAACCGTACCGAAAGCTGTCAGGAATGCGGCGACTCGCCCACTATTCTTTTTTGGGCTACATTCCTGGCTTCTTTCTGCCTCTGCTCTTTCTTGGAGCCTTTCTGAGCCACTTTTGGTAACTGAACTCGGGATCGGATGTCCCCAACAATCAGTTGCATTGTTGTGTATGGGTTTTTTGAGGTAACTAAGATTTTCTCCTCTGTCTTCATACACAACTACCTCATGGTGTTCTGAGGCTTTAATGCAACCAAGTTGGTCAGCAACTTCTCCCTTTGAGTGTTCTATTACCATTGCGTCTACGCTTATCACTCGGGCTCTGTCGGCATTTTCTGCAATACTTGAGAGCAACGAACATGCTTGAGCAAAGGGTGTCCTTTCCGTCCACTCGATTAGTACGACCGTCCTGTTTTTCAGTCGTAATAAACGACATGGATTTCCCATGACAACCTTCACAGGCATCGCGTTGTAGGTTTTACGCTTCATAGTTGTTTTAAAGCTGCTCCCATTCAGCAAGCAAGCGAGCCCGAGTGATAATCGGACGCGGCTCTTGGCTCCAGCATGACAGAAGCTTATTCCGAGTCTCTCTTTACTGCCTTCCATATAGAGAGCAACGCCTCGGATGCGAATCCCAGGCTCTCCTTGCTCTCCATATGCCAGCAGTTGGGAAATTTCTGTGTTTTTTGGATCGGGGATGTGTGGGGCTATGACCGGGGCAGGAAGGGTAAGAGGGGTACTAGAGCGGGGGGGTAGATTCGAGTTGCTCTTCACCGCTGTTTTGAAGGACCTCTCAACGAAAGACAGGAAGTGTGCTCTGCTATCTGTATCTGCTAAGATGGTGGGCAGATCAGATTCTAGCAGATTCCTGCTAAGCAAGATTTCGAGGTCCTGTCTGGCAGTGGAAAAGCGGGGACATTCTAAAATTATGTGCCATACCGTCTCGGGGATGTTTGGATCGCACTCGCATCCTGGGCTGTCCTTCAGCTTGTTAATCTTTAAAGTTGATCTTTAACCACGTGCAGTTTTTGATGACCGAGCAACTGAAGGATAAAATTATGGCGAGAGAGGGCGATGGTTAGGTGTTTCGTAATGGCTCATTTTGATGAAGAAGGGCCAGTCCAAGGATCTGACTGAGGCTCTTTCAGTGTAATGGCTCCTACGATGCCTTTACATATTTTAGCTTTATTTTAGATGGAATCCTCTATATATCCCTCTGCAACCGCATTACACTTCAACCCTCCATGGGGCTTCAAGGGATAGAAGATCAGCTCCTGAATAGGCCAACAGTGTGGCTGAAGTTCATCGGAAACAATGACCCATGTACAACAGGGGTACTGGAAGTTCAAGAAATGTTACTATTTCTCGTGAGATACTGCCAATTTTATTATCACCCAGTCTGACATACTTTCCGTTGCGATATTGTATAAAAAGTCCATTGATTGAATTGTTAGGCGGGCGTCAGGCTTGATATTTATCAAACATTGTTACGAATTCCTTACGAATGACGAAGTTGTGGTCTCTTTTTGTTTTTGTATCAGTTAAATTAATTAATAGTAAGTCATCTAAATATTTCACAAGGTTTGTGCGCGTTCGTTCATTAGCTCGACATGCTCCGTTTGTACCAATTATAAGATCAACCTGTAACGTAAAGAGTATTGTAGTAGATAAATTAATAAAATTTATATGCATGCATAATTATGCAATATCACTATCAAAATCTACTAAGTACGAGTATGTATCAGAGTATGTTAAAAGTTAAGAGTTGCATGTGCAGCTGACTTACTTTTGCCGCCAAATATACGAAATGAGGTGCTTGGTCAAGAAACTTTTGAATTAAAGGCACAATGAGCTTAACAACTATGTCTAAATGTGACGGGCGCAGTGCAATTCGTGAGTTGTCATAACTGTCATAGGCAGAGGTTAGTCCACTTAACATCAGGTGGGCCTCGAGATTGTTCCGTCACAATAACATAAAAAAAACAGATGCTGTGAAAACAGAGGTTGATGACCAGATTAGGCTCTTCTTAAAAATGCCACTTATTTAGGATAGGTAATATGTATATGTCTTTTTTCAACTTTATTGCATTGACCTATATATACAGGTAAATGCTTTAGTTTTTTTTTATTGTTGCTTTTAACATTGAACACGTACTGCAAATAGTGCTTGATTTGATGGTCTAGGATAATTGAATAAAATACGCCAGCAAAACGTTATCTAAGAATGTTTTAGCTCCTTTAGCTAGTCGCCACGTGCTAAACATATCGTACTGTTAGAAATCCTACTTCTCGCGTGATTGTTGAGGGAAAAAGATCATTTGCGCATTACAACCAGATTTAGTCAACTTTGTTAGCGTCAAATAAACTTCCTCGTTTCTAGAATCACTCATTTTAGGTTTTTCACTTGTTTTCAAGTTTCTTTTTATAACCTATGGTTTTAACAATATTTTTTTCTTCCCTATCGCGGGATTTGGACTTGCACGTCTTGTGCATTTAACAATATGACGTGAAAAGAAAATGGCACGTACAAAGCAAATTAAAAAAAAAATACACCAAGAAGGTTCGGAGTCTAGGTTTTTAACGAAAGGTTACATGATAAGTTCGGCACCATGGAGGTAGAAGTAAATAGGTTTAATGATGTTTTGAATTCACGAAAGTATGTAGTGCTCACGATCTTCTAAATTCAATTTACTTACCCTCTAGCAGGTAAAAACGCCTTTCTTTTTTGGGGGATGAAATTTTGTTTATCTTCTTATTTATGTGAAGCCCGTCTGAAAAATAATTTAAAATAATTTCTAGACATATTCTTTTGGATCAACATTTCAAACTAAGAGAAATTCTTCTAGTTTGTCAGAGATTTTAAATGAAAGTTTTTAATATAGCTTGATATTAGAAACTTTCATTTAAAATGTGTAAGTAATTCTGTTGAGCTAGATACCCTTGACATACAAACAGAGTCTGTCAAAGACAGCCGCGGAGTCTCATTAATCCAGCGTAATTTACCCTTTGGGTCTGAAAATCTATAACTACCTAGCTATAATTAAAATTTTATTCTATATCGTATAAATATCACAAAAATATGAATCAGGAACAGAACGCAACTTAAAATTACCCAATACGATAGGAATCACCATTAAGTTCCTTCTTTGGATCGTAATTAAATTAATTTTCAAGTTCGACCAGTTTGAGCTCTGAATAAACTTGTAATAAATTGCATTTTCTCGAGGCATGGAATCTAAAATCAAAGTAAACGAGGGCACCATTTTTGGTCGGTGTTGCTTTAAAATTGTTGTTTATGCTGCGATCGAGGGAGCCGCCCCGCCGCCGCCGCTGCCAGGCTGTTTCTGACGTATTGTTAAAACCTTCAAAAGGCATCTATTGTTACGACGGACGTCATTCTTTAGGAGCATCGTTTTACTAAACTAGTTTACAATGTTGAGCAGCTGATCGCCTCGCAGCAAACGTTCCATGATTGTATTAAAAATTATGTATACTTTAATTTTAATAACAAAGGAATGTGGTTGAGAGTTTCTAAAGCTTAGGTATACTGAGAAAAACGACTTAAAGGCTTAAATCAAATTTGACCTTTTACCGTTGAATTGTAACTACGTAAGATGAATTCACAACTCTTAAGATGATTTTCACCAATCAATAAAAATGTACAATGTTTTATAATAAACACAACCGTCAAAAACGCCTTCCGTAAAGTATTTTCAGAATTGAACTTGTTATACGATAATAATTGCAGTATTGACCATAAAATATACCTTACTTTTACGGCGGTTTATATACGTTGATTATCACTATAACGTACGACTTAATCAGCCTCATCGAAAAGTCAATATTTAAGAAAGACCACAAAATACACTTTAAATGAAGACGAAAAGAAACATTCGCCTTCACTGACCTCGTTTAACGCCTTCTAGTTGGATTGGAAGGCCTTTTTGTACGTATTTACGTTTGGTCGGTTTTTCGCCTTAGATATACCATATAAATTGGCCGTCATTAGGGCGCTTTTGACTTTAGATTTTTCTCAGTGTAGGTATTATAATAGTTAGTAGCTATGTATAAAATCATTCGCAGCTACACTTTCAGCATCAGAAAAAATATATATATGCCAGCTTTAGGTTTACCAGTTCCCAATATAGGTTTTACTGAACAACATCATTGACCGAAACATCACTTACCAAATAGGTGAGATACTATCAATAGCTAGCCTGTAAGCAAAAATGTACCCCAAGTAAGTATGTTGTCTGTCAAAATGTAAAGAAGAAATATATTGAATTGAATATTGAATCTGATTGGTAGGAAGGTAATGGAAAAAGTCTTAGTTGTTTCCTACGAATGAAACTTGTCTTGTTTTTTTGTATTAATCCTAAAACTTTTATTTATGTTGACTGTACTTTATAATTTATGGAAGTCGCAGTAATAGTACTTATTTATAAGTCTGGGAAAAATCCATCAAAGCTATACCTATATAATATATACATTAGTTAAAGACAGGAAATAACGATTTATAATTCAATATTGTGACATCCAATAAGTAATATATCGTATATTAAAACATAAAGATGAAATAAAATATACTTTCAACTAATTTCAAGTAGTCTGCAAGGTGCAACGACACATAGAACGGTTTTGTAGAATTCTGACGATTGCAAAAGTAAACTGAAGTGTGAGTGAGCTTTAGAAAGTTTTAGGCAATAGTGCTGCCTGACATGCATTCCAAATAGGTACCTGTAATAAAATGAAACTTACCAAAATGAGGCGTTTTTGTAGAGCAGAAATACCTAGTCTTTTTTAAGATATCTTATTTTTTATAACATACACGAGGCCCCCTTCCTCTGACCAGAGGGTTCACTCCGCAAAGTTATTCCAATAAATAAGCGACTCTGGCTACCAAACAATAAAGTGCACTTCAGCTTGCAAAGCATGGAGTACCTAATATATATATTTACCTACAAGGCTTCTCAAGCCACGTATAGCTCTGATCTCTTTTGACACGGTGCGCTGTCCCTGAGTGTCTGTAATTTGACCACACCTATACCCATCAAACTGGAACACTGTAATCCGAACATTACTGGTTGACGACGACGGCGACGGTAGAAAAAGGTATGGTGGCAATACTTTTCCAGATAAATTTTCCCAGTGAGTTGACTTTGTTGAGAGAGACTGCTACAAAAGTAAGTAATACATATTTATCTTATTTTTAAGTCCCCGAGGAACTGCTATCGTAATATGCCATCCCAAGACGCATGCCTAGCGTGAGGATTATGGCAACTTGGGCAGGCTGTATTCAGCAGCATACCGGAGCATACCTACAGTAAGTCGATACGAGTACAATTAGAATGGTAAGTGTAGACTTACTGTATGCTGCTGAATACAGCCTGCCTAATTTGCCATAATCCTCACACTAGGATTAGAGAATAAGGCACCTGGTACCTACGTACCAGGTGCCCTATGCTAACATTATAACACTTGAAAAATATACAAATATACCTAGTGTACCTACAATTCAGCCTTGTTTTTGACTAGATTGTTACTGAAAAAGCATGAAGCCTGATGTTAACCAAAAAAACATCTAGTAGGTATACTCAATGTAACAAAGGAAGAATCATCAAAATCCGTCTATAATTGGCGGAGTAATCGTGTAACACACACAAATCAAAAACCTACAATGGATTTGAGAACCTCATACTTTTTGGGAAGTAGGTTGAATATACATCCGCTCATTACTTCATAGTCCCGTTTTTTTCTACAAGTACAGAACCAAAATGAAATATGAACATAGGATTTTTTGGAAGAAAGAATTACAAAATTTATATGCAATTTAGAATTGGAGCATTATTTTTGGGTTACTAAGTTACTAGGCTACCCAGTAATTTATCTTGGGATGATATGAAATCTGGAGGCTGGATTGATCACACTTCTTGCCTCTAGCTAGGCAGTAATCAACTAACGCTTTCATCGTTTTTTAAGGCTAGTGTACCGAAGCTCTTTCCATACAAAAGTAGTATTGTCATATTTATTATATACAACACTCATTGAAATTTTGCATGTACATATATACTTGAGCCTGTACTGCACTGTACTGTTTCAGCCGGATCGTCCACTGCTGGACACAGCCTCCCCTATTAAGGGGGTATTTGCCATAATCACCACGCTTGGCAGGCGTCTTTTGGATCGCAGTGTAAGTTGGCAGTTCTTTAGAAGGCGCTGCTGCCCATCTTCCAGTATTTTTCCCTTAGTCGCCTCATACGACACCCACGGGATGATATAGGGAGGTGCAATTCTAACCCGGCACCCCACGGGGGAATATCCTCGAGCCTAAAGTCTATGATTCTAGTGTGGCAGTTTTTTCATATATTTTATCTCTAAATGAAAATAGTATTTTTTTTTATTTTATTTATAAATGTGAAAAAAAACCATTCAAAACTATTTTTTCCCAATAATTTAAAAATACATAATTTCATGTTAATCTGACAAATCAGAAGATTGATAATTCAGATTTGAAGCAAAAGACAGGCATGCAAGCTTTCATCGAGTTCGATGTGAACGCTTGGTATTAAAAAATGACGAAAGTACGTTTGTATAGAAAGATCTAGGTACCACGACACTAACGAACACTAACTAAAGCTGTACAACACCCAGTGTAAGTGTCAGAATTATTGTCCAAACAGATTAGGAACCTATATTACCTATACGTATGTATATCTATGCTTTTCTAAATCCCTTTCCGAGCATGACCTTGGAAAATTCCATGTAATTGATTGATATACATAATATATGTGTATATATATATACGTATAATATATAGGGTATAATATATACATATATATATATACAGGGTTATTGGTCTGCTGGTCCTAACAAACATTTTATAATATTTTTTTTAAATATCTTTTTACGTGTTTTTGACGGAATAAGCACGAGGACCACCTGATGTTCAAAGTTTCTTGTGCCTGTAATGTATTATTTCATATTTTTCATTACTTTGCTCGATGTAAATATTCAAAACTCAATTCAAAAGGAGCGCGGCGTGGTCCAGTGTTGGCTGCTGGTTATCCGCGGCGCGGGCGCTCTTAGCTCGGAGCAGGCATTAAAACAAAACATTTTTTCTATAAAAAAAACAATATAATTATCTCAAAATGTTTGTAAGGACTAGCAGACGTCAACCCTAAAAGATTGTTAGCCATTTACCAATAACCCTGTATATATAAATAAATAAATAGGTATATATATATATTACCTATTGATAACCATATTTTGAATTATGAATGGTGATCAAACCGCGTAAATTCATTATCTGTTTACCAGCGCGTTATAAAATAACGCGTCGTTTTATTAGGGTCATAATGAGTTTTGATTTTGATAATTATTTACAATATGGGTACCCGTGTTACATTACAATATTGTAAAAACGCCCCTTTTTGATCTAGAGGTCTGGGTTCGATACCCGAATCGGACTATTGGGTTTTTCTTGCAAAGATATGTTCAATACCATACCGGAGTCTGGACCTGTACAATTATGTTATTTTGTACAATCAAAGAAGTGTAGAAAGCACCTTACAGATAATCTATGTTCTTTTAATCGTTTGTTAGAACTTTTGTGTACTCTTATTAGGTATTTGGGACATCAAAATTGAGTGTACAATGACCTCGGTCACTCGCAGCAACCTTGCGCGACCGGCGGCGGCGGCGCAGCGGCGGCGGAGCGGCGCGGCGCGGCGGGATGGCGCGACAAGCGGCGCGGTTGCAAACCAAATTTTAAGATCATGCATATGTTGTCTGTTATAACGATTTGTTAATTTTTTTAAGGCAGAGCTGTAGTCTCTGCCATAATAAAAGTCATTCTAACAATATACAGTAGTATAATTGGTAAAGTGCTAAGTACTAGGACTAAGGTATAGGCGCGTTGTACGCTATTGCCCAGATATTGTATACCTACATCTGTCAAACCAGAACCATAGATATTAGTTTCATGGACATCCATGCACAATTTTAACAACGACTTTAAATACTTGGTATGTAAAATATGACGACAATACATTTGTATATGAAGCGCTACGAAGTACCTTTATGAAAAGACCCAGTGATCCACTCCAATCACTGAATATGTTATGGAAGACCTTAATGTCTTTAAATTTATAACATAAACAATGAATGAGAATTTAAAAGCAATCTACTTATATCGTCATCAACATCATCATCAGCCGCAAGACGTCCACACTATGTGGCCCGTCCATTTCAAACTTCAACTTGCAAATTCTGATAGCTATGTCGGTGACTGGTTCTTCAGCCAATATCCACGTTCCATTTATCGATTTTATTGCGCAAAAACTACCATATGAAATAAAACTATTTTTCCTTGTTAATACATTTATTTATATACTATAATAAAGACACATCTTTCTTGATACCTATATTATAAAATCGACTTCACTACCCCACGACTCAATAAGAACTCCTTGCTAGCCCGCCAATCTCCTCATCGCACATTTTCCCTCCTTGAGCAGTTGGCGGGAATACCGCAAGACAATGTGTTTTCGGTGGCCATTTTTATTTAAAACTAAGAAGTCAAAATTACTTCTGTTAAAAATTAAAATCTTGGCACAGAGTAGAAAATATCGGAAATCATGACACTTATATACATGGGGCACACTAAAAGTTTTGCACTTCTAGCTAATCGGAACTATTGGAATTTCGAATGTAATATTTTGTAACGCCTTGCAACCATTTTAGTAATAATAAAAATATGGCGGGAAATCAGTTGTCAATTGTTTTTTTTCCCACATCAAAGTTCTACGCAACGAAAATGGAATTAAGTCGAAAATATTTTAGAGCGATGATTTTTTATGATTCTAAAAGTTCTCTCTCGCCACAAGACTGTGCCGCGAGTCTTCAAAATGCTTTTGGGAGAGAAGCACCTTGTTTGAGCACCGTGAGGCGATGGTTTGCTGAATTTGGCATACCACTATGTCTCAAGGTGACGGGCGCAGTGTGATTCGTGGCTTGTGACGAAATGCACCTGTTCGTTAGTTTTTTTATACCTTATAGGCTAGCCTTTGACCACTATCTCACCTGACGGTAAATGATTATGTGGTTAAAGATGTTGTTCAGGGTATCCTACATCTACTGGCTCTCAACCACGACGGCTGCCAAGCCCGTAAAAGGGTTCCTTTGTTCTCGTGCGGTACCTTAAAACTACTTCTTATTTGTATCGCATTTTTGTTACAGCATAACCAAAATTGTGCACCTTACCTAATGGTTGTGTAGTGAGTATTGCGATTCTGCGTTACATGATAATAGGGTGCAATATTGATAAAAACGTGATAACGTGATGAAAATTACCGAGATATGTTGACGCCTGATAGGAATTTGCTTTCGTAATTATAATGTATAAACAGAAAAAAGAATTAATTACATTATTATGTATATTATTAATTCATTATTTTCTACGTTATTTTGTTAAATCACCGATAGCATAGGCTCTGACCGCACAATTGCACTTGAAATTCAAGTGCCGTTCTGGCTCAATGGCATTGGCTATGGACTGCCGCGCAGCAGGTCCATGGTTCCAATCCCGCCGCGGGCTTGAGCTTCACCGTATTGTGGTAGGGCATTTTGCGAATGCCCGCCTGGCTAGCGACCACCCTCAAGTAGAAAATCACCTAACGGTGTGTTCCGGCAGCTGTCCTTGAGAGCCAGTAATTCTAGGTTAGCCTGAACAACATCTTCGACCACATAATCACTTACCATCAGGTCAAAGGCTTAACTATCAGCAATGAAAAAAAAAGGGCATAATATAGATAAGGAATTGGTTCACGAAGACATCTCCGGAAAACACGGTACCGCTAAGGTGAGGTTTGAGTTTCATCGCATGGGAAGGCATTTTACGAATGCTCGCCCACCCACAAGTAGAAAATCTATTAAGCTCCAAACTCCGACAACAGTTCTTGACAGCCAGTAAAATTACAGGCACATGAGACTTAACAACTGTATGTCTCAAACTGACGGGCGCAGTGCAGTTCGTCACTTATGTAATGACGAAATACATCTGTTATAGGTAGAGGTTATTGCTTAACTTTAGCTGGATCCCTTATTTGAGGGTGCTTAGCAAGCGGGCATTCGCAAAGTGCTCTATGATCATATAATTTGTACCATGCCAGAATTTGGATATTTTAACTTCCTACATTACCTATGGATAAGATTCGAATTGTATGATTATCGAGGACATACTTTAGTAATTTCATTTGTTCTATATCAACTCTCTAATGTTAAAATTAAATTTATCTATTACAAAATTACAAATTTACGATGGGAAAAATTATAGTCATGTTCGGGATTCGAACCCGCGTCATCCACCCCTATGACGCGGGATGCTCTGACCGACTGAGCTAACATGGCAATGATGACTCACTTAAATATCGTTTAATGGCTCTAAAATCCACAATTTGAGTTAATATTATATCTTGTACCTACTTCTTTCTTCATACAAATTCTTTTGAAGCAGTGATGGCTCAGTGGCATTGGCTATGGAATTCCGTGCAGCAGGTCCATGGTACGAATCCCGCCGCGGGCTTGAGCTTCAACGCATGGTGGAAGGGCATTTTGCGAATGCTTGGCTAGCGACCATCCTGAAGTAGAAAATCTGTCGCCAAGCACTTAACGGTGTGTTCCGGCAGCTGTCCTTGAGAGCCAGTGAAATTACAGAGACTTAACAACTTTGTCTCAAAGTGACGGACGCAGTGCAATTCGTGACACTTGTGATGAAATGCATCTGTTATAGGCAGAGGTTGGCCTCAGGTGCCGCTTAAAATCAGGTGGGCCTTGAGCTTGCTCCGTCACAATAACATAAAAAAACAAATATCATCGTCTGATCTACAAAGAGAAATTTAATCGATACAATATTTTGAGATACAAAACTTGTTGAGTTTGGTATCGAAATCAGAACAGTAGCATGTGAAAGCGCACCGGACCCGACAGACGCTCACGTAAGAAGCAAAAAATTCATAATAGGTACCTACCTACACAGAATGTACTAGATATATTCAGACACGAATCTATAAGACCTAAATTTGTTGTTATATTTCATAAGATACGGATGCACTATGTTAACGAAATATGTAAGTATTGAGATGACAGTTTATCGAGGGATAGGACTCCACTTAGCGTAGAAGAAAAATCATAATAGAAAAGAAGAAAAAGCCCATTTAATTTAAACTGGAAACTCACATGGCCAGGTGGACATTCACAAAATGAGTTATCCCTAATAAATGCGTATTTTATGTTTGAAGTCGTTTTTTTTTTAAGGGTCTGTACTAGTAACCGGGATCCTGGTTCTAAGCTTCGGCTGTCCCTACATCCGTCCGTCCGACCTATGAAAGGCTGTCCAATATGTACCATAGCAACAAATAATAAATATCGGCTAAGTGCTGTTCGAACACCCGCTAAGAAAATAGAACTGTATGAAAATACTATTAGCAAATAAATGACTTCAAACATAAAATACGCATTACAAGAGAGCTCGTGGTCCTCCATACGAAGTTAGTCCGCACGTCGTTTCATTATACCTTAAATACTAACTGTCTTATTAATAATAGTTCCATAACTTTATTAAAGGTTTATCAAACGTCATTAGTACTGCGCAAGGGAAAACTCTTTTGCGCAGTACTAATGACGTATGATAAACCTATTATAAAGTGATAGAGAGATTATGAATAAGGGGGTAAGTGTTCAATCTCTGTGAAACTTTTTATGTATGTCCTGAGCCTAATATGTATGCTTCAGGTTTGCCAGATTTCCGTAAAATTAAGTATTTTAATAAATAATACAAAAAAATGTTTTGTATGTGAATTGTTATTTTGACATTTACGGATAAAATAAATAATAAATCGAAAAACTGGCAAAGCAGAAGCATAGATGTTAGGCTCAGCAATAGACACAAAATTTCACCGAGTTTGAACACTTGGTATTTAAAATATGACGAAACTTCGTTTGTATGGAAGGCGCTCCGTGCTCTCTTCTCTTATATACTACTCATCAAATCTCACTTAAATATATAAAGGATCACATGAATAGCACCTGTTTTCGAATATTAAAAAAAAACGTGTAAATCGGTATACCCTTTAAAGAGCTGCGAGGTAAAACAAACATATAAATACGTTTTCTTGGAAAATTATCTGCTGGAACGGTATACCCGCGAGATGTGTAACTCGCACTTAGCCTGTTATATTTAATTTAGATAGTAATTTCTTTTGTAGAAAGCAAAAGAAGGGAGAATTTCATTAGTAAGGTACATGTAAGGACCTACCTACTTACCTATTTAATGCATTATATAATACTGTATTATATTCAAAATACAAAATAATATTAGCAATAACAACCTTAACTGAGCTCATAAAGTTGCTTTTGTTTTGTTGATAATGATTACACGCTCGGAATTATAAATTAACATGGCGATATATGGCCAATATTTGCAAAGCATTGGCCAGTATATTGGTCATTTGACGTAAATGTGTGGAAAACATTGGTCAACTCTACCTTAAGCCAGCTGCGAATGGTTCATTTTTCTTTGAAACGATTCAAATTTTTATTCATAGAAGTAGGTACTTACACTAAGTTAACAACGATTTACTGTTCTTGTGTTGGTAAATGAAATATGTTCTCTAGAGCAGGGTAACATTATACATAATATGTCACATACTGCGTAGAGTTACCCTCGGAGAAACGAGAGTAACGTTTTGTATTTTATATTATACTTACTCATTAACAAGAAAATCTATTTTTTATACCTATTTGCTAACTAGTCTTTGACCACTCTCTCACCTGATGGTAAGTGATGATGTGATCGAAGATGTTCAGGCTAACCTAGAATTACTGGCTCTCAAGTATAGCTGCTGGAATACAACGTTAGGTGCTTAGCAACAGATTTTTTACTTGAGGGTGGTAGCTAGCCTGGCAGGCATTCGCAAAATGCCCTGCCACCATGCTATGACGACTGCCGTCCTAAGACAACAGCCGGGACCGATGGCTTAACGAGCCCTCCGAAGCACGAAAGCACTCTGTAGTTAGTATAGTCACTAGCGGGCACCCATCCAAGTCATGACCGTGGCTGCCGTTGCTTAACTTAGCTGATCGGTTAAGAACGGCTAAGCCAACTTCGCTACGAGCGCTCTAAAACATTAAGGAACTTGTAGGTGATAAAAATAAATAATTACAGATGCTTCGGGAGCTAAAAGATGCTGAGAAATGCTGCCCACGCCTTATAGGTCTCAAATTTTTAATCTTGCAATAGCCTCTTTACATAAACACCTAATAAAGTTATAGCTAAGCTAAGTAGGGATGGAAAACCATTATTCCTTGACTCTACAAGTATGTTTCACCTAACACATCACAGTGTCTGAAATAGAGTAGTAGTATATGACTTCTTAAAACTCCTGCCCTCCTGGTACTATGAAACTAAGTTGCATATTGTAACTTCTGTGAAATTGTAACTTTATCTTGAAAATTGTACCTGCTGAACAGCATAAATACATAAAAAAATAGGCCTACCTATTCTTTAATATATTGATGCGCTTCAGAATTAATTAGATCAGAATAAAATAAATATAATTAAAAATATAACTGATACCATGTTGTAGGTATTCATGGGATCGGACCGGAGTACACCGAAATACCTAATTTGATATTTTTTCTGAGTTTAGGATTCGTCAAATTAAGAAGAATTCGAAGGAATGCGTCGGAAAAATGTTATTTCGAGTAAGTAGAGTATATTTAAATCCTCATCTTCCTAGCCGTATCCCATTTATTTGAGGTCAATTACACAAGGACATTATTATTGTAACACATTTTGACCTCAGTTTTCAGAAAGAGCCCTATTGTTGTGGGCTACTCATACCGCGTGCAAGCTACCTATATATATAGGTACCTACCCATATATATAGGTAGCTTGCCGACCATACGGGACATTTTTCTCCTAGTTGCAATTTACAATTCCCAATCCCATGGGAAGAAATGGGGAATGCGGAAAGCGAGCTGCATGTAATTATTTACGTAGAAAAGTGACTGCCTTCGATGACCTTCATCAATTAAATAAATTTCTATATTCTGAGCAATTTTTTCTACCTTAAATCTCCTTAGTTTAGTCGTGATAGAGTCCACCTCCAAATGTAGAGCAAAACTAAAAGGCCGTTAACTATCTCTATCAAGAACAAGTAATATGTAACGCTCTGAGCGAGAAAGAGAGAGCGAGGTGTTTACTATTACTTAATCTGCAAGTAATGGCACAAATGAGATGAGACCGTAGCATAAAGCAACGGCAAGACTGCAGTGACTGTGAAGTAATCTGTGCGAGCGCGCTAGCAACGTGCACGAACACAGGTGTGCAAGGAACCAGCCGGGCCATCAGCTGTTCGCGCTCGCTCGTGCGGTCGCACGCTCGCCGTGATCACTGAACCCACAACCCGACAGTGCCGACACCCGTTGAGTCGGTGGGTTCCAGTGCCCGTCGATAGGCGCTCGCAGACACACGCCGCCGCCCGTCTGCTCGCTATCTCACTCACTCCGATTCTCGGATGTCACTGTCACTGTGTGCATGTTTGTGTATCCACTGACGCGACGCGCGATTCCGACCTCTTTGTCTAATTAACATCCAGGTAGGTAACTTAACTAAACTTTTTTAGCATGATCTTAGTTTACAACTTGTCTTTTATTCCTACAGCTGTTAATGGAATGCATTCAAAAAGAGGATAAGTATCGTTGCACACTTCAAACTCATTACAAAGAATTACGACCGAGAACGAGAAGTAGGAAACCAGCTATTTAGAAACAAAGGTTGCGCTCAAACGCGATAAAAAGGGACCGAAACAGGTTTTCCGTGGAAAGGCATCTGGCACGCATTAATTGATATAGCGTCTACTGACGTTTATAATTACTAGGCTCGATGGAAAGCCGCTAAACAATGATATTAAAGCGTTTGTAACATATTAATGACATGAAATTAAGTATCGCTTTGTAATTATCGATAGATTGGATAGTACGTCAGAAACAACGAAATGTAGACGTGATAAAACTGATAAATTCGCATGTCCGTATCACAATCAATTCGAAATCTGGTGATCATTTATTTTAGCTTGTTTGCGTTCTTTCCTTGAGCGACCTTGCGTACGGTGACTGTTGTCGGTTGTTGGTACTGAAGCAAGGCCGTTTCACCGAACCTATGTTGACCTCATTTATGATAACATACCGCGCATTATTAAAACAAAGCGACGAATAATAATGAAGGAGTATTAAAATGATTGATAAAGTGGCAAATGAGAAAGGGAAAGAGGCACGCCGGGGGGTAAGGAGAGGGGCAGAGTGACGCCCATGACGCAACCAATTGGTATGCGATGGTACAGACAATGATATTAGTATTTAATTAGATAGTCGCTTCCAACTTTTTAAGAGAAGTACTTCTACCTTGAAAAATACCTGTCAGCAAGTTTTGCACTTTGTAATACAGTTACTGTATAAAGCTGGTTGCTTATTAGCAGATTTAACGCTTTATTAAGAGGCCTTTTACATTTTGCAGCCCTCTCACTCGCACTTTTAAAGATTATTTCAAATAGCAACAATATGGTTTATATTTTTAAAATGTAGTCAATCATTATTTCGCTGCATGCAACTATAGATGTTCTCAACATATTTTTACTTTGTTACATGTCGAGTCCAATTAGAATTAGAGGCCCAAAATTTAAAATAACTAAATTACGCGTTTTGGATCCCCCATAACAGATATCAAAATGAAAATTAGTAGAGAACATCTATAGTTGCATGCAGCAAAATAATGAATGACCACATTTTAAAAAATATAAACCATATTGTTGCTATTTGAATTTATCTTTAAAAGTGCGAGTGAGAAGGCTGCAAAATGTAAAAGGGCTCTTAAATTGGCTAATATTTTTGACTTCTAAGTATCACAACATACATGGAGTATCTACCTTGGTAGTTACTTGAGAAATTATTAAAATAAGTATCTTAATATATTTCTGTCGTATAAAAAATAAGATAGTAGGAACTTGCTACATTTTCGCAATTATTCAACATTTATTATCGCCTTATATTCATCGTGTTTAAGGAAAGCATGCCATAAGGATAAAAATAATGATTTCATTTTATCAATAATTATTATATAATAACAATGCTTTATTTAGAAATAAGGAGACAGTAGTTTTACATTGTTGAAGGACTTTTTAGGTATGAAATACTTGTGTTTGGTGTTTTCGCTCTTCCACTATCATTGATTAGATAAATCATCAATTTCAAGTTAAATTTAGGTTTATGAACTATTGAAACATCAAACAAAAACTATCTATGTTTCAAGATTCAACCCCTGTATGACTTATGCTGGTCTACGTAGGCATATATATATACTGAAGATTCTCAAGCGAGCATTAATTATCAGTAATATATTAAAAAATCAGTTATGTGGGCATGCTTACTACAGTAATTCATACAAGCGAACGTTATCAATATAACAATAAATATTATAATAACAATCAACCCTGATAGTTCACGGCTTCCGTTATCGGTTATGGATCAGAAATCTAACAGATAAGGCAGTATATACGCACTAAACGTAGTCATTATCTATGTCCCTGGGTGTAATATATTGAACTGGTAAAATAAATTTAGTAATTAACTTTTACTTTTTAGATACCTATCCATTAATAATAACAAATATTTTTAAAATATTTTATGAAAACATCAAATTAATATTTTAATAAAACACTTAAAAAATACAAAATATATCTAGTGACAATTCCGCCTAATTTTCCTGTTAAGCCGACGTGACGTCACAGACGCCACGCAGCCAAACCGGAAGAATTTTCGACACGTTTCGTTTCTACACGAAGCATCATCAGGAGGTCTTGACGATTGATCGAGAAAGATTCTTGATCGTGCGCTCGTAGAGTCAAGAGATATATTTGTCACTAGATATATTTTTGTATTTTTTTAGTGTTTTATTAAAATATTAATTTGATGTTTTCATAAAATATTTTAGAAATATTTGTTATTATTAAATATGGATTTCCGCAAAGTAACGCCTGAATCTATTTATTTTTTTATTACCTATCCATTTTTTTTTCACCGTTCAGGTGAAAAAAAAAAAGATTACTAAGACCTAATAAAAATACGTCAATATTGTACCTAGCGACTTCAAAAAAGGAGGAGGTATATTTTTGTTTGTGTTACCTAACTCTTTACAGGGTGTACCGATTTTGATGTTCTTTTTACATTCGAAAGCTGGTGCTTGTCGTGTGGTATTGCGATTTAAATTTGAGTGAGGTCAGAGTAGTACTTGAGTTATCCCTAATAAAACGTATATTATGTTTATAGTCGGAATATTTTGTTGAATTTTTATATCTATAGCTTTTTTGATTGTTTTATGAGTACCTATGGTAAAAAGAATTCCTTAAAAAATAATATATTTCAAATATAAAAGTCAATATTTATTAATTTTTTTACGTAAGTAAATTATTTAAAAAAAGTACAACTAAGTGAAATTGTTTAACTACGTGCGGAATTCGAATCCGCGAACATCCGTCCCCATAGCAGGGACAGTCTATACTAATTGAGTTACCGTAGTGAGTGCGTCATAACTCAAATGTATCATTTCTAATGTATGTTTCTCACATCGAGAAGTATCTAAGTGCCAGAGTAAGAAAATTATGGCACATATTTAAAAGACCTCGAAACGTAGCAAATAAAAAGATTCTCAAGCTAGTTTATACTGCCTTACAGCAAAGTATATTGATCTATGGAATAACAGTATGGGGCGCGGCGCACAAAACATATTTCCTCAAAATAGAACGCGCTCAAAGAGCCATTCTGAAGGTGGCATACAAAAAACCTTGCCGTTTTTCTACTGGTGCCCTTTATGCTGATAGCCAGTTTCTGCGAGTGAGACAAGTATTCATCAGCAACTATTATCAAATTCCACAAAACATCAGTCCAATCTATTAGAGGTCTAGGATCGCGTAGACCATGGTGGCATACAAAACTGAAGCGCACAGCGTTTGCACAGCGGTTTTATTTTTACTTGGGAGTACCAAGTTGGGACCTTACTTATACAGTCAGATCAATAAAAAGCTGGAAATACTCAATTTAAGTAGATATGAATGTAGATTGAAACTGAGCAATTGGATACGATACTTTATTCAGAAACAGAAAAATTCATGCGACGTATAAATGCTAAAAACACAAACGGCAACAAACATGTCATGAACATCCCCTCCCGACACCACACACATACAAACCCTCTCACAACACATCACACACAATTAATGCAAAAATATTAACTTAATCAGTTTTATATATTAATATTATATTTGGTTACACTTATGTGTTCTCTCTGGGTTCCAGAGGTAATTTTGGCACGGGCCAAAGCCAAGTGCATTTACATAGATAAAAATACCTAACATTCTACATGTGTTTTGATATGACTGCTTTTTGAAGCTTATTATTGTGAAATGTAAATTACTAAAATATTTAATTATTATCATAAAATTGTAATGTAAAATGTAATTGAATGTAATTAATAGTTTTGAATGATTTTATATTATTTTTTGTCTTGTATAGATGCAATCTCTAAATAAATGTTTATATTAGTAAGTAAATAGACTTTCCCAAAACAGGGAATCCTAGCGGGAACTATTCATATAAATTAATTATTGCAAAACACTGTATATGGAAAAATAAAATTATTATATTATTATTTCGTTCCAATTGTTTATCCGTCTTCACTACTATAACTTAATTGGTAGAATATGTTTAGGCCATAGGGACAGATGAATGCGAAACTGCATTTTATAAAATGCGATAGCAATATAATTGTTCCTGCGTTTTTAGGACAATTTATTTCAACCAGAATTTCACATCCTAAACAACTTGATACCTCCAATTGTATATAAAACTAACAACGGAAAATAACAAAACAAACTTCCCATTACTATTTCTTGGCATTTAGCGTTCATTAGAGCATCTTGGTGGAATCATGTGGCAGTGGAAAATGCCGAAAGGCCTGAGTTGAATGAATGAGCTACAGCTAGAGTGTCCCCGTAACCTTCATTTCAACTGGCCTGCCTGAGGTCGGTGGTTCAACGTCTAGTTCACTTGACACTTCGCTTTTAATAAAAGTCTGTGACGATTAACACTTACAGAGCACGGAATACAAATAAGAGCGAGTCTGATAACTTTGGTCTAGACAGTTTTACTGAGGAGTACCTATGCAGACAGTGGTTCGTCGTCCGCTCAGTTTTTTTATTTCCTGATAACTACATTTACAAGATTTACAACGCGATTTTGCGATTAAGGACATATCCTTAACAAGTGCTAAATAGCGTGAATTGAACAGATTTTTTGCAAAATGTATTTAGTTTGCAGTAGAAATACCGTATGTTAATCTAAATCTTGGTTTTATTGACTAGGGCTAAGTTAATTTCAAAACACGCTTTAATTAATTTTATCTATAAAATAAAATTGCAATGTTGACTCAAAATTACGTTTGTAACGTAAATATCTCAATTATTAATGTATGTATGTGTACGAAAATATAACAATAAAATTGCAAAACTTTATCATAAGAGACAAGCTACATTTGCGATTTAAGTTCCAAGTTTTGTGTTTATAAGCTTTCTTTCGTTTTTCATCTAAACTAGTCTCCATTTCAACATCGTTGCCTTTCTTTTGACTCCTATACAGTCCGATAGTGACAGAATTGCAGCATTTATTGCATTTGTGCATACATTTAGATTACTTTTTGTCCAACAACGTTGGAATTAAAACTAACAATATAGTTTTGAGAATCAAATTATAATCATAATTGAAGATAACGTAACTTTAGATAAATCACAACTAAAGTTTTGTACTTCCTTCGGACATAATTTAAAAAATTACTTTAAAAAAAGAAGGAGCTTCACAATTCATCTGAATGGTTTTTGGTTTGTTTGTGGTGTACTAACACATGAATTAATGACGTATGCACAATAATAAACCTATATTTAAAATAGGTGAAATTAATTACATAACATTATTTGCACGTAATAAGAGATTTGTAAAGAAATTTCTTGATTAATTATATTTTCGTCTTATTATTTTATCAAGTCATATTATTATTCTAAAAATAAGTTATATCTTTGTATTTCTATATTCTTATCAGATAATGTACTCCAAATTTTAATTAATACACAAATTCTATATTTTTTTTGTGAACGAGCATTCGGGCAAGAACTTGAAGAAGTGCTGGGGCTTATAATACAGATTCATTCCTCTTCTCAGTGTTAAATATTTTTTATAATTATGAATATTATTATGGTCTGCATATATTGAAAGTACATAATTGTAGAAGTAATTATTTATATTGTTTTACGTTTTTGTAGTAGTATGAAGGTATATAATGTATAATACTTGACTAAAGATTAGCTAAAACTTAACCAACCAATAAAATACATGTAAAAGAATGAACCATATTATAAAATACGATGATGTTGTATCTCTCTACTGCGATAACAAATAACAACGACTACGACACAAATAGTGGTAAAGTGATGATATGAACTTCTGCATAGGTTTTGCAATTCTATATTGCATTTGCAACGCTTTGGTACTAGTACCTACTTGGGAATATACTGCCGTTCGCAAACATGACATACTTAGTAAATGTATAGTATAGAGTGTTGAGATCGGAGGCCTGGTCCACACAAGTCACAAAAATTCACTGAAATTAAACTCAAAGTACGAGACCGAAAGGTTTATTTCGCTTACCAACTTAACTCATAGAAACAACGATGCACTCGGACCTGACTTGTTACCTTGCGATAACCGTTTGCGTGTGTCAGCCTAACTTGCTATTTTTACTACGCCATCTAGGTTGAACGTGAGGTACTATTTTTACTTAAGAGTTATAACGCATTCAATTACGACTTTGACATTCCACCCATCAAGGATCATTATAGATGATAATGTCCTTCATACAATGTTTAAGAAACTTACGTTCCTTTCAAAGTACGAATACAACTCAAATAATGGAACGCAATAAATAAGGAAACAGTAACATACAAAACATAAACATTAATTACCTGTCCTGGTAAAAAGTATACAAATCAAAGCTGGTGTTACCTACTCAGCCGAGTGCTATCGTTGAAAACTTAGTATAATCATTTCTTAACATGCAATTACAGTAGCGATTAACAATCTTGCCACCCATCATGACAAACTAAGTTGATAAAATGTACAACTATGTATATTATTTCTACTTGCCACCCATCGTGAAAATACATATTAACAATTATACTCAAAATATCATACTTCTATAGGCAACAAACAAATTTTGGTAATGGGTCGTTTAATAACTGTGTTTTTACACTTGAGAGATACAACGCGCACAAGTCCATCATCACCGGGATGCAATTCAACGATTCTGGCTAAAGACCATTTACCTGGTGGCAAGTTCTCATCCTTAATTAGCACTAACATACCAATTTTTAAATTATTGTCCATTTGTTTCACCCACTTTGGTCGTTGTTGAAGCCTGCTCAAATACTCACTCGACCATCGACTCCAAAAATGCTGGACTAATCTTTGCACTAGTTGCCACCGCGTGAGTCTGTTAATATTAGTGTCTAGATGCGATTGCTCTGGGACTACAATTGGCGGTTCACCGATCAGTAAATGACCGGGAGTCAATGGTAAGAAATCATCAATACTGTTGCTAATTGCCGATATTGGCCTAGAATTTAGGCAAGCTTCAATTTGACTAGTTACCGTTGACATTTCCTCGTATGTCAAAGTCGAGTTGGATAGGATTCGTCGCAAGTGGTGTTTTATGGAGCGTACTCCGGCCTCCCACAGCCCACCAAAGTGTGGGGCCCCTGCGGGAATGTGGTGCCAAGTAGTTCCATCTCTGGATAGCTGGTCATAAATTTTGGTTGTCACCTTCTCAAGCTGACCTTCAAAGAGGTCTCTTAGTATTTTATTTCCAGCAGTAAAATTAGTGGCGTTATCACTCCAGATGTGACTGCAGTGCCCACGCCTGGCTGTGAATCTTTTAAAGGCCGCTACTAGGCTACTAACAATCTCAATGTGTATGGCGCGTGTGGACATGCAGATAAATACGCAGAGATATCCCTTGTACGTCTTACAACCACGCCCTTTCGATAATCTAAGGTCTATTGGACCAGCCAGATCTACACCTGAGTGCAGGAAAGCTCTTGTGGGTGTGACTCGCTGGGAAGGAAGATCTGCCATCAATTGAGTTCGAGTAGCAGCTCGATGTCGTACACAAACAACGCACTTGTGCACTTCGCTATTTATCATACTTTTGCCACCTAGGATCCAAAACCTCTGCCGAATGTAGCTGAGCATCAGAGTTGGACCCCCATGAAGTGTCTTGGTATGTGCTTGGGCTATTATTAGTTTTGAAAGACGATGATTATGAGGTAAAATTATCTGATGTTTAGCATCTTCCGGAATGTTACAATGACGTAATCGGCCTCCAACTCTTAAAACATCCATTTCATCTAAGAAAGGGTTAAGCGAATGAAGTTTGCTCCGTTTTTTAAGGGCTCTCTTTTCCCTTAAGCAATCTACGTCTTCTGAAAATTCTTCTCTTTGGCAAAGAAGAATGGCAACCGTCAGAGCGCTTGCAGTTTCATCAGCAGTAAGGTAAGTAGGAAAACTTTTTTTACTTATGTGTCTGAACCTTTTGCACCAAGCAATTACTCTTAATAATTTTTCTAGTGTTGAATATCTCTCAAATAAATAACATGTAAATTCTTTTCCATCTTGTCTTTCAGATTCTACGAAGTGTACGACCCGTTCTTCAAGCTGCAGATTTTGAGGTAAGTCAGTAGGGACCTTATGTCTTTTTTCTCCCTCCAGCAACCATTTTGGACCTTTCCACCACAATTCTTCGTGTCTCAACATCGAACCCAGGACACCCCTCGATGCTACATCAGCGGGATTTTCTTTCGACGGGACGTGACTCCAGTGATGACCAGGTAAGTGAGATATTATTTCAGATGTCCTGTTAGCTATAAATGTTTTCCATTTACTGGGATGCCCTTGAAGCCACGCCAGAACCACTTGAGAATCGGTATATGCGTAAGTATTCTCCTTACATACGTCTAGCTGTTCAGCGACTTCTTTTAGCAACCGAGTAAGTAGTACAGCACCACAGAGTTCCAGACGAGGTACGGATATTGTCTTTACTGGTGCTACTTTCGTCTTAGCGGATATCAGATGAACGTGGATATCGCCTTCAAGATCTACCACTCTAGCATATACCACTCCTGCATACGCTATTGTACTCGCGTCAGAGAATCCATGCAGTTCTAGTTGGGTGTGGGTTGTTGTAGTGTGTAACCATCGTTCTACTTTTATTGCAGATAGGGCAGGTAATTCGGCACGATACCTTAGCCAATCTTCTCGAATCGTTTCAGATATCTCTTGGTCCCAGTTCACGCCCGTGAGCCACAATCTTTGTAGGAAAACTTTCCCAAGAATAATCGTCGGAGCAAGCCAACCCATCGGATCGAAGAGTTTCGAGACATCGCTAGCAATAGTTCTCTTCGTCACCTTGGTTTGCTCAGGTAAGTTAATTGAATATTGAAATTCGTCTCTTTTGTTGTTCCAGGCTATCCCTAGTGTTTTAATTGTCATGTCTAGATTTAATTCCTTGTTAACGTCGTCTTCTTCAGCAAGGTGCATAGCTTTAAGAAGTGTGGAATCGTTAGTGTTCCATTTTTGAAGTTGAAACCCTCCAGCCTTCATTAGTTTGGTTACATCGTTGTAGATTTCAACCCCTTTTTCGTAGCTATCGGCACCCGTTAACAAGTCATCCATGTAAAAGTCTTTGAGGGTAATATCTGCTGCCAATGGATGCTGTTCTCTCTCATCATGAGCTAATTGCTGTAGAACTTTTGTTGCTAAATAGGGGGCACTTGCAGTGCCAAAAGTGACTCTATTTATTTTGAAATGATTTATGTCCTTGGTAGTATTCTCGCGCCATAGGATGCGTTGAAAGTCTGGTTGAGTTACGCCAATCTGCCTGTACATTTTAACAATGTCTCCAACTATGGCCACCTTGTGTAGGCGCCACCGCATGATGATGTGTCTTAAGTCTGGTTGGAGTTTCGGACCGATCATGAGATTGTCATTGAGTGATACATTATTTTTATATTTGCAACTTGCATCAAAAACAACTCTACACTTGGATGTGGTTTTGTCTTTTCTGATGACGGCATGATGTGGTAAATACACAGCAGTGGGTTTATTCTTGTCTTTATCGTCTTTTATTTCATCCATGTGTTGCAGATCTATGTATTCTCTCATAACTTCAGTATACTCTTTCTTTAGCTCTAAATCTTTCTCCAACTTTCGCTCAAGGTGCATTAGTCTTGCATAGGCAACATCTTTTGACTCTCCGTATTGGCACGATGGATCTTCTTGTTTAAAAGGTAAGGCTACCATGTATCGTCCATCTTTCTGTCTTCTATGTGTATCTTTGAAATGTTTTTCGCATTTCTCCTCTTCTTCTGTGAGGTGTCTCGGACATGCAATTTCTTCTGTCTCCCAAAACTTTTGAAGAAAATTGTCTTCAATGTTTATGTGCATGCTGAGTGTAGTGGTGTAGCCTTGCGAAGCCATGGTACTGTCTATCTGGCCTGTCAATATCCACCCGAGGTGAGTTTTCTGCGCTATTGGTGTTCCTCGAGGGCCTTTCTTTAGTCCTTCAGTGATAATAGCACCAAAGACGTCTGCTCCCAACAGCAGATCAACCTTACCCGGTTTGTCGTAGGTTGGATCCGCAAGCTCTAGTTGGTGCAGATGTGACCAGTCTCTGTTATGTACCTCAGTAGTTGGTAACATTCGCGTAAGTGATTTGAGAACAAATGCTTTTACTGGTGTGGTAAAGTTTGTATCGAATCTTGAATGTGCAGTAAATGAAACCATAGTTTTGGAGTTGAGGCTTCTCCCTTGATCTCCCAATCCATTGATAGTGCAATTCGTCGCGAATTTCTTTAACCCAAGGAGCTGTGTTGTGGACTCTGTTATAAAAGATCCTTGGGACCCTTGATCTATCAATGCTCTCAAGTTGTATGTAGCACCATTTGACTGCACTCTTACGATAGCTGTGGCCAACAGCACGTTTGTAGGAGTCTCTTTTTCCGCATAATGGGTTGCTACATTGTTGATTGGTGTGGCTACTTCGTCAGTTTGTTTTTCTCGTATGAGTTTTTCAGGATGAATAAGAGAATGGTGCTTCTTGCCACATCTGCGACAAGTGGATTTATGTCTACAATTGTATACTGTATGGTTTGAGTTCAGGCAATTGTAGCAAAGACCATTCTTTTCTATGAACTTCTTTCTTTCAGTGTAGGGTAGTTGTATAAATTCTTTACAGTGATAAAGCATGTGATTTTCGTTGCAGTATTTGCAGGTTACATTGAATGCAGCGTGGAAAGTTTGCTGATTTGTGCGTGATCTGGGTGAAGCAGTTGATTTTGATGATTCCAAAACTTCGAGTGTTCTAAATCTCGATTCTAAGAAAACACACAGTTGTTTGTATGTTGGTAGTTCATTGCCAATATCTTCACTGCAACCAATGTGTTGCTCCCATAGTTTTACTGATTCTGAATCTAACTTTGTTACAGTGAGATATACCAACATAGGATCCCAGGTAAATGCTGCGATACCCATATTCTTAAGTGCGTTTAAACATTCGTTAGTCGTGTCTAGTAGATTTTTCACTGCATGTGATGACTCCGATGTAATGGGTTTCTGTGTCATCAATTTTTTCAGTAACGCATTGACAACAAAACGCTTATTGTTATAACGTTTCTTTAAAGACGACCACGCTTCTTCGTAATTTGAATCTGTGATGGGTATATGTCGCAACAAGGCCTCTGCTTCTCCACTTAGGCTAGCTTTTAAGTAGTGTAACTTTTGAACATTCGTGAGTGATTTGTTTTGGTCAATCAGTGATATAAATAAATCATGGAATGAACTCCATTCAGCATATCGGCCACTAAATGTAGTTAGATTTATTCGTGGAAGCTTTATTTCTGTTTGGTGTATATGTGTCGGTGCTGTAATCGCAGCTGATGTAGATGCAACAGGGATATATTTTTCTAAAGATTCTAACATCTCACACTTTGCCATTGTATATGCTTCTTCTCCTTGTAAATAGTGGTCATCCATAAAATATTTATCTGACTTGACGTTCTCTTTTGTTAGAAGCATATGGTTATTTCCATATTTAGTCCATAGGTCTTCTATCAGATTTAGTTTTACTTGAATATACGTTTTACTTAACCGGACTTTAGGAGTTTTCTTATAATTTGACAGAGAAGATTTCAACTGCCTTAATATTTCTTCTTGTTGACATAACAACTCCGCCATTGTTATAATTTGCAAAATTAACTTAAGTCCAAAAAAATATAGTAACACTTCCACTAGTAAAGTCTAAATATAAGAGTTCAAATTACAATGTATTATTTTATAAGTCTTTCTTCACATCAAAATTTTTCTAAGTTGAAGATTCACTCGAAAATTTTACAAGTCTTTTTTCGTCATGATTATTCTAAGTCGATGATACACTCACGAAAATATTACAAGTCTTTTTTTGTTACGATTTTTCTAAGTCTATGATGCACTCACGAAAATATTACAAGTCTTTTTTTGTTACAATTTTTCTAAGTCGATGATGCACTCACAAAAATATTACAAGTCTTTTTTAGTTAAGATTTTTCTAAGTCCAAAATTAAATTGAATTTTTTACAAGTTATTATCAACACTGAATTTAACTAAGTCTTTTATAGTTACACAAGAAATTTTATAAGTTCTACTTCACTTGTTAATAAAGTTTAATATTGTCTATTTCTATTACTCACTGTTACCATAATCGATCATCGAAATCCATAAATGTCACTACACTGTCACTTGTGAGGCACACGAGCACTACCGAACACTCCCGAACGCGTAACCTGGGAACCCGACTCGACGGACCAATGTTGAGATCGGAGGCCTGGTCCACACAAGTCACAAAAATTCACTGAAATTAAACTCAAAGTACGAGACCGAAAGGTTTATTTCGCTTACCAACTTAACTCATAGAAACAACGATGCACTCGGACCTGACTTGTTACCTTGCGATAACCGTTTGCGTGTGTCAGCCTAACTTGCTATTTTTACTACGCCATCTAGGTTGAACGTGAGGTACTATTTTTACTTAAGAGTTATAACGCATTCAATTACGACTTTGACATAGAGTATACAACAAAAAAGATTAGATCGTGTCATGTATTATTGCGGGGCATCTCATTACCTCGCTTTCATCACATAAAAGCAAAGCTTTACAAGTTTGACGTGAAGATAATTTAGATCCTTAGTCCTTCATTCACTGTGTCACACAAAAATGTGTGTAATTTGTCGCAAATGATACTAACCGTGGAGAGACAATGCGTATTAGCCTTCCAATTTGGGGAGTAATTCAGTATCTATAAAACCTTTTTGTAGTTCAATTGGTCTTTGTTTAATATTGAGATATTTACCGTTGATATTAAACTATAAGATACTGGCTGACATAAACTAACTGAAAAGTGTATAAAACAAAATGCAAAATGTCGCCATGACTCTGCTCTCTACAGAGTTTCTCTTTTTTACTATAGGTCGGTAGGTACCTGTATACCTACATTGTTTCGCGTAGGAAGTAGAATTATCTATTCCATTTTGCAAGATGATACTTGAAATGGTGTTTTTATGTCTCGAGTCCTAAGAAGCAGTATTTATTTTCTTTTAAATGGGAGCTAAAGGAGGTTAAACCTCAAAAACAATTGGAAAATATTTTTACAATGAATTAATAATAAAATATATTAGAAAAGTTTATTTAAGTTACATAACGTTTCTTAAAACTTTTAAATGAGACGACTTTCTTATTTTAATAATCTACATAGATAATAGATAAATGAATGGATATTTTGATGCTGACCTAACTGAGAAAACCTCCTTTTTTCGCACACTTTTAGAATAAAAGATACAAAATAGAATAAAAAAAATGTATTTTGTTAGAGTCAAGACCTCCTGAGGATGCTTCGTGTAGAAGCGAAACGCGTCGAGGATTCTTCCGGTTTGGCTGCGTGGCGTTTGTGACGTCACGTCGGTTTGACAGGAAAATTAGGCGGAATTGTCACTAGATATATTTTTGTATTTTTTAAGTGTTTTATTAAAATATTAATTTGATGTTTTCATAAAATATTTTATAAATATTTGTTATTTTGTTTATCTTTATATCTTTTCTTATCTTTATTTATTTTGTTTATCTTATTGTCCATCGCTGGGCACTGGCGAATAGTAAACCTATATACTGTACTGTGTAATAGTAAATTATGGTTTTCTTTGTCTTTATTCTCATTTTATTCTAGACTGATCTACGGACCATCAATACTATTACATTGTGAACTCTTATTACACGGATTTTTTATTAATCACGTTATTAACTTAGCTTCGAAATGATATATCTGATTCAGTATCCACCACAATTACTTATTTTTTTGGTATTATTATAAAATTATATTAATAATTTATATAATATGATTGAAAATTTTAATTCGTAGGTAATACTTTTGTATCAATAATATGGAATCAGTAACCCCTACACGTCGATTATCAACAAAATCAAGCTCTACATTTTGACCTGGCGGTCACATTTTAGCCCCAAGCTCACGTTAGCACAGTATTTAGCCCGCGCGCCGCCATCCCGTTGCTCATGTGCCCCACTTTGCCCGGTCGTCGCCGGTCGCCCGCAGCCGCGCACCGCGCCCGCTCTCGCCCGGTTTGCCCGAATCGCCGCCATTTGCCCCTGCAGAGTATCGCGTGCGGGAAACGCTCGACTTTGTATTATTTTGGTGATTTCGGTCTGAGTTAAACCAATCAACCGCAAATGAGATTATGTAGGCGTGTGTGTAACTATGTCTCGTTTTATTACGTTTCTCAGTATTCAAAAGATATCAGTTTCGCCCGCTCTACTTTTAAAGAGTTTTGTAATCTACGACAAAATAGAAACCTAAAACCCTAAAAGTAAGACCAATCAGAGGTGTCTATGCTTATTAATGAGATACTACCATCTTTTTGACTGTCTGTTTGTTTGTCCATCCGTTAGTCACTGGTACCTTTCTTGTAAACTGAAAGAGCTACGTACTTACCTGAAATTTAGCCAGTTGCGCTTTTGCATACTTGAGTAGAAATGCATTTAAACTATTTCTTAATAGGCTTTCAATAAATTAGAAGATACCTAGCCTAAAACAAAACTTTTTTACGCCGTAGCATGTACCCTATATACCACGTTGCAACTTAGTTTTTTTTATCATCATCGCATTGATTATAGAGTTCTAGATACTAGAGATCATTAGGTAGAGTACCAACATTTATTTTAATTAAGTAGGTAACTATATATTTCTAAATCAATATTAATGGGTGCTATTTGGTAGACAATTTAAGGTGAGTTGGGGGAAGCGCGGCGCAATTTTTTAAAAGTAAACTTTGCACTCGTATATCTTTGATACTATGGAATTTTTTATATACATTGTTTTTGTGCTACATTACCCGATAAATATTCTCCGATAAAAACTTATAATTTCAGGAATTTGATACATTATATTCGATATTTTATTGGTTTTTTAAAAGCTTGTTCCTAGCCGCACTTTCCCAACGAAATGGGGCAAGAGCGGCAGTACTAAGAATTTAACAGTAGACGTGTTTATTATGACATTTTAATGTGATTAGCATTTAGATAATCCATAAAATAGACCATAATTTCCGATCCTTTCGTCATAGAAATAAGGTTCATCTCTAAAAAGATACATATAGTAAAACGGGGAAAGTGCGGCATATTTCCAAAGGACAGTGGCGCTAAACAATTATTACCCGACTGTCCAAGAAGGAGGATATACTTTTTGATTTGTCTGTGCAAATGTGACTCTATAGCAGAAATATACTAATACTATGATAAATATAATCCAATAACTTTCCATAGAAACTAATGAGATATTAGATGATCACCAATATGGCTTTCGCAAAAATAGATCTATAACTTTGGCAGTCTATAAATTAATACAACAAGCACTATCCTATGATGGACAATATGCTGTGGGTATCCTACTCGATATGACGAAAGCATATGATAGAGTACAATTTAATATCCTCCTAACAAAACTCTATGAATCAGGCATAAGAGGTATTGCATATGACTGGCTGGATTCCTACCTTAAAAATAGGGTACAATATGTTAAAATTCAATACCATAACCATCGAACACACAGAACTGAGGACTACTTGTCTCAGCCGCTCATATTAAACTCCTCCATTCCCCAAGGTAGCGTATTAGGATGCATACTTTTTATTATTTACATAAACCAATTACCTAAAATCATAGACACTCAATGTGTTCTTTTTGCGGATGATATATCACTTCTCTTTAAATATAAAAACACATCTGAATTCAACCAAACCGTAAAAGATACTTTGTGTAATGTGATGAAATGGTTAGCAGACCATAACCTTAAGGTAAATTTATCAAAAACCAAATTAATTGAATTCTTACCACATCAAAAATCTTCATCAAACATAGAATTACAAATTGACAACAAGACTATAGACAAAGTCAGTACATGCACACTATAAGGTATAGAAATAGATTCAAATGTGAACTGGAAGACACACATTGAAAAACTAAAATCAAAATTGTCTAGATTTGCATACGCCCTATATGAGCTTAAAGTAAGTACATATAAAAAAACTGCAATTACAGCTTACTATGCATATGCTCACTCTTGGTTAAATTACGGACTTATCCTGTGGGGAAATGGTACTAACATCGAAGATTTACTAATCAAGCAAAAAAAGCTAATACGTATCATAGTGAATATTAACAATACTGACTCATGCAAACCACACTTTGTACAATTAAAAATTTTAACAATAATTAGCATGTATATTTTAGAATTATGTAAATTTGTTAGAAAAAATCCAAACATATTTAAAGAAACAAAGCAAAATCGAGTATACGGCCCCCGAATGAACCATAAAAATCAATTAGCCCAACCTAAAAGCCGCATCAATATGTATAAAAATAGCCCTTATGTTAACGCGATAAAAAGTTTACAACCATTTACCAAACGAGATAAGAGGTGAATCAAATACGAACAAATTTATAAATAAAATTAAAACATTACTAATAGAGAAATGCTATTACAATCTAACAGAATATTATAATGATAAATTCACATAATTTTTATATTTTTTCTTGACATTCAACATAATTTAATTAATAATCAATATAATTTAACATAATACAAGCAAGGATAAAAACAAAAAAAAAAACACGATTAAAATTGTTTATAATAAATTGACAATGTTTCAGCTTCAAATATAGGTCTGTTTCACTTTGGTAATATGCACTTCATCTGTAATATTTCATGTATTTTTGATTGTATAAAATGATGCTACGCCCAAATGGGTTTCATGTATGTTCTGTTAAATATTGTATCCATCAAATGTACTCATGAAAGCAATAAACAACTTTGAACTTTGAATGTGTGAGGGAGTGACTGCTAAGTAGGTGGGAGAGTTTTTTTATTATTATTATACTAAAATAATAAAACATTACCTTAAAAAAGTCTTGTACATCAGTAATGTTAAATGAATGGATCGGGTTACATTGCTTTGTAACTGTGGTTGACGGTAAAATTGATATTTAAAAAAATAGTTTTAATTATTTTTTATTATTAAACTTATAATATTATTAACTTTTACTATTATTAGTCAGTAACTTATAGACATCTAAAAACTTAAATAATTAAAATAATAGGCAGATAATTAAACAGTGGTTAAGTAAGTGTTACATAAACTTTTTAATGATTATAGTCACAAGCAGCCTAAACAATCAAATAAAAAGATATGATTTTGAAACAAAACACAGAAACTTCAAATAAAATATCTTATCAGTCTCAAAAATAAATCTGCATATTTTAATAGCATTATGGCACTGTTAGGTTACAAAACTAATTTAGTGATTATAAGAACTAATCGTGGAATTTTATATTGTTTACTAGCGGCGTAATATGTTAAAGTTCCATTTCGGATGGCTACTAATGCTCTTTGTAAAATTTCGTGAATCCAACTCAGTCCATCTTTCTTTTTCACTTAATTTCGCACCATGATCTAAAAAGGAAATAATAAAATGAGACAAAGCTAAAGGTTGAAAACCTCTGATAATGGGAAAGTGCGTCATAGGGCCGCATTTACCCCAAGCATGGCAGCCGCACTTTCCCGAACAATACAATTTGAAGTTAGGTTTTAAAACCGGTGATAATAGCGTATATTGTTATTTACAAATAAAAAAACGATGTATATATGAAGCTTAGTATACAAAGAAAACACTTACATATTACAGATCAGTTACTTTCTTGAACAAACTAAAAATTTGAGCACAGAAACGCACACGTGTTAACTTCGAACCATAGTGAAATGTCAGCGTGAAGTAAAAATGGCGTTAAATGTTGATTCATTTAAGTTACGCCACCGATTTTTTTTCTCGGAACTATTTTAATTTCTCTGTTTATAACTAGATGGCTGGCTCATCAATATCATTGTTAGTTTCTGGTATATTAACGCTCGCCGCGCTTTCCCCGTTACCGCACTTGCCCCAACTGACTTAAAACGTTTTTTTTGACACGGGGTCTATTTAGGGATCTCAAATTCCGGTACATAATGTACCATATCATCTATTTAACTAACAAATGAGTACCTAAAGAACGTTCTGACTCATACTACTACTACTACTATTGAATACAAGTGTCTTCTTGGTGGAATTAGATTATATTCCGAAATCTAACGCAATAACTAACATATCTACCAAAAACAAAACCTGGCTGAGTGCAGGGAAATTCCTCAAGGGGTCTCGAACTGGGCTATAAAAAACTATGCTGGTACGGATCTCTCTTGGATCACCCACCTCCCATCATCACCCAGTGTTCTCAGTCACTTGATTACGCGAAGATCTACCTACAAAACACAATCGGATCGTTTATGTAAACGCAGCGCGCAGTAGGTAATCTATGCCACAAGTCGCAACTTAGTAACATTTCTTAAGTTTTAAGTACAGACCATAACCTGGATATTACGAAGACAAAGATAAGTAAACCGACATTTTATATAATTGCCTAATAAGTAGACGAATCACGTCCCATTGAGTGGCAAGTCGCGGCGCAGTTTACGTACTAACTGATAAGTATTCTGTGGTAGTACAGTTGCGTTTGTTGACAACGCCTTGTGACGACACGGACAAAACGATTTCTATCCGGAGTCCCTATGTAACCAAATCACGTTGTTTGTGCACTTCAATTTCCACACGAATATCTTACATTGCCGCTTTTGTGTTACTGGCTTTCAATTTAACGACTGGCAGGACTGCAACGGATATCTCTCAATGTTTTATAGTCGCTGCAAGCGGCAATCCGACCTTGTTTTGCGGCGATTGGTTAGGAAAATGCCTCGGTAATGTTTTAATTCTTAACAAGATATTAATATTTTTGAATAACGGATTTTATAAGGCTCATCTACTTACATATTGGTCTAAAGTGCTTACCAAATTTTCAGCGAGTGTGATAAGCAATTAGGTACTTATTACTGTACTTATTACTGCAAGGAATAAGCATTTTAAAATATATTTCACAAAATGAATCAAATTATAGGTATGTGGATTAGTTATTCATATATGATAACTTATCTACGAAATAACATGCAAAAACGTCTTAATTTTACCTTTTCAATGAATACTTTTTGTTTTTGTATTGTTATTTATTTAATTGTGTCTAAGTTATTTTAAAAACTTATGTTAAACACTATTTCATTAAAAGTGTAAATTTAGATATTGAGTAAATTCTATGAACGAAAACTGGCCAAGTGTGAATTGACTTTGCTCTTTTTTGGGCTCGGATTCAGAGTTGTTTAGCTCAGATTCCCTATGCATTGCTTCTTCACACAAAAAGTACTTTTCTCAACTAGTTCTAGAGGATGACTCACCACATAGTTGGGTGAACAAAACATTTTTCTTCGTTAGCTTCTCTTGTATTGGAGCGCCCTTGAATTCATTCACATTTCCAGTCCCACAGTCACCCAAGGATGACGTGAATCAATGTTTTAAATAATATCAAAATTTTAACATGAAGTAGATTAAAAAAAAATTGTGACATCTAGTAATAGTGGCATACAATATTTAAACGTACACCTGGCCTATAGCTACAAATTATTGGCTCAATAATTATTTAATCAATTATTCATATTTTAGGATGAATTCAGGACATTTTAATTCCAACATAGCAAGTTCAAGCAACAATTAATAACAGCGAGAATAAATTTTAAGTTTGTAACTCATTCCGTTTACGAGGTAGAGAAAGACAGACAGGCTGCGGAGTGTCATTAATAAGAATAACTAGCTATGTCTATATGGCTCCCTTTTGCCTTTAGGGTACATAACCCTACTCACTCAGTGGTGTAGAAAAGTTCAACTATTTGTATGTTTTTACTTTTTAATCGAGGATCCAATATCATGCGAAAAATAATTAAATTGAATCTCTATTCATATTCATTTATTGAATTTACAACATACATTAATAGTTATTCGACTTGGGATCAACGTTCTATAATATATAATAGAATGAATTGAAGCGTGATGAAAGAGTGCTGCGCAGATGGTCCATAATATTACGTCCACCACCGCGCTGCAAGCTTGAGCTTCACCGAAGTAGAAATCTGTTGCCAAGAACTTAAGGCCTTTATAGTCCTCAAATTGGATTTAGATTAATGAGTACATATTTTCAAACATATCCCGGTTTGTGTTGGAAAATATGGATCACATTTCACATTTTTAATATATTCTGTAAAAGAAGATAGCTTTTAAAACCAGGTCTGACTCTAATTTGAGGACTGTAAGGGCCTGACGACAGATTTTATGGACTTTGTATGTGGTAAAACTTATGGAGTTCTGACACGATGATTTTCTTCAAATCAATGTCAAGCGATGGATATATACTATATTGAAAACGAAGAACGGCGTCCACCTACAAAGTATTAATTTCTCAAATCTAACATTTCGGACGAAGCAATCAATTACCGTAACCGTTGCGTGCAGCGCGTGCGGATATGAACCTTATTTCAACTGAGATCTGATTCATTTTCGTACTTGTAAGCAATGAGATGTTACTTTGTGGACTGTAACTGTAAGGCACAATGTTGATCCTGCAGCTGACCTTGGGAGACAGTTTCCATTCTAGGTAAGGCTTGTATAACATCTTCAACCACATCATCACTTACCAGGGCCATTATGATCAAAGACTACCCTATCGGCGATAAAAAACAAAACGTTAAAAGCCGTTCCTCGGCCCATTAAATTCTTTGGAGCCGTATCTAATGCAGCAACATTAACGTAACGAGTTTTTGTCCTCTTTTCGCCGAAATTCAATGGAAACACCCAATCAAAATTAATGAACAATATTTGTTTTGAAACATTTATTACAAGTTTGGTTAAGATTTCGTCATGAACAAAAATTATTTGATAAGTATAGGTAACCTACTTGGTAATGGTAACAAATGAAGTGTCCGCAATATTATTACAAACTATGATTAAAATTGACCGTATTTATGTTACTGAATTTTAATTATTTTTCATTTCGGACCAAAACTTTTTATTTTAGTAATACGTGTGCATTACAAGGTCACAAATAAGTTCCACAATATAGGTAATTTTTTTGGTGATGCAACACAACCAAAATTCGTTTTTTGTTTCTTAAAAGTAGGTTGAAAATAATTAATATCAATCCTTAATTTTTTTAAGATTATTGACAACCGCATTAATGCCAATCACACATTTTCTTTGTTAGTACCTAAATCAAAAATTACAAGTGAAAAATATAGCCGGGACAAAGTTTTATGCGACACACACCTACACAATTGCGCAATTTTCATGCAATAATTGTACTATACTGTATCAGCCGGATTTTCCACATGAACACAACCTCCCCCATTATGGAGAGTTTTGCCATAATCCCCACGCTTGGCACGCATCTTGGGGACCGCAGAGTGAGATATCCGTTCCTCAGAAAGGGCTGCTGCCCACCTTCTGGTATGTTACCCCTAGTCGCATCATGCGACTCCCACGGCTCTCTACCCCTCCCCCTATGGGGAGGTGACATTCTAGTCCGGATCCCCACGGGTATAAACGTTAGAATTATCATAATTGCATCTAGGCTTACTAGAAAAATATAGCCATGTGAGAGTTGAACAAGTTGAGAGTTTAAATGTATTGTGTGAAGTACGGAATCTGTGTTTATACCAATTATATGTGTTTTACCAAAAAAATACATTATTTATTCATTGCAGGACCCTTAACGCGAATTCAGCTCACACTGGAACTATTTTATTATTCGTTGTCTTACTTACGACTGTAAAAATCATACTTAGAGGCTTGTGGGAATTGTGCTAAAACAAGAAAACGTTAAGAAAACACATACTTCTGGTATTGGGACTCCAAAACTAAGAACACATATTATTTAAAATTTTAAACCGTGTATTAAGCGTGAAAAGATAAAACCTTTTGAATGACGGGCGGAGGAACAAAAGACAGCGTACCTGGACTTATACGAGAAGCAAGAGGGTGCCTTTTTTCGTATGGAATTAAATCCTTGAAATTTAAATAGTTAAGTTAGGAAGGGTAATTTTCCTTGGACATTATGTGTATTATCAACATGTTCATCAGATAATTTTTAATGTAATCGAAAAGCAAGTATTGTTGGTCATTGTTTGAAGAATTGAGTTGAAACGTATCATTGTTATTTCCATCTAGGTCCCAAATTACATTCAAAGTAGATGTAATTAGTATAATAATCGGTCATTACGACGCGTATAAAGTAACGTAAGTTAAGTAAACTTAATATTATTATATGACCATTAATTACGATTGAATTATCCAAAACCTCACATCTTAATTGTAATCATGGCACGAGCTTACAAGAGAAAAGTATAATATTCCATTGCATCCTTTTGAACATCAATTTTTGATTGACCTAAGTACTTATAAATTTTGATGTACTTATAAGTTCCTTAGGTTTTCCGTAAAACTAATTAAGTATTTTCAAAAACAATTAGAAAAATCGTTTTATGGAATTGTTATTTTGATATTTAGGGATAAAAAAAAATATTAATAGAAAAACTGGCAAACCAGAAGCATAAATATTAGGCTCAGCAACATGCATACAAAATTTCACCGAGTTGGAACACTTTGTATGGAAAGCTCCCCGTGCACTCTACTCCTAAAATAAGACATAACTACGTTTGTATGGAAAGCGCTACACTATAGTCTTAAATGCAAGCAATCCTTTGTTGAATTTCGCCACAGATCATCATTAACGTGACTATAAGTATGATAAGACTATAAGCATAGTACCTACTATGCTATAAGAGGTATAACTTTACAAAATATCAAATATTTTTAATATAGGTAAGTAATATTTATTAATAATGGTAATAATATATATAATATAGGTATAACTTGTCAACAATGCTGTGTGTAACAACGTATATTTGCCAGAGACCGTCCGTATCTGCGTCATCAATCATCATCACCAATGCCACCATTCTCAATAGATGAAATTGCAATTATTTTTTGTGTAATGTTGCAGTGATGGCTCAATAGCCATACAGCTATGACCTGCAGCGTAGTGGGCCATGGTTCGAATCCCGTATTCGAAAAATCGAAGGATAACTTTAGAAGTGTATTTTTTTCATAAGCATATATATAATACGGCTATTGTAACACAAAAATAGGTGCCTTTAATACATTTTTACTACACGTATATAGTGACCAGGAATCTCCCAAATAAGTATGTGATTATCAACTATTAAAAGCGCATCATTCCGTCTTGAAATATGACGTAGGATCACGAATTATTTTGACATGTACCACAGCATCGACTCAGGTAGGAAGCAAAGAGTAGGGCACGACCGGCACCACAGATTTGGTAATAGTTACTACGTTACCATAACGATGTGACGACACGAGGCCGCCGCCGCGCCGCGCTCCTCTCTCTCTGTGAGCCTCAGCCTTACAAATAAGACACATTTTTTATAGCTGATTGGCTAGCCTCTGAACACACATTTATTGTTGATGTCGTCGGAAGCTAAGCTAGAATGGGCACTGGCTCGTAAGGATAGACCCACGAATCACCAGACCGCACCGTTTGAATTTGATGCTCGGTGAAAGATTTTCTAATCTATGATGTTTGTAGTAGAAATTGCTCTACGGGATGAAAGAATAATTACGGCAGTATTGCGAGTAGGATTCGAATCTTGGACTCCATTGATTGCAGTCCATATTCACTGTCACTGAACCTACATCTGATATAAATGTTTGTTTAACTTAGGGACGTTTTTCAATGTCATATTCTAATAAACTGACACAAGGTTATTCCTATATCAGCCAGACGACCACTGCTGAACAAAGCCATCCCCATTTACTAGGGGTTTGCCATAATCACCACGCTTGGTCGGCCCCGACTTGGTGTATTCCTTTCTGATCCCACAAACGGATCCCACACTATTTATTTGTAAAATAAAATTCCGTTCTGATCCTATCCTTATTTTTCGTTCCTTTCTGATCCCACACATTGTTTTATGGCCCTGATTTAATAATAGTTAACGTCCTTAAGTACGTCAGCAAAAAGGAAGACATTTATTTTAAGTTTTCGTAACGCTACAACACACAATAGCATAAATACCAATGTATGAATTCTCAAACTACAAGGATAGCAAAAGTTCATGGGAGTTTCATACTTCAGCTATCTTTGAATGAGAATATCAAAGATAATCGTAAAAGAAAAACTACATTTACAAAATGAATTATACATATTGGCTAAAATTAAACCGTAAAAATGCACAAACCTTAAGTTTTCCATTGAGCTTAATTAAGCAAACCAACCTTTTCTGCTATTTTTCTAAATATTTAACCTCAAAATAAAATAATCTAATAATCTACTTCAAGACCAAGTCACTTTTTATTTTACACATTAAACTAAGGTATTTAAACTATTGAAAGTAATAATTAAAGAAATTAAGTATAAAAAAACAGTATGAGCACATTTATGCATGTTTAACAAGAATATAAAATATATCTTAGATGGGAAATAGTTACTAGGAGTGGGATACGAACTCACTACTACAGGTTCCTATAGTTGCGGGTTGGTGTCTTACTAGTAACCAATTATATTTTCTTCTTTCAGAATCAAATATGTAAGCATTATTGTATAAAAATTAATGATCACAAGTCATACAGTTTTATAAAATGTAGTCGAATTAGAAGTCAGTACATCATGTTACACAACTAATAATTATTTAAAAAATTTAAAGGCTTACGCGATAACGTTTAAGTTAATAAATAAACATTTATAATAACATTTGGAATCAAATACATCAATATTATATATATATATAAATAAAAACATAGTATATCCATAAAAAAATACAAAAGTCAACAATAAGTAAAAAATTAATTAAAATTTACAAACCAAATGACTATTAAGTTTAACAATATAGCATTCCTAGCTGCTATTTCAAAGTCTGATTATATCTTTTTCTGGCTGCCATTCTGGAACATTTGCTTTGAGCATTTGAATTTTTTTATAGGTTTGTTAGCTAAGTAACTAGTTAAGAACCATGAGAAGAAGCTTTATTATAAATTTGTTTTCTAGCATATATACACAGTAGTATATATGACTTCTTAAAACTTCTGCCCTCCTGGTGATTTGAAAATTAGTTACAAAATATTATATATTGTGAAATTTTAAATTTATCTTGCAAACCGTACTTGCTTAAGTGCCTAAATATATTAAAGAGTAGGTGGGATCAGAACGGAATTGTAAAATAATTAAAAATTAACGGATCCCACTCTAAATTATAAGTGGGATCAGAACGGAATAAAAACTTAATAGAAAATAAAACTGATACCATGTGGTATCTCTTCGTGGGATCGGAACGGAATACACCGGCGGCGGTGTTGGGGATCGCAGTGTAATGTAGCACTTTTTCAGAAGAAGTTGGTATAAAACGAGATTACTAGGTACCTATTCATATTTATCATCCATTATAAACTGACTTTCTTTTATATTTTCTTCGTCTCGTGTACATTACGATGTATGTTGAACGTTTGATTATTAAGAAACAAATAAAAGAAATATGGGAACAATTTACCCTCTACAATTTTCTCTACTAACTTGACTATTCAGCTCCTTACTATAATTTATTCTCTGCTCAAGGTATGACTTCGTATCTGCAACGACCTTCGTAAAATTTCATAACGTACAACTACCGTATAACTGTGATAGACCTCTACCTTCCTACTCATACTAACTGTTAACTTATCTGTGTAGGTATAGAGATAGAGAGCAGAAGCAAGACGGCTTTATATCTGTTTAGCAACTCTTTTTTTTATAATATTGGTATATGATTCAGCAGAACGTTGATATTCATAATACCTAATTAATTATGTATAATAGCGTGAATGTAGAGCTTAATGTAAATAATGTACGTAGGTACTCTTTTTGCTAATTCCAAATTTAAATTGCTGACGTATTTCTAAAGAAACCAAAAAATAGAAAAGCTATCTTAAAAAAGTCTGTTTTCACTTAACTTCGCCCGCGTAAAATCTAGTTATATTGCGCCCCCTCGGGAACGGTCCTAGTCAACGATAAATATGTAGTCGTAGCACTAATTCACGGGCTTGTACTTATAATACAATACAACATAGTATTTCTGTTTAATGTTTAGAATTCTATGTTTCAAGCAGTGATAGGTATAGCTATAGACTGCAGTCAGGTAGGTTCAAAACCAGCATCGGGCTGGAACTTCAGTGCATGATAGCATTTACCGTAGTGGTATTAATACTGAGCGCTTCCGTGCTTCGGAGGGCACAATAAACCATCGCGTCGGTCCCGGTTATACATTTTATCTTCGAGTTCTTTTACTTCCTGTAACACTGTGATATTGTACGTACCTGTTCCATCCTCCATTTCTCCACAACATCTACCTCCGTGACACCAAGGGTTCCTTTGAGCTGGCTGGTAGCCCACGAGGAACCTCCACCGTTGCAAGCTGGCAACTTTAACGGCCGCCATTTTTTATTTATAAAATATTATGTTATTTGATAAGCAAGGCTGCAAAGTTGTTTGGCGCGAGTAGGTACTTGTATTAAAATGAGAGAAACGAAGTATTCTGGGATCGCGAAGCGTGGTTCATAAATAGAACACCGAGAGTAGCAAAGGTTTTAAAGCCAACAGACAAATTAAGTTTGCTACAGAGCGAAACACAATTTTTACCTCACTACAGCAAGAAAAATGCTATAGTTGCAAGAAAAATAAGGCCTAAATTATACATTGAATTAGTGTTTAGTTATATTAACAAGTAATGTTATTGCAATCAGTGAAAGATAACTTCTTCATTGTTTTCTTTTAGAAATTTTGTAAAGATTCGAATTATAAAAACCTGTCCACGCTAGCATTTAGAAATCACTAATGCGTGCAGATTTCGAATGACAAACAAAAAACATCTGAGCTTGTATGATAAAAAGTAAATTGTTATGTATTTTTCCAAAAAATCTAGTTGCTTAAGTATTCGGTTCCGGGTTAGCTAACAGTTTACGTAATTTTTGCATTTGTTAACAAAATACTACGAACTATATGCAATACTACAGGTACTATAATAAAAGCATTTAGACAACCTATAAGTCATTGCAGACTCACAGGCAGTCCAAACGCTCCAGCCCACTACCAGTTGGCAGCGTGCCCAACATGCTGGCAGTATTGCCCCGTTGAATTGCAATGCTTGATCACATTCAATTGAATCTGCCACATATTCAATTTGTACCTTTTAACACGTTCATATCGAATTCGTGTATTGTTTGTTGTCAGGATTATCTTTCGGCTTAGTAGCATTCGAGGTATAATCCTGTCGACAGGGTTCTGTCTGATTCAGGGGATGTTTTGATAAAACCAATTGCTGGTATAGGAATATACACCTAAATTACAGTTTCGAAAAATATTTTCATGTAAAAATTGACTTGATATGATCTAAGAACACGTATTACATATATTGTGCTGAATTTGAAGACAAGAGTTTGTAATTGACTCAAGCGCAAAGCGTCTCCGATTCAGCTTGGGCATGATTGTTTTCATATATCTGTATTTCCGGTTGGTTTCCTTTTACCTGTAGACTACAAGCATAGTAGAAGGAGTGGGAAGTAAGTTATCTTCATACAAACGCACTGCGCGCGGCTTGTTTGTGTGCGCCATAGTATCTATGCGTCCCGCACGCACACTCTAACACAATCTCGACCCGTTTCTCAGTGCGCCAGCCGGGGCTTACACCGAACAAGGTTCGCGCGTCACGGCTTTTTGGCACCGCTAAATAAATGAAAAATGTTTGATAATCGCATGAGAACTTATTGCTGTGTGTTCGGCTGTCTAAATACTTCATAGATTCCAGAGTTGCCTATGTTCAGATTACCTACTGAACAGGAAAGGTAAGCAAGTCACTTATTCTAGCATACCTATGATTTTTACTTGATGATGCATACTTATTTTTTTGTTGTATTAAGTATGCCCCGCAACGCACGTCTCTGGCCCCGCACCCACATTGGTTACGCCAGTCGGTATTTTTTTCATTGTCAAAGAAGTCATCATCGTTTAGGTATAAAACCGACCTCACTAACCCTGAACCCAGACAACACAAGTAAAAGATACAACTTCCCGACCCTTGCCTATTTCTAGGTACTGAATTAAAATTTAGCGTATACGAGTACATACATTATAAATAAGTAACAACCCTGAGACAGGCAAGTATGGTAAGTAATTATATCGCGAATTGGGTCGGAGATGGCCTACTTCCCACTCTTTCTACTATGCTACAAGGTTCATTTTTCAACCGATTCTCGTAAAATTTTGTGAGGTTCGATTTCTGGATATTTTTCAAAACGGTGCAATTACATATAGGTCAGTTGCGACATCTTCAGCTCACAGAGCAACAATTTTAACAATATTGATGCAGTTTCGATTTGATTGAGCTCTCTTATATTTAATAAGAATATCACTGCTTCATCATCACTAGAAGCTATATTTGATCGTGGGTGCTCCAAGTGCAATTATTATTTTCTGTTGTACAAACCAAAAAAATGTAAATCATTTGAGAAATGATTTACATTCAAGTTGATTGCTTTTATTACTCACTTCATAAGTGGACCAAAATTATGTGCTTTAAGTGAAATATCTCCTATTAATCAAAATCCTACGCTTAAGCTATGTACCCTTTTAACATCTAATGGTAAAAAACATGCCAATGAAAAACTAAAAGGCAAATTAAAAAAATACTTATATTATGAAAAGTAGAGGTCACAGAGCGCTTTCCATATAAACGTAGTTTCGTTATATTTTAAATAATAAGTGTTAAAACTCGGTGAAACATTGCATGTGTACCCTTGAGCCTAATATATATGCTTCTGGTTTGCTGGATTTCGGTAAAATTAAGTATTTTCAAAAATTGTGTATGGCAATTGTTATTTTGAAATGTAGGGATATAATAAATCAGTTTTTCTGGCAAACCAGAAGCGAAGCATCAATGGGCACACACAATTTCACCGAGTTTGAACACTTGGTATTTAAAATATGACAAAACTACAATTCTATGGAAAGCGTTCCGTGAACTCTAATACTTAAATTTGGGAATATAAATTATTTTATTAAAATAACTTACTGTTTTTATATTATGCCTTTGATTTAAGTCCTAAATTTTTTTTTTATTCCTTATAGATTAAGCCTTTGACCACTATCTCACCTGATGGTAAGTGATGATGTGGTCGAAGATGTTGTTCAGGCTAACCTGGAAGTACTGGCTCTCAAGGACAGCTGCCGGAACACACCGTTAGGTGCTTGGCGACAGATTTTCTACTTGAGGGTGGTAGCTAGCCAGGCGGGCATTCGCAAAATGCCCTACCACCATGCTGTAACGACTGCCATCCTAAGACCGGGACCGACGGCTTAACGTGCCCTCCGAAGCACGGAAACGCTCAGTAGTAATATCACTAGCGGTCACCCATCCAACTCCTGACCGCGCGCGACGTTGCTTAACTTTGCTGATCGGTTGAGAACAGCTAAGTAAACTTCGCTACGAGCGCTTCAAAATTAAATTTACAAACTTAGAATGAGCGGTATAGAGTACTCGTAAAGCCATCGTTCATAACTATAACAATAGTGTATTCTAAACGCAACCGACTACACTATGGTGATATAATGTTATACAAAATTAATTTCTTCCGGAGACATTTTTTCACAAGTAGAAAAGTCTATTATTATGCAAAACCATTTCTTTGACATAATTACTCATTGCTGCACGCGTAATTCGTTATTGATTATGTTTGCATGAGATATTTATGTAATACTAGCAACGTCCCGAGGTTTTCCCGCGTAGACAATGATGATGAAAATTAATAATATCATATGCGTTAGTATCTAGCTATCTAGCAGCTAGTATCTAAGAAGTATATATATACCCTATATTCCAAAATTCATCCAAATTGGTTCAACTGCTTTTGCTTTTGCGTGTACCTAACAATAACAAACATACATATCGACTTTTTTTTTTAGTTAGGACTTTGATTCTTTCTACCGCTGTCAGTCGTACAGCTCCACCGGATTTTCGTACAGCTCCACCGGATTTATCGTACAGCTCCACCGGATTTTTCGTTCAGCGCCACCGGATTTTCGTACAGCTCCACCGGATTTTTCGTACAGCTCCACCGGATTTTCGTACAGCTCCACCGGATTTTTCGTACAGCTCCACCGGATTTTTACACATCCACTCATAAACTATCGCATTTATAATAAAAGTGTAATCAATCTTACATCCGATGGTAACAAGACCTATTGGTATAATGCGGTCTAAACTAAAACTTATGATCTGACTTAAGTCAACTTTAATTAGTTATTAAAGAAAACACAAATAATGAGCATACACCGCTAACACCAACCCTGTAACCTCAATATATCTTACTTTAGTCGATAACTATCTTTAAAAGTGAAATTAAGGGGACACTAAGCTATTTATTCTCTTACTCTCGAGTAAATAGCTTTACTTAAACAGGTTTTTAGCTAATCGTAATTAGTTACCTGTAATTAACTAATTAGCTAACTTAACAGTTGTTCAGATTGGCGCTTGACAAAGAAAAAAGAAGCTGACTGTCTACCTTCATTAATAGAGAGGCACTTAAAGAAGAAGCATTAGTTAACAGAGAACAGCAAATTATACAGGGTTATTGGTAAAATGCTAACAACCTCTTAGGGTGACCTTCTGCTAGTCCTAACAAACATTTCACCCTAAGAGGTTGTTATCATTTTACCAATAACCCTGTATATATTAATCTTAATCACATTATCTGAGTCCTGCATGGTTGATTATAAAAATATTTTATTTAAATCTCCTTAATAGAATAAAAATCCAAAAATGACTCTAAATTACGTTTGTAAGGAAATACGAGTAGATTGTATGATGAGGTAGCAAATAATATTTTTTGAATCCCGAGAGCAGCGAAGGATTCAAAGGACTGAGCACGATGTATAGTAATTTTGCGACCGCGTGCTACACTCTGATTTTTTATCGCTCTCTATTACAAAATAAGAAAGTGTAGGTACTCTCTTATGCAAAAACTTAGTGCTAATTTACGTCTCCTGCAGTCTTTAATCCCCGACGGCAAAAAGTTATAAGTATGAAAAGCCTTTGGCTGTCTGTACGTGGTGCTGCTTTATGACGTCATACCTCTAAAACAGCTGAATTGATTTCGATGCTGTTTTTTATTCAACAGCAGATTCTTGGCAAGATCTAATCCAGCTGTTTTTACTGGTGCAGCATTGGATCTCGGTGAATACTATGTCCAGGTGCTTCAATTTAATCGAATTAATTCCGTTTTTTTTATAATTAAGTACATTCATTCATAAATTCTTGAAATGATTTACCTTACTCTTTTAGTAAAAACTTACCAAATCCGATGGTTCAGTGACCACTAGTTCTTCGATTGCGGCAATATTCCGGATTCTTCATGGTACGACCACTCTCTGTGTTGATCCCAAAATCTTTGGGTAAACTACATTTTACGTTATGCTACTTATATCTTGCTCTCCTCTTTGAGTAGCAGTGTCTTTCCAACGAGATGGCCACCAACTCTTTTTATTCTACGGAGTTAGTGTTAAAATCTCACCGTCATGGCCATTACAGTACATTTAGGGCCTGTTTCAGAATGTTCGAGTAAGTTCCAGTACTACCCAGAACATCCTACTAATATTATAAACGCGAAAGTTTGTAAGTATGGATGGATGTTTGTTACTATTTCACGCAAAAACTGCTGAATGGATTTTAATGAAACTTTACAGTAATATAGCTTATACGTCAGAATAACACATAGGCTATAATTTATAAAGATATTGTGTGAATTATCGAAAATATAACGATAAGTGTCAAGTAAGTAAGAAAAATCCTACTATCCTACTAATATTATAAACGCGAAAGTTTGTAAGTATGGATGGATGTTTGTTACTCTTTCACGCAAAAACTGCTGAATGGATTTTAATGAAACTTTACAGTAATATAGCTTATACATCAGAATAACACATAGGCTATAATTTATAAAGATATTGTGTGAATTATCGAAAATATAACGATAAGTGTCAAGTAAGTAAGAAAAAAATCAGCCATATGCGACCTATTCTGGCGTGTTCTGCAAAAACCTTTAGTATCACACGAACATAATGTATAACGGAAATGTTTATATAAGAATTTTCCTACAAAAAAGCCTGCGATAGCATATATCTATCTTTTATGTTTAAGCCATTATCGCCAAAATAGTAAACCATAAATACATTTAAAAAAAATATTTCTTATGCATATTCGGTAGTAACAAATTTCCGACCCTTTTCAAACTAAAAATTCGACCGTATGTGAGTGTGTTTGTATGTTTATTACTTCTTCAAGCTCAAACGGCTGGATCGATTTTGATGAAATTGGGTATGATAGATAGATAGATCGATAACTCTTTATTGAAGATACCATAATAACAACAATAAACTTATTACTAAAAAATAACTTAAAACCAAGTGTATCAATCGAATCAAAAAGGGCGGTCTTATCGTTCAGAGCGATCTCTTCCAGACAACCCATCAATAAGAGATATAGTCAAAGTATTTTTAATAATTCTATGCATAATTATAACTGATGTCACCAAATTATTAACGGATTAGCCAAAAACTAATATGTAAATAGATTAATACACATATATAGAAATTCGAATTTAATATAAATACTAATATTATTATAATAAATAGACAAAATATTATAAAAACATATATATATAATGGAATATATACACATATACAATATTATACATATTAAACACAATTGAATTAAAAAAGGATGTTTGTACCGCAGTGTCCATTATTATAGAAATTAAGAGCAAGACATAATCGTTTTTGACTTGATCCTTAAAAGATTTCAATGCAAATTAATAGTGGTAGAAAGTAATTTTAGTAGCAGGTTGTTGTAGCGTTAAGTTTTCTAATGACCGTAACGACAGAGAATGGATAGAAAGAAGAAATTTAAATTGTTCCTTGATGTAGCGCGGGGATAAAGGGTTGAACAGAATACTGTAAAGGAGATATAATATTATATGAGCATTCCGGTGACGACGAAAAGGGAGCCACTTGAGCTTATTACGAAAACCGGAGATATGATCATATTTGCGTAAGCTATGTATAAATCTTATACACAAATATATGTCATAGAGGTAGATAAGGATGCTGGATTAACACATATCATACTTTTTATCATTATCATCCATCACCACGCGGGTGAAACCGCGGGGCACAGCTAGTATTTAATAAATAAAACACTATCTTTGCGTTTCACAGTCATCGATTTAGCCTACACGCTGCATGTTAACTGTAATTTTTATCATTCAGTTATTTTATGTTCTGTGTAGTATAACCGGAACTTACTCGAACATTCTGAAACAGGCCCTTAGGCTGGTATAATTACATATGGCCATACTAAGGTGTAGTTCATATAATATATATAGGTTTAGGTTTAAAGAAGTTTATTCTCAAATAAGACATAAAGTCACCTACACGAGAACATGGTTAGACTTAAAATATTCAATAGACATTCGTCGTCACAATTGATAGTATCTAATCAAACAATATAATGAAACAGTTATACAAAACAATCACGAATCACTTTAGACATCCATCACATATTTAACGCATTCTTATCCTTATTGCTCCTCAATAAGGTACAGAGCTAGTTGCCTTTTGAATGCTTTAAATGAATTTACATTTTTTATATTTGAGGGTATTTTATTATAGAGTTGCGCTCCTACAAAAGTAAGCATTGTTTTGCCATAATTTGTTCGAGTCTTCGGAAGTACAAGATAACTAGCCCGGCGAGTGCAGCGGTTTGAAACCTTTTTTTGTTTGGTAAACGTTAAACTTGTATGGATATTCCTGTTTAGAATTTTTCGAATAAAAATACAAATGTTAAAATGATATAGTGTTTTTATATATAATGATAAGTACCTAAAGACAAACATTTCTTTGATGATATGTATAATATAAGGAAGCGTGTTGTTGTTATTTTATTATTTTGCTTTGCTTTAGATGAAGGTCTTTCGAGATAAGTTTATCCTCTTTACATAACCTTTGTTAAGGGCATTATATTTTATGGGTTTTAATGACATTGGAATATCAAATTAAATTTAAAATGTTCCGGTTTGAAGGAATCAATGGCCTTCTGTGGTCACGAGTGCACGAAACCAAATTATGTAGGTATGATGTGCTGACGAGTGATACCTCTGAAGTAGTATGTACACAACCACGTTTATTTGTGTGTAGTTACTATATCTGTCTAGATATCTAAATATAATTACGAGCACTATCGCTTGCTGAGCGAAAATCACATTTACAAATTATTGGAGCACAAAAAAAATGATTTTCCGGACGGGAATCGAACCCGCGTCCAATTTCGCGCCGGATGCTATTTCATTCGGAAGTTCCTATGCCATTCCATTCGGTTAATATGTTTGTCTATGTATACTTTAATTGTGATATACTGTATCAGCCGGATTGTCCACAGCTGAACATAGACTCACTCATTAAGATCGCAGTATAAAAAATACCTTCCGGTATTTTCCCTTAGTCGCCTCTTACGACAGTCTCAGGAAGAGATAGGGGTTGACATTCAAGCCCTGCTAAATCCACGGGGTCAATGTATGCTAAATACTAATGCAGAATAAATTATTTGTGATTTTTTAACAACATACATAACGATAATATTTTCTTAAGTGTTCGCACTTAACTAACCAGTTTATAGTGGTTAAGTGGTGATCAGTATAAATATTTGAAACATCGGAATAATATATAAGTACAGTGTAAACTCCATGTAACGTCACTCTACTTAACGACAAACTCCCTTAAGCGTCGAAATCAATTGGCTTTGGTTGGTTTAGCTTGTCTTTCATACAATGTTTCACTCTACATAGCATTACACCCACTCTCAATAACGACAACAATTGAGTAATAAAAAGTACCTTTTAAGTTGCTAAAATTAGTAAAAACTGCGCAGCTGTGTACGAGCTATTGTCGCTTTATTATCCTAGCCCGCAATAAACTCGACTGTCGGCATCACGCATACCGAACTTTCTAAGAAATTCGTTCTTTTGTTTACAAATTGGGATTGATTGTACGTGTAGACTGTTGTTGACTATGACTCATAAGTAGGATTCATGGATTATCTATACTTTATCACATTCTTAGTTGCTCACAAACTTACAAACTGTATACATGGCTAATAAAAGAAAATCACTGTGTATTGACTAAAAAGTTTTATTGATACGCGCAATAGAAACGGAAGAGAAGATAAGTGATGTTGGCAAACGCTTTGGATTTAGTCGCTCTACCGTGTCCACAATATGGAAAAACAAAGAAAAAATCCTCCACGCTGAAGGCGAGGGAAAATCTTCCAAAAAATTAAAGAAACCTATATACGAAGATTTAATTTTTCGTTCAAATAACATTCTTTTTTATGCACATAACTACTAACAATAGTCGGAAATAAGCTTTTTCTTTTTCTAATTCTGATGTTTCTTCTCTCCATTTAACGACAACTCTCTATAACGTCATAAAATGCACAGTCCCTTCAGTGTCGCTATATAGAGTTTACACTGTAATTGCAAATAATACAAATATTTTTCTATTTTTACCGCACTGCACACTATACTTCAAGTTCATGAAATCACTCAAATAGGTACGTCTTATTAAGTAGTATCCGAAAGAGTGGCATGCATGTAGCGCTGCATGTATCACGAGAGCAAAAACAAGAGAGAATTTATTTCGAAAAAAGTAATGAATAAATAAGCAGTAATGAATAAATATCGAAATCTCACAACTTATATTCAGTGTTACCCTATGTGAAGGTAATTCTTGATATAATAATACAATAATCACCAAAAAATATAATGTAAAATATGCTTATATTCGATATACCAGATTAAAAGAAACTTAGGTGGAGATGCAGTTAAATATTTCACGTTTTTATTTGATTAAATCATCATTTCAAATAGTTAATTTTCAACATTATACATTAAAAAATAAGTACTTATTGTATATAATTAAGATTGTGTTTAAAGTGACGTTGGTAATATCAGGATATTTTGTTTTAAACCGCAGACTAAAGAAATGTAAATAAACATACCAACCTAAATTACACAGTGACATCTGTCCTGATCGCAGCTGGGTCCCCTAGTATGTTATAAGATTACAATATTCTATAAACGTCGGGAGAATACCTTCTAGAAACGACAGATCCACTACTTGCGACTTAACAGCTGCATCAGCAAAATTAAGTCATATCCTAGATTAGGGAGAAAGGGGTAAAAGATAAAACAAGGCAATCAGTTCTACAAAAAATAAATAAGAAGGCGTCTATACTGGGTACCAAATAGCATGGCAATAGATTTCGTATATTTTAGAGTTGTTTATTTGTACCTATGCGTCCTTGTAGGCCCTGTACCACGAAATTCTACCGATACGAGTTTAGCAATAGACCATAATTAGGTTTCGTGGTACAGGGCCTACAAGGACGCAACGGTACAAATAAACAACTCTAAAATATACGAAATCTATTGCCATGCTATTTGGTACCGAGTATAGGTAGTGTCCAACAGTTTCGAAATACGAAAGGTCAAAAACAATCATATTCCCGGTAAGTATTCCATTTCTAACTGACATAAGTGTAAATAGGTCTTGAAATCTACATTAAGTAAAGACATCAAAAGGCTTGCTAGGCAAGAAATTGCTTTGTAAAAACTATAACAAAGAAACTGCTCGCGGCACTAATTATTTTGGTTCAAATGCATTTACCCATTCTAAACAATGTCGAAGTAACTGAGCAGACAAGACAATACGTTATCGACGCACCTCGGCCTTGCAGTTTATCAGTAAGTAACTCGTACCTAATCTGCCGCTAAGTCAATTATTGAATGCAGTCGCATACTTACAACACAGAATAAGTAATAGTAACACCATACCTACAGTTCAAGCGTGTTTGCACTTTGATTAGTGTTTAGTAGCGCTGTTTAGTGATTAGTGTTTAGTGTCTGTGTTTAGTAAAGCTGTTTAGTGTGAGTAGTATCCAATACTGTTTAGTTGATATGTTTAGTAGTTTAGTATCGTTTTGGCCCATGACGTTGGACAATGTACAAACAATCGTGTTCTCAACTTGTAGGACATGTAAAATGCAGTGGCGGCATCAGAAATGGAAGATAAAATACGTATTCCCAGTATATTAATATTTCGGTTCTATACGTTGTAGACATTCTTGTTTTATATATTCTTGTCCAAATTGGTAGGTTGTATAGATCATAGCTCCGCGTATGGCCTTTATATGAAAACGAAATAGGTTCCTACTGCATACTACCTATAAGCTGTGCTCCAAGCGTATTTCGGTAAAAACAGAAAGACTGGAGAGTAAATCCGTAGATACAAGAATAGAGAACACCAAAGAAGAGAAGAGGACAGAGAGGGCGTGGGTCTATTGGCTTGTACTTGGCGGTGCGTGCCGCGTCAGAAGAGATCACAGCTATGCGTGGCTATGAGATAGAAAGAGAGACGCCATGCTTTGCGAACTGAAGTGCACTTTATTGCTGCGTAGCTAGAGTCGCTTATTTATTGGAATTGCTTTGCGGAGTGATCCTTCTGTTCCTTTTTATTCTGTGCTAGAACTTCGAAGTAACAATCAACCCTAAAATCATAAGAATCGTGTAGATAATGGCAATCCCAATGCACTTTTACTACCATAATCTACATCTTGGGCGATGTACAATGTTTAACAATGTTTGTGGAGAAATTTAACCAGTGTAACCGTACAGTACGGTAATTTGGGTGTTGCTGCACATTGGGCGCACATAAGGTCTCCTTACCACCTTAACACCCTGATTACCTGAGAGGTAGCGGGTAAACTACCAACGTAAGCATTAATAGGATAGTTGATAACACCAAAGCCAAATCTTTTTACAGTATTTTTTAATGTGATGTCTCGTATCTAGTTAGATAAGACATAAGTAGCTACTGAGTACCGACACCCATACGAGTGGGATAAAGGTAGGAAGATGATGATGGGTATCATATTGCCTCGTTGGTCACTTTGAACCGTCGAGGTTCTGGGTTCGATCTTTTGGTTACATGGTTATTGAATTTCTCTAATATGGAAATTTTCTTGTCTAGTCTAGCATTCAATCTGATATTATGCTGGGTAGATTGCAATAGATTTGCCTTCTACTACATGAGACAAGATCATATTTGGTGAAACATGAGTGAGACACCTATGACTGTCCCTTCTGGATATAATTGAGTGATGATGTGTTTATGTATATATATTTTATAAAAATTTAAATTTAACAGCAATGTAATATCAACCCAGCTTAAATGAACAGTGGATATACATATATTGGCCATCGTCACAGATTACATTGTCCGACAACTTGGCAGATAGCCCAGAACCCGGAACGCCGGCCGTTGAATTCCAATACATAAAGGGTCAGGCTCTTTGATCATCGCATCAAATATCAGCAAGGCTTTAATAAGTTCTGACAATCCGTTGAAACTGTACTGAACACTATCCAAACAATTTGACAGAAATTACATCACGCTATCATACTTTCCAAAATTATTTGACACACTAAACATTTTCTTTTTTTAAAGCAATGATTTTCGAGCGGCATTAGCTGGACTGCCGTGCCGCAGGTTACTTACATGGTTCGATCCCCACCGCTTACTTGAGCTACATCATGTGGAAGGGAATTTTGCAAATGCACGCCTGGCTAGCTACCAGCTTCAAGTAGAAAATATTTCGCTAAGCATCTATATTTGTGATTTTTATTAAGATCACAAATATACGATAGGAAAAATTTAAGTCATGTGCGGGATAACGGTCTGTTCCGGGACCTTTCCTTGAGAGTCAGTGATTCTATAGGCAAAGCCTGTTAACTGTGTTTTCCGGCACCTAGAGAGCTAGTAAGAAATTATAGGCAACATGAGACTTCACAACTGTATGTCTAAGGTTGATGGGCGCAGTTCATCACTTGTGACGAAATACGTCTGCTATATGTAGGGGCTACCACTTAACACCAGATGGGGCCCTTGCATGTTACTCACAATTACAAACTAACAAATGACACTATACATATATTACATATATAATATCTCACTAATCACATAAATAGTATATGACATCAATCAGACCGTTCACACTTATTGCACTAATCACACTTATATGATATATATATAATATCACATACGTTGCTCAAAACTTAAATTATATTAATCACGAATATCTCACTGAACATAATAATAGGATAGCACACTCATCACCATATAATTAAATTAAACTATAAGAATTGCTCTAACATTTTATCTCACTTATCTTACATATCACAGTAATTACTGTAGTATTATATATAACATGAATAATATATCGCACTAATGCCATTGATACTATACCTATCACTTTAATCACACTTATAGTATATCACACTAATCGTGGCAATATTATAATATGAACTTATATTATAGGATAGCACAATTATCACCATATAATTAAACTATACTATACTATACGAATTGCTCTAATATTTATCTCGCTAATCTTAGGTACATATCACAGTCATTATACATATATAACATTAATATTATCTCGCACTATTGCCATTGATACTATATCACTCTAATCACACTTATAATATATCACAATAATCGTACTAATGTTATAATATAATTTTATATTTCGGGCAACTGCGGGCCCGCATTAATTTTCAGTCGGCGTGGTATTAGTGGAAACTACGTATTATTTAAAATGATGCCATTACTAAATAAGCAAGCGTTGTCAACAATTTATCTTGCAAGCATGCATTCTTGTATACGATATGCTATTATAGTGTGGGGAATAGAACAAGAGTCATAAAGATCCACCAGGAGTCAGGACCTTAAAGCTGCACAAAAGAATATTTTAAGAAAAGATGATGACAGTGGTATCACACATTAATAGCTTACTTTACTGTATCAGGGGGGGGGGGGGGGGGCATAATCCCCATGCTTGGCAGGCGTCTTGTGGATCGCGGTGTGAGATATCAGTTCCTCAGAAAACCTGCATTCATATAATCTCCGGAATAAAAACCAAGTCTAGTAAAAACTCAAAAACAAGGCACGTCATAAAAAAACATTTCCGTACATTATTATAAATTTGAGTCACATTCGTTTCTAAAAAACACTGAAAATATTTTTGTAATACAATCAATTCTACAATATAAAAGAACTTATAAATATGCAATTGAAACAAATTTTATTTATGTGCGACTATTCGTTAAATATTACTTGAAAATTTTTTCGACAATTATGTACCTAACTATTTTTTTTGCTTAATTGATGATCACGGTAAAATTGTAATTTTATTATTATTATTAACTGAACATAAATTTTTTTAAACAATTTTGAAGTTATTTTTATTTATTTACCGACTGGTCTAAACAACATTGTGTGTTCATTTGTTTATAATAATTTGAAATATTATTTTAATTGTTTCCTGATTACATTATTCTTATTAATCTTACAATGAATTTGTTTGTATTTATTATTTACCTTATCTCAATTGAATAAATTAGTAACCAAATGCATTATTAGATGTACACTTAGCTAAATAATTCTATAAAATCTTGTTGCATTGCATTCTAACTTATTTAAAATAACATTCTTAGTAATTAAAGTCATAAATTATTCTGATTCAGTAGCAATAAATATACAAATGCATTTAAGGCATATTAATTAATACCTGATTAAAAGTACAAAACCTCAAACGAAGTATGAAGTCCTATACAAACTAGACTCTAGTCTAGTTACTAGAGTCTTACAGCCGCTATATTAGATCCACAGATCGAGCTTTAACTCGATGGATTCACACTACTGCCATAAAAAAAATGGTATGGGCAGCATCATACCCATGGAGCCCACTTGTGCTTCGTTTATAGCGGACAGTCCCATGGAGAACAGTCGAAGCTGCGGAAAATACTCCCAAATCTGATCTCAGCATTCGTTCTCGCAAGTTACTTACAGGTCTGCTTTTGGCCTGGAAAATACAGCTTTTCCGACAGGATATACCGCAATATAACCTAATCATAACCACACCCGCGCAATCCCACGAGTGGAGCTAGAAACTAAGACAAAACAATGAAATATTTAACAAGCTATATTAGCATTGATGCGTACGCTACACACTAGAATAATAATGATATTATAAAAGTACCCGTACGTATAGCGAACGCATTTGAATGTATTCGTATTTCATTCAAATGCGTTGTAAGGTAAAGCAATGTAAGTATTATATTCCAGCGCAGCCACTTAAAAGAGGACTGGCTTTTCGTATTTTTATAATTACTGCTCAAAAACTATGCCTATTCAATTATTTTTTAAAGAAATGTATTGTCTAGGCTCCTATAATTTCTTTTCAAATTTGTCTTATGTGTGGTTCACTGATAACACTGGTCTACAGTGGTTTTGTTGCCTTAGATATGAAAATGATTTTGGGTCCATTTATGCACACAGTTCATGAAACTATCAATGATTTTGTTAGATTTGCACTCATTTTTTTTTAAATCTATTTTTTCATTTTACATTACAAAAATCAAAAAACGAGAAATAAAATAAAAGATATATTTATAATGTCAGTAATATTTTGAGAAATTAGGATACATCGAAGTAAATAAAGAGGAAAATGTCGAAAATATGGACACTAGAAAACGTAAAAATTTGCGATGATATCCAGGGCAACAAAAAAAAATCATTTTTTTTCTGTAGAGCCAACGAATAAATAATGTATGTACAGCTGTGTAATGATCGTAAAACGGCGCTATTTTATTATTTTCAAGATCATAATTAGTTTCCGAAAAAAGAAAATGACAATGCGTGTCTATTGCAGGTCTTAGATGTTATGCAAAAAGGAGGTTACTCTAGACGCATTATCCTAGAAGAAAAAAAGGGGAATACTAATGTATGTATTTACCTTTTTTTTCCTTCCTCTTCATACATGGAGAACCCACGTTCTTTGAAGCTAAATAATGTAATATAATAGGTGGAAATTACCTATGAAATCGGCCCAAGGAATTTTACAAGTACTTAACTAAAATAAATCAGACTTTAGTTTTGTGCATATACTAATAGGTGCATATAATTATCTACCTAGAAACGTGACCATAGTAAAAACATACTATCAGAGCGATATACAAATCTGAGGAAGCAATACGTTCAGACAGCAAATAACTTCAACCAATAAAATTTAACTTTTGTTGGCTGTATAAGTAATACAGTTGTATGATTTTTTTCTTCTGTAGATAAAACGCTATAATTTAAATTTACCTGAAAATTCTACGCAACGCCAATTACCTTTTTAACGGATTTCGAAAAAGCAGGAGGTTCTAAATTTTATTTTTGTATGTTTAATTTTTTTCTTTTTCTTGATTTGATTTTATTATTATGAATTAATTTTAAAGATTTTATTTTTTGTTTGGTAATTTTATCATATATCAGAGGTGTTCTGATTTGAATTTCATCAATAGTATCTTATACTTTTTCATTTAATTGAGTATATATTACTATATTTATATATAATAAGTCTTTAAGGTATACCTACTCAATTAAATGAAAAAGTATTTTCCAAAATCCCAATTTCTCAAAACACCAATTCATTGTTATAAATTCGAAGAAGAATCGTTCGTAAAATTATGATATGTGTTTCATTATTCTGTCAACTTATTCCTTCAATATTTTGGAATGCTTATGTAATACTTGTAGGTACGTCTTTTATTATCGCATGTTATATAGGGCATGCATTTCAAATCAGCCAGACTCGACGTTTATAGGAGAACCATTCTTCTTTTGGGATCGCAATAGGGGTTCAGATTTTGTGTGCGTGTAGGAAATCAATTCAATCTGATTTAATTTGGGGATTTTCGGAGATTCCGTTACTTATTTTACTTACACCTCTCAAAAAACAAGTTTATGCCTACTTATCACAATTAAACCATTTTGAAGCTGTGATGGCTCAGTGGCATTGGCTACGGACTGCCGCGCAGCAGGTCCATGGTTCGAATCCCGCCGCTGACTTGAGCTTCACCGCATGGTGGAAGGGCATTTTGCGAATCCCCGACTGGCTAGCGACCACCCTCAAGAGACGGAACAAGCACGAAGCCCACCTGATGTTATGCGGTAACTTCTGCCTATAACAGTGTCACAGGTGCTTGGTGACAGATTTTCTTCTTGAGGATGGTAGCTAGCCAGGCGAGTATTGAAATTACAGGCACATGAGACTTAACAACTATATCTCAAGGTAACGGGCGCAGTGCAATTCGTAACTTGTGACGAAATGCATCTGTTATAGGCAGAGGTTAGTCCGCTTAACATCAGGTGGGCCTTGAGATGGTTCCTACACAATAACATATAAAAAAAACACAATTCCCTTTCTTTTCTAGAGTGAACAGTGTCGGCTAATAAGACATAATGAGTATACGAGTGATACAGTATCCACACCTTTTTACTACCAACCTACCAATAATACCCTATTCCCAACCCACAATGAGTTATTATTTATTATACATTTCGTCGACTAGACACAATAAAAATAACGTACAGATAACGGACATCCAGTTATGAGCATTCTGTTGAGTCTGTGATGAGCCATTCTCACATTACGCTGGCTTCATATACAAATGGGTATATAGATGTATTAATTTTCTACCTAGCATTATATAGTCTTCCTTCAGAAACCAAATCCTTTGTCCCCAATGACATTACTCCAATGAAATAATTAAGATCGCGGTAATGACACATTTCTCAACCGACCTTGCCTTGTGGTAACAGCACAAATAATTCAGTTCAAAAACGCTGTTTCTGTTTACTTTACTTGTTTGAGAACGCGTGTATGTGTTACATACATTGCTCGTTTTTCTGTAGCTCTTGTGAATTCACGAAGAAAATTGTCAGTGTATACTGTTCTGAGGTTGTGAAGTACTGCGTAGACAGTGCGTGTTACTTGGAGTCGAGGGATTGACCACGTAATAACTATTGTTTTAATCTGTGCCACGATGAACGACCTACAAAATGGTAAAGTGGGTCGACCTCTAGCGACAATCGACGACGTTCTTTGCTAAACGTTTTTTTTATACGCGTAATAAACAATATTGTGTAAGGTTTTGTAAATCTGTCCATTAAATGCTTACCCTGTTTTGAGTCAGGTTTTCAATGAAAGGTTGAAACTTGAAAGGTTAGTTTGAACATCTATCAAATTTGATTGTGTTGTTTGTTGGACTATCCGTAATATGTATTAGTTACTAGGAAAATTAACTTATTTTCGCAGCGTAGTAAAGAAAACGCGTAAGTATTATATAAGAAATGGTTGCATTATAGCAAGAATGGGACTTGTCAAATAATACCTAATCCATCATGTAGTTAGGTACTTATGCTAGGCGGAAAAAAGACAGTTGTCGTTACTCTTTCTTATTCTGTGGCGTTGTTCTGACGTGGTAAGGTGGGGAAAATGTCAAACGTATATATCATGGTGATAATGCATGACGTCGGCCAAAAATAATAGTCATCGACCAGCCACAAGTTCATGGCGTACGATCTTTTAATAGTATGCCAGATAAACCTCAGCACATTGTGGAAAATTACCATTATTTCACGTGAAGTTTTTAACCGACTAGAAAAGAGGTGGTTCTCGATTCGTCTGTATTTTTTTGTGTCTGTAACCTTATAACATAGTAGAAAGAGTGGGTCTCTTTCTACTATGCTTATAACTCTTTACGGGCCGTACCGACCTTGATGTTTTTTTTAAGTTCGAGAGCTGGTACTTGTCATGTTGCACCATTTAAATTTGAGTGAGATCTGACGAGTACTATTTCAGTTATCCTTAATAATGCGTATTTTAAGGTAGAAGAAGGTTGTTTTTTGTTTAAAAAATATATCGTACTTATACTATATGTAGGTTATCTAAGCACTTCTTTATCAAAGACTAAACGCTTCTAAAGTTTGCATATTGCATGCAAGCTTTAGTAGAAGCAGATTAATCAATATAGCTACTGTCACTAGACCAGGGTAAATTTTATATATCTATTATCATATCGCTTTATACGACTGTGGTATTTCTCGTTAGCATGAGACCGTCTTGGTGGGTACTGTACTGTAATCAGCTGGAAAGTCCACTGCTGAACACAACCTCCCCCAATATAGGGTGGTTTGCCATAATCCCTACGCTTGGCAGGCGGCTTGGGGATCGCAGTGTGAGATCAGTTCCTCTGAAAGTGCTGCTGCCTAACCTCTGGTGTGTTACCCTTATTCTCCTTTTACGACACCCACGGGATGAGATGGGGAGGTGACATACTAGCCCTGTACCAGAAAAATGGTGGGTACGAAGGCAGTATATTCAGCATATTCAGCCTCGAAACAGTAGTGTGCAAACATAGTACTGTGGTGTGAAGGGCACTGTAGCAAGTGAAATGGCTGCACAAACGAGACATAAGAACTAAGGTCTCGTAGTATTGACAAGCCTGGCTCACTCCACTTTATGTACAAAGCTACAGGTACATCGGCGTATCCGTCCGGACGGGATTATTCTACGATGCGTGCCGCGTCAGAAGAGAACAGAGCTATGCGTGGCTATGCGATAGAAAGAGAGACGCCTTGTAGGTTAATATAAATATTAGGTACTCCATGCTTTGCGAGCTCAAATGCACCTAATTGCTTTTTAGCTAGAGTCGATTATTTATTGGAATGGCTTTGCGAGTGATCCTTTTGGACCTTTTCATTCTGTGGCGATGAGCGCAGAACAGAAAGAGGTGAAACTGTTTCTGTGACAGGCGTGACGCTTGCTATCAGGGGGGTGATTTGTCCATCTCGCCACTTCATAACATTAAAAAAGGATGTACATTTTGATCAAAGTAACATTTATTATAAGGTAAGTTCTCTAAACGGACAAAATGCGCTTCTATTCAACTTGTGTGGGTTGTTCAACATAATACTTTTGTTATCTCTAACAACACAAACAATTACGACGTACAACTACGACAAGACCTATTCGTCAAATATTTGTAATTGGTTATATTTATAACTATCTGTCAATGAAAACCCTTAAAGATGTTTTTTATGCCTGATAGGTTAGCCTTTGACCACTATCTCACCTGATCGTAAGTGATGATGTGGTCGAAGATGTTGTTTAGGCTAACCTAGAACTACTGGCTCTCAAGGACAACTGCCGGAAAACACCGTTTGAGGTTTGGCTACAGATTTTCTACTTGAGGGAGGTAGCTAGCCAGGCGGGCATTCGCAAAATGCCCTGCCACCATGCTTTAACGACTGCCATCCTAAGACAACGACCGAGACCGATGGCTTAACGTGCCCTCCGAAGCACGGAAGCACTCAGTAGTTATGTTCTGGGTGGTTTCTAACAAAGGACAAAGGAATACCCGCTACCTACGATAATGAGGTTGCGACACCAAATATCAGCAGACGTGAGTTGTTATTGGTAGTTTAATCTTTTGGTATTGAAATACTGCACATTCGGCATATATAATTGAACAAGCGAGCGCGAAGCGTCTCTATTTCAGCTTGGGCAAAAATGCTCTCGTATGTCTGTCCAGCGGATGTGCTGTTTTCCTCGGGTCGCATTCCTCAACCGTGATATTTTGTGAGCAGGTTCGATTATCATATATTTTTGTCGATTCATATACATATTGTATTTGGTAATTTTTCAAAACAGCGTTAATATGGGGGTTAAAAATGTAAAAGCAACATATTTCTAGCGGCTTATTCCAGAAATCCCCTTAGCAAATCCCCTGCGAAGGGGATTTCTGGACTTATTGTCCAGAAATCCCCTCCGCGTCGTCGTTGACTGTTGGAAGGGGATAATTGGACAATAAGTCCAAAAATCCCCTTAACCATTTAACTGTACAAAAAGGCCAGCCATCCCCTTAAGTAATTATTTGCATTAATATTAAATAAAAACAATTGATTAGGTAATCAGTCTTTATTTTTTATTTATATGAATCTAAAGCAACAGTTCACTAGCATAAATTTTGCACCTCCATAAAATCTCTCATATATTTACAATACTAAATATATGAGAGATTGAACAAATGTTGAAATAACACATTTTACAGTAATTCTTATACAAAAAAGGTCTACAATCACAGATTATTTGTACAATATTGCTTTTATTGCTTATATAATATATAATCATATATGCTTATATATTACTAACGTTTAAAATACTATAGTATACAAGTTGTATTATTGAACAATCACAATAACTATTATGTATATGTACTTAAAAAACACTAAGTCTAACAAAAATTATCTGACAAAAGGTGGTATATAAACAAAATTGCAAACCTATCAATAATTAAACTAGGTATCATACGAAATTCTTTTTTCTATGCTTAAATCTATCTCAAGTCCCAGATTGGAAACCAAAAAATTTTAAATGCTATTTTGAAGAAGCAGTGATGAACGCGATGATTAATACATTTGAAAATATTTCAATCACTGGTTGCTATATCCATTACAGAGACAACTGATGACTTAACAAAAATTGACAAAAAGACAAGTGGCACTTAGTGCGGTCTTGCCTATGCTACCACAGGACAAAATTCTCCAGGGGTGGTTCTATATTGCCTCTCAAAGTTTCGACGATGACAAGAGTAAAACTTTTAGGCTTTACATGTTAAAACAATGGCTAAAGGACAATTTTATCAAAGTATGGTGTGCATTTGGCCAGGAACATCGTACTAATAACTTAGTGGAATCTTGGCATGGCAAAATGAAGGAACTGATATTGAAAAAGAATCCCAGCCAAATAAGGCTACTCACTGCGCTTTCAGAAGATGCATCATTTTATAATATCCACGCCATACAGTTCCATGATCTTGGGGAAGGCATATCAAAACGAGCACAAGAGAGTATTAATCGTGATCAATTTATACAGGAAGTTCTCACGGAGTTTATTAATGGTAACATAACACTTAGGCATTGTTTAGAGAAGCTTTGTTGATTTATTGCTTCTCCATTAAATGTACTGTGTCAGTTTTCTTTGTTTGTGTTTTTTTGCCATACAACTATGTCGTTTTTTTAGCAGTTACTTTACAATGTTCTTGACTTATCTAGATTAAAATCAACCCTATACAACTACAGGAATGCAGCACTAGTTGAATTTATATTGCATTATCAGTATTATTGTACGTATAATCTGTGATTAAAGCACCTTGTTACTGTTAAGTTTGATTTTTTGAGAATATAATAGTAAGTTGTATGTCTGCACTCGTGTTAATTATTGTAAGGAAGTGATTTTTATGTCATACCACTAGAGTATAAGAGAGATAATACTTCATTTTACTAAATTACAAACTATTTCTACAAAGATTATAGTGAAAATAATGTTTGGTTTTATGTTCTAGTAGGAGAACTGTAATATTGTTTTTTAATTTGGTGATACCTAGTTTAATTATTGATAGGTTTGCAATTTTGTTTATATACCACCTTGTGTCAGATACTTTTTTTAGACTTAGTGTTTTTTTAAATATATATACATAATAATTATTGTGATTGTTCAATAATACAACTTGTGTACTATTGTATTTTAGACGTTAATAATATAGATTATATATTATATAAGCAATAAAAGCAATATTGTACAAATAATCTGTGATTATAGACCTTCTTTGTATAAGAATTACTGTAAAATGTGATATTTCAACATTTGTTCAATCTCTCATATATTTACTATTGTAAATATATGAGAGATTTTATGGAGGTGCAAAATATATGCTAGTGAACTGTTGGTTTAGATTCATATAAATAAATAATAAAGACTGATTACCTAATCAATTGTTTTTATTTAATATTAATGCAAATAATTACTTAAGGGGATGGCTGGCCTTTTTGTACAGTTAAATGGTTAAGGGGATTTTTGGACTTATTGTCCAATTATCCCCTTCCAACAGTCAACGACGACGCGCAGGGGATTTCTGGACAAAAAGTCCAGAAATCCCCTTCGCAGGGGATTTGCTAAGGGGATTTCTGGAATAAGCCATTTCTAGCGACGTCTGCAGCTCATAGAGCGATAAGTAATTAATAGTTTATCTAATCTAGATTCTTAAATAGATTTAGGTGTTACTTTCCGGAAATCCATAGTATAATAAAAAATATAAGAAAACATAAAATTATGAGTATAGAAAACGGCCTAAAAATTTTAAATAATTATGTCTAGTGACATTTCCGCTTAATTTTCCTTCTAAGGCGACGTGACGTCTTAGACGCCATATACTCAAACCGGAAGTCGAATCAAAACACAAGACAAGTCAAAGTCAAAACATCGTGAGATTGCTTCGTATAGAAGCGTAGCGCGGCTAAATTTTTCACACGGAGTAATAGGAAAATTTGGCGAAATTTCCACTAGATATACAGGTATATATATATATATATTTCTTAAAATATTTGTTATCGTTAGATTCTTTAACCAGGCGAAGTAGGTACAGACATTCCACCACTTGACTTACACAGGTAAGTGCCTTAGTCTGATTTCAGGATTAACAGTTTACCGAAAGCACTGCCAGTCTGACCGTTTCAGATGATTGGCTGAAAATGTGCTAGAGTTGAAGAAAAATTATATCTATGGTGCTCAAGATAAGGTTCAAATCACATTTTCGGCTTTGTAGAACATTTAATAGATTGTATAAGATCGATGTGTTTATCGTACGCAACGGCAAGTTAGGGTATGATTATTCTGTATGTGATGTGAATGGAGAATTCTACTGAAGAAACTAATACAGACGATTTACAGAATTTTGAATGTTATAGCGAAGTTTGTTTAGCTGTTCTTAACCGATTAGGAAAGTTAAGCGACGTCCGCTGCAATCATGACTTAGAGCCAGTAATTCTAGATTAGCCTGAACAACATATTCAATCAACTCATCGTTTACCACCAGGTGAGATAGTGGTCAAGGCTAGCCTATCAAAAAAAAAACAGAACTTCTAACTCAAGGAAGCGCGCCTCCATATTATTTGAGTGTAGTTGCAACTACTACGGCCTACCCAAGCGATTATATTGTAACTACACCGGCCTAACTAGCGGTTTTAATATGTACTATTATTATTTACACCCACACACAAAAGTTCTACACAAGAAGGACACACGTTAAGCTGTTATTTATTAGTTAGTAACAGTAAACACGTTACTGCCATATTTCTTCGATTCTAATCAGATTTTGTTAGTAACAATAATATAATAGCAAAAATAAAACTGCCTTTGAACATAAAATACGCATTATTAGGGATAACTCTGACGAGAGCTTATTTGCTACTCGTCAGATCTCACACAAATTTACATGGGACCACATGAAAAGGTACCAGCTTTCGAATATCAAAAAATAAACATAAAAATCGGTACACCACTTTCAAAAAAAAATACAGTCAAGTTGAGAACCTCCTCGTTTTTTGAATTAGGTTTAAAAACAAATTATTGTGACTTTGGTCTTGAATAGAAAAGAGGAGGGCCCGTGTTGCTCTTTGATCTATATAGACGATGAAGTCGAAGATGGTACAGGTGTGACCTGCTAGATAAAATTCCATTTATACTAACCAAATTATATTGAAATCACAGAAAAACGGCGGGATTACGTATTTGTAAAGCTTTGTTACTAACTAAAGCCAATGGATTTTAATCAACAGCATCATAAGTTAACAAATCATACATTTTCTTTGACTTCAGTCAGATTTTGTGACTAACAATTATCATAATTGTACAGCTGTCAGGAATTATTCAGCTGATAATAGAATTTAAATGGCTTATAAAAATATTCTCATATAAAGTTTTAGTCATGAAACCACTACTTTACTAAAACATGACTTCGACGCGACTGTAATATTACTTGCTCAGTGGCGACTGTGACTACTTTATACAAATGTAACTTGTTAACATACAAGCAGACGAATGTCAATTTAAAAAGTTTACACACATACAAAAACCTTCGTGCAATGTTCAAATGAAGGTTATTCAAACCATTATTGTATATTCCGAGGGGCGGAATAGACAACTTGTGAGGGGTAAAACTGAGATCAGTTCGCACGTTCACTACAAACTACTACATTATACTGTGGCACACTCCCCTATCACATTAAGGGACAGGAGGGGAAGGGATACGTGAATCGGACACTTTGTGGACAACCAATTTTATCGAGTGCAATACCGTGTAATTCACTTTAATACGCTTTTGTTGAATGAAAGTGTAATTTTTCTTAGCGAAATTGGAGAAATATACACAATTTTCAACACACTTGCTTGTAAGATGGGTATCATTGCTCGTTCTTAGGTTTATATGATATTTAATATGTCATAGGTAGACGTTACCGTTTTAAACCAAATAAGAACAAGCACGAGGGTTGTTCAGTAACTTAATAAAAAATTGTTTTTAATGTATTAGCTAGCTAGAATCGGGGCCCTTTTATTAAGTCTTCGCTGCCCGTCCGTTCGGTGTTTAAAGGGCTGGAGCAGTCTTTGGAACTGTAATGGGTAGCTAGTTTCACAAAATTTGTGTTATATAGCGGATTGCCAACAACATAAACAAATGTTATTAAAAATGAGAGGGGCGCAATTTTTTTACTTACGTTGTTTGGAAAAACGGTAATAGGTACTTACCTATTGAATTTGGTGTGATTATAGTACAAAGTATATAAAAACTAGCTATGTGCTAGTCGGATAAGTGCTAAGGATCGCCAACTGATATAAAAATACAATTGTCTAGATCATTATATAGCTATCTACACGAAATATATATGCTGGTGTACGGAACCCGTCTTGGTGTGCAAACCCGACTCGCATTTGGTCTGTTTTATATATAATTGTAGTTGATATTCTTAGCATTTGTATATTCATAATTTAAACTTCACATTTTTTCATAGTTTAACATATATTAACACTTTGAATTATTCCGTGAATACCATGACTGAATGTAACAATACTTCTTCCTCTCGACTTTCAAAGCGTAGAATTAACTGCTCCCTTAGAAAAACCTACTTTATAAATCAGATAAAAACTGTCTATCTCAAGCGGCACAAGTATGCCAATCTCGCTAGTGGTTACATATTTGTAGTTATATATCACACAGCTAACAATATTATATATATATATATATATATATATATATATATTGTTAGCTGTGTGGTATAAAGACAGACATTGGGTCCGTGGACCGGAGCTCGTCGTATTTTCCAAAACTTATAGCGTTTGTTTGATGCGACGACGCGTGATCAAAATGCTGGCACTTATTCGGCTCCACGAGTATGCAAACCAATGGGCCAATGCTGCCAGCATATTGGGCATGCTGCTAATTGATAGTTGGCTGAGCATTTGGACTGCCTGTGGGTCTCCAATGGCCTCTAAGTTGCATAAAATACATTGCATTTATTTTTATGCCAAATAAATTATTATATTATATGACTATAATATATCAACGGTTCCAGGATGGCTCAAATCTTCTAAAAAAAGTTTTTGTTGTACAATATATTTTTCTCTTCAGGGCGCGCCAATCAAATTAAAATTGCTGATGTGTGTTTGAACACGTTGGTCTAGTTTGTACACTACGCCGAAGTTGGGGTGTAAATGCAGATGGTACATACAATAAATCAATAAAATTTATAATATGATAGTTGACGTAGGCAGTAGAAGTTCCAACTACATTAAAAAAATATGGATGGGCGCGCCTTTGTGAGAGAAAAGGTCTATAGTAGAATCTATAGTGTTGTATATGTAATTAAAGGCATACCGCTGCTGGTTAAAAACTATCTCCAATATGCATGAACCGCTTAAAACTAAATATTATAATTAAAACAAGAATCGTTCCCTAACTTAATAAAAAAATAAATAAAAAAAATGTGGCTTATAAAACTCGTATACATTACATTTTTGGGTTCTGTACAAGAAAATGGGAACCTATTACTAAGGTACTGTAACTACCCGTGCGTGCGTCTCTTAATTTTTAAACCTATCTCAGTAACCGTCCATATTTTGAGATTTACTTCTTTCCATCCTAAGGTTGTCTGGAAGAGATCGCTGTAAGCGATAAGACCGCGCATTAGACCTACTTAAGTTAACTACTCCATGTAATGTTTCCTTTGTTAATCTGGTGTCAATAAAGAATTTTCGTATCGTATCGTAATGGGTAGCCAGTTACACAAAACATGTGATAAAAACTTGGCCTTGCCACTGTAATAAAACACTTAGGCTATCTGTTGAAGTTACGAAGAAACGACTTACCAACAAATTGATAAACTCAGATATAAAAACTTTCTGTTATTTTACTTCTCAAGGACCTTTCACAAGTAGATTCTCATAAAGCAACATTATCATATCACGGCTCTCGCAACATATTTTACACATTTTTTGTTATGTTATCATAACAAAAAATGTGTAAAATAAAAACTTTCTGTTATTTTACTTCTCAAGGACATTTCACAAGTAGATTCTCATAAAGCAACATTATCATATCACGGCGCTCGCAACATATTTTACACATTTTTTGTTATGATAACATAACAAAAAATGTGTAAAATAAAAACTTTCTGTTATTTTACTTCTCAAGGACCTTTCACAAGTAGATTCTCATAAAGCAACATTATCATATCACGGTGCTTGCAACATATTTTACACATTTTTTGTTATACAACAAAAAATGTGTAAAATAAAAACTTTCTGTTATTTTACTTCTCAAGGACCTTTCACAAGTAGATTCTCATAAAGCAACATTATCATATCACGGCTCTCGCAACATATTTTACACATTTTTTGTTATGATAAAGAAGCGTAAAGCTAATAGGTATACGCGATTTGAGGAAATTCAGGGAAAATTCTCGAGTCCACGAGGGAGGATGGCTTTACCCCATTTAACCCCGCCTGAATACTATGCCCCCGCATGGGGTGGCGGAGCGAATAGCATAATAAAAAAAACCGTGTGACCTTTATGGTTTAAATGTTAATTGCGTGGGTTTGAAGATAAATATATTTTTATAGAACCATCGTTTGTCATCATCAGTTTGGGCTTAGATCTATATGAATAAGGCGTGACATGTCTTTTGTAAGTATTATTAATTTTACGTTTCCTACCCTTATCTCATTCATATTGTGGTTTGTCTAACAACAGTACCATAAAAAACAACACAAAAACAAAAATATATTGTGAAAGGTTTTGTTACCTGACGTTTCCTATTTTTTCTTGAGAATGCTTTTGCTTACCTTTCGGTTTAGTAGGTCTGAACAGTAAATTTTTCAAACTGTTGCAAATTTTATAAGTATATACCGATATGGTAGGTATTACTGTATTTAGTATAAAATATATAAATAATAAATGTAAGGGTTACTTTGCGAAAAACTATATTTTATATTATCATATATTATGTAATTTTTTTAGAAAACATTAGATGAATCGTTTGGGAAATACTATATAAAATATTACTGTTACTATATTACAAGGAAATGTCACGTTTCTAAAATAGTATTAAAAAAAATTGAAATTAAGTACCAATTTTTTTTCTCCTATAGTCCGAACCTGTTGTGCTAATTTGTGAAATACTTTAAAAGATTTAATTAAGTAAGTTCATAACTAGCTAGATTAGTTACCACTATTTATAAAAAATGGCAGCCACGACCTTTGTATATAGTAAGTTCTATTTGATTAAAAGTGATAATGCGTATTTTTTTTAACGGGGAATACCTTCTCATATCTAACCCCATTTTACCTTCATTAATATCGCTTCCACAGCTAATTACACTCAAGACAGGCGACAAACCTATTGTAAACTATAAAAAACAATTCTTATCTAGTTTGCAAGCAAGAGAATATAATTCAAACGAAATCATTTAGTTAAACAATCCCTTACAATCGCGTACGATTTCGAAAAGGGGCGAAAACGCAATTAATCGCGCAACTTCTGTCACTGTATACCTCCCTTTATATCCGAGCGCCTATAGAAATCGCTAGCTAAATGTGACCCTAATTTCAAAACCTTTGTGCCATACAAAAACTTACACAAGTCACTTAGTTATAGAGTTGTTTTTCGCTTGGAAGAATTCAGTCAGACATTTTGTTAAAGATAAGATGAGGGGTAGTTTTTCAAACAATTATAAGGGATTGTGGTTGTTAATCATCGACAATCGAATTAAGTTATGGTATATTGTATTGATTTTTGATGGAACTAGATGGCTGGGAGTGTGAACAATAAAGGATGTATACCATTTGACGCTAAATTCGTTATTTTCGATAATTTTGACCACATTTTGTGTCTATGGTTCATATTAAATGTGGATCCATAGACGCAAAATCTGGTCAAAATTATCGAAAATAACTCAAATGGAATACGGCCTATATTGACAAAATGTACTTAGTAAAAATGACAAGGAGCTGCGCTCGGACGCCAACGCGACAGCCGTTGCGTGCTACTCATAAATGTGGATGTGTGCGTTGTGTGCTTGTGTTAAATTTTCTCCACATTATATTTTTGTGATATAAGAGCGTACCCTATCCTCCTTATTTTTGACTGACTTCACAAAAAGGAGGAGGTACTCAATTTGTCTGTATTTTTTTTTAATGTTTGTTACCTCAGAACTTTTGGCTGGGTGAAGCGATTTTGATGATTCTTTTTTTATTTGAAAGCTGACGCCGATGTTGATTGCCTTGTAGTTCCATTTAAATTTCATGGAAATCAGTCTAGTCGTGTTTAGTTACACTCCAATAATTGAAAAATGTTTTCTTATCTTGATGATATAGTTATTGACATTGAACGACAATCGATCCTATAAGTAGCAAGGGTCACTACACAAAAAAGGGTGTTTTTATTTACAAAAAAAATAAACCGACTAACACTCAAATGTGTGAAACAACTTGTTGAAGTCGGTACCATGTGCACAATATCGTGACAATAGGAACTTTTGAATAATCATGGTACCGACTTCAACAAGTTATTTCACACATTTTGAGTGTTGAAGTCAGTTCAATTTTTTTGGTATTTTTTTAATTCGATGATGCTACAACGTTTTTAAATTGTATTCAACTCGAACTCGAAGATTTTACTCAAAATTGTAAACAACTATGAATACCTATAGGTTCTGAATGAATATAGGTAGGAATAGATATAGCAAGTCATTGTCAAATTGCTGCGTGTATATAGGTAGCGGTTATGTTCGCTTTGGCTCCTTACAAATTATATCTGATGGCAATTACATGAGGAAAAATTATAGTCATGTGCGGGATTCGAACCCGCGTCTTCCACCCCTATAGCCAGGGTACGCTCTGACCGACTGAGCTAACTTGACAATAACTCAAATTTTTCCTCTCGTTCTTTAACCATCGGATGGATTTGTAATGTAATACGCAGAGCATGCGTTATTGCAAAAATAGAAATATTAAAATATCATGATGTGCCAAATATCATATTATAATGGTTTAGTATGACATTTATGAAACAGGATTCTAAAATATATAAATAAACAATCTGGAAAAAAGAGGTGGGTAGTTCTATGCTACGTGAGGCGCACGTAGCAAAAGCATTTTGCGCATTTATTTATATTAGAAAACTATTTTTAGCTATTTATGTATTGCTTTCTTACCTTTCCCTTCGCATTTTAAAGTTTATTTTATTTAATAATAATAAATACTTTTATTGGCATAGAATCAGATTACAATTTCAAAACACATTCGGCCCCCATATTACGTTAATCTGTTTACTCTCTCAAACCATTTGAACCCCGTTCAATTTGGTGCAAGTATTCCAAGTTTTACTAAGCCCTCTTCCGCATCCATAAACAATATATTGGAACCTATTTTAAGTTTGGAAAAAAGACTCCTTGGTTTATCCATACCATGCTCACAGTCTACATAGGTAGATCTGTGAACAGGATAGATCATGCACGAGCGCCATCTTTTCAGAATCAAAAGTCCCTTTCAATTTTATTGTGGTGTTGTCTGGGTGCTAGAGGATGCGAGAGGACTTCTTGGCTTGAATCGTTTGTTGTAAACTTTTTCAAGAACTTGAAGCAGATAAATAGGTATGTCTATGTACCACTAGAAAAAAACACACAATAATCGATCTATCTTTTTTAGACCAGAGAAAACATTTTTTATCCTCCTACGGTTTTCTGTTTGCCTAGTACAGACCAGCAAAAAACATTAATAAAAACAGATTAATTTCTTGGCATGCGTACATTTTAATCTACTAATAGTTTTATTTCCTGACTGTACCCTCATGCCGAATGAAAAATGCTTTAAGGCAACAGTGTAATAAGATTTTCCAAATGGCCACGTCACAACAAAAATTCAAAAATCTTTCCGGGCAACAACGTAAACTACCCCTTATTGCTCGTCGCAGCTTTGTATTTTGTAAACATATGAAAAGCGATTTCCCGCAGAAAAACGATTCTTAATATGAAAATACAAAATACACATTATTTAAAAAAAAACATTCCAAATTCAAACATTGATAAGTATATTTAGTAGTTTGAATACAAATAATTATCAGGTGGTGCTTACTATCTTAATCACACTAGCCCCCACACTAAGATTCGCTGTGTTGCGGGTGGCTAGTCTCTTCCTAGTGCATAATACATATTTGTTGTACATATTTGTAGAAAAGTTTTTTCATAAAAGTCCTTTACTAGAAAGATAAGGGTAGGCAATACACAAAACAAATCGTTGTCACAGCAATAAGGTGGGCGTATTTTGTATCTAATAAAAGAAAAATGAATAAATGTTATTACGATATAACTGACTTAAAATTTTATAAATTTGACATCATATGTAATTGATAAATAATGTGACGTTTATAATTGTATAATAAAGTAACTTTGATAAGTATGACATAATGTTTAATATTAAGTACCTCTAATTATTTATAATAAAGTAAATTCTAACCCAGATATTTGCAGTCCGAATAAGGCAAGGACATGCGTTGTACTAACAAAATTTATTATACCTTCCTGTATGTTTTTGTAATTTTATGTGGCCAGGAGTACAAAACTATTAGTATGCCCTATTCACGTTTAGAGATGAAAATGAATAATGGAAATCGGCCCTCCGTGCAAGAACCTACTTGTTCTATGGTAACTTTAGTAATAAAATTAATCGCGCAAGCCGGTAAAAGCTAGTTACATAAACGAAACGTTCTTTTTACACCTGCGTCGGTATTTTTATAACGTTGAATTTAACGGTTTATAGTTGAGGATAAGCGTTTATGCGCTTTGAGTTTAGACTTAGGTATATAAAAATACTACAAAAATAAAATTATCAGGGACCGGGAGCTTATCTTATTTTCCAATACTTATCAGAGCGTTTGGTTGATACAACGCGTGATTCAAATGCTGGAACTTATTTGGCTCAACGAATAAGCATTGCAATCCATATGGGCAATGTTGCCAGTATGCTGGGCACGCTGCCAGTTTGCTAGGCACGCTGCCAAGCCTATATGTTTTAGTTATTGTAGCTGTAGTATTGTATTTAGCTAGTAGTGTTTTGTTGATAAAGGCTTAAAATTTTTAGTTTCATATGAAACTCCTATTCATGTCTTTCGATTATGTTCTTCCAGTCTATGTCATTTATAATTATTAAAAGTTTATCTAATGGTATGTGTATATGTAAACAGCGGGTAATGTTTTAAAAGGGTTTTATAATTTTTCTGTGTGCCGAATTGAAGGACAGAGCAGATGGTAAGATAACATTGATAACAGTATCAAGCGGTTTAAAGCAATATTGCTGTAGTTATGGTATTTTGAAGAAAAGAGTAGCTATAGAAGGTACTAGTGATAAAATTACTAGATTTTATCAATTTATTGAGTGACGGAACTTGAAGAAGGAAGCAAGAAAGATAATTAAAGGAAATCCGTGATCATTGACTAACCCTCTGAAGAAACAGGAATGGCTGTTATGTATGAAACAGCTGCACGATGCAGTTTCACCCGCGTATACCATGATGATAAGTGATAACGATGACGATAAAAAGTTACCTTATATTAAGGCCCCCCACCAGGTGGACTGACGACATCGTGAAAGTCGCGGGTAGCCAGTGGTTACAAGTGGCTAATAGCCGTTCTTTGTGGCGTTATATGGGGGAGGCCTTTGTTCAACAGTGGACGTCTTCCGGCTGATGATGATGATGATGATTAAGTACCTTATTTATCTTTGTTCCAAATGTCATCCAAATTGTTTCAGCTATTGATTTAATAACAAACATACAAACCCTCAAACTTTCGCATAATTATAAGGATGGCAGTCGTTTAGCATGGTGGTAGGGCATTTTTCGAAAGCTTGCCTGGCTAGGCTGGTAGCTACACAAAATGATGTTCTACTTGAGGGTGGTCCCTCAAGTAGAAAATCTGTAGCTAATCACCTAACAGTGTGTTCCGGCAGCTGTCCAATAGTTACAGATCTATAGTAATTAAACAATTTTAAACGGTTTTAATCGCGTATATTTATCAATATTTTTGTCCCGACGTTTCAAACACTTTGCAGTGATCGTGGTCACGGGGTGACTACTACTCAGTGATCGTAGTCACGGGGTGACTACAACTCAGTCACCCCGTGACCACGATCACTGCAAAGTGTTTGAAACGTCAGGATAAAAATAATGATAACTATACGCGATTTAAACCATTAAAGTTGTTTAATTACTATAAGCAGTAGTAGTTGCGACTACATAAAAAAAACATGGAGGGAGCGACTTTGTTAGAGGTAAGGTAAGGATTTTCACACTACAAACATGTAATCTTGCAAGAAATCATTATACAGTTACAAAAAACCTTCTGCCTTTGTATAGGTATTTGAGATAAAACAAATACTACAAACTACATACAACAGTACAGCTACTACAATACTACAGCTACTACAGTAAAAGCATTTGGACTCATAGGGAGTCCAAATGCTCTAGCCCACTATCAGTTGGCAGCGTGCCCAGCATGCTGGCAGCATTGCCCCGTTGAATTGCAATGCTTATTCTTTGAGCCAAATAGGTGCCAGCATTTTGATCACGCGTCGCATCGACCAAGCGCTCTGATAGATTTTGGAAAATACGATGAGCTCCCGGTCCCCACGGCCCCAACGTCTCTACACCAAACGGCTCAAATATGTAACCCATACCGAGGTTAGCATATTTGCGCCGCTTGAGTTGCTCTGCCGAAGTAGCCGCGGCGCCAGCCCTCACGTGGGTTTCAGAAAGGTGTGACGGCGCTAAAGTGTCTACGCATGTAGCGTCCCACACTAAGGGCCGTCCTAACTTCCATGGAACCAGAGTCATGCCGTCAGGTCTTTTACCATCGTCACGCATCAGACCGTTCGGTTCGAGAACAGCTGGAACATTGGCGCTGGTAAAAGCCCGGCGAATGATATCGTTAAGGCTGGCGTGGCGGGAAATTCGACCAGCACTTCGAGAGCAGGAGAGGCCATGGTGACCGAGTTGGTCAACTGCAGTACCACACTGGCAGTGATGTGCAACACAACACCTTGCACCCAAGCGTAAGCTAATAGCGAGACGAAAAGCGGAAGGATCTATAAGGCTACCAGTTTTGTATGAAGGAATGGCTTGTAACCAAAGACCTGATTCCCACACAGAAACAGCGAGAATACGAGCACGATCTGCGATACTAGGGCACGTATTTAAAAGATCTTTCCGTGCTAGCTCGCATAGGGGCCGATCCCACTGTTTCTGAGATGACAACATTTTTGGGAACTCAGTATTTGGACAAGCCAGTCCCCATGTGGTTTTGGCCTCAGCCAGATATGCTACATCAAAAGAGCCTAAAGATTGTGCAAGAATTTTTTCTACTAATTTGTGTGTACTGTGTACAGAAGACAAAAAAGCTGGTAATGCCACACTAGAAATTGAAATTTTGCGTATCCCTATGCCCCCCAACCTCACAGGGAGGGAAGCTTGCACCCAAGCCCTATCATCCATCTCAACATTCAAAACCGAAATTAACGTATCTTTTAATAAATTGTCTAAGCTTAAAAGAAGCTCACTGTGTTTCCACAGCTGACAACATCTCAAAAAGTATGTAAATTTAGGAACGAAAAGGCAAAATCTAATAATAGTAAAAGCCATATGGGCGTTAATTTTGAATAATCTGCTAGAAGCATTTCTAAACTTTTGAATTTGTTCTTCGACAAATGGTGACAAAGATTCGTCAAAAATCGGTGAACCCAAAAGACGGAGCGAACTTTTTTCTACTAATTTTATATTAGGCGCAAGTAAGTTGAATTTTTCAATAATCGAAATTTTATCCGGACAAGTATCACAAATAAAAAGTTCACATTTGGAAAAATTTAGTTCAAGGCCAATAAGACGAAAATCGTCTATAAGTACTCGCAAGTCATTCAATACCGTGTTCGCATCGCCACCTAAGGTTCCGTCATCCAAATACCAAACGTTAAGTTTTGATTGGAGACGTTGAATTATTGAGTGGATGGCAAGGCTAAAGATGGCTGGTCCCAGAGGATCACCCTGTTGACATCCTACGGAAGATAATATAACGTTGTTTTGGTATGTTAATTTTGATGGTTTCCCGTAACATTGCCAAAGAAAAGGGTATAATTCCGGAATTTTATCTTTCACTTCGGTCAAAAGGGTGCCTCTATCTAATGAGTTGAATGCATTTTTAACATCCACCTTCAAAAGCACATCTCCACAATTTTGATCAAGAAATGTGCGTAGTGAATGTACAGCAGCCTCACAACCACCCTGAGAACCAAAACCGAGTTGTAGTGGTTGAAAAAGATTACTTAAAAAAGCAACCTTTTTCCTACAACCACATTTGGCTGTGAGGCGACGATAAGTGGTGCCTACTGCTATAGGCCTAATACCACCATCTTTTTTATTAAGGGCACATAAATTCGCACCGTACAGAATTTCGGTAATTTCATTGTTGACCTGACCCGACAACATCAAATTAACCAAAGCCGTGACATCCTTTAGAAGTGTCTCGACTACCTCACCAGAACTAAAAGATAAAATATCTTTTAAGTGCTGAGGCGTCAGGCCATCTAGACCACCGGCTGAGCCACTTCGAAAAGATGCCACGGCTGCAGAAACATCCTGTGGGGTCACCTCAACAATGTCATTATTTTGTTCAGGAGAGTCGGGAAGGTGGAGACCTGCAGTTGCAGGCGGATGCTTTTCTATTAGGGAATTCAACGTGTCAGATGTGAAAGGGGCGATTGTATCACTCGAAAACAAGATGCGTGCCGCGTTTTTGACGTCACCATCATTAATTTTATTTTCTACTATTTTAATAGTAGCTGAATCGACATTATTTGTTTTTGTATTCCGCCGCAGTGGCGGAATTATTAAAGTTGAGCCAAAAGATTGCTCTTCCCGTGCCTTGTATTTCACGCAGTTTTCCTTTACTCTAGTTGTAAGGGATTTTTTGTTAGAAGGATCAAAATTTACGTGAAATACGTGGTACGGGAATGCTAGAAGATGCTCCCAGGCTTGCCTAGTATTAGTAGCCAAAACGTTTTTAATCGAAGAAGATAACGATTGGGCAACAGAAATTCTCGCACCCCGAGGTATGCGTTTTATAACAGGAATATTATTTTTGTACGAGCTTAAAACCTCCCAAAACGGTTTGGCAGGGGTAGCAGGGCTCGCAACACTGCTACCACTTACTGTTTGATTATTTATTGGCGCCGAAAGGGGAATTTCCAAACCTTTATGACACCTTTTTTGGTGAATTTTGAGGCCTTTTTGACCTTTAAAATATCGAGCCTGGGGGCACTGCGGACACAACATCTGGCTGTCTTGCGATACAGAGGTCCCAACTACTGCATTCATTGTTTGGGTACAAAGCATTGTTTACAAAATAAATCAAAGCTTATCTTAGAATCTCTAGGGTGACGTCTCGACCCGGATGAAGTCTCGCGTCAACAACGTCGTCGAAGTCCGTAGTGCGCAGGTGTCGCAGGCACCGTTGCCATGGAAACAAAAAATAACCGATTAGAAATTAATAAGCTAATGAAACTACAGAGGCTCACAGGAGCCCTACAAACAATACCTCGCAAAATTCCAAGAGGAAGAATGCGGTTGATGAGCAGATAATGCCTATCTACTATCTGAAAATAAAATTAATTATTTTTTGTTAATAAACCTGAAATTTACTGACCTGTCAATTTGACTAATCATAGACAATCCATATATAATAATTTGAGATTCAAAAACACATTTCAATTACTGCCTATAATAAACAAATGATATCGTCATATATTTTTCAATTATAATCTAAATGAAAATTATTTCCTAAATTCATTTCTCATGTAAAATTGTTCCCTTGCCGTTTGAAAACAGGAAGGGTTGAAAGCTTCACAGAATCAATTTATTCGCTTCACAAAATGTTTTCAGCGACTTGGACATTCCCCTTGATTATAATTTATGCTTCAGTATAAAGTTCGTCTTGAGTTACAGTAATCATAGTGATATTGTGAATTTCACTAATGATATGGACTTTTGTGTTATATAGCCTAAAGCTTGTATGTTTTTTTTTTGGTTACTTATAAATACCGTCTTTAAATAGACACTAGTTCAGCGCTAAAAGTGGGTGAGTTAATATGCTTCTAACATCAAGTCATCTATTTATTAAAGACCATCCAGAACACTTCAAAATGCGAAGCGTATATTCACGACAAAAACGAGCCAAGTTCACAAACTTATTATATCAACCTCCATGTCGTAAAGATATCCACAAAAAATATATCATAATTGTATTAATATTTGTAATAGGATTCCTGAAGAAATTAAAGTTAAGAAAAGGGATTTATTTAAAAATCGATTATGTGACTGGCATATAAATGTTTTAATAGTTTAAAAGAGTTTATAGACTGAAGTGACAAAAATACTTGTCAATATTTGCACGTCTGCATGCAGGCTGAATATAAGAACGAATCGCCAAAGTGTTTAGATCTTTTTATGACTATGTATTCTTGTAAATAAATTATTGATATGATTTGATTTGATTTGATCAAAGGGATTTATAAAACTGCAAAAAATAAAACGTACAAGCCTAGTCAATAAGATGATAATAACATGAACACAAAACACTGAAATCGGATAATATTAAGAGGTTAAAATCGAAAGAGGTTTTTCTTTTTGTATGGAGAAGTACGGGGTATATACTAACGGACATTTTCTTTTTCAGGATCGTAGCTACGTTTCATAATCTACCTTTTTACCTGTCTCTTAACTACGTGATCACGGTATTTGCGTATTTAAAAAAATAAAGCTTGTATTATTTTGAAATTATTGGGTAACATGCACTGTTTTTTTTATATAGCTAGTCTTATACAATAAACTTAGGTTGATGATGTGGTTGAAGATGTTATTGAGGTCAACCTAGCAATACTGGCTCTCGAGGACAACTGCCGGAACACACTGTTAGGTGCTTGGCTACAGAGGTTCTACTTGAGGGTGGTAGCTAGCCAGGCCATTTGCCCTACCAACATGCTGTAACGACTGCCATCCTAAGATAACAACCGGTACTGATGGCTTATCTTGCCCTATAAATAGAATAGCAAAGTTATGCTAGTATTTTTTTTAGGCCAGGTAAGTTATCCTTTGAAGTACCTCACCTGATGGTGGGTGATGATGTGGTCGAAGATGTTGTTCAGGCTAACCTAGAATTACAAGCTCTCAAGGACAACTGCCGGTACACACCGATAGCTGCTTCGCGACAGATTTTCTACTTGAGGGTGGTAGCTAGCCAGGCGAGCATTCGCAAAATGCCCTACCACCATGCAAGACTAGGACTACTTCGCTACGAGCGCTTCGTAATTACCCCTAAACGAATCAAAAATATTAAGAAATACTAAATATCGTTATAATTTGAGGACAGTTATTTATTTACTTGAAAATACCAGGTCCAATAAGTACTAAGTTATCTAAAATACCAAGTATGTAGTACCTCTAACCTACCTAGTTACAAACTGGAACCAATGTGACCAATACTATACTTCGTCACACATGTTAACCAGATGTAGAGAAAGTTAAATAAATCAAACAATTTTATAGTTAAACTAACTCAAAATTGCCGCGTTAACTGGCGATAGCCTGCTTTCTGTGACGAGTTATCGCTCCACGATAAGATAAGGGGGCGCTGTGTAATGTGTTACGGTAAAAAAAACACTGGCCGCTCGTGGCCGAGTAACTTTGTAGCAATCTGGGCGGTGATAATTGTATTTTCGTTGAAGAGTTGTCGACTAAAGAACGTAAATCCAATAAAACTATAATATTCTTTTTGACTTTTACGTCCTTTGTTATTACTCTCACCTGGTTGTAGGGCATTTTGCAAATGCCCGCCTGGCTAGCTACCACCCTCAAGTAGAAAATCTGTCGCCAAGCACCTAACAGTGTGTTCCGGCAGATGTCCTTGAGAGCCAGTACTTCTAGGTTAGCCTGAACAACATCTTCGACCACATCATCGCTTACCATCAGGTGAGATAGCGGTCAAAGGCTCACCTATATAAAAAAAAACTATTAGAGTAAGACATGTAATTTTTTTAATTGATACACTGCTTTCACACATTCTTACACACAGAAAAATGCTATTAAAGTAAGTAATAAAAATAGAGATAAAAGACAATGAATAATTACTTAAAAAATGAATAAATGTATAATGAATAGATTCAGGCGTTACTTTGCGGAAATCCATTTTTAATAATAACAAATACTTTTAAAATATTTTAAGAAAACATCAAATTAATATTTTAATAAAACACTTAAAAAATATAAAATTATATCTAGTGACAATTCCGCTCAATTTTCCTGCTAAGCCGACGCGACGTCACAAACGCCACGCAGCCAAACCGGAAGAATTTTCGACGCGAGAAAATCTCGATCGTGCGCTCGAAGAGTCAAGACCTCCTGAGGATGCTTCGTGTAGAAGCGAAAAGCGTCGAAAATTCTTCCGGTTTGGCTGCGTGGCGTTTGTGACGTCGCGTCGGCTTAGCAGGAAAATTGAGCGGAATTGTCACTAGATATAATTTTATATTTTTTAAGTGTTTTATTAAAATATTAATTTGATGTTTTCTTAAAATATTTTAAAAGTATTTGTTATTATTATGAATAAATGTATATTTTGCTTTGATATATTGGTTTATTCATCAAACTAAAGTAGATTGCAATTTTGGTATATCAAACCATATCCTCTTTTTATGTAACAAATAGAGTCACTGCACTTAATTTACCTTTACACTAACAAAATCTTTCTTTTACAGCTTGTTGCGCTTCTGAACTCTAAAAGCTACCTATCACCCTCAAGTAGAAAATCTGTCACCAAGCACCAAACAGTGTGCCGGTAGCAGTCCTCGAGTGCTAGTAAAATTACAGGTACATGAGGCTTAACAACAGTTTGTCTCGGGGTGACGGGCGCAGTGCAGTTCATCACTTGTGTCCAAATGTATCTGTTATAGGTAGAGTAACCTCTGAAAGTTATGTATCTGTAGAGAGTAATGTAATGGTAGAGTAACCTCTATCTATAAAAGATACATTAACGTCAGGTGGGTCTCGTGGTTGTTCCGTCACAATTCTGTATCGAGGCTCTACTGTACCCAGTTTAACTTTGGCATTGCTGGGTAGAGTATTGCCGTTATTGTCGCGTAATAACCGTGATATTGAAATGAACTGTTATCGAGCGATACGACTGTTATCTGAGACAGGCTGAATTGTTATTTACAAAGTAGGTCTTTAAGATTATAAATCTGCATCTGAATATTTTTGTTCCTTATTTTTGAGGATTTAATGGAATTTACAGCTATGTTCAAAGTCAGTCTAAATCACTTATTAAATTTAGGCGTCTACGAAGTTCATATGAAGTTCAATTATTATAATATTGAACTATTCTACAATGTACTGCCACGTTCAGCAAAAAAAAATATAGAGCCACTGCGAGAAGACACCCTGGTATTGTAAATTCTTTGGTATATCGGACTTGTGATAGACTAGTACTAACTCATTAAATTAACTTTATTATATTATATATATATTATAAATAGGTATCGAGTGCTTCTATAGGTTTGTTTCATATAAAGTTATTTTGAGGGTCCATACAATAAAAAAACAGGACCCTCTTACAAAGCCTGGGTCCATTCGTCCGCCCGTTCGACCTTAAAAGAGCTGTTATTTTTGGACCGGTATTAGGTAGCCGGTTAAATTTAATCACAGATATATGTTAGTATGGTGGATTGCCTAATAAATAAACGGGGTAACAAGTAACATGCTTTTATAACGTTTTTTGGTTTACGTAGAGAAAAATTCATAAGCACGCGATACCTATTTGCCTATATACTTTATGTCTACCCTTATTTAGCAAAGTTACTTTAATGAGTTTTCAACACCCTTGCTCGTAAAGTGTGCTTTATTATATCGTTCTTAGGGCCATAAACCGAAATATAACACCCTCGTGCATAATAATATCATACACTAGTGCGTAATAGAATTATCCCTACAAAGTTAAGCTAGTACCTAACTGCAAATTATATGCGAGTAAACAGAGCAATTTCAATTTAACCGGGTAATACAGATTTGTAACATTAAAGAGGTTTATATGTAATCAATCATCATACATTTGCCGCGCGCAAAAAAAAAACTTGCATGAATTTTCACACATTTTCCATAATTTTCTTATGTTGTTTGTATCGCATTTGTGCAATATATTTTTTTTTTCCTCGCAAGGGTGTTGAAAAAGTGCGTATAAAACTCGTGAGCAACTTGCTCATTGGCTCAGGCTGCAACACACAGCCTCGTGTATAATGAGCAACTTAGCGCACTTGTATCATAATCTACTATTACCAATCTATCACAAGCCAGATCTGTCAAATATTTTACAATACCAATGTCTGCAAATTCCAATACGTCGGTCAAACAGCTACACGCAAGCGTCAAACTTGGTATGATTATAAAGTCCAATGTCTAGCTTATAAAAAAAATTAATAAAAATGACAATATAATTATTATAATGATATCCCAGTACAGAATGAGAGTAGTGCAGTGTCAGTGTTTCGCATATTTTAAAATCTTTACATTATTGTCACCTTATGTTATTGTTTATTTTTTCTGCGCATTGAGACTGATGGAGGAACTTGCTTGAATTTATAAAAGTGCAGCCAGTTCAAATGTTGGTTAACCCTATTTTATGTCATGCATTATAAGGTCCAGAATTTCACCCACTTCTAATTGTATCGTAATCAAACTTCAGAATGAATTATTTACAGTTAAATACAGACTGATTTAGGAGGCGCAAGGTACTTACTTACATTCCTAGAACTTATCTTAAATAGTTTAAGCTTGAGATTCTCTCTGACCGTAAAGCGTTTTCAGCCAGGTATTTTTTCAGGATCTTAACAACACGGGTAGATTTCGGTGTTTAAAAATTATTCATTTTAATTATGTCTTGTCGCAATGTAAGGAACTATTCACTTGCGTCAGTATGGCTTCGGGCTATAAAACCAATCCGTTTCTTTACAAAATTATTTCTCTTGTCCTTTTTTGTTAAAGAACACATATTGTACCGATTCCACATAAGTGGAATAACGGGTAGGAAGACAATAATGATTTACACGTGTTTATTAAAATATTCTAAACGAGTTTTGAAGCGCTCGTAGCAAAGTTTACTTAGCTGTTCTCAACTGATCAGCAAAGTCAAGCAACGTCGCGCGCGGTCATTTGTTGGATGGGTGACCGCTAATGACATTACTACTGAGCGTTTCCGTGCTTCCGAGGGCACGTTAAGCCGTCGGTCCCGGTTGTCGTCTTAGGATGGCAGTCGTTATAGCATGGTGGTAGGGCATTTTGCGAATGTCCGCCGGGCTAGCTACCACCCTCAAGTAGAAAATCTGTCGCCAAGCACCTAACGGTGTGTTCCGGCAGCTGTCCTTGAGAGCCAGTACTTTTAGGTTAGCCTGAACAACATCTTCGACCACATCGACTCTTACCATCAGGTGAGATAGTGGTCAAAGGCTAACGTATCAGGCATAAAAAAAAAGAGTTTTGCAAGTGAATGTTCCTTTGAGATAACTAAATTATCAGAACTATCAGAACTCTGTAAATTACTCCTGTATATGCTGCAGCATGTATAATATTAAGCAACTTTGATAGTTAAGTTCAGCGAGTTGTCTGAAGCACCGTATGTAGGTAAGTACAGCTAGTTGTTATGAGTCTACTTCTAATTTTCCACTGTCTAGGTTTTCAACGGTACTTTTCAATGATGATGATAGCTTTACAATTATACAAGGCACAGGTTAACATGTAAGTGTTTTTGATGCATAGGATAGCATTAATACCTATGTAAAGGTGCCTATATATGAAGAACTGTTTTTAGAGTATTGTACGCACGATGAAAATACGGAACCATTTTAGCATCACTCGCGCGTTTTCTTGTCTGTTCGTTTGTCTTAAAGCTAAAAATCTTAAATAATATGATATAAGTTAACATTTTCAGAGTTAGGCGACCCAATTAGGAACGTATAGATGAAGTATTTGTTGGAAATATGATTTGAGAGCTAAATAGAAAAAAATATTTAAGACCATTAACTGAAGAGAGTTTTTTAACGTATATACTTCCCCGTCCCGCCTTATCGCCGTAACTTCTCAGGATAAAATTTTGATAATAACCTTGTCCTTACTCATATATACTGTTATTAGAGAAAATCCAAACAATACTGGTTAAGAAATAAAGAAGTTATATTATGGATAAAACATCCGTTATGGCCGTTTGAATCGCCGATTTTTACTGTATAGTATAATAGAGGGAATATTATTCTTATTATGGGCGCATGATATTTTGACTTAACATGGTGACGAGTATACAGTACAGGAAAGTACAGTAGGATCTCTCGGTACGTAAAGATTCTATCGTAGAGCAGTTACACAATCCAAGTTATGCTTGTTAACAAATTTTGACCACATCGTTTACTATCAGGTGAATTGTGGTCAAAGGCTGTTGGATATATAGAAGCTGATTTTATTAATATATTTCAATAAAAAATCCTTTCCGGTAGTACGATGTCCGAACTCGATCAAGTTTGCCTTGTAGTCACGCCTTCGAGACGAAATCGATTCATAACTAATGCGTTCGGAAATTAAACAGACACGGTCTACCTGAAGTCTAATAATTTAGATTATGTTGTCGTTTACTTGCTTCACTTACTATGTAGGTTGATTGACAGTTATAATCGTAAAAAAAACATCCCAAAATGTTTGTTAGGATTAGAAGTCAAACCTAAGCAAGAAGCTAAGAGGATATTAGCATTTTTAGGGTTCCGTAGGCAAAGGGTAAAAACGGAACCCTATTACTGAGATTTTGCTGTCCTTCCGTCCGTCCGTCTGTCACCAGGCTGTATCTCAAGAACGGTGATAGCTAGACAGTTGAAATTTGCACAGATGATGTATTTCTATTGCCGCTATAACAACAAATACTAATAATAAAATAAAATAAATATCTAACGGGGGCTCCCGTACAACAAACTTGATTTTTTTACCTTTCCTTGCTCGATACTAATAACGGTGACAGCAAGACGCTCTAACTATTCACATAATATTTAGTTTTATGTTCTCTTTAAATAAAAATAATAAAAATAAAATAAAATACATAATTAAGGGGGCTCCCATATAATAAAATATGTTTTCGCCGTACCTAGCCAGCTCAATCGGAAACTGCGAAAAGTGTCTGCAACTTGCAAGATTAGGTTACAGATAATGGTACGGAACCCTTCGTGCGCGAGTCCCACTCACACTTGGCCGATTTTTTCCAATAACCCTGTATATCTCCCAATGCAAGCCTGATCTTCAACTTTTCTTCTCGACGCACTCTTGTCCTTATACGACTACGGCTTTGAAGAGAAATAGTTATTTGTTTGGCGCGAGTGCTTGCATTGTAAACCTGAGGAAGCGAAGGGTTCTAGGGTTGAACCAAGAGCAATGCGAAGGTATCGCGGAGGATATGAGACGCAACATTTTTTCACCTCAATACAGGGAGAAAAATGCTTGGTTAAATTTAATAGCTTAGATAATAAGGCAAATTAGTGCTAGTTCATATTGAAAATTAAAAGTTACATTACTAAAATTGGTAATATTTTAAGTAGAATATTTATTCTGGAACCTTTAGGTACGAATTGCCAAATCCTTTTCCTTGCTAGCGGATAAAAACCGGCCAAGTGCGAACGCGACTCGCTCACGAAGAGTTCCGTAACTAAATATTCTGAGCGTATACCTGTCACTGTTATTAGTATTGAGCAGGAAACGGTAAAAAGACAAGTTATCATATGGGAGCCCCCCCCTTACATATTAATTTTATTTTATTTTTAGTATTTGTTGTTATAGCGGCAATAGAAATAATCTGTAAAAATGTCAACTGTCTAGCTATCACCGTTCTTGAGATACAGCCTGGTGACAGACGGACGGACGGACGGACGGACAGCGTAGTCTCAGTAATCAGGTCCCGTTTTTACCCTTTGGGTACGGAACCCTAAAAAGCACTTTTCCACGCAGATTTCGAATGATAAACAATAAATATAACAACACGTTTTCGAGCTTGTGAGCTGAGAAATATTGTATATGACGTCATTTACTCATCAAAGCTGAATTGGTCAGAATAGAGCATGTCCAAGCACAAGGGATGGAGGGTGTAGTCGGTACGTGTTCTACTCGCAATATGAACTTTGTAATTTTCTTAGTACTAAGTCATAACGCTCATGTAAATCGCTTGATGTAACGATTTATCAAAATGTTATCAATCTCGTTAAACGTGAACAGTCCTATCAACTTCAGGTAAATCTGATTACAGTGATAACAAGTCTGCAAACTGCCGAACACTAACTTTGCGAAGTACAGCAAACATATATATATAACATATACTGTAAGAGAGCGTCCAGATGTTTTTTTAGTATTTTATAACCCCCCTACCCCCTTGGTGATACGTGGTGAGGTTTAGGACTGACCCTCCCCGCCCCACCCAAAATCACGTGTAATTTTTAGTATCTACAAACAATCTTAATTTTTTGAGAATATTATCTTTATACCTAACAGGTATTAAAGTATAATCTAATATTATTCTGAATTCTTCGTGGGGACTTCGACCGTAGCCTGGTCACACTGATCGCTGCGACTCAAGCCGCATTCCGGTTTAGAAATAGCGCGTTAGGAGAAAAAATAAATACACGTGATATCTTTCTACACTCCCCCTCCTCCTTTGTAGTATTTAGTGATTTTTGCTGTACCCTTATCCCCTTTAACCCATTGGCATCGGCGATAATGATATCAATAGAATTTCATTCATAACTAGGACATAGTGGTCCTGATGATGCCAACTTATTAAGCCTCACGTGATTAATGGACGGTCCTTAAAGTGTAAAATCGAACAATGAAGCTTTTTGATGAATGGAATGGCATCAGAATGCGTAATGCTGATAAAATACCTGGAAAATTATCCTTGGTACATGGGAGTTAGGAGGACAGCCATTAGTTTGGGACACTACTAAGGCGCCCATTATCTTTCTGAGATAAGCGTGTGTGCTGGTCCCGCCGCCGCCGCGGCTACTCCGGTAAAGCAGTGCAAGTATTCTTTAGGTTCTTAGCCGCAGTGACGCTTAAAGTTGTGTCTTTCACTTAGCAGCAAAGTTATTTTTGCTCTCGTACCTTTGATACCCTCCCGTGGGGTGCCGGGCTAGAATGACATGCCCTCAATTCTACCCCCGGGTGTCGTAAGAGGCGACTAAGGGTAACACACCAGAAGGTGGGCACCAGCACTTTCTGAGGAACTGATATATTGCACTGCTATCCCCAAACTGGGGATTATGGCAAATCCCCCCATATTGGGGGAGGCTGTGTTCAGCAGTGGACTATCCGGCTGATACAGTGCAGTACAGTAACTTTGAAACCCTCGTTACGCTAAGAAGTATATGCTATGATACAAGAATCCTTGGCTTCCTCACGTGTCAATACAAGGACACAAGCTTTAAAGGACTTTACAGACTTAGATAACGAATAACTAGTTGTTCGCTACGCTGACAATTCGTTTGACCTATTTCACTCAAAAACCGTTAACCCCTGCTTCACCGATTTTCATGAGTCATGAGAAAGGTTACTTTATTGTTAATGATAATATATTGTAGATCAGCCATGCGTTTATAGGTAGTCTATTGTTACAAAATTACAAATTTACGAGAAGAAATATTATGGTCATGTACGGGATACGAACCCGCGTCCATCACCCCTATAGCCGGGGTATGCTCTGACCGCTTGAGCTAACATGACAATGACTCATAACTCCAATTTTTCCTCTCGTTCCTTATTTAACCATCGTGTTGGGATGGACGCGGGTTCGTATCCCGCACATGACTATAATTTTTTCTCTCGTAAATTTGTAATTTTGTAATGTAATCCACCGAGCAGGCGTTATTGCAAATATAACAATATTAAAATCTATTGTTAATTTAACTCTTATAATAAATAAATTCCTGTGGAATTCCCATTAGGTTATGATGTCCCAGTTGTTCAAGTAGGTGTCGTAAAAGGTGACTAAGGGAAAAATACCAGAAGATGGGAAGCAGTGAAAGAAGAATTGAAAACTTCTTTTTCGTTTCCCAAGACGTCTGCCAAACGTGGGGATTGTGGCAAATCTCTCTAATGGGGAGACCTTGTTCAATGCTGGATGTTACTATTGATGTGATAATGATGAATAAATAAAACTCCATTTTATTTCAATTGGCGTTTAATTCAAAGAAGGCTAGACTGTAGACTGCGAAACAGAAAGCGTTAAGCAGAACGCATTTAAGAGTAGATTCTCGGTGTTGTATTCAGGTCTCTATTAACTATACTGACAATGGAGTAAACTAAGTAAACATTACAAAATATATGAAAGAAAATTTAAACTTTTTTTATTTGATTCGAACCCGCGATTATTTGTTTGTAGTTCAATTCAGTTTGGCTGCAGATATTGCTCCGTCTCCATTAGACGGTTAAACAATAGTAACGATGGGATAAATTTCAGCTATGACTCACTCACTCACGATAGCTCAATTAGCGGACTATGTCCCGGCTTATGTGGCTGGTTTGGTATCCCGCTCGTAGTTAAAAAAAAAACATGTAATTTTGTAAGCTCATTCGATTACTGTAGTGTACTGTACTGTATTAGCAGGATTTTCCACTGCTGAACACAGCCTGCCCCATTATGGGGGGGTTTGCCATAATTCCCACGCTTGGCAGGCGTCTTGGGGATCGCAGTGCGAGATATCAGTTCCTCAGAAAGCACTGCTGCCCACCTTCTGGTATGTAGAGAGGGGGTGGCGAGGTAAACGTTATTATTAAAATCGTCAGTTTGATGATTTGTATTTATTTTATGTCAAAATATTAAAATTGAGCACAATTTCTTTGTAAAATCGTTATACCAGCATGTGGCATGTCATGACTAAATTGACTATGTGCGTGAGATTGAGTCTTAGTGTGTATGTACCTATATGCTTTGATATGCACAGAATGTAAAAAAAGTTGGAATGGCGCTTTGCTATTGAATGGTTTTTTCACGGTATCCGTCAATATACAATACTCGTATATACAAAAATAGTTTCGTTATATTTTTAATACCAGATGTTGAGACTGAAATTATTATGCATGTCTTTAAGCCAAATTTATATGCTCTGCTTTATATGTATTCTGTTATATTTAGTAAATATTAAAACTGAAAACGTCAAAACCAGAATTCACGAATAAAACTATTTTCCGAGTAATTTTATATATTACTAAATATATCGGTTATGTTACGGGGTACTTAAGTTGCGGGGTTTCACATCAGACGAAGATCCTGCTTGTTATGATAAACTAAAATCCTCTTGTCCACACATAGCGCCTTCTATTCGAACGTAATTTTGACATAATAATAACAAGTCTTCAAACTTTATGATAGTATGCACATATCCAATGGTTTCTGGTTTGGCAATTTCTCATAAAACTATATATTTTAATTTAGAAGCAATGATAAGCAAGCTGTTATAGATATGGACTGCGGTGCCGCAGTTCCATGCATCGATCCCTTCTGAGAGCTTTACCGCATGGGAGCATCTTGAATATGCTCGCCTGGCTAGCTACCACCCTCAAGAAGAAAATCTGGCGCCAAGCACCTAAAACCGTGTGTTTCGACAGCAGTCCTTGAGAGCCAATAAAATTATAGGCACATGAGACTCAACAACTGTAAGTCTCAGGGTGATGGGTATTTGGCACTTGTGATGAAATGCGTCTATTATAGACAGTGGTTACCGCTTAACAACAGGTGGACCTCGTGCTTTTTTCAGAACAATAACATTAAATAAAATTCAGTTGTCAATTTGTCACATATCAACAGCCGATTAATAGAGAGGGAGCAAAGATTTAATATATTTAAACATATTTGTTCATAAAAGAAAACATGATTCAAAATTTTAATAATGGACTGCATTATATAATGTAGTGCAAAGGATTAACTTACGTATTTTCAGTTATTTGTTTATGTTACGGGGTACTTTTTTTCCGGGATTTCACATCAGACTAGTATGCAAAATATCACAATTTAAACACTTTTTACTAAAAAAATATAAAACTAGGTTTGTATGGAAACGTAACGTGATTGTGTTTACTATTTTCAAGAGGTTTTGAGCAGCCTAAACCTAGAAGGGGCAGGTGATCATATAATATACATTACCTTTAACTTCGTAAAGCCTTTCTACTAACTTCATCGCATTGGGGTTCCTTTGCTTGTATCTGTGCGTAAAATTGACACTCCGTCGCCTGCCAGATGTCAAGAATGATATTTTTGATCAAAGCCCCCATTATGTATGGCTTCACTGTGAGACACCTTTGTTGTTTCAGAACCCATGAAAATATTTCATATACGAAACTTTTAAAAAATATGGGTTGTCGATTGTCGACAGCTTTTTGCTCTAACACATGATCAGCATTGATAGGGATTTTGAATAGCTTGGGTATCTGAAAATAATTTGTGAGCTTAGTTTACAGTATATACTTGATACATTTATATGATTAGACAAAAAAAAACATTATGTTGCGTGTATAGAATCGCAGTTAGGCTATATTATACTCGTAGCATCGTAGATAGGCTTTGTCCTGTGGGGTGCTAGGTTAAATAGTCACCTCCCATTTCTTCCTCTGGGTGTCGTAAGAGGCAACTAAAGGTAAAATTCAAGAAGGTGGGCAGCAGCGCCTTCTAAGGAACTTATATCTTAAACTGCTTTCCCCAAGACGTCTGCCAAGCGTGGGGATTATGGTAAACCCCCTCCTAAATGCGGCTGTGTTCAGCAGTAAGACAATCCTACAATCCGGCTGATACAGTACATTACAGATAGGCTTTGGAGTTCATTGATTGGTGCAATTTTACTGTCTGTCCTTGTATGTCACTGATTTCTATTGTCCTAATGCATTCCAATGTTGAAATTAGACTGGAAATTTAAATAAATTATTTTTAAAGGGGACTATAATACATGAGAAGGTAAGCGAAAAAACAATTGTTCGCACTCCTTGAAACTTTCAATTGGTAAGTGACGTAGAATGATACAAAAATATAGGTCGAGAAAGCGATGGCATGCTGCTCATTTTGTTTGCTTACTCACTCGACTATGTAGGACCAAAACCCATATAATAAAGTGTGTAGACAGCTCTCAGGCGTCATCATATGATTCATCACACTAATATTATATTTATATGCGAAATTAGAAACTGCTGAATCGATTTGTATGAACATTAGAATAAAGATGGTTTAAGTCCAGATATTCTGCCACGAATCAGTAGTGTGCAAACACTACTACGTGTACACAAACTAACATGTCTTGGAGTGACGTGCGCAATGCAATGCCCACAACTAGAAAAGCGTAACTGTAATGTGCAGACTGCAGGGGGTTGGCCCCCTGCAGTCTGCACATTACAGTCTGCTAATTAAATGTTCAAATTCAGCATAGATTCATACAAGACAGAATCGGTAGTATGCTGATCCCCTAAGAATATATGAATCTATGATAAATCTAGGCTGGTTTGACGATATCAATGCCCAAAAAAATAAAAAGATAAGAGTAAGGTGATTCAGAAAACAATTTCGTTATTAGTAATTATTATTTTATTATTTCGTTTCGTTTTCATATGAGATTGAATCAATATTGACTCAATATGAACGATATGAAGTTAGTAGACTACCAAAACTGTCAAAATTGACCAGGCCGAGTCCATTATAGATTCATATTGATTAGAAGACTTGACACCCTGGTGTCACGCTTACCAACAAGTGGTTTTGAAGCAATGATGTCCGAGCGATAATAGCTATGGACTGCCGTGCCACAGGTCCAGGGTTCGATCCTCACAGACGGCTTGAGCGAATGTTCGCCTGGCTAGCTATACCAACCTCATGAAGAAAATATATCGTCAAGCACCTAAAAATATAAGCCAAATATAGGTACCTTAATTTAAAGACATGTAGGAACAAGAAGTAGAACGATTTTTTACCAAGCACCCATTCTATGTTAATATAAAGTCAATAACCCATACTTAAGGCCCAAATTGAAGGAAAAATACTTGTTGCCTAACCTAGAGCCATTGTAACAGTACCCTCTTACAGGTGACGAACAAAACAATGATGAAAAGAAGAGTTGAGTGACTCACAACTTATTGAGTATTAAGTCAACGACACTAGAATATATTATTGTGAGACAATAGGAAAGATATGGAAAGTGAACTATTGGATTGGGTATTGACACAAATAACGGTAATAGACTACTGTAATTACTGAACGCTCAAATAAATTGTTACCATTACAAAAATAACTAATATAGGAATGATTACTGCGCTGTGAGTGATTATACCCGTGGGGTGTCGGGCTAGAATGTCACCCCCCCATCACTACCCGTGGTTTCGTAACAGGCGACTAAGGGTAACACACCAGAAAGTGGGAAGGAGGAATTGGACACCCTCCCAGCGTATTTGTTCCCCGAGAGCTACAATCTGGATGTCTTCAAATACAGAGTGAATAAATATCTTCTATAGGCAAGCATGCTCCACCGTCGACCGCGTCGTCACTTACCATCAGTAGTCTGCGGTAAAATGCGAGTCTATTCAGTATAAAAAAAGCAGCGCTTTCTGAGGAACTGATATCTCACACTGCGATCCCCAAGTCGCCTGCCAAGCGTGGGGATTATGGCAAACCCCCGCAAATGGGGGGAGTCTGTGTTCAGCTGTGGACTGTCCGGCTGATACAGAGTGATTGAATTTCGCTTTCCATACAAACTTAGTTTTGTCATGTGTTCAAGTTTGGTGGAAATTTGCATGCATACTTGAACATACTGCTATCTATGTATGCTTCTTTCTGGTTTGCCAGTTTTCAGTAAAACCCCAGGCGACCTGGGGGAATATTTTTCATTATTTTTTTTGCCTGATAGTTTAGCCTTTGACCACTATCTCACATCACATAAGTGATGATGTGGTCGAAGATGTTGTTCAGGCTAATCTTGAATTACTGGCTCCCAAGGACAGCTTGCTTAGAAAGGAACTTTGCTTAGCTGTTCTTAGCCGTGCTGCCGGAACACACTGTTATGTGCTTGTTGACAGATTTTCTACATGAGGTTGGTAGCTAGGCAGGCATTCGAAAAATGCCCTTCCACCATGCTATAACGAATGCCATCCTAAAAACAATCGAGACTGACGGCTTATATAACGTGTCCTCCGAAGCTCGGAAGCGCTCAGTAGTACCTAATGTCATTAGCGGTCACATCCAACTCATGACCGCGGCGGACGTTGCTTAACTTTGCTGATTGGTTAAGAACGGTTAAGCAATCTTCGCTTTGCTCAAAAAAAAACCCTTGCAACACCCAAGTATTTTAGGAAATGTTCTACAGGCAAGTACCGAAATTATGTATCTTTCTATTTCTATATTATGCATAGAATCGATTACTATGAGTATTATAAAAACATTTATAGATAATTATCATACCGAAGAGTTGCAAGTATGCTAATCTCGGCATTGGTTACTTGAGCCGTTTGGTGTGGAGATATATGGTGAGGAACTCGTCGTATCATCCAAAACTTATCAGAGCGGTAACCGATGCGACTGTTGTCAAAATGCTGGCACCTATTTGACTCCTAGCTTCTCAAAGCTATGTCAGGGTCTTAGATTCTTCGGCAAATTTCCTCGTTATGGATTTTAGCGCGCAAAGATACTCCGAGCAAAGTTCTCTCCATAGCTCTTTGAGCGACTTTGGGCTTCTCAATAAGGGCCACCTCCCAGGTTGCCTTAAATCATCAATGGCAACACAAACTGCTTGAAGACTTTGTTTGACCTTCAGACTCTGCCGGACTTTCGACGAGTAAATCAGGAGTAATTGTCTGGACGCTGCAGATTCGAGTTAGATATTTCGGGTACGAGTTGGATACTTCGGGTACTTGAGTTCTTTGTCGAAGTTGGACTTACCTAACTAGACAATTATCCAAGGTAAATAAAAATGTACCAACCTCGTTTTTTAACCTAAATTGGGTATCTACAAGAACAAAAACAATTTATTTTTTAGGAAAGGTGGGAATCTGATACAATTTCCTTGCATTGACAACTCCACAAAGCGATGGCCGAATGTTGAAGGCACGATGATCTACCTTGGTTGGTAACTCCTGAAGAACCTCTACTTATATAAAATAACAATAAAGCTTTAAACATTATTTTTTTTATGAATTTCATCAATACATTACAGATAAAGTACTATGATATGATATTATTTGCAATTCCAATATACGATTATCGTCCGCAATTTTTATACCTATGCTATGAAGAAACAATGGGATCATAGATTATGCACATAGTTACTATTGTCTCCACAGTAGCTCAGAATTGGAGGCAGCCAAGATATTAATCACGCTTCAGCGCACTGCTTACCAGAGAAAGCGTGCCTCCTACATTATGTTTGCACTTTATTACTTTGTCAAAATAAGAAAGCGACACCTGCCTATTATTTATGGCTTACACTTTATAAGGCTTATTGCGATATGATGCAATTTCGTTTATTGTTTTTTAGTTAACTTTAGCACTCATCACTCCGATATTACAGGACTGAGTAGTTACAGTTCTTTAATGGAATCTTGGTTATATTATCTTTCCCTATTTATCCTGAACCTTACCTAAATTCGATAATATAACAATGCAGGTAATTAGTGATAAAAAACGTGAATAATAACTATAAGCTTACTTAGAAATGAAGTCATCACTAATTACTAGCCTAGATCCTAAAAATATGCCTTCATATATGGATTCACTTCATAGTATGGATTCACCGTGTCGAGTGGGTACTTCCAAGCAGATCGCGCTATGAATAATATCAGACTGAGGGCGAAGGACGGAGATACCTCGTATCGCGTGTGTGAGATTTGTCAAGATAGAGAGCATTTATTTAATCTGTAATGTAGGCTCATTAAATTATAATATGTTTTCAGGCGGTGATGCCATAATCTAGTCCTAGCTTAAGGTAAAGTAAATGAGTACTACTAGTTCAGTACTTAACTATCCCACTTACTAGGTTTTCTACACAAAAGGGAATCATAAGGATACTTCAAAAACACAACGTTTATAGGAACACATAGAACACTTTAATAAGAATAATACATCATTAGGGTCACATGGATTACTTCAAAGGTAATATTGTATAGTCACATTTCACAACGATAATACAATAAAAAGGGCGAATTTGGAAGCCAACAAACATAGACCCACACACAACACATGAATATCAGTTACGTTACATTAAACAATATAATACAGTACTTAACTCAATAATTCTCGATGCAGCAGTCACTTGTGAAGAATAAAGAGAGCTCAGCAAGTTGAGACCTTGGTTTTATAGCCATGACTGGCGCCAAGTGTCTGTCGCATATACATTAAAGTTCCCGCCATATTTACCACAACCAATCAGAGACATGAAAGTTCCCGCCACAACGTATCAGCCAACCCGAAATAAGACAGGATGGTTCGTCATTGGCTAGTCTAGAATGAATACAGATCATAAAGGGTTTCAGTGTGGCGGTTATTAAAAATGACAAATATCAACAAGTTTTAGAATATTCTACAATTACATAATGAGTAACTTCTCGTAACTTATTTACATAAGAGAATATAAGCTTAACAAATATATGATTCTAACACGGCCATACTGACAGTACTTCGTCCACGAAGTACAAAATAACACAAGGCAAACTTCACTTTAAAATAATTATGTATAACTTAGTGATATATGTAGGAAATATTGTTACCGTGTATGGCAACCCACAATTATTTTCACAAAGCTTGCTTGATAAAGAATTTATGTAATAAGTAATAAATAGAACACATAAACAGTATTTGGTTCGAAGTCACCAAAAAGAAAAACCGCTATCGATTATCTGTAAAATCATTATAAAATGTTCATAGTACATATTTGTGGACTACAATGTATATGTATTGGGCGTGGAGGGTAGATTATCCCTCTTCGCGTTGACTGTTGTGATTTGCTATCTCAGGAAAGGAAAATAATATCATTGGAATGGAATCAAAATACATTCAATACATTTGTGAAAAAAATGTTGTACAAACCAACATTCCCATTTACGTTGTTATATAAGTGTCACGAATAAATATTATGTGCAAGTACATAATTCGTAAAGTATACCAGGTATATATATGAAGTAAATACTGATACTAAGTTTCATAGATAGTATCCAGTTTCAACTACATATTTGATAACATATTAAGCAATAGGGAGTTTAAAATTTGATTAAAACGACTGTGGTAAATTTCTGCAATGCAACTTTAATTTGCTTAGTTATCAAGTTTGAGGTTTTATCGTCCACGCATTATTTAGACAATAACAAAATGTACCATTAAACCTTGGACATATTCCATTTGACAAAAAACGTCTGGACCTTTTGACTTCACGACATAAGTATTATCTATAAGGACAGAATTGGGTTTTCCTTTTATGATTTGGACGTTCTGACGTCAGGGCTTAAGTATTTTATCCAGAATAATAGGATCATCATTTGTACACGTAAAATAACTTTTCTGATAACAACAGGCAGTCTACCTACATGTACTTATGTAGCAGTAAAAATAACACTTTAAATTCTCATGAAAAACCCTACTCATTTTAATAATTACTAGACACGATGATTACATTCACAAGCCGCCATGTGAGACAACCATCGCCAAGTAAAAGGTCGACCGGCTTTTATCAAACAGTTTGCCATTTGAATAGACGTGCAGGTCGCATTCTCTTACTGCTCGTGAGATCAACAAGCACCAATCAAATGGGTATGCAGTGTAATCAATTTAAACAGTAGTTGCCATTTGAATAGACATGCTGGTTGCATTCACACACTGCTCGTGAGATCAACCAGCACCAATCAAATAGGTAAGCAGTGTCTTTCTATTTAATATTTAATCTAGAGCATAAGTACTTGTAGATATGAGTAATTTGATATTATCATTTTATGTGATGATAACTGATAACATAACACAAGTAGTTTATTTCTACAATATGTAGGGTAGCATGTCATATTAATATTCTTAACTGAAACGTACATAATTATCGTATTTCTTGTTTCAAAACAATAGGTACAATAATTAAATAAATTTTGTTCAAACACCCACTCTCGTGGCCAGTATCAATATATCCTTGTGAATTACAATATTTCATGATAAACCATCTATAGTCTACACCAATCAATAAACGCAGAGGTAAAACCCCTGTAAACCTCTGTATTGTCGCATAGATTGTTTGTTGAACATTCCAGAATCCGTTCGGTCAATCTGACAATTTATAGAACATTCTACCTAATATAGACATACCGTTCCATCTAACCGTCACTTCAAAGTGTTCCAGTAACAATCATATGTTTGTCAATTAGTAATTTCCAAAAAGGGATCGATTATGGTTTGAGCCAAAGTTTGCGTGACAGTCAGTAATGACTTCTGAAGGGATGCCAAGTGCTAACATTTGTCATAGGTTATCTTCGTATATATGTAGGATAAGACAACCTATGTATAAGAATTCAAAGTTTAAAGTGGATTTAATAAACAATACTTTGCGAAACCAACAATTAAAACATTTCTACCCATCGCCAGTTACTATATTATACAATCGATTCAAAATCCTATATTATACAATCGAGTTGATTAGTGTGAAACAGTTAAGGAGTTTTCTTTATAGGATAAAATAACCCTTGCTTAGGACCCAAACTGCTTTTACAAATATCAAGCAAAAGCATAAGTAAATATACTATATACTTTGTCATGACTACTTTTATAGAATTAGCAATCTGTAGTGAATTTATTTAATGCCCATAAGATCACTGAGCAAGTAATATTACATAAGATATTCTCAGATGTTCAAAAACATTTCGTATGTCACTAAGTTTTAAGGATCGCTTTTAAATAAAATTAAGAAAATTTTAAGCACAAGGTAATAGCGACATTAGTTCAGATATGGTTGTAACTTTGCTATTTATTGTTCGATATGCGTTTCCACATTTAGGTTTCTAGGTTTATAGAAATGTATTCTCAATTAATACCAATAGTCACTATATAAAATGAGAACATAGTTTGACTTTGAAGAAATCTAATTACGTTCGTCGTTATAATATGTACTTATTAGTGTAAATAATATAAAAAAAATACACAATGACATAAGTTTCATAAACTTCCATTACATATGCTAGCAAACACTAATTCAATAAGGTTCAGTGAAAGCACCTTTATCTTGAGGGATATATGCAGCAAGAACCGTCAGTTTCAGATTTAAACGTTATAACATTGAGAAAATTTTCGTCGAGGTTATTCTTCACATTGCCACTACACGGTTACAGGATTGTAATCATTATAAAACAGACCCTTTGGAGGGCTTTACCTGCTTTTGCCACTGTTATAGTACTTGTCCAGATGAATTATTTCGCCAATATACCGATGTCGGTGAATAAAAACTCGGTGCCACTGCCGCTAGTATTCGATAACTCGCAACACGGTGTCGTCATCCTGTTGCCAGGTTGCAGCGACGGCTTCGCAAACCACGGCGTTCCACTGCCGCTAGTAGCAGATACGAAAACTGGGAACACGGTGTTGTCATCTTGTCGCCAGGTTGCAGCCACGGCTTCGCAACCCGCGGCGTCCAAGTCTTTGAGAGTAGTTGCATCGATTCTGAAACTAATAAAAGTGATTAAAAAAATGAAGGTAGGCAATCTGAGTGATCCCACTTCTGATGTGAGATTTGTCAAGATAGAGAGCATTTATTTAATCTGTAATGTAGGCTCATTAAATTATAATATGTTTTCAGGCGGTGATGCCATAATCTAGTCCTAGCTTAAGGTAAAGTAAATGAGTACTACTAGTTCAGTACTTAACTATCCCACTTACTAGGTTTTCTACACAAAAGGGAATCATAAGGATACTTCAAAAACACAACGTTTATAGGAACACATAGAACACTTTAATAAGAATAATACATCATTAGGGCCACATGGATTACTTCAAAGGTAATATTGTATAGTCACATTTCACAACGATAATACAATAAAAAGGGCGAATTTGGAAGCCAACAAACATAGACCCACACACAACACATGAATATCAGTTACGTTACATTAAACAATATAATACAGTACTTAACTCAATAATTCTCGATGCAGCAGTCACTTGTGAAGAATAAAGAGAGCTCAGCAAGTTGAGACCTTGGTTTTATAGCCATGACTGGCGCCAAGTGTCTGTCGCATATACATTAAAGTTCCCGCCATATTTACCACAACCAATCAGAGACATGAAAGTTCCCGCCACAACGTATCAGCCAACCCGAAATAAGACAGGATGGTTCGTCATTGGCTAGTCTAGAATGAATACAGATCATAAAGGGTTTCAGTGTGGCGGTTATTAAAAATGACAAATATCAACAAGTTTTAGAATATTCTACAATTACATAATGAGTAACTTCTCGTAACTTATTTACATAAGAGAATATAAGCTTAACAAATATATGATTCTAACACGTGCGAGTGAGTGAAACAGAACTAGGCAATATCTAAATAGAATGAGCGATTTATTTAAATAAATACATATAAGAATTCGCTTTTTAAAAACGGAATAAATCTTACAGTTACTGTATTACATGGTTGCTACATAATATATAAAAATAAAATGAGATTTGATACGATTGACTATGTACACGCAAAATTTAACCTATATCTATGCATGTTTCTTTTTCTATGGATGGATATATATATACCTATGGTATCGTGTATTATTTTACAGAATACGACAAATATTACGCCTGATCCGAAATCACGATACATATCAGTACATATCAGTGAAGCGTACAACTGGTAGTGGGCTAGAGCATTATGACTGCCTATGAGCCCAAATGCTTTTATTGTAGTAGCTGAAGTGTTGTATATAGTTCGTAGAATTTTGTTAATAAAGGCTACCGCCGGTAAAAAAAAAAAGTGTACACAATTTCTTAAAAACATGTCAATAATTTACCCTTTGACTAGTCACTGCCTTAAGTTGCGGATCGAGTCCACAATCGTGCACAATTTTATAATATACCTTACATAAATTATATACATACATAAATACCTTAAATAAATCCTACCACTGGAATCTAATATAGTACCACCAACTTAACTGTGCAGTTTTCGAGGGCGCTACTGGTCAAGGAAATCAACTACACACACAACTAAAGACACTGTCACAATTTGAAGGAATGTTGTAGTCCTTTTTTTTGCCGCCTGAACAGATAAGTTAGTGGGACTGTACTCTAAATCCTACTTATGTGATTGGTATCATCTTGTGTCTGTTATCTTCTTTACGTATAAACCACCAAACCAATTGTGGGCAGAAAAATAGCCTTTCTAGCGATTGATGGACATAATTATACGATGTTTAGTCCAAATCCAGTTATTATATACAATACCGAGTATGCACAATATTTCCTTTTAAAGCTTCTAAGCTATTGGTAAAATTTCACAGGTTAAACCTAAAACAGGAATTTGCTCCTAAGGACTACTGCCCGAACACCCTCGTATAAATAAATGGATCTTAAAATGGAAATCGATCTTGGTTAGCCTGAACAACATCTTCGACCATCTGTCAAAAACTGCATCTTAAGATCGATTTCAATTTTAAGATGCATTTATTAAGAACCTTGGGTTGCATTACCTAAAAGGCGCCAACCAATTAGGAGCTTAACTGAAAATAGAACAAATGTTTAATTGCATATAGTTCAATCTCAATGCGCGCTGCACGTGGTAGCTACGACCTTTTGTTTGCCAGAAGTGCGCGAAAATTAGGGAAAAAGTTTTCATTTGATGCGATAATCCGATTTTAAAATTTTCAACACATATTTCACCTAATCTAGCAGCTACGAAAAAATCCTCGGTACAAATCCGTTCGTAACAAACATTTCAAAACGTCTTTATATAACATAATATTTATTCTAAATAGAAATTATGATCCTCTGAACAAAAGTTCACCTTAAAAGTGATCAAAATCAGGGATACGCTCTTTACCGCTACAAGCGCTTCAAATAACACGCGGGTAAAGACGCGAGCGTGTAAGATATAAAGATAGAGACATATAAGGGCGTAGTCAATAAAACCACGGAAAGTTCGTTCTACAACATAATCTTGAAGAAATAAGCATGTGCACACTAAGATAAGAAAACCCGATAAATACCCGATATCATTTAACATGCATTCCATTTTTAAGTATCTAGACAGATCAAATTAATTTTGTGATTGATAAACTCAACAAGGAGTAAAACAAACATCGTAAGTGCCAGTTTCATCAAAACCACGTAAATGTAACCGTCTTCTTGTCACGTAAAGATAGACCCAACAAAAGTAACTGTTTCCTAATTGAAATCTACACAGAATGTCCCACTTCGGTCACCCATCGATTTAAAAATAGAAGCTTGTTGCGTTTTCGATATAACTACATGCTATGCGATCGAAAACTTATCATCGTATTCAGTTCTGAACTCAACTGTATAAAGTTTAAAATCGTTTCACATGTAATTAGGCTGATAAGATGTTCTGTGAAGTGTTGAGTTTGAATGGAATTCGTACGATATGCTCTCCTACATCGAAACGCGAGTTCAAACAAATAGAATGCTCGATTTACGCGTTCGAAATTATGAATTGGATTGGCGTGAATCGGTTTTTGGTTTATTTTAGTTCTTATTTTATGATGGCTTGCATTCTTTTGAGTCTCCTTACAGCGATTAGATGAATAATATTTAACGTATTTATTTCATGTTTCACTTAGTGATAAGTACTTTTCTTTAAACATTCGTGAACTAAGCTCATGTTTCTAAATCCTAAAGTGACCACGGTCAATGCAACTTGATCGAAACGTCGAGGTTAGTCCAAATATAATTATTTTGATGTTTATTCGTTCGTGAAAAGACCCGTTTAGGATTTAGAAACATCACTTAGTGATGTTTTTGTCTTACAGAAATCAGAATACTTTCAATGACGTTCTTTAGTTTGTGGATATCAAGCGCAGCAAAGCGTCACGAGATGTGTGTGAAATCAATAATATATACAATAAAATAAACTACATAGGTATAGACAAAGTTAGGCTATCTATAAAACAAGGTTCTCATTATCAGTAGGTGCCTACTATCAGTAGTTGAAGTTGTACAATAAATTATCAGAACGTAGTCGTACGTACCTACAAATATATTGCTTACAATGTAAGTACTTATATTGTATTATATAATTCGTGATATCACTGTTAGGTAAGCCGTGATAGCTAAGATAAAACTTTGGTGATAACTGTAATTTATGGGTTCAACTCTAATAAAAATAATTAAAAAACTTTTCTTAACCAATATGTAATACATTTTGAATATGGTATGAATTATCCCTTGAAGTGATTCCTTCCAGACAATTCAACATACTAAGTAGGCAGGTACCCTTTCTTAACCAATATGTTGACCAATATGTTCATTTTGAATATGGTACGAATTATCCCTTGAAGAGGTTCCTTCCAGAAAATTTTACATACTAAGTAGGCAGATGCCCATATTTGAAAATACTTAGTTGACAAACCCAAATGCATCCACCATTTGGGTGTTTTTTGCCATAAACCCCACGCTTGGTAGGCGTCTTGGTGATCGCAGTTAATGGTGTCAATTTTTCAGAAGACGCTGCTGCCTGCCCACCTTCTCGTCTTTTCCCATTAGTTGCCTTTCACGAACAGGTTATCAGGGTAAGAACTTTGCATTCTTTTCATTTTTGCCCGGTACCCCCAGGGGTACACCCAAGTCTGTATATGCTGTCCGGAAACCCTACATTTTTTATTGGCTGCTGCTTCATTTTTTTATGCCCCTGTTTTTTTTCTCAAAACTGTATATTTGAATTTGGGTAGGAATGTTTATACATATATAGTTATAAATCTTTATGTTAACGAGCTAGCGGAGCCAGTAACATTGGGTACGGAATTCTTAAAATGAAGACTATGTCCACTAAACAGGAGTATTTCCTTAATCTAATTTTACTACTTTTTTCTTACGACTTGAAAAACAGGAAAAAGTACTAAATTCGTCTGTTTTTTATGTTTGTTGCCTCAGAACTTTTGACTGGGTGAACCGATTTTGATGATTCTTTTTTCATTTGAAAGCCGATGCTTCCGTGTAGTCCTATTTAAATTTCAACAAAATCGGTCAAACCGTTTTTGAGTTACACTCCAATAGCTGAAAAGTATTTTCCTATCTTGATGATATAGTCATTGAGAGTGACAATCGATCCCATAAGTAGCAAGGGTCACTAAATAGGATGTTTTTTTTGTACTAATAACTGGAAGCGATTTCAAGTCTGTAAAATAACTTGTTGAAGTCGGTACCATGTGCACAATTTTGTGAAAATAGGTACTTTTGAACCATTAATAAGTAATTTCACACATTTGACACATTGAAGTCTGTGCCATTTATTGGTATTTTTTTTTCACAAATTATCATGTCGACATTTTGACCAGGTATCACAGGGAGCTGATGGACCTTCCTTCTTTCCATAGTGCGATGGGCACAATATGGCTCAAAGCAGTCTATTGTGGCAATCAGAGGGTGAGGAGAATTGAGGCGTACACTGAGAAAAACGACTTTGGAGCTTAAATCAAATATGACCTTTTACCGTTGAATTGTAACTACGCAAGATGAATTCACAACTCTTAAGATGATTTTCACCAGGCAAAGCGAAATCAATAAAAATGTACCATGTTTTATAATAAACAAAACCGTCAAAAAACGCCTTCCGTAAAGTATTTTCAGAATTGAACTTGTTATACGATAATAATTGCAGTATTGACCATAAATTATACCTTACTTTTACGGCGGTTTATATACGGTGATTATCACTATAACGTACGACTTATTCAGCCTCATGGAAAAGTCAATATTTAAGAAAGACCACAAAATACACCTTAAATGAAGACGAAAAGAAACATTCGCCTTCACTGACCTAGTTTAACGCCTTCTAGTTGGAAGGCGTTTTTATACGTATTTACGTTTGGTCGGTGTTTTGCCTTCATACCACATAAATTGGCCGTCACTAGGGCGCTTTTGACTTTAGATTTTTCTCAGTGTACTGAATGGAGAAATAAAGTATAATTTACCTATCTTACGACAAAAAATAATAAACAATTTTGGCCCAAAGTATACATTTTGAGAAAATTGCAAAAAGCCCTCAGAAGGCTTATGCCACATGCTCCACATCTATTGTTCTCAATACCTTGTTCGATTCCGTTACTGGGTTCTAGTGCCTACCTTCCGGCTTCAAAACGAGGTCATTCCGATCACGATGGTTTGCCATATTATATTGTCATCAGAAAAACATACATCTTCCAAGTTTAAAACTAAATCTAAAATCTCAAGTAGAAAATATGTCGCCAAGAACCTAACGGTGTGTCCTTGAGAGCCAGTACAATTACAGGCACATGCGACTTAACAACTATGTCTCAAGGTGACGGGCGCAGTGCAATTCGTGACTTGTGACGAAATGCATCCGTTATAGGCAGAGGTTAGTCCGCTTAACATCAGGTGGGCCTCGTGCTTGATCCGTCACAATAACATAAATAAATAAAAAAAAAATACTCGCATATTGCGGATTTCGGTAAGGTTTGTAATTGCAATTTTTTTTTAAGTTTATATTTTCTTGTATTGTGCGATCACTCCCTTGACAAATATAACAGGGTATGAAAACTTTGTGTAAATCAGACATGAACGGAAAAACGGGCAAAAACTTGTACAGATATGGTCCCAAAGAAACTCACATAGAAAAAATAATTCCTTAACACGACGTATCTTATCTACATAGAGATTCTTTTTCTTTATTTTTACCATTGCCGATTACAGTAGTCAAAGGGAATGACTCACAAACTATAATAGCTTGAAAAAACGATAAGCTTTAGTGACTTAATCCATGTCATAGTTAGGCTTATATTTATATCCCTACCCCATGCTTTATGGGTTTAATTTTCGGTACTAATATACGAATCTTTAAAACTTTTAAATTGCTATTAAAATTGAGGTTATAATGTTCCTTCACTGGAAGGTAGTCACTCAGGAGTCCTATTAAATAATAAAGACGACTAAGTAACTACATCAGTTGATTTGAAACTTCTGAGGGATTTTAGTAGATCAAAGCTAGGAGCTTTATTTACTTTGTAAGGTGGAAGGGCATTTTGCGAATGCTCGCCTGGCTAGTTACCACCCTCTAGCAGAAAATCTGTCTCCAATAACAGTGTGTTGTGTCCTACTAGTCCAGCAGCAGTCCTTAAGAGCCAGGAAAAATACAGACACGTGAGACTTAACAACTATGTCTCAGTATGAAGGGGGGGGGGCTGTGAAGTTTGTTATTTGTGTCGAATCATCATATGTTACCGCTTTAATTCACGCTGGCGCCGTGTTTGTTACGTCTCGAACTATTTTTTTCAAATTGGCCTATCTGCCCGCCCTCACAGTTTTCTAGAACATAAACCAAAAATTTATGAAAACTACGAAAATTATGAAAATATTCCACAAAAACATAACACACTGAACAAACTTAGATAAAATAATGACTAATAAATTCTAAACATAACGTCGTCATAGCATATACTCGTAATTATCGCATCTTTTATCGTACTATGACGCCTAACGTTTACATACCGCGACTTCGTAGTGTAAACAGTACCTACGTTTCAAGACATTTGGCAACATTGTGAAAATCTTTTAACTTCATAATTTTAATATTATTATATATATAAAACAAAAATAATTTAATTTCATATTCTAGCATTAACTTGTTTATTAAAGAGACCTAACGAGTCAATTTAAACGTAGGTCTACGTTTCAAGACATTTTGCAACATTGTGAAAATCTTTTAACTTCATAATTTTAATATTATTATATATATAAAACATAAATAATTTTATTTCATATTCTAGCATTAACTTGTTTATTAAAGAGACCTAACGAGTCAATATAATATTTGTCAAAGGTAGTGAGGTCCTCACGATACAGGCAATGCCTAGTATGAGGATCATAGCAGTTCTCCACATGTCTCATATACGTGCAATTATCTCCAATTTGTTATTCATTTTTGTGGTTTACTTAAAGCTGTAAATATATATTTTTTAATTTTTTTCATTTTTCAATAATGTTTCTGACATTGACCACTTGAAGAAAATTTGAAAAAGAATTAAGAAGTGATCGACCCTCAGAAGAGATCAGAGCTATGCGCGGCTATGTGATAGAAAGAGAGACGCCTTGTAGGTGAATATAAATATTAGATACTCCGTGCTTTGCGAGCTGAAGTGCACTTTATTGCTTCGAAGCTAGGGTCGGTTATTTATTGGAATGGCTTTGCGAGTGATCCTTCTGATCCTTTATATTCTGTGTTAGAAGAAACGCTGCTGGGGATATCGACAACAATAGATGTGGCGAAGTGTGCATTGGGCCTTGCTCTATGAGGGTTCCGGATCACAAAAGAAAAAAAATATGTTTTGGCATCGAGAGGAATAGTTATTTTCTGTTTGTACACAGTTTCAGTTTAAAGCGCAGTTTTAGTACTTGTTGGTTATGGTACATTATAACGAAAAATCAGATTAATACTGTTTAGTTTTTTAGACAGATTCTTTTAAAAAAGTTGTCTAAAGTGGACAATTATAAGTTCAATTATTTTCTAGTAATAAATATATGTTACCACTCAACGAGTTCTTGACGATGACACTCGTCAATATTATTTCATCACAACAATGATAACAATTTAACTATTTATGTTAGACCCCATTGAGGGTAAGACGAGCGATGGGGACTGTGGGCATAATTTTTAACTTTTTGAACTATTCCCACTGTCCCCTTTAATGGCGATTTGGGCGATGGGGACATCGGGAATGTTTTTAATTTCTTTTTTAATTCAATTCCAGCTGTCCCTATTGATGGGGATATGGTCAATGGGGACACCGGGAATACACCAACAAAAGCATGCAAAAAATATATTTTTTACGGTTACCTTCTAATTTATTTGAGCGCCACTGAAAAACAGTTCTATTGAATGTCTAATCTAATGTTCGATTTTGGGTCAACATTCTACACGTAAAAATTTCTGCTTGGTAACTCAATAATTGTTTTACGATTTGGAGACAAACTGATGGACAGGTGTAGGCAGGCATGCAACGGAGTCTCATTAAATATATTAACGGTTTCAATTTGCTATTTGCTTACGGAACCCTAAAGAAATGGCGGTATTAATAATAATAGTAATGTTTATTCTTCATTAAAAACACACACACATATATACAACCATTGCTTACGAAGTTCAAGATAGTGTGAAATGTTTTACTCACAAAATTGTACATATGACTTACAAATCCCTCACTAAGAAAGAAATTTTGAATCAAGGGCGTTTGCTTCCTTCAAACGTTCACAATATTGGTAGTTACCGTATTAAATATAATATTTAGTTTAACTAGCAAAGAATATTGTTTGCTTGCATAAAAATAACCAATCAGTTTTAATTTCATGAATACCTATGTCGTATTATGTAATACTACCGTATAAATTATTATGTATATACCGGACTAGAATTGCACCCTACGTCTTCATCTTCGGAGTCATAAGAGGAGAAGAAGGGAAATATACCAGAAGGTGGGCAAAAGCCCATTCTGAAGAATTGCCATCTCACACTGCTCAAGAGGCCAGCTAAGCTACATTATGGGAAACCACTAATGGGGGAGGCCATCGTGCAACAGTGTACGTAATCCGTGTTGTTGTGAAGAATTTCATATTTTTATTAGGTACCAAATTTTTTTACAGACGGTATATCATCAGTAACAAAATACTACGACTTATATACTACAGCTACTACAATAAAAGGATTTAGACAACCTATAAGTAATTGCAGACTCATAGGCAGTCCTAAACCTAATGCACACTACCAGTTGGCAGCGTGCCCAGCATGCTGGCAGCATTGCCCTGTTGAACTATTGGTATATATTTAATAAATTATAGTAGAACTTACCAATGCAATCCACGGTAACTACCAATATTGTGAACTTTTGAAGGAAGCAAACGCCCTCGATTCAAGATTTCTTTCTTAGTGAGGGCTTTGTAAGTCATATGTATAATTTAGTGAGTAAAACATTTCACACTATCTTGAACTTCTTAAGTAATGGTTGTATTTATGTGTGAGTGTTTTTAATGAAGAATAAACATTATTATTATTATTATTATTGCAATTTATAGTTTATTTATAATAATATTATATTTATAATATTGCAATGTTTGCATGCTTTGCGTATTACATTACAAAATTACAAATTTGCGAGATATCGCACATGACTATAATTTTTCCTCTCGTAAATTTGTAATTTTATATTTTATGTTTATGTGTTGAAAATTATAGGTAAGTAACGATATTTTATTTTATAATGTAAGTTTGGTAAAAAATCAAAATAACATACTTTTAGGTCTGCAATGGCCATTAGGTTGCCTAAATGCTTTTGTTGGCAGTACAATGTAGAATATTTCAATATTAAAATTTGTAATTTACCTTTATCAGAGCGTCGTAGACGCCTAAATTAAACAAATGATTTCGAATTTGACGTTGTAGTAGCTGTCGTGTTGTATTTAGTGTGTTGTTAATAAAAGCTTAAAAACTTCCTTAAATAAATACTTATTAGAACTACGTACCCACGTAAATTATTAAGGTACTCTATTCTATGGTACCGTATAAATAAATTTACATCGACATATCACCAATCGACATATTACATCGAAGTGCAGACACTTCGCGGGGCTTATTAATAAGCAGTTCGACTTCCATTTTGTAAAAGAAAAACATGTCTGGTTACCGGTTTGAATAAAGAACCCAGCAGTAACAGCAGACTTTCGATCTCGGCTCGACTTCAAGTGACGAACGCAATGCAGCCGCGTGCCGCCGCATACGATTCAATCCAGCCATCTGCCACTGCCAGGACCGGGCCATACGGTTTAAAAGTAATAAAAAATTGTGGCAGCGAACGACATCCAGTCTACTCATAAAGTCTACACTGTTTTTTTTAATAAAAAGCACTGGCAGGTTATACAAGAGAGGTTAATAGTTTATATTATGACGTAGATTAAGAAAAATAAACTGTTTTCAAATTTTAGAGAAAATATTAGAACCAGATTACGGATAGGAATGAAAAAATTATGTGCTCGTAGAAGAGCTAGTCTAGTCGATGTTAGCCGATCTACTCCATCGCGGTCACTACACTGAGTGACCGATAGTGGTAGGTATTTATTGTGTTTCCGTGTTTTGGAGGTACGTTAAGCCCTCTGTCCCGGTTGTTGTCTTAGGACGGCAATTGTAATAGCAAGGACGTAGGGCATTTTGCGAGCACCCTATAGCTAGCTTTCACTCTTAAGTAGAAAATCTGTCAAGGACCAAACGATATATTCCAGAAAGTGTCCTTGAAAACTATGTTCCCATCCTAGGTTAATCCTATTTATCATCTTCGATCATCTAATAATAACATAAAATTGTGCTTGATGGCTACCATAGTAAGCTAGCTATCAGTAAAAACAAAAAAAAATGGGGCATAAGTAGTAAAAGCGTTCCATAAATTTCGAAAGATTTATATGAAGCAACTTGCTTGTTTATAGTAGCGAACCAGCAAACTAACATAATAGATAATTAATGTCGATAATCGTAACATTAGACTTATTAGCGTAGTTACACGGTCATATAAGTTAAATAAAACAGTGGCAATGACACTGGAACCATTCAGCCAGTTGCAGTTGGTCACCGCTAGTGGCACCGGTGCGCGTTCCGATCCACAGGTGCACTGTACGCGGAACGATCTGCATGCGATATTGATGTAATCGCAATGTTACGTTCGAAAAAACTCACTAGAGCGGGGAAAGTGACGCGCTGCGGCCTGCGCCTCAAGATCGTGAAAGGTACTTCGATTACCAGCCTTCGTAGGCCCGTTCCGTCCCTCCCTTCTGTGGGAAAGCGGGTGCTGGCGATGGCTTCTATTAATTTGTCGCAGCTCTAGATTGTCTGGTCGCGTAAACTTACGACACCGCCCGGCGTTCGGAATTCGAACTACTTTCGCGTAATCTGTCCAAATAGATGGCGTCCTAGTTACTGTGCTTTACGTTTTTAGCTTTTTAGTAAAAATAAAATCGATTTCTTTGTATTAACATGATATATAAATCAAATAACAGATGTGATATCAGATAAAGTTTAGATATAATTTTGCCGAACTTTGTAATAAAAAATACTATTAACCATCGTTAAGGGTTTTAAGAAGTAAAAGGAGAGATATAGCTGGAATTTGTAGATATAAATTACAAACACACTTATTGTGGAGCAAGAACACAAAATACGGAAACAAGTGTTTTTGTGTGACAGTTAAGTACTTGAGTCGTTTTGAATGACCTAATCACATAAATACTTTTAAGAATAATATTGCATAACGCGCTATACATAGAGTTCCATAATCTCGCCATAAATGTAAAACAGGAGAATAAAAAATAATTGGGAGTACAATAGCACTGTACATATTTTAGCTTAGCACAAGTAGGTAAAACCTTTTTTAAGTTAAACATTAACTAAGGAAACTGATAAGTTATATCATTCACATATATTCACAGACAGTTTTATCGATAATTGATCGATCGTGTACCTACCCTATTTCAAAATGTTTATCACAATGCATATAGATATGCACTGTCATGTAATTTTTTCGTACATTTTTCACACACACTTATAAGTGTAAGAAGTTGTATAACTTACGTTAATGCGCTGTGTTTGCAAATACCTAGGTCATACTTATGAAAAATCAAAATAAAATATTTTTACGCCTTCAATTATTTTATATATATTTCTTATTCCATCTAAAGGAAACACAAGCTCAAAATTTTCTCTATAAAATATATTTTTAAAGTTACCTATGCCTTTATGAATTGGAAAAAGACATATCTTATCAAATACTGCGAATATCAAAGTAGGATATGATTATTAATTGAATAAAGGGCCATCAAAAGTAAAGAAAAGCAAATTAAATACAAACTTTTTACGTTTTATACTGAAATTAATTATTTTGATGGCAGAAGCATTGCTTTGGTTTGATATAAATAAATAATTTCTTTACAAAATCACAAATATTCCTCTGGCATATTTGTGATTTTGTAATGTAAGCCGCATAGCAGGCGTTATTGCAAACCTAATAATATTAAAATCATTTCTTTATTATAAATAACGCTTACAGACTTCCATAAATTCACTGCAACTGTATATCAAAATGATTTTAAAAACCTTAAAGCTTTGCTATCTAATAATTATATATTATACATTATTATATATTATACATTATTATAAAAAGTCAATTTGTTTTAAACGCCTTGAAAACCTAGCAAATTTTAATAAAAGCAGCGCTTATTTATAAAGGATTCCGAATACCCAAACCATTTACAAATTACACGCATCAATTAATATAACTCCACCCGACTCAATGTTGAGTATTAAAATTGAAAAATACATGTTTACGAAATGAAGCTAGACTAGGTACAATATATCAAAGGATAAAATTCTGTTTCATACTTGTAATATTAAAAGCTCTAGTTTTCTACCCGTCATCGTCTCGGTAGCTCTCTGTCTCCCTTTGAAACGTTTGAAGAGATATAGACTTCAATGTAAGCTGTGATTGTTTAATCTTATGTTTATATTAACAAGAGCAAAGATTTATTTCACTCAAAAAAATCTAGATTACCTACATTAAAATATAATAATAGAGTTACCGATTATAGACTTATGAATTTATAGTATTATGGCTACATATTATATTTTACATAACATTGCGATGCTCGCCTGGCTAGCTACCTCAAGTAGAAAATCTGGCACCCAGCACCGAACAGTGATTTTCGGCAGCAGCCCTTGAGAGCCACTAATTACAGGCACATGAGACTTAACAACTGTATGTCTCAAGGCGTTATAGACAGAGGTTAGTTTGCTTAAAATCAGATGGGCCTCGAGTTTGTTCCGTTACTATCCAATAAAAAAAAGTTGGGTAGAGAGTAATGCTTATGTGCCGATAAAAAAATAGATACTTATTATGTAAATGCATGTTTTTCATTATCGATTTCAGCATTGAAGTCATCAGTGCATTGAGAAATAATTTAATTAATACTCAATTAAAATGAGTATTGCAATTCAACATGGCAATGCTCCCAGCATGCTGGGCACGCTGCCAACTGGTAGTGGGCTGGAGCATTTGGACTGCCTGTGAGTCTGCAATGACTTATGGATATCTAAATGCTTTTATTGTAGTAGCTGTAGTGTTGTATATAGTTCGTAGTATTTTGTTAATAAAGGCATACCACCACGCCGGTAAAAAAATATTAAAATGATATAACATGAAATGATTATCCCTCTAAACAAACCTACTAATCACTGCCATATGCTGGAGTCGTAATTATGACTGTTTCAAGGCACTAGGATCGTATCTTCAAAAATATTTAATAATATTTGCAACGAATCGTACTTAAACTATCAACGCAAAAATAGCGCTATTGTTAAAAAGGCGGCCTTTAACTAATTTAACAGCACCTATTATCTTCTCTTCAACTCTGTAAATTAAACTGGTAGAGGCCGAGCCGTATGAAAAACTAAATCAATCCACTGACTAGTCGTTGAGCCAACCCATCGTACAACACGTCGGGCAACGTATGAACGGATCGCAATCTGTTGTCTTTGTCCGAACGTGGCGTTTTGCTGAGTCGGTCGACTGGTTGCAGGAGTTTTGAGATCTGCGAGCGAGTTCCAGGGGCGTTATTCGCGAGTGGTACGTGGCAGCCCTGTGGAAGGCAGGTTTGCATAGTAACTATAAATTATTCTGTGTTTTGAAGCTAGGGGTGGCAGGTGTTCCGTTCCACAGAATAAGGGATTCAATTGAGAATCGGTACCACATTAATTTCGCTCATAGCGGCAGCGGCGCGGGGCGGTGCGGTGCTGCCGGAGGCGCGGTAATCAGAGTAAACAATATGTTAGTATTTGTTGTTGATCTGCTTTTAGGTTTGGTAACTTTTTACACAAAATTGTAAGCAAATTAATGAAAGAAGCGATATATAGAAAAGTGATATGAAAAATGTATATGATTTGTTATTCTGAGGGAAAAGTTGTAATAGCTTCTCGTGTTTAGAGCGCCAGGTCCCATAGGCTGCAACTTGACACTGCAGGTGTTAGACTTACCATGTGCGCCATGAGGTGAATGACCTGCTCGTCGCATATGTCAATTATTCATAAAGGATGAAGGATTATTATCGTTTATTATCAATAATTATCGTCTAAGTATTAGACTATGTTTTTATAAGTAATTTTATATTCAATATTGAGAGCCAATTAAAATTGATTATTTAATAACTGATTTTAGAATAATAATTATTTTAGCTGCTAGAGCAAAAAGAGCTCAAATTTATTTTTATATCTGTAATCCTTGTTGAGTATGTTCAGAAAGAGCTATATTGATAATAATGCCAGTATGCTTGGCACGCTGCCAACTAGACGGCTGGAGCATTTGGACTGCCTGTAGGCCTGCAACGGCCTTTAGGTTGGGCAAATGCTTTCGTCGTAGTAGCTGTAGTATTGTATTTAGTTTGTAGTGAATTGTTTATAGTAATTAATGTTAAGGCTTACTTAAGTTATACATTAACTAGCTGCGCCCCGCGGTTACACCCGCGTGGTGATGGATGATGATGCTTAAGGTTGAACTGGCCGGTCGCTTCTCCATACAAACGCCGTAGGGTGATCACTCCCTAATTTGAGACTTTAGGTCCAGAATTAATCATAATACCGATTGATCTCGTCATTATCTAGGCTTGTATGATGCCGAAATTTTAAAAAGATAATTAAGTTGAAAGTTATGAGCCTCAAAAATGTTATATGAAAATGTTTCGAAGCTCATAACTCTCAAGTTAATTATCTTATTAAAATTTCGGCATCATACAAGCCTAGGTAATGACGAGATCAATCGGTATTATGCTTTGTTTTGGACCTAAATCCTCAAATAAGGGAGTGATCACCCTACGGCGTTTGTATGGAGAACGGCCCGGCCAGTTCACCCTTAAAAGTATCATATGTGTCAATCCAGCGCCACACCACACCAAATTTCATCAAAATTTGTCCCGCAGCTTGAGCGTGAAGTAGTGATAAACATACAAACACACTCACAATTGTTTGCCTTTATAATATTAGTTTGATAAGAATCAATTTGTTAATAAAAAATATGCATTAGAATTAAATTATCAATTGTTATGGTTCACTATTTTAGCGATAATAGCTTACACATAAAAGATAGATATATGATGTCGATAGATAGAATAAGGAAATATAGATAAAAGGACAATTTTTCGTTTTACATTATGTACGTGTGATACTAAATGCTTTTGCAGAGCACGTCAGTATAGGTCGCATATGGAAAAATAAATCCTACTTAACACGTATTGTTATATTTTGGACAATTCACACAATATTTTATAAATTATAGACTGTGCGTTATTCTGATGTATAAGGTATATATATTTACAGATTTCATATGCACTTTATCAATTAAGAAAGGTAACTAACGAAGCTACATTACTAACTGCCTATCATGGTCACGTTGCATCTATATTGTGCTATGGAGTGATGTACTGGGGTAACTCAACTGATCGAGAAAGAGGTCTTTAAAGCCCAAAAAAAATGCATAAGGTCGATATGTGGATTGAAAAATACAGACTCATGTAAAGAGCATTTCATACGTTTGAAAATATTAACTCTACCATCGTTATATAGTTATATATTTAATATATATCTAAGTGAAGTTGCAATTTTTGTTCAGTCAAATCCAGAGCTCTTTGAAACATAGTAAAAAACAGCATTAATATTTTGGCAACGCATTGATAACGCCCCCGGTGTTGCAAATGTCCATAGGCGACGGTAACCGCTTACTATAAGGTGGGCCGTCTGCTTGTTTGCCACTCCATAACATAAAAAAAAACAGTCTTTGATAGCCAGTGAAATTACAGGCACATGAGACTTAACAAATATGTTTCAAAGAGACGGGCGCAGTGCAATTCGTCACTTGTGATGAAATGCATCTGTTATAGGCAGAGGTTAGTCCGCTTAACATCAGGTGGGGCTTGAGCTTGTTCCGTCACAATAAAATAATAAAAAAAAACCTTTAAGTGGTCGTCGAAAAGGTATGTTACGACAAGTGAGATGCAGCACCAAGTTGCTGCGAATGAGTGTGTTATGTATGGCACCATTAATATTTAACAAAATACCATCAGCTATCCGTTCTAAAAATGACATCAATATTTTTTTAAACCTACTCAATGACTTTTTGACTAAGAAAGCATATTATAATACCTTGATAATAAAAACATGAATGTATATGATATTGCTTAATCACCTTTACAATTATTTAATATTAGACATTTAATTAATATTGTATTGACTATTATTATTATTTTATAAGATGTTTAATGTTAATGTCATTAGAATTGCTGCGAATTATACCTAATTATAAGAGCTTACGAGTATACATAAATTAATGTCTGTATGCCAAATTGGTGGAACTAGCGTTCTATATAAACAAAATATGTAATATCCTTTGTACCTAGATTCACAGACTAATAAATCATTGTACGAGTATCATTGTATCATATTATTGTAAAGTTTCATTAAATCCTTTCGGTAGTTTTTGCGTGAAATAGAGACAAATATCCATCCATACATCTATACCTACTTAAAAACAATCGCGTTTATAATATTAAGTAAGTATACGGATTAAGAATAACGATGTATGATGTGTCATACATCGTTATTCTTATCCGACTAAGGAAAATTAACTATGATTATAGTTGTTATATGAATAAAGTTTATCTAAATTTTAATTAGAAATCCCAAGTCCTCTCCTTTTTGAACATACTCTTATCATTTAAATGAAATTGCTGTGGTAAATCACTTCACTAGACAGATATAGGTACCTATTGTGTACAGTGTATAGTTAATTAAGTAAAAATTAACTTTAAAGAAATTACGCATATTTAAATGTATGTCTCAAGATAAGTCATAAATAATAAACAAATTACGCATAATTAAATTTATGTCATCATAAATAACGTACATTCAAGAAAATAATATTTACGTCCTAGTGCTTTAAAAATTTCAAGCAGAAAATTACGGACGCATGCCATATATTTTAAGGGTTCCGTAGTTAATTAAAGGAAACTTTATGGTCTGTCTGTTTATATTCTATAGACTTATGTCCTTAGTCACAGCATTCAGGTATTAGTAATTACTAATTACTTTAGTACCTCGCAAATTTATGTTTCGTTATTGAATGATAGATATATAAAATTATTGTAGTACCATTAATAACAAAGTATTTACAGAAAATAATCATTTACAGCCTTACTTATAAACGCTACTTAAATTTTAAACATTACTTAGCCGCTGATTAGCAAAATTTCTTACTCATAAACGCTACATAACTTTATCCAGTACCTAAGAACTGCTTAAATCAGCTGTCAATTTAAACACCGTCCCACCCTTGTTTAAATTTTAAGTAACAAGATGGCGCCCATATTTCTGATCAGCTGATTTAGTTACAGACCCACCAACTTATCTGTTCAGGTGGCAGAAAAAAGAACTACAACATTCCTTCAAATTGTGACAGTTCGTAGTTGATTTCCTTGACCAGTAGCGCCCTCGAAAACTGCACAGTTAAGTTGGTGGTACTATACAAAGAAAAGTATTAAATTTACTTTTTAATTTCAAGATATTTAGCACTAGATACATGCTATTTGGCCATTTAGGTCATTCATAATACTTTTTAGTACAATGTTGTCAGTTTAAAATACGTTCGACCTCATTATCCATTGCTTAGCTAAACAGGTGCTATGTAGCGTTTATAAGTAATAAATATTTAAGCATTACTTAAACACTGTTTAGTTATCCATTACTTAGCAACTACATAGCGATGTTTTTATAAGTAAGGGGGTTAATATTTTAGAAAAACACTTAGAAACTATACGCGTCGTGCGCTCGAAGAGTTAAGAGCTCGTGGAGATGCTTCGTGTAGGAAACGCGTCGAAAATTGTTTCGGTTTGGCTACATGGCGTTTTTGACATCACAAGAAAAAGAGGCGGAATTGTCACTAGATATTTTTGAGTGTTTTTCTAATTTTTTTATATATTGATTAGAACTTTTTAGAATATTTCTTATTATTAAATATGGATTTCCTCAAAGTAAATTAAATAATAACTATTAATTATAGTATAATAATACGCACGCTGCCAACTGGTAGTGGGCTGGAGCATTTGGACTGCATGTGAGTCTGCAATGACTTATAGGTTGTCCTATTGCTTTTATGGTAGTAACCATAGTGATGTTTATAGTTCGTAGTATTTTTTTAATAAAGGCATTACGCTGAAAAAAATGTGTTATTTTTTTTTACTTTCCGAACACCTAAGCCAAACGTTTTAAATAAAAAGAAGAGATAATAACCCTTTCCTAACTTAATAAAAGGTGATTGATTCTCAATGCACTGCATAATGTATTGTATGCATGTTACCTGGTAATATCAGATAGAAATCAAAGCTGGATCAATTCATATCAACTAAAAAAATCATATATGGATAGAAATTACAGACTAACAACTATGTCTCGTGACGGGCGCAGTGCAATTCGTGACTTGTGACGCAATGCATCTGTTATAGGCAGAGATTAGTCCGCTTAACATCAGGTGGGTCTCGAGCTTGTTCAGTCACAATAAAATAAAATAAACTGAAGAAATGTGTATATTTTTCGAATCTTTCGCATAATTATATGGAGACTCAACGTCGTCATATTCATTAAGCCGAAAGAATAAAATTTTCAACCTGTTCAGCTGTACAGGTGACACTTACTAGTAACACAAAACAAAGCACTTAAGTTCTCTCTTAAAAAAATAGAGTAAAGATTCTTTTGACCCGAAAGGTTACAACGAGATAAAGACTCTGATTATATTCTGATTGATTACTTCTAGGTAACGGCTATCAACGTTGTCAACAATTAAACGAGCTATGGCCATGATAACTTCGTTGTAAAAAGAGCTCTCGAAGTGTCTTTTACGGCAAGAGAGAAAATAAGGCAGCCAAGCGCAAGTTAATTCATAACCTACCCGAAAGGTAAAAACCAATTTTTACCTTTTGGTTATGCTATACAAAGGCAGTTGCTACTATTGACAAGTTGCTACATTTCTAAGGTACTGCTTTTTTTTCATAGTTGCCCTTTTTTATTTTAAGAAGTATCGAGTCTGATTCCTGATGATGATAAAGTTGCAATGTTAACTTTCTCGTTAAACTTGAAACTGCACTGCGGTCGTCACTTCGCGACGTTACGATGTCTCGTTCGCTCAGTCGTCACTTGATACAGTTCCCTTCACGGCTTAACACATTAGTGCTTGCTTACTACTGCTTCAAGGCAGAATATCTGGCACTGCGGTGATACTTACTAATCGGACACTTGCTAAAGTGCTACCATCGTCCATCATCCAAAGTAGGATGTAGCAGTCGGGAAGTTATAGAAAACAATCCATAGTCTATAGACACAACGTTTCATTATGCAAAACTATTCAGCGCTATCTATTAGACGGCGGAATTTTATTTCTAAATAAAATTCCAATTTAATGCTTCGATAACAGTCGCGCCATGTCCTCACTAAAAGGTTATCCATCGTACATATAAATGACTTAGAGATCCATTAAATATATACATAAAGAAATGGCCAAGTGCGTGTCGAGTCTCATTCTTTTAAAGTTCCACATTGCAACAACCCGTAAAAGAACACAAAGTTTTGTTGGTATTGACAGACCTGGCTCACTCCGAACTTTATACACAAAATATGAGTGAATATAAATATTAGGTACTCCGTGCTTTGCAAGCTCAAGTGCATTTTATTGCTTCGTAGCTAGAGTCGCTTATTTATTGGAGTGGCTTTGCGAGTGATCCTTCTGATCCTTTTTATTCTGTGGTCACTGATCACTGTCAAAACCATATTATAAATCGGCTTATTATAATTTGTTGGTACTATGCAGTATAATATGGTATATAATATACCGAAATTTCAGATTTTCAATTAGTTTAGTTTTTGAGGTATTGTAAAGATTGATCGCATATCCAAAATACACCATCACAACAACCGGTACGTCCACCGTTGAACAAGATCTCCCCATTGAGAGGATTTCCCATAATCCCCACACGTGGCAAGCGTTTTGCGGATCGCAGGAGAAGTTGTCAGTTCTTCAGAAGGCACTGCTATCCACTACAATTAATTGTAATTCATGACGCATATTTTTAAATATTAGATTATTGTTAAATGTGCAAGTATAACAAATTATGTAAAACACAATGAGTGGTGGATGTCATAAAAATATCCTGCCTAAACCACAGCCAAATACAGGTTATGATGACGTCGGTTGTAACGTTGAATCATTTTATTTCACATTCAATAATATTGAATAAGTCTAAGTATGAAAATTGCCGCAGTCCATCCGAAGTGCAGTGAACTTCTGAACGCGCCAACTGTCTGGGTACCTCGTCTAGGATCGAACGAGACTCCAACCCAGACGATCCACGATCAACTACATTTCTAGACAAGCCACGCAAATTTGTTCAGCCAGTGATAGGTACACGAAATATGTAAAAGATACGGTCAGAGAAACCTTTGTGTAACCAGAACATTGTAATTTCAGGCGCCTCGCTAAGCGAGTGACTGTACAAAATGATGTTAAGATTATACGGATCTGTCGAACATCATATACATGCATAGAGATAATTGTCAAAATTAGTCTTTTTTGTCACAAATATACGATAGGAAAAATTTAAGTCATGTGCGGGATTCGAACCCGCGTCCATCCACCCCTTGAGCCGGGTTATGCTCTAACCAATTGAGCTAACATGACATGACGTCACAACTCAAATCTTTCCTATCGTCCTTAGACCATCGTATTGGGACGGAACGACGTCTATAGTACCACTTACGTTGTACTACAAACAAGACCAATTTTGCAATGGTTTTAAACTTAAATGATGACGCAACCTTATAATTTTAATATTGTTAGGTTTGCAATAACGCCTGCTATGCGGATTACATTACAAGTAGTCTTTTTGGTTGTTGAATTTACATTCAGGATGTCGCTCTAAATAATATGAACGAAAGGATAAATTAAGACCATGACTCGTCCACGGTAGCTCAAATTGGCACTGGCAGAGAATTTTTCGGCCCAAGGACGGGTTGTCACCGGTACGATTACTGGTCGAGGTTCATTTGTTTTCATTCGTTGTATGGTTAAGTATCAGTATAGACTTGAATTAACACGATAAAATGTAAGCATTTACTTATAATTAATTTAATATTTTGCCAAAACTTTACCATTACCAAGAGCCCAAAGAGGAGTCCTTAAATGTAGTAAAAATAAACCTTTTAGATACCCCATAGCCAATCTCTTTAAAGAATGCCAACTTCTTTCAGTCTGGCAACTATTTATACAACAAGTAGTACTTCACTATCATAAGTTAATAAATTACAACCCTGCAGCACCATAAAAACGATCTTCTCATAATGTGTGTATAAAACCTTAAGGAAACACAACGTTTTCACGTAAATTTAGCAACATCATAGTACCTTTCCTGTATAACAAAATACACAAGGACAAACAAATTATTTCGAAGTCAAACATATTTTATACAATAAATTGAAGAATCCAGCCATCAGTTTTTCAGTTTTTTATATATCCAGCCGTAGTTTTTCAGTGTCGTCATAGTCGAGAGACTATGACGACACTGAAAAACTGATGGCTCTGGAAATATAAAATTAAATTCAAATTATATTATCACACATTTAAAATAGAGTAATATACCAAATTATAATATATTTATCTATATATACATATATATTACATGAATTATACATACGTGTATCACATAAAAAACACATTTTCTATACTAAGCCCTCACAGCACCCTTCATTTTCTTCACACTTCCACACACACTTACCATAATATTTACTTGCATGCATTAATTTTGATAAGTATTGTCTGATGTATGCTTATGTAAGATTCCATAATTTAATATTGTAATTTTGTCTTTGTTTAATGGTAAAAATTAGGAAAAATTTCTAATTGTGATAACCAAAATATAATACCAATTTAATACTTTTGTACATCGACGAAAGAGGCCTGGGTCCTATCCCACGGGTCAAGAGCCTAGTTTGGGAACCAGGTGCTCCATAACCATATTGTTATCATAATTTTCCATTTTGACACAATAAATGATTTCATTATTATTATTTTTATAATTATTATTTAAAAGTTGAAATATACCTTCCGAGTGATTGAAGATATGTTTTCAATGAGTACATTTTTAACCGACTTCAAAAAAGGAGGAGGTTCTCAATTAGTATGTATTATTTTTCTCAATTTGTATGTATTCTTTTTATGTTTGTTACCTAAGAACTTTTTATTGTTTGAACCGATTTTGGTGTTTCTTTTTTATTTGTATGCTGGTGCTTGTCGTGTAGTCCCATTTCAATTTTATCCAAAACGATCAAGCCGTTTTGAGTTAACTCCGATAAATGAAATTTTATCTTGATGATATAGTCATTGCCAGTGATTGACAATGGATCCCGTAAGTAGCTAGGGTCACTAAAAAGTGTGAAAACATTTTTTTTTACTTAAAATTGGGACTGATTTTTACACTAAAAAGTGTGAAATAACTTGTCGAATTACAATGCACACAATATTGTCATAATATGTACTATTGAAATATCATGTTACCGACTTCTACAAGTTATTTCACATTTTTGAGTGTTGAAGACGGTTCCATTTTTTTTTTTTAAATATGGAATCGTACTTTTACAAGCTTAGTGTAAAAGTCTTCAATCGTTTTAAACAATCATTTCCTACGAATTTAGTACTCCAGCCACGGCACGTGTATCTTATCACACTCATAACAAATTAAAAATGAATTAGTCATTAGTTAATCATTTTTGGTATCACTACAAAGCTGCCATATTTAGCAGTGATTGCTCAAGTCCTATCGTACATAGAAACTGTAACTGCTACTAAAAAGGTCTATGATACCAACTACATTTAGCTAACGAAGTAGTGATCTCAGGCGTAATACCATCGTATGTACTTAATTTTGCAGGTCTGTGAACAAAACCGGCACATTTTACGTTAGTTAAGTTTTAAGAGGGCGAAGAAATGAAACTTGGAAACAAAAATTTTAACAAATGAAAAACCGTTTTCAGTCAGAAGATATTCTAAAAAACGTGATAACTCAAATACTATTCGTCAGCTCGTATACTCGAAATTTAAATGAGATCACATGACAAGCACCAGCTTTCTAATATAAAAATTATGATAAAAATTGGTTATTAAATCATAACCTGTAAAAAAAATTGAGTCTTATAAAAAAGTGAATAGTGCTAGTTACCAGTAGTTCAAGTAGAAAATCTGTCATCAAGCACAGCCGGTGTGTTCCGGTAGCTGTCCTTGAGAGTAGTAGTCTGTAATTCTAGGTAAGCCTAAACAACATCTTCGACCACATCATCCCTTGCTCTGGTAAGATATTGATCAAAGGCTAACCTATCAAGCATTAAAAAAGACGAATTGAGAACACCCGCCTTTTTTGAAGTCGGTTAAAAAGTTAAGACCAGGTAAAAAGGTAACATAATTTGTTGAAACCGGTACAATGCTGAAGCTCGATTCACACCGAAGATGTGGCAGCTGACAGCACCTACTCCGGCAAGCAGTGATGGGCCACGCGACTTATGCAAATCATACAACCGATACTATGCATTGTGGTTATAAAAACAATGTCCAAAATGGTTTGACAGCAAAACTGCCGGCCGCTGCCACTTCCGTGTGGTTGAGCCTATTCAAACAATCTATTCTATATAAATCGCTTGAGGCTCCGCTTGTTAGTACAAATTATTGTTTTTTTTGCGTTAAATGTCAGTTAAATATTTTATGTTTAACATGAACTTGTTGCCGTCATATGGATTGTTTCTTTCGTTAACTTATCAAAGTTGTGAAGATTTAGATTCATACCACTATCCCATGTTCCATTCTCGCATAATTAAACAACAACAGCTTTTCTTCAATCAATCTTCAATCTTTAATAGTGTGTTATGAATACTACCGTATTTCTACGGGCATTATCGTTAACTAGTTTATCCATATAGGTGATGTAAGTAACTTTAAATTAAAACAATTTAAACTATAAATCTCATACACTTATTGCCCTGCTAGTAAAGTTTGTTTGCATGACTCCTGTATTTTAAAGCAGGTGGTCTAGAAAGAAATAATTAAAAACCACTAAAATTATACAATGCTAAGAGAACCATCTCTTTTTGAAATTGAATTAAACTTTGAAGCAGAAATAGCTCAGTGGCATTGGCTATGGACTGCCGCGCAGCAGGTCCATGGTTCGAATCCCGCGTCGGGTTTGAGCTTCACCGCATGGTGGAAGGACATTTTGCAAATGCCCGCCTGGCTAGCGACCACCCTCAAGTAGAAAATCTGTCGCCAAGCACCTAACGGTGTGTTCCGGCAGCAGTACTTGAGAGCCAGTGAAATTACAGGCACATGAGACTTAACAACTATGTCTCAAGGTGACGGGCGCAGTGCAATTCGTGTCTTGTGACGAAATGCATCTGTTATAGGCAGAGGTTAGTCCGCTTAACATCAGGTGGGCCTCGAGCTTGTTCCGTCACAATTACGTTAAAAAAAAACACTGAACTGCCAATAAGATATTATGATATGAACATCACGAGAGGCATGCTATACAGTTTTGATAACAAGGGACTGTACATAAATCTACATATTTTCAATTGGACTATAAATACTGAATCCCCTGAAACTCACACAGCACCCCGGGCTATAAGAGGGCCTTCCCTCGCCCAAAATCCGATGGACTTGTACGTCCGAAAGCGGTAGACAGCATTTAAGTCCGCACCTAAAAAAAAAACTCACACAGCACCTGATAAACCCCGATAACAACTAATTACGTTTAAAATAAACATAATAGAGTCACTGACACTTTTGGCAATAGCTCGACGAGTGACATTGGAGCCTAAAAATACATTTTTCAATGCTTTCAGCTCAATAATACATTTACTGTAAGGTTTTTGCGTCACGACAGATGAATCCAATACGCAAGTACATCAACATGGAATCCATTCAGCCTATTGTCTTGCTTGTTATTCTTAAACTTGATAAACAAATTTACTTAAAACTTGTAGAAAATTTGCAATTTTGACAATGACATGATGAGGGCAATGACCTTTCAACCAAGTAGATACATGTCTAACACACTGATTCCCTTTTTGGAGCTAATTTATAAGTGGAATAAAATAAATACTTACAGCATTGTTCTTCGGACAGTGTTTGAATATAAATTTATTTTGAGGCGACCTCTTTAGGTTTGACTTGGTTTGACGCTTGTTCAGGATTGGCACTAGTTATATTTTTTTATTTGATTTTTCGTTAGTGTACATAATATACCTGCGCAAGCTATGGTATTTATTATCTGACTAAAATGGGGATGGTGATGAAATGATCTATAATGGTAGGAAGTTCTGTGTAGACTACTCAAAAGACACAAAAAATATTTTTTATAAATATAAATCATCTTTTACTTTTGTAGTCCCGTTTATTTATATTTCAACGTGATCAGTTTTCGTAAATTCATCCTATCAAGGTTTCAAAATCTCACGAATTTGCTGATATAGTAGAATAAATCAACACTACCAATAGCGGAGAAATAGACAGATGAAAAAAGACAACATTTTTTTATTGCAAATAGAAACTTATACTTTGTTTAAGCCGTGCAGAATTCGATTTCAACGAGACCTGTTGTTGACCTGTGACCGTAAACATTCTTTATCTTATCAAATTTCAGCTTCTTCCGAGTATAAAATCGACTAAATCAACATTAACAATAGCGTATATAGACTGCTCAAAAGAGATAAAAAAAATTCCATCGTAAATATAAACCAACATCCACTTTAAACAATATATTGTTGAAATTGCACATAAATCGATTTTAACGAGATCTGTGTTCGTAAATATAATTTAATTAATTTAATTAATATTTCAACTTATCAAAATTTCAACTTCTTCCAAGTTTGCTGACATAGTCGACTAAATCAATACCAAGTACCAACAGGTCTGCAAATATAGCGGACAAAACCTAGTCTACTATCGAAAACATATTTCTTACTGCAACCAAAAGATTATCCAGATATCTAATTTTAACTTCGAATTATATTTACTTATTTAAAAAGAATGCTAATAACACAGACGTCAATCTGCAGTGAGACAAGAGGGAAACGAAATTATGGTTCCCTTTTTGCAAAGTTACGAACGAATACTCCCTTGCAATATTATGAAGGAAAGCTAATAACTGGCGTCGAGTCTGTTTTCTCTTTCCTCTTTGCTCCAGTCTAAGCCTTACACTTATTTATTTGCATTATTATCCTAACTTAATAAATAAATAAACTTTATCTTACTCTATAATATTATACCTTATATAATTATAATATACTGTCAAGATTTAAAGCGATAAACTAACAACTTTATTATAAGGGCTTGTTTCAGAATGTTCGAGTAAGTTCCGGTTATACTACCCAGAACATACAAGTACCTATTTAATAAATAAAACACTACCTTAGCGTTTCACAGTCATCGATATAGCCTATCCATCGGTTAAAGCTTGAAACGCGCTGCATGTTAAGGTTGAACTGGCCGGTCGCTTCTCCATACAAACGCCGTAGGGTGATCACTGATCACTCCCTAATTTCAGACTTTTGGTCCAGAATTAATCATAATACCGATTGATATCGTCATTATCTAGGCTTGTATGATGCCGAAATTTTAAAAAGATAATTAAGTTGAAAGTTATGAGCCTCGAAAATGTTATATGAAAATGTTTCGAAGCTCATAACTCTCAAGTTAATTATCTTATTAAAATTTCGGCATCATACAAGCCTAGGTAATGACGATATCAACCGGTATTATACTTAAGTTTGGACCTAAAATCTCAAATAAGGGAGTGATCACCCTACGACGTTTGTATGGAGAAGTGACCGACCAGTTCAACCTTAACTGTCATTTTTATCATTCAGTTATTTTATGTTCTAGGTAGTATAACCGGAACTTACTCGAACATTCTGAAAAAGGAACATACCGAGTAATAAGTTTAATTTTATTGGGTTTATTGTTTTTAAGGGATAGTTACTGAAATGGTCCAACGTAGTTATATAATATGAATGTCTCTATGCAGTCTGTTCGTCCTTCTGTCACTGGTATCTGGCTCTTGTAGCTGTACAACTTGAATTTTCAGATATTTTGTGTAGAGTTCTGACCCATACCCAAATATTAAATCAGAAATTTAAATCAGGAAATTTAATCATCAATTTTAGTAGGAGCATATGGTAGGTGCTTAAGAAAACCTATTTGAAAAGGTACCGAAAAAAAATATATTTTCATATTAAGTGTTGTGTTGTCATCCTATAGTTATTTCACTTATAATTATTGTCAACTTACTAGTTACCTACCATATTTATTAAAATCTTTAAAAATAATGAGATGCGGTGCCTTCGACCTATTTTCTTAGGAGATTTTTCTAAAAAACTGATTTAATTAACATTGTGAAATATCTACAATATGTTTGTAATAATATGATTATGTAATCATATGACTCGCTAACTGTGCCTCGCTGTGTCACCTTCGACCTATGTTCTTAGGGGTTTTTCTAAAAAACTGAATTGATTTAGATTGTGAAATATCTACATGCTTGTAATATAAACATATTATAATATGTTTATATGATATGTAATAATATGACTCGGTAACTTTGCCTCGCTGTGTCACCCGCGTAGACATAAATGAAAAGTATGTCTAAGATCTGAACTATCTATATTCCATCTATGTTTCACGAAAATCTGTTCAGCTGTTTCACAGACAAACACACACACATCGTCACTTACCCACAAACTTTCGTTTTTTTAACCGGCTTCAAAAAAGGAGTACGTCCTCAATAGGTCAGTTTTAATTTTTTTATGTTACCTCATAACTTTTGTCGGGGTGAACCTACATAGACATAAAAATAGAAGTAAAATTTTAGAGCTGTACTTACTTTTTTTTCTATCCCGTGACATATATTTAATCGTAATTTCGGAGCAGACATAGTGTTTGTCATATCCTCTACAATATTATATATTTTATTCATATCTGTAAAGCGTACATTTATAAAAAACCTGTTTAAAATTTGCCTCTCTGAGGCTCAATTCAACAAAAGGAGTTACAAAATGCTTAGTCTAACTAAGCCATTGACCTATATATACTAGACGCGACATCTCAAGCAGTTCACAGACGGCAGCTATAATATATATTATAGCATAACTGTCGGTATGAAGAAACGAAAATGTAAAGCTATATATTATAGCTGCCGTGTGTTGTCACTTGTCAATTTCTATGGAAAATGTGTTGAGATGTATTGAAATATATCGAGCTATAATATTATATATAGCTTTATATTAAAGCTGTCTGTGAAACGCTTCAAACCAGGATAGTCGACCAGTGCTAGTATGCCGGCCGGCATACTCTCCCCCACACGCAGCTGGGCACTCGTAGAGATTACACGCGGTATACGTTCGAAAATTGTGTATTATCAATTGTGTATTTTGACCGGCATACCTGCATTGGTCTACTATCTTAGTTTGAGATGTCGCGTCTAGTATATATAGGTCAATGAACTAAACTAATGAAAGTACTCGTAACTAATCTTCAAAAGAAAAATTATGTTCGCTACTAACGGTCGACGTGTATTGTTACCATCGCGTGATGGGCAAATATCACGTGTGTCGTGGTCGTGTATCGTACCGATTTTTACGTTGAATAGTGCTTATTTTATGAAGCTATTCAAATCGGAATAACGTTAGAATGAACCCTTAAGTTCATGACTACCTTACACAAAGGATAACGTCTAACGCTGTTACATTGACATCTCTCATTTGGGGATCTATTTGACGTTACCGTTTCGTACATAAATTCCTTTTTCGATTTTGGCGGCAACTTCACGATGATTGACGTAATTTTGACAGACGTTTGGCTCTGATTTTTTTATTTTATTTTAATCAAGGACTCGAGCTGCTACGTCAGGCGGCCTCGCCCGTATCGGTGCCACGAACGGGCCGTCACTATTTTCGTGCCACACCGAATAGGGCTGCCCTTTCATCGTACTTTTAGTCATTTAATCAACTTTTACCATACTTAGTTGTGAGATTTGCGACTTTATGAGTACAATGAATTCACATTGAATTCTGTAAGGAATGGAACGTCTATATCACTATAAAGTTTTAATGTATTCTGATTGCATATAATTAAAATTCATGATCAATGTATTCTGGTATCCATTTCTTGTCCATAACGATATGTTTTTTTTATATTATTGTGAAGGAACAAGCGCGAGGCTCACCTGATGTTAAGCGGTATCCTCTGCCTATAACAGATGCATTTCATCACAAGTGACGAGCTGCACTGCGCCCATCACCTTGAGACATACCTGTTAAGTCTCATTTTGCCTGTTGTTTCACTGGCTCTCAAGGACTGCTGCCGGAACACACCTGTTAGGTGCTTGGCGACAGATTTTCAACTTGAGGGTGGTCGCTAGCCAGGCGGACATTCGCAAAATGCCCTTCCACCATGCGGTGAAGCTCAAGCTCTGGGCGGGATTCGAACCATGGACCTGCTGCGCGGCAGTCCATAGCCAATGCCACTTAGCCATCACTGCTTCAAAGTCAAGCTTCAGTTATTTATTATTTCACAGTATACAGTACATATTTAATGTTGTGTATTTTCCTGTTCATGATTACCGAGTACAATAAATTGATTCGAATAAAGCTGTCTGAATATATTGGGGAATGTCCATTTTTCAATAAAGCGGTGCCCACATGGGGCATCCCTAATTGGCGGATTGCTACCGCGAGACTTGGAGTCTTTTTGCTTTAGTTCTGGCGCGCAGTAAACGGCTCGATTAGTATGATTGTCTACAAGTAGATACGTACTTGTGGATACGATTTTTTTCTTCGAAGATCTTTATGAAAATTAAGCGCTAAAGATCTTATATTATACTCTTTCTGAGGCTCTATTGTTTTAAAAGTATTATATGTAAAGCGCTATAGATTAGGATATTATTCTTTTCGTGAGGCTCTATAGAGTTTGTTAAAATATGATTTGCAAATGGTGACTTTCATTAATATTCTGGTATATCTTGCATTATGTATGATGTATTAGGAGTTTTACTGGTTTGCCATCTTCTTTTTTTTTTTGTGATGTCGCCCGTATATATTTTATTATTAAATTATATGGTTCTGCTAGTCCTGGCCAATACTTTGTGTAATATTATGAAGGGCTTTTTATAATTAATAAACAATTTTAATATTGTTATGTTTGCAATAACGCCTGCTGGACGGATTTACGAGAGAAAAAATTATAGTCATGTGCGAAATTCGAACTCGCGTCTACCCTCCCTATAGTAACGTAAGTTAAACTATAGATGTCGCTCCATCCCAATACAATGATTAAATAAAGAACGAGAGGAAAATTTTTAGTTATGAGTAATTATCATGTTAGCTCAGTCGGTCATAGCATATCCCGGCTATTTGTAATTGGTAAATAAGTTGGTACTCTACCTTTCTTTTTTACCTGATTTTCTACTAGAAGCTAGACAGGACAAAATGCCCTACCACCATGCGGTGAAGCTCAAACCTGCACAGTGCTGGGATTTAAACCCTGTTCCTTCTGCGTGGCAGTCCATAAGCAACTGGGCTATCAATGGTTCAAAATAGTAACTTGTATTATTTATTTTACATTCAATATTTTATGACTTTTTGTATTTCTCAACCTATTACAGATAAATTATGCGTATGCCCGTGGAGTGCCGGGCTAGAATGTGACCCTGCCATCTCTACCCGTGGGTATCGTAAGATGCGACTAAGGGTAACACGCCAGAAGGTGGCCAGCAGTGCTTTCTGAGGAACTGATATCTCACACTGCGATCCCCAAGACACCTGCTAACCGTGGAGATTATGGTATAGGATATAGGAGGCTCTGTTCAGCCGTGGACAATCCGGCCGATACAATATACAGGGTTATTGGTAAAATGCTAACAACCTCTTAGGTTAGTTAGGACATCTGTTTTTTTTTTGTTTTTTTTGATACTTTCTTTTTTGGTTTTTATATGTTTCTGACTGAATAAGTCACCCACCTGATGTCAAAAGTCTCTAGTGCCTGTAATGTATTATTTCATATTTTTATTACTTTGCTCGATGTAAATATTCAAAACTTTATTCAAAGGGACCACGGCGCGTTCCGGTGTTGCCGCGGCGGGAGCTCTGAATCGGAGTAGGCATTAAAACACAAAAAAAACTTGCTTTTAAATAACAATTTTTTTTTTCAAAACCAAAAAAAAATATCTCAAAATGTTTCATAGGACTAGCAGAAGTCTAAGAGGTTGTTAGCATTTTACCAATAACCCTGTATACAATTTGTAAGTTGCCTAGATTACAGGCAGAACAGAAAGTTGTAGAGTAAGTAGTCTACACAAAGACACACACTAGTAAACATGTACCTGCTTGTAAACTACACAGTTGTATTTGTATCGTAATCACCTTTCGATTAGCTAAGCATCCCATTTATTTATATTCAATAGAACAAACAACACAATGTAATCTCGAACGCTGGGATAGCATTCTCTTTGGCGTTAGTCACTGTTCTTTTAACTAAAGATGATATCATAGTCAAAAGTAAGCCAGTTAAGCAATAATTAAGCTGTACCTATTAGTTCTTCAGGGGGAGTGTGTATCTATTGTTACTTTAGGGGTAAGTTTATCTTTATCAAAAGTTAATCACTGTTTAAAATATTAAAAATGTTTACCGTTAAAATTAAAATTGTGAAAGAGGTTTAACTAGATAATGGAATTTACTAATATTCCGGTGAAATTCGGAATATTAGTAAATTCCATTATTAATTTCCGTGACCATGTTTTTTTTTATTTATTTTTACGGAACAAGCCCAAGGCCCCACTGATGTTAAGTGGACTAACCTCTGCCTATAACAGATGCATTTCGTCAACGACGCACTATGCCCGTCCTTGAGAAATAATTCTTAAGTCTCGTGTGCCTGTAATTTCACTGGCTCTCAAGGACTCTACTGCTAAGTACAATAATTATTATCCTGCCAAGTAACATAAAATAGAAAATTCGACAAATGCGTGAGCATTTACCGTTAAAATATGGTACCAAGGTGACTTTATAAAGTACTAGCTTTCCGGCCGCGGCTCCGCCAGCGAGTATGTCGGTTAATGTACTTAAGTTGGATAAAAATTATCCCATGTCTTTTCCGGGTATCAAACTATTTCCATATACCAAATTTCATACCAAGTTTTTATGCTTATTCGTTACCTACAAAAATACAAATCTATCCTTTTTTTATGTTATTGTGATGGAACAAGCGCGAGGTCCACCTGATGTTAAGCGGTATCCTCTGCCTATAACAGATGCATTTCATCAAGTGACAAACTGCACTGCGCCTATCACCTTGACACCTGTTAAGTCTCATTTTGCCGATCATTTCACTGGCTCTCAAGGACTGCTGCCGGAACACACCGTTAGGTGCTTGACGACAGATTTTCTACTTGAGGGTTGGTCGCTAGCCAGGCGGGCATTCGCAAAATGCCCTTCCACCATGCGGTGAAGCTCAAGCTCTGGACGGGATTCGAACCATGGACCTGCTGCGCGGCAGTCCATAGCCAATGCCACTGAGCCATCACTGTTTCAGAATCTCTAAAAAAATCCTCTTTATAATATTAGTGTATGTAGATGTAGATAAGTGTTAATTGTAAAACAAAATATTTTCTACATTTATTATAATATAACCTCAAAAATAATGTTCACTTCACAAGTTCGGTAAGAAGTTGTTCATCATTCGAAAACTGATTCGAAATGTGGTTTTTAGTGGCTAGCCTGGAAAAGGATTAAATATTACCTTTATAAAAGTTAAAATAACCTTCATAATATCCCACCTAATTTTACACTCTACCCCCGTTATGATCAATTTTTTTTCTGCTTATGGTTGCCTGGAGGAGATTGCTGCCAAGCAATAAGGCCGCCGATTGTACCATTTTAAGATAACATATTTTGTAAGTACTGTTGATTGTAAAAAGAAAGATAATAAAGTGTTTGTTATCTATCCATCAATATTACCCATTGAAGTGATTTTACTTTTAGTTTTGATTTAAATTAACACTAATTTACTACATAGAACAAATCATTTTCCTCGCTGTAGTGAGATGAGAAACTATGTTTGGCTAGACATCAAAGTTATATTGCATCTCGTAACTTTGAAGCCTTTGGTATGCTCAGGATTTCATATGTGAGCCACGCTTCGCTCATGATTAAATCTTACAATGCTTGACTTCTTCAGATTCCAATGAAAATACTCGCACCAAATAACAATTTTACATACATACATAAAATCACACCTCTTTCCCGTAGGGGTAGGCAGAGACCTCGGATTTCCACTTATTACGATCCTTACATATCTCTTTCGCTTCATCTACACTCATCAATCCTTTCATACATAAGCGACGGTTTAGGGTACTCTTGACCTGGCCTTTTTCAGAACGTCTTCAATCTGATTTCGGAACGTTCACCTAGGTCTTCCCCTTCCAACACTTCCGTTCACTTGTCCCATGTATACCTGTTTAGTCATTCTCATTTAATTCATTCTCTCCACATGTCCAAACCATCTTAACATACCTTTCTCGATTTTAGTCACTACATCCTCATTCACACCACATCGTTCCCTTATCGCACTATTCCTTATCCTGTCACTCCGTTTGACTCCAATCATGCCCCTCAATGCTCTCATCTCCACTGCATTTATTCTACTTTCATGCTTTTTCTGCCACACCCAACTTTCACTACCATACATTAGTGTCGGAACCAACACTCCCCCATGAACAGCCAGACGAGCTTTTTGAGACACCTTCCGACTGTTCATATACGCGTGCAATGCTCCTAACAATTTGACAGCCTGGAATAACCCAATAACTATTGTCTCAATTAATTTGGATCACAAAGATGTGGCAGATCAGGGTTCTTCTACCTTTGGGTGGCTAAAGCCCAGTACTGGCAGTCATCTATCTAATAATAATGAGTCGTCGACACGAAGAAGAAGAAGCAGCCGCATAGCAGTAGCAGATACCCGCCACCGCTTATCGATTTAAAATGTGGGAAAGTCCAACAAAAGAAATAAAAGTATTACTAAAATATTATCATGCCTTTATAGAAGATTTTTTTCTGGTTTACATATGATGACCTGAATGACTTACCATAATAGTATCTATGGTACCGCTCGTCACGAATTCTCTTAAGAATTTGTAGAATATTAACTAATGAAGCAGTGATGGCTCAAGTGGCATTGGCTATGGACTGCCGTGCAGCAGGACCATGGTTCGAATCCCGTCCAGAGCTTGAGCTTCACCGCATGGTGGAAGGGCATTTTGTGAATGCCCGCCTGGCTAGCGATCACCCTCAAGTAGAAAATCTGTCGCCAAGCACCTAACAGTGTGTTCCGGCAGCAGTCCTTGAGAGCCAGAAAAATTACAGGCTAATGAGACCTAACAACTGGACGTCTCAGTGTGACGGGCATAGTGCAATTCGTCGCTGACGAAATGCGTCTGTTATAGGCAGAGTCCACTTAACATCAGGTGGGCCTCGGGCTTGTTCCGTCACAATAATAAAAAAAAAAAAAAAAAAAAATAATCAAGTACACAATATACAAGCAAGTCGCAATTCGTGCACCCTTAATTACCGTCAAATGTTCGACCCCTTAATTTAGAACACAATGCACTCTTATCAGCGACACAATGCAGTGTACTGCAGCACTCGTTACTGCTTTATCTAAAGGGCTAAGACTAGCCAAATTGGTATTTTCAACTCAATATACTAAAAAATAAATTTTACCTAAAAATTACACCGACTTCAACACTCAAATGTGTGAAATAACTTGTTGAAGTCGGTACCATGATGGCTCAAAACTACCTATTATCACAAATTATGCGCATGGTACCGACTTCGACAAGTTATTTCACACATTTGAGTGTTGAAGTCAGCGCCATTTTGCGGTAAAATTGTTATTTTCGCCCTTTTTAGTGACCTTTGCTACTTAAGAGATCAATTGTCATTCACTGTCAATGACTATATCATCAAGATAGGAAAATAATGTCCAGTTATTGGAGTGTAACTCAAAATGGGCTTAACCGATTTTGATAAAATTTAAATGGGACCACACGACAAGCATCAACTTTCAAATAAAAAAGAAATCATCAATATCGGTTCACCCAATCAAAAGTTCTGAGGTAACAAACACTAATAAAACGAATTGAGAACCTCCTCCTTTTTTTGAAGTCGGTAGAAAATTACATCAACAATATAAAAATAATATGTATAAGAATAATTCGTCGTGATTAATTGTATTTAACTACATAAGCTACCTAACGATAGATAAATATATTTTTATCTATAGTAATGTAGCTTTTCTAACGTCTATTTTATCTATATAGCCCGCAATATTGTGATAACAATAAATACTTTATAATCAATTCTTACACCCAAACATAGGAAATTTAAAATATAAATATAAATGTTCATGATCCAGTAGTTTTTTTTTTATATCGTGACGCAACAAGCTCGAGGTCCACCTGATGTTAAGCGTACCTCTGCCTATAACAGATGCATTTCATCACAAGTCAACTTAATGCACTGCGCCCGTCATTTTGAGACATATTTGTTAAGTCTCATGTCCCTGTAATTTCATTGGCTCTCAAGGGCAGCTGCCGGAACACACCGCGTAGCACTTAAGTGCTTGGCGACAGATTTTCTACTTGAGGGTGGTCGCTAGCCAGGCGGGGACTTGCAAAATGCCCTTCCACCATGCGTTGAAGCTCAAGATCGCGGCGGGATTCGAACCATGGACCTGCTGCGCGGTAGTCCATAGCCAATGCCACAGAGCCATCACTGCTTCATAAAGCATTTTTACTTTTTTACTTTAGTAATATTTTGTGTGATTCCCGCGCATTTCGGACGGAATTATGAACGTAATTGCCACGTCGGGTGCACGCTGAAATGATCTTTATTTCAACGACAGTATGTTTGATTTTCGTACTCGCTGACTGCGAGCTGCTTATTTTACAGCTGTTTAGTCCTTAATGAACTATTAAAATCTTAAACAAGAGTAAGTGTAACGAGTAACTGATAGATATAGATATAGATAGATAGATATATATTTTATTTCTAATTATCGTTATATTCGCCAAGTTTTAAAAGGCTACTCTACCATTCAAACTCTACCAGATAATATCAAGCTTATCTCACTCACAATCATTTGTGAGGAGATTTTCGACGTTGGCATAGGTTCTCACGTAGGTAGGTACCCACAGTATGGCGTGACAGGGTAAATATTAAAGCAGGCTATACATCAATCGGAAAACAAAGAGTGGAAGGCCAAGCACGAGTCGGACTTGCACACCGAGGGTTTCTTACTAACACACATTATATTTGATGTATTAACAATAAAATCGATACTTTTTCATTTGTTTCGAGATCCTAAGCGCTGTGACCCGCTTTCGACTACAATTTATTCGATGTTCTATTATTAGTACAAGTATGGTGTTTGTATGTACTCTTTTTAGGATACGATACATAATACCCGGAAATCAATCCTTCCTTATATCGACGCTACATTGCTTTCGATTTTTTATAATTATTATCAATCCTTAGTCAATCCCCCGTACAATACATATTCAGTAAAATAAAACATTAAGGGCCTGTTTCAGAATGTCCGAGTAAATTCCGGTTATACTATCCAGAACATAAAATAACTGAATGATAAAAATGACAGTTAACATGCAGCGCGTTTCAAGCTTTAACCGATGGATAGGCTAAGGGTAGATTAAGGGTAGATATATATTAGACCGGGCCGTGCCCGTGGCGTGCCGTGTACGTGGCCCGGACGGGGCACGGATTTGAAACGTTACATACATTTTGTATGAAGCAATTTATATTAAACAGTGCCTGATCCGTGTCCCGTCCGGGCCCGCCTACTAACGTACGGACGGGCTCCGCCCTGTCCACGGCCCGGCCCGGACACGGCCCGGTCTAATATAAATCATCCCTTATATTAGAGCGGGCCGTGCCCGGGGCGTGCCGTGTACGTGGCCCGGACGGGGCACGGATTTGAAACGTTACATACATTTTGTATGAAGCAGTTTATATTAGACCGTGCCTGATCCGTGTCCCGTCCGGGCCCGCCTACTAACAGCACGGATGGGCTCCGCTCCGGCCCGCCCCGTCCTCGCCCCGGCCCGGACACGGCCCGGTCTAATATAAATCATCCCTAAGGGTAGATTTATATTAGACCGGGCCGTGCCCGTGGCGTGCCGTGTACGTGGCCCGGACGGGGCACGGATTTGAAACATTACATACATTTTGTATGAAGCAATTTATATTAGACCGTGCCTGATCCGTGTCCCGTCCGGGCCCGCCTACTAACGTACGGACGGGCTCCGCCCCGGGCCCGCCCCGTCCACGGCCCGGCCCGGACACGGCCCGGTCTAATATAAATCATCCCTTAATCGATGACTGTGAAACGCAAAGATAGTGATTTTATTTATGAAATATGTACTGGGTAGTATAACCTTAACTTACTCGAAAATTCTGAAACAGGCCTTAAGTTACCTTTAACTACTCCAGTTCTAAAGATAAAGGTAAAGTGGAAAGACAGATTAACAGTGGAAGCATATTAATAACTAAAAAACGATATCTATAATAACAAAGCATAAAAAGAAAATACATATCATAACAATAATATCATATAATATGTTCTGTGCAAAGCGGTATTTCGGTGTATTCCGTTCTGATCCCACGAAGAGATACCATATGGTATCAGTTATATTTTCTATTTAGATTTTATTCCGTTCTGATCCCACTTATAATTTAGAGTGGGATCCGTTTATTTTTAATTATTTTACTGTTCCGTTCTGATCCCACCTACTTTTTAATACATGTAGGCACTTAATCAAGTACGGTTTGCAAGATAATTTTACGATTTCACAAAATATAATATTTTGTAACTAATTTATATTATATAAATAGGTATATTATAATATATGTATTTTGTACTAATTACCAGGAGGGTAGAAGTTTTAAGAAGTCATATACTACTGTGTATATATGCTAGAAAACAAATTTATAATAAAACTTGGTCTCATGCCTTTTCATACAACCATACAACCATAGGCTTATCATTCATCTTTAAAATACCAAGTACTAAAACTCGTTGAAAATTTGCGTGCATGTCTTTCAGCTTAATATCTATGTTTCTTCTATTTCGTTTATTATTTATTTACAAAACGATTATTCCAAATAATTTTGAATACACGTAATTTTACGTGAAACTGAAAAACCAGAAGCATAGATATTAGGCTCAAGGACATGCATGCTTTGTTGATTTTGAAACCTTTCTTTTTTTTATGCCTGATAGGTTAGCTTTTCACCACTATCTCACCTGATGGTAAGTGATGATGTGGTCTGAGATGTTGTTCAGACTAACCTAGAAGTACTGGCTCTCAAGGACAGCTGCCGGAACACACCGTTAGGTGCTTAGCGACAGATTTTCTACTTGAGGGTGGTAGCTAGCCAGGCAGGCATTCGCAAAATGCCCTACCACCATGCTATAACGACTGCCATCCTAAGACAACAACCGGGACCGACGGCTTAACGTGCCCTCCGAAGCACGGAAACGCTCAGTAGTAATGTCACTTGCGGTCACCGATCCAACTCATGACCGCGGGCGACGTTGCTTAACTTTGCTGATCGTTATGGATTTACTTAGAGGCACTTTTATACCTATCGGCTAGAGCCGATAGGTATAAAAGTAATAAGTAATAAGTGATGGTAGAGAATGAAACCAAAGAACTTACAAACGGTAGAGTCATAATCACAGTAAGATTACCAAGCTTGCAATATAGAACACAATGCACTGTTATCGCAAATACGTATACGATGCGTTAGTCACTGTTCTTAACTAGATCATTTGTGGCAATGAAATCTACAGCACAGTGTGGGTGGCTCCTTATCTAGAGACAAAATAGTTGAGTCAGTAAGAGTAAAAATTGTAGAGTCAGCTCTAGAAACGGGATTTTTATATTATTATTATGAACGTTACTTATTTTATATGAAGGAATGAATTACTTCGTTTAACGAAAAGAGAAGCGTCCGTACCGGAGCTTGTGTTGTCTGAGTTCTTATTCGCGTCGTTCGCTGCGTTCGTTACTGGGATGGGTGACCGCTAATGGCATTTACTACAGAGCACTTTTGTGCTTCGGAGTACACGTCAAACCGTTAGTCCCGGTTGTTGTCTTAGGGTGGCAGTCGTTATATAGGTGGTAGGGCATTTATGCGAAAACCAGCTTGGCTGCTAACTATTCTCAAGCTAAAAATATAAGAAATAGAAAAGATATGGTGGCGGTACATCCACGGAGAAATTCACACAAAGAGTTTTACTGTCTGTATATCCCGTGGGGGGCAGGTAAAGTAACCAACCGAGTTTTGACTCCGGACTTCTATAAAAAAATATGTTAAAGAAAATATCCAAACCAGCCTCGAGATTTGCAAAGCAACGCCACGAGTTTACCGTTGTAAATTATTAGGGTACCGTACCCAAATGGCTAAACGGAGACACGTCTGTCTGTCCGTATCACAAACCTCAAATTTACATATCCTTGTAAAATTTTGACTCAAATCAAACATTGTATTGTAAATCCAATTATTTTCTTATTGTATAGGGTGAAGAGTTAATACATTTTTCATTTACATAAATAAAGAAAAACTGATCTGCCAAAACTATCAGTTATATAATATTTTTATTAAGGGCCTCTCTGAAGGCAAACGCTGAATGCTTTGGCGGGAAGTTCGTAATTTTATTATTATTTTGGTTTTGTAGCTAAATCGTCAAGCTATTGTATAATCACGATATATTATATATATATATATATCACTATTGATAAGTTTACAAAAAATGTAATCCGTTTTTAATACTTATAGAATTATTTACATTTGTTACGGGTAAACGTAATAATTAATATTTTTGACAGTTTTAGGGGTATATAATGAAATCATGTACATAAGTGTCCAATAATTGTTAAAGATAATCAGAGCAATATGATTTATTTTTTATTTTTATATGTAATCTTTAGCTCTACTGCTCACAGACTATGGGTCCGTACTCTTTTAAAATCATTGCATGGTGGTAGGGCATTTTACGTATGCCCGCCTAGCTAGCTACCACTTTCAAGTAGAAAATCTGTCTCCAAATCCAAACACCTAACGATGTGTTCCGGCAGCTGTCTTTGAGACCCAGTACTTCTAGGTTAGCCTGAACAAGATCTTCGATAACATGATGTTATCGAAGATCTTCCACTTACCATCAGGTGAGATTGTGATCAAGGCAAATCTATCGAATAAAAAAAACTTCCTTATTATTATTATCAGCTTAATACAATTTACAAAATTGTTGTCGTCTTCAATACATCAGTCTTCCTGAAGGGAAGGGTGTTAGTACACACAAGTTAGTGAGTCCATTTTTTTAGATATATGTTTAGTTATATATGTAAATATGTTATCTATTTTTTTTCTTATATCTAGTTTGTTAGCAGGTGACAGTTACTTTAAAATTAATATTTACATTTTGAAGGGCCGACCACTGGTTCCGGCGCGGCGTTGCCCTTGATGTTTATATGTGAGCCTTTACGACCCCTTCATCCCGGGTTTTTACGGGCATATGATTTTTAACTCGCGAATACCATGATATTGTATAATAGTTACCAAAGCTAACTACAAGAGTGAAAACTGATAAAATTTTACATTTTCTGCCTTGGACAGTTTCCACCGTAAAAGCTAATTTATTATCAAAAAAGACTTCTGTAGGTTAATTTGATGTAGGATTATCTATATATTGTACCCTATACTCAATATAAGCAAGCTAATGCATGAATAGGATAAGGAATGGCATACGATACACTATTTAAATTGTGATCCTTTATGCCATGCATGTTGTGTTGATCCTGCTTTACCGCCTATATTTAGATGGAAAAACTTGCACAAACATAGTTTTAAGTTTATTTTTTAAGTTAGTCAAGTAAATAGAAGTGTAAAAGGCAACTGATAACAATCATCATATGTATCGAAACAAATAATTATTGTAAAGAATTGAAGCAACTCAGATTATGTGGTAAATAATGTAATAAATAAAATGTAATAATAAATATACAGGAATTTATCAGTCGCCTTATAAAATTAAAAATGTAATGGTTAATTAATAAATAAAATTGATTTTAATTGTATCCCACAATAAATAGGAATAGTTTTACATATAATGAAAAATATATAGCAAGCTATACGTGTATCCTCCCCTTCAATAGAAAACGCCAATCCATAATGTAACTAATACGTAAGCAGTGATCAAAAAAGATTTATAATCACGAGTTGTTGCGATGCGGTACCCTTATATAAAAAGGTCCGAGTTGCACTTGGCCACAATTATCTGTTGGTTTAAATTACAGTTACTCAGAATTTTAAGTAATGACAGTACATAAAATAAACTAAGTTACGAACTTCGTCGTTAAAACTGAAACATCTTAATATTCCATGAAACGAATATGACTAAATTCTGTTTGCAGAGTGGGATGAATACACTAAACTTTTTCTCTGTATCTACTTGTGTTTTGTCTCTTTTGTATATTGGATAAAGATAAGAATTCTTTCTTACCACCAATCTCTCACCAACAATGGGTCGGTAGAATATGTCTTCTATAACAACATAAAGGTCAATACAGGAACATATTACAAATATTACCGCGACACAGATCTACACAAGAACATATTTGTATTAAGATTTGGCTTTATGTCGGGCAACTTGATGCCAACTCTCCTTCCAATTGGTCTCGTTTGTAGTTATAATCCGCTATCTCTCGGGTAATCAGAGTATGTTAATGGCAAAAAACTTGATGTTCTCCCAATGTGCAGTAATACTATATTTACATCCACCTTTGTAGTGGCTTGCTGGTCATTTGGCGCATTCTTTCAGTTAGTCGCCTTTTACGACATCCTACTTATTGATATTAGGATATATTTTATGTACCATGTAAGGCTCTTATTACACTATCATATTCGAGTACGTATAAGTATGGGATCAAAGTTACAGTTGTGTCTCTAGTACCCAACCAAAGTTATGGTATACAGAGTTTTTTTTTTTTTTTTATGTTATTGTGACGGAACAAGCCCGAGGCCCACCTGATGTTAAGTGGACTAACCTCTGCCTATAACAGACGCATTTCGTCAGCGACGAATTGCACTGTGCCCGTCACACTGAGACGTCCAGTTGTTAGGTCTCATTAACCTGTAATTTTTCTGGCTCTCAAGGACTGCTGCCGAAACATACCGTTAGGTGCTTGGTGACAGATTTTCTACATGAGGGTGGTAGCTAGTCAGGCGGACAATCGTAAAATGCCCTACCACCATGCTAATCCCACTTATCACCGCCTTCCTGTGTAGACACGGACTCCCCAAACAAAAGTTAACAATTTTTGTGTTGCCAACACGACAACGTTTCTATGAAGCTGGATCTTCAATTCTCCACCAAACAAAAATTGCCAACTTGGCAACACCAACTCGTTTTGGAAACATACAAATCTATGATCATATGATGCCACAGTGATAATAGTATAATGGGGCCTAACAATGCACATATTATTTATAAAGCGTGCTTCTTGCATCGATAGGGAAAGTAAAGAATAACTTTCTATCTAACAAACGCGTGCTATCTACTTACTCATATCATTATCTTCCTCAAACTATAATACATACTTAGCTAATAAGTACTTATGCGTCGTTGAATTGTGATGAGAAATTTGGGACATAGTTACTTGGCTTGTCCATTTCGAGTGTTTTCTGGAAACACTATACTGCACGAACGAGGTTTCCGTACACATTTTTGTCTATGGTCAAAACGAAAACTTTGTTTCATGATTGCCGATATGTTGGCAAACATCTATTATCATACAATACTATAATATTATTATTACTTATCAGAGCGCTTAGTCGATGCGACGCGTGATCAAAATGCTGGCACCTATTTGGCTCAAAGAATAAGCATTGCATTTCAACGGCGCAATGCTGCCAGCATGCTGCGCACGCTGCCAACTGGTAGTGGGCTAGAGCATTTGGACTGCCTATGAGTCTTCAATGACTTATAGGGATCTAAATGCTTTTATTGAAGTAGCTGTAGTGTTGTATATAGTTCGTACTATTTTTTTCTTATAATACATACTTAGCTAATAAGTACTTATGCGTCGTTGAATTGTAATGAGAAATTTGGTTGATTTGGAAACAAAAAGTTTGTTTCATGATTGCCGATGTGTTTTAAAACATCTACACATTTTATAAATACATTAATTCACAATTTATGTATGAAACGCTATTACTTAAGATTTATCTTTTATAAGTGTCCTATCATTATGTGGATGGCAATTAGTTATGATTTTTCTTATAGTCAAATTATTATTACAATATACAGTAACTGCTTATTGTAAACCAATTCACAATTGCTACGCATATTAAATTTATGACAGTTAAAATCCCGCGCCAAAATGGAAAACAGTTGTGCCAATCTAATAATAACAAAAAATAAATTGAATTTGGAACCATAAACGAATCATCCATTACTGATACTTTTTTGACTGATTGTATAGTTATGATATGATGCACTAGAGCCTAAAATGCCATTCTAGACCGCTTACACCGGGCATAAACAAGTACTTTACGAGCACGAGAAGTAATACGTACATTTGTATGCTACTCAACGAGCTCTAGACAATGACACCGCACATACTGGGGTGCAAGATTTTTTTGGGTTACCCTCTCATATATTGCAGCTCCCCTAAAATTAATTTAAATTAAGTTTTATTCCAACTTGCATCTTTGCTTCAACAATTAACAAAATATATAAAATGAAGTTTTGTAACTCAATTCGATGACGAGCCCGAGACCTAGGACGGATGGACGGACAGACAGCGGAGTATCGCTAATAAGCCTCAGTTTCGCCCTTTAGGTATGGAACCTCAACAACACGATTAACTTAATACAATACTATAATTGACATTTTTAGCTAATATTCAGTCCGCTCAAACTAAATAAATAAATTGTAAAGTGTCCTTCGTAGCCGCCTCACAAAACTTACAGGGCTCAACAAACTGAGTGAAGCCAAATAAAGGCTTTCAATATCCATAATAACATTAAAGCAAGTACCTACACGGCAAGTTTACTACGCTCTCAAGCTAAATCAGAACGCGCTCATTTACATAAGCCCACAGATTAAATACTAGTTAATACTGCGCGGAAGGAGGCCCGACTCAACGCGCGGAGTATTGTTGAAAAACATACACAGATCAGATCATATTGTTTGTCTTCTGTAAATCTATAAACAACGTGTGCGTGTACTTGACCGTGCCAATTGTGACATCCACAAAATGAACCTTAATGCTACGCAATAAGAGTAGTAAAGTTCAATAAGATTGCAGCTCGAGAATTATGCAAAACAAGTGCAATAAGATGTTCGTAATTGATAACTCAATTGGATAATTATCAGACCATACCTAAATAGAATTTGTCCGAATAGTTTTCAGGTTTGGGTCATGTAATAGGTATTTACGATTTTATTAATGTTTTCTTATGCAGTATAGAAAATAAGTTTAGCAATATTGAGGTACGTAGTATAACATTAATACGTAGAGTTGGTAGGCAACCCTCTAGGTGGACTGACGACATCGTGAAAGTCGCAAGGTTACAAGCGGCTAATAGCCGTTCTTTGTGGCGCTCTATGGGGGAGGCCTTAGTTCAACAGTGGACGTCTTCCGGCTGATGATGATGAATAGTGAGGTACGAATTTTTAAACAAATTGGTACTAATTAACATTTTAATTAGAATCCTTTTTTTAATAGTACACTATCGCACTACTACACTCGCCAAGCACCAAACCGTGTGTTCCGGCAGCAGTCCTTGAGAGCCAGTGAAATAACAGGCACATGAGACTTAACAACTATGTCTCAAGGCGCAGTGCAATTCGTGACTTGTGATGAAATGCATCTGGTATAGGCAGAGGTTAGTCCGCTTAACATCAGGTGGGCCTCGGGCTTATTCCGTCACAATAACATAAGAAATATATATATATAGTACATACAGAAATTACAGGCACATGAGACTTAACATCTACGTCTCAAGGTGACGGGCGCAGTGCAATTCGTTACCTACTTGTGACGAAATGCATCTGTTATAGGCTGAGGTTAGTCCGCTTAACATCAGGTGGGCCTCGAGCTTGTTCCGTCACAATAACATAAAAAAAAAAAAAAAAAATGGGATCAGGTTTTTCATATTTAATATTATTTTTCATAGATTTTTGAAGTCACGCGTAACGTGCTAATAAGAACAACTATTGTGATAAATCAATAGTGATGTGATCGAAAACCGGTATACGCGAATGAATATCGAATATTTGTGTTATATAAAAAAACGCAATATGTAAAAAATCTAATGTATTATCATGTTAGAATGAACCTATGTATGATTGAATGTAGAATTATTTGTGATGTTTTTATTGATAAAGTTAGTAACAAAACTATATTCATAATTATGCATAACCTTCATATAATAATAACATATGATCGAAGGTGTTAGTTTATATTTTTATTTATTTACTCAATGAAATATTATAGAGCAATTGGGCGTTAAACTCTCTTAGAATTTTGCTCCTCGCTTCTATGAATATGATATTTGTTTGAAGATAAAAATGAACAGCTAGGTTTTCGCCGGAACGACTTATTACTGGAATTTGAATAACTGGAAACACGTGCGAACACAATCTTATGCCGCAGCTGAGGTAAACTAAGGAAAATATCGTTAAAACTCGAGTAGCCAATAAAACTGCAGACTATACTGTTTTTATTTGTAGCAAGAGTCAAGTAACTGTTTATACACAGCAATTATATGGGTGCTCGAGCATCGTGCTTATCAGTAATGTGTGATACGGATCGATATGAACATAGCCATTGGCCGACGTCACGCACTCCGACTGTATATTCTTGATAACATAATTTTGGGAAAACAATGTTCAACCAACGCGGTCATACTGTAACCTCGAAAATTTATCGGTCGTTGTCATGTTACTTGGCTTGTTTACGGAGGTTTTTGCTATTCTCTATGTCACATCCTGTGCATTATAATGGCATTTAGGATTCCTGTCTGTCTTTACTCTTATTATTCTTTACAATTTTTTTACCGGCGGTATGCCTTTATTAAACAAATACTACAAACTACAGCTACTACAATAAAAGCATTTGGACTCATAGGCAGTCCAAATGCTACATTTATTTTACAATTATGTATTGATATGATAGATTTACATTTCCCAGTAAAAGATTGAAGGCCTAGAAGATAATTAATGACCTTTCGTTATAATTAATACAAATCGTAAGTTTTTATTATCTAACCTATGACATTTACTGGTATATTCCAAGAGTCTAAGTAACAGAAAAAGCGGCGCACATTATCTAATAGGCCTAGAAGAAGAAGATTAATGACATCATGTTATAAGAACGCATATCTTTATCAAATTGTAAATTTCCTTACGTAACCTATAACATTTACTGGGATATTTCAGGCCTGTAGGTAAGTATCGGAAAAAGCTGCGTACCCTACGGAGGCCTTAACTTGAAATGTCAGGTTAACATTTCGCACGTGCCCGCGCTCCAGTTCATTTAAATATAATGGAGTCTTGAGCTATCATCTCTATTAAAAGCATCGATTTAACGAGCGGAATGAGATGGTATACTTCGCTTTACGCGTAGGTCTCGTGAATATGGGTCGGTTCTCGCAGACGGCTCGCATCACCGTCGCGTGTAAACTGGCTCTGAGTAGCCGCGCTCACTCCACCCGGTAATGAATTCACTAAGGTTGTAATGCCACGCTTCGATAAACAGTTTTTGCTATATTATGAACTCGACGTCATCAGTAGGCGAGCGAGCAGGTAAAATGGATTGCGACACAGCACGACCTTGTGAAACTTTTGGTGAACTCCTACGTCGACTTGTGTGTTGTGTTGTCTTAGCATCGAATGTTCGGTTGACCTGAATCTTAGCTCGCTTTTTCGTCACTCCATCAATCGTTCTAAAAAAACTGTCGAGTGTCGTTTTCTTGACAGTGACGTTACGTAACATTGACCGATGGCAACGTCTAACCGTTATTTCAGATCGGCGGCGTGAGGCCATTGCACTGGTGTAGCTTTCCGAAAATCTGATTGCAAAAGTGGGGGACATTGTCAGTACCGCGGGAGACGTTTCGCGGTCTGCGGCGACTCGGCACGGGCCGCGGGCGGAAGTTACGGTGAACGGTGCCTCGGTGGCCTTGGTGGATCGGCCGCCGCGCGCCGAAGGTGAAAGTCTTGACGGCCCGCAATTATTGAACCTCGACCTGACATCCTCCTATATTTGGGTTACGACAAACCACCGTGCAGTAACCAGGACGGCACACGTTCAGCTGTGCTCCCGGCTTCCGCATTCTTCGACAGATTACGGATTAAATTGGTCCGTTCTATTATAAAATGCTTAGTCAGGTTCGGGCATAACAACAAAAGTAACTCAGTTCAATTGATTTAATGGATTATATTTGTTAATGAATAGATTCAGGCGTTACTTTGCGGAAATCCATATTTAATAATAACAAATATTTAAAAGTATTTTAAGAAAAACCAATTTAATTATTGAATAAAACATTTAAAAAATCTTATTAGGCGGAATTGTCACTAGATATATATAATTCTATAAAGATTTTTAAGTGTTTTATTAAATAACTAAATAGTTTTTTTCTTAAAATACTTTTAAAATATTTGTTAATATTATACTTGTTGTTGAATAAAACTAATCCAATCTGGTATTATTATTAAATATGCGTTTCTAATTTTAAAATGTAGTTGACAATTCCAAAGTAATTATTCAGAAGAACTTTATTTACGAACAGCATTCAATAGCACCTTCATGCATGATTGGATAAGGCGATCCGAGGGTCGGCCCAACATCTGCCTGGTCGTCATCGCTTGGCTCCTATTCAAATTTAAATGTATTCTACCGAGTGCAACGACGAATGGACTTGAAGACGTTTCTGCAGAATAATGTATCTCTATTTTAGTTGTATCACCTTCATCGTAAACTTTCTGAGCGTTGACAAGCATTTCATTATTGTCAGTTAGATACATACAGTTATTAGCAAATGCTTTTATTTAAATAGATAGATGCACTTGTGTGCTGACTAAATTAAAAATTCGTCGTATACATCAGTCTGCTTTAAAACTTTCAATTAAAAATATTATTGCCTAAATTGTAGCACCACAGAAGTAGAATCAATTTTAATATAGTAGATTATAGGTTTTAAATCAGGTTCAAAGTTATCGATTCTTAAGTGTCTGATAAAAATTGCACTGGATTCTAAAGTTACTTTAGAATCGATAATTTTGAATCTGATTTAAACCTATATTCTAAAGATACTTAAGCACCTACAATACTGAACAATCTATGGCTCGTTTAGGTAATTTTTGATCATATTGTTTTCATAACGGATAAATGTTACAAAAGAGCATAACCGACCAAATAGATAAATAAATTAGTGACTGATATATCCTCTTCAATTACTGGAGGTGAAGAACTCAATTCATAATCCAACTCAAATTTTAGTTAATATTTCTACTTATTTCCGAAACGAATTCTTCACATGGTTGGTTCTCGTTTTTCATTATGCAGTAAGTATGCACTATTTTCTCTCAGTTTCGCTGCATTATTATTCGTGTTTATTACGTCAAATTGGAGTAACATATATATATAATGCTAACTTTAGATTTTCTTATTACAGAATTGTGAAATCTAATATCACATCTCTTGGCCGATATATTGTCTAACAAAGGGAAAGCTAGGTCACAAAACTATTGAAGAATTCTCCTTGCTTGTTGATAATTCATAAAATATATGTTTTATTATCATTTGCCTACCCATATCCCGTTTACGTGTCCCGGTCAGTAATACGTTTTCCTTGACAGCAAAAAGGGCATAATAAAATATATTTAACAAAACAGAACACAGAGCATTTCCCTTATATTTTTTTTAGGGAAGACATAGATGTTCACTACCTCTGACAGCAGAGAGCTAGAGGTTCCCGAAACGGACGTAGAAAGCGCTTTTCGCTTTCTATGTCCGTTTTTTTCGTCTCCTGTGGGCGCCGAACACGCAACGCTACCAAAGGAAGGGTGGACAGCGAGCTCAGCTGGAGTCGCTGCCGAGAGACATTGGGACGTTCGGAACGAAATGCCCCGGTACAACTGCATTGTTGTACCGTTTAGAGTGGGGCCTACGGAAATTAACTCTGTGACTATTTGGAGAGACACTAATCGGGACTTTATTTTTGCCTCGAGCTCCTCGGTGAGCTCGGTGTTTGATTGTGTAACCTCTGATTACCGCACACCATGTCATGCCAACGAACTATTCGAGGAGGCAGTCGAATAGTTCGCTGCAAGCTACATATCATTTTTCAAAAATAACTTTATTTCAATATCTGTATATGCTTTCCGTCAAGACTTCCCAAAACAGCATTAAAATGGCACACTTCGCGGATAAGGTCAGGGCATCGTTTTTAGGCATCCAGTAATCGGTATTTATTCAAAAAATATACTTTTCTACAACATTAATAATATCATGGATATAAAGTGTCAATTCTTATATTTGAAGGGAATGGGCTCTTAACTGTCATGTGTTAAAATATATTCTTTATTTTTATGTATTCTAAACTTTGCCTTTTTATATTCTAATATGATTATAACACATGTATGTCTGCAAAGATTCCTGTTAGCGAATATTTTTTTCGTTTCCTTCAGTTTAGAAAACTAAAAGTAAAATACACATTGTGAAGAACTTAAATGAATTAAATTACGTATGATTTACATAATTGTTATACCGACGTACGTTTCAAACACTTTGTCACAGTCACGGCACATCACTACTAAATCGCAAATTTTAAACCACATAATTACTATGTTTTTTCAGATACTATTCTGAAATATATCTTTTGTTTTAATTGTATTTATTTCACTATTTATATGATCTACTGACATAAATAAATCTCAGAATAGGGAATGGTACTGATTGTAATGTCATTAGATTTGTAATTTCAATTCTTTTCTATAGTTTTGCATCTATTTTATAATTGAATTAAAGTCTTAAACTATATTGCTGATATCATATGAGAGTATTATTATTATAAATAGGTATGTTCAATTACTGTGGTGCTGTGTGAGTTATAAGCTTAAATGCTATTAATTTATATAGATTTCAAATAAACTGGAAGTACCTACTAAAGTTCCTTATCATTCATAATTTCAACATGCTGGTCTGATTGTCGTCATTGAGCAAAAAAGTATTATTACGTTTGATAAAAAGTTGTGTAAGCCAAATACACAACTTTCAATATTTAAAAGTATGTTGCAATCAATCATTCCGATATTAAAACAATATCGTATTATATTTTATTACTATATTTGCCTGAAATTCAATGGATAAGCAGGTACGAAATCGCTCTTCTACTTACTTTAAAAAATAATGAAAATTCGTTATTTTTTGATATAATTGTCCCCTGTCCTTAAGCACTATTGCGTGAAATATAAGCTAAGTAAAAAAATTAAGAACTTAGTTTAGCATTGAACTCCTGTTATTGTAGCTCACCTTGCCAGCCTTGAATACAAATTGGTCTTTATTTCTATGATAATTTAAAAAAGCTAATATAAATGAATTTAATCGAAAACAAGAAAATTAGATCAGATTTGGAATTTTTAATCGCTAACCATATCAGAGAACAGGCTAGTAAACGGGTGAATATATCACTCCGTGTCTAATCTTAATAATAACTGACTAATCGGACTGAATCCGGATAAGATATGCAGAAGTTCAATAGTTAAATTGATGAACAAGTGTCATGAGAAGATTTGCAAGTCGTAATTGGCTCACGTTATTCATAAAAGGTCACCACCAGCGACACCTCATAAATAAAAATTATCAAAAGGCACACGGATTACGGTGTGGATAATGAGGTATCCTTCGCAAGGGGAGAGCGGCCATCGCATGGTATAGCAGGGCCGCGTCGACTTCGCGGCGCGTTCGCCCGCCTGCGCGCCCTCTGTTCTGTATATCACCAGAACTTCTATACGGGATGGAATGGAATGGAGCACGAACACGAATACAGTTTGGCGAGCGAGGCCGGTATCAGCACACGTCTCGATCGCGACTCGCTCTCGATTAGTTATGTAGTAGCATCGCGCGCCTGTTTGGACAAGTGCTAAGTTGATCGTTTCATGTGATACTACAGCTCGTTGATGTTAGCATTATGTTTAATTCAACCGTTCGGTTATTTAATTGTTTCGTATTATATTACTGTATTTAATTTTTCTGTGGAATTTTGTTTTGAGTGGTGCGCTCTTTGTTGGAGTTGACTTTAATTGATAAGGTAATTAGTTTTAAATTGTTTATGTGATTTTATTTCTTTTACATTTTAATTATGGCAAATATAACTCTTAGTTTTATTTAAGTATTGCTGTATATTTTAACATTAATATGAACAAAGAAACCTTACAATTAATGAAGTGGGCACGAGTGATTGAAATACTTGCATAGTGCTTCTTGCATAATCTGTTTATTACTTGTTTTTTTTAATTGTTGCAGTAAAATAATTACTTGCCTCTTACTTCGCGTAATAGTTGTAGTAGTTTGTATTCTTTGACGATACATTTGGCAACTAGTCACGAGCGTCACGGCACATGAGTGTGAATGTATTGTTAAATCTCATAAAGATTTTTGGAAAATATATAATTTAAAAAGCTCTTTGAATAACTTAGACTGAACTATTATAATATTATATCTGCATGTATATTTTGAAGTAGATAACACAGCTAGTTATGTTAAACTTTATCATCATATATATTTCCTTGTGCTATATATATCTATCTACCTACATTATATTTCTACGTACATAGGTACGTAGAAATATAATGTAATATTTCAAAAAGGACTTATTAAATCTTTTAGCACTGTTATTACCAGACATGATTATCGCAGTAGTAATTTAACCGAGTGCTAATTAGAGAGGTACCCAAATTTATCTCAAACGGTAATCGTAAAGAGTTCATAAAGAAGTGTCATCGTTGTACTGCGCTCATTATTTTATTTTCAAATCACCACGTTTTTCAATTTCTACCTGACCAAGCCCTTTTGTCGCTGCGCCGTATGCTATTGCTTACTCTCTCGCACCCATATGGGTATTAAAATGTTCGGATGGAAAGCTTAGAGTGGGATCAAATCGTTTTATTCTTCAGGTGTTTTGTTTCCACAATGCTAATCAGTTGAATTCATTTTGAAAATTCTTGACTGATTGGATTTTATAAATTTTTCTTGTGACTTGATCTCAATTCTACCGCCTTTGTCTCATGAAAAGGGCGTTTCACCGTTGACATGAATGTTTGGCTTTATTGTCGTAAGAAGTGGGTACATTTATGTTAATGGCCCTTTATGGAAACATACTCTCAATACTTTCCCCCACCACTTTTACTGATATATTGGAGTGGAAATGTTTTCCGGTATATATCGGAATACCGCGGTACTTGGTAGATTTCGATTACGGTTAGTGTTGCGCCATCACTAGTGACTAGTGAGTCGAGTCATAAATAACTAAGTTCTATTGGATTTTTTTCTGCAAGTTTTCTTAGCAATAATGAAATAGATAAAAAAAACATGAAAGTTTACCGTTTAATCAGCTCAGTTTAATAAATGAAAACCACAAATGTTATATGTTGTTTAACCTACTTACCAAATTCAATGTCTTGGAGCTACTTAAATATGGCTTGGACATTATTATTTAATGTGCCTAAATCTAACTATTATATAATCTGATTTTACTATTTAGCCATTTTGTGGGTGGTCCGTTGCATATCATGGTAGGTAATACGCAATCTATAATATTCAAATATTGTATACAGCTTAGAAATAGTTGCTACATTACAATTTGAATGAATGCCACCTAGAACCAAGTAGAAGTCTACGGAAGGTGTTCTGTGATCAAGTCACGTAATGTAGGAATAGACAATATATTTCATAATAAGAATCGGTTCTTTAAAATATATAAATTGGATCAATTTACTTTTAAAATAGGTTACCTATATTATAGAAAATCGTTTTTGCATTTATCGATGTGTATGTAGCTAGCTTGAGTACCTAGTTATTCTTTTAATAAGTTTGTGGGCGGGCCCGTAGGTGGATTCTATCAACATTCACTTTGAGGTTGTTTTTTGTCGAAAATGAATTTGTTCTTGCTCCAAAAAGTATAATATGGTTAGTGAAGAAATTTAATTTATTTCCTAAGTATAACTAAATACACTTAATGTATATTAGGTAATTTCAGATATACATTATTTATTATGAAAATAATTATTCAGCCAATCGATGTAAGACAGAAGATAGAATATATTTCTAGATGTCATGGCATAGCGTAGAAGTGACCCTCCAAATCGAAGTCATTTGCAGGTGGTGTTAAAAAGAGTCAGAATATGCTTACATCTCTCTCACTCCATATAATGTAATGAAGTTCAAAGACGGGAATAGTGCCAAGAGTGTTCCTAGTTTTGCTACTAAAGTGGAAAACTAAGCTTTATAAAGTTTCAGAAATACATATTTATCTTTATTCTGTGATTGTTTAGTCATATAAACATATTAGAATAAGCTTTTGTAGGGAAGTTATAAAAATCACAACTGAATATCAGAATATTCTGTTTCATTGTGAATATGATTTAGCGTGAAGTTCTTGTGTGTGCAGTGTTAAAATTATACTTACCTACCTGTTCGGTTGAAATTTTGTATTTTTTATGTTATCATTTACTTTTAATAAAATGGCTAATATTAAATGGCACTAGGTAGCTCATATAATATGTTTACCTATCTAATTAGTGAACGTTTATCATAGCAGGTAATGCAGAATAATTTATACATCACGTTTAAATATCTGGCATAATTAATATTTAATTATGAGATAATACAAAAAAATTACAATTGGCTTATGTGATGAAAAATATAAGTTCGAAGTAAAAATTTGTATGTATTACTGATATTCTTAAGAAACCTACCTACTTACCTAATAACTAGTTCCTAACTACATACTTCAGATTTAAAATATTTATAAAAATACAAAATAAGTAAATACCCACATAAACGCAACAATTCTAATTAACATTTGACGTAATAAATGAAATGATGTATCACATACACTGTCAATAAAGTTAAAAACTGCGTCAGCTGCGGGGCAGTTAAACAAGATTTATTCGCCGTAAACACATTCCATTGTTTGATTGTACTGGAAACGTTTTAAACCAGGCTGAAAGTTAGTGTATGTACCCAGCATTGTACAGCACCTGGTGATTTTTACTCGTGCACGATAGATTACGTGGTGTTAGGGTATATCTCGAGGGAACGGCATGGCAGTGCTGTTTACATGATATTGGTTGGGAAAATTATGTGAATAGAATATACGCGCACTGCAGGTATTGTGATTGTCTGACTTTTATGGAATAATCATTATTTGTTGTAATAATAGACTTGGAATAACGAAATCTAGAATATATTATACGTAATGATAACCACTTCTTTGTTTACTTTTGTATAGCCAAAGAGAATTAAAAAAAATTAACACCATTTATAAGTACTACTTTATTCCATTGTATCGATAGTTAAGGACATTATTCCTACTTATTCCATTACAAATAAATTACCCTACTTGAATTTCCACTTTTATTTTATCATCATTATAACAGTAATTACAACTTTATTATCAACAATTATCATTGTCAAAGTATAACAAAATTATTTAAGACTAAAATAAATATTAATACGGACTAATACAGTTAAAAACAAATATAACATCCAATATTATACAAATGTGCCAAATAGTAATTAATAAATAATTTCTACCCTGTTTGCGGGTGGATTTGTAAATGACTGTTGGCTAATAAATGAGCCTTCATCTTGGCAGCACTGAGACCCGAGCCGGCTTAATTATTCCCAGCTCTGACCTAGAATCGTGGATATTATAATTGCAATAACTGATTCTATAGCCATCATATTATATACTGAAATTTCTGAATGTAACAATAATAATAATAATACTGTTGATTGACTGAGAATCGATGATGGATATCATTGTTGGATTCAATTCAATTTGATGGATTCAAATCAAATCGTTTATTGCGAATACGGGTAATCACAAAGTTGATCATAATAATAATAATTCAGCTATATTCGCCCATTAGGCATGCAAAAAACAAGAAGACGCACTAGTGATGACTGATGATGCAGTGGAAGATGTTATTTAAGCTAATCTATAACCTGTTGTAATATCTTAAATTCTTTGTCTAACCAACACAATAATACTTAAAATATAGCTTTGTTTGCTGATCCAATTGATGTTATATATATTGATATTATATCAAATGATGTAATTAATATTTTAATCTTTATTAATGATTATACAAAGATATACATGAAATAATATATTTAAATAATAGCTATAATTTTATAGCAAATTTATCTGAATCCTCAGATAATTAGTCCATCAATATTAAAGAAGAATCAAGTTTCATTATGCACTTATCTAGTTCTTAACTGGTGCAATCAAGTATTGTATTGTAATGTAAACTGTGTACCTATCTGTAATTTAATTTATCATTACTTTAATTGTATTTAAACTTCATAGTGTATATCCTCCTTAACATAACAATTTATTCAAGGAATATCATAATCGGGAAAATATCAAATATCATGTTCATAATATCAATAGTACTACTAGCTTACATTACCTACGTGATAGGTAAAAAATAAGCTGTTTATAATTAACAAGCTATTGTTAATTTAACTAGGAAAGATCTCCACACACAAATTTCAATAAACATGAAAAGTATCTTTTTAATTTTATTATTGTTAGGTTTGCAATAACGCCTGCTAAGTGGATTATATTACAAAATCACAAATATACGATAGGAAAAATTATCCCGCACATGACTTAAATTTTTCCTATCGTATATTTATAATTTTGTAATATCTTTTTAATTGTTGCATCATTAAATATGTCAAATATAAATAAATAACATTGAGTTCTTATAGCAAGTTTCTTTTTTTATCACAACGAAATCACAATGATTAATTTGAATTAGTAAGGATGTGAACAATATTACCTCTAAGTAAATCAATATCACTTATTCTAAATGTTCCTCTAAACGGAAGGTTGAAATACTTTTTAGCAAAATTTCTTTAAGTGATGACGTAAGACAGGATAGCAGTGCCGTACTTAGGGAGTCTCCTCTATTTATAGGTATCAGTATCCACATTGTCTGTCGCAATTTTCGACCGACACGACCGAATAGTCAACTATAAATAGGTGTTTACGAAATTCTATTGGTAGTACTGCGTACTTTTACCGTGGCGTTTCCTACTTTGATTTGTTTATGCATGCAATCATTACATCAAAGAAGACAAGCATATCACAAATGTTAGTTTAGATCATTGGTTGCTTTGAAATTGGTGCATTTAAGAACTTAAATGCAATCTAATATTTCTTTATTTGATTCGTGTGATGTATTATTTATGAATGTCTCTTATTAATTAACTATTTCAGAGGGCATCATCATCATCATGTCATATTTGCTAGATAAGTGAGCTGCAAACACAGCCACAGATCAAATAATGTAAATATTGCATACGAGTAAGTGATCTTTGGAATGTTTTGCATGAAAACTTTTTTTCTTTGACACCAATTACAATTTATATGTACCTTCGTTTTTAATTCCCATATAGGTATCCATAATGTGTGGAAAGTAAATCATATCACCTTGCAGATTAAAATAGGCAGTATTTGTGTTATTTAGAAAAACGCTGATATTTATTTCTTCAAATGTCCCACACATCACCTCCATAAAGATCAAAGATGTTACAGTATTGGTTAGCGCTCTTTCTGTAAGTACTACCAAATATTTTCACCTTTGACTTGTATTAAATCCTCTTTCCGTTATTCGCACTGCTATCTTCAACAAGTTTGCCTTGAAATAGCAGAAAGAAGATCGTATTATCCCACTTTGATTCAATACATATACAATATATATATACAATCTCATAAGGAGAAAGAAGTGGTTTTCAAAATTGAATTGGATAAATGAATGGAACTTACGATATTTATAGTCCTTGAAATCATATTTAAAATTACTTCATGTAACAAATCGGAATTTCATTCGCTTACTTCTATTATGTTCATTATTTTACTTAATATCATATATCCCAAACATAAATCATTCGTGTTTCTCACATTTCAATTGTTTTGCTCAGCGTCATTTCAGTGATTGTGATTGAATGTTAAAATTATATTGTTTACCGCGATTCTGTCAACGGTTTGACATTAAGGGCAGGTAGGCGATAAAAGTGAAAGTTGGAAAGAATTGCAGTTAAAATCATATTTGGTGACGATGATATGAAACAACAACTTACTTTTTAAATTGTTAGTTTTGCCTCGCGGGATTTTATTAACTTTTTAAGTTTTGTGCTCAATGATAACGAAGAAAGGTACCTAGACATCCCAGCCTCATCTTAGCTGAATTAAGTTTTTAGTTGATCCAAACTTGAATTTAAAGTTTTGTCATGCTATCCTACTGTGGCGTAAGGTGCGAGCACTTGATTCGGTGACTCGAATCCTACGAATATGAACATGTATATTTACTGCAGCTTTAGTTATTCTTTATTTAGCTGCCAAGAAGCTAAAGCATCAATATAATATAAATTTAGTAGGCTACCCTCTTGTATTAAAACGATTTAACTGCAATTACTTTTTCAATATCGCATATGTGTATTCTGCTGGTGTTATTTGAACGCCATGTAGTTAACGGTATATACATTGCAATACGTACTTTCTACTTACCATCATCTTTTTTCATCATGTCCTTATGCTAGGCTAAACATGTTTTTTCTCGACTATTCTTGTTCCATGACTAGTCATCTCCGACTTTACATCATTCATACATATTTCATTATTTATGCATTCCATCCATGCATTCATTAGCTTTTCTCTCTCCACATTTATATACCAAGTATTTTGTTTTAGATAATACGTTTTAATTTTTTTTCTTCTTCATAAAGCCTAACGGCAGTCTATTATTCTTCTACTTTCTTCTATCACTAGTGCTTATCTCTGATATCAAAGAGAATTTTGCCATAATACCCACACTTGGCAGGCTTCTCGGAGATCGCAGTGTAAGATGGCAGTTCTTCATAAAGCGCTGCTGCCCATTTTCTGCTAATATACTCATTCTTAAATCTTTTCATTCATCCATCTCTAAACATTCGCATCTTTTCACATAAATAACAACATTCACTTGCACTCATCTTTTACAAGCTATATTTTAATTTTATATAAATACCAATAAGTATAATACAATAACTAGTAATAAGACCTAAAACTGTAGAAAAACAAAAGAATTGTAGACATATCTAAAATCTGTTATAGAACGATTTTATCACTGCATGTTAACAGGAAAAATAAAAACGAGGCCATGTTATCATATAAAAGCAAGTATTCATTTTTAAATGCAGCGAGCGGTCTGCATCTAATTTGTTACAAACAAAGGAATTTTTACTTTTCCCAGAGCTCTTACAATTTCACACTTAAATTTTTGCAAAAGAATTTAACTATCTATGAGTACACGTTGGTTTGTTGACATTATGTTTATTATTCGGTTTGTATCAGATTGTATCTTAGAATAATATATACCTATATATTTATTGTTATAAAACTGGTAAAGTTAATGAAATACACCAGTAAATTTATACTATATTATATGAATAACATAACTATAATAGTTTTCAGATAGTTGAATGGTTCGTTGTTGTTTTAAGAACAAAGTTATTGTTATTTCAACAAAACCCTCGTTGTTTAGGAACTAGGCTCGGTCCCAAATCGAAAATTGAGTCAAGATATTTTGCGCATGAATGAATCTGATATGAAAATGTAGATATTTGGTACTTTCCACAAATCTACAAAGTATGTTGAAAAGTTTAACAGTTTTAACACGATCCATGAAAAGAAACCAGTTCAACCTTAATAGGAACGTAGGCGTAAGAAAGGAACATGCTAATGCTCAGCCGTCACTATCATAGATGTCAAAAGATGGACAAAAAAGGTCCCCAGAAATAGGTGGCATTCTTGAAACATATCGGTGGTCGGGTGTTGGTACTGCGCTCGTGTGTGCGAGACAGAGAAAAGAAAGTGCAGGCCGGTAGGCAGTGGCTTCGCCCGCGTGGAGCGGGATTTATTAGGTCGTAACTGGTGCGATGGCATGGCGGGGTCGTTCGGCCACACTCGACAACGGTGCTATGCTACCAGCTGCGAACAAGTAAACGTGCGCTAATGCTACAACATTAAATATAACACTGTATAATTAATGAAGTTTAACTTTGAGCACATTAAACTGTCATAAAATGTATAGATGTTATTGAAGGTTGATTACTAGAGACATAATCATGTCGTATGAACTTAGGTTTTATGATTTGGACAAATCAATTATATTATGCGCCGTTAGTTTGTATCACTGAAGAATGGACTAAAGATATTTCATGAAAACAAAGAAATAATCGTATAAATAATTATGTTTGGTGAAATTAGCAATGAATCATTTATTGTGTTACAGGATATTTATGATATACGTACCTAATATGGAATCAAATAATCATGCTCACTTACATTACAATGTATGTAACCTTAAATTAATCGAAATACTGTTTAACTGCTTGCAAATTATTCAAAACAATTTAAAGTTGAAATTAAGAAAATTTCTTAAAAGACACGCTATACTTACAATCATCCATTCCAAAAAAAGACAAACGTTAGTACTTCAACTCTAACAAATGAAATATATATATATTTTGTTTTAATAATTGGGAGTTTAAACTAATCATGTTATATAGGGAAAAAAAATAAAAAAGATGTCAAAAATATTGACAATATAAAGTCCTTGGTTTCGTTAGTATATAAATAAAATACAAATAAAACTCATTGTTTTAAAAAAAAAAAATGTTCTCATAATATACAAATATAAAATTTCTTCAAAAAAAAATATCTATACTATATAGAAATCTGTAAAAGACCCCTGTAAAAGACCTACTTGTCTGTCACTTGCGTGTGTCAAATGTCAACGCAAACTGAAATATTTTGTAATGTAAGAGTGGCATAAATACCTTATGCGTTTATTATTATTACCTAAACAATGCCTTTACCCTCAAAGATGAATCTTAATTAAATATTTCTACTGTTATTTGTGGGTTAATCATCGTTCCGAAGTGATGTCTTGTCAATGTCAATTTTACATAGCAACAACAAAAATTGGATTAGTAATAGCAAATTTCAAATCATTTCTGTTGTCAGTCATTTACTCGTATTATATCTATTCTTATCATTGGTGTTTTAAACTGAAGTATACTTCAGTAACATATCAGCTAATGGAAGAATTAGAATTTGTAACATTTGCATACAACATGGTTACATAACTTTGTTGCAAATCGACAGGCGTACCGAAACTTGCGAAAAGTTGTTACCGTTATATAATTGAGAATTCAATAGTTTCTGTTTGCTTCCGTAATTTTATTTATATATTTTCCTGTAATGAAACGTAAATGATTATGGAATAGTATTTATCCGTACACAAATAATATCTTCTGTTCAAATTATTTCATATCCATAAATCCTAACGTTTCTACAATATGGCGTTGCGAGTTCAAGTTCTACTGGAAATTATCTTTTTCCATCCGAATTAATTTCTACAATGTTTCATTTTCATCCTTTCCAGAAACATACAGTACCAACTTCACCAAACTACATGTTGCATGTTGTTTTATTATTATCTAGCTATGGAAGTACTACATTATCTGATATGTACCCTTTAGTTACTAGATTTAAAATTAGTCAAATAGTGGAATGTCAATGTTTATAATGAATCTGCTATTGAAACAGAGTGCTCCCGATTCAAACGGGCAAGCAGCTATTTTCGAACAAAAACACGTAGCTTGTGAACGTCTTTTCGATAATAAGATTGTAAAGGAGCGTGTTCCTTAGTCCATAGACTACTTTTCATAACTTTTACTTTTCGTTTCTCTATGCAGCTTCGGATTTCTAATGTAATGAGTGATATTGTGAAGATTTGTAACTATTTTTGCGTCATATTTGTTTCCCGTTTTATAAAATGTGGAATGGGAGCGAGCACAGTTGTTGAGAATTGTCATACCTTTAGGTTTATCAACCTGAAAAAATTGTCCCAACAGCTTCTCTTCGATACCTAATCTATAAATCAATATTATAATATTGAATGGCATGTCAAGAGATTTTTAGATTAGTTTAAATGTTGTTACGATTATGATATTATTTCTTTGTTTAGATTTAAAGAAATAATTTACTTTGAATTTATCTTTATTACCACGTTGGTTTCATAATTCAGGATATTTTGAGTTAGTACCCATTATACATATCACGTGCGTGCGTACAAAGCAATTCATTGTATTTATTAGTCATCCTGTGACTTGCTCGATCCTATTACCTCATTGGGTTTCCTATAACGATTGTTGCTTGTTCAAGCCGGAATATTTTTTCTTTATTCCTAAAACGACTCCACTAGAAATCTCATATAGCAGGTTGTATTCCTTTGAGTTCAGTAGATCGTAACATAACCAATTGTATGATCGCAGAGACATTGTTCAACCTCAAGTGCTTTTTACACGCTCTTGTTATCCCGTAGGATGGTTTTATCTTTCTACTCAGTAAACGGAAACAACTTCATTAGTACCACAAGATTTTGCTGTTAGCTTTTCAATTACAAACACAGTTTTGATTTTTTATAAATGAGATTATTTTTATCGTTATCCTTTATCGTACTGAGAATGATTTCTCGGTTCATATTAGTATTGTTATCAGTAACAACCACTAGCTTTTGTCCTGAAAACAAATTAACAGAACGAGTCATGGCTAGGCACAGCGCAGCGTCTAAAATGACGGTTCACGCTACGTCATTCGTTTCCTCTCCACACGTACGTACGTAGCCGTACATGACGCAATTGGCTTTTTCAATGTCTTATCTACTGTAAGGTATGTTGTCATTCGTCGAGTAGTCACTGAGCTGCGCGCACGCCGCTCAATCCGCGATTTATTTCTGTTTCGCTTGTGTCTTTTTACTTTTTATAGTGGCCGAGGACAAAGTGACGAATTGCGCGCTTGTATTGTGCCAGTGTTTTGAACTTCTCGTATCGTGACATTGGAGAAATCGATTTGAATAAAGTTGGGTTTCGGTGATTCACCTACGATGTTTATGTCAGGATTCTTCATCCTATCCCCAGATTTATCTTCTAGGTGGGTGTTTATGAAAACTAAACTAATAATTTCAAGGTGCTTTGTCTTATTGCGTTATCGTATCGGGCCAAGTAGCGTCGACAATATCTGGTGCGTTCGCAGCGATTGCGAATGGAGAGCGGATTATAGCAAGTTGTGAACCTGATTGGCTCGTTCGGCCATCGGCGCATTGTTCTCGAGCTGACCTAGTCATTATTATGAAACAAATTCGGATTTTGCCACATTCCATTATTTATCAGTATCTGACAGTGTTTTATTTCTTTGTTCTTCTACGGAAGTTTTTATACTGTCAAGTACATAGCGTCGTGTAGGAGCAATTTAGGTTGATAAAGCCCGGGCGTTCTAATTTAGTTTCTTACACCGTTTTTGTGTCGCTAATATGTGCTAATATGGTCGTGTTGTGTTGTTGCAGAATGACGCCACAAGAGGAGCGAGAGAGCGCGCGCGGGGCGGTGATCACCGGCGCGGGCGCTACCTTCGAGGAGGATATGTTCGGGCCCCCACGCACCGAGCCCGCCGCACGCCCCAAGCTTTCCATGATCTCAGCGCGCCTCCGAGCTAACGAGGAGCGTAAGCGCGTCATCGAGATCTGCTCTCAAAAACTGGAAAATATCGAGGACCCGGCGCGTGACCTGCGCCGTTCCGTCTGCATCAATAACACCTACTGCCGGCTGAGCGATGAGGCGCGCCGGGAGAAGGAGGCGCGGCGGAGGCGTGCCCGCGAGGAGTGCGACGACTCCACCTGGGTAGGCAAGAAGGCTCGAAGGGCCGTCGAGGACGAGTGCCTTGCGCTCCTAGACGCTATCCCTGAGCTCGGTGACGCGAACCTCGGGTGCGCGCAGCTAGCTCGCCAGGAGATGCAGGTGCTACCCTCCGGCCTACTCACCGTGCTGGACTCATGACCGTGCCGCGCCGCACACCTACAATCTACGCTTTGAGCGGATGGACAGACGCGCCATCCGCTCTGCCCCGCCACGGCAAGGCCTGACGCCCTTAGCGGCCCCGGCCCGGCTAATGCCCATTACGGCTCCGGATCAGCCGGAACGCTCGAGGATAGAGACCCGGAAACCGCTGGACTATTATCGTTACCCCCAGGATTGGCGACGTTAAGCGACTTATGTTTTGATGAGTACTTACCTTGTTAGCGTGTTTTTATTATTTAGTGAAAGTTGCTCAGACGCTGCGTCGGGCGCGGTCCAATTAGTGTTCGCGATTCGTTGTTATCGAACTGAGGACACTGCAGTGCCACGCGACATGACGCGACGCGTCGCGCGACCTTGTTCCAGAGATATTGTGAGAACTCTACGGTTTTTATACTTAAGAGGCATAGTTTTAAGCTATAATTATGTTTTACATATTATTGTATTGTTAAATGGTTAGTCAATAAGAGATACTTAGTGCAAAACGACTGGGAACGGTTGCGCGGAGTGTAACGATATATAACACGTTTAGTTTTCTTAGTTTTAAATATTGCGTGTAGCTGTGAGAGATATCATAACTTACCGATTTCGAAAGTAAGTTAAGAAGGTCGACAGATTGGCGCGAGTGTGAGCACATCGTGAATACGGAGGTTGGAATACTCTGCGTGTAACTGTGGGTTGTACCAACAATTGTGCAGCTCTAAACAAAGCTATATTCAGCCAGTTAGCGATGCGTTCGTCATCGGCCTCTGCTGGGATTTTTGTTTCCTTATCAATACTCGCGTGTGTCAGCGCTCGCTCGTTGGCAGCACTGGCCACAATATATGGCCAATGTTGGCTTTATCGTGGCTAACATTGTGCCAATCGTGGCCAACGTTTGGTTAACTGTGGCCAAATGTTTGATCGCGCTGCATTTTTAAAAACAAGTCTGAGTTCACTTTGAGTGAGTTTTGTTGTATTATCGAGTAAGGTAAAATTTTAGTTAATTATTAGTTTTATGACGTTACCTTAGTGCTTAATGACCATTTATGTTCTGTTACCAATATTATTATCGCTAAATGGTTTCACGGTTGCACCTGTTTTATTTATTTTTAGTTTACGTGTACTGTTTACTTAATTTTTCTCGAGTTTAAGCATTACTTATTAAATGGCGGTTCGCAATATCGGATCGCGTGTTAAGTCGCGTAAGTGCTAATCAGTCGGTTGTGCAATAAGTTCGATGTCGATCAATAGATTGTGCAATTTTCTCCGTGGGCGTTAAAGTTCCTTTACTTTTGAAATCTTAATTGTCACGAAATATATCGGGTAGGAGCCCGTTTCGCCCCTTCTGAATAGTAAATAGGTACCTGGAGCTGTGCGGGTGTGGGGCTCGAGGCTGGGGGGTGCCGATCGGGGTGGGAGAGGGGGGGCAGAGCCTCGAAGGGCGGGTGCCCGAGAGGGTGTGAGACTCCGCACCGTTCCCAGCACTACTGTGATATTAGCCTAGCCTGTGTGTCGTATTTGTGCTAGTTTATCCCAACCGTGTTTGGATATTGTGCTTGTAAAAATTAAGCTTTTGAAATTGATCCCTTTCCAATATTGATCATTTTATACGGAATAACCGGATTTTGGAGTCGTTTACCCGACTAAAGGTCACATTAAACTTTTTGTAAACGTAGATTGTTTGTTGTTGTAGAATTTGGTAATAAAGATGATCAATTGTATAAAAATTAATAAATTTAAGCGCTTTTACACAGTTAATATAAAACCCTTTTTGGGAGTTTGTAAATGAAATAAAAGCATGTAACAACATTTTACCATATTGTTCATTAGTCGTAATAAGTAATAATTGGTGTACCAAAATGTAATATAACAGATTTGATCATAAGACGCACATTATTGTAATAGTTAATTATATTCCAGTCAACTTTCTTTATTGCCACTTGTAAGACAATGTTATTTAAATTGTGAGAAGACCAAACTGTTAGCTAATTTTTATGGACGTGGCTTCCAGAAAGTGTGAATATGTGAGATTGTTAGCGAATAAAATGTGAATAAAAATTTAAAACCAAGCCTCTAGTTTTAATAATAAGTAATAAACACTATATAATTCACCTAAACTGAAGACTTTGATTGTAAAAGCTTAATAAAATCAAGATTTGACATTTCATAAAAACTGCTCCTGGGTGACATGTAAAAATACAAAGGAAAATTAAAATCGTTGTCAAACTTGCATATCTGTATAATTATGCATATCTCGTTTATTATTTTTTGGCTGTACTAAAAACAATACACTATTATTTATTAATCAATACGTATTATAATATTAATTTATATCTCCATTGAAGGAATCTTCTACATATCTGTACCAAAAAGCATTCTGTCTTTGTTCTAGTTTTCAAGTATGTCGTTATAAAGAAGCTTTTAAAATATGGCCAAAAATTAAACCAATAAACTTTCACTCCCGAAATAGCAATGATATATTACGAAAATTAGCAACTATGTTAGTTTATTACTTATAACCTTGTATCTCGTGTAAATCAGTTAGGGTTTCAGAATGTCCTAATAAAGTTTCGGGTTGCTAACCAACACATAAAATAACTGAATGATAAAAATTACAGTTCATATGCAGCGCGTTTCAAGCTTTAACCGATGGATAGGCTAAATCGATGACTGTGAAACGCAAAGATAGTGTTTTATTTATTAAATATGTTCTGGGTAGCATAACCGGAACTTCTCAAACATTCTGAAACAGGCCCTTTATATTTTGTTGATAATATTAATAAAAACCTATGTTAAATCCAAGAGGCGAGGTAGAAGTTTGATGAATATTGTAAAGATAAAGAGTGATTGTAAATGTTATCATTATTTTATTATTGTGATTAGCTGCTATTTTATAAATGTTTCCTGTCTTAAACTAAGAGATGAACATTAAATAAATAATAAATGAGTTTAAAAACATTTTCTTATTTTATTATTTTTACAACTTTTATCTAGTTTTGACCACAATCACGCCTAAATGGTAACAGGTTTTCAAGGATAACTTCCGGAACGCAGCACTACCACAGTTGCTTGGAGACAGATTTTATACTGCTGGTTGCTAGGCAGGCGGATATTTGTATAAAGCCGGTATAGTAAACAAGAACAAGCCAAGGCTTGCCTACTGTTTTTCAGTCCGTAGCCAACTGGGCCCTCACTGCTGGAAATAAATGAGTAAGGATACTGGTACACGTATTTTATATCTTCAATAAACATAAGCACCACGCCTATCTAGAGACGATTGAAATAAGAGGCATTGGCGTTCTGTTTCTGGGTTCGAAACCTGTCCGAATAATTTCTATGGAAAAATTAAAAAGAATATTTTTGGAAACAGTCTTGAATGCATAGAATTCAGTATTAAGGACTGATAGGCTAGCTTTCGACTACAATTGTTCTGGATGGGTGACAAATTTTAAGAATTATGAGACTTGATGATTCCTGTTGACAATAACAGGCATTTCTACTAGTAGGTACTACTGTTCTAGAACTGACGTACTACCTAAGGAGTTTAGAAAAATATATTTACATCTACATTTATTAGTTGGAATACTTTAGATATTGGATTAAAATCATGTAAAATTTGACACTTGTATCTATTACACTTTTAACGAAAGAAATAATCAATAGGTATACAAAAAGTACGTTTTATATATTTACGTTTTATAGGACCCCCTTTATTTTTAACGTTTTGTTATAATTATTATTTGTTGGCCAATCCGCCATACATTTTTTTTATAGTAATGTGACGGAACTAGCTCGAGGCCCACCTGATGTTAAGTGGACTAACCTATGCCTATAACAGAAGCATTTCATCACAAGTCACGAATTGCACTGCGCCTGTCACTTTGTTACATAGTTGTTAAGTCTCATGCCAGTGAAGTTACATCTGTAATTTTACTAGCTCTCAAGGACAGCTTCCGGAACACACCGTTAGTTGCTTGGGGACCGATTTTCTACTTAAGGGTGGTGGCTAGCCAGGCGGGCATTCGCAAAATGCCCTTTCACCATGCGGTGAAGCTCAAGCCCGCGGTGGGATTCGAACCATGGACCTGCTACGCGGCAGTCCATAACCAATGCCACTGAGCCATCACTGATTCAAAAGTAGTTATACGTCAACACACATTCTACAATGATATACTTATTGGAATATGTTTGCAGTCTTGAATAAACTTATTTTTTAACTTGTACCTGTCATCACTAAATTGACTAAAAAAAAAAACTAGAGCATTCTTTGCTGTTTATGGAACCACTACTGAAGAGCGGCTCAGAAGAAAACTAATGAAAAGATTGCATGCAATGAGTCACTTGTTATGAACGTGCACTTACGAATTTGATGAGTAACCAATCGTCGAAATTACCAATAGGTGTCAGCTACATACTTATATAGGCCGACATCGCCATTTTACTTTCCTGTTTGAATCACTCCTATTACTTACCACTATTACATATCGTCACCCCTATATCCCCCGAAGGAGTAGGTTTATAGGAAGGCACACACGTTTTGCCATAGGCTTGCTTTTTGGTCCCGTTTTTAGGTAGAGCTTATTATTTTATTTTATTTTTTATTACCTAGATTGTGTCGGGACAAGCACTAGACCTGCATGATATTAAGCGAACTGACCTCTGTGACGAAATGCATCTATTAGATGTATTTCGTCACAAGTGACGAACTGCACTGCACCCGTCACCCTGATGTTAAGTCTCACGTGCATGTAGTTTTACTGGCTCTCAAGAACTGCTGCCGGAACACACTATTAGGTTTTATTTTTTAATATTGTTGTTTGCAATAACGCCTGCTATGCGGATTACATTACAAAATTACAAATATACGATAGGAAATTTTAAATAAAAAAAATAAAAAAAACCTATTATATATTTGTAATTTTGTAATGTAGCCCGCATAGCAGGCGTTATTGCAAACATAACAATATTAAAACTATAAGGTTGCGTCATCATTTACAAGTATAAAACCAATTGCAAAATTGGTCTTGTTTGTAGTACAACGTAAGTTGTACTATAGATGTTGCTCCATCCCAATACGATGGTTAAAGAACGATAGGAAAAATTTGAGTTATGACGTCATTGTCATGTTAGCTCAATTGGTTAGAGCATACCCTGGCTAAAAGGGTGGACGGACGCGGTTTCGAATCCCGCACATGACAAAAATTTTTCCTTTCGTATATTTGTAACACTGTTAGGTGCTTGGCGACAGGTTTTCTACTTGAGGGTGTCCAATTTATAATTATTTCCATCTTCTTTTTTATGTTACGTAGTGATGAGACTCCGAGTCTCGTTCGCCCAGTAATCTCACTTGCTACTGTGTCCGGTAGAAGTCTCGTCATATAATAAAAAATAAAAACTAAGCCCAATAACTTGTGCGACTAGGGAACCCAGGACTATCAAACCCAGGACCTCGAAATTTCAAAGAGGAACTTTCGTACAACACTTATAATTAAAAAAATTCTAATTAGTGGTAGCCGATTTGTAATTGTTGGGTTTGAATCAGACAATGAAGCTGACTGTCTTTAGGATTCCACGCTAGAACTGTTTTTTAACGACCACAAAAAAGGAGGAGTTGGAAACTATACAGGTATATTTGTTACGTGATATTTTCGCAATTAATGAATTGATTTTGAAGCTTCATTTTTTGTTTGGTTGGTCATACTTCAGGGGAGGTCTATTTAAATTTTATCAATATCGGTAATGCAATTTTTAAGTTACACTCTAATTAAAGAAAAAAGTATTTGCCAATATGCCTATATCTCGATTTTATGCTAATTGCATGTCTTATCCATATTGACCAGTATCGAATATTGTAGATGGGTGTAAATCTATTTTGGAGCCAGTATGTTGAACTAACGAGTACAAATTAATAAATAAAAACTACTGCAAATTATGTATTTTCGTTAAACGTTTTATCTTTCCATTGAAATTAAAACTGCAAGTTTTATAAATGTGTTAAAAAAAACGATTAAAAATATATACATATTTTTAATCGTTTTTTAAAGCCCTACATTTTGATCTACAATTCAATGGGTTTTGAAGAAAAAAATGTTCTTTTAATGTTCACATTATGATTTCTAAAATTTACCAGCTTTTTTATTATTCTTTTTATGTACCTAGTGTCTTTATGTCTAACACTAGTCTTTTTTAGGTCTATCGCTATCAAGACGAATCTAACGATATCTCATATATTAATATCGGTTAAGCCATTTGAAGTTATGGTGGTATAAAGAAACTCACAAACATACATAGGTACATACATGAACCTTGATAACATACACTCCTTTTTTTGGGCATTCGTAAAACAATGAGTTTTTTTTTTTAATTTACGGTTTTACTTCTTACACTGTAAAGTAGAAATTACCATGAAAATTGGAGCCCGCACAGTGATTTGAATCAACATGGTATACTACTGTTGAAATCCAACAAGTTATTGCATGGTAGAAGGGCATTTTGCAAATGCCCGCCTAGCTAGCTACCCTCAAGTAGAAAATCTGTCGCCAAGCACCTAACAGTGTTTCCGGCGGCAGCCCTTGAGAGCCAGTGAAATTACAGGCACACAAGACTTAACAACTATGTCTCAAAGTGAATGGCGCAGTGCAATTCGTGACTTGTGATGAAACGCATCTGTTATGGGCAGAGGTCCGATTAACATCAGGAGGGTCTCGTGCTTGTGCAATCACATTAAAAAAAAACACACTTTAGTTTATTTGTTTATTTATTAGGCACACAAAACAGGACAGAGTCAATAAAATTACAGAAATTTACAATATGCATTAAGGTTTTGGATAGGACAATGTCCCTAAACTATATGTGCACCGCATGACTATATAAAACATTTCAAAAGAAATTTAGAAAAACAGATACTTAAAATAGATTAAATTACATTACATCACATTAGTGTCAGAAATCGGTTGCTTCCGTTTTTATTAAGATTATTTTTTACTAAAAGCTTAGTCATTCAGGCCTTTCTCTTGCGTTGGTAAGTTTTGATGTGGTCGAACAGGACAGTTGCTGAAATACACGGTCAGGTGCTTGGCGACAGATCTTCAAAATACGACTACCATCCAAGACAGTCGGGAACGACAAGGACGGCGTGACAACAAAGCACGGAAGTGCTCACTATATAGTAACTGACACAAGCGGTCACCCATCTAGGGTCACCCATCATGTCACAGCACAGAACATTGGTTCACCTAGATCATGCTCAGTTTTATGCAAGCTCCACGAAGAGCGCTTTCAAAAACAAACGCGCTTCAATTAACACTTCGATTCATTTTATTAAGTACATAATTTTAGACGAAGCGCGATAGCTTCAGATAACCCAGAATTCAAAGTAAGAGGTCAAGTCCCGAGCACAAGCTAGTAATAATTAATTAGATATATTAATTTACCACAAAACTAGCAATGAAAGAGCTAAAAACTTTTATGAATTAAATTAAAATGATACATTCAAAGCAGCCTCAAGCTGTAGAGCTCTTGTTTCAAAGGATTAGTACCTAAGTAGGAATACCTGCGTACTTAATTCCCCGTATGCTTTTCAAAGAGGCCATTCCGTATGCTTCCTCTTCAAACGACTTGTAGAAAAACTTCCAAAGACGGCTAAATCGTAGTGGAAATAAGGTCTTTTCCGCAATTTTTATCTACGAAGCAACTTTCTCGGTTTCACAGCCAAATGGTTACATAAGTAACCGGTCCTCGTAATTTGTTGTAATTCTGCTACACTTGTAATCTCTTCGTGCGATTGTTTAGATTGTCTTAAACTGTTACAAATACATAAAGTAGGGTAGACTTCTGAATGAGTAGGTCTGTTTTTTATGCCTGATAGGTTAGCCTTTGACTACTATCTCACCTGATGATAAATGATAATGTGGTCGAAGATGTTGTTCAGGATTACTTAGAATTATTGGCGCTCAAGTACAGCTGCCGGAACACACTGATAGGTGCTTGGCGACAGATTTTTTTAATGAGGTAGCTAGCCAGGCGGACATTCGCAAAATACCCTACCACCATGCTATAACGACTGCTATCCTTAAACAACAACCGGGACCGACGGCTTAACGTGCCCTCCGAAGCACGGAAGCGCTCAATAATGTCACAAGCGGTCACCCATCCAACTCATGACCGCGGCGGACGTTCCTTAACTTTGCTGATCGGTTAAGAACGGCTAAGCAAACTTCGCTTAGAGCGCTTCAATAAATGTGCCACAGTCTAGCCCTGGGCACCAATAGGATGGACATTGCTAGCTCGTAGTTTAGCTTGCTTAGTCGTTATCAACCGAGCAACTAGGTTCAGCAACTTCCGCTGCGATCGTGACTTCAATGTTTGACCGCTAGTGACATTACTATACTACTGAGCGCTTCCGTTCTTGGGAAGGCAAGTTAAGCCATCGCGCGTAGGTCCTAGTTATTGTCTTAGGATGGTAGTCGTTATAGCGTGGTGGTAGGCCATTTTGTGTATGCGCGCCTAGCTACCACACTTAAATAAATAATCTGTCGCTAAGCACCTAACGTTGTATTCCGGGAGCTATCCTTGAGAGTCAGTAATTCCAGGTTACTGCCAGGTTCCACCTGATGTTAAGCGGTATCCTGTGCCTATAACAGATGCATATGATCACAAGTGACGAACTGCACTGCGCCTATCACCTTGAGACATACTTGTTAAGTCTCTTTTGCCTGTAATTTCACTGGCTCTCAAGGACTGCTGCCGGAACACACTGTTAGGTGTTTGGCGACAGATTGTCTACTTGAGGGTGGTTGTTAGCCAGGCAGGCATTTGCAAAATGCCCTTCCACCATGCGGTGAAGCTCAAGCCCGTGGCGGGATTCGAACCATGGACCTGCTGGACGGCAGTCCATAGCTGCTGCTGCTTCGACCAGTCACTTACTATCAGGAGAGATACTGGTCAAAGGCAGGCATATCAGCTATATAAAAATAAATAACTCAAATATACTAAGTTGTGGTTTAGAATGACCTAAGAATAGTTTATTTTTATTCAGATCGGGATATTTAGCATTGTTATGAAATCACGTCAATGTCGTTATGAAGCTGACGAATGTACTTATATAATTAGTTACTGTAGTTATGTAGTTATGAACTGTAGTTTATCAAGTTAGTTTATGAGACTGTGATCAAAATGACCAATTTTTTTTGAAAAATACTGTACACTAAAAGAGCAAATCCCAACTCGCATCTGCCCATTTTTGTTTTTACTTTTATTATATATTTTGACAGGCGATCCGCCATTTTGGATCCACATATTCAAAGAAAAAAGTTTATTCTCTCTATTGCATATCTTAAGACAGTTGAACACAGCCTACCCCATTAAGGGAAGGTTCGCCATAATCCGCAAGCTTGGCAGGCGTCTTGGGGACTGCAGTTTAAGATATCAGTTCCATAGAAGACACTGCTGCCAACCTTCCGGTATTTGACCTTTAGTCGCCTCTTACGACACCCACAGATAGCATTGGGGGGTGATATTCCAGCCCGGGACCCCACGGGGCAATATATGCTGGAAAGATATATATATATATATATATATACCTATCTAAAGACATATCGGTTGTAAATGTAGGACAGTCGGAAAGCGTAGGCTTAGTAATAGATCCCGTTGTTAGTTTAGCGCTACGCTTCTACATAATAATGTATGTACCTATGTATATCTATACTAATCTATACTTATAATATAAAGAGGAAAGACTTGTATTTTGTATGTAACAAATAAACATAAAAACTTCTTGACCAAATTGAAAAATTCTTTCATCGTTTGAATCCTACATTATCCCTGATGAACATAGCCTACAGAATATATATATATTTTTTATGTAATAGTGGCGGAACAAGCTCGAGGCCCCCCTGATGTTAAGCGGACTAACCTCTGCCTATAACACATGCATTTCATCACAAGTGACGAATTGCACTGCGCCCGTCACCTTGAGACATAGTTGTAAAGTCTCATGTGCCTGTAATTTCACTGGCTCTCAAGGACTGCTGCCGGAACACCGTTAAGTGCTTGGCGACAGATTTTCTACTTGAGGGTGGTAGCTAGCCAGGCGGGCAATCACAAAATGCCCTTCCACCATGCGATGAAGCTCAAGCCGGCGGTGAGGATCGAACCAGGGTACTACAGCACGGCAGTCCATACCTATTACCGCTCGGCCATCATTGCTTCAAAAATTATTATATTATATATGATATTATCCAAAAATATAGAATTTTTCACACTTTTGTTAAATACCCTTGCGAAGCCGGGTCCAGCCGCTAATTAATAATATAATTATAATATAAGTTGAAGTAACATAGGTATGTAACTGGCAAACATAACAAAAGGCTCCTTATCACCACTTCGACCAGTAAACGCAATTTGGGGAATCCCGTGGTAAACAACTCACCTTTTTTCGAAGCGCTCGCAGCGAAGTTTAATTAGCTGTTCTCAACCGATCAGCAAAGTTAAGCAACGTCGCCCGCGGTCATGAGTTGGATGGGTGACCGCTAGTGACATTACTACTGAGCGTTTCCGTGCTTCGGAGGGCACGTTAAGCCGTCGGTCCCGGTTGTCGTCTTAGGATGGCAGTCGTTATAGCATGGTGGTAGGGCATTTTGCGAATGCCCGCCTGGCTAGCTACCACCCTCAAGTAGAAAATCTGTCGCCAAGCACCTAACGGTGTGTTCCGGCAGCTGTCCTTGAGAGCCAGTACTTTTCTAGGTTAGCCTGAACAACATCTTCGACCACATTGTCACTTACCATCAGGTGAGATAGTGGTCAAAGGCATAAAAAAAAAACCTTATATAGGAGCAGTAGAATACATGTTAGCAGCAGCAGACCGCTTTGTGCGAGTTTGTCCGGGAAACTATGCCACCATATCGAGCGCACGATCGAGACTGTCGTGAGTCTCGATCGTGCGCTCGTAGAGTCAAGACCTCCTGAGGATGCTTCGTTTAGAAGCGAAACGCGTCGAATACTCTTCCGGTTTGGCTGCGTGGCGTTTGTGACGTCACGTCGGCCTAATAGGAAATTAGGCGGAATTGTCACTAGATATATATCATTTTTATAAAGATTTTTTAAGTGTTTTATTAAATAATTAATTAAATGTTTTCTTAAAATACTTATAAAATATTTGTTATTATTAAAAATGGATTTCCGCAAAGTAACGCCTGAATCTATTCATTATCAAGAAGTAATGTTCGCATTACTTGGTCCTGGTTTGAAGTCGGTGCCGGTAAAATTACAGGTACATGAGTTACCAACTTTAAGTACTTATTTCTCAATTTGATGGGTGTGCAGTTCGCCACTTCTGTATGTGAAAATTAAACATGAGTGGAACACATTCAGTTATCGATTCCACACCACCCCCCGCAGTGTTGTTGATATATTAATATGAACCGTATATACATTTACATATACATACTACCATTAGACTCTATCTATATAACTACTTAAGTACTAAAAGGCTCGTATTAAATAAAGTCCCGATTAGTCTCTCCAAATAGACTAATCGGGACTTTATTTTTATACTTAGAGTAAATTTCAGTAGGGCCCATTCTCAACGGTACAACACTGCAGTTATATGTACCAGGGCATTTAGTTCCTATCCCCCCAAAGTCTCCCGGCAGCGAGACAGGCCGAGGTCCGAACCACAGTGGTGCCCTTGAGCTCGCTGTCTAGCCCCCCGATAGTATCGGAGCGTTTTCGGCGCCCGCAGGAGATCGAGGTAGAAGGCGCCTTCTACGCCCGTCTCGGGAGATAAGAGGGCCTTCCGTCGCCCAAAATCCGGTTGAGCTGAACGACCGACAGCGGTAGCCAGCATCTAAGTCCTCCCTAAAAAAAAAAGTATTAATACTTGCATCTTAAAATCGATATCCACTTTGATAAGCTGGATTAAAGGGTTACCTGAGACTGTAAATAATACAAGATTGAGAAAAGACCGTAAAAGATGCACACGTAACCGTCAGCACGGTCGAAATTTCAACTCGTTAGGTTCTTGTCGAAAGATTTTCTAATAGAGGTTCAAAGTTGATACATGGTTATCCCGCCGAACATTTGCAAATGTTACCACCAAACAAAATTTGCCGCAAAGAAGTTCCGTCGATTCATATTAATAATTTACTAATATCTAAACATTTTCGGTAAATTGCTTATTTGATATCCTAATAGAGCCAGCCCCGACCTAGATAAGGAGCTCGTTGTCCGCCAGTACGAAAAACAAACAAACCTTTGTCGAAATAAGGTTCATATTAGCTTGCGTCGAGAACATAAGGTAGTCGTTTCGTCCAAAATGTGCCATACATATAGAAAATAATATGTATATACGGTTATTTTATTTCATATCCGTTTATGCAGATTTAAAACCTTTAAATAATTTTAGTCTAGGTAATACTTTGCGGAAATTAATTAGAAATATTTTTGAATTTGTTATTAGTAATTACTAATTACCTACCCATAAATAGTAGGAATAAGGAAACCGTTATGGTTGTTCAGAATGAGATGTGAATTAGTGTCATGCATCACCTTTTAGCAAAAGTTTTAACCGACTTCCGAAAAAGGAAGAGGGTCTCATATCAAATGTATATTTTGAAGCGCTCGTAGCGAAGTTTACTTAGCTATTCTCAACCGATCAGCAAAGTTAAGCAACGTCGCGCGCGGTCATGAGTTGGATGGGTGACCGCTAGTGACATTACTACTGAGCGTTTCCGTGCTTCGGAGGGCACGTTAAGCCGTCGGTCCCGGTTGTCGTCTTAGGATGGCAGTCGTTATAGCATGGTGGTAGGGCATTTTGCGAATGCCCGCCTGGCTAGCTACCACCCTCAAGTAGAAAATCTGTCGCCAAGCACCTAACGGTGTGTTCCGGCAGCTGTCCTTGAGAGCCAGTACTTCTAGGTTAGCCTGTACAAGATCTTCGACCACATCATCACTTATCATCAGGTGAGATAGTGGTCAAAGACTAATCTATCAGGCATAAAAAATATATATATATATGGTAATGAATAGATTCAGGCGTTACTTTGCGGGTATCCATATTTAATTATAGGAATTATGTTTAAAATATTTTCAGAAAACATAACACTAATATTTAAAAAAAAAAAAAAAAAAATACTATATCTAGTGACAATTCCGCTTAATTTTCCTGATAAGCTGACGTGACGTCAAAACCGCCAAGCAGCCAATCTCGACCGTGAGCTCGTAGAGTCAAGACCTCCTAAGGATGATTCGTGTAGAAGCGACAGGCATCGAAAATTCTTCCGGTTTGGCTGCGTGGTGTTTGTGACGTCACGTCGGCTTTCCAGAAAAATTAGGTGGAATTGTCACTAGATATATTTTTTAAGTGTTTTATTATATTGTGTTTATATATATTAATTTAATGTTTGCATAAAATATTTCTTATTAATATGTATATGGTCTATATTTCTATGAAATATAAACGTGATTACTCCGAAACACAATTTTAACTCGTGTTGTTTTCGTGCTACGTAAAAACTAACGGAAAAATATATAATAAACGAAATATGTTTTATATGCAAAACTGTGATTATATATATATGTATTTGTTTTTTGACTGGTGTCTCCATGTTGGATAATGTGATTTTTTGCTTAAAGATACTTAAAAAGGCGGGCAGTTTCGATCTGATCGAACAGTCTGTAAAAGAAAAAAGTTTGTGGGTTTTGATTACAGCTTCAAAAAACCTTATATTGTTTTTTTCACAGTATTCATTGTCTAATTCCTATTCCCCGTTACAATAATTTCAAATTCCTATTCCCCGTTACAAAAATGGTCTTAAATTAGTCTAAAATTTATAACTTTGGCGGCCTTTGGTTTTTTAGATAGCAAAGATAAATGAAAAGTGTTTTAGGTGCTTTTGTGCGATTTTGTAATAAAATTCCTTAAGATATTTCAGGCTTCACAGAAGGAAATTTCAAGCTGTGAAATAGATTTTTATATAAAAAGCGTATTATAATACTGGTGATTATTTAATAGTCGAAAATGCTTGTTGTAATGTTTTTGAAAATGTTCCTGCCATTTAACTTCCTATCTAGATGTGTTAGATAGATAGATAGATAGATAGAAACACTTTATTTGCATACCTTAAAAACATTACAATGAAAATTAACACACAAATTATGTATACAAAAGGCGGTCTTATTGCTTAAAGCAATTTCTTCCAGACAACCGAAATGCTGTTTTATATGTCAATAAAAAATTATAATATTAAAAAAAATACAATATTGTATACATTGGATAAAATTTTATTGTACTACTAACGCCATCTGTACGAAAACCAAAGAGTTAAAGGTTGTATAATAAACGCGAACCCTCACAAAAAGAAGCTTTTTGCTAGTATATTTAGATTACAAAAAAGCTAATATTTTTACTTTACTTAATAAGCTCTAGAAAATGATCACACACAAGGTTGAAAATAATATGGGCTATCTTCTTAAGCATTGGATCCTCCTGAAAATTGAATTTCTAGTCTAATATTTGTTTTTAGGTCAACTCAACTGTCCTGAAAATCTATAAAATTCAAGTTTGTAAGTCACTCCGTTTACGAGCTAAATACCCGTGTCATTCTCGGACAGACAGACAGTGTCTCATTAATATAGCTCTACTTTGCCCTTTGTGTAAGGAACCCTATAAAGTATCAAAGTAAATAGGCTTTCACAAACTGGAATCCTTACCTAGGATATCAATTCTATACAGTATAACATGAATTATTGTATTTGAAGGTAGATATATGTTATGAGTAAGCGAAAGTACCTACTCGTTATGTGGGGCTTTGTATGGTTTTGGCAAACTTATGCGGCTTTAGCTGGGTATTGATTTGTCTATTATAGGTAATATTATAGGTTATATTATAGGTTATATTATACCTAATGTTTTCAAACGACTGTTTCGTTTATTATAGGAATATTTATTTACTATGGTGTTTGTATAAATATTCCGTCAAATACAACATGATGCCACAAATCTCTATTACCTTTCGTGCCAATGAAAATTATCTCTAATCCCTAACAATAAAATAAATGTTAAAAAAAAAACTCGACTGTGTTAAAATTTTTAACACAGTCGAGTTTTTTTTTTAACATTTATTTTATTGTTAGGGATTAGAGATAATTAAAATTTTTAACACAGTCGAGTTTTTTTTTTTAACATTTATTTTATTGTTAGGGATTAGAGATAATTTTCATTGGCACGAAAGGTAATAGAGATTTGTGGCATCATGTTGTATTTGACGGAATATTTATACAAACACCATAGTAAATAAATATTCCTATAATAAACGAAACAGTCGTTTGAAAACATTAGGTATAATATAACCTATATTTTAAACTTTAAAAACATCGGAACAAGATTAAGAATAACGCATTAAGTTTACTTGCAACCTTACTACTTATTAAACTTTTAATTTTCCTTTGGTTTATGCATTCGGGCACCGCCTGCTACTCAACTAATGCGGGATTCTCAATCTTATTTTTTAGTACAGTCGGGTTTTTTAATTTTATTTCATCTCTTTAGTGCCCCGAACACTACACGACATACCTATACGACAGATTTGGTAAATTTCTTACTTTGTACGAAACGAGCCACCTCATGTTAAGCGGACTAACTTCTGCCTATAACATTTGCATTTCGTCACAAGGGACGAATTGCAGTGCACCTGTCACTGGAGGCATACAGTTGTTAAGTCTCATGTGCCTGTAGTTTTACCGGCTCTCAAGGATTACTGCCGGAATACACTGTTAGGTGCTTGGCAACCGACTTTCTCCTTGGGGACTGTAGCTAGCCAGGTGACCACGATGCGGTTAAGCTCAAGCTGGCAGTTGGGATGGTACCATGGACCTGCGGCACGGCAGTCCATAGCTATTACCGCTCGGCCATCATTTCTGCGTATTTTATGACGTATTAACAGTCTGCCCTTTTGTTTTTTCAAAAATCAAATTCATACATCTTTCTAAGTATACTTGGGGTTTTAATACGAATATAACAATACATTAACCCCCTTACTTATAAAAACATCGCTATGTAGTTGCTAAGTAATGCATAACTAAACAGTGTTTAAGTAATGCTTAAATATTTCTTACTTATAAACGCTACATAGCACCTGTTTAGCTAAGCAATGGATAATGAGGTCGAACGTATTTTAAACTGACAACATTGTACTAAAAAGTATTATGAATGACCTAAATGGCCAAATAGCATGTATCTAGTGCTAAATATCTTGAAATTAAAAAGTAAATATAATACTTTTCTTTGTACCGTACCACCAACTTAACTGTGCAGTTTTCGAGGGCGCTACTGGTCAAGGAAATCAACTACGAACTGTCACAATTTGAGAGAATGTTGTAGTTCTTTTTTCTGCCACCTGAACAGATAAGTTGGTGGGTCTGTAACTAAATCAGCTGATCAGAAATATGGCGCCATCTTGTTACTTAAAATTTAAACAAGGGTGGGACGGTGTTTAAATTGACAGCTGATTTAAGCAGTACTTAGGGACTGGATAAAGTTATGTAGCGTTTATGAGTAAGAAATTTTGCTAATCAGCGGCTAAGTAATGTTTAAAATTTAAGTAGCGTTTATAAGTAAGGCTGTAACTGTCTAAATCCGTCTAAAGGTAATAAAGAAATTTACTAACTTCCTTGGCAGTCGGGTAATTAACTAATTACATATCATATAACTGCACTCTATATAACAAAATTTTATTCCACTGCCTTTGCCAGAAGACAATCATCCTTTCTTGCCACACACATCTACAACAGGCTTAACAAAATCCTGAACTATTACCAATGTATATACCCAATGACTCGCCACAAATGTAAATGTATGTTAAAAGAATGGTTACTAAAACAAGATTACACTACAGTTGAAAAATTACATAAATCACTCAGCTTACTGCATTCAACATAGAAACCCATACAATTACCTTAACAAAGACACACACACACACACACACATTCCCTCACACACTCACCCATTTACTCTCATGCGGCCACACACTCATTTCTAAACACTCCTTCCACATATATCTAAGTACGCTTACAGAAATGCATGCTAAATAACATATTAATTATAATTTCATCACATACTTTTAAAATAATTAATACTTCGTTATTTTGTACTATATATAAGTAAACATAAATCAATGAGTTACATAATAAATTTCTTAATTTACTATTCATTTCCGGGGGAGGGCATTGGTATGCCATATCACAGGTCTGTCCTAGTTTGTGTACCAATGAATTTCCAATGTTAATGTAAAATTTACTGCTGCGTTATTGTACTCTGATATATTTAAGTTAAATGATGTTTGTTTGTTAAACTCTGTGGTACTGTGATAAAATATTAAGCACTGCAGTCGTATGTAAGTACGTACACACCAGGGGGCCAACTACCACCTTTTAAGAAACCATCATAAAAAAGGAGCGTTTTGTTTTATGCTTAAAATAATCATTCGTAAACACAAACTATCACCGACCCACAACCGCATAAAGCAATATTGGTTTGATCCTACTTTTCTTAAGTATGAAACATTTATCACGGATGTGCAAGCGAGATACAAGATGTGTATAATATACCGTTATCCCGCTCGCACTGTTCCGAACTACGATGTTATGGAACGGATTTACCATAGTTTTACGACATTTTATTGTATGCTACTCAATAGCCGTCTGTAATTTTTTTATTTTATTTTCTAGGTGTGAATGGACGCGAGATCGACTTTTAAATTTTTTCCTATTATTGCAAACCTAACAATATTAAAATTATAAGGTTGCGTCATCATTTACAAGTATAAAACCAATTGCAAAATTGGTCTTGTTTGTAGTACAACGCAAGTGGTACTATAGATGTCGCTCCATCCCAATACGATGTTTAAAGAACGGCTCAAGGGGTGGATGGACGCGGGTTCGAATCCCGCACATGACTTAATTTTTTCCTATCGTATATTTGTGACTTTTTTTGTGATTTTCTTAGCTGTCTGTAACTTGTTTAATTTCACTCATCAAATTATTTTGCTGCATTTATTTTAAAGAATAATAGAAATAAAATAATATAAAGAATATTGCTCGTGAGAGTTGGCCCCCAGAACCTTGCATTAGAGTTAACTGTTTCCTATGTCAATACGGTATAATAAAGCTGACTGTACATTAAACATGTGTGCGCGGTAGCTCAGCCCCTTCTGCAGCGCGGTCACGTACGCACTCCTCTCATACAAAAGCGGTCAAATTGTACAAAACAAAATGAAGTGATGCAACTTTATAATTTTATATTGTTTCCACTTATTACTAATGTAACTAAAATCATTATTATGTGCCAATTAGTGTGCATTAATCTATATATTTATATACTTAAACATGCGTTAAACTATTCTAAATAATAATACTAATAAAATTGACTGTGACTACGTGTAAATACTACATAGAAAGATATATGTTTTGAGATACGTACTTATGTTTTGTGATAAATCTCTCTGTTCTAGAGTATAATATGAAAGAGAGTGGACTTGTAGTTTTTGTTAAAATTTTAATAAATTATAACTATAGCTTATTTCCCGATTTTATTGTCATATAATAACTATATATTAATATAATTTATGTATGTAAATTATTGTATATTATGTATCATTATTGTCAACGTAGCACAATCCTAAAGTCAAAACCCAAGTCCATTCTCTTACTGCACAGATTTTACGAGTATTATTATACTGAGATTATATATATATATAAGTATATAGGTATAGTTGCTACGTATATAACACGTACTTACTCTTACTAGCTTATTCGTAGGCCTGCTTCTTATCATTGTTTCGCCTGTAGGTGATAATTTAGTCAACGTTTTGTTCAAGCTAAGCCTGTATAACGGTTACTGGGCTAAGGACAGCTAGGTACCGAAAGTGGTCCATATCGCGCCTTTCAATATACTAAGGTACCTAATAAGGAAATCGGGATAAGTTAAAAAGGGCGCCTTGAACAGCAATATAAGTCTAATAAATTTATTTAGGCTACGCGCACGTAGCACTTTCCTTGCAAACGTAGTTTTGTCATGTTTTAAATTAGTACCAAGTGTTTGAAAACTTGGTACCAGTGTAATTTTGCATTTACTTGTCCGGACCTAATATCTTTGCTTCTATGCTAGTTCTAGGCCAACTTTATGTCTCAGGGTGATAGCTGCAGTGCATTTAGGCACTTATGACGCAGATCCAGGATGTGGATGTGTTTTTTGATACAATACGGACCTTCGCAAATGTTTTTAATACATTTGTTTTTATTACATGTTAAATATGTACCCCTAAATGTGATTATACGAATTCCGATACAAAACAATATTTTTGAAAATACTTAAATTTACGGAAAACTTGGAAACCATAAGTATAGATATTAGGCTCAAGGGCATACATGTATCAAATCAAATATTACTGAATTTGAACCCTTGGTATTCAAAAAATTACGAAAACTAAGTTAGTATGGAAAGCGCTTCGAAGATAATAGCATAAAATGGATTTTACGTATTTTGCCCTCTGGTCTCATGACCCCGAAAAGCGCGCGAACGTCATTCCTAGAGGCCGCAATCACCGGCGGCGGCGGCGGGCGGCGCGGCCGTCGCGCGGCGTCGACTAACAAGTGCTTTGAGGCGATGTGAACGCCCGATACCTAAAAATTAGATCATTTACTCGTGTTCTACGACCTACAGCAATCACTTACTGCTTGATACATAATTAATAAAAGCTTAAATTCATTTAAAATAATGAATAGATTTAGACGAACAAATATTTTAAGAAAACATCAAACTACTATCACTTTTACAAATAATAGAAGCACATTTTTTTTTGTTCTGGACGTGAATCGAACCTGCGTTCTCCGATTTCGCGCCGGAGGCCTATTCCACTCGGCGACCAGAACCTTACTTTTTCGAGCCGAACCTTTGTGCTATAATTGTAGTACTTTAATCGCCATAGAGGACAGTGTGCTTCAATCATTTGTAAATGTGATTTCAGTTTAGCACGCAATAGTGCTTGTAGTCATACTTCGAAGTATTTAACTAATACTTAAAAAAACCTTTATAAATAAGTAAAAAAAACATATCTATTAAAAATAAGTATAAAGACAATTCCGCCTAATTTTCCTGCATAACCGCCACGTAACCAAACTGGAAGAATTTTCGACGCGTCTCACTTGTGTTTTCCAAAAATATTAATTTTATGTATTCCTACAGTACTTGTTATTATTCATCTGAAATCCAAATCTTTTTCTAATGGTGTACATCGCTCATTCGTCATATTAAAAACCTCCGAAAATATTCTTCAACTCAACAAAAATAAAGTTTGTCACCGCTAAAAATCAATAATCAATTACAGCCTTCTAACGTCCACAACAAAACAAAATCACAATAAACAATAGATATTCATTTCAACATTTTGTGGGACTGCATTAAGATATTAAATTAAGGTAGGTATTTTTTGCGCTACCTGATACAGCTAGCTACATTTTTAACGACTTTTTAGTTTACAGAAGCACGAGAGCCACTCTGCCTATAACAAAGGAATTCAATATAAGTTTTATATCCATGTATTTAATTGACCGAGCGAGAACTTAGTTCGAGCGAAGCGTCTCTGCTTCAACTTAGACAAAAATGCTTTCGTATGTCCGGTTGTTCTCCTCTACAGGTCGCATTTCTCAACCCATTCTCACGAAATTTTGTGAGCCGGTTTGATGAGTCCATAATTGTATTTTTAACGATTCAGTTTTTGGAAATTTTTCAAAATGACGGAAATATACATGATAAGATTTAAACATTACTTAGCCGCTGATTAGCAAAATTTCTTACTCATAAACGCTACATAACTTTATCCAGTACCTAAGTACTGCTTAAATCAGCTGTCAGTTTAAACACCGTCCACCCTTGTTTAACTTTTAAGTAACAAGATGGCGCCCATATATCTAATCAGCTGATTTAGTTACGAATGAGGTTATTGTTGAGTAGGCACACAAAACTATAGACAAACATACTCTGTTAATAAATCTTAAAAAATATATCAAGTAGAAACATACATTGGATGATGAAATAAATATTATGCGTACATTTCGAGATCTTATTAAAGAGTACACCGCAGCTACAAACCTGACATAAGAATATAAGGACTGTGCCATATCTTACTATTGGACGTAGGTAATAATATGCAACTTGGGAAAGAAATAATGCGCCCAATGTGTATGGTATATGTAATGTTATGATATAAGCCAGCAGAGTGTCACGTCTATGCACGTCTGTGAAGATATTGCAATTGTATTGGCTTCCAAAATACATAGAGAAGCTACTGCAATTAAAAAACATCTTACCAGCATGCTTTTATGACGAATTTTTAGGAGTCGAAGTATTATTATTTTGTATTATTGGTCTTATTTAATAGGGTGCGAGCCTATTACTATGTACTAGACTACTTAGACCATGATATAAACTCATGATAATGCTGAAAGCTATTAGAGGACCTGATCAAACTATTGTGTTGTTTCATCCAAACCCTCAAGCCGACAAAACGTGAACAGAAGACAAAACACATTCACATAAACTTTCGCCTTTAAAATATTAGTGTGATTTAAGGAAGCGTTATAACTTATAAAACAAAATAAAAGAAACTTGGATTCATAAAGAAATACGTAGACAACTAGACATAATCGGGCATAGAATTAATTTAGAATGGAAAAAGATAACTTCCAGCGGGACTTGAACCCGTAAGCCCGGAAACCGTCCTAGTGCTTTTCCAATTATGCTATGGAATCGGTTGCTGGCCAATATAACTCATAGAATATATTTGCACTTTGAATTTACCATATTGCGAATTAAAAACCCGCTTCAGAAGTCTCCAGTACATCTAACAATATGTACGAAAATCAGTACCTACAAATAAAAGTATTATTTTTACTCTTTAATTTCAAGATATTTAGCTCTAGATACATGCTATTTGGCCATTTAGGTCATTCATAATACCTTTTAGTACAATTTTGTCAGTTTAAAATACGTTCGACCTCATTATCCATTGCTTTGCTAAACAGGTGCTATGTAGCGTTTATAAGTAAGAAATATTTAAACATTACTTAAACACTGTTAAGTTATCCATTACTTAGCAACTACATAGCGATGTTTTTATAAGTATTTAAAATATGATGAATCTACGTTTGTATGGAACGCGCTACGAGCACTCTAGCCTTAAGTCTCAAATTCCTGGTTACTGCACAATGTGACAAATAACTTTTAAACAAGACAAGATATTTTTTTATGCCTGATAGTTTATCCTTTGACCACTATCTCACCTGATGGTAAGTGATAACTTGTTTGAAGATAATTTCGTCTAAGGTTTTCGCGATTATTACACATAGTAATTAAACAAAGTCAACAAAAAAAACTACTGCAAAGTGTTTGAAACGTCGGGACCAAAATAATGGTAAATATGCGCGATTTAAACCGTTTAAAGTTGTTTAATTACTATGATTGAAGATGTTGTTCAGGCTAACCTAGAATTAGCCTGAACAACATCTAACCTGGAAAATCAATAGAAAAACAGAGACATGCCAACCGATACATTTATGTGAATTTATCAACAATATATCAAACAAGTGATTCGAACCGCCGTTTCCTCTGAGCCTACCCCATAATCTCTGGGATCGACATAAGGGTAGCAGCCCCTTTGCACTATGCATTGTACTTAACGTGGGGTAACTTTTATGGCCGACCAGTTCAACAAGATCCACGACAAATCATTCAAACGCCCCGGATTTATACTGATGTAATGATGGGAGGGGGGGTTGAGAGGCCGTGGTGAGGTGGTTAAGATGTGTATTGAAGCTACATGTGATTTAATGGATCGAGAATTGAAATGATTTTGCAAATGGCTGGAGACTAGGCCGGCTAATTAAGATGGTGCACTGCAGTTTCTAAGATCATAATATTTAATTTGCCTTTGTCTACCTTCTATCCCCGTGGGGAATCGAGTGGGAGGCGTAAGATGTGACAAAAGGAAAAATATCAGAAGGTGGGCAGCACCGAAGAGGTTGATATGGGTGTATAATTTGATAAGGATTCATTTGTATAGTGGTATGGTACTTTGCGAATACCAGCCAAGCTAGCTACTACCCTCAAGTATAAAATCTGTCGCCATGCTGTGTACTGGCAGCTCTCTTTGAAAGGATATAGGATAGCCAGAACAACATTTTCGACGGCATCAGGTGATTTAGTGAACAAAGGCTATTCACAGCAACCAATGTTATGTGTCTAATGCAGCCACACCATACTCATTTCGCCATTCAATAAAATATGTAAAATTCGAGAAAAACGAGTAAAAGAATGTAAAGCTGTAGTTACTAAATACTTATGCACACTCACACATGACGACACAAAGAATTTGTTGAAATTTGACAATTATCATCTATCACCAATACTTACATCTACTTTGGGTACTTGTATAGAAATACATTCTCACACACCCCATACAAGACACACTGATGAATATACCTTACCTTATACTCACTGTTATGTACCACACCTTAAACACACTATTAATCTATACACTCCTATAAATCTATTACACTCACTCACACCATAAACTCTCTCATACGCCATACACGATAACACACTCGCTGTTCCAATTCTTTCTCGATCAGTAAATAATTCGATTATTATTGTAACCAATCACATTTTAACCGCACCATAAATATTTTAACACTATTTAGCGCAAACATCGCGGGTCCTGCAATACAGGTTCGCCTAGTACAGGGGCCCAACACCGTTAAAAAACTATTAAAGAACACGAACATCATTACTTCAAGTTTAAAATATTGATACTAAGATTCGTACCGTGGCGGTCACGAAACAATAATGTTCATATCTCAATTGCACAAATGACTTGATTCAATTCATGCAGCTCGCTCTCGCGTTGCAGTTCTAATGTAAGTTTATTATAGTGATGTGTGGTAGTGCGAATTAAAATTGTTAATTTAAGATTAAAAGATGGGAGTTGGCCCCCAGGAATCTCAAGCACTCTGTTAACCTTCCTAAATACGTATTTTTTAAGACTTTTGTTAGACTTTGTTTGGTTTATTTTTTAAGGTTAAGTTTGTATTAGTTTTGCTAATAAACTATTTCCATTTCCAATAAAAGTTCAAATAAAATCTGTAACTTGATTGGTCTCAGAAAGCAACTGGTTGGTTACGTATCTACATATCGATGTCTCAATTCAAGTGTCAGATCTTGAGAAAAGTATGCATACAAACACATAATCTCGCCTGTATTCCCCGAAAGGGGTAAATACCCACGTTTCGCCAATTGGCTTTTGGACTCATATAATAGGGGGCGAACCTATTGCCAACACCGTTCACAGTTTCAGGGTGATACCAAATTATTTCTCGAACACAATGGACGAAACATAAGAACATGAAACCCTGGCAGGACACTAAGATGATATATACAGCCCTATTGTGCGTCTAATGCACACAACACCCTCCATCCAAGTGAGAAGTGGCATGCTGCTCACTTGGCGCACTTCTCCCTTAGACACCCACGGATGAAAATGGGGAGGTGACATTCTAACACGACACCCCACGGGTTAAGAAAAGTAAGTTTCAAGTAATTTATAATTTTAATTTAACTGTACCTTAAATGCTTTTCATCGTTCGATTTTTAGGAGACTACGGCAGCTTAATTGAATGAGTTAGGGAGGTGTTTATATTGTGTTTTTTATATATAAATTTAAGGTGTTTTATAATTTGTAAAAAAACTGGGCGTTTGATTTAAAATGTCAATTTAATCTGGAGTTATATTTAGATCTTTTGTTATTTTTTACTACTTGGGAGTCTGCAAAGAAAAATGTCTGCAATGAAAAAGCAGCTGGTTAAATATACATACCTGCAATTCTGATAATATTTGGTGTAAATCCCCCCAGCGGTCGCAACCGGGCGGGCGGAGGCCGCGGCCGCGGCGGCGCGGCTGCTGGCTGGTTAGCTGATTACTGCGTTATTGTAATGCTTTTTATAAGTCCGCTTAAAACGTAAGTAACGAGGACACCGTACAAGAAACCAATTATATTTTCACCGTTATTTTTTTTCTCTATATAATAAAAACGGTAAAAAGTACATTTACGAGTACCATCGTCAAAGTTGATGTAATTTGTTGTTATTTATCTAAATTCCTACAAAATGATGAAAACCTTTACCTTGTTCGGTACGGACACGCGATAAGGAAACGAACTGAATGTAAATTTAGTTACATTTTATTTGCTTTCATTTCAATAACTATACCTATGTCATTGGTATTCACTAAATATATATTTACATATACTTATTATGTGTTGGTTTGGAAAACCCTTGATGTGTTTGTTATTCCCTTTTCAAGACGTGAGATTTTAAGTTTTAAGTGGGTACACAATTTGTTTCAAATAATAAAGGAAAAAACCTCTTAGTATTGATATCTATTCAACTTTACCTCCAGAAATGTCTAATGCATAATCAAGAAAATCAAACTATAATACCTGATAGTATTGAGTAATATATATTACAAACAAATACCTAGTTTTGGTACCTGTTTTTTTCCTTGTTTTATTACTATCTTCATTCAAATTACTCTTTAGTAATATGTGTGTATTACTTCTTTATGTAAGCTACATAATGATATTAATGATATAAAGTAAGAGTAACGAATATGAACTAATGAGTAAGGGCTTAGGTATACCTAATTCATATTTAACTACAAATCTTTCAGCTCCGACTCAGCTCCCACTCAGCCCCCAGGTTCCGGTCGGCCCGAATAATAATATCAAATATTCTACTACTGACTTGTAACGTCAAACAAATATTCAACGATTTCTTATAAACATTGGCCACTCCTACGCTACTTAGTACTTTGTATATCAGGCTGGATGGTTTACTTACTAACAATGTGTCCATCAATATTAATTTTCCTTGATTAATCAATTTATTGATATAAATACAATAGTTAGCTAAGTAATGTCAAGTGAACCCGAACACAATGACCTTTCTCTTATATAAGTAAGCACCCAACTGTCAAAGAGCAGTCTTAAAAATTTCCTTGCGGAGTATAAATATAAAAGGTAGGTGTGGGGAATTACAATTTTACTCACACTTGAATGCTTACAACTGCGACAAAGAAATCGTTTTAAGATTTTACTACACATAGCGCCATCTACTGGCTTACGCATGTACTAACATTAGGCTGAGTCAGCCTTGCTGACGACCATCCATACTCCACAGGTAAGTTCAAAATTTGGGTTGGTTTGTATCCAAAGTAGTTCATAGTTTTAGCATAGATGTCACTAACGACAATTCATAAAGCAAACATTTTCATGAAAGCCTATTTAAATGCTTATCATTTCCGTATCTTGTAAGCCATAAGAACAAAATATTAGTTTTTTTAAAATACCCACGACATAAGTCTTGTAATTGAATAAAGCTTTCATACAAGTTTCGTTACCCCCGTGCTCCATACCCCCAACTAAAGGGAAGTAGGTAAGTAGTGGAAAGCAAAAAATAAAACTAATTTTAAAAATAGTTGATTTGTCGACAAGTAGAAGAAATTACTAACCCAAGAAATCCGTAAATAGTAGATATTCACCCGAAATGAAGAAGCGAGGGCTATTACTTCTGTAAGTAACCTAAGTACTTATCTACGTTCAATAGGTTTCGAGATGAAGGCCTTTTATTTTTGACATCTGTAATTCGAAATTAATAACACAATATTTTTTACATCTGCAAATAAACCAACGATATTTAGGATCAATAGTTTCTGAGATAAATCCCATTTAATACAGATTACATGTCATACACAGACTATTCCAGCTGCTGCAGCGCTCCCTTGGTCTACATCCATTAAACAAATTAAGAACCTGCTCTGAAATTATAGCTGTTCTGTGCCAAAAACCGCATTGAAATCAGTCCAGTAAAATGGTAATAGACATACATACAACCACTAACCCCAAAAGCCTATATACCGCATAGGGTTCATGATTTCTCGAGAGAATAATTTCTCGGGTCTCGAGAATTCTCGAGGCTAATTTTTCGGGTCTTCGCGGGTTGTCGAGAATTTTACACAATTTTTCGGTTCCAATTATTAAAAAAGTTGGTACCACATTAAAAGTGTGTAGGTACCATTATATCAATCAATTTAGCGGTTTTCTATTTAAATAAAAGTAGGCATGAAAATATTCATAAAACTTTTATTAACAGTTTTCAACAAAATTAGCCTTTCTCAAACAAAACGAAAATTAAAAATTTAATTTTCGTTTTGTTTGAGAAAAGCAACATCTGAAGATAACAAAACAAATCTAAATGATCTCATGAACAAATCTCAATAATAATGATAGATATATGGCCCACACAAACACGCACACTATTCAATATTTTAATAGTTATCGGGCGAGAAAGAAAATCTGGTTTATTAAATGGGCCATTAATCGTAAGCGGTAAGTTTTACAAAAAGCGTACAGGAGTTAAAAGATGCGAAATTTTAATTTATACCATAATAATCTATATAACTTTTGCCATAAAGTGAGTAGTTTGGAAGATATCGGCCATAAACTCTTTTTCAAGATGGCTCTGGAAGTTCCACCTGGATCTGTCAGCATTTTGTCATTTGTTTTTTTTTTTTTTTTATGCCTGATAGGTTTAGCCTTTGACCACTATCTCACCTGATGGTAAGTGATGATGTGGTCGAAGATGTTGTTCAGGCTAACCTAGAAGTACTGGCTCTCAAGGACAGCTGCCGGAACACACCGTTAGGTGCTTGGCGACAGATTTTCTACTTGAGGGTGGTAGCTAGCCAGGCGGGCATTCGCAAAATGCCCTACCACCATGCTATAACGACTGCCATCCTAAGACGACAACCGGGACCGACGGCTTAACGTGCCCTCCGAAGCACGGAAACGCTCAGTAGTAATGTCACTAGCGGTCACCCATCCAACTCCTGACCGCGCGCGACGTTGCTTAACTTTGCTGATCGGTTGAGAACAGCTAAGTAAACTTCGCTACGAGCGCTTCAAAAAGTGACCCTAAACCATAAAAAAAATTAAATTGGGTCGGATTTTGTGTGAGGTTAATATATTTTTGCTGGCCTATCAAGTTAGAAGACTAAAGCATGAACTAAACAGTATATTTTATATGGAACTAAGCTGTTCTACAAAAATAGGAAAATATATGATTTAGGTAGTTATTGTGTATGTATCGTTACTTACATATTTTATTTAAGTTTCTAGAAAAATAAAGAGAATAGAACAGATGTTTACTATCAAACGATTTAGAATATCTTAATTTTGATAAAAATAAAACATCAGATACATATAAACTCCATCACAATGAAATCTGCCGAGTCCCATGCCAATAATAGTATTAAGGCTTACCTGTTTATCATGTAATTGAGGAACATACAATTTATTACGTGCATTACACTCGGATCCGAACTCGGCTAGAGTCTAAGCATGAACGTGTATAAAACGATGCCGCCAGCCAGCGCTTGCCGCGAGATCAAAGGATGCCGGTGCGCTTTGCTTCGCGCATCGTCGCGTTTATAAAAGGCAAATAGTTATACTAATGAACACTAACGCGACGTCCTGCGTGAGCGATCTAGACGCGAACGCGAAGTGGCGCGGCGCGGCGCGAAAACAACAAACATTCGAACGCTGAATTCAAATCCGAAATTACTTGACAGCTATCACATCTAAGACTAGAAGCACATGAATTATTGATACCTAGATGCTAGAGTGGACCTATCCCCGTGGGGTGCCGGGTTAGAATTGCACCTCCCCATATCTTCCCGTGGGTGTCGTAAGAGGCGACTAAGGGGAAAAAGTACTGGAATGTGGGCAGCAGCGCTTTCTAAGGAACTGCCATCTTACTCTGCGATCCCCAAGCCGCCTGCCAAGCATGGGGATTATGGCAAATACCCCCTTAATAGGGGAGGCTGTGTTCAGCAGTGGACGATCCGGCTGATACAGTACAGTACATGCTAGAGGTTACTTATCGGTTAATTTTGATTATAGAACAAAGATATATTATGGCATTTTCGAATAAGAATGGTTTTTGATATACGCAAGGGTAAAATAAATTTGTAGTACGCAGTGTAGTTCTATTACCTAAAACGTTTTTGCTCTTATTCTAAAACAAATTCAAAAGATGGCCACGAGATGGCGCCGAAGTAAAAATATTATTTTCAGTTTCAGTAACGCAATGGTACCCAAAAACTACAATATGTATACCGGAAATCGAATACATATTTTTAATGTTTTGGCATTGCAAAATATAGCTACAATAGCATTATAAAGGAAAAATATGTACCTGCACTAAAGTTAGGAGCGCAGCCTGGCACACAGCACGTGTGAAAAGACATATTTTACACATATATCACTAAACACCAAACTACAATGTACGAGTCTCTGTCTCAATAATTTGGCGAATTATTTATGCAGCGAACCGGAGGAACTGGAGTTCTACTCGACGGATTTGTCAGGGAATGCAAGCAGAATAGCTGTATTTGGTTGAACGAATCGAAAACAAATTTGAACAAACAGCTTTGGTGAAAACAAACGAAAATTTGCTGTTTAGTTTTTTTTTGTTTGTTTGTTTTTTTTTTTTTTTTTTTAATAACATGGCTTTGGATGCTTGTCCTTATGCCATAACTTATTGTTTTAATTTCATGGAGCAGTCAGGTTTCTGAATTCGCTTCACTAAACTTGTCAATGTCAGTGTTTTCTTCAAAATGAATCGGTTGTTCAAATCTATGGTTTTCTTCACGTGTATTTTTATATTGGTTTGACATTTTCTCAGTTTACGTAAAAAAGTTTTATATCTTTTCGAGCGTAGAAGATACATAATTATATAATGCGACAAATGTGTTAACATTGTTCAACATTTCTTGAAGGTGGCGAGGTACATCAGGAGAAATTTCCAAAAGGTCCGATATCAATAAGAATCTTTGTAGTGCAAAATGACGACATTCCAATATCAGATGCTGAAGATCCGCTTCTGGATAACCACAGAAAGTGCACTCTTTTGACTGAACTACTTTTATTTTATATAAGTGTACTGGGGTTAAGCAATGACCAAATCTCATTCTATTTATTATAGTAATAAATCTTCTTTCATTTGCATCTCTGTTTTTGCTATACCATGGCTTGACAGGCAGTTCCTTTTGTATTCCAAAATACCATTGTCCTTTCTCTGTACTAATATCTTTCCAATAGTTACTCCATATATCCCTCTTTTGTCCTTTAAAATGAGCATAATAATCAGTAAAAGGCACTCCCAAAATTTCAGTATGATCTTCATTTGGTTCTGAATTAGCAGCTGTATCTACAATTTCATTACCTTCTATGTCTTGATGAGATGGAACCCATTTAAATTCTATGTTCAAATTGCTGCTGGTAAATAACAGAGATCTAATTTTATGTAAGTATTATATGGTTTTGTTTATATGTAAGATTACACTGTTTTAAAGTTATTAATACACTAAGGCTGTCTGTTAGTATTATAAAATTATCTATTGTTCTAAAGCTCTGTATGTACAGTAATGCTCTGTATATAGCATAACTTTCTGCAGTGAATATACTGCAGTTGTTATCTAATTGATAAGTTCTACTAGTCTTTAATTGAGGATCATAGTATGCACATTTAACACCTATCATAGATTTTGATCCATCTGTATATATTTGATATTTATTAGCTTTATCTGCCATCTGTTCTCTGAAGTGATATTTATTATCTATTTTTCTAAAATCAATATTAACACAACTATGTACAAGAGCATCTACTGTACAAGAGTATAGTGGCCATACATTTGACTTATATATATTTATAGTGTCCTGTTTCACTCTGTGCATAATTGTACTCATTACAGGAAGCCTGTTAGATTTGATATCTGAAGGTGTTATTGTAAAATTTGGAATTGAGCTACTCAGCACTGAAGGCAAGGTTAAATTCTGTAGCAACATGGAGTCATATTGTGATAAAACTTTTATGCAAAATCTATGAGCTGTACCCAGCCGCCTGATAGTGAGAGGTTCTACACATGTTTCTGCCTCCAAAGCATTAATAGGCGTTGTTTTCATTGCGCCACATATAATTCTTAATGCTGAATTTTGTATTACATCTAACTTTTTCAGTAGAGTAGGACTACAATTGAAATATGCTAAACAACTGTAATCAAAATGACTTCTTACTAAGCTTTTGTATATCATACTCAAAACATTTGGATCTGAACCCCAAAAAACACCTGCTAAACATCTCATAATGTTGACACCTTTCATTGCCTTTTGACTAATAGAATCTATATGCTTATCAAATTTTAATTTATCATCAAGAAAAATGCCAAGAAATTTTTGATGGCGATTATGTGGAATATTTACATTATCATAAAATATATTTACAGGATCATCACTGCCAAAAACTAATACTGAACTCTTTTGACAGTTAATATTAAGTTTTAATTTATGTGTGTAATATAAGTATAATTGCTGAAGTGCCACATTTACATTATTTTGGGCAGTAACAATTTCCCTATTCATACAATAAATCAGAATATCATCTGCAAATTGGAGTATTTTTACTTCACTTTTTATATAATTACATATTTGAGAGGTATACAAATTATATAGCAGTGGGGATAAACAAACCCCTTGCATAAGACCTTTAAAAGTTTTATTAGGGCCATGTAAAATATTATTGAATTTAACAAAGACAGTTCGATCGTAACAAAATTCATAAATCCATTTTATCAACTTTCCAGGTATGCCAATATCATGGAGCACATACAACAATTGTTGTATATCAACATTGTCATAAGCACCTTGCACATCCAGGAATGCGCAGACTGCTGAAGAATTTGATAGTATACATTTTTTCATATCATTAATGAAGTATACAAAACTATCATTTGCACTTTTACCCCTACGGAATCCAAATTGGAATTCAGGTAATAAGTTATGTTTTTCTACAAAATGATCTAACCTGGTTTTTAACATTTGTTCAAATAGTTTACCCATGCAAGAAGCTAAAGAAATAGGACGGTATGAGTTATAGTCATCTGGAGATTTGTTAGGTTTCAGTATAGGTATAGCACATTGAGTTTTCCAAGAAACAGGAATGCACTGTTTACTCCATAAACCATTAAAAATATCTAATAGTATTTTTTTGCTAGACTCATGTAAGTTTTTTATCATTGTATATGGAATTTGATCTAAGCCTGGTGTAGTATTTTTTCTAGAATCAATAGCAAAGCATAATTCTTCATATGTAAATGACTTCAGCAAAAGTGATGCTTCTGGTGTATTTCCTTCAGAGTTAAATAGGTTATACAAATTAACATCAGAACTTTCAGATGAAGGCGATTGACACAACTTTGAAATAAATTCAGGAATCCATTCATCATTTTTGTACCTATTTTTACATATATACATACGTTTAAACTTACGAATATTGTTCCAAATTTTAGATATAGGAGTATATCTGTTGAGTGATTCACAGATAACTTTCCAACTATTTATCCTAGTTTCTTTTAAAACAAGTTTTTTTAATGCGTTTAATTTTTTGTATTCAATGAATGATTCTATTGTAAACTGTGTTCTATATATTAAAAGAGCCTGTTTTGCATTTTTGACTGCCTCTGCACACTCGTTATTCCACCAAGGAGCAGGTGGCTTTATGAGTTTATCTTTGTTGTTGTTGCCTATGAAACATGGAATACATTCAGTTTTTAACATATCTAAGATATCACAAAACATATTATAGGAATTTAAGGGATTACTTAAATCAGTTTGAAAACTCTCAATAACTTCTTTTGATCTTAAATTATATTTCGTCCAGTCAGCTTTGTGGAATAAGTATTTGACTATATTATCATTACATTTATACATTAACGGGGAAACAGTTAAGTCAATAAAGGTAGGGTAGTGATCACTGCCTAATAAATCATCACCAACATACCATTCACAAAGGGGGGCAATAGCTGGACTGGCGCCTGATACATCTATGGCTGATGGTGTTTTATTAGGCCTCTGAATAGTAGTGGGATTTCCAGTATTTAAAATACACAAATTTAATTCATCAAACATTTCATATAGCTCCTTTCCTCGTGACTTTGTTGTGGCACAACCAAAAGCTATGTGATGTGCATTAAAATCTCCAGAGATAAGACAAGGTTTAGGCAATTTATTTAATATGTTTCTTAATTTATTAAGGCGAATTCGTTTCTTTTTTCTAGGAGGACAATATATACAAGCTACTGCAATGGGGCCAGCCTGCGTCTCAACAGACACCGCTAGCACTTGAATGTCCTCATAGAATGGACAGTCAATAATCTTGTATTTAATTTTATTTTTAATTAGTATACCAACACCACCATGTTCATTTTTAGCGTTTTTATGTATAAAGTTATATCCCGGAAAGTTAATGGGAATACTTGTAGATTTTAACCAAGTTTCGTTAATAAGGTACATATCTATATTATGTTTGTGCAGGAATGAATGTAACAACGGTTTTTTATTATTTAAGCTTTGCATATTATGTTGTACTATTCTAAATAAATAGTCCTCCATTGAGAGGTTTACAAGTTTTTTAAAAGGATTTCTTTTATTTTTGAAGCATTTTTAGGAACATCTTCAGACATATTCCCTAACAAAACCAGGGTCTTAACCATTGCATTTAAGATTCTGTCATCAATAACAGTGTCGGTATTAATTTGTTGCTCTACAGTTTTATGAGAGGTCTCGGGTAAAGTGACAGGGCTCTTTGTTTGTGGAGGCTTAGCAATCATACCAGTAGAGACAGGCACAGATTGAATACGCGGCTGAGATTTTGGCATAGCTGGAAAATTTTGTACATAATTGGAGCTAAGGTTTTTGGCTACATTTGCATATGATTGCTTTTGTTTAGCAATACGCTCCATCTTGATAGGACATGTCTTAGATATAGCTAGGTGGGCACCACCACAATTACTGCATTTAAATTCAGCTTCATTTTTGCAGTCCTTGTAGGAATGCTCACCTGAGCATATAGAACATACCTGTAAATTTTTACATATTTTCGCCGAGTGATTGAATTTCAAGCAGCGATAGCATTGCATGACTGGAGGAACATACATACTCACTGGTATCCTCCAGTGATCCAAATAAATACATTGCGGCAAAACACCTGTGACAAAAGTGACTGTGACTGTCTTTAAGGGTTCTAAGTTTCCTTCATTTCTTTTCATGAATCTTCTTACTGCAACTATTTCGTACTCTCCGGATAATTTACGATACAATTCCTCATTGCTCAGCTCTGTGGAGACATGTTGTATAACTCCTACTTTCTCCACAAAGGACGAGGGTATGAAAGCTCTTATGTTTACTTTTTCTAGGGATACTTCATTGCATAAGAAGTCATTGGCATCTGTAGATTGCTTAAAAGTGATTTTAAGCTTTTGAGCGCTGGCGCGGCTCATTTCATACTGGCCCTTTACGTATTTACCTATAATTTTTTGGATGGTAATGGGGTCTTTATTGCCTAATTTTTCCTCGTTTGTGCTTTCCAGGAACACTGCATATTCTTTATGGTTACTTTTATCAGGGTATAGCCTCTTGTAATTAGGTTTAAAATATGGTTTGTACTTAGCATCCTCAGTTTCGGAACTGCCGCTGGCCAAGTCAAGATCCACGGAGCCGTTCTTCCTTTTGCGCCTTTTTACAGTGGAGAAACCACTATCGTCTTCTCCTTCGCTTTCCGCTGGCATTGTTAGATATAAGAGATATCTAACTATATGATGTGAATATAAATTTTTTAAACAGAAAATTTAAATCGACCGCTCTTTTCGACCTTCCCGCCAAAAGTCCTTTTTTTTTTTTTTTTTTTTTTGTTTGACATATAAAGTATTGCCATTATGTTGCTACATATATTTCTACTATATACATTTTGTTAGGGGTTAAAATTATTAGCAAAATAGGATTATTCAAAACCAATAAACTAAATAAAAAAAACCTATGATGATTGCTATATTTAATATCAAACCAGCTTTGCTCTAGTAATCATACGTCTACCTGATTGCATTCTTATTTATTGCCTCATGCTCCACAAATTCGATTTGTTGTAATTGTTCTCACAACGATGTTAGTTTACACCAATATTTCGTCCACAGAGAAAACAAAGGGAGTAACTTAAGTAGGTAAACGTTAGTTCCTTTTATCTTTCCTATATATAAATCACAGTATTATAATATAAATGGTTTTTCATTAAGATAGCTCGAACTTAAAAATAAAATAAACCTGTTGAAGTGATAATGCCACAATTTGTATTTTATTTTAAAGGATATTTGCTGACATTATGTATGGAATATAATTTCAGTCAAATGGCTGCCGCGACTCCGCTGTAGTTGGTGTATCCTATCGTATAGTGGACTAATTTTGGATGACATTTTCGCATGAATAGGGATCAATTTCACGAAGATCGCGAGTTATGTTGGCCTTCAGGGCGGCAATTGCCGCCGACTGTGGTTTATCTGCATATACTAGAGACTTCACGTAACCGCACAGAAAGTAGTTGAGCGGTGTTAAGTCACACGATCTTGGTGGCCAGTTGATGTCGCCACCACGCGAGATTACGAAGCCTTCGAATTTCTCATCTAAAATGTTTCCCGTGCTATGACAAGTGGCGCCGTCCTGTTGGAACCACATGTTTGTTAGATCCATACCATCTAACCTAGGCATCAAATTTCTTAATTAAATAAACGACGGATTGTGGACTCTGCAGGACGGTCATGAACGCCATAAATCGGACGCAATGCACGGAACGTTGGGCGAATAGAGCACTGATTTTGATAAAAAAGACGTGTGGCACTCGGAGACTGCCGCGCTGCTATTGCATAGCATTTTTTATCAACTTATGCAATTATAATTATTTATTTATTTTGTTTATGCAGCATTTTGTTACCTTTGTTTTTTTTCTTTGATATTAATTCAAGTTACACTTTTTGAGCGTGGTGACCGATAAGAAAACATTTTTTTTTCTTTTATTAAATAATTGAGAAGTTAATATAGGTCAAAATATTTTTATTATCTTACAATACATGTAGGTTATTCAGGAATATTTATGATTGAAACTATAGGTTTATGGTAACTGAAATAAGAAACATAAGTTTGAGACTTGATATCTTCTAAGTATCCGGAATAAATATCAGCGAATACCGCGTCAATGGTGGTCCCATATTTTGTTGTGGATTCTTGTGGATCATTATTCATTTTCACATTCAATATTTTCGAAAGAAAAGTTGTCAACCGCTCTTTTTATCAGCGAAGTTGATGTTGAAATCGCCAGCCAAGATAAATATTACAAAAATGTATTACCATTTGTACCAAGTATTTTCGACCCTTCTTCAGTGTACTCCAGTAAAGTGCGATGAATAAAATGTACCACGTCTAATTTTGGATTCGGAGAAATGTAAATTGCTACCATGACTATGTGTAGACCATTTCTAAGTTTGCATAAGCACGCACAAATATCTCCAACAAATGAGCTCCTAACATTAACATCGCTAACGTGTGCAATATTTATTTCAATATTTGTAGTCATAACATTAGTACATTATATTGTATTATTATTTTGGTAAATAGCCACCCCACCTTTTGGAACAGTATCTCGTTTGAATTGAACAATACTATTGAAATTAGGTATTTAGGATTATCAGGTGTCATGCAAGTTTCGGTAAGAAGTAACACATTTGTTTGCCTCAAATCTGAATCTTGTAAAACGTATTTGTGACTATTTAGACTTTGCCAGTTGAAAGTAATTATTGAAATGCCATTTCTAACGAACGGAGTTCACCGTACGTTTACGCAGGAGGAGACAGTACGACGCATCGTTTGCTGGCTAACGTGAAGTTGATAGGATTACAAAAGTGACGTCATCCAGCGTAAATCACAACGATTATACCTTCTTTCTATGAGCTAACAATTCATTCCAAAAGAGGTTTTTATTATTTTTCAGCCTATACAAAGTTCCTCTATGATTGATATTTGTCAAATTTAGCGTTTTATTTGGTGAAAACCATAGGTTTATTGAGAGTAGCGAAAAAATTCTAGGTCTATGGTGAAAACAAAACAATGTTTTCCGGTATATTACTTTTCTCTATGCATTACTTGCTCAGTGAACCAAATTTTATTGTAGCATCTTTATAGGTATTTAAAATAAAACATTATATAGAAATTATGAGCGATAAATTCTCAAGCCTAGAATCTACGCCACTGATAATTTTCCTAATATATAAATTAGAAACAGCTACTATCAGAATTTACACCTTTAACAGAGGGAGGAGTCCAGCCCCAGTCGGCGTGAAGTGTATTTTGCGCTAAATTTTATGGTGTTTTAGCAGAAAAATAGGCTATTGAGTTCAAGCAGTGTATTCTATAAGTTTTAATTGTTCACTAAAGGTGGTTCCCGACAGAACTTTCGTCTCCAGCGGTATTTTACCGTCCGTCCTGGGAAAGAAGAATGCTGTGAAAACCTGGAGCGCGTAGTGATATACCTAACAGTTTTGCAAAAACAAACCACGTAGCATTTCATGAATGCGCCGTTACTACAAATCGGGAGTGTTGTGACTTGTAACCGTCTAGGCTTAGTGTTGTTTTAAGTTCATATTAATTTTAGGATAATTTGTATGAGTCAGCTTGTGGTTGGATTTTTTTTTTGGATTATGATTGTGTCTGTTATTACATTACCAAAAATAAAGAAATTATAACTGTTGGTGTATTTTTGTCTTTTTATTCATCTACTTTCCTTTATTTTTAAGGAATAATTTTTAAATTATTTTTAAAAATAATTATTTTTAAAAACATTTTTAATTTAATTTTGAAGGAATTTTCAGGAAATTGTGTGGCAAAAGAGCATGATTTCAAGCTTACCTAGGCCTATAACAAGATCAGAAGGGGAAGAAAAATGCTTCTCACGGCACTGCTATGAGTTCGCCACCCTATAGTAGTATATATTTATGCGCCACCAATAGGAGCACACACTGATCCATCTCATCAACACTGTGGTATGCTCAATGCGTAACAGCATCCCACTCATACCGACCTAAGTAGTAGCATGCTGCCACGAGTTTTGTCTTAGTCGCGTTTCACGACATCCAACAGGAGATCCTATTATTCATAAGCCACGAACTGTTCGGTATATACCAATAAATGACGCACAAGTTCACTTCGTTTATTTTTATTCCAAAAATCCAATAACACAGCTTCTACGTTTCACATTAAAATCTTCTTCGTAGTAGTGGTAAGAGTATTGGCGTGAATGCTCACCATGCGGTCATCACCTCAGAGTTCGTAGATAGGCTAGTCTGACAACCCGTTGGTATTCCTTTCGTGTCGTTGCCTGTCTTCTTCTGGTGCGTTTGATAACAGCTTTGGTTGATCTTGAAACCTTGAATGGGTAGGTGATCTGCTACGAGCCTTATTGTTTCCTATTTGACCATGCACAATGAAGAATCTCATAGCAACATTATTGCGCCGCAAGACATATCCAACGAGCGAAATTAATGTGGGCTGGAAGGGTGGAATATAGACGCTGTTTGATGCAGTTTTGGAAAATGTCCTGAATTGGGTCCATCGTACATAAGCATCACTTCCCTCCAACTTTGTGCCTGGTAAACGAAATGGTACATTTCTACTTGTAATCTTGCTGCCATGTTTCATAGGTAAATTTTAAATGAACAAGCACATTAATAACATGAATTTTCGGAGTTTTATCACAATCGAATAATTGAATACGTTACTTCAGCCCATACAAAGTTACTATATGCTTCAGCCACCGAACTGAAAATTTCTCAGTGACGTTACATTCGTAGATTACGCATAGTAACGCTGATAAAACCAATGCCACCTAGAGGAAAGTTGCTGAACTAAAGAGATACGCGTGATATTTCAAAAAGTCATTAAAAGTTCTGATATTCATCGATAGATGGCAAAACTAAAAAGTATCACCTCTGTGCCGGTCGGAGTGGGTGGTGTTAGGTTATTTTCGTTACGAAATTTCTGGATTCGGTCTCCAGGCTCAAGGCCCGCGATAGAAGCTATGCAATAGTTTAATAAATTTTAACTATTTCCACGCGTTGTTGAAGCGTGTAGCATTCCATAGTGAAATGTCACGACTAAATATGGAGTGTGTATAATGACCGGCCAAGGAATGACCGGCTCGATAATTGGCGACCCATGAATGCCCGACCAAATACTTCATGCATGTGTACATCGATTATCGTGCCGGTATTTCACAGGCTGCGCATTATTGGGCTGGGACTTTTACCCCGATGGGGATATAATACGGCTCATACTGCCCGGCTCAATAATACCCGGCCGATAACTCATGTACATCATGAATGTACTCCGTTTATCAGGTCGGTAATTCTTGGGTCGCTTGTTCTCCAGGGTGGATTGCGCAGCCCGTGAAATACCAGCCTGATAACCCATGACCATCTCCTATTGGCTGATTGTATTCATTGCTATTGGTCAGTATTTACTGCCGAATCGATGCTATTGGTGGAATGTCTTTGACAGTAGGGTAAAAATTATAAGGCTGTATTCATAATGAAAGACAAATTATTCCCAAAATCACAATGCTGACAATCTGGCAAACCAAACTATAATGCCGGCGACGAATTGTAATTGATGTGAATTGTGAACTGGAAAGAAATGGAGTTTAAGATAATTTATGTGCTCAATAGAAGAACTCAGTGGTAAAATTGCGCACATATCGCGATATCTCTAAAGGATACTTTATAAACGACCGATATCTTCAAAACATTCGTATTTTCTCTTGTTTTCATTCAGTTGTTCTACATGCTACTTTGGTGTACTAATTTGAGATTATATTTCAGTTTCGGATAGCGCTGTTTAAGTTAGACTTCAGGACAGAAGCCAGATAATAAATCGGAGTAAAATATCCAAAAAACATCGGAACTGGTGGCAGTATAGAAAGATTTGTCAAGTCTTGGATTCTGGCAAAGCGGATGTAACACAGGATACTGGCTACCGTTATTGATCTTAAGCCATGAAGAATTAGGCGACCAGTAGTGTATGCGCGCCCAGTGCCCACCGATTAGCTCAACGAACGATTGTTAGTGTGCATGCTTGAGTTGAAGTCATTTAAATTCGGTACCTACTAGTGTCGGTTCTGTAAGAATTGTCTTAATTTAAAAGCCTCATCTAAAAAAGCCTTATAGCTAAACTTGCAATAACCTTTTGTGAACCAAAATAACATATACCGTAACACACCCTAACTTCGCCTACATTTTGATACATTTTCATATTTTTTTCTTAAACTATGAGGAATTCCAGATATTGGCATATATCGAACGCTTCCTTTTGTTTTGAGCTACATGTCAATATCAAGAAATTAACTAAATATAAGCATTTTCTTCTTTAAAACAGACCGCAAAGACGCTGGGCGAAGTTTGGGTCCTTTTCCTAACTTCGCCTGCCCCTATTTGTGTGGTCCTTGTGAGAAATATATAAATACCAAAAATGGTCTTCACAAATGATTTTTAATCTTATTGTACAGAAAATAAGGTGTGTTTTCAAGAAAAACGAGGTAGGCGAAATTAGGAACCCTTTGGAGCATATCTCAAAACACTCAATACATTGAAAGCGGCATAGTTAGGGTTGTCACAAACAATTTTTTATTAGGTATTGAAAAGGAGACAGTCATGGTCGTTTGCTTAAAGCGGTGGATTGAAAAAAAGTGCTACCATCTACAAAATTAAACGATAATTAACAGGAAATTAGTTTTTATTACTTTAATTCAGTTTATATTTATTAAAAACAATACAAAAATACTAAATATTATTAAAAACTTAGGCTTTATTGTGTTAAATATAATAGGAACTCAAAATTAAACATGCATTTAAAGGTAAAACTTTCCAAAAAGAAAAAAAATAGTCCAGCTGAAATGAGATCAAAAAAAATATTGAGTGTAAACAACACAAATATTGGCTATTAAAAATTTTTGATGTCATTTCAGCTTGATTATAAAAATAATTATTAATAAAAAAATTAAAGTAAGTACGTAGGTATGTATGCAGCTAAGTCATGAAGTAGGGACCTATTTATTGAAGGGATTATTAGTAGAACAAAATTAGCGGAATAAGTAAATTATAGGTCCTACGTCCTATAATTAACTTTTTTATGAAACATCATAATTTTTAAAGTCAAATTTAAATACAAGTCGGTCTCTCCTTCCATCAGTTGGGGATGGGAGTATTGAGCATATGTCTTCCTTTGACACGTATGATTCGTCATTAACATGAGGCCAGACAAAAGTGTTTTTATCTTATCGCAAAAATCGGATTTTCCAACCTTATAATACGCCGTTTTATATTTTTGCATTTATTAGGCATCTTAACCTGAAATAAAAGAAAAGCCCTTATTACCAATATCACTTTAAGCAAAAACAGAATGAAGCTAAAATTGCAGGACACACTCAATGATAAAATAATTATAAACACACAAAATGTTTTCCAGCAATTTTTGTACCTTTAAGGTGTATTAATTTATAAACAAACATTTTTCCAAAAAATATTGTTGCTGAAAAAAATGTTAATAAAGTTGATGTCGAACAGCATGTAACGTTAACATGCCAAGTGCCAACCCTAGGCCCAGGCGAAGTTTAGAACAAACATGGATGCATCTATACTTCAGACTGATAAAATGCTGTTTTAACCAGAACCATTGAACTTATCATGCAAATTAATATCTTGGGAGAAAGCTGGTGAACCGTAGACTTAGCTAAACAGCAACTAATAATCTTACCTCCTTATTGCCTCTGATTTACAGTCAAAGTTTTAGGGAAGACACAATATTTCGCCACCATTGACCTCACATAAAAATGCAATTTCCATGTAACACATGAAGTTGGTTACAAATTGTTTGTAAAATACTGCCATTTAATAAAAAAGCTAACTAATTGGCAGTTTTTGAGACCGTTATCTAACATACTAGACTATGTTATGACCATTCAAAAAATTTGGGCAAAGTATGGGTTACTAGGCGAAGTTCGGGTGTTTTACGGTAATCTTTGCCCATACCCTACAATAATTGCAACAGGCCAAGATAACTTATTGATGCATTTTGAAATGAACTATGTTAGGAAGGTCTAACTTAAAACTGAGGAGGTGAAGAACAAATCTCACTTTTCCACTTATGAAAATGTTGTGGTGTTTTATTGTATGTGCATAAAATGATAAATTGATTAAGCATGTAAGTGAAACATTGTAGAAAACACCTTTTTTTTCCTAAATAAATTTTCAATTGAAATCGAGTTTCAAACAAAACCACACTTTTCCGTCAAAATAAAACAGTCTTCCTTGATTTGTTTCAAAAGCTCACTTTATTGAAGTAAAATTAAATGGCATCACTAAAATTTCATCAACACCACATAAAAACATTGAGTTTAGAATAAAGATACTGAACTTTATATGATGCTTAGTCTTTTTGCTTGACATCCTACCTTTTATTGCTGGACGGATAACCAATCTGGATGAGGATCCAGTGCTTTTTTTATGTGATAGTGATGGAAGATGCATGACCACCCACCTGATGTTAAGCCGCCTAATCTCAGCCTATAAATTCATGAATGCACAAAACGCCCCAAGCAGAACGTCAGTGCAAGACATATCGCCCCCAATTAGAATAAGAACAGATGCATTTCGTCACCAGTAATGAATTATACTGCACCCGTCACTCGAGACATTCAGTTGTTAGTCTCATGTGCCTGTAATTTTACTGGTTCTCAAGGAATGCTGCCAGAACACACTGCTCAGCTAAAAATTGGATCAGCATTATTGAATGAACATAGATTCGGATTGTGATAAAAATATAGTTCTTTTTAAAATTAACATTATCATATCAGTTATTATCAAACCACACTATTTTTATTGGTAAATATCAAAACCTAGCTTTTCTAAATGTTCTTACCAAAACCAAATGTCAAATATCAATATAATTTATCAATTAATTCTATTGGACTAATTGGATGCTGAAGAAAACAAACACTTCCTCAAATTTCACTCCCAGCTTTCACAAAGCAGAAAACACCAGTGACCACCACCACTACTATGAAGGTGAAGTGTTTCATATAATGTAATAAAAATACATGTAATTCTTTTATAGCAAAAATATATTAATTTCAGTAAAATTTACACATTTTACATATCTATTTTGTGACTAAATATTACTGTGACTAGAGCACTATAAACACAGCACTATTTACATAATAGTAATTGTGACTAAGTATGTGCTATGTAGTCACAACAGTATACAACATATATATATATATATGTTATAAAGTACCTAATAAAACTTCTTAATTTTTATAAAAGGGCTATCTAATTATTTTTATACACGCAAACTCTAAAAACCCACAAAAGGTCGTAGTTTATAGTTAGTCTTTTCAGCTTCAATGATTGTAACTAATTCCCATTGTCACATTTTATTCTGGATAACATTATATGAATATGATGTATTAAATCACAGTACATTTTTAAAATGAGTTTATACCTACACAATTAATAGCGACTAAGTATTGTAAACCGTTAACAGTTTCTAAGCAACACAACAATTGGCTAAGTTTCTTAAAAACTTGTGTTTCATATAATTATTGGTATTGTCATATTATAATGATATTGCAGTGAGCATTTATAATGATGAAATAGATAAACAAATTAATCTGTCGTTACAGCCTATTTAGCCTTGATAATAATTCTTGTACTAAAATCAAACATACAAAAAAATATCCAGAAACAGTTTTTATAGTCACTTAATGTTTCTTATATTATTATTATTAAATTTTTGTTGCAGGGTAACTATATCTCAAAAACTGCTAGGTATGACCTATATAAACTTTAAAAAACATCATGAATTTTAAACATGAGCACTAATATACTTAACTAAAATACACCTAAAAAGCAAATACAGTTACTGTGCAGACGATCTACCACTAATATTAATAAAAACAAATTTGCAGTACAGCTGATATTTAACCAATCGTTCAGAGAATGTATACGCATCCTGATTTATTAAGTCCATAAGAAATCCTCAAAACAACTACAGGCCACATACATAGCGCTCTTGCTTACCTCTTCAAAAGTATTTGAAAAGATAACGCAATTACGCTTGAACTCATGCTGCGAAAATATCTAATAGTATTTGATGATTCGCAAAATGTTTTCCAAAAGATCGCTTGACTATTTTGGTGGTATATAAACATGAACACAAATATTAAATACAAATGATGGCAAAAAATATGCTCTAGGCTTTTTACTAGACATGAAAAAGGCAATATAACATTTTATTAGAAAAAAAATATGACATAGGAATACGTGGAATTACACATGAATAGTTTAGGTCGGACCTAGGTACTTAGAAAATCGTAAGCAATACGTAGAGATTGAAAACCATCACTGTACAATAAAATAAATACCTATAAGCAGTAAAATGTATTGTTTGAATGTTTTATGAGAGCAAAATTCTTTTATCTAAAATTAATTATCCTGAATTACGAAGAGACACAAAGTAACTCGCTAAGACTTTGTAAATTGATAATACTAACAACATAAATTGTAATAATTAGGTACTTGCACAGTTACCTTTTTGCAGTTAATAATGCAATATGTTTTTTTGTGCCTGCTATTTGGTGACGGTAAAGTAAGTACATTATTAGCAATTATTGACCGAGCGCGAACTTATTCGAGCGAAGCGTTTCTGCTTCAACTTAGACAAAAATGCTTTCGTATGTCCGGTTGTTCTCCTCTACAGGTCGCATTCTCAACCGATTATCACGAAATTTTGTGAGCAAGTTTGATAAGTCCATAATTTTTTTTATCGATTCAGATTTTGTACATTTTCAAAAAGTATGGACGCCTGCGCTTAATTTAATGGTAATTTTCTGATACGCACGTCAGTTGCCTATATGAGATATGCTGAATGCTCTCTCTCTCGTATAATCAATTGTTTACTGTCCATATTTTTGTAGCCAGTATATTAATTCGAGATAAATACATTACTAAGTATGTAAAATTATTGTATGTTTACTACTTAACTACCTATTTACAATACAACTAGCCTTCACTGTGGCCCGCGAGTCATTGATTTTGTTGGACATAAATAAAAGGAAATAATTTATTATTTACATTACATATCTCGATTTTTGGATTGCTTGACCCTTAAACATTTCTATTATACCTACTTATAAACTAACACTTAATTAAATAACTCTGCTTTTCATTTCAAATTTCACCATTATAATTTATAAGTTTCAATATATATTTTTATTTTTTTTGTCTCAAAACTCATGGCATAATTTCTGTATTAGTCCGGCGTAAGAGACCTGGGACCTATGCCACGGGTTTTGAGCATAGTTCAGGGACCAGGTGCTCCTTTATATGTTTGTACAATATGCCTTATTTTGCCAAATGATAAATTTATTTATTATTGTGTAGGTACTTGTGTGTTCAATTAAACTGGACAGCTACTAATAAAATTCTAGTTGCCTTGTTCAATTTAAATACAGCTGATTTGTTGTAGCGACAAATGCCCGGCAGAAAGGACACTGATTCTGCTGTTCTCGCTCCAACTGATTTATGCAATCGGAGCAGAGAACATGGCCGCAAGGTATTAGAACTAGACGCGGCTCGTTTTCTCTGCAGACTCCGCAGCGTAAATTAAGTTCGTGTTCGGACTGAGGCTGGGGCTGGGGCTGGGTCTGGGTCTGACTGGCAGGTTGCGTGGCAAGCTCTAGAAGTGGGGCGGGCTCTGCGTCGACAACCACCTCCTGCACCGCATCCGGCACCTCGTCCTCGTGCACCACCGCACCCACACCCACGTCCATCATGCGACTGGAGGCTACGAGGTACTGCCTGAGGCTGATAGCACCCCTGTCTAGCGCTCGCTCGTTGTTGAGGAGGACTGAAGTCCTCACGTACTGATGGATGCGGTTGCGGTGGCGCATGTTCCCGGCCATCAGCGCTGCCCGCCGTGATGCGCTTATAGAAAATATCTCACTGGCAACGTCTGAAAGCGAATAAGTAATAACATATGTAAATCATTTACAGAAACACATACAATAAAAAAAAACAAGGATGCGTAAACTTTCTAGCTCATCAATCAGACATAATATATCAATTAAAAGTTTTTATCAAAATAGGTTACAACTCATTCGAGCTTATGTGACTGAGGACTCGGCCCTGAATACCCATTTAAATAATTCACTTATATCAAATAAATAAAATAAATAACTTTTACCAGTGAATCGCCAAATATTGGGGCTGGAACCCAGAGCGCGCTTTAACTGAGCGTGAAAACTTTCGGCGACATTGTTTGTTTTGTGGGGACTGTTGTACACGCTAAATGCCTCCGGACCAACCTATGTTGTAGACAGAAAAAAAAAATTAGAGTCTTTTTTAACATCTTAGGTCAGTTTAGTTTTTTTATGTTATTGTGACGGGACAAGCTCAAGGCCCACCTGATGTTAAGCGGACTAACATCTGCCTATAACAGATTCATTTCATCACAAGTCACGAATTGCACTGCGCCCGTCGCGTTATACATAGTTTTTAGGTCTCATGTGCCTGTAATTTCACTGGTTCTGAAGGACTGCTGCCGGACCACACCGTTAGGTGCTTGGCGACAGATTTTCTACTTGAAGGTGGTAGCTAGCCAGGCGGGCAATCGCAAAATGCCCTTCCACCATGCGGTGAAGCTCAAGCCCGCGGCGGGATTCGAACCATTGACCTGCGGCACGGCAGTCCATAGTCAATGCCACTGAGCCATTTGAGCGTAGCGAAAAAATCCTAGGTCTGTGGAGCCATCACTGCTTCATCGACGTTTACCATTGATTTATTAAATACTACCTGTATCTGCGACTACGTTCGCGATTGCCGTACTTGCAGACTAATTATTCAAATTTGAGCACTGTTTATCTCATATTAAGCAACACTGTGAAGCACTCTTAGTAAAGCATAGCTCAGAAAGGAACTTTTTACTTTGGATTTGAAAACTCCCGGATTGTATTTTCCAGAAGACAGTAGTTAAGTAACTTAGAGAGTTTCTTCGCGGTTCAAACAATAAATATTGAAGCAAAGTACTTTGTGCGTTTCTTTGGAATTTCGATTTTAAAAAAGCGCGGCGTCTTTTTCCATAGGTTTAGCTCCTTGTTTGGCGGTAAAACAAAAATATAGGCTCGTCTTTAGAATCAGTATACACCACAATGTACCTTAATTTATTTTAATAAATAGATATAGTTATCTTGAATAATCACACGAAATTATATCTACCGGAAATCAATAGTTCTTGGGAAATAAATTTTAGAAGTTTTACTTTTTACCTTTATTATTTGTGTATTTTACACTTTTAATAATTACATGGCATAACCTTATGGATTCAAAATACTCGTTTGACTGTTCCTGACCGCGAATTATTAAGGTGGCTTAGATTAGGTCGAATGGTGTGACAGAACCGAATCGGAGCACCCACCTTCCAAGCAGTCTTGTCTGCCCTACCCCTAGAATGTTTTTTATAAGCCGGAGGCGCGGAGGGGGAGCGACGCTAGTCTACTCGCGGTGAGGAGCAACGGATGAAGCGATAAGCTGGAGCGGCGGAGGCTGGACGCCGAAGGCGTCCAATAGCCGAAGCAGCCTGTGGGGTGCTATTAGAACTAGAACTAGATTTAGAACTATTCTTACAAAAAAAGAATAATTGAATTCGGACTATACGTTAATAAATTACAACTAAGTGTACATTTTGACTTTCATCCCCTTTCCCGAGAGAACCGTGCTGAATTTCTGGATAAAAAGTATACAATAATCTTCTACGTAGTATGAACTCAAATCGTGTTAAGTTTCATTGAATTCCATTCAGTTATTTTGGAGTGATGCGCGGCCGGGATACAGACAGACAGACTAAAATAAAATATAGTTTTGGCATCAGTGTCAGCAACAGAGTGCCCTCAAATATTTTTTTTTTCAAAATATCTGCCATGTACAGAATTGGATCTGTTACAGTTTTATTATAAGTATATATTAATAGATATTAGCGTACGGTTACGATATTTCCTTTTTGACGTAACATGAACTTCGTGATTAATAATAATAGCGTAATAAATACCTATGTGTAGGAAGTGAAAAGTTTTAAATTACCCGTGTCATCCACTGCGTGACAAAGTAATCGTGGAAGTCGTTGCTGTATGGGAGACCCTCGGCAAGAGCGATGTCCTGCACCTCTACCACAGCTGTGGGCACACGCGCCGCAGGCAGCAACGCCAACGCGCCGTACAGCTGCACCAGCCGCCAGCCCGGAGAGTTGCGTCGCACCTGCACATAAGTTATCTAATTTGTACGCTTACACTTGATAGCAAATTATCGATGAATAGGTACTATAAAAAACATGCTGACAAAATTTAGCTATTCTAGGATCATACAATAATCAAATCAAGACATATATCGTTAATCAAACACATCGATATATATATATTTTTTTAAATATCTATTAAAGATTTTTTTTGTAATGACGTATGCTTAGCGGATTACATTACAAATCTACAACGAGAGGAACTAATCGCGCACATGACTAGGTATAAGTTTTCCTCTCCTTGTAATTTTAAACATATTATAAAAATAAATTAATAACAAAGTAATTACTACTCACTCTAATGCTACACTGCCGGGCTTTTCGCAGTAGCGCTTGAACGTAGTGGAACAGGCAACCCTGCACCCTCGCTCCAGTGACAGACTCGAGCGCGCCTTGAAGGGCCGGCTCAAAATCCGTCACCACGTGCTGTGGGCGCGGGTTGCCTGCTGCGCTCCAAACTTGTCGGATGACTGCCTCATAAAGAGGCCTCCGACGGTTTTCCATTAGCGCCATAACAGTATGGAAGGCATGGCCCTCGATGGCACAGTGTAGGGTTAAAATTTGGCAGCCGTTTAAGCCCGCCGGCATCGTTGCAAAAGTGCCATCCGCGAAAACAGCCTCACTTTCGCGGAGGCACTCTCCGAACCCCGGCATCACTAAAATTACGGCTGAAGCTCCGCCCGCGGAGACCGTAGCCAAAAGCATGGCGCTGTGGCGCGAGTTTTCCGCGAGCGAAGCACCGTAACCGTCAATAGTTGTCGGCACCGCGGGCTGCAGGCACCTCCTCCACTTGCGCATCGAGGGTGACACTGCCTCCCAGAGCAGGTGCGGTGCGGCGTCAGGGTATCTGTCATGAGATAAAATGTATGAAGAAAATGATTGTAATTTGTAATAATATTATGTTTATAAATATGATTTCAAGCACTATCGCATGGTTTCAGCACAGAGTATAAAAAGTTTCCAGCACAAATATTTTTCATCTCGAGCAAGAATCAACCTGCGTCCCAGCGTTTACGCACCGGTTGCCTAAGCGTTCGGCGATCGAGAGTGCTCGAGAGTGCACATTTAAATGTGCTCTTATTTGATAAGTTTTTTTATGCCGACAATAAAATGTTACATACCTTGCTGCTTCTTCCCGATATATACAATTTAGCGGGGTATTTTCAGCCGTCGCTCTCTGTTTTAAATTTGTAAACATCTTGTTTCTGTAACAATTATTCATGATTTACATATAATCAAGTGCGTAGATCCCCGAAAGGGCAGTCGTTGAAAGCATCAAGTGTCACGACATAATAGGTAGAGACCCAATGTAGCCTAATTATGCAGGGGTGACCCCAGTGTATTTTTTTATATTAGGTAGGTATTAGTACGTTGACTGCATGTTGTTGATATGTTAAATCAACAATTTGAAGCGCTCGTTGCGTACCTAGCTTACTTAGTTAATATGGATTAGTATAGATACAAAGTATACTAGTACATTCGCATCTCTCACATGCTCTCTTGTATCCATCACCCCACTCTTTCGATTTCCAACATAACCTACGACGATCACACACGTTTGAAGCGCTGCTGGTAGCGGATCTTGCCTAGATGAACTTTATTAACCAACATCCACTTCGATCATTAAGTGGATGGGTGGCATTACCAACTACTCAGCGTGTACGTGCTTCGGAAGGCGCGCTATAGCATGGTGGTAGGGCATTTAGTGGTTATTGTTATTTTTTATATAGATATATCAAAGATAACATTATCACCTCACAAGCTTCGAAAAGTGTTGTGGGAAATGTTTTAAATTCGAATTTAGATTTTAGTTCCACAAAAAAATAATTTACTTTCGTAATTTTACTTAATTTTTTTATTATAAATTAACCCAAATGTACTTGTTTTTCTTGTACCAAGCCATTTCCTCGCTGACTTTCCAACTCAATTTGTTCGTGGTTCAATCGTAGGATCAAACGCTTTCTCAGGTTTCAATATACAAAGTACTGGCGCGAGGTTTGCATAACAAATATCTATTACCCGCTTTAAATGTAATAAATTAATAATTAGTTATATTATAAATTATATTAGATATCCTTATAAATAATCTCCAAATCTGACGTACCTATTATAAATCTGAAGCAGTGATAGCAGAGCAGTAATAGGCAATAGCCATGGACTGCCGTGCGGTGCGGCAGTTCCACTATTCAATGACGATCTCCACCGCCAACTTGAGCTTTACCACACGGTGAAAGGGCATTTCGAGAATATCCGCCTGGTTATCTACCACCCTCAAATAGAAAATCTGTCACCGATTACCTAACAGTGTGTTCAAATCCAACAGCTGTCCTTGAGTGCTAGTGATCTAGCTGAGACATGAGAACATCTTTGACCCCATCACCACTTACCATCAGGTGAGATAGTGGTTAAAGTCTAGCCTTAAATAAATAGATTTTTTCTATTATCAGATCAGCTTGGGCTTGTTGTCCCAACGTTCATAATTGTTATTTATTGTAATTATTGTCATCAAAACTCCCCTTAAAATGGTACCTATCTACTTACTTTCTTTGGGACTGATTTTTCAAAGACAATGATTTTTCAATTGATTTTTAAAATATTCACCTACCGATTCTCAACCCATGGTGTCGCGTCATGGTCATGGTCGCCCACGACAGGGCCCGGCAGTCCATTCTTCATATTAAAGCGCGCAGGACACAGCTTGAAGTGGCAGCGTAGGGATAGCAGTGATCCTCTTGTGCGTGCGACCACATAAAAGTGGCCGTCACGGGAGAACCACCGCGTTGCACCTCTAAAAGGTTCAATTTCCATGATTATATTGAGAATTAATCAGTAATTATAATATATAGTAGGTACTAGCTTCGGCGGCGGGAGCGTCACGTCAACTAAACTGTGCAGGACGAGTGACGACATCAATATTTACCTTAAAGGCATAGCATTACATTGTTTTTATTAGAACTTTAGATGTTTGTTTATGTTAGACCTTATTTATGTTACAAACGATATTATAAGATTGTTACTATATATCGCTCATTTGCAAGAAGGACGTCATATTTCAAAAAACAGTGATTTTGAGATATATATACACAAATACTTAGAAAACTCGACATTATTTGTTATAAAAACGTCTCTTGACCTAATAACTGCGTGTAGGAAAGACTAGTGACGCTCTGTGTTTGGATGGCTCGAGTGCGTGTCATGTTTCGACACCGACTCATTTTAGTTGTCACGCGTGTGTCGATGTAAGTTCAGGTGATTCTTCGCAGCAAACACGACATACTTTATCTTATGACGATCTTCTTGAAAAGATAAGTGAAGAATTTGTTGATGAATATGTGCATGATGGACAGATTTTGATTTGTGACTATATATAACTAAAAATGCGTATTGATAAGAGTAGTAATATTTTATGTTGTGTCGTTATTCTTACTTTAAAAATATAAATATAATTGAATTATTTGTACTTGATAAGTTATTAACAATAAATAAAACAATAAGTGCTATTCCACAAACGACATATTGATTTAATTGTCATTTTAGCTGCTATAAGCGAGTTGTACTTGCTATAATTGTTATTTCATATTACTTTTTATGTCGTTATTAACACTAATATTTATGTTTTAGGCGCTCATATAACACGTAACATCTAAAGTGATTTTAGTTAAGGAAGAAAGATAATGGATATGATTTCTGACAATAACGTGGCCATGCCAGTTACTTCGCCAGTAGCAAAAATTAGGTGTATAATACCACCATTTTTACTTACATAGATTGTTATAATTTAATAATAATGCACTTACACAGACAACAATGAATTATGTGAAACAAGTCTGAACATTTCTATATAAAATGTAAAAACTGAAAACCAATTTAAAACTGCTCATCGTGCCTGGTCTCCCCAATGACGTGCACATACCAATTACATCGACAGATGCAAAACGTAGATATAAAATAATGGCATTTTTACTTGCCTACATTGTTTGTTTTTTTTTGTTTGTGCATTAATATATTATTATTATTGTGTTATTATAGTACAGATAACAATAAAGTAAATAAAACAAGTCCGAACATTTCTATAGAAAATGCAGAAAAAATGCAACCTATTTAAAACTGCTGATCATGCCCAGAGTCCTTATCTTCTGCCAGCACTACCAGTTCTTCGTCTTCCTCATTCACAGAAGGTATTAATTTTATTATTAAGATTATTTGAGTATATCAAAAGAATATTTAATATAAAAATGTGAAACATCTCTAGCTATTTTATTGATGATAGGTTAGCCTTTTACTAAAATGTCACCTGATGGTAAGTGATGATATGGTCGAAGGTGTTAAAGGCTTAACATAGAATTACATCTGTAGTAGCGATAATTGCCACGCTTATTATGAAAGTATGAATGTATTGTCTAATTAGTCACATTTTATTCAATGTTTTACATCTGTTAGATTTCCGCGATGGCTCCGTAGTTTTAAAGTCACTGTTTGTTGAAATTGCTGGTCTCAAAGTCGATATTTCTCTTAATTTACAGACATTAATGATTCTGTGGAGGATCCTCTTTACCAACCAGAAGATTAGAGGCAGAGACAGGTTACAGCCGGCCCAATGTATAGTGCGTACCCCTGAGAGGTTTATTAGTTGAAGATAAATGGCCAGATCAAAACCGGAACCGTTCAATATAAATTTAATGTCTCATGAAGATTTCCTAGCTTTGATGGATGTGTCACAAATGATCATTAATGTTTCAAAAGACGAAGACGGGAAAACTTTGAAATTCACAGATATCAAAGCAAGTATGATCGTCAGAGAGCTTGTGGGAGCTCTCATGAGACATTAGATTTATATTGAACGGTTCCGGTTTTGATCTGGCCATTTAGCTTGAAATAATAAACCTCTCATGGGTATACATACACCATACATTGACCCGGCTCTAACCTGTCTCTGCCTCTAATCATTTGGTTGGTAAAGTCATCTTTTTCAAAACTTCTTATTCGGATATAGAGTTCAAAAAAGCTGAAGTTATAAAATAGAAAAAACGCGTAGACGTAACACCCAAAAATGCTTATAATCAGCGTCCTGTGTTATGTAAGGAGACAATAAATATTATTGCTATTGCTTATTGAAAAAAAATATGCTATACCGAGTTATTATGCTTCACTTTACAATTATCTATAGGTCTCTAACTAAAGTATTGTGTACACAACTATTTAATGTCTGCATGCATGTTTTCATAAGAGGTAAATATAATATGTTTTTCTAAGATGTCATATTTCATTTGAATCCTTTCATTTATATATTTTCTGCTATCAAGAACGACACTAGATGATAGACATAACCCAGACAAAACTGATAACATATTTTCAGGTAAAACGACACAACTGTTACTAAGTCTTACTCAAACGCTAATTATATAAAAACTACCTTCCCTGTATTCAATAGCAACACAGTTACAATTACGTGAATATAATACAAATAAAATAAATGTAGTGTAATTCTCTTTCATTTGATAGTTTTCTCTTAATCCAAATATGAAACTTTAAAATCTTGTTTCCCAAAAATTACTCTTTTTGAGTTGTGTCATGCTTCTTGCAAATGAGAGATATGTTTAAATTACGTAGGTGATAGGCGATACCTTGGTAGGTAGAGGTGGATTTTTTAAGGAATCACAAACTGTGGAGTAGGATTACTTAATCAAAATGTTTTTTACGTGCAACTTGAATTTTCCTTCTGTGAGCGTTGTAGCCGCACACAATTATATGAAGGAACATAATGAAAGATACTCGAAAATAATGTTATAAATAATGCAAATGGCCTTGAGCATCTGGGCCCAATCAAGATCACTATACCGGCGCATCGCCGCACACCTTTTTTTTATCCTTGATATGTTAGCCTTTGACTACTATCTCACCTGATGGTAAGTGATGATGTGGTCGAAGATGTTGTTCAGGCTAACCTAGAAGTACTGGCTCTCAAGGACAGCTGCCGGAACACACCGTTAGGTGCTTGGCGACAGATTTTCTACTTGAGGGTGGTAGCTAGCCAGGCGGGCATTCGCAAAATGCCCTACCACCATGCTATAACGACTGCCATCCTTAGACAACAACCGGGACCGACGGCTTAACGTGCCCTCCGGCGACGTTGCTTAACTTTGCTGATCGGTTAAGATCAGCTAAGTAAACTTCGCTACGAGCGCTTCCAACATAATCACCATACATTCCATAGGTTGTAGTTTTATTGAAGTTTTTTTTTTCTTCTTTATTTAAAGAGCTTTTTCACGCGAATATGCCGCCCTGTATGGCATCAACAAAAAGTTGTATACATTTGTGTAATTAATAAGGCTAATAACAATACTTCAGCATAATATTCATCAATTTAGTATGAGGTATTTGTAGGCCTTGTTTTTAGACCAAATTTAACCATGGCTAATATCATTTTGGTATCATTGCTCATTGGGAACGATAAATAGCTATTACATAATCCAATGGAACTGCCGTGAAATAACAACTTTCTGGGTCCCTGATTTCGGACGCATTCCATATGTATCCTCCTCCTTATTACACGCACTGCACAGAGGCGAACTTACTTTACGCATAAGATGGGCAAACTTATTTACTGGAAGAAAAACTTGGTATGGCCGATTTTTCGCCTGCAAACATGCCATCGGCCTTCCAATCCTATTGTAAACATTTGGTCACAAATCAAAGAACATAAAATATCTTTAAAAATATTGTGTAGCGCACATATAAAAACGTCCATGCGTTTTTATACTAAACTCGCTGCGCCCCGCAGTGTTACCCGCTGTTTTACATAAATTTCATGAAAGTTGACCGGAATAAGAACATGCGCTCGTAGCCATTTTTTAAAACCATACCAACCACCAATCGTAACAACTTACCAACCAACAACAACCATTACTTATTTTTTGTTATATATTTTTTTGTAGACCAAAGCATTGAAATTTACTCTTTCTTGAAAATGTATAAGGGCATACTGTTGAGTTAGGGTATAATCTATCTCCCCCCGAAGGGTTCCCGCCTTGTCGTGGCGGTGAAGCTTAGTAGCCGTGGCTTTGTTACCCACGGTGAAGAAGGGGGTGCCCAGGTTGGTGCTGGCTACTTTAAGACTTTGCCCTTCACTTTAATTTATCGTAATAGAAAAAGCCACCTACAGAGGAAATTGCAAGCAAACTGGAATGGCAATTATGGTGATTCTGGGTATCAATACTCCCTCTCTTTTGGCTTTATATTATATTATAAGGAAAGTAGGATTCCACGCTCATCCCACGGAAAAAAAGGAAATTTTCGGAATAAGAGTAGCCTATGTGTTATTCCAGGGTGTTATCTAACTTCATATCAAATTTCACAAAAATTGGTTTAACCGCGCCCTGGTTAGCTGTCTTACAGATATATAACAATTCTTTGCTCATCCCACGGGAACATTATACATTTTCAGAACACAAAGTAGCCTATGTCTATTTCAGGGTGTTATCTGTTTTTTGTATTGCTTTGACTGCAATCTTACCTGATGTTGTGGTAGAAGGGGTTAACAGGCTTAACCTGTATTACTGACTCTCAAGGACAATTGGAACACACCGTTGGCGACAGATTTTCTACTTGAGGGTGGTCACTAGCCAAGGCATTCGTAAAATGCCCCTCCCACCATGCAGTTAAGCTCTAGCCCGCGGCGGGATTCGAACCATGGACCTGCTGTGTGCAGTGCCGGTTTTAGCACTACCAGCGCCCTGGGAGAAATTTCTACAGTGCCCCCAGCGAGATTGAGTCTGGCATATAGCTCTCAACTAACTCAAACTCAACACAAAAGTTAAGAAATAGAATTCCACAGAACTCCTTAATATATTTAGAAACCAAAGTCCATGTTTTCCACAATAATTTCATTTTCGAATGACAAATTTCCCAAGTGTCCATACTTTTGGATACCTGCAGTTCTTGATCTTTACTAAAATTTTAAATAAAGACAGAGAGAACCACATTCTGATAGGTATAGTTATCATACACAAGGTATAGTTTTTGCTTTTATCATACATTGTTTACATTGTAAAAAAGACCAAGATTTCGAATTCTCATTTACTTTACTTGACTTTTTAAATCTTTAATTAAGTTATATTAAGGTAGTCTTGAAAAGACAGTTGAAAAATTCAACTTGCAATTTATTTTCTATAGACGTTACTGGGTCATCGCGGGCAGTTTTATCAGCTCGAATTCTTGTTGTGGCTCAATTTTTAGTTCTTCAGCTAACTCTTTAGCAGTTAAAATGGCACTTTTAATGCATTTACAGATATCAGAGATCCATGTCATCTGATTATAGAGATTTACTGACGACATTTATTTGAATGGTATGTCAACCAAAGAACCAAGAAAGAACTTCAGTAATCTGAGTTTGAGTAGCCAAAGTAATTAAAACGTCATAAACGGCACTAATTTGAAAGCGGGCGACTTCAACACTGGCTTTATTCTCGCTTCTTTAAGAGATTCAATGTCGCCGTGGTGTTTAGAGCAAACCATGTCCTTTAAAACTGACCATAATTTGTAGTCTCAAGGGTTGAGGTCTGGGCTAAATGAGGGCTAGTGTGGAGATTAGCTGAACTAGAGTTCGGGATTTTAATCCAGAACGTTGGTTTAAAGCCAGGCTTTGGTGTTTCGTGCCTTGTTACCAGGTGCTGAGTCCCACGGAAGGCATTTTGATCGATCCACTCTCTTTTCTTGTTAAGATTTATTTAGGGCGTGTCCTGTAGGTATATATATTTTGAAGCAGTGATGGCTCAGTGGCATTGGCTATGGACTGCCGTGCAGCAGGTCCATGGTTCGAATCCCGCCCAGAGCTTGAGCTTCACCGCATGGTGGAAGGGCATTTTGTGAATGCCCGCCTGGCTAGCGACCACCCTCAAGTAGAAAATCTGTCGCCAAGCACCTAACGGTGTGTTCCGGCAGCAGTCCTTGAGAGCCAGAAAAATTACAGGCTAATGAGACCTAACAACTGGACGTCTCAGTGTGACGGGCACAGTGCAATTCGTCGCTGACGAAATGCGTCTGTTATAGGCAGAGGTTAGTCCACTTAACATCAGGTGGGCCTCGGGCTTGTTCCGTCACAATAACATAAAAAAAAAAAAAAAAAAAAAAAATAACATAAGCAAAGAGTTTCAAGGTCTTGTTTTATAATACGCGCGCGACAGAGTCCTAGCGTGAATCTTCATTTCTCGCAATAAGATATTTGCTTCCTAATGGGATTTCGACGATATCTTGCTTTAACAGCATTAGCAGCTTTTGTAGTTCTAATATAGCACTCGGCCGCCCCGATCTTTTATGGTATCCGACAAAGGAAATGTTGTTGTATCGGTTGATAGTACGATATAGACGAACATACGGCTGATACCATGATTTTGAAGTGTCTGGAATATGACCGACGGCTCCATACCCACTTCGTGCAAGGCTATCTTCTTTAACACCCCATTGCATATTTTAATTTGATAATAAACACGAAAAATATGTAAAATGGCGCGAAATGAAAGAGGTTTTTAAAATAACTAGCTTTCCTGCCGCGGCTCCGCCCGCGGGTATATCGGTTATCGCACAAATCCATTAACCTCTTTTTGCTCAGTTGGATAAAAACTATCCTATGTCCTTCCCCGTGTCTCAAACTATTTCCATACCAAATTTCATCTTAATCGGTCCAATAGATCGGTTATTGCGTAAAACCATTAAACTCTTCTTGCGCAGTTGGATAAAAATTATCCTATGTCCTTCCCCATGTCTCAAACTACTCCCATACCAAATCACATCCTAATCGGTCCAGTAGATCGGTTATCGCGCAAAACAATTAACCTCTTTTTGCGCAGTTGGATAAAAACTACCCTATGTCCTTCCCCGTGTCTCAAACTATTTCCATACCAAATTTCATCCTAATAGGTCCAGTAGTTTCAGAGCCTATTCAGTGCAAACAAACAAACAAACAATCAATCAAATCTTTCCTCTTATATTAGTTTAGCTAAACGCTCCAAATTCAAAATAATTAATAAGTAGCAAAAAGTAAAAGTTTTTATGTAACAGTGTTTAAGTTCATAAGTAAGTGTGTTTTGACCAGACTATAATATTACTGAGCGAGTAAGTGGGCCAGACTATGGATAAACTTTTACTTGTTTGCAATTTCATTTATTTTTCGGCTCTCCGTTTTATATAATTTAAACCAAATAGGATTTTTTTGACAGCATCAACGTGTATGACATTTTATACTAATCAAATAATTAATACAAATTCAATTCAACCGGCAACTTATGAATTCTCTCTAAGTAGGCCTACCTACAATCATTTCTAAAAATAAGTGAATCAAATTCTGAAAACCTTTTTACTTTTACTTGAGAATAACAGTTAGACATTAAACACACAATATATTAGTATTTTCGAATCAAATGAGTGCCACGGCGCAGATAATTACCATTTTTCTAATATGTAGCGAAGGCAGACTGAGTCCATGGCGAAGCCAGATTATGCCTCCGTGTAAATTCATAAATAAAATTTGAACTTTTTATCGTGTATCTATATATATTTATATTCAAATTCAAATCAATTTATCTACTGAAATATACTTATAAACTTATGTGTTTAAAATAATACTTTGACTCCAAACCACTGTTTGAAAAATCAACAATAGTGAATGCACATTATGTATACTTACCTAACATGCGTAGATAATGTATTCGAAAATCCAATTTACTACTTATACCTTATATATAATACCTATAACACTTCAATAACATGTAGCGTTATAGGTATTTATTAAACTGTATATAAACCTATTGTAAATAATGTGTCTGTGTAATTATAACAACTTTATGTTATTTATCTATCCGTGTTAAGTTAAAAACCGCTAGGTATGCTTCATTTGTTAAAATTTAACCAATCTTATATCAAGTTTCAACAAACACACCTACGAAAAGCAGGATTTTTAAAAAGTGCTAACGATAATGTTGATAATAAATAGTCTACATACTATATCAAAGGTTCTCTTATTTCTCTACCGAATTTGATCACGATCAGCATAACTGATTAGTCGTGCTCGTGATGACGCAACCAACAGACAAATAATGATCAAGTTGACTTTTTTGCTGTAAAAAAAATATCTAATGAATGGTTATCCTTTTTCCTTTTTACAGGTCAACTGCGGATTCCCGATATGAAGAAATCTTACTTCGTTGGCTACATTTCTTCTACACACGATATTACCGCATTGGAAATAGAATGCGACGAAGTTTTGATCTGCAATATATTACCTAAACTGGTGGCATTTCACAAAAATTGTATATTGCCTGAAGTTGTGCTTCGAATAGTCCATAGTAAACAAAATTGCTTAGATATTTCATTGTTCACATACTAGAGCCATTTGGTGTAGAATCGTTGGGTCCGTGGGACCTCATTGTATTTCCAATTATTTATTTCTAAAATTTATCATAGCGCTTTGTCAATGTGACGCGTGATGAAAATGCTGGCACATATTTGGCTCAAAGAATAAGCATTGCAATTCAACGGGGCAATGCTAACATGCTGGGCACGCTGCCAACTGGTACTGGGCTGGAACATTTGGACAGCCTGATGTGAGTCTGCAATGACTTGAAGGTTGTCTAAATGCTTTTATTGTAGTAGATAGCTGTAGTATTGTATATAGTTCGTAGTATATTGTTAATAAAGGCATACAGAATATAACAATTACATACTCAAATCAATCTGTTTTAAGATGGACAAATTTAACGAATCCAATAAAACAAAAGCGAAAAAAAACCATTCTAAAAGTAAGAGTATACTACCATCAACTGAACTGTGCAGATCTCGAGGGCGCTACTGGTCAAGGAAATCAACTACAAACTGTCACAATTTCAGGGTATTTTGTAGTTCTTTTTTCTACCACTTGAACAGATAAGTTGGTGGGACTGTAATTACGAACGCAGCGCAACAAAAAAAATTATTAACCTATGGCCACAGTATTGATTAATCATTGTATTGAATTGATTGCTTTGGGTGCATACCATTTGGAGTAAGATTCGCTAAAAACGATCACACTCCCAAAAAGTTGTTCCACATGGGTCTTGGCGTTATTTTCGCCATAAACGCTATGAGGCTACTGGAACAGTTTGAATTCCCTACATCTAATGTCAAAAGTGACCGAATTGGCAAATTTTAGTGGCATTCTTAGCGTTCTTATCCTAAATGGAACAGGGGATGACAGTTACAAACGATCACAGTGATCACAACCACAGACGCAGAATGTGATCAAAATTATCGAAATATCGTTCTTATCGAAAAATGGAACATACCCTTTAAGGAAGGTAGGTACCTACTAGATCCACTGTTTACAAGTTTTATAATGAAGAACGTGATAAAAGATTATTCATTTAAGTATCCTCGATAAATTCAATAATTGAAAGGCACAGAGAACATGAGTTATGATAATTATGTTAATTTCAATTTATTTATGAATAACAATAGCTTACTTCCATTATTATACCAAAGAGCTAACTATGTTAGAATTATAAACATGAACTTCGAAATCAAGTAGTAAACACCCACTATAAATACTTATGCGGTCCGTATTGTGTCCAAAAACACATTCACATCATGGATCTGCGTGGTAGCATTAGGAAGAGCCAGCGCGCGTCGAGTCGATGTCTTCTTTTTTTTATTGCTTACAGGTAAGCCTTTGACCACAATCTCACCTGATAGTAAGTGATGATGTGGTCGAAGATGATGTTCAGGGGAGCCAATAATTCTAGTAGTTCTAGTTGTCGTGTCTAAATAAGTTAAGGACAGCTGCCGGAACACACCGTTACACTAACACCGGTTACACCGGTGCTTGGCAACAGATATACTACTTGGGGTGGTCGCTAGCCAGGTGGGCATTCACAAAATGCCCTTCCACCATGCGGTGATGCTCAGGCATAAAAATTAAAAAAATATCTTATTGCGTGTCTTACATTAATAAGTATAACAAGTTTCTATTTTGGCGGTATTTATTTTAACACATTGCTGAAATCGATAATTAAGTCAACCTAGCTGCCATTGCAGGCTTGCAGGCAGTGTAAACTCTCCAACCATCTTTTTTTTTATGCTTGATAGGTTAGCCTTTGACCACTATCTCACCTGATGGTAAGTGATGATGTGGTCGAAGATGTTGTACAGGCTAACCTAGAAGTACTGGCTCTCAAGGACAGCTGCCGGAACACACCATTATGTGCTTGGCAACAGATTTTCTACTTGAGAGTGGTAGCTAGCCAGGCGGGCCTTATGGACAAAATTCCCTACCACTATGCTGTAACGACTGCCATCCTAAGACAACAACCGGGACCGACGGCTTAACGTGCCCTCCGAAGCACGGAAGCGCTCAGTAGTAATGTCACTAACGGTCACCCATCCAACTCACGTCCGTGGGCGACGTTGCTGATCGGTTAAGAACAGCTAAGTAAACTGTGAAGCAGTGATGGCTCAGTGGCTTTGGCTATGGACTGCCGCGCAGCAGGTCCATGGTTCGAATCCCGCCGCGGGCTTGAGCTTCACCGCATGGTGGAAGGGCATTTTGCGCATGCCCGCCTGGCTAGCGACCACCCTCAAGTAGAAAATCGTCGCCAAGCACCTTACGGTGTGTTCCGGCAGCAGTCCTTGAGAGCCAGTGAAATTACAGGCAAAATGAGACTTAACAAGCATGTCTCAAGGTGATGGGCGCAGTGCAGTTCTTCACTTGTGAAGAAACGCATCTGTTATAGGCAGAGGATACCGCTTAACATCAGGTGGGCCTCGTGCTGGTTCCGTGACAATAAAAAAAAAACTATGCTACGAGCGCTTCAAAATCTACCAGTTTGCAGCGTGCCCAGCGTGCCCAGAACTATTATTCTAGTATTAAATTGTACCAAATGAAGAAGATGGATTATATATACCTATTGGAACTAACAATACCGCAGCCATAGGTGTGACAACTATCAACGTGACGTATTTATCTGTTTTAATTTTATATTAAGGCTACAAATCATATAATAGTTATTTAAAAATAGATCTCAAGTATGACAGTTATAAGATTAAGATCAATTTATATTTATGACCTTGGTATCCCTAAAATGAAATCAATACTGAAAAATACGACATAAATTGACATAAGCCCTATTTCTAGGATATTTTTGTCATTGGTAGCACAAATACTAAATTAGAATTGAGGACCTTTTTCAAAATATTTTATATGACATTTCTAGCACATGTTTGACATAAAAAAATATGAAATACAAAAATAAAATATCGGGAATTGTTTTCATATAAAATGTTCTAAGACTAACAATGTTCCAAAGTTATTTTTGATATAATGAAAAAAAACATGTTGCATAAAACTATCCATATAGTCAAGTATGGGTTTCCAAAATATTGTTCTATACTCGTTTATAAAAGGTATTAACGTTTTTTAATATCCTTATGGCTTCTCCACCATTTTATTTCACACTATGGTATTTTTGCAGAATTAAACAACGCAGAAGAACATTGATAAATTCAGTTGAAAATTGCCGTGGTACAACCGCATGACTCGAGCCCACGCGGTGAACTGACAGGGCCACGTGGTACACATTTTAAGCCACGCCCGTGGCGTTATAGTTTACGTTCTGTTGATTTTGAGCTTGAATTACATTTCTTTTCATATTTATTCGTAGGCCAGCACGTACAATAGGTATAAAGCGGTTCACTTCATCAAATTAATGATTTGTATATAAAATAATAATAATAGGGATAATAGTTGTACCATGGATCATAATAATAAATATATAAAAAAAGAGTTGAACCATGGGTAATTTTTTTCTCCGTAGTACAACCAGTTGGACGTCGCAGTTGTACCACGGGTCGGTCTCCTTTAATTTACCTATCAGAACGAAAACACGCCATGTTGACAGTTTAATTAGGGCGTATACCATCTGACGCTAAACTCGTTATTTTTGATAACTTTGATTACATTTTATGTCTATGGTTCATATAAAATGTGGATCCATAGACAACATTATCGAAAATAGCTCAAATGGAATACGGCCTTAAAGTAATATAACTTGAACGCATCCTTTATTAGTTCCATAACGTTGGTATACGATTCTGACCATGAAGCATTGTGCGAATTATGGTGGACTAGACCTTATTTCTTGGCTTTCAATTATCAGGCCGGTAGATCCGTGGTCGGTAGATATCGTACCGGCAAGATATCTCGCAACCCAATAATCCATGTACAATACTGGACGCCAGTTCTTGGGTCGCCAATTATTGGGGTGGTAAATCACGGGTCGGTGACTATTGGCTGGGTATTATCGCTCGGTATGATTTAATCCGGTCAAGGATTTGACATCCCAATAGTTCCCAGCCTGATAACTCGTGTACATGGACATGAAGTACTTGGTTGCCAATTATCGGGCCGGTAAATTACAGGTTGGCAGTTATTGTGGTCGGCTATTAACGTCTCCCAAATATGTGTTCATGCCAAATTTGACAGCTATTGATTTACCAATATGGCCACTATGCGCTGTCAAAGTACGCGCGTCCCTTATTAAAAACCCTTTACATCTAAATTCCTCTATAGGTGCCCTAAGAGTTGAGCATAATAAGGAGAATACTCATTACTGCTTGATTCAACTACTTACTTAATGTCACGTATATGAATGTCACTAATTATATGTGATAACATACAAAGGCTAGTTCATTAGTTGTTATTTAGCTCGACTCTCTCTGTTCTACTATCTAAATCACTCTCTTTAAGACTAAATCTAAAACAGGTTTAGGCTACAAAAAATTTCATGAAGTTGTGCTACATCATTATTAGGTTATGATTTTCCTTAGTCGCCTCTTACACCCACGGGAAGAGATGGAGCGGGTAACATTCTAACCCGATAATCCAAAGGGCAAAAAAATACCCGAAGGTGGGTTGCAGCGCCTTTTTAGGAACTATTAACTTATACTGCGATCCCCAAGACGTCTGCCAGGCATAGAGATTATGGCAAACCTCCCTTAATGGACTGTGATCAACAGTGGACAATCCGGCTGATACAGTACAGCACACTACAGTAATAAAACTGCTAATTCAAATAAATATCGTCAGTTAAAAATATACTGTGAGCCAAGCTATATATAATTATAATAAAAAAAAACTTCTTTTTTTTTAAATAAAAATATCTTTTCTGTCAAGTTTCATTATAGGATATAGGTAAGGAATGTGGAGGTAGCGAATAACGCCAATAACAACACTTCTATTTAAATTTCTATTTATTGATTCAATTTGAACTTCGAACTCACAATAAAATGCAGCACAGTTTAACACAAAAAATCTTCAAACCATTTATTATTATGTAGATACTTATTAAAATACGTGAAACAGTGATCGGGCAAGGTACGAAAACCGGATTTTAGTCAATACTAACACCAATATTACCGACGAACATTTAAATAGTTTTAGATCGAAATACTATACCGACAGAGACAGCTGATTTTGAGCAAAAAGTTTGTTAAAAAAATAAGGGGTCGGCTTGTTTACCATTAGATATTAAAATTACGTAGCGGTTACTGATGCTGATTAAACTTACGTTATACAGGAGTAACTTACGAAATGCCGTTCGACAAGCCACGGGCGGGAGCTTGCTTGCGCTATTTTGCTACGACTTTGGTTCAGAACTCAAACTAGATTAGTATAGTGCAGTTGAACATTACGGTCTTCAGTTCTAAGCCACAATGTAGTAGCTACAAGTGACGACTGCGTGAGTGCAAACCTTGTTCTTTTTGGAAAAGAAAATTGATAGCGTTGAACGTAGATTGGTAGCAACAATCGTAGGTCTTGCTACGAGGTCTATGAATAGTGTAGATCTGAACTTGTCTGAAACTATGACTTATCAAGTTTGAAGTTACAGTTCCACGAGTTCAAATCTGTGAACTCGAAGATACACCTTTGCTAATTTGAAGGCATGATCTCTTTACCCTTATAATATGAGGATCCAATGTTCCAGCAAGTTCGGAGCTACGACTTACCAAGTTCAAATTTACGCTTTAATCTCGATGCTAGAAGTTACAGACTCGGTATAACAGAGCTTTAAACACAGCCTTAGAAGTTCGGTGCTACGCCCTTATAGGATTAAAGCTACGATCTTGTAAACGGAAACCATTCGTAGATACTTGTGTTTAGCTGTAGGTGCAAAGCAGCAACCTAATAATTTTGGAGCTACGCCTTTCAAGATCAAAGCTACGATCATGTAACCGGATGTCATTCGTAGCTACTACGTGACTTTTGTTAATTTCATGTCTGTTGCAAGTCGTAGCAAAAGTAGCACAAAAAACGCCGTGACGCCTCTGATATGACTTCATTTGTAGTAACGCCACTACGCCCGTAAACAAAATTAGAAATAGTGTATATAATTAGCTTATGTAATATATAAGCTTAAATGTATATAATACTGAGGCAGAATTACATCTTAACTACGACGTAACATTAAGTGTGGTACGTACGTGGGAATAGACACGAGCACAAGCCCTTAATTTATACGGACGAATGCGATATATAATAATATTTGCTTTATATCTATGTATCTGACGCTAAAACATCTATATAATGTATTACTTTTTGTACATCTACTTATATAATAACCATACATACACTCACTTACTAAGCTTTTTTTTTGTTATAACCGCCGGTACCCAAGGTGCGTCACAACCTTCTCTCCAAATGATCTTTGCCTGACTAGATTATAGGTACACAAGTCACTTTATGATTTTCATATATGCTAAAACCACAAGTGTGCCGTTTATTACACACACGTTGAGTACGCGGCGTCTTCCCGGGATCGTGAATATTGTCCCGCGGGCGAACGAGTCATGAGGATTTGCAAGAAAGCGTACGAATAGGTCAAATTAAACTTCAACTATGAAAATTGGAAAGTGGTAGGTAGAAGCTCTCTGGTTAGGGTATAAAGAGTACAAAACGGTTCGCCCGCGCCGGCTTTGCCGTCCCATAGCTAAGTACACATTAATTATTAAAATATATTTTCGCATTTTATTACATAAAATTCACGTTTATGATCTACCTACTTTAGAAAAGTAAATGAAAGCGGGCATTAGAGTAAGTTAGGTTCAAAAATTTGTACGCGGAGCCTATTTACACAGCGTACCATGGACGTTTGTCATGACGCCTCTCCAGTGGTCGGATCCAGCTGTACATAGAAGTGTAAAGCTAATAGAGAGACTAACTAAAACTGAGATCATAGAGAAATGTCTTAAATCAAACGAAATGCTTCGAAGGAACGATAGAGAACGGCTGGAAACGACCGCTCGAGCGGTGGTCTCAAAAAACTTAGTTTAAAAATTCTACTACTGTGACACTTATAAATCCTAGGGTACTAGACAAAAACTTAGATCTAAACCTTAAGAAATAATAATAAATAATGTATTTTGGTGCAAAAATAACGAAGTAAACCTAAACTTTATATGACTGACCGCGAGTTAACGCAATTATGTTAATATCCACTAATCACACAAGCTTTTTTTAAAATGAATAATGTAACAAACAGTGGTACCCCCCGCCGACTGCTCTGTCCTACCTTACTAAAGTTTGAAATTTCACACACATTCATTCCATAAATAATTAAGACATAGATAAAGGTGTAGGGTAGAAAACACCCTGTCTCTAAGGGCTCCTAGCACACACAAAGAATTTTGGATACCGTCCATATTTCTTTAAAATGTTACATGATGTTAGAATCACATGTAGGAATAAAATGGTAGTTTTTTAAACCTACCTAATAATAAAAAAAAACTTCTTTTTTTTTAAATAAAAATATCTTTTCTGTCAAGTTTCATTATAGGATATAGGTAAGGAATGTGGAGGTAGCGAATAACGCCAATAACAACACTTCTATTTAAATTTCTATTTATTGATTCAATTTGAACTTCGAACTCACAATAAAATGCAGCACAGTTTAACACAAAAAATCTTCAAACCATTTATTATTATGTAGATACTTATTAAAATACGTGAAACAGTGATCGGGCAAGGTACGAAAACCGGATTTTAGTCAATACTAACACCAATATTACCGACGAACATTTAAATAGTTTTAGATCGAAATACTATACCGACAGAGACAGCTGATTTTGAGCAAAAAGTTTGTTAAAAAAATAAGGGGTCGGCTTGTTTACCATTAGATATTAAAATTACGTAGCGGTTACTGATGCTGATTAAACTTACGTTATACAGGAGTAACTTACGAAATGCCGTTCGACAAGCCACGGGCGGGAGCTTGCTTGCGCTATTTTGCTACGACTTTGGTTCAGAACTCAAACTAGATTAGTATAGTGCAGTTGAACATTACGGTCTTCAGTTCTAAGCCACAATGTAGTAGCTACAAGTGACGACTGCGTGAGTGCAAACCTTGTTCTTTTTGGAAAAGAAAATTGATAGCGTTGAACGTAGATTGGTAGCAACAATCGTAGGTCTTGCTACGAGGTCTATGAATAGTGTAGATCTGAACTTGTCTGAAACTATGACTTATCAAGTTTGAAGTTACAGTTCCACGAGTTCAAATCTGTGAACTCGAAGATACACCTTTGCTAATTTGAAGGCATGATCTCTTTACCCTTATAATATGAGGATCCAATGTTCCAGCAAGTTCGGAGCTACGACTTACCAAGTTCAAATTTACGCTTTAATCTCGATGCTAGAAGTTACAGACTCGGTATAACAGAGCTTTAAACACAGCCTTAGAAGTTCGGTGCTACGCCCTTATAGGATTAAAGCTACGATCTTGTAAACGGAAACCATTCGTAGATACTTGTGTTTAGCTGTAGGTGCAAAGCAGCAACCTAATAATTTTGGAGCTACGCCTTTCAAGATCAAAGCTACGATCATGTAACCGGATGTCATTCGTAGCTACTACGTGACTTTTGTTAATTTCATGTCTGTTGCAAGTCGTAGCAAAAGTAGCACAAAAAACGCCGTGACGCCTCTGATATGACTTCATTTGTAGTAACGCCACTACGCCCGTAAACAAAATTAGAAATAGTGTATATAATTAGCTTATGTAATATATAAGCTTAAATGTATATAATACTGAGGCAGAATTACATCTTAACTACGACGTAACATTAAGTGTGGTACGTACGTGGGAATAGACACGAGCACAAGCCCTTAATTTATACGGACGAATGCGATATATAATAATATTTGCTTTATATCTATGTATCTGACGCTAAAACATCTATATAATGTATTACTTTTTGTACATCTACTTATATAATAACCATACATACACTCACTTACTAAGCTTTTTTTTTGTTATAACCGCCGGTACCCAAGGTGCGTCACAACCTTCTCTCCAAATGATCTTTGCCTGACTAGATTATAGGTACACAAGTCACTTTATGATTTTCATATATGCTAAAACCACAAGTGTGCCGTTTATTACACACACGTTGAGTACGCGGCGTCTTCCCGGGATCGTGAATATTGTCCCGCGGGCGAACGAGTCATGAGGATTTGCAAGAAAGCGTACGAATAGGTCAAATTAAACTTCAACTATGAAAATTGGAAAGTGGTAGGTAGAAGCTCTCTGGTTAGGGTATAAAGAGTACAAAACGGTTCGCCCGCGCCGGCTTTGCCGTCCCATAGCTAAGTACACATTAATTATTAAAATATATTTTCGCATTTTATTACATAAAATTCACGTTTATGATCTACCTACTTTAGAAAAGTAAATGAAAGCGGGCATTAGAGTAAGTTAGGTTCAAAAATTTGTACGCGGAGCCTATTTACACAGCGTACCATGGACGTTTGTCATGACGCCTCTCCAGTGGTCGGATCCAGCTGTACATAGAAGTGTAAAGCTAATAGAGAGACTAACTAAAACTGAGATCATAGAGAAATGTCTTAAATCAAACGAAATGCTTCGAAGGAACGATAGAGAACGGCTGGAAACGACCGCTCGAGCGGTGGTCTCAAAAAACTTAGTTTAAAAATTCTACTACTGTGACACTTATAAATCCTAGGGTACTAGACAAAAACTTAGATCTAAACCTTAAGAAATAATAATAAATAATGTATTTTGGTGCAAAAATAACGAAGTAAACCTAAACTTTATATGACTGACCGCGAGTTAACGCAATTATGTTAATATCCACTAATCACACAAGCTTTTTTTAAAATGAATAATGTAACAAACAGTGGTACCCCCCGCCGACTGCTCTGTCCTACCTTACTAAAGTTTGAAATTTCACACACATTCATTCCATAAATAATTAAGACATAGATAAAGGTGTAGGGTAGAAAACACCCTGTCTCTAAGGGCTCCTAGCACACACAAAGAATTTTGGATACCGTCCATATTTCTTTAAAATGTTACATGATGTTAGAATCACATGTAGGAATAAAATGGTAGTTTTTTAAACCTACCTAGAAGACTGGTAACATTTGTTGAAAATAGACGATAAATTGGCCAAATAGTTCACCCACAATAATACATACGTACATCCCGTCATGTCTTTCCAATACTATGCACACTGAGACGGGGGCTTTCTTATTTTTACTTTAGTATAAGGACGTTAACAGCAAGATACGGCAAGACCAATCAAGTTAAGACAAGATCCGGTAAGATACAACAATATCCGGTGAGATGCGACCAGTTCGGATCGTCATCGTTAGCGGAGCGGAAGGGGGAGGTACAGTAGAAACATAATGGTTGGATTTACTCCTTGACTTCAAAGTATTTGTAGGTTGGGTTTTCGTAGCCATTGATTTGCATGTTGGCCACATGTCGCTCTTCAGGAGTGGGCGCTACGGCACCTGTCTGCTCGACCTGAAATAATACAATATTTATGATGTTATAGCATATTTCAAACATTAAAACGAAATAATGTAGCGAAATATGCCCAAAAGGAGTCTCGTAGCCGATTTTGATGCTGATTAAAACATCACTTCATATAAAAGTTTCAAAAATAATAAATTGTATAAAAAGCAAACAAAAAAACCTTCTGTGCTATTGCACCAATCAATAGAATTGCAAATAAAGTTGTCATTCTGGGAAATAATGCAACTTGGGAAAAGTAATTTTTAATATTTTTTAGCCCCTCCCACTCTCACTTAAGTATGATTCAATTGTACAAAAAAACGTAAAAATAGAGTCCAAAGACCTGCAAAAAAAGTAGTGACCAAGAAATGGTCATTGAAGTTTAGTATATTTTGTTTAGCAGAATGGTTCGTATCTTATTTGGGATGGCACAATAAAATTTACAAGAAGAGTAATACTGTCTGTAAACAATATAAGAAAACCACCCTTTCATATAGTTTTTGTTATCACTTCATAACTCAACATTAGATCTTTATTAAGATCACCACCAATAATTGGCTGTTTTAATTTCCGACAAACGTAAGAATTTACAACATTACAAACCTAAAATAACGAATTTGGATATCGTCACGATTTTTAATATTAAGAAGGTAGAAGTGAAAAAGATAAAAACAACTAAGCCTGAGATCTATTTAGACAATAAGTAAGCGAAACAACTGGAGAAGACGTAAGTTAACTTAGTTTTAGTATATATGTATATTTAGTTTGAGAGACTAACGATATGTTATTATTTTTTAACAATGATCGTTGCCTTTTTGAGATTCATTTGTATTTTTATATAAAAATCAGAAAGATTGATGGCAGAAAAAAGGCATATAAATAATTTCTAAAAATAAATATCGTGCGCATAAAAATATATGTAATGAAATGAAATGGTAGAATAATTTACGATGGAAAGAATAAGAAAGAAGTAGATAGAGTGTAGTACCTTAGTACCGACCTGCACGAATCCCTGCGCGGCGGGCGCACGGTCGCGGCGGCGAGCGACGGCGAGCGCGACGCACGCGGCGGCCGCCAGGGCAGCGCCGCCCACGCACAGCGCCGGGTACAGCGCGCCCGCGCCGCCAGACCCGCCCACGTTCGGGGCGCCGCGGACCATGAACCCCTACCACATCACATACAATACAGTTACAACGTAATTCAATAATTATAAATAATAAATAAATTTGTTTATAAATTTGTTTATTGATCAAACAAGTTACATTGCTTAAACACTAATTATAATATTATATCATCAAGGTAACAAAAATGCACATTGATAAAAAAAAGAGAAGAGAAGAGAGTAGAAGTTATTTATGGAGACCTTATTGGTGAACAAGCAAAGACTACCTTTAGCTAATTGAAGAATTTAAAAATTAATTTATTTAAATTTAAATTGAAATTACAAAGGCGACCATATAGGTGCCCCATAAGTCATCACAAGAACTCATACAGATTCAGGGAGCTGAAGCTCAAGTTCATTTAAGTTTAAAGGTGGTGTGGCGAGCTACTCTGTCTGTCCTCATACAGCCCGTGGGTATATTAGGGTGGACTGTATACATACAGGTTGAGAATGTTGAAGTTTAGGTTTTGAGGCGGTTTGAGGCGGGGGTACGCTCCCCAGCTGTTCTAATGTAGCCCGCAGGCGAAGGCCTTAAGTCTATAGGTCCATATAGACATGAGAGTGCTGAAGCCAATTCTTCGAGATGTGGTCGGGCCCACAGGCCCCTGACTTCAGTGTATGGGTATATGGGGGCAACCAGCATATTTTTAAATTCTAAATATACTTGCGTTTGACAACAATCTCATTTGATGTTAAGTTACAATGCTGTCGACGATAAAACAAGCTCACCTAGAATATGCTTTTGATGCAGATTTAGGACATTAGGACACAGACTCAAGCAATGCATTCCACTCTCTGACCGTACGCCTGATAAATGAGGAAACAGACCACTTTGTACACGTCGTATGTGGTGAAATATCAACCACGTTACCGGCAATGCAATTCGCAGTACAGTCTGTCCAGAGATTACTTCTGAAGGTTGAAGGTGTGACCTACATGGGGCAGACTGTATACTTACAGGTTGAGAGTGCTGAAGCTCATGCTTCAAGGCGTGTGCGGGCGGTGGTGGGGCGCGCTCCTCGGCATGCTCCAGCGCAGCTCGCAGGCCCTCACCTTCAGTCTGTGAGTAGATCAGAAGTTATAAAATTAAACGGAAGTACTTGGTGAAAATATCATGTTTAAAAATATTGGCTGATGTAGACTTTGAAATGAACCCAGGATCGAACCTGACACATGGACGAGGCAGTCTAATAAAAACACTTGCTCGTAAAAGGCTCTTTTACAAGCCTTACTTGTATTATAGAAATACTCTTTTGTTTTCAGTTTATAGATTAAATTTTTATAAGCTGCCAGCTACTTGACATCATGTTACATTTTTTTTGTCTAGTTGAGGTTGCTAGCTAGTTATACGGTCATTCGAAAAATTGCCCATGCATAATATGAAGTGTTCGTTACCTCGCCAGTGGATCGTCGGCTGGTAGACTCGCTCATTTCCATCGTGTCTGCCGTCTCACTTTCCGGGGCCTCGGTCACTGTGCTCGTGATCACCTCCTGAAATGAAGTACCCGAGGTTAATTTTGTCTTAGGTTTTCGCGATTATTATACGTAGTAATTAAACAACTTTAAACGGTTTAAATCGCTTATAAATCCTGTATTATTTTGTCCCGACGTTTCAAACACTTTGCAGTGATCGTGGTCACCCCGTGATCGTAGTCACCCCGTGACACTGCTCCATTCGGCCACCAAATTCAACATCGCTCAAACTCAAGCCGTTCTGTATTCTATGGACTCAACGCTACAGTGCAGGCTTGAAATTAAAACTTGGTAGATTATTAAAGTGCCCGAAATATCAACAAATGATGTTTCGTTTGAGAGATTCGACTCTTATTACCTAAGGATGTACTCATATTGCCCGTACATATGGATTATAGGAGTCACAATCTTTTTAGTTTTTTTTTTACTATTTAGTGTGGATGGAAATTAGGTGGGATGGTGATCGATGCCAATAATTACTGTAAATTGATAATTTATTATTTATAGATAACTAATAAAAAGTTGTTGCCATCGCATGAGATGGGAAAAATAGGAGTCACCGTCTTTAACGCATTATTCTAATATATTTCTGCTTTCGTTGCTAGATTGACTCACTATAGCAGGTAATTTGTTACGAAAAACGCGAGATTCTGAGGGTTTTAACGATAACTCAATGTTTTTAATAGTTAGTCGCGAATTTTGTGGAATCTGCGCAATCGATCCCAGCTTTGGCTGTTTTCGTGATCAGTATGTCAGTGAAATACGTTGAACTGTTTTTTTAGCGTAACATAAAATTAGTAGCATGTGCTAATGCTACGAATATACAAAGCCATTTCAATGTTTGCAGAATTTAAAATATGTTTGAAAAAGTTCCTACTTACATGTATTTATTAAGAATAACATGTAGTTCACATTAAAAAGAACAAAACACTATTTATTTTGGATCACGTTTAACAAAGCCAAGACGTCTTGCTTGGTTCACTGTTTTATTCGATTCCAGCTATACGTTTGTATCATGATGGTAGTAGTTATCAACTACTAAGGGACTGCTGAATAGGAAACATCAGCTTTGGTCGTCGCCAAAGGCTTAAGGGAAGGCGAAGTGAAGTCAGCGTTAAGCATAGAAGTTTCATCCATTTCAGCTTCTTTTTTTTTATGTTATTTTGAAGGAACAAGCGCGAGTTCCACCTGATGTTAAGCGGTATCCTCTGCCTATAACAGATGCATTTCATCACAAGTGACGAACTGCATTGCGCCCATCATCTTGAGACATAACTATTAAGTCTCATTTTGCCTGTTATTTCACTGGCTTTCAAGGACTGCTGCCGGAACACACCGTTAGGTGCTTGGCGACAGATTTTCTGCTTGAGGGTGGTCGCTAGCCAGGCGGGCATTCGCAAAATGCCCTTCCACCATGCAGTGAAGCTCAAGCTCTGGGCGGGATTCGAACCATGCACCTGCTGCGCGGCAGTCCATAGCCAATGCCACTGAGCCATCACTGCTTCAACAGTGTTATGAACTCACAGTTATAAGTAGTAGTTTCCCATTTTACAGAAGGCACTGGGAAAGAACGAAAAGTATGACTTTTGTTCAGCTCACTTGCTTCAACAATTTCTTGGTCATAGAAGAAGAAAAAGAGGTAGCATTTCTCTGGTCAAACAAGTCGCTAAGCACGCTCTGAGAAAGCGAAAACTTCGTAAATTCTAGCTTTACTTGGTACTTACAGTTGTGGTTGTCTCCTGGGTATATACGAGTCGGGTGGTCAGATCATGGACAGATACGGAGGCTGGTGACGGTGGAGGGGAAGAGGGCGCTGCGCTTGGTGCGGGGGAGGTGGCGCTGGGAGCGATGGGGGGCAGGGTGACGTCAGCATCGGTCGGCTCACTCGCTTCATCGTCTGTCTCTTCTGACTCCTTTACTCCGTTAGACGTCTGCGGAACGTTAGGATGTTAGTGGGCCAGCAAAAACCAAAACGTTAGGTTTAAAATGTGTTAGGGTGTTTTTAGCATGTAAAACAGAAATTACAGCCTAAACGTTTATGAAAAAGGAAAAAAACCTTTTGATATGTCGAATTGGATATAGTTATCTGTACCATACACATCGTACATGCATCACACGTGCAAAGACATGGAGTACTATTGAAGGAGGAAAGGAATGCATTGGGCTTCTTTGAATGTTAGTTAATCCATCATATCGGCAGAAAACAGCTGATGTTTTTTAACAGATTTCCTATAATATCTCTTTTTTTTTGATGTTGATACATACAACTGTATAGGTAGAAAAAAACACTTATTTTATTTGACATACACTCAAAGCTGTATCTTCAGACTTATTGAATATATCTAGAAGACTTGCTAACTCTATAATTATACTAGATCTTCTATGTAGTCTAGTGTCTTTCACTCCCTGATTAAACTATTAAAGCTCAGGAAAACAAAACATAACATCGTGCCCTTATATTGCCAACTAAAGTCCAAGGTTACAAAATCCGTAAATATGTTAAATATCTTTACCTTGACTCGTTCGCTTTGTATCTCCTGCCGTTGTTTAGTTCGCTGGTCCCTCTTGGCGTTGAGCTGGTCTCTGGCCGCTTGCTCTCGCTGGACTTCTGCTTCAATGCGGTCTAAAAGCAGCTCCTCGGCTTCAGGAGTCATCGACATCAGGGATACGGCCATGTCATCTTTGGATTGCATAGACTGGAAACAAGTAAATTATTTGTAAATAATTAGTGAGCTGGCGCGTTGGACTGATTATAAGCGTACAATGGCCGAAAGGTTGCTAAAAAAGTGTCATTTATCAAAATAAATGGAAGCAAAAATTAAGAAGGTAAAGGAAGATGAATAATTGGTTATTGTCATTATCAAGCCTGTATATTCTCGAGAGGGTAGGTAGAGGTCTACACAACCAATTTTATGCCTTATATGTTTTTTCTTCGTTACCTATAGGGGGATCTCATTCTAACCAGGCACCCCACGTAGAGTTCTAGCCCAATAACCTTAGGGGGTGCTAATGTTTACCTGAACGTAATCTTCAATAGCAGTTCCAATGCTGGCATAGAGGTGGGGACGGCGGCGGAGGGAGGTCAGGGCACGTTGAAGAGCACGGTCGGCATCCTGAAAAGCAGAACATATTTTGAATCTCGACGTTATTCTATTTATTTTTATTGTTACAGGAGTTTAATTGTGTTACATAATTATCACTTCTCTTTCATCTATATTTAATTTCCTACTTTTTCCCAAAGACCCAGAGGAAATCAGAAGCTAACCCCAGCAAAGTTTAATAGCTTAGCTGGCCTGGCGTTGGAGTCAGTCTTAACATACATTTTAGCACATCTAGGGTCAATAGTAAAGACAACGAATTTTAATTCTTTGCCGTAAATATCATAACCAAATTCTTATTTCAATTCATGTCTCAATTCTGATATAATTTCAAAATTCTTTAAAAGATGTAAGCTCAGCAGAGCTAAAAGTAAATAAGTAAATTACAGCTAGAGATTTCAAACACTGCTTTGCACGTTTAGTCAGCTAGCTCGCGGACGTAGCTTCTTCACTTTGATTCACCTTGATGATGAGGATCTGATATGTTCGAAATCCGGGTCGACGTATTCGATCCCGAACGTGAGTGTTTTTGTCGGTTATTGTTTAATATTTAAATAGTCGGTGAATATTACCTGCAGTCTGTCAGCGGCACTGGTTCGTTCAGCTGCAGCGGCTTCCTTGCCAGCGGCAGCAGCGCGGCGCCACGCGGCCAGTGCTCCGCTCCGTTCAGCCGCGAGGGCGCGGACCAGGCGCTGCAGGCATTTCTGTACTCGGTGGGCCTTCATATAAAAATAATCCAAGTGAGTATGGGACTAGACAAGGCAGGCATTATGTCAAAATTATCAATCGAGACTTTTGAAATTAGGTTTAAGAGATTTATTCTCAAAAAGACTCCATAGTCACTTACATGTGAACAAGAACAAAGCATATTTCTTAATATCGTTCGTTAATTATAATGCCCGTATAAAAATGTAGTTATTAATTAACTTATTAAAACGAAACCAAAATTGTACATCCAGTCAAAAAATATTACCTATACTCGTATACGAAGTTAGTGGTGCTTGAGAACGGTCGAATCAATGAAATATCTGATCTGCACAATTCATAATAATATTTCTGGACAACCTGACTCGTAAGCGATTACTAAGTTTATACCGAACTCCGTGAAATTGATATTTTTTCTAATGCGATTATAGATAAGTACATATTATTCTGACTTGAAGTCATAGTATATTTAATATAAAGCCCAATTTTACACTCCATCAATCCAATTTCTAAAAATAAATGAGCAGGTAGACTCATTGAACTTATAAAAAACGGGAGATACGGAACCTGGACGTCGAACATGGCAATGTCAAATCAGGAGACATCTCTTGATTTAGTATCAGAGTATGAGCGTCTACTGCAACCTTGTCTTCTAAAACGTATCATATACAATGTAAGTCCAGCTGTGTGCATAATATTCTTGTGTTACATTTTCGCCACATTATACTGTCGGGATATTAGAGAGGGTACGCTCTATCTTCCTATTTTTATTTAAACCGATGTATTTTGTTATTAATTTTGTAGTTTTTTATGATTTTAACTTTCAATGACTGTCGTAAGTTAAGCAAATATTACATATAGCATTTTTGAGACCCTCAAAAATCCCCTCAAAGTCTTGCTCATTGCTGTCTACTGGGCAGAGTTCTAGTCTTTAGACTGTTACTGTAAGTTTCAAAACCTGTGCAGTACTTACCGGAATCTGGACATTATTTGACGCTTTACGCTACCTGATCAATAACACAGTACTATCATAAACAGTAAACAGAAAACGCACTCTAAAAATATCTTACATTTGGCGGCTGGTCACGAAGAGAGCGGGTGTAGCAGGAGAGAGCGGTGCGGCGACGTTGGGCGAGGTGAGCCAGCACGCGCTGCTGGTGAAGGGCAGCCAGTCTCCGGCGCTCTGCGACTCCTTCCTCTTCTAGGGTCTGAACGGGAAACGAAAAGAACACGAGAGCTGCTTAAAACGATCTTATTGAACATCCTTGTTATTGAATATAATCGTAGTAAACATTTTCATACATATTAATATAACTAGAATAATAACTATAAGTAACATATCTAGATATAGTCTTAAAAAGGTATTGTATGCTCGCAATGGTAAAAGTGTTGCTCCTTTGTCTATTTTATCACAACATAATATGTGTATACACAATTTTACATGGTGAAATCATTGACCTATATATACTAGACGCGACATCTCAAACGAAATTAGTCGACCAGTGCAGATATGCCGGCCGGCATAGTTTCCCCCACAGGCAGCTGGACACTCGTAGAGATTACACGAGCTTTACGTTCGAATATTGTTTATTCAAAATACACAATTGATAATACACAATTTTCGAACGTAAAGCGCGTGTAATCTCTACGAGTGCCCAGCTGCATGTGTGGGAGAGTATGCCGGCCGGCATATCTGCACTGGTCGACGATTTTCGTTTGAGATGTCGCGTCTAGTATATATAAGTCAATGGGTGAAATATGTATTTTGAGTACTATATCAATTACTTCTATTCAAATTAGCTATTCCGCTATTGGACACTATAAACATACTTACAGGAAGAATTATTAGAGATGTTATTTTGTTTTTGGAACTTCTCATTAATATAAACAAACAAGTATAAATTACTGAATGAAAAAGTAAAAAACCCGACTGCAAATTATTTATTTTCCATTATCGTTTTATCGTTCCATTGAAATTAAAAGTGTGAGTGATATATATTTATGGGATCGTTTCTAAAAGCCTTTCATTTTGATACCCTACAGGGTTTAGAAGAAAAAAAAATCTCACAATACGACGCCTACTTTTCTTCCTTTTTTAAGTGTATCTGCGCTATCAAGACAAATCTAATGATATTTATACATTAAAATCGGTGACGCCGTTTAGAAGGTGGAATAAAAAAACTCACAAACATACAAAAATACATGAACCCTGAAAACATAACATTCCTTTTTTGGGCAGTCGTGTAAAAAGTTATAGGTTCAGGCGTCGCTTTTCAGAAAACCATTTTTATAACAAAAAGAAGAAATGTACATCGACGTGATTTCTGCCGCGAAAGTCAGCCTGAATAATTTTTGACCCGTTGCTATTTCGAGTGTACGATGGAGAAAATTCTCGAATACTCCATCACCTACTTAGTAAAAATAATTTGTTGTATCTAAGTATATTACATTTGGTCATAAGATTATTTTTTAATGTTACCTGTACATTAGACTGGAACTTGGCGGTCATACGTTGGCGGAAAGTCTGCGCGGCGGCGGGGTCTGACGTCATCATCGTTTGGTAACGATCTTCCAATTCGGACCATTCCTTCATCACCTTGGTAATCTAAAACATATTTTGAATCGGTATGAAAATAATGTCACAATATATGTAATAAACTCATAACCAAAGCGTATTGCAGATGCATTCCAATCAAATAATCTTCAAGATGAATGAAGCATTATAACTAAATAGGCACCCGGCTGGGACTCACGTTTTATTTACCGGATAGATTCCGACCAGTTTCGGGCTATATTGTAGCCCTTCGTCTGGGAGTCACGGTTGTGCGAAGCGGCGAGTGCGGTAGCCCGAAACTGGTCGGAATCTATCCGGTAAACAACGTGAGAGTCCCGGCCGGGTGCCTATTTAGTTATAATGGACAAAACTCGCGATAGTTTTCTAAGTGAATGAAGCATTGTTATTATATTGATATATGGACGCTAAAGAGAGAATCTTACTAAAAGCATCATACAGCGGCTCATCAAAACTTTAGGGATCCTACACACATTTAAGAAGTTTAGCTTCTACTACGACTACTACCGAATGATTTAGAGAAACGTATAAGCGTATCCTTTACCTAATATCCATTTTCTGTACAAACTATCAGTTTACCCGTTTAAATTGTCATAGTACTGAGTGTCAATTGTTTAGGTAAATAATAAGCAACAAGTTACGATTCTCCACCCAAGTCAGTGAGTGAACGATGTTAGCTATTGTTGCAAATATTAAAATGATAAGTTAGACACCTTTTCACGATGAGTCTCTTCCAATCGCTGCTGTGCGTCCTTGTAGCTCTGGTGCTCGGTGCGAGGATCGAAGTGTGAAAAATAAGGGTCAGAAGTTGCCGTCGAAGCCTGCAATAAAAAAATAATTAGTTAAAGGATTAGATATGAATATGTTTCATAAAGAAGTCAATTGCAAGCAATGATAGGCGAGCGGTAATAGCTATGGGCTGCCATGGTGCAGTTCCATGGTTCGATCCCCACCGCCGGCTTGAGTTTCACTGCATGGTGGAAGGGCATTATGCGAATGCTCGCCTGGTTAGCTACCACCCTCAAGTAGAAAATCTGTCACAATGCACCTAACAGTGTGTTCCGACAGCAGTCCTTGAGAGCCAGTAAATCAAAGGCACATGAGACTAAACAACTGTATGTCTTAGTGCGTAATGCAGTTCGTCCCTTGTGACGAAATTCATCTGTATAAGCAGAATTTACTGCTTTTCATCATATGGGCCTCGGGTATGTTCCGTCACAATCCAGTAAGAAAAAAAAAATATACCATAAGGCACACAGTACGTACAAAAATTAATAAGGCTCGCGAACACTTTGTCGAAGATGGAACGTACTTATTTTCGTGGCAAAAACCAGTCCTGACCAGTACAAAACAAATGAAAAACTTTATTATTCTTTACCTTGACATGAACAAATATATTAGTGAAGCAGTGATGGCTCAGTGTAGCTCAGAATAGCCAATGGGCTATGGACTGCCGTGCAGCAGGCCCATGGTTCGAATCCCGCCCAGAGCTTGAGCTTCACCGCATGGTGGAAGGGCATTTTGTGAATGCCCGCCTGGCTAGCGACCACCCTCAAGTAGAAAATCTGTCGCCAAGCACCTAACAGTGTGTTCCGGCAGCAGTCCTTGAGAGCCAGAAAAATTACAGGCTAATGAGACCTAACAACTGGACGTCTCAGTGTGAGGGGCACAGTGCAATTCGTCGCTGACGAAATGCGTCTGTTATAGGCAGAGGTTAGTCCACTTAACATCAGGTGGGCCTGGGGCTTGTTTCGCCACAATAACATTAAAAAAAAAACATTTTCGAAATAACTCACATATAAATCAGAAGATAGTAGTGTAGTTATAGTGGTAAAAGGAAAAGCAGGGAAGGATTCACGATAGGGCCATTTTCACCCTTATTGGTATACAGCTTAAAGATAAGCAGATTCAAACATGCTCAGTAATAAATCAGAAGATGAACTTACATCGACGCTTACCGTAGTGGTGGTGGTAGTGGTAGTAGTACTGGTGGTGGTAGAAGGTGCAGGGGAGGACTCAGGGCGGGGCCATGCGTTGTCATCTCCATCGGTGTAATCATCATCTTCAGCGTCGTCATCTCGGGACAGGTCGGCATCTTCGTCCTCATCCATATCTGTAAGAAAAGAACAAACTCAATGGAAGACCAATTTTTATGTAAAAATCAATTATCAAACTTTTTTAATATATAGTAATTACACAACTTTAAACGGTTTAAATCGCGTATATTTATCATTATTTACAGTCACCCCGTGACCACGATCACTGCAAAGTGTTTGAAACGTCGGGACAAAAATAATGATAAATATACGCGATTTAAACCGTTTAAAGTTGTGTAATTACTATGTGTAATAATCGCGAAAACCTAAGACAACATTTCTTAATATAACTTTATTCCTAACCGTCTTTCCAACTGCTCACTAATGAGACTTTAATGAACATTGGACAACATTTTGTTTCTTAATAATGTTTATTCCCTTTTTTAGCTGATAAGCTAGCCTTTGACTACTATCTCAGGTCAATTTAGAATTATTGGCTCTCAAGGACAGCTGCCGGAATACACCGTTACATGCTTGGCGACAGATTTTCTACCGTGGCGGACTTTGCTGAACTGAGCTGATCAGTTAAGAACGGTTGGGCCTCTAAGTTCACTTAATATTACTTTTGTGAATGCAACTGTTGTCAACTGTACTTAGTCTTTAAATAGTGGGGTTCCGCTCAAAGTTCATTGATATGGAAACTAGTTGTTAAAAGAATTACTTTTGTTTATTTTATTACCATCATCGGTGTCGTCATCGTCATCATCATCGCTGAGGTTAAGGGTGTCGTCGTCATCATCATCATCGAGCGCATCATCATCGTCCAGGAGATCATCATCGCGCTCGTCCATCGCAGCTGAGGCAGCTAACATTTCCTCGGCACCGGGGCTGACTGGCACACCAACGTCCATAGGCTTATGCATCTTCACGTTTTCTGAAATATAAATTATAATTAAAGATAAGATAATTATTTGCATAAAACATGAGTATTATACATAACAAACGCATGCATATTGGTGTCATAATTAAGTATAGTGATCATCATGTTTTGCCCATATAGGCGTACAAATTTTTGAGAGGCGGCAATCAATCAAGAGAAAAATATGATTCTAGGCACTTGAACAATTCACACACGTTTTAAAATATTACTAATTTATAAAAGAATAGGGTAATATGGTGTATAAGTAAAAAGAGAAATATAGACCCACGCAGAGTTCTACACTTTCAAACTGAACTTAAAATGTTTTATGTCACAAGTTATTTTTATGACAATTACACAAAAAGACATAGGTATTTCCCAATAAGAAAAAATAAGTTTACTCTCTTAAGCGCTCTCAGCGTAGTAAAGAAAATAATAATAATATTACATAGAATGTAATGAATAAACAGAATTTTAATTTTCGTATATTCTAAAATTTAGGGAGCATAATGGGGGCCTCAAGTTTTCCGCGAGAATATACACCTGGGGGCCTCTCACCTCTTATAGTAATAATAATTTAATCTTATTGCTAAATTTAATACATACACGTCAATTAAGCAATCTTAACAACAGTAATATAATCGCTCGTCGTTTTGATGACGTCACAAGAAATTAATCACTCTTTTCGTGAACTTTGACCTCGTATTACTGTTCCAACGACAAATCCGTCATGTTTATCTATCTTAAAAAAAATACTTTTTAGCAGCGGATTTCAACTTTATTTTGGGTATTATACCATAAAAATGGTTTTAATTGCTGTGTAAATTACGTGCTATGTTTTTATTTATATTATTCTTTAAAACAAATGCAGCCAAATTATTTGATACTAAAAAATTTACAGACAGCTGTTGAGCAGCATACAATAAAATGTCGTAAAACTATGGTAAATAAGTCCATAACATCGTAGTTCGGAACAGTGCGAGCGGGATAACGGTATATTATAAACATCTTGTGTCTCGCATGCAAATCCGTGATACATATTTCGTAGGATCGAAACCAATGTGGTTTATTCGGTTGTGAGTCGGTGATAGTTTGTGTCTACGAATGATTGATTATTTTAAGCATGAAACAAAACGCTCCTTTTTTATGACGGTTTCATAAAAGGTGGGAGTTGGCGCCCTGAGCGGGGTTAATATTAAGTAACGTTGTTTAACTTGAGGGTAAAAGATTCCGATATTTCCGAGTATTGCATTCCATAATAAATATTGGTAAATTACAAGAGAGAGAGTGCATTCCGATGAATGCACTAATAATATAATATAGGAATACTGTAGTATAATATTAGTACATTATTGCATTGATACTTTACCTATTGTGCCTTGGGTTTAGTTGTGACAAACAGTCGAATGCCTTACCTTTGAAATGCTTAGGGCAGCAGACGAACTCAACACCAGAGAAGAGGCTGATTCCACAAGGCAGGAGCATTGCGAAGGTCCTGAGCCGGAGACCTCGTTGGGAACAGGCGCGGCCGGCGGTGGCGTTCCAGCGGGCAAACTGCCAGCACCTGCTCTGGTTGTGGATGTGGTCGAACAGGCAACTCTCAGGCACCAGCAGCGCGTCCGATTGGAATGGACCTTCTGCCGCCAAATACGATGTTGTAGGGCATTTGGGTTAAAATTATTATATGTATAATTACCGAACTAGTATTACTAATTATAATATTTTTATTCTTGCAATAACGCTTTCTCTTCGGATTACATTACAAAATTACAAATGTACGAGTGGAAAAATTATGGTCATGGATTCCAACCCGCGTCATCCATCCTTATAACCGGGGTATGCTCTGACCGACTGAGCTAACATGACAATGACTCATAACTCAAATTTTTTCTCTCGTTCTTTAACGATCGTATGGAGATGGAGCGACACCTATAGTTCAACTTACGTTGTACTACAAACAAGAATAATTTTGCAATTTGCTTTAAACGCAACCATCCGCAGAGCATGCGTTATTTCAAAAATAAAAATATTAAAATTATAGGGTTGCGTTATCAACCATCATTAACAAGTTAAAAGCGAATTGCAGAATTAGTCCTGTAATATTAGGTATTACTAATTCAGATAGGTTTATCTATAGAAGCAAAACTTCAGCGCCGCCGCATTACTTGATAATATTGAAGAAAATACTCCTGAAGAATTTTTCAATTCAACATATAATTGAAACAGTAACTATGCATTAAATTAAGGTTGAGACACATATATAGCGATAAATGCAAAATACAAACAGTTGTATTGCATTTGTAGATATGCTTGGTAACCCATTCACATGATTTTACAAATTGTATTAGCCTCATTTTCAAGTGCAGAAAACAGCCTCCCTATATTAAGGGGGGTGTTTGCCATAACCCCCACGCCTGGCAGGCGTCTTGGGGTTCAAAGTGAAGGATAGCATATCTTCAGAAGGCGCTGCTGCTCACCTTCCGGTATATTTACCTCTTACACCATGGCAACTTTTTAAATAATTGATTATAAAATCCCATTTAATTATATCATCTATACCTACTTCTACATTATTACTATTTACTATTTTACTATAATATTATAAAGATATTTGTATTTTTGTATGTAACGCTAAACTTAAAAAGTACCGGTTGAAAAATTCATTCACCATTAGAATCCTACACTATCCTTGATGAATATATGCTATAAAATATTTTCGAAACTTAAGCATTCGTATGAAAGCGTCGATAATGTAGCCCAACGTGTGAAAAAAAATACCAAAAAATCGTAATTCATTATTATTTATTCGTTCATGTACTACAATTTTATAGAGGACATTAATATCTACAAAAAAGTCCTCAATACCATATATCTAACTATTACAGCTATTACAAAATCACAAATATACGATAGGAAAAATTTAAGTCATGTGCGGGATTCGAACCCGCGTCCATCCACCCCTTGAGACACCCTTCCATCCCAATACGATGGTTAAAGAACGATAGGAAAGATTCGAGTTATGACGTCATGTCATGTTAGCTCAATTGGTTAGAGCATACCCCGGCTCAAGGGGTGGATGGACGCGGGTTCGAATCCCGCACATGACTTAAATTTTTCCTATCGTATATTTGTTATTTTGTAATGTAATCCGCATAGCAGGCGTTATTGCAAACCTAACAATATTAAAAATATTACAGCTATGTCACAATAACTACATTTTATGTGTTTTTTTTTGTTTTGTACTCCCGTGTAAAATCGATGCGGGCCACTAGTATCTGATATAAACAGTCTTGTATTACCATTTATATTTCTGGAAAATGTCAAGATGGTTGCGTGCAGACAAAACAGTATCTGATTTCTATTTTGCAGACCATATTTCTAGTTGTATAGAGATTTCTTGCATGATTAAATTGAACATTGTAACTTCATGAAAAATTATTTTAAAATTTCTGAGGTTAAGGTAACCTACTACTACTAATACAACAAACGTGAAAGTTTGTACTGGTAGGTATAGATATATGTATGGATGTTTGTTACTCTTACACGCAAAAACTACTGTACTAGAAAAACTGCGTATTATTGATTACACAAGTCATCCGTAATAGGGACATACCGAGACATCTGAAAGGCTTGACCCATCGTGTGACCTTGCACTTGGCAGCGTTGCCGGTCCCCAGCTTGCACCAGTTGCTGACCTTCACGTAGTGGGAGGCTTCCACGATGTTGGTGATGTCGTGGCTCGGGTACACCTGAATTGAAGAAAATGATACACCTACTCGTTAAAAGTTCAGGTTTAGTTTCAAGAAGGACGGTCTAGCTTAAATTTAAAACATATTTTTTATTTATTAAATACTACTTTATTATTTATAGACTCGTACTCTTGTTTGTTTTTTTTGTAACATATAATAATTTTGAACTTTGATATCATTCTCCAACTTATCAATATTCTTCCTGATGGAATGGAATATATTAAAAATGCCTTGTTATATCAATTTTACCAGCTCAAACTGACCTCTTCGTTGGGTTAGTAAGGATCGAAGACATTGAATCTGAAATGTAGCAGCGAGTCTTATAAATAAGCTGTTCGCTTAGCCTCTACGCATCCCTATGATATATTGTATATATTTTTAGGACGAGCTTTATTCCTTAATTTTGGAATGCTTGCTTATTTTTATATTTATTGCTGATAGCCTTTGACCACAATCTCACCTGATGGTAAGTGATAATGTGGTCGAAGGTGTTAACAGGCTTAACCTAGAATTACTGCTTCTAAGGGGCGGCTGCCGGAATACGCCGGTCTTAATCTAATTACGTTAGGTGCTTGGTCTTAGCACCTTAGGTTCAGTACCAGATTTTCTACTTGAGGATGGTCGCAAGCTAGGCGGGCATTCGCAAAATGCTCTACCACCTTGCGGTGAAGCTCAAGCCCGCGGCGGCATTTGGAGCATGGACCTGCTATGCGGCAGTGAATAGCCATAGCCACTGAGCCTTCACTGCTTCAATATATGATGTACGTACAGATAACATTTTTTTGGCTTATAAACTGATAACATCATATTTCATAGTACGTACGTCATTTATTTTATGTAACTGTCCCGATATACCAGGAGAGCAGGAAAATAAATGGGTGGCCAGTCGCGAAGTGACACGCTAACAGGATTAGCCTGAAAAGCCGCTTAGCCTTAGTCACGAGCCGAACCAGCAACACGAACTACTAAAGCACCTAAGTAGGGGATATAACTAGATATTTGACTATGTTAAAAGGGTCGCCCATTGTACCCCCAAATCCAGCTTAATCATATTTCGGATTGGTTAACAACGCTCGTAAAATATGGTCACTGCGTAGACTTCGTAATTGCTCGTGTATATAGTGCGATAGTCTATAGTTCCACAACGAATATTAACCGCTCAATCTGCTGTGTAATGCAGAACAAATTCAATATTGCGTAGAACAGAACGCAATGTAATTACTGTGTCTACTCAATTACACGCGCAAATTACTACAGTCCTATCCTGGTTAATAGACCAAATAATTATCATGGTCGCTTGGATTTCAGTGCTTTCAGGAATACAATTCAGTGTCATAGAGGATGCTTGCATACACGCGTTGTGAATCGAAAAGTTTCAAGAGCAACCCTGGTTTTGCCGAAACTTGTGGCATCGGCCGAAGTTATTTTCCATTTATTTTGTGCGCATAATTGTGTATTTTTTAAATAAAGAAGTTTCTTTATTTAAAAAATACACAATTAGTTGAGCATACTGGCACAATTAGTTGAGCATTTTTGAAGCAGTGATGGCTCAGTGGCATTGGCAATGGACTGCCGCGCAGCAGGTCCATGGTTCGAATACCGCCGCAGGCTTGAGCTTCACCGCACGGTGGTAGGGAATTTTGCGAATGCCCGCCTGGCTAGCGACCACCCTCAAGTGGAAAATCTGTCGCCAAGCACCTAACGGTGTGTGTTCCGGCAGCAGTCCTTGAGAGCCAGTGAAATTACAGGCACATGAGACTTAACAAATATGTCTCAAGGTGACGGGCGCAGTGCAATTCGTGACTTGTGACGAAATGCATCTGTTATAGGCATAGGTTAGTACGCTTAACATCAGGTGGGCCTCGAGCTTGTTCCGTCACAATAACATAAAAAAAAGCTAATTGGTTCATAAGGAACTCCTGGATTTTTTTGCAGTTACGAAAATATCCAATGTTGCAAGTTTGCAAGGTTCTAAATAATATGTGAAGATAAAAATAGGAATGTTTTCGAGTTTACACATATTTCTTGTCGTGGCGAATTTACTTTGTGGCGAGTAAATAATAACCCACAGCAACGCATACATATAGGTATATTATATTATGAACGCTTATTAAGTTTAATTTTGCTACGTTAAGTACATTTATAATTATGCTGTTTTGTACAAACGCAACGCATTGAAGTAATTTGATCACAGGACACCGGTCTGCTCTGGATGCAAGTACTCAAGACTTTACCGAAAAAAAAAACTCTTTTAACTTACTCTTTTAACACTGTTCTCTTTTAGAATGTTGCATGTTTCCTATTTATTGTAAGTATCTTGTTTAAAAATAAAATATGGTCATAATTAAAAAAAGTCATGGACACGGGAGTATGAGGAGTGTAGATTTATATAAAAAAAAGTGCTATGATCATAGTCAGTATATTGTAGTACTAATTATTTTAAGTAGGTTTTTACAGACTATGGATAATCCTATTCAGTAGTGCTGTTATTTTGATACTCGTTTTAACTCCCGAATTAAATAGATCAACGCTTGGTACCAAATACCTTGGGTCTCAGATGACAGAATACTTTATTTCAAAGGTATGCCATCGAATAAATCGCTTTCCAGACTTCATGTATTGCATATAGTGACTCCTTTCAAGCATCAAGAATCCACAAAATCAACCCGTTGTTCTTAAGAGTATTTGGCTCTTGGTGGAACTGTACTATACTAAATATAGCTGGTTTATGTTAGCAATATAAGACGAACCTTTTTGCAGTAGTCGAGTATTTCCATCTTGTCCTTCAAGCAGTTGTGGGGCTTGGTGGTGAGGTCGGGTGTCCATCGGCCGGCGGCGGACATGTACTGCGGATGGTAGGTGGTCGGGCCAGACTCGCACAGCACTGCCACTTGGGGCTCGGCTCCACTGCTCGCCTATAACAAGGAATGAAAAGATTAAACATTCAGTGTAAAAAACGATCTCAATAAATGTGTCACTTCAGTAAATCAATGAAACTATAGAAAAATTACGGTCCTCTCTGTAGGCATGCGCCATATTATGCATTGGCTTATAATTTTTTGATTGGATTGGATTTGTATGCCTTGCAAGAAATTTTTATTTCATCTTTAGCAAATCGAGAGTGATGCTAGAATGTTTAGTTATTTTTTTTATGCTGTCGTGATGGAACAAATTACTCAGCCTCATAAGCGGTAACGTCGGCCTATAACTGATGGATTTCGTCACTAAAGGCGAACTCCACGGGGACCATCATCCTGGGACATAAAGATGTTAAGTCTCGTGTGCCCCGTAATTTTAAAGGCACCCATACCCTTCATTCCGAAACACAGTAATTCGAGCATTACTACTTGGCATTAGAAATAGCAGTACTTCCCCGGAAGAACTTGCACTAAGAGTTCTAATGCTACTAGTATACGGCGGCATTATAGATAGCGAAACGTACCTCCTATATCGATCATCCATAATTATTATATAAGTTTGCTCATTCAATATTATATAAGTTTGCTCATTCCATATTATATAAGTTTGCTAGGTATTTTAAACAACTGAAAAGTTTTGTTTTGGTGTTAGTAACTTTATCAAAAAGAAATACCTAAAAATGGAACCGATTTCAACACTCAAAAGTGTGAAATAACTTGTTGAAGTCGGTACCATTATAGTTCAAAGGTATCTATTATCTGACTTCGACAATATATTTCTTACTTTTGAGTGTTGAAGTCGGTCCCTGTATATCACCTGATGGTAAGTGATGATTTGGTAGAAGATGTTGTTCAGGCTAACCAAGGATTACTGGCTCTCATCAAGAATAGCTGCAGGAACACATCGTTAGAGGCGTGGCGACAGATTTTCTACTAAAAAGTGGAAACTAGACAGGCGGGCCTTTGCAAAATGCCCTAATAAAAAGTCTTAAAAGCTTGGTTAATTAAATTTATTATTTTATCGAAGTTGTTTTAACGCTTTATAAAAGGTTTGAAGGTTCAGAAGTTTAAGGTTTATACTTAGCTACAACATTTTGAAATGTTTAAAAACTCATCATACATAATTACTTTTTTATCTGACGGCAGACTGCCAGCCAGTCTAGACGAACGAGGGAGATATTCTCCGGATAATAAAGAACCTAAAGTGAGGTCGTTGTACAGAGCGTAATTATATCAAGTAGAATTAGACGGCTATTTCAGAATCCTAATTGAAATTCACTTAGGGTAATGCAGCAGTCGGAATATGAGAGAAGAACTTCGCCTTCCTTTCATCTTCCAAGTGATTCGGTTTATGGCTTATGAATGATTGCATTATATGTATAGAGTACAAGTTAAAAGGATGATCAGACTATAAAGAACGGTTATTGGTTCATATCATACAGGCAACAAACATTTCAGTTAGAATCTTTATGAATACTTAATTTTGCTGTACTCTACCATTTTTCTGTTTCTTCCGCTGAATGACTGGTAAATAATGATTTAGCATTAAGTCCCTCTATTTTACATTTACCTTTTTTTGTGCAATAAAGTATTGAATAATAATGCAGATATATATAACATTTGTACCATTATATTTTGTTTTCCGTTATACCTATTAGTAATTACTGTAATTTTAATTATTACTATTTAAATATGAGGTAATTTGGGATAGCAGTTCTTATATAAATGGTAAAATGTGTAAAATGTAGTGGTAAATGTTGGTTGCAACCTTGGCCTTGGTCGCTATATTTTTTTAACAATGATTATGATTATGATACCTGAATTTTAAATAATAAAATATTAGTTTTTAACTATATAGGCATAACAATTACATTAAGAGTAGAGTTCACAGATTGCTTTCCATACAAAAGTAGTTTAGTCATATTTTAAATAAAAAGTGTTCAAATTCGGTGAATTTTTGTACGCATATCGCTGAGCCTAAAATCTATACTTCTGAATTGCCAGTGTTTCGATGTATTATTTTTTTATTTATTATATTACTAAATGTCAAAATTACAATTCCCATACAAAACGATTTTTCGAACTACTTTTGAAACTGCTTAACTTTACGGAAATCTGGCAAACCAGAAACATAGATATTAGGTTCAAAGATATACATGCAAAGTTCCAACTAGTTTGAACGCTTTGTATTTAAAATATGACGAAACTACGTTTATATAAGGAAAGCGCTCCGTAAACTATACTAGTAAATTTGATAAACGACTATAAATGTATATTAGTTTTGTTGATACAGTTTATTAAGAACGAACGGACTAAATTCGAACTATGTAGTAAGTAGAACTACTATATAGTAGATTGCAAGACCTACACATATGATTTAGGTTCGAACACCACTTACAAAAGAGAAAGTTGTATTTCAGAGCTTTATTTTAACAGCTGTTAAGTTAGCAGTTCGTTGCCAGCGATTACGAAAATCAAACAATCTGCTGTTGAAACAAGGATCATATCCGCACGCGTATAGAATTATTTTAAAATTTTCGTACGAAATGCACTTGCAATTTCAATTAGTAGTGTTTTGTTTAAAATTTTCATTTCATACAGAACATAGGCTTAAAAAAGTTTTTAGGACGATTTTAATGTTATTGAATTGCCTATCTTTGGGTGTAAGAATCGATTATAACACGTTTGGTGTTTTAACAATATTGTATTGTATAGCCTTCTGCAAGGCGTTTTACTTAAAATTACTGCAGACAATTATACAGCAATTTAAAGTTATTCGGCAAACCAGATTCTTGCCCAATCGCAGGTATTTTCATTAATCCAGTAGTACAGATCTTCCAGTATAGTATAAAGCCCAAACATTTACAAACAAAAATAGCTCAGCTCAGAAAACACGTAACAAATTAAAATAGAAAGAGCAATGCCCTATACTGAAACTGTAACGAAATACGTGGTACCTCTTGGTGATCTTGCTTGCTTTAACAAACATTGCGTGCGCGCAAATAGATAACGGAATAGATGATTATTAGGTAAATGAGTATTGGAAGTTACATTTTATTTACCTGCCTATTATATTGCATATCGTAAGTATTTATACTGTTTTTTTAGAGCAGATTTGAAGCAGGTATGGCTTAGTGGTAAGTAAGTAACCGCAGCTTATGCATGCATTGATCTCACCGCGGACTTGTGCTTATCCGCATCGTGGTAGGGTTATTTGCGAATGCACGCTTCTTGGAAACCCTCGTGTGTTCCGGCAGCTTACCACTTCGGGTGCAGGGCTAGAAATGAGTCCTTATATCTTCCGAGTCGTTAGAGGCGACGAAGGGGTAGCAGAAGGTGGCCAGCAGCACCTTCTGAGGAACTGCTTTCTTACCTAAGTCACCTGCCAAACGTGTGTACTATGGCAAATATCCTAAAGTATGCTGTGTTCAGCAGTGGACAATCCGGCTGATACTACACAGTACAGTTCCGGCAGCTGTATTTGAGATCCAACTCTCATTCTGGTATTTTCAGCTTTGCCTGTATACCACATCATCACTTACCAACAGGTAAGCACTATAAAAGTACCTCCTCGCACCGCGCGCTATCAACTAGTTCTATATTTCTAAATATGATTTACAAGCACTATCGCGTGCTGAGCGAAAATTATAATTACAAATAATTGGAGCACAAAATTGGTCTTTTTTTATTAAAGTATATTGAATTCGCACTCCCCACGGGAACCATTTCCAATCGCCACTTCCCTACAAAATAAATAAACGTCCAAGCAGCGAACACTATATTTGCTACGCTCCAACGATGTGTAAGAACCGCAACTTTGCCAATATCGACCACTTGGAGAGAAGGAGCGCCCGTCTGACTGTTTAGGTTCTACAATAAAGGTCTAACTATTATCTTCTAAGTATAGACACTATACCTAGTTGTACCTAGTTACTCGTCCAGTTGATTGCGATACTTCTTTATTGCTCTTCTAAATGTGATTAGGCTTCAGAATATGAGCAGATTTGTTGTAGGTTTGGGTAGTAGAAGTGATCCAATGACTATATCTTCTATATTGTATACATCATGTCCGTTTAATTATATGATGTGTTTGTCTGCGAAGCTTCTTTGGAGCTTCTAGCAGCTTCTTTAGCTGATGGCAGTTTTCTGTGTGGCTGGTATACTAAGTAGAATATATGCATGGTCAGTCGCTTTTAAGAAAGTCTTGTTTTTTTGTTATCATTGAATGTGAAAATAGTATTTTTATGGCAAAAAACACAATTCTCTACGCCCAAATACGAGTAGCCTAATATTGAAAAAAGTCTTTGATTCTGACAAGAGACAGCTCTGATAAAAAGTTCTTGTCCAAATTTGAAATTAATTGCATAACTTTTACTAGCCGTTTTACAATGATCGATTCTATATTAAAATTAAAATGAATTGAATGAAAAGTACCAAGAATGCTGGCCTACATTATTATATTGCATAATAATACAAAAAAATTGGCCGAAATAGAAGCCAGTACTCTGTTCACATGTCGCTACCACCAAACGCTTTGATACATTTTTGAATATGATATCCTAATATATTCACCCACACTTATGTGATGTAAGTGATGAGAAAAAGCAACAAAATCTTCAATGTAAGCGTTTTTAAATTAACATTTACCATAAAAAATATACTTCAAATTAACTATCCGCCCACTGATCGATATAAAATCTAAATTAGAAATCCCTTTGTACCGCTTACTGATCGTCGACCCTAACAAAAACAGTAATAAAATGAAAACGTTACATTTACGAGGATTACGCAGTAAAATATTAATAAGTAAAGTTAATGGGCAATAAAGACCCGAGTAACATGATGTTGACAATAATTTTCCCTTTCTGCGATCTCTATAAGTTCCTCACAATAATTAGGTACTTTGTCAATTGTAGAAAGCAATCATTAAAAATATATGCGTAGGCACACTTCGCCTATATTTTTAATGATTGTTTTTCTTTCTAAGAAGACTACACCTCAATATTAACTTACGAATTCTTGGTTTCGGAACAATTTTAGACTAGAGATAGACTTTTAGACTTCTTTTGGATTTCAAATGTTCTGGTTTTGATTCCGGGTCGTGCAGTTATTGGGATTATCAGGCAAAAAATCACGGTAGTAACTCGGAATCTGGGAAAAATGTCCAATAAATACCTAGAGGTATACCCCTATTACACGGGAATATAATGTACCTACCTTGTGAAATGGAGGTGTTGATAGACAGATGATAGATGACCCTAACCCTTCAGGGAATGCAGCGTGACGATTTCTATAGCTCAATTTTTTTATGCAATTGAATGGCGAGATGATATATTGGCTCACATTTAAAAGGTAGCTTACTTTACTGAATCATTTTTGAAATGAAATGTTCGTGAGTTTCATACATATTTAAATATTATTAATTAACCGGTAAAACACTAACCTCAGGGTCCAAATACGTTGAATCGAGTTTCGAGCACATCAGATCGACAGCCAAAATCGATCCTTAAGATGAGTGCACCTTAAGGATCGATTTTGGCTGTCGATTTGCCAGTTAATTTATAAAAAAAAAATAACTTAATTTGTATTGGACAAGGAGAAAATTGTTTGTTGTTTTTTGAAAGTTCTGAAAAAGTGATGGTTCAGTGGCATTGGCTATTGACTGCCGTGCAGTAGGTCCATGGTTCAAATCCCGACGCGGGCTTGAGCTCCACCGCATGGTGGAAGGGCATTTTGGGAATGCCCGCCTGGCTATCGACCACCCTCGAGTAGAAAATCTGTCGCCAAGCTCCTAACAGTGTGTTCCGGCAGCAGTCCTTGAGAGCCAGTGAAATTACAGGCACATGAGACTTAACAACTATGTCTCAAGGTGACGGGCGCAGTGCAATTCGTGACTTGTGACGAAATGCATCTGTTATAGGCAGGGGTTAGTCCATTTATAACATCAGGTGGGCCTCGGGAATGTTCCGTCACAATAATATAAAAAAAATATCTAAGGAAACAATCATCAAATATGTTTTTCACAATGTAAACAATTCATTGTAACGTTAACACAAGTAATTGCTACTGCGGTACTGGAATCGGACATCCTGAAAAGTTGCCAATTTGGCAAGCAAAATGCGCGCTAAGCCTGCATGCAACCGTGCCGCATCAAACATTTATTTTTATGTGATGGCAGCCTAGCACGTAGGTACTATTTAGGTATATTTAATTAGGTAATTGACTGCGCTGAAGTGCTCTAGAGACTCAATATAAACTGGCCATTTGCAGTAAGAAGAGCTTTTGTTATAAACTCCTCGTGTAGCGTGTAGCAGAAAACTTATACCTTATTAGAGAGTGCTGTATTTTTAAATAACGTTTTTACTATTAACTAAAAGTCCTTGTTTTTCGAGACGTTAACATCTACATAATGTTTAAGATTCCGAAAGTTACTTTGCGGAAATCCATAATGTAATATTGACAAATATTCAAAATATAAGTATTTGTTACGCCAAAATATACGCCAAAGTTTACCATTGACACTAAAATATTCATATCGTTATTAAACATTTATTTTAAATTGACGTTATTATTTTCTTATTATTCTAAATAAAAACTGATTCAAGTATATAAGTTTAAAAACTGAAAACATTAATTTGAAATCTCTACCATCCTTTCCTGGGGCTGGAACAGGCTCCGTGTTACAATAAATTATGTATATTTGCTAATCAAGTTGTATGCGACTAATCGCATATTATCTTATCTATGTTGGCTTTGTCATGTATAGAGGAGACGAGCCTTTAATTTCATAGACTCTTTCTACCTATGGTCCGAATGACACAGTTCAGTTTTTATCTATTATCTTTGGCTGCTTCCACTTCCTTGTCAAGCCACACCGATTGGTCGATATCATTGTAATAAAATTAGCCTAATTATAAGCTGCGTTATTTCTATTGTACGTTTGGAAAATAAACAAATTGCTGTGAATCAAGGTGTCTCAATCAAGAAACCAAATACAATACACAAGTGTCAATGCAGAAAGTACAGTGTCAGAATCAATCGAGTAATCAGTGTACTTTTAACCGACATTACCATAAATTTAAACCTACCAGGTACAACACACTACAATCGATTTTAATGAAAACAAATGGGCCCAATTTGGAGGCATACTCGACGTAACAAAACAAAAATTATCGAAATTGGTGGAGTAATAGTGTAAAGTTTATATAAAAACATACAGTCCTGGTTTTTTGAGTTGAGTAGATCTTTAAAGAAGAAAGAATAAACAAACACACTAACTTATTATCATATAAACGTCTTTTCAACAGTGAAATGTTCTTTTCAATTTTAATCCGAAGAAAATCAACGTCTTAAGTTCAAATGCAATTTACGCGTTCACAAAGAAAATTCTTAAGTTGGAAATTGTTCTTACTAATTCTGACAAAGTTAGTCTTGCACTCAACTGTTAGTACTTGAGGTAAAACGCAGACCTGAATAAAACCACATTTTCTACTCGAGGGAGTTGAAAAAGGCAAATCCAAATCACCTCAGCTAACTTTCCATTTTATGCAAATGTATGCAGATTCTTCTTTCTAGAGCAGGCACTTCGCTTTGACACTAGAGAGAGCAACTTCTAAAAATAGGGTTACCAGCTTTGAAGAACTGAATATTTCCATTATCATAGCACAAGGACAGTAGAAAACATACTAGCCACGTGAGAACATATCTTTAAAAAAAACATATCTAGAAAAATTGAATTTGAAATTATCTGTACCTAACCTTGCGTTATTTGTAATAAATATTCATTCATTATATTTATTAATAAAACGATCATTTAATTTAACGATGGATAGTAATGTAAGGGCCTGTGTCAGAATGTTCGAGTAAGTTCCGGTTATACCACCCAGAACATAAAATAACTGAATGATAAAAATGACAGTTAACATGCAGCGCGTTTCAAGCTTTAACCGATGGATAGGCTAAATCGATGATTGTGAAACGCAAAGATAGTGTTTTATTTATTAAATATGTTCTGGGTAGTATAACCGGAACTTACTCGAACATTCTGAAACAGGCCCTTAGTCTTCTAGTAAGGAGTGACGAGGTTTCTCCTGGGTGCTGGATGTTACATCTTAATTTTACACCAGGTGGTCTTATACTGTTACGAAAAAAGCTTACAGAGACTATAGAACTTATCACTTATTGCCATTATTGATAAAAAAATAACTAATCCGAATTCAGATATTGAAAAGTTCACGTATGAAATTATTAATTGTAGTTACTTATACTCTTTCGAGCAATGCTTGTACGTTCGATTTTGACACTCGTGCAAATTACTGGTCAGCATTTGCAACCATAGTCGCCATTATACCTTCCAGGTTATTATTATGACGACATTATGTGCATATTGGCAAATACGTTTTTCCATTAATTTTATCCTAATTGTAACTAAAAAAATGTACTTGGTCGAAGTTGATGAAATTTTAATGGGATCAGCTGATAAAGAAGATGAAGGTTATGCTAACCAACAGAAAGATAATTTTCAAAATCAGTCTACATTTGATTAAAGTATTATGCAATACCCTTTATTGAATAGTTTTAGCTTAGTTGTCTCTTCGCTCTGTTATATTTCCTCGAAGGCATTCTGGTGACTTTTATTTTATTTATTTATCCGTTTAAAAAGTAACTAATCATTTAACGTTAGGTACACATAAACAAAAATTGAAGCAGTCAGAATCCTTTTAAAGAAAAAGGTCTGGTTCTGAAAGAAACAGCCACAACCCTGTCAAAGTCCTGAAGTCTGTAAAGTTGCCAAGTTTCCTGCGGTGGCACACTCTTATATACTGTTCACGCCACTTCTTACACTACTCCAGTTTCACCAGCCACATTTTGTGGTTCAACGGAAAAAAATCGGAAGAAAAAGTTGTACCTAATTTTAAAAGTTGCAAGTTTACTCTAACCGTATGCGAATAGTTCCTATACCTATTGACATTATAGAACGATGTACCTTCGTGTTAAACTTACACAGTGGGTCTATTAGAAGTTCGTAACAGTAATTTACTTCAACATATAATTGTAACTAACCTCGACGCTTATGACATTTTGCAAGTGAAAAACACAGGATCCGCCACATTACGTAAAGTCTACGACTCGGACTTTAATGCGTGGTTTGTACCGCACAAACGCCCGTTTTGCTAAAAAAAACTGTTCTGCGAATAAATATGCTTATAAGGCTTAGTTTAGGATACAGAAAAGGTCACTTTTATTCTAAGGTACCTAATTAATGCTCTGTTCTCTTATACTATACTAAACTTTATCGTCAAATACTAGTGTAGGTATTTCATCACACAACGTTTCCTATTCCCCATCCACACGTCCATAATGACTTACATTTTCATAAAGGCAACCAGATTATACCATAGATTCTTTACATCCATGATAAATGGACGCCGGAGTGACTTGACGGGGCATCATTTGTCTCCTTGAAGTGAATACTGAAAGAGGCGAAAAAGTCCTCGTATTTACATAATACAAAGGGGCGTTGGTGGAAGATATTTCGTCATTCTAAGGAGACGGTTTTGGGTGAATATTGTAGTTCGTAGTTGGAATTACTAAGCAAATGTTAATCTCTTCAGTTTTTTTATAATATAGGAAGGGAACCTACTTATATAATGTGTTAAGAACAATATGTAGTAGATATAGAGTTAGCATGAATCGAACATGACTGCAGAGAGCATCCGAAAGTGGAGCAACTTAAACATACTGCTTTCTATGCTCTTAAAATACGAGTGAACCAGGGAGTCACTCTAGGAGTAAACATTTTTTTTAATGTTTTGTGATGGAACAAGCTCGAGACCACCTGATGTTAAGCGGACTAACCTCTGCTTATCACAGATGCATTTCATCACAAGTCACGAATTGCACTGCGCCCATCACTTTGAGATGTAGTTGTTAAGTCTCCTGTGCCTGTAATTTCACTGGCTCTGAAGGACTGCTGCCGGAAGACACCGTTAGGTGTTTGGCGACAGATTTTCTACTTAAGGGGGGTAGCTAGCCGGGCGGGCAATCGCAAAATGCCCTTCCACCATGCGGTGAAGCGCAAGCCGGCGCGGTGGGGATTGAACCCGGGGAACTGCGGCACGGCAGTCCATGGCTATTACCGCTCGGCCATCATTGCTTCGAAAATTGTTTTACTAATAAAATACTGAAGGGAAGTGACCGCCTGACCAAGCCACATTGTACTGGACTTATTTTTAAGCTTGACTTGCTATTTCGTCAGAAAAATAAGTAAATCAAAATCCGTCTAAAATTTCGCAAACAACAAAAATACAATTTCAAAGACTGAATTAAAAATATTCTTTACACAACTTGTACAAAAGTTTCCGATTCTTTGAAGTCGAAGCCTCGTTAAGTCCGGCGAAAGTTTTTTTCTTCCAAATACCTCTAAACATTCACAGTTAAAAAGTTTCACAACTCTGGCTTTTTATTCTGAATCGTCGAATTCATTGTTTTGTTATACAGTGAAATTCTTTAGCACCTAAATACCAAGATATTCATAATTACGAAGACCACAGTACCAAAGTAGAAAATATTTGAAGCAATTATAGCGCTCATTGCCCCGTAGCATTTAGTATTGATTGCCTGTGCGGATTCCGGGATTCTACTCCTGCTGCGGCTTCATAGTAAGGTATAACGAGTAGGCTATTTTCCACTATCAAGTAGCAAATCTGTAGCCAAGCACCCAACAATGAGTTTCGTGAGCTCATCCGCAGTAAATACTGTGTTTTACTGGGTAAACAAGGTAACGGCTTTTAATAGTTTTTCTGGAAGAAATCGCTACATTGTACTACCTAAAAATAAGTAGGTATGTTAGATACTCTTAACTTTTGAATTTGCTCGGTTAATTTAAAAAACTATAAAGAGTTTTCGTGTTTTATTGTGTAATGTAGTATTAACGTTTCCGACCACATCATTACTTACCAACTAGGGAGACAAAGCTAATAAAATTTATATGCAACTATAGCTTTCCGGTCACGGCTCCGCCTGCGGGTATATCGGTTATCGCGAAAAACTATTAGCCTCTTTTTGCGTAGTTGAATAAAAACTATCCTATGTCCTTCCCCGGGTCTCTAACTATTTTCATAACAAATTACAATGAAATCTTCCCTCCTTATTATATTAGTTTAGATTAAGATATATAAAATAATACTGAGCAACTCATTACTTCTACTAATTTAAAATCCCTTCATGTACATAAGTATATGTTATAATACATACATAGAGAAAAATGCAAATAATTGTAAACTTATATACAAAATATAACGGACTGAACTATCTACATCTAGGCTAAGTTAGTAACTTGTTAGAAATTCAGTGAGCAAATGGAAAATCGATACTTGTTTACTCATTGACGTACTAGGTTCAAACCATTGAACTAGAAAATATATAAACAGTACTGTACACATAATATTTAAATATGTAAACCTATCCTAAGTATAACCACAGGCATAACTTATGTATGTAGCTTAAAGGTTGATTTTGAAACTAGGAGTAATGCAAAAATGCTTTGAAGCTGATTTTGATAAAAAAGCATCATTGGAGCTATGAAAAAAAATCTTTAAAAAAGTATCTATCATCTAATATATGCACTTTAGACCTCCAACAAATATACACGAAGCAAGTTATATGAACACGTGGTTTCAAACACATGCAGTGTACTAAAGTGCATATATTAGATGATAGACACTTTTTAATATGATATTTATTTTCCAATGGTAAAAATAATGATATAGTATCCTATATTATATATAAGAATATTAACTTTATTCGTCACAATAAAAAACTAGGTAGCTGCTTAACACCACATTGGCCTCGAGGCTGTCCCGTGACAATAAAAAATAAACAAACTAGTGTTTTAGCAGTTACCTCTGCCTATACCAGATGCATTTCGACACAAGTGACAAACTGCTCTGGGCTCATCACATTGAGATAATTTGTTAAGTTTCATGTACCTGTAATTTCCATATCCATCAAACCGAAACAGTAATGGTACAAAGGCAGTAGGTACTTCCCCGGATGAACTCACACGAAGAGTTTTACTACTACGAAAATTGTATGGAGATATCAAGATAGTCGTATATAATTAAGTGAACAATTAAATAGTGCTAAACAGAACTCGTTCAAGTATTTTTTTGCAAGTCACAGATCATCTTATGTAACTGCCTGTATTTTATGGGCAGCTGCAGCCGGTTACATATGCTAATTTCGCTAGTTTTCTTATTTCATAAAACACTAGAAACGAATAGTCCCATTGTTATCTTAGGATGGTAATCGTTATAGCACGATAGTAGAACATTTTGCAAATGGCCGCCTTGCTAGCTACTACTTGAGATAGTGGTCGAAGGCTAGCCTATCAGCTACAAAAAAATAATTAACTACAAATTTAAAAACCCGACTGCAAGTTACTTATTTTTGTTAAATATTATATAGTTTCATTGAAACCCCTACAAAACACCTCACTCGATGGGTGTGGATGCAAAAAAAATGCTTTTTCTCACAATGTGGCGTCTAAAGTCCTCCACTCTGTTTTTTTATGGTACCTAGTGTCACTTGCGCTATCAAGACGAATCTAATATTATCTCACACATTAAAATCGGTTAAGCCTTTAGAAGTTATGGTGGAATAGAGAATCTCACAAATATATTACATCCATAAACCCTGAAAACATAAAACTCCTTTATTTTGGGCGGTCACGTTAAAAGCCCTAAAACCATCGTTTATAGATTAATACGTTTCTACTGTTCCAAAATCAGAACATATGTCGTTCTTGCTCCACACAGATAAACTATAGTAAACTACTGTGGTTCCACTATATACCAAAGAAACAAGAAGCTAAATAAACACCTACCTACTTAAGGCAAAGTATTGATTTCCCATCAACACACAGAATGTGTATTTGTCACGAACAACTTTGAACCGTCTGAAGAGCAAGTTGCGCTAAGTTTCTGACAGAGTTGGAGGACGGAATACTTTGGTACACCTACATTAGCAACATACATGTATATGTTTGTATAAGTTACGTATGGGGATTAAAGTTACGAGTGAGTACAATGGGCGAAAGGGTTGGGGATTCGAAATTAAAACGTAAGCCATTTGCCGAGTCACGTTGATTTCAGTTACAGGCGCGCTGTTACGTCATCGCTATGCTTGGTTTTGTGAAATGATAAGTTATTTTATGTGTAGTATGCACAACACATGAAAAATGACTCTTATTGCACAGCTTTTAGGTTCATAATACTGCTTATAAAACTTGCATGTTTTTTATTTTACATTAACGCAATAGAACTAAAACCAAGCCTGGGTTACTTCATACTTAAAGTATAAAGTACATCAGCGGGCGTTATAGCGCGTATTATTCTACGTGCTTGCCGCGTCAGAAAAGATCAGAACTATGCGAAAGAAAGAGAGACGCGTTGTAGGTGAATATAAATGGTACTCCGTGCTGTGCGAGCCAAAATGCACTTTATTCCGTCGCAACCAGAGTCGATAATTTATTGGAATGGATTTGCGGAGTGATTTCTGGTCCCTTTTATTCTAGGCTATAACTTCGACATTTTGTTTTAAATTTCAGCAAAGTGTATATATTGCTTTTAAATGTTTTAGTAACGTCGTATGAAACGCATATAATGAACATTTTTAATTATTAATAACATTTACATTATGCCTACACTTTCGGCTCGGGTTCAGCTTCAAGGGTAATAACCAACATAATTCCCGTTTATTATATGTTCTATTATTTTATTAAGTAACTGTTACTATTTGCATTTTAGGAGCGTTAGCTACTTACATACTTGCTTACGTTACTATCCATAATGAAATCGTATTTGTAACAGTGACACCGTGATCATTCTGCTTGACACTGCATTGCGCTCGTTGCTCTGAGACTTTAATTCTTGAGTGTCGTTTGTCCTGTAATTTCATTTGCTATACAGTGCCGCTGACTACAATAGTGTGTGAACATTTATGCCTGGAGGTAGAACAGCTGACACTGCGGTGGCACTCATTAAGAAACTCTTTACTTCTTGCTGAAGAGACCTACCATCTGGTAGCTGGTTTACTACTATCACAAGCATTTCTAAAGAGGGTAATCACCAGACTGGCCGCCGGCTATAAAAACAATACCAAAATAATATAACAATTCTATATATGATATTATAATTTTGTCAAATCGTACCGACCTCACATATTTCGGGATAAGTGTAGGAGATGGTAAGTATTTTTAGAAAACGATGACAGTACAATAAAGTTATAACTCAATAGACATTAAATGTCGTCCTTAAATTACACAAAGGCCTTATTAATGTCATCACCAGCTTTGATCCATAAGTCATGCTTAAGGTCCCTCGCACCAAGGGTGCCAGATTTTACGCCCTCACCCCAAGGTACACACGCTTTGAAGCTGTGGTACTCTGGGGACTAGGGGTTGGTAGGATCAACAAACGAAACATTGACTCCTCAAATTTATCAGTCTTAAATTTAGCATTAGTAATAACTAGTAACTTAAAGACTTTCGCGACTTGAACACATAGTTATAACGGTATTTAATCGCGATAAAATATGCATATATTTATTTAACTCGACGTTTCGACCAAGTTGCATTGGTAGTGGTCACGAGCGGACTGAAGAGCCGGGTGCCAATGAGTTTTATCGCGATTAAGGCTCGTTAATTACTTATAACTATAGGAAAAAGTATTAAGCATCGTCTTGCCTTTACTTTCCGATAATAAAGACAGAGATGTCTAAATAAAGAACCACGTTTCTTTTGACCACATGTAATTGGGGGCAAGCCTGTTGCCGAGCCTGTGCTCGGTTACTCGGTACATTTCCAGACTAGTACAAATATCTTTGTCAAAGCCCAATAACTTGTTCAGCCGGGAGATCGAAACGAACCCAGCTCCTCAAGATTCAAAAGCGGCGCTTACAACGACGAAGCAGTATAAAATGTTAAAAAAATTAATAGTAGAAAAATAACGAGTAAGTAAATCTATGATGTCTTTAAACGAGAAATTCTTTCATTTATACAACTATCTCAGATCTCGGAAATGGCTTTAACGGATTGTTAAACACTTTTTAAACTTTCGGTCAATCACATTATAAGTACCCAAATTATGAGATCATAGAAAACAAAAATAACGGATTAGAAAGTGAATTAATACCTACGGTTCATATCAGGCAAATATGCGTATTCGCGCAAACGGTCGGTTATTAATATGTTAAACAGTCACCGATAGCAATATTTCGAAGTCTTTTTGATTCAAGTTAACTGTTCTTGCTAGTACCATTCATAGTACTAGTAAGTCTAATTGAGCTTTTCTATGGTTTACCACACTACATCATTTCTGGTTACATAACCGAAGAAACACTGCACAAAACCTGTTGTTTGTATTTATTACTATCCGTCTATGGCCACCTCCGGCTGTATGTAACGCTCATACAAAACAGGGAGTGCAACGTGTCCACAAACGTCAAACTGAAATTTTGATTGCTTGTAAATTTTTGTCACGTAATTTGTATACTGAATTTGGCACCGCTTCTTAGGTTTATCTATGTAAGTATAGGTATCACACCTGTCAGAAAAAAAACAATTATACAAATAAATACTGCTGAGCTCGCAATATCGGATAAACGAAATAAATAATAATATAACTACTTGGAAAAAACCCGACTTCAGACGCATTAATAGGGATAACTCAATAGGATCAATAGGACCACATGACACACAATACATTCGAATTGAAAACCTTCTTTATTTAGCCGGTTAAAAATGTGTATCGTATCTTTTTAAGGAACATAAGGACAAATATAAGATGTTGCTTGGTATGTTTATCTATACAATATATATATTTATACATTTATATATTTATACCAATTCTAAAAAAATAATAAAATTGATGATACAAAAGAAACACTGAGTTCGTTAGCGCAGGTAATAAGTGTTAAATATGATTAATTGTATATAATCAAAACTTAGGTAAACTCTTTACATAGAATACGAGTGCTTTCATTAGCCAAATTCAGAATGTAGTAATTACTTAAATGATAATAATAATATATACCTTATCTGACTTCCAAAGACTTTGAAGATGAATAAGTTTTACTTTATATTAATAAAGTTAGAATAGGTTGGTTTAATTATAATATGTAAAGATATATTGAAAGACAAAGAAGATATTATAAGGTTAGATAATTAAGTAAATATTTGAATATTTTTTAGCGCTGAATGTACTTTTACGAATTTCTCAGAACGTTGAACGTCTGAGCAATATTTTTGAATATATTTTTATATTAAAAATCTTTACTAGATTGCAACGTTACCTTTTCAATGTTTTTAATTGTCCTGACAAATTTGTTTGAGCGTTGTGGAATGCTTTTGCAATTCGACAATATATTTGTATCAAATTTCAAATTTCTTACGTTCTTTGGTGGGTTGAACGATTTTTTATCGGTGCAGTGAAGTTGCATAAGCCAATTTTACCGGGTATTATATCATAAAGACAAACTTGTTAAGATTTTGTTATTGATTTTTGCTTAGCACGCGATAGAGCTTGTAAGCATATTATTTAGAAATATAGAAAGATAGTGACATAATATCATGCGAAAACCCAAAAGCACTTCTTTCGATCACATGAAGTTTAGTAGTCTGGTTGATGACCGCGCACCATCCCCTATGACTGACAGTTGAAGTCATACAAATAGGGTACAAAGTTTCGTCTCAAACGCGTATTTTCCAGAGGCCGAGTGGTTTAGGTATATGGCGTAAAAGTTGGAGTCCGCGTAACAGCAGAATGAAGATGTGCTTTAACTAAACTTGGTACTAAAATAAAAGTTCGGTTTGAATCCCGATTGTTGGTGCTCTTTCATATCTGGTACATACAATTATATCCCTTAGTTTTGAATTAGGCGTACGATACATTTTATTCCAATTTACCTAGTAGTACTAGTAGGTACTACAAGTAACCTCACCGTTATACATACGGCTGAAGCTGTGCTTTCATCCCCAAGTAATATTAAATTTACTCATGCACAAATAATACTAAATTTAACTCTGGGCCAAGTCCTTGTCAAAGATTCTTTGTAGAAATGCAGAAGATCTATAAAGTTCGTCTTTCAATATACAACGACAAATATTTGCAACTGTGCCTGAACCGGAGTGACGCTAACATGGAAAACCTTTTTTCAAATAAAACATTTTATACGAATGAGATAAAAGGTTGCGTCAAGTCAATTTGAAGTCTGGTAGGCTATTTTAGAAAATGTTACGATATATTATAATATATAAAGCTAGATATAAAATATATAAAGCAGATATATATATATATATATATATATATATATATATATATATATCGAGCCATATAATAAGTATATATTTACATATTATATGGCGATATCTTATAATGTAAAATATAATAGAGACTAAAGTATGAAGTTGCCGTGTAATGGATTTTTTTTGTAAGATGAAATATTTATTCATAATCTTAGGTATCTACCCTCGTCAAAATTTCTGCCAGATGGCTGTTCTATACAGGTTTAATTTTTATTCCAAGTAACCAGTGCGTTAAAACACATTACATTTAAGCCCCTATCATTTTCTGTTGCTAACGAAATAAAGGGCGTTCGATCAAAAGTGAATAATAAAGTTAAATTAATGCTCCATCGGTTTTTACTTACAATTATTTCAGTGTCTTACCTGGTGAAAAACGATAACGTAGACCACGTCTGTACTGCCGTCTTCCTGGAACATTATATCTATGCCTAGAAGATACCTATTCACTCTGTTTTTGAAGATATTACATGTCTTGGAAAATAAAACTGCCGATAGGGTATTGATGTTGTTACAATGACTATGGGCTGCTGCGCAAGGGGTCCATTGTTGGAATTCTTCTTGCTGCTGGATTGCGCTTCACTGCACGGCGTAAGGCATTTTGCGAATGCTCGCCGGCCTGTTTATCACCCTCGTGTAGAAAAACGATCAAGTAGAACTCATAAGCGTGCTTCCGAAGGTGTTCTGGACAGCCTATTCCCATTAAAGGCTTAACCTGAATAATTTCGACAATATTACGTCACTTATATGCAATAAGCAAACTACAAGGACGTATTTTTTTCTTTATTATTGCTTATAGGTTAGCATTTCACCATTATCTAACGTGATGGTAGGTAAGTGATGACGCGGATGCAGATATTGTTCACGCTAACCTAGAATTAGAGACTCTCAAAGACAGATGCTGCCACACATCTTCAGGTGCTTGGCGATAGATTTTCTACTTGAGGACGGTGCTAGTCAGGCGTGCCCTAGAAAAATGCCCTACCTGACTGTAATGACAATAACTAGGACCGAAGACTTAACATGTCCTACGAGGCACGAAAGCACTCAGCAGTAATGCCAATGCCGATCACCCATCCAAGTAAGCTCTCGTTTAACTTAGTTGATCGTTTCAACAAGCTTCGCTACGAGAGCTTTATAAGGTTCTGTGGCACAACAGATCCCCAAAACCCCTTTTGAATGTTGTTATTTTAATCACGTCCCTTAGAAGCGAGCCGCTTCTCAAAATTAATTGGATTCCGTGGGATCCTACAAAATTTTTGTTATCACTTGTTTTCAAATGTCAACTGAATATTATTTTTAATTGAATTGATAAATGGTTTCGTTTAATTTAAGATGGGTCAGAAGAACTAGGAAATATTTATTATTTTTATTACGGGCTCTCTATCATTATTCTTCATAAGACAAACGCTTCGATTCATTCAGGAAATTACGCGACTTCTTCTCCGTAGAGCCTGAAGACCAAAGTCTTCAACCAGTGTCTCTTGCCAATGATGATATATGGCACTGAGACGTTGTCCGTAACTGTAGCCCTTACCAGTAAGTTCAGAGTCACTCAACTAGCTATGGAGAGAGCTATGCTCGGAGTTTCTTTGCGTGATTAAATCCGGAACGTAGATATTCGCCAAAGTCAAAGAACCAAAGTCACCGACATAGCTCTCAGAATTTGCAAGTTGAAGTGGCAATGGGCAGGCCACAATGCTCGACGAACGGATAACCGACGGGGAAGAAGTGTTCTCGAGTGGTTACCACATTACACCAGAAGACGCAGAGTTGGTAGGTCTCCGATGAGGTGGACTGACGATATCGTGAAAGTCGCGGGTAGCCAATGGTTACAAGCGGCTAATAGCTGTTCTTTGTGGCGTTCTATGGGGGAGGTGTTTGTTGAGCAGTTGATGTCTTGCGACTGATGATGATGATTCACACGTAATAGAAACTTGCTCAGAGCCCTTGTAAATAAATAAAACAATACACATATTGCATTAGATATCCGTATGGAACTTAAGACCCAAAAAAAATGTTCTATGATCTCATACAATCTACATGCTCTAATCAGGGTTCAAACCCCAGAGGCCAAGCTTCACTGACTACCAACTGAGCTACGGTGTATAAGCATGTATATTTACATATATACTACTGAGCTTAACATCCGGAAAATCACCTGCTCATTTTGCCAGTCATATAATATCATAAATATATTGTAATTATGTTAATTATTTTTTTGAATTTTCGGAAGTTTATGACAGAACTAGTAATTTATTTCCAGTACTAAGTAAAACTATAAATCAAAACGATTAACGAACAAAGCAGGTGGCTTAATAAGCAAACAACAATTATAAATTATCAAATTAACAAATTCAGAACGGATTGTCAACGTGGAAATTCGAAAATTTCGATGTAATTAATCATACTACGGTCCCAAAGGGAGTAGGGTCGCGACAAAACATCTGGAATGTCGATAAAGTTCAGGTTTATCGACATTTCGGTGACACCGAAAATGTCAACAAAACAAATTCGGCCTTGTGCCTTTAGCTCTAAATGTTAACCAGGGCCACTGTACCACCACATTATGGAGTACTTGTTTTGAATAAAACATTATTTCGAAATAATAATAAATTTGCGTTATGCTATCTTTGAAAATAATGTTGGTTTATTAATTTATTTTTATCATTCATCATGTGCTGCTCATTGAGGTTCTGTAAAAGGAAATTAATTTAAATATAATTGTAACTTGGACGTAACGAGAACGAACGTAAATTGGTAAAAACATAGTTTCACACACACTTTACGATATATCAGTTTACATTAGATACATACAATTTTTGTATATTCAAGTGATTGTAACTTTAATAGTCAATTATAAAGTCGCACACAAATAATTTTCACCGTATACTTAGTAATGATTTTATTTTTTGTCGAGCACGTGTGTTTATGCCCTTTTCATCTTCTCGCGGAAGTGTGTAGTACTATTATTCTTTTCTGAAAACAGTAGAATCAAGTGGTCCTTGGGGGTCTTGCGGTTATAAAGGCAATCACGAAGCTATTAGTTTATAGACTGCGCTTGACGTCTATCGTGGCTTATGACAGGGTTATTAATGAAGGTCGTGTTCTTATTATATAGATAGCCTTTCACTGGTTTTGTTCCGTTCCCGAACACGATCAAATTGGATCATGTTCGGGAAATAATGCTTCTTTTTGAAATTAATACAAAAATTCAGAATCAGTATCTTCCCCACTTGCTTAATAACAAAAAGAACTCAAAAGTTGATTTATATGAATGGAAATTGACCAAAAAATATTTATATATATATATAATGACGTGATACCATATCGTAATTCCTGTACATTAATAGAGCCCGTAGCGTGTTCATAGTATTTTCCAAAACTTATAAGAGATGTGAGTAAAGTGCCGACACTTATACTCTAAGATTTTGCATTGAAATACATTACAGTAATGCATGATATTTTCATAACGGACGGTAAATTAGCATTTGAACTGCATATGAGATTTCAATTGCCATTATATTTTTAAATTGCTTTCGTTGTAGTATCAGTTATATTCGATGTATTGCATTACTTTGCATTACTTGAAAAAATATCAAATTTCTTCACATACTGTATACTATAAATCGAGCTAAACACCTGTAAGATTATTATACGTGCAGTAAGTAATTCATGTTTAAATACATCACAAAACAACTTCAACATTGAAACCGGACTAATTAGTATCGATAAATGACCATGACATCTCTATCGACCATGCCGTCGTATTTGTGCGTAACACCCTCCCTGTATTGATTTTATATGCGCGCGCACCTCTCGCCCGTTGCCCTCTCACCCCACTTTCCCCTTTCCCATGTTGGGGTGGGGCTGGGGGGTAAAAAAGGAACAAGGGTGAAGCGGCGATACGAATCGAACCTTTTTATAGGGGCGGCTCGATCCCTAAGGTTAACGCTGGATGTGTCAGCCACTGTTTGTAAACTTTTTAATTTTAGGGGCTTTGGCGTCTGGTTTAAACAACACTCAGATCGTGATGTGACTGTTTTGATGGTTTTTATGTTCTTTTTAAAAGCGTTATTTCAACTTTATGGGAAATCTGTTATTTATTGTTTAGTTCAGATTTAAATTATTTGTAAATTAGTCTAGCTTGAGGACTCTACTTTATACCTACGTCTAAGAAAAGCGTAGGACTATTCAGCCAAAATTTAACACATTTAAATAGTTTGTGAAATGATTCGAAAGTGTTGGTATGAACTAAATAATAAAAACTTAAATTAAATGCATATATTTTTATTTTACGCTATCTTCCGCCTTCAGATTCTCCGCGTGAGCTTTGGTTTTAACATGATCTCTATATAGGGAACTACTCAGTTATTCAGATAATGCGTTTGATGTTCTTATCCACATAAAAAGTATGCTTGTGGCGAATTTCATCACAATCCGTTTTGCCGTTTTGGGGGTGTATGACAACACACTTCTGCATTTATAATGATAATAGAAAGTATTACATATTACCTTAAGTGTCTTTATAAATCTTATTATACTTACTTTAACATGATATGTATCAAAGTAATTTACAAAAATGGTCTCTAAGGCGCAGCCCAATGCACTTACTCTCAATGAAAAATTATAAAGATGTCAACTCAAAAAATTATAAAATAATCCGTTCTCCTCTCTTTGATCGTAATATCAAAGTGGAACGAGAATTCCCTTGGTTACATTCAGATTCATTATTTTCAAAATGAAAATAACGTATATTTTACCTTACAGTAACTCAACTTCATAAGATAAAAACGCCAATTTTATGAAAAATCTGTTTTTACTACGTTTATCCCACTCAGAAGAAAATAAACTTATTTTAGTAAATTGTAGTAGAATAAGATTGTATTAAAAATAAAATTATAATTGTTGTTGTACATACAAGTAAGATTTGACAGATAGTGACACATATAATTAAAGCACATACAATTACTTGCGGTATGTTAATTATTTGTTGAGATAAATAAAACATTTGTTCAGGAACTTTTAGGGTATATGGTTCTATATTTATGTTTGTTTTAAGATGTTAAGAATTTTGCAAATGATAACTTTAATGGATGGCTCACAAGCTAAAGAGTAAGCGAGTTAACCCCACGTTGGGCGCCAAAATTTTAACTGTTTTGGTTAGGGTGCTATCTATGGAACAGTCGTGAGAACTTAAATGTATAGTTGATTGCAGCGAACTTTTTAAGGTAAGTAATTATTATAATACAGTAAGTGTTCACAGTATCACGCTAAAATGTATAAATTTATACGTACTTATATGTAGCATAGAAAAGGGGGAAAAACATCAGGATTTTAACAAATCCCGGAAAGCGATAAATAAACAACTATTGGTTTTTATTTTTATAAGCATATCAAAAAAAACGATAAAATTATTAACTGTTAAGAAAACTAACAATAGTATAACAAATTATCTCAATAGTAAAAACATTGATTTATCAAAAAAAAACCCGAGAGCAATTAATTGTAAGTGTGATCACTGTCAGGGTACCTTTCAACTCGGAATCAAGTTGATTCTTGCCTGTCCAACTCTTAAAGTGAAAATAAAAAGCTACTCTGCGCTGCAATGAGGGAGTCCGAGCTAGTAGGTATAGCTGCTACACCGACATTTTTTTATGGTAAAGATTGCAGCCAAAACCCTGGTTCCCAAGTCGAAACTGCAAGCAAACGAGCACGCTCTGCAGATCACGTTGACGTTTTAATTTTTTTTCCGTTCAACCGCACAGAGCTGCCCGTCATAATGCTTTTGCTAGGGGGGCGTGCGGCAATTGGAAAATTGGACAAGTAGCAGTCTCCGTGTCTTCGGCGTTTTGCTCGCCTTTACCTTTGACGACAAGTCTCAACCGGTATGGCTCACACATGTACCAGCATTTTGGTAATGCAAAAGGGCAAGTGGCACTTATCTTATTTTTATAATAACTATCATTATTTTAAGTGTACTTCAAGTATATAGGTATAATTTTATAGTCCTGTGTATCCTCAATCAGGAAGATATGGGTAGGAAGGAGGATGATGACTGAAAATTTAAACATGGCTTTCGAAACGGCAGTTTTAATACGGCAGTTACGAAAACCATGGTGACTTTGCACTAAGTTGAGGTCCTGCCCATGGTTTATACATTGTATTTTACTGACGAGATGTCCTCTGTCAGATATCAAACAGCCCTAACATCAAAATAATAATTTATGCCACATTATTAATTCCATGTTTCTCGACAGATTAGGATCCTTATGTTAAAATTTGAGCTTCATTGGTATAGCCGGCCATTAGCAAAATTATTGTGTTTTGCTTTAAAATTTGATATTTTCAGTCCTGTTTACATTTCTGTCTCAATAGTTATTGGTTCGTAGATGAAATGACAGGAAACGTGTATATTCATGTTTTTTTTAATTACATACTTTAAAATATATATAATTATATCAACATAGATTTTTAAGAACGGAATACCATACCGTCATTTTTGTAGTCTAGGAATAATAAACGGAAATTATACGTTACTATGTGCCCCCGTGGGGTGCCGAGCTAGAATGACACTCACCCATTGCTACCTGTAGGTGCATAAGGGGTGACTAAAAGTAAAATACCGGAAGGTGGGCAGCAGTGCTTTTTGAGGAACTGATATCTTGAACTGCGGTCCCCAAGACGCCTGCCAAGCGTGGCGATTAATGCAAATCCCTCCTTGTTGGTGTAGTCTGTGTTCAGCAGTGGACTATCTGACTACTTTATTTAGAAAGGTTTTTAATGGGATTGTTAGCTTAATAATCAAACCAAACCATTCAAACGAATTGAATTTGTTATTGTTCGAAGACGATATAAATAAGAAAAATCATACATTTTGAAAGGAAATGGAAAAATCTAAAATTTCTTAAGGCTGAGCTATAAGCTCAAAGCTTTTCACATTACATTCATAACAAAGGTTTTAAGCAAAACCAGGCCAGCAAAATAGAAAGCGAAATGTGCACAACCCGTACGTCCAGTCAACTCTATAACTGTGGGTTTAACCCAAAATTTATTGGTTTAAAATCTCAATTGATTGGCTTCCCGCGCTTGCCAACTAAAATACGGAATCCAATAGACTTTAATATTTATTTTTAAATTCGGAATCAGAGTTTAATACAATGTTTTATAACTTTAATTTCATTTCATCATACAGGGTTGTTGGTAAATGCTAACAACCTCTTAGGGTTGACTTCTGCTAGTCTTAACAAACATTTTGACATATTTTGTTTTGTTTGAATTTTTTTAAATTTTTGTTAAATTTTCTTTTGTTTTTGTTACATGTTTTTGACTGAATAAGTACGAGGACCACCTTATGTCAAAAGTCTCTTTGCCTGTAACGTATAATTTCATATTTTTTATTACTTTGTTCGATGTAAATATTAAAAACTCTATCCAAACAGTGTTGCTGCGGCGAGCGTTCTTGGCCCGGGAGGCCCTATTAAAACACAAAAAAAATCTTAAAAAATAATTTCTTTTATAAACAAAAAAAAACAATTCAAAATGTTTGTTAGGACTAGTAGAAGTCAACCCTAAGAGGTTGTTAGCATTTTACCAATAACCCTGAATATCTTACATCAAAATCGGTTAAGCCGTTTAGAAGTTATGGTGGAAAAAAGAAACTCACAAACATACATAAATCCTGAAAACATAACTCTCCTATTTTAACAGACTTAAAAAAGGAGGTACTGAATTTGACGGTATTTTTTTTACTTTATGTTTGTTACCTTAGTACTTTTGACTGGGTAAACTGATATTGATGATCCTTTTTATACTTGAAAGTTGATGCTTCCCGTGTGGTCCTATTTAATGTTCATCAAAATCGGTCATGCCGTTTTTGAGTTACACTCATTGGAGTGTAGCTGAAAAGTGTTTCCTATCTTGATGATATAGTCATTGACAGTGAACGATAATCGATCCCGCAAGTAGCAAGGGTCACTAATAAGAGCGAAAATTTTTTTTTTACAAAATGGAACCGACTACAACTTAAACTTCAAATAACTCTCATTTTTTTGGGCATTCGTGTAATAAAGTAATAACCTACAACCTACTAACAATAATTGGATCAAGTTGTCTAAATAAACAATTGTATTATTATTATTACTGGTATAATATAGTAAACAAAATGACGATTGTGTAAAAAGAAAAAAACCCCACAAATAATACTTGTGTATTCTATTTATTACGAGTATATTTTATTTTTATTTTTGATAGGTTAGCCTTTGACCACAATCTCACCTGATAAGTGATGATGTGGTCGAAGATGTTGTTCAGGCTAACCTAGAAGTACTGGCTCTCAAGGACAGCTGCCGGAACACACCGTTAGGTCAGGCGACAGATTTTGTACTTGAGGGTGGTAGCTGGCAAGGCGGGCATTAGCAAAATGCCCTACCACTATGCTATACTAAGACGGCAACCGGGACCGACGGCTTAACGTGCCCTCTGAAGCACGGAAGCGCTAAATAGTGCTGTCACTAGCAGTCACCCATCCACCTCATGACCGCGGCGGACGTTGCTTAACTTTGCTGATCGATTAGGAAGAGCTAAGAAAAATTCGCGACGAGCGCTTCAAAAACTTCTTTCTTTCAAATTCTTTACCAGTCACAGAGCTTTTTGAGAAAATTCTTATTATATTGTAAGATCTCCCTTAGTTCAAACCAAGCCACTGGTCGTGTTTCTCCTAAATTACTCAACAAGCTGTGCATCTGAAAAATAAAATTGTTTCCTAAAGCTAATAAAGTCGTATATTTGTAATTAAAACCCTGCAACGTCCACCCCTGACAGTAAACCTAGTCATCTGCACTGACCTATCTAGGGCATCGGATAAAGCCGAATTTACTGACTAAAAGCTCGATTGATTGGGCTCTGCGATATACCTACCTGCATCTGTCCATCGCTGTAATTGAATAAGCTTCAGTGCGCGTCCGGGTTTTAACAAAACTTTGTGACACGCCTTTGTTATTTCCTTGTTTTTCTTGCTCTTTTTTTCCTATTAAACAGTGTGAGACTTACAAATAAAATAATGGTTGTATTTTTGAGTCATTAGATGACTAATAAATAAAGTAACTTTGGAATTTACATTGGCACAGTGGAGCTGGGAACATCGTATTTTTCGAATTGATCGCCTTGACAATCAATGGGTCACGTGATCTTAATAAACACTGATGAATTCAGCGTGTATATTATTTATCTTGTGGTTATGTAAAAAGTATTAAAACAGTTCTTTAACACTATCAAAATATTCCCAAATCTTTCTCAAACAAGACTTGCTAACCGATTTGAAACGCTTTTGTGAAATATGAGATTGGATTTACTCTGTCGAACATTTGCAATTTTTCTTGAACCAAGTAAATGGAACATTTATTAGTTCTTCCTGTGATAACATTAACTATGGAACACAATACCGATTTCTAGATTTCGAAGTCCAAAAAAAATTTCCCGTTAAATGACATAAAGTTCACCTCCTATTACAGAGAATCTAAACAGATCTGACAAATCATAAGTGCCTAGTTCCATAAAGTAAATAGGGTGTGAATACACTAAAATAATAGTGTTGGTTTTAGACCACTTCCTGATTGAATCGGTGCGGTTTCGGTTCGGGATTGATGCGGTATTTGTGTATTACGTTCTCGGCATTCTTTCGGTGTGGTTTCATTTCTTGTCCCAAGGCTTTATCGTCTAATTAGAATGCTCATGAAAATCATCATAATTTTGAAATTCGATAATTTATAATGGTCATCGTTGTAAAAGGAAAATGCCAAAATTATGTCAAAGGTAGCTCGTCTCGATTACCATTCGGTTATACACCGCTTCCGCACCGTTCAATTAAGATGCATTAATTATATGTGCGATAAATAAAAATCTACTGTAGTATTGAAGCAAAAATAGTTTTATTGCTGTTGGGTGTATAAATTTAGTATGGGACGAGTCTGTTTTTATATACTTTAGTAGTAGTGCGCTACCGGAGACGCAAGTTTTGGTATGCTACACTCTATATTAAAAGCTGAAATCAACTTTGTTATTTTCGTATTGTATGGGGCGTGGTACACCTAAGGTGGATTTTTAAAGTGAAAATTCCAAGATATTGTTTATATTTCTATTATTTATATAGTATATGCGCTCTGTAAAGAATGCCGCATCGATCCAATCATAAAGTGGGTTACATTTATATAAATTACATTACAAGAATTCGTGACATATCCACCACAATACTAGATTAGTAAGTAATTACGTACGACCGTATCCTGTCACTATTAATTTGATATGATCGTATTATTTGTGTAGCGAAACTCATTACCGAACTATATGTTTGTCGGTATGTCAATATTGTCGGAGTAATAGGAATGTTGTGTGATGTGATGGTGACAGCATTTAATCAGTCTGAAAACTAGAATAATCAATTAACCTTTGATAGAATCGAAACTTCTAAGAGTATATACGAGCAATATATTTTGCATGTTAGGTACAACACGAATAGATATTTAAAATTATGCGTAGCTTCAACGAAAATAAATCTGGGAATTTCGGAAAATAAAGTAAAAAGGTCATTTCAGTGCACGCTACAATATGACTACAATTTTATATTCGATATACTCGTATGTACGGCAAAAATTGTTATGGCAACGAGTCGCACATACACCTGTTAGGTAAGGAGATGCAACTAAGATTATTTACACACAGACGATAACGATAGCACACTCACCAGGAAAAAAAATGTTTTGCCTTGGTGTAACAAACTTATTATCAAATAAAATCAAAAGCATTTCGCTATTATATTTAATGAAATTCAGTGCTGTATTGTTTTGCGGTGCGGCGCGGGATATTATGTAAATCTGTATAACTTGGAAACGGCTAAGTGGGATTGGTCAGCCGTTTGGGAGTTGCAATAGGACGAGGCACACACACTCTAATAGACAAAGGCTTCGAACTTATAATAACCACTTTTAGTGTCATCTAAAAATAAATATTTTTTCATCAACTATCTGTCGTTTTGTGTAAAAATTCACGTGAACCATCATGGATGACAAAATTTCATGGAAAAATATCGTATTTAATAAATATTTTAATGTTCTCTTCGTTTACCAAATACCAGCCTGAGACTCTAAAACAGACAGATGTAGCGCTAACAAGCCCTCAAAATAGTATAATAAAATCCCAATATCTTACACTGTAGATTCTAAGAACCTAAAACAAGGACTGGCGCCCTTTTAGAGCTTAAACCTTGTAGAACTTAAAGAGCAAAGAGCTTGAATGGATACAGTAGACTCTAAAAGCTGAAACCTGAGTTGAAACCTGACCCCATTATGGTTTCGTTAAAAAGGTATTATTATGAATTCATAAACACAATTTCATACCAGGATCAGTAATTAAAGAATATGACTGTTTAACTTTTATTAGGAATTTATATAAGATCATTTAAACATATGGGATACACATGTAATCAAATGTAGCAGTAGCTGTTTCGCTTAACGACGTGAAATGGTTCCGGTTGGACAGCGGACAGGAAATTGCCAATTTCTGTGTTGCGCTGTCGTACCGAAAATACCTGATATTTATCACTACAGCAAGGCTAACTTAATTACTATATGAACGTTAAAATGAATGTTTTTTATGAAAATTGATATCAGAGGGAACTACATAACAAAAAATTAACTTAATGCAGTTTATGTCGTAAAGCACTGTAATGGTTTTTATATTATCTCTTAAAGTCGAGCTCGTCTATTATTTCTGCAGCTACTCATTAATGTCATTTAATAAGCAATTTAGCTGCTCAGTCATGGATAATGGCTTAGTTCCTCGATGTGCTCAGTAGTAACTTACTTTACTAAAATCTTGAACAAATAGTTTATGTCTTTCACGTAGTTTCAGAATATATTCAGAATTATACATTATAATATGTAGGCTACGATACCCTTTTCTACTCTTAACTTGAATTATAACGTCAATAATAATAAAAAAAACTACTTCCACATGTGAAATATATGAGAGGTTTTTTTCCGGTCATTTTGATTTAAAACCAAAACTACTACACTGATTTTAATTAAATTTATATTGGACCACCTCTGAAAATACCTGCCGAAAATAAAAATAAAACTTCAAATTCAATTCATAATTGGGGGAAAAATCACATAAATAAGAAAATATCGGGATTCGGTCGTGGTCCACCTGCTTAGTTCACCTGGGTGGACCACGGGCACTTTTTCTTGCCGGTGGTCCACCTCAGTCTACCTAGATGGACTACGGGCAGTTTTTCTTGCCGGTGGTCCACCTTTATAATAATATATAGGTATTGAAATCTCTTTCCTTTTGATTGTATGTTACATATAAATGATAAAGATTTATTTCAGTACTTCCAAGTTTCCCTTTGAAAACCACATATATAACAGATGATGACGATCTAATAAAAATAACAGATTTCCATATTATTGGGTTTTTTAGATTTTATTTGTTCTTGCGGCATTAATTTTCGTGTTGTAAATACAGGGTCAGGATCAGGACGAGGATTTTATTTCCGTTGAATTAATTACAGGTGGACCATGGCCTATACACATCTTTGATTTGTATATTCCTGAACATTTAGGTGGACCACCGGCAAGAAAAAGTGCTCGTGGTCCACCCACGTGAACTAAGCAGGTGGCCCACGACCGAATCCCGGAAAATATATAGTCGAGATTATAACCTCTACCTGTTTTTTTAAGACGAATAAAAGTCATTGAATTGAATTCAAAATATACAATATCCAGGCACATATAAATATTAGTCTTAACTACACTACCAAAACGGTTTTCAACCATTTAATATAGTAACACTAAGCAAAGCACTGTTGTAATAAATATCATGTATTTACACTGCGCTTACTAAATTGTTTTATGACCGTTAAAATTAATATGCGCAATGAATATGGAACGCTGTGAGAGTGCAGAATTTGAGAGTGTGATAGAAATGCAGCGAAATTAATGGCAGAACCTACGATTTGGTATGCGCTGTGCATACCATGCAGGGAATTCCTTTTGATACATATTTCCGTGTCCCCTTTTCTACGTGCGCCGTGCGATATGTCTGTGGAGTGTAAGCTACTTTATGTAAAGGCACAGAATAGAAAGGACCAGAAGGATAACTACGCAAAGACATTCCAATAAATAAGCGCCTAGCTACGACGCAATAAAGATCACTTCAGCTTGCAAAGCACGAAGTACCTAATATTTATTTTAATCTACAAGGCGGCTCTCTTTCTATCGCTAAGTCATGCATAGCTCTGTTTTGCTCTGACACGGCACGCACCGTAGAATAATCCCGTCCGGATGGGTACGCCGATGTACGTGTAGCTTTATATCTAAGGTACGGAGTGAGCCAGGCCTGCTAAACCTAAATTATTTTAGCATCCTTGTTTATCTAGTGGTGCAAGAAGAGGACAATGTTATATACCATTCGAAATCACATATACGAGTCTTTTATGTCAAAATAATACTATGTTTTTTATAGGCTAGCCTTTTACATACCTAATCATAAATGATAAAGATGTATTTTAGGAGAGTACACATTGGGATCTGACTCTTAAGGATAGCTGCCGGAACAGTCCTTTAAGTGCTTGGCGACTATTATTTCAACTTGAAGGCGGTAGCTAGCTAGTAATAAAGAGGCAAATGAACACTTGAATCTGTTAGACCATACAGTTTGTTTTACGTTAACAACTTACGAAACAGTCAAATTTGTCGCCTGTTAAGAGGAAATGATGCGTTCGAGGAATGAAGAAATTTTACGAAACCGACGTTTTGTAGTCCACTGTTTTGTCTTCCAAAATTGAGCCGATTCAAATATTAGTTGAAATTAAAATTGTAAGTTTAAATCTAGGCTCCTATCATTTATTTTTATATTAAAAACATTACAGACGGATAAACGATCTGTAATGTAGTCATTTCATAAACAGCAACTAATAGTCCGGTGCAGCATGTCAATGTTCAAAACACCATATTCATATTATAAAGATACAAAAATGAGATATACGATTATTTACGTCTAATAATCTCATATAGCTCATGGCTTAATAAAATCCAGTTAAACGGAAAACATCACGCATTTCCATTTGCATTTAATGTGTGTAATAAATTGTCACGGAATCACCGTACTCACGGTAATGGGCCGCAGTACGGAATGCACCGTCCTCTTCATGACGGGCGTGGAAGCATTGTTAAGCTCTAATTAACATTAGCTAATCAATTGCAGTAATGGCTCAGTGGCATTGGCTATGGACTGCCGTGCAGCAGGGCCATGGTTCGAATCCCGCCCAGAGCTTGAGCTTCACCGCATGGTGGAAGGGCATTTTGCGAATGCCCGCCTGGCTAGCGACCACCCTCAAGTAGAAAATCTGTCGCCAAGCACCTAACGGTGTGTTCCGGCAGTAGTCCTTGAGAGCCAGTGAAATAACATGCAAAATGAGACTTAACAGGTATGTCTCAAGGTGATGGGCGCAGTGCAGTTCTTCACTTGTGATGAAATGCATCTGTGATAGGCAGAGGATACCGCTTAACATCAGGTGGGCCTCGAGCTTGTTGCTTCAATATAATGTTAAAAAAAAAAAACATTTAAAAATACGATTCTACGGAAGATTAGAACGGGCGTGATTTGGGGTGGTAAGTCCTTCCGAAATCTACCTACTTATGCCCCAGGTGAATTCGTAAGAACCAATTCAACGGTAAGTAATTAGCCTAGGTATTAATCTGGAGTTTACAAAAGAAGCACAAGGCTGCGATGAAGTTTCAATTATGGATTAGGTAGGTAGCTTCGCGATGGAGTTTCAATTATGGATTAATTTCTTCTTATCCTAATCTCAAGTCAAGTCAATTAAGTACTGTCGGAAATAGTCCTCTTTTTATAGTTTAACATTTGGACTAAAAATTATGAAGCACAGCCCTCACGATGGCAATAAAGTGCCTCTTTAGTTCCATGGAATCAAAGAACCAAATTAACAAAATGTTATTATCAAAGAACTTTAGCAATGATTTTTAGAGAAATAAGTTTGTGTTACGCATTAATAAATTTTTTTTCACTTCTATCAAATTTATAACAGTTTCCTACAGTAAATTCCCTAAGCTTTTCTCGTGTTCTTTTCTTTATACCTACTCCAGTATACTGGGATGTAGATCGTACCTTATTTCTCCTATTTTCAACGAACGTATAAGGCGCTTAAGAACGATGTAATATATTAGTTGTATGTTCATAAAACACGCTTGGTAAAGCCTGAAACAGAATATGAGCGAGGAGGGACCATAAAATGGCGAGCTTCATTCCACTTGGCACGTATCTCGCCCACAACTGTCGAATTATCCCCAGATCATCTGCGAAATAAACATTTACTTTATGTAGGTCGGCCACTAACATTAGCTAAATAATTTCCAGAGGTCAAGCAGGTCTGCATTGCGGATCTAAGATTATTAGCATTGGCACGCCAGTCCTTATGTGACCGTTGCCTAACATAGTGCATTGAATGTGTTATATGCTGAGAAAAAACATTTTCTTTGTGGCTTTTTTCTATCTTTTCTCTAATGATCTTGAGTATAAAATATAACGTTTTATGAGGCCGCATCACACTGACACAACTAATTCTTATTAGGTCGACCAAAACGAGCCCTATCGCTATCCCACAATTTGTTACTTTTGTGGCCCCTTTTACTGAAATTCTATCTTACTTATAGATTTGTGCTATTTTAAATTCATTTCATCTGTCAAAAAAATAAAATTGTATTTTTTTTTTTTATATTGTTATGATTGCAATAACGCCTGCTAAGCGGATTACATTACAAAATTACAAATATACGATAGGAAAAATTTAAGTCATGTGCGGGATTCGAACCCGCGTCCATCCGCCCCTTTAGCCGGGGCATGCTCTAACCAATTGAGCTAACATGACATGACGTCATAACTCGATTTTTTCCTATAGTTCATTAACCATCGTATTGGGATGGAGCGACATCTATAGTACCACTTACGTTGTACTACAAACAAGACCAATTTTGCAATTGGTTTTATACTTGTAAATGATGCCGCAACCTTATAATTTTTATATTGTTATGATTGCAATAACGCCTGCTAAGCGGATTACATTACAAAATTACAAATATACGATAGGAAAAATTTAAGTCATGTGCGGGATTCGAACCCGCGTCCATCCGCCCCTTTAGCCGGGGCATGCTCTAACCAATTGAGCTAACATGACATGACGTCATAACTCGAATTTTTCCTATAGTTCATTAACCATCGTATTGGGATGGAGCGACATCTATAGTACCACTTACGTTGTACTACAAACAAGACCAATTTTGCAATTGGTTTTATACTTGTAAATGATGCCATCCCAATACGATGGATAATGAACTATAGGAAAAATTCGAGTTATGACGTCATGTCATGTTAGCTCAATTGGTTAGAGCATGCCCCGGCTAAAGGGGCGGATGGACGCGGGTTCTAATCCCGCACATGACTTAAATTTTTCCTATCGTATATTTGTAATTTTGTAATGTAATCCGCTTAGCAGGCGTTATTGCAATCATAACAATATAAAAATTATAAGGTTGCGGCATCATTTACAAGTATAAAACCAATTGCAAAATTGGTCTTGTTTGTAGTACAACGTAAGTGGTACTATAGATGTCGCTCCATCCCAATACGATGGTTAATGAACTATAGGAAAAAATCGAGTTATGACGTCATGTCATGTTAGCTCAATTGGTTAGAGCATGCCCCGGCTAAAGGGGCGGATGGACGCGGGTTCGAATCCCGCACATGACTTAAATTTTTCCTATCGTATATTTGTAATTTTGTAATGTAATCCGCTTAGCAGGCGTTATTGCAATCATAACAATATAAAAATTATAAGGTTGCGGCATCATTTACAAGTATAAAACCAATTGCAAAATGGTCTTGTTTGTAGTACAACGTAAGTGGTACTATAGATGTCGCTCCATCCCAATACGATGGTTAATGAACTATAGGAAAAATTCGAGTTATGACGTCATGTCATGTTAGCTCAATTGGTTAGAGCATGCCCCGGCTAAAGGGGCGGATGGACGCGGGTTCGAATCCCGCACATGACTTAAATTTTTCCTATCGTATATTTGTAATTTTGTAAAATAAAATTGTATATGAAATAAATAAAATATATAAAAAAAATAACATAAAAATTTTGTACTCATTGGATAGAATGTTATTTTACTTTTAACGCCATCTGTTAGAAAACCAAAGAGTTAACATAGCTGCAACAGAACTAAACCATAGTAGAAAGAGTGGGGAAGTAGGCCATCTCCGGCCCAATTCACGATATAATTACCTACCATACTTGCCTGTCTCAAGGTTGTTACTTGTTTATAATGTATGTACTCTTATATGCTAAATTTTAATTCAGTACCTAGAAATAGGCAAGGGCCGGGAAGTTGTATTTTTTACTTGTGTTGTCTGGGTTCAGGGTTAGTGAGGTCGGCTTTATACCTAAACGATGATAACACATTTCACGATGAAAAAAATACCGACCGGCGATACGGCGACGCGGGGCATACCTAATACAACAAAAAAATAAGTAGGCATCAGTCATCATCAAGTAAAAATCATAGGTATGCTAGAATAAGTGACTTGCTTACGTTTCCTGTTCAGTAGGTAATCTGAACAAAGACAACTCTGAAATCTATGAATTATTAAGAAGAAGAACACACAGCAATAAGTTCTCATGCGATTATCAAACATTTTTCATTTATTTAGCGGTGCCAGAAAGCCGTGACGCGCGAAGTTGTTCGGTGTTAGCCCCGGCTGGCGCACTGAGAAACGGGTCGAGATTGTGTTAGAGTGTGCGTGCGGGACGCATAAATACTATGGCGCACACAAACAAGCCGCGCGCGGTGCGTTTGTATGAAGATAACTTACTTCACCAATCCTTCTACTATGACTAAACTCAATATTAAAATGCCTCGTAGTTAATCTACTCAATAGTAGATGACAACACTAGAATCAGGTTGTAAAATAAACGCTAGCACTCACAAAGCTCAGCTTTTAGCTAGTGAATATGAAAACAGTTTCAAGTTAAAAGCAAGGACTGTTTCAACTCTACCCTCCCAACTGACCGTTGAATTACAGCAAAAATGTACAGGTTTCATATATGTTCCACCTGTCCACAGTATGAGTGACATATACATAGTATGGTACAATTACATATAATAGGCAAATAACAATTCTTGAAAATTTAATTGTAGAATTGTGTGCTGCAATTTTTTTTTCGATTTTGTCGTGTATGCTATCTACATAACGGACATTAAAAGGCCAGTATGAAGATATGTACAATTTATATAGGTCCGCAGTTGGTTGAAATAGAGATTTAAAGAAATTTGCTTGTACTAATTTTAAAATATTTATTTTGTATCTGAACAAATACACTGTGTAAGTATTTTACATGATATATAAGTACGATTATAATAAAACTATTAAACGTAAGCGCTGTCGGATTTCCTCGGTCTCGATGTGTCAAGAACAAACAACAATTTTTGAAGTGGCCGTCAAACATAACTTTTATGACAATGTATGGAGTCATATATTTTTGGGCCACTACAATATTTATGAAAGTTCAAGTGAAATTGCTAATATGTGTGCACCAACAGCTACAATAAGCTTTCTAAAAAACTCCATGACACAAAGGAACTTAAAAAAAATCCGTGCAAAGTAACTACGGACAGTAATAATGTCAACACTAAGGCAAAAAAACAGCCCCAGATAAAAAACCAGTCGAAAACAATCCTGAAATGTAACTAGATAAAGTTTCAGCACTAACTGGACTAAGTCCACAAAGTAAGTCCTACATAGTTGCAACTACGAACGGTACGTGCTTTGCAACCAGATCAGATATCGCTCGATTTCATCCTCTAATGCAGACTTTAACGAGCACTGAGCTGCTACAGATTACACTATCAACGTCAGCAACGAATTATAGAGAATGCTTTTATGCTCCAAAATGTACATACGCATTTGAAATATGTCATATAAAAATGAACACTTATTAATAATACTATCTTTATAACAACCATCTATTGATTTAGTAGGTCGACGCAAAATCGTCTATTTTCGTAATTTTGTTATCACTGATAATCTGTCGCCAAATACCTAACAGTGTGTTCTGGCAGCAGACCTTGAGAGACAGTAAAATAAATTACTGGCCCATGAGACTTAACAGCTGTATGTCTCAGGGTGACAGCCGCAGTGCAGTTCGAAAATGAGTAAATGTTGGCGAAATGCATCTGTTATAGGCAAGTTACCGCTTAGCATCAGATGGGCCTCGTGCTTGTTGCGTCGCAATCCGATAAAAGACAATCAGATATATGCCCAATTATTTTTTCAAGGTAAGATTAGAGTATAATATTTGCATATATATCTATAAAATCACAGTCACAGGAAAAACTTGAACGATGATTCGAAGTATGAACCCACAATAGATCCGTTCGTCGGGCAGGGAAATGCTTTTCCATTAGGTAATTAAGCTATGGGGATGAGTCCGAGTTCGAATTCGTCCTTTGGTTTGATATTAAGCCGTCGCGTCGTTAGTGGACGGGAATATATTTATAGTCAATGTCAGTTGGCCTACTATTAATAAGAACAGAAAAACTAATTTGACCTACAACCCATAACCACCGCAAGAAATGCGGAAAAGTTTAAATCAGCCTAAGAGATGGATCTGTCGTTTAAATCCAGAATTATTGTAATAAGCCAGTCGACTGCGAAGAAAAACTGCTATATATAGTTATTTGACAGCAGTTGAATTTGAAATTTAATTTATGTTATTAAAGCGCTTGTAGCGAAGTTTACTTAGCTGTTCTCAACCGATCAGCAAATTTAAGCAACGTCGCGCGCGGTCATGAGTTGGATGGGTGACCGCTAGTGACATCACTACTGAGCGTTTCCGTGCTTCAGAGGGCACGTTAAGCCGTCGGTCACGGTAGTTGTCTTAAGATGGCAGTCGTTATAGCATGGTGGTAGTTTGCGAATGCCCGCCTGGCTAGCTACCACCCTCAAGTAGAAAAACTGTCGCCAAGCACCTAACGGTGTGTTCCGGCTGCTGTCCTTGAGAGCCAGTACTTCAAGGTTAGCCTGAATAACATATTCGACCACATGATCACTTACCATCAGGTGAGATAGTAGTCAAAGGCTAACCTATCAGGCATGAAAAAATATAAATTTCATACACAAAAATTTGCTAAAATAATGTAACCTCATCCAAAAATTACAGTGAAAAAGTGGTATCATGAGACTCAGCAAGGGCTGAGCCGATGCTCGATCCCCTCACTAACAGATAAGGACTGATGATACCTACACATGCACACAAAAAATTAAGCCATAAATAAATGAACGTACTACTATTTTGACGATATCATATAATGGGTTTTTACCAGCGCCATGTTATAACTACCCCGTGGAGTACCGGACTATAATAGCACAAAATCTTCCAGTGGGAGTCGTAGGAAGCAACAAAGGGAAAACTATCAGAAGGTGTGCAGCCTTCTGATATTGTTGCCATTCCCAAGCCCACTGACAAGCGTAGGAGTTATGTCAAATGGTCAGCACTCTTCACAGTGGACAATCCTCCTGTTACAGTATAGTACATGTTACAGCTATCACATAATTAATAAATTTGTAATATAAATTTGTAATTTTGTAATGTGATTCGCCAAGAAGGCATTATTGCAAACAACATAACAATATAAAAACATGTTACAGCTATCCACAAATCGAATGATCTAATGCGTGACGTGGTAAGAGATCTAATAGTATGACTTTGGTTCCGTGGAAGTAAGGACGGTCATTAGTATGGGATGCTACGTGCTTTGACACTTTAGAGTTGTTCTGTCATATCTTTTTGAAACAAACGAGAGGGCTGGCGCTGCGTTTACTTCAGCCCAACGATTAAATGGCGCAAGTATGCTAATCTTGATACTCGTTAGGTTTATTTTCTCGATGGGTTGGGTACATATTTAAGCCGTTTGTTGTAGGGAAATTGGGTACGTTGAAGCCTAAAGCTCATCCTATTTTCTGATCAGTACGCTTGTTCGATATAACCCGTGATCAAAATGCTGGCACTTATTTGGCTCAACGAATAAGCATTGCAATCCAAGGGGGCAACGCTGCCAGCATGTTGGACACGCTGCCAACTGGTAGTGGGCATTTTGGGTTGCCTAAATGCTTTTGTTGTAGCCGCTGTAATTGTATTTATACCAGAGTTTCTCCGACTCTTGTACGTGCGTAAACGTCATATTTTTATATAATAATGCATACATAATGTAAAAAACGCTCGTTCAAGTTTTCACAGGTGCTGTCATCGAGAAAATAAAGAAATGAAAATAGTATGTATAGTTTGTAGCATTTTGCAAATAAAGACTGCCAAATTTAACAAAATTATACACTTTTGAAATGAATGAAAAATTGTAGATTTTATCTGAAATGAGATATTGCAATTAAAATTGTACGTGTTTGATGTGTGAAAATTAATGCTTTTCAATTGAAATATAAACAACCACACAGAGGTCGAGAGGAGATGTTACATCGCTATAGTACCACCAACTTAACTGTGCAGTTCGCGAGGGCGCTGCTGGTCAAGGAAATCAACTACAAACTGTCACAATTTGAAGGAATGTTGTAGTTCTTTTTTCTGCCGCCTGAACAGATAAGTTGGTGGGACTGTACCACCCTTTGTAAATGGAGATTGGGTAAAACAAACCAAACTCAAATTCACTAAAAACCACAGATAGAATGTATGTAACCAATCCGTGATTTCAACGCAATGTTATTCTTTTCATTCAAATAAAACATTTACTGAACAATAGCAATAATATAAACAAACGTGAACAGTAAAAAAACGTGATTCTCATAGCTTATTTCACGTGTAAATACCGTGGTGCGAAGCTATTTTAACAAGCGTTTTATACGCTGAATAAATACTGTAACCGCCATCAGGGCTGTGTCAAAGTGTCACACACAAACGCAGGCGTATCGGGAATGCCGCGCAAACCGGTACTTGGTATTCCGGTACTAAATAGAGCGCATATACGCCTTTTGAAGTAACGAGTAGGCACATTACATCAAACTCAAAGCTTTGTCACTCGCTGTTGTAATTAAATAGTGAGCCCCAGTAGTGTGCTTAGGAATTTAATTAGACCGTGATAGAATTGATATAGCTTTAGAAATTAAATCAGTAAACATAAGTGTATGAGTATCAGCTTTGCTGCAAATTAAATTAGTTTATCGTGGGTTTGAGATTTTGAAGGTGTACTGTTAGAGGTAATTTGAATAATTATTGAATACGGTCTTGGAAAAGGTATGACGAAAGTGGAACCTCAGGACAGAAATTAAGCTATTTTTTATTCGTATCGGTAATACTACAGGTAGAATAGCTACTGTTGCTACATCACAAGAGTTAAAATATTAATGATTCTTCACATTAAATACTTTTCTACCGACTTCAAAAAAGGAGGAGGTACTCAATTCGTCTGTATTTTTTTTTTTTTATTTTTTTTTATGTTTGTTACCTCATATCTTCTGACTGGGTAAACTGATTTTAATAATTCTTTTTTTATTTGATAGCTGATGCTTGCCGTGTGGTCCCATTTAAATTTCATCAAAATTGATTTAGCCGTTTTTGAGTTACACTCCAAAAACTGAAAAAGTGTTTTCCTGTCCTGATATTATAATCAATGTTTGTTACCTTAGAACTATTGACTGGGTGAACCGATTTTGATAACCTTGTTTTTATTTAAAAGCTGATGCTTGCCGTGTAGTCCCATTTAAATTTCATCAAAATCGGACAAGCCGTTTTGATAATTTAAGTCTGTTATATGTTACTATATCTGGTGGTAAGTTAAACATAAGCCCATAAGTAGCAAGGGTCACTAAAAAGGGCGAAATAAAAATTTTTACCAAAAAAATAGAACCGACTTCAACACTCAAATGTGTGAAATAACTTGTCGAAGTCGGTACCATGCGCACAATATTGTGATGATAGGTACTTTTGAACCGTCATGGTACCGACTTCAACAAGTTATTTCACACATTTGAGTGTTGAAGTCGGTTCTATTTTTTTGGTAAAAATTTTTATACTATTACTTTTTATGAATAGGTATTCTAAGCGTAAAAGTGAAATCATTTAAAAGGTGGTAAAAGAATCTTATAAAATTCGCTAGTTGTGATGACTAAAGTGACACAATTTTAACTTAAACTTAAAGCTACAGAATACATACATATATACATACATAATTTCAGATTAATCCACCTGTTCAAAAAAAATTAAGTCTTTTTTTTACTGTTGATAGGGTAGCGACCACTATCTCACTTGATGGTAAGTGCGAACAAATATGATGTTCAGACTAACATAGATTTTCTGGCTCTCATAGATAGTTGCCGAAACACACCATTAATTGCTTGGCGACAGATTTTTTCATGAAGAAAAACCAGAAAAACATTTGCAAAATGCGCACATAAGTTGATCAATTTGAAAAATGTGGACTGCGTGCTGATATATAAAACTTTTAGTTAGACGAACACTTCATTATTGGTATTATTATATAGTAATTAACCGCCTACGCGCCAAAACATTACTGTATTAAAGTCTATTCTATCTAAAGATCACTTTTGCAAAGCAATTTATATCGCACAATGCTCCTATTACCGAAGACAAAATGAAATACCCTCCATACGTGCCTATTTAATAAGGAAGCCATGGAGCATGGCGCGAGCACTCTCATGTCATTAACATCCCCCTTTAGGAGCTATTAACGTGAAGCCACGAGCGGCACGCAGCGAGGTATGACGTTCATCCCGGTAATAATACCGGTATTTTAATACCGGTTTTTAGTGATGGCATATGCAGATTTAAAAGTTATGGAAGTGGGATTTTATGCGAATACGTAGTTTTTGATAAGATTTTCTTATTAATAATTATGCTTTATTTCCAGTAAAGTAAAACATTATTGGAATCTTACGATACATGATGGCAATCAATGTTTTAATTCGCATTATAAGTATGTACATATACGGTAAAACTTTCAATAATTCCATATTGCTAGAAAAACTCACTCATCACGTAAGGACTTATATAAATAAAGATGAAATTCAGAGCGTCTCGCGTTTAAATTTCCATCCCAACAATACAAAAGGCTTTTTGTAAGCTTTTTGTTAGCTGATCTTCAGCGTCAATAACTTTCTTCAAAGATACCACTTGGAAAAAGTAAACATTTCGCATTTCATGACAATTTCACAAATTGCCTTCTTTCACAATCGGCTATGACTCACCATTTACTTTATAGATTACCTACCCATTTTAATACAGTAGTTCCTACTGCTGAATCATGCACCCCCTCATATAAACAGCAGAATTCACGCGATTTTCAGCTTTAACAACAGGTGTTCAAGTCCACGTGTTAGTGCTTTTTGAATTTAACCCCAGTCCCTTAGTTAGGGTACCTAACATTACAAATTAGAATGATCGATACCGTCTAGACCAATATTTTGAATATAGCTGCTATAATTATAAGGGTAAAGGACATTTTGTTGAATAATAGGTAGGAATAGCTGCTACCCTACCCTTGTAATTATACAAGGGTAAAGGACATTTTGTATGCATCGTATCGCTGGAAATATTACAGTTGTGCAACGGATGTTAATAATTAGTTTGTTGACTTGAATTTTGTGCGACTTGTGTAGTGCCTCCTGCCATGAATGTAAAAAGCAACATTTTTATTTTTCTATAACATTTTGATGCTTGCATGCTATTTATAAAATACTCTATAAATCTTCATGTTCGATACTTAAGTTATCTACATCTACATGTACTCTTATATCACAAAAAGGAACGATTTGTATGTAACAAATAACCTTAAAAACAACTGGACCGATTTAAAAAATATTTCACCATTAAACTAATTGACGAACAAGGTATCTTGCGAACCAGGAAACCAACTTCATAGAGAAATTGACAACATAGTGAAACTGGCAAATAAGGAAATTGGCGAATTCAGAAACTGTCTAATGAGTAAACTGGTGAATTATTAAAATTGACGAGTAAGGCAACTGGCCATCAGTGGTACGCTAACTCCTGATGAACATGTACTAAAGAATATAAAAAAAAATTATTAAATACCCGTGCGATGCTGGAGCTTGCCGTAAATTATAAAATTGAGTTCTTAAGTTCATACGAAGGGGAAGTCTTAGTTTGTAATGTCGAAATGTGTACTGGAACGATTGTTGAGCACAATAGCCTCATTCTTTAGAGTTTAGATGACCGGCACAAATATTCATTGAAATTGATGCTTGAGAGCAGAATTAATGATAGAGATTTTGGATCTACCTGATGTTCTTCGTGGGAAATACTACAACTTTTCGACCTTGATATCTTGTTAAATTGCCGCACCTATAACGACAGTTTGAGGTCAAAAAACTACAAGTAGCACAAGTACCTACAAATAAATTTACCAAATGGCCACTTCACACCGCGAACGCCAATCGTAACGTTTTGCAATTCAAATTATTGTCATCGTTTACGTCCATCGCGGGAGTTGAAAAACGACAAAAAAGGAGCAAAAATAAAGCTCTGGATTGGAGCAAACACATTAAAAAGCAATAGATTGCCAGCAATTAGCGCGGGTCGGATCGAAGCCGTACTAAACGTAAAATCGAGCAAAACGCGCCGTATGCAATTTCCGAATGATTGCGCGCTGGGGGTAGCACGTTATACCTACCCACTCGTGCTCGACGCTGTGCGAATTTGTATTGAACTAATTAGTAATTCTTCTTCTAAGTCGATACGCTCTTGGCAGAGTGGTCGTGGTCGTCATGTAGTAAATGGTGGAGTTGGCAGACAGTAAACGCCTCACGAAGCCCCGCCATTTCTCTCCACTAGAGGTCATCCTGGCCCACTCATTTTAGGGGTACCAACAATTTTCTGGTCGGTCCATCGAGTGGATGACCTTCCGCGTGGTCTAGTACCTTAGTAATTACATATAGTTAAATATCGATAAGGCAAGACTTTGATTTAAGAATTAATCAGTAGCACATTAGAAAAGAGTCAGTTGCGTGAAATTTATTCATACTCGTATATACCTGTTTCAGGAGCTAAGTGTTTCATTTGTATATCAAGTTGTCAAGATAAGATAAGATTATAGACTATTTCTGTTCCAAGTTGCATTGCAGTCCATAGGAATTACATGTAGACCCATAGACAAATAAGTACACTTTCACATGAATATAAATGATTTAATTATGCTGAAAATGAAAATCAGCGTACAACATATGAAAGCTATTAAAATTTACTTCTCTAAGGACAGACTACCTACATATTATTGCACGAAATATATAAACTATAAAATCTTTGAATAGTATAATATGGTTTTTTGATGTAGTACTCAAGTAGTGCCTACGAATAAATTCATATTTATTCGTAGTGTAGTGCTAATATAATAATCTTAAAACAAAGTAATCTCCAACAATACACAAAATAAATTAAAATTTTTTGACTCTATTATTTTATATATGTGAATAGACAAGACTTAGACAAATATAACATGAAATATATTAATAGTACATACATTCTGTATGTACTATTCCCTATATAATTTATCAGTATCTACATCTATGTAGGTGATCAGCAGGTATCGAAAGCTCTTCCGAGCTCAAAGTCAATCAAATTATTGGAATGAATCCATTATCGTGAAATGAATTACCCTTTATAATGAAAACGTATTAACGAAATGAAATTGATATTCATCGTATTGAAATAATAAGCGGATTACGTACCGTATCTTCCAATTATACTTGTTCGTTCTGTTTTATAATAATATGTTTTTTAATTTATTTGATGTGGAATGTTCCTGTGTTGAACAAAGCTGATTAATTGCGCCGGCAGGAAAAAACGTTATTCAAAATATATTTTGTATTTTATTTAAAAAAGAATGAGTCTGGGAACAAAATATTTTTCATAATATTTTTTAGAAAATTTAACAAGACATTATTTTTTTTGGTAATTGTGACTATTTTAATGAACACCATCGTAAGCCTTGCAATTTAATTATATACCCTTCCTCATACCATATTCTAAGCACGACGACTCTCAACAAAAAATCTCAAAGATCAGTTCATATGTCATTAATAATACCAAGTTATTTACTTTCGAGTATTCAGGACCGATACATACTAAACTTTAAAGGTCAAAAACATAACGCAAATAGCAATATCAATTATACGATAGTGTTAATAATTCCTTTCAAAATAAAGCAATTTATTTAATATCGCCAGAACCAATACCTATTTTCCATACCAGACCGAGAAGCACAAACAAGTAATAAAAAATATGAGACCGCAGAAAAACGACCAACCAATCCCGGCCGGGTGATTGAATGCAATCACTTACAATCTCGCTTCTGATTGGATGCGCCGACATCGCGCCGGATGGAAAACTCTACGTCACACCGATCCGTGAGAGGTACGGGGACTGACAGGCTTTTAAGGTTCTTCTAAAATACGTTCAAGAGACCACCTTCCTGAGATGGGATAACTTAGCTATATAATGGGATGTTTTGCGAAGATATATTTAATTCAAAGTTGTTGAAGTTAATGCTTTATTATTTTACAGTTGGATATACGCCACACCGACGTTAGACCAAACTCAGCTGAGTGACTTAATAAATCCCACTTTAAACTAGATAAACCGATGTCAAGATATGGAAGCTTAACGCCACTACATCAAGCCAAGAGAAAGCGGGAATAGACAAAGCTTGTTTAAAATCTTGAAGCGCTGGAAAAAACTTCTAGCTAGAGCTTGCGCTAAAAACATCGGCATGAAGATCAAAAGCTTGATAACTTCTTACAATAGAGAGAAGACAACTAAAGGACAGATGTCAGGGGATAACTGGCATCGTGTTTGATTGAGTTTCAAATAGCATGTTGGAAGGGAATTTTGCATTAACAAAATTACCGTCGCCTATGAACTTCTGCAATACTTAAATGTTCCCATGTACGATAAATTACTGAAAACGGAAGTTTGTTCCGCATTTTATCGGTAATACACGGCTTGACTTGGACAATGCGGGATGTCCAAGCCTGCAAATGGTTAAGCTTTTCCTACGGGATAGTGAACAAACTCGCTTGAGGCCCACCCGATGTGGTAACCTCGGCTTATAAAAGATGCATTTCGTCACAATTACTTAACAACTGTATGTCTCTGAGCGATACTTTGATGCCTGTAATTTTATGGCTTCTCAAAGACTGCTTCTGGAACACACTGTTAGGCTAGGACAGGTTTCCTACCGGCGAGTAATCGCAAAATGCCCTTCCATCATGCGGTGAAACTCAAGCCTGCCGGGGGAATAAAACCATGGAGTTTCGGCACGGCAGTCCATAGCTATTACCGCTCGGCCATTATAAAGCGAAACGAGGTCTATCCGTCGTACGCCCTCAGTCTGAAATTTTTCAAACATCACTACGTCAAAATGGTTGTTGTTATAACATGGTAGTAGGGCATTTTTGTAAATGCCCGCCCCACTAGCCTGGACTATCAGCAAAAATAAATACTAATGAGGCAGTGATGGTATTCCATCACTGCCTCATTAGTAAGTGTTCATTAACTAATCTATTGATTAGTTAATGAAATTTATAATATTTTATAACTTCACCCCCAAGTAAATAATGAAAAAAGACTGTTAACCTGAGCTGTCAGTCTTTACGTTTTTCACATAAATGAAACATTTTGTTTTTACTTAAAACTTGCTTAAAACTAGTAAAATCTCCAGCGTTAAAAGCGGACGCTGAGTTAAAACTCCTTCACAAAATGTAAATGAGATGAATTTCGTAAAGAGGAGAGGAAAATAGGACGGTGAGTATTTAAAATAGCAGCACACAAAAAGCAAATTAGCTAGAGTAATTTTACTTGCGGGACTTTTGATATTAGCAAAGTTCTTCGTCTACTTGCGGAGCGAATATAGACACCTTTGTATGACAGAGATGAATTAAAATCTATGTTTAAATTATAAGTAAAGTTCTCGCTTGCAGATAATCCCGTATAAACAAAACTGTAATATTACAATAGATATATGGAGCTTATAAATTAAAAAGTTGTGGGTGTGTGCGTCTGTATTTGTTGTAACTCCTCTCCAAAACGTCTCAACGTATGTTATGGATTTTGGTCTATTTATGTTATAGGTTATGCATTTTTTTTATGTTATTGTGACGGAACAAGCTCGAGGCCCACCTGATGTTAAGCGGACTAAGCTCTGCCTATAACAGATGCATTTCGTCACTAGTCACGAATTGCACTGCGCCCGTCACCTTGAGACATAGTTATTAAGTCTCATGTGCCTGTAATTTCACTGGCTCTCAAGGACTGCTACCGGACTGTTAGGTGCTTGGCGACAGATTTTCTACTTGATGTATAAGGACGCAGGATTCCATAGTAGATTTACTGCCCAGGCAAAGCCACAACCGGAAGCTAGGTTGATATTGTTTAACTTATTCTAGGGTTGTGTGTACATAATATGCGGTTATGTAAAGTAGCGAGTAATTGTATATTTATACCTAAAACAACAAATTCTACTTAAAACACTGGTAATAGAACAGTTTGATTGTTTAACTAAAACTCGGATGAAATTGTTACGAACGCAATCTTAAATGAACATAATAATTGTTCAACAATTTCATATTAATTTATGGATTTACGAGAAATAAACTATACATATCTAAGAGAGGTCCAAGTTTTTTATAATTGAATATTTTTCTATGACATATTATTTCTTCGCACCGAAAAGCACTTTAAGTATTGTAATCAATAAATTTTAATTAAAAGCAATACAACATTTTGAAATTGGGATATAATATTCAGTATTTAGTATAGGTACATACATCTGCCCAGTTCCCAGAGCGGACGGAAGCAGTCCGAGGGCGGTCCATCGCGTGCTTCCGGTCAACTTCGCAACTAATTAACTTTCCAATATGACCCTTGTGCAGTGCAATCACTAGTTAATAACGTTATTTACGAACAGGATACCAGTTATATTAAGTTTTATAACAAAATCGATACTATCATAACATGATCGAGTGGAGTAAAATGTAGCATTAAAATTTCGAGGTCCTATACTCAATTCTCGTCTTGGACAGTTAATGGGTAAACAAAAATAAATACAAAATTAGGAGCCTGGAACATTTTTCTTCATGTCAAAAAGCACTCTTCTTAATACACGATATCAAAAATGTAACTTTTTTTAAGTCAAGGTATACATGATGAGAATGACTTTGGTGAAAGCAATGACTTAGTTGTATACAATAATAGCCTGACTTCTGAACCGACGTGAGTAAGGTGCACCTGCGTATTTGGTGCATCACGCGGCTATTTACTGTATTGCAGCCTTCATTAGCTGAAAAGCAACGAAACATTCCCAGGTATAATAAGTCAGTCATAAAACCAAAGTTAACATTTTCACCAATATTTTCTTTCTAGTTAAAGAAAACAATTTACTATACAAATAGGTTACCTACAGTATCGTCCTTTGTTAAAGAAAATATTTTGCACTCACCCTTTATAGGGGTAGAAACATGATTTGGCATGTGCACTTAAAATTTACATTATGCTTCCGGTTGATTTCAGTGCGTAATTATAATTATCTCTAGCGAGCCATGTTGGGAGTATAAAATATTGTTAATAACGTTATTCGATAACTAGCGTATATCGGTAACTACCCATTATTTTAAAACTTAATGATCCCCAATCAGTATAAATATGATGGAAATTAATATGCCACTTTTATCAACAAAAAATTCCCAATTTGACGCGTTTTTCACACTATGTGTCTACCTTTGACCTTTGATCACCGCAGGATGTGAACAGATTTGGATATACTCTGCTTTGTTCTTTAGGGCAAATTTTAAAGCAATGATGACCTAGCGGTTATAGCTATGGACTGCGGTGCCGCAGGTCCATGGTTCGATCCCCAGCGGCGGCTCTAGCTTCACCGCATGGTAAGAGGGCATTTTGCGAACGCTCCCCTAGCTACCACCTTCAAGTAGAAAATCTGTCACCAAGCACCTAACAGTGTGTTCCGGCGGCAGTCTTTGAGAGCCAGTAAAATTACTGGCACACGAGACTCAACAACTGTATGTCTCAGTGTAACGGGCACAGTGAAGTTCGTCACTTATGACGAAATGGATCTGTTAGAGGCAGATTAGCAGCCCACCGCTTAACATCAGGTGGGCCTCGGGCTTGTTCCGTCTCAATAACATAAAAAAGGGTGTATGATTTGTGTTATTCCATTTATGACGGAATTCAAAAACCTTGTTGCAAAATAGGGATTAAAATTCGGAATGTGAATAAAATATGGGCCAATCAATATGTCAATTTGATTGAACATTTTCAGTACGAAATAAAGAAAAGTAACGTTTTCTGAGTAAATTGTAAAAAACAAGTTATTTTGACTAGCTAGATTATACCAAAAATGTTTTCACTATAGTGACAAATTACATTATATTCTACAAGTGTATATCACTCCAAAGTGACATTGACAACGCCGACTTCTTATAGATATATCGGTTATCGCGCAAAACCATAAACCTCTTTTTGCGCAGTTGGATAAAAAGTATCCAATGTCCTTCCCCGGGTCTCAAAAAAATTTCATACCAGATTTCATCCAAATCGGTTCAGTATTTTTTAAGTTTATTTGTTACTAACAAAAATACAATAATCCAAAAAATACAAATCTTTCCTCTTTATAATATTAGCATAGATGCAGATGAGCCCAAAATGCTTCAATAAGTATGCGTGCCATACTTCTACAAATTTTTATTTGATTCTTAACTTATCTTCATTATATATCTTAACATCACGCAAGACATGCTCACTATAGATATATCGTAGATAAAGATGTCAATAAAACATCTAAAGACCATAATATGGGATTGGTCTACAGAATTCAATGCTACTATTTATCTGTCTCTAATAATATGGTAGTAGATACTGGTCCTAAACCTCTTGTGGATTCGAGGCACGTAGGGCACTGCTTTTGATTTATTTCTGTCTATTTGAGGGTTTCGATTTCTATGCTAATAAGGAGAGTTCCATTTCATGGTGTTGCGATATATAAACTACAATATATTTGAACAATTATTAAAGACAAAAAACATTTTAGTTAATATTATTTCTTTATACTCTTGCTCGTAAAAGCTCCTTTACTATATATATGGATAATACACATATGGATCTTTATCGAAATAGTTTTCTTTTTCTCGCGGTCTTTTTACTTTACAGTTTAGTTTTAATAAGCTGCCAGCAGATTGACACCAAGGACCTTTCGCGTTTGGCTTATCCCAGAAATCCTCTTATACATACCCTGTATGGGATTTGTTGACTTTTTTCGAAGGGGTTTTTCGGACAAAATGTCCAAAAATGCTCTTAACCATTTGTTTGCAACGTTACCGATCTCCTATCATCAGATAAAGGTAGGATGATATTTGAAAAACCAAATACAATACAATCACAGGATTCATTTTGTATGTAACCTAATCAAGTATTTTGTAACAAATATATTTTCTGGGACATTTTAACTACTTCGAGATTAGTTTCATTACTGTAGGTAAATATATCGGATTTTGCCTACGCTGGTAAAAAGTACCTACATTGATTAGGTTACATAAAATCAAAAAATTGGTTTTTTTTATTTAGATTTTTAAAATAACACCACATTCTTGCCCTTGTCCCAGGAATATGTGGTCGATAACGTTGAAGATAAATGGTTAAGGGAATTCATAGGCATTTTGTCCAAAAATCCCATTTATACACTCTAAGGTGATTGCTAGGTGGATCTTCGGACAAAACGTCCAAAATCTCCTTCGCAGGGGATTGTCTAAGGCGATATCGGGAATAAGTCGTTGCGTTTTATTATTTTTTCATAGAAACCAAACTAAAGCCATTTTCATCATTGTTATAGATACGAATTACATTATAGCCCCATTAACAGTTCTTGGTTATATAGCGCAATGTTATATAGGCAATTGTCTTCGTATAAATTCTGGGCGAGCTTCTATTAAATTAAGTAGTAAAATATAGAACATTTTCCTCACAAGTATAGAAGATGATCTCATGACACTCGAGCTACGGTAATTATTTCAATCTCAGCTTGATCTATTAGTGCCCTCGCCTACGGTCTTTAAACCTTATAAGACCGAGCTGTAGGCTCAATTGCATTAATGAGCTTTCCGCACTCGGATCATAATGTAATGATTCCATCCAATACACTTGCACGTGAAAGCTCTATGACGTAGGCGTTGCTTGTATCAAAACATGTTACTTATTGCACATAATGCTTCCTTTTGTTTAGTTTTAGAACATAATATACTCGTAGATACTACGAGGATTGTTGTATATACCAATGAGTCTCTAGCTTCGGAGTTAAGGATATACAAATCACATAACAGTTTATTTGCTGTTGGTGTTACAGAGAAATGTTATCAAAGTCCTTTTTTGTAAATGTTCTGTTTGAGCAAGTATAATTCAAATAGTAAATGAATAAATAAAAACTTAGCAGCAGATTGAAAATATTCGTATTGTGACACTCGTGCAAATATCGTACAGTTCTCGTCTATGTCACTGACATACAAACCTTGTAAAACCTCGCCTACGGCTCTGGCTTATAACAGCGTAGCCTTGATTGTAATAATTTATATTCCGCACTTATCAATAATGTACTAAATGTTTCTTTCCAGTTCTACCTTTGCACATAACAAAATCAAATGTAGGTAAGAATAATAAAATGTTACAACCTAAAAGTGTCAAAGCCTTTCATTGCGTATACACAAAAACCTTCCTCAAGTCAAGAGAGTCCGTATTTTGTCCTCTAAATTACGCCACATTCTGTAAAACCTTACAAAAAGCGCACCAATTCACACTTTTTACGGCAAAGCGTCGGAAGGTCGTTCATTGTTCAATCCTTTATCGTGGGCGCGGTCGCCGGGAGCTATATTACCTAGCTATCAGCACAGTGGCCATGAACGCACCCCTTGTAATGTGAACCCTGGTCACGCAATACTCATGTACAGTAAATTCCCGCTGTCTTACTCATGACTTTCAACCCCAATCCATTCACGAAGCTAAGCTGCTTTTTACGTAGACCTAAAGTTTAAAGTTGCCATGAAAAGTAAGTGTTACTTTCTTTAGAAATATCTTGTTTATCTTTGTTTTTATTTTAGCATCTGGTCTACCAACATAAACTTGGAAAATATCGACGCGGCAAACAGCCTCTCGTAAAGACGACAGAATAAAAATCATATTTTGCGTCAACAATTTCCGGGCGCGAATGTTTTCAACGCTGAGCTCACATATTTCGCGTGAAAATGGGAAGCCCCTCGAAAGTCAGACGGTGCTTCTGTCAATACTAAACTATTCATCGTATCGATATTCATGTGAAACGTGTGCCCGTTGAGATATGTGAAAATATTCCCCTGCTGACGAAATTGACGATTGATCTGCCCTCGACGCAACAAATAGTGTACAAATAACTGAAACTCTTCCCTACGCATGACGATTACGTATGTAAACAATATTGTTAATCTTTTCTTAATAAAATATGTAATTGAGTTGATAGTCTTTGCTGTCTTGTTATTTTAAAATAAACGTTTATAATGTGTCTATAAAATTATAATAACACACCTATTGACATTAGAATATTGAATAGAATGAACTTTAAACTGATAAAATTGTAAAACAATCGCTAAGACACCAGTATGATTGTGTTAAGGAGTTTATAGATTATTTTTTTTAAATTATTTTATGGAATGCCATATTTAATATAGTTTTATACAAATTTGTCCGTCTATTTGCCGACTGAATACGTTGTGTCTATTATTAAGATCAATTTGACATGTATTCTAGCAAATATTTAAAGATTAGATTTGATCAATGTTTATTACTTTTCGTAGCAGCTTTTTCAATGCTAACGTTGAACTAAAAATCATTCGTCTAATTTAGATAGAGAAAAGGATGCAATTAACTAATACTAATTTGCGCAACGGTGAGTGTTTACTTAACTTAGTTGTAAAATTTATTTATATTATAAAACAGTTTTGGTTTTGTAGCTGAGTCTGGTAACACATGGCTGACAAATAATATGCTCACTCTCAATGTAGAGAAAACAAAGTATGTTACATTTTCATTAAAGAATCATGATTATGCTATTAATCATGCAATAGTGGGTCATAGAGATAATAAATGCCTTGGTATGCCCTTATCTTGCTGTAATTGTCCTATACTGGAAAGAGTTACCTCAATTAAATATTTAGGAATAGTTATAGATCGCAATTTGTCATTCCAACCACATATTAGTCTACTTACAAAACGAGTTAGAAAATTAACAGCAGTTTTCAAAAAAATTAGAGACTGTGCTGATTGGGATATTGTAAAGATGTTATATTACTCACTCTGTCAGTCAATTATAACATACTGCATTACTTCATGGGGAGGCTCTTTTAAAACTTACTTATTACCCCTTGAAAGAGCTCAAAGGGGTCTTCTCAAATGTAGCACTAAACGTAATTATCGATATCCCACTGCACAATTACATAAAGAATGCCAGTTACTCACAGTGAGGCAGCTTTTCATTCAACACGCTGTCCTACATCAACACAGCTTACTTATATACGATCCTTCCCATCAGAGAAAACGCGTTTCTCACAATGTATGCCCTTTACCATCAATACACACTACATTTGCAAGGAAATTTATAAAATTCATAGGACCGTCACTATATAATAAAATAAACGCAAGTTGTAAAATTTATTCGTCAAATGTTTATGAGAGCAATCTGAAAATTTTTGAAATTTTAATTAACCTTAATTACGAAGAAACAGAAAAGTTACTTGCGAAAGCTTTGTAAATTGATAAAGTAACAATACTCATTATAAGTTTTAACGTTATTTAATGTCACAGTTATCTTGTTTCAATCTGGTGTAATAACACTAAAGTATCTAGTATTATCAGTAGTAATAATCATGTAATATATATAGATATATTATATTGCATTATAACACTTCTACTATATTTTCACACCTACACTAAATTAAATAACTCATCTTCTATTTCACCATCATATCAATATTTTATAAAAATTGTAAATTATATACTTAATTAGTATTCTTTTGTAACTTAACTTAAGGCATAATTTATGTATTAGTCCGACGAAAGAGACCTGGAACCTATGCCACGGGTCTTGAGCCTAGTTTAGGAACCAGGGGCTCCTTTGTATTTTATGTACAACATGCCTTGTTTTGCCCAATAAATGATTTTATTATTATTATTATGGTAACGTATGGTTTAAATGACAATTATTTATACCACAAACAACTATCGGGACATAGGCTAAATTAATAATATTTTCAACAAGTTCAAATGTAGATGGGGTAAAATTAAAAATAAATAAATAATTTTATGCGATAGTGTGGGTAAATAAAAAGAGGACAATTTAATCACAATATTTTGGCTTGAAACAACCTATTCTCAAAAATAACACTTAGCTGCCATAATAACCATCACGTCTGTGACTGCCAATAATATTACTTTTCAGTTCAAAGTCAAAATCATTTATTCAATTTAGGCGTCTACGACGCTCTTATGAAGGTCAATTAAAAATTTTAACATTGAAATATTAATTATTATACTGCCATGTACAGCAAAAAAGAATATAAAGCCACTGCGATAAGAATGGACAAGAAGTTCGGGCCATTATTTTAAACTTCTTTTAACAATGTGTTACCATAGATAAATGATAATTTTTCTATGGTGTTACATACTATATAATTAAATTATTACAATATTTGTTTAAATTACGTAAGTGACAGGCGATAGCTTAGCAGAGGCGGAATCGTCCAATTATTTTTGTCGTTTAAGTAATCACAAATTGTGTAGTAGGACTTCTTAATCAAAATGTTTTTCACGTGCTACTTAAGTTTTCCTTCTGTGAGCGCTGTAATATGCTTGAGAACTTTATTAAGTTAATTCTATTCTGTGATTGAGGCTTCATAAGCTTTTGTGAGCCTTGTGGCTTCATCACGCACATGCATGGATCCTCGAGAATAAGTCGTGACTTATTATAAACTTTTATCTCACGTTTCAGCTCAAGAATCATATCGGGGCAAAGTCCAAATGTTCGAGTTTATAAGTTCGAGATTAAAAGATACATAAACTTTAACTACTTTGGCCTTCAAAATAGATATCTTATATAGATAATTATTTTTAAAATAAGCAGCGTGATGCCATCTAGTCATAAAATCAAACAAATCTACATTGAAATAAGGCTCATCACGCTGCAACGTAACAATTACGATAACCTGAGCGGTTATCGTAATTGTGTTGTAATTAAAAAAAAAAACTCTATTTACACGGACTTCGTTCTTCAATTTCAAAATCGTATGTACAGATTAAAGATATTAAGTTTATATATTGATAGACAGGGTTTCAAGAAAATCGTCATCGTCCTATAGGAGATACGAAAATTGTTCCGTAACTTAATTTCAACTCGAAATAACTATATTTTCAACTAGAGGTATTTTGGCGCTATGCAAAAATTATATTTTGGAAATGTTGTCTAGCATCTAACTATTCTACTTTTTTTTAATTTTCACATTTATATAATAAAATCTAAGAAAGTAGATCGCTTTTAAAGTTAGATCTAAATCGACTTTGGCTCTTATATGGAAGCAGTGATGGCTCACTGGCATTGGCTATGGACTGCCACGCAGCAGATCCATAGTTCAAATCCCGTCGCGAGCTTGAGCTTCACCGCATGGTGGAAGGGCATTTTGTGAACGCCCGCCTGGCTATCGATCACCCTCAAGTAGAAAATCTGTCGCCAAGTACCTAATGGTGTGTTGAGAGTCAGGTTAAGCCTGTTAACACTTTCGACCACATCATAACTTACCATCAAGTAAGATTGTGGTCAAAGGCAAATGCTGCAATAAAAAAAATGTATATCCGTAAAGTACATTTGTTACCTAGAGTACATTTTGTAGGTACTCTACTCAAAGACTAAAGAAGATGATACCCTAATAGAATGCGACAGCTGTTGTGTGGAATACAAAAATGGAAGTAACACTAATAATATAACTATGGAACTAGTTCAACAAAATAACATAGATACATCATAAAACCACCGCTAAATAAGTAGAGCTCGAAAGCGCCTTATTTCCTATACAATATTTTCTATCTTTATACATAATGCTGATATGCTTTCTTCGAAATTGGTTCTAAGCAAGCCAATCTCATTTAGTGTACGTACTCGACCTATTTGGACCGGGTAAGCAAAATTAGTATATACGGGAAAATACCTTAGCCAATACCTTGTCATACATTACAACTGTACTAATCTGTAGTACTAGGTTGTGAGTTTCGGCAGGAAAAGTGAAAATGTGTGACATCTTTGATATTGTCTTATTTTCCAAAATTTGTTTTTCGTAGAACTTTGATGTGAAGGTACTTATTGTGAATGTATTCGTGAACGTGTGTAGGAGAATACAAAAACAGCAAGAAATATAGTGGACGGTGGCAGAGCGCTTCGTGATGCTCGCCTGGTTAGCTACCACAAATAATCCGTCAAAAACAAAAATCACTTATTCAATTTACGCGTCAACGACGATCTTATGAAAATCAATTCCTTACATTGGACAATTTCAATTCTACAGCCATGCGTAGCAAACAAAGAGGTATAGATCCACTGCGAAAAGAACGCCAAGTAACGGGACCATTCTTTTTAAATGCCTTTCTAAATAAGTAGAACATTATAGCTGCGATATTCTTAAGGACACTGTTCTAAAAATAGACACAACGATCGATATTGACGCCTCCAGACGTGGTGGGTGTTATTGTAAGATGAGGAAAAAATCTGATATTAATTTTCGTAGAAATTTAATATAATATTTGTCAGCTTAAATGTGAGAATGACTTTGTACAGCTTTCTGTTTGTGTATTTGTAGCAGTATGTATATACCGCGATGAATGTAGGGACTTATGTTACTTCTTCGCACGCACCAAAAACAATATTGACTCTCTCATAGCTAACGCTAAAAGACTAATATGTGATTTGTTTTATTCCAATTCAAATTGTAGATTCTGAATAAATATGTTTTTTTATACCTGATAGGTTAGCCTTTGACCACTATCTCACCTGACGGTACGTGACGATGTAATCGAAGATGTTTTTCAGGCTAACCTGGAATTACTGGCTCTCCAGGACAGCTGCCGGAACTCATGGTTGGGTGCTTGGTGAGAGATGCTCTACTTGCGGGTGTTAGCTAGCCAGACTAACAATCTAAAAATGCCCTACCACCACGACTGCTATCCTAAGACAACAAGCGAGAAGCACGGGAGCACTCAGCAGTATGCTAGTGGTCACCCATCTAAGTCATGACCGCGGCGGACAATGCTTAACTTAGCTGATCGGTTAAGAACGGCTAAGAAAAATTCACTACGAGCGCTTCACAATATATTCAAAGCCTACGCAGACAGAGTCTGGGGTCATCAAAAACGGAAATTAAACTGTTGAGAAGAATAAATTGTGTTCAAGAGATAAAATAATATTGTGAATCTCAAATATCATCCCATTCGAATTGTCGACGATATATCAGACTGATACCTAAATATTGCTAATAATAAATAATTTTTCTCTTTCGTCTATCTGACCATCATTATGAAAACGCTGGATTTAATTTAACCTACCCTCTTCAGTTAAAAATAATGTAAGATAAAAATGCTAATCAGACAAGAACAATCTCTCCCGAGAACCCTTTGGCCATTGAAATAAAGGTAAAATATTATATTAAACCTCAAGAACTTTCGAGAAATATAAGCTGCTTAAGAAATTTTCCTTTATGAAATTTCAATAAATGCTTTACAGTTTATTTTATGAGCCATCAGAAGCTATTTTAAGATTTCTATATAATGTATTATGCTTTACATAACTCACCGTGTGTCGGTGTTGCATTAACACTTCTTTCTCTTATTAACACGTGCTTTTGTTTATCACGTCATTTCACGCACGTGGTAACTCATTGCCCCCTTATTAAATGAGGATTACTTGTATAATAAAAATATAATGTAGATGAGTATTTCTGTACTCAAATTCTGCGTTTATTTACAAGGGAACCGCAACAAACAAAGTTACATATGTCGTAAAATAAAAATAAGACAGTAATTTATGGTCCTTACGCGTTAACTTGCCCCGTGGGGGTGCCAGGGTAGAATTGCAACCCCCGTGTCTTCCTGTGGGAGTCATAAGAGACGACCAATACTAGAACACGGACAGCGGCAACTTTTGAAGTGTTACCTGCTTACATTGTCATCTACTGATACAAAATGAGACGATCCGGCTGATACGCTTTAAATTGTAGTGTGTTTTGATTGAATGATCGCGATATTCAAACCGTAGGAAATAAAGGAGGGAGAGGGTAATGGGGAGTGATGAAAAAACCAAAACCGTGCATTGTCATTGTTGGTGCGTTATTGAAAAATGTAGTCTATCTATATATGATAAAGAATATGATAATCTTTATATATCTATATATTATTTATCTATTTCTATTCAATAAAGCCCTTGTGTTATCCTTGTGTTGTTAGCGAAAACACAGTTTTAAAATGTTCTTGTATCTTCTCTAACAACACACAAAAATAAATGTTATATCGAATGGGATAAGAAAAGGCAGATGTTACTATTGCAAATATAAATATATATTAATATATAAGTACCTATATTTCTCAATACATACAAATTTGAACGTAAGTCTCCATGTAGGTATCTTCTTAGTAGATTGCACTAATCTATACATGGCATCTGTTGACAATGTTGACATAGCCACTACCAGGCCTTAGCTCGCTCGCTTTAGCAAGCATACGACTTGGAGAGTACCACCGCAGTATCAGATATTCTCCTTAGGGTGAAAGAAATACTGTAAGGTCATTGTAGCAAGTGAATTACTTGGTGAACGAGAACTAAGAACTACGGTCTCTCGTAACAAGTGCAGTACCTACAGTGTTGAGCAGAACTCTAAGAACGAGGTGTCACTGTAACTGTAATGGACAGGCGTCACGCCTATCATTGGGCAATATGTATCGTCACCAACGATACCGTATAATGAAGTCAGAAAAAAAATCATAAAAAACGAGGATAATATTCCAAAGAATATCAACTAAATTCAAACCAGATGTAACGTAGCAGCAAAAAGTCCCGAACAATTTGCAACATACGACTTATTTTCCACCTCAACCCCTCCGCGTTTCCCCAGAAAACTACCGTTTCCCATACGAAACTAATATCGCACAATATAAGGGGAGGAAGCGTAAATAAATTCGCCGACACTATTCTTTGTACCAGGGAATATTCCGAAAGCTTCTGTTTTAAAGTTTTATTCCAACGGCGTAAATGCAGTTTCGTATTTTCTACTAAATTGCCTTCTGGCCTTATTTCTTTTTTTAGTCGAAAGTTTTTCTTTCAACCTACAAAAGTTCAAGATAGGTATAATAAAAATTTAAAATAGTTTAATGAACGGAATTAACTACACTTGTGCATTCCCGAAGTCTATTTATTTTTACAAGTAATGTATACTACCTATAACCCATTTTTTTATAGGACGCTCATTGATACTACGCGTACTTGCAATTCTACACGGCAATAGTAGCTTTAACGGACGTCGGTCAAGGTTACTGGACGGTTAAAAACTGTCAATTATTTGGAATTCTATCTTTTTGTTAAGGGTTTATTTTTATATTTTTTATTCTTTTTATGACGTCAAAGGCGGGATATTAAAAATTTTATATATATTTTTTTATTAGGTTGTCCAACAATTATCCTTGATCAAGTAATACGCGAGATTTGAAGTAGGTGTACGAATAAATAATTAATTTTAAGTAGGTATATTAATCAATTTATATCGTAAATTCAAATACTCACTCACAAACTTTCGCATTTATAGTATGATTATATTAATCATTGGATAAGATCGCAAAGGCGTACGTCCAGGTTGGGTTTGATACACGCTGTTTATTATGACTATAATGATAACAATCACTTAAAGTACTGGCCATCAGAAAAAGCATTTGTGCACATATAACTCATATAACATTTAATAATTCCCGCTACGCCACTGCTTTGAGAACTTCATACATAGTCGATGCAATGGCCTCCCCGCCGGACCTTTTAGTTGATGAAGTACACGCGATTCTCGACCTTAGGCCCTGAGAGCTTTATTGTAATTGAGGGTTTATTCGTTTGATGGGATGACGGGCGGAGGAGCAGGTTTGGACGCCGTTTCAGTGATTTGATTAAGGGTTCGTATAATTTTATGAAGTGACAGGCGCTGGGTCATCGTCAGATTGAGATACGGATCTGATGGATTAAACTCTACGAAATTATTACTGTACCGGAACCGGTTAGAAGTTATTTGCTAAATAGCTACGCCCATCTTGGTCTACGTGATGGAAAATGGAAAGATTTTATTATGGTATGGGTTAGTCACATCCACAGAAGATTGGATAACTTTTGGAGTATTCTTGAGCTAGAATAAAAACCGCATTCGAACAGTTATAACGTAGTACGTTCTGGTAAAAGAAGTAGTCAGGGAAGTTCGATTGTGGTAAGTACAATAAGATTTTAGAGAAAGAACTGGTAAACTGGTGTTGAGCTGTAGAAACTGGTGATAAAGCTTTCTTTACTAAATAACTTACTTCTCTTTATTATGAAATTAAATTAACTGGCCAACGACGAGTCGGTCCTGCACACCAAGGGCTCCGTGCCAATAAAATAGCGGTGCCAGGTTTTAGATTAGACAATAACAAAGACAAATAAAAGGTTCTTCTTAGGTAATTGTGTACGGTTTTATAATAAATTTCCCAAACATAGCACAACGCTCCCAAAAGGGAAATTCAAGTAGCACATGAAAAACATATTGATAAAAAAATCTTACTACACAGTTTCTGATTACTTAAACGACGAAAATGCCTGGACAATTCCGCCTCTGCCAAGCTATTGCCTGTCACCTACATAATTAAAACAAATATTGTAATAACTGTATTACATAGTAAGTATGTAACACATTGTTAAATGATGTTGAAAACAATGGCCCCGAGTTTCTTGCCCGTTCTTCTCGCAGTGGCTCTATACAATTTATTTGCTGAACGTGGCAGTACAATGTAGAATATTTCAATACTAAAATTTGTAATTGACCTTCATAAGAGCGTCGTAGACGTCTAAATTGAATAAATAATTTTGACTTTGACTTTGACATTGAATATACTGTATATTTGTTGTATGTATATTATTTACCACCAAATCTTTACATTTTGTTTCTTGATATTTGATGAATTTAATGCCTTAACGCGAGTCCAATAGGCCTATTTATATTGTTTGTTGTTTAACTTTGGTTTATGGACATAAATCAAAGTTAAACAACAAATAATATTAGCTACCAATCAAGTAGAAAATCTGACGATCGTTGAGATCCAGTATTCTAGGTAAGCCTGAACAACATATTTTACCAAATCATCACTTACCATCAGGTTAGGTAGTGGTCAAAGGCTAGCCTGTCTTTCTTATGGAAGACAGGCTATAAAAATAAGGACTTTGAATGGACAAATAAAATAATATCAACACTCTAATATTTTTCTATGAGGGAGAAATTAGGGACGTCATCTAAGGCACCCATTTTTACCGGACATGTTAAAGTGTGATCAATAAGGGTCTTTCGTCTCTTCCGGAAAAAGTTCCTGATTTCAACTGCCACTGAAGATTCATTTATTATAAAAAACACAATAAGTATCTTACGCCGACCTTTCAGAGCAATGATACACCACGCTAATAACGAGGTAATATGTATATTACTCATAAATAAGAAAGAGAACAAACAGTACCAAGTCATCGTCGTTGCCTCTTAGTCGTCACTCCACATGAGTTTTCTCCGGAAAGAATGAATACGGGACATTTTCGAGTCAAAAATGTGACTCAAATTTAATCTTACTGAGTAGTAGAATTTATACTTATCTACTGATAGTAGACAATAGCTAGTCCACATTAGCTAGATGTTTGCCAGCTCGTGTGCAGCTAAGTATTTCTTAAAATAATAACAGTAATTAACCCAAGTAAAAGTATTAAATAGATCGTGCGCTCGTAGAGTCAAGACCTCCTGAGAATGCTTCGTGTAGAAGCGAAACGCGTCGAAAATTCTTCCGGTTTGGCTGAGTGGTGTTTGTGACGTCACGTCGGCTTAACAGGAAAATTAGGCGGAATTGTCACTAGATATATTTTTGTATTTTTAAGTGTTTTATTAATATATTAATTTGATGTTTTCATAAAATATTTTAAAAATATTTGTCATTATTATATATGGATTTCCGCAAAGTAACGCCTGAATCTGTTTATTATAGTAATTAACCCTCCAATATATTCATATTGTGTAGTTAAGGCTCATACGAGAAAAATACTCTTAAAAAGTTGTAATTAAAAGAACATTGTGAAATATTTCAAATAGCCGAGTGGCGATAGTTAAGCTAGTTAGTAGTAGCTCTGAGTTAGATGCCCAGGTCATACAGATATTACGCTTTTTTAAAGAAATAATTGAGAATCAGTCTAGTCTAAAACTGTGTCCGGTTAAAGGCTATAGGCTCGCTCGAATAATCCACTGCTGAGTACAGTCTCGCCCATTAAAGGGGAAATTAGCCACCCCACGCTTGTCAGGCGTCTTGGGTATCGCAGTGTAAGACAGCAGTTCTTAGCTATTTAAGGCATTTCTGTCCACCTTCTGGTATTTTACCCTTAGGCGCGCACTCTTACGACACCAAAGGGAAAAAATTAGCTGTAACATCCTAGCCCAGCACCCCATGGGCATGGAAGATATAAAAGTATGATAATATGATAATTAAATCATTCATATTTAGTTTTGACGTACAATATTCACTGCAACTACTATAACATTATAAAACGCGCCATTAATATTCACATCGCTTCCATCGCACTAAAACTGACTTTGTATTCAAACTACCTACATTATACTATGTACTCGTACCCAAACGTCGCCGTCTCAATATTGAACGAGGAAAACAAGAAACGTATGCCAGAGATACAATGTACCACGGTCTGTTCATTATTTCCCTACCCTACCCTTTCCCGCCATCCATTTTGCCAGCAAAAGAAAAAGTAGGACGAGTTGTCTATGTTTCTTTTTTCGAAACCACGACAAAGGAACAAATGTTTTTCAGCCTTGTTGGTGCATTGGCTCTTTCGTTAATGAAACTTTTTGGCCGCACTCGATGGAAAGGATTTTTAAATCAATCGTTATATTGTTATTGTTACGCATGTAGTGATATTATGTTGATTATAATATACTGTATTTGAAAATGTGACATCGTTTAGCCTGCAAACCTAACCTAAATTATATATTAAAAACTATACGGGCTTGTCTTAAATTTCATCAAAACGTATGAGTCGCCTTCAATTTAAAAACTCAAATTTGATGTGAAACTTTTACTATGCTAAAAGATTTTACTCAAATATCAAGCTAACTATAGTAACTACAAACAACAATCGTTTCACAACAGAATACGGCTAAATTACAGTAATAGGATAAATAATTAAATAACTGATACTTAAACTGATTATTTAAGAAAAATAAGTATTTATAACATATTTATACTACATTATCCCACGGAAATATTATTTCAAAGCTATGTTAGAGGTATAATCCAACTATCGTCCACGTCAAAAAAGTGAGATGAGAAAAACAAACGCAAGCGTAGCAAGCTCGTAGCCGTAGGTGCAATACACGCGCTACGATATTGTCTACATAACTCGAGATCTTCCTTTACGACAGTATAGGGTATTGCATTAATTTGTAATGCGCTCTACTGCCGTAAAGGAAGATCTGGTAATATATCTTAAGTAACGACTTTCGAACTTATACTAAACATTTGTGTTTAACATATAATTATCCCCGTGGGATGTTGGGCAAGAGTTGCTACCCCTGTGCCCCATGTTTTTCTGTGGAAGTCTTAAGAAGAGACGAAGGGGTAAATATCCTAAGGTTATTAAATATTTGTGATGTCTTCGGTTAATACATCGCATGGTGGAAGGGCATTTTGCTAATGCCCGCCTGGCTAGCTACCACCGTCAAGTAGAAAATCTGTACCTAATGGTGTGTTCCGGGAGCTGCTCTTGAGAGCCAGTAAAATTACAGGCACATGAGACTTAACAACTGTACGTCTCAGTGTGACGGCCACAGTGCAATTCGTCGTTGACGAAATGCATCTGTTATAGACAGAGGTTAGTCCAATTAACATCAGGTGAGTCTCGGGCTGGTTCCATCGCAATAACATAAAAAAAACACATATTTTTCTTTCATTACACCGATATCACTTCGGAGGTACACCTAAATTGGGATGGTAATGACATTATTCATTTAAAATGCTTCCAAAATTGATTCTAGTTCTTTCATATATTTTGCATTTATTTTCGTTAAACGTTTTAACGTTCCATAAAAATAGAATATATTTATGGAATTGTTTTTAAAGTCCCTCATCATAACACCCCAATCGGTGCGTATGGAAGAAAAAAGTTTTTATCTGACGATATGACTTCTAAAATCTGCCAGTTTGCTTTTTTATGTACCTACTGTAACTTGCGCTATCAAGCCAAATCTAACGATATCTCATCCATAAAAATCAGTTAAACCGTTTAGAAGTTATTGTGGAATAAAAGAACTCACAAACAAACATACATACATGAACCCTGAAAACAACACTCCTTTTATTGGACAGTCGTGTAAAAATAACGAACTTTAATTTGTAGCGTGTGTTTGGTATTTAATTTAGTCGGTTGACATCCTACGTTGTGTACCTATGTGTTTTATCTGAAATTTGAAAAACTAGGCTTAGGTATTTCAGCTGTAGCACTCCTGGTGCCCGAACGACTGATGTTATGGCAGTAACGATACCTCCATCCAAGAAGTTCAAGATCCAGCTTCGGGGGTTGCTAGGTTGAAACAGCGACTGATCAACCCGTAAACGAAAGTAGGAACACTTCACTATTGTTTTACGTCCACCGTTGAAAAAACCCACCCATTAGGAGGGAATATCCCCATAATCCCCACGCTTGGCAGGCGTCTTGGAGATCACAGGGTAAGATGGCAGTCCTTCAGAAAGCGCTGCTGCCCACCTTCTGTAATTTTTCTCTTCGTCGCCTCCTACTACTGCTGCAGGAAGATATGGAGAGTGTTAAATTCTAGCCCGGCACTCAACGGGGAAGAATTATTACTGAATATTCAGGCATATAAATACTTAGTTTAGTTTTATTAGGTACATACTTACGTCAATAATTCTGACAAATCTCTTTGACATTTTTCCAATTACATTAACGCAAAACTAAACAAGCTAAAAGCTTTATCTCACTAAATATGCATTGAATTTAGATTGCCTAAATGTTCTTCGACATTGCTTTCAGTGCCAGACGCTTTAAGTTGTAAACACTTAAATCAAGTTTCACCTGACTAAGCAAACAACTCGCGAGGAACGTTAAATTACTTTATCGAATTTATTTTAAACTTACTAATTGGTTTCGGTAGGTAATTAAGAAACATTTGCGAGTACAACGAACTATTCGTTGGAAATTTTTGAAGCGCTCGTAGCAAAGTTTACTTAGCTGTTCTGAAACGATCAGCAAAGTTAAGCAACGTCGCGCGCGGTCATGAGTTGGATGGGTGACCGCTAGTGACATTACTACTGAGCGTTTCCGTGCTTCGGAGGGCACGTTAAGCCGTCGGTCCCGGTTGTTGTCTTAGGATGGCAGTCGTTATAGCTTGGTGGTAGGGCATTTTGCGAATGCCCGCCTGGCTAGCTACCACCCTCAAGTAGAAAATCTGTCGCCAAGCACCTAACGGTGTGTTCCGGCAGCTGTCCTTGAGAGCCAGTACTTCTAGGTTAGCCTGAACAACATCTTCGACCACATCATCACTTACCATCAGGTGAGATAGTGGCCAAGGGCTAACCTATCAGATATAAAAAAAAAAAAAAAAAAATTATACAATGATTTATTGTAATTAAACTAAGGATCCATGGGCACTTTCCAAAATCAACTTAATTTTATTTACTGTTACTAGATGTCGCGCTTGTGATGCTGGGTTAGTATAGCACCCCTTCCACCATATCATACTATGGTTGTATGGTCGTGAGCTGAACTGCCATAATTGTTACACTGGCGATCCTCAAGACCCCTGCTAATCGTGGGGATTATGTTACTCCCTAATTCTTCGATATAGAATTGTTCAAAGGAGTTCGTATACTGGCTGTTGATGGTGATGTTGATGTGCATTAACTTTTAACTCCTATCTGTACTTGGATCCGTACGTGGGGTCAGTGGAATATGTTGTTTTTAACAACACAAAGTCAATACAACGACACAAAAACATATTGCATATTATACCTACCATCTTGTTGGCAAACCACCTTGGGAATGTTCTTGTAGGTAGTACATTACAAGCTCTTTTCCGATCAGTGGGGGCCTTAAAATGGGAAAGAGCTATGTTTGTGCTTAATATAAAAAAAAAAACACTACATGAGTAGGGACTTTTGCCATTCTAATCAGCGAAAAACAAATCAATGTCAGAATAATTTATTTAATATTGGATTTACGGCGCTTTTCTACTGGTAATTTACAACACTTAATTCCTAAAGATTCCACTCTAAACTACGATTATGTTACCTCATATTAGATTTCAATTTATATTGCAGTGTTAAGTAAATTAAATGAAGAACCACTGCGAGTAGAACAGGCAAAAACTAACCTACTGGTAGATACCGCTTCGGGACCTAGGTGGATGTCTGCCCACTCTCCTGCTAGTGCTGGTTCCTTCTACTGCTAGTGCCGATTTCCCACGCTTCTAGACCCAGGTGGTCCTCTACCTTCTCGCCTGCTGGAGCAGTGCTGTTAGCATTCTGCGGAGCTCATTCTTGTTTCGAGAATCACCTGGGTCTCCACCCTAACTTACAGATACAACGTCGAGACTATAACCCAGAATATTCTCTCAGTCTGTATGGGTTATTAGTTCCAGATTTATCTATTTACGGCACAAATAATGTCAGTTTGTTTGTATTGTATTCAAAGTAATATTTCTTTAGAATCTACCTAACATCTCCTGTAGGTATTTGGTTTACTAGGAGGATCTCTCTATTTCACTCTCAATTATTTAGTAATCAACCAATTAATTAATCCTTGCTGCCATATACGATAAACAAATATAATGATAAAAAAATCTCCATAGTTACTTACAATACTATTTAAATTTGGCTGGAACAAGTTCAAATATATTGAAAAAAAACCATATGTTGTGGCTGAATTTGGGCTGAATCATCTTACATCAATTCATGGTTTAAAAAGGTAATCAGTATTCAAAGACCATATCTTTATTTGAATTATTAAAGACAGACTATTGTAACAACAAGAATGTTTTAAACTTAATACTACACAATTCGTATTAAAGAAGGTGGGAAAACAGTACGCAGTATGCGAAGAATAGGACTAATCATGAAATGTCTGGATACATTCCATTTCATTAGAAAAACAAGATGTGCTTTAATATAGTTACAATAATTAATAATATATAAATTATTAGAATATTCTTTTTTTTTTTTAAAGGATTATGTATACTTTAAAACGTTGACGTCACATTTCTTTATAAATTACACTCGATATATTCATCAGATTTAAAGTTCAACAAATATTTACAAGGACATAAAAATACACATAATTTTTTTATTGAGGTACTAAAATGTTCCATGACTAAAAACTTTGTCCAATAGAACATTATATCCAATAGAAAATGTCCAATAGAACATTATATTCGTTTCAGTTATTTTAAAGGAGTACAATATTAATTACATTGAAACTACAGATACAAATCGAAGTCTTTAAAAGCAGTATCACCTTTCACCCGTCGGCGATTAAAAAGAAACTTAGCACAAAGCTTTCCCGAAGCCAATCTTAATTAAACAGATTGCGATAAAAGAAAGAGGGAAAGTTTATACAAGGGTTATTGTTCCGACCAGCCCGTATTGTTCCACGATGACATGGAGTTTCCTATTTTGTTGAGAAAATATATGTGTTTGTTTATAATGGGCCAACGTTGTAGTTTTATTATGATGTGGGCAAATTGAAATATGTCTCCTGATGGTAGCAGCGCGCTAGCCCATAATAGTTGCAGTGTCACTGTGTCACAGTTATACATTCTCCGTTACTTTGAGACATCACTTCTTGACTCATGTGACTTAAATCTTGAACACAGAATTGTCTATATACTATAGTTTAAAGGCAGATTATTTGACCCTGCGAGAGAGACTTGCTTAAGGGTCTTATTACCTAATGCTTTTATAATTAGTTTTAAACAAATTTTAGTGTTTCTTGCTACGCTTATCTTCAATACTTATCAAGCCAGTCTCTTGTCCTAATGCATACAGTTTAAAACTAGAAAGTTTTAAAACCCATTAACAGTCACTTATTTAACAGCCGTACTAAGCCTTTTCAAATAATTGTATTGATGTAAGAGTATACGCTGGATCAAAATGCGGCTGAAGAAATAAATAACAACGTATATTACTTAATAAAGATATGGTACTGATCACTAATTAATTTAGTTACTATAACAACAAAATAATATTAATTAACTAAATTAGTATAATCTTCTTACTAACAAGGTTATTATGAAATAAAATATATATTATTCAAAGTAAACTTACAACTTTTTTCACTGACGTGAAGAAACTTATATATAATGTTTGCAGGGACGGGAGAGATTCGCAGAAGTTTACAGAAACTTCACGTAACCAGCGCCTCCGCTTACTTCGAGATAAAAACTTGGCGCAGTGTTTTGCATCCAGAACACTGGGACTTCTAACTCAGAAATAGTTATGTGCAAGAGACTTGGACTATATTCCTTATCGTTGAAAGTTACAGTCTGAAATTCAGTCTGATCAAGTGAATTTCCCCAAAGAGTTTCAGTGAATTTGGAATAATTTGATTTATGCCTATCTGCAACAGATCTTTTCATTTGCTGAACTTTTAGAAATTATATTAGTAACTAATAATGACCCATATTTGTTAATTCTGATCGTAAAACAACAGCAACTGACAACACCATGTTTTGGCAAAACTATGTTTTATTGTTTGGTTATATTGTTACAGACATGCTATCATTTATAACATGAATAATTTAGAACTGAGGTTTCAACATGTGGATCACAATTCCATAGAGAGTTGCAAACTCTGTAAAGGCTGGTCGTGAAGTGCTTTATTACACAAACGTCAAACCTCAACACTTTCTCCATAATATATTGGGATGCAATATTTACTTACTTTTAGAATGACAAATAGATTACACACTCATCGTGCGTATTAATATTTGTAAATACAAGGGATTATGTAAGCGAAAATGGTTTGGCTACAGCATTTCATTCAGTAATGTTTCTAATTTATTTCTTAATTAAATTTTTGTTATATCGTTTCTTCTGAAAGCGTTTTATCTAAACGAGTCGTCATCTAAAATTTATTAACGATTATTTATTGATATTTCAAATTGATAATTAAGTTCAAGTTATTTTGTACCACTATGAATGAAAAACAATGCACGCTAAAATCAAAACCTCATCGAAAAGCTTTCAACATGAAGCTATAAGCATACGAATGAGAACGGCGCGGTACTCACATTATTGCAAAACGAAACCGGCAAAAACAAAATGGGCCCATTTCCACCGTTTTCACCACATGAGCATCGACAAAAACCTGCCAAATTTCCACAAAGATAGTGTCATTAGCGAGAAATGGAGGCATTTCGTCGTTTTGTAAGGAACCCTAGTCCCTAACTCCCTGCCGCAGCCTTGGGGGCCCTTACAAAGAACCCTCGAACAATGCTGACTGAACCTGAATGAGACTTTGCATTAGTTCGCTTCATTTGTTTGATAAACTCGCTAATTACAACTTTATGAAGCCTAAAAAGATAATATTTCTGAGTGACAGTGGTAATTTGATATTAATCTGTCTACGACATTTATCAAGGGCATTGAAGGGCCGAAGAATAATTTAATCAATTTAGATGAGAATTAATCCAGAGCTTCATTTTAATTACTGATTTCTTCAGTTTTAATATTTTCTTTTGCTATAGAAAATAATGTAATTCGGGAGAAGTTAGTAAGAGGCAGTGGACATAAGAAACATAATTATACCGGCCCTACGCTGTATAAGGGTAGGGGACTGATGATGGTAGGAATACACATTTAGATATAATGTAAACAACAGATTTGGATTTTAAAAATATAACCTCAACAGCTTGTTATCACCAATTCTAATTGTAACAGTCATATGTTCAGTAGTCCATTTTCGAAGACAATGGTTTAATAAAGTTTTAATTTTGTTATCATTATGTAATAGTATGTAGGTGGTGATAAAGCACACACCACTAAAGCATATAAACGTATAAACTTGCAAATTTTAGAGTTTCTTGTATATTTATAAATCACAATTTCAAAATTATTTAGGTACCGCGATGACAGAGATCTACCAAATTAATTACTTAAATGTATGATATACCTAATTAAAAAAGACACCTGCAAATTAGTCTCGTTTGCGCAGCTTTAATGGTTCAATTATCAGCCCAATATAATTTAGCTATGTCTACTTAAGCTATAGAATTGAAAGCCAAACTAATCATGATCTGCCTGATCTCCAATCTAGATATCAGCAGCTCTCTTAAAACCATCGACTAACTACGGATATAGACAACATAATCCAGTTTGTTAGATACGTAACAAAGACCCATTTATTCCTCTCGAACCATATTACAGGGATCTCTCTATTAGCTATAGCAACTAATAGGGCGGGGGTATATTACATTAACTCGCGCTTCGTTACGGGATTTTTTATCGGATTACGCGAATACGCTTTTAGGTTCGAGGTGAGAGTGCGTCCAATTTGCAGTAATGTAAAGCGTTTTATGGCAAAAGTGAGAAGCGAAGCTTATTTAGACTATACTCGAATAAAATATGCACCTTTTGTGAATACGAAATATATTCGCGGATGCGAGGCTTTCACGAGAAGAGCACTTGTGAAAAACTGAAATTATTCTCTCTATGAGCAACCAAAGTTAATCAAATAAAATATAGCGAGGAAGTGCTTGCACATCGAAAATTATTTCCAAGAAGCGGGTGAATTTCTGATGAAACGGAAAATTTACGTAGTGTGGGAAACGAAAGGTTTTTTTTATTAAAAATATAGCAATTAACACTAGGCAATGGATTTTATATAATTTGTGTTTTCGGTGGCTTTCCACATTACAATTTTGATTGTAAAGACGCGAGTACAATAAAGACTATTTGTTATTTAGGTTTACATTTACTTTTATTTAATATACCAGTAGTTAAAGTATTGACAAACATTGTTATTATTTTTATCTCTGCCCCGTGCTGTTATTCGTAAGTTAAACACAAGTGCATGTACAACGTGTACTTATCCCGATGTAGAAAAATTGAAGAAACTCATTTGTTTATAAACTTGAAATATTAAAGTTAACGTTTTCATTTTGATACCCATGATGGGTTTATTTATCAATTCAATGATTATATAAATTTAAAAACAAATAAAAAAGTAACTGAAATGAGAGAAAATACGACTTAAAATTGCCCAACCAGCAGCTGTTGTTCGAATCAAAGCAAAACTCGATTACAAGAACAGTTTTCGTTAATTACAAACTGTCAATTACAATTATAATTTTATGAATTTCGAAACACAGAGTATAATTGGAAATCCACGGCTTGTCAACACATTAATTACCTACTTTGCGTTTTGTTCCCTGATTTTATGGACCTTCATTACATTAATGTAATAATTAATGAGTTTATAATAATGCAAGCACTATACGAAATATATTTTACATTAACAAAATGTTATACACGACAGCTGTTAACGATGATATACGAATATCGGTAGCAAATCGAACAGGCAGGTGTCGTCACGTATTCCCGTATAACATCCCAAGGGAGTTAAGTCCCCTCGCTTGAAAGCACGTTTTTTCTGCAAAATAGATTAGTTGTGGGTGTTTATCAGCATCAGGGACATCCGTGTACTTACCAACGACACGTCGAGGGTCGCCCGAGTCGTGAATTCCCGGGATTCCCGTTTTCCCGGTGCTACAGGAGACGTGTAATCGGTCCCGCAGGAATGAAACTTCACTACGACAGTTTTCGTATCACATGTTTGTGATCGAATATCCGAGGGGAAATTAGTCGCGGCAGCCTGGGACGAGGGTTAAAAAGTAAAAACTGATATCGTATGAATAGAATGTCCATTTTCGAGGTAGCGCAACGCAATCTCTGGTTCTGATAAACATTTTGGCTGGTTGAAAACCGATAGGAATATACGTAGAAGAGTTTTGTGATAGCTATGAGAATATTTTATGTTCCATATGATTTCTAGTACATTACTGTATGAGCCGGATTGTCCACTGCTGAACACAGCCTCCCCTAGTACGGGGGGATTTGCCATCATCTCCACCCAAACGTAATCCTATAGTCACCTTTTACGACACCCACAGGTAACAATGGGGTGGCGACATTCCAGCCCGGCACCCCACGGGCCACGAGCATGATTTATAGTACAATGCACATAATTAAAAGATCTTTGCAAAATTATGTGATAGTACCAAACGTAATCATATATAATAAATTATGTATACGCTAATAAAAGCTAATTTAAAAAAAAATAAAACGAAAAGAATACACGACACATTTGTACTGGAATATTTTTTTTCATATTATTGTTAATTTTTTATCTTATTACGTCATTTTTTTTTACCAAGCTTCCACTATCGTTTTATTACACAACTAATAAAATGTATTTCTTCAATATTTTGATCAAGAGATCCTACTCATTTCCAATGCTGGAATCAACATTTCATACGTTACACTGACTTAGCTTGTTTACTTAAGCTGCCACTATTTTGAAATTATCTTAAGGAGAGACTCTACGTATACGTAGAGTCTCTCCTTAAGATATGTTATAACATAGGGTCCAAAATGGCCTAGTCGCATTTGATAGATGGCAGTAAACGTACCAGCGGAGTTAATCTGCTTTCACTATCATGAGTTTGAACCTTGTCATGTTTACAATAAGATCTATATTGTAGCGATTGTATTTGAGATGAGGCTTTGGGTCCGGTCGGTGGCGTCCTACAGTAAGTGTCGTGTTTGAGTGAACGTTTAATCTCATGTGTACACAAACACGGAGTGTAGTGTCCACTACAGTTGGTGCACTAATCTAATTGGACTCACTGTTCGTTGGTTTGTGTTGTTAACACATTGTTTTGTTTCCAGCCGAATGTTTTCTAGCCATTACACTAGTAGTATTAACCTGCGAAGGCGCGTCCTTCCACAGTAAATTATTGATACGAATTTGTATAAGTAGGCATTTTTGTATGCTTTATAGGTTAGCTTTTGACCACTATCTCACCTGATGGTAAGTGATTATGTGGTCGAAGATGTTGTTCAGGCCAACCTGGAATTACTGGCTGTTAAGGACAGCTGCCGGAACACATAGGTTTAGCAGTAACAGTAGGCTTGACGACAGATTTTCTACTTGAGAGGGGTAGCTAGCCAGGCGGGCATTCGCAAAATGCCATACAACCATGCTATAACGACTGCCATCCTAAGACGACAACCGGGACTGATGGCTTAACATGCCCTCCGAAGCACGGAAGCGCTCAGTAGTAATGTCACTAGCGGTCGCCCATCCAACTCATGACCGTGGCGGACGTAACTTTGCTGATCGGTTAAGAACAGCTAAGCAAACTTCGCAACGAGCGCTTCAAAATCGCGCTGCATCTAACTGAATACCCAACAAGGTTTATATGTATAATACATGCATAACATAGTAGAGGAACACTGATAATTTTAGAGGTTTCTAATGTGATGTCGTAAATAAACACATTTTTGGCGTTTATAGTGTAAACGCTGGCTGAACCCTACGAGATATATGAAAATAATCTATTGTACATCTTAAAAAGTACTACAAAAAAGTCCGTGGTGATAAATGTCTACTTCTAAGGGATAAGCCACAATAACCATTTTTATCCTTTACTTTTTACGAGGTGGATGATTAATGATATAATTTAGTATCAACAATGCACCCGTGCGAAGCCGGGGCGGGTCGCTAGTAGTTTGATAAAACTTTGTGTAGATAAACACATTCGAGCTCGCAAAATATTTTATAAAAAAGGCGGGAAGTACTCCGTCTAAGCTCAAAAGCTTAACACTTCCTTAGATAAAGAGAAGAGGCACAATGATCGCGGTATCGACGACGTTATCAAGTTATATGACCGCGGCCCCTCATCTCTGGAGTTCCCCGGGGGACCATTAGCCATTACAATGAAATAGTGCCGTTATCTCCCCACCACAGGGTGGAATAAGCAAAACAAATAGCTGTAACAACCGCTACGGGGTTTGGCTAAGGACCTACTGCTTACAAGTCACGGTAAACGAATAATTCAGCTTGAAATGATAAGCGTAAACCTGATTGGAGGACTTCTTTACATGGAGACAACAGCTCTGTGATATAAAATATATGGAAGAGACCCAATATCCGTGGACTTACAGCATTGAAATCTTATTTGTAAATGTTATTCTAACGGCACGAGACCCACCTGAAGTCAAGCGGACCAATCTCTGCCTAGAACAGATGCATTTCATCACAAGTGCCGAATCGCACTGCATCCGTCACCTTGAGACATAGTTGTTAAGTCTCATGTGCCTGTAATTTCACTGGTTCTCAAGGACTGCTGCCGGAACACACCGTTAGGTGCTTGGCTCTTGTTTGCTAGCCAGGCGGGCAATTGCAAAATGCCCTTCCACCATGCGGTGAAGCTCAAGCCCGCGGCGAGATTCAAACCTTGGACCTGTAGCATGGCAGTAGGTAGCTATTACCACTCAGCCATCATTATTGCTTCAAAATGTTCCTATAACTTCATTGGCTACTATGTTTTTCATAGAGGAGAATTTAAATGTGAGGGTCTTTGAGGCTGATTGTCAAAGAACTCCTCCTCTGCTCTGTATCGAAGGTAGTAAAGTAAATCTATATCGTAAGTATCTGTAACCTAAATGTAGCTCTTGTCGGCTGCGTCCTAAGGCACCGATGTGATGACGCAGTTCTATAAAAAATTGCTTCGCCCGTAGCCGTGTAACGTGGACTAATTTCATCCACTAGGGTCGGTGATACAAATTGACTCAATTTAAAGGAGCACTCCTATCTGTATAATAAATGTCAATTGCTGCTTTGTAAGAATAAACATGCCCTATTTTCTGTTACATTAAAGTGTGAATAATGAATAGACACGAATACGGCAAATATGAATATATACTGTCGCCGTCTTTGGGCATCACTGATAAACCATGTATAGCTTACTTATAAGTAAGCTAAAAACCATTAATTTAATAAAAAAAGGGGAGAAACGGCACCTGTACCTGGAACATGGCTATGTCATATCAGGCGACGCCTCCCGCCTGATTGAGGCGCGTGTCTCAGTAATATGCGTATGCACACTACTGGGACTCGCACCTACTGCATTCTAGTCTTCCTGTCTTTCTCAATCATAACGTATCATATTATACAATGGAAGTGTAGTTGTGTGCATTATAGGCTTGTGTTAAATTTACTACATATGATATTGTCTTGATATTAGAGCGTACCATATCTTCCTTTTTTATTGAAATTGTAGAAAAAAAAATACGTAACAGAATCATAATGTTTTTGTATATATTATTATTTGGTAGGTAGGTATAATAACAGAAATTCTGCATAAAAATTTGCTACCTATTGCAATTGCTATAATAATCTAAAGGATGGACACAAGGATGGACAGCGAAAACTTAGTAAAGGAGTCTCATTTTCTGATAAAACTCTAAAAACGTACTAATAGATGGCGCAGTTCCCAACCAGTTGTTGTTTTATTAAAGTATCCATTAACAAGTAATACCTCATTCTTCCATTAAAGCACGTATCCGCTAAACCATTGTTTTCCCATTGATGGTATAGCCCAAGTGCAAACATTAGAGAGGCGATTAGCGCAAAAACTACTCGCTTCCAACCAAAGTGGTCGGTAAACAGTAATAGTACCATTATTTCAGCAATCGGAACGCTTCTATACTTTTTGTTTCTTTTTTTCCTTAAATTAGCCTTATTCCCCATTTCGATTTATTTTCTGTGATGTTTTGTGCCCGTTAGCGTGAAATAGGCAAGTACCAGGATTTTTTGTAGTAATTGATTTTGAAACTATTGAAGGACTGGAATGGCTTAATTGGTTTTTATTTTAGATTATATGGTTCGTTTCAGATTGAATTTTTTTTTTCGGTGGTTTGGCTTTATTGGAAAACACTACAAACCTAACACAACAGCAAATACATGTTCCTGGCAATCTAACGGCTGATGAGACTACCAGCTAGCAGTGTAACCAGCATGCTGGCTAGCAAATTTAGGAGAATGGAAAAGGGACCAAAAATTTACCTTGTGGTTTGAAATTCAATCACTACATGGCGGTAGAAATTGATGTGAATATTGCTTGCTTAGCTTTAATCTAGCTTAACCTCCGTATAGAAAATCTGTCGCCAAACACCTAGCAGCGTGTTGCAACTGCTGTCCTTAAGAACGAGTATCAAGATGCAAAATAAAAACTGGTTCTTTTGGTTTGTTAGTAGGTTTGCTTAACAACTTCAAATAAAGCATCAAAGGATAGCAATAAAAGCAAATATACCTTAGCTTAGAGACGGATACAGAAGAAATCACTGGCACTTTTTCAAAAGCAAGGCAATATGAAGCTGACTGGTCATTTCCTCAACGAATTCTGGTTTATGTCAGTTTTATTGCACGCGTAAAATTTTTACTGATCAGTGTTAAATTTGCTCCCGGACCTGATATCTTTATAGGCAGACCAAAGACTTATTACATTGTCCATTTCTATTGACAATATCTGTCGTTTTAGGGAACATACAATTCACTATAACTTATCAATTAATCAAATCATTTATTTTCTAAAATACATGAAACTTATCATCATGCAATTTTTGATATAATATGATAAAGTAAATATTACTCTCAATAAAACTATTTCGATTATTTAACACTATAGTAACAATGATAAGAAGCCATTAAGTCAGAAATCTTTTAATTTTGTTTCCATCCAATAGTTTAATGTCTTTAAGGTTATTATTATATGCTATAGTGATGGAACAAGACTAGGCCTGCCGCGCAGCAGGTCCATGGTTCGAATCCCGCCCAGAGCTTGAGCTTCACCGCATGGTGGAAGGGCATTTTGCGAATGCCCGCCTGGCTAGCGACCATCCTCAAGTAGAAAATCTGTCACCAAGCACCTAACGGTGTGTTCCGGCAGCAGTCCTTGAGAGCCAGTGAAATAACAGGCAAAATGAGACTTAACAGGTATGTCTCAAGGTGATGGGCGCAGTGCAGTTCGTCACTTGTGATGAAATGCATCTGTTATAGGCAGAGGATACCGCTTAACATCAGGTGGGTCTCGCGCTTGTTCCTTCACAATAACATAAAAAAAAACCTACCATGTATTAAGCGGTAATCTCTGTCTATAGTATAGAGTTCCAAGAAGTTGATGTTTTTGTAGACAATCTGAGAACCATTGTTAATAGCCTAAGAGTGTTTCTATGTAAGTTATTGAAACTTCCTGGGAGCACTGCTCCTGACATCTAGATGTCATGAACAGTGTGCTCAGGACATATATAAAGTATAATTATGTTGTGGTATTAATTATTTAAGATAGTAAGCGTCTTAGTTTTAACTGTAGGCTTGCTATTATAAACTGAATAAATAAATAAATAAATAGAAACAAACCACCCTTATCATAACTGAGTAACAACAACGCTTGAGAACGTTATCATTTTTCACAGAAAGTTTCACCCAAATTTTCTTTTCAAATGTACTGAATACGACTGCGATATCATAAAGATGTAATCTTCTCAGATCCACGCCTTTGGGCGTAGAAGACGACCTCGTCGACTGACATAAAAAAACTGAACATTTTCATACATTTATGACTTGTCGCTTTGGACGTGAAATACCTCCAAACCCCTTCATGCCGTGGTGAATGGTAGTGGTCATACAAAATTTATACAACCTAGTTTATGCGGAGTCATAGTTCCGCATAAAGAAAAATTACGACACAAGGAAAGAAGATAGGTGGTTCGCGTAAATGGCGAAACTTTTATATGAAATGAAAGATTCTGCGAGGGCAATATTTCCTCGGACCAACAGCTAGTGCGCCCTGTCGTAAATCAGGAGAAATTAGGAGCAGATTGTATTGTAAGTTCTAGAAACAAAAGTTACGACGTTATTGCCTAAGTTTGTTTCGTACCAAAACATCTACATTATTCTGGTGGGGCATACCTACTTGTATCTATTTATTGATATGACCTAACAAATGTCTGTGCGTGTACATCATCAGTGCAATCACGACCACTCTGACAAGAGTGGCTGACTGGCAAGAAGAAGATCTATTTATTAATTATACATTGTAGATGTTACTGTGACGGAAAATGGAATCAAGCAAATGTGAATGCATATTCAGAGACAATCTCTTAAGTCATTATGGGTCACTTTTATAGTCCGAATTTACAAGTCTAATTTATTAATTAGAACACACTGCACAAACTCAACTTTAAATATGCTTAAAACTGTGTAAACTAAAGATATGATAGGTACAATCACCTATCAATGAAGATATCGTCAAATAAACGAGGTACCCAAACCTATAGATTGGCCACAAAGAAACAAAAACAGGTATCCGTCTGCGTGCTGAAGTAGTAAAGTCTCGCGCTAAACAGTTTTTTTCCTCTTATGTTCGCTGCTCAATAAGATGCTATTAAATCTGCGCCAAGTTTGTACAAAGTGTACCGTTATTGAATTTTAGTGATTGCCTGAGTATAAATCGTCGTTAAACCGTAGTATTAAACTTGTCCGTAATAAAAACGATCTTCGTAACCCATCTCCAAGAGTTGTGGAAGTATTCCGATCAAACCTGCGATTGTTGCTCCTTAATTAAAGCGCTCGAATTCTTGGCGAACAGTCTCGAACTTACCTGAAACAAAAGACGTTAATTATTTTAACGGTGAGTGTTATTAAATATTTCAAGTCGAGTGGAACAGTTGGGTTGAAACTAGTAATAATAATAACTGTGTTTGAGACAGCTACATCAATAACCTTTTGCTTATTGCTTTGCAGTGGTTGAAAAGAGCTCTTTGAGCGAATTCTAAACCTAGCGGCTAACTTTATTTGCCTGAAAAATGCACTGCAAAAGGGATCATAAAACAAAATGGCGGAACACAATGTTTCCGGGTTTTAACGCGCGCTTTGTTTGCTATTGTTTTGAGTGGTTCCGAAGCTGCTGGCTTGTGAATATTCAACATTCAGTTTCAGAACCGTTGTGTATTTTTGAAGCTATACAATTATAAAAGAAAATACTTTCAGCTAGGAAATTGCATTCTTTCTACCATTATTCCACTTACGTGTTCATAATAATCATGATTGTTGCAGTTTACTCATTCAACCAATAAACATACATTCAAGCAACAAAATAACACAAAAGTTGCTCGGAGTTCAAAGGGCTTATTCAAAACTCCTGCTCACCAACACACGGAGCTTCACATGTCTCTCTCAAAAGCTAACGTCATAAACATATATTCTATCTTCCTCCAGTCAGCGCCGTTCCGTCACAAAACATTTTACTTTGTGAGAAGGCGGAGCGCTCTCAAATTAGTTTATAATACAAATTGCAGAGACACCCACAGCGAACTGTATGTCAGTAAATAAGATCCGTGGATCTGATGTTTTGCGTATTTTAGGTCCATTTTCATTGTGAGAATACTGTAGCAGTTCATTTCCGATCAATTCATGGTTATAACTTTACATCTCTTAGCAATATTCAGTACATAATTTGTAGTAATCCGTTATCGGGCCTTCATTTATACAACAAGTACATAATGGTAAATAAGAAGGTACATAATGTCAAAATTGGCAAACTAACCTAAATGATTTTATAGGTATATGCTAGTGTGCACAAGCGGGCCGCACCGGCTTCGCACAGGCAATTAACAATTTTTTTTTTTTTATATTCTGTATCCTTTGTTTATCAGGAATAACGTAGGATTCTAATAGAGAAAGAAAATATTTTTTCAAATCGGTTCAGTAGTTTTAAGTTTATTCGCTACATACAAAAATACAAATCTTTCATCTTTATAATATTAGTGTAGATAAAGCATATTGCGACTGTATCTCAGATTCCACATATTGTCAGTATTTGTTGAAAGGCATATTGACAGTCTTCTTTTCATCAGAGTAAACCAGTATTACCCTGAAATTATAAAGAACATTTTCTCTATATAGCAAATTCAAAATATGTGTGGTGTTACACGTATATGCAATGGTTTCACTGATTTTGATGAAACATGGCAAGTATTTTCTTAAGTCTAGGATTTGGACATTGGCTACTTTTATCGCGATTTGTCAAAGTCAAAGTCAAAATAATTTAGTAAATAAACTACTTTAAACGGTTTAAATCGCGTGTATTTATCATTATTTTTGTCCCGACGTTTCAAACACTTTGCAATGATCGTGGTCACGGGGTGAAAAAAAATCATTTACACAATTTAGGCATCTACGACGCTCTTATAAAGGTCAATTGCAAATTTTAGTATTGAAATATTCTACATTTCAATACTAAAACAGGTAGTTTGGTAAGTAGTTACCATTATACATTTCCACGTGTACGTAACCACTGACAGTACCAATATTATAAACTCAGGTACTGACAGTCTAGACACAATACGTAAACAATTCTGCTGCGAAAAGAGCCAAAGACTAAGTCCTTTGTACAGACACCGCGATAGAACATACCAGTGCAATACCTGTTTGAGGAGGGAATGGCTTTCATTTCCAACGAGCTAATACATTGCTTTTAAATTGTTGCAGAATTTCTTAACGAACGAAGCGAAAACTCAAAGCCGGCATTTTCTAGAAACAATCGTGATGAAGTTTGGCTTTTCTTCCGTCTACAAGCTTACAAAATAGCTTTTGACACTCGGAGATAGTGCAGCTTTAATAGGTTTCAAAAATACAAAGGACTAAACATGTAATTGTCGGCTTACTGTAACAGCCGACCCGTCCACTGCTGGACACAGCCTGCGCTATTAAGAGGTTATTTGTCATAATCCCCACGCTTGGCAGGCGGCTTGGATTGCAGTGTAAGATGGCAGTTCTTTAGAAGGTGCTCCTACCCACTTTCCAGTATTTTTCCCTTAGTCGCCTCTTACGATACCCACGGGTTGATATACATCCCTATGTAGTGCCGGGTTAAAATTGCACCTCCCCATTGCACCAGTTTATGATTTTTTTTGTTCTTCTACTCGTTTATTTTTGTTTTACTTTTCTACACACAAATAGGTAAATAATAAAGATTGTTTTGTAACAAGCGTAATAATTAAGTACTGCTATTTATTCTATCCAGAAAATGTTAAAGACGCGTGTTTGTAGAATGTTAATAATAATAATAATTGTTTATTTCAGGCATAAACCCATAGTTAAATTAATGTTACGAACTAACACTGTCTAGAGGTGTCCAAATAAAAATAATAAATAGCCATTTAATGAAATAGCCATTTAATATAGAATAATATAGTTCCAAATAAACATATAATGCAGTGCTCATATAACTAAACAAAAGTCTTTTTTTGATGCATGTTATCCAATACGTAGCGACCTCTGAGGCCGAAGCGGGGTAGCACTTCTTGTAACAGAAGCACATTCTATGAGTCATTTCTATTCGGAGACCTACGTAACCGTAGCGCCGACGTAGCACAACCGCAATAAGCGATTTCATTTTGGGAGCTCTCACAAATGAATATTCGAATAAATAATTCAAATTCTTTAAATGCAGGTGCTCGTTAATCTTCATGGGGGAGATACGCTTACTGATATATTTATTGAGTTTATGGTGTAGTATATATATATATATATATATTTCTATACTATTCCTATCACAAGTTTAAGCAAAGATAACGCGATTAAGCACTGTTACACCATAAACTATATCTTTTTGCATAAATAATTATTTATAATACATTTTTCAGATAGCAAACATCATACACGTGACATCAAAAGTAATAATTTATATAGTGATTTAAGAAATAAGCAGAATTCACCCCAGGGCAGAGTCCAAACCACTTTTAAAGGCAATATTACCTGACGAAGTTAGCGCTAGTTTTTCTTCGACTTCTTGCTCACAAAGGCTATTCCACTTGGCGTTGTAAGGTGTTTTCATCCATTTTCTCTGAAAAGTTATCTTCTTATCCCCTCACCCTCCCCAGTTATGATTGAGCGCCCACTCGGGACCCGCTGGTGGCGAGAGATTATAAACTTTTCTTCAAAACGAAGTTACGTTTTATATGGACCATTATAAGCTGAGGTTTCTGCTTACTTGATTTGGAGTCGCTGCGTCTGACTTTCAGGAATATTTTTAAGAGATTTGTACATTTCAAAATTTGCACCAATTGAAATTCTTTAAAAATATTTCTAGCTTTCTTGACCTCTACGAATTTATTATTATATTTTTTTGTGTAAAACTGTTTCCTTTGTATTTGCCTTATATTATTTATATTATAATTAGATTTCGAAGTATTTCATATGCTGCAAACAATATAGATATAGTACTGTATCAGCCGGATTGTCCATTGCTGAACACAGGTTCAGCAGGGGGGTTTTCCATATTCCCCACGCTTGGCAGGCGTTAGGGATCGCAGTGTGAGACACCAGTTCCTCAGAAAGCGCTGCTGCCCACCTTCTGGTGTGTTCCCCTTCCCTGTGTTCCCTTAATCGCCTTTTACGACTTTTTTCGGAGTCAGGAGATTCCTGAAAGAAATGTGTCATCAAAACGATCAATGCCAGTCCCGTCTTTTGGTATTATATAAAAATATCAACCTAACGCCCACTAACAACAGCCAGAATTGGGCAGTTTGAATCAAAATCTCTGGACTTTAACCCGAGGCTCAGACCGATAAGCTGCCAATATACGAGCACATCAATACCCTTTATTTTGTATTTTACTGCGAAGCCAATATCGCTAAACGTCGTTTGTTCCCTGAAAACCGTCGCAACGTAATATAAACTCGATCAGGGCCTTACCCGACCAGATGCGATAAAAAACATTAGCATATACTTGCAACACTGTATCCGAGCCTATTTTATGTGAAAATAACACAAAGCACCCGCGGCTAAGGAAAACATCAGTTCGGCAAATATCGACTTTGTGCCCTAAACAACTACGCTTCACTAAACTTGAATAACCCTTTTCATTTAAGCGACATTATATCCTAACATGGTAGCTTTAGGGCTCATTATTAAAATGTCAACGATACATGATCGATTACAAATTGATTCATTGTGTACCTAATTACATTAGCTCAAGGTAGCTTTTACTTTAAACATAGTGTGGTGCGGCTGTCGATATAAATTGTATCGTATTACTTCAGTGTTAGAGCAGTAAGTAGTTCGCAGGTTAGGAAAGTGAGGCTTAGACGCCCTTGGAGAGGAGGTAGGCTCCCTGTAGCGCCTCAGTAAGGTCAAATGCAAAGTTTACCTTTACCCTCTGAAGGGAGCTGCTATTACGCAGTTTTATTGGCTTAAGATAAGACCTGTTCATGGTAATTGTGCACACCGAGTGAAGAGACTTCGTGATTGTGTTATAAACATGTTTATGAAACGTAATCAAACGTCCTGGTACTTAATCAACAATTACTTTACCGTCTACTAAAAGCGTAATCACGAAACAACATGATTACGTAATTTTGTTTATTCAGTAGAAAATTACATTTACATACTTAAGCACCGGAGCTGCTTCTATTTTCCATTTTCATATTACAATAATTGACAAAGCGAGTTTTTACAAAAAATAAATCTTCTAAAGCCAAATAATTCATCCGTTTTGTGTTGAGGCTTCTCTCCGCATTTATCTGGTCCAGTTAGCCTGTATTGCGAAGTCGCAAGCTTTAAAATGGTTCCTCAGCTACTAAATGTACTGTGATTTTTCTTTGTTCGACTTGACATCGATGGATGTCAATTCATCGGGAAAACGAAGGAAATGGCTTTCTTTTATGGGTAAAATAGGGCTTTTTAATGTTTCCCAAGCTTCTGGCGCCGCCGGCCAGGTTATACAGATTTATAGGGCAAGGAAAATTGTTTTGAATGATAAATGATTGAACGGTGTCTTCTTGAAAAGATTGCGTTCGAAAATTGTCACGTACATACCTAGTTTGAAGTGCTCGTTACGGAATGTAATGCCCGTGGCGTGCCCGTAATCATTCTTTTCGGTGTGTTCTGGCAGCTGTCCTTGGGATTCTGGGATGAATGTGTAACATCTTCTACCGCATAATCATTTACCATCAGGTGAGGATAGCCTATATAGATGTTTCCGGGAAGGCAGATCGAACAGTTGCAGTTGCATCAGACAACTGATTTCCAATTAAGTCAATGCCAAGATTTTATCTGGCTAAGTGCACAATATAAGACATCTTTCTTTCTTCCTTTATTTTTATTACATTATTCATCCCGTCTGTTAGGTGTACTCATAAGACGTGTTTTTTTTTCTAAATATCTCCAATCTTATCAGAATAAAAGGTCTGCCCCAAACAACTGTTCGATTTGCTCTCACCTTGTATACTAGCTTTTCAATGTCATTTCGTTCTTCTTTACTGAGAGCATATGTCCAAAACGTCTTAGCATACTATCTCAAATGAAGGTATCTAATCGTCATAAGTCCATATTGCCTCCGCATTGTGCTTTTTTACTGTGTCTTCCAAGTCGCACCACACGCTTCACCACACACTTCTCAAAAACATTTATCTCAACTGCATTTCTTTGAGTCTGATCCTTCTGCAGTACCAAATTTCCCAACTTTTGCTGGCGTATTTTAATGTGAACGCGGTCCATGGTGGGTTGGTCAAATTTTTTTGTTGCTGTGTCTTCTAGCTTATTGAACTTATTGTCTTGACAATGTTGTAGAAAAAATATATACATGTCGCAAAACTTCTCCGAATCGTGCGTATTTCGTGATCACGTAAAGTATACGTGCGTTCTATACGTGAATTCAATAGATTTGTAACAGGTAATAATATTTTATGGTTTTAGGGGCAACCTATGGAATCCTGTGCATTGGTGTTCAAAGACTTTCTATGATAATATATGCTTTATTATATTAAACCCGTTAATACCCTTTTTATGTAGAATGGTTACGACACCTTAGATTTACCTTAGCAAGAGCGACAAAACTGCTTAAATTTGAAATTTTCCGTGTTTTTGGAGTTTCGGCCATTTCCACGCCTCTGGTGCACCTGTTTGCATCTGCATCTGTTAATAGTTCTTTGCCTATATATCTGTATTTTCGCATAAAAGATAATATAGGTACCACTTATATCTTGTCTCAAAAAATCGCGTCGATTCATATTTTATAAATGATGCACGATCGCACGCCTAACGTTATAAATAGCATTGCCCTCTGCGTCCGTCGTGGACGGCACACGTCGCTCGAATGAACACGCAAAGCGCAGTCACCTGTAAACTGATAACCGCGAGTACATGACCGTTGCTGGCTACCCGCATTTTAATTTATGAATAAGTGATATCAAGTTTTGGGACCATATTTTTTTTTTATTGATATAGAGAAAACATATTGAGAGAGATTTTATTTAATATTTTTATGAATTAATTCAAAGTAGTTATACCAAAATGTTTGCTAAACAGTTCCCCGCTTTAATAAGGACTGTTATTATTATTCCTACTATTAGACATCGCAAAAGGTGACTATGAGAAATAATGTATCGTTACAACCGTTTCAGGTAGGATTCTCTAGGTTACAAAATATTAAACATAATAAAACAGCACACTAATCACGTCGTTGTGTAGGATGGTGACCTGGGTGGTCCAAAATTATTTTTTTATTATTTTATTTTGGCCACCCCGTACTTAAGTTACACGTACTCATGGTAGTAAAATAATACAATTTCTGTACAATGATGCATATTGGGCTTACAACGAGGCTAAATCAAACCGTAGGTAGGTACTACCAAAGAGATAACTTCTGTAGAGATTTGGTGTCCGGCAGGAGCTGGCCATAAAACAAAACCCAAGTTTTTACTATTAGATAATTGTTATGTCTTACTTGTGATGCAAAAGTTTTTAAATAAAATAGAATGACTTGGCCGCATGAAAACACAATGTACCTCACAATTAATACATATTATATTAAATAGGATTATTTAGTGCGTTTGCTTCAAATCCCTATCATCTGTCGAGAGCAAAAGAGTAAGTGGATCGTGATTGCGCCTTTAATAAAACTCGATATGTCCATGCTTTTATAGGTTAGTTAGATGAAATAAAATCCCACACCAAAGCATATCTATATAACAAGTATATAAGCTCCTATTGCTCCTATTATTGATTGCATATAACTGTCTCCCTCGCACACACTGACCTACTGTTGCTCTCAACTGCTGATTGGTTCTTTGATCCGATTCAATGGTTCTCTAGATTTTATTTCTCTGAACATTTTATTTAAACGGCATTGAACGTTTTCATCGTTGCTCTTGGCTTTCTTGTTCGTATATTAAAATGTTTCATATTCAACCTTTTATGGTATTATTTCTCAAGATAATTGCTCCTTAGATGCAATTCATTAATATTGAAATAGATTGGTACCATAGGTACTGCAAAAATAATGCAATCATAATGTCATACTAGCGCTGGCTTAATTTTTCCTCCGAAGCACGGAAGTGCTGAATAGTAAATGTCACTAGAAGAAACTGGAAATTTACAACAATTTTCTAGTTTTTATTTTATGTGATTGTGATGGACTAGCGCGTGGCCCACCTGATGTTAAACGTACTAACCTCAGCCAGGAGCCAGGACTAACAAATGCATTTCGTCACAAGTGACATTGCACTGCGCCCGTCATACTGAGACATACAGTTGTTAAGTCTCTCATGTGCCTGTAACCCTACTGGCTCTCAAAGACTGCTGCCGGAACACACTGTTAGGTGCTTATCGACAAATTTTCATCTTGAGGGTGGTAGCTAGCCAGGCGGTCATTCGCAAAATGCTCTTACACCACGCGGTGAAGCTCAAGCCCGTGGCGGGATTCGAACCATGGATCTGCTGCGCGGCAGTCCATAGCTATTACCGCTCGGCCATCATTGCTTCAAATGGTTTTCTGCTGGCACCCTATTAAACCTGAAAATTTCAAGGGATGTTTGCGAAAAGTGCCACTCTTTAGTACAGTTAGAGCATATGTATAAGACCTTGTACGAGTCAGTGTATTGAAAAATATGTATAGTGTTATACCCCCCACATAAGGCTGATAAACGCGCCATTTATTCAGAGCAATAATGGCTCCATTTTGGCCCGTCTAGTTCGCAGCATCAAGAAGCTTGGACATCCATCCAGTCTTAGTGTAGGTATCATTTATCTTGAGCTAGCCCTGTGATTTATAGTCCAGTAGTCGGAAGCATAAATTATAGTGCTGGATTTGGACGGCTGATCGTGACTCGAATAAGTCACACTTTTACCCATACTTTATTTGGTTTAGAAGTCGGTTGGGATACATAAGGTACCTTTTTCATATAGTATGTAATATCTGGGTAAGACTTCCAGTTTACAAATGGGGTATAACAGTATGTTATCGTAGTGTTCCATACTCAAAAAATAAATACAGTTTTTTGTTTTAAACCTTTGAAGGAAACAGTGTGCAAAAATTAAGGCCTGACTCTTTGTCTCGTATAGGTATGTAACTCCGCAACGGCTGAACCACTTTCAATGCTGTATGCTTTATACGAAAGCATACGTTTGATTAAAATCTGATCCACCGTTGTCAAAATATTGAAGTTCAATGAAGCCAGTGTGATCTCAGTAAACTTTACAGCGTTTTTGTTGTTCGTTTTTTGTTGTAGGTATGTAGTTTGTCATTTTATGATTTAATAATGCGTATTATATGGATAAGTTTGAGGTTTTTTATATTTTTAACAAAAGCGAGGTGAAAATAATGACACTAATTTGCAGCATGACACTATTAATATCAGTGTATTAGGGTGGATTTACTGCATACAGGGCATACATTTTTGAAGCGCTCGTAGCGAAGTTTACTTAGCTGTTCTTAACCGATCAGCAAAGTTAAGCAACGTCGCCCGCGGTCATGAGTTGGATGGGTGACCGCTAGTGACATTACTACTGAGCGCTTCCGTGCTTCGGAGTGCACGTTAAGCCGTCGGTCCCGGTTGTTGTCTAAGGATGGCAGTCGTTATAGCATGGTGGTAGGGCATTTTGCGAATGCCCGCCTGGCTAGCTACCACACTCAAGTAGAAAATCTGTCGCCAAGCACCTAACGGTGTGTTCCGGCAGCTGTTCTTGAGAGCCAGTACTTCTAGGTTAGCCTGAACAACATCTTCGACCACGTCGTCACTTACCATCAGGTGAGATAGTGGTCAAAGGCAAACCTATCAAGCATTAAAAAAAAAAAACTGGGTAATGGCTACACTACCAATGATAACTCCAAAAATGTTATATGGTGCGATTTATTGATATGTAATAAGCCCATTAGTCATCAACGTAGGACAACAACTTAGGTAGGATGATATTTTCTTTAGATAGTTTTAGTATAAAAAAATTGTTGAGTGAAACATATAAATGTACTTCAATAATCTTCAGATTATAACATTTGGTAGTCATAGCAATAGTTGTAGTGTAACACAAAAGGTCGTACCATCTTTGTTCCTAAATTGTTGAGGAAATTTAAAATTAACACGTTTACCTTACTTGGATATTCATCGGGTCAAAACCAACCCATCCACGCTCAACCTTAAATAAATTGGGATCCCGATAATGCGATCCCGAAACCCGGTTTAGAGAAGAATGCCTATCCCGTATGATTTATTTTGGCGTACTTTCGAAAGATGAACGATAAGCCGTATAAATCGAGAGATTCAGAACTATATGATAGATATCCAGGGATAAATTAAGTTTTGAGAGGTTTCTTGATGGATGAAAACTTGTTACTAAGATGTGGAAAGCGTGGGTAAATGGTAATCTGCTTTTATCCTTGTTAAGCAGTTCTTAGTAATCTCTTATACATAACATAATCATACAAAATGAGGTTTTTTTTATGTTATTGTGACGGAACAAGCTCGAGGCCCACCTGATGTAAAGCGGACTAACCTCTGCCTGTAACAAATGCATTTCGTCACAAGTCACGAATTGCACTGCGCCCGTCACCTTGAGACATAGTTCTTAAGTCTCATGTGCCTGTAATTTATCAAATTAAGTTTTGTTGGTTGAAAATATAAGGATTACTTACCCTTTACTCTTAACTTTTTTTTAATAAGGTAGAAAATGTGTTTCTAAAGTATAGATACTTTATTATTGTAGATAGAAAATTATTATATTTAACGCTAACTCTAGTTGATAAAATACTCGAGTACCTACATCAAAAACAGACTTTGGACCTATCCAGTCCTGCACATTTTGAACCTACATTGCGACCCCCTTCATTTTCGAATATAAGAATTTCTAAATTATGTTTTTCTTTGGTTTCCACCTTACAGACTGCGAGGGTAAAGCAAACTATCGACCTGTCGACCTTTAGCTAATTGCATACAATGTTCAGAATGTTTACCTATCCAGAATCCAAGCAGTACTCCCTCTTGGGTATCATCAAATTTAAGAAGCATATTGTAAAGTGTAAATGCGCTCATCCCTATGGGATGATAATAAATGCTTTTTAGTCTCGATCGTGCGCTCGTACTGTCAAGACCTCCTGAGGATGCTTCGTTTAGAAGCGAAACTCGTCGAATATTCTTCCGGTTTGGCTGCGTGGTGTTTGTGACGTTACGTCGGCTTAACAGGAAAATTAGGCGGAATTGTCACTAGATATATATATATTTTTTGTATTAATTTGATGTTTTCTTAAAATACTTTTAAAATATTTGGTATTATTAAATGCTTTTCACCTATAACAGACAAAAAATACTGAAACCGGATAACATTACAGCAAAGTCTTAGTTGCACTATATCTGGTTATCGTTAAATGATTCAGTAATTTCGTTGGAATAACTGATTCAGTAATTTGGTTGGACTTTTGAACGTATTTCAAAGAATTAACCATAGCAAAACTTGGTGCCATCCAGACTACGTATGAGAATTGAAAAAGCACCTTAGCCCGGGAAACCGTAAGTATTGATTATTATATAAAATATCAAAAAAACGTGGCACACATATATGATTTTGGTGACGAAAATTTTACTATTTTACTTTTACAATATGAGGAAGTCTGCGAATTAGGAATGCATAGTAGACTCCTATTTATAAATAAGTATTTGAATCGAAAAGGCCTATAAGAAAACAACTTCAACACATATATACATAATTAAAACACCTCGGCGCATTTCGCGGCATCAATCTACATAATCTGGAAGTTTGGGCTTCTTTCACTAAGTTATGTAATCTAGCTTCGGAGTTCTGAGCCCTTCCAGCTTGAATACCAATGCGAACGCTTTGTTCAAGTATTCCGGAGAAAGTGGCAGTTGGGGTGATTACGAGCTGAAATATGGAAATGGAGAATTGAGTATTCATTCATGCATTCATCATCAGTCTGCAGCGGCAGCTAGTCTCCAATTGGAAGAAATTGACCAGGAGCCATGACTCAGCCTCCATGGAACTTGTAGAGATCGGGATGGCACCGTAAAACAGTATAAAATATATTATTTTCCTGAAGTAATGTCTTTTCTTCCTGTTGTTAATTCACAGCTACTGTACGTCATTTATTTTATGATGTTTCGATCAGGTCTTTGAAACGTAGTCCAAAATTATCAGTAATCGTACTCCTAACACTAAAAATAATAATTGCACTTGCCCAGTTGTTGTTATCTGATGTTTTACTTTAGCGCTTAACTTTATCCACGCCAAGTGACAATTGTATGTTTCGTAATAATACGAAAGACCAAAATAAAATCATAAAAGCACGTTTATTTTATAAGCCCTACTGTTTAATTTGTTTCTTAACTCATTGGCATCGGCGATAATGATAACAATAGAATTTCATTCATAACTAGGACATAGTGGTCTAGGACGATGCCAACTCATTATTATTAGGATATCCACAGTAATACTACATGTTCTGTCAATAAATGAACAGGTTAAATTAATGAAATGACAGGCACATGAGACTTAACAACTTTGTCTCCGGATGATGGGCACAGTGCAGCTCGCCATTTGTGACGGGTAGAGAGTACAGCATAGCACCAGTTGGTCAACGTGATTGTGCCATCATCGTACCATACAAAAAAAAACAATGTTACCAATTAAGATTCAAATAGGTACGCTCTTTAAAGGTAGGACTGACGAACGGACAACGGCTTAGTTACTGCTTTTTATCCTACAGAACCCTAAAAATTTAATAATCGTAAAATGGTGTTCATCTACGCGTCGACGATATGTATAAAATTGTTTAATTACAATTAATATCGTATACATGCGTATGTGTGCAAAATGAAAACACTCATATGTAAAATCATAAATAAAAAACCGAGGTGACATGATAATTGAGAAGGCCCTCTTTTGGGAATCGTTCAAAAAATGTATCGTCTCAATTGCTTTTAAGTTCCAGTGTATAGCAAAAGCCAGAATAAATTTGTATCTCAGCATCAAACACTAACTGCATCTATTCTTGATTTCTTTAAACTGGTTGAAACAACCGGTTTGATTTTTTTGCCATGATTACTTTACAGGCACGTTGCATGTACAGTTGGCAGCTGCATTGCTATCATGCTAATTTAATGCTCTTCGAGAACCCACGCGTCTCCCACGCACCATATTTGCAATATACTAAAGATTAAACTACAGTCGACACTTTCTATGCCTCGTTTAGTATTGGATAGTACTTGAACTTTTTTTTAATAGAGTTAATTTAAACTTGTGAACTTTATTTAACCAACATCTATTCCGTAACTTATGAAGCAATGATGGCTGAGTGGTAATAGCTATAGACTGCCGTGCCGCAGGTGCCTGGTTCGATCCCCACCGCGGGCTTGAGCTTCACCGCATGGTGGAAGGGCATTTTGCGATTGCCCGCCTGGCTAGCTACCACCCTCAAGTAGAAAAACTGCCACTAAGCACCTAACGGTGTGTTCCAGCAGCAGACATTGAGAGCCAGTGAAATTACAGGCACATGTGACGGGCGCAGTGCAATTTGTCTCTTGTGATGAAATGCATCTGTTCTAGGCAGAGGTTAGTCCGCTTAACATCAGGTGGCCCTCGAGCTTGGTCCGTCAAAAAAAAATGTTTTCATGCACTTTGATTTGTTGAAATTTCGTATAGAGATTTTCATACTAAAAACACATTATCAATAATAACTTTTATATAAAAATTAGGGCACAATATATTCGCATCTCGCGCAGCTGCCTCGATGGCCGAGCGGTTAACGCAACCGATATATAAAAGTCAAAGGGGGTCGCGGGATTCCCGTTCAAGATGAAAAATATTGTGCTGTAAAATATTGTAAACGTGATATTCACTTAGCTAAGCTTTCATCAAGTCAACAAATTAAGTTAGTAGTAATAATGCATACGAATAAGGAATAAGTCATGCAAGACGTAATACAACTCGGGCCATAACAATTTGAAGTAAACCATGGATTAAAAATTAATTACCTTATACAAAAATAGCACTAAGCTAAGCTATGTCAGAAATGTTGAAACTCATTAATATAGATTTTCTCCGTTACCTGCTGGAAAATGAAGCTTCTTTAAGTTAATATTATAGAGAATTGTTTAAGTTTAAAATATCCAAAGGCTAGAAAATGTAGCATCAACATTATGTAAAATATATAGTATAAAATATTCCCGTACTACGTAGCTCTATGAAAATGCAACCGTAATTTTATGACGAACATAGTTTGATGTCCAGCGACCAGTACAGGGGAGTAGAGGTTATTAAACATTAAATTTCAACTAGCCAGAGAGCTAGGAACGTCCAACTGCAGACGCAATTAAAATACCCGCTTAAATTCTCTCATAATCCCGGGTAAAGCGGGATGAGACCGTTACCCGGATAAAGTTAAATAAACCAGTGCAAGTGATGTCAATTTAGTCGTGCTTTGACCAAAAGTTAATTATAATCGTGGGGAACACTCACCCGCGGCGATGCACGCTCCACTTTTATTCTTCTTTTTACGTCTGTCGAACACGAATTCGGAGCCTCTTTTTAGTTTCATAGGTGTAAAAATATATTTTCAAAAGAAACGGAACGAAGTCTTCCTCTGCAAAGTATGAAATAACTTGTTAAGGTCGGTACCATGCTCATTCAAAACGCTGATCTCACATTATGATGGTATGACTTCCACAAGGTTATTTTTTATGTTATTGTGGCCGAACAAGCTCGAGGTCCACGTGATGTTAAGCGGACTAACCTCTGCCTATAACAGATGCATTTCGTAACAAGTCACGATTGCACTGCGCCCGTCACCTTGAGACATAGTTGTTAAATCTCATGTGCCTGTAATTTCGCTGGTTTTCAAGGACTGCTGCCGGAACACACCGTTAGGTGCTTACAAAGTTCTTCATACTTATAAGTGTTGTCGGGTTTTTTACACCTACAAGATCACTGTCACTCGTCTAAGACTGTTCACTATTCACACAAGTTGCAATTACTTCACCAGTTGATTGACTGTAACTTAAAAACTACTTGACTGATAATGATGAAATTTAAATGGGGCACAGAAGTCCTCTACTTAACAAAAAATTATCTACTATATATATATATATATATATATATATATATATAGTTGAATTTCCTACAAAATATGTGTACATACAAGCGTCAAACTTGTTTTGGTTACAGCATCAAGTTTTAAGTAAAACAACAATAACCGATCAATTGCAAATAGACTTAGGTACTTGCACTGAGAAAACAGAGGAAATAAAAAATAATGACATTTGACAAGTTACAAGACGTATTTATTACCATAAACAACGTCAATAACAACAGTTTTATTAATAACATAAATTACCATTTCGATATCATAAAAAATCATGTACCGCGTTAAGTTACTCTAGAGACAAACAACGCTTTGATTGCTTTTAGGAATTGAGATCGACGAGCCTGAGGTAGTTCTGAGGGTAGTTCTATAGATTGGATTAAAATGCGTGTATAAAATATCATCAATAAACGAATCGCACAGATAAAACAAAATTCAAATCTACTGCAAATAAAATATCTTAAATCTTCATTAGTTAGAATGTTTAATACCTTATTAACACTAAACTGGTTACAATGTACTGCACAAAATGTTTTAACGTGTATATGAAAAAAAAAACAGTCTCAAAGTATAAATAAAATCTGCAATATTTAAATCGCAACACGAACCAACATAAATTTAAACTGTCCAGTGACGCTAAACAAGAATTTATTTTCTCGTGTCAGTCGCTCGATCGATCTAAACCAAGCACCAACGTGGCATTGGTGGCGGACCGGTCTATACACGTAGTAGAAATTCTAGTTAGAAGTCTGGAAATCTAAACCGAGATACTTCCCACACCGCATTTGGCAATGCTCGACTACTCGAGAACAACTCATTTGAACCTCTCGGTAATAGCAAGGAGTTAATAGACTAAGTTTTAACAGGCTGCTTGGCTAGGCCGCACCCATTCGTTTTAGAGGGTTTGTTTGTGGTGTCTTGTAAGTTTGAATGTTGGAGTTCGTCATAAACACGAGCCAAAATACATGGCTATAGGCTCCAGGTAATAAACAGAATACTGGTTTATAAGTCGTAAATGGCGCTCTAAGAAAGCAACAATGTATAGATTTAACCTGCATTTAATATAACGTGTAACTAAAGTTTTGTGGGCTTACTAATAAAATACGAAGGAATATCTACGCAAACACCCGTGTATTCAAACATAAAATTTAAATATGAGCGTAAGTTTTTATAACATGATATGAAAGAATATTTTATGTGTATATTTTTTAAATCATTGTGTCAATGATAGAACGAATGTGCATGAGTAAAGAAAGTAAGCTCGATGGACTATTGCTACCGTATCAATCTTAGTATAAATAAATCTTAATATTGTAGCGCTATTAGCTATAAGCTGTAATGAAGCTAAAAATACAATTTGATCTAAAAAACATACTAAGCTAATATTCTATTTAAGAATATAGATAGAAAAGTAAGTAGTAATAAAGCAATAGATGCATCACTTTATAGGTATTTACATGATAATGAGGAAGTTTCAATACGCAATAGGTTCGTTCTGCGAGAGGTGAGTGTTTACATAATTTTGCTTACTCGTTCGGCCATATATAGTAGAATAAAGATGTATTTTTACAGCTGATATAATAGCCATTGACTTGACTAACCCTTGACAACTATCTCACATGAATATAAGTGACGTGGTCAAGGTTAGCAGGCTTCTAGTAATGGAACTGGCTATGATGGACTTCAGTCGAAATATACTGTTACATGCTTGATGTCGTATTTTCTACTTGAAATATCTAATCAAGCATCATGTGATGAGGTTCAAGTCTGCGGCAAGATTCGAATAATGGACTCCTTGCTGGGAAGTTCGTAGTTATGGCCATTGCTAGTAAATATTCGATGCAAAGGTGCCTTTAATGTTTATGAACGCTGTAACAGTCTTCTTATTACTTATATTTAATCGATTTCCGTAACAAAAAAGCAGTACTTTCGAATCCACACGTAGTACACTCAAAGTTAGTATAAGGTTAAGAAGATCATGTCGTTCTCAATATCAATTAAGTACACAATAAAACTGAACATCAATTTAAAGTCACAGTCATCTCAATTTCCCTGATATCCATGCAAAACACGCCAAATCGGCCGTAAGCAGTAACTACACCCATCACATCACATAAGCCCTATAAAAACACCGAAATTGCCCAAAACTCTGCCGTATGCAAAGAAAACATCATAAAAGAGCCGTTTCATTTTGCTGCAGCCATCTCGGGGGCAGATTAACTTCTCTGTCAGGACGAAGCTAGTTCGAGGAAGTAAAAAACGTGGAAAAGCTCGAGTCTATAATAAACCTTTATAGTAGATACGTAGTTTTCGATTAAAGCTCACTGCTAGGGCTTTGTAAGCTCTATGTTGTGTCCGTGTAAGGATGGGATGAAAAATCGTGCATTTTATGTATATTTATTTATTTATTAATTTATTTTGTTACCTAAGCGCTATAATTTTCGAAAAACACTAATATATTATTTAAACTTATTGCATTAATATTATTATATTAATGTACTAAACATCTGGCTGTAATTTTTAGAGTGATTCCCACTTTTTCAAGTATTTTTTTAAAAGAATCACTTAAATAATTTCTCCTTCACTTGTTAGCTCATTGTTGAACATCGTGCAACTCCGTGGGGTGCCAGGATAGAACTGACTTTCACCTTAACTATAACTAGAACCTTCTCTAGGTTGTCCGTTATTTTGTAACGAAATGGCCAAAGTATTAAAGAACACGTTGGTCCATCAATACCTTCCCGTGGGAGTTGTAACAGGCGACAAGGGGAAATATACCAGAAGATGGGCAGCAGCGCCTTCGGAAGAACAATATAACACTGTGATCCCAAAGATGCCTACCAAACGTGGAGATGGTAAGCTCCCCTTATTAGGGAGGGTATTTATTCAGTGGTGGACGTCATATCTGTAATAGTAGGCGCCATTTATGGCGGTTAATAGTACCGTAGAATGCATCGCTGTTCTTGGTCTCTAGTTGTTCAGACGCATAATCTGACTATACAATTGAAGTCTGACCTCAAAGTCGTTTGCTTTCCACGTTTCCTGTAACTAGAAGCTATTCCAGGTTATCTGCGGATTTTCTAGTGATATTTCCAAAGTATTAGATAATTATATGTAATATTAAAGCACACCCTGTAGGTCTACAGTGGATAGAGAGCCTATGGTATAACACAAAGTGAACATTCAAGTATAATTAAAATTACCTAATGTTGCACCTAATGTACTATACTTTGAGCAAATATCAATATTTTGGTCTAACGCTCAATATAGAATAGAAATAATAAATAAAATCCTCCAACGTATGCTTCTATACAAGAGCACTAACGATCACGTAACTTTACCCCTCATTCAATCAAGTGGAAAACATCCTTGTATCAAGTACCTAATGTACAAATAATAATCAAATGCAACATCCACACCTGCCTGCTAGCCAACCCTATCCCAGCCTTCTCATAAGAGTTTTCAATCGCAGACGACACGAAACCGTGCACCTTTTAACGGCAGAAAAGCAAAAAATACTTTATTTTATCCAAAGCCCGCTAAGTTTCCTCATTCTTGATGTTCCCTTGCACATTCCTATTACAGTAACATAGTGGGTTGCTTGCTTCTTCTGATTGGATTACTTCGCAACGAAAACACAACCTATCAAGGGATCCGAAAACTACAACCACGAAATAGTAGAAACACCATGCATTTTAACCTAAAGCAGGACTAGACAAGAATTCGACCACAACCGGTCCCATTAATTTCCACTCGAGAATCTAAATGTCGGAATGTTGGATCAGAAATTCCTGTAACGAAAGGGTGGTAAAGTGAAATAATATGAGAAACGTCGGTGCTGTTACTTGCAATAGTTCACAGAACGTGACTTTCCGCAGGTTTCGCATTGCGGGATTTGTATTGAGAATGGAAGTCTATACACCATAGATATACGTATATATAATCTGAATAGGTTCACTAACACAGTCGAAGTCTAGATATCGTGGCGGAATCGACGCGAAACTTGGTTTGAAAACTAGTTAAGCTCGTGCATTGTTTGGCAAGATTTCTACGTTTTTACAAAGATTTTTTCTGCAAGTTTCGCTGAGAAAAACACCGGACGTGCAGACGGTTGGGCTGCTTCCATAACTCCAACAATAAGTTTTGGCGAGAAGTAAACAAAAGCTTAAGCGTTAAAACCGCAAATTAAAGCAATCCGACAGCACGCGCGACTTGTCCGCAGTTTGTGGAGATTTATGGTGACAGCAGCGGCATTGAGCTCGTTGCGCCGCTCCAGTGGCTTTGTGTCGACGGTGGCCATAAAATACTGCACTTTGCGGACGTTGATGATGACTGACAATGGCCTATCTATTCTGCTTTAGTGCTTCGTTGTGTCGTATGTTTTGGTGGAGAGGTTATATTAAAAAAGTTATTGGCGATGACTAGTCGTTAATTTAATATTTTACAGTGGTTAAGAAGCAAGTCGTTATAATAAAGTTTTGGTGTTTTTTTTTATTTCATTTAATTTACTTTATTGGTTGTGTAGATTGTCATGGTAATGAAAAAATCTATTTGTTATTAGATGATTAAAAGAGTGAAAAATATTGATATTTTTGCCTTTAATTTCAACTCAAAATTCATCTATTGAACAAACCCTATTTCATCAAAACGAGCTTTTAGCACATATTGTTTGGTTAATCTACTCGTATAAAACATTCGTGTATTATCGTAATAAAGAAGTTGAAAAGTAGGAGTAGTGTGGTACGTGGCATATGCTCGTATAATGATGAAGAACATAGAGGCCATTGATAAGCTTAAGAAAATATGTATTGTGCTATCTGTGGTATGAACGGGCTACGTACTACGTTTATTAAAGACGTGAATACTAAAATATTATAAAAAAAAGTAAATAGAATACATATGTTGCCTACTCCACTAAGCCTGGGATAAGGAAAGGAAGAAAGAGATATGGACGTCAGATACGACGTCGATACTTAAAGTACGAAACTATCAAACGAATTGTACCTCTATCTGGTAATTCATATTTCAATGGAGGAACAAACTGAATCTGACGTCATGAAGTTTTATGGGAAAAGTCTAGACCGGGGCCATAAATTGCCCACAAATGGACAGTCATACCTACAGTCTATACGGATATTAGTACTACATTGTTTGTTGAATCCAAAATGACGTGGGCTGCGTTCGGTTTGGTTACGAAAAGCTTCGTTGAATAATGTGAAGAAGATACAGGATACACACACATAGAATATAATTCATTCAAATACAATGATATCTTTACGTGTACAAATTATTTTCTTAAATTGCTTTTATATATACTATGCATTCAACTAAGTGAATACTACCTCGTTGTTTAGAGTGGCGAAAACTCTGTTGATCGATTGATCCTGACGTCTTGGGCTCGATACCCGGATCTGAGAGCTTTTGGGGCTTTCTGACAAAGAAATTCCTAGTTACAGTCCAGAGCCTGGTACTGTACACAGTGGATGGATTACTATCTCTTCCATGGAATCAAACCGTGGTTAAGTATCTGCTTACATCTTTTTGGTAAATGCAATTCACCATCGGTGGTAAATTCAAACTATAAAAGTTACCACTGACTTATTGTGACAAAATTATCGGCATTTCGCCATTAGTATCTAGTGAAATAAGCGCCCGTGGGGTGCCAGGAAGCCCATGGGGTGCCGGGCTAGAATGTCCCCTCCCATCTCTACCCGTGGGTGTCAGCCAACCTTCTGGTTAAACACTAGAAGGTGGGCAGCAGCACTTTCTGAGGTACTGATATCACACACTGCGATCCCCAAGCCGCCTGCCAAGCGCGGGGACTATGGCAAAACCCTCATTGATGGCTGCTTTCAGCAGTGGACTATCCGGCTGATACAGTACAGTAAAATAGAATGAAACCAAATTCTAAATAAAACATTTAGCTTACCTTAATAACTAGGCTTTCAGAAATTTCATGTAAGTAACCTTATGTGTGGTGTGACTTGACAATCTTAGAGATACATTATGAGAAAGCAGAATGGGTAGAATGAATATGTTATTTTTTTATGCCTGATAGGTTAGCCTTTGACCACTATCTCACCTGATGGTAAGTGATGATGTGGTCGAAGATGTTGTTCAGGCTAACCTAGAAGTACTGGCTCTCAAAGACAGCTGCCGGAACACACCGTTAGGTGCTTGGCGACAGATTTTCTACTTGAGGGTGATAGCTAGTCAGGCGGGCATTCGAAAAATGCCCTACCACCATGCAACATGTAGCATGTAAGTAGACTAAAAAAAGAAGAAATGGATTAAAATTGTTTGGATTTATTAATTAATTTAGTTTAATTTATTTAGTTGGTGAATGACAATCGACCTTATAAGCAGTATGCTTTACTTAAAATAAAAATAAATCGATTCCATTCTGAATAAAACACTGAGCTTACATTTTCATGGCCAGTTTCACAAGTTATTTTATACATCACTTTCCGTTTTTTTTATTAATAAAATATCGACGAAGAAGGTTCCTACGATACCCTTATACAAACTACTACCTACTTTCAAAAAAATAGAACAGAATTTGGTTTTCATTTTACACTCACTCGTCAAATAAACAAGGCACATAGCGAACGAGACCTTAAGTAAGGAAAACCTAACAATTCATATTCAGGGTATATTTTCTCAAGATAAAAGAGCTTTATACTTCAGCACTACTGTAAAAACAACTCTATTCCAGCAAGAGTTTATACTCTATTTAGTATTCCGTGTAAATACAACACCGACAGAGACTGAAAAAACACTGAAAACAGATACTCCTAAAACAGCGAAAAAATAAAAATACCTTTGCAAAACGAGGATGGGGGACAATGTGGAACAAAATAGGAGAGAAAGGGGAAATAGGGTAGAGTAGGCACGACCGGTACGTGTCCGGACTCCGGACTTCCGGATCGCAAAAGAAAAAGGTTTTATACTGCGACAATTAAAAATACCTTCGTGCCTTGCAAATATTGTGCCGTTATGTCCCTTCTATTTTAGTGCAGTTTATTTCAGAGCTCAATATGACCGTAATATGTATATATAATAGGAATAGAGAGTTCTGAAATGGACTACTAAACGCAAAACAAAGCAGAATCAATATAGAAATTCATAATTTAGTTGGATCCTTGAAAATATGTCGCCAAGCGCCTAACGGTGTGTTCCGGCAGCTGTCCTTGAGAGCCAGTAAATCTAGATTAAGCATGTTAACTTCTTCGACCACATCATCACTTACCATCAGATGAGATTGTGGTAAAAGGCTTACCTATCAGCAATAAAAAAAAATGTTTACAAAAATGACATTCAAATTTATTAAATCTCTTTGAGCTACAATAACATAGCAGAAGTAAGGAGATACATCAAGCATATCGTTTTTATCGGGTTAGGCCTTTACTATCAAAATACTACAAACTATATACAACACCACAGCTACTACTATGAAGGCATTTAGACAACCTACAAGTCATTGCAGACTCACAGGCAGTCTAAATGCTCCAGCCCACTCAGTTGCACCATATTCTCCGTATCACCTGTATTCTCCGATACAAAAGTGAGACGATACAGCAACAAACCCAAATATGTTATTTTTAGTGTTACGTACCTCAAAAGGAAAACACGGAACACTTATAGGATCACTTTCGTGTCCGTCTGTATGTCTATCAAGACCCTTTTCTCATGAAGGCGTGGAGGTAGCAAGCTGACATTCATATCAAATACTCAGGTCTACTGTCCCTTGCAGCTGTGAAAGAATCAATCTTCTAAGCCAACGCAATCAAAATATACAGCAGTTAATGCCGCGAGTTTTCGACATTCGCAAGGGAATCAAAACCTACATGGTACTTCCTGTGAACTCAGAATCTTGAAATTTGGTACGAAGAACGAATGGTTTGGTAATAAGATGTTATGGATTTATTATATGCTTAAACCGAGAACAGTATTTTTATAAAAAGAACATATAACTATTATGTGGATCAGAATGGGAAAGGATGATAAAAATAGAGTCGTTACCTAATCTATTAGCTACGGAGGAGGAAAATAAACAACAAAGTTAATAAAACTTCATACGTTCAAAGGGTTTCAAAGTAATAAAGGAATACTTCGCAGTAAATGAGCTCTGAAGGACGACCTTTATTATTCTATTGTTTGGTCCAAAGTACTGGGACACGTTCAAGCAAAAATGTCGATAGTCTTTCTGCCCACGCCTGACGCCTACCTACCTCGTGCCTATACGCCTATATTGTTTCTTAAGTCTCTCCCAGAATAGGAAGAAAAACAAGAAATAAACAAGCAATTATGGTGTATACATAAACTACATAATATTGTTTGAGGCCAGTTCTTGTTTTCCATATCCATTATTACTAATAACTTTTTTTTATGTTTTTGTGACGGAACAAATTCGAGGCCCACCTGATGTTAAGCGGACTAACCTCCGCCTATAACAGATGCATTTCATCACAAGTCACGACTTGCACTGCGTCCGTCACTTTGAGACATAGTTGTTGAGTCTAATGTGTGATCGTCCACTGCTGAACATAGCCAACTCTTTTATTATTTAGGGGGTATTTGCCATAATCCCCACGCTCATAGGCGTCTTGGGGATCGCATTGTAACATGGCAGTTCTTTAGAAGGTGCTGTTGCCCACCTTCCAGTATTTTTCCCTCAGTCGCCTTTTACGACAGCCACGGGATGATATGGGGAGGCGCATTTCTAACCCGGAACCCCACGGGGAATTTTTCTAGAAATTAAATACATTAATGATATATTATTTAACAATTTTATCATATCAACATAATAAAAGCACTATACTATTAGCAAAATCTCAAAAAAAAAACATATCGGGGTATACAATAATAAGGGCAAGGCCGTACAGCAGATTATTAATATAGCTGCTTATAATTTTAAACTAAGCTCAATTGGCGAAATCATTCTTGAAGGCCACTATATTTTTTTTTTCTTCTAGGTAAGCTTGCTCCATCCTAGACCACATCAATGCTTAACATCAGGCAGGGTGTGGACGCGAACCTATTTCGAATAAAAAATATATATATAATATGCCGATAGTTTAAACATTTCTTTACGTACATTGTAAATATGAATTATAAATAATAACAAATATTTTTTAAATATTTTAAGAATACATCAAATTAATATTTTAATAAAACACTTAAAAAATATAAAAATATATCTAACTTGCTTCTTTAGCTTGCAGTGAATCTTAGTTTTATTTTGATTCTGTGGTTTTAAACAAAGTACTTCTTCTGACACTTATTGTTAAACCAGTTTGAAAAAGATGACAAACCTAACTGAGCTAACTACGAGTATACACCCGTTAAATAAGTTTTAGGTTAATTAGTTTTAAAGAGGATATTATAGTTTTTTTTTAATGTTATTGTGACGGAACAAGCTCGAGGCCCACCTGATATTAAGTGGACTAACCTCTGCCTATGACAGTTGCTACTCATGACAACTCACGAATTGCACTGCGCCCGTCACATTGAGACATAGTTGTTAAGTCTCATTGTGCCTGTAATTTCACTGGCTCTCAAGGACTACTGCCGGAACACACCTTTCGGTGCTTGGCGACAGATTTTCTACTTGAAGGTGGTAGCTAGCCAGGCGGGCAATCGCAAAATGCCCTTCCACCATGCGGTGAAGCTCAAGCCGGCGGTGGGGATCGAACCAGGGTACTGCGGCACGGCAGTCCATAGCTATTACCGCTCGGCCATCATTGCTTCAAAATTCAGATTTCGCAAAGAATTAAGTACAAGCTACTACAAGCTGCAATTGAGACCCATATTATATTTTGCTAAGCATGTAATTGAATGTTTAGAATAAAAGATTAAAAAAGGTGGAGAGCTAATCATCTATTTTTGTCAATCTTTGTACCTCCTTCACCTTCCACCTGATCATGTTAGAGCTTCTATCTAGCTCGCAACTATCTAGCTGGATTCACTCAACATTAAAACAAATGCATTACCTACCCACAACCTCTTTACGTTAACCTCCTTGGGTTGGGTTTAGCTTGTGAGACATTAAGGCGCGTCTACACTATCAGCGCCGCATTAGTGCTAACGCGCTTGAGATAAGCATCGCGCTAACGAGATTCGGAGAATGGTGTTTTATTGTGCTTGTTATGTATACTCGTGCTCCATATTACAAGAAAAAGCGAGTCATATTAAGGCTGTTATTATTGCCACACTATTGCTAACACTTTACTTAATCGTAATCATATTTTGGAGAATACTGCACCTTACCCCACCTGAGAAGGATACGGGTATGAAGATGATGAACGAAAGTATAAGACATGTACTATCCTACAGAAATAAGTTGTTAAAGTGAATGAACATAAATAAGTTGTTAGTCGTTGTTATAAGCATACAAAAACACAACTAAAGGGAAAATTTGAACGACGGAACTCGTGACTATGGGGCTAGGTAATCTCTATCCCAGTCTTTGCCAATCTGAGCTGCTGCGATAATGAGTCTTATTAATAAATTAAAATCTATATATATATTTCATAACATTGAAGGGTTTATAGTTCCATAGAGATTAAGGTTGGCAACTGCAAAAAAATTAAATATCTAGGTAGTCTTCAAACTACGCTAACTGCTTATATCTTCTTCCAACCACACATATCGAGAATGTATACAGTGATTTATGCCCTTGGCGTCTCCGTAATGAGGCCCCTAAGACCGAAGACTACATAAATATGGCAGCTAATAAAGACATGCTATAAGCCGCCATGTTGTTTCCTAATATCACCACTTATTCACCACTTAGCCATGGGATATCGGTGGATAAACTGATACAGTCGGGTTTATTGACTCGACATTTTTATAGCGTGCTATAATTTCTGGTTTTGTTTGTATTGCGGTTATTTATCGTTGTATTGAATTCACGCTTAAGGGAGCTGTCTTGATTTCGTTATATTTTAAATACCAAGTTTCAAAGTCGGTGAAATGTTTGATGCATGTTATTGGCCCTATAATAGCTATGCTTCTGTTTCGGCCACTATTCCGTAAATCTTTTTCCAAAATTATTTCGTAAAATCCGTTTGTGTGAGAATTTTTGTTTTATAAATGAGAAAAGAAAAACTACTGATAAACCAGAACCATACATATAAGGCTCAAGAACATACACGCAAAATATTCACTGATTTTGAACACTTGGTATTTAATATCGATTTCCCTTGTCCGGACACCGACTATTTAGATTGTTTAAGTACTTTAAATTGAAATAAATAAATATATTATATATTAATAACAATTAAAGCTTGTAATGTATGACGAAAATACATACGTTTGTATAGAAAACACTACTAAAACATTGGGCACGTATAAATTAAAGGATTTTATTGCGATATTTCGACTAAAATGTACTGAAATTGGAAAAGTTCTTACCCATAGAATTATGTTCAACCACTGTATGTGATTGGAAAAGATATCTAAAACTAGCGCTAGTGAAAGGAAAATAAAACGATGTGAAAATTTACTCGATTTTTATGACTTAAAGGACCACTAACATTTCTAATTTACATTGACATTGTTAAAAATTAATGAATTTGTTCATATCTTTTCGTTCATTTCATTTTATTTGTATAATGTGTTTGTACATAATTCATTTGGAAATAATAAGAATGTCCCTGAATTTGTACAGTATATATATTTTTTGCTTCGTTTATATTTGTATTTTTTATACCAGTAATGGTGAAGCACGCTGAGTACTTTTAAATTTGACCTGACTAATATTTAATTACCGTGTTTCTTACAAATAAATATATTTCATTTCATATTCGACCACATCATCACTTACCATCAGGTGAGATAGTGGTCAAAGGCTAACCTATCAGCCATAAAAAAAACATTTCATTTCGAAATATGCATACGTTCCCTTAGAGCACAATCAACAAACACGTTTTTACATCACTAATTCTGAATTAAAATTGCGATGAAAATAATTACTTAATTGAGTTAACGCTAGCCACGTTACCACAAAGCTGAAAGCGTAAAGAATGGCACAAATATAAAATAAAAAACAGCATGTGCCTGTTATTAAAATATCCAGGACAAGACGAGGCTGCATTTTTGTGGACATAGCCTGAAGCTCTATGGACAGACGGTACATGTTCACGTTTTATATTTTCAGAGTAAAAGCACGATACTTATCTCGCCTTGTGTTTATATAAATAACTGCTCGTATATCTCGAGGCACTAAAATATTAAAATATAGAATGTAATGGAACTCGGTAGATGCAATTTAATATAATAAGTGAATGCAGTCATAATTTTTATGGTAAAATACAACGATTTTAAATAATAATTAACATTGTCGCATCACGCCTGTATTCTCCGGGGTTAGACAGAGGTGTCTGAGCGCCCACATTTCACCAGACATGTTTTGGGTCCCATGTAATAGGGGCTAGCCTTTTGCCATTTACCGGGTCAAGTTCCGGAATTCCAGCTGCTTAGCTAATAACTTGTCCGATCCGGGGATCGACACCAGGATCTCAAAATTGCACGCCCTCCACTAATTTATGTAAATGAGTGGGCGATGTGAAGTGTGCAGCGATTTTACTATAAACTCAGCATCGTACATGCACTCCGCATACTCACTGCGATGACTGAAGAACCAATCATATTGACAAGGTATTGCGTTTATACACTATTTTACGTGTAGAGGCGGCAAGACATGGGAGGGGTGTGATTTTTAGACTGTAAGATCAAAAACTTGACAACTACACCATGCCGCAAAACAATACTGTAAAATGTAGTTCTCTGAACTTACATAATATGTAAACTAAAATAAATAAAAGAATATTTATTTGTTTTAACCAAGACGAAAATTTTGCATATTGAGGTCAATATGCAAATTCAGTTTTAATTTGAGTATTTAAAATGCTTTCCTAGGCAAAAAAGCGCAGAGCTTCGGGCAACTTTTTGCAGTTTGTCAGCGTTTAACGTTTCATAAGTGAAAGGTCAGGCCATGAATATGTAAAGAGGACCCTCGCGGCAAGTTGTGAAGCACCAACACTCGGAGATAAGGTGCCGGCGGCGACGGAGCGACGCCTCTTCAGATAAGTCCGGGACGCTTGGCGCAAGTACTCGTTCATTAAAATGTTCGTAAAAGTATTTATTTTTCTGAATTAATTTAAGTACCACACAATTTTTACTTTATGTATATATAGTCTGTTATCCATATAAAAGTTATTCCTCACTTTGCATACAGTGCAGCTAAATACATCTGCATTGTTAGCATCGCATTAGAAAAAAAGTTTTATTTAGAATTTTGACAGTGACAAATGACACTCGTATTTGTCTAGTAGTATTTACCAGCAACATTTTGATCACGTTCATGATAGGCAATTTTCCATGGCAAGTAATTGTATGAGCAAGGAAAACGTCCCACTGCCACATTTAAGATAATTGTGGTATGCTACTCAGGCTATAATAATAGGTATAATAATATCCCTTAGTCGTCCTTTATGAACATTCATGTGAGAGTATGGATTAGTCCTAACGCTTCATCATATATAAAACTGTAAAGTCTTTAATAAAAAATAAACAAAATAACTTCGACAAATATAGTGCAATACAGTCAAAGGCCCGATTACATCAATATAAGGTTAAATAATACGCGGATAACTTTATACTATAAACCAACCAAATGTGGTAGACCTTTTTTATCACAGAACGTCAAACCTAGACGCAGATTTTAAAATTAAATGGTTTCTTACTTGTTGAAGAAGAAAACTCCTTGGACTTTTATCAGATCTGCTGTCAGATCGTGCGTGGATATAAAAATAGTATGTATTATCAGCTATACCAAAGTGGCCACTTTTGTATTTAGTTTATGGAGTTATACTGCCAAATTCGACGGTATATTTTTTATTTTTTTTCGTAAGCGTATTTCGTTTGCATTTATTGTCTGTCTTTTTTTTTATTACAAATAGTTAAGCCTTTGGCCACCATCTCACCTGAAGGTAATTTACGATGTGGTCAAAGGTGTTAACAGGCTTAACCTAGAATTACTGGCACTCACTTTTAAGTTAGCCTGAACAACATCTTCGACCACATCATCACTTACCATCAGGTTAGATAGTGGTCAAAGGCTAACCTATCAGACATAAAAAAAAAAAAAATACTCAAGCACAGTTACCGGAACACATGTTAGGTGCTTGGCGACAGATTTTCTACTTGAGGGTGGTCGCCAGCAGCCGGGCAAATGCCCTTCCACCATGCGGTGAAGCTCAAGCCGACGGCGGGATTCGATCCATGGACTTGCTGCGCGGCAGTCCATAGCCAATGCCACTGAGCCATCACTGCTTCAAAATCTCTAATATAAAATTTCTATACCATGGCAAATTTAAAACACTGCAACATTATTGAACGTCTATGGTGAAAAAAGTCTATTAAATTTTGTTTGTTAGAGATTGAAGCTATCCTCGTATACTTTTATACCAGTTTGGTGAAATTGACCCTAAGTTATATTGTAAGTATTGTCGACTAAACCGAACCGACTACCCGAACTGTGCCGCTATCAGCGTTTCCCATGCGCCACACTTGAACGAAAGCACTTTTCGGCGCTTCTAATGAATACAATCTTAATCACGCTGCCCTTTTCTCAGCTAAATATTTAATTAGGACAGTAGGTGCTGCTTTAATAACTTAATTGTCCGAAATATTGCATTTAGAAACCGTTTCATGCTTGCGGAAAATTCTTAGCGTTATTTTTCGAGAAAATATTAGCGCATTTTGTATGAAATGGGCCAGTAATTAAGTTTTGTGTTGCAGTGTTTTCAGTTAATTACTTTGAAAGTGCAGCAGATGGTATTAGTAGTTTTAATATAGTTGGGTGGGTAATAGCTACTTCAATTCCATAGACTACGTTTTAATACGGAAAATATTAACAGTAGCTATTCATGTATTTTGCATTTGAATAAATTTTATTTATCTTGCATGTGGTTAGGCACTTTGTGTATGCACTATATCTGTTGTCAAGCACCTAACGGTGTGTTCCTAGCAGCTGTCCAAGAGAGCTAGTTTTTATTCTTGGTATATTATATTCTTGGTACAGACCTAAATATTATCACCACTTACCAAGTGAGATTGTGGTCAAAGGCTATTGGCAATAAAATAAATAATATATTAAAAATGTGAGCTCTTCAAAATCTTTTATAAGTAGTCAATAAGTCTCATAAGACCAAAAAATCAGGCTTGTTATTTTATAAAGCCAACGAAACTTTCTTTCTAGCATCAAAAACAAAGTACTAAAATCTCATTAGAAACAAACCTCCAAAAGGAAATACGAAAGTCGAATCGGAGCCGAGATATAAAGTTCATTAAAAATTCACCTCTCGGGATCAGGAACCAACTTTAGGCGCTCATAATCTTGATTCCCTAAAGAGCGACTTTAATTAAAAATGTCTGGTACAAGTTTCACAAGTAACGTAATACTAGTGTAGTTTTTGAACGCGACGCATCGAAATTATTCAAAATTATTGATCCCTAACGAGCATCTAAAGATACACTTAGTTAAAGATAGACAACGAACGGATGTATTCCGTTTCTTTGTTTATTTGTAATTTTAGGATGATTTAACTCATAATTTGGTGTTATCGCAGACAATCAATGTGTAGGTATGTTATAAGTTAATGGGCTTTTTCTAATTTCTGAACAAAGAAATTACAAAAAGCCCAGTTGATATTATCTGAGTGAAAAAAGTGAAATAAACTATCAAAAAACTGGACTATATAGCATGGAAGAAGGGCATTTTGCGAAAGCCCGCCTGGCTTGCTACCACCCTCAAGTAGAAAATCTGTCGCCAAGCACCTAACGGTGTGTTCCGGCAGCAGTCCTTGAGAGCCAGTGAAATTACAGGCAAATGAGACTTAACAACTATGCCTCAAGGTGACGGGCGCAGTGCAATTCGTGACGTGTGACGAAGTGCATCTGTTATAGGCAGAGGTTAGTCCGCTTAACATCAGGTGGTCCTCGAGCTTGTCCTGTCCTGATAACATAAAAAAAAATAAAAAAAATAAAAACGGATGATATACTACAATCATAGTCAATGTTTCGGCATTATGGAGTTCAACAAGCAACTTTTAAATAATACATAATACATTTGTCATATAATATAAACGTTGATTTCTCGTGAGCTTGGGTATTTGTTTCAAAATTTAATTAAGTATAAAATTGCACGCTCTTCTATCAGATCCAGGGGTTAGTATGTGGAAATCTATGTCCAGCAACAAAGGACTACTATTTAAAATAATTAAAATTCCTGCTTTGTTACCTACACTGCAACGTCAGTAATACCACGTAACAGTCGGAATAGTTTTGCTTCTACACAAAGCACTTTTCGAGTGTGTAGAATCCAAACACTCCCTTCCAGTGGAATCTGCGTGGCGTTTCTGACGTCACAAGATATAGTTTTCCGATTTCCACAATATAACGCTTAAATCTATTTAAACATTTAATGGTTATAGTTATGCAATGTGTGGTAATAAGTACTTTTGCGAATGCTGGCCATGCTAGCCTGTGCTAAAAAGTATAGTCACTTCTTCAAGCGGTCCATTTCCAAGCCTAGAGTCTGATAACGTCTTTGTCATAATTATTACTTACCTAGCTACTAACTACAAACAGTGGTCAGATATCCTATACACTATATGTGGACAACGTCACGAGCGGATCCAGTCCGTTTCAGGATATGAGCCGGCCTGACAGATGTTTTGAAATTGCGCGAAAATAAATTGCTGTTTGAGTAATATATTTATAGATAAAAATGGACAGCAAACTTGTTTCCGAAGTTCACAATCAAATATTACATTATCCGTTACACGTAAATTAACTTCAAAGTAACCAAATAAATGTATAGTTAAACTAAACTAAATTAACAAATAATAATTAAAAAAGAAATATATCCAAATGCAATTTTTTTATTTTCGATAAATGTTTCATCGTCCCATCATTGACATTAAAACTGCAAGTCATATATATTTATAGAATCGATTTTTTAAGTTATTTTAAGTACACCACTCTATGGGTTTGTAAGAAAAAAATCTCACAATATGGCGTCTAAAATACGTCATTTTGTATGTACCTAGTTTCACTTGCGCTATCAAGACGAATCTAACGGTATCTGTTACATTAAAATCGGTTAAGCCATTTAGAATGTATGGTGGAATAAAGATACATACATGAACACTAATAACATAACTTTCCTTTTTTGGGCAGTGAATATGTTTTTTATTGTTTTGACTGCATAATTATTGTAAAGTTTGGAACGCAATACTACAAAGGTTGCCCATACCTGCTATACACCGTGAAACAATTTATCACTTAAGAGAAAACGACGTATAAAATCTATACGCAAACAATGAACAAACAATTTTCTCTCAAACGTGATGTAAAAACACTAAATATTGAGTATAGAGGAAAAGGAGGCAGTGTGTCAGGGCCACGTTGCCCTCGAGATAAGCCGAGACCAAGTGGCGTCTTAATGAGGACTTTGAGAACTGCGGGTAGTTCGCGCTGCGAAATGAGTTTACTGAGAAATTTAAAACGAGTTACGGAAAATACGACTGTATACTCAAACTTAGCGAGACTTTAACGCGTTGGATATACTGCCAGGTACTCTAGGTAGTAACTTAAGCCAAAATGAGTGTGTGGGCTGTACGTGGAATGTCTAGGTAGGTACATCTGCGTAGGACGAGGTTATTTGCAAGTCGTTGGGTTGGGTATGCTTCAAGGTACGGCCCTAGTTCAGTGGATGTAATATTAGGTCCTTACATATGAAATTGGCGTTTTTCGTACAGGCCACTTTAATCACGAATTTCTCCTCTTTGGTAAGGAATTCCAAATTCAAATTTGTACAGCTATAGACTCATGTATTTGTGCTTCGATGATCGTCATTCATTTGTTTTTTTTCTTCTGTTTTTTTCTGTTTGCGTCACTCATTTTACAAAATGGAAAACCTTAAATATCGCATTATTTACGAGTACGAGTTCCGCCGTGGCACTAGTGCTGCGGAAACAACTCGAAGGGTGAATGATGTGTATGGCGGTCGTGTTGCAAAAGAAAACACAGTTCGTTTTGGTTCCAACGTTTTCGTTCTGGAAATTTCGACCTGCAGAACAAGCCCCGTGGACGGCCTGAGACTCAAGTTGATAATGAAGAGTTGAAGGCTATTGTGGAAGCGGATCCATCGCAAACCACGTCCGAGTTAGCTGCAGGCTGCGATGTTAGTGATAAAACTGTTTTAATTCACTTGAAGCAAATTGGGAAGATTAAAAAGCTTGAAAGGTGGGTACCTCACGAATTGACTGAAACAAACCGGCAAACGCGCGTCGACTGCTGCGTTACATTACTAAACCGGCACAATAATGAAGGTATTTTAAACCGAATCATTACCTGTGATGAAAAATGGGTTCTTTACGATAATCGGAAGCGCTCAGCGCAATGGTTAGATCCTGGCCAGCCAGCCAAATCCTGCCCCAAGCGAAAATTAACCCCAAAAAAGTTACTTGTAAGCGTTTGGTGGACTAGTGCCGGTATTGTTCATTACAGTTTTTTCAAATCTGGCCAGACTATTACGGCTGATGTCTATTGTCAGGAATTGCAAACCATGATGGAAAAGCTAGCGGCTAAACAACCTAGGCTGGTCAATCGCTCCACGCCACTGCTGCTTCACGACAACGCTAGACCACACACTGCGCTACAGACGGCTACTAAATTAGAAGAGCTTCAATTGGAAAGTCTAAGACATCCTCCGTACTCCCCGGACCTTGCTCCAACAGATTACCATTTTTTTCGAAATTTGGATAACTTCTTGCAAGGGAAAAAATTCAACTCCGATGGGGCAGTCCAAATCGCCTTCAAAGATTTTATTGATTCTCGTCCGACTGGTTTTTTTAGTAAAGGGATCAATGAACTACCTATGAGATGGCAAAAGTGCATAGAAAATAATGGTTCATACTTTGATTAATTAAATATATTATATTAAAAAATATTCGACTTTTTGTTCCTCCCATACAAAACGCCAATTTCATATGTAAGGACCTTGGAGTCCGTATTCGTAGTAGATTTTTACATCTAGATAAGTAAGAAGACATGATTGTAAATAAGACTTAAAATGTATCATAAGATCAAGATCTCGATAGTTAGGTTCTTTTCATCCGATCTATTCGAAATATGTGTTTGGTGCTTCAATAAAATACAGTCTTTTTACTTAAGACTTTAATATAGGGTAGTCAATGATTTAAGTATATGCAAACTGTTGAGGATAGTAATTAGTTTAGAATTACGCATAAATTAATATTGTTTATTATGGTCTGTAACCAAAAAGGTCGAACAAAAATACATACAATATGAAAAAATGTTGCTGACTAGATAGAGGAGTGGCGCGTGCGCCGGCTGTAGTTAGAGTATCTTTAATATCTACAAAGAAAATCGTCGTTGTTAAATCAAATATTTTGTTAAGGCTTGTATGAGTGACAGTTTATAAGATATTCTACCTCTTTTAAAGCGAGGAGCGGTACTAAATTCCTTTTTGTGATTCTATCAACGCATAAGTTTTTTTCCGATGGATGGCGTTAAACCAAATTCCACGCGCAAAGTCGTGTTGTTTGCTATAATTTATAGATATATAAAAAAATTGTATCTGTATTTACTTTTACATAACAAAAAATATGATGCGTGCAATTGCAATAAATTGAAAATGGCATGCCCATTTTGCGGACACAGTAATCGCAATCCACACCAGGGCCACATGAATAAATTATTTATTCATGTGGCCCTAGTGTAGATTGCGAATTGTGGCTTTCAATAATTTCTATACTCGTTTGTGTCTCACGTACCAACTGTAATAAACATATGCAAATGAACGAGAGACAAAACGTGGCGTAATGAAGGAAACCGTCAGTTCCATGGTTACGCGAATTTCCGAGACGCGCTCAGAACTTTTGCGTAATTTATTGTCTCCAATTATCTCCTCTGCGGCCTTCGTATCATATTCGCCTTTATTTTTCTGTTATATATAGAAAGATAAATCATTGTGTGAGGGTACCGCTAAGGTGCTTTGAAAAAGATTTGAAATTGTGTTGGAGCTCTCACCGCTTTTGACTATTGTGTAACGAATGCGAATTTTATATATTCGTTATTATATTACCGGAGTTTAAAATAAGAGGAGTCGCTGAATTCGCTACGTTTCACCAATGTCACCTGATATTTCCGCAAGTTGTTAACTTATTAGTAGATTTTCTTATTTGTTCGATAGGGCGTATGATTATGTCCAATTAAATAGTTTTCGATTGCATTTCATATGGCAGATATTTAAAAAGTTTGTAATAATATATAAATAAAATCACGTTTTGTTTTAGTTAAGTAACGAAATTTTCAATTTTAAGGTGCAAACTCACGTCTGGGCGGTATATTCAAAACAAACACTTCATGCTTGAAGCTGTTTTCTAACTTTCGACATGAACAAGGTATTAGAAAGTTCAAAATAATATTGCTCGTATTATTTGCATCAGTAATTGGACACCAATGAACATGATACCATAAGTCGCCTCTAATACCGTTATACATATAAAAATAAAGTTTACGTTACAAATGTAATAAATTCAGTAAGTATAAAAACACCTTTCGGTATTTTCCCCTTAGTTGCCTCTCACGACATATACGGGATGAGATAGATGTGTTAAATTTTAGCTCGGCACCCCACGACCAACTCCGTTGTTTAACTATCTAGGCAAAGAATCTAGTATTCTGTTTTTTAAAGAGCTGTTAATCACAATAGCTGTCACATCAATGATCGTTGTAATGTATGATCCGCTCATATATTTCGTCTACATATTCTTGTTTATTTACTTAATTTCATTTTCCGGGCAAAATTGTCCTAATCCTTGCCCAAGTTGGTTGTTTTTCCCAGGAACCGTCACAATAAAAGTCTTGCCTGATTGATTACACGAAACAAGTGGATCACAATCTGCTTTCCCACAAACCATAATCATGATTGATATGACGTTTTGTGAATGATGAGGCGGTCCGGTAACTTTTCAATTTGTACGGCTATTAGAAGTACTCGAACGCTCGTAAAACCAGATATTTCAAATATTTCTGCATTACTTCTGGGCGTTAAGAAACTAACTGGTAACTCACACTCGAGTACCGTTCGACCGTTCGTACCAAAAGGACACAAAACATACTTTAGAACAGGACATTGAACGAATTTTAATCAGACTTATCTCCTCAGCATTAAAATAAGTATATATGTATTGATGTCTTGCGAAATGAGCGAATCCTAATTTTTATTTATGTCTCTTCAAATTAAAATTATTGCGAATAACATTAGAAATAGAAATTCGTATTAGTTTTGTTTTAATTTATGCTTTTCAACGTAACTAGATCTCATATGAAAATTTATTACAGATGTTAAATACTTATAGTAATTTATACATAGGTAGGTATTGACTTCTGTAACAATATATTGACGGATGGCAAAGCTAGAAACCGTACGAGGCAATTAATATTTACTAATAATAACAAATACTTTTAAAATATTTTAAGAAAACATCAAATTAATATTTTAATAAAATACTTAAAAAATATAAAAATATATCTAGTGACAATTCCGCTTAATTTTCCTGCTAAGCCGACGTGACGTCACAAACGCCACGCAGCCAAACCGGAAGAATTTTCGAAAATCTTTCTCGATCGTGAATCTTTCTCGATCGTGCGCTCGAAGAGTCAAGACCTCCTGAGGATGCTTCGTGTAGAAGCGAAACGCGTCGAAATTTTTTCCGGTTTGGCTGCGTGGCGTTTGTGACGTCACGTCGGCTTAGCAGGAAAATTAAGCGGAATTGTCACTAGATATATTTTTATATTTTTTAAGTATTTTATTAAAATATTAATTTGATGTTTTCTTAAAATATTTTAAAAGTATTTGTTATTATTAAAAATGGATATCCGCAAAGTAACGCCTGAATCTATTCATTAATATTTACTATTAAAACCGTAATTAAAAAACAAGTGTTCATATTCTTCTATAATATTGAATGCATTTGCATGAACGATTCTTCGATTCTGCTGAAGCGAGGCTGTCAGCCTGCGGAGCTTCAGAGTTCACCGGAAATCTCTCGACGAAGCAGCCCCGTGGAGTCAAAGTGTCACTTATTCATAGCGGGGAATTATCCAAGACTCTTAATCGAACTTAATAGTTGAGACTCACCCTCAAATGTACTACCAACATCTGGAAAACAGAAGAAGTCAACACACAAGCGGCAGATCGTAAATAGTGTACGCTACCAATTGTAAGGATACGAAAAAGCATGATATCGATAAGGAAGGATTCGCCATCGTCAAGAAGAAACCTAGAGTTTGACGAATATGTTATAATCACGTAACAGCCGCTTCTACTGCAGAGAAAACTTTGCTCCTCGTACTGTAGAGTCGACAATTCCTAGATATAAATATGTACATCAGGGAGAGACGTAAAGAACGTGGAGTGCCATTTCAAGTAACTTTAAAATAACTAGAATCCAGCAAGACAACATTTTTAAATCCTACATGCTTCGGGTTCCAGCGAAATACCTATATACAAGGACTCGTTTCTTGTTACCGATTTCTGACGAGAAGACGTATACTTCAGAGAAGCGAGGCCAAAAATATGTCCCAAAACTATTTCAGTAGGGTATATTTATATATTCTATAGGCCAATATTTATGTGAACCATGTACCTATATTCATGTTACTTGAATTAAAATATTATATTATTAGTAGAATGGCAATATAGAAAAATATTTCTTGGTTAAATTTCAATTTTTTTTCTAAAGTTTTCCAATTTCCAATCAACTTTTGCTCTGTACTTGATAAAAATGCAGAGCACGTACCTATACAATTTCTCAAGATTTGTTGATGCAACAGTGTTTAAAATGAGTCCTCCGTGAGCAAGGGCTCAAAACTAACTCTATGACCAAAAACTCTAAGTCCTTAAGTGTTGGAAATCGGTGCCACACCTGTGGTTACTTCTAATACGTTTTTAGAAGGAATAATGACGAACCACGTAGACGTCTTTTTTAATGTTAAAACCCGCAGATATTACATCCCGTCACCGAAGATGTTGAATTTACGTCAACAATTTTATTGATTACTTTTTGCGTTGTTCAATCAGAAACAAAGCAACTTAAAGAGTGCTGACTGTCTGTACTGAAAACAATCGATTTTACCACATTTTTCAGTTACTCGCAAGATATGCTGAAATATTAACGGCATATCACCAAAACCAATTTGTTTTAATTATTATGTACACATTCCGTAGGTCTAGTATATGGCAAATTAAAAGGACCAAACCAAGGTAACCAATTACGGAGTTTTTCATAAACGTTTACACTCGAGCACCTAAGTAAACCAAACTGTCCGTCCATAGACCACATTTTGTATGAAAGTGTTACCCTCTAAAGGCGTAATTCGCTCAAAAAACTTTACTCATAAACCGCCGGTAAACACAGTTTAAATCAGCGGTTTTACAGGATTGCGACAACTTACAAAGAACAAAGTTTGCGAACAAGCAGAGCGACAAATTGGACGCTTCTCTTCTTGAGACATAACCACAATGTATATGGTTTTTGGAGAGGCTATAAGGAACAGCGGAATGTTTCCCTTATTCCGGTTTATATGTTTATTTGCCCCGCTTCGTGGTGCTTATAATGTTTGATACCAATTTACTTGGTTAAATATTATTGTTACATGTACCTTTGCCGATACAACGCTTTATAAGCTGTAAGTACTAAATATGGTTAAAGGTTTATAAATAATTTAATATTGATTTAAACAAATAGAAATTCCTGAAAGTAACATTACAACAATATTATAAATGCGAAAGTAAGTAAGTAATGTGCTTGTGTGTGTGTATGAGAGTGTGTGGATAAAGAACATAGAATACCTTTTTACTGACTAATCCCCGAAGGAGCTCGATAAAACCGATTTACACGCAGTAAGAGCCACGAGTGGATAATGAAATTAAGTAAAGAAACATCGCGCCCGCAGTATAAAATAAAGAAAATTGGAAATGTTGAGTAACCCCCGACACAAATAATGATAAATTGTAGCTAAAAAGCATCTCGACCACGTCAGCTATCAAACAAAAAAAACAGTATCAAAATCGATCCATTCGTTTAGAATCTATCATGCCATAGAGAGACACACAGACACGTACAACTTATATCACCCCTCTTTTTCCATTGGGGGTTAAATGCATCATAGGTAGATATTAGGTGACAGGTGCACTAAACAGGTGTCTCCCCTATGTTACTTAATACCATACCGTTCCTCGCACAGACCAGTATATATTGATCTGTAGTTCCTGGCTCTGATTACTTTGTACAATCCGGTGGCGATACCTCATTCTTTATTTTAGTCATTTTCACAATTTTGATAAGTACCTATGTACCTAATCATAACATGGGTGCTTCGACACGCCTACCATTTCAGACATACACAGGCGTAATATACATGATTTCAGAGATGGTTAGGTAATGAAAGCATTCAAAACCTTTTACTTTTGATATCCAATCCATTTTCCCAAAGAAGACAGCTCACACTGAACAAACGCTCGAAATCATCACTTCTTGACACAGCATTTGAATTAGCCAAACCTCTAAAAAGTTAGCTGAATCGTTCATTATGTAGGTCGTTACATTATGAACGACGACGGTCAAAGTTTTAATGAGAAGAATCCCTGCCATCATTGAAGATAAGGCTTACGTGCAATCTCCTTCACAAAATACGCTTGCCTTGGCGTAATAGAAATAAGGTTCAATTCCCTTTAGTCAGCGTAATCCTCAACTAATTGATTCTCTGAGGAAGCAATGTCCTTCGGGATAGATGGCTATCGTACCGACATTGCCTTGATGCCGTTAGCCATTGAATATATCGATATAGCTATATTAAACTGTTCATTATTAATGCCACGCCAAGGACATTTTAATAAGTTATTAGAATGGAGAAGTCAGGAAAGGCTCAAACCAAGTAGGTACAATAACCTACTTTTCTATTTACAAGAGTTTTTTTTTATTTATAGGTTATAGCTGATAGTCTAGTCTAGAATTACTGGCTCTCAAGAACAGTTGCCGGAACACACCGTTAGGTGCTTGGCGACAGATTTTCTACTTGAAGGTGGCACATTCGCAAAATGCCCTACCACCATGCTAATAACGACAGCCATCCTAAGACAACTGGGACCGACGGCTTAACGTGCCGGCCGAAGCACGGAAGCGCTTAGTAATGCCACTAGCGGGCATCCATCCAAGTCACGAACGTGATGGGCGTTAAGGAATGCCTAATCAAACTCTACTGCGTGCGCTTCAAAAAGTTCAAGCCGGCGGGGAGGATCGAATCATGGACCTGCGGCACGGCAGTCCATAGCTATGACCGCTCGGCCATCATTGCGTCTTCATTCTTTTAAAGGGTAAACCATTTTAACAGTAGTGTTATTGTTTTTGCTCTTACTATACTTTATTTTTAACAAGCACTAAGGTTTGAACATTATTTCATATCCCTTACAATATTTGGTACAGAAAGGTTATCTGAATGAGATTACCACTTTTAGCGTCAATACCGCACAATGTACCTACCTATCGCTATTTAGTTTTCGATGTCAATATCATAGAGTTATCATATGTATTTGACCACATATTGACCACAACACTCAGTTATAAAAGATTTTGAAGCGCTTCATAACGATGAAGCGCTTCAAAATCCTTTATACCTGAGTCGTAGTTAGCTCAGAACTTCTTAACCGATCAACTAAGTGAAGTAATATCCACTGCGGTCATGACTTGGAAATGTGAGCGCAAGTGGCATTAGGTACTACTGAGCGCTAACGGGCTTCGAGTTTACGCAAAGTTTTTGATCCCGGTTGTTGTCTTAGGATGGCAATCTCACAACATGGTGATAAAGCATTTTGCAAATTTGTCGGGTTAGTTATAGACCGTCAAGTAGAAAATCTGTTGCCAAGCATAGGTTTGCTCCGGTAGCTGCGTTTGAGAGGCACTAATTTAAGACTATAGCCTGAACAACTTCGACAACATCATCACTTACCATGTGGTCAAAGGCTATATTAAAAAAAAACGAAGTAAGAAAAGCGTATTTTTATTAATTCATACATATTTCTACGGTCTAAATAATTTTTCTCAGAATAATAATGCAAAACCTAGCTCTTTCGACGTAACTTGAAGGCTTTCATTAAAGTAAGAAGGTGTCACGTAGCTCATTAAAATTTAGGGCATCTTGATAGCTGTCCTTGAATAAGCGGGAACCGCTCTGAATCCTATTTCGTATGCATTAGAGCGCTGTCTGAGACAAAGTGCTATTACCTAACATAGCCAAACGCTTAGCTCAGCGTCTACTCCCAAATGGAAAACTATTCCGGCGATAATACCTCACTGAGGCTGGTAGGTCAAAGTTATTTTTGGATTTCTATCGCCTGTGTTTTTCGTGCGATGTGGGGCTGGAATTGCTCATCCCCTTTTTACTTTCTGAAGGACTCATAACACGTAGGGGGACAAAACGGACGGTTAAGGCAGCGCCTGCTGAAGAATTACTGGTTTGTTGCATTGCGATCCCCGAGACGCCTGTCAACCGTGAGGTTTATGGCAAACCCCCCTAAATAGAAGAGAGACCTTTTGTTCAACAGTGGAGGTTACGGCTGTTAATGTGATCGCCAGTGCTATGACCTGCAATTGATTTTCTGGAAAGGTTGTTACTCTCTACAGTTTTCTATTGTAATAACTAAGTTTGATTAAAATGTGGCCAGTATTTTTTGACATTGAAGCGCTCATAGCGTGTTTTCTTAGCTGTTCTTAACCCATCAGCAAAATTAAGCACCGTCTACCGCGGTTATGAGTTGGATGGTTGACCTCTAGTGATATTACTACTGAGCGCTTCCGTGCTTCGGAGGGCACTTTAAGCCGCTGGTCCCGGTTGTTGTCTTAGAATGGCAGTCGTTATAGCATGGTGGTAGGGCATTTTGCGAATGCCCGCTTGGCTAGCTACCACCTTTAAGTAGGAAATCGTTGGCTAAGCACCTAGTTTAGCCTGAACTACATCTTCGACCACATCCTCACCATCAGGTGAAGGTAGAAGTCGATGGCTAACCTATCAGGCATACAAAAACCGTAGAAAAACAAATGATTTACTACAAAAGTATCTACAACAATAGATTACAAATAACACAAGCAAACATTTTTACATTGTACATGTTACATTGTATTATTTTATTTGAAGCATGTACTTATAGTGTACTATTACTGTAGTTTTTGATAATAAATTATTCTTATTCTTATTCTTATTCTTATTCTTATTCTTTTACAGAATTTCTCAGTAGCTGCGGCTGCAACCTTTGGGAAAACAGCCGTTTCAAACGACCATTTGGCTGTGAAATTGCTCGGTCGAATGGTGCAAGTAGTGGCCGATATATCAACTAGGAATAAACTCAACACATTACTTCTAGTTTTATTATCACTATACCTTCGCCCATTTGTAGTTAGCTTATATTGTTATTAAATTGCATTAAATTGAGCAGCATGCCACTTCTCACATGGATGTGAGTAGGGTGTTGTGTGCATTAGACGCACAACAGGGCTATATACCATCTAAGAGCCCTACCAGGGTTTCATACTATATGTTATTGTGTTCCTGTCTTATATATTGTTAGCGTAAACATATTATCCGTAATATGTTCTTGTGTTTCATCCAGTTTGTTAGAGAAAACATTTTGTATGACCCTGAAACTGTGCCCGGTGAGTGGCAATGGGCTCGCCCCCTATTACATGGGACCAAAACTCAATTGGCGATCCTACTACCCCTACCGTTTCAGGAAATACAGTTGTGATTATTTGTATGTATGTAAATCGGAAATTACGAAGATAAAGGTATTTAAAAATATCCTATCTATAATATTATTGCAAGACTTAATTAAACTGCAGCTCTAAAGGAGGTTTACATATGCAGATGCATAACTTTCGTATTTATAATACTAGTAAGATAGCATCAAACATCATGTGAGTCAGTTCCTAAGGTAATCACTCCATAAGATAATGGAACTTTATGTACGTACAAAAACGTACACACGTTTAGTAAAGTCTATGTTGACTATACTATTTCCATTTCTTTTTTTTTCTTTTCTTTACGCACGTACAAGGTTATACCAGAGTCAAAGCAACTCTGGTATAACCTTGTACATGCGTTAACGTCATATTTTCATAAAATAATGCATACATAATGTATAAAAGAACGCTCGTTCAAGTTTTCACAGGAGCTGTCATCGATAAAATAAAGAAATGGAAATAGTATAGTCTAGTCTATTTAGTAAAGCCACGTTTAAAGTACACTGGCAATTATGACTTACTTACGACTACGTGTATTGTTCCGAATGAAAATTTTCGTGTGTGCCTACAGTGTAGGCAAGGCAACAAACCTTGTAAAAGTACGAAGTTGATCATACAAGACGTGTGCAGCAACTTAGCGAAATTTATGAGAAGGAAAACTCGCGCGCAAATTAAGCACCTAACTTTCCAATTAGAGGATATTTGCGCTAGCTAGAGAAGCGTTAATAATTTCTACGTTAACTTTATTAATGTTCGCAGCAGTTAAGATCTTATGTTTGGTTCTAGATAGAGCTCACGACTAGAGTTTAATGGCGAGATACGACGCTCCGGATGCGAACCAACTATCGTTTCCGTCACTTGAACTGCAACATTTTCACAACTGCAAATTATACTGTAAAGTAACAAAGTAGTTTTACTTAAAAATATCATTTTTAATCCCCGTTTTCTTGTTTAACTGACTTCAAAATAAGGAAAAGCTTCTCAGTACGACTGAAGTTTTTTTTTGTGTGTGTAACCTTATACCTTTTTACGAGGTGTACCAATACTCAATTCGCATGTATTTTTATTTTTTATATTTTTTACCTCAGAAATTTCGACTGGGTGAACTGATTTTGATGATTTTTTTTATTTGAAAGTTGATTGTATTTGTATGTCAAAATCGGTCTGTTTTTGAGTTACACGCCAATAATTGAAAAGTGAATGACAATTGATCCTTTAAATAGCAAGGGTAACTAAAACGTGTGATTTTTTTTTTACCACAAAATGGAACCGACTTCAACACTTAAAAGTGTGAAATAACTTGTTGAAGTCGGGACCATGCGCACAATATTGTGAAAATAGGTACTTTTTTGAATTATCAGGGTAGCGACATTTTGTGTTCAAAAAAATGTTTTTTTTTTCATATTTGAGATCGGACGAGTGTTATTTGAGTTATCCTTAATAATTCATATTTAATTGGCTTCGATTACATTTATGATGTTCACATTTTCACATGTCGATGTAAAATGGAACAAATAGAACTGTATCGATGGTTTGGTTTATTTACTTTTGAGTGATTTTATGTTTATAATATTTCCTGCTTTTAGTGTTTTGTTTTTAAATGCATCAATTATTGGCTTTCGAATTCTTAGTCATAATCTATATAATCAGCATTGTCGATACGGTTTTTCTGTATAGTTCTTTTAATAACACTAACGGGATCTATGCAGTTATTACAAGAATGGTAGAAACATACTGAGATATCCTAGAAAAGTACCTCGAGATACGATATCAAGTTTTATGAATTTTCATAAAATAGATTACAAACTGACTGATTCCGCCCAGTTGTATATGTATGGCTTTCTTAACTATCACGATTCCATGGACACTTTGTGTCAGACCTTTACCAAAAACGTAGGTACTGTTTTCCAGGCCTCGTGTTCCGGGGCATACCACGAGGCGGTATTGGGGGGGGGGAGTCATTCCCAGAGGCTGGGCCTGCGTGCAGCGACGTCGGTGGTGGCTGCGGATGAGAGCGCAAGTGACCCCGCAGCCCCTGCCACTAGTCGAAGACGACGGAACACCGTGAGGTTTTTAGTCGGTAGTGGGGTCCCTATTGACCCTGAGCCCGACATAACCACCTGCTCCCCGGCGGGTGTGTATGCGTAAATGCATTTACTTCATGACTATAAAAAAAAAATTAAAAAAAAAGGCTACAGGATGGAATAGTTTTGATAAATTACATTGTATAAGTTTATCCTTGAATTGGAGAAAAGCAGTTTTTATTTTTTTGCTGATATAAGACTTTGACCACAACCTCACCTGGTGGTAAGTTGATGTGGTCGAAGGTGTTAGCAGACTTAACCTATAATTACAATTCTGCCAACGATAAAATTTTCATTTGGTTCTTAAATGTTTAATACCAGTTGATAGCCAGCTAAGTAGATTTCATGAGATATAAGCGGCATTAGGACACACACATTCCAGTGTTATTTATAACATTGTAATGTGTATGTCACATAATTATATTACACTGTTACTCGTTATTGCCTCGTTGAATTGCAATAAGCATTGCAATTTTAATGCAGCAATGCTGCCAGCATGCTGGGCACGCTGCCAACTGGTAGTGGGCTAGAGCATTTGGACTGCCTATGAGTCTGCAATAACTTATAGGGATCTAAATTCTTTTATTGTATTAGTTGTAGTGTTGTATATAGTTCTTAGTATTTTGTTAATAAAGACATACCGCTAGTTATAAAGTAATAATTGATTTATAAATATATTTCTGCATGTCCAAATCGGTACCTATATAGTATCCCAAAGTTACAGTAGCCTTCTAAATCTCAATTTCAAGTTGGTATCGCTACCGCAATCACCCTTCCCGTACATTTTAAACTTGGTCCATACCTAGTTTCCAGTCGAACAATCACAACCTTTCCGAACTCAATAACTGGGACGACGGGACAATTGCAAACGGGACTATCCGAGTGCGATTGTCCCACGTTTGAGCAACAAAACGAAATCGAACTAACAGATATCTTTGTCGAGCGAAACAAAGTTCTACTCGTTTTCAAAATGGAAGAGCAAATGGATTCGACTAGAAATAATAAAGAAACATAAAAAGCTCCATAGCTTTATAAGTAAAATCTTTCAAAACAGTATATGCTCACATAACATTGTTCAAATATCTCGAAAACGGAATTGGTTTTAGAAAAAAACATAAAGGGAAAAGATATCACTCTCCAAGCTTGTCGTTTTCTGCCTCAAGCAGAGTGATATTATTCCCTTTACAATTTGTATTTTGCCCGGTGAAAATTTACTTTTCCCGCTGTTAGTGCTACGAGTATATTGCTGTTTATTTCTTTTGAGGAAGCTCTAGAGAGCCGTTTACGCGAGTAATTGGGACGCGGGAGCAGTCCCGTGAATTCAGGCTACGGGCAGCGACCAAATACTCGGACAACACTAATGGCGAGCTTTTAGACCTTTCAGTTCACTATTTCTGCTCTTTAATACTTTATCGTTAAGCTTTGGCGGTTTTCCTCTAGAAATTGCCAACGTAAAGAATCGAAACCTCGAATCCTAAATGATTTACTCGTAGTAAATTACGCTAAGAAACTGTTTTGTAAACAAAGTCCTAAACTCCCGATGTAGCAGCAGAAAGGCAAACATACCGAACGATTGGACAAACACGAGCTGTTTTCATAGGGTCTTAAACTAACAAAGTGTAATGCAGTCACCTCCCTTTGTGATTTATACCGGAGCATCAGGTAAGAGCCGGGCGTAGCGCGAGTAATGCGGTCGTCTGATGAAACTCACCCGGTGAATACTGATGAACCGGCTCATCTGGCCCGGATATAAATCAATGGACGCCCCGGTGCGCTGGTTACATAACACGTTCAAAACGAAGCTAATTTTAAGTAACTAATGATGCATTATATAAATTGCTCGGTTATTGCTATAAGGATATGTCTGCTTGTTAGTCGTGAGATAAGAAGCTACAGAACAGAGTGGAGGTGAAATTCATATTGTACCGACCCCACTTACCGCTGAATGAAGAAGAAACTTCCTTTTTTTTTTAGGGAGGACATAGATGCTGGCTACCGCTAAGCGGACGTCCAGCTCCACCGGGTTTTGGGTGAGGAGAGGCCCTCTTATAGCCCTGAGACGGGCACATAAGGCGAAAAGCGCCTTATACCTCCGTCTCCTGCGAGCGCCGAAAACGCTACGCTACTATCGGGAGGGGTGAAGAAACTACCTTCAAAATGATTGGCTTTTATAGTTGGGTAGCTAAGCATCTTAGGAATGACGTTGTGACACAAATCCATATGCATGTAAACTCTATTGATTTGATTTAAATTTTCTCAGCAATCAGTATTTTATGCTCTATTAAATGAAATTCTTAGTGGAAGTAGAGTGGTAGAGGTAGGTATACGTGGGACAAGTGAACGAAAGTGTTGGAAGACCTAGGCGAACGTTCTGATATCAGATTGAAGACATTCTGAAAAAAAGTCCAGGCCAGGAGTACTGTAAATCGAGGCTTATGTATGAAAGGACGCTAATGTCTGTCTTCGGTAGCGCACCAGGACTAGACTTACGTAGCATCTTTTTTTCTATTCCTTATATCTTCATACTTTTTCCGTGGTTGAGCTTTATACACGGAACGCAGAATGAAGGTACCGCCTAGTGAGATTTATAAGGAAAACTATCGTAGTGTTAGCAGATACTTTTACCTGTCCTTGTCCTGACTATCATAGAAAAAAACTATGTTAAGTAGTCCTCACCTAGAACTTACCTACAATATTTAACAAGACACATCTCGTCGAATGAAGCTGTGAAATGTTAAGCAGGTAATCTCTTTTATATATATTACGGCAAATCAATGTCGTTACAAAGATGAAATACTGAAAATAATTATAAACTAAGTGTACCCCTAATTAAGTAATTACACTTGACTGAAATAAACCATCTTAAATTCTTAAACGGTCGCAATACATCATCGCATATTCCGCAGTTTCTAAGGAATAGCAAAATTTTTAGACAAAGAATAAGAAATATAACGCCTTATAATGTGGCGCTCCAACCGAGTCTGATTTATATCCGGATCGCATCAGTCAGTAATATCCGGGTAAGATAGAACGCGGGCGCGTGTCAGCACGTACAGGAAATAAAATAATTTTTCATTCTCTCACCTGATTAATTTTGCTCACATGCGACGGCTAACGGCCCGGATGAAATTTTAATGTGATTTATTATCAATCCCACTTTTACTCAGAAAAAGGACAACGTCTCGTAAGACCAAAATAAAAGAAGGTAATAGAAACACTTTAAGTGTGATATACTATTAAAGAAATAAGATTTAAAATATAGCCTGTAAACTAAAGTAACTATATAGTACTTGCGAATTAGTTAGTTGTCTACTGCGTAGACTGTTTATACTGTTATAATAGTAAGTTATATTAATGAGCACTCAATTGATACTATAGCAGTGATAGCTCAGTGACATTGGCTATGGACTGCCGTGCAGCAGGTCCATGGTTCGAATTCTGCCACGGGCTTGAGCTTCACTGCATGGTGGAAGGGCATTTTGAATGTCCGCCTGGCTAGAGAATCAAGTGGAAAATCGGTCACCAAACACCTAACGGTGTATTCCGGCAGCAGTCATTGAGAGCCAGTGAAATTACAGGCACATGAGACTTAACAACTACGTCTCAAGGTGACGGGCGCAGTGCAATTCGTGATTTGATTTTAACGAAATGCATCGGATATAGGAAGAGGTTAGTCCGCTTAACATCAGGTGGGACTCACACTTTTCGTGTCAATAACATTAAAAAAAATACTCCTACGATATAAGCTATTTTTAATATCATTTGTTTCATTTCCCATTTACTCTACTTGAACACCCAATGCTGCACTAGCGGGCTTGGTTCTACGCTTTATTATGTACCAATAATGTAGTGTAAAAAAATATACTCCTTTTCATTTTTGCACTAACATTTAAACTTTACGCAACAATAATAAGTACTAAAACATCCTCCATATAACCTCATAAATTCACAACTTGTTATTCGAGTCGGCTCCGCGAGGCCTACAGTGAATTTATTAAACAAGGTCACGCCTTCCTTTTATAGGGACAATAAAAAGTAAAACAGCGCGTCCATCTCAGAGATGAGATCTGAAATGAGGATCTTGGGCGACGGATAAATGACACCTAAAATATTTTGGAGCAGACTTAACATGTTTTGAAGCTGGAACTTTTGACGTTATTTAGTCTAGTCTCTTGTTATATACTACACTTTTTAAGGATAGTTCGTATTTCCTTAGAGAGGCAGGCACAAATAGAAAAGTAATGAAAACAAGAGAATCCTTTAAATATCTTCCATCTGTGATGCAACCAGTGTAAGCAAGTCAACCAAGAGAAAGTTACAACTTTTGTGTAGGCAATACATGTTTTTAGTAAAAAAAAAACTGTCAAACTAGGTCTTTATCAATCAAAAGTTGTTGGTGACAAAAATTGCTACGAGTACCTATGTTTTGTTTCGTGAAAATACGGCTCAACGGGCCCTTTAGTGCAAAGCCATGAAGTAACCGGACTCTTTAGGGCTGTCTATAGACAAGCAACAGTCGAAGGGTCGATATTTAATAGGCGGCTTGCCTATTTCCATTGTGTCATGTGTTTGGATGTAAACCGACCAACCATCGTCCCAATATGTCATTAAAATGTTTTCATTCTCAACCAGACTTCTTTAAGCAATATTCAAGACGACAGCCATAAACAAGGAGGGTGTTCATTATTTGCTTGAATACTGCATTGTTAGGATTGTCCCACGAGGCTCATTACAACGAAATTAGGTTACACAAGTCCGGGAAAAATAATGGAGGGATTTCACCGGGTGAATATTCAAACAAGATGGCATCGTCGAGCTAGCGGGGCGCGCCATGGGGATAATTAAAAATAATCATTATGCGGGGATTCGAGGATCCGTATAATTGATAAGTCAACGGAGTAGCTGGGAATAGGTATTTATGAAAGTGTCAGGGTTTTGTTCATCAACTTTAATTACATTTCAGAAACAAACCTTAAAGGGTGGTACTTTGAAAAAAACATTTTTTGTTATTTATAAATACTGCAGATCAGGTACTCAATGGGAATAGGCTGTTAAGTAGTTTTAAGATGAATTAACAGAGTGACTTTTGTTATATTTTATGATGTTCCTTATAATAATATCTAATTTTAAATAATCTGAATAGAACATAAGCGTGTGTCATTTGTTTGCCTTCCAAAATATGTATATAATGAAAAGTGAAAACAAAGGAATATTGTCAATTTACCTAACAGTTTCATTCTGTACTATTATTTCAGGGTAAACAAGTGCGTTTTTTTTAGCTTTTTTACTTTGCGTAAATGTCCAAGAGAATCGAGAAAGTTCTAGGAAGCGTATTAGACTTGGCGCTATCATATAGTATAGAGTACAAGTAGAGCTCACTTCAGCTCACTGTTATCAATAAGTAGGTATTCAACCTTATAGGTGTGTTGAAAATATACTTACTCGTTTACTTACCTTAAACCGGCTATCATATTATCGAAATCAATCTTCACTTACCTGAAAAATAAGAAACATAAACACATTAATGAAAAAGTTGTAAATACTACATTTCTATTGAGTCTCTAATCATTGATAAAATTTGCCATGATTTCACGAACCGTTGCCACAGATTGATTAATAGCTTCTATGCAGAGACAATTTTATTTCAGTAGCATCTCAACTTTATGTGTAATGTGAATTCATGAAATCACCGACCGTTGTTACTCACATATGTGGTGGTAACCAATGTACATGTTCATTGTATTCACTACGAGCACTATAAAATGGTTGTTCGTAAGTATATTAATGTGAAAATTATTGACCACCAGTGCTTCCAATTCCAAAGGTAACCCATAAAACCGGCAACGGTATTACATACCACAAAATTACATTTACCGTTAGACATGAAATCAATTCAATAGTATTATGAAATATATTAAATATAGTAAGACTATTATCCGAATGTTGAGTATTACTTGATCAAGAGTAGCGATCACGGAGTGCTTTCCAAACAAACGTAGTTTCGTCATATTTTAAATTCTAAGTTTCAAACTTGGTGAAACTTTACATGTATGTCCTTGAGCCTACTATCTATGCTTCTGGTTTGCCAGACTTCCGTAAAATTAAGTAATTTCAAAAACATCTCGATAAATCATTTTGTATGGGAATTGTTATTTTGACATTTAGGAATAAAATACATAAAAAAACTGGAATAGCACAAGCATAGATAGTTCAGCAATATGTATACATAATTCCACTGAGTTTGAACACTTGGTATTTAAAATACGTGAAAACAACGTTTAAGTACAACAGTTAGAAGACCTAGACCAAAACAAAACCAAAAAAAAATATTAAGTTGAATTTTTCGTCATTGTGGCGGGAAATTCAGAATGTTAAGGGTAACGCGTTCACCAAAATTAAATCTTGGATAAAACCCAGCTACATCTGCATATTCTACCAGATACCGACACATATCCCTCAAACATTTCTATTTCGCATTCAAATGCAACACAAAGGCAAAGGCATCGCATCAAAGTGCTAGAGATAACTTTGTACAGGCACCCGGGCGTCGCTAACACTACATGACTACACAAAAGCAACACAAATAAATAGAATGGTGTGACTTTGTAACGACGGGCTATCGTAGCATTCGCTTTGAAGCACGGAAAACGCTGGTGGCAACTGAGATATATATTTTAAAGACGTTGAATAAAGATTTCTTCTATAGTAAAAGCGGCTTGAATAAAGTTAAAAAAATAACCGAGAAGAGTAAGAAACTGAATCTTTATTTTTCCATTTCCGTTACGAGAACTGTTACTTTTTCCTATTGCAATAATGCAGTGGTTTTATGCATTGATGGTGAATAATCAGACTGGCTGGACATTTTCTGTATTTTTCTTTGAATGAAATAACTAAGCACATATAACCTGTGGGAAAAGAGAGATAAAACGTGTTACATGAGTAGCTTTTTGCGCGACTCTAGTCCTTGAGCTAGACTAAATAAAAATTTGTGAACTAGGTCAACAGAGATTCGTAATGTCAAAACTTGCGTTCTACATACGCTGGCACCACCGCTGGAGGGTTGCCAGCGCGACAGCCAGGCGGCCTCAATGCGCATCCCTAGTGCATAACCTTGCCAATTTACATATGCTACATTTTTCCTGGGTAAATTACTAGGAAGATTATTTTAAGTCTATTTGCGAATTCCCATTCTAACTTCAAAAAGATATCATACATTCTGTTCTATGAAACATCTGTTATAAAAAATAATTAGCATGAAAATACGCATATCAAAGGCATTAGTAGGATCTTATCAAATGTGTATAGGTAGAGGAGGAGGCTCGATTAGTGGAGGAGAACAATGATGACGTCGTAGAGGGACCCCTTGGCCTCTCTGGTTCGCAAGTCTCAGGTATTGTCTTGAGCCTCACTTTCTGCAACGCGAAGGACCGTACGGTGCAATCTTGGCCTCCACCCATATATAGGAGCGTTAGCCATAATCCCCACGCTTGGTAGGCATCTTGGGGATCACAGGGTGAGATATCACTTCCTCAGAAAGCGCTGCTGCCCACCTTCTAATGTCTTAGTCGCCCTTAGTCGCCCGTTACGACAACCACGGGTAGAGATGGGGGGATGACATCCTAGCCCGGCACCCCACGGGATTTGTACATATAAAAACTAGTATCGTTAAAGGGGCTAAGAGTTTCTTAATCACGAATCAACTCAATATACTGAAAAAAGATACATATTCTATCAACTTATAAAAATATTACGTTTAAGAATTGTGATTAATTAATTTCATATTGAACTGAATTTAATTACATATTTTACATTATGAATAAATAATACTATTTTTCTAACGTATTGTTTATATAGCTCGCAATATAATAACAACAAATGCTTTATAATCGAGTCTTACACCTAATGATAGGAACTTTAAAAATAAAAAACTATAGTGTGTACTTTTTTAATGCCGTAGTTCTTGTGTTTAGTAAGCTTTGAAGCGCTCGTAGCGAAGTTTACTTAGCTGTTCTCAACCGATCAGCAAAGTTAAGCAACGTCGCACGCGGTCAGGAGTTGGATGGGTGACCGCTAGTGACATTACTACTGAGCGTTTCCGTGCTTCGGAGGGCACGTTAAGCCGTCGGTCCCGGTTATCGTCTTAGGATGGTAGTCGTTATAGCATGGTGGTAGGGCATTTTGCGAATGCCCGCCTGGCTAGCTACCACCCTCAAGTAGAAAGTCTGTCGCCAAGCACCTAACGGTGTGTTCCGGCAGCTGTCCTTGAGAGCCAGTACTTCTAGGTTAGCCTGAACAACATCTTCGACCACATCATCACTTACCATCAGGTGAGATAGTGGTCAAAGGCTAAACTATCAGGCATAAAAAAAAAAAAAAAAAAAAAAAATGCTTTGTGTAATTCTCGCGCATTTCGGACGAAAATATTAATGTAATTACTACGTTAGGGTGATAAAATGATCCTTATTTCAAGGACAGTTTGTTTGATATAGCAGCTGTTGAGCGCATTATCTCTTTACATCTTCTTAATCTGACTTTATTTGACAGCCTCGTCTCGTTGTTAAGTCTCCACTGTTAAAACGTAAGTAAGTTAAGTTCTTATCCCAGAGAAATCGAGACGTGAGACTCAACATGTTTTTAATCGAAAGTTTTGTGCTCCAAACATTTGCAAAAGGAATCATCAGAAAAACAAGTATACAAAAAATATTTTAAGTGACATTTCCGCCTAATTGTCCTACTAAACCGACGTGACGCCAAAAACGCTGTTGATGACCTGTGTTTCATGTTTCCTCACCAGAAAAGAGTTCGATGCGGTTCGTTTGACATGAAGCATCATAAATATAGAAGTCTACACTCTAGAACCTTGATATTTTTTAATTTAAAATGTCTTATTGTTCTAATGCTGATAGATGAGCCTATTCCAAGTTCCGAGATATTTATAGGCATGGGCCTCATGTAGTTCGATCCTAACCGCCGGCTTGAGCTTCAGCTACCACTGTGTAGAAAATCCGTCGCCAGCACCTATCAGTACATTCCGGCAGCAGCAACCTAATTGACCAGTAAGTAATTATGAAATTACAAGCACTACAACTTAACAGCTGTATGTCTCCATTTTAACAACGATACACTCTGAATAATATAAGTGTTATCTTTATTTCAGGTATCACCTTTAAGATTCAACAAAGCATCTTCGGGCCCTAAATATATACTTACCCGAATCGAAAATATAATATATACAAATAAGGTAACAAAGCAATCATTTGATTACACTCCACGTTTCAGGTTGTCTCTGCTCCTACTTTCCCTGAATATACGATAACTATCCCTGCAGGCCAAACCTTTGATGTTAAAAAGATTTAGAAGATCGAGCAAATAGGTTTTTTTTATGTTATTGTGACGGAACAAGGTCGAAGCCCACTTGATGTTAAGCGGACTAACCTCTGCATATAACAGATGCATTTCATCACAAGTCACGAATTGCACTGCGCCCGTCACTTTGAGATAAAGTTGTTGAGTCTCACTGGCTCAAGAACAGCTGCTAAACACACCGTAAGGTGCTTAGTGACAGATTTTCTACTTAAAGGGTTAATAATGGCAAATTTAGCAGTTGTTGGTGACTTCGAAAATGATACAAAATGCTTGTCGACTAAGGTTCATATTAGCGCACGCTGCAACGTGGCAGTAACGTCAACCTTAACGAAAATAATACGTTTCATATGCATGACAAGAACAAAAACTATGTTAAATAAAGCAATGTCACAACGCGCTGCGCGCAGCGGCTACGACCATTTGTTTGGTCAACATTCGTGAAAATTAGAGAAAATTAATAAAGCCCCGGTAGTCTGATGTAAAAATTTTAACACACATTTGTTGAGAAACACATTGGTAAATATTTGCATGAGTTAGACGTGAAAATTCATTATCGTTGAGGTTTCAAAATAATTTGGAGACAGCAGTTATGAAAAACGGATTTGTTGCAAAGTACAATCAGATAATTATCCCCCATCACCCCTACTTAACCCTCCTCACTAGCGGTGTATTTCGGGAATAAAAATCCTGAAATCCCCACTACCAACTACAGTGGAAATTGCAGTAGTATATTTTTCCGAAATCTCCACCATTATGAACGTTACCTGATGAGGTATACTTGTCAAAATTCCAAGAGTGAAACCCAGGACTTCGATGTACAGACGTGTAATAGTTGGTCATAATCTACATTATACTACTGTATTTAATTAAGTTTAATCGTTGCAACAAATCAAAAGATTCACAATAACTTGTGGAACTTTCGAAGAAATAAAATTCAATAAAGAAAAGCCAATAGAATATAAAGTAAAGGAAATATAAAATCAAACCAATTTAAATAAAATACGAAAGAGTTGAAATAAATTTTTTTCTTATTGGCCGTCTTTACTTCCGACGGCTACCGGAAATGAGTTTTGCCGCCTTTGCCCTCCAGCGACTTCCTTTCGTCTGAAACTCCAGTGAGAGGACAACCGAAGTCACCTCATTACAATAGCCTTGGGTAAAATTTATACGACCTCACTTTACTACGAAGTTATAATAAAGTAATATTCAATTACGTTGAATTGCTAAGAATGGGTTTTCTTGATTTGTAGACCCTATCAAATGTAAATGCTTTTTGAGAAGTGTTGTTAGTGAAAAGGAAGGAAATGAAACAATAACTATGGCGACTAATAGCATTAATACGGTCACAAAACACTTGACCAAAACATAAACAGTATAAAAATCAACTTTACCAAATCTCATGTTTTAATTTCCACAAGCTCGACCCGTATCATAAACAGAGACACATCAAATGACACTCCAAACAAACAAATCATAATCATAACTTTTTAATCAAGACGCAGAAAAGATTAGGAAGCAAGCAAATGCTCTCATGAAATCCAATTATGAATTCAAGGCACGAACGCCGTCCAGCTATAAATTTCTCCAAAACAATAATGGATGCGAAAGTCGTACCGACATATTTCTGCTGATAGCAAAACCGTTTTCCTCTCATTCCCGACCTTATGCCTATCGCCATGCGCATTCTTATTCAGGAATTTTTGTTATTCAATGGCACATGAAACTTGGCAGGGGATTACGTTCCTGTTTATCCCAAAAAATATTGCGCTGCGCAGCCTGTATTTGGTAAACTTAAAATCGTACCTTGGATTGTGGCCAGTATAGTTTGCCTGTTGTGCACAAATTGAGATGGAATTGCCTTGTATGATTTATTGCAAAGTGCTTACATTGATATCACACGGCTTGGTTATAACAGTAGTGTGTTTATCTTGGTATTTATCTTATTTTATTGGCTTTGCCATCGATAAACGACGGAAAGGATGTTAGATGTTTGGATAATATTTGGATAACTTGTCCGTATCAGATGTAAGTAGTTTGGCTTCATTACTGTTAGCTGATAACGATTAAAATAAACGCTTGATTTACTAAGACTTATGAAAAAAAAGAACAAAAGAAGGGATAAAGTCTAAATTGATATTATTTGGTCGATATTTACCTTCACATGCACAAATACCAGGAGCGCATATAGCCTGGAGATGCGCTACATGGTGAGACACAAAACGCTAGTGTGCCGAGTGAGAGACCCTCGAGTCGCGTGCTGTCGAGGGCCGGCAGTGATTAGAGCGCGCTAACAAAGCGCCGAGGGCCCTTAACCTACATGCTCCGTTTCACAGCAGCGCCGGTGACACTCTCTTCACCGCGATGGGAGCCTGGTACACATGCTCATGGCTAATCTCACTACTTGTAATAGTTTACTATTTTCTGGCATTTTGATTCTTAACAGTGCAACTTAAGTTACAGCTACAGAAATCAATTCGTACAGCCTTTCTTAGCAATGTAACGCGATGCTCGCTGAAGACAACGCCCAACTACAATTTGTACAAATTTCATCAATGAAAATCCCCGATCAAGTTTCAACAATGCGGAACAATAAAGTGAAAGGGTGCGCATAATGCAAACGACAAGACATAAAACCGAAGAACCGGCAATACATAAAACAACAGACAATGTAGCGAAGCGGCAACTGTACTAGATAGAAGCAAAGACGGCGTGGCGGTGGCAATGGCGGCTGAAATACTTCAGCTTTATTTTACAAAACTAAAAGTACTAACGGAGGCTTTTATAGCATCAAGAACGGTGATAAAATGGCATTTAATATAACGGAGCAACGCCAAGCAAGCACGAGTGCTCGAGTCGCGAACCGTGAACGTGAAACACGTTGACACTTTAGCAGATATTGATTCAGAAGCTCATTTTTGCAGTGTATTGCGCTCGTCATATCGATTCTTGCCGGGTTTCTTTGGAGTTGGCACCTCGTCAAGTAATAAAGCGACTATCTACGCTCGTTTGCGCCAAAGCGGAACAAGATATGATAAAAACTTCGAATACTCAACATCTTCGACGTGAAATTTCGCCAAATGCCATTGTAATTACATACTCTGAAGGTTCTACACAAGTTTGCGCTCGTAATTTGTTCCTAAACTCGGTTAATGTCCCCCCTGACAAGATAAATTCATTAAACGTTACCTGTTTCGAGCGTACAGTTAGAGGATGAATCGACCGCATTCTCGCTTCTTGTAATAGCGTCGTCAATTTGAACTATGTTCGTATACTTTAATATCGCACTAAATAGTTCTTCGATATACTGATAATTAAAGGAAGTTTATCAATGGGTACTGATGGCTTTGCGAATCCGAACGTCTTCTCTAGCCTCCCATCCATTTGCGTCCTTTTGTTCTTATCCCGGGTCTGGGATTAACGATCCTTACATTAGCTAAGTCTGAACGCGTGTAGGTGGTCAGTGTACTCGGTGGGTGAACAGAGAACACACATTAAAGTTTTACAATGCCATTAGCAGACGCGCCGGTGAATGAACGCATCATCGCCTTCCGTGCGCTTCTCTCTGCTGAGTATGATAAAATCAAAAGCTATGAAAATCCTGTTGGATTTCACTGCAATTTTATTTCTAAAATTAATAAACTCTACTCAGTTTCATATTCTAATGTCATAGATAAAAATACATATCGTTGTATAATGTACGCATTGGGTGTGCTAAATCTTTATAAATTGCATATATCAACATATTTTTTTCTTGAATCTGAAATTGCTCATTGGATTTAATAATAATAGATTACCTGAGGACGGGATCCATTGCTGGGATCTCGGGTTTGGCCAACACTGCAAGATGGTAGGGCACTTTGTAAATAGTGCATAGCTAGCTATACCACCCTTCATACGAAACGATCCGAACTGTTAGCTTCAGTTCGGTCGCTAAGAGAATGCGTTCGACAGTTCATATTCATATTTTCGCAGTGGCTTTTATAAATGGACGTACAATATATTTTTTTGTCATTTATACTCCCAACCTACGATTAAATATTTTTCGTAGCTCCCGACTGACACAATATTTAGTAATCAGTCTGGTTCTTGTAATTTGTAATAAGTAAGTAATAATTATGATTTTTTCCTCCAAATGGAACGTCTACTTCCTCAAATTAACGTTACACTTTAGCCATTCACAAAACATTACCTTTGATCAAATTCTTGTTTACTCAAAAGGGAAAAATACTCAAATGAAGGACACATTCCTTATTAGCAATATTTTTCCAATTAACCATCGGAACGTTCCTTTGATCTTCGATTCACTCGCTCCATTAGCTTTCACGTTCTCGATTCTTTCGACTCCCCCCAAAGAATTGATGTTTTTACGTCAAAACCTTTTCCCTGTATATGAGAGACGACGTATTTTTTACGATGACCAGTGGAGCTGCAGATGACAATTTGATGGGCGATTGTGACTGCGGCTTTATGATTCGGAATTAAGTGCGCCATCGTGGCGGTTAATGCGGGAATGGCAGTAAACTGATAGAAGTATTGTTCTTCAGATAAAAATGCACCTTATCCCGTTTTGTTGCGGTGTTTTGAAGATATTAGTATTTTAAAGTTTTTTTATAGCTTTAGCTTTGACCACTGTCATACCTGATGGTAAGTGATGATGTGGTCGAAGATGTTGTTCAGACTAATCTAGAATTACTGGCTCTCAAGGATAGCTACCGGAATACACCATTAGGTGCTTGGCGACAGATTTTCTACTTGAAGTTTATTTTCTACTTGTGTTACACTTAGTCGCCTCGTACGACACCGTACACATACGGTAGAGATTGTGGGGTGACATTCAAGCCCGGCACCCCATCAACCCCACACTAAAGTACAAAGAAGAGATATTTGTAAGGCTATCTGGTATTAGAAAAAATATATTTTATTGAATATCTTAATAATAAGAGAGTAATATGAATATGAGTGGATTAATATGGCTTCGTTTTGCCTTTTGGGTACGGCACCCTAAAAATTTTAAGCTAAAATAAAGCAAAAAAAGTTACATAATAATAAAAGGTATATAAACAACATTTTAGTTTCGGGATAGATGAAACGACGTACGCTTATTCACGGCTAATAAATCTTTTGTTTACGTTGTGATCTCATTCCTCTATTGTCTAGGTTCCAGATTATCTAAGCTTAAACCTCCTTTCAACCTTTATGATCTCCATATACAAAGATAAAGTATATAGGTATGAGTATATGTCTCCAAGATTTAATCCATTCTCTACCGTCCTGTATTATACTATATCATATAATACTAAATTGTAGGAATTTCATTCCTATGTCATAAAGTTAGGTTAGTGTCTATGTGCGGGTAAGGTTCCGTGAACCTTTATTGGTATATTAAATTAACAAAGATATCCCTATGGAAATAGGTACCCTACTTATATTTAATTGGGAAATATTTGCCTTTGATACTTCCAAGGGTCTAACTTACTTGATTCCGTAAATATCAAATGTATCGGAATATATTTGCTCAAGGAGGTAGTCCGAAACCAAATGGAACTTTGAAAGTTACAACACAGAGGACGGAATAGTACTTTGAATGAAAAGGCGATTGTTCGTTGTTGAAACGTATTAATATGACTTAATATGTCATTGTTTGTGCTAATATAGTGCAGTGTTTTGTGTCAATGTAATGTTTTGTAAGTCACCTGAGGGAAATGCATCCAAAGGTAAAAGCGTTTTGTTGAGTTTTCACACGAACTAATATAAATAAGACAACTCCCTCCAGGTGTACTGGTTTTTTACAAAATTAGTTACTGAATATAAAAACAGAGGGCACTGTATGACGCTAATTGGACATTTCGGCCATTTTGTATAAGTGATATACTATATATTCCAGCCAGTCAAGCAACGAGAGAAGAGTGTTTGCAATCCATAAAAATCTAATTTAATTCTTTGTTTCCTCATTGGAATTTTCAAGCGAGGTATGCAATACATGGTTGTTTTTCTATACAAGTAAGTATTTTTATTAAGTACATACGTTTCAATTGAGGAGTAAACCTGGTCATAACCAAATTTTTGAGGTTAATGCGTCTGCTGTTTTGAGGTAATTGCGTCTCTGTAACGCATTTACCTTAACGACAGAGGTCCTCAACCACTTTTATGTATGCTTATTATTATAAAAATGCTAGCCCTTCTGTTGGATAGTTTGCAAAATGTATATATATATATATATATATATATATAACAAAATCTTTGTGGACATATTATAACTCAGAACGCTTTATTTTCGTGTTTTGCGTTTGGTATGTTGTTGGTCTTTTTTCTCAAATCGTGTCTGAATGTTTTAGGCAAAATATGTTTTATTATAACTATACTTGTACACAATAATTGTTGTTTTGATTTCCGGGAGCACATTCGAGTGACAACATTGTTATCATGGTAATACTGACATACTGTTTGTTCAACGAAAATTGAATTTCAATATTACTTTCATCAGAATTTTGCCTTGTCATAGCTTAGATTACATTTCATTCGGTCAGATAAATGTACGTCGAAAAATGAGACCCCATATGCACCACGTTATATTTATAACAATTAATTTAAAACATCGTTTTAGCAAACTGTTTTTTGGTGTAACTCTTGTTCATACAAACATCACCCTAATAGTCGAGGCGAGTGTTTGTCGTAAAAACTTCTGATTGTTTTATTTGAAGATTAGCTTGCTTTAGTTACAAAATTTTCAATTTTTTTTTACACTTTAGCTCTCAAGCCATAGATATCTAGATATCTATGGCTTGAGTCCTGTTATACCGATCCTTGCCATTGAATCTAATTATAATATCTTTGGTGATCCTTGGGATAATATTTTCGTAGTTATCATACTCATCTCACGATCACTAACACTTTTCAAGAGAACGAATAAACCGGGGGATTGACTTCATAAGTCATATTAAGTGCATGACTTCAGTCAGTTCGCTTCTATCAATACTTTCTTCTGAATAATTTTATTTATGTAAGTAGGTACTTAATACTCTATATATATGTTGAGAACACCTGTTTCACTCATGCGGCAAATGCGTCTATAATATTAAGATGCATCTTCTTGGTTTAGACGTATAATAACTCTAGACGCCTATTTATTCTAGTAATTTAAAATTAACTGATATATTGATCTTTAGAATATTTAATTGTGCCTACATGTTGTGCTTTAATCTTGAAAAGCTAACAAATTTAATGTATATTTGAATGTGTACCCCAGAATGGGATAACCCGGTCTAAAATCCCAAAACATAATACTTATGTAATAACATTATTATTTATTACTTACGAAAGAAGCAAATAATAAAACCCTACACAAACATCACTGCAAAACTCAATTTTGGTAACAAATTTGCGAAAGTTCTTCATATAATTTGTGGCGAGGCGTCAATCAAAATAGGTGAACGAATACGTTTTGCGTTACCCCCAGGGGAAATAACTTAAATCAAAAATCGTTCGAAAACCAATGAGAAAATAATATTCTAGAGATGTTGAATACATTACCAACTACTACCTCAATAAAGTTCTATAATTCATATTGTAGCTAAATCACACTTGAAAATAGAGAGATACACAAGCACTCAACCAGTTAACAAGGTTGATTGCAATTTGATTTAGCCGTATAATCACTAAAACAATCAGCTAAATGCACAGCGGGGCCGCTGAGCGAACCCAAGTGAAAACTGGATTATACCGTAGTATATACGATGATAATACTCTCAAGTATACAGAGAATGGTTGTAAAACTATGTATGTAACAATGGATATCTGATCGTTACTATCACAGTGGAAGAGGTACAGAAAGTTTTTTGAAGCGCTCGTAGCGAAGTTTACTTAGCTGTTCTCAACCGATCAGCAAAGTTAAGCAACGTCGCGCGCGGTCATGAGTTGGATGGGTGACCGCTAGTGACATTACTACTGAGCGTTTCCGTGCTTCGGAGGGCACGTTAAGCCGTCGGTCCCGGTTGTCGTCTTAGGATGGCAGTCGTTATAGCATGGTGGTAGGGCATTTTGCGAATGCCCGCCTGGCTAGCTACCACCCTCAAGTAGAAAATCTGTCGCCAAGCACCTAACGGTGTGTTCCGGCAGCTGACCTTGAGAGCCAGTACTTCTAGGTTAGCCTGAACAACATCTTCGACCACGTCATCACTTACCATCAGGTGAGATAGTGGTCAAAGGCTAACCTATCACGCATAAAAAAATAAAAGTTTTGTTTAACTTGAGAAGAAGCTTTTTATGTTAAAACTAGCAGCCCGCCCCATATTCGCACGAGTATTTAAAATATTTTATATATATTTTATAACACATGTTTATTAGGGATATTCTAATGGTGAAAGATTTTTTTAAATCGGTCCTATAATTTTTATGTTTATTACTTACAAAAATACAAATCCTTCCTTTTTATAAAATTAGTATATATTAATCTAGCTTTTAGTTTCGATACATTTGCACAAACTTTTTTTTGTAAAAGGGATGTTAGGTGGCGTTTATTTTTTTTTCTGTTGACTGTAGACTTTAACTACATCATCTGATGGTAGGTGATGATGTGATCGAAGGTGGTAAAGAGTCATAGCCAAGAATGAGAACTCGCTCTCAATTACAGCTGTCAAAAATACCGTTATTGACATGAAGGTACAGACCCACCAACTTATCTGTTCAGGTGGCAGAAAAAAGAACTACAACATTCCTTCAAATTGTGACAGTTTGTAGTTGATTTCCATGACCAGTAGCGCCTTCAAAAACTGCACAGTTAAGTTGGTGGTACTATAGCATGATCTATCGACTGCCATCTAAAAACAACAACCGTAAGTAAATATCACTAACGGTCACCCATCCAAGTAGTGACTGTAGCGAACATTGCTAACAAGTACTAAATAGCTTCACTAGAACAGTTTTTTTGCAAATATATTTAGTTTCTAGCAGTAACAAAATATATTATGTTAATTTTGATCTCATTTATTAAGGCTATGTTAATTTCGGAACACGCTGATGTAAAGTTTTCGGGATAGATTAAAATATGTTTATCAAGAGGGCCCTAGGGCCACAGCTGTTATATTATATTTTCGATTTAAGTTATTAGTTTTGTATCAATAAGCATTCTTTCGTTTTTCATCGATACTGACCAAGAATTTACCATCGCTGCTCCGCTTCAAAATATGTGAGTGCACGTTTTCCACGATTTGCTTGAAAGTCATCACTGTTTCATATGAATCCACAAACAAAATACATTTTATCATATCTTTGTGCACATTGGCTAAGACAGAAACCACATGCTGCTATATTAATAAGTTGGCATCGTACTGGACCACTATGGCCTAGTTATGAATGAAATTCTATTGTTATCATTATCGCCGATGCGAAGTTTGGAAAATATCTTAATTGCTGTCAGTGCACGCTCCCCAGCCAATCCAGGGAGCGGTTTCCTGAGGGTTTGCCACAGGAATGCAATTCTAATAAATTATACCAAATAACTTCGATAGCTCAGTGCGAACGATAGAAAATTGCATAAGCCAACTCACCATGCTCAGCTCAGCTCCGGTCCATGTTATGGCACAGCGCTGTGCAATACCTGGATATAATCACCGTTAGATATGTGAGCACTTCACTGGGCGAGATATTGTTTTCGTCGGGTATGATACAGGAGTTATTAATTTGGGGTTTGAGAGTAGGTATACACACGCGATGAAGTTACGTGCGCTTCGGGTGAAAGGTCCGGTTGAGACTGGCAGGCGAACCAGTAAGAGGCAATATGACACATGACTACCCTCTATTGAGCAATCGTATCAAAAATAATTTAAAAAGTAAGTACCTTCGAAAGATGTCGAGACCAGCTTTTCCTAAGTATTAATTGCGATGCTTCAACAGTCACAATACAGATTATACATATAATAAAAAAAAAACAAATATTACATACCAAAACCAAATCTAATTTTACTCGTAAACATGAATGCAAAAAATTCATTTCACATGCCGCTTCATTACTTTCCTAAAATCTTTCCAAACATTTGGATCGTTGATCGTCAGCTTACTGCTCACCGAATTATACGACAATCGGTTGAGCCTCACGACCTGTAGAGGAGAACAACCAGAAATCTGGAAATCCGGACAGACATACAAAAGCATTCTTGTCCAAGCTGAAACGGAGCGATCAATAAGCAAACGCTTACAAGTCTCCTTTTTTCTTCATATTCCTGGCAGGGTAGCATTCGACCACTACCTCACCTAATAGTAAGTGATAATGTGGTCGAAGATGTTGTTCAAGCTAACCTAGAAGGACTGGCTCTCAAGGACAGCTGCCGGAACACACCATTAGGTGCTTGGCGACAGATTTTCTACTTGAGGCTGGTAGCTAGCCAGGCGAGCATTCGCAAAAAGCCCTACCACCATGCTATAACTACTGTCATCCTTAGACAACAACCGGGACCGACGGCTTAACGTGCCCTCCGAAGCACGGAAGCGCTCAGTAGTAATGTCACTAGCGGTCATCCATCCAACTCATGACCGCGGGTGATGTTGCTTAACTTTTAACGTTAAGAACAGCTAAGTAAACTTCGCTACGAGCGCTTCATAAAATAGCAGCCTACAAATTTCTACCCAGATAACAAGAACATCAAATCACTCAATATCGACCACTTACTAATATGTCAAGCTGCAGAACAGACAAAACCCCAATAGGAAATTGGATCTCCATATGACATAAGCATTGACTTCTATTGACTGTCACAAACAGAGCCGGAAACGAGGCATTGTGCCATCAGCTGCGGTCCAGTGCGCACGTATTTGGAGACCTTGTGTGCCTTTGACCGTGGCAAATTGATCCAGATCCAAGAGATGTGAATATGTTTAACTAGACAGAACGTGCATTGAGAGTAGCTGAACTGAATGAAACACGAATACGAGTATTATGTGCAAAACTAAAACTAGTCGGCCATTTTTATATTTGTATATATAAGGTAATAAGTCATCATATTCCTTGCCTTGTCCTGCATATTACTATGTTTTTATGTTATTGTGACGGAACAAGCTCGAGGCTTACCTGATGTTAAGCGGACTAACCTCTGTCTATAACTGATGCATTTCATTACAAGTCACTAATTGCATTGCGCCCATCACTTTGAGACATAGTTGCTAGGTCTCACGTGCCTGTAATTTCACTGGCTCTCAAGGAGAGCTGCCAGAACACACCGTTAGGTGCTTGGCGACAGATTTTCTACTTGAAGGACAGACATACTTGAGGTCGCAAGTCGCGGGCATTCGCAAAATGCTCTTACACCATGCGGTGAAGCTCAAACTCGCGGTGGGATCATAGACCTGCTGCGCGGCAGTCCACAGCCAATGCCGCTGAGCCATCACTGCTTCATGTGGAGAAGAGAGAAGAAAGTATTGTTTCTCTAACAACACAATGGATGACACAAGAACATATAATAGAAAGTTTTGACTTCAGATTAATGGCCTTTGAGGAGCTCTTTTTGGTATTTCTCAATATGATTACATGCATTCATGTGGTAATACCCAAAATTCGGCACACTCGAGCCATCCTTGATACCCTAGTGGGTAAGGCGCTCTTTGCGTAAAACCTTGCAACGCAGGTTCGATTCTCTGTACGTGACAAATTTTGTGCTCAAATAATTTGTAAATGTGCTCTTGCTGATACTTTATCTTTTTGAAGCGCTCGTAGCGAAGTTTACTTAGCTGTTCTCAACCGATCAGCAAAGTTAAGCAACGTCGCGCGCGGTCAGGAGTTGGATGGGTGACCGCTAGTGACATTACTACTGAGCGCTTCCGTGCTTCGGAGGGCACGTTAAGCCGTCGGTCCCGGTTGTTGTCTTAGGATGGCAGTCGTTATAGCATGGTGGTAGGGCATTTTGCGAATGCCCGCCTGGCTAGCTACCACCCTCAAGTAGAAAATCTGTCGCCAAGCACCTAACGGTGTGTTCCGGCAGCTGTCCTTGAGAGCCAGTACTTCTAGGTTAGCCTGAACAACATCTTCGACCACATCATCACTTACCATCAGGTGAGATAGTGGTCAAAGGCTAACCTATCGAGCATAAAAAAAAAAAAATTAAAACTGCTACCTTTCGGTTAATAAGCGTAAGATTTACTAGGTAATAAAGGGTCCTATTATGCGCCTAATGTTCAGCACTACCATATTCACGTTGACTGAATTTTTAGAAGTTGGTTCAAAATAAGGTCTTTCATTTGGCTCTCTATACAAGAGAAGACACTTGCAGAGGCGCCTTTAGCGACGTTATTATTACAAATATAAAAATGTATTAGATATAGAGATATATTTTTCAAACAGATACGATCATAGCGAAGCCTTATCATCGCAAATCAATTTCTTACTTTACATTCATATCTATCTAAACTACCAAATACAGTTTCCCGGTACTTCAAAGCCAATCCGTCAAATAAACCCCATGATTGAAATTAATCAACCTTCACCGCTGAATGTACTCCTCAAAGTTTGATCAGCACTTCACATATTCAACATAGAGCTACGAATACGGATTTAATTAAACGATGTGCTGCGGTTTCTGCACAAACAGCTCTCAAAGCGTACCCTGCCATTCCATTAACAAGCTTTGTTACTCATACTCGCTATTCTGGCATTACCGAATCAGTGGATAATATCACTTTCACTTAAAGGTGTTCATTAGTTCTAAATAATGATTTGGTTAGTAGAATAGAATCATTATTTATTGCTACAGAAAAGAAAATAAATGACATACAACTTCTTACAAACAATATACAACTTATAGCAAAAGGAATGCACTCGGTTTGAGTTATGGCCACACCTGTTAAGGCAACACTGATTTCAGTGAATTCCTGGGGGCCAACTCCCATCTCTTAATTCAGTCTTATTTTAACCTTACATTAACAATTTTAAATTGCACTAGGAGATGTCATTATATTAAACTTACATTAGAACTTCAACGTGAGAGCGGGCTGCATGCATTGAATCAAGTCATTTGTGCGATAGAGATAGCGCTATATGAACATTATTGTTTCTTGACGGCCATGTTACGAATCTTAGTATCAATATTTTAAGTTTGAAATAATGATGTTGGTTTTCCATAATCGTTTTTAAAAGGTGGGAGTTGGGCCCCTGACCTCGGGCTAAGGTGTTCGACGAGAAAAAAGAGTTTAAAAATCGAGTTCAAGAACTACCAATAAACCTTAATAAATACATATATATCTTTTTTTTTTTTAGGGAGGACATAGATGCTGACTACCGCTAAGCGGACGTCCAGCTCCACCGGGTATTGGGCGAGGGGAGGCCCTCTTATAGCCCGGGAGGGAGAAGTGCCAAAGGCACTTCTCCTGAGACGGGTGCATAAGGCGAAAAGCGCCTTATACCTCCGTCTCCTGCGAGCGCCGAAAACGCAACGCTACTATCGGGAGGGGTGACAGCGAGCTCAAGGGCACCACTGTGGTTCGGACCTCGGCTTGTCTCGCTGCAGAGAGACAATGGGGGAATCGGAACTAAATGCCCCGGTACAACTGCAGTGTTGTACCGTTGAGAATGGGTCCTATTGAATAATCCTCTGTAACTATTTGGATAGACACTAATCGGGTTTTTATTTTTGCCTCGAGGTCGCCGGCGAGCTCGGTGTTTGATTGTGTAACCTCTGATTACCGCACACCTGGGGATGTTACCGGGACGACTTGCGGACAACGCTAAAGCTGCCAACGTCATGGCTGCGATGGGGTCATCCGGGTCGTCCAGTACCTGCCGTGGTCGGCGACGGGGGGGCTTAAACCATGGGTCGGATGAGGCAGTCGATTAGTTCGATACCTGGACAACTAGAGGGTTCGAGTGGTGGGGCGCTCGATCAAAGTATCGGCGGGCGCAGTCCTTATTGAACTGCGCTAAAGAGGGAAGGTTTAGGTCGCAGTGCAACTCGGTGTTCCGTACATACCACGGAGCACCGGTTGCCTGGCGGAGGAACCATATATATCTAAGCACAGACAAAATAGCATTCTATGAATATGCTTATTGACTACCGTCAACTCAACGAGTTTATAGTCAAAGTCTAAGCTATCAGCAAGTAGTACAAAATTCGAATAAATGTATAAACACGTCCATAATATCTGTTGTAATTAATAATAAACAACTGTCTACTTTTAATTACTGTTCGTAACATTATATAGATACGTTTATTTTAATCTTATTAATGTTAATTATCCCCCTAATGCCATAGCCAGCCATATATTCTTTTGTACCCGAATCTAGGTCTTTGTACCCAAATGTTTGCAGCTTCTGGTTCTAGTCAACAATAACAAACGACTTAAACAAGGTTTCTGTAATATTATTCATTCCTTTTTTCCCTCTTGCAGAAAATCAGCTTTACTCCGCCGAGATACAAATAATTTATCACTCAAAAAAAGAAAAATATAAGAGCCGTCTTAAATTCAACGAAGGAGTAAACCTCTTGAATAATTCTATACCGATTCTGTTGAGATGGTTAGGTAAGTAAAAGTAAAAAAGCCTTTTATTCAACTACACATTTACAATCTATTTTGCAATTCAACGGGGCAATGCTGCCAGCATGCTGGGCGCGCTGCCAACTGGTGGTGGGCTAGAGCATTTGGACTCCCTATGAGTCCAAATGCTTTTACTGTAGTAGCTGTAGTATTGTAGTAGCTGTAGTGTTGTATATAGTTTGTAGTATTTGTTTAATAAAGGCAAACCGCCATTAAAAAAAACAATCTATTTTACAAATCTGCTATTCATTACGTTGCAATTTTTTTTATATTCATGATACAAATTATTCGTTTATATGATAATATTATTATGAGTCAAGTTTCGTAATTCGTGTCTATTATATTTTTTTAATGGGTTACATACTTATCCAATTGTATAAAATAGTGTGTTAATTATTATTACAACGTACTAGGTCTATTATTTATGTATAGATGTCACCTAATTGGCGTAGGCCTCCCCCAGTTGTGACCATAATTTTCTGTCTCTTGCTATCCTCATCCACTCTACTCCCTGTCGCTGTGTGAAAACATCTTCCCATCGTCTGTTTGGTCTTCCTCTTTTCCATTTATCTTCTCTCGGTATCCACTCCATGACTTTTTTCGTCCATCTCTGGTTATCCATTCTACTTATAATATGTCCCGCTCAATTCCATTTTAAAGTTCTAATAGTAGTAATTATGTCTTTGTCTTTGGTTTTCGTTCTAATAGTATTGTTATTTATTTTGTCAGATAGTTTGATCCCTAGCATACTCCTTTCCATCTTTCTCTGACATATTGCATATTCGGAGGGCACGATAAGCTCTTAGTTATTTGGGAAGATGGCTGTCATTGTAGATCCTTAGACAGCCTGAACAATCGACAATTTGCATGGTGATAAGGAAGTCTTCGTATTTCTCTGAAATCTCGCTGTTCAAAAAATAAAATAGGCGAGATATTTCGTGCAATCAACACTCAGAGATGCAGAATAGAGAGAAGAGGAAAATGATTGGTGTAAACGTCATATTGTGATAAAATGTAGTAAGCAGATTAAGTCGTAGAGTTAAAACGTATTATTGCCAATGAGACACATATTTTAGTAACACATTATGACTCACGACTCTTCACGCACTAGTTTTAGACTGTATAGGGGTTAAATAATAGTAGATTATGATACAAATGAGCCAAGTTGCTCATTATACACGAGGCTGTGTGTTGCAGCCCGAGCCGTAGGCGAGGGCGTAATTCAACTAAGTGTATAATGAGCAAGTTGCTCACGAGTTTCATACGCACTTTTTCAACAACATTTTTTTTCCTTGCGAGGAAAACAAAAATATATATTGCACAAATGCGATACAAACAACATACGAAAATTATAGAAAATAGCGCGCAAGTTTTTTTTTTTGTTGCACGCGGCTAATGTATTTTGGTTGATTATATATAAACCTCTTTAATGTTACAAATCTGTATTACCCGGTTAAATTAAAATACTCTAATTACTCGCATATAATTTGCTGTTACGTACTAACTGAACTTTGTAGGGATAAATTACCCGATTAAATTGAAAATGCTCTGTTTACTCGCATATAATTTGCAGTTAGGTACTAACTTAACTTTGTAGGGATAATTCTATTACGCACTAGTGTATAATATTATTATGCACGAGGGTGTTACAGTTCGGTTTATGGTCCTAAGGACGATATAATAAAGCTCACTTTACGAGCAAGGGTGTTGAAAATAATATTAATAATTAATTAAAAAATAAAGACATATATTTCATAAAAACTAATATTTAAAAAAAATGCATGTTTGTCACCTTCTGTAAATAAAACATACCATAAGTCATACGAATGATTATTATTAATCGCAGCGTACTACTGAAATTGCAATGTTTAAGTTTAACGCCGAATTCTCCCTACAATACAATATAATAATTGGGGATACCATTTTAAAGAATTAGATTGTAAGTGAACGACATTAGTGTACTTAATTACTGCTGGAATAAAAGCTTTTAATCGTTTGCAGGCAACCCTATATTGCATTTTCTCCCAGACCGCACGTATACAAGGCTTATAAAACTCTGTTCAGGGGTGGTACGGCCATATATGGATGTTTAGGTCGTCATAGCAACTGGAGCAGAAGAGCCTATTTACCGCTCCACCGGACTCTCTGCTCCCCTGACGTTGTTAGACCCGTGTGTAATACAATGGCGATATAATGAAGTTCTGTGGTATCTTAACCGTGCGCTTGAAGAAGGTTCATTGGTTCATTGTCTAAACCTTTAGGGAACTAAGAATGCATAACTTGTAACTGCGTGACAAAGCCGAGTATTTTCAGTTTATTTTGTATTGAATGTAACTAAAGCAATGCCGGTGGAAATTTATTACTTACAGATGAATTAGTTTTATAATAGATTGTGCTTTCTCTAAATGAAATTAGAATAAATACACATAGCAGGCGTTATTGCAAACATAACAATATTAAAATTATAAGGTCACGTCATCATTTAAAAGTATAAACCTAATTTCAAAATTGGTCTTGTTTGTAGTACAACGTAAGTTAAACTATAGATGTCGCTCCTCCCAATACGATGGTTAAAGTACGATAGGAGAGTTATGACGTCATTGTCATGTTAGCTCAATTGGTTAGAGCATACCCCGACTAAAAGGGTGGATGGACGCGGGTTCGAATCCCGCACATGACTTAAATTTTTCCTCTCGTATATTTGCAATTTTGTAATAAATAGACTGGTACGTAATTAAGACGCTTCTTAATGGTTGTTGCTGGATTTTATTCGTCATTATGTATTCTAAGCACATTTCATTTTCATTACACATATTCAACGGTATGGATATTGTTACTAAGATCCTCAGACAAAACATTGAAATGACGAATGCAACGCTTTCTTAGAAATTACCCTTTATACAAAACTACCTACTAACTGCACTATGAGACGAATTACTTAGCATTTCTTGGATTCACCGTGCGGGTGCCGAGTCCATAGCGTTGCAGAGGAAGAGGTTCAAGTCGAGGTGCCTAGGACTTGAAACCCAGTGAGTAAGGTTAAGGGGCCCCTTTATAATGCATCAATGCTCCCGTTTACCGCTCGAGCCTCCTCCCCTGCCTAACCAAATTTGGTAAGATCCTCCTAATGCCGCCTTAGATACACGTTTTCGGATGGAAGTTACGGTTATTCTTGGTAGAGCAAGGTCTTTAAGAAGGTTATATAGGGATTTCGCTGGTATACCCCTTGCTCCAACTTCTACAGCATATAAATTAACCACATAACCATGTTTGGTTAATTTATTTGTTAGGTCATAATATTTGTTTGCTTTTATTTTGTGGTCTTTAGGTATTTTTGTTTCCCACGACCCAGTAAGTTCTATAAGTACGAAGCGTTTTAGATTTTTTGAATATAGAAATATGTCTGCTCTCTCTCTCTTTCTCTTTCGAAGACGAAACACCAACATACTCAGGAATGTTCATAAATTTTAACATAAAAGTTTCTACTGTCATGCAGGAGTAGTAGGAAGGAAATTTCCTGTCAATTTATAAAATAAATATCATAACCAATCAAATTATTTATTTATTTTCAGCTCTGCTAGGACTGTGGAATATGTACACTCGAGAGCAATGAATCCGGGTCACTTAAAGAATGTTAAAAATCTCGGAAACTAAAAATGATAGGTTAATGCAATAAATTGTATTTAATAGACAATGTAATACTCCTTAAATGAAAGTAAAAAAAATATGAGTCACCATACATTTTATTAACACAAAATTACATAAAGAAAAAAACTGCTGATCTCTCCTTAAAACAAAAATAGGAAACATGAAATTTTTGAACTTTATTACGATTTTCTTGAATTTTAATACTTCGTATTGCCTCCTCGTGCTTCCATTACTGCGTTTACGCGGTTTGGCATGCTGTACACCAAGTTCCTTATACGATTTTGGGGAATATTCTCCCATTCCTCTGTGAGAGCAATTTTGAGCTCACGAAGCGTGATTGGGGGAGGGTTTAGTTGTTTTACGCATCTGCCTAGCTCGTCCCAAGCATGCTCGATCGGGTTGATATCCGGGCTGCGCGCTGGCCACTCCATACGAGTAATGTTCATCTCTTGAAGGTAGTCATTCACAATCCTACCTGTATGAGGTCGGGCATTGTCATGCATAAATATAGCATCCTCACCTAAATTGACCATAAATGGACCAACGTGATCATTGAGGATTTCTTCCACATATCTTACGCTAGTTAAAGAGCCGTTTTCTATGATCACCAGCTCTGTGCGACTTTCAGAAGAAATTCCGGCCCACACAAGTACAGACCCACCACCGTAGGCTACTTTTTCTTCGATGCATGCTTGCTTGAATCTTTCCCCTGGTCTTCGATACACTCTGTGTCTTCCATCGTGCTTGTAGAGCATAAATTTTGATTCGTCGGAGAACATAACTTTTGACCAATCTTCAATACTCCAATTTACGTGGCTCTGGGCATATCTTAGTCTCGAAATACGATGCCCACGCTCCAGTTTAGGGCCGTTTGCAGGTCTAAGGGGTTTTAAGTTAGATTCAGCAAGCCGACGTCTTACTGTCCATGCACTTGGGTTACTTCCTCCGAGGCGTCGAAACTGATTGGTGAGTTCAGTTCCTGTGAGAAAGCGATTTCGAAGCATGGTGTTCACCAAGTATCGGTCTTCTCGTGCTGTGGTACACCTGGTTCTGCCCGTTCCTGGTCTGCGTAGGTTAGAACCAGTTTCTTCGTAACGTCGGAGAACTCTTTGTACTGTTGACAGCGACACACCGACAGTCCTGGCTGTATCGCGCTGACTCCGGCCGGTTTCCAGCATTGTAAGTATTCTGGTGCATTCTTCAGGCGTAAGCGACATAATTTCAGCTTGAATAATGAATATAGAGCACTATCAACATGGTTTATGTACCCACATAAATGACAGATTACAAACAAAAGCAAAACCAAATGCTGTAATTTCGTAGTTCCATCTTCGAAAGTGGCCCTTTTTCAAATTTGATTTTTTTATGATATAACTTTACAATAACTAAGAAGTTTTAATACCTTCATTTAAGGAGTATTACATTGTCTATTAAATACAATTTATTGCATTAACCTAGCATTTTTAGTTTCCGAGATTTTTAGGATTCTTTAAGTGACCCGGATTCATTGCTCTCGAGTGTATATTTCTGCTTTGAATATGTATTCTTAGCACAGAGCCATACATGGTGATATTATAACAAAGACCGTCAGATAAAATATTGAATTTAACAATATATAACAATTTCTTAGAAATTACCCTTTACAAATCTACCCACTAACTGCACTATTATATTAATATCCCTTACCAAACCAGATCCAATAATCATATATTATGTTTACAGTTACTCTGATTAAAAAGGAGTATTCAACCCCATTATAAATCATCCTAAAAGCAAGATCTTTAAGCTCGCAGAGCACCTGCTTTACAGACCTGTTCAAAACCACTAGAATCCCGAAGGTAGCCACACTAATTACTACTTACTACAAGTACCGGAATGTAGTCTAGACTATAATAAGCCCTACTCTTTTTATCCTTCTTAAAGTAAAGTAACATCTTGTCAAGGACACTTTGGTACTTTATTTTACCGTAAGCTGGTGACAGGGTATCTAAAAGGTGTTATTGGAATTTGTTGGCAATTTATTTTATTTACGTATAATGTCTAAGCAATGTTCTGTCAAATAAATAAATCAAAGAAAGTGGAGAATTTTTCCTATACCTTTTTTACACGATTGATCTAAAAAAGGAGTGTTATGTTTTCATGTATGCATGTTTGTGAGTCCACATAACTTCTAAACGGCTTTACCGATTTATGAGATATCCATAGATTTGCCTTGATAGAGCAAGTGACATTAAGTACGTACATAAAAAAAGAATTTGACGCCAAATTGCCAGAAAAAAATCTTTATTTTTTTAAAAACTTACGAGTTCCAAATCCGTCCAGTGGGGTATAAAAATGAAGGATTTTGAAATCAATTTCATAAGTATATATGTATAGAGCATAGACCTAGTTTTTTTTCGAAGCCTATGGTATAGAGGGTTTTTCAACAAGGACTTTGTTTTACAATTGTTTTAAATTTAATTGTTCAATTTAGTTTTTGACGTATTCGTAGAAGATGCTTTGGCAATGAATTCAATTTCGCACGAAAATCGCAATAAAATAATTAATATCTATTATGAAAATGCTGGTTCTGTTAAAGTTAAATTTCGTAAATTTCGTGATATTTATAACATGCACTTTTAATTTCAATGGAACGATAAAACGTTTAACGAAAAAATATATTTTGCAGTACGGTTTTTTTACTTTTTTAAGAAATTTATACTTGTTTACGTAAATGATAGGCTAGCCTTTGACCACTATCTCACCTGAATTTAAGTGATAAAGTGGTCGAAGATGTTATTCAGGCCTAGAATTACTACCTAGAATTACTGGCTCTCCAGGACAGCTGCCGAAAAACACCGTTTAGTGATTGGAGACAGATTTTCTTCGTGAGGTTGGTAGCCAGCCAGGCGGGCATTCGCAAAATGCCCTACAACCATGGTATAACGACAGCCATCCTAAGACAACAACCGGGACCGAAGGCTTAACGTGCCCTCTAAAGCATGGATGCGCTCACTAGTAATGCCAATAGCAACCACCCATCCAATTCATGACCGAAGCGGACGTTGCTTAATTCACTGATCGGTTAAAAACGCCCAAGAAAACTACGCTACGAGCGCTTCAAACACCTACTATCTAAAAACCTACGAACTCAAATTATTTTAAATAGCTAGATTAAGAATAGAAGCGCTCGTAGCGAAGTTTGCTTAGCCGTTCTGAACCGAACAGCAAAGTCAAGCAACGTCCGCCGCGGTCATAACTTGGATGCGTAACCGCTAGTGACATTACCTACTACTGAGCGCTTCCGTGCTTCGGAGGGCACGTTAAACCGTCGGTCCCGGTAGTTGTCTTAGGATGTCAGTCTTTATAGCATGATTGTGGGGCATTTTGCGAATGCCCGCCTGGCTATCTACCATCATCAAGTAGAAAATCTGTCAAAGCATCTGACGGTGTGTTCCAGCAGCTGTCCTTGAGAGCCAGTACTTCTAGGTTAGCCTGAACAACAATTTCGACCACATCACTTACCATCAGGTGAAATAGTGATCAAAGGCTAAACATCAAGAAGAAAAAAACTACATAATGCATACATTTCTATACTGAAACTTTAACGCCTCGTTCAACATCTCCACCGCGAATCCATAGGAATTCCAAGGGAATTAACTGTTGTTTAATATCAGAAACTGAAACAATAAATGTACAATACCGGAGACACCGATCTCAATCGCTATAAGCACATCTATAAGTACATGGTTTCGCTTGTACGGTTTTGCGGTGAAGATGTGAATAGGGCGGGTACCATGCCATCTGTGACCGCGACTTTGGTTTAGGTGTATTGCGATTCTACAGGTACCCTTTGATTATTTTACAGAGTATGGTATTTAGAACGTAAATTAGAATATTTTCCCGTGTTACAAGCGATTCCAACATCAAAGAACAGTCAAAATTAGTATGATACCAGCATCAAGACAAAGATATCAGTCGGATTAATTTTATCAGTAGAGATTATCGTGCAAGTTCGTGAGACTATAATTTTCCTTTAATCATAATTAATAGTTAATTTTCCTTTTGAAAATCAGAAACATATCACATTTTTTTTTATTTAGAGCATTTTTTTTTTGGTCCGGACGGTAATCGTACCCGCGTCCTCCGATTTCGCGCCGCTGAATGGAATAGGCAGTGCGGGTGCGATTCCCGTCCGAAACAAAAAAAATATTACTAGTTATTTACAATAATTTAAAAAAACGTGAATTTTCGCACAGCACGCGCTAGTGCTTGTAATCCTATTTAGAAACTATTCATACAAAAACTAATTAGCTAATTTATTTTTTATCCTACTATACAACAACACTTATACAATAAACGCATTTAGACAACCTATAAGTCATTATATTCATATTCATATTCATATTCATATATTTCATAACGATATTGTTACATGTCATAACAGTGTATACTAAATAGATAAGTAATTAACTAAGTGTATATCTAATTATATAAATAATCCATACAATACGAGTAAGTACGCACATTATAGTTATTCTTATTGGATTAAACTGTCTTTCTAATTAATGTCAATATCTGTAATTATTAAAAATGTCATTCAAAAAAATAAAATATACAAATAATTTAAAAATAAACAATCGTTTAGTTAGTTGAAAACTCAATTAAATACGTCATAAAAATAGAATTACATAATAATATACATTTCCTTTATTTTGTATAGTCAAACAAAGAGCTCGTTATTTAAGACTCACAGGCAGTCCAAATGATCCAGCCCCCAACTATAATAAGCATTGCAATTCAAGGGGCAATGCTTATTGGGATTTATTATTTATATTATCTTATCCTAATTTATCATACCATCAAGTTTATAATATCATATCTAGAAGATACCTATCCTGCCGACGACACTTCAACTCCTATTCCGCGCTCATTTTTTTCGTTCACAGTCCCAAGATTAAGTTTCATCTAACTGAACTCTCATATATATTAATATTTATAGCTACAAACACGTAGCGTTCTAAAGAGCTGACGTCTCGGTAAGCCCCTAGTTCTTTACCCAACCCACCCAAGGCCTCAGGTATTCTTGTCGAACAAAAGCACACATATAGGAACTAGGAACTACGTAGAAACTTCCAACGAAGAAGCTTACAGATGCAGCTACCAAACGAGCGATTGAATAGGAGCAGTATGAAACTGTCGTTTGCCAGAAACGCTGGCTATAAAAATTGAATTTTCTTCTACGAACTTTTGTCATCTCGCATGCGGATGGAATTCAAATCTAAACGTTGGGATTCACCTGAAACGTGTGGAAAATCGGTTTCGAAAATCGATTTAGCTATACGATACTTGTTTCAACACACTACGCTTTCAGTGCTATACTTTCTGAGGGGAGGGTAAAAGAAAACGTGTGTGGGTAGATAACCTTTGAAACTTCATTAACCTTACGCAAGGTTTCCACTCAAAGAAGGTTCAATTTATTTAATAAAAAAGGTTTTGAACTATATTCATATTTTTGTAGATCGTCAAACTAGAAAGGCAAACATTTGACCGCTGTCTCACCTGATAGAAAGAGTCAACGACTTGAACAGACCTTTAACTCCGGCCTTGCAGAACCCTATATTATATATATAGTAGAATAAAGACGCTGCTGGGCGGATTTTTTATTAATCAGTCATATGGATGATGAATGACAATCGAAAACGCTTCTGTGTGTCTTCTACGATGAAACAAAGGTGATGAAAAAATAAGATGGCGTAGATCAATTTCACATTTTCTAGAAAGATATATATATCATAATTGCAAATTGTGGCCATAGGGTGTGATATCATTATCTTTATTTATATATAGATATCGCTTTAAAATATAATATTTTACGTGAAGGCTGGCGCCGCGGCTACTTCGGCAGAGCAACTCAAGCGGCGCAAGTATGCTAACCTCGGTATGGGTTACATATTTGAGCCGTTTGGTGTGGAGACGTTGGGTCCGTGGGGACCGGGAGCTCATCGTATTTTTCAAAACTTATAAGAGCGCTTGGTCGATGCGACGCGTGATCAAAATGCTGGCACCTATTTGGCTCAAAGAATAAGCATTGCAATTCAGCGGGGCAATGCTGCAAGCGTGCTGGGCACGCTGCCAACTGGTAGTGGGCTAGAGCATTTGGCCTGCCTGTGAGTCTGCAATGGCTTATAGGGATCTAAATGCTTTTATTGTAGTAGCTGTAGTGTTGTATATAGTTCGTAGTGTATTTAACCAATTAAATAAAAAATGCAAATAAATACGTCACTTGCAGTTTTCAATAAGGTGGATCAGATAAATCCAAAAAATATTTACACATATACTTCAGATTTTCAAAATGCAAAAGGATAAGTATAAATTGTCAGCTTTAAGCTGAAAATAATTCCGGGAGCAATGATTCCGACACGCTTAGTAGTTAGTTACCTTTTATTATCATAAGGAATCGGAGTTTTGGCAATTAGATTTAGAGGTTAGTCTGCTTAACATCAGGTAGGCCTCGAGCTTGTTCCGTCACAATAACATAAAATAAACATTCTTGTGACTAAATGATTTGAATTAGAAAAAAATGCACCTCATTAAAAAATACAGCATCTAATGCCATGTGCCTGTAATTTCACTGGCTCTCAAGGACTGCTGCCGGAACACACCGTTAGGAGCTTGGCGACAGATTTTCTACTTGAGGGTGGTAGCTAGCCAGGCGGGCAAAGGCGGGGATCGAACCAGGGACCTGCGGCACGGCAGCCCATGGCTATTACCGTTCGGCCATCATTGCTTCAAAAGTTGTACAGATACTTCACCAGCTACATCTAATAACCAGTTCTTATTGTAGGTTTAGTCTACTAACCAACTCCAACGTATCACCACTACCCAACAGGTGCGATAGTGATCAACCGCTAAAGTATGTAATAAATCTCACACAATATTTTACTTGTCTTCTAATGTTTTATTTATCTTTGCATCTTGATACTAGAAAACTCGAGTAAGCCGCCGCCGCCATAGCGCGCTTATTTCATAGCCACAACGTTCGTAAAGGCTTAGCGCCGTTGCACTGGTGGCGCCATCTTTGCGACGGGATTATATTACAAAGAGGTTTTCCCGAGGAAAGCTTACCTATTCGTAGATTTCTAGAACCTTTGTAGATGTTAGTTTAATATTAAAACCTACTTTGGCGGAGAGAATTAAGGCGAAATGAAATTCTTTGGTAAAATATTCGTCTTCATTTCCAAGATGTTTATTAGCTCTTTCTGTCGCTCCCTCTAGGTAATATTTTTGCTTCTTTGCTCGTACTAAATTGCCTTTTTATTAAAGATGTCGCTGTTCTGCAAAGGATTTGTTTACTTACGGGCTATAAAGTCTACGGGCATTTTTAGTCTCACGATTCAATGCTACCATGGTTAATAGGAAACAGCATTTCATTTTGTACCACGGAAAAAATATTTTGCCGTGGTACCATCAAAAGGAACTGTCTAAATGTACCACGGCAAACGAACGTACCCAACTAGTTTCCCGAATAATTTTACGATAAACTGGCAAACCAAAAGCATAAATATTACGCTCAAGGACATACATGCAAAATTTCGCCGAGTTTGAACACTTGGTATTTAAAATATCACGCAACTACTTTTGTATGGAAAGCGCTATGTAGACAATTCCCTCAAGAAAGGTTTCCTGATAGTTTTCCGGGTCTGATCCTCGCCGCGATATCATTATCATTCTCAGTTCATCATGATCCCGCTATTGCTATACGATATTTCTAAGATTAATAATTATTATGTTTGTAAGGTTCTAAGTATCATTATCTGATACCGTGGCGCACGTCACCTATCCAGATTTATATGTGCAGCGTAATTTCTTCCATATGCCTGTTCTTGACTGTCTACTGGGATGATTAAATTAAAGTACTACATTTCGGTATCACCAATAATTATTATCCGGCAGAATCACTATTTTAGTTACATAAAAGGTTTCACGAATGAGGTGGGCTGAAGTACGGATGTTCGGTACAAACGTGGGGGAGCAACTGAGCGCATGAGGTGACTTTGGTATATCAGCGATTTGCGCTCACGTTGCACTTGCATGTGTCCCTACATGTTTAATATGTACAGTTATTAGAAACCCAGTATGTCAAAAGCGCTCACTAGCGGTCACGCATCCAACTCAAGACCGCGGTGGACGCTGCTTCACTTTGCTGATCGGTTAAGAACGGGTAAGCAAACTTCGCCACGAGCGCTTCAAAAATTATGGCTGATAATAATTGGGTTTTTAGTAGTAAAATGTTCAGGAGTAGTCCAAAGTTTGAAACGTAAACGAAAGGATCAAAACATATCTGGTAAACTTGAACGCTTAGATACATCTGCCTACCCCTTTGAAAATATACAGGCGTGATTATATAATATGTTGAGGAAGGTCATTTCACATTATACACGTAGGTTCACATTTCCCTAAGGGCCTGTTTCAGAATGTTCGAGTAAGTTCCGGTTATACTACCCAGAACATATTTAATAAATAAAACACTATCTTTGCGTTTCACAGTCATCGATTTAGCCTATCCATCGGTTATAGCTTGAAATGCGCTGCATGTTAACTGTCATTCTTATCATTCAGTTATTTTATGTGTTGGTTAACTGTCAGACCCAGTTTTTGTTTTAGGATGGTAGTCGTTATAGCATAGAGGGCTTATTCGGAATGCCCGCCTGGCTATCTACTACTGACAAGTAGACCTATCGCTATACACCTAGGGTCATGTTCCAGCAACTGTCCAAGCATATAATCCTTTTTTTTTTAGCCTGAACAGCATCTTCGACCGCATCATCACTTGGGATCAGGGGAGATAAAGATCACAGGCCTATTAGCAATCAAAGCAAGTTAATATTTCATCGCATCATCCAATGAGATAAGCAGCTAAATATAAACGTCGTATCAATTCCAAAAGTAATGGAGAGTTATTCGAAAAGATCGCAATTAATCAGCCGACGACCGAGCTCTTATCTGTAATCACACCACATCCCGACGAACAAAAGCCGCTCCAAACCGTTTTTAGAACAATACCCACTGACTTCATAAATCCCTAAATCCTTTAAAAGAAGGGAAAACGGCAATAAAGCTGCGGCATTTGTGGCAACACCGATGGGGCTGCCAGAAAATACAACCGAAACTCCCGAGACACACAACGCTGAGTCACGTCGTTTTTTCTTTCCAATTATTCTAGCTAGGAATGTAGCCATTAAAATACTTAAATTTATCCGTGAACGTTGAGTACCTGAATTCATTACGACTCTGCGATTTTTTCGTTGGCTAAAAGTTTCCATTAGTTTCTTAATTGAAATTTTGTGTTCCGAGCTAGGTGTGCTGGTATTCAGGTTAAATTATACGCAGGGACGTAGTTCCAGATTTTGCGAACTGGGTAAAGGTATATTCGGCTGCCTCTGCCCCATATATAATATGAAAAAGCTGACATATAAAAACTAGCAGTTAGATTTTCTATTCGGATGAATATTATGGTATGATATATATGTATTTCTAAATATGTATCCAAGCACTAGCTGAATGTTCTTGCCTGCTAAGCGAAAATCATATTTTACAATTTATTGGAGCACAAAATTTTATCCAACGGGCGGGAATCACTGTTGCACTGTTTGTGAGTTACGTTTTTTCGAAGCGCTCGTAGCGAAGTTTGCTGTTCTTAACCGATCAACAAAGTTAAGCAACGTCCGCCGCGCTCATGATTTGGATGGGTGACCGCGAGTGACATAACTACTGAGCGCTTCCGTGCTTCGGAGGCCTACGGTCCCGGTTGTTGTCTTACGATGGCAGTCCATAAAGCATGGTAGTAGGGCATTTTGCGTATACCCGCTTGGCTAACCCTCCAGTAGAAATCTGTCGCCAAACACAAAACGGTGTGTTTCGGCAACTGTTCTTGAGAACCAGTAACTCTAGGTTAGCCTGAACTACATCATCACTTACCATCAGGTAAGATAGAGGTCAAAGGCTAGCCTATCAGCTGTAAGTAAAAATAATCGACCTATCGTATTGTTCAACTTTAGAGTCGATGTAGGTACGGTGCAATTCGACCGTCCAAATGTATTTCGAATCCACAGCACGTTCGATCTCTGCCTTACTTAATTCAAGCTGCAACAGCATAGCTTTGATTTCTCAGTAGCTTTATATTATATTCATATGTAGCGGCCGCAGTTGGTCAGCAATGGATGCAAGCCAGACTTAAATTTGAGTGCACGTACGATCTATATTTGGATAAGGTGGATTTTAAATGGGCCTGCCTTTATTAACAACATACCACAAACTATAAACATGTAGTGCTGTATATAGTTTGTAGTATTTTGTTAAGAAAGGCAGAACCAGATTACTACAATAAAAGCATTTCGACAACCTATAAGTCATTGCAGACTCACAGGCAGTCCAAAATGGGTCTTAATCGGTCCACTCAGATATATTTTCATATGATTCTAATAAAAAAATTGAGAAGAATTAAACAAGAACAAAACATATTTTTTCAAATTCATAGATGTTGTAAAAAGAACAATAAATAAAATATGAATTTTGGTTTTCATAAATTCGAACACTAACTCAAAATTACAGTTTTTTTACGGCTTATAAGCTACCATTCAAATTCGAAAATTTCTGGTTCGAATCCCGCACATGACTATAATTTTTCCTCTCGTTATAATTTTGTCATATCTCACCTGTTGGTAAGTGATGTCGAGAATGATAAACGGACTAGGCCTAGAGTAAATTACTCTAAAAGACTACTGCCGGAACACTCTGTTAGGTGCTTGACATTTTTTCTCCTTGAGGGTGTTATCTAACCAGGCGAGCAATTACAACACGCCCTTCCACCATGCGGTGGGGATTGAACCAGGCGGTCCATAGCTATTACTGCCTCAGCTAAGCAGAAAGTAAAGTTTGCAATGGAGTCCCAAGTTTTAGGACGAAAATAGATCTATTAAACCGACGCGAGCGGACGTATACACGGATTGCTTAACTATAAGCAAAGGAGTATAAACCAATATGCAGCGTTTAGCATAGGTTACGAGGTACTATATACTATTGTATTGAGGTTTAATGTTTAGCTGGGCCTAATTTGATAAAAATTTGATTGGCGTTGAGTTGCCACGGAATCTAGAAAGCCTGGGTTCAGTAACCAGAGCGGACAGATCGTTTATCAAAACGAAATAAGTGGCCAGGCCTATTATATGACTGGCAAACCAGAAGCACAAACATGCGTGAAAAATTTACCGAGTGTGTATTTAAAATATGACGAATCTTTATTTATATGGAAAGCGCCATGAATACACTTCCCTTAAATCCCACTTAATAGAAGACGACCTTATTGCCACCCGGTACAGTTCCAGGCGCCTTCAGACTGCTAGTGACAACTTTTATTATAGCAGAAACTTAACAATAATTCATCAAACCCAAGATAGAAATTCGTAAAACAACAATTTCGCTACTAGACCATCAAAGCAGTCATAATATCTTATGTATTTGTTCCATCCAAACTGCATTATGTGTCGTTTAGTAAAGAGCCTACACTACGTTACGTAAGCTATGGAGGCAGACTTGTGTGAGATGAAAAATGTAATAAGTATTTTACGTATAAAATGTTCTCTATAGCTCGTCAAATCATTACTCGTTATATTCCTTTTTCGTGCACCACATTTTACGTTCCATTATAATAATGACTAACCCCCTGAAGCCCTCCATTAGGGTTGGGAGTCGTTCTGTACAAAAAACAATTTGGTGCGTTGTACTACGTAGGAATCGATTGTACAATTCATCCATGATTGTCGAGTCTTTAGCGTTAATTCACACCGCAGCAGTGGCAGTGGCTAGCATCGCAGCGGCCGGATGTATTACTGTCAAACCATTTTCGACTTTGCTTCTATCGCTGCAATGTATAGTTTAGAAAGGATGACGGAATTGACAGGCCGCGGGCAGCCGCGCGACTTTTGTAAGGCTTTCAAGCGATACTGAACATTGTAATGATGGAGACAAAGTCGATAATGGTTTGACGGTAAAACTGCGGACTGCCACTTCGGTGGGAATTGACGCATGTGTAAGACAAGCTTCAAGGAGTTAATTTCAAAACTACATCATTATCTTCTTACATTTACTCCACTCATGTGGGGTTGGCATAATATGTCATCTCTAATAAACATAAAGGACAACACAAGAATATATTAAAAAGTATGTGACCGCAACAATACAAGTGAAAAGGTTTGCCTTTATTTGTTTGACCGGTCACCTGTCCGAAGTGACCCTCCTTGAGAATTCAATCGTTAGTAGTTTACCCGCTACGTTTTGGGAAATCAGCGTGGCATTGATGTGCCTTAGTGCTGCGGTGCCACTATTCGACAAGATGTCATGCTGCTCATTTGCCGCATTCTTTTTTTTAGTAATCTTTTATGGCATGAAACGTGAAGGAATAGAAAACAGACTTTATATTTTTAACTATAATTATTGTTTAATGCTATCGGGAAGAGCGAGGGACATACACGTAAGCTCGGTCAACTCGTATGATATAGGTAGTATATAAAATAAACTAGTAAAACGTTATACAGTATAATAACAAATATTTTTAAGATATTTTAAGAAAACTTCAAATTAATATTTTAATAAAACACTTAAAAAATATAAAAAATATCTAGTGACAATTCCGCCTAATTTTTTTTCACGATCGTGCGCTCGTAGAGTCTAGACCTCCTGAGGATTCGTGTAGAAGCGAAACGCGTTGAAAATTCTTCCGGTTTGGCTGCGTGGCGTTTGTGACGTCACGTCGGCTTAACAGGAAAATTAGGCGGAATTGTCACTAGATATATTTTTGTATTTTTAAGTGTTTTATTAAAATATTAATTTGATGTTTTCATAAAATATTTAAAAAATATTTGTTATTATTAAATATGGATTTCCGCAAAGTAACGCCTGAATCTATTTATTATGAAAATCTATTCCTTGCCAGTATGAAGCGGATACTGACGATAGTTTTTAACAAATTCGTACATATTTCCAACTTAAGAGTAGAGTTCACGGAGCGCTTTCCATACAAACGTAGTTTCGTCTTATTCAAACTCGGTGAAACTTTGCATGTATATCCTTGAGCCTAATATATATGCTTCTGATTTGCTAAATTTCCGCAAATTTAAGTGTTTTCAAAAATAAATTCTCGAAGCGCTCGTAGCGAAGTTTACTAAGCTGTTCTCAACCGATCAGTAAAGTTAAGCAACGTCGCGCGCGGTCATGAGTTGGATGGGTGACCGCTAGTGACATTACTACTGAGCGTTTCCGTGCTTCCTTGTGCAGCTGTCCTTGAGAGCCAATACTTCTAGGTTAGTCTGAACAACATCTTCGACCACATCATCACTTAAACAAAAAAAAATATAAAAAAAAACAATTTTAGTTTTTGTAAGGGAATTGATTTTTTTTTTTTTTACATTTAGGGATATAATAAATAATAAATCGAAAAAAAAAGGGCAAACCAGAAGCATAGTGATTAGACTCAGCAAAATGTACACAAAATTTAATCGAGTTTGAACACGTGGTATTTAAAATATGACGAAACTACATTTGTATGGAAAGCGCTCCGTGAAGAGTAGAGCTCTTAACTTCTCTTCTATTTCTCTTTTATTTTCTTCTCCTTGTTTGCTTACTTCATTTGTTATCAATATTTTGTTAGGGCAATCACCGTAAGCGTTGCAAATACTCTTACCGAGTAATCATACTAGACATAAATAACCTTACTACTCAGTTCTTATTTTGAGTCATTGCCATTGCTCAGCTGCAAAAAAACTAGCTGAACATGCAGGATCTTTACATGAATGCCCACAAAATAAATGTTATGTTTTTAGGGTTCATGTACATGTACAATGTACATATGTACTATATTTGTGAGTTTCTTTATTTCACTATAACTTCTTAACGGAATTAATGTATGAGTTCGAATTTAATGTATGAGGTTTCGTTAGACTCGTCTTGAGAGCGCAAGTGACACTTGGTGCATACAAAAGCAAACTGGCGGATTTTAGAAGTCATATAGTGAGTTAAAAGTTCATTATCTTCCAAACCCGTCTAGCTGGGTATCAAAATGAAGGGCGTTACAATACGATTCCATAAAAAAATAACTTGCAGTTTTCATTTCAATGGAACGATAAAATGTTGGAAAATAAATAAAGCAGCCGGGTTTTTTACTTTATTAATTCATTTATACTTGTTTCAAATTTTAGACAGAAAAGCCACATCAATAAACTAAACTATTTAACGTTACTTATTACACTAAATAATTAAGTTAACTCGTTGATATTTAAGAAATTTTCATATGTTAGACATTTGAAAAATTCTTGCATTTTCAGCATCTTTTTAGTTACTCCTTCCGCACCCAATTATAGAGACTCCGCTCCGTAAGACACGGTTCTCTAGCTAGTACACGAAATGAGTTACAAACCTGAAATTTGGATATATTGAGTGAAACGTTCACACAAAGATTGCTAGTCATATTTTAACACACATTGTTTTTATGGAGGGCACCAATACATGAACGGTACCTGAAAAAGAGCCAGGAAAAGTTGCCAATTTCAGACTATTACTGTTAAGGGGGCTTTAAAAAAAAAAAATTAAAAACTAGTTAGGAATCTGACATTTCAATATACTTTATAACATATTGTCTGTTTAACGCCAATTTTCTGTGTGGTTTGAAGATGTGAACAAAACCAATACAAAAATAGCTTAAAAGTTGGAGCAAGATTAGAAAGTATAACTTATAATCAAAAACGCCGCATTTTAATCCCCAGTTGTGTTCCAAGGTCGGGGTTCGATCAACAGCTCCGAGAAGATAATGGGTTTTATGACAAAGTAATTTTCAGTAGTCATTACGAAACATTGCCCAGTAAAGTGCAGTACGCTCGCCCCCTATTACATGGGGCCATAGACAACTCTGCCTACACCTGTGAGGAACACAGGCGAGACTCTGAATTTATTAAATAAGTATATTATGAATAAGTATATCTTATGAAAACCTGATAACGCATTGATACCTGATGATAAACACTCCTTAGGTATTTGAGATCCTAAAAACGATGTTTCTTCGGTCTTTTAAATGCTTGTTCAATATTATCGAATCCATCTTTGTTATATTAAGTACAGCTAAACAAGTGCATGGCGTGACAGAGCCAAGAAAATTCAATTTGGAGCCATCAGCCACAAGCGTATTGCGTGACGAAATGCTGAGCACCCAACCAGGAATCGTGATCGATAGCTTTGACGTATAACATTACTACAGAAATGTACTACTTATTGCCGCACGCAGTGAGGCCGATTAAAACTAATTAATGTTATTAATAGATTCGGGCGTTACTTTGTGAAAATGCATATTTAATATTGTAAAAATATTTTAAGAAAACATTATATTAATATTAAAAAAATAATTAAAAAAGTAATCACAACGAGTTGTGTAGATTAGAAATAATAGTTGGTAAGCTTAATTTGGACACTTCATCATAGGCTCAAATACGAGGTTCAATTAGTAGAGCAGTTTGGACTTTTTTCCCATAAACGCAACGAGTTGTGAAGATTAAAAAATAATAGTTTATAAGCTTAATTTGGACACTTCATCATAGGCTCATACGAGGTGCAATTAGTTGAGCCATTTGGACTTTTTTCCCATAAACGCAACGAGTTGTGTAGATTAGAAAATAATAGTTTATAAGCTTAATTTGTTCACTTCATCATAGGCTCATACGAGGTGCAATTAGTTGAGCCGTTTGGACTTTTCCCATAATCGCAACGAGTTGTGTAGATTAAAAATAATAGTTGGTAAGCTTAATTCGAACACTACATACGCTCAAATACGAGGATCAATTAGTTGAGCCGTTTGGAGTTTTTCCCGTAATCGTTACGAGTTGTGTAGATTAGAAATGATAGTTGGTAATCTTCATTTGGACACTACATCATAGGCTCAAATACGAGGTTCAATAAGTTGAGCCGTTTGGACTTTTTTTCCCGTAATCGCAACGAGTTGTGTAGATTAGAAATAATAGTTGGTAAGCTTAATTTTGACACTTCATCATAGGCTCAAATACGAGGTTCAATTAGTAGAGCAGTTGGACTTTTTTTCCCATAATCGCAAAGAGTTGTATAGATAAGAAAATAATAGTTCGTAAGCTTAATTCTGGACAATACATAAGCTATAATACGAGGTTTAATTAATTGAGCCGTTTGGTCTTTTTCCTCGTAATCGCAACGAGTTCTATAGATTAGAAAATAATAGTTCTTAAACTTAATTCCTGACACTACATAGGCTCAAATGCGAGGTTCAATTAGTTTAGCCGTTCGTTTTTTTTTTTTTTGAAGTCGCATATAGTTGTTTGGGGGAGAAGTATATCACGATGATTCAAGTTTTATTACAGTTTCCTATTGGTATATATATTATCATTTGTTAATATTGGAAAGTATTAATTAACCTAGACAAGTAACTTTCTCGTTATTTGCATATTTTTCTCTATATGTTGTTCTAAAATTACTCTACAGAGTATCTACATTAGTTTTTATTTTATTAAGTGAGGAGACAAACCAATCTCCCGTTTGACAGTTAGCGGTCACGCCTCTCTATAACAGATACAGTGTCACCATCCTCGTTCTGAACCTGCACTGACCAGATGTTTGTTCTTATTATGTTGTATGGTTTGCCCAGTAATTTTACTTGCTACAGAACCCTTCAACAATTTTCTTCCTTTGAGGCATAATATCTGACATAGTGGTAACGGTTCTTCTCTGAAGAGACCTACCCTATGTTGCTCATTCATATACTCGAACGTTGCAGAAATATATTTTAGAGATTCGAGTTAACCATATCTTAGTAAGCAATTTAGATATTTAATCTTATTGGTACCCAATTACTTCGGGATTTTTATTTTTTCCATATAGGTTAGCCGTTGACCACTATCTCATCTGATGGTAAGTGATGATGTGGTCGAAGATGTTGTTCAGGCTAACCTAGAAGTACTGGCTCTCAAGGACAGCTGCAAGAACACACCGTTAGGTGTTTGGCGACAGATTTAATTAAAGATAATAAATAGAAATCCCGAAATTTAATAGTTTGAGTTAGCTATATTATGCGATTTAGATATTTTAATCTTTTTGGTACTCAATTACTTTAGTTTACCCTCCATAAACTGACTACTTTCTAAATTTCAGCTTCATAGGTCAATTAGTTTGTCTGCCATCATGATTAAGTCAATGAGAGAAAGAGACTCAGGTTTGGAAAATCAATTTATTATCAAAAAAATACTTCTGTGTCGGAATCGTTTAATAAACAGTGTCAGCATATATGTAAAAACCTGAAATAGCTTAAATGAAGCCTCCAACACGTGGTGATTAAGCCTTAATTGGTACAAAAGTGAAGTAGAGAAAGAAAAATGTAGAGTAGGTTGAGCCCGTAGAGTTCTATTCCCGTCGGCATATTTTAAACTTATTGTAGATTGTGATATACTTACTAAGTTGTTCGTAAAGACAATAATTATGTTATTAAAATGTCTATATAAGTGTATTCATGCTCTATTCAAGAGATAAAGTCATTATACAAATCAATAAAGAAGGTCTACTTGTCTAGTTGCTCAAAGTAAGTGTATTGCACTAAGAAGAAATAAAAAAATCCAATAGAAAAACTACATACTCTTCACAAGTACCTACTTTTCAAAGTTTTACGAAATATGTTTGTACCTCCCATTAAAATTACACATTCTGGTTAAAAGCAAAATCTTAGTTTAAAAATGCTTAACATAACGTCTTTAATACTTTTAAAACTACTAATACAATACCTACAAAGTAAGAAACATACCTAAGAGAAAAATAATTAAACGTTACGCAACCTCAAATCACTCCATATTGACGAAAAAACTGAATGTAGAGCTAAAGAAAAACTTTTACGGCATCCCATCGGCTCTATAAAAACGACGTCTTTTCAGCTACTATTCAACACCGCCTCAAAAACATAAGTCGAACGTGTTCAATCGATTTTAGACTTACTGGCAGAGTCACACGCCGACGGCACTCTGTGGGCTAAAAATAAATTTGTTAAGGATAAAACTCACCTGTCCGGCGTGCAGGACGTCCAAAAATATGGTAAAAACACTAATAAAAAGCACGGCGCGCGACATTTTTGCGGCCGCGTTGCTTTGCAGAGTCGGACTGACGAGCTTTGACGTTAGCGTAGGACGCCAGAAACCTGCGTACTAATGGTCGGCACGCCAATGTAGCCGTACCTAGCGTGGTATAGATCGACCCTCCCAGGAGCGAGAGAGATGAAGCCGACCTCGCTGCAAGCCAGAGCGGGACAGAGGAGGGAGGATAACGCACGCGCACTGCTCGAAACGCATCGCACAATGAGGACTCTATCGGAGGGTTAGCGAATGCCGTCTTCGTCTGGCTTTGTCTGGGTTTCCCAATGATTATGCGTCATTTTTCTTATACGAGAAAGGCTTGAAAATCTCCTGCGTTTTTTTGGGTGATATACAATGATGTGATGCAGCTTGCAAGCAAAAAATACAGTTCAGAATTGAATTTTCAGTCTTAAAGCTGTCACGTATCTGCGCATTTGTGATTGATTGATTTTTCAGCGTAAGTCAAGCAGCAAGGCTGTTTATTGGCCGTTGCTTAAATGCATCTATCGCTAGTAAAAGCCCAACAACATCTATTCGCTATCGGTTTTTTTAAACCCTTATTTATTAGCTGGTTCGCATTTTAGCAAGAGTTCGTCTTGGTGAATACCACCGTAGTGTTAGCTATTTGACACTGCGGTCTCAACTATTTAACTTGAAGAATGCAAACACTACTAATTAAGGCCTGAAGGAAAATGTAGTAGATATAAGTGAAATAAGAACTTACTGCCTCGGAATCACGAGCGCAGTATCACACTGAATGGTGACGCATATTTTATTTTTATTTTGATAGATTAGCCTTTGACCACTACCTCACCAGATGCTAAGTGATGAAGTGGTCGAAGATGTTGTTCAGGCTAACCTAGAATTACTGGCTCTCAAGGACAGCTGCCGGAACACACTGTTAGGACGCTCAGCCACAGATTTTCTACTTGAGGGAGCTAGCCAGGCGGGCATTCGTAAAATGTATATATATACCACCATGCAAAAACTGACTCTGCCTCTGTAACTGTACTATGACGCTTACCATCAAGCGGAATACTTAACAATGAGAATGTCGTCACTTTATAAAAGTATCTCATCACTATAATTGAAATAAAGCTAAATCATATAAAAGTGAGTTATATATAGATGCCATGCTTTTAATTACCAAAATAAACTATAAAAATGAATCAAGCTCGTAAAAATATAGGGTGTTCAAAAGCAAGCGGTAGAGGTACACTTAAATCGTTTGCGTGCGGCGGCGGCGGCAGCGGCGAGGGCTACCGTTCGATTGGACACGTCATGCTCCAACCCTCTGACTCATCAGTTCTGAAGGGTGTTTTTGCTGCAGTCATTAGGTAGGGATTCCTGTTTGTGTACCTAGGTTTAATTGTTGTGATTTGGTTACTACGGAGCTTACTACCTTTTAATCCGTAGTCACAATTTATCTCGTAGCTTCTGCGATCGTTTCTTGTAAGGATATACCTAGGCTGGACGTGAAAAACTCCTTCCTGATGTAATGATTTTTTCAATTGATACGTTAGCCTTTGACCAGTATAACAACTATTGGTTAGTGATGATATTGTCCAGGATAATCTACTGGCTTAACTTAGAAGGAACTGGCTGTCAAGGACTGCTGCCGGAGCACGCTGTTAGCTGCCTTGCGACAATTTTTCCATAATTTTCATGAGACAGGAAAAATAATTCTAGTATTTGTTTAATTTTATGTTTGTTTTGCCCTCTTAAGGCAAAAAACAAACTCTGCGTTTTCGTAGTTCTTTCTATTCATATGTAGTTTCGTCACATTTTAAATACTAAGTGTTAAAATTGTGCATGCATGTCCTTGAGCTTACAATCTTTGCTTTTGGTTTGCTAGTTTTTCATTTTATTATTTATTTATCTCTATATGTGAAAATAAGAATTTTCGTGCAAAACGATTTTTTCATATATTTTTGTAAATACGCTTTTTAATGGAAAACTGACGAACGAGAAGCATAGATTTTAGACTCAAGAACATGTATGTAACATTTTAAATTGAAACAGTTTGAACACTTCGTATTTACAATATGACAAAACTGCGTTTGTGAGGAAAGGCATATGAAGACTTGCCTTAACTCATTGGAATCGTCAGGACCACTACGTCCTAGTTATGAATGATATTATATTGTTATCATTATCGCCGATGCATAGGAGAGGTTGTAATGAGCAGTGAAAGATCCGGATGGTACTGTACAGACTACAGTACAGTACGTTGAGCCATGCCTAATGGAGGTACTGCAACTGCCAATCTCCAGGGTTAGTATTGATTTGTCGGTTCAAAACTGTCAAAGTCTAGTTATCTAGACATAATGCTAGTTATTTTAGTTTAAGTGCATGTATTATAGATTAGTTCTAGCTCATAGATAATTTGGATACTGCCTACAGGTTGGCCAACACGATATGAATTCAAAGATGACCACTTAGAAACATGTAAGAACAAAACGTGGCTAAGACAAAAAACACTGGGTATTTTTTTCATTCTCACTTTTGTAGTGGTACATTTTATTTTATGTTATTGTGACGGATCAAGCCCGAGGCCGACCTGATGTTAAACGGACTAACCTCTGCCTATGACAGATGCATTTCGTCACAAGTCACGAATTGCACTGCGCCCGTCACCTTGAGACATAGTTGTTAAGTCTCATCTGCCTGTAATTTAGAACTGTGCTTACACTAAAATAAAATAACTACAAAAAATTAGAATGTCAATGTATTCTCGTCTAACGATTGTAATAATTATTTATGTAAGTGTATCAAAATTCGACAGGGGCTGACAAATACTTAATAGCTTTACTTGAACAGATTTTTAACAAAATGTATTTCGTTTCCAGGAATAAGAAAATTATATGTGAATCTTGATCATCTCTACACAGACAGTCTCTAGGGTCAAGTTAATTCTGAAACACGCTTTCTTAAAATTTTCTCTATAAAAGGAAATTGCAAAGTTGACTTCAAACTACGCTCGTAACGTAAATATCTTAAATATTCAAATATGCATGGGTTTAAAAATATAACAATAAAATTGCATACTCTTATTATATAGGTTTTGTGTCAATAAGCATTCTTTCGATTTTCAGCCAAACTGATCGCGATTTCACCATCGCTGCCTATCTTTTACTCCTACGCAGTCCGATAGAGACAGAATTTCGGGATTTGTCAGCGTCTTAAGATTATGTAGCCTCTGAATAAAATTACCTTGTCATCCAGAGAGGGACGGACGGACACAATACATTAATAATAAGGGCTGCATTTTATTACACAACCATAAAACCACCATAAGTAATCTAAAGGTTAAATGACTCACTGCGTCGTCGGTCAATGACCTTACCCTTGAGTTAGATTGTCATATTTTATTTCAAGCTAAAAATTATAGCCTCTTTTCAGCCTTACAGTCTTGTCTAGACGTTTTCTTTTTTCATTATGTTACCAAATTTATTTGTAACTACGTTTCAAAGCTGTGCCACACGATTCATGTCTGGCGGTGCATGTTCTCGTTTATTTTTCAAGCAATTCAATATTTTAAAGCAAGTTTGAAAATATTTGTTATTTTTCTATCATTGATAAAAATGTTTCAACAAGTAATAAATTAAATTGGATTCTCTCGAGTTTCACACATAACCGGCATTCCGCAGTGCATGCCGGGCACTTGTAGAAGCAGCTGCGCACTCGCCCTGTCGATAAGCATCAGATGCTCAAGCATGTCAGATTCTTACATGCTTGAAACCCGTGTCGACGTATTTGATACCTAACTTAAATATTTTTCTAGTTAATATATAATATTTAAGTAATGATAGAATGGCTATATAACTGCATGACATTTTTTTTTATTGCACATAGTGTACATTTGGGTTAGTAGTACATTTAGTATGAATTTGGGTAGGTATGTCTTTTCGTCCACGTGTAACAATGTCATATTTTTATCTATGTTTTCAAACATTGCTCTCAGAGTCCAACGAACGCTTCCAGTTAGTATGATACCATCCGAGAATCGTTGTTTTATTGTTTAAAGATCATGCTGAAACTTTTATACAGAAAACAACTAGTCTAATTTTAAGAAAGCATACAATGAGTATAGCACTGGATTCAGTAAACACAGAATGACTTATAAAACGGCGAATAGACAATTTAATGTACCAGAGTGTGGTTTTAAAGATACAAATTACATACACACACAGAAGACTGATACATTACTAATACATTTTAAAGTGATAAAATATTTAATTTTTTTCTGCTTAAATGTAATTTTTTTGCTGTTCGAAATACAAATAAATATACACATACAAATATCTTTGTTTAGCATATCAATGTGTTACTTACAGGTAAATTGTGAATCTCCAAACTAGTTTTTACTGTGTACGGGCCAATAGCTTCTCCGATAGAAATTATAAATATCAGAAGTATGCCAAAACTTAAAATATTAATGAAGGTAAAGTTTAAAACAGGTTAATTTTTTATTTATTTAAGTTCAGTAAATACACATGAAAATCAAAGGTATAGTTAAAGTAAAAAAATTAAATTAATTTTAAGTCAATTTATACTTTAATCCCAGATATGTACATTCAAGAATCAAAGTTGTAACTTTAAACTTTGCATTTTGAATGCAAATATGTCCTTATTTCAAATATATATTTTTAGGGTTCCGTAGTACCTACAAGGAACCAATATTTTTTTTAGGGTAGCTCCCATACAAGTGTTGTGGTTATGAATTTTTTTTTCGTCGTCTATCCCATCGAATGGGATATCATTGAATAGGTATTTTGAAATAATTTAGGGGTTGCTAATACTATTTTTTGATTTAATGCTCCATTTACGAAATATTCAACTTTAAAGTGCAAATTTTTGTTTCAGAAGGGCGTCCCCCCCCCTCTAAAACCTAAACTACTGGCTTGAAAAGTCTGAAAAAATTCATGATGATAGTGCAGTTCATGAACTTTCAAGGAAAATTATAGTGGTTAAGATGACTTTATTACTTTAGCAGTAATAGTCGTTGAACTTGGGTATTAGATAATTTTGCACCAAATACAAAATCCTTAGAATAAATCCTTTAAAGTTACTAAGATGAAGTACTGGAAGGACTAAAATCGGTATAGATAGTTATGTACTATAGGAAGGTGTGGAGGGGGGGGGGGTTGTAGCATCCCTCCAGAGGGGTGGGGGATTACGATAACTATTTTTTTAAATAAAAAAAAATGCTTGTCTACACACATTAGAAGGACTTTAGATATGGTATATATGTATATATTTTGTGCAATGGGGAGGGGGAGAGAGGGCGGAATATTCCCCATTGATGGGACGGGGTTACAGAAACCTATAGTTTTTTTTTAATACTGATGAAATTTCTGGAAATTTGCTTCTTCTTCATGAAAATAATTAATCATAAATCGTTTTTATTCGAAATTAATATCATTTTGTATATTTTTAAGAATTAATATATACGTGTACTCATTATTCTGTGGTGTAGTATTGGTGTACGAGTTTAAGTGTTGTTTTTGTGTTGAATTTGAAAGGTGTATGTTGGTGCGTGTTTCTGTATGTTTGAGTATACGTGCATGTGATTTGTAATGTGTAATTTTACGTATGTGTTATGGGATTCTAACTTTGATGAAGTTCAAGTCATAAAAGATTAAGGAATAATATTAGATAGTAAATTAATCGTTAATGTAAATATTCAAAATATAATGATAACACGTGGTTTAAAAATATTTAATTTTTTCATAAGGTCCTCTAGTAACTTCAACAACGAATTAACGTATTTATTGCATACCTGATATTAAACCATTATAAAGAGCTGATAAACAAATATAAATTATTGCATTGAAACTCTAGGAGGCAACAATTAGATATTATGCTTCTGTATGACCTATATCATAAGTCATAACAGATATGACTGTACAGAGTTGATCGATTAGCTTGGGTATAAGGTACTCTTTAGACCTCATCTCATAACCCCGTCTCATAATTATTATTATAAATTAGAATATTTTTTCATTGAGAAAATATTGTGATTCTGTTTGTTGGTTCTTGAATATATATACACACAGTCCCTTCAGTATCGTTATATAGTTTACACTATATATAGATATATTATATATACATATACAGTGTAAACTTAAGGGACTGTGCATTTTTATGGCGTTATATAGAGGTGTCGTTAAATGGTGAGAAGTAAAAAGTTTGTGAGCAACTAAGAAACGTATAGATAATCCATGATTCCTACTTAATAGTCACGTTCAACAACATTCTACACGTGCAAGCAATCACAATTTATAAACAAAAGAACAAATTGCTTAGAAAGTTATAGGTAGAGAGATAAAAAGATAAAGAACAACAAAATTATCCTATATTATGATAACGGGCTACTACGGAACCCTACATTACGCGTGGCCCGACACGCGCTTGACAGTTTATTAAAACTTAAACTTACTCGGCCATCTCGCTACATTTGTACGCCTAAAACAGGCAAAACATGTTGATACAGACCTAGCTTAAGACCACATGCATGTTATTATTATATGTATGACATCACATGTTTTTCGCAAATAAAAATTATCTTATCTTATCTTAAATAATTTCTATTACAAAAATGCTACTACTCTGTTGAAGAATTTTTACTCGATAAAATATCTTACGAAAATGATTCAATGATGTGAAATATCACCATCTCGGTGCTTAGTGTAATGAATTATCCACTTGTACTCGTAATCAATTTTAACTTTAACTCGTGCTCAGTCACGTGTAACAAACAGGTATTATTATGTTATAAAAATATATATATATTGACTTTGACACTTATACTATTGTAACTGCAAGAGAAAATTGAAATGTAATTTAAAAACGAAAGATCCTTAATTTCACTCAAATAATTATAATACTTGATTCTATGTGTAAGTAATATTTATGATACAAAATAACCCAGATTGTTATTTTTTTACAAAGGAATGCGTCACTTAATTATGTATACTTCAGCTTGCAATGCCTTGGTATAATAATTATTACTAGCCTAAGACACGTACAACTGTCTGAAATCACTTATATTATGTTTGCATAAATAAATGAATGAATAATAATAAACAAAGTGATGGATTTTGTTAAACCCCTAATGTAAAAGTGCAAAATAACCTCGAGGATCACTATGAAGAAAACTGCAAACTATTTTGGAAATATAAAATATATCTAAATATTTTCATAACATTACTTAAATAAACCAAAAACTTCTACAATTTATGAGACTGTGATATTTTCACTTCAATATGCATATTTTCTTAAAAGACCTATTATGGACACCTTTACCCTACATAGTGTGTCCATATAATCCATATAGTGTGTGTCCATAAAATATAAACCATATGTGTCCATATAGTCTATTCGTCTTAAACTTCCATTTATTCTATATTATTTACTTCAACACGCCAAAATAAGCATTTGTAAATTCCACTATATTACTGTGAGGTAAAGCAATTAGTATAAAGTACAAATACTTCTCCATCTTATAGAAAAAAAAATGTTTTCTATGAGATGGGCTTTTTGTAAATCTCAGTTTTTCAGGTAGCCCCAAAAAAAAACTAGAGGCGTCAGATCTGGACTACGCGCTGGCCAAGAAATAGGACCATGTGTTCCAATCCATTGATCACCAAGCTGTCAAGATTGTTTTTTATTTAGTAATAACGAGTTCGAAATTTTAATTTTTTTTAAACTTATCTTTTTATTCAGTCAACAAAAAGATCTCAACCGTCACTAAAAAGGATTCGCGTAAAATTTTCATACAAAATGTACGGGAAAAGATTTTTGCAATTTGTGACTTTTTCAGTACTCCAACGATTGGTCCCATATAAGTTTTTGATCAGTATTAGAAACAGGATCGATTGGCATCAAAAAAGGTTTTTGTGTTAAATGGCTATTTTCTTGCTAACTGTATTTTATTTTTAAATCTGTGAATGGGGATCAAAATACCATAAAAAAAATATGGATGGTCTCCTAAGACCATTTCCAAGTAGCTGCAACGGATAAGGTACTTCCCCTACTGCCCCGCTGAATGTTTCCACCCTGTATATTTTGGTACCAATACCACGTACACTCTTATTAAAACCTGCGGTTCTATTTGGGGGTATCGTTATTTTAGTTGTGTGTCTCCTACTTGGGTTAGTGTCTATCCATAAAAACGTAGTTTCATCCTATGTTCAAGTTTCTTGAAATTTTGCAAGCATGTCCTGGTTTCCCGGGTTTTCGTTTTATTATCTCTAAATGTGTAAATAAGTATTCCCATACAAAGCGAGTTTAACGAATAATTTTGAAAATACATAATTTTACGGAAAACTGATAAACCTGAAGCATATTAGGTTCAAAGACATGGATGAAAAACTACACCAAGTTTGAACACTTGGTATTTAAAATATGGCGAATCTACTAGAAGGCGCCAACTTTAAGATACTACCCTTCATTTATTGTATTTGTAAATTACAATTAGTACACAAATTATTATAGGATAATTTCACAATCCGCCATTTGGACTGCCTATGAGTCTGCAATGACTTAAAGGGATCTAAATGCTTTTATTGTAGTAGCTGTAGTGTTGTATATAGGTCGTAGTATTGTGTTAATAAAGGCATACCGCCGGTAAAGAAAATGGTAGTACACATCTTTCTTATCGCAAACAAAAGGGTTTTTGTACTAGATGTACATGAGTTCATAGCTAAAGACCTATTATTATAGTCAAGATGTTTTTAGATCCTAAGATGTTTCATAATAATTATAGATAAAACAGTGTAACCCTCAATCATGAAGAAAAAACCTTTTTTTTTTCAATATTGTACATGAATACCGTATTGCTATTGAGAGATTTGTAGTGATGAGCCTCAGCTAACTACCGCGTCCACAGGCGGAGTGTGGCATTTACGAGTATCCTATAGTAATTGCTTGCGCTCGTAGCGAAGTTTACTTTGCCGTTGCTAACCGATCTGGTAAGTTAAGCAACTTCTGCCACGGTCTCGACTGGGATGAGGTTAGTTTCTCGATGGGGATGAGTGACCGCTTGTGACATTTACTACTGGACGATTTCGTGCTTCGGAGGGCACGCCTGGTTGTTGTCTTAGAATGGCAGTCGTTATATCATGGTGGTACATTATTTTGCGAATTAAGAGGTTTACAAATTCATTATTTGTATCGACATAAATGTACTATAACGTATTCTGCTCAAAGAGATATATAATTTTTGCAACATACTTTATACTTTACTTTAAATTTAATTTTTAGCAACATCCACGGAAAATGAATTGATATAATGATTAAATCAATATGTAATTTTGGACCACAATTCGATATCTCTATATTTTAAGTGACTAAAGGCCCGTGACGTATGGATGGTAAAACGCCAGACTGTCAAGACTGAGACAATTACTGGCAGAATGTCATTAATAAATAGGGCTAGCTTCAATTTGCCTTGCGTTTGGAACCATTAAACATATTAAAATAGCTTATTGCTTAGAGCCAGTGCTCATTGCATCTTCATCAAGGTGGATTTCTTAGTGGGGATTTTTTGGCCTAGGATATCAATAATTACCGTCTGCTATGATAAATGTCCCAGCTAAACTCTCCACCGCAGCCGATCATCTCGTATTTTTTTTTATAATTGCTAGGAATATATTAAGCTGGATTTACGTAGTTCCGGTCTGGGACCTGGGTCCCATTCAACATCGACATTGGTTTTGTACTTATTTATTAATGAGAAAAAACCACTTACAAGTTTTTCAACAACTTAGTTTTCTGTATAGTGACTTATGGTCGCGAATTGAACAATCAATCATAATCATTCATCTACATGTGTAATTCTGAGTATTTTTATTGTCTAATGTGATTGGGGGCATGAGGAGCATATTGCCATCTCCCCGGGCATATTTTCATACTCTGGTTTGTTATGGATTTTTTGTCAGAAACGCCCCATTTTTACTGACTGGGGATTGGAATCTGATATATATATATATTAAAGAAAAAAATAAAAAAATACAAAGATACTTTATAAGTTTACATGCATTAAGAAAGAGACTAAAATTACCTTAAACCAAACAAAGTTACTCGCTATACCTAACATTAGTTGCCCTCGTAACTTCTAGACAATTAAAGTCATCCTAAGATATTACGGAATCATCTTGAGTGGCAACATAAATCACGTCGAAATTAATTGAAGACGGATCAAACGGGCGTTTTGATTAAACCCTTGCGGATTCAATAATCCGTCGGACATAGCCCCTTGAGATATTTGGGGCTTCGGAGCACTATGAACACCCGAAACCCACGAGGTTTCTGTTGAAATTATGTTAATATGATAAATTAAATCGCGTAAACAGAATAATCGTCGAAGTGAAAAGAAAGAGATGTGATGTCAAAGGGAAATTGTAGTAAAAGGCGATGAAATAGAGTTTCCTTGAAAACCTACTTCATTCATTATTTTTCTTTACCTTTTTTTTATGTTATTGTGATGGAACAAGCGCGAGGCCCACCTGATGTTAAGCGGTATCTTCTGCCTATAACAGATGCATTTCATCACAAGTGACGAACTGCACTGCGCCCATCACCTTGAGACATACCTGTTACGTCTCATTTTGCCTGTTATTTCACTGGCTCTCAAGGACTGCTGCCGGAACACACCGTTAGGTGCTTGGCGACAGATTTTCTACTTGAGGGTGGTCGCTACCCAGGCGGGCATTCGCAAAATGCCCTTCCACAATGCGGTGAAGCTCAAGCTCTGGGCGGGATTCGAACCATGGACCTGCTGCGCGGCAGTCCATAGCCAATGCCACTGAGCCATCACTGCTTCAAAACCTTTACAACATATATACCTAATAGTCTACGACCAAAATGATGTTATATGTATTTACTTAAAACCGAAATAATAAAATTAATATATAATTTTAAGATAGTAATATTCACAAAGTTTTGTGTAATGCATGTCCGTCTCATTAGAGATTACATTTTAATAACGTTGTAGTAACGACCTTTTATTAACGACGTTGGAGCATTTCCAGAACATTCGTTCTATGCGTAAGGCACCCTGAATGTAGGGAATAGGGAACGTAAATTTATTTACAATTTTTTTTTGTATTATACCGATATCCTCATGGGGATTCTAAATAATTGCACAAGTTTTGAACAGGCTACGAAAGAGTGCATTGTACAGTATTCTTAATACCCCCGTGCTGCAGAAAAGCTTGCTTGCCCTAGGATGAGACTTAGGTTTCTGAAAGCTTTACCGCAGCTCTAATAAGGTAGAGTTTCGCTGAAGATTTATGCAGAAGAGTTTCTCTGAAAATCTCCCTATTTAAAGTTTAGTTGGAGACGTACTCTTACTCGTAGTAGACTTGCCCTAAAAATCTTCTAAGTAGAGTTTGCTAGAAAACTTCCCTGAAAAATTATTTTATTGCTTTAAACCTATAAGGTCGCCCCGTGATGTGATGGGCTAGTATGTCGATCCCTCATCTCATCTCTTGGGTGTCGTAAGAGGAGACTAAGAGTAAAATACCAGAAGGTAGCAGCGCCTTCTGAGGAACTGCTATCTTACACTGCGATCCCCAAGACGCCTGCTTTATGATTATTGCAAAACCCCCTAAATGAGGGAGGCTGTGTTTAGCAGTGCACAAAAGAGGTTGATCAGTGCACGAGTAATTCAGTTCAGCCTCATCTTCCGTCGCGATCAGTTCTTACATATTATATATACCGGCTTTCCATTTCTCAATGTAATTTTCAATACATTTTCTTAAATGAAAGTTAAGTTTTATTTAAAACATAATCGGGGAGTGCTGTACTTATCCCTACTCAAAATATGTACGTCAAGACCATGGTTTGGAAACACTCATAGTGGATCTTGCTAATTCGTTCTAAACCGATCAAATAGGTCAAGATATAACAAATAGTTCTCTGTGGTCATTACTTAAATGGGTGACCGCTAGTGGGATATCTAAATTAAGCGCTTCCGTGCTTCTCAGAGTAGGTACGAGAAGACTTCAGCTCCGGTTGTTGCCTTTGGGTGTCCTGAATTTCACTTTGCATAGCGGTAGAGTATTCAAATTCCAATCTAACTAGCTACCACCCGCAAGTAGAAAGTCTGTCTAGAAGCTCCTAACCGTGTGTTCCGGCAGCTTTCCTTGAGACCCAGTTCCCAGAATAAGACCAGTCTACTTATACATGACTACTGAGAAGGTGCTTACCATCAAGGCCCCTATCCGCTAGGTCACTTGAAATACCTTGCAAATAACGGGTGACATTATAACGTGCAGTATTCTATAACGCGTTTGGTGGCACTCTAAATAGACCTCCAATCTCCAAATTGTATTCTGTATGTCACAAGGTAAGTTGTCTATTGCGAATTCCTTTATTTCCGCGAGCTACGTTACGTTTGATAATATCTCTCTCTCAATGGTTTCGCTCGTATAAAACTCAATTAAAAGTTTTAATATTGAAATATTCTACACTGTACTGCCACGTTCAGCAAAAATGTATAGAGCTATTGCGAGAAGAACGGGCAAGAAACTAGGGGCCATTCTTTTAAACGTCATTTAACAATGTGTTACATACTATATAATAAAATTATTACAATGTTTGTTTACATTACGTAGGTGACAGGCGATAGTTTGTTAGAGGCGAAAAATACCAAGCATTATTGTCGTTTAAGTGTGAATGAATGAATGAAGTAATCACAAACTGTGTAGTAGGATTTCATATTCAAAATGTTTTTCACGTGCAACTCGAATTTTCCTTCTGTTAGCGTTGTGATATGTTTGTTAACTTTATTATAAAACCTCACACAATTACCTTATAATTTCAATTACATAATCTATCATCATGAAAGTTAATACTTGAAGGTTTGGCGCTAGTATTTGAACCTGTAATGTTAGACTTCACCATAAAGGAACGTTGAATCTTACCTATAACGTTTACTCTACAGAGGCCATACCGAAAACATTTTTTATTGTGCCGCGTTATTTTGACAGTTCTAAACACGTAGATAACGTGCTCGTAACATGTCGTTCAATTATAAGTGACATGCAGAGTACCATTTCACGATCTTTCAAAAACGTCGAGGAATGGTCATAGAGGATAAGGGTCCATGTGAGATTAAGGCCAAACCAAAGATTAGGCGATCAGCAATACAAAAACAATTAGGTACACATCCAGAGGTTTTGTTCACGAACTATTATAAAGAATCTTTTCGAGTGATTTGACAGTTTATCGTATTCTTACGACAGTAAAGTAAGTCGAGATGGGTAAAGAGCCTAGTCCGGAATTCTCGCCCACTCCTCACCTTTGGCCCCTTGTCATCGCAGCTGCTGGCTGAAGTGTTCTACAACTATTTTCATCTACTAGAGGAAGTGATGGGTGATAAACTAAGTTTCAAGAAGTCAAGAATAGTATCAACCTCTCACAGATTGGTTGGACACAAGTTTGTGATTGATAATGGGAAATAATTGGTTAAAATAGTATGTAAGGACTACGCGTTAATCTGAAAACCAGCGTCTCGTGCTCAGTGCACTCAACGTTATACTGAAATGGATCCCATTTAACACGCATAAATATATAGATCTGTGTATGTTGGTAAACTAACTCCTAACCTTATTACATTATTGTACGTACCTACATTATGCATACATTGTACTTCATTTAAGTTATTTGTGTCAAATAAATATATTTTCTTTCTTACTTTTTTTTCGACAACGCTTCAGTGTACACGACTAAGTAGGAAATTTCGTCTAAATTGTCACAAAATTAGTGAAAATATTAAATAGTTTACAATTTATTTGAAAATTGTAAAAAAACAACCGTGGTTTGGTTAGTCGTTCTTAACCGATCAACTCCACTGTGGTCATTACTTTATGTACTTATTCCATCATTATAATATGGTAGGGCATTTTTCAAATGCCAATATGGATAGCTATAACCCCAAGTACAAAAAACTGTCGCAAAGGAACCAACGCTGTGTTCCGGCAGCTGTCCTTGAGAGCCAATAATTCTAGGTTAGCCTGAACAACATCTTTGACCACATCATCATTACCATTAGGTTAAATAGTGGTCAAAGGTTGGGTTATTAGCTACAAAAATATTTGCAAAACGATTGTTAAGCGGCTAATTAAAGAAAACCCGCGGATTACCTATGAGAAAATTAGAGGACTATTGGGGATTGGTATGAGCCAAATTCAGAAAATTGTTTACTAAGAATTAAAAGTTCGGAAACTTTGTTGTCGTTGGATCCCTCATGAATTGACAGCGGTGCAGAAGCGGGCTCGCGTGGAATGGTACTCACAGATGCTACTGAAGTACGACCACGGACATTCTAATACTGTTTATGACATTGTCACGGGAGACGAAACGTGGATTTATTGTTTTGAACCCGAATAAAAACAGCAATCTTGTGAATGGGTATTTGAAAATGAGAACAGGCCAACAACAACAAGTGAGGTAGCACCCTGTGATTTCTGTATTTTCCCCAAAATCAAAGATTTGATGAGAGGTTTCACTTTTACCAACTCCGAAGAGGCAGCGATAGCGTTCATTCAGCACGTAGAAAACATGACTTCGGTCCTCCTGTTATAAAAAATGGTTCGATATAGTAGATTGACGATTACGAGAATAGTAGATTGTTATACAAGGGTCGAAAGGAATTAATTGCCATACGAGGTTTTAAACGCCCGAGCGCAGCGAGGGTGGCTATAGTCCGAGTAGGAATTGATTACTTTCACCCGTGTTAAGCACTCTACTTTTCATTTCGAATATAAGGAAAGTAAAAAATTGTTGTTTTTCTAAATTATTCATTAATAATAATAACATGAATAGGCAACTATTTAAAATTAAGTAATTGTGATATTAGAAATATTTGTGAAATCTGAAGTTAAATGTTGCTTGCAATATTTACGGACGGCTATCTCGTCGGAATAGGAATTTATGACTTTCATCCTTGTGAAACATTTCACCACGAATATGAGTAATATAAAAAATGTTTTTCTATAATATTTATTGATAACAAGAACATGAGTAGAAACTATTTAAAATGAATGTACTTATAGTCAAAATAGTACAACTTAAATCCGTGTTAAACACTCTAATTTTCAATAAAAATATGACAAAAGTAAAAAATTGTAGTTTTTCAAAACCTCTATAAAAAATCTAAAATATTTACTGGAAACCATAACATGAGTAGAAGAAACATATATAATATTAGTTGACGGATAAAAACAATTTGTAAAATTAAGTAAATTTTTTGTTAGATTTTTTATAATTTTACTTACCATCCTGCCAATTTATATATATATATATCTAGTCTTTTTTAAATTTTATACATGGTGCCATGTATAAAATACTGCAAAGCGTCTGCCGCGGAAGCCATACCACTTAAAAGGTATTTTATTAAAGTTGTTTTTAAATTTACCTTTATAAACATAATTAGCGTCTAAAATGATACACTAACTTGAGATAGTCACATTAATTCTGTTATAAACTAGTTCTTTTAGCTTTTACATAAACACAAATGTAATCGTAATTAGTTTTTATAATACAGCAAAGTATTTTAGAAGGAAAAACTATAGACGTCTAATTTTGTTTCCAACCATGGTTGCCATGGTTACAGTTACAGCAGAGTACCTTAGAACGAAAAAACATAAACATGTTACAAGTCATTCCGGCCCAAGAGAGGGGCTTCCCACTCTTAGGTGGGAAGCAGCGTCTTCCACCCGCTACTCAGATCAAATAAACACTATTTTCCGAGTATGAGAAATGTAAAATTATTTTTATATGTAAAGTAGAGTATTTTGTAAAGCAATAAACATAATATTTTGTTTATGATATGTTGTTTTTTAAGTAACGCATAACTTTTAGAGTGATACATTATCACTTAAGTTACGCATAACTTTTAGAGTGACTATACACTACCACCTTGAGATGGTAGTGTTGTACCTTTTTGTCTAGAAGATAAGAGTGTAATTGATGAAATGTCTACGCAGATATTGAATCACTAGAACTAAATTAACCAGCATGGAGATGGGCATTTTTCTAATGTTCGAATGGCTACCAGATACCACCCTTAAGTAGAAAATTTGTCGTCAAGCACCTACGGTGTGTTTCGGTAACTGTCCTTGAGAGCAAGTTCCTATTCTAGGTTAAAAGCCTGCTATACCCATACCATCTTGACCTTATCATCACGTCAAAGGCTAGCATAATAGATATAGAAAAAATGACCTAGATTAAAGTACATTTTAGAGATATACTAAAAAAGCAAAAACTTTGACTCGTGAAGGATTTGAACCTCCGACCCCCGATGCTAAATCCGAATATCGGTGCTCTGCCGACTGAGCTAACGAGCCGCATGACAAGTGCAGCAAAAATACTTTACGATATCAGAGGTATGACGTCACTGCACTATTAATGCCAACATTGTAAGTACGAGTACATGTGTTATTGTTTTAATAAACCCGAGATGCGACGCGTGATCAAAATGGCTGGCACCTATTTGGCTCAAAGAATAAGCATTGGAATTCAACGGGGCAATACTGCTAGCATGCTGGGTGCGCCAACTGGTAGTGGCTAGAGCATTTGGACTGCCTATGAGTCCAAATGCTTTTATTGTAGTAGCTGTAGTGTTATTTCTAATATAATATAAAAGATAATGATAATCTTACGGTAAGATTTAAAAAAATATAACTAAAATCACGGAGGACTATGTTGGTTTAGAGTGAACATTGGTTTTGTATCATCTACACAAGGTATCATCTACAAAAAAACCAACGGGACATAAAACATTTGAAATTCATCATGAAGAATATTTATCGTATTGACAAAAAAACTACAAAATTATTGATGAAATAAGGTATATTACAATTTTACAGTTATAATTTTTGTATAGATATGTTTTTGCACTATGTATCATGTATCCTATGGTATCGTACATGATTTCGTAGTGATTCATGCTTCAAATCTCGACTGCCCAGTGCATGCATATGCGTCATTCATCATGCGTCATAGTCTTGATAGTGTCCGCTATTTTTGCCAATTGCTTCACGAGGCTCGTTAGCTCAGTTGGCAGAGCGCCGATTTTATAACTGATATATTTCCATCGGAGGTCGGAGGTTCAAATCCTTCACGGGTCAATTACTTTTTGCTATCTGAATGTTTTTTTTGTATGTATGTTTGTTACACGATCACTCCGCAAATTATGAATGGATTTTGATTGTTCTTTTTTTGTTGGAATAGTATATTTGTTTTTTATGCCTGATACGTTAGCCTTTGGCCACTATCTCACCTGATGGTAAGTGATGATGTGGTCGAAGATGTTGTTCAGGTTTACCTAGAAGTTATACTCACTTTATATGTGTGTTTTCAAATCGAGTTTCGAGTCGTTTATTCTAGGTAAGCGTGCTTCATCTTATACCACATTAATGCTTAACATCAGCAGGGTATGGTCGAACGCAAACCTATTACGAATAAAAAAATCGTACTTTCATGTTAATTTCAAAAAAATTATAGTATGTCAAAGTATTTTTAAGTTAAGTCAATTACAGAATTTTTGGCGATTGTATGATCTTGTAAGCAGTACTCATCACCAAAATGAATTAAAAGAATATTAAAAAACCCGAACCCGCTTCCAACACTGAAAAGTATAAAATAACTTGTGGAAGTCAGGCCATGATAATGTGAGATCAGTGTCTTGAATCAGATGTACCGACTTCAACAAACTATATGTAATGAAATGATGAGAAGGACTAGTTTCTAGCCTGATAGAAATCTCCACGTCTGTCCATTACAGTGGCAGTGTCACCGTTCTCGATCTGCTTGACACTGCTCTCGTCACTCCGTTAGTATGTCTCGTTCGCCCAGTAATTTCACATGCTACAGTGCCTAAAGCTAAACACTGTGTTTATACACTACTGCTTTTGTACACTTACTGTGTTTGTATACTACTGCTTCTAGGAAAAACATTAGGCACTGCAGTGGTACCTCCAATTATACCACTGCAGTGCCTAATGTTTCTTCATTAGGCACTGCAGTGGTAAAGTTCTTAAAGTTCTTCGATTCTACACGAAGCATCCTCAGGAATTGACTCTTCGGCGCACGATTAGGACATTTCCCATGAAAATTAGGCAAAATTGTCAATACTTTAAAACGAAGTACTTTTCTAAGAATATTAATTTAATATTTTCTTATATATCTATTATTAATCTATGAATTATCTTTTACCTAAATATATATCTAAAATAATATATTCTCTGATATTAAAGAATGTGCTCCAGAAAAACATCAAGCATATATCAAAGTAATCGCTTGTAAACAAATCATGGCAAAAATCTACCTCCGATACTCCAGTATCCACCTTTCACCCCTCGTCACCAGTATGTGGCAATTTTGGGATGATACTCTCGGATTACGGGGATGGATAGGTATTATCAAGCCTTCCTCTCTACTTCGTCTGTTTTATTAAATTATTGAGGCCACATTCGCTACTTTCATATTACAGACATATTCTAAAATTATGTTGTCTTAGGTTTTCGCGATTATTACTTAGTAATTAAACAACTTTAAACGTTTTAAATCGCGTCTATTTATCATTATTTTTGTCCCGACGTTTCAAACACGTGATTGATACGTCGCGACAAAAATAATGATAAATATACGCGATTTAAACCGTTTAAAGTTGTTTAATTAGTATTCTAAAATTGTTTTTTTTTTTGTTATTGTGACGGAACAAGCCCGAGGCCCACCTGATGTTAAGTGGACTAACCTCTGCCTATAACAGACGCATATCGTCAGCGACGAATTGCACTGTGCCCGTCACACTGAGACGTCCAGTTGTTAGGCCTCATTAGCCTGTAATTTTTCTGGCTCTCAAGGACTGCTACCGGAACACACTGTTAGGTGCTTGGCGACAGATATTCTACTTGAGGGTGGTCGCTAGCCAGGCGGGCGCATTCACAAAATGGCCTTCCACCATGCGGTGAAGCTCAAGCTCTGGGCGGGATTCGAACCATGGACCTGCTGCACGGCAGTCCATAGCCAATGCCACTGAGCCATCACTGCTTCAAAACCTGTAATTTGTAACCGATTTTTGTTCAATGTAACTTTTATGAATAAGCTATATCTATATCTATACTTATAATAAAACTGTAACAGGTCCAATTCTGTACATAGAAGATATTTTGCAAAAAAAAATTTGAGAGCACTCTGATACTGATGCCAAAACTGTTTTTTTTTTTTTTTTTGTTTATTAACGCGTAGTCCCATTTCAATTATTCTTTTTTGTTAGAATAGTGATGAGTGGGCCCGGAACCCCATGGGCAGCCCGGCACCCCACGGGCAGCCTGGCACCCCACGGGCATTCCGGCACCCCGTGAGTATCCCGCCACCCTACGGGCAGCCTGGCACCCCACGGGCTGCTTGGCACCCCACGGGCAGCCCAGCACCCCATGGGCAGCTCGGCACCCCACGGGCATTAAGGCATCTTTATTTAGATTTGCCAGCTTACTAAGATAAAACTCTTAAATCTGGAACATTCGCCACAATCAAGTTTTTAACTATATCTATCTTTTGCCGGATACATTTTGGAGACTGTGCAATAGAAGTGTACAATCTAATATATTTTTGTTCTACCGCCAAACAAAGAGAACCTCGGCAAAAAGATACCGTTTTATAATCGAAATTCCAAAGAAACGCACAAAGTACCTACTTTGCTTCAACATTTATTGTGTGAACCGCGAAGGAACTCTCTGAGTTACTTAACTACTGTCTTCTGGAAAAACAAGCTGAGAGTTATCAAACCCTAAGTAAAAAGCTCCTTTCTGAGCTATGATTTACTAAGAGTGCTTCACCACAGACCACAGCGTTGCTTAATATGAGATAAACAGTGCTCAAAAGTGAATAATTAGTTTGCAGGTACGGCAATCGCGAACGAAGTCGCAGGTACAGCTAGTGTACTAATATATATACGAGTATCAAAGTAATACTGATATAGTTCTATTATTACTGTATTTTATTGTCACAGACCACTTAAAATGAAAAATCCATAAAATAAAAAATATTTTTAATTACAGGCACATGAGCATAGTAGAATTATACTATGACATGAGGCTCGACAAATATAATATAAATGTCTCAAGGTGACGGGCGCTGTGCAATTCGTTACTAGTGACGAAATGCATCTGTGTCTGTACACTATACTAGGCAGAGGTTAATCCGCTTAACGTCAGGTGGGCTTCGAGCTTTTTCTGACACAATAACATTAAAAAATAATAATTGAGAAAACACATTTTTTGAAAAACACATTTAATATTAAATATATTTTCTCCTGCTGAACCGACGCGACGTCAGAAACACTGCGTAGCCTAGCCGGTATGGGTTTTGACGCATGTCTCTTCAACACGAATTGTTTTACCAAAAAATTGAATTCATGATTTCTTAAAATATTATAATAAATTATTAGTAAAGCCTATTGTTCCTATTTTTTTTCTATTACCCAAATACCTCTAGACGCAAAAAAGTTTTAATCAATAATGGTTGAAGTTGGGTCCACTATTGTACAACGGAGTTCTAATGGTATGAAAAAGAATGGCGTCCACTTCAACTATTTATTATTTGTAGGTTCGAGCAGTCCGGTTTTCGTAATATTTTTTAACGACCCTATAATAATAATATCAGTAGATTGACATGGAGTTATACCAACAAAAAATAACACTAAATACTAATTATGCCCCCAGGGCATAAAACTAATATTTTCAGTCCTTAACCATTAACTTATTTCTGACTTTAAACATTACTTAAACTTTAGTCATGTAGTACTACCGTGTTTAAATTTCATAAACTTATACAAACATTCATATACTCATCTCTAACAACTTTGTACTCGTATACGTATATACATACAAGACCGCGGAGGCACCTCGGATAGAATATTTCTTTTGTTTTACAAACATGCACGTATTGTATAGACTTTGGCTACGATTTTATACCCAACTGATTTCAGCTCTCCTTGGATAACTATGCTATAGTAAAACTTGAAAAGTGCTTTAACTGGAGGCCCCCTGAGGATTAAACCTATTCTAGAATTATAGATTCGCAGGAGAGATAACTAATCCATACATACTGATTTTATTTTGTTTTGTATTTTGTAACAAAACATTTGCACACCGTTTAGGTAAAGTTTTGTTGGAACTGTATTTTAATGCTATAACAACTCTGCAATATTGTACCTAAAACTTAAGCAAATAAATATTCATTCATTCCACACCTGGAGGTATAGGTATACATATCTCCATATATATATGATTTAATTACATTCTATTCTATTAAAATAAAGTATATTCGCATGCTAGAACCAACTTGTCTAAGACCCGGTAAAAGTTCTTAGTGCCTACTTACCTAACTTATATAAAATCCTACCTAACTATTTAAAATAAACACTATATAGTAAGACACTAGTAGGTAACACTACTAGCTATATTAACTCAAATGAATCGTATCTCTTTTGTGAAGTTCAATATATTATAATGATTCCTATGCGTAGACAAAGAGCTTACTGCCATTTTTGGAATCCTACTATTTGCGTTAAAATATAATAATTTATTACTTAGTGATGTGAAAAAGGCGGTCGACGCGGGCGGTAACAGTCGTCGGTGCGGTGAGCACGTGATTCACATAGCTACTACGCGTTTGGTAGGTTACTGGTCTATGAAGATAACAATACTTATATACATTACAAAATCACATATATACGATCGGAAAAAATTAAGTCATGTGCGGGATTCGAACCCGGGTTGGTCACCAAAATTGGTCTTGTTTGTACAACGCAAGTGGTACTATAGATGTCGCTCCATCCGAATACGATGGTTAAAGAACGATAGTAAAGATTTGAGTTATGACGTCATGTCATGTTAGCTCAATTGGTTAGAGCATACCCTGGCTCAAGGGGTGGATGGACGCGGCTTCGAATCCCGCACATGACTTAAATTTTGCCTATCGTATATTTGGTATTTTGTAATATAATCCGCATAGCAGGCGTTATTGCAAACCTAACAATATTAAAAATACTTATCTAGTTTTACTATATGGCTATGCTCTCATTGGTACAAAGTATACCCGCCCATGCTAGAGCTAAAATGTGCGTCTAATATGAAGCAACAAAAGCTTGTGTCTACACGTTAAGTGGCATGCTGCTCATTCGGAAAATTCGGAATACAATTTTACATCGCCTACCGTGGGGTACTGGGCTAGAATGTCACACCCCCATCGTTACCTGTGGGTGTCATAAGAGTCAACTAAAGGTAAAATACCGGAAGGTGGGCAGCAGTGCTTTCTGAGCTGATATCTTAAACTGCGATCCCCAAGACGCCTGCCAAGCTTGGGGGTTATGGCAAATCCCCCCTTAATGGGGGAGGCTGTGTTCAGCAGTGGACAATCGGTCTGATACAGTGTAGCCCCCTTTTACAATCATCTAATATGAGGCAGCTAGTCTCTGGACCAGTCTCAGGACCAGTCTGTGGACTTCGTAAACAGCTTTAGAAATTCAAAGCGACTAAGTACCTGCGACAGCCTCTCCTTTAAAAAGACATTAGCTAGACGCTCCGTAACTATTACAAATAGTTTTAAGGACTACCTTGAAAGGCTTGAAGCGATAACCCGTATCCACTTTATTCCATTAAGACTTTCAAGTAAAGGATTTCTTTGTCTAGAATATTTTTGCTCCTTTTTGATATCGAATAACGAGCTTGAGTGGCGCTCAAGCTTTTCGCTCTTTTAAATTAGATTAGATATATTTTAATCGTAATCTGCATCGTCTAGGGCTCGTTGGGTAGGGTTAAGTTTTTATATTTTATTTTAAGGTATTCATAAAGGGGGACAGTGTTTTTTAGACCTGCAGGATCTTCCTTCTTCTTCAGGTGCCTCTCCTACCGATGGAAGTAGCCAATCAACTATGCAAATTTCACTTAGTTTTCAGAAATGTAAAAGACTTCCACGTGTTGGTACTCTGAATTCCCGTCTACTCTTTCTTTCTTTGCAGCCTTGACTTCTACATACGACCATGTAGCGGGCACGACATTGCAATTTCGTTGTGCGAGCGCATCAAAGTCGTCCATACAATGAAAGGGCAAGCCAGTCGTCTCCCGTTCCGCGCTCGGTTCAGATTTGTCGCACGAAAGAGACCCTAAGCTTACGTGTTTATTATATCTATTTGTATGTGTGTAATTAAGTGAATTAAAATCAAGTATCAGTGAACACTATTTTATTAAACCTCCTCATATGTGCCTGATATTTTACTGGCTCACAAGGACTGCTGCCGGAACACACACTGTTACATGCTTGGCGACAGATTTTCTACTAGAGGGTGGAGCTAGGTGAGCATTCACAAAATGTGCTTCCACCATGCGGTGAAACATAAGCCGGCGGTGGGGATCGAACCATAGACTTGTGGCACTGCAGTCCATAATTGTTACTGCTCAGCTATCATTGCTTCGAAACATGATGTACAGAGGGCTTTACCATTACCTACATTAAGAATTAAGCCTTCACATTATTATGTTAAGTTGAACATTTGTGTAAATGATTAGGAAGCAGCTAAGTTCATGTCGGAGTCTGTTACAAAGAACATCGGAACACATAATTTACCGCTAATTAGAAATTATTAGACTTTATTACTGAAATTTCACCTGTAAAATCTACTGTATTTAACTTCTCGGAAGCCGCAGCATGTCTAAGTAATTTAGTGTAGCTACAAAACAACTTCAAGGAGGCACCTTTATTATGAGGTAGATAACGTACAAATTCAAATAGTTTATGTTACGCAAAAATCTAAAAAAAAGTGTAAATATGATGACTTAAAAAACTGCTCAAGTCCTAGTCAGGCCCCACTTGGTACCGAATCAAATCAGCCCGTAAACGAAAAATATTTTTCCTGTGTTTGATCAGAGATACAAAGCAATTGGTCTTAAATTGACCACTTTACCAATAATAATGGTAAAAGGCTCAAATACTAAACTCGGTTAGGTTACATCTAAATAGCCGGAAGGTACAGGCGGTACTGAAACTCTATAGCAACCAAACTATGTAATGTATCCTTTTTTTTAGGATGTGTGGGACTCGAACCCACTAAAACCCCCACGTGAGGAGCCCTCCGCCGAGGTGGGGCAAGATAGGGTCGCGTTAGCATTCACTGTCTTGCCCTGGCATGTAATGTAACCTAACCGTTTTGTACTTGAGCCCTTTGTGATGATAATACACTATCTGCAGAACCACAATAGCCAATTTTCATTTGCAGCTATTCTCGAACCGAATGCCCCATTGGAATGCGTGACGATTATAAAAGACCTGACGGCATGGCTCTGGTTCTGTGGAAATTAGGGCGCCCCTTAGTGTGGAACGATGCATGCGTGGACACTTTAGCGCCGTCACATCTTTCTGAAACGAACGTGAGGGCTGGCGCTGTGGCTACTTCGGCGGAGAAACAGCAGAGAGCAATTCAAACGGCGCACGTATGCTTATCTCGCAGTGGGTACATGTTTGAGCCGTTTGGTGTGGAGACCGTCCGTCCGTGGCGGCCAGGAGCTCGTCGTGTTTTCCAAAAAATATCAGAGCACTTGGTTATGCGACGCGTAATCAAAATGAAACCTATTTGTCTCAACGAATAAGCATTGCAATCCAACGGGACAATGCTGCGAGAAAGCTGGTAGTGGGCTGGAGCATTTGGACAACCTGAGAGCCTGCTACGGCTCGTAGGTTTTCAAAATGCTTTCGTTGCATTCCGGCATACCGCCGGTAATAAGAAGAAGTAATACAACAATTGCTGTATTACTTTTTCTTATTCAGGAGTTATAGATGGAGTTGATAGTTGAAATTCTTGTCATAGTAATCTTTAAAAGGTATCCGTCATACACGGTTCTTTTAAATCCTTCTAGGAATACCTGTATATATATGTAACGGAATTTCACTCTATGTAATTACATATAGAGTGAAATTCCGTTACATATACATATATATGTCTATGTAATTACATATAGAGTGAAATTCCGTTTCATATATATACTGGTATTCCTAGAAGGATTTAAAAGAACCGTGTATGACGGATACCTTTTAAAGATTACTATGACAAGAATTTCAACTATCAACTCCATCTATAACTCCTGATGCGGAGACGTTCTTAAAGAAAAAAAAACAACAAAAAAGATACACTAAGCTGGAAATAAATATACCAATGCAATGCAAAGAAAAATATTGAAACAACAGTCCTACCATATAGGGTTGCTATTGCGAAACTAACGTAGCACAGATGGTATCTTTGAGCCTAATCGATAACTGCATGCGTGTGTTTAACGACAGCTTTTGTGAACAGTCGTAAATTAACCACAACATGTAGTTTAGTAACAGGCGAACTCCCCGCAAAATCGCCCCAACAAACTTAACAACTGTTACTTAATCTGCCAACACTAGGTCGCCAAGCAACGTTGAAGCCTCCTCGTATGTCACCCCTTAAAAGTTCCCTTTTGTTGAAACACACACGCGTTTTAATTAGGGAAATTCATACGATAGGTAGGTTGCTGTTGAAGGAATGTTTGCGTAGGTATTTTGCTTACGGTTCTTTCTCGTAACGTTAAAAACTTTTAAATTTCTCTGCTGGTACCTTGACGCTGAGCTTGTTGGAAGAGATTAGGTCTATTTTTACGTAATTTTACTTAAATCATTAAACTCTGTTCGTGTGTAGGTGTTTATAATTATGTAGGACTAAGAAAAAACATGGGCGGTTACCTCCGTAGCTTAACTTGAAAGGGCATGTCCCGGCCCAAAGGACGGATGACAGGGGTTGCCAACCCGCTCGTCGTAAAAAATACTTTGTATGTGATTTTATACATACTTTTTTATTGATAGGCTAGGCTTTTACCAGTATCCCACGTGGTAATGAGTGATAGTGCTTGATTACTGGCTCTCAGAGACAGCAGAGCCAGAACACAGCGTTAGGTTCTTGGCGACAGATATTCTGCTTGATTGTGGTAGCTAACCTTTGTTAGGTGTAGGCATTCGCAATATGCCTTACCTTTACGAGCTTAGGATGGAAGAACGACGGCCATCCTAAGCTTGTTTTTACTGCTGATAGAGTAACCTTTGACCTTAATCCTCAACCTGTTGGTAAGTCATAATGAGGCTGAAGATGGTTAACGAACTTAATGGAAAATGAGAGCTGGCTTCAAGGACAGCTGCTGGAACATTCTACTTAGGTGCTAAGTGACAAACTTTCCACTAGCGGTGGTACTAGAGGCCACCTAGGTGAGCATTCACAGATCCTTAACGCCACGCTGTGGAGATCAAGTCTCATTCGAACCACGGAGAGCCTGAGTAGCAATCCTAGTCAATGCCACTGAGCCTATTAGAAAAGATTTACAGATTAGAAAAGATTAGAAATAAAAAGTCTTCTTTAGGTAATTGTGTGCGGTTTATAATAAAGTTCTCAAAGATATTACAACGCTCAGAGAAGGAAAATTCAAGTTGCACGTGGAAAAGGAATTCCAATCACACATTTTGTGATTACTTAAACGACAAAAATGCTTGGACAATTCCGCTTCTGCATGCCAAGCTATCGCCTGTCACCTACGAAATTTAAACAAATATTGTAATAATTTTATAATAAAGAGTTTTACAGGGTCGGCAACGCATTGGTAACGCCCCTGGTGTTGCAAATGTCCATAGGCGACGGTAACCGCTTACCATCAGGTGGGCCGTCTGCTTGTTTGCTAACCCATTACATAAAAAAAAATATATGTAAACTTTGTAACATATTGTTTAAAGACGTTTAAAAGAGTGACCCCGTTTACCTTCATAATTTTTTTTTGCTTAACGTGGCAGTACAATACTAAAGACCTTCATAAGAGCGTCGCGTCGTAGACCCCGAAATTGAATAAACGATTTAAATTTTTGACATTGACATTATGGTCAGATATTCATTGTTAAGAATCCCACCAAGGCTTTTAGCTGCACAGCATGGTGACGGGGGGCTTACCTAAGCTCACCTGGACGTCGTTCGGGTAACATGGCTGGCTACCATCCTCAAACAAAAATTGGTTCATGGATCACAGCGATAGGTACTTCGTTAGGAAGCCTTCCAGGAGCAGTCCTTGAAACAAAATCGCATAATATGTCTGGGCTACCATCTTTAGCCACAGTATCATGAACCAACAGGCATGATAGTGATCAAACGGTTGACTGTCAAACTAATATGTGAAAGTAAGTTAACAACTTTAAACGGCAGAACTGATTTTGATAAAACTTCTACTATACTAAACATGATCCTGCTTTTGCTACCATAACTGACCAGTGGGTGATTTTGTGTATAGCAATCGGGATGATTCACTAATGCGCCGCCAAGGGCGCTGTGCGTGTCATCCACGTGGTGCATTCTGTGTTTGTACGGAACCCTCGGTTTTATTATAAGGGGCCGTCCATTATTCACTTGATGTTTATTGGCATTTTACTCCTCCCCCCCCCCCATGTTGGTGATACTTGGTGAGGTTTAAGTCTTTGTTGAACTTCCCCCCCCCCCCCCTTTCAAGCCTCACGTGATTAACGGACGGTCCCTATGAAGATGGAGTTTTACAAAGTACTTATCCGTCATATCATGGATATAATAGCCATCTAAATAACCAAAGCGCTTAAGGTAATACATTCGTCAATAGACATTTCAATAATGTATTAAGTACATTGTTGTGTAGGCACAAACACAAACACGTGGTAGGTACATTGATCATGTAATAAGGATGTATTGTGGACCGCCGGAATATATGTAAACTAATTGACGTCCGGGAATTCTAGGCTATACCGATTGATCACGTGATATCAAGCAATAGCTAGTGTACTAATAGGTTAGTATACGCCAGTTTTATTTATACTTTAGTACCTTAGTTTTGAAACAATGAAGAATTGAAGCAAAGGAAAAAAAATATGATAGCCGACCGGTAATAGTTAGGGACTGCCGTACCGAGGGTCTTCGACCCCCACGGCCGGCTTGAGCTTTATCGCATGGTAGAATAGCATTTTGGAATGCTCGCCTAGCTAGCTACAAGTAAAAAATAGAAATGTAAAAAATAGACGTGAAAAAATATCAAGTAGAAAATCTGTCTACTAATATATGTATAATAATACTACTCTCTACTCTAATATGCATTGAGTAAAATTCTTAATTGCATATTCAATTGGAGTTAGGTACATTGGTGGACTTAACTTAATTCTTGCATGTTCTTCCTTACAAATACTTGCTCTTCTTATACCCGTGGGGTGCCGGGCTAGAATTTAACGTAGCACTAATTACGAGGTAGTGGTAATGTAGAATTATCATCTCCATCTATTTAGACAGTGAAAAAAATATATACTTGAAATTTCACCCCTTTCTTAAGTCGATTAAAAATATATATTACAATAATAGCTTTGCAAGAACGTAAATATTATTATTTCATCGAAGAATCGATGAAATAATCAGTACCAACTTCCAACACTGAAAAGTTTGTAACTTGTTCGTTACCCTGCTGATTTGAATTGTTTATCAAGTTTGGGGTCTACGAAGCTTATATGGAGGTCGATAACAAAGTTTTACTACTAAATGTTAAATAATAAAGAAAACATTACATTAATATTTTGTAAAATCATTATAATATCAAAATATGTTTAGTGACAAGTCCGCCTAATTTTCCTGCTAAACTGACGACGCGACGTCATAAACTCCACGCAACCTATCCGGAAGAATTTTCAACATCATCATTTGCCTTGCCTTTTCAACATACTTCACACAGAAGCATCATCCGGATGTCTAGACTGTTCGTGCGCACGATATAGATTATTATTGAAATTGATAGGTATGTCATCCAGATATAGATATACAGGGTTATTGGAAAAACTAACAATCTCTTATAGTTGACTTCTGTTAGTCCAACAAACATTTTGAGATTACTGTTTTTTTGTGTGTGTTTGTGACGGCACGAGGACCACCTGATGTTAAGTCTCTTGCGCCTGTAATTTATTATTTGTATTTTTTTTTTATGTAATGGGTTGGCAAACAAGCAGACGGCCCACCTGATGGTAAGCGGTTACCGTCGCCTATGGACATTTGCAACACCAGGGGCGTCACCAATGCGTTGCCGACCCTGTAAGACTCTTTTAACACCTTTTTTGAAGAAATCCATACTGTAGCCCTGCGGAAAAACGCTAGATGGAAGATCATTCCACATTTTGCAAGTATGCGGTAAGAAGGAGCGCATAAATCGAGCTGTGTGAGACTTCCAGGACACGATTATGTGTGGATGAGCTTTTAACCGGTGACGCGAGGAACGATGATAGAATCGCGATGCCGGTATAAGCTCAAACAGCTCTTGGGAACATTCCCCGTTATAGAGCCTGTAGAGTATGCAGAGCGAACCGATGTCTCTACGGAGGCTCAGTGGCTCAAGGCGGTCAGAGAGCTCGGGGTCGTCGACAATTCTTACCGCTCGACGCTGAATAGCATCGAGAGACTGGAGTTGGTACTTTGGTGCGCCATTCCGGAGGTGAGAGCAGTACTCCATGTGAGGGCGAACTTGTGCTTTATAAAGCAGAAGTCGCTGGCTCGACGTGAAGTACCGCTTTGCCTTATTAATTATATTAAATTAAGTATTATTAAATTAAGTATTATTAAATTAAGTATTTGTATTGTATGTATGTATTTCAGTTTTTTTAATACTTTGCTCGATGTAAATATTCAAAACTCTACTCAAAGAGTGCGCGGCGCGGTCCAGTATTGCCGCTGCTCGCTCTTAGCTCGGAGTGTGCATTGTTTTTTTCTGCGAGACACAGAACTTAAAGTGTCACACAGTACTATAAAAACTATTTTTTTTAAGTTTTAAGTCTTGTACTAAAAACCAATGCCTACTCCGAGCCAAGAACGCCCGCCGCGGCAGCACTGGACCGCGCCGCGCCCCCTTTGAATATCGACGGTTGAAAGGCAATAATTACCAAGCGACATTTTGGGCAATATTGAGTTATATATATCATTGAAATCAGAAAAAAATTCTGCGTCGATTGGTCCTACTCTCATGCCGCTAGGACAAAGTTTGTTGTCGCTTAGTAACTTAAAATAAAACACATTTTCACAATTTTCGGCGTCTAAACGAATAAAATTATACCAATTTATGAATAACTTTCACATAGTATCTATTCGATTTTTACTTTTTACACTTAGTAATTTTTGCCTAGACTCGAAATAATGTGTTTGAACATAAAGTATTTTTTGCCTTGCGGTAACTAGGTAATGAATATAGCTTAAGACATTTTACCTAATTAAAAATATTTTTTTCTCGTAGTTTAAGACTTTTTGACACACCTTAACCATACATTTATTGTCACTTAGTACTTTTTACCTAAATGCGATGAACTTTAAAACGTCAAGTAGCAATATTTACCTGCCCTGTACAGGATATATATTGTCGTTTGGTAATATTTTACCTGCCGGTTTTTTAAATGATTTTGTTACATAGATGCTAATTACTGGTATTAAATTTTTATAAAACTGAGCTTATTCCTTATGCAAGTATTTTGTTTTGTCGGTTACCCAAACTGTAAAGCAGCTTTTTAGTGGTATTTGGTAACAAAATAAAGATTAAGACTTCACCGAATTGTCGCATAGGCAACCTGTGTGCTCGCACACATCGCTCAAAGTGCTTCTCCGCGTAGCTTGAAGTGTACTCGGTAAGTGCAATATAAAGATTTGATAAATATTACATTATATAATGCACATTTTATATTGATTTTAATTCATGGTTTTAGGTACAAAATAATCGTAATAAGCGAGTAGATAAGATAATTAAGTAAGCTGTGTCAAACGCCGGTGTGGATAGCAGGGATTTGAACTGTTTTGTACTTGCTTAGTTAAATAATTTAATCATTTATGCTCTCAATAATAACGAACGGAAAATTCTAATATTTAAATTTAATTATTAGGGACCAAAATATCACGGCTTTTACAAAAATAAAAATGAAAATCTGCAGCGATTGGACCAATTTATCAAATACCTTGGTTTGAATAAACCGGTATGTTTTATAAATTTTCACGCTGTAGTTAAACAAAAAAGGCAATGTGTAATAGGTATATTACGTTTTTATCATTTTTATTTTTTGCATTATATGATTTCAAAGGAATGCCCTTCAACGACCACCGTTGCAAGTACTTGTGAGACTCATTCTGCTGGCAATGTCACTGAAAATACTGGTCGAATGATTGATGATCAATCTGGGGCAATAAATTATGATCAATAGCACCAAAACTATAGCGAAGCATTAATGGATGAAATTGTTGGAAGTTGGTTGGGTCCTACTCTAAAAATTAACCTGCAGATCTATCTGGACAACAGAATACAGTCCATGTCCAGCTGGTGATTATTCTGTAATCTAAATTGGCATACCAAAATATAAACCAGACAAAGAACTTTTAACATGTAGGTTGATTTGACTGTACTGGAAACGTTCACTGCAAGCAACGCCTAAGAAGAAACAGTTAAAAACAATGAAGATGGATTGCATTACAGAAATAAATACTGCAAGCTACATCGAAGTAAGTGCCAATCCTACACATTCTACCGTTGGGAGATGGTCTGAATCTGACAAAACTGATAAAACGTAAACATTTATTACATATCAGGGTATGATGATTACTCAACTCTAATTGCTTATGAAGAACCTTCAATTAAGGATTAATTGTTAGAATTTTCTTCTAATGAAGAAGTGGAAATAGGTTCAAAAAGAGCAACCACAAAGAAAGACGAACTAAAAACAGAAAAATATAAGTTTGTATGATAATAATGAAGAAAGTGTTAGAAAAAAGTAACATTTCAAATATTTACCTCAAGGAATCTAATTTAAGACCATGGTACCTCTTATGTCGTGTGACTATTCAAATATGCTGAAAGCAAAGGCAAAATAGAACCTTGTTACACTTTGCAAGGACAAAGTTATACGTACTCAATTACACAATGAATTCACCGAGATACTGTATTCTGCGTTTACGCCAATGATTTGCCAGACTCAGATATTGAAGACGTAGAGCCCGGTGATTCTTCAATATTTGACATTTTCAATGTTGATTATTATGGGTAATTTTGATAATACTCTATGTAACTTCCTAGTAAACTAATGACTAAATTATGTAGATTATATAAACCTTCTTTTGTTATTTTAATGTCGATGAATGGATCTCAATCAATAATTTTCACTTCGTAACCTATATTTACCTGGCTATATAATACTTCATTTGGAATTTAGCTTCGATTTTAATAAATATTTGATTGTGATAATAAGGTACAAGTGTTAATTATTCTTATGTGACATTCCATAACATTTCTGTTTGATTTAAATGTTATAGCTAAAACCTAATTTTCCTAATAAGTAGTAACTGAAGCTTTAAATAAGTGAAAGTTGATCATAATTATGTAGTATAATTGCAAGTTTACGAAAATATTTTCATTCGTAAAACCCGTAAAACGTCTTGTAATTTCAGAATATTCATTGAGAATTGTATCCCAAATTTATAGTTACAAATTTGAGATACAATTATCAAAGAATGTTGTATGCGATTCAATTATTTTTTTGAAAATAATTTCTTTAAAAAACTGATATTAGTATTGTAGATAGTTATATTTTTAATTACTGAGTAATAATAGTGTAAGACTCCTGAAAAGACTGATCAGAAAACTTAAAATTGTTGATTAAAATTTGATTTAAATAAGTAATGAATAGGTAGGTATCAGAAAACCATACCAATTCAAGAAACGTATCAGTAGTTTAAGACAGCAATTTTCTTTTTAAATGAAATTTTATAGCACCTATTCATATTTTGAAATTTCTAATAAATATTTTGTTTTAAAATAAATTGCCTTACTTATTTACAACGACTGCTCATGTTCTTAATGAGATCAGGTGTCTACTTTGCGAGATATTTGACTGCAATATTCGGACTTTAGAGGCTTACATAGAAGTGTCTGACAAAGGGTTAGTCACAGGCCTCTAAACCTTCACCAATCTGCACTAGGGCAGCCTGGCGAAGTATGCTCTAATTTGTCCCGCGTAAGATGGAGGCCTATAATAAGCAGTGAGTGATTGTATATTACTACAAAGGCTGTTTTCAATATCTAAAAATCTTTAATTGTGTGTACTAAAATCTTTAATGTTCTGTACTAAAATCTAAATGTATGTTACTTGTTCAATAAAATCCTACACATACCTCATTTAATTTGTAATATGGTTGAAATTGCCTGGCAGCAAAAGTTACATGGTTTTTGGTTCGTACCTAGATGCCAAACATCTGCTGCTTCTGGATGCATCATTTTGCTTAAAACACAATTGTAAAATACGGGGGTTTCGTAAATTTAACATGTTTTATAATAAACTTTTGCTGTCGGAAAGTAATTTTTACCTGTTTGCGATTTTGATTCAAATTTTACTAACCGACACTAATTCTTGAAATATTGAGAATATTCATAATCTTTAAATGCCAGTTTACAAAGCTTATAAACTTTATTTAAAAATTGTTAGAATCGAATTGCTATGACTAATAGGCAATTTTTGACGATTTTTTTTCCAAAAAATAAAACTTTAAAATGCTCTCCTGTAAAGTTGCCATCATGTCGCTTGGTAATTATTGCCTTTCAAACGTCGATATTAACATCGAGCAAATAATAAAAAATCTGAAATTAAAAGAACTGATGTTAACAGACTTTTAACATCAGGTGGTCCATGTGCTTATTCCGTCACAAACACAAGGACTAACAAAAGTGAACTCTTAGAGCTTGTTAGCATTTTCCAATAACCCTGTATTAGTAAATACTTTTTTCTGTTTTGAGGGTAACTGAAAAACTATACATGAGCGAAGTAGTATTTATTAGAAATATGACCACAGTTGTTGAAATTTTAGTGGGACCAACTTCGAGGACAACCTTTACGTAAAATAAATCATTCGATCATTAATATGTCACATTAATGATCAAAGCAGAAATCATCTAGAGCTGATGATCCGGTAAAAATAATTACCCGTGGACTTACAAAAAATATATCCAAGCCAATTGACTTGAAAAGCATCCTCCTTTTTTGTAGTTCTAAACACGTTTCTTGTATAAGTATATAAGGACTGGAGATTCTGTGAGTTTAATATTATCAGGAAACAAGTGCGCTGCCAAATTAACCTTTACTGTTCTCATATTAAAAGTGAATGCAAAATTCTACGTTGATGATCAATAAATCCATTTCAAGAGTGTGTCTATCCATGATTGGATGTTGTGATTCCGTCTCTATGTATTATATTTTCTATTGACAATTTATCTTAGACCCAGTAAAGCCCGAACAACATCTTCGACTGCATCCTCACTATAACAATCAAGTGAGACAGTGGTAAAGGCCTTTTTTCTGTTTATGCTTGAAACGTAGGTAATTAGTCTAAATCGCGTTTTGCCTAAAATATCTAAAGAAGTGTTTGGCCTAACTCGTTACTTGTCTAAAACATTAAACTGCCAATTCAGTAGACTAATTCACGCCATACCTAATACACATTCCTAGCCTAAAATCGTTATGCCGTGCACGACGGGACTTGCGCTTGATAGAGATTTACAAGCTGTCCCGGCGATGTGGTATTCGTTAGAATGAGATCATCGTGAAATAGTTTCTTAGGTATCTAATAGAGATTTCACGTCGATCTCACCTTGAATTTTCTAGGACTCCCAACTTGCGGGCCACTAATTTAACGTTAGACACGATGTTCGGGCCAAAGATATCAAAGTGACACTCAGCATTTCACATTGCTATTCATTAGTAAGGATATATTATTGCTTTCGTATTGGAAAATCGGTGTAAATTCAAGAGGACTCTATTTTAATATGTAATGAAGTAACGAGGTCGTCAAGTCGCCATACCTATAATGGCATATATGTATGGCGACATGGGTGTATGATATATAGGTATGTATATATATAATGGTAAGCGTCACACCTGCCCACTCTAGATACAGTGCTGCAGCAGTACACATGGGCTTGTAATATGTTTTTTTTTTTATGTTATTGTGACGGAACAAGCCCGAGGCCCACCTGATGTTAAGTGGACTAACCTCTGCCTATAACAGACGCATTTTCTGGCTCTCAAGGACTGCTACCGGAACACACCGTTAGGTGCTTGGCGACAGATTTTCTACTTGAGGGTGGTAGCTAGCCAGGCGGGCATTCGCAAAATGCCCTTCCACCATGCGGCGAAGCTCAAGCTCTGGGCGGGATTCGAACCATGGACCTGCTGCGCGGCAATCCAATGCCAACGTTGCTATGCTATCCAATGTTGCTACCGTTTGCGTTACATTGGGCTGCACTCGGCACTCCGAAATATACGTTCTTATGTCTTGAAATAAAAACCCTTATATTCGTCGCAACTTGATGACACACTGGCACGAAAACTTGCATTACATAATGCATTCGAGTTAGACTCGATCGATCCGCAATCATAGCGGACAACCGGATGCGGTGCTTGTCAACTTGCCAACTTGCCAACTCTCCAATTGCCTCCTTTTGCTCCCAGCCCGTTACAGGCCTGCTACTAGAATTAGCGCACTTTGGAAACTACGAGTACCTATATTGATTCTCTAACAAAGACAATTACGTATATTCATCTAAGCTACTTAATTCGTTTCTTTGTACATCTAAACATGGGGGCAGATAGCTAAACAGTCAACAGGCTTCTACGTGAATCTAATGGCATGCGTGAAAGGAAAACCTGCAAGCGTCCCCGAATTGAATATCATAGAAGTTTTGTATGAAGATTTTGCTCATTGTTAGACTTTAAACTTTTGCGTAGTAATATGGCATTTTGCGTACTACTCTCAAGAAAACCTATTGCCAATCCCGTAATGGTTTCTTCCGACAGCGGTCCTTGCATGAGAGTCAGTACCTAATTGTAAGTTTTTAGCCTTTTACTACGAGTATCCGCGCCGCTACATACCGTTATGTGGTGGATATCCTTGTGGGCATTCGCAAAATGTCGTATCACCGTGTCATGAAGCTCAAGCCCTTGGCGGGATTCGAGCCATCAACCAGTGTTGATAGACTATTCTCTTCAGGTAGTTATGATCATAATCATTTTAATGGAAACATAATTACAACAGAAACAAAAATGTAAACTGTTTTAAACAAAAAGTAGAGCAATATTAATTATGTCATTAATTGAATAAATTATATTAAAATTAATATCAGTATACAATTATTACATCATCATTGTCACATCAACCGGAACGTTCACCGTTCAACAAAGTCTCCCGTTGGGTAGATTTGCCATTATACCCACGCTTGACAGGCATCTTGGGGATTGCAGTAGAAGTTGTTAGTTCTTTAAAAGGCGCTGCTTCTCAGCTTGTGGTATTTTCCCTTGAAAGGTCACTTACGATACACATAGGAAGAAACAAGAGGTGCAATTCTAGCCCATTTTATATTTGAACTAGCTGGCCCGCGCCACTTTGTTTGCGTCACATCTTTCTACTATGACATAAGGGTTAGAGAGAGTGCAGCCTATAGGCGACCGTAATACGAACGCTAGAAATATATTATTTGTATGTTTATAATGTTCGCGTAAATATCAGAAACCATTATATTTGTATGTTTGTAATGAGTACTGATTATTTGCCATAAAATTATATTATTTCGCATGCGCTGCGAAAAGTATTGATGATACATAAAAATAATGTTCTACATATTTATAGTATTCGTCATTATCTACAAATAATAACCATCGAGAAACCAAGTGGTAATCGTTTTCGTGCTAATACATTGATTATCTACAATTTTAACTTATTCTATATTCGTTTCACTCTAGGTATATCATATTCGTTTTCCGTTCTAGCTTACGTGTACAGTTTTACAATCTATATTTAAAATAATTTTTAATAATAACACATATTTTAAAAGTATATTAAGAAAACATCTATTTAATTATTTAATAAAACATTTACTTTATAAAGATTTTTAAGTATTTTATTAAATAATTAAATTGATGTTTTCTTAAAATACTTTTAAAATATTTGTTATTATTATAGATACGTTTTTTTTTTACTGGCGGTATGCCTTTATTAAATAAATACAACGAACTATATACAACACTACAGCTACTACAATACAAGCATTTGGACTGGCAGTCCAAATGTTGTTGTTATTTAATTTGTTATTATTAAATATGGATTTCCGCAAAGTAACGCCTGAACAATATTTTTTTTTCATCTAAATACTACGTGCACCTGGAAATATTAACTGTCAAAGAATCAAAATAATACTGATAAGTACAAAAACACTGGTTATATGGTTCTGGTATTTTACCCTTAGTAGTCTCTTACGACACCCAGAGGAAGTATTCAGGTGACATTCTAACCCAGCACCCCACAGGTGTGTTTTTCTCACCAATATAACATAACTAGCGACCCGCCCGGCTTCGCACGGGTGCAATACCGATACTAAATATACTACAGAATGTCTTTATTTACCATGTTCACAGCTTTTATGTCATTAGGCAATACAAACATGTTTTCTTTAGAAGTTACTCTTGAAAGAGCGACATATAATTAGCCATATGAAAAACACAACGAACAACGAAAAATCTAATGGTGTAAAGCCCATATGGATATTGAATGCAAAATGTATTTAAGGAACTTAATTGGATAAGGATAATATAAGGATAACTTAATTGCTGTATGGCCTAAAAACGCTTTGTAATTTCTCATTATTTCTCGAATAAAAAATAAAGGACAAAAATGGTTATCACTAAGAGATAGCCATATTATACCGTTGCACATTTTTTTGACGTTTTTAAGGAGTTCAATATTCTAGTACATTATTTTGATCTATCTTGTAGGGTTCAGCCAATGCGCACAATATTGTGATAATAGGTAGGTACTTTTGAACCATCATGGTACCAACTTCAATTATTTAACACATTTGAGTATTGAAGTCGGTTCCATTTTTTGGTATAAATTTATTTTCTTTACTTAATCCGAAATTGTAACTCTTATGGATTGATTATTTTAAGCGAGTGAATGATGACATCATTATTACATTATGACATGGCGCTGCTTATGACATTGTTATAAGCAGTATCCATCAATGATGAGAGTGAACATTGTATTATGTTTAAAAAACTGAATCGACTGAAAAGTATGAAATAAGTTGTGTAAGGTGGACCACGGTAATGTGGAATCAGTGTTTTGAATCAACGTGGTAGGTACTGACTTCAACTATTTCATACTTTTCAGTGATGGAAGTCGGTTCGGCTTCGGTCTATATACAAGGTGTCCCAAGAAGTAGTGATATACTGAAGTTGGAATGTATAATATATATATAATGTATACTCTAAGCTATCGTCTTAGTAGCTAGTATACATTCCTAGAATGTATACTCTAAGACAATAGCATAGAAAAACCAGAGTAGTTTTTACTATATCTGGTTTTAATATGCCACTAGATCAAGGACTGATCGTTTGACCTGATAGTTTCAAGAAGTCCTGACATACGAGATACTTTGAAATATTATTTATTAACCGTTCAATTATTTGATTAACTATTCAACCAACTCTGTATGTTTGGTTAGGATCAAAAGCGAAAATCTAAAAATAGACAGGCAACCTTACCCAGCCATAACGTATTTTCATTTCCCCGACCTTCACACCCGCTAACAAAGGCCACATTCATATATAATAATCAAACCTTACGGCGCGAATAAATCTACCATCCAATAAAAGTATTATTACATTTTCGCTTGGACGAATATTCGGCCTGGCAATAGTATTCTGCAATTATGATTAGTCATGAATTATAATTCCTCTTACACAATTGCCCAAAAAGAGCAGTGTTTTGTTTTCAGGGTTCATGTTTGTATGTATGTTTGTGAGTTTCTTTATGCAACCATAACTCCTAAACGGCCGACCGATTTTAATGTATGAGATATCGTTAGATTCGTCTTTATAGCGCAATTGACACTAGGTATCTACATAAAAAAGCATACTGGCGGATTTTAGACGACATAGGTAGGTTTTTTGTCTTCATAGCTCGTATAGTGGTATAACAAAATGAAGGACTTTAACAATAATTATGTTTGTATATCTTTAAAGAAGATTTTTTGTATTTGCTTTGTTTAACATCATATTCGCGCCAAGGTGTCTTCGCAAGCTGAAAATGGGTACTGAGCGTTATTAGACCCTTCGGATTGCCTCTAACCCCAAAATAACACTTTCTACCATTATTTTTTTTTATACCAAACAGGGAGTTGGCTTTACTGCCACGTTTCTATTTATGTGTTTTTAAAGTGTCGGTTAATTGGTGTTATATACTATTATTTTATAACATGTAATGTATAAATGAAATTCTCCTGGGTTTTACACATAACCGAATAAAAAAAATTAAAAAATACATTAAAAACCGGCAAAATACTGATGTTAGGGTTATTCTATTGAATACATTGACCTGAGTTTAGAACATTAAAAAATGCTTATCGTCTGCCCGAGCACCTAGCGGACGCTTTTTTAGTAATTATTGACCGAGCAAGAACTTAGTTCGAGCGAAGCGTCTCTGCTTCAACTTAGACAAAAATGCTCTCGTATGTCCGATTGTTCTCCTCTACAGGTCGCATTTCTCAACCGATTCTCACGTAATTTTGTGAGCAGGTTTAATAAGTCCATAATTTTGTTTGGTCGATTCAGTTTTTACATTTTTTTCAAAATGACGTAGATATACATGATAAGATTTTGGAAGTATGGACGCCTGTGCTTAATTTATTGGCAACGTCCTGATACGCACGTCAGTTGCCTAAAAGTGATACGCTCTCTCTCTCTCTCTTCAATTGTAAGCTATGCAAGGGTAGACTCGCGAGGTCTACAGCTTGGAGAGCCACTAGTATTTACATAGTTACATCTGCAGAATCGGTGTGACAAGATGATTTAGATACAGTGGTAGCTTTGTGAGCAGTAGGTAAGTTTTAGCTGGCTTTTCGGACGTCTCTAGGTCGTTGGGTCTGTGATTTTGACGTTTTCTTTGCATTAATTGATCTATTTCTATTTATAACTTCTACGTAATTTTCATATTGAAATTGCTACGCCCCCGTTTTATTCAGCGTTTGACCCAAGTGTCATCTCTGAATTGAGTCTCAGTTAAAGTTACTGTGGCATTTTTTTTCTAATACTATCAAGTGTTATTTAAGTAAAAATAATACTTACATCAAGAACCCAAAGGGGTAACAATGGTGAAGTCTTCTTTTTAAGATGATTTTGCTGACGAAACCATTAGTTACTTACGGTTGAAAAGTCCTCATTTGCCTCTGATTTGGGATGGCTGGGTGGGATAAGTGGAGTATAAGGGCAAAAAAATCTCAACGTAAACGTTATTTTTATATACTGCAAGGTGGTATGGCATTTTGAGAATGCCCGCCTGGCTAGCTACCACCCTCAAGTAGAAAATCTGTCTTCAAGCACCTAACGGTGTGTTCCGGCAGCTGTCCTTGAGAGCTAGTACTTTTAGGTTAGCCTGAACAACATCTTTGACCACATCATCACTTAACATCAGGGAGATAGTGGTCAAAGGCTAACCTATCAGGCATAAAAAAGACATAAAATTGTCTTCAAAAAAGCGGTACAAAATTATTTGAAACCTTACAAAAAAAATATTATCTTTTATTTTTATTTTTTTCATATCCATAATATGAAAAATAATAGTTTCCTCTAATTTCGCTTATGTTGTATAGCGTGCTTGCCTGGTCTATTTTGTTTGTTGAGCTGGACTCCACGCATTGTATCAATTTAGTTGAGCAATAGAGCTTTTAAAATTGCATTATATGTAAACATACATGCAGTCAAAAAGTATTGGGAATGGATGATTTGTTATGGTTCCAAATTCAATTTTTGTTTTTATTGTTGTTGTTAGATTGGCACAACTGATTTACATTTTGGCGCCGGTTTTGTGTTGCATCTACTATTTAGATTTAATACAGTGTTGTTTTTAGTTACATACCTACCTAGTGTGTATTGCGAAATTTATAATGACCAAAAACATCGAACAAAGAGTTTGTCTTAAATTTTTCATCGCCAATGGAATTTCGTATTTGGAATCACTGAAAATGTTACAGAAGGCTTACGATAAATCGACTTTATCAAAAACACGTGCTTATAAGTGATAAAAAACAACAAACCGGTGAAAAGCGGTCGAGATGTGATGGAAGATTTGCCTTGTTCTGGTAAGTCATCAACGTCTTCAAGTGAAGTTAACGTCTCCAAAGTGAAGTATATAGTGACTGAAAATCCTCATTCAAGTTTGATAAAGATAACCGCCGAACTCTCTGTGTCTCACGAGTCGATCCGTACCATTTTAAATAAATAATCACTTGGGTATGAAACATGTTGCCTCTCGACTACGAGTATTCCCAAAATACCTGAATTTACTTTAAAAACTCAATTGCATAAGAGTCGCTGAGGACATGCTAGAACACATCGATTCCAACCCAACATTTGTTAAACGCATTGTTATATACTTGTGACGAGACGTGGGTTTACGAGTTTGACATGCAAACTAGTCAACAAGCTACGAAGTGAAGCATTCCAACTGAAGATTCGATCGAAAGTCAGTCATGTTTTTTTTAATTATGGCGGTGTTGTGCACTCGGCATTCTCGCCGAAAGGATTTTGCACCACGATACAAAGCCTACGCTCAAAGCCATCATTGTGAACGAATTTTTGACCAAAAACTCAACAAATACCATCGAGCAACTTTATCCACCTGATATCGCTCCAGCCGACTTCATTCTTTTTCCTAAACTCAAATTACCACTTCGGCATCCGTTTTTATTCGGTAGGAGATATAAAGGAGAATTCGTGGCGCGAACTGAACTCAATTCCGGAAAAAGCGTTTAAAAAATGTTTTGATGATTGGATTGATAGCCGAGAATTAATATCATAGAAGCAATGCTATCATTCCATTATTATTATTATTATAGCTATGGATTGCGATGCCACAGGTCCATCGTTCGAATCCAACCGCCGGCTTGAGCTTCACCGCATGGTGGAAGGGCATTTTGCGAATGCTCGCTTAGCTACCACCCTCAAGTAGAAATTCTGTCACCAAGCACCTAACAGTGTGTTTCGGCAGCAGTCCTTGGGAGCCAGTAAAATTACAGGCACGTGAGACTTAACAACTGTATGTTTTAGGGTGACGGGCGCAATGCAGTTCGTCACTATTGATAATATGCATTTTTATAGGCAGTGGTTACCGCTTAACATCAGGTGGGCCTCGTGCTTGTTAGGTTACAAAGGCATAAAAAAAGGACAAAAAAACGTAAGCGTAAGGGTATCGTTTCTGAAGGAGCATACTTTGAAGGTGATAAAATGAATTTGGATGAATAACTAACATTTTGTTTATTATTGGTATTTTCTCGGTAAATTCTTGGCAGAGTTGTAGTTGTTTGCTAGTATGAATATATTTTAAGCTTTGAATAACATCTCCTATTTTTCATTATAGTTTTTATACAGGCCTCTATATGATTCTGGTGCCATATTATACATTTAATCAGAAATCATACGCAGCAATTTCGGCGCAAAGTAACAAAAAGACAGTTTTGTGCCTGTAATTTTCACAATTACGTGTACGTAAATGTAGAACTAAAGGTAAGCTAGCTAGCTGCAGGATCTAAATATGATTTCGATTTGGTGCAAAGTATTAATGTCACAGTGGTAACTTTGGGCAGTAAGTCTTGACTCTTGGCTGGCCTAACGGACGTTTCTAGGTCGCCTGCTCTGTGTTTTTGGCATTTTCTTTATTGGCTGCTCTACGTTGGCTCAGCTAGGCTCTATAAATAATAGAGCGTACCTTCCAACCGGCGATATTTGTTGGCAATGTATTACACTTCAATGTTGGTCGTAAACTTGGTAGACTGAGTAGTCTACTAAGTTAACTTATGAAGCCAAACTATGACGAGCACGCACAGTAAAAGGCAAAAGTCTTTTGTTTATGTTATTGTGACGGAACAAGCTCGAGGCCCACCTGATGTTAAGTGGACTAACCTCTGCCTAGAAAAAATGCATTTCCTCACAAGTGACGAATTGCACTGCGCACGTCGCCTTGAGACATAGTTGTTAAGTCTCATGTGCCTGTAAGTTCACTGGTTCTCAAGGACTGCTGCCGGAACGTACCGTTAGTTGCTTGGCAACAGATTTTCTACGTGATGGTGGTAGCTAGACAGGCGGGCAATCGCAAAATGCCCTCCCACCATGCGGTGAAGCTCAAGCCGGCGGTGGGGATCGAACCAGGGATCTGCAGCACGGCAGTCCATAGCCATGACCTCTCGACCATCATTGCTTCAAAAGTGTATAAATATTAAGGTACTTAAATATAATCAGTTTCTCAGATAAGAAGTTTAGACTTTCAAATAGCATTATCTTTCAACCCTTATCTTTACTAACCGAATATACCAAAACTTCTTTTTACTAAACAAATGTAGTATAAATATATAGGCCGTCTGTAGACTCTACGTTAAATCACTATCCACCTTAAAACTAAGATATTTTTACGTTTTTTTTTTGTATAAAGGTTTAAAAGGGAGCATTGATGCATCATAATTGGGCCCCTTAACCTTACTCCCTGGGTTGCAAGTCCCAGGCCCCTCTGGCCTCTTCCTCGATGCAACGCTATGGACCCAGCAACCGCACGGTGAATCCATGGAATGCTAAGTAATTTACCTCAATATTTTTAGGGACTGTTGACTAGGTATATTTTTATTTGGCTTTAAATAAAATATAACAAGTTTTGGAAATATTATTTGTAAGAAGGTTGTGTTGAACATTGTTTTTGCAAGGGGCCTAATGGGCATATGATCTGTGAGGGCCAATTGGGACGTTTAGGTATTAAGGGACGAAATTATAGAGGCCTCATACCCATTAGAGATTACCATGTCTAATATATTTTTATATATATTATAAAATGGACACAACACATAGTGCATGAACTGTACGAATAAAACACGTACAGGACTACGCAGAAACATAACAATAATACGTGTATCAGTCAACCCGTGACCACGATCACTGCAAAGTGTTTGAAACGTCGGGACAAAAATAATGATAAATATACGCGATTTAAACCGTTTAAAGTTGTTTAATTACTATAACAACAATATGTTTAAAGACATTTGTCTTTATCTAATATCTAATGGGTATTAGGCCTCTAAAATTCGCCTCTTAATACCTAAACGTCCCTTACAGATTAAAATACGTTCATTCGGCCCCTTGCAAAAACAATTTTCAACACAACCTTCATACAAATAGCACTTCCAAAACTTGTTATATTTTATTTTTTCACCTCTCCTCCGAGAAAAGCACGGATTTTGTGTTGCAAAACTCGCTGCAAAATCGAATTTTGCTGGGAGCGTGAACTGAATTGTGTCCGAACAAAATTGTAACTTTTAACCTGCGGAGCTGCATCAACTTTACTTGAACTTTTTAATAGCATATATTGTTTTTTTTTTTTTTAAGTAGAGTATATACATAAGAATGACTACTGGGAGTGGGTGTAATAAGTAAACCCAATGAGCAGTTCAGGCGTGCTGCTCATTGGGCGCATTTTTCCCTTATTCACATATTATGACAAGCAACAGGATATGTTACAGTTCTTATTAATCAAAAAAGACGAAATTTTTAAAATTTTCTTTACCACGTGTTCCTTATGTTGAACTAAACATAAAGCTTGGCCCAGATAAACTCCCTATTGACAAAGCGACAGTCTTCCTGGGAATCAAAATGGATTCCACTTTACAGTGGGATCCACATATACATGATCTCTCCGGAAGACTTAGTTCTGCTGCATATGCCATTCTTAGGATAAGACAGTTAACAGATGTAGCTACTGCTCGCCTAGTTTATTTCGCGAACTTCCACAGTATTATGTCGTATGGTGTATTGCTGTGGGGAACTGCTGCTGAGATGGAGACAATCTTTATTTTACAAAAGCGTGCAATTCGAGCCATATATAAAATGGGTCCTAGGGAATCTCTGAGGGATCTTTTTAAAGAGAATGATATTTTAACTTTACCAAGTCTGTATATATTTGAAAATATTATGTATGTTATTGTAATTATATTATTATATTATGTAAATTGAGTAAATTTAAATTAAACAGGGACAATCACGATTACAATACTAGGAATAAAGATAAAATAACGGTGCCAGGTTTTAGATTAGCAAAGACAAATAAAAGGTCCTTCTTAGGTGTACGGTTTTATAATAAAGTTCCCAAACATATTAAAACGCTCACAGAAGGGAAATTTAAGTTGCATGTGAAAAACATATTGATTAAAAACTCCTACTACACAGTTTCTGATTACTTAAACGACAAAAATGCCTGGACAATTCAGCCTCTGCCAAGCTATTACCTGTCACCTACATAATTTAAACAAATATTGTAATAACTCTATTATACACGTATAGTAAGTATGTAACACAGATGTTTAAAAGAATGGCTCCGAGTTTCTTGCCCGTTCTTCTCGCAGTGACTCTATAAATTTTATTTGCTGAACGTGGCAGTACAATGTAGAATATTTCAATACCAAAATTTGTAATTGACCTTCATACGAGCGTCGTAGACGCCTAAATTGAATAAATGATTTTGACTTTGACTTCTTATATTTGTAAGCTAGTACGTTTTCAATCAATAGTTATTATATTCTACGAGCGCCCAGCTGCGTGTGGGGGAGAGTATGCCGGTCGGCATACTTGCACTGGTCGACTATCTTCGTTTGAGATGTCGCGTCTAGTATAGGTCAAGCTTAAGAGCTTAAAATTGCACAAATAACCATAATCTGGACGTCATACGTCAGTGCAGGCCATATCGCACCCAACTAGAATAAGAATGTTGGAGGCAGAACGTGTGAAATGCAGTTTAGCTATAAAATACCTTTTTAAATTTTAATATTGTTAGGTTTGCAATAACGCCTGCTATGCGGATTACATTACAAAATCACAAATATACGATAGGAAAATTTTTTTTAAGTCATGTGCGGGATTCGAACCCGCGTCCATCCACTCCTTGAGCCGGAGTATGCTCTAACCAATTGAGCTAACATGACATGACGTCATAACTCGAATCTTTCCTATCCTTCTTTTAACCATCGTATTGGAATGGAGCGAAATCTATAGTACCACTTAAGTTGTACTACAAACAAGACTAATTTTGCAATTGGTTTTATACTTGTAAATGATGACGCAACCTTATAATTTCAATTGGTTAGAGCATACTCCGGCTCAAGGAGTGGATGGACGCGGGTTCGAATCCCGCACATGACTTAAATTTTTCCTATCGTATATTTGTGATTTTGTAACCTTTTTAAATGCTGAATGTTAAAAAAAACATCCCATAAACAGCAAATTAGGAATTGTAGTCGACCCACGGTGGCACGTCCGAAAGGCGTTCAGTAAATGGAACAGATACGAATCGCATTTCCGAGCGCACCAAGCGAGCCCATTAGTGCATCTGCAGAGCGTCTGCGGCGTCCAGAACGTTCGAGAATCCTAGATATTTGCATGCGCCGGATGACGTCACGGCGCCGGGCCAGAATACGACGCCGCTCGCGCGAATCAGTGACAAAGCTTACAAAAAATAGGGTTGATAGTTCCTATCGATGTTAGTGGGAGACTTATATAGTGCATTCCTGCCAACCAACAATGACTTGGTACCACTTTCCTCAGTATGTCCCAGTTTGTATGCTTTGGGACTTTGTACTCCTTGCAGTCATCTTTTAATGCTCCCTCAAAAATATAAGTACAACGCAATATGTGAAAATAGATATTATATTAACAAAAAATGTACCTACCAGGTACTTAATTGTATGTGAACTTGAAGAATGTAGAGAAGAACGCCAGGAAGATAGGATATATATTTATTTCAAGCGATTAAAATGTTGAAATGAAAACAAACTACAGACTTGTAAATTAAAGTTCTTCACAATTCTACAGATTTGAGTTAGCCCTAGTACTCTGCCCAATGTAGACACATGTGTCATATTGATTACAGTGTAGCACTATATTCTTGCATGAAGACAGTCACGTCGTGATTGAGATACTTGTTGACAAAACATTAGTATTTCTATGATGCTCGAGGTTGAGAAATATGCCCTATTAACCGACTTCAAAAATGAGGCGGTTTGAAATTTGACTGTGTTTCTTTTATGTTTTTTACCTCAGAACTTTCAACTGGTTAAACCGATATTGATGACTCATGATTCCTTTTTTATTTGATAGTTGGTGCTTCCTGTGTGTTTCCATTTGGATTTCATCAAAATCAGAACCGTGAGTTACACTCCAATAATTGCAAAATAATTTCCTATCTTAATGATATAGTCATTGACAGTGAATGACTATTCATCCCCTAAGTAGCATGGGTCACTAAAAAGGGTTAAAAAAAATGTTTACCTCGATATGTCACCAACTTCAACGCTCAAAAGTGTGACTTTAGGTTTGCACGTGCATCGCATTGTCCTACGACCAGGCGGAAGTGTGTGAAGTTAAGCTCAAGCTCGAGGCTAGCGAGGAACTATATTATGGACTTAATACGGGACAATACATAGTAATTGCCCAGTGCCAGTAGTGACGGCCCAGTGACCCAGTGGCCATCGCTGCTTCAAAAAGCGCTGCGAAAGTAGAATAGTTCTAATACTAGCATTATTTGAAAGTGCATTGACCCATGCTAAGCTGAAACATAAAAATATTTTATTCTTCCATAGCATGATTAGAAATCCACCAGGACGGTATTCTAAGGTCAAGTCCCACTGGAGTTATCTTTTCTATCTGAAATAATTTCTAAGCTTTAATACTGCTCAAGAAAGTATAGCATGTGATCGTCGCTGGCACGACAGACCGTGCAAACAGCCTTATTGTGCACCCTTGAATGTACAGACAAATGCGCTGGAACATAGCTATACTCATTTAACATTAACGGTTCTAGTGAACAATGTGTCTACTACTCGTACCTTGTCTATTAGGTACTTACTACAGAGTGAATTAAAGTGTTTTATAGACCGTATCGATGAAATTGAAGCAATGATGGCCGAGCAGTAAAAGCTATGGACTGCTGTGCCGCAGGTCCCTGGTTTCGATCCCCACCGCCGGCTTAAGCTTCACCGCATGCATGGAAGAGCATTTTGCGATTGCTCGCCTGGCTTGCTACCACCCTCAAGTAGAAAATCTGTCGCCAAGCACCTCACGATGTGTTACGGCAGCAGTCCTTGCTATAATATGCATACTATGCTATAATATACTACCATGCTATAACGACTGCCATCCTAAGACGACAACCGGGACCGACGACGGCTTAACGTGCCCTCCGAAGCAAGGAGGGTGCTCAGTAGTAAAAACACTAGCGGTCACCCATCCAACGGCGGACGTTGCTTAACTTTGCTGATCGGTTAAGAACAGCTAAGCAAACTTCGCTACGAGCGCTTCAAAATGTTAGCTCAAGCCCACACCGGGATTCGAACCCTAGACCCTCTGCGCCGGATTCCATAACTATTGCCGCTGGAATTTCACTGCTTCAACAGAACTTATTCAAATGGCTTCTGCCAACTTACCAAAATTTTGCCGATGTCGCATGCATACCATAGAAAACCAACGAATAAAAGAGGAGCGATAGCAGGACTTCCCACTCAGCATGTACTAGATAAAAATTATTCTGAAAATCAATGTGCTGAAAAAATATTTACATCGTATCTTTAAGCCAATTGGGGTCGCCTGGGACTTTGTGTTGGTAAGATTCGGTTAAATCTCGAACTCTCGTGGAACTATTCTCGTTTCAACGGACAACAAAATGTGTGAAAAATTTCCCCGTGGGAGGAATTGATCCCCAAGCCGCCTGACAAGCGTGGGGATTATGGCACCCTTAACGGAGGATGCTCTGTTCCGCAGTAGACAATCCGGCTGATGGAGTACGCGACAAATGCACAAAACACCCTAATCTGGACGTCATGCGTCATTGCAAGCCATATAGCCCCCAAATAAACTAAGAATTTCCTGGTATTATATGTATTTGAACTCTGCGGAGATGTAGTCTACCTCTCAAGCTGTGAATGAAGAAGCAACAATTGAGTCATATCCCTGCGAAACTGATAAAAATGCACAGCCACAGACGAAACCTTTCGTTTAGGTGCACCAATAAACATGTAGTGACATTCATATATTATTTTACAGCATTAGATATTAACTATGTTTTAAATACCTCTCATGTCTATATCTGCCTACATGCACCTAACCCAAAAAATAAGTATTAATTTTACTACACTGAAGTAGTAGTAGTAGTAGCAGTTAAAACATCTAGCCACATCGCAACATACGAGTATGTCTACTGTTAAATGTTCATAAGTTACTAAATGACCGCAACCAAATACATTTCTGATATAAGTCTCCTATTTTATTAAGAAAATAATACGCGTAACCGTAAAACACGGTATATATGTGAGTAAGTTATGCCTTGTCAAGTTACCACAAAGTTACCTGTCCGTGTTTGTTTAGGATATATCTGAATAATTATTGCGAGCCTTTCGGGCTTAAAATTGCCTGCCAAAACAGATGTGATATTTTGTAACCCTCACATAATAACTTGTAGGGAAATACTGACAGAATATATACGATTAAACCACCTATCTAAAATCTTGTTTCATTGTTCAGTTGTTCATTTCATGTAACATAATTCGTTTCTTAATTTAGCTGAGTGCATACGAGTAAGTATGTTCAACGTGTATATTTTTATTATTTATTTATTTATAATATATAAAGCTCGATTACCGTACACTGACTGACTGATTCACTGACTGACATCATTGTTCTCCCAGAAGGAGTCGAGTAGGAAGAAAGTGATGTATGGGAAAAGTGTAGAAGGAGTTTAGGTGAGTATGGGAAAAATCGAAAATCATAAAAAAGACGCCTGCCAAGTAAAGATGCATGACATAACTCTGAAACGGTAAGAGATAGGTAGGGGGTGCTTGACCAAATGTCATAGGGAATCAGGAGAGCAGTCGGATGACATTTGTCAAAAATCCAAAATGGCGGATTTCAAAATGGCCGCCATACAAAATCCTTCGATCCCTCAAAAAAGTAGATGGTTCTACCAGAAAGAGTTGAGTAAGGTTATAGTAATGTATTACGAAAATGACTAAGGGGTTTAGCTGAGTAGGGTAAAAATTAAAAACCCTAGAAATGACGCCTGCCAAGTAAAGCTGGACTACGTATATCGAAAACGGTAAGAGATAGGTTGGGGGTGTTTGAACAAATGTCATAGGGAATCGGGAGAGCAGTCGAATGACACCTGTCAAATGTGCTCCTCTCATTCTTCATACCTTATTTGGAGTATTTGACCTTACAATGTCGACTGTATAAGAAGTTTTTGTGTGATTTTCAACTGAATTTGGAGTAATTGTCCTACTGGCCGTGTTGCGAGCCCGAAGGGCGAGCTCCTGGTGAGGCCGAAGGCCGAACTCTTTGGCCGCGAGGCCGTAGGCCGAGTGGACGGTGCGCGAGCCCGCAGGGCGAGCGCTAGGCGAGGCCGCAGGTCGAGCCGTGTTAGTAACTTGCGAGGCCGAAGGCCGAGCTCAGACTTGAGAGTATTTTCCACGTCACCGACTGGTCTCCATGGCAACTGCCTGCGGTAACCGAAGCACCTACGAGTGGGGTTCCTTAACAAAAGTGATTCAGAACCTTGGTACCATTCTGCCCGTACCACCTTTTTATGGCAGTAGGGTGAATTTGGTTTGGTGATAACAGTACGGTTCTCTATTGTATTAAGGGTTTGTATGGGAAATCGTACATCTTTAGGTGTTTTGAAATAATTTTTTTTAATGTATAAGGTGTTTTGATATTGTTCAAACTTGCACAACGATAAATGCGGGCCGCATGCGGCCCGCACACTGCCCGAAAAACTAGTTTATAATATATAAAGCTCGATTACCACTGACTGACTCACTGACTGACTGACTGACATAAATGTTCTCCTAGAAGGAGTAGAGTAGGGTTAAAATGATGTAGGACAAAAATGTTCGGGGGGTTTTGGTGAGTATGAGAAAAATCGAAAATCATTAAAAAGACGCCTGCCAAGTAAAGATGGATGACATATCTCAAAAACGGTAAGAGATAGGTAGGGGGTGTTTGAACAAATGTCATAGGGAATCTGGAGAGCAGTCGAATGACACCTGTCAAAAATCCAAAATGGCGGATTTCAAGATGGCCGCCATACAAATTGATCCGAGCCTGCTGAAGCGAGGCCGTTAGGCCGAGGTTCAGTAGGGGCGGAGCAGTTTGTATGATGGCCTTCTTGAAATCCGCCATTTTGGATTTGTCCCAGGTGCTCCTATCATTCTTTATACTGCATTTGGAGTGTATTACCTTATATTTTCGACTGTATTAGGAGTTTTTGTGGGATTTTTGACTGAATTTGGAGTTACTGTCCTACATAAGTGTAGTAGCGAGCCCGAAGGGCGAGCTCCTGGTGAGGCCGAAGGCCGAACTTTCAGTCCGCGAGGCCGAAGGCCGAGCGTATGACGCGCGAGCCCGAAGGGCGAGCTCTTGGCGAGGCCGCAGGCCGAGCCATGTTGGTAACTTGCGAGGCCGAAGGCCGAGCTCCGACTTGAGAGTTTTTTCCACGTCTCCGACTGGTCTCCATGGCAACTGCCCGCGGTAAGCGAAGCACCTACGAGTGGGGTAAGGTAAGGTAAGGTTCTGAGTCACTTTTGTTCCTTAACAAAAGTGACTCAGAACCTTGGTACCTTTCTGCCCGTACCACCTTTTTATGGCAGTAGGGTGAATCTGTTTTAGTGGCTACAGTATTGTTCTTTATTGTATTGAGTATTAATATGGGATTTCATACTTCTAATGGAGTTTTGAACATACTTTTTTTAATGTATAAGGTGTTTTGATATTGTTCAAACTTGCACAACGATAAATGCGGGCCGCATGCGGCCCGCACACTGCCCGAAAAACTAGTTAATAATATATAAAGCTCGATTACCACTGACTGACTCACTGACTGACTGACTGACATAAATGTTCTCCTAGAAGGAGTAGAGTAGGGTTAAAATGATGTATGGCAAAAATGTTTGGGGGGTTTAGGTGAGTATGAGAAAAATCGAAAATCATGAAAATGACGCCTGCCAAGTAAAGATGGATGACATATCTCAAAAACAGTACAAGATAGGTAGGGGGTGTTTGAACAAATGTCATAGGGAATTGGGAGAGCAGTCGAATGACATCTGTCAAAAATCCAAAATGGCGGATTTCAAGATGGCCGCCATACAAAGTGGTCCGATTCTGCTGAAGCGAGGCCTTTAGGCCGAGCTTCAGTAGGGGCGGAGCAGTTTGTATGGTGGCCGTCTTGAAATCCGACATTTTGGATGTGTCCCAGGTGCTCCTCTCATTCTTCATACTGCATTTGGAGTGTTTAACCTTCATTTTCGACTGTATTAGGAGTTTTTGTGGGATTTTAGACTGAATTTGGAGTAACTGTTCTACGTTAATGTAGTAGCGAGCCCGAAGGGCGAGCTCCTGGTGAGGCCGAAGGCCGAACTTTCGGCTCGCGAGGCCGAAGGCCGAGCGTATGGTGCGTGAGCCCGAAGGGCGAGCGCTTGGCGAGGCCGCAGGCCGAGCCGTATTAGTAACTTGCGAGGCCGAAGGCCGAGCTCCGACTCGAGGGTATTTTCCACGTCACCGACTGGTCTCCATGGCAACTGCCTGCGGTAACCGAAGCACCTACGAGTGGGATTCCTAAACAAAAGTGATTAAGAACCTTGGTACCATTCTGCCCGTACCACCTTTTTATGGCAGTAGGGTGAATTTGCTTTAGTGGCTACAGTATGGATCTTTATTGTATGGAGAGTTTATTTGGGATTTCATACTTCTATTGGAATTTTGAACTTATTTTTTTTAAATGTATAATGGGTTAAGGTATAGTTTAGTACTGCATAACGATAAATGCGGGCCGCATGCGGCCCGCACACTGCCCGAAAAACTAGTTTATAATATATAAAGCTCGATTACCACTCACTGACTGACTGACTGACTGATTGACATAAATGTTCTCCTAGAAGGAGCAGAGTAGGGTTAAAATCATGTATGGCAAAAATGTTCGGGGGGTTTTGGTGAGTATGAGAAAAATCGAAAATCATAAAAAAGACGCCTGCCAAGTGAAGATGGATGACGTATCTCAAAAACGGTACAAGATAGGTAGGGGGTGTTTGAACAAATGTCATAGGGAATCGGGAGAGCAGTCGAATGACACCTGTCAAAAATCCAAAATGGCGGATTTCAAGATGGCCGCCATACAAAATGCTCCGAGCCTGCTGAAGCGAGGCCGTTAGGCCGAGGTTCAGTAGGGGCGGAGCAGTTTGTATGGGGGCCTTCTTGAAATCCGCCATTTTGGAGTTGTCCCAGGTGCTCCTATCATTCTTTATACTGCATTTGGAGTGTATTACCTTATATTTTCGACTGTATGAGGAGTTTTTGTGGGATTTTTGACTGAATTTGGAGTTACTGTCCTACATAAGTGTAGTAGCGAGCCCGAAGGGCGAGCTCCTGGTGAGGCCGAAGGCCGAACTTTCGGTCCGCGAGGCCGAAGGCCGAGCGTATAATGCGCGAGCCCGAAGGGCGAGCGCTTGGCGAGGCCGCAGGCCGAGCCGTTTTAGTAACTTGCGAGGCCGAAGGCCGAGCTCCGACTTGAGAGTATTTTCCACGTCACCGACTGGTCTCCATGGCAACTGCCTGCGGTAACCGAAGCACCTACGAGTGGGGTTCCTTAACAAAAGTGACTCAGAACCTTGGTCCCATTCTGCCCGCACCACCTTTTTATGGCAGTAGGGTGAATTTGCTTTAGTGGCTACAGTATGGTTCTTTATTGTATTGAGAGTTTATATGGGATTTCATACTTCTATTGGAGTTTTGAACACATTTTTTTTTGTATCAGGTGTTTTTTTGACAGTTCCTACTGACTCAAGATAGATGCGGGCCGCATGCGGCCCGCACACTGCCCGAAAAACTAGTTTATAATATATAAGGCTCGATTACCACTCACTGACTGACTGACTGATTGACATAAATGTTCTCCTAGAAGGAGCAGAGTAGGGTAAAAATGAAGTATGGCAAAAATGTTCGGGGGGTTTTAGTGAGTATGAGAAAAATCGAAAATCATTAAAAAGACGCCTGCCAAGTAAAGATGAATGACGTATCTCGAAAACGATGCAAGATAGGTTGGGGGTGTTTGAACAAATGTCATAGGGAATCGGGAGAGCAGTCGAGTGACACCTGTCAAAAATCCAAAATGGCGGATTTCAAGATGGCCGCCATACAAAGTGATCCGAGCCTGCTGAAGCGAGGCCGTGAGGCCGAGCTTCAGTAGGGGCGGAGCAGTTTGTATGGTGGCCGTCTTGAAATCCGACATTTTGGATGTGACCCACATGCTCCTATCATTCTTTATACTGCATTTGGATTGTTTTGCCTTATATTTTCGACTGTATTAGGAGTTTTTGTGGGATTTTCGACTGAATTTGGAGTTACTGTCCTACATTGGTGTATAGCGAGCCCGAAGGGCGAGCTCCTGGTGAGGCCGTAGGCCGAACATTCGGCCCGCGAGGCCGAAGGCCGAGCGTATGGTGCGTGAGCCCGAAGGGCGAGCGCTCGGCGAGGCCGTAGGCCGAGCCGTATTAGTAACTTGCGAGGCCAAAGGCCGAGCTCCGACTTAAGAGTATTTTCCACGTCTCCGACTGGTCTCCATGGCAACTGCCCGCGGTAACCGAAGCACCTACGAGTGGGGTTCTTTAGCAAAAGTGACTCAGAACCTTGGTATCATTCTGCCCGTACCACCTTTTTATGGCAGTAGGGTGAATTTGCTTTAGTGGCTACAGTATGGTTCTTTATTGTATTGAGAGTTTATATGGGATTTCATACTTCTATTGGAGTTTTGAACATACTTTTTTCCAACGTATCAGGAGTTTTGATATAGTTTAGTACTGCATAACGATAAATGCGGGCCGCATGCGGCCCGCACACTGCCCGAATAACTAGTTTATAATATATAAAGCTGGATTACCGTACACTGACTCACTGACTGATTCACTGACTGACATCATTGTTCTCCCAGAAGGAGTCGAGAAGGAAGAAAGTGATGTATGGGAAAAGTGTAGAGAGGGTTTGGGGGAGTATGGGAAAAATCCGAAAACTCAAAGATGTCGTCTGCCAAGTAAAGTTGGTTAGCGTATCTCGGAAACGGTAAGAGATAGGTAGGGGGTGCTTGACCAAATGTCATAGGGAATTGGGAGAGCAGTCGAATGACATCTGTCAAAAATCCAAAATGGCGGATTTCAAAATGGCCGCCATACAAAATCTTTCGATCCCTCAAAAAAGTAGCTGGTTCTACCAGAAAGAGTTGAGTACGGTTATAGTAATGTATTACGAAAATGACTAACGGGCTTAGCTGAGTAGGGGAAAAATTAAAAACCCTAGAAATGACGCCTGCCAAGTAAAGCTGGACTACGTATCTCGAAAACGGTAAGAGATAGGTTGGGGGTGTTTGAACAAATGTCATAGGGAATCGGGAGAGCAGTCGAATGACACCTGTCAAATGTGCTACTCTCATTCTTCATACATTATTTGGAGTATTTAACCTTACAATGTCAACTGTATTAGGAGTGTTTGTGGGAATTTCAACTCAATTTAGAGTAATTGTCCTACTGTCAGTGTAGCGAGCCCGAAGGGCGAGCTTTTGGTGAGGCCGAAGGCCGAACTTCCGGGCCGCGAGGCCGTAGGCCGAGTGGACGGTGCGCGAGCCCGCAGGGCGAGTGCTAGGCGAGGCCGCAGGTCGAGCCGTCTTAGTAACTTGCGAGGCCGAAGGCCGAGCTCAGACTTGCACCGATTTGGCTGAAAATCGATATATAGGTTGTTCTCGTCATACTTATTCCAAATATGAAATTTTTACTTCGATGACGTCTGCCAAGTAAAAAAAGTTACTCCGATTTGGCTGAAACTCGATATTTAGGTGGTTCTGGGTGTCGTTATTCCAAATCAAAATTTTTTTTTTCAATGACGTCTGCCAAGTAAAAAAAAGTACTCCGATTTAGCTAAAATTTTATATCTAGGTTGTTCTGGACGTCCTTATTCCAAAAATGAATTTTTTTTTCGATGACGTCTGCCAAGTGCAGATAAATCACGTATCTCGAAAACGGTAATAGATAGGTAGGGGGTTTTTGAAAATATGTCATAGGAAATAAGGAGAGCAGTCGAATGACATTTTGGATGTGTCTTACGTGCTCCTATCATTCTTTATACTGCATTTGGAGTGTTTTTCCTTAATTTTCGACTGTATTAGGAGTTTTTGTGGGATTTTTGACTGAATTTGGAGTTACTGTCCAACTTTAGTGTATAGCGAGCCCGAAGGGCGAGCTCTTGGTGAGGCCGAAGGCCGAACTTTCGGCTCGCGAGGCCGAAGGCCGAGCGTAGGGTGCGTGAGCCCGAAGGGCGAGCGCTTGGCGAGGCCGCAGGCCGAGCCGTGTTAGTAACTTGCGAGGCCGAAGGCCGAGCCCCGACTTGAGAGTATTTTCCACGTCACCGACTGGTCTCCATGGCAACTGCCTGCGGTAACCGAAGCACCTACGAGTGGGGTTCCTTAATAAAAGTGACTTAGAACCTTGGTACCATTCTGCCCGTACCACCTTTTTGTGGCAGTAGGGTGAATCTGCTTTAGTGGCTACAGTATGGATCTTTATTTTATGGAGAGTTTATTTGGGATTTCATACTTCTATTGGAGTTTTGAACTAATTTTTTTTTAATGTATAAGGCGTTAAGGTTAAGTTTAGTACTGTATAGCGATAAATGCGGGCCGCATGCGGCCCGCACACTGCCCGAAATACTAGTTATATTATATAAAGCTCGATTACCACTGACTGATTGACATAAATGTTCTCCTAGAAGGAGACGAGTAGGAACAACGTGATCTATGGCAAAAGTGTTCGGGTGGTTTCGGTGAGTATGAGAAAAATCGAAAATCATTAAAAAGACGCCTGCCAAGTAAAGATGGATGACATATCTCGAAAACGGTACAAGATAGGTAGGGGGTGTTTAAACAAATGTCATAGGGAATCGGGAGAGCAGTCCAATGACACCTGTCAAAAATCCAAAATGGCGGATTTCAAAATGGCCGCCATACAAATTGATCCGAGCCTGCTGAAGCGAGGCCGTTAGGCCGAGGTTCAGTAGGGGCGGAGCAGTTTGTATGGTAGCCGTCTTGAAATCCGACATTTTGGATGTGACCCACGTGCTCCTATCATTCTTTATACTGCATTTGGAGTGTTTTACCTTATATTTTCGACTGTATTAGGAGTTTTTGTGGGATTTTCGACTGAATTTGGAGTTACTGTCCTCTATTAGTGAAGTTGCGAGCCCGAAGGGCGAGCTTCAGGTGAGGCCGAAGGCCGAACTTTCGGTCCGCGAGGCCGAAGGCCGAGCGTATGATGCGTGAGCCCGAAGGGCGAGCGCTTGGCGAGGCCGAAGGCCGAGCCGTGTTAGTAACTTGCGAGGCCGAAGGCCGAGCTCAGACTTGAGAGTATTTTCCACATCTCCGACTGGTCTCCATGGCAACTGCCCGCGGTAACCGAAGCACCTACGAGTGGGGTTCCTTAACAAAAGTGACTCGGAACCCTGGTCCAATTTTGCCCGTACCACCTTTTTATGGCAGTAGGGTGAATTTAGTTTGGTGGCTACAGTTTGTTTCTTTATTGTATTGATAGTTTATATGGGATTTCATACTTCTATTGGAGTTTTGAACACACTTTTTTTTACGTATTACGTGTTTTGATATCAGTTAAAATTGCGTAACGATAAATGCGGGCCGCATGCGGCCCGCACACTGCCCGAAATACTAGTTTATATTATATAAAGCTCGATTACCACTGACTGATTGACATAAATGTTCTCCTAGAAGGAGACGAGTAGGAACAACGTGATGTATGGCAAAAATGTTCGGGTAGTTTCGGTGAGTATGAGAAAAATCGAAAATCATTAAAAAGACGCCTGCCAAGTGAAGATGTATGGCGTATCTCAAAAACGGTACAAGATAGGTAGGGGGTGTTTGAACAAATGTCATAGGGAATCGAGAGAGCAGCCGGATGACATCTGTCAAAAATCCAAAATGGCGGATTTCAAGATGGCCGCCATACAAATTGATCCGAGCCTGCTGAAGCGAGGCCGTCAGGCCGAGCTTCAGTAGGGGCGGAGCAGTTTGTATGGGGGCCGTCTTGAAATCCGCCATTTTGGATTTGTCCCAGGTGCTCCTATCATTCTTTATACTGCATTTGGAGTGTATTACCTTATATTTTCGACTGTATTAGGAGTTTTTGTGGGATTTTGGACTGAATTTGGAGTAACTGTCCTACATTAGTGTATAGCGAGCCCAAAGGGCAATTACCTGGTGAGGCCGAAGGCCGAACTTTCGGTCCGCGAGGCCGAAGGCCGAGCGTATGGTGCGTGAGCCCGAAGGGCGAACGCTTGGCGAGGCCGTAGGCCGAGCCGTATTAGTAACTTGCGAGGCCGAAGGCCGAGCTCCGACTTGAGAGTATTTTCCACGTCTCCGACTGGTCTCCATGGCAACTGCCCGCGATAACCAAAGCACCTACGAGTGGGGTTCCTTAACAAAAGTGACTCGGAACCCTGGTCCCATTCTGCCCGTACCACCTTTTTATGGCAGTAGGGTGAATCTGGTTTGGTGGCTACAGTATGGTTCTTTAGTGTATTGACAGTTTATATGGGATTTCATACTTCTATTAGATTTTTGAACTTATTTTCTCTTAACGTATTAGGTTTTTTTTGACAGTTCCTACTGACTCAAGATAGATGCGGGCCGCATGCGGCCCGCACACTGCCCGAAAAACTAGTTATAATATATAAAGCTCGATTACCACTCACTGACTCATTGACATAAATGTTCTCCTAGAAGGAGCAGAGTGGGGTTAAAATGATGTATGGCAAAAATGTTCGGGGGGTTTTGGTGAGTATGAGAAAAATCGAAAATCATAAAAAAGACGCCTGCCAAGTAAAGATGGATGACATATCTAAAAACGGTACAAGATAGGTAGGGGGTGTTTGAACAAATGTCATAGGGAATTGGGAGAGCAGCCGAATGACACCTGTCAAAAATCCAAAATGGCGGATTTCAAGATGGCCGCCATACAAAATGGTCCGAGCCTGCTGAAGCGAGGCCGTTAGGCCGAGCTTCAGTAGGGGCGGAGCAGTTTGTATGGTGGCCGTCTTGAAATCCGACATTTTGGATGTGTCTTACGTGCTCCTATCATTCTTTATACTGCATTTAGAGTGTTTTACCTTCATTTCGACTGTATTAGGAGTTTTTGTGGGATTTTTGACTGAATTTGGAGTTACTGTCCAACATTAGTGTATAGCGAGCCCGAAGGGCGAGCTTCTGGTGAGGCCGAAGGCCGAACTTTCGGCTCGCGAGGCCGAAGGCCGAGCGTAGGGTGCGTGAGCCCGAAGGGCGAGCGCTTTGCGAGGCCGGAGGCCGAGCCGTGTTGGTTACTTGCGAGGCCGAAGGCCGAGCTCCGACTAGAGAGTATTTTCCACATCTCCGATTGGTCTCCATGGCAACTGCCCGCGGTAACCGACGCAGCTACGAGTGGGGTTCCTTATTAAAAGTGACTCAGAACCTTGGTACCATTCTGCCCGTACCACCTTTTTATGGCAGTAGGGTGAATTTGGTTTGGTGATTACAGTACGGTTCTCTAATGTATAAAGTGTTTGTAGGGGAAATCGTACATCTTTAGGTGTTTTGAAATATTTTTTTTAATGTATAAGGTGTTTTGATATTGTTGAAACTTGCACAACGATAAATGCGGGCCGCATGCGGCCCGCACACTGCCCGAAATACTAGTTAATAATATATAAAGCTCGATTACCACTCACTGACTGACTGACTGACTGATTGACATAAATGTTCTCCTAGAAGGAGACGAGTAGGGCTAAAATGATGTATGGCAAAAATGTTCGGGGGGTTTTGGTGAGTATGAGAAAAATCGAAAATCATTAAAAAGACGCCTGCCAAGTGTAGATGGATGACGTATCTCGAAAACGGTAAGAGATAAGTAGGGGGTGTTTGAACAAATGTCATAGGGAATCGGGAGAGCAGTCGAATGACATCTGTCAAAAATCCAAAATGGCGGATTTCAAGATGGCCGCCATACAAAATGCTCCGAGCCTGCTGAAGCGAGGCCTTTAGGCCGAGCTTCAGTAGGGGCGGAGCAGTTTGTATGGTGGCCATCTGGAAATCCGACATTTTGGATGTGACCAAAGTGCTCCTATCATTCTTTATACTGCATTTGGAGTGTTTTACCTTTATTTTCGACTGAATTAGGAGTTTTAGTGGGATTTTTGACTGAATTTGGAGTTACTGTCCTACATAAGTGTAGTAGCGAGCCCGAAGGGCGAGCTCCTGGTGAGGCCGAAGGCCGAACTTTCGGTCCGCGAGGCCGAAGGCCGAGCGTATGAAGCGTGAGCCCGAAGGGCGAGCGCTTGGCGAGGCCGCAGGCCGAGCCGTATTAGTAACTTGCGAGGCCGAAGGCCGAGCTCCGACTTGAGAGTATTTTCCACATCACCGACTGGTCTCCATGGCAACTGCCTGCGGTAACCGAAGCACCTACGAGTGGGGTTCCTTAACAAAAGTGACTCAGAACCTTCGTACCATTCTGCCCGTACCACCTTTTTATGGCAGTAGGGTGAATCTGATTTGGTGGCTACAGTTTGGTTCCTTATTGTATATAGAGTTTATATAGTATTTCATACTTCTATTGGAGTTTTGGATATTACTTTTTTTTAATGTATAACGTGCTTTTATGACAGTTCCTACTGACTCAAGATAGATGCGGGCCGCATGCGGCCCGCACACTGCCCGAAAAACTAGTTTTTTATAATATATAAAGCTCGATTACCACTCACTGACTCATTGACATAAATGTTCTCCTAGAAGGAGACGAGTAGGGTTAAAATAATGTATGGCAAAAATGTTCGGGTGGTTTTGGTGAGTATGAGAAAAATCGAAAATCATTAAAAAGACGCCTGCCAAGTAAAGATGGATGACGTATCTCGAAAACGGTAAGAGATAGGTAGGGGGTGTTTGAACAAATGTCATAGGGAATCGGGAGAGCAGTCGGATGACATATGTCAAAAATCCAAAATGGCGGATTTCAAGATGGCCGCCATACAAAGTGATCCGAGCCTGCTGAAGCGAGGCCGTTAGGCCGAGCTTCAGTAGGGGCGGAGCAGTTTGTATGGTGGTCGTCTTGAAATCCGACATTTTGGATGTGTCCCACGTGCTCCTATCATTCTTTATACTGCATTTGGAGTGTTTTACCTTCATTTTCGACTGTATTAGGGGTTTTTGTGGGATTTTGGACTGAATTTGGAGTAACTGTCCTACGTTAGTGTATAGCGAGCCCGAAGGGCGAGCTTCTGGTGAGGCCGAAGGCCGAACTTTTGGTCCGCGAGGCCGAAGGCCGAGCGTATGGCGCGTGAGCCCGAAGGGCGAGCGCTTGGCGAGGCCGCAGGCCGAGCCGTATTAGTAACTTGCGAGGCCGAAGGCCGAGCTCCGACTTGAGAGTATTTTCCACGTCTCCGGCTGGTCTCCATGGCAACTGCCCGCGGTAAGCGAAGCACTTACGAGTGGGGTTCCTTAACAAAAGTGACTCAGAATCTTGGTCCCATTCTGCCCGTACCACCTTTTTATGGCAGTAGGGTGAATCTGCTTTAGTGGCTACAGTATGGTTCTTTATTGTATTGAGAGTTTATATGGGATTTCATACTTCTATTGGAGTTTTGAACATACTTTATCCAACGTATCAGGAGTTTAGATATAGTTTAGTACTGCATAACGATAAATGCGGGCCGCATGCGGCCCGCACACTGCCCGAAATACTAGTTATTTATAATATATAAAGCTCGATTACCACTGACTGACTGACTGACTCACTGACATAAATGTTCTCCTAGAAGGAGTAGAGTAGGGTAAAAATGATGTATGGCAAAAATGTTCGCGGGGTTTTGGTGAGTATGAGAAAAATCGAAAATCATTAAAAAGACGCCTGCCAAGTAAAGATGGATGACATATCTCAAAAACGGTACAAGATAGGTAGGAGGTGTTTGAACAAATGTCATAGGGAATCGGGAGAGCAGTCGAATGACACCTGTCAAAAATCCAAAATGGCGGATTTCAAGATGGCCGCCATACAAAATGATCCGAGCCTGCTGAAGCGAGGCCTTTAGGCCGAGCTTCAGTAGGGGCGGAGCAGTATGTATGGTGGCCGTCTTGAAATCTGACATTTTGGATGTGTCTCACGTGCTCCTATCATTCTTTATACAGTATTTGGAGTCTTCTACCTTTATTTTCGACTGTATTAGGAGTTTTTGTGGGATTTTTGACTGAATTTGGAGTGACTGTCCTATATTAGTGTAGTAGCGAGCCCGAAGGGCGAGCTCCTGGTGAGGCCGAAGGCCGAACTTTCGGCTCGCGAGGCCGAAGGCCGAGCGTTTGGCGCGTGAGCCCGAAGGGCGAACGCTTGGCGAGGCCGCAGGCCTAGCCGTGTTAGTAACTTGCGAGGCCGAAGGCCGAGCTCCGAATCGAGAGTATTTTCCACATCTCTGACTGGTCTCCATGGCAACTGCCCAGGGTAAACAAAGCACTTACGAGTGGGGTTCCTTAACAAAGGTGACTCAGAACCTTGGTCCGATTTTGCCCGTACCACCATTTAATGGCAGTAGGGTGAATCTGCTTTAGTGGCTACAGTTTGGTTCTTTATTGTATTGAGAGTTTATATGGGATTTCATACTTCTATTGGAGTTTTGAACACACTTTTTTTTTAATGTGTCAGGCGTTTTTTTGACAGTTCCTAATGACTCAGGATAGATGCGGGCCGCATGCGGCCCGCACACTGCCCGAAAAACTAGTTATTATAATATATAAAGCTCGATTACCATTGACTCACTGACTGACATAAATGTTCTCCTAGAAGGAGACGAGTAGGAGCAACGTGATGTATAGCAAAAATGTTCGGGGGGTTTTGGTGAGTATGAGAAAAATCGAAAATCATTAAAAAGACGCCTGCCAACTGAAGATGGATGACGTATCTCAAAAACGGTAAGAGATAGGTAGGGGGTGTTTGAACAAATGTCATAGGGAATTGGGAAAGCAGTCGAATGACACCTGTCAAAAATCCAAAATGGCGGATTTCAAGATGGCCGCCATACAAATTGATCCGAGCCTGCTGAAGCGAGGCCTTTAGGCCGAGCTTCAGTAGGGGCGGAGCAGTTTGTATGGTGGCCATCTTGAAATCCGACATTTTGGATGTGTCCCACGTGCTCCTATCATTCTTTATACTGCATTTGGAGCGTTTTACCTTTATATTAGACTGTATTAGGAGTTTTTGTGGGATTTTTGACTGAATTTGGAGTAACTGTCCTACATTAGTGCAGTTGCGAGCCCGAAGGGCGAGCTCCTGGTGAGGCCGAAGGCCGAACTTTCGGTCCGCGAGGCCGAAGGCCGAGCGTATGATGCGCGAGCCCGAAGGGCGAGCGCTTGGCGAGGCCGCAGGCCGAGCCGTGTTAGTAACTTGCGAGGCTGAAGGCCGAGCTCCGACTTTAGAATATTTTCTACATCTTCGACTGGTCTCCATGGCAACTGACCGAGGTAACCGAAGCACCTACGAGTGGGGTTCCTTAACAAAAGTGACTCAGAACCTTGGTACCATTCTGCCCGTACCACCTTTTTATGGCAGTAGGGTGAATTTGGTTTGGTGGCTACAGTTTGTTTCTTTATTGTATTGAGAGTTTATATGGGATTTCATACTTCTATTGGAGTTTTGAACACACTTTTTTTTACGTATTAGGTGTCTTGATATAAGTTAAAATTGCACAACGATAAATGCGGGCCGCATGCGGCCCGCACACTGCCCGAAATACTAGTTATTAATAATATATAAAGCTCGATTACCACTCACTGACTGACTGACTGACTGATTGACATAAATGTTCTCCTAGAAGGAGACGAGTAGGGCTAAAATGATGTATGGCAAAAATGTTCGGGGGGTTTTGGTGAGTATGAGAAAAATCGAAAATCATAAAAAAGACGCCTGCCAAGTAAAGATGGATAACGTATCTCGAAAACGGTAAGAGATGGGTTAGAGGTGTTTGAACAAATGTCATAGGGAATCGGGAGAGCAGTCGAATGACACCTGTCAAAAATCCAAAATGGCGGATTTCAAGATGGCCGCCATACAAAGTGATCCGAGCCTGCTGAAGCGAGGCCTTTAGGCCGAGCTTCTGTAGGGCCGGAGCAGTTTGTATGGTGGCCGTCTTGAAATCCGACATTTTGGATGTGTCTTACGTGCTCCTATCATTCTTTATACTGCATTTGGAGTTTTTTATCTTTATTTTCGACTGTATTAGGAGTTTTTGTGGGATTTTTGACTGAATTTGGAGTAACTGTCCTACATTAGTGTAGTAGCGAGCCCGAAGGGCGAGCTTCTGGTGAGGCCGAACTTTCGGCCCGCGAGGCCGAAGGCCGAGCGTATGCGGCGTGAGCCCGAAGGGCGAGCGCCTGGCGAGGCCGTAGGCCGAGCCGTATTAGTAACTTGCGAGGCCGAAGGCCGAGCTCCGACTTGAGAGTATTTTCCACGTCTCCAACTGGTCTCCATGGCAACTGCCCGCGATAACCAAAGCACCTACGAGTAGGGTTCCTTAACAAATGTGACTCAAAACCTTGGTACCATTCTGCCGGAACCACCTTTTTATGGCAGTAGGGTGAATCTGGTTTTGGAGGCTACAGTTTGTTTCTTTATTGTATTGAGAGTTTTAATGGGATTTCATACTTCTATTGGAGTTTTGAAATATTTTTTTTTAATGTTAAAGGTGTATTGTTATAGTTTAGTACTGCATAACGATAAATGCGGGCCGCATGCGGCCCGCACACTGCCCGAAAAACTAGTTATAATATATAAAGCTCGATTACCATTGACTCACTGACTGACATAAATGTTCTCCTAGAAGGAGACGAGTAGGAGCAACGTGATGTATGGCAAAAATGTTCGGGGGGTTTTGGTGAGTATGAGAAAAATCGAAAATCATAAAAATGACGCCTGACAAGTAAAGGTGGATGACGTAACTCAAAAACGGTACAAGATAGGTAGGGGGTGTTTGAACAAATGTCATAGGGAATCGGGAGAGCAGTCGAATGACATCTGTCAAAAATCCAAAATGGCGGATTTCAAGATGGCCGCCATACAAAATGCTCCGAGCCTGCTGAAGCGAGGCCTTTAGGCCGAGCTTCAGTAGGGGCGGAGCAGTTTGTATGGTGGCCGTCTTGAAATCCGTTATTTTGGATGTGCCCCACGTGCTCCTATCATTCTTTATACTGCATTTGGAGTGTTTTACCTTATATTTTCGACTGTATTAGGAGTTTTTGTGGGATTTTTGACTAAATTTGGAGTTACTGTCCTACATAAGTGAAGTAGCGAGCCCGAAGGGCGAGCTCCTGGTGAGGCCGAAGGCCGAACTTTCGGTCCGCGAGGCCGAAGGCCGAGCGTATGATGCGCGAGCCCGAAGGGCGAGCGCCTGGCGAGGCCGTAGGCCGAGCCGTATTAGTAACTTGCGAGGCCGAAGGCCGAGCTCCGACTTGAGAGTATTTTCCACATCTCCGACTGGTCTCCATGGCAACTGCCTGCGGTAACCGAAGCACCTACGAGTGGGGTTCCTTAACAAAAGTGACTCAGAAGCTTGGTACCATTCTGACCGTACCACCTTTTTATGGCAGTAGGGTGAATCTGGTTTGGTGGCTACAGTTTGGTTCCTTATTGTATTAAGAGTTTATATGGGATTTCATACTTCTATTGGAGTTTTGAACTTATTTTTTTTAAATGTATAAGGGGTTAAGGTAAAGTTTAGTACTGCATAACGATAAATGCGGGCCGCATGCGGCCCGCACACTGCCCGAAAAACTAGTTATAATATATAAAGCTCGATTACCATTGACTCACTGACTGACATAAATGTTCTCCTAGAAGGAGACGAGTAGGAGCAACGTGATGTATAGCAAAAATGTTCGGGGGGTTTTGGTGAGTATGAGAAAAATCGAAAATCATTAAAAAGACGCCTGCCAACTGAAGATGGATGACGTATCTCAAAAACGGTAAGAGATAGGTAGGGGGTGTTTGAACAAATGTCATAGGGAATTGGGAAAGCAGTCGAATGACACCTGTCAAAAATCCAAAATGGCGGATTTCAAGATGGCCGCCATACAAATTGATCCGAGCCTGCTGAAGCGAGGCCTTTAGGCCGAGCTTCAGTAGGGGCGGAGCAGTTTGTATGGTGGCCATCTTGAAATCCGACATTTTGGATGTGTCCCACGTGCTCCTATCATTCTTTATACTGCATTTGGAGCGTTTTACCTTTATATTAGACTGTATTAGGAGTTTTTGTGGGATTTTTGACTGAATTTGGAGTAACTGTCCTACATTAGTGCAGTTGCGAGCCCGAAGGGCGAGCTCCTGGTGAGGCCGAAGGCCGAACTTTCGGTCCGCGAGGCCGAAGGCCGAGCGTATGATGCGCGAGCCCGAAGGGCGAGCGCTTGGCGAGGCCGCAGGCCGAGCCGTGTTAGTAACTTGCGAGGCTGAAGGCCGAGCTCCGACTTTAGAATATTTTCTACATCTTCGACTGGTCTCCATGGCAACTGACCGAGGTAACCGAAGCACCTACGAGTGGGGTTCCTTAACAAAAGTGACTCAGAACCTTGGTACCATTCTGCCCGTACCACCTTTTTATGGCAGTAGGGTGAATTTGGTTTGGTGGCTACAGTTTGTTTCTTTATTGTATTGAGAGTTTATATGGGATTTCATACTTCTATTGGAGTTTTGAACACACTTTTTTTTACGTATTAGGTGTCTTGATATAAGTTAAAATTGCACAACGATAAATGCGGGCCGCATGCGGCCCGCACACTGCCCGAAATACTAGTTATTAATTATTATTAATTAATAATATATAAAGCTCGATTACCACTGACTGACTCACTGACTCACTGACATAAATGTTCTCCTAGAAGGAGCAGAGTAGGGTAAAAATGAAGTATGGCAAAAATGTTCGGGGGGTTTTGGTGAGTATGAGAAAAATCGAAAATCATAAAAATGACGCCTGCCAAGTAAAGATGAATGACATATCTCAAAAACGGTAAGAGATAGGTAGGGGGTGTTTGACCAAATGTCATAGGGAATCGGGAGAGCAGTCGGATGACATCTGTCAAAAATCCAAAATGGCGGATTTCAAGATGGCCGCCATACAAAGTGATCCGAGCCTGCTGAAGCGAGGCCTTTAGGCCGAGCTTCAGTAGGGGCGGAGCAGTTTGTATGGGGGCCATCTTGAAATCCGACATTTTGGATGTGTCACACGTGCTCCTATCATTCTTTATACTGCATTTGGAGTGTTTGACCTTTATTTTCGACTGTATTAGGAGTTTTTGTGGGAGTTTTGACTGAATTTGGAGTTACTGTCCTATATTAGTGTAGTAGCGAGCCCGAAGGGCGAGCTCCTGGTGAGGCCGAAGGCCGAACTTTCGGTCCGCGAGGCCGAAGGCCGAGCGTATGATGCGCGAGCCCGAAGGGCGAGCGCCTGGCGAGGCCGTAGGCCGAGCCGTATTAGTAACTTGCGAGGCCGAAGGCCGAGCTCCGACTTGAGAGTATTTTCCACATCTCCGACTGGTCTCCATGGCAACTGCCCGCGGTAACCGAAGCACCTACGAGTGGGGTTCCTTAACAAAAGTGACTCAGAACCTTGGTACCATTCTGCCCGTACCACCTTTTTATGGCAGTAGGGTGAATTTGGTTTGGTGGCTACAGTTTGTTTCTTTATTGTATTGAGAGTTTATATGGGATTTCATACTTCTATTGGAGTTTTGAACACACTTTTTTTTACGTATTAGGTGTCTTGATATAAGTTAAAATTGCACAACGATAAATGCGGGCCGCATGCGGCCCGCACACTGCCCGAAATACTAGTTATTAATAATATATAAAGCTCGATTACCACTGACTGACTCACTGACTCACTGACATAAATGTTCTCCTAGAAGGAGCAGAGTAGGGTAAAAATGAAGTATGGCAAAAATGTTCGGGGGGTTTTGGTGAGTATGAGAAAAATCGAAAATCATAAAAATGACGCCTGCCAAGTAAAGATGAATGACATATCTCAAAAACGGTAAGAGATAGGTAGGGGGTGTTTGACCAAATGTCATAGGGAATCGGGAGAGCAGTCGGATGACATCTGTCAAAAATCCAAAATGGCGGATTTCAAGATGGCCGCCATACAAAGTGATCCGAGCCTGCTGAAGCGAGGCCTTTAGGCCGAGCTTCAGTAGGGGCGGAGCAGTTTGTATGGTGGCCGTCTTGAAATCCGTCATTTTGGATGTGCCCCACGTGCTCCTATCATTCTTTATACTGCATTTGGAGTGTTTAACCTTCATTTTCGACTGTATTAGGAGTTTTTGTGGGATTTTTGACTGAATTTGGAGTAACTGTTCTACGTTAATGTAGTAGCGAGCCCGAAGGGCGAGCTCCTGGTGAGGCCGAAGGCCGAACTTTCGGCTCGCGAGGCCGAAGGCCGAGCGTATGGTGCGTGAGCCCGAAGGGCGAGCGCTTGGCGAGGCCGCAGGCCGAGCCGTATTAGTAACTTGCGAGGCCGAAGGCCGAGCTCCGACTCGAGGGTATTTTCCACGTCACCGACTGGTCTCCATGGCAACTGCCTGCGGTAACCGAAGCACCTACGAGTGGGATTCCTAAACAAAAGTGATTAAGAACCTTGGTACCATTCTGCCCGTACCAACTTTTTATGGCAGTAGGGTGAATCTGCTTTAGTGGCTACAGTATGGTTCTTTATTGTATGGACAGTTTATTTGGGATTTCATACTTCTATTGGAGTTTTGAACTTATTTTTTTTTTATGTAAAAGGGGTCAAGGTATAGTTTAGTACTGTATAACGATAAATGCGGGCCGCATGCGGCCCGCACACTGCCCGAAAAACTAGTTTATTATAATATATAAAGCTCGATTACCACTGACTGACTGACATAAATGTTCTCCTAGAAGGAGCAGAGTAGGGTAAAAATGAAGTATGGCAAAAATGTTCGGGTGGTTTTGGTGAGTATGAGAAAAATCGAAAATCATTAAAAAGACGCCTGCCAAGTGATGATGGATGACGTATCTCGAAAACGGTACGAGATAGGTAGGGGGTGTTTGAACAAATGTCATAGGGAATAGGAAGAGCAGTCGAATGACACCTGTCAAAAATCCAAAATGGCGGATTTCAAGATGGCCGCCATACAAAATGCTCCGAGCCTGCTGAAGCGAGGCCTTTAGGCCGAGCTTCAGTAGGGGCGGAGCAGTTTGTATGGTGGCCTTCTTGAATCCGCCGTTTTGGATTTGTCCCAGGTGCTCCTCTCATTCTTCATACTGCATTTGGAGTGATTTACCCTATATTTTCGACTGTATTAGGAGTTTTTGTGGGATTTTCGACTGAATTTGGAGTAACTGTCGTACATTAGTGTATAGCGAGCCCAAAGGGCAACCACCTGGTGAGGCCGAAGGCCAAACTTTCGGTCCGCGAGGCCGAAGGCCGAGCGAATGGTGCGCGAGCCCGAAGGGCGAGCGCTTGGCGAGGCCGCAGGCCGAGCCGTGTTAGTAACTTGCGAGGCCGAAGGCCGAGCTCCGACTCGAGAGTATTTTCCACATCTCCGACTGGTCTCCATGGCAACTGCCCGCGGTAACCGAAGCACCTACGAGTGGGGTTCCTTAAGAAAAGTGACTTAGAACCTTGGTACCATTCTGCCCGTACCACCTTTTTATGGCAGTAGGGTGAATTTGCTTTAGTGGCTACTGTATGGTTCTTTATTGTATTGAGAGTTTATATGGAATTTCATACTTCTATTGGAGTTTTGAACACACCTTTTTTTTTAATGTATCAGGTGTTTTTTTGACAGTTCCTACTGACTCAAGATAGATGCGGGCCGCATGCGGCCCGCACACTGCCCGAAATACTAGTTTATTTATATTATATAAAGCTCGATTACCACTGACTGATTGACATAAATGTTCTCCTAGAAGGAGACGAGTAGGAACAACGTGATGTATGGCAAAAATGTTCGGGTAGTTTCGGTGAGTATGAGAAAAATCGAAAATCATTAAAAAGACGCCTGCCAAGTGAAGATGTATGGCGTATCTCAAAAACGGTACAAGATAGGTAGGGGGTGTTTGAACAAATGTCATAGGGAATCGAGAGAGCAGCCGGATGACATCTGTCAAAAATCCAAAATGGCGGATTTCAAGATGGCCGCCATACAAATTGATCCGAGCCTGCTGAAGCGAGGCCGTCAGGCCGAGCTTCAGTAGGGGCGGAGCAGTTTGTATGGGGGCCGTCTTGAAATCCGCCATTTTGGATTTGTCCCAGGTGCTCCTATCATTCTTTATACTGCATTTGGAGTGTATTACCTTATATTTTCGACTGTATTAGGAGTTTTTGTGGGATTTTGGACTGAATTTGGAGTAACTGTCCTACATTAGTGTATAGCGAGCCCAAAGGGCAATTACCTGGTGAGGCCGAAGGCCGAACTTTCGGTCCGCGAGGCCGAAGGCCGAGCGTATGGTGCGTGAGCCCGAAGGGCGAACGCTTGGCGAGGCCGTAGGCCGAGCCGTATTAGTAACTTGCGAGGCCGAAGGCCGAGCTCCGACTTGAGAGTATTTTCCACGTCTCCGACTGGTCTCCATGGCAACTGCCCGCGATAACCAAAGCACCTACGAGTGGGGTTCCTTAACAAAAGTGACTCGGAACCCTGGTCCCATTCTGCCCGTACCACCTTTTTATGGCAGTAGGGTGAATCTGGTTTGGTGGCTACAGTATGGTTCTTTAGTGTATTGACAGTTTATATGGGATTTCATACTTCTATTAGATTTTTGAACTTATTTTCTCTTAACGTATTAGGTTTTTTTTGACAGTTCCTACTGACTCAAGATAGATGCGGGCCGCATGCGGCCCGCACACTGCCCGAAAAACTAGTTTATTTATTTATAATATATAAAGCTCGATTACCACTGACTGACTGACTGACTCACTGACATAAATGTTCTCCTAGAAGGAGCAGAGTAGGGTAAAAATGAAGTATGGCAAAAATGTTCGGGGGGTTTTGGTGAGTATGAGAAAAATCGAAAATCATTAAAAAGACGCCTGCCAACTGAAGATGGATGACGTATCTCAAAAACGGTAAGAGATAGGTAGGGGGTGTTTGAACAAATGTCATAGGGAATTGGGAAAGCAGTCGAATGACACCTGTCAAAAATCCAAAATGGCGGATTTCAAGATGGCCGCCATACAAATTGATCCGAGCCTGCTGAAGCGAGGCCTTTAGGCCGAGCTTCAGTAGGGGCGGAGCAGTTTGTATGGTGGCCATCTTGAAATCCGACATTTTGGATGTGTCCCACGTGCTCCTATCATTCTTTATACTGCATTTGGAGCGTTTTACCTTTATATTAGACTGTATTAGGAGTTTTTGTGGGATTTTTGACTGAATTTGGAGTAACTGTCCTACATTAGTGCAGTTGCGAGCCCGAAGGGCGAGCTCCTGGTGAGGCCGAAGGCCGAACTTTCGGACCGCGAGGCCGAAGGCCGAGCGTATGATGCGCGAGCCCGAAGGGCGAGCGCTTGGCGAGGCCGCAGGCCGAGCCGTGTTAGTAACTTGCGAGGCTGAAGGCCGAGCTCCGACTTTAGAATATTTTCTACATCTTCGACTGGTCTCCATGGCAACTGACCGCGGTAACCGAAGCACCTACGAGTGGGGTTCCTTAACAAAAGTGACTCAGAACCTTGGTACCATTCTGCCCGTACCACCTTTTTATGGCAGTAGGGTGAATCTGCTTTAGTGGCTACAGTATGGTTCTTTATTGTATTGAGAGTTTATATGGGATTTCATTCTTCTATTGGAGTTTTGAACATACTTTTTTACAACGTATCATGAGTTTTGATATAGTTTAGTACTGCATAACGATAAATGCGGGCCGCATGCGGCCCGCACACTGCCCGAATAACTAGTTTATTTATAATATATAAAGCTCGATTACCACTCACTGACTGACTCACTGACTGACATAAATGTTCTCCTAGAAGGAGCAGAGTAGGGTAAAAATGAAGTATGGCAAAAATGTTCGGGGGGTTTGGGTGAGTATGAGAAAAATCGAAAATCATTAAAAAGACGCCTGCCAAGTAAAGATGGATGACATATCTCAAAAACGGTACAAGATAGGTAGGGGGTGTTTGAACAAATGTCATAGGGAATCGGGAGAGCAGTCGAATGACACCTGTCAAAAATCCAAAATGGCGGATTTCAAGATGGCCGCCATACAAATTGATCCGAGCCTGCTGAAGCGAGGCCGTTAGGCCGAGCTTCAGTAGGGGCGGAGCAGTTTGTATGGTGGCTGTCTTGAAATCCGACATTTTGGATCTGACCCACGTGCTCCTATCATTCTTTATACTGGATTTGGAGTGTTTTACCTTATATTTTCGACTGTATTAAGAGTTTTTGTGGGATTTTTGACTGAATTTGGAGTTACTGACCTACGATAATGTATAGCGAGCCCGAAGGGCGAGCTTCTGGTGAGGCCGAAGGCTGAACTTTCGGCTCGCGAGGCCGAAGGCCGAGCGTATGGTGCGTGAGCCCGAAGGGCGAGCGCTTGGCGAGGCCGCAGGCCGAGCCGTGTTAGTAGCTTGCGAGGCCGAAGGCCGAGCTCCGACTTGAGAGTATTTTCCACGTCACCGACTGGTCTCCATGGCAACTGCCCGCGGTAACCGAAGCACCTACGAGTGGGGTCCCTTAACAAAAGTGACTCAGAACCTTGGTACCATTCTGCCCGTACCACTTTTTTATGGCAGTAGGGTGAATTTGGTTTAATAGCTACAGTTTGGTTCTTTATTGTATTAAGAGTTTGAATGGGATTTAATACTTCTATTGGAGTTTTGAACATTCTTTTTCTTAAAGTATTAGGGGTTTATGTGAAATTTCCAAATGACTCAAGATAGATGCGGGCCGCATGCGGCCCGCACACTGCCCGAAAAACTAGTTATAATATATAAAGCTCGATTACCACTGACTGACTGACATAAATGTTCTCCTAGAAGGAGACGAGTAGGAACAACGTGATGTATGGCAAAAATGTTCGGGGGGTTTTGGTAAGTATGAGAAAAATCGAAAATCATTAAAAAGACGCCTGCCAAGTGAAGATGAATGACGTATCTCAAAAACGGTACAAGATAGGTAGGGGGTGATTGAACAAATGTCATAGGGAATTGGGAGAGCAGTCGAATGACACCTGTCAAAAATCCAATATGGCGGATTTCAAGATGGCCGCCTTACAAAATGCTCCGAGCCTGCTGAAGCGAGGCCTTTAGGCCGAGCTTCAGTAGGGGCGGAGCAGTTTGAATGGTGGCCGTCTTGAAATCCGACATTTTGGATGTGTCTTACGTGCTCCTATCATTCTTTATACTGCATTTGGAGTTTTTTATCTTTATTTTCGAATGTATTAGGAGTTTTTGTGGGATTTTTGACTGAATTTGGAGTAACTGTCCTACATAAGTGTAGTAGCGAGCCCGAAGGGCGAGCTCCTGGTGAGGCCGGAGGCCGAACTTTCGGTCCGCGAGGCCGAAGGCCGAGCGTATGATGCGCGAGCCCGTAGGGCGAGCGCTTGGCGAGGCCGCAGGCCGAGCCGTGTTGGTAACTTGCGAGGCCGAAGGCCGAGCTCCGACTTGAGAGTTTTTTCCAAGTCTCCGACTGGTCTCCATGGCAACTGCCCGCGGTAAGCAAAGCACCTACGAGTGGGGTTCCTTAACAAAAGTGACTCAGAACCTTGGTCCCATTCTGCCCGTACTACCTTTTTATGCCAGTAGGGTGAATTTGCTTTAGTGGCTACAGTATGGTTCTTTATTGTATGGAGACTTTATTTGGGATTTCATACTTCTATTGGAGTTTTGAACTTTTTTTTTTTAAATGTATAAGCGGTTAAGGTAAAGTTTACTACTGCATAACGATAAATGCGGGCCGCATGCGGCCCGCACACTGCCCGAAAAACTAGTTTATATTATATAAAGCTCGATTACCACTGACTGATTGACATAAATGTTCTCCTAAAAGGAGACGAGTAGGAACAACGTGATGTATGGCAAAAGTGTTCGGGTGGTTTCGGTGAGTATGAGAAAAATCGAAAATCATAAAAATGACACCTGCCAAGTAAAGATGGATGACGTATCTCGAAAACGGTGCAAGATGGGTAGGGGGTGTTTGAACAAATGTCATAGGGAATAGGGAGAGCAGTCGAATGACACCTGTCAAAAATCCAAAATGGCGGATTTCAAGATGGCCGCCATACAAAATGATCCGAGCCTGCTGAAGCGAGGCCGTTAGGCCGAGCTTCAGTAGGGGCGGAGCAGTTTGTATGGTGGCTGTCTTGAAATCCGACATTTTGGATGTGACCCACATGCTCCTATCATTCTTTATACTGCATTTGGAGTGTTTTACCTTATATTTTCGACTGTATTAGGAGTTTTTGTGGGATTTTTGACTGAATTTGGAGTAACTGTCCTACATAAGTGTAGTAGCGAGCCCGAAGGGCGAGCTCCTGGTGAGGCCGGAGGCCGAACTTTCGGTCCGCGAGGCCGAAGGCCGAGCGTATGATGCGCGAGCCCGTAGGGCGAGCGCTTGGCGAGGCCGCAGGCCGAGCCGTGTTGGTAACTTGCGAGGCCGAAGGCCGAGCTCCGACTTGAGAGTTTTTTCCAAGTCTCCGACTGGTCTCCATGGCAACTGCCCGCGGTAAGCAAAGCACCTACGAGTGGGGTTCCTTAACAAAAGTGACTCAGAACCTTGGTCCCATTCTGCCCGTACTACCTTTTTATGCCAGTAGGGTGAATTTGCTTTAGTGGCTACAGTATGGTTCTTTATTGTATGGAGACTTTATTTGGGATTTCATACTTCTATTGGAGTTTTGAACTTTTTTTTTTTAAATGTATAAGCGGTTAAGGTAAAGTTTACTACTGCATAACGATAAATGCGGGCCGCATGCGGCCCGCACACTGCCCGAAAAACTAGTTTATAATATATAAAGCTCGATTACCACTGACTCACTGACTCACTGACATAAATGTTCTCCTAGAAGGAGACGAGTAGGAACAACGTGATGTATGGCAAAAATGTTCGGGTGGTTTTGGTGAGTATGAGAAAAATCGAAAATCATTAAAAAGACGCCTGCCAAGTAAAGATGGATGATATATCTCAAAAACGGTAAGAGATAGGTAGGGGGTGTTTGAACAAATGTCATAGGGAATCGGGAGAGCAGTCGAATGACATCTGTCAAAAATCCAAAATGGCGGATTTCAAGATGGCCGCCATACAAAATGCTCCGAGCCTGCTGAAGCGAGGCCTTTAGGCCGAGCTTCAGTAGGGGCGGAGCAGTTTGTATGGTGGCCTTCTTGAAATCCGCCATTTTGGATTTGTCCCAGGTGCTCCTCTCATTCTTCATACTGCATTTGGAGTGTTTTACCATACATTTTCGACTGTATTAGGAGTTTTTGTGGGTTTTTTGACTGAATTTGGAGTAACTGTCCTACATTAGTGTATAGCGAGCCCAAAGGGCGAGCTCCTGGTGAGGCCGAAGGCCGAACTTTCGGTCCGCGAGGCCGAAGGCCGAGCGTATGATGCGTGAGCCCGAAGGGCGAGCGCTTGGCGAGGCCGTAGGCCGAGCCGTATTAGTAACTTGCGAGGCCGAAGGCCGAGCTCCGACTCGAGAGTATTTTCCACGTCACCGACTGGTCTCCATGGCAACTGCCTGCGGTAACCGAAGCACCTACGAGTGGGGTTCCTTATTAAAAGTGACTTAGAACCTTGGTACCATTCTGCCCGTACCACCTTTTTATGGCAGTAGGGTGAATCTGCTTTAGTGGCTACAGTATGGTTCTTTATTGTATTGAGAGTTTATATGGGATTTCATACTTCTATTGGAGTTTTGAACATACTTTTTTCCAACGTATCAGGAGTTTTGATATAGTTTAGTACTGCATAACGATAAATGCGGGCCGCATGCGGCCCGCACACTGCCCGAAATACTAGTTTATAATATATAAAGCTCGATTACCACTCACTGACTCATTGACATAAATGTTCTCCTAGAAGGAGCAGAGTAGGGTAAAAATGAAGTATGGCAAAAATGTTCGGGTGGTTTTGGTGAGTATGAGAAAAATCGAAAATCATTAAAAAGACGCCTGCCAAGTGATGATGGATGACGTATCTCGAAAACGGTAAGAGATAGGTAGGGGGTGTTTGAACAAATGTCATAGGGAATCGGGAGAGCAGTCGAATGACATCTGTCAAAAATCCAAAATGGCGGATTTCAAGATGGCCGCCATACAAAATGCTCCGAGCCTGCTGAAGCGAGGCCGTTAGGCCGAGCTTCAGTAGGGGCGGAGCAGTTTGTATGGTGGCCATCTTGAAATCCGTTATTTTGGATGTGCCCTACGTGCTCCTATCATTCTTTATACTGCATTTGGAGTGTTTTACCTTATATTTTCAACTGTATTAGGAGTTTTTGTGGGATTTTTGACTAAATTTGGAGTAACTGTCCTACATAAGTGAAGTAGCGAGCCCGAAGGGCGAGCTCCTGGTGAGGCCGAAGGCCGAACTTTCGGTCCGCGAGGCCGAAGGCCGAGCGTATGATGCGCGAGCCCGAAGGGCGAGCGCCTGGCGAGGCCGTAGGCCGAGCCGTATTAGTAACTTGCGAGGCCGAAGGCCGAGCGCCGACTTGAGAGTATTTTCCACATCTCCGACTGGTCTCCATGGCAACTGCCTGCGGTAACCGCAGCACCTACGAGTGGGGTTCCTTAACAAAAGTGACTCAAAACCTTGGTACCATTCTGCCCGGACCACCTTTTTATGGCAGTAGGGTGAATCTGCTTTAGTGGCTACAGTATGGTTCTTTATTGTATTGAGAGTTTATATGGGATTTCATACTTCTATTGGAGTTTTGAACATACTTTTTTCCAACGTATCAGGAGTTTTGATATAGTTTAGTACTGCATAACGATAAATGCGGGCCGCATGCGGCCCGCACACTGCCCGAAAAACTAGTTTATATTATATAAAGCTCGATTACCACTGACTGACTGATTGACATAAATGTTCTCCTAGAAGGAGCAGAGTAGGGTAAAAATGAAGTATGGCAAAAATGTTCGGGGGGTTTTGGTGAGTATGAGAAAAATCGAAAATCATATAAATGACGCCTGCCAAGTTAAGATGGATGACATATCTCGAAAACGGTGCAAGATAGGTAGGAGGTGTTTGAACAAATGTCATAGGGAATCGGAAGAGCAGTCGAATGGCACCTGTCAAAAATCCAAAATGGCGGATTTCAAGATGGCCGCCATTCAAAGTGATCCGAGCCTGCTGAAGCGAGGCCGTTAGGCCGAGCTTCAGTAGGGGCGGAGCAGTTTGTATGGTGGCCGTCTTGAAATGCGACATTTTGGATGTGACCCACATGCTCCTATCATTCTTTATACTGCATTTGGAGTGTTTTACCTTATATTTTCGACTGTATTAGGAGTTTTTGTGGGATTTTCGACTGAATTTGGAGTTACTGTCCTACATTGGTGTATAGCGAGCCCGAAGGGCGAGCTTCTGGTGAGGCCGAAGGCCGAACTTTCGGTCCGCGAGGCCGAAGGCCGAGCGTATGATAAGCGAGCCCGAAGGGCGAGCGCTTGGCGAGGCCATAGGCTGAGCCGTATTAGTAACTTGCGAGGCCGAAGGCCGAGCTCCGACTCAAGAGTATTTTCCACATCTCCTACTGGTCTCCATGGCAACTGCCCGCGGTATCCGAAGCACCTACGTGTGGGGTTCCTTAACAAAAGTGACTCAGAATCTTGGTACCATTCTGCCCGTACCACTTTTTTATGGCAGTAGGGTGAATCTGGTTTGGTGGCTACAGTTTGGTTCTCTATTGTATAAGGAGTTTATATGGGATTTCATACTGTTATAGAATATTGTTTTTTTTTTTAAATGTATAAGGTGTTTTGATATTGTTTCAAATTGCATATCGATAAATGCGGGCCGCATGCGGCCCGCACACTGCCCGAAATACTAGTTATTTATTTATAATATATAAAGCTGGATTACCGTACACTGACTGACTGACTGACTGACTGACTGACTGACTGACTGACATCATTGTTCTCCCAGAAGGAGTCGAGTAGGAAGAAAGTGATGTATGGGAAAAGTGTAGAGGGGGTTTGTCTGAGTATGGGAAAAATCCGAAAACTCAAAGATGACGTCTGCCAAGTAAAATTGGATGGCGTATCTCTGAAACGGTAAGAGATAGGTAGGGGGTGCTTGACCAAATGTCATAGGGAATCGGGAGAGCAGTCGGATGACATCTGTCAAAAATCCAAAATGGCGGATTTCAAAATGGCCGCCATACAAAATCCTTCGATCCCTTAAAAAAGTAGCTGGTTCTACCAGAAAGAGTTGAGTACGGTTATAGTAATGTATTACGAAAATGACTAAGGGGTTAAGCTGAGTAGGGAAAAAATTAAAAACCCTAGAAATGACGCCTGCCAAGTAAAGCTGGACTACGTATCTCGAAAACGGTAAGAGATAGGTTGGGGGTGTTTGAACAAATGTCATAGGGAATCGGGAGAGCAGTTGAATGACACCTGTCACACGTGCTCCTCTCATTCTTTATACTGCATTTGGAGTGTTTTACCTCATATTTTCGACTGTATTAGAGGTTTTCGTAGGTTTTTTGACTGAATTTCGAGTAACTGTTCTATGTTATTGTAGTAGCGAGCCCGAAGGGCGAGCTCCTGGTGAGGCCGAAGGCCGAACTTTTGGCCCGCGAGGCCGAAGGCCGAGCGTATGGTGCGTGAGCCCGAAGGGCGAGCGCTTGGCGAGGCCGCAGGCCGAGCCGTATTAGTAACTTGCGAGGCCGAAGGCCGAGCTCCGACTTGAGAGTATTTTCCACGTCACCGACTGGTCTCCATGGTAACTGCCCGCGGTAACCGAGGCACCTACGAGTGGGGTTCCTTAACAAAAGTGACTCAGAACCTTGGTACCATTCTGCCCGTACCACCTTTTTATGGCAGTAGGGTGACTTTGGTTTGGTGGCTACAGTACGGTTCTCTAATGTATTAAGTGTTTGTATGGGAAATCGTATATCTTTTGGTGTTTTGAAAATTTTTTTTTATGTATTAGGTGTTTTGATATAGTTCAAAATTGCATAACGATAAATGCGGGCCGCATGCGGCCCGCACACTGCCCGAAATACTAGTTTATAATATATAAAGCTCGATTACCACTCACTGACTGACTGACTGATTGACATAAATGTTCTCCTAGAAGGAGTGGAGTAGGGTTAAAATTATGTATGGCAAAAATGTTCGGGGGGTTTTAGTGAGTATGGGAAAAATCGAAAATCATTAAAATGACGCCTGCCAAGTGAAGATGAATGACATATCTCAAAAACGGTACAAGATAGGTAGAGGGTGTTTGAACAAATGTCATAGGGAATCGGGAGAGCAGTCGAATGACACCTGTCAAAAATCCAAAATGGCGGATTTCAAGATGGCCGCCATACAAAATGCTCCGAGCCTGCTGAAGCGAGGCCTTTAGGCCGAGCTTCAGTAGGGGCGGAGCAGTTTGTATGGGGGCCGTCTTGAAATCCGACATTTTGGATGTGTCACACGTGCTCCTATCATTCTTTATACTGCATTTGGAGTGTTTTACCTTCATTTTCGACTGTATTAGGAGTTTCTGTGGGATTTTCGAGTGAATTTGGAGTGACTGTCCTACATTAGTGTATAGCGAGCCCGAAGGGCGAGCTTCCGGAGAGGCCGAAGGCCGAACTTTCGGTCCGCGAGGCCGAAGGCCGAGCGATTGGTGCGCGAGCCCGAAGGGCGAGCGCTTGGCGAGGCCGCAGGCCGAGCCGTATTAGTAACTTGCGAGGCCGAAGGCCGAGCTCCGACTTGAGAGTTTTTTCCACGTCTCCGACTGGTCTCCATGGCAACTGCCCGCGGTAACCAAAGCACCTACGAGTGCGGTTCCTTAACAAAAGTGACTCAAAACCTTGGTATCATTCTGCCCGTATCACCTTTTCATGGCAGTAGGGTGAATCTGGTTTGGTGGCTACAGTTTGGTTCCTTATTGCTTTAAGAATTTTTATGGGATTTCATACTTTTATTAGAGTTTTGGACCTTACTTTTTTTAATGTATAACGTGCTTTTATGACAGTTTTTACTGACTCAAGATAGATGCGGGCCGCATGCGGCCCGCACACTGCCCGAAAAACTAGTTTATAATATATAAAGCTGGATTACCGTACACTGACTCACTCACTGACTGACATCATTGTTCTCCCAGAAGGAGTCAAGTAGGAAGAATGTGATGTATGGGAAAAGTGTAGAGGGAGTTTGTGTGAGTATGGGAAAAATCCGAAAACTCAAAGATGACGTCTGCCAAGTAAAATTGGATGGCGTATCTCTGAAACGGTAAGAGATAGGTAGGGGGTGCTTGACCAAATGTCATAGGGAATCAGGAGAGCAGTCGGATGACATTTGTCAAAAATCCAAAATGGCGGATTTCAAAATGGCCGCCATACAAAATCCTTCGATCCCTCAAAAAAGTAGCTGGTTCTACCAGAAAGAGTTGAGTACGGTTATAGTAATGTATATCGAAAATGACAAAGGGGTTTAGCTGAGTAGGGGAAAAATTAAAAACCCTAGAAATGACGCCTGCCAAGTAAAGCTGGACTACGTATCTCGAAAACGGTAAGAGATAGGTTGGGGGTGTTTGAACAAATGTCATAGGGAATCGGGAGAGCAGTCGAATGACACCTGTCAAATGTGCTACTCTCATTCTTCATACATTATTTGGAGTATTTAACCTTACAATGTCAACTGTATTAGGAGTGTTTGTGGGAATTTCAACTAAATTTAGAGTAATTGTCCTACTGTCAGTGTAGCGAGCCCGAAGGGCGAGCTTTTGGTGAGGCCGAAGGCCGAACTTTCGGGCCGCGAGGCCGTAGGCCGAGTGGACGGTGCGCGAGGCCGCAGGTCGAGCCGTCTTAGTAACTTGCGAGGCCGAAGGCCGAGCTTAGACTTGCACCGATTTGGCTGAAAATCGATATATAGGTTGTTCTCGTCATCCTTATTCCAAATATGAAATTTTTATTTTGATGACGTCTGCCAAGTAAAAAAAGTTACTCCGATTTGGCTGAAACTCGATATTTATGTGGTTCTGGACGTCCTTATTCTAAATCAAAAATTTTTGTTTCGATGACGTCTGCCAAGTAAAAAAAGTTACTCCGATTTGGCTGAAACTCGATATTTAGGTGGTTCTGGGTGTCCTTATTCCAAATCTAAAATTTTTTTTTCGATGACGTCTGCCAAGTAAAACAAGTTACTCCGATTTGGCTGAAACTCGATATTTAGGTGGTTCTGGGTGTCCTTATTCCAAATCAAAATTTTTTTTTTCGATGACGTCTGCCAAGTAAAAAAAAGTACTCCGATTTGGCTTAAATTTTATATCTAGGTTGTTCTGGACCTCCCTGTTCCAAATATGAAATTTTTTTTTCGATAACGTCTGCCAAGTGCAGATAAATCACGTATCTCGAAAACGGTAATAGATAGGTAGGGGGTTTTTGAAAATATGTCATAGGGAATAAGGAGAGCAGTCGAATGACATTTTGGATGTGTCTTACGTGCTCCTATCATTCTTTATAGTGCATTTGGAACGTTTTTCCTTAATTTTCGACTGTATTAGGAGTTTTTGTGAGATTTTTGACTGAATTTGGAGTTACTGTCCAACTTTAGTGTATAGCGAGCCCGAAGGGCGAGCTCCCGGTGAGGCCGAAGGCCAAACTTTCGGCTCGCGAGGCCGTAGGCCGAGCGTAGGGTGCGTGAGCCCGAAGGGCGAGCGCTTGGCGAGGCCGCAGGCCGAGCCGTGTTAGCAACTTGCGAGGCCGAAGGCCGAGCTCCGACTTGAGAGTATTTTCCACGTCACCGACTGGTCTCAATGGCAACTGCCTGCGGTAACCGAAGCACCTACGAGTGGGGTTCCTTAAGTTAGTGACTCAGAACCTTGGTCTCATTCTGCCCGTACCACCTTTTTATAGCAGTAGGGTGAATTTGCTTTAGTGGATGCAGTATGGTTCTTTATTGTATTGAGAGTTTATATGGGATTTCATACTGTTCTGAAATTTTGTTGTTATTTTTTAAATGTATAAGATGTTAAGGTATTGTTTAGTTCTGCATAACGATAAATGCGGGCCGCATGCGGCCCGCACACTGCCCGAATAACTAGTTTATAATATATAAAGCTCGATTACCACTCACTGACTGACTGACTGATTGACATAAATGTTCTCCTAGAAGGAGCAGAGTAGGGTAAAAATGAAGTATGGCAAAAATGTTCGGGGGGTTTTAGTGAGTATGAGAAAAATCGAAAATCATTAAAAAGACGCCTGCCAAGTAAAGATGAATGACGTATCTCGAAAACGATGCAAGATAGGTTGGGGGTGTTTGAACAAATGTCATAGGGAATCGGGAGAGCAGTCGAGTGACACCTGTCAAAAATCCAAAATGGCGGATTTCAAGATGGCCGCCATACAAAGTGATCCGAGCCTGCTGAAGCGAGGCCGTGAGGCCGAGCTTCAGTAGGGGCGGAGCAGTTTGTATGGTGGCCGTCTTGAAATCCGACATTTTGGATGTGACCCACATGCTCCTATCATTCTTTATACTGCATTTGGATTGTTTTGCCTTATATTTTCGACTGTATTAGGAGTTTTTGTGGGATTTTCGACTGAATTTGGAGTTACTGTCCTACATTGGTGTATAGCGAGCCCGAAGGGCGAGCTCCTGGTGAGGCCGTAGGCCGAACATTCGGCCCGCGAGGCCGAAGGCCGAGCGTATGGTGCGTGAGCCCGAAGGGCGAGCGCTCGGCGAGGCCGTAGGCCGAGCCGTATTAGTAACTTGCGAGGCCAAAGGCCGAGCTCCGACTTAAGAGTATTTTCCACGTCTCCGACTGGTCTCCATGGCAACTGCCCGCGGTAACCGAAGCACCTACGAGTGGGGTTCTTTAGCAAAAGTGACTCAGAACCTTGGTATCATTCTGCCCGTACCACCTTTTTATGGCAGTAGGGTGAATTTGCTTTAGTGGCTACAGTATGGTTCTTTATTGTATTGAGAGTTTATATGGGATTTCATACTTCTATTGGAGTTTTGAACATACTTTTTTCCAACGTATCAGGAGTTTTGATATAGTTTAGTACTGCATAACGATAAATGCGGGCCGCATGCGGCCCGCACACTGCCCGAAAAACTAGTTATTATTATTATAATATATAAAGCTGGATTACCGTACACTGACTCACTGACTGATTCACTGACTGACATCATTGTTCTCCCAGAAGGAGTCGAGAAGGAAGAAAGTGATGTATGGGAAAAGTGTAGAGAGGGTTTGGGGGAGTATGGGAAAAATCCGAAAACTCAAAGATGTCGTCTGCCAAGTAAAGTTGGTTAGCGTATCTCGGAAACGGTAAGAGATAGGTAGGGGGTGCTTGACCAAATGTCATAGGGAATTGGGAGAGCAGTCGAATGACATCTGTCAAAAATCCAAAATGGCGGATTTCAAAATGGCCGCCATACAAAATCCTTCGATCCCTCAAAAAAGTAGCTGGTTCTACCAGAAAGAGTTGAGTACGGTTATAGTAATGTATTACGAAAATGACTAAGGGGTTTAGCTGAGTAGGGGAAAAATTAAAAACCCTAGAAATGACGCCTGCCAAGTAAAGCTGGACTACGTATCTCGAAAACGGTAAGAGATAGGTTGGGGGTGTTTGAACAAATGTCATAGGGAATCGGGAGAGCAGTCAAATGACACCTGTCAAATGTGCTACTCTCATTCTTCATACATTATTTGGAGTATTTAACCTAACAATGTCGACTGTATTAGGAGTGTTTGTGGGAATTTCAACTCAATTTAGAGTAATTGTCCTACTGTCAGTGTGGCGAGCCCGAAGGGCGAGCTTTTGGTGAGGCCGATGGCCGAACTTTCGGGCCGCGAGGCCGTAGGCCGAGCGGATGGTGCGCGAGGCCGCAGGCCAAGCCGTGTTAGTAACTTGCGAGGCCGAAGGCCGAGCTCAGACTTGCACCGATTTGGCTGAAAATCGATATATAGGTTGTTCTTGTCATCCTTATTCCAAATATGAAATTTTTATTTCGATGACGTCTGCCAATTAAAAAAAGTTACTCCGATTTGGCTGAAACTCGATATTTAGGTGGTTCTGGGTGTCCTTATTCCAAATCTAAAATTTTTTTTTCGATGACGTCTGCCAAGTAAAACAAGTTACTCCGATTTGGCTGAAACTCGATATTTAGGTGGTTCTGGGTGTCCTTATTCCAAATCAAAAATTATTTTTTCGATGACGTCTGCCAAGTAAAAAAAAATTCTCCAATTTGGCTTAAATTTTATATCTAGGTTGTTCTGGACGTCCTTATTCCAAATATGATTTTTTTTTTTCGATGACGTCTGCCAAGTGCAGATAAATCACGTATCTCGAAAACGGTAATAGATAGGTAGAGGGTTTTTGAAAAAATGTCATAGGGAATAAGGAGAGCAGTCGAATGACATTTTGGATGTGTCTTACGTGTTCCTATCATTCTTTATACTGCATTTGGAGTGTTTTTCCTTAATTTTCAAATGTATTAGGAGTTTTTGTGGGATTTTTGACTGAATTTGGAGTTACTGTCCAACTTTTGTGTATAGCGAGCCCGAAGGGCGAGCTCCTGGTGAGGCCGAAGGCCGAACTTTCAGTCCGCGAGGCCGAAGGCCGAGCGTGTGATGCGCGAGCCCGAAGGGCGAGCGCCTGGCGAGGCCGTAGGCCGAGCCGTATTAGTAACTTGCGAGGCCGAAGGCCGAGCTCCGACTTGAGAGTATTTTCCACATATCCGACTTGTCTCCATGGCAACTGCCTGCGGTAACCGCAGCACCTACGAGTGGGGTTCCTTAACAAAAGTGACTCAGAACCTTGGTCCCATTCTGCCCGTACCACCTTTTTATGGCAGTAGGGTGAATCTGTTTTAGTGGCTACAGTATTGTTCTTTATTGTATTGAGAGTTAATATGGGATTTCATACTGTTATGGAGTTTTGTTTTTTTTTTTAAATGTATAAGGAGTTACGGTATTATTTAGTACTGCATAACGATAAATGCGGGCCGCATGCGGCCCGCACACTGCCCGAAATACTAGTTAATAATATATAAAGCTCGATTACCACTCACTGACTGACTCACTGACTGACATAAATGTTCTCCTAGAAGGAGACGAGTAGGAGCAAAGTGATGTATGGCAAAAATGTTCGGAGGGTTTTGGTAAGTATGAGAAAAATCGAAAATCATTAAAATGACGCCTGCCAAGTAAAGATGGATGACATATCTCAAAAACGGTAAGAGATAGGTAGGGGGTGTTTGAACAAATGTCATAGGGAATCGGGAGAGCAGTCGAATGACACCTGTCAAAAATCCAAAATGGCGGATTTCAAGATGGCCGCCATACAAAATGCTCCGAGCCTGCTGAAGCGAGGCCTTTAGGCCGAGCTTCAGTAGGGGCGGAGCAGTTTGTATGGTGGCCGTCTTGAAATCCGTTATTTTGGATGTGCCCCACGTGCTCCTATCATTCTTTATACTGCATTTGGAGTGTTTTACCTTATATTTTCGACTGTATTAGGAGTTTTTGTGGGATTTTTGACTAAATTTGGAGTTACTGTCCTACATTAGTGAAGTAGCGAGCCCGAAGGGCGAGCTTCTGGTGAGGCCGAAGGCCGAACTTTCGGTCCGCGAGGCCGAAGGCCGAGCGTTTGATGCGTGAGCCCGAAGGGCGAGCGCCTGGCGAGGCCGTAGGCCGAGCCGTATTAGTAACTTGCGAGGCCGAAGGCCGAGCTCCGACTTGAGAGTATTTTCCACATCTCCGACTGGTCTCCATGGCAACTGCCTGCGGTAACCGCAGCAACTACGAGTGGGGTTCCTTAACAAAAGTGACTCAGAACCTTGGTACCATTCTGCCCGTACCACCTTTTTATGGCAGTAGGGTGAATCTGCTTTAGTGGCTACAGTATGGTTCTTTATTGTTTTGAGAGTTTATATGGGATTTCATACTTCTATTGGAGTTTTGAACATACTTTTTTCCAACGTATCAGGAGTTTTGATATAGTTTAGTACTGCATAACGATAAATGCGGGCCGCATGCGGCCCGCACACTGCCCGAAATACTAGTTATAATATATAAAGCTCGATTACCACTGACTGACTGACTGACTCACTGACATAAATGTTCTCCTAGAAGGAGCAGAGTAGGGTAAAAATGAAGTATAGCAAAAATGTTCGGGGGGTTTTGGTGAGTATGAGAAAAATCGAAAATCATAAAAATGACGTCTGCCAAGTGAAGATGGATGACGTATCTCAAAAACGGTGCAAGATAGGTAGGGGGTGTTTGAACAAATGTCATAGGGAATTGGGAGAGCAGTCGAATGACACCTGTCAAAAATCCAAAATGGCGGATTTCAAGATGGCCGCCATACAAAGTGATCCGAGCCTGCTGAAGCGAGGCCGTTAGGCCGAGCTTCAGTAGGGGCGGAGCAGTTTGTATGGTGGCCGTCTTGAAATCCGACATTTTGGATGTGTCTCACGTGCTCCTATCATTCTTTATACTGTATTTGGAGTCTTCTATCATAATTTGCGACTGTATTAGGAGTTTTTGTGGGATTTTTGACAGAATTTGGAGTAACTGTCCTATATTAGTGTAGTAGCGAGCCCGAAGGGCGAGCTCCTGGTGAGGCCGAAGGCCGAACTTTCGGCTTGCGAGGCCGAAGGCCGAGCGTTTGGTGCGTGAGCCCGAAGGGCGAACGCTTGGCGAGGCCGCAGGCCGAGCCGTGTTATTAACTTGCGAGGCCGAAGGCCGAGCTCCGAATCGAGAGTATTTTCCACATCTCTGACTGGTCTCCATGGCAACTGCCCGCGGTAACCGAAGCACCTACGAGTTGGGTTCCTTAACAAAAGTGATTCAGAACCTTGGTACCATTCTGCCCGTACCACCTTTTTATGGCAGTAGGGTGAATTTGCTTTTGTGGCTACAGTATGGTTCTTTATTGTATTGAGAGTTTATATGGGATTTCATACTTCTATTGGAGTTTTGAACATTACTTTTTTTTAATGTATAACGTGCTTTTATGACAGTTCCTACTGACTCAAGATAGATGCGGGCCGCATGCGGCCCGCACACTGCCCGAAAAACTAGTTATAATATATAAAGCTGGATTACCGTACACTGACTGACTCACTGACTCACTGACTGACATAATTGTTCTCCCAGAAGGAGTCGAGTAGGAAGAAAGTAATGTATAGCAAAAATGTTCTGGGGGTTTGTGTGAGTATGGGAAAAATCCGAAAACTCAAAGATGACGTCTGCCAAGTAAAGCTGGACTACGTATCTCAAAAACGGTAAGAGATAGGTAGGGGGTGCTTGACCAAATGTCATAGGGAATCGGGAGAGCAGTCGGATGACATCTGTCAAAAATCCAAAATGGCGGATTTCAAAATGGCCGCCATACAAAATCCTTCGATCCCTCAAAAAAGTAGCTGGTTCTACCAGAAAGAGTAGAGTACGGTTATAGTAATGTATTACGAAAATGACTAACGGGTTTAGCTGAGTAGGGAATAAATTAAAAACCCTAGAAATGACGCCTGCCAAGTAAAGCTGGACTACGTATCTCGAAAACGGTAAGAGATAGGTTGGGGGTGTTTGAACAAATGTCATAGGCAATCGGGAGAGCAGTCGAATGACACCTGTCAAATGTGCTACTCTCATTCTTCATACATTATTTGGAGTATTTAACCTTACAATGTCGACTGTATTAGGAGTGTTTGTGGGAATTTCAACTCAATTTAGAGTAATTGTCCTACTGTCAGTGTAGCGAGCCCGAAGGGCGAGCTTTTGGTGAGGCCGAAGGCCGAACTTCCGGGCCGCGAGGCCGTAGGCCGAGTGGACGGTGCGTGAGCCCGCAGGGCGAGCGCTAGGCGAGGCCGCAGGTCGAGCCGTGTTAGTAACTTGCGAGGCCGAAGGCCGAGCTCAGACTTGCACCGATTTAGCTGAAAATCGATATATAGGTTGTTCTCGTCATCCTTATTCCAAATATGAAATTTTTATTTCGATGACGTCTGCCAAGTTAAAAAAGTTACTCCGATTTGGCTGAAACTCGATATTTATGTGGTTCTGGATGTCCTTATTCCAAATCAAAAAAAAATATTTCGATGACGTCTGCCAAGTAAAAAAAATTACTCCGATTTGGCTGAAACTCGATATTTAGGTGGTTCTGGGTGTCCTTATTCCAAATCTAAAAATTTTTTTTCGATGACGTCTGCCAAGTAAAAAAAGTTACTCCGATTTGGCTGAAACTCGATATTTAGGTGGTTCTGGGTGTCCTTATTCCAAATCTAAAAATTTTTTTTCGATGACGTCTGCCAAGTTAAAAAAAGTACTCCGATTTGGTTTAAATTTTAAATCTAGGTTGTTCTGGACGTCCTTATTCCAAATATGAATTTTTTTTTTCGATGACGTCTGCCAAGTGAAGATAAATCACGTATCTCGATAACGGTAATAGATAGGTAGGGGGAATTTGAAAATATGTCATAGGGAATAAGAAAAACAGTCAAATGACATTTTGGATGTGTCACACGTGCTCCTCTCATTCTTTATACTGCATTTGGAGTGTTTTACCTCATATTTTCGACTGTATTAGGAGTTTTTGTAGGTTTTTTGACTGAATTTGGAGTAACTGTTCTATGTTATTGCAGTAGCGAGCCCGAAGGGCGAGCTCCTGGTGAGGCCGAAGGCCGAACTTTCGGCTCGCGAGGCCGAAGGCTGAGCGTTCGCTGCGTGAGCCCGAAGGGCGAGCGCTTGGCGAGGCCGCAGGCCGAGCCGTGTTAGTAACTTGCGAGGCCGAAGGCCGAGCTCCGACTTGAGAGTATTTTCCACGTCTCCGACTGGTCTCAATGGCAACTGCCCACGGTAACCAAAGCACCTACGAGTGGGGTTCCATAACAAAAGTGACTCGGAACCCTGGTCCCATTCTGCCCGTACCACCTTTTAATGGCAGTAGGGTGAATTTGGTTTGGTGGCTACAGGATGTTTCTTTATTGTATTGAGAGTTTATATGAGATTTCATACTTCTATTGGAGTTTTGAACACACTTTTTTTAACGTATTAGGCGTTTTGATTTAAGTTGAAATTGCATAACGATAAATGCGGGCCGCATGCGGCCCGCACACTGCCCGAAAAACTAGTTATAATATATAAAGCTCGATTACCACTGACTGACATAAATGTTCTCCTAGAAGGAGACGAGTAGGAGCAACGTGATGTATGGCAAAAATGTTCGGGGGGTTTTAGTGAGTATGAGAAAAATCGAAAATCATTAAAAAGACGCCTGCCAAGTAGAGATGGATGACGAATCTCAAAAACGGTAAGAGATAGGTAGGGGGTGATTGAACAAATGTCATAGGGAATCGGAAGAGCAGTCGGATGACATATATCAAAAATCCAAAATGGCGGATTTCAAGATGGCCGCCATACAAATTGATCCGAGCCTGCTGAAGCGAGGCCGTTAGGCCGAGCTTCAGCAGGGGCGGAGCAGTTTATATGGTGGCTGTCTTGAAATCCGACATTTTGGATTTGTTTCACTTGCTCCTATCATTCTTTATACTGCATTTGGAGTGTTTTACCTTATATTTTCGACTGTATTAGGAGTTTTTGTGGGATTTTTGACTGAATTTGGAGTAACTGTACTACGTCAGTATAGTAGCGAGCCCGAAGGGCGAGCTCCTGGTGAGGCCGAAGGCCGATCATTCGGCCCGCGAGGCCGAAGGCCGAGCGTATGGTGCGTGAGCCCGAAGGGCGAGCGCTTGGCGAGGCCGGAGGCCGAGCCGTGTTGGTAACTTGCGAGGCCGAAGGCCGAGCTCCGACTTGAGAGTATTTTCCACTTCTCCGACTGGTCTCCATGGCAACTGCCCGCGGTAACCGAAGCACCTACGAGTGGGGTTCCATATCAAAAGTGACTCGGAACCCTGGTCCCATTCTGCCCGTACCACCTTTTTATGGCAGTAGGATGAATTTGGTTTGGTGGCTACAGTTTGTTTCTTTATTGTATTGAGAGTTTATATGGGATTTCATACTTCTATTGGAGTTTGGAACTTATTTTTTTTAAATGTATAAGGGGTTAAGGTAAAGTTTTGTACTGCATAACGATAAATGCGGGCCGCATGCGGCCCGCACACTGCCCGAAAAACTAGTTATAATATATAAAGCTCGATTACCACTGACTGACATAAATGTTCTCCTAGAAGGAGCAGAGTAGGGTAAAAATGAAGTATGGCAAAAATGTTCGGGGGGTTTTGGTGAGTATGAGAAAAATCGAAAATCATAAAAATGACGCCTGCCAAGTAAAGATGGATGACATATCTCAAAAACGGTACAAGATAGGTAGGGGTTGTTTGAACAAATGTCATAGGGAATCGGGAGAGCAGTCGAATGACACATGTCAAACATCCAAAATGGCGGATTTCAAGATGGCCGCCATACAAAATGCTCCGAGCCTGCTGAAGCGAGGCCTTTAGGCCGAGCTTCAGTAGGGGCGGAGCAGTTTGTATGGTGGCCTTCTTGAAATCCGCCATTTTGGATTTGTCCCAGGTGCTCCTCTCATTCTTCATACTGCATTTGGAGTGTTTTACCATATATTTTCGACTGTATTAGGAGTTTTTGTGGGTTTTTTGACTGAATTTGGAGTAACTGTCCTACATTAGTGTATAGCGAGCCCAAAGGGCAACCACCTGGTGAGGCCGAAGGCCGAACTTTCGGTCCGCGAGGCCGAAGGCCGAGCGAATGGTGCGCGAGCCCGAAGGGCGAGCGCTTGGCGAGGCCGCAGGCCGAGCCGTGTTAGTAACTTGCGAGGCCGAAGGCCGAGCTCCGACTCGAGAGTATTTTCCACGTCACCGACTGTTCTCCATGGCAACTGCCTGCGGTAACCGAAGCACCTACGTGTGGGGTTCCTTAACAAAAGTGACTCAGAACCTTGGTCCCATTCTGCCCGTACCACCTTTTTATGGCAGTAGGGTGAATTTGCTTTAGTGGCTACAGTATGGTTCTTTATTGTATTGAGAGTTTATATGGGATTTCATACTTCTATTGGAGTTTTGAACACACTTTTTTTAACGTATTAGGTGTTTCTGTGAAATTTTCAACTGACTCAAGATAGATGCGGGCCGCATGCGGCCCGCACACTGCCCGAAAAACTAGTTTATAATATATAAAGCTCGATTACCACTGACTGATTGACATAAATGTTCTCCTAGAAGGAGACGAGTAGGAGCAACGTGATGTATGGCAAAAATGTTCGGGGGGTTTTGGTTAGTATGAGAAAAATCGAAAATCATAAAAATGACGCCTGCCAAGTAAAGATGGATAAAATATCTCGAAAACGGTACAAGATAGGTAGAGGGTGTTTGAACAAATGTCATAGGGAATCGGGAGTTTAGTCGAATGACACCTGTCAAAAATCCAAAATGGCGGATTTCAAGATGGCCGCCATACAAATTGATCCGAGCCTGCTGAAGCGAGGCCGTTAGGCCGAGGTTCAGTAGGGGCGGAGCAGTTTGTATGGTGGCCTTCTTGAAATCCGCCATTTTGGATTTGTCCCAGGTGCTCCTATCATTCTTTATACTGCATTTGGTGTGTATTACCTTATATTTTCGACTGTATTAGGAGTTTTGTGGGATTTTTGACTGAATTTGGAGTTACTGTCCTACATTAGTATAGTAGCGAGCCCGAAGGGCGAGCTCCTGGTGAGGCCGAAGGCCGAACTTTCGGTTCTGTTCTGATGCGCGAGCCCGAAGGGCGAGCACTTGGCGAGGCCGCAGGCCGAGCCGTGTTGGTAACTTGCGAGGCCGAAGGCCGAGCTCCGACTTGAGAGTTTTTTCCACGTCTCCGACTGGTCTCCATGGCAACTGCCCGAGGTAAGCGAAGCACCTACGAGTGGGGTTCCTTAACAAAAGTGACTCAGAACCTTGGTCCCATTCTGCCCGTACCACCTTTTTATGGCAGTAGGGTGAATCTGGTTTGGTGGCTACAGTTTGATTCTCTACTGTATTAATAGTTTGTATGGGACGTCGTACATCTTTTGGAGTTTTGAATCATTTTTATTAACATTTATAAATGTTTGATATAGTTTAAAATTGCACAACGATAAATGCGGGCCGCATGCGGCCCGCACACTGCCCGAAATACTAGTTAATAATATATAAAGCTCGATTACCACTCACTGACTGACTGACTGACTGATTGACATAAATGTTCTCCTAGAAGGAGACGAGTAGGGCTAAAATGATGTATGGCAAAAATGTTCGGGGGGTTTTGGTGAGTATGAGAAAAATCGAAAATCATTAAAAAGACGCCTGCCAAGTGATGATGGATGACGTATCTCAAAAACGGTAAGAGATAGGTAGGGGGTGTTTGAACAAATGTCATAGGGAATTGGGAGAGCAGTCGAATGACATCTGTCAAAAATCCAAAATGGCGGATTTCAAGATGGCCGCCATACAAAGTGGTCCGATCCTGCTGAAGCGAGGCCTTTAGGCCGAGCTTCAGTAGGGGCGGAGCAGTTTGTATGGTGGCCGTCTTGAAATCCGACATTTTGGATGTGTTTCAGGTGCTCCTATCATTCTTTATACTGCATTTGGAGTGTTTTACCTTATATTTTCGACTGTATTAGGAGTTTTTGTGGGATTTTTGACTGAATTTGGAGTAACTGTCCTACATAAGTGTAGTAGCGAGCCCGAAGGGCGAGCTCCTGGTGAGGCCGGAGGCCGAACTTTCGGTCCGCGAGGCCGAAGGCCGAGCGTATGATGCGCGAGCCCGTAGGGCGAGCGCTTGGCGAGGCCGCAGGCCGAGCCGTGTTGGTAACTTGCGAGGCCGAAGGCCGAGCTCCGACTTGAGAGTTTTTTCCAAGTCTCCGACTGGTCTCCATGGCAACTGCCCGCGGTAAGCAAAGCACCTACGAGTGGGGTTCCTTAACAAAAGTGACTCAGAACCTTGGTCCCATTCAGCCCGTACTACCTTTTTATGCCAGTAGGGTGAATTTGCTTTAGTGGCTACAGTATGGTTCTTTATTGTATGGAGACTTTATTTGGGATTTCATACTTCTATTGGAGTTTTGAACTTTTTTTTTTTAAATGTATAAGCGGTTAAGGTAAAGTTTACTACTGCATAACGATAAATGCGGGCCGCATGCGGCCCGCTCACTGCCCGAAATACTAGTTTATTTATAATATATAAGGCTCGATTACCACTGACTGACTCACTGACTCACTGACATAAATGTTCTCCTAGAAGGAGCAGAGTAGGGTAAAAATGAAGTATGGCAAAAATGTTCGGCGGGTTTAGGTGAGTATGAGAAAAATCGAAAATCATTAAAAAGACGCCTGCCAAGTAAAGATGAATGACATATCTCAAAAACGGTACAAGATAGGTAGAGGGTGTTTGAACAAATGTCATAGGGAATTGGGAGAGCAGTCGGATGACATCTGTCAAAAATCCAAAATGGTGGATTTCAAGATGGCCGCCATACAAAGTGATCCGAGCCTGCTGAAGCGAGGCCGTTAGGCCGAGCTTCAGTAGAGGCGGAGCAGTTTGTATGGTGGCTGTCTTGAAATCCGACATTTTGGATGTGACCCACGTGCTCCTATCATTCTTTATACTGCATTTGGAGTGTTTTACCTTATATTTTCGACTGTATTAGGAGTTTTTGTGGGATTTTGGACTGAATTTGGAGTTACTGTCCTACGTTAGTGTAGTTGCGAGCCCGAAGGGCGAGCTCCTGGTGAGGCCGAAGGCCGAACTTTCGGCTCGCGAGGCCGAAGGCCGAGCGTATTGTGCGTGAGCCCGAAGGGCGAGCGCTTGGCGAGGCCGCAGGCCAAGCCGTGTTAGTAACTTGCGAGGCCGAAGGCCGAGCTCCGACTTGAGAGTATTTTCCACGTCACCGACTGGTCTCCATGGCAACTGCCCGCGGTAACCGAAGCACCTACGAATGGGGTTCCTTAACAAAAGTGACTCAGAACCTTGGTTCCATTCTGCCCGTACCACCTTTTTATGGCAGTAGGGTGAATCTGCTTTAGTGGCTACAGTATGGTTCATTATTGTATTGAGAGTTTATATGGGATTTCATACTTCTATTGGAGTTTTGGACACTTTTTTTTTATGTATAACGTTTTTTTATGACAGTTCCTACTGACTTAAGATAGATGCGGGCCGCATGCGGCCCGCACACTGCCCGAAAAACTAGTTTATTTATAATATATAAAGCTCGATTACCACTGACTGACTGACTGACTCACTGACATAAATGTTCTCCTAGAAGGAGCAGAGTAGGGTAAAAATGAAGTATAGCAAAAATGTTCGGAGGGTTTTGGTGAGTATGAGAAAAATCGAAAATCATTAAAAAGACGCCTGCCAAGTGATGATGGATGACGTATCTCGAAAACGGTAAGAGATAGGTAGGGGGTGTTTGAACAAATGTCATAGGGAATCGGTAGAGCAGTCGAATGACACCTGTCAAAAATCCAAAATGGCGGATTTCAAGATGGCCGCCATACAAAATGCTCCGAGCCTGCTGAAGCGAGGCCTTTAGGCCGAGCTTCAGTAGGGGCGGAGCAGTTTGTATGGTGGCCTTCTTGAAATCCGCCATTTTGGATTTGTCCCAGGTGCTCCTCTCATTCTTCATACTGCATTTGGAGTGTTTTACCTTATATTTTCGACTGTATTAGGAGTTTTTGTGGGTTTTTTGGCTAAATTTGGAGTTACTGTCCTACATAAGTGAAGCGAGCCCGAAGGGCGAGCTCCTGGTGAGGCCGAAGGCCGAACTTTCGGTCCGCGAGGCCGAAGGCCGAGCGTATGATGCGCGAGCCCGAAGGGCGAGCGCCTTGCGAGGCCGTAGGCCGAGCCGTATTAGTAACTTGCGAGGCCGAAGGCCGAGCTCCGACTTGAGAGTATTTTCCACATCTCCGACTGGTCTCCATGGCAACTGCCTGCGGTAACCGCAGCACCTACGAGTGGGGTTCCTTAACAAAAGTGACTCAGAACCTTGGTCCCATTCTGCCCGTACCACCTTTTTATGGCAGTAGGGTGAATCTTTTTTAGTGGCTACAGTATTGTTCTTTATTGTATTGAGAGTTAATATGGGATTTCATACTTCTAATGGAGTTTTGAACATACTTTTTTTAATGTATAAGGTGTTTTGGTATTGTTCAAACTTGCATAACGATAAATGCGGGCCGCATGCGGCCCGCACACTGCCCGAAAAACTAGTTATTTATAATATATAAAGCTCGATTACCACTGACTGACTGACTGACTCACTGACATAAATGTTCTCCTAGAAGGAGCAGAGTAGGGTTAAAATGATGTATAGCAAAAATGTTCGGGGGGTTTTGGTGAGTATGAGAAAAATCGAAAATCATTAAAAAGACGCCTGCCAAGTGTAGATGGATGACGTATCTCGAAAACGGTAAGAGATAAGTAGGGGGTGTTTGAACAAATGTCATAGGGAATCGGGAGAGCAGTCGAATGACACCTGTCAAAAATCCAAAATGGCGGATTTCAAGATGGCCGCCATACAAAATGCTCCGAGCCTGCTGAAGCGAGGCCGTTAGGCCGAGGTTCAGTAGGGGCGGAGCAGTTTGTATGGGGGCCTTCTTGAAATCCGCCATTTTGGAGTTGTCCCAGGTGCTCCTATCATTCTTTATACTGCATTTGGAGTGTATTACCTTATATTTTCGACTGTATGAGGAGTTTTTGTGGGATTTTTGACTGAATTTGGAGTTACTGTCCTACATAAGTGTAGTAGCGAGCCCGAAGGGCGAGCTCCTGGTGAGGCCGAAGGCCGAACTTTCGGTCCGCGAGGCCGAAGGCCGAGCGTATAATGCGCGAGCCCGAAGGGCGAGCGCTTGGCGAGGCCGCAGGCCGAGCCGTTTTAGTAACTTGCGAGGCCGAAGGCCGAGCTCCGACTTGAGAGTATTTTCCACGTCACCGACTGGTCTCCATGGCAACTGCCTGCGGTAACCGAAGCACCTACGAGTGGGGTTCCTTAACAAAAGTGACTCAGAACCTTGGTCCCATTCTGCCCGCACCACCTTTTTATGGCAGTAGGGTGAATTTGCTTTAGTGGCTACAGTATGGTTCTTTATTGTATTGAGAGTTTATATGGGATTTCATACTTCTATTGGAGTTTTGAACACATTTTTTTTTGTATCAGGTGTTTTTTTGACAGTTCCTACTGACTCAAGATAGATGCGGGCCGCATGCGGCCCGCACACTGCCCGAAAAACTAGTTATATTATATAAAGCTCGATTACCACTGACTGATTGACATAAATGTTCTCCTAGAAGGAGACGAGTAGGAACAACGTGATGTATGGCAAAAGTGTTCGGGTGGTTTCGGTGAGTATGAGAAAAATCGAAAATCATAAAAATGACGTCTGCCAAGTAAAGATGAATGACGTATCTCAAAAACGGTACGTGATAGGTAGGGGGTGTTTGAACAAATGTCATAGGGAATCGGGAGAGCAGTCGGATGACATTTGTCAAAAATCCAAAATGGCGGATTTCAAGATGGCCGCCATACAAATTGATCCGAGCCTGCTGAAGCGAGGCCGTTAGGCCGAGCTTCAGTAGGGGCGGAGCAGTTTGTATGGTGGCCGTCTTGAAATCCGACATTTTGGATGTGACCCACATGCTCCTATCATTCTTTATACTGCATTTGGAGTGTTTTACCTTATATTTTCGACTGTATTAGGAGTTTTTGTGGGATTTTCGACTGAATTTGGAGTTACTGTCCTACATTGGTGTATAGCGAGCCCGAAGGGCGAGCTTCTGGTGAGGCCGAAGGCCGAACTTTCGGTCCGCGAGGCCGAAGGCCGAGCGTATGATAAGCGAGCCCGAAGGGCGAGCGCTTGGCGAGGCCGTAGGCCGAGCCGTATTAGTAACTTGCGAGGCCGAAGGCCGAGCTCCGACTCAAGAGTATTTTCCACATCTCCTACTGGTCTCCATGGCAACTGCCCGCGGTATCCGAAGCACCTACGAGTGGGGTTCCTTAACAAAAGTGACTCAGAACCTTGATACCATTCTGCCCGTACCACCTTTTTATGGCAGTAGGGTTAATCTGGTTTGGTGGATACAGTTTGGTTCCTTATTGTATTAAGAGTTTATATGGGATTTCATACTTCTATTGGAGGTTTGAACTTTTTTTTTGTAATGTATGTCGTGTTTTATGGCAGTTCCTACTGACTCAAGATAGATGCGGGCCGCATGCGGCCCGCACACTGCCCGAATAACTAGTTTATAATATATAAAGCTCGATTACCACTGACTGACTGACTGACATAAATGTTCTCCTAGAAGGAGACGAGTAGGAGCAACGTGATGTATGGCAAAAATGTTCAGGGGGTTTTGGTGAGTATGAGAAAAATCGAAAATCATTAAAAAGACGCCTGCCAAGTAAAGATGGATGACGTATCTCAAAACGGTACAAGATAGGTAGAGGGGGTTTGAACAAATGTCATAGGGAATCGGGAGAGCAGTCGAATTACACCTGTCAAAAATCCAAAATGGCGGATTTCAAGATGGCCGCCATACAAAATGATCCGAGCCTGCTGAAGCGAGGCCTTTAGGCCGAGCTTCAGTAGGGGCGGAGCAGTTTGTATGGTGGCCTTCTTGAAATCCGCCATTTTGGATTTGTCCCAGGTGCTCCTCTCATTCTTCATACTGCATTTGGAGTGTTTTACCTAATATTTTCGACTGTATTAGGAGTTTCTGTGGGATTTTTGACTGAACTTGGAGTAACTGCCCTACGGTAATGTATAGCGAGCCCGAAGGGCAAGCTTCTGGTGAGGCCGAAGGCCGAACTTTCGGCTCGCGAGGCCGAAGGCCGAGCGTATGGTGCGTGAGCCCGAAGGGCGAGCGCTTGGCGAGGCCGGAGGCTGAGCCGTGTTGGTAACTTGCGAGGCCGAAGGCCGAGCTCCGACTCGAGAGTATTTTCCACATCTCCAACTGGTCTTCATGGCAACTGCCCGCGGTAACCGAAGCACCTACGAGTTGGGTTCCTTAACAAAAGTGATTCAGAACCTTGGTACCATTCTGCCCGTATCACCTTTTTATGGCAGTAGGGTGAATTCGCTTTTGTGGCTACAGTATGGTTCTTTATTGTATTGAGAGTTTATATGGGATTTCAAACTTCTATTGGAGTTTTGAACACACTTTTTTTTACGTATTAAGTGTTTTGATATAAGTTAAAATTGCATAACGATAAATGCGGGCCGCATGCGGCCCGCACACTGCCCGAATAACTAGTTTATAATATATAAAGCTCGATTACCACTGACTGACTGACTGACATAAATGTTCTCCTAGAAGGAGACGAGTAGGAGCAACGTGATGTATGGCAAAAATGTTCAGGGGGTTTTGGTGAGTATGAGAAAAATCGAAAATCATTAAAAAGACGCCTGCCAAGTAAAGATGGATGACGTATCTCAAAACGGTACAAGATAGGTAGAGGGGGTTTGAACAAATGTCATAGGGAATCGGGAGAGCAGTCGAATTACACCTGTCAAAAATCCAAAATGGCGGATTTCAAGATGGCCGCCATACAAAATGATCCGAGCCTGCTGAAGCGAGGCCTTTAGGCCGAGCTTCAGTAGGGGCGGAGCAGTTTGTATGGTGGCCTTCTTGAAATCCGCCATTTTGGATTTGTCCCAGGTGCTCCTCTCATTCTTCATACTGCATTTGGAGTGTTTTACCTAATATTTTCGACTGTATTAGGAGTTTCTGTGGGATTTTTGACTGAACTTGGAGTAACTGCCCTACGGTAATGTATAGCGAGCCCGAAGGGCGAGCTTCTGGTGAGGCCGAAGGCCGAACTTTCGGCTCGCGAGGCCGAAGGCCGAGCGTATGGTGCGTGAGCCCGAAGGGCGAGCGCTTGGCGAGGCCGGAGGCTGAGCCGTGTTGGTAACTTGCGAGGCCGAAGGCCGAGCTCCGACTCGAGAGTATTTTCCACATCTCCAACTGGTCTTCATGGCAACTGCCCGCGGTAACCGAAGCACCTACGAGTTGGGTTCCTTAACAAAAGTGACTCAGAACCTTGGTACCATTCTGCCCGTACCACCTTTTTATGGCAGTAGGGTGAATCTGCTTTAGTGGCTACAGTATGGTTCTTTATTGAATTGAGAGTTTATATGGGATTTCATACTTCTATTGGAGTTTTGAACATATTTTTTTTCTATGTATCAGGTGTTTTTTTGACAGTTCCTACTGACTCAAATTAGATGCGGGCCGCATGCGGCCCGCACACTGCCCGAAAAACTAGTTTATTTATAATATATAAAGCTCGATTACCACTCACTGACTCATTGACATAAATGTTCTCCTAGAAGGAGACGAGTAGGGTTAAAATAATGTATGGCAAAAATGTTCGGGTGGTTTTGGTGAGTATGAGAAAAATCGAAAATCATTAAAAAGACGCCTGCCAAGTGATGATGGATGACGTATCTCGAAAACGGTAAGAGATAGGTAGGGGGTGTTTGAACAAATGTCATAGGGAATCGGGATAGCAGTCGAATGACATCTGTCAAAAATCCAAAATGGCGGATTTCAAGATGGCCGCCATACAAATTGATCCGAGCCTGCTGAAGCGAGGCCTTTAGGCCGAGCTTCAGTAGGGGCGGAGCAGTTTGTATGGTGGCCGTCTTGAAATCCGTTATTTTGGATGTGCCCCACGTGCTCCTATCATTCTTTATACTGCATTTGGAGTGTTTTATCTTATATTTTCGACTGTATTAGGAGTTTTTGTGGGATTTTTGACGGAATTTAGAGTTACTGTCCTTCATGAGTGTAGTAGCGAGCCCGAAGGGCGAGCTCCTGGTGAGGCCGAAGGCCGAACTTTCGGTCCGCGAGGCCGAAGGCCGAGCGTATGATGCGCGAGCCCGCAGGGCGAGCGCTTGGCGAGGCCGCAGGCCGAGCCGTATTAGTAACTTGCGAGGCCGAAGGCCGAGCTCCGACTTGAGAGTATTTTCCACGTCTCCGACTGGTCTCCATGGCAACTGCCCGCGATAACCAAAGCACCTACGAGTGGGGTTCCTTAACAAATGTGCCTCAGAATCTTGGTACCATTCTGCCCGTACTACTTTTTATGGCAGTAGGGTGAATCTTATTTGGTTGCTACAGTTTGGTTCTCTACTGTATTACAAGTTTATATGGGATTTCATACTTCTATTGGAGTCTTGAACAATTTTTTTTATGTATGAGGTGTTTTTTTGACAGTTCCTACTGACTCAAGATAGATGCGGGCCGCATGCGGCCCGCACACTGCCCGAAAAACTAGTTTTATTTATTTTATTTATTATTATAATATATAAAGCTCGATTACCACTCACTGACTCATTGACATAAATGTTCTCCCAGAAGGAGCAGAGTAGGGTTAAAATGATGTATGGCAAAAATGTTAGGGGGGTTTTGGTGAGTATGAGAAAAATCGAAAATCATAAAAAAGACGCCTGCCAAGTTAAGATGTACTACGTATCTCGAAAACGGTAAGAGATAGGTAGGGGGTGTTTGAACAAATGTCATAGGGAATTGGGATAGCAGTCGAATGACACCTGTCAAAAATTCTAAATGGCGGATTTCAAGATGGCCGCCATACAAAATGCTCCGAGCCTGCTGAAGCGAGGCCTTTAGGCCGAGCTTCAGTAGGGGCGGAGCAGTTTGTATGGTGGCCTTCTTGAAATCCGCCATTTTGGATTTGTCCCAGGTGCTCCTCTCATTCTTCATACTGCATTTGGAGTGTTTTACCATACATTTTCGACTGTATTAGGAGTTTTTGTGGGGTTTTTGACTGAATTTGGAGTAACTGTCCTACATTAGTGTATAGCGAGCCCAAAGGGCAACCACCTGGTGAGGCCGAAGGCCGAACCTTCGGTGCGTGAGGCCGAAGGCCGAGCGAATGGTGCGCGAGCCCGAAGGGCGAGCGCTTGGCGAGGCCATAGGCCGAGCCATGTTAGTAACTTGCGAGGCCGAAGGCCGAGCTCCGACTCGAGAGTATTTTTCACGTCACCGACTGATCTCCATGGCAACTGCCCGCGGTAACCGAAGCACCTACGAGTGGGGTTCTTTAACAAAAGTGACTCAGAACCTTAGTCCCATTCCGCCCGTACCACCTTTTTATGGCAGTAGGGTGAATCTGGTTTGGTGGCTACAGTTTGGTTCCTTATTGTATGAAGAGTTTATATGGGATTTCATACTTCTATTGGAGTTTTGGACATTAATTTTTTTTATTGTATAACGTGCTTTTATGACAATCTTAACTGACTCAAGATAGATGCGGGCCGCATGCGGCCCGCACACTGCCCGAAAAACTAGTTATTATAATATATAAAGCTCGATTACCACTCACTGACTGACTCATTGACATAAATGTTCTCCTAGAAGGAGCAGAGTAGGGTAAAAATGAAGTATGGCAAAAATGTTCGGGGGGTTTGGGTGAGTATGAGAAAAATCGAAAATCATTAAAAAGACGCCTGCCAAGTAATGATGGATGACGTATCTCGAAAACGGTAAGAGATAGGTAGGGGGTGTTTGAACAAATGTCATAGGGAATCGGGAGAGCAGTCGAATGACATCTGTCAAAAATCCAAAATGGCGGATTTCAAGATGGCCACCATACAAAATGCAGCAGTTTGTATGGTGGCCGTCTTGAAATCCGTTATTTTGGATGTGCCCCACGTGCTCCTATCATTCTTTATACTGCATTTGGAGTGTTTTACCTTATATTTTCGACTGTATTAGGAGTTTTTGTGGGATTTTTGACTAAATTTGGAGTTACTGTCCTACATAAGACAAGTAGCGAGCCCGAAGGGCGAGCTCCTGGTGAGGCCGAAGGCCGAACTTTCGGTCCGCGAGGCCGAAGGCCGAGCGTATGATTCGCGAGCCCGAAGGGCGAGCGCTTGGCGAGGCCGTAGGCCGAGCCATGTTAGTAACTTGCGAGGCCGAAGGCCGAGCTCCGACTTGAGAGTATTTTTCACGTCACCGACTTGTCTCCATGGCAACTGCCTGCGGTAACCGAAGCACCTACGAGTGGGGTTCCTTAACAAAAGTGACTCAGAACCTTGGTCCCATTCTGCCCGTACCACCTTTTTATGGCAGTAGGGTGAATTTGCTTCAGTGGCTACAGTATGGTTCGTTATCGTATTGAGAGTTTATATGGGATTTCATACTATTATGGAATTTCTTATTTTTTTTTTTAAATGTATAAGGTGTTAAGGTATTGTTTTGTACTGCATAACGATAAATGCGGGCCGCATGCGGCCCGCACACTGCCCGAATAACTAGTTTATTTATAATATATAAAGCTCGATTACCACTCACTGACTCATTGACATAAATGTTCTCCTAGAAGGAGCAGAGTAGGGTAAAAATGAAGTATGGCAAAAATGTTCGGGGGGTTTTGGTGAGTATGAGAAAAATCGAAAATCATTAAAAAGACGCCTGCCAAGTAAAGATGGATGACATATCTCAAAAACGGTACAAGATAGGTAGGGGGTGTTTGACCAAATGTCATAGGGAATCTGAAGAGCAGTCGAATGACACACGTCAAAAATCCAAAATGGCGGATTTCAAGATGGCCGCCATACAAAATGCTCCGAGCCTGCTGAAGCGAGGCCTTTAGGCCGAGCTTCAGTAGGGGCGGAGCAGTTTGTATGGGGGCCGTCTTGAAATCCTCCATTTTGGATTTGTCCTAGGTGCTCCTCTCATTCTTCATACTGCATTTGGAGTGTTTTCCCTTCATTTTCGACTGTATTAGGAGTTTCTGTGGGATTTTTGAGTGAATTTGGAGTGACTGTCCTACATTAGTGTATAGCGAGCCCGAAGGGCGAGCTTCCGGTGAGGCCGAAGGCCGAACTTTCGGTCCGCGAGGCCGAAGGCCGAGCGATTGGTGCGCGAGCCCGAAGGGCGAGCGCTTGGCGAGGCCGTAGGCCGAGCCGTGTTAGTAACTTGCGAGGCCGAAGGCCGAGCTCCGACTTGAGAGTATTTTCCACGTCACCGACTGGTCTCCATGGCAACTGCCCGCGGTAACCGAAGCACCTACGAGTGGGGTTCCTTAACAAAAGTGACTCAGAACCTTGGTCCGATTCTGCCCGTACCACCTTTTAATGGCAGTAGGGTGAATCTGCTTTAGTGGCTACAGTATGGATCTTTATTGTATGGAGAGTTTATTTGGGATTTCATACTTTTATTGGAGTTTTGGAGAAAATCATTAAAAAGACGCCTGCCAAGTAAAGATGGATGACATATCTCAAAAACGGTACAAGATAGGTAGGGGGTGTTTGACCAAATGTCATAGGGAATCTGAAGAGCAGTCGAATGACACACGTCAAAAATCCAAAATGGCGGATTTCAAGATGGCCGCCATACAAAATGCTCCGAGCCTGCTGAAGCGAGGCCTTTAGGCCGAGCTTCAGTAGGGGCGGAGCAGTTTGTATGGGGGCCGTCTTGAAATCCTCCATTTTGGATTTGTCCTAGGTGCTCCTCTCATTCTTCATACTGCATTTGGAGTGTTTTCCCTTCATTTTCGACTGTATTAGGAGTTTCTGTGGGATTTTTGAGTGAATTTGGAGTGACTGTCCTACATTAGTGTATAGCGAGCACGAAGGGCGAGCTTCCGGTGAGGCCGAAGGCCGAACTTTCGGTCCGCGAGGCCGAAGGCCGAGCGATTGGTGCGCGAGCCCGAAGGGCGAGCGCTTGGCGAGGCCGTAGGCCGAGCCGTGTTAGTAACTTGCGAGGCCGAAGGCCGAGCTCCGACTTGAGAGTATTTTCCACGTCACCGACTGGTCTCCATGGCAACTGCCCGCGGTAACCGAAGCACCTACGAGTGGGGTTCCTTAACAAAAGTGACTCAGAACCTTGGTCCGATTCTGCCCGTACCACCTTTTAATGGCAGTAGGGTGAATCTGCTTTAGTGGCTACAGTATGGATCTTTATTGTATGGAGAGTTTATTTGGGATTTCATACTTTTATTGGAGTTTTGGAGAAAATCATTAAAAAGACGCCTGCCAAGTAAAGATGGATGACATATCTCAAAAACGGTACAAGATAGGTAGGGGGTGTTTGACCAAATGTCATAGGGAATCTGAAGAGCAGTCGAATGACACACGTCAAAAATCCAAAATGGCGGATTTCAAGATGGCCGCCATACAAAATGCTCCGAGCCTGCTGAAGCGAGGCCTTTAGGCCGAGCTTCAGTAGGGGCGGAGCAGTTTGTATGGGGGCCGTCTTGAAATCCTCCATTTTGGATTTGTCCTAGGTGCTCCTCTCATTCTTCATACTGCATTTGGAGTGTTTTCCCTTCATTTTCGACTGTATTAGGAGTTTCTGTGGGATTTTTGAGTGAATTTGGAGTGACTGTCCTACATTAGTGTATAGCGAGCCCGAAGGGCGAGCTTCCGGTGAGGCCGAAGGCCGAACTTTCGGTCCGCGAGGCCGAAGGCCGAGCGATTGGTGCGCGAGCCCGAAGGGCGAGCGCTTGGCGAGGCCGTAGGCCGAGCCGTGTTAGTAACTTGCGAGGCCGAAGGCCGAGCTCCGACTTGAGAGTATTTTCCACGTCACCGACTGGTCTCCATGGCAACTGCCCGCGGTAACCGAAGCACCTACGAGTGGGGTTCCTTAACAAAAGTGACTCAGAACCTTGGTCCGATTCTGCCCGTACCACCTTTTAATGGCAGTAGGGTGAATCTGCTTTAGTGGCTACAGTATGGATCTTTATTGTATGGAGAGTTTATTTGGGATTTCATACTTTTATTGGAGTTTTGAAATTATTTTTTTTAAATGTATAAGGGGTAAAGGTAAAGTTTAGTACTGCATAACGATAAATGCGGGCCGCATGCGGCCCGCACACTGCCCGAAAAACTAGTTTATACTATATAAAGCTCGATTACCACTCACTGACTCATTGACATAAATGTTCTCCTAGAAGGAGTAGAGTAGGGTAAAAATGAAGTATGACAAAAATGTTCGGGGGGTTTGGGTGAGTATGAGAAAAATCGAAAATCATTAAAAAGACGCCTGCCAAGTGAAGATGGATGACATATCTCAAAAACGGTACTAGATAGGTAGAAGGTGTTTGAAAAAATGTCATAGGGAATCGGGAGAGCAGTCGAATGACACCTGTCAAAAATCCAAAATGGCGGATTTCAAGATGGCCGCCATACAAAATGCTCCGAGCCTGCTGAAGCAAGGCCTTTAGGCCGAGCTTCAGTAGGGGCGGAGCAGTTTGTATGGTGGCCGTCTTGAAATCCGTTATATTGGATGTGCCCCACGTGCTCCTATCATTCTTTATACTGCATTTGGAGTGTTTTATCTTATATTTTCGACTGTATTAGGAGTTTTTGTGGGATTTTTGACTGAATTTAGAGTTACTGTCCTTCATGAGTGTAGTAGCGAGCCCGAAGGGCGAGCTCCTGGTGAGGCCGAAGGCCGAACTTTCGGTCCGCGAGGCCGAAGGCCGAGCGTATGATGCGCGAGCCCGCAGGGCGAGCGCTTGGCGAGGCCGCAGGCCGAGCCGTATTAGTAACTTGCGAGGCCGAAGGCCGAGCTCCGACTTGAGAGTATTTTCCACGTCTCCGACTGGTCTCCATGGCAACTGCCCGCGATAACCAAAGCACCTACGAGTGGGGTTCCTTAACAAATGTGCCTCAGAACCTTGGTACCATTCTGCCCGTACTACCTTTTTATGGCAGTAGGGTGAATCTTATTTGGTGGCTACAGTTTGGTTCTCTACTGTATTACAAGTTTATATGGGATTTCATACTTCTATTGGAGTCTTGAACAATTTTTTTTATGTATGAGGTGTTTTTTTGACAGTTCCTCCTGACTCAAGATAGATGCGGGCCGCATGCGGCCCGCACACTGCCCGAAAAACTAGTTATTAATAATATATAAAGCTCGATTACCACTCACTGACTGACTGACTGACTGATTGACATAAATGTTCTCCTAGAAGGAGACGAGTAGGGCTAAAATGATGTATGGCAAAAATGTTCGGGGGGTTTTGGTGAGTATGAGAAAAATCGAAAATCATAAAAAAGACGCCTGCCAAGTAAAGATGGATAACGTATCTCGAAAACGGTAAGAGATGGGTTAGAGGTGTTTGAACAAATGTCATAGGGAATCGGGAGAGCAGTCGAATGACACCTGTCAAAAATCCAAAATGGCGGATTTCAAGATGGCCGCCATACAAAATGCTCCGAGCCTGCTGAAGCGAGGCCTTTAGGCCGAGCTTCAGTAGGGGCGGAGCAGTTTGTATGGCGGCCGTCTTGAAATCCGACATTTTGGATGTGTCTTACGTGCTCCTATCATTCTTTATACTGCATTTGGAGTTTTTTATCTTTATTTTCGACTGTATTAGGAGTTTTTGTGGGATTTTTGACTGAATTTGGAGTAACTGTCCTACATTAGTGTAGTAGCGAGCCCGAAGGGCGAGCTTCTGGTGAGGCCGAAGGCCGAACTTTCGGCCCGCGAGGCCGAAGGCCGAGCGTATGGGGCGTGAGCCCGAAGGGCGAGCGCCTGGCGAGGCCGTAGGCCGAGCCGTATTAGTAACTTGCGAGGCCGAAGGCCGAGCTCCGACTTGAGAGTATTTTCCACGTCTCCAACTGGTCTCCATGGCAACTGCCCGCGATAACCAAAGCACCTACGAGTAGGGTTCCTTAACAAATGTGACTCAAAACCTTGGTACCATTCTGCCGGAACCACCTTTTTATGGCAGTAGGGTGAATCTGGTTTTGGAGGCTACAGTTTGTTTCTTTATTGTATTGAGAGTTTTAATGGGATTTCATACTTCTATTGGAGTTTTGAAATATTTTTTTTTAATGTTAAAGGTGTATTGTTATAGTTTAGTACTGCATAACGATAAATGCGGGCCGCATGCGGCCCGCACACTGCCCGAAAAACTAGTTATAATATATAAAGCTCGATTACCATTGACTCACTGACTGACATAAATGTTCTCCTAGAAGGAGCAGAGTAGGGTTAAAATGATGTATGGCAAAAATGTTCGGGGGGTTTTGGTGAGTACGAGAAAAATCGAAAATCATAAAAATGACGCCTGCCAAGTAAAGATGGATGACATATCTCAAAAACGGTACCAGATAGGTCGGGGGTGTTTGAACAAATGTCATAGGGGATCGGGTGAGCAGTCGAATGACACCTGCCAAAAATCCAAAATGGCGGATTTCAAGATGGCCGCCATACAAAATGATCCGAGCCTGCTGAAGCGAGGCCGTTAGGCCGAGCTTCAGTAGGGGCGGAGCAGTTTGTATGGTGGCCGTCTTGAAATCCGACATTTTGGATGTGACCCACGTGCTCCTATCATTCTTTATACTGCATTTGGAGTGATTTACCCTATATTTTCGACTGTATTAGGAGTTTTTGTGGGATTTTCGACTGAATTTGGAGTTACTGTCCTACATTAGTGAAGTTGCGAGCCCGAAGGGCGAGCTCCTGGTGAGGCCGAAGGCCGAACTTTCGGTCCGCTAGGCCGAAGGCCGAGCGTATGATGCGCGAGCCCGTAGGGCGAGCCCTTTGCGAGGCCGCAGGCCGAGCCGTGTTAGTAACTTGCGAGGCCGAAGGCCGAGCTCCGACTTGAGAGTATTTTCCACATCTCCGACTGGTCTCCATGGCAACTGCCCGCGGTAACCGAAGCACCTACGAGTGTGGTTCCTTAACAAAAGTGACTCAGAAACTTGGTCCGATTTTGCCCGTACTACCTTTTTGTGGCAGTAGGGTGAATCTGCTTTAGTGGCTACAGTATGGTTCTTTATTGTATTGAGAGTTTATATGGGATTTCATACTTCTATTGGAGTTTCGGACATTACTTTTTTTTAATGTATAACGTGCTTTTATGACAGTCACAACTGACTCAAGATAGATGCGGGCCGCATGCGGCCCGCACACTGCCCGAAAAACTAGTTATAATATATAAAGCTGGATTACCGTACACTGACTGACTCACTGACATCATTGTTCTCCCAGAAGGAGTCGAGTAGGAAGAAAGTAATGTATGGCAAAAATGTTCTGGGGGTTTGTGTGAGTATGGGAAAAATCCGAAAACTCAAAGATGACGTCTGCCAAGTAAAATTGGATGGCGTATCTCTGAAACGGTAAGAGATAGGTAGGGGGTGCTTGACCAAATGTCATAGGGAATCGGGAGAGCAGTCGGATGACATTTGTCAAAAATCCAAAATGGCGGATTTCAAAATGGCCGCCATACAAAATCCTTCGATCCCTCAAAAAAGTAGCTGGTTCTACCAGAAAGCGTTGAGTACGGTTATAGTAATGTATCACGAAAATGACTAAGAGGTTAAGCTGAGTAAGGGAAAAATTAAAAACCCTAGAAATGACGCCTGCCAAGTAAAGCTGGACTACGTATCTCGAAAACGGTAATAGATAGGTTGGGGGTGTTTGAACAAATGTCATAGGGAATCGGGAGAGCAGCCGGATGACATCTGTCAAAAATCCAAAATGGCGGATTTCAAGATGGCCGCCATACAAATTGATCCGAGCCTGCTGAAGCGAGGCCGTTAGGCCGAGGTTCAGTAGGGGCGGAGCAGTTTGTATGGGGGCCATCTTGAAATCCGCCATTTTGGATTTGTCTCAGGTGCTCCTATCATTCTTTATACTGCATTTGGAGTGTTTTTCCTTAATTTTCGACTGTATTAGGAGTTTTTGTGGGATTTTTGACTGAATTTGGAGTTACTTTCCAAAATTAGTGTATAGCGAGCCCGAAGGGCGAGCTCCCGGTGAGGCCGAAGGCCGAACTTTAGGCTCGCGAGGCCGAAGGCCGAGCGTAGGGCGCGTGAGCCCGAAGGGCGAGCGCTTGGCGAGGCCGTAGGCCGAGCCGTATTAGTAACTTGCGAGGCCGAAGGCCGAGCTCCGACTTGACAGTATTTTCCACTTCTCCGACTGGTCTCCATGGCAACTGCCCGCGATTACCAAAGCACCTACGAGTGGGGTTCCTTAACAAAAGTGACTCAAAACCTTGGTCCCATTCTGCCCGTACCTCCTTTTTATGGCAGTAGGGTGAATTTGGTTTGGTGATTACAGTACGGTTCTCTAATGTATTAAGTGTTTGTATGGGAAATCGTACATCTTTAGGTGTTTTGAAATAATTTTTTTTAATGTATAAGGTGTTTTGATATTGTTCAAACTTGCACAACGATAAATGCGGGCCGCATGCGGCCCGCACACTGCCCGAAAAACTAGTTTATATTATATAAAGCTCGATTACCACTGACTGATTGACATAAATGTTCTCCTAGAAGGAGACGAGTAGGAACAACGTGATGTATGGCAAAAGTGTTCGGGTGGTTTCGGTGAGTATGAGAAAAATCGAAAATCATAAAAATGACGCCTGCCAAGTAAAGATGGATGACGTATCTCGAAAACGGTGCAAGATGGGTAGGGGGTGTTTGAACAAATGTCATAGGGAATAGGGAGAGCAGTCGAATGACACCTGTCAAAAATCCAAAATGGCGGATTTCAAGATGGCCGCCATACAAAATGATCCGAGCCTGCTGAAGCGAGGCCGTTAGGCCGAGCTTCAGTAGGGGCGGAGCAGTTTGTATGGTGGCTGTCTTGAAATCCGACATTTTGGATGTGACCCACATGCTCCTATCATTCTTTATACTGCATTTGGAGTGTTTTACCTTATATTTTCGACTGTATTAGGAGTTTTTGTGGGATTTTTGACTGAATTTGGAGTAACTGTCCTACATAAGTGTAGTAGCGAGCCCGAAGGGCGAGCTCCTGGTGAGGCCGGAGGCCGAACTTTCGGTCCGCGAGGCCGAAGGCCGAGCGTATGATGCGCAAGCCCGTAGGGCGAGCGCTTGGCGAGGCCGCAGGCCGAGCCGTGTTGGTAACTTGCGAGGCCGAAGGCCGAGCTCCGACTTGAGAGTTTTTTCCAAGTCTCCGACTGGTCTCCATGGCAACTGCCCGCGGTAAGCAAAGCACCTACGAGTGGGGTTCCTTAACAAAAGTGACTCAGAACCTTGGTCCCATTCTGCCCGTACTACCTTTTTATGCCAGTAGGGTGAATTTGCTTTAGTGGCTACAGTATGGTTCTTTATTGTATGGAGACTTTATTTGGGATTTCATACTTCTATTGGAGTTTTGAACTTTTTTTTTTTAAATGTATAAGCGGTTAAGGTAAAGTTTACTACTGCATAACGATAAATGCGGGCCGCATGCGGCCCGCACACTGCCCGAAAAACTAGTTATTTATTATTAATTAATAATATATAAAGCTCGATTACCACTGACTGACTCACTGACTGACTGACTGACATAAATGTTCTCCTAGAAGGAGTAGAGTAGGGTTAAAATGATGTATGGCAAAAATGTTTGGGGGGTTTAGGTGAGTATGAGAAAAATCGAAAATCATGAAAATGACGCCTGCCAAGTAAAGATGGATGACATATCTCAAAAACAGTACAAGATAGGTAGGGGGTGTTTGAACAAATGTCATAGGGAATTGGGAGAGCAGTCGAATGACATCTGTCAAAAATCCAAAATGGCGGATTTCAAGATGGCCGCCATACAAAGTGGTCCGATTCTGCTGAAGCGAGGCCTTTAGGCCGAGCTTCAGTAGGGGCGGAGCAGTTTGTATGGTGGCCGTCTTGAAATCCGACATTTTGGATGTGTCCCAGGTGCTCCTCTCATTCTTCATACTGCATTTGGAGTGTTTAACCTTCATTTTCGACTGTATTAGGAGTTTTTGTGGGATTTTTGACTGAATTTGGAGTAACTGTTCTACGTTAATGTAGTAGCGAGCCCGAAGGGCGAGCTCCTGGTGAGGCCGAAGGCCGAACTTTCGGCTCGCGAGGCCGAAGGCCGAGCGTATGGTGCGTGAGCCCGAAGGGCGAGCGCTTGGCGAGGCCGCAGGCCGAGCCGTATTAGTAACTTGCGAGGCCGAAGGCCGAGCTCCGACTCGAGGGTATTTTCCACGTCACCGACTGGTCTCCATGGCAACTGCCTGCGGTAACCGAAGCACCTACGAGTGGGATTCCTAAACAAAAGTGATTAAGAACCTTGGTACCATTCTGCCCGTACCACCTTTTTATGGCAGTAGGGTGAATTTGCTTTAGTGGCTACAGTATGGATCTTTATTGTATGGAGAGTTTATTTGGGATTTCATACTTCTATTGGAATTTTGAACTTATTTTTTTTAAATGTATAATGGGTTAAGGTATAGTTTAGTACTGCATAACGATAAATGCGGGCCGCATGCGGCCCGCACACTGCCCGAAAAACTAGTTTTTATTATTATAATATATAAAGCTCGATTACCACTGACTGACTGACATAAATGTTCTCCTAGAAGGAGACGAGTAGGAACAACGTGATGTATGGCAAAAATGTTCGGGGGGTTTAGGTGAGTATGAGAAAAATCGAAAATCATTAAAAAGACGCCTGCCAAGTGATGATGGATGACGTATCTCGAAAACGGTAAGAGATAGGTAGGGGGTGTTTGAACAAATGTCATAGGGAATCGGGAGAGCAGTCGAATGACATCTGTCAAAAATCCAAAATGGCGGATTTCAAGATGGCCGCCATACAAAATGCTCCGAGCCTGCTGAAGCGAGGCCTTTAGGCCGAGCTTCAGTAGGGGCGGAGCAGTTTGTATGGTGGCCGTCTTGAAATCCGTTATTTTGGATGTGCCCCACGTGCTCCTATCATTCTTTATACTGCATTTGGAGTGTTTTACCTTATATTTTCGACTGTATTAGGAGTTTTTGTGGGATTTTTGACTAAATTTGGAGTTACCGTCCTACATAAGTGAAGTAGCGAGCCCGAAGGGCGAGCTCCTGGTGAGGCCGAAGGCCGAACCTTCGGTCCGCGAGGCCGAAGGCCGAGCGTATGATGCGCGAGCCCGAAGGGCGAGTGCCTGGCGAGGCCGTAGGCCGAGCCGTATTAGTAACTTGCGAGGCCGAAGGCCGAGCTCCGACTTGAGAGTATTTTCCACATCTCCGACTGGTCTCCATGGCAACTGCCTGCGGTAACCGCAGCACCTACGAGTAGGGTTCCTTAACAAAAGTGACTCAGAACCTTGGTACCATTCTGCCCGTACCACCTTTTTTTGGCAGTAGGGTGAATCTGCTTTAGTGGCTACAGTATGGTTCTTTATTGTATTGAGAGTTTATATGGGATTTCATAATTCTATTGGAGTTTTGAAATATTTTTATTTTAATGTAAAAGGTGTTTCGTTATAGTTATAATTGCACAACGATAAATGCGGGCCGCATGCGGCCCGCACACTGCCCGAAAAACTAGTTTATAATATATAAAGCTCGATTACCACTGACTGATTGACATAAATGTTCTCCTAGAAGGAGACGAGTAGGAGCAACGTGATGTATGGCAAAAATGTTCGGGTGGTTTTGGTGAGTATGAGAAAAATCGAAAATTATTAAAAAGACGCCTGCCAAGTGATGATGGATGACGTATCTCGAAAACGGTAAGAGATAGGTAGGGGGTGTTTGACCAAATGTCATAGGGAATCAAGAGTGCAGTCGAATAACAGCTGTCAAAAATTCAAAATGGCGGATTTCAAGATGGCCGCCATACAAAATGACCCGAGCCTGCTGAAGCGAGGCCTTTAGGCCGAGCTTCAGTAGGGGCGGAGCAGTTTGTATGGTGGCCGTCTTGAAATCCGACATTTTGGATGTGCCCCACGTGCTCCTATCATTCTTTATACTGCATTTGGAGTGTTTTACCTTATATTTTCGACTGTATTAGGAGTTTTAGTGGGATTTTTGACTGAATTTGGAGTTACTGTCCTACATAAGTGAAGTAGCGAGCCCGAAGGGCGAGCTCTTGGTGAGGCCGAAGGCCGAACTTTCGGTCCGCGAGGCCGAAGGCCGAGCGTATTATGCGCGAGCCCGTAGGGCGAGCGCCTGGCGAGGCCGTAGGCCGAGCCGTGTTAGTAACTTGCGAGGCCGAAGGCCGAGCTCCGACTTGAGAGTATTTTCCACGTCACCGACTGGTCTCCATGGCAACTGCCCGCGGTAACCGAAGCACCTACGAGTGGGGTTCCTTAACAAAAGTGACTCAGAACCTTGGTCCGATTCTGCCCGTACCACCTTTTAATGGCAGTAGGGTGAATCTGCTTTAGTGGCTACAGTATGGATCTTTATTGTATGGAGAGTTTATTTGGGATTTCATACTTTTATTGGAGTTTTGAAATTATTTTTTTTAAATGTATAAGGGGTAAAGGTAAAGTTTAGTACTGCATAACGATAAATGCGGGCCGCATGCGGCCCGCACACTGCCCGAAAAACTAGTTTATTTATACTATATAAAGCTCGATTACCACTCACTGACTCATTGACATAAATGTTCTCCTAGAAGGAGTAGAGTAGGGTAAAAATGAAGTATGACAAAAATGTTCGGGGGGTTTGGGTGAGTATGAGAAAAATCGAAAATCATTAAAAAGACGCCTGCCAAGTGAAGATGGATGACATATCTCAAAAACGGTACTAGATAGGTAGAAGGTGTTTGAAAAAATGTCATAGGGAATCGGGAGAGCAGTCGAATGACACCTGTCAAAAATCCAAAATGGCGGATTTCAAGATGGCCGCCATACAAAATGCTCCGAGCCTGCTGAAGCGAGGCCTTTAGGCCGAGCTTCAGTAGGGGCGGAGCAGTTTGTATGGTGGCCGTCTTGAAATCCGTTATATTGGATGTGCCCCACGTGCTCCTATCATTCTTTATACTGCATTTGGAGTGTTTTATCTTATATTTTCGACTGTATTAGGAGTTTTTGTGGGATTTTTGACTGAATTTAGAGTTACTGTCCTTCATGAGTGTAGTAGCGAGCCCGAAGGGCGAGCTCCTGGTGAGGCCGAAGGCCGAACTTTCGGTCCGCGAGGCCGAAGGCCGAGCGTATGATGCGCGAGCCCGCAGGGCGAGCGCTTGGCGAGGCCGCAGGCCGAGCCGTATTAGTAACTTGCGAGGCCGAAGGCCGAGCTCCGACTTGAGAGTATTTTCCACGTCTCCGACTGGTCTCCATGGCAACTGCCCGCGATAACCAAAGCACCTACGAGTGGGGTTCCTTAACAAATGTGCCTCAGAACCTTGGTACCATTCTGCCCGTACTACCTTTTTATGGCAGTAGGGTGAATCTTATTTGGTGGCTACAGTTTGGTTCTCTACTGTATTACAAGTTTATATGGGATTTCATACTTCTATTGGAGTCTTGAACAATTTTTTTTATGTATGAGGTGTTTTTTTGATAGTTCCTCCTGACTCAAGATAGATGCGGGCCGCATGCGGCCCGCACACTGCCCGAAAAACTAGTTTATAATATATAAAGCTCGATTACCACTGACTGACTGACTGACTCACTGACATAAATGTTCTCCTAGAAGGAGCAGAGTAGGGTAAAAATGAAGTATAGCAAAAATGTTCGGAGGGTTTTGGTGAGTATGAGAAAAATCGAAAATCATTAAAAAGACGCCTGCCAAGTGATGATGGATGACGTATCTCGAAAACGGTAAGAGATAGGTAGGGGGTGTTTGAACAAATGTCATAGGGAATCGGTAGAGCAGTCGAATGACATCTGTCAAAAATCCAAAATGGCGGATTTCAAGATGGCCGCCATACAAAATGCTCCGAGCCTGCTGAAGCGAGGCCTTTAGGCCGAGCTTCAGTAGGGGCGGAGCAGTTTGTATGGTGGCCGTCTTGAAATCCGTTATTTTGGATGTACCCCACGTGCTCCTATCATTCTTTATACTGCATTTGGAGTGTTTTACCTTATATTTTCGACTGTATTAGGAGTTTTTGTGGGATTTTTGACTAAATTTGGAGTTACTGTCCTACATAAGTGAAGTAGCGAGCCCGAAGGGCGAGCTCCTGGTGAGGCCGAAGGCCGAACTTTCGATCCGCGAGGCCGAAGGCCGAGCGTATGATGCGTGAGCCCGAAGGGCGAGCGCCGAGCGAGGCCGCAGGCCGAGCCATTTTAGTAACTTGCGAGGCCGAAGGCCGAGCTCCAACTTGAGAGTATTTTCCACGTTTCCGACTGGTCTCCATGGCAACTGCCCGCGGTAACCGAAGAACCTACGAGTGGGGTTCCTTTACAAAAGTTGCTCAGAACCCTGGTCTCATTCTGCCCGTACCACCTTTTTATGGCAGTAGGGTGAATTTGGTTTGGTGGCTACAGTTTGGTTCTTTATTGTATTGAGAGTTTATATGGGATTTCATACTTTTATTGGAGTTTTGAACACATTTTTTTTAAAGTATTAGGTGTTTCTGTGGAATTTTCAAATGACTAAAGATAGATGCGGGCCGCATGCGGCCCGCACACTGCCCGAAAAACTAGTTATTTATAATATATAAAGCTCGATTACCACTCACTGACTCATTGACATAAATGTTCTCCTAGAAGGAGGCGAGTAGGAGCAACGTGATGTATAGCAAAAATGTTCGGAAGGTTTTGGTGAGTATGAGAAAAATCTAAAATCATTAAAAAGACGCCTGCCAAGTGAAGATGTATAGCGTATCTCAAAAACGGTAAGAGATAGGTAGGGGGTGTTTGACCAAATGTCATAGGGAATCGGGAGAGCAGTCGAATGACACCTGTCAAAAATCCAAAATGGCGGATTTCAAGATGGCCGCCATACAAAATGCTCCGAGCCTGCTGAAGCGAGGCCTTTAGGCCGAGCTTCAGTAGGGGCGGAGCAGTTTGTATGGTGGCCGTCTTGAAATCCGACATTTTGGATGTGCCCCACGTGCTCCTATCATTCTTTATACTGCATTTGGAGTGTTTTACCTTATATTTTCGACTGTATTAGGAGTTTTAGTGGGATTTTTGACTGAATTTGGAGTTACTGTCCTACATAAGTGAAGTAGCGAGCCCGAAGGGCGAGCTCTTGGTGAGGCCGAAGGCCGAACTTTCGGTCCGCGAGGCCGAAGGCCGAGCGTATTATGCGCGAGCCCGTAGGGCGAGCGCCTGGCGAGGCCGTAGGCCGAGCCGTATTAATAACTTGCGAGGCCGAAGGCCGAGCTCCGACTTGAGAGTATTTTTCACATCTCCGACTGGTCTCCATGGCAACTGCCTGCGGTAACCGCAGCACCTACGAGTGGGGTTCCTTAACAAAAGTGACTCAGAACCTTGGTACCATTCTGCCCGTACCACCTTTTTATGGCAGTAGGGTGAATCTGCTTTAGTGGCTACAGTATGGTTCTTTATTGTATTGAGAGTTTATATGGGATTTCATACTTCTATTGGAGTTTTGAACATACTTTTTTCCAACGTATCAGGAGTTTTGATATAGTTTAGTACTGCATAACGATAAATGCGGGCCGCATGCGGCCCGCACACTGCCCGAAATACTAGTTTATAATATATAAAGCTCGATTACCACTGACTGACTGACTGACATAAATGTTCTCCTAGAAGGAGCAGAGTAGGGTAAAAATGAAGTATGGCAAAAATGTTTGGGGGGTTTTGGTGAGTATGGGAAAAATCGAAAATCAATAAATTGACGCCTGCCAAGTGAAGATGTATGGCGTATCTCAAAAACGGTAAGAGATAGGTAGGGGGTGTTTGACCAAATGTCATAGGGAATCGGGAGAGCAGTCGAATGACACCTGTCAAAAATCCAAAATGGCGGATTTCAAGATGGCCGCCATACAAAGTGATCCGAGCCTGCTGAAGCGAGGCCGTTAGGCCGAGCTTCAGTAGGGGCGGAGCAGTTTGTGTGGTGGCCGTCTTGAAATCCGACATTTTGGATGTGACCCACGTGCTCCTATCATTCTTTATACTGCATTTGGATTGTTTTGCCTTATATTTTCGACTGTATTAGGAGTTTTTGTGGGTTTTTTGACTGAATTTGGAGTTACTGTCCTACATTAGTGTATAGCGAGCCCAAAGGGCAACCACCTGGTGAGGCCGAAGGCCGAACTTTCGGTCCGCGAGGCCGAAGGCCGAGCGAATGGTGCGCGAGCCCGAAGGGCGAGCGCTTGGCGAGGCCGCAGGCCGAGCCGTGTTAGTAACTTGCGAGGCCGAAGGCCGAGCTCCGACTCGAGAGTATTTTCCACATCTCCGACTGGTCTCCATGGCAACTGCCCGCGGTTACCGAAGCACCTAAGAGTGGGGTTCCTTTAGAAAAGTGACTTAGAACCTTGGTACCATTCTGCCCGTACCACCTTTTTATGGCAGTAGGGTGAATTGGCTTTAGTGGCTACAGTATGGTTCTTTATTGTATTGAGAGTTTATATAGGATTTCATACTTCTATTGGAGTTTTGAACACACTTTTTTTTAATTTATCAGGTGTTTTTTTGACAGTTCCTACTGATTCAAGATAGATGCGGGCCGCATGCGGCCCGCACACTGCCCGAAATACTAGTTTATAATATATAAAGCTCGATTACCACTGACTGATTGACATAAATGTTCTCCTAGAAGGAGCAGAGTAGGGTAAAAATGAAGTATGGCAAAAATGTTTGGGTGGTTTTGGTGAGTATGAGAAAAATCGAAAATCATTAAAAAGACGCCTGCCAAGTGATAATGGATGACGTATCTCGAAAACGGTAAGAGATAGGTAGGGGGTGTTTGAACAAATGTCATAGGGAATCGGGAGTGCAGTCGAATGACACCTGTCAAAAATCCAAAATGGCGGATTTCAAGATGGCCGCCATACAAATTGATCCGAGCCTGCTGAAGCGAGGCCGTTAGGCCGAGGTTCAGTAGGGGCGGAGCAGTTTGTATGGGGGCCTTCTTGGAATACGCCATTTTGGATTTGTCCCAGGTGCTCCTATCATTCTTTATACTGCATTTGGAGTGTATTTCCTTATATTTTCGACTGTATTAGGAGTTTTTGTGGGATTTTTGACTGAATTAAGAGTTACTGTCCTACATAAGTGTAGTAGCGAACCCGAAGGGCGAGCTCCTGGTGAGGCCGAAGGCCGAGCTTTCGGTCCGCGAGGCCAAAGGCCGAGCGTATGATGCGCGAGCCCGAAGGGCGAGCGCTTGGCGAGGCCGCAGGCCGAGCCGTGTTGGTAACTTGCGAGGCCGAAGGCCGAGCTCCGACTTGAGAGTTTTTTCCACGTCTCCGACTGGTCTCCATGGCAACTGCCCGCGGTAAGCGAAGCACCTACGAGTGGGGTTCCTTAACAAAAGTGACTCAGAACCTTGGTCCCATTCTGCCCGTACTACCTTTTTATGGCAGTAGGGTGAATCTGTTTTAGTGGCTACAGTATTGATCTTTATTGTATTAAGAGTTTATATGGGATTTCATACTTCTATTAGAGATTTGAACTTATTTTTTTTAACGTATTAGGTTTTTTTTTGACAGTTCCTAATGACTCAAGATAGATGCGGGCCGCATGCGGCCCGCACACTGCCCGAAATACTAGTTATTATTTATATAATATATAAAGCTCGATTACCACTGACTGATTGACATAAATGTTCTCCTAGAAGGAGACGAGTAGGAGCAACGTGATGTATGGCAAAAATGTTCGGGTGGTTTTGGTGAGTATGAGAAAAATCGAAAATTATTAAAAAGACGCCTGCCAAGTGATGATGGATGACGTATCTCGAAAACGGTAAGAGATAGGTAGGGGGTGTTTGACCAAATGTCATAGGGAATCAAGAGTGCAGTCGAATGACAGCTGTCAAAAATTCAAAATGGCGGATTTCAAGATGGCCGCCATACAAAATGACCCGAGCCTGCTGAAGCGAGGCCTTTAGGCCGAGCTTCAGTAGGGGCGGAGCAGTTTGTATGGCGGCCGTCTTGAAATCCGACATTTTGGATGTGACTCACGTGCTCCTATCATTCTTTATACTGCATTTGGAGTGTTTGACCTTTATTTTCGACTGTATTAGGAGTTTTTGTGGGAGTTTTGACTGAATTTGGAGTTACTGTCCTATATTAGTGTAGTAGCGAGCCCGAAGGGCGAGCTCCTGGTGAGGCCGAAGGCCGAACTTTCGGTCCGCGAGGCCGAAGGCCGAGCGTATGATGCGCGAGCCCGAAGGGCGAGCGCCTGGCGAGGCCGTAGGCCGAGCCGTATTAGTAACTTGCGAGGCCGAAGGCCGAGCTCCGACTTGAGAGTATTTTCCACATCTCCGACTGGTCTCCATGGCAACTGCCCGCGGTAACCGAAGCACCTACGAGTGGGGTTCCTTTACAAAAGTGACTCAGAACCTTGGTTCCATTCTGCCCGTACCACCTTTTTATGGCAGTAGGGTGAATTTGCTTTAGTGGCTACAGTATGGTTCTTTATTGTATGGAGAGTTTATTTGGGATTTCATACTTCTATTGGAGTTTTGAACTTATTTTTTTTAAATGTATAAGGGGTTAAGGTAAAGTTAAGTACTGCACAACGAAAAATGCGGGCCGCATGCGGCCCGCACACTGCCCGAAAAACTAGTTTATAATATATAAAGCTCGATTACCACTCACTGACTCATTGACATAAATGTTCTCCTAGAAGGAGACGAGTAGGAGCTACGTGATGTATGGCAAAAATGTTCGGGGGGTGTTGGTGAGTATGAGAAAAATCGAAAATCATAAAAATGACGCCTGCCAAGTTAAGATGGATGATGTATCTCAAAAACGGTACAAGATAGGTAGGGGGTGTTTGAACAAATGTCATAGGGAATCGGGAGAGCAGTCGAATGACACCTGTCAAAAATCCAAAATGGCGGATTTCAAGATGGCCGCCATACAAAATGCTCCGAGCCTGCTGAAGCGAGGCCTTTAGGCCGAGCTTCAGTAGGGGCGGAGCAGTTTGTATGGTGGCCGTCTTGAAATCCGACATTTTGGATGTGACCCACGTGCTCCTATCATTCTTTATACTGCATTTGGAGTGTTTTACCTTATATTTTCGACCGTATTAGGAGTTTTTGTGGGATTTTCGACTGAATTTGGAGTAACTGTCCTACATTAGTGAAGTTGCGAGCCCGAAGGGCGAGCTCCTGGTGAGGCCGAAGGCCGAACTTTCGGTCCGCGAGGCCGAAGGCCGAGCGTATGATGCGCGAGCCCGAGGGGCGAGCGCTTGGCGAGGCCGCAGGCCGAGCCGTGTTAGTAACTTGCGAGGCCGAAGGCCGAGCTCCGACTCGAGAGTATTTTCCACGTCACCGACTGGTCTCCATGGCAACTGCCCGCGGTAACCGAAGCACCTACGAGTGGGGTTCCTTAACAAAAGTGACTCAGAACCTTGGTCCTATTCTGCCCGTACCACCTTTTTATGGCAGTAGGGTGAATTTGCTTTAGTGGCTACAGTATGGTTCTTTATTGTATTGAGAGTTTATATAGGATTTCATACTGTTATGGAATTTTGTTGTTTTTTTTTTAATGTATAAGGTGTTAAGGTATTGTTTAGTACTGCATAACGATAAATGCGGGCCGCATGCGGCCCGCACACTGCCCGAAAAACTAGTTATTTATAATATATAAAGCTCGATTACCACTCACTGACTGACTGACATAAATGTTCTCCTAGAAGGAGACGAGTAGGAGCAACGTGATGTATGGCAAAAATGTTTGGGGGGTTTTGGTGAGTATGAGAAAAATCGAAAATCATTAAAAAGACGCCTGCCAAGTGATGATGGATGACGTATCTCGAAAACGGTAAGAGATAGGCAGGGGGTGTTTGAACAAATGTCATAGGGAATCGGGGGAGCAGTCGAATGACATCTGTCAAAAATCCAAAATGGCGCATTTCAAGATGGCCGCCATACAAAATGCTCCGACCCTGCTGAAGCGAGGCCTTTAGGCCGAGCTTCAGTAGGGGCGGAGCAGTTTGTATGGTGGCCGTCTTGAAATCCGTTATTTTGGATGTGCCCCACGTGCTCCTATCATTCTTTATACTGCATTTGGAGTGTTTTACCTTATATTTTCGACTGTATTAGGAGTTTTTGTGGGAATTTTGACTAAATTTGGAGTTACTGTCCTACATAAGTGAAGTAGCGAGCCCGAAGGGCGAGCTCCTGGTGAGGCCGAAGGCCGAACTTTCGGTCCGCGAGGCCGAAGGCCGAGCGTAAGATGCGCGAGCCCGTAGGGCGAGCGCCTGGCGAGGCCGTAGGCCGAGCCGTATTAGTAACTTGCGAGGCCGAAGGCCGAGCTCCGACTCGAGAGTATTTTCCACGTCACCGACTGGTCTCCATGGCAACTGCCCGCGGTAAACGAAGACCCTACGGGTGGGGTTCCTTAACAAAAGTGACTCAGAACCTTGGTCCCATTCTGCCCGCACCACCTTTTTATGGCAGTAGGGTGAATCTGCTTTAGTGGCTACAGTATGGTGTTCTTTATTGTATTGAGAGTTTATATGGGATTTCATACTTCTATTGGAGTTTTGAACACACTTTTTTTCACGTATTAGGTGTTTCTGTGAAATTTTCAAATGACTAAAGATAGATGCGGGCCGCATGCGGCCCGCACACTGCCCGAAAAACTAGTTAATAATATATAAAGCTCGATTACACTCACTGACTGACTCACTGACTGACATAAATGTTCTCCTAGAAGGAGACGAGTAGGAGCAAAGTGATGTATGGCAAAAATGTTCGGGGGGTTTCGGTGAGTATGAGAAAAATCGAAAATCATTAAAAAGACGCCTGCCAAGTAGAGATGGATGACGAATCTCAAAAACGGTAAGAGATAGGTAGGGGGTGATTGAACAAATGTCATAGGGAATCGGAAGAGCAGTCGGATGACATATATCAAAAATCCAAAATGGCGGATTTCAAGATGGCCGCCATACAAATTGATCCGAGCCTGCTGAAGCGAGGCCGTTAGGCCGAGCTTCAGCTGGGGCGGAGCAGTTTATATGGTGGCTGTCTTGAAATCCGACATTTTGGATTTGTTTCACTTGCTCCTATCATTCTTTATACTGCATTTGGAGTGTTTTACCTTATATTTTCGACTGTATTAGGAGTTTTTGTAGGATTTTTGACTGAATTTGGAGTAACTGTACTACGTTAGTATAGTAGCGAGCCCGAAGGGCGAGCTCCTGGTGAGGCCGAAGGCCGATCATTCGGCCCGCGAGGCCGAAGGCCGAGCGTATGGTGCGTGAGCCCGAAGGGCGAGCGCTTGGCGAGGCCGGAGGCCGAGCCGTGTTGGTAACTTGCGAGGCCGAAGGCCGAGCTCCGACTTGAGAGTATTTTCCACTTCTCCGACTGGTCTCCATGGCAACTGCCCGCGGTAACCGAAGCACCTACGAGTGGGGTTCCATATCAAAAGTGACTCGGAACCCTGGTCCCATTCTGCCCGTACCACCTTTTTATGGCAGTAGGGTGAATTTGGTTTGGTGGCTACAGTTTGTTTCTTTATTGTATTGAGAGTTTATATGGGATTTCATACTTCTATTGGAGTTTGGAACTTATTTTTTTTAAATGTATAAGGGGTTAAGGTAAAGTTTTGTACTGCATAACGATAAATGCGGGCCGCATGCGGCCCGCACACTGCCCGAAAAACTAGTTTTCTCTATGCTTAATTGGTTAAACTATTCAACCGTGTCATTTTACTAGAGTTTGGTGTTTTTTTTTCTAGCGTCCGTTCTCTAATTGTGAAATTCTATCAATTTAAATAATAATACTTAAAATTAGTGGGTCCAAGAGCATAGATTCTATATTCTACACAAAGCGGCTGATACAAAAACAAATGACCAAAGGGCTGGCGCTTACCTAGGCCAGAGAATTAGTATTGCCATACAACGGATTCATGCTGCCAACCTTTTGAGTACCCTACCCGTGGATAGTGACCTGAGCTCCGTTTTCTACTTATGATTGCCTCCTGTAGGAAACGGAGCTCACATTTTGTACTATAACATTTTTAGGTAAAAGATAGGTTTAGTTACATTCTTTAACTATTTTTGTGATACCATGTCATATTGTTGTATAATTTAGTTCAATAAAAACACAAGAAAGATTATTAAATAATTAAAAAAATTGGATGCATACACTTTAAATGTCTATAATCGCAACCATTTAGAAGATTAGTGACACGCTGCTACATTTCTACCATCTTCGGGGACATACAATTGGACGATGTATTTTTATAGAAAACAATTTATAAAGAGATAATTTTAGAGACTTATTTGAGTATCAGAATAATTAATTATTTTGCCAAGTACAACATTTATTGAGATGATTTAAAGTGTAGAGAAGACACCCTAGAAGCGACCCAATTGTCATTCTTTGAATAATAATTTGATACAACCGGGTCGTATGTCGAGTGAAAAATAATATTATATGCTGCCTTAGTGGCAGGTTCTGCGGAGCACAATTGCGTTCGTTACAGCAAGCAAAGCAAGGCATCTTTTTAAAAAGAAAGCTAGGGAATGTAGCTTGCGTTGATGCGTTTATAGTTTGGTATACAAGTTTCGTTTAGTAGACTTATTATAAATGTAATGTAACGCTGCAAACATTTATTCCTTATCTATAATTATTACTAATAGCCAGCTGCCTCGGTAGCCACGTTATCCTAGGTGGAGGGGTGGGAAGCCGCAAACCTTTCAGAAAATTTCAGGCTTGAAGACTGAAGAAACACTACACGCTCGGCGACAGCGCTAAACAGTACTTACAAAGAACTATTTGAACGGCATAGTGCCAATTCTCTCGAGTACCATTTCTACAAGTATCTACGTCAAACTAAAGGAGATCCCGCTGAGGTAAGTTTCTATCGACTACTGAATACATATACCTTGTGTACCTATATGTGACATAACTAATAACTATCTCTTATATTACTCAAATATTATATGTAAACGCTGTCTGCCTGCTAACTGTAGGTGACCAAACTGTTACCGTGTTGTGCTGGTCTAAGCCTGCGTACCATCAGCACGTGCTCTCTTGGTACAGAGGAGAACAGCAATTTTCTGGACGTTTCTAAAGCTCAGGTTTTTTCCAGGATCTTCTGCTTCGTCTCGTACCTCCTGTATCATTTCTACTACTACCGGGAGACCCAGGTAGTGTGTACCCCCATGCGTCTTGGATTCGCTACTAACTACCTATAGTATTAACTGTGTTCTATTCTTCCGAACCACTCATACTCTCTCACCCACAGGTGTAGGTAAGTACTAACTATACTATATAGGTAGGTAATATATTTCTGTGACCTATGACAAACCCAGCTCCAAACCTAGCCGTCACAATGGCGCCTTATTTTAAAATGTGGAATAGTTGCAAGTTTGATCTAATTACTTCAAGTCTCTCCTCAGTCTAGCAGGTTCTAAATGAAGTGTGAACAACAACAACAAGTGTGTGCTGTATTCCCACCAGTGATACGAAATCTGGAATGTATTGTATCAGACTCCATCATGGGGGGTTTTGCCATAATCCCCACGCTTGGCAGGCGTCTTGGGAATCACAGTATAAGATACCTAGCGATATCTCAGAAGGCACTGGTGTTTACCAGTGCCTTCTGAGATATCGCTTAATCGCCTTAGTCGCCTCTTTTGACTCCCATGAGAAGAGATGGAAGGTGAAATTCTAGCCCGGCACACCATAGGACTGAATATCTGGAATGTTGTGTTCTTATAATAACTTATTTGTGTGTTGTTATTGCAAAATTAACTTTTAATCACTAGGCTGATAATTATCTACTCATACAATAATTTGTAACTCACACTTAAAATAAGGTAACATGACTGTTGTCTTGAAAACTCACATACAATGTCTCCTAATAAGTTACTACGAATAAAAACATCATAATTTGTATATAAAAGTTTGCTATCATACGGTTATTACTAAATGGTACATACGTCTTTCTTAATTGCTCTGACCTAACAAACTGTACCGCTGTTATATACTGATAGGAGGCTTCTATTAGGCTCCTATCAGTAAGCGGCTTTACGACGCGAATGTTCGAGTCGTAAACAAGTTCCTAGAAATTTTTCAGAAACTAAACAACATGTTTGTTTACTGCTTCAGATCTTGGAAATGCGTCTAGTTACCTAGAGGGCCGACTGATAAGGAGCTTATAGAAAAATGTTTTGTAAACAATTTCAAAACTTAGTTGGAAAACTAATATATAGACTAGATATTTCAATGCGTCTTCATATCATATGGAATTTCTATGCGTGTTCTGGAAATTTCCATGAGCTTTGTTTGGTAACATAAACAAATATCGTGTTACTATGGCATTCGCCTAGTATCTACAGTTCAATCAATCCTTTTTATACTAAGTTCTTAAATTCGCTAATTAAGACATTAAGGGCCCTACCCAGAACATATTTAAAAAAATAAAACACTATCTTTGCGTTACACAGTCATCGATTTAGCCTATCCGTCTCGCTTAAAGCTTGAAACGCGCTGCATGTTAACTGTCATTTTTATCATTTAGTTATTTTATGTTTTTTTATGTATAACCGGAACTTACTCGAACATTCTGAACAGGCCCTAAGTCGTATATCCATCTTTTGACAAATATGTAAGTATTGACGGTAATCAATATCGGTCGGTGCAATTTACTTATCTTAATATTATGTTAGTTAATTTTTAGGTGTTAATATAATTACACCTAACTATTAATTGATGATAATATATATATAATCATCAATCAACATCTGACTACTATCCCACTAAGGAGTAGGTTTAAATCAGTTTTTATATAAACTGTGCTAAATTTTTTTTCATTTCTTATTTTTTATACCTAGCCTAAATTAACCGTTCCGGAAACAGGTTTGACGTTATATGCTACGATTCACGAATTATTTAATGAAAGGTTAAAAAGATCGATTGTTTATTTAATAGGCGGTATGCCTTTCTTAACAGAATACTACGAACTATATACAACACTACAGCTACTAGAATGAATAAATTTAGACAACCTATAAGACTCCAGCTCTCTACCAGTTGGCAGCGTGCCGAGCATGCTGGCAGCATGTGACATGTAATTATATTATACTCCAGCAATATATAATTATGTAATTACTATGTATTGGACATAAACTGTAAAAAAAAAAAGAAACACCAACATCTCTTTATTTGAAATCTTAGTCAGAAACCCATTGTAACTGATTTGTAATAGGTCTTTAAATAACAATATTCGCAGTTAATTTTGATATTGGGGAAGCATTATATAGCTGCTCAAATGTTTTTACATAGATTGTAGATTCCCATGACCATGATTTTAGTCGAATTTTTAATAGCAAATGTACAGACTATTTGTATGTACTCCTTCAAAATGAACCACGATAAATAAATATAGAATGCCCGCTACAAACACAATGCAGCACTCGCTGCGTAGAAACTAGAAATGTAATCTGCCGTAGCATACCCGTGGCTTATATAATTAATATAGACCCTACGAATAATACTTATTTATCCGTAGCATAGACCAGACTCGTAGCGCGTAGCAAGTGAGCTTTTATATGTTGCGATTGAGAGCTGAAAATTTAACAAAAAATTATAATGTATTTTATTTTGAATTAACCTTACAGCTCGCAACTTAGCTCGTGCTGATAATATATCTGTAATATCTAGCTTGTCTCTATTTTGTTGTACCAGGTGACAGGTCTCTTTAGGAAGAGAGGTGAGTACCACCGCAGTGACAGTATAGGGGTTTTTTTCGATACTAAGCCTATGGTCTGATCAGGTATTCTACCTCAAAGTAGTAGTATGCAAACGCTAATGTGTTTAGGCGAGAAGGGCACTGTAGCAAGTGACGACTGGGCGAACGAGACATAAGAAGTAAAGTCTCAGAGTCACGAACTCAGTGCAGTGCAATGAAGAACGAGAACTGTAACACTGCAACTGAAGATGTGACTCTTACCATCTGGCGGGTGAATTCATAGTATTTTCATTGAATCATTAAAACAAATATCGGTCTGTCTTTATATCCATTATACAAGAGATGATGTCAAAGACGCTCGATTAAAAGTTAGTTTAATCTGGTCGTGAGAAAAGGCACGTTTGTTTCCAAACAGTTTTTAAAATGTTGAATTACAGACATTGAACTTATAAAGACCGGCCAAGGGCGAGTGGGACTCGCGCACGAATGGTTCCGTACCATTATCTGTGACCTAATCTTGCAAGTTATAGACACTTTTCGCAGTGTCCGATTGAGTCTGGGTAGGTACGGCAAAGACCTCTTTTATTGTATGGGCGCCCCCTTATTTTTTTTTTTAAGTAATTTTATTTAAAGAGAACATATAACTAAATATTCTGTAAATATTTAAAGCGTCTACCTGCCACCGTTATTAGTATCGAGCAAGAAACGGTAAAAAAATCAAGTTTGTTGTATGGGAGCCCCCCTTAGATATTTACTAATATTACTTTTAGTATTTTTTGTTATAGCGGCAATAGAAATACATCATCTATGAAAATTTCAACTGTCTAGCCATCACCGTTCTTGAGATGCAACCTGGTGACAGACGGACGGACAGCGAATTCTCAGTAGTAAGGTCCCGTTTTTACCCTTTGGGTACGGAACACTAAAAAACGTGAGAAGCGGCACACTTACCTCGAAGATGGCAATGTCAAATCAGGCGACGACTCCTGATTGAGTCTCAGTAGAGTGTGTATGTGTGTTTATTGCATGCTTCTCTTCCTGTTTTTGTCATTTATTCAAACGTATCATATACAATGGAAGTGTAGCTGTGTGCATTATATGCTTGTGTTGTACATTTTCTGCACATTACATTGTCGTGGCAATAGAGCGTACCCTACTTACCTTTTTTGTTTAAATCCATGATTACAAATGAGCTAGTTCGTGAGGAGTAGCAAATCCATCTACGAGCTAAGGTACTTAGTATACAGAGTTATTGTTTTTTTGTGTTTGTTTATTTGTATTTGAAGGCGAAATAAGCACGAGGACCACCTAATGTTAAAAGTCTCTGGTGCCTGTAATTTAATATTTCAAATTTTGTATTACTTAGCTCGATATAAATATTCAAAACTCTATTCAAACGAGAGCGCGGCGCGGGCCAGTGAAGCCGCGGCGGACACTCTTTAGTTACTAGTATTCTGTACTAGAAAATAGGACTCTAATACAAAGCCTCGGTTGACCTTTAAATTGCTGTATCTTTGAAATTTTCAGTGCTATCCATTATGGCGGGTAAGTATATATAGTATTAATAAAAACAAAAAGTAAAAAATTAAAGAGGGTCCCCATACAGGAAATGTGTTTCTTTAGTTATATACTTTTTGCTCTATCGTAATTTATACAAGCGTGGTGCTATTATAAAGCATTATATCTAACGTACACATTGTGGGCAGGAAATGCTAATATTTAATGGTACATCCAGTAAAACATTAACATGTAAAATATGATCACTTGGCTATGCAATGATTGAAACTACACTCAAAAAATATGGACTGCGGTGCTTTCGTGAGTGGAAAGCCGCAAGGTAGGAGTTGGAACACGTCCGTTGATTTCAGCTTCCTTAATTCACCAGTTTTGTAAACTCGTCAGTTTCCTTATTCGTAAATTTCCTGAGAGTCTTCAACTCGTAGGTTTGGTATTTACTTTATTGAATGGTTTCCAGAACTCGTCAGTTTTCCTCTTATATCAGTTAGGGTCCGTTTCAGAATTTCCTAATAAAGTTTCGGGTTGCTAACCAATACTTAAAATAACTGAATGATAAAAATGACAGTTAACTGCCAGCACATATCAAGCTTTAACCGATGGATAGGCTAAATTGATGACTGTGAAACGCAAAGATAGTGTTTTATTTATTAAATAAGTTCCGGTTATACAACCCAGAACATAAAATAACTGAATTATAAAAATGACAGATAACATGCAGCGCGTTTCAAGCTTTAACCGATGGATAGGCTAAATCGATGACTGTGAAACGCAAAGATAGTGTTTTATTTATTAAATATGTTCCGCGTAGTATATATATATATATAGTATATAATCGGAACTTACTCGAACATTCTGAAATTTCTTTCCTTAGAGTAGTCAGTTTGTTCCCTTAGAGTAGTCAAATTCCCTTAGAGTAGTCAGTTTGCTCGTCATGGTTTCCTTGGTTAGATAGTTTTTACGGGTTACGCTTTTACAAGATTGCAATCGGTACAGCAAATGAATTTATCGTTACCATAACGTAACAGCGTAGATATTCTTACGGAGTCTGGGCCGAAATTAACACAGGTCTAGCACACAAGGGCATACGAGATAAGGTATGGCGTGTTATTTTTTGAGTTATTTTAATCGAATAATTACATTTCAATTTTTGAAGCAGTGATGGCTCAGTGGCATTGGCTATTGACTGCCACGCAGCAGGTCCATGGTTCGAATCCCGCCCAGAGCTTGAGCTTCACCGCATGGTGGAAGGGCATTTTGCGAATGCATGCCTGGCTAGCGACCACCCTCAAGTAGAAAGTCTGTCGCCAAGCACCGAAAGGTGTGTTCCGGCAGTAGTCCTTGAGAGCCAGTGAAATTACAGGCACAATGAGACTTAACAACTATGTCTCAATGTGACGGGCGCAGTGTAATTCGTGAGTTGGCATGAATTGCAACTGTTATAGGCAGAGGTTAGTCAACTTAACATCAGGTGGGCCTCGTGTTTGTTCCGTCATAATAACATAAAAAAAAAAACAGTTATGTAAATCACCGTAGCTAAAATTAGCTTAGTTACGCAGTACGCACAAGTCTAGAGGCGCAACTGTGGCGATATATCAAAACAGCCATTAATTCACCCATTTCTACCCTCGGTGTTTCCGCGACATTTCCTAATGTCACGCTCGGACCCCTACCTAGGGTTGACAGATATCCGGTTTTAGGCCGGACAGTATGGTTTTTACAATGTCTGTCCGGTCGAAAAAAAACCAACCGGACAAAGGACTATTTCGTTCTTAATTAACATTCGTGTAATGACTAATTGTTGGCTGCCGAAATAATTCAATAGGGAGGAAGACGTGGGTGATAAGGAGGTAAGAAACTATTTATTATTTTTTCCGTTCCGTGCAGTGTATAATGCTCCGAGCAGTTTGTTCATCTGCATTGTTTCACAGTTATCGAGTACTTGTATCGTTTGTACAAAAAAAGCTTAGGAAGTCCGGGAAATTAATTATCATCCTCGGAAGAATTTAGCACACCCGTTGTACCTTTTTACTTATTAATAGGTACTATTTAAATGACATAGAAAATTACTTAAAAAGTTGATTATTGTAGGCCATTTATTCTGATATTTTTTTTAAAACATCTGGCAACCCTACCCCAATTTTCGTATCGTACTTACTTTTACCTATCGTGGCTTGGCTTCGTGGGTGAGATTCGACATTGGACCTACGGAATATAACAAGTATAAAAGATTTACAACAGCCCCGCCTGTAGTTAAGTTACTGGCTCTGCCCATTACAATCACTTTCATCCTTCGAGCTTCTGCTTGAACTATTCGGGGCAAGAATATAAGTACTATACATATCTAAAGATGTTCCGGCGTGCAATTAAGAGAAATTGCGATAAGCAAATTAGAAATAAGAATGAATATATAACTACTTATGTAACAATCACTTGATCATCGTCAACGGCCGTTATATGCTCACTGTTGAATAAGCCTACAAATAAAAATGCCTCCCACATTGTGGGAAGGAAATGCGCTGTGAAGTCACGGTGGCAGTGCCACATTCTGGTACCTTTTTTTTACGACTTTAGCAAACGTGTGTTTAGAAATATATCAGTAAGTTGAGTACAAACACATTTTTATAGCTTTTTATCTATATTTTTTTTATGCCTTTGACCACTATCTCACCTGATGGTAAGTGATGATGTGGTCGAAGATGTTGTTCAGGCTAACCTAGAAGTCCTAAAAGTTCTAGATCTAAAAGTTATAGAAATAGAAGGTCGACAAAGAAGGCCCATTTTAAAAATAAGATTATTAATTTAGGTAAGTATCCAATTATTGTAAGCAATTTTTCAGCAGTTTAAAGAGCACCAAGTTATGACGACTAAATTTGCGTAAAACATACTACAATACTACAACTGAGCACAAAAGTCAACTTTAAGGACTGTCATTCCCAAGCGTTATGCGATTTTGAATTTTAACCTGAACAGAAAAAGAACTACTGTAATTCCATTTGGAAGCGTAGTACGAATTTGGATTTTAGTGTGAATACAATAAGAACTACCTGACCAAGGCTTAGATAATTTTAAGTTTAGGGAAATGTATAGAATCAAGACCAGTGTAGTTTTAAAACTGATCAAAACCGATACCAACGCGTTTTTTTCCAGTGTTGCGTCTAGCAGATCCCCTAAAGTAGGAGCCCGACTCGGACCTGGCTGGTATGAGCTCTTAATTTTAATACAGTAAAATAATGTGACTATGTCTGGATATTGACGATTTACTTCAATAATCATCTATTTATCGTTTCTTTTGCTGAGTATAATAACCAATGTGTCTTATTTTGTGCCCACGTAGGTAAAAATATTTAACATAATTATAAGAATTCAAACTGGACCAAGTTATGACCAATAGCACAACCTTGTGTAGAATAGCATGCGGTAGCTAGGGCGGCCGAGTACTGTATCAGCCGAATCGTCCACTGCTGAACTCAGCCTCCACTATGAAGGGGGCCATAATCCCCACGCTTGGCATCTTGGGAATCGCAGTGTAAGATGGCATTTCTTGAGAAGGCGCTGCTGCCCACTTTCCAGTATTTTTCCCTAGGTCGCCTCTTACGACACCCACGGGAAGATATGGGGAGGTGCAACTCTATCCCGGCACCCCACGAGGATGGCGGCCGAGTACCGTTTGTTAATTAACTTTACCAGACATGTCATCGAGCTAGATCTAATTTTCGTCCCGATCAAATTAAGTAATTATAAAAAGCTCGGTTAAAAGTATAATACTTATTGTGTACATATTCAACTGTCAGCTGAAAGAACGCCTTCATTTCAAACTAACTAAAATTCAACTAACGGTTTCGGAACATATCCAAGCCATCTACTGACGTTATCGTCTATTAAAATATTCGAGAAAGTAGAGTTTAGTTTTCCGATGATGAAAATGCACTGGACAGCCTTTAGAACATTTTTTACGTAGAAGTCTTGAAATCAATATGTATTTTATTTTATAACCATATCAACAAATAAATGTATCAAGAATACATTGAACGCAAAATAAACACAACACCAATTTGATAACACCATATATATTTCAGTTTAATACAAAAATAAATTATTTCAATAAAACATTGAGCCCTCATTTTACTACATTACTATCACAAATATGAATCTTAAATTACATAATTTCAATGATCACAATATCTTACCACTATTTTTATGCTTAAACACAATTTAATAACAATTAATTAGAAGAATGGTGACGTAGGTATAATGCAGACACCTAAATAAGATAAATAAATAGAGATACCTAAATAATCCACAAATTATAAAATAACAAATAAGTTTGGACCTTCGGAGCCTTTGAACACCTAACAACTGTACAGAATAAAGAAAATTTTATTTTTACTTTAATCGAAAATAAGTGAAATGCAAGCTAAAACTATTATCTACTCATTTTATGAAAATATTACCTCAGTAACATTTAAAATAGCGTCCTCTGTGTGAAAGCAATAACAACTTTAACTTCGTAGGTACCAAATTTTCCCGCCGCATTTCAACAGCCTAACGTAGATGGCGCTATCTAAAGCTATATACATTTTTACAGGAGCACCCTAGCTAAAATTTACAGCGACCTGAATAATGATATGTCTATAACGTATGATTATACTTCGTAAAGTCCACATACTTTGTTGGCAGGCACTGCTTTATCTGAAAAAAGTATATACCTAGCGCAAAAATGTCATCTAGAGTAGGAAAGGAAAGCTGAAAAAATGTTTTAATAAGCTATAGAACCAGGGTTCACACCCCGGTATATACGTTCAGCTTTTTTAAATATTAAGTTATTGTCTTAGCAGGCGATAATGTTTTTAAAAAACTATTATTACCTATGAACCGACTGAATTAGATATGCTGAGTCCCAGATTATCTTACAGAACATTTTGGTAACACTTCTACATGATTAGGGTATTCGCGAGTTTGAAATAATAATGCTCGTTTTGGATGTGCTCGTAGCGAAGTTTGCTGAGCCGTTGTTAACCGATCAGCTAAGTTAAGATGGGTGGGCGACTGCTAGTGATATTACTACTGAGCGTTTCCGTACTTCGGAGGGCACTTTAAGCCGTCGGTCCCGATTGTTGTCTTACGATGGCAGTCGATATAGCACGGTGGTGGAGCATTTTGCGAATGCCCGCCTCGCTAGCTGTGTATTCCGGCAGCTATCCTTGAGAGGCAGTAATTCATGGTTAGCCTGAATAACATCTTCGACCACAACATTACTTACCATCAGGTGAGATAGTGGTCAAAGGCTAAGCCTATCAGCAATAAATAAAATAAATAATTAACTTAAAAAGTAATTGAACACAAATGCACGTGATACCATAAATTACCCCTAAAACCGACAAAAAACAGTTAAAATGTTATTAAATGAAAACATATTAGATATTGTAACAAACACTCTCAGAATCTCGCGTATTATATTATTATTAGTATTACGTGATCAAATACAATAGTAACACGATGTTTAAATCTCAAATTTCCCGCCATATTTTAGTATCCGCCTTAAAAAAGAAGTAATACTTCTAAAACACTTTTAGAGACGTGCTTATTTTTATCCTGTACCTTCTGGATATAGAGCTCTGTAGGGGTTTTTATACAGCCAAGTGTATTGAAATTAAACTCTTCGTAAACGTGTTCGTCCGGAGAAGTACCGCCTCTATACCTATTTCCACCGCCAAGCAGAAATGTGGATATTACTGTGTTCCAGTTTGAAGGGTGAAATTAGAGGCACGTGAGACTTCACAAGTCCAGGGTGCCAGCGCAGTGCAGTTTGTCACTTGTGACACATAATAAAAAAAAACCAGAAGGATCACTCCGCAAAGCCATTCCAATAAACATTCGACTCTAGCTACGAACCAATAAAGTGCTCTTCAGCTCGTACGGAGTACCTAATATATTCACCTACAAGGCGCCTCTCTTTCTATCGCATAGCCATGAATAGCTCTGATCTCTTCTGACGCGGCACGCACCGTACAATAATCCCATACGGACGGATAGTACGATGTACCTGTAGCTTTGTACCTACAGTGCGGAGTACGCCAGGCTTGCTTGTGACGAAATGCATCTGTCATAAGCAGACTCAGAGGTTACCGCCTGACACCAGATGCTCACCTGCAGCATTTTCCATCAAAATCACTTTTTTTTAATGTTATTGTGGCGGAACTAGCCCGGGGCCCACCTGATGATAAGTGGACTAACTTCTGCCTATAACAGATGCATTTCGTCAACGACGAATTGAACTGTGCCCGTCACACTGAGACGTACAGTTGTTAGGTGTCATGTGTCTGTAACTTTACTGGCTCTCAAGGATTGCTGCCGGAACACACTGTTAGGTGCTTGGCGACTGATTTTCTACTTGAGGGTGGTCGCTAGCCAGGTGGGCATTCGCAAAATGCCATTCCACTGAGCCATCACTGCATCAAAAAAAGTAAAGACGATTGACACATCTTACCTTTTGGGACAAGTTAATACTTTTAATATTGTTGTGTTTGCAATAACGCCTGCTTGGCGAATAACATTACACAATTACAAATTTACGAGAGAAAAATTATAGCCATGTGCATAACTCTAAGTTCTGCTTTCGTTCTGTCCCGATACGGTGATGAAGAACGAGGGCAAAAATTTGAGTTATGTGTATGTTATCTACATGTGTGGTTGTAAGTAGATATCATAGTCTGAACATCTGAGGGTACTACAATATTATAATACCCTCACTACCTTTGTTTGCAGTATGCAATGTAGACATTAGATACCTGGGCGGTACCTGGGCGATCGAGTACTGATTGTTAACTAATTTTCCCAGACATCCAGCGAGCTAGATCGATTTTACTAAGCTCAGCTAATAGTATAATACTTATTGTGTACCTATTCAACTGTCAGCTGAAAGAACGCCTTCATTTCAAACTAACTAAAATTAAACTAACGGTTTCGGAACATGTCCAGCCATCTACTGACGTTATAGTCTATAAAAATCTTCGAGAAAGTAGAGTTTAGTTTTCCGATGATGAAAATGCACTGGACAGCCTTTAGAACATTTTTTACGTAGAAGTCTTGAAATCAATATGTATTTTATTTTATAACCATATCAACAAATAAATGTATCAAGAATACATTGAACGCAAAATAAACACAACACCAATTTGATAACACCATATATATTTCAGTTTAATACAAAAATAAATTATTTCAATAAAACATTGAGCCCTCATTTTACTACATTACTATCACAAATATGAATCTTAAATTACATAATTTCAATGATCACAATACCTTACCACTATTTTTATACTTAAACACAACTAAATAATAATTCATTAGAACTAGAATGACGTAGTTATAATGCAAAGAAAATAAATAAATAAAAATACTTAAATAATGCACAAATATAACAAATAAGTTTGCACCTTCGGAACCTTTGGTGTACAACTGTACAGAATATCGAAAATTATACTTTTACTTTTATCGAAAATTAATTATGAAATGCCAGCTAAAACTATTCTCTACTTATTTATATTCTCTTTATTCAGCGTTTGTATAAAAATATTATTGTAGGTAAAACATTTAAAATTAGCGTCCTCTGTGGAAAGCAATAACAACTTTAACTTCGTAGGCACCAAATTTTCCCGCCGCATTTCAACAGCCTAACGTAGATGGCGCTATCTAAAGTTATGTTCCTATGAAAAGTTATATACATTTTTATAGGAGCACCCTAGCTAAATATTACAGTGACCTGACTAATGATATTATCTATAACGTATGATTATACTTCGTAAAGTCCACATACTTTGTTGGCAGGCACTGCTTTATCTGAAACAAGAAAAAAGTATATGCTTATAGCAAAATTTGTATCTAGAGCGGGAATGGAAAGTGAAAAAAAACAAGCACTATCGCGTGCTAATCGAAAATTACTATAACAGCCGACTCGTCCACTGCTGAACACAGCCTCCCCCATCAAGGGGGCACTTGCCATAATCCCCACGCTTGGCAGGCGGCTTGGGGATCGCAGTATAAGATGGCAGTTATTAAGAAGGTGCTGCTGCCCACCTTCCAGTATTTTCCCCTTAGTCGCCTCTTACGACACCCACGGGATGATATGGGGAGGTGCAATTCTAACCCGGCACCCCACTTGGGTCGAAAAATCGAAAATCGAAATCGAAAATATATTTAAGAAAACAAATTTACTCCTATAATTTGTAAAAAATATTTTTATAAGCGAAAGTAGAACCAGGGTTCACACCTCGGTACGTACGTTCCCCTTTTTAGGCTTCCCGTACCCAAAGGGTAAAAACGGGACCTTATTACTGAGACTTCGCTGTCCGTCCGTCTGTCACCAGGCTGTATCTCAAGAACATTGATAGCTAGACACTTGAAATTTTCACAGATGATGTATAACAACAAATACTAAAAAGAAAATAAATATTTAAGGGGGGCTCCCATACAACAAATATATTTTTTTACCGTTTCTTGCTCGATATTAATAACGGGAACAGGTAGACGCTTTAAATATTCACAGAATATTTAGTTCTATGTTCTCTTTAAATTCTTAATTAATTAATTATTAATTAAAATAAATTAATAATTAAGGGGGTCCCCCCCCTTAATTATTAATTAACAATAAAAGATGTTTTCGCCATACCTACCCAGCTCAACCCACCCCGTGGGGTGCCGGGTTAGAATTTCACCTCCCCATATCATCCTGTGGGTGTCGTAAGAGGCGACTAAGGGAAAAATACTGGAAGGTGGGCAGCAGCGCCTTCTAAAGAACTGCCATCTTACACTGCGATCCCCAAGCCGCCTGCCACGCGTGGGGATTATGGCAAATATATAGGGGAGGCTGTGTTCAGCAGTGGACGATCCGGCTGTTACAGTACAGTACAGTATAGTACCCAGCTCAATCGGACACTGCGAAAAGTGTCTGTAACTTGCAAGATTAGGTTACAGATAATGGTACGGAACGGTGGTGCGCGAGTCCCACTCGCACTTGGCCAGTTTTATATATTTTTTAATATTGTATTTAGTCTTTAGCAGGCGATGGTGACTATGAAATATTATTTTAAAATTATTATTATCTACGAACTCCGACTATATTAGAGACGCCATCTCCTAGATTACCTAACCTAATGGCGGAGTTAATATAATAAATGGCAGGAGAGCGAATGAAGCTAATTTGTTAACGATTTTCGTTAAAAACACTTTTTTGAACTTCGTAATGCCCTGTTTTTCTTCAGCCTCTGAATAGTTAGTTTTTAATGACTATCCTAAAAATCTCAAACGGATTACAGTTACAAACTAATGATTTTGTCAATCTCGGATTAAACTGTTTCTCTTTAGCCTCTGCGGTTGCAGTTAGACCTCGGTAGCCATACGACGCGACACGTAAAGTTAGAAATCATTAGGGTAGACCGGTAGACCGTAAAAAAATATTTCAATGACCAATTTAGGGTTTATTCCATTTGTCGCTTAGAACGTTATTTTCGATAATTTTGATCACATTATGCGTCTATTGTTGTAATCACTGTGATCGTTTGTAACTGTCATCCCCTGTTCCATTTAGGATAAGAACGCTAAGAATGCCACTAAAATTTGCCACTTCTGTCACTTTTGACATTAGATGTAGCGTTTATGGCGAAAATAACGCCAAGACCCAAGTGGAACAACTTTTTGGGAGTGTGATCGTTTTTAGCGTTTTTAGCGAATCTCACTTCAAATGGTAAGCACCCTAACAGATAAATATTTCATATGTTTTATTTGGTCATATGTAGTTCGTTTAAAATGTTTGATGGTCAATGTGGAAAAGTGCCGTGCCCGTTACACCCCCTTATCTTCCTGTAGGTTTGCCTCGTTCAAAAGTGCAACGCTAATGAGGCTCTTTCACATGAATTGACTATAAAACGCACCGCACAATCCGCCGCGTCTGGCGAGAAAATCAAAATTTTTAGCTAACTTTGGTAACCATTATACATCCTTAAAATAATTATGCTCGTATTATCTTGAAATCTAATTGAACACCGATGCACGCGATTCTATAAATTACCCCAAAAACAGTCAAAAACATAATTTAAAGTTTTGTATACCCGTAACTAACAAATAAATCAATTCAATAAAACCATATTAGACATTGTAACAAATATTCTCAGGATCTATATAATAACTCGCGTATTACGTGCTCAAATACAATATTTAGACGATCAGGCAACAAAACCTTTAACATGTTTAAATGTTGAATTTCCCGCCATAGTTTAGTATCCGCATTACAAAAAAAGAAAAACTTTTAAAACACTTTAAGAGGCGTGTTTTATACACACCTTATTTTTATCCTGTACCTTCTAGATATAGAGCTGTGTAGGGGGTTTTTATACAGCCCAGTGTACTGAAATTAAACTCTTCGTAAACGAGTTCGTCCGGGGAAGTACTGCCTCCATACCTATTTCCACCGCCATGCAGATATATTTGTGAATATTACTGTATTTCGGTTTGAATGGTGAAATTAGAGGCACGTGAGACTTAACAAGTCTTAGGGTGATCAGCGCAGTGCAGTTTGTCACTTGTGACATAGAATAAAAAGAACCAGAAGGATCACCCCGCAGAGCTATTCCAATAAACATTCGACTCTAGCTACGAACCAATAAAGTACTCTTCAGCTCGTACGGAGTACCTAATATATTCACATACAAGGCGCTTCTCTTTCTATCGCATAGCCATGAATAGCTCTGATCTCTTCTGACGCGGCACGCACCGTACAATAATCCCATACGGACGGATAGTACGATGTACCTGTAGCTTTGTACCTACAGTGCGGAGTGAGCCAGGCTTGCTTGTGACGAAATGCATCTGTCATAAGCAGAGGTTACCGCCTGACACCAGGTGCTCACCTGGAGCATTTTCCATCAAAATCACTTTTTTTTTAATGTTCCGGCAGCAATCCTTGAGAGCCAGTAAAATTACAGACACATGAGACCTAACAACTGTACGTCTCAGTGTGACGGGCACAGTACAATTCGTCGTTGACGAAATGCATCTGTTATAGGCAGAAGTTAGTCCACTTATCATCAGGTGGCGAGGCCCACCACAATAGGACTGAGACGTACAGTTGTTAGGTCTCATGTGTCTGTAATTTTACTGGCTCTCAAGGATTGCTGCCGGAACACACTGTTAGGTGCTTGGCGACAGATTTTCTACGCTAGGTGGTCGCTAGCCAGGTGGGCATTCGCTAAATGCCCTTCCACTGAGCAATCACTGCATCAAAAAAAGTAAAGACGATTGACACATCTTACCTTAATTGGGACAAGTTAATACTTTTAATATTGTTGTGTTTGCAATAACGCCTGCTTGGCAAATTACATTATTACAAAAATACGCGAGAAAAATTATAGTCATGTGCATAACTCTAATTTTTGCTCTCGTTCTGTCCCGATACGATGGTTGAAGAACGAGAGCAAAAATTTGAGTTATGAGTCTGTTATATACCCTTCCACCATGCGGTGAAGCTCAAGCTCTGGGCGGGATTCGAACCATGGACCTGCTGCACGGCAGTCACTAGCCAATGCCACTGAGCCATCACTGCTTCAAAAACTTGCTATTGAAGTTATAACAGAGTCATTGTGTCATGTTAGCTCAATTCATTAGAGCATATATACCCCGAATCCCACACATGACTATAATTTTTCTCTAGTAAATTAGTAACTTTGTAAGTTAATACTTGTCCACAGAATTAAAACTAGTATATAGTTTATGAAAACTAAATAACTAAATAAACTTACCAATCATTTTAGGATAAGGCAGGTTCAAGTTATCCATAATCTTAATAAATTCTTGTAACGGCTTCGTCAATCTTGGATTGAACTGTTTCTCCTCAGCCACTGTGGTCGCCGTTTGGCCGCGGTAGTCGTGCGCCGGGTACAGTGTGAAATGATCAGGTAATGTGAAGATTCGCTCGTGAACAGAGTAGTATAACTTTTCGGAGGAACCTTCTTGGAAGTCTGTTCGGCCGCAGCCACGGATGAGAAGGGCGTCGCCAGTGAATGCCATGCACTGAAAAAAAAACAATCTAGAATAAGCACTTATTACATGACATGACATGACGTTATATACTTCGATTTCCAAAAGGCCTTTGACAAAGTTGATAATGACGTTCTGTTGCAAAAGCTATCGTCATCTTTCGGTTTTTCCCAGAAGCTTTTGAATTTTTGGGCAGACCTCATGAGATCGCCGTCAATATGTTAGGCATGGGATATACGAATCAAGACCGTTCCATACCAGATCTGGAATAATACAAGGTTCGGTTACCGGTCCGTTATATTTCCAGATGATGATTCACGATCTTCCAAAAGTTTTGTCATCCGCTCATTGTCTCTTGTACGTCGACGACCTTAAGCTCTTCGTTGAAATAAAAACTCATAGCGACTGTGTTCATATCACTCATAGCGAGTGGAGCGTGAGGAACAAGATGTATTTTAATTTCAGTAAATGTAATGTTATGGACATTTGATCGGAAACGAGATCCCATCCACTTTAATTACCACTTAAACATCACGGCCATACATCGAGCAAATTCCGTTAAGGACCTGGGAGTCATATTCGACCGCGGCTTAACTTTCCACGAGCACGTGTCGGATCTCGCGATAGAGGCGTACCGGCGACTCGAGTTTGTACTTCGTAATGCGAAGGATTTTGAAAATCCGGAAGTCATGAAAACCCTCTATTGCGCTTTAGTCAGGAGCAAGCTGGAGTCGGGTGCATGTGTCTGGAACCCACATCACGTTACCTACACGAGATTGCTTGAGAAAGTTCAAAAAGCTTTCTTAAGGGCACTGTACAAAAAGCGATATGGGTACTATCCTTTCCTGTACCCGACAAAGTTTTTGCTTGGCCAACTCGGTTTTAACTCCTTAAAAGTGAGAAGAACACTTGAGCAGCTTACTGTATGCGTTAAGGTGCTCAGAGGAGCAGTTGACTCTATTGAACTACATGACCTACTATGTGTACTGTTTGTGCCGGATAGACCTGGGGTCCCTGTGAATAGGCGCGGCCGGTTACCAAATTTGTTTCATATAGAGCAGTGCCGCACTAGGGCTCGCGCAATGTCGCCGTTAGTTCGCGCTCGCAGCCACTTTAATGCGCTCCTGCTCGCCAATACTGATTTTGACATTATTTTTGATAATTGGAAAACTGTTATATCTATTTTTAGGACCTATTGTGAAAATCTTCTTGACCAATGGGACAAAAGTAATCGAGCTTACAGCTTGGTTGACATTGTAGAAATTCAAGATTGATTATTGAAGTTTGACATTTTATAATTTTATTACCATTTATTTGGACATTTTACTATTTTATTTGACATGTGTTTTACTATTTTTAATTTTGTTTTCTATTGACCTCTTAATTCATCTAATGACTTCTTTTTTAATTGTATTTATAGTTTTTTGTAATTGTATTTATAGTTTTTTGTAATTGTAATTGTAATTGTGATTGTAATTGTGATTGGCATTGTGATTGGCATTGTGATTGTAATTGTGATTGGCATTGTGATTGGCATTGTGATTGGCATTGGGATTGGCATTGGGATTGGCATTGGGATTGGCATTGGGATTGGCATTGGGATTGGCATTGGGATTGGCATTGGGATTGGCATTGGGATTGGCATTGGCATTGGCATTGGCATTGGGATTGGCATTGGCATTGGGGTCGGATTCTGATTCTGATTCTGATTCTGATTCTGATTCTGATTCTGATTCTGATTCTGATTCTGATTCTGATTCTGATTCTGATTCTGATTCTGATTCTGATTCTGATTCTGATTCTGATTCTGATTCTGATTCTGATTCTGATTCTGATTCTGATTCTGATTCTGATTCTGATTCTGATTCTGATTCTGATTCTGATTCTGATTCTGATTCTGATTCTGATTCTGATTCTGATTCTGATTCTGATTCTGATTCTGATTCTGATTCTGATTCTGATTCTGATTCTGATTCTGATTCTGATTCTGATTCTGATTCTGATTCTGATTCTGATTCTGATTCTGATTCTGATTCTGATTCTGATTCTGATTCTGATTCTGATTCTGATTCTGATTCTGATTCTGATTCTGATTCTGATTCTGATTCTGATTCTGATTCTGATTCTGATTCTGATTCTGATTCTGATTCTGATTCTGATTCTGATTCTGATTCTGATTCTGATTCTGATTCTGATTCTGATTCTGATTCTGATTCTGATTCTGATTCTGATTCTGATTCTGATTCTGATTCTGATTCTGATTCTGATTCTGATTCTGATTCTGATTCTGATTCTGATTCTGATTCTGATTCTGATTCTGATTCTGATTCTGATTCTGATTCTGATTCTGATTCTGATTCTGATTCTGATTCTGATTCTGATTCTGATTCTGATTCTGATTCTGATTCTGATTCTGATTCTGATTCTGATTCTGATTCTGATTCTGATTCTGATTCTGATTCTGATTCTGATTCTGATTCTGATTCTGATTCTGATTCTGATTCTGATTCTGATTCTGATTCTGATTCTGATTCTGATTCTGATTCTGATTCTGATTCTGATTCTGATTCTGATTCTGATTCTGATTCTGATTCTGATTCTGATTCTGATTCTGATTGTGTCTGATTCCGGTGGTGGATTCCAAGGGTGAAGCGTTGGCGGCTAGTTTGGACATAGCGAAGGCCTTTGATCGGGTGTGGCATAAAGCGCTTCTTTCGAAGCTTCCTTCCTATGGGCTTTCCGAGAAATTGTGCAAGTGGATCTCCAGTTTTTTGGCAGATCGGAGCATCAAGGTCGTTCATCTGAATCTGAATCTGAATCTGAATCTGAATCTGAATCTGAATCTGAATCTGAATCTGAATCTGAATCTGAATCTGAATCTGAATCTGAATCTGAATCTGAATCTGAATCTGAATCTGAATCTGAATCTGAATCTGAATCTGAATCTGAATCTGAATCTGAATCTGAATCTGAATCTGAATCTGAATCTGAATCTGAATCTGAATCTGAATCTGAATCTGAATCTGAATCTGAATCTGAATCTGAATCTGAATCTGAATCTGAATCTGAATCTGAATCTGAATCTGAATCTGAATCTGAATCTGAATCTGAATCTGAATCTGAATCTGAATCTGAATCTGAATCTGAATCTGAATCTGAATCTGAATCTGAATCTGAATCTGAATCTGAATCTGAATCTGAATCTGAATCTGAATCTGAATCTGAATCTGAATCTGAATCTGAATCTGAATCTGAATCTGAATCTGAATCTGAATCTGAATCTGAATCTGAATCTGAATCTGAATCTGAATCTGAATCTGAATCTGAATCTGAATCTGAATCTGAATCTGAATCTGAATCTGAATCTGAATCTGAATCTGAATCTGAATCTGAATCTGAATCTGAATCTGAATCTGAATCTGAATCTGAATCTGAATCTGAATCTGAATCTGAATCTGAATCTGAATCTGAATCTGAATCTGAATCTGAATCTGAATCTGAATCTGAATCTGAATCTGAATCTGAATCTGAATCCGAATCCGAATCCGAATCCGAATCCGAATCTGAATCTGAATCTGAATCCGAATCCGAATCCGAATCCGAATCCGAATCCGAATCCGAATCCGAATCCGAATCCGAATCCGAATCCGAATCCGAATCCGAATCCGAATCCGAATCCGAATTTCGGAATCGGATTCCGATTCCGATTCCGATTCCGATTCCGATTCCGATTCCGATTCCGATTCCGATTCCGATTCCGATTCCGATTCCGATTCCGATTCCGATTCCGATTCCGATTCCGATTCCGATTCCGATTCCGATTCCGATTCCGATTCCGATTCCGATTCCGATTCCGATTCCGATTCCGATTCCGATTCCGATTCCGATTCCGATTCCGATTCCGATTCCGATTCCGATTCCGATTCCGATTCCGATTCCGATTCCGATTCCGATTCCGATTCCGATTCCGATTCCGATTCCGATTCCGATTCCGATTCCGATTCCGATTCCGATTCCGATTCCGATTCCGATTCCGATTCCGATTCCGATTCCGATTCCGATTCCGATTCCGATTCCGATTCCGATTCCGATTCCGATTCCGATTCCGATTCCGATTCCGATTCCGATTCCGATTCTGATTCTGATTCTGATTCTGATTTTGATTTTGATTTTGATTTGATTAAATAATTTACATGTCAGGCTTAAAATGTCACCTCTCCATTTCTACCCGAGGTTTTCGTAAGAGGCGAGTAAAGGTAATGTGTGCCAAATGAGCAGCATGCCACTTCTCACGTGGATGTAGGGTAGTGTGGACATTAGATGCACAACAGAGCTGTATACCATCTTAGTGCCCTGGCAGGGTTTCATACAAGTCGGAGCATATCGGCAGAATTGGCGAGAGATTAGCCCGCCTTCCTTCGGGAACACGTGCGTTCTGGTCTCTCGCCAGGGCTGTCCAGGGGAATTTTTGTGAGTCATCTCTACCGCCCCTGCACAGAGAGAATGACACACTGGCCCACACCGCAAAGGAGAAAGCCGATCTTCTGGGCTCTCTCTTTGCGTCAAACTCGACTTTGGATGACCAGGGGAACTCACCACCGACTATACCACGGTGTGATACCTCGATGCCGGATATAAATTTCCGCCAAACTGCTGTACGTAAAGCACTGTTCTCCTTGGACATTCATAAGTCGAGTGGGCCTGATGGCATCTCTCCGATAGTGCTGCGGACTTGTGCTCCAGAATTGACTCCGGTTCTAACGCGTCTTTTCCGGCTCTGCTACACATCAGGCGTTGTCCCAAAAACATGGAAGACGGCATTGGTGCACCCGATCCCTAAAAAAGGTGACCGCTCAGATCCGTCCAACTACCGCCCTATAGCCATAACGTCTTTGTTCTCCAAGATAATGGAATCCATTATCAACAACCAGCTCTTGCAGTATCTAGAGGAGCACCAGCTGATAAGCGATCGCCAGTACGGTTTTCGTCGCGGTCGCTCAGCTGGTGATCTTTTAGTATACCTTACGCATCGATGGGCGGAGGTGGTGGATTCCAAGGGTGAAGCGTTGGCGGCTAGTTTGGACATAGCGAAGGCCTTTGATCGGGTGTGGCATAAAGCGCTTCTTTCGAAGCTTCCTTCCTATGGGCTTTCCGAGAAATTGTGCAAGTGGATCTCCAGTTTTTTGGCAGATCGGAGCATCAAGGTCGTTGTCGACGGTGCATGCTCCGACTTGAAGCCAATTAATGCTGGCGTTCCGCAAGGCTGTGTGCTATCTCCGACTCTATTTCTCTTGCACATCAATGACATGCTGCAGCTCAGCGATATTCATTGTTATGCGGATGACAGTACCGGAGATGCCTCTTACACCGGCCGTGCTAAAATTTCTCGGGAAAACTTGTGTCTGAAGTCGAGACCATGTTGTCTAATGTTTCGAAGTGGGGCCGACTGAACTTAGTTCAATTTAACCCCAAGAAGACACAAGTTTGTGCGTTCACCGCTAAACTATCCCCCTTTGTCGTATCCCTCCGTTTTGAAGACACTCCCCTTGCCCCCTCAACTAGCATCGGAGTACTTGGCGTCGACATATCGAGCGTCGTTCAATTTCGCTGTCACTTGGAAGATAAGGCTAAATTAGCCTCGAAAAAGCTTGGTGTGCTTGGAAAGGCGAGGCGGTACTTCACGTCGGCCCATCGCCTGCAACTTTATAAGGCTCAGGTTCGGCCTCACATGGAGTACTGCTCTCATCTCTGGGCGGGAGCTCCCCAATACCAGCTTCTTCCATTTGACCGCATACAACGCAGAGCGACTCGAATCGTTGACGATCAAGTTCTCTCCGACCGGCTCGACCCTTTGGCACTACGTAGAGATGTTGAATCACTCTGCATCTTCTACCGCATCTATCACGGGGAGTGTTCTGCGGAACTGTTCGATTTACTACCTGCAGCTCAATTTCGCCATCCGACGTCCAGACAAAGCATGATGTTTCATCAATTTCATGTCGACGTCTGGAAGTCCACAACCTTGCGATTTTCACGGCATTTTCTACCTCGCACTGCCACAATGTGGAACCAGCTGCCAGGTGCAGTATTTCCGAACGGATACGACTTAGGGGCCTTCAAGAAGAGAGCATATTCCCTCCTCAAAGGCCGGCAACGCATCCTCGATACCTCTGGTGTTGCGGATGTTCGTGGGCGACGGTGATCACTTACCACCAGGTGAGCCGCCTGCTCGTTTGCCCTCCTATCCCATAAAAAAAATACAATATTATGTTCTTGTATTCCTGATTATGCTGTTAGCGTAAACGTCCGTGGACGTAACGCGTCCACTGTTTTAGAGAAAACATTTTGTGTGACCCTGAAACGGTGCCCGGTGAATGGTAATAAGTTCCCCCCTATTACATGGAACCAAAAACAGGCGAGATTATATGTATGTAAATTGTATACATAGTTTCTACAACTATGTATACAATGATAATTTAGTGATAGTTTTTAAGTTGATCTTATTGAATTTAACTATAAAATTTCATTAAAAAAATATTTATAAAGTGGAAACTGACGCCTCTGTCGGGACATTATATATTGTATCAGTTTTGTGGCGCTTGTAGCTAGCACATAACTATTCTATATGATCATGACGTGTTTAAAACAATATTCCGCGTGTTATGTGTAGAACACCAATAAACAGAATTCCATAATATACCCCTAAAACCGTAAAAATATTTAAAATTTTATGTTATTGTGAAGGACTGCGCGAGGCTCACCTGATGTTAAGCGGTATCCTCTGCCTATTACAGATGCATTTCATCACAAGTGACGAACTGCACTGCGCCCATCACCTGGAGACATACCTGTTACGTCTCATTTTGCCTGTTATTTCACTGACTCTCAAGGACTGCTGCCGGAACACACCGTTAGGTGCTTGGCGACAGATTTTCTACTTGAGGGTGGTCGCTAGCCAGGCGGGCATTCGCAAAATGCCCTTCCACCATGCGGTGAAGCTCAGCTCTGGGCGGGATTCGAACCATGGACCTGCTGCGCGGCAGTCCATAGCCAATGCCACTGAGCCATCACTGCTTCAAAAGATAGAGAGAAAATTATTTTTTACCTTACATTACACAACATTACAAAACAAAAACTACATAATTACTTGACAAAGATACATAAAAGTATAAATTAAAATCTAATGTTGCGAGATGTCAGTAATGAGTTCCGATTCAACATACGCTAAGTTTTCCCCAAGCACTGATTTTGTGTCGAGAACTCATTTCTGACATCACGAACGTACAAACTATATGTTTACTGTATCAGCCGGATTTTCCACTGCTGAACACAGCCTCCCCTATTATAGGGGGTTTGCCATAATCCCCACACTTGGCAGGCGTAATGGGGATCGCAGTGTGATATATCAGTTCCTCAGAAAGCGCTGCTGCCCACCTTCTGGTGTGTTACACTTAGTCACCTATTACGACACCCACGGGTAGATATGGGGAGATGACATTCTAGCCCGGCATTCCACGGGCTATATGTTTAGTGTTTACCCGTAACTAATTCAAAAAGAATTATAATCTAAACTAATATAATAAAGATGAAAGATTTGATTGTATGTTGGTTGGCATTGCTCTGAAACTACCGGACCGATTAGGATGAAATTTGGCATGGAAATAGTTTGAGCGGGCGGAGCCGCGGCAGGAAAGCTAGTAATAGATAAAACATCATAAAAAGTCTTCTTCGAATCTTGCGTATCACGTGACCAGATCAAGTATACAATAGTTGACAACCAAAAAATATATAAAACTCTGAACATCCCGCAATAAACGACAGCGTTCCCCTTAATATAGACATGTATCCTGTCAATATATGTCTCAAGGAATGCTGCTTGCGTTCTGCATCTTAACATGTCAAAATGCACGTTACCGATATCTCCGAAACAATAAGTAGAGGTGCATAAACACTGCCTACTCCAGATTATTTTTTTAATCTCAATTAACAGGCGAGCCTATTGACATTTTTCCCGAAATCGAACCCGGTTGGACGCGACGCCCTCACGTACCTAATATTACAATAGATCTCGTGCGACTTCAAGAACTCTGTCTATTATTTATTTTATTATTTTAATCACTCCTGTACAATCTATATCTATACAAATATCTAAATATCAATAGTCATTTTTTACATTATATAGTAGAGATATTTTAGTATAAAAATGCAATCACTAATTGGATTAGCTTTTTGTTCTTTCTCCCTAAGAAGAAACTGACGATTTATGACGAAAGTGGAATCAGACGAAAGTGTAATTAGAGGTTATCAACATCCGTCATTCATGAAGAAACTGAACTGAACATATAAAACAAAACTGCTTTTGACGAAAGTGGAATCTGACGGACGTCTTCTATATCGTTTTTATTGATGAAAAACAAAAGGCAGTTTGAATTAACAATAAAGGTGGCATTATGTAAACAGAACAACGCTCGTCACCGATATCAGTAAATTACCACTGTACGATTGACAAAGTGCGATAAGATATCGGAATGATTAAAGGATAGGTCTGTATACTATATATCGATTATCGACCGTTTTATTGTTATTCCCAGCTTAAAAATCGCGGAATGTTTCATATCCTTTTAAATAGTGAAGCAGTGATGGCTCAGTGGCATTGGCTATGGACTGCCGTGCAGCAGGTCCATGGTTCGAATCCCGCCGCGGGCTTGAGCTTCACCGCAAGGGTATTTTGTGAATGCCCGCCTGGCTAGCGACCACCCTCAAGTAGAAAATCTGTCGCCAAGCACCTAACAGTGTGTACCGGCAGCAGTCCTTGAGAGCCAGAAAAATTACAGGCTAATGAAACCTAAGAACTGGACGTCTCAGTGTGACGGGCACAGTGTAATTCGTCGTTGACGAAATGCGTCTGTTATAGGCAGAGGTTAGTCCACTTAACATCAGGTGGGCCTCGGGCTTGTTACGTCACAATAACATTAAAAAAAATTGGGAGTACCAATAAATAAGCAGCAGTACGCTACTAAAGTGGCAGCAGCACCCAGGTTTAATGATACGATATATTAGTATGATCTATGCCGGTACAGTGCTCCCGAAATTTTAAATATCTACCAAATTGGATGTATTAACGTATAGCAGACTAAAGAAAATTAATGCCCCAAATGAGTGGCAACGCTATTAGAACGTAGCAGCAACACCCTACCAGACTGATGTGTTATTGGGGGTTTACTACCATCATTTGCAACCTACTGGTAGCGATCGTGCCAACCTACGAGAATTCCCAAGTAGTGTTATAGTTACTGGCAGTATAGCAGCCGAAACACCGCTAGGTGCTTCGCGACACTTTTTCTACTCGAAGATAATAGCTAGACAGCATTCACAAAATGAACTACAATCACGCAGTCTAACTCAAGACAAATATTTTGATATTGTTATTTGTATATATTTTTAATAATGCCTGGTTGGCGTTATTAATAATATATTACAAAAGATAAAAAATTACAAATTTTTGAGAGAAAAAATTATAGTCATGTGCGGGATTCGAACCCACGTCCATCCACCCATTTAGCCGGGGTATGCTCTAACCAATTGAGCTAACATGACACAATTATAATAACCTCTGCCTATAATAGATGCTTTTGGTCACAAATGACGAATTACACTGCGCCCGTCACTCGAAAGCTAACGACCAACGATACTCGCACGTAAACAGCATCTAAACATATAGGATAAGTTGGCCGCAATGGCCATAAAATCCTCGAGCTTTCTTTTTGTCATGAGCCCAAGGTCGGTAATTCTTTTTTTAATTTATATTTATAAATCTGTCGCCAAGCACCTAACAGTGTGTTCCGGCAGCAGTCCTTGAGAGCCAGTGAAATTACAGGCACATGAGACTTATTAATTATGTCTCAAGGTAACCGGGCGCAGTGCAATTCGTCACTTGTGATGAAATGGATCTTTTATAGGCAGAGGTCATCACAATAAAAAAAAAAAAAAACAGCTCACAGTTCGTGCAAATTCAAGCAAGGAGGAGGAGCAAAATTGTCTTAAAATGTTATCTAAACAGGAATTTCATTGCAATCTCGCTACATTTTACTTAAATACTCAACTAATGTTCTTAAAAATCGATTTTAATAGTATTTTTGTATAAAAACGTCGAAATTATTTTATTTCTTTGACTCGCAAATGTGATGAAAAACATTGTATGTTTCACGGGCGGTACGGGAATTACGAACCTCGACTCAGAAAGTCCTCAGTCTTTGACTTCGGGCTTCTACTAGAGCCGCGATGGTAATTCCTTACTTACCGCCCATACACAATGTACTATTATCAAATAACTTTGCAAACACAATTTTTCGCATGCACAAAATTTCGGTCAGTTACAACACTTGGTACTTAAAATATAACGAACTACGGTTTTCATATTGTTATGTTTGCAATAACTTGGATGGGGGTGGATGGACGCGGGTTCGAATCCCGCACATGGCTATAATTTTTCCCTTCGTAAAATTTGTAATTTTGTAACGAACTACGGTTGTATGGAAAGCGCTATGAATACCTACACATTGATCAAAATCATACTGAACGTATAAATGTATATTACCTGTTTATGCGCGACGTAAGTGAGACATCCGTTTGTATGTCCCGGCGTGGCGACGCAAAGCACCTGATGTGCGCCGAACTGGATCTCCTCTCCGTCGTTGACGTGGACGTCCGCTTGGGCCCCCGAAGCTCTCCCGATGACGCTCCTCACTCCTGGTAGAAGAGATTTCAGCTTCCCCGTGCCTGTGATGTGGTCTGCGTGCATGTGGGTGTTCACTGGAATAAATCGATACATATCTTATTATAGGTCTGTTTGTATTTTTTTTTGCTTGATAGGTCGGCTAACCTATTGCTTGGCGACAGATTTACTACTTGAGGGTGGTAGCTAGCCAGGCGGGTATTCGCAAAATGTTCTACCAACATGCAAATAGTGTTCCGGCAACTGTCCTTGAGAGCCAGTAATTCTAGGGTAGCCTGAACAACATCTTCGACCACATCATCACTTACCTCATCAGGTGAGATGGTGGTCAAAGGCTAGACTGTCAGCTATAAAAAACACACACACCGTTAGGTGCTTGGCGACAGATTTTCTACTTGAGGGTGGTAGCTAGCCAGGCCGGCATTCGCATAATCCTTACCACCATGCTATAACTACTGCCATCCTAAGACAATTACCGGAACCGACGGCCCTCCGAAGCACGGAAGCGCTCAGTAGTATGCTAGCGGTCACTCATCTAACTCAGGACCGCCGCGGACGTTGCTTAACTTAGCTGATCGGTTAAGAACAGATAAGCTGCTAAGCAAAGTTCGCTAAGAGCGCTTCATTGGGTTTATTAAGTTACATTAATTTCTAGCTGGGGTAAACAAAGACTTTTTAGGTGATTCTGGCTCTGACTCCTCGTTGGTTATGTGGTGTTAAATGTCCCTTTGATTGGCGGGCATTGATCTACCCGGCACTTTAACGACTCGACGCAAGCCGTTCAATATTCTTTGTATCTATACTCCTAACTAATTCCCCGTGGGGTGTCGGGTTAGAATTGCACCTCCCCATATCATCCCGTGGGTGTCGTAAAAGGCGACTAAGGGAATAATTATACTGGAAGGTGGGCAGCAGCGCCTTCTAAAGAACTATTATCTTATACTGCGATCCCCAAGCCGCCTGCCAAGCGTGGGGATCATGGCAAATACCTCTTCTATAGGGGAGGCAGTGTTCAGCAGTGGACGTTCCGGCTGATACAGTACAGTAATGCTCCTAACTAGAATTATCAACGGAACACACTCTTTAATACAAACCACACTGATCACACACTGAGCGTCGCGCGTCGCCTTTCTTATAAGTTACACATCACTGCGTAGTATGCTGCCATAAACTAAATATATTATTATTTTAATTATTGGAGCATAAAATGTTATGCCCCGGGAATCGAACCCGCGTCCTCCGAATTCGCACCGGATGCCTGAACCGTTCGGCCACCTGGGCAGGCTCTTTCGAGCCGAAATTACGAACTCCAATTGTATTACTTTAACCATCATAGGGGACGGTGTGCAGCCATCAACTAGACTCCTAGACTTCATCAGCTTATTGGCTTCAAGTTAATATAGTAACTTGAAGCCAAGCTGTGTGACCAACGGCGCGACTCTTTCGCCATTTTCTAGCACCGAATCGATCAGCACCGCCTCTCTTACGTTTGTGTGTGTGTCTGCCAGGAGATACGTGTAGGTGCGTCTCACAGTGTGAAACAGGTGTCAAAAATTTACTGGAATATTTTAACTTGAAGCCAAGCTGTGTCACCAACACCACGTTCCTTTCGGAATGTTCCGCCTCTCTAGTGTGTATGAGGGAGAGTGTGTGTGTTTGCCTGTCAGGAGATACGTGTACGTGCTTCTCACAGTGTTAAAAAGCTGCTATACACTTAATGGCATATATTAACTTGAAGCCAAGCTGGGTAACCAACGCAACTCCACGTTCCCTTCGGCATGTTCCAGCACCGCCTCTCTTGAGTGTATGAGGGAGTGTGTGTGTCTGCCAGGAGATACGTGTACGTGCTTCTTACAGTGTGACAAAGCTGCTATACACTTACTGGCATAAATTAACTTGAAGCCAAGCTGTGTGACCAACGGCGCGACTCTTTCGCTATTTTCTAGCACCGAATCGATCAGCACCGCCTCTCTTACGTTTGTGTGTGTGTCTGCCAGGAGATACGTAAGTGCTTCTGACGGTCTGAAACAGCTGTCAAAAATTTACTGGCATATTTTAACTTGAAGCCAAGCTGCGTAACTAACGCCACGTCCTTTCGGCATGTTCCAGCACCGCCTCTCTAGTGTGTATGAGGGAGTTTGTGTGTGTGTCTGCCAGGAGATACGTGTAAGTGCTTCTTACAGTTAGTATTGTTCAAATCCGCTATACAGCACCAACGCGCTAGAGACTATAAACTATATTCGAATAACGCGCTATATTATACGCTATCGTTATAACGAAACCAGGCGCTCGCGCTACATACATCGTGCTAGGTGTTGTCACAATAGCGTGAGGCGCAACGTGCTATTTGTCATTATAGTTCGAGTAACGACTTGATTCTAACACATACAAAATTAAATATTACATTCCTTCATTGTAATAAATAGAATTAACTTTTCTTCATACTAATCAGGCTTAGGACTGTCTATAATTTTCTTGTACATTGTTATGAAATGTGTGCATTTATAGCGTATTTACAAGTTCATTTATGATAGGTATGTACAAATACAACGTTTTGTTTCTACTCTTCGAGTAGGAGTTTTTTAAAGTTATTTTTACTTTATAGGTATACATTGTTCTTTTTTTGTTTGTTGTATATTAACTTCATTACTTTTACTACTACTACTAGGTAAGCGCGAGTCAATAGATCGCGTGCGGTCAGACAACACAAACGAGTAATAGGAATATAGCGGGTACATGTGAAAAGTGTGTTACCGCGATCGCAAGCACGCGAAACGTTAGACGTTATATTTATAGCGCGAAGAGAATATACACATAGCGTGTTGTATGCGCTACAAAGCAATAACGCGCTATACTATGGCGCTATATGCTATATTATCCACCACTACTTACAGTGTGACAAAGCTGCATTATACTTACTGGCATATATTAACTTGAAGCCAAGCTGTGTGACCAACGCCGCGTCCCTTTCGGCATGTTCCAGCACCGGGTCGATCAGCACCGCCTCCTTTGTGTGCGTGTCTGCCAGGAGATACGTGTAGGTGCTACTTACTGTGTCAAATAGCTGTAATAAGGACATTATTTTAGAATATCTTACTGGGTGTGAACTATTAGGCATTAATTATCCAGTCCAGGTTGTGCCAGCGCTACCTGGCAACGAGGTACTAGTGTGTCTAGGTTTAATGTTTAGCTTTCATTAATAATGCTCTCTTTCCTATATGTACTGTATCAATCGGATTAGCCACTGCTGAACACATCCTCCCCCGTTTTGTTGGTTTGCCATAATCTCCACGCTTGGTACGCGTCTTGGGGATCGCAGTGTGAGATCTCAATTCCTCAGAAAGCGCTGCTGCCCACCTTCTGGTGGGTTACCATTAGTCGCCTCTTACGACACCCACGGGTACAGATGGGGGCTGACATTCTAGCCCGATACCCCACGGGACAACCTCATATCTACCGTGCTCAATAATAAATTCTATCGCCTAGCATTTGTTGTAGGAATAGTTCTAGCAGCTGTTCTTGAGAGCCAGTTTCTATTATATGCCTAGCCAGCTTGTTAACATCTTCAACCACGTCATAATTTACCAACAAGTGATATATTATAGTCAAAGACTATAGCTTAACAGCAATAAGGATAAATATTATCTAGATTTTAGAAGTCCCTCTTCTAGTGGTCTCAGTTGTTTAAGACCACAACTGAGACCGACCGACGTCTTAACTTACCTTTTGGAAATATCTGTATTGCAGGAAGTCTCCTTAGCTAACCCCTCAAGTAAAAAATATGTGGCCAAACACCTAACAGTGTGTTCCGGGAGCTATTTTGAGAGCCAGTTACTCTTGGTTAGCCTGTACAACATTTACGTCATCACTTACCACCAAGTGAGATAGTGGTCAAAGGCTAGCTTATCAGCTATTTAAAAATAAGGCGGCCCAGTGTACACATTTTTACAAGCTTTTATTTATTTTCACCTGTCTCAATGTTTGTCATCAAATATTGCAAATTAAATTTGATCTACTTCCCCATTTTCGATTGAACTGAAATTTTGCATGCACGTGTAAATCTCGTGACAATGCAATAATATGATGACATGGTTCTGATCTGATGATGGAGCTGGAAGGTGGCCAAAGGAACTTCGCAATGAAACGACACAACTTCATCGATTTTGATGTCATTTGAATTGTTGACGAGTATTTTTTTACTTTTTTTGTTTATTTTATTAACAAGAACATAATAAAAGCTTGTTTTTATAAAGTGTTTTTTGTTAGTTTTGTAGCTCTTATTAATCAAAAAGTATGCGAGTATACTACCGACGAGGGCAATCCCAAGGAAGTGTCGTCAGCCAAACAGCCGGCCATCAAACCGAACCCTAATAAAAAAAAAGCCTTGTGCATATTTGATTATCGAAAACCTATGAAGCGCCTTTTATTTTCATTCTTTAATTTCGCATGATCCATGCGAAGTGCTGTTTAAATAATAGTCAATTAAAAAACGGCATCATCAAATTTGTGTTCAGTGATGATTGAAAATTGTACCAGCCTAAGTAATTCACATTATTGGGGTAGACGTCGTCACCGTCGAAAAGAAGCGCATTCAAAAGCATGGAAGAAAATATTCGACTGTCCAACACCTGCTTCCATAGCAAAATTGGGAATGCACCAGGACGGTATTCTGGGGCCATGGGTAAAGTCCCGCTGAAAGTTATCTTTTTCAACACAGAAAAAAATCTGTTTTCGGCACGCAATCGTCAATGCTGTTTAAATAATACTAAGTTAATTTTAATTACCTGTCTAAAAAAGAACCCGCTAACTCCATCCATGGCTGACAACCAGCGCACCTGGACGGGCATGTGGCCCAGCTTGCACGCCGCCGCCGTCCCCGCGACCTTCCAACTGCCGACTGCACACTGCAGCATCCTGCACACAATATATATATATTTTATATTTACTTATGCTAAAAAATTTAGCCGTGAGTTAAATATAGCTTAGGGGTAAAACGCCGTATCTGTGTGACAGATACGTGCAGTATACAGATGGGACACTGCACCAGAGAAAGATAAGTTGTGTTCCACAAGGTTCCATTTTGGGTCCGCTATTGTGGAACCTCGCATATGATGCAGTCCTGCGTGTTGAGCTCCCCAAAGACAAATGTTGTCTGTTACGCAGACGACACTCTCTTGCTGGCGGTTGGGGACCCCTTTGAGATTACAAAAGAGCTCGTCGAGCTCAGAATGGCTTTAGTCGTGGAGAAAATTCATGAACTGGGTCTGTAAACGCGTCACAAGACCGAGGCGCTGTGGTTCCATAAGATGTCAAGAAGAATGGAACCACCCAATTGAATGGTTCGCGTGGGTGAGTTTGACGTCCAGGTTAGCCAATTCCTTAATACCTAGGCCTTTTATTGGACAGTCGTTGGGTCTTCGTAAAACATTTCAGACGTTGCGTCCCTCGTATCCAGAGGTTGGTGAAAGCGCTACACAGACTGCTACCGAAGTTGGGCGGACCAAGAGAGAACGTTCGTCGCCTCTACGCACGTTCGATGGCTCCTTTTCCCCCACTACTGGTGACTAACAAGAAACAAAATCTCGTTCGTCAACATTGGTAGCCTATTGAATACTCATTCTCAAAACAAATAACATACTCAAATATTTGAACCTTTATCTTTATCAATATTAAATGTTATCATATCTGTTATATTCACCTATCTCAACTGTATACATAATATCCTGTACAAACAATACCTACTGATATAGACTTGTTATGAAACACTATAGTTCTCTATCTTCATGACCTCATACATGTAGTCTACAATAATAGAATACCTATACATAACAATGTACAATACAATATATATCGAAAAGTGAAAAAAAGAAACTCCTTCACGGTGAAACGGCTGATAACCGATTTGGATAAGACATGGAAAAAAAAGTTTAGGTCCTAGATTAAAATATTCATCATCACTTTTTATAAATTGTCTAGTCTAGGCCATTGACCTATATATACTAGACGCAACATCTCAAACGAAGGTAGTCGACCAGTGCAAGTATGCCGGCCGGCATACTCTCACCCACACGCAGCTGGGCACTCGTAGAGCTTTACGTTCGAAAATTGAAAATACACAATTTTCTGAAGGAGAAGGGAATTTTTACTTTTACTTATGCTTTTGCTCTGCATGCTGCAGATGTTTGGTCATTTGGTCATTTTGTTGCTCTTTAGGTGTTGGAATTTAAATGTTGATCAAATAAGTACTGGTATATGTATTCCATCAATTTTTAAACTTCTTACTGATTTTGAAATCTAACTTTTGGTTTGTTAACATATATAAAGATTGATTTAAGAATAAAAGTAAGGTGGTAACACAAAACTATAGATATCAATCACATATAAGGACAAAACTTTAAAAAAAGTTACAACCACCTTTTCCTTACTTTATTATTAATTGCTTACTTATTATTTATTTAATAGATTTCCAACGTTTTTGGCTTGGTTTGGCGCGTTTTTGTGCCACTGTCAAATGGGGACTAGTGTAAGGTATATTATGAAAAATACCAGTCATGGAAACGCGAACAGGAAAACAATCTTAAAATCGGATTATAATTACATAGATATTATAATCATTATTATAATTTTATTACAAACAACATATTTGGAGTGGGTACATTATGTTTTCTCTAACAAAGCAAGAACATATATTGTAAAAAATGTTTGACATAACTATTATAGCCACCGGCCTGTCTACAATAACCCACCATATCCAATTATTGTCACATTACTAAATATCAAATATATGAAAAAAGTAGTGTCACGCAGAGCTCTTATCAGTCAAATTCAACTTACTTGTAAACTTGTGAATTTAAATTCTTTATCACTTTTATAAATCACACTATGCCACAACTGTACTTCACGACACCTGAATCAATACTATTGTTATGAATGATAAATCATGATACACACATGCACAAGTAGGTACATAATGTATGATGTTTATACACAATGCATTGAATGACCTAGCAAATGATGTATTTGCGTGCTAGATAGCCTAGAAATTGCCCTCCTAGACAGGTTTTTTACCTATGAAAACCCAACGTAAGGCCCTAGGAAATGATAATTACTATTTTTAACTCAATATACTAAAAAGGACATATTCTATCAACATTATAAAAAAAATATGTAAAAGAATAATTCATCGTGATTAATTGCGATTGCACTTAATTTATTTAGATTCGCTACCTAACAATTAATTTCATTTTTTCTAACTTCTATTTTGTCTATATATAGCCCGCAATATCGTGATAACAACAAATGCTTTATAATCGATTATTACACCAAAAGATAAGAAATTATAAAATATAACTGTCCTGATAACTTTTTTAACGCATTTCGGACGAAAATCTTAACGTAATTACCAAGGGCGCGCTAAAATGATCCTTATTTAAACAATAATTTGTTTGTTTGTATACTCGCTGACAGCAAGATGCTAATTTAGCAGCTGTTAAGCCTTTGTGTTCAATGGGCAAGGGTCATTTAAAAACCGTTCACCTTCGAATTGGTCTTCTTCCATTGGTATTTCTTCGAAAATTGTGAGTAATCATCATTACAATCATAACCTACTGGTTACTCTTATACTCATAGGTAGGCCTTGTTCTGATCGAGAAAACGTCCCCAAGACCTCCAGCCAGGGACTCCTAAGCTAGCTACGTTTTAAGATCTAGTTCACGCTATCCAACCATTTTATACAGATTTGCCGGACCACGATTACTCGGACTCGCCGATTTTCCTTTCAAGACCGTTCTATACATTGTACCCTGCACACTGCGCTTGCCGGGAGCGGAGGAGTTTAACGTCTTCACTATGTTTAGCCTTCAGATACGCATTTAGATATTCCTTTCGATGACCAGCGCTTCTGCTCGCTCATCCTTTTTGCAGTACACCATGATTCAGATCCTTGGGTAAGGGCAAGAATTGGTTTTAGCAAGGTTATTTTTTTTATAAACTTTTTGGTCTCATCTCCGTTTCGGTTTGATCTTCCAAAGAAGCTTTGAACAGAAATATATATGACAGCCAATTATTTTTACAACAGGCATTCTCTATTTGGGTGATTCTACGTTAAGAGGTACTATCGGTGGCTACATCAAAAAACCATATTAGTTGAATATTTGCGGGAAATTACAATCATTTATAATAATAAACATTGTTTACTTTATTACCAATAAATTACAATGCCTAAATTAACTTAGTTTAGCTATAGCTGCATGTTTACCTTGAAAATAGTATCTACCCTGGCCCGTCCCTTTACCATCTAGTAAAGAAGTCATTGTAATTTAATACATTTCTAATTCACTAAACATCAAAGCATTATTTTTTACATACAGTAGTGAAAGTAACAATGGCAAGTATTTGAAAAAATAATCGAATTGCTTTTATTTTCTATTCAAAAGAAAATCTTAATTTTTGTCCCTCATATTTCAAGTCTCCTACCCTGGAAATTTTACATTCGTTTAAAAATTACGATAAAATACTTAGTTGTTGCAAATCTCAATCTCAAAGCATTGTTTTTGATGTAAAGTTAGCAATAAAAGTCTCGCGAGCCGCTCGCGTACTCTCATTGGCGGACAGATCAACCACGCCACTCGGTATTTGCGGATGTATCGGTGAATGAAGTATCTCTCCTGGTAAGTTTTATTTCCTTATTATTTATATTAAAACTTTGTTTGTCCTGGGTGTTTACTTTACTAGTTGTTAAGTTTACCGTGTGTTTTCGTTTTCTCGAAACAATACATAATTTCCCGATTGTGTTAGTTTTTTGGTGAAAATGTCTCTACCCTGCCGTATTTCTCCTGCCTCATGGGATGACAGGGTAGAGACCTTACGTTCAGGGTAGATAAGGAAGTGAGAGATATTAGAGCTTTGTTAGTATTTCATTTATATAATCTTACTTTAATACAACACACATTAATCTGTGTTTTGTACGTTGTTTTATTTTCAAATGTTTTAATAAGCCTTAAAAAAAATTTTTTCGGGGAGCCATGACATATAAAAGTAACTCGTAAAGAATGACTAGAAAAAAAACTTTTGGCTGAAAGATTGCGATACAAACGAATAAAAAAAATATCTCGTAAAGAATTCTCAACAAAAGGAAAAAGACAAGAAGAAGCGTGAAAGAAAAAAGAGAAATGAACTATTAAGACAGCAAACCAAATGACACCCAGAGAAGAATAGGGACAATGAAGTTCCTTCAACTTCTAATGATTAAAAGAATAATAATGGTAAACTTGTGCCGCAATACTAGAAAAATAAAAGATACCACTCCATATAACCAAAAAAGAAGAAAATCTGTCAACAAGCACCTAACGGTGTGTTCCTACAGCAATCCTTGAGAGCCAGTGATATTACGGGCACATTAGACTTAACAACTATGTCTCAAGGTGACGGGCGCAGTGCAATTCGTGACTTGTGACGAAATGCATCTGTTATAGACAGAGGTTTGTCCGCTTAACATCAGGTAGGCTTCGAGCTTGTTTCGTCACAATAACAAAAAAACATAGAAAAGAAAAGAGAATTTGACATTATTAGAATCAAAGCGAAACACAAGAAAAAAACTAAAATTTTAAGAAAAGTGATTGAAAATTTCAGAGAGTCGAAAAAAAGACGTTAGAACAATACAAGGAGTAAGAAAACAGAAGCGGGTAACGTTGGACACCTTTTCATACAAGTTGGACAAAATTTTCATAGAGATATCATCATTAAAATGTCGTACACGATGATTACCTTACACTATTCTTTAGAATATGGCAATCTATTACAGATATTCCTGATTATATCGATATAATAACTCAAATCACGCAAAAAACTACATGGTCCGGAAAAAACAATAAAATTATACTCCCGAGATTAAACTTAGACTTGGAAAGTACAACAGAAAGCTTGCTTCAATTAAAAACGGAAACTATTATGTGTTTTTGTTTTAGTAAGAGTTTAAGATACAAATCAATTTGTTTTTATTTTCAAGTTTAATAATTCAAGTTATTAAAAATATTGCATGAAAATTAAAATGTCTGATATGATAGTTAAAAACAATCATAAACAAGTGTATAATTAAAGTTGATACTCATAAAAATAATGTCTTTTCTATACTTTATCTATCCCCTGTAAGGTAAGGTATCCTACCCTGGCCTTCATGTCTCTACCCCGTAGAGAGTATCTACCCTGGTCCCTTAAAAAACGTGAAAAAATGAATTAATTGACTGGCCATCTTAAAGAAGTGTCCAAAATACCTGATTACATAGTACTACTTCGGAAAAAGACATTATTTTAAATATTTATATCACGCCGCCTTTCTTAACATCAAAGAACCTCTTAACATAGAATAACCCATTTACAAAATATCTCTTCTTCCTACCAACTATAAGCAGAAAATCTACAGATATATTTTGTATGTGTATTTGTGGATTTTTTTAAGTGCTATCAGCAGAGCATTAGGAACAAGTGAGACATTACCACCATACCGTCATAACAATTATATCATCGTATAGTGTCTAGATCAAATTCGGATTCAGATCTCACTCAATGTAAGTAGGTACTCAGTCAACAATGCGCGTGATTTTAGACCGACGACAGAAGACTCTTTGCGTTTGTAACTATATAGACATGTTTTATTTATAATTTAGGCTGACACAAGATAGCATGTTGGTGTTTTCACCTGCAACGGCTACAACAAGCGTGCCAAGTGAGCCGTATTTCAGAGCAGCGGGGATTGCATAGGATCCTTATCATAGTCACAGATCTATTAGTCATAGTAGACTATTGGAGAAAGCTACCACGTCTGTTTTACCTATATAATGTGAACATTTCGCGCAAGCGAAAGTGCATTAGAGGGTTGATCACACATTAAAAATATCTAAATCAATAAGTTATAATAACATACATTTTTAACGTGCCAAATATGTGATCTAAATTCTAATAATAAGTAATTCGAATTGAAGTTAAAATACTTACTGCATCTTTGACCTATGACCAAAATAATATAGGATTATTGGTTAATCGACCTGCTAGGTTCTGGGAGAGGTTATTACCGATAAATTTGAAAATTATGTCCCTAAGCAAAAGTTGACCATTTGTAAGGAAAAAAAATATTCAATTTTTTTCAGTCACCAAGCACCTACCAATGTGTTCCGGCAGCAGTCCTTGAGAGCAAGTGAAATAAAAGGCATATGAGACTTAAGAAAGTATGTCTCAAGGTGACAGGCGCATTGCAATTCGTGACTTGTAACAAAATGCATCTGTTATAGGCAGAGGTTAGGCCACTTAACACCAGGTGTGCCTCGAGCTTGTTCCGTCACAATAACATGATTACAGCGTAATGTCATATGGTATATTGTTGTGAGGAACAGCAGCAGATATAAATATCATCTTTATCTTACTAAAGATCACAGAATTAATGCTATTCTAGCAAATAAATCAGGGAATTTTTTTAAAGAAATCAAAATATTCTTATACTTCAAAGAACTTAGGTAAATTCAAGTTAAACGGCGACCACCACAATTGGCGGCGGTAGAACCATACTGATCCAAGTATCGTTTTCATTATATTGAGAAAAAGAAGGAAACTTAAGGAATATTGAGAAAATGATGGCTAATATGTCAGACAAAATAAAAAAAATCTATAATAAAATATTTTGATTAAAAGTAGTCAAAATGTTGGTTTCTGCAGAAAAAAACAAGATAAAACATAAAAACTGGATCAGTATAGCAGGATATATTTTTGAAAGTAAATATAATGCTAAAGTGAAAAATTTAGGTCCTCTAGCAATATAAGGTGCTTTGTGTACTTGGATCAATGTGGCATTAATTAAATCTTTTTTTTCCTTGCATTTTTTGCATCAGTATGGTTCTACCTTCGCAAATACAACACTAGGAATAAAAATAATCTAAGGGTGCCAGAATTTAGATTAACAAAGACAAATACAAAGTCTTTCTAAGGTGATTGTGTGTAATTTTTATAATAAGATGCCTAAAGATATTACAGTTATCACCGACGGAAAATTGAAGCTGCATGTAAAAAAGATTTTAATTGCATAAGCATATTATAAAGTGTGTGATTATTTAGAAGACAAAAATGCTTGGGATAGTCCACCTCTGCCAAATCACCACCAACAACCTATGTAATAAATATTGTAATACCTTTTTTATTAGGTTTACTTTTTTACAAATTGTAAAAGCCTCTCTAGCCTGTTCTTTTCAAAGTGGCAAGAACAAGTAAAATACCTTACGAAAATCTAATTCTTGTAAAGATATTTCACTAATCTATTCAGATGTTTATATGCATATAAATATAAGAAATTATTAACAAAAATATTTAAACCCATAAAGTGGCATACGGTTCCCAGCTTAATAACTTGTGGGTTGTTTCCATAACCAATTTTCGATCATTGAATGGGATTTGATGATCGAAAAGTGTTGAATGGCCAGAATGCTACATTGTATAGCTACTCATGTCGAGGTGAGTAGGATTGCTGCACACTAGGAATGCAACAAGCTCTTAAACACCCTCTTCAACAGAAAAGTAGCCTAGTTTATAAGTACCAACCAAGTGCATTCCCAGGGACATAAAGCCAAAACAAAATTGACCTACGGTGAGATTGCACGCCATGTTGATCCTTTGATTGTCAACATTTTTGAAACATTATGAGATGCATTTCCATAAGTTCTGTCAAGATATTAAATATCTGTACCATCTCTACAATATTTTTTTATAACATTCAGGAATTTCCCCCTCTACAATGATATATTTGGCTGTTTGACAAGGAGTTTCCTTTTAGATCTGCACTTCTTTACATTGAAAACCTAGATCATTAATGTACCTTTAATTATTATTATTCCCTGCCAGTGTAATATATTCTCTTCTCTTAGCGCAATGTTCAAAGTTTTACAATAGGTATTTATTAATTATTGTGCAAAGCTGGGTGACTTTTCTTCGAACCACTCCTTTTGTGAAATTATTATATTTCCACTCTTTTTCGACGCACCTGTTTTTTATTTTATTTTGGTGATTTAAATCTTTGGTTCTGATTCAATTGTTGTAGATACAATTAGTGATACAGTCTTATCCGATAGTATCTAGAATTTTAAAAAGAAATAATGAACACAATCTAAAATCACATGTTTTGTTTTATTTGTTTGTGACAGAACTAGCACGAGGCCCACCTGATGTCAAGCGGTCAAACCTCTGCTTATAACAGATGCATTTTGTCCAAATAAATTATACTGCGCCCGTCACACTGAGACATACAGTTATTAAGTAATTTATCTGGCTCTCAAGGACTGCTGCAGCAACACACCGTTAGGTGCTTGACAACAGGTTTACTACTTGAATGGTAGCTAGCCAGGCGAGCATTCGCAAAATGTCCTTCCACTATGCAGTACAGCTCAAACCAGCGGTGGGGATTGAACCACGCTTCAAAGTCACGAGCAATCACTTGTACTATGTGTGGCTCACTCCGCACTGTAGGTACAAAGCTACAGGTACATCAGCGTATCCGTCCGGACAAGATTATGGTACGATGCGTACCGCGTTTGAAGAGTTTAGGGCTATGCGATAGAAAGAGAGACGCCTTGTAGGTGACTATAAATATTAGACACTCCGTACTTTGCGAGCTGAAGTGCACTTTATTGCTTCGTCGCAAGAGTCGCTTATTTATTGGAACGGTTAGCGGAGTAAAACTTAGCATAAAACCATTCGGAAAGGGCAAGTCGGTGTAAATATATACATACCTGTGATGTTTTGTCCCACAATAGGTAATATTTTGTGATCCAATGAAACACGGCAAGAACTATATCTCCTTTTATTTCTATTTAACTACACCGTTGATAGTATGCTTGTTGTGCAATTGCTGCACGAAACGGCAGGAAATCAGAATTCAGAAATCATATTTATATTTTACTTGTTCTTTAACACTGAGCATGTAATTGTAATATTTTATTCAATACCTATTGTTAACTATCTTCAAATGTAAACAAAAGCAAAGATTACTAACCTCTTATCAAAATAAATGTCAAACAAAGATAACAGAGATATTACTTGCTTAGCTTCTTGGGGCCGTTCCAAGCCTTGGTTAAAGCACACTCGGAAACCAGAGTGCAACTTTTCACTCTCACGTCGTCGTTCACAACCTATGAGTAGTGTGTTCGGTTGTTGCAACTTTTTAACCATCAAAATCGATCGTCAAGATGTTGTATTTTTAACTAACATGGTCTTGACATTTCTTGATGAGAGAATTATAGGCACTCTTTAGTATTTTGCAGGTAGCGGTAGTTATAACTCTTTAAATATCATTAAATGTCCATATATTTTGCTAGTTCCCCACCAAAAATAGATATTTGAGGTTATAAAACAGCCGGGTCGTACCGAACCTTAGATTTTTGGCGGGGAACTAGCAAAATATATAGAATTTTTATGATGTTTGATGATAAAAGGCAACAAATCTCTTTAGTAGATTGTAGTTTTCTAAGGTTTTGTTTTCTAACGTCATATCTATCAATACGTTCTATGTCGTGTCAAACAAGTAAAATAAATGTCTTCCTTTTTCTCAAATAATATCCTTGTTTTACTATAAATCCACCCAGAAACTATCTGGTTATGGGAGAAGCAATAACTACCGTTACCTGCGAAATACAAAAGAGTGCATATAATTCTCTCATCAAAAAATGTCAAGGTCATGTCATTTAAAGATTCAACCTTATAACGACCGTTTTTGATAGTTAAAAAGTTGCGCTCTACTCGAAGGTTGTGAACGACGCGACGACGTTAGAGTGAAAAGTTGCACTCCGAGTGCGCTCTAACCGAGGTTCCGAACGACCCCCTCTGCAATTCTCAAAATTGGGATAAATTTATCGATTCTCGATATTTATCCCGTGTCACCTATAGGGTGCATACCATTTGAAGTTAGATTCGCTAAAAACGCTAAAAACGATCACACTCCCAAAAAGTTGTTCCACATGGGTCTTGGCGTTATTTTCGCCATAAACGCTATGAGGCTACTGGAACAGTTTGAATTCCCTACATCTAATGTCAAAAGTGACAGAAGTGGCAAATTTTAGTGGCATTCTTAGCCAAATGGAACAGGGGATGACAGTTACAAACGATCACAGTGATCACAACCACAGACGCAGAATGTGATCAAAATTATCGAAATTAACGTTCTTAGCGACAAATGGAACATACCCATAGACTATTAATATCCCAAAAATATCGACTTTTCACAAAAATGATATTCTCGCGAGTGGTAGATATAAAAATATGTCCACAGATGAACTTGTGTTTATGTGTATAGAAAGTATAATGATAATCCCGATTTCGCAATGTTGCGTGTCGATCGCTAGGGCTTGATATTTATCGATTGTGATATTGCGAGAATAACACAAAACTACACGACTTGATATTCGCCATGTTTTCTCGATATTTATCTACTATGATCAGCACAGTTTACTATTGTGGGTAAGTACCATTTGGAGTTAGATTCGCCAAAAACGATAAAAACGATCACACTCTCAAAAAGTTGTTCCAGATGGGTCTTGGCATTATTTTCGCCTTAAACGCTATGAAGCTACTGAAACAGTTTGAATAACCTACATCCAATGTCAAAAGTGACAGAAGTGGCAAATTTTAGTGGCATTCTTAGCGTTCTTATCTTAAATGAAACAGGGGAGAACAGTTACAAACGATCACAGTGATCACAACCATAGACGCAGAATGAGATCAAAATTATCGAAAATAATGTATGTAATAAATATTATTACATAAATATCACAAACATAGATCAGACACAATACTTAATGTGGCCAATTCGAGATTAGTTCGATTATAACTTAACTATATCTTAATCAAAAATAATTTTCCGTGAAAATAAGCCGAATCATAGTTAAACTGTATTCTATTTTATTCGAAGAACAAGTGAAGTGACCATAGAGAAATACATTAGATTCGAGAGATCCTCAGTGACCGATTGTATTTAAAATTATAAATCGATATCATAATGACTGTACATATAATCTGTTTAGCGAAATACTGATTGTAAAAACAAGGGTAATTTCATTTTTATATAACCGAATTTACTTGTGATTTTATATATATTTCGGAGATTTCGTATGGTTTTTTCTCGACATCATAAGTTTGAATGGCAAAGCTCTCTTAACGTGTGCGTACATGTGGGTATCGTGCAAATGAGAAGACACAAATGTATAAAACACACTTGGTTCATCGTAGCCATTCCAGTCCTCGCCTTGCAGAAACTTTTCTTATCTCGTGATTCCGGTTAGGTTACCTCGTCATTATTGTGGTACCTCCACTATACACACTACATCTTACACTTTTCAAGGTTCTGTTATCATCTGGCGTCATCATGATCACCTTTGATAGCACGTGGCATGGTGAACAACTATTGTAGAATCTATGACATAAGATCGACTTCAAATATTATAGGCTTGTGCCAATCTTCCAATCATAAAATCACCGTTTCAATAGGAATGCATTAACCTTTAAATATGGTTCCGTAATAGGATCGCACTGATGTAGACTGATTAGTTCACAGTCCTCACGTCATATGTTAACTGTGTGTAGGTTTCACTACATAGGTGGTGCCTGTTCCGATAGTCAGTAGAAGACTGCCGCATACACTGCAGTGTCTAATGACGTTAGTACCACTGACTGAAATGACACACTAGAAATAGCACCGACAAATCTTAGTGTTGCCAGTCTCGTAGAAAATTAACTCCAGTTACCCAATTGATGTTTTTAAACATTAGTTATTTGAAGACTTGATGTGACGATGTGTTGCAGTCTGTGTTACCTACCACCCTGAAGTAGAAAATCTGTCACAAAGCACCTAACGGTGCGTTACGGCAGCAGTCCGTGAGATCCAGTAAAATTACAGGCACATGAGACTCGATAACTGTGTGTCTCAGGGTGACGGCCGCAGTTTAGTTTGTCACTTGTGTCGAAATGCATCTGTTATACCAATTAACATCAGGTGGCCCTCGTGCTTGTTCCGTCACAATCACAATAAAAAAAATAACATATAATGGATACTTGCTCTCAAAGACAGCTGCAGAAACACATAGGTGGTTGAGAGACAGATTTTCCACTTGACGATAATAGTGAGCTACGCAGGCATTCTACCTCAAAGCAAAATGCGCTACCACCACATTGAAATGACATGCCATTCTAAAATGACAACCAGGACCGATGACTCCACCTCCCCTCAAAGCACGGAAACACTCACTTTTTTTTTTAGTATATGCCACTAACAACTATCCATCCAAACAACTCAACCACTTAACTCAATTTTTTGGTTAAGAATGATTTTGTTAGTTCCACTACAACTTAAAACATACATATAAAGAAATGTTTAGAGAATGTTGGCCGCAAACCTCTTCTAGTAATATTATTATTTACCAAACATATGACGATGCGGTGCAGAAGCGATCTTGATTAAAAAAAAAACTATGCATGCAATCATTATATTCGATTCGATTCAACGCTCATCGATTATTCTCTAGATTATCTCTGGTAAAATGAACAAGAAAGCTTTTTTAATCTTGGCGATTAAAATTAAATTAGTTCAACTTATTCCGAATACCAAATAATGAATCTGACAGGACTAAGACCAATTATAGTTAAGTTTTAATCAAGTTCGTGATATGGAATCGACCCCAATGTCAAACAATCAAAGAGAATGATTTTTTCTTTTTTTTATTAGCAACTGGCAACTTCCTTCCAGAGTTCTTATAGAGGAGACGGCACTGTTGATGTGGTGCTCCCATTGCTTTTGTTGCAGGTGTTCCTTTAGGACATCAGTATGCACAACTAGTTGTGCTGTGAGGAATAAAAATTTAGCAATCTTTCCTGTAAGCACACCTAGGCCCACTTGCGCCAACGAGGAAACGGGAGTTAAACTAGAATTTTGTGTAAATTGTCATACACCACATATAAAACAAAATTAACCCCACTTTAACTCTCGAATTTATGCTGGCGCAATAGGCACTTAGTTATATTTAATAAGATTCATTTCCCGTATACAGAACAAGGTACGGTAGCGTTTGTATCATGAGTAGTAATTTTCTGTGGTTTGTTTTATTTACTATTTACCCCTTATACAACTAAAAACAAGTAATTGCCAGTGACGGACTTTGCTTGTTTACTTTCGAGATATATCTGAGATGTGATAGCTGTCGAAGTGAACGATGAACATTATTTTTGGTTTGAGACTACTTTCAACTAAAAATGCAATCAGATTGGAGTTGATGTGAACAACAGTCATGTGACAGATGTCTGAGTGCCAGATGACGTAGGTATTTTTAGTTTATGATTTTTCAATCGTACATGAGACGTGTTTAGTTAGACGTTATCTTAATGTGAGAATTAGTCATGACACCAATCATTAGACGCAAATTAATTAGACTCTAAGTCTTGGCTCTAAGTTTTCGTAAGAATCAGTACCAAGAAAAACGTTAAATAAAGAGTAATATTGATATTAGAATCTATTCATTTTTTTGCATGAGTAAACGTAATTTTTTTATTTAGGTTTAGATGACGTAAGTTATAAGTGTTCATAGACTTGTCAAGATGGTATGGGCAAAATTCTATTTATGTCGAGAATTTTAGATTACAACACTTATTTAACAGTACAAAGGAAAAACTATTTATGTTGCAATGATGTTGATGACGTATTTTGGTATCTACATAAATTATCTTGTGATTGATAGATAAATCATATAAATAGGACCTATTATGGAGATCCAATAGGTGTTCAAAATTTTTGTGGTTCATTGGTAAACACCCTACCCTACTTATGTTTTTAGTAATTATATAAAAAAAATCTATATGTATGAGAGGAATGGTAAAAATGGCAAAAGATAAATGTCAAACTCCATTAAAAACGCGCACACGAGAGAAGATAAAATTTCCGGTATATTACTTTTCACTTTGCAGAGGATCTATTAAATTTTGCATTTGAAGCATCCCAGCTTCTATCGTTAGTTTATAATGGGTTAAGTAACTCCTCAACCAGAGAGACATTCCTTTAGGTGTTACATGGGTGCTGATTGTGCCAAAGATATCCAGATACAGAGTATCCAGGATTGTGTAACACCGTAGAGTACCGTATCAGACGTATTGTCCACTGCTGAACACAGCTTCCCCCATTTACGGTGGGTTTGCGATCGTATAAGATCTTCCTCAGAAGGCGCTGATATGCTGGCTGCCTCCCTTCCGGTATTATTTTTATATGTTTCAGCATAGATTAGCCCATGATAAAGCAAGTAGGTACAGTGATTACATTCTCCATGTGCGTACCTATCTTTAATTATCAGTATTAAAAAAGGTGTAAATACGAGGTATTACTACTTTCCTCTATGGTAAAGACACCAAGCAAAAAATTTGTCAAATGTATTACATGTGTCAGTGTCACATTTTTTACGAAAATATAAAAAAAATAAAAAATATGTTGTATTAAACAATAAAATGTATCATTTCAACAATATATAAATTTATGTAATACCGTCGTCTATTTACAAGGTAAGAGTATTTATAATTTTTATCTAATATTATCTATCACTTCTCCATGCCACACGATCTGAAAATTGTTTAACCTTGGAATAGAGAATAAACTAGAAGAAGTCCCTACCACAGGACCAAGACAACTAAAATTACTAAAGGTGTATTAATTTGGATTAAGGACACATAGTCATTGGGTGTGCCATAGAAGGAGAAAGTACCTACTTAACTTTATAATTCAAGTACTTATGCCGCCCTTTGTAATAGTTGTACGTAAAATATATAAAATAGTTGTCATCATCATCAGCCGGAAGACGTCCACTGTTGAACAAAGGCCTCCCCCATAGAGCGCCACAAAGAACGGCTATTAGCCGCTCGTAACTCTCGCTCGATGTCGTCAGTCCACCTAGTGGGGGGCCTACCAACTCTACGTCTTCCGGTGTAGTGTGGTAACCACTCGAGAATCTTTCTTCCCCATTGGTTATCAGTTCGTCGAGCAATGTGGCCCGCACATTGCCACTTCAACTTGCAAATTCTGAGAGCTATGTCGGTGGCTTTGGTTATTTGCCGAATATCCACGTCCGGGATTTTATCGCGCAAAGAAACTCCGAGCATAGCTCTCTCCATAGCTCGTTGAGTGACTTTGAGCTTGTCCATAAGGGCCACAGTTAGGGACCACGTCTCAGTGCCATAAGTCATCACTGGCAACACACACTGGTTGAAGACTTTGGTCTTCAGGCTCTGCGGGATCTTCGACGAGAAGATGTCGCGTAACTTCCCGAACGCTGCCCATCCGAGTTGGATTCTTCGGGCGAAATCTTTATCAAAGTTGGACAGTCTGTCCCAGGTATATGTAATGGTCAACAACTTCGAGCGTATCGTTCCCAACAACTACTGGTGCGGGTGCAACATGGACATTAGACATAATTTTCGTCTTGTCCATGTTCATTTTAAGACCCACCTGCTGGGAAACTCTACTGAGGTCGCTGAGCATTATACTGAGTTCCTCAAGCGACTCTGCCATTATGACTATGTCATCGGCGAAACGAAGGTGAGTGATGTATTCGCCATAGATGTTGATGCCGAATTCTTTCCAGTTCAAGAGTTTGAAAACGTCCTCCAACGCATTTGTGAACAGTTTCGGAGAAATAACGTCTACCTGTCTCACGCCTCGTTGCAGTTGGATTGGTTCCGTGCTCTTGTCCTGTAGTCGAATCGACATGGTGGCGTTTCTATACAAACACTTCAGCGCTTCGATGTACCTATAGTCAATTTGGCATCGCTGAAGAGACTGCAGTACGGCCCAGGTTTCGATTGTTGGTGAAAATAGTTGTAATAAACGCAAATCTTTGTACAGTACAGCTGTTTTGTACATAGAAGCGCTAGTAGCGAAGTTTACTTAGCTGTTCTCAACCGATCAGCAAAGTTAAGCAACGTCGCGCGCGGTCATGAGTTGGATGGGTGACCGCTAGTGACATTACTACGCTAGTGACGTTTCCGTGCTTCGGAGGGCACGTTAAGCCGTCGGTCCCGGTTGTTGTCTTAGGATGGCAGTCGTTATAGCATGGTGGTAGGGCATTTTGCGAATACCCGCCTGGCTATCTACCACCCTCAAGTAGAAAATCTGTCGCCATGCACCTAACGGTGTGTTCCGGCAGCTGTCCTTGAGAGCCAGTACTTCTAGGTTAGCCTGAACAAGATCTTCGACCACATCATCACTTACCATCAGGTGAGATAGTGGTCAAAGGCTAACCTATCAGGCATAAAAAAAAAATAAAAAAAAATGTTCACTTGACGTTAATAAAATCATTTTGACCAGCAGTTCTTAAAAATATTTCATTATGAGCGCAACTTTATTTTTGTAAAGTATAAACTGGAAACTAAGTATAGTGTGAGACACCAAATAAAAGAGATTCCTCCACTGCTTGCCATATACACACTAATTATCTTACAGTCTATTATCCCCACTGTTCCGGAGATGACTGGTGTGCCACGTCACAGGGTTGGCATTTGAAATTTGTGGTTTCCAAGGGTTGTTTTATAGGTTAATTTAATGACGGTGATAGTTTGAAAACTCGTTATGTTTTTATTAGGGGTTTAGATTCCCTTCAAAAATATAACACGTTCATAAAACGGAAATTTTCCGCTATCTTGTTTAGGGCAACATAATTACGACTGAAGACTTTATCGTTCGTGTTATTCTATTCCTCTCGCAGTTACGTGAATGTGCTCTTGGTATTTTGTGGACATGTGTGTCAGAACAGCACCGAGAACCTTCCAAGCAGTCTTGTGTGCACTACCCTACCCTTAGAGTGTTTTGAAACGCCACATGCGTGGAAGGGGAGCGGCGATAGTATTCTCGCTGCGAAAGTGTAGCGAGTACGCTGCTACGAGGTAGCAAGAGAAGGCTCAAGGCCTGTTTGCACTTTGATTAGTGTATTAGTGTGTGTTTAATTTTTTAGCCCCGTACATAAAGATTGGGAATACCAGATATCTTATTAGTCGAACCTTTATATTCTTGGTTATACGTCTGTCTTTCCAAATCTTTCCTAATCGCTCTACCACTGATCGTGTGATTGCACATCGGCGCTTGATCTCGTCTTCATATCCGCCGTGGTTGGATATAGTAGAACCGAGGTAAATAAAGCTCTGCGCTAATTCACAGTTTGTAATACGCAAAATTCCTTGCGTGTTGTGCTCAGCCCAGTCTAATATCATGATCTTCGTCTTTTCTCTGTTTAGAAAAAGGCCAAAGTTGACACTGGTGGATTCAAGTCGAGACAGCAGCTTTTCTAAATCTTCTTTTGTTTTTGCCAGAAGGATAGTATCATCAGCGTGTCGTAAGCCGTGTCGTGACGAGAATATACGCCCCTGTCCAACACTGGACTCAGTATTAAAGCTATCTAAGAGGACATTATCCACACGCACTGCAGCAGTGCCGTCCTCGTATAATCTCCTCAAAAGAAAGTCAAGATGCCGCGATACTTCCATATCCAGCAGCATTTCCATAGGCACTCGCATATGACCGTATCAAATGCCTTCCGCAAGTCGACGAAACATATGAAGAGTGGTGTGTTAAACGCTCTCTATTTGTGTATGATCTACCAAAATATGAGTTTGTATTATTTTTTATTATTAACGCTTTTAATAATTAGCTGTATCTGCGACTTCGTTTGCGTTTGCCATCCCTGCAGATTAATTATTCACATTTGACCACTGTTTATCTCATATTAAGCAACGCTGTGGTCTGCGGTAGAGCACTCTTAGTAAAACAAAGCTCAGAAAGGAGCTTTTTACTTTGGATTTGAAAACTCCCACGTTCTATTTTCCAGAAGAAAGTAAGTAACTCGGAGAGTTCCTTGCGGTTCGCACAATAAATGTTGAAGCAAAGTCTCTGTCTGTCTGAATGTTGTGCGTGTCTTTGGAATTTCGATTGTACAACGGCGTCTTTATGCCAATGCTCTCCTTGTAGCGATAGAACGAAGATATATTAGATTATGCACTTCCATTGCGCAGTCTCCGAAATGTATCCGGCAAAAGATAGATTGTTTAAAAAAAGCTGATTGGGGCGAGTGTTCCAGATTTTAGAGATTTACCTTAGCATGGCAAGCTTTGGCCTCTTGAGCCTCTTACCTCGTTGCCTCTCAGTTAAGTCAATAATCTCTAACTGATATTTATCGGATAAATCTCAAAACTCTCCAATAATACAATGGTGTTTTCGTAGATGCCCATGAATAAATAATATTAAGTACTAACATTGCATCAAAATCTCAATAAAGATATATCAGGAAGCTGAGCTGAAAGAGAGTTAACAAAAAACACCTGTACTGAAACAACTGTTTCATACCTTAGCTGTGCCTAAATAGACTCTTAGTATAGAACAGCTGATGTTTGTTACTATTTTAAGCTTACCCTCGTTGTTGTAATGTTCATATTCACAGGACATACTTATACAGGGTTATCAAGAACAGTCTTGATAACCCTGTATAAGTATGCAATTTCAGTAATGTATCCGTATATTGTGGCGGTGTTACCTTTATTTACAGATTTGGAGTGGTCCTACTTTCACAATAGACCTATTTAATATCCCTATACGTTAAAGTGCGAACGCCAGCTTATGATGAGCCGTACGTTCAAAGGTTTCATTTACATTCATTTCAGGTACATGCCGGGTTTCAAGTTATTTGTAATGATATATTTAGGTTAACACAAGTAACAACCTAAATATTTCGTCTGTAATTTCGGAACTACAAAACCGATGACTTTGAAATATTTACGGGACGGATCTTTAAAGTAACACTATTCTAACAAAAAAAGAAAGTACCTATGTAAACGGACTACGTTAATAAATTACAACTAAGTGTACATTTTGACTTTCATCCCTTCTCCCAAGGGAACCGTGCTGAATTTCGAGAGAAAAGGTATATAATGTCCTACCTCGTAGTATGAACTGAAATAATGCTAAGTTTCATTGAAATTAACTCAGTAGTTAAGGCGTGATGCGCGGCCAAGATACAGACACACAGACAAAAATTAAAAAATACAGTTCTATCATGATTACCAGAGTGCTAACAAATTTTATTTTCAAAATATCTTCATTGTACAGAAATGGACTTGTTACAGATTTATTATAAGAATAGGTTATTTGTTTTATTAACGGTACCCATTACAATTTCTATAGACCTCTGTAAAAGTTTTTTTAGTGTAGGTGAATTATTTTAATTATTTTTTTACCCTTACACATTACACTTTCCATATTTAGATTTCATTATAAAAACAATCGATACTTAAAATGTAGGTATCGATACTTATTATGAACGACATCAAACTTATTTTACGGTACGTAAATATTTGGAATTTGTATGCAAATATTTGTAACTATAGTTTATTTGGAGTTTGTAGCAATATTTGTATACAATTCGGATGATAATGATAAAACGTACCTAAATTAAAATATAAACCAAAAGATCATTAGTTCTTAAACTATAAGTACAATTATTTACTTTCAAATACTTTCAATTTCATATCGTCATCAACTAACCAGTTTGTATCTTATGGAAATCTATAGCTAAAACATATATTTTGTATTTCGAGAGACACCACACACTTCCCTTAGTTAATTTTGTCTTCTAGCCACCCTCGCTAAAACGAATACTGACAATCTAATGTCAAGTCAAATGACAATACAGACAATTTTACGGCACGGAATCTTTTAAAGGAGTATCGAAACGAAAGCATCGATACTGTAGGTACCTGTAACCAGTATCACATCAAAGTTTAAAATATATATAATTAGATATTGAATACTTTTGGCAAACTTTTATTGATAATGATTTGGAAATAATAAAACTAAAATTATTAAATAGGTAACAACATTTTTATTTGTATAAGGCATTAAAATAATTCAAGCAATCTGATTACCAACAATATTCACTGATCAATAAAGCTCATGAACTTTAAAGATAGACATTGTTTCACTCTGACTTACATATTAACTTTTACATAAAAGTTCTTTACTAACGTACACTATTGCAGGACTACGTTTTTAACTAATGAAGCTTTTATAAGATAAAACTTTAGGTCCCTATCCAAAAGATCCCTTATAGGATCACTTTGTCGACCTGTCAGTCTCAGTAGTCTGTCAGTCGGGCAAGACACTTTTTCTCAGGAACGCGTAAAGTTATCAAGTTGAAATCTAAATCATCAGCTTGAGTCTACAGACTCTTTCAGCTATAAAAAAATAAACAAGTAAGTCAAGGCGATTAAAAGATATTTTGCAGAGGGATTAAAAACCTACAGGGTACTATCCGTTGATCTAAAATCATGAAATTTGGATCAAGAAGCAAATTTAAGCTACCACATGACATGGAAAAAATTTGCATGGTTGTAGAGCATTTTGTGAATGCCCGCCTGGCTAGCTACCATCCTCAAGTAGAAAATCTGTCGCCAAGCACTTAACGGTGTGTTTCGGCAGCTGTCATTGAGAGCCAGTAATTCTAGGTTAGCCTGAACAACATTTTCGACCACATCATCACTTATCATCAGGTGAGATAGTGGTCAAAGGTTAAACTATCAAGCAAAAAAAAAACTGTTACATGTTCTATATATGTAGTTTATTAAATATTACTAATTATTTATATTTATGCTGTATCGCAAAAACGGTAATACATACAAGCGTAAAACTTAGTATGATTATAATTCAATATTTAATGTATATTGAATTATAGTCATATGCCATCAGGCCCATTTGTATGTCCAAGGAGAACAGAGCTTTACTTAAGCCTGCACCGAGGCAATCGTGAAATACTTACGTTCGTTTGGTCCCTTGCTGTATCTTTATTTCTTCATTTTGAGTTATGCAATTAATATATATGATATTTAAGGATTCATTCCATTAATCATACACTTTAGAAAATCGTTTGATAAAAGATTCCTATGTAGAAAAAAATCTAAAGTTATATCTAAACAAATAAATAAACCCTTAGTATGGCGTAAATACTTCACGGAAAGTCATCAGTTATTGAATAATAAAAAAACAACGTGTTTTCTATAACGTATACACATTAAATTTTTCATTAAATAGCTAAATTCGCGCACGTTCCACCCATTTTAGCCAGAGCCACGATGTTTTGTCTCTGTCACCTTTTAGTACAGCTTCGGCCGCCGGACGGGGACGGATGCGGGCGGCACGGCGTACCTTACTCACGCACACATACGTGATTTCCTAAAAAGCTCGGTGCGCTCTTAAAGTTAAGAGGGCCCTTCCCGTTCCGTCTTTCGTCATAGCGAGCATGATTGAAAAGCTTGTTGTTTCAACTTTTTTCATCTTCAGCGCTTGGCATTCAATTCTCCGTCTCACTCCTTTCCCCGCGTACCTCTTTCCGCCACTTGGCTAACAAGCAAGTGAAAATGAGATACCATTTAACGAAAAATAGTGTGCGTAAAATTCATAAAACTTGATCCAGGAATTACGTATTTTTCAATAAGCCTTATAAGTTTGTAAAATAAATGTTTATTATTTAGAATCTCCATTATATTTTCAAGGTTTCTATCAAAATACTTTCTCTATTTTTACAATTTATGAGTACATTCTGAACGCCCAAAGTTCAGGTAAAGTTTGTGCAAAAAAGCTGATTTTTGGAGGCTTTTATTGAAGTTGTTTCTACAAATTTTACTTTTTTGTTTGCATAAAAACCTAGATATAGTGCACAAGATACCTATTAGCTCAAAAGTTTCAAAGAAAGATCTGTTACAACTCTATAAACACGTATGAGCGTTTGTATGAAAAGTAAGACTGGCAATTGTAGTAATAAGTAACTGCTGGCAATTATTCAAACTCGAAGCATCACACCGTGGTAAGGTCGGTGATATCTTCCTTTGGTCATTCAAACTCGAGTTAGACGCAACGAAGGTAAGCCCTCTTCTTTGTGATGTGGGCAGTGTGTGTTATTTATCCTCTCTGTGCAGGGGCATTACAGGTGAATTACAAAAATTCCCTTGCAAGAGATCAGAACGCACTTGTTCCCCAAATAAGTCGGACTAATTTTTCACCATTTCTGCCGATATGCTGCGACTTTGAGCTTTTGCGATAACTCTTTTGTTAGGCCTAAAGGAAAATTTATATACATATTTCTTTTGATATTCGCTGGTTCGACGCCAGTGAATCGCTCCGAGCTTGATAACGGTCTCGCTTTATGCCAGAGGGCATTTTCCAAGATCGACCAAACCAGTGCTGGGGCCTGCCGTTGATGGGCACTGCAGAATATACACTTCTGGACTCATCCCCACCTTGTATTTTCAGTTTCGTTTGGTCCTAGCTAAAATTTTATATTAGGTCGAGCAAAAAGTTTTTTAGCAGTTTTGAACCTGGCACATTTTACCATCTTTTTCGATCGTATTGTTTTAAATTTGAATTCAGAATACCATACGACATGGAGCTACGCCTAACAAGTCGGATATGCGCCTTGTTAAAGGCAATTGATTTTTGAATAAAAAACATGTTTTATCAAATAAAGGTTTAATTTAATAACGCGTGTTGCCTCCATGGGCATCTACCACAGCTCTCATACGATTAGGCATAGAGTTTATCAACCGCTCTATGAAATTTTGAGGGATCATCTCCCATTCCTCTTCTATGGCAGTTTTCAACTCCTGCATCGTCTGGGCAACTGGCTGACGAGCCCTAACACGTCTTTTTAGCTCGTCCCACATGTGCTCAATAGGGTTCATGTCTCGGCTTCTGGCTGGCCAGTCCATAACTGTGATGTTCACATCCCGAAGATATTCCCTGACGATGCCGGCCGCATGGGCTCTTGCATTATCATGCATAAAAAGGAAATTTGGGCCCACATAGTCCGCGTATGGTATCACGTGAGGTTCTAAGCACTCACGAATGTACCTTTCAGCATTTAATGTTGGCAGCCGTGGTCCTGTAACAACCTCAAGTTGAGTTTTGCCGCTCGCGGATATACCGCCCCAGACAGTCCATGAGCCACCGCCATAAGCAACCCTCTCTTCAAAGCAGCATTGTGCGAAACACGTCGCGTCGTCTCCCTTACGTCGGTAGACCTTCTTCCTTCCATCATTGCCATGTAACACAATTTTAGACTCATCAGAAAAGAGTACACGGCTCCAATCTTGCTGTGTCCAATTTAAATGACTGCGTGCGAAATGAAGGCGCGCTGTTCGGTGGGCTCGCGTTAGTTTGGGCCCATTAGCTGGCTTGTGTGGTACCATATCGCGTTCTTTTAACCTTCTCCGAACAGTTCGAGCGCTCACAGATACTCCGTGGAAGTCGCAAAGTTGGTTTTGTATCTCAATGGAGGTAAGGTGACGATTTCTCAAGCTGGTCGTCACGATGAATCGATCCTGCCTTTCAGTTGTGACCCGAGATCGTGGCCTTCCTTGGCGACGAACAAAGCCGCCAGTCTCTAGGTACCTCCGATAAACATTTCGGACCGCAGATCGACTTAAATTAAGTTGAGCACTCACGTTTCTTTGGCTTTGTCCGGCCTGAATAAGTGCCACAGCTTGGGCGGCGACTTCAGGTGAAGTATCCATAGATTATTGATAGAACCTCACCTTAATGTTAAGAATAAGTAATGTTTGTTGCAAAACCAAAGATATCAATCACTTTTTCAAGAATTAAATCCAAGTAAACCAATAAAACCAAGTTTTCTTAGTATTCGATTGTTTGATATCAACAAACAGGCTCCAAATTGTCTTTTGTTTCTTTAAATTCTGTGTTCGAAATTCAAAAAAAGACTATTGAATAAAATTGTGAATGTGCCAGGTTCAAAACTGCATAAAAACTTTTTGCTCGACCTAATATAAAATTTTAGCTAGGACCAAACGAAACTGAAAATACAAGGTGGGCCAATAGATGAGTCCAGAAGTGTAGAATGAAGAGTTCTATACCCTGAAGCGCTATATCGTCAACAGAGTCGGTAGAGACGTCCTGATAATCTGGCAAGAACCAACTTGCCCCAACAAGATTAGAAGAAAGGTACCATATCCCGAAGTCTCAATCTGCATATCTGTAGTGCCACACGCAACGACAGCCCACGAAACGGGATGTAGTTAAGCGTGTAACTGGCACTGGACTCCAGATATGGCAATGGTTCGACGTTCCAAACGGATTGTCAATGGATACTGAGTAGCCGTACGGGTGTGAGGCCAGAAGGTCTACCAACTCTATATCGGTCTATGGAACCTAGTACGTAGATTCGCAGATGGTCATCGCAGTCTATGCGCAACCAGATGTTAGATATGCCCCGCCAAGTATGCTGAGATGACGAGCAATGATGTAAAGACACACATCCACCGATAGGACCACTACTTCAATACAAAACGGAAATGCACCAGTTCAGGGTCTCCCAAAAATTTGTACAAGTAAAATTGGCTGTAACCAAATCATGGTTGCAGCGTGGCACTACCGCTATGTACATTTTATGGTACATTCTGCGCTGGTAAGGACCCTGCGGTGTGTAAGCCCATTTATCACACACGGCCAGTATCTTTCCCTTATCAGTACGTATGTTTTAAATTTTTACGTCCCAAATTATGCAAATTATTATATCTTATTTATTTATTTTTACTGTAATCAGTACTTTATAACATTACGTGTTTTGACTAGGTACATTATGTAAATAAACTTAAACAGCGATTAATGCAGAAACAGCCCCTCTACTCCACTTAATTCTGATAAGACAAGAGAGACATCATTAGTGCAAAAAATTGTACGTATCTTGTAATCTGTGGTGTAATTCTCTTCTGAATACAACCACTCATTGCTTTGTATAACTGGTAGGTATTTGCCTGTAATATCGCACTCTGAGTCTCAAGACACAGGTTCTCGCCTAGTTTGAGACTCACTGTTAACATAAGTTGCTTTATTATTATACCTTAAAGCAGTGTAACCGTAAATTAAGTCATGAGTCTGTAAATTTATTTTTGGAAATAAACATTATTATTATTATTATTCACTTTATTTATTATACAACATAATTTTAAATTTTTTACAACATTATTACAAAAATAAATATTATAAAAAACTTAAAACTAGGGTGCCGCTGGTCGCGGGGCAGAGCCCAAGCGACCAGTGGTTAGGGCTGCAGAGAGAGGAACCTCCGGACAATGCGTGTTGTGTCCAGTATCACTGCCTTCTGCATCAGACCCTTGATCCAACCATCTAGCGAGAGCCTCTTAAGGTGTTGGTCGAGGCTCTTCGCTATAAGGCCGTTCGCCGAAACGACTATCGGGACAATGATCGTCGAGTCAACATCCCACATGGCGGTTACCTCGTGAGCCAAATCAAGGTACTTGCTGACTTTATCCTTTTCGGCCTTAACGAGATTCTCGTCATGTGGGATGGTGATATCTACGAGCACTGCCCGGCGCTGGGATCGGTCGACCACCACGATATCAGGTTTATTGCAAACAATAGTCCTGTCCGTGATGATAGAGCGGTCCCAGTAGAGCAATGCACGACCATTCTCGAGAACTGGCGCCGGTGCGTACTGGTAGTACGGCACCTCTGACTCAACAAGGCCGTATTGAAGGGCAAGTTGCTGGTGGATGATCTTGGCCACTTGGTTGTGCCTGTGCAAATACTCGCCGTTAGCAAGATGCGAACAACCGGAAATGATATGCCTGAGTGACTCTCCGGGTCGGCGGCATGCTCGACAAATGTCGACCGTACCGTCCTTCAAGATATATTTCCGATAGTTGTTCGTCATCATTACTTCGTCTGCAATTGCACAGGCAAAACCCTCGGTTTCCCCAAAGAGGTCTCCGAAGCGTAGCCAATTCACCGAAGCTGGTAAATCCACATCAGGCCCTGTTAGGGCCCGGAAAAACCTACCGTGCAGCTCCTTGCCTTTCCATACTGCCTTGCGGTCATCGGTGCTCAGCATCGTTGGTTTGCGCCAGTTATCGTTCGCCAAGGAGAGCGGTGTGAGGCCCTTGTCAACCGCCACGACATCGCGATGCATCCCGCACTCGTGGTTACGGAAATAATCCCTGAGATTGCACACTTCACGGTTGTGAAGGGTCTTGGCATTTAAAAAGCCGCGACCTCCCCATTTCCGTGGAATGTACAGTCTCATAACGGACGAGCGCGGGTGTAGCATGCGATGTGAAGTGAGCAGTTGTCGGACCTTTCTATCCAGGGCGTCCAGCTCAGTCTGTGTCCACTTCAGTATGCCAAAGGAGTATATCAGTAGAGGCATCACCCAACCGTTAAAGGCGCGCGCCCTGTTGCCTCCAGACAAAAGACTTTTAAGTACTTTTGTCAGGCGGAAAAAGAAGCGCTCCTTTACCGATTTTTTGATGTCCTCTACCGAAATACCCAACGACTCTGACATACCGAGGTACTTGTAGGTCTCGACTTCGGAGAGAGATCTGAAAGTCATTGTCTCAGAAAGCTGCAAATTCGGAGAATTTACAACGTTCCCCTGCTGTACATGCAAGACCGCACACTTATCTACACCAAACTCCATCCTAATGGCACTACTGAAAACCTGTGTAGTTTTTAGTAGCTCCATCAAGTCTTGGCGTTTCGGAGTAAACAGCTTGAGATCGTCCATGTACAGCAGATGACTAATGACCTCACCTCCTCTTCGAAGCCGAAAGCCTAGCCCTGAATCCTTCAGCAAAGTGCTGAGAGGATTTAACGCTAGGCAAAACCACAATGGACTTAGACTATCACCCTGGAAGATGCCCCGCTCAATCCTTATAAAGTCCTGCGGGTCAGAGGAAGTGTTGCTACCACCTGGTTGACGAAGGACTGTGGTCCACTGTCTCATACACGCAGCTAAAAAGGATTTTAGGGTTGCATCAATTTTATACAACTCTAATATCCTTTCCAGCCATGAATGAGGCACTGAATCATAGGCCTTCTTGTAGTCAATCCAGGCAACAGAGAGAGCCCCTCTGTTCCGCCGAACTTGTTGGCTAATGGTCATATCTATGAGGAGGAGCTCCTTAGTACCACGGGACCCAACCCTACATCCATTCTGAGCAGGGGCTAAAACATTGTTCGCAACAATGTGCGTGTTAATTTTTGTGGTCAGAATGGATGTAAGGAGCTTGTAGATGGTAGGCAAGCACGTGATAGGTCTATAGTTTTTCGGATCCGTGGTACTACCGGACTTGTGGAGCAGGAAGGTGATACCGGTAGTCATGAAACGGGGAAGAGAACCAAGCTCAAGGGCCTCTTGAAATTGAGTTGCCAATCGGTCATGTGAGCAACGAATCCATTTTATCCAGAAGTTGTGCAATCCGTCCGGGCCAGGACTTTTCCAGTTCTGGGTCGAACGAATTGCACAAGTAACGTCTACGGGGTCTATATTAACAGACCCCATGGATTCGATAGACTCACATTCCCGCTGGACAACACTAATCCAATCACCTTCTGTGTGCTCGACGGGTATCGACCAGATGCCACGCCAGAAATCATTCATGGTACAGGCATCAGGTAGTTGTCCGTCGATCAAACTCTGATTGGTCCCTTCCCACTTCCGGTATACCTTCTTCTGATCACTTTGAAAGAGGCGATTAAGCCAGTATCTATCAACACGCTCTCTGTAGCGACGAATACGACTCGCCCACGCATAGATCTTCTGTTTCAGAAAGTCAATGCGATCCGTGACACAGGTCATGTAGTCTCGGGGCAGGACACCGGTTCCGGCAAAGGCCTGGGTCACGAAACGCATCACTCGGGGGCGGTTATTGCCCCGACTGAAGCAGAGTAGTTTAGCAATGAGAGTCCGGAATGAATTGATACGTCGCTCGATCCGTACTTGCCATGCGGGCGCACACCCGGCGGGACGCGGTGCTCGGTCAGTGTCCGGGAACTTGACACGAGCAACACGACACGCCGCAATGGCGCCACAGTACAATATCGAATGGGTATCAACTAAATCTTCGCTAGTTCGCAAATACGGGGCCAGCAAAGTATTCAAGGCCCCCATTAACGCTAGATTGCGTCTATGAGTAGGCAAACGTGGTAGTCGCGGCCTAGAGTCGGGTGTGTATCGATATTGGCTAATCGCGTCCTCCAAAGCCCTCCTCAATTGCTCACTCACCTGGTTAGTCACGCTCATACTCGCACAATCTCCCTCCCCAACATCAAGATCAACCATTGCCATTGGTGTCACCTCCGGTGACGGTATAACAGCCAGGGCCGGGGTCGACAACGCGGTAGGTAGATCCTGCATTAGGGGAGGAGCCGCGCGAGTAGTAAGCGCCTCCAGGCGGAGCCGATCAAGCACAGATTGGTCCAACAGCTTGCATCGGTGGATAGCTCGTACTTGATCCGACAGGCGTTGAGCGGATACGGCGACGGTCGGCTCAAGGGTCTGAAACAGAGGCAGCATACGATCACGGTACGCAGTCAAGATGGTTCCTCCCTCTGTAGCCTCATAGTAGGCACGCATGCAGTTTTCATTTATTGATGGGGTCCATCGCATGCGGCGCACTACACCACCGGTAGCGGGGGCCGGGCGCGGAGCAGATTGCCCCACAGGCTCCAAGCGTGCCGGTAGCGGGGGACGTCCCCGTCGCACAGGTCTCGGCGGCGGCGGCGGCGTCGGTGGCCCACCCCCATCACTCGATGCACTCGATTCGCGGGGAGTGTGGAATTCGTCTCCCGACGAGGAGCTCTTAGATGACGGGGTAGGCGATGATTGGACACGTGCGCAGGTGGTCTCCGCTGTAGTTTTCTCCCTCGCCTTTGATCTTGTAATCATTTAATCATTTAGTTTTCTGTTTTAACTCGTAATTTGTTGTTGTTTATATTTCTTTGACGTAAGGTGTCAATATTACTTTTTGGAGTCATTTTTGCTGTTTCTTTTGCAATATTCTCTTAGCTGTTTTGCTATTATGTTATAGCAGGTTTTAATAAATACTGGGAATTGTATAAAGTAATGAAATTTCTTACAAAAACTGTAAAAACACAATTTTAAAATTGTTTTGTGAAAAAAGGCGACTTCTGTCAGCGGTAGTTGTATTTTTTTATAATTCTTACCAAACAACTTTTTCTTGATAGTGCTGGAAAAAATTTAATACATTTGAAAGCATTATTTCGGCGTATGGCAACGCATTCAAAGTAATCGATTATATAAATACTCGCAACGAAACAAAACTATCGATACCATAGCGGAATCGATTCTTTACCGTATCCCTAACACCACACCACAAAGCAAATTTCATTTGTGTGGCAAGCGTATGTTGGTGTGCTATCAGGTGGCAGCCGTTTGTTTTATTTCTGTCTCATTTTACCCAGTGATTTTAGATCTCAACGTCTCTTATTAGCTGGAAATCCTATAGAACGTCATTGACCTCTTTCATCCCCACCCATAACCAGTCGATAATCTACCGGACTACCGTTGGTGTTTACACTGGTTTTTACTAGTGTGCGACACTGCGTCGACCCAACTGCGACTGTGCAACGTAGTAAAGTTAGGTATCGATGTAAACGTAAACATTGTATATGTATTTCTTTCAGTGCGTTTCGAGGATCGCGTGGGAATCCATGCGAGGCACAATAACTAAAAAGTGATCATGTGAACAGCTGATTTGGTGAAATTATATTCATCATAAGTAAAACTTGTGAATGTGGAAATTTATTGTAAACTCCGGGTTCGCAGTTTCTTGAAGTGCGCAAGAACTCTTTGTTTAGAAATTGTGGATTACGATTTGGAGGTCAGTACCTATTTGTTTTATATTTAATTATTGAATTGACATACCTTATTACTTAAGTTATATTACAATATTTCACGGAATCCCTATGACTTTAAAGAAAATTAGAATTTTATTAATTACTTTAAAATTAATAGATAGGTACCTAGTTACTAAGTAAGTTACCTACTACCTCTCTTCTGGTACATATCTACATAATATCTTATTGTAGCACGGAAATATTACCTACTTCACATTTAATGAAAATACCTACTACGCTCAAACTCGGATTTAGAACATTCTATCAGGCTCTTACCTATTAGGTACGATGTTTGTTGTGGCAGCTCACCACATAGGTAAGTAGGTAGGTACTAAGATTTTTTTACCTGAATTTCAACTCTTTGGGTAAGTAGTGCACACACATAAACAATAAAGTCCCCATATACCTATACACAATTTATTATAAATGTGTATCTACCTAACCTAGGTTATATACATATCAATACATACATACCTATCTTCAGGCATGTACGTAAAGAGCATACACGAGGGTAAATATTTTTACGTTTTCGTACCTAAGGGGAAGCGAAAAGACGTACGAGTGCTGTTGCATTTAAAGTCTTCACGGCGTACCTATATGACGTCAGTATAAGACGTCCTATGGACATTCCCGACATTCCCCACGACGTTGTATTGTAAATTTTTTTTCGTACATAAGTGACGTCCCAGAGATATGATGCAGAATTTTTTTATTTTTAATTTAACCAAGTGTAAACCACGAAATTAGCTTAAAATCAAAATGAAAAACAACGCTAAGCCTATTTTGATCGAACTATGCTCTGTGATGGATGACGCAATTAAATACAATGTAGGTAGGTCATACGATTACCTACTGAAATATTTACTAAGCCGATTGACTATTTCAATAGGTTTCAGCAAAAAAAAATTTTACTTTTATATCCGGTATTTTTTCTTGTTCTATTTAACCACTTGTTATTAGGACGAACAAAGCGAGCCCTATCCCAAAACTTGAAAATTTTGTAGTACACTTTACCGAAAAACTATCAAGCCCATTGATTTGTGCTTTAACATAGTAATTTAACTTCATAATAGATGTGTTATTACAAGTAAAAAAAATTATAACCATTAAAAAAATAACATTAACAATTTTGTATTCATTGGATAGAATGTTATTATTAAACTTTTCTTTGAAGGCAGTCTCCGATTGAGACGATGCCAATCTGGGCAAGTTCAATGCTGCTAAAACACTTCCGCCAAACGGAGCCCTTTCCAGCTGGCTCCTACTTTCAGAGATGTGTCCGTGCCGATAAGTAACCATCAAGAGCTTTTTGGCATCTCAATAATACCGACTCTCAATTTCAGCTCTCAATTTGAGTCTAAAGCCCAATTAGCCTCAAAAAAGCTCGAAGAGTGCATTGCAACATCAAACAGAAATAGTGTGGTGTCCTTGCAATAATGAAGTGCCGCCGTTCTGGCGCTCGTCGAAATTAACTACACTAACTAGCTAGACCGTACCGTACAAATATTTAATAAACCTTGAATTTCTTGGTTTTCACGCCCTTCCTTTAACTATACTGAAAATGACCTTGTTATTTTATACAGCAAGCTATCTGACAAGACACCTTACTACCGTAGTCATCCATAGTGATGGAAGGAACTAACCAATTCAGGCCCAACTTCACCAATCAATATTAGGGTTTAACTATTTTTTTAATTGCTGATAGGTAATCCTTTCACCACAATCTCACCTGATCGTAAGTGATGATGTGGTCGAAGATGTTAACAGGCTTAAGCCTACTGTACTTGAGAGCCAGTAATTCGAGGTTAACCTCGAATTACTGGCTCTCAAGTACAACTTCCGGAAAACACCGTTAGGTGCTTGGCGACAGATTCCCTACCTGAATGTGGTCGCTAGCCAGGCGGGCATTCGCAAAAATGCCCTACCACCATGCAGTAAAGCTGAAGCCCGAGGCGGGATTCGAATCGGCGGGAATTAATAGTGCTGCTGCGCGGTAGTCTATAGCCAATGCCACTGAGCCATCACTGCTTCAAAAATAATTTTACTTTTTACTATAAATAAACCATTAAAATGTCGTTAAACCTAGTGCCAGACTTTAAATTTGGTAGATTTCAGTCGCGGAAAAAAGAACACTCCTTTGTTTGGACTTTTATGACATGTGGCAGCAGCGTGGCCATAGAAATAGCACAGTATTACAAAAAATTTAAAACTTTGGTAATAGTGTGTATTATCTGGTGTAGCATAGCGGCCATATTTGTTTGTCTATGGAGCTATAGTTACCGCTTAGTTCGACGGTATAATTATGTTTTAAATTTGCTACAGCCATCAGAATAATACAAATGGCCAGTCATTTAAAATGTTAGTTACACCAAATTGCAAAGAGTCAATAATATTAAGTACTTATATGTTTTATTGAAGGACTCAACAGTCTGTTTCCGAAACTGCATTTACCTGCCCTCCTACGTACCTAAACCACGAATTTTGAAGTGAATTTTTACAAAAATATAAATTATTTACTTAATTGATTAAACTCAATCGAATAACCTGCCCCTTACATTTCCTGGTGCAAAGGCTACCATAACATTGGCAGCTTTACAACGTTGAATGGCTATTGGCAGCCTTTTCACCAAGAACGAACCGGAGCGGAAGTCAATTCTTCTTCGCGCCATAAATCCAATCATATAATATTGGGGTGCCTGCTTTGTGAACTTGGTTTAGACAAATTTATCACAGCTAATTTGAAGCAAATATATCTACAGGATCAATAAACAGTACCTTATGCCAGTTTTGTATGCTAACGTAACTAGGAAAATTTAAAATCGCGTTGTACCTATAATCTAAAAGTTCTTTAATACAAGAAGTACTTCCTCACTGTATTAATTAGCCGGATTGTCCACTGCTGAGCACAGCCTTCAACATCAAGGGGGGTGTTGTCATAATTCCCGCGGTTGGTAGGCGTCTAGAGGACCGCAGTATAAGATAGCGATTCCTCAGAAGGTGCTGCTGCACCTTCAGATATTTCCCCAGTGACCTCTTACGACACCCACGAGAGGTGACCTTCTATCGGAGCTGGGGAGCCCACGGGCAGTACCCACTTAGTTAATAAAAGATCAAATAATTTTAATGTAGTTAATTACACTACAGTATACTTAAGAGCTAACTACTCCAAGTCGCAACACGTGGTAACCTCACTCACGTTTGTTGTTTATCAACCAGTGACGAATAACATTCATTGTTTGTTTTCAATACTCGTTGATCGTCCAGCGACGTCATGGCCTAGCCCTCTCCAACCGAGTGCATCCAACGCTGCAACTCTCTATCTCCAAGGCAAATTTGATAAGAGTCAACGGAGAAAAGTATAAAATAAAACCGGACAAGTGCGAGTTGTACTCACACACCGACGGTTCCGTACTAACACAGAATCTACCATAATAACGTTATTTTTTTAATTACTGTTTATATTTAATTTATATTAAGAACGGGAGGTGTTTGGTGTGGGACGCCACCTGCGTCAACACTGTCGCCACCAGCCACCTGGGTCGCACCATGCACAGTTCGGCAGCGGCAGCGGAAGATGCTGCTACCAAAAAGCGGATAAAATACGCAACGCTGGAACCCCATTATTATTTTGTGCCAATCGCTGTGGAAACTATGGGCAGTTGGGGGGCTGAAGCCATAAGTCTGGTTGCTGAATTAGGGCGTAGGCTGGCCGAAAGGTCGGGTGACTCCCGCTCCGGCTCATTCCTGGTGCAAAGGATGGCCATTGCTATCCAGCGTGGCAATGCAGCGAGTGTTATGGGTACTTTTGCACCTGGAATGCTAAGGGGCGGGTTATTTGATTGACTACATTATCTGTAGTGTCTATGCAATTAATTTAATTATTTAAGGAGATATTAGTTATTATTTACTATGTATAATTCCTAACAATAATATAATCTAAAAATAATATTAATACGACGGTATATTAATAATAGTAACACTACGGTATATTAAAAAATGGTATTACCTATGTATTTGAAATGGTTGGTATAAAATAACCTCATTTATATTAAAATATAGATTTAAATATCTGTGGGGGCCGTAAAAGGGGACGAAGGTATAAATAACAGATAGTGGGCGGCAGTACCTTCTGAAGAACTGCCATTTTACACTGCCATCCAAGCTTGGGGATTATATGAGAGTGCCACCATTAGGGCAGGTGATTATGTATGTTGAGAATATCTTCTCGATGATTGGCAAACCCCTCCCCCCTTTTTTAAGATTTTGAAGCAGTGATGCCTCAGTGGCATTGGTTATGGACTGCCGTGCAGCAGGTCCATGGTTCGAATCCCGCCGCGGGCTTGAGCTTCACCGCATGGTGGAAGGGCATTTTGCGAATGCCCGCCTTGCTAGCGACCATCCTCAAGTAGAAAATCTGTCGCCAAGCACCTAACAGTGTGTTTCGGCAGCAGTACTTGAGAGCCAGTAAAATTACACGCACATGAGACCTAACAACTGTACGTCTCAGTGTGACGGGCACAGTGCAATTCGTGGTTGACGAAATGCATCTGTTATAGGCAGAGGTTAGTCCACTTTACATCAGGTGGGCCTCGGGCTTGTTCGGTCACAATAACATTAAAAAAAAAGATGTAAATAACATAATCCTTTTTATTTGTATTGTTCAAATTGCGCATAATAATATTAGGTTTACCTACTATTAAGTGATCTGTGACATTGGGTACAAGTGCGTACAACAAACAACGCAGACACTGCGTAGTTATTTTATCGCTATGACTTAGAATCGGCGAACAGTTTTTTTATATGACTTTGAAGGACATTTGGGTGATTTTGTCACGGTTCGTCATTACATTATCGCGGCCATCATTGTGTGGTTATTACAAGATTATTTTATTTGCAATTTTGTGTTTAACTTTACTGACACGCATCGATAACATGTTGTCTTAACAATTGTACGTGTTCTAAGGTGACACGTGTAAATATGAATCAAACCGTGTTTTACCCATCGAGATAATGTTTACCTTTTCATTATACACTTGAATCAAAACTAAGCAGTTAACTAAGCAGCAGCAGGCAAGTATACCTTCTGTAATTAGGTTGGTATACCAAGCCGTCGTCGAAAAGCAAGCAATACCAGATGTACCACTTTAGAATTACAAATCACGAACAAATTCGTACATTCTAGCTTTCTTCCCGTGCACTTTAAGGCCCAGTATATAAGAAATAATGCTAACAATATGTAGAAAATCTCATAAACCAGATACCGCATGGTACTGTAATTTATATACACAATACTCAAGGATATAGGTAGTGTGCTCATAGCACTCAAAACATGTTTACTAATAATTGGCTCGATACAAAAAATTGACAAAAACCCCTCTGAAAATAAAGGTTTTCTACTTTTTCCGCTAGATTTTAATGTATTAAGATATGATTTATGTTCTAAAATATTGAATTTTTAAGTGCAATAAAATTTGTTATTTAATTTTTTACAAAAAAGGATGGTTAATGTGTAATAAGTCTGTTTCTAAAATGTCGCATACGCCCTTTCATTCCGAGAAGCGTTAACATCATGCCGCACTATTTTCTCCAGCGATCCACGTATGTACGACCCGGTGCACTCAACGTCACAGAATAAGTACCTTTCATACCTTACAAAATCACAAATATACGATAGGAAAAATTTAAGTCATGTGCGGGATTCGATCCCGCGTCCATCCACCCCTTGAGCCGGGTATGCTCTAACCACTTGAGGTAACATGACATGACGTCATAACTCAAATCTTTCCTATCGTTCTTTAACCATCGTATTGGGATGGAGCGACATCTATAGTACCACTTGCGTTGTACTACAAACAAGACCAATTTGTTTTATTTTGCAATTGGTTTTATTGTTGTGATGATGACGCACCCTTATAATTTTAATATTGTTAGGTTTGCAATAACGCCTGCTATGCGGATTACATTACAAAATCACAAATATACGATAGATTTTTTTTTCCTATCGTATATTTGTGATTTGTAATGTATAGAATATGTATATGTATAGAGAATATGTATAGAGAATATGTATAGAAAAAAAACCTATCGTATATTTGTGATTTTGTAATGTAATGCGCATAGCAGGCGTTATTGCAAACCTAACAATATTAAAACCTTTCATACCTACTTTTACACATCCACCCCCTCACATAAAAACATTCACACATCTCCTCCAATCCAACCCACTCTTATGAGAAGGGTGCTTTGGCGGAGATTATACACTCAAACATATACCATAAAATAATCGTGTTTAATCTAATTTTAAAACATGTTTGCTAAGCATTTATTCGAGTTATAGTCAGTTAACTGAAAAATTTATTTGCATACCTGAATTATCTAATGGTGATTGCAACTCTTGTCTATGATGAACCGATATTGAATGATCTTGTCAGCAGTATGTAAAATGAGTTAAAAATATTTCTGATAAAAACGGAACCGACTTCCAAAACTGAAAAGTACGAAATAACTTTTGAGAGTCGGACAATGATAATTTAAGCTCAGTCGGTAAGTTATCAGAGTATATCAGAGGTTCATCAGAGTATATCAGAGTCGATATGTTATTGCCCAAATCTGAAGTATGATTGAGATCTAAAGTATGATGATGATGAGACAAAAACCGGCAATGTGTGGAGCGGGGCGGACTTGGGATTTTGAAGTTAAATAAATAACTATTTTGTGGTACATTCTGTGTTGATATAACATCTTTGGTTGTGCGGGTCCAGCTCACACTTCGCCTGAGCAATTTTTTGAAGAAACACATTAAAGTAAAATATCATGTCGTTGTTTACTAAAATTGTCGACGCACGTTCCTCCATAATCTGTGCTGCTACCAGACCACGTGATATTCAACTAAAAGGTAGTTTTTACACATTTAATTTACCATTACAAATATTTTTGATATTATAGCATGTGTGATTTAATCGTCTAATTGAGTAGAGTACAAATATACGTATATTTATATTTTAAAGAGGAAAAAAATGGATTTTTTATGTAACGAATAAACTTAAAAACTACTGGACCGATTTGGGTGAAATTTGGTATGGACACTGTGACACAAAACGAAATAAAACTTATGAACGAGAAAAAAACTTATGAAGCGGACCAAATATTGTTCCAAGAAGTATTTTTCTCAAAGGGCAAATTCGTATCCCTGCAGACTATTGATGTAGGTGGCACGTGAGTGCACATTAGTCTGAGTGGCTCAGCTGCTGAGTGCCAGACCATTGTCACAGAATAACTGAGCTGCGCCTTTGTGGTCTGAGTCTGACTGGTTCGACGACTTCTCCACCCCATACTGTCGAGACGGGGTGTGCCAGGATGTTCGAGGGCCGTGGCCTCCGCTGCAATCGAGGGCCAGCCACCCTGTGCTTTAATTTGATGTAGGTGTAGTCAAGATTAAATATAAGAAATATCTTATCTGTCGCGCCCGTGACTTCGCCAGTAATGAACTGTGGTTTGTTGTTTTGGTAGTTCTCGGCAAATGGGATAAGATATAGAAGGTATCAGATATTATTTTATATCAATAAAACTATTTAGTCCGTTGCGGGATAAAACGGAAAAATATTTTTTATATATAAAATTCGGGATATATTTTTTCTGGTACCATCCGGAATAACCAACAATTTTAGTTACACTATTTCAAAATTATTCAAAACTATCAGTTGCACTTAATATACAGTACCTACCAGGAACTTTTTACCTCTGATTATAATGACGTAATACCCGTAATTTCCGTATATAAAAAAGTACTCTGTGGTAATTAATATGTTTAGTTTTATATCAACTGTTAACCTTGAAAATAAGTCGAAAATTCTATAAGATATTATAGACAAATGCTCTATTCTAATCGTAAATACCCCACGACACGACAGGCATAAAAAATAAGTAACATATTATTGATAACAAATATATTTAAAAAAAAAACTTAATTCATATACTATCAGAAAAACTAATAAATATAAAATTAAATCTACGCCAATTCTCCTGCATCATTAGAAGCTTTGAGTAGGTAATAGGTATACATTCCTAAGATAGAATGTACTCAAATTTCAGGTCTTCGAGCGCACGATCTACGAATATTGGTAAAAAAATATCATTAATAATCTATAATTTTGAGGTCTATCTGTTCACGATAAAACTTTTTTTGCTACCTCTATCCACTATAAGTACATCAACATTTAACACATCTTTCGAAATATAAAAATCGCTGAAATGACCACTATTGTAATGTGTTGTTGAGCGTTTTTTTTTCATTGTTGTCCATTGACGATGTAAGTGATGATGTTGTTCAGGATAACCTAGAATTACTGGCTCTCAAGGACAGCTGCCGGAACCCACCGTTAGCTGTTTGGCGACAGATTTTCTACTTGAGGGTGGTAGCTAGCCAGGCGGGCATTCGCAAAATGCCCTACCACCATGCAAATGCAATTTGATTTTATTCTTAACATATACACAAACCGCAATATAGGTTAGTACTTTACTCTGTATGATTCTAAATCGAATAATTTGCGTCCTTTTCGCGTTGTATAAACGTTTTGATTATGTTTATCGGTGTATTTACACGACACATAACTAATAAAATAACATAGTTTTAGCCGAAACGTTGTTACAACCGATTTATTATGAAAACGGTACCGCCTAATAATTTGCAACTTGATAGGTTAGGTACAGCACGCGCGAAAATTGTTACCCAATTGGCATCGGTGATAATTATAACAATAGAATTTCATTCATAAATTGGCCATAGTGGTCCAGTCCGATGCCAACTTATTAAATTGCAAAGATCAAAAAGATTTACATCGATTTTCATCACTAGGTATACTATTTCTGACAGAGATATCAAATGGCCTATGTAATTTGTTACTTATAAAACCTTAGTGAAGTCTTTGAAAAATAGTGGCTTTACGACAAGTGAATAAGTATATTCACTTGTTACCACGTAAAGCTGTTATTAACTGATGGATATTGATTATCTGTAATAAGTAAGTAAAAAATGTGAATACGTAATTTCAAAACCGCTATCTTTCTATGATTTAAATCAAATTATGTGAGCAATAAATTACATAATTGGCCAGCAGGTAGGAACTTCTGATAGACAGGCTGCATAAAAAATACTCACTGAATAAGAACCTTGCCCTTTACTGGAAGTCTATACAAAAATATTAAACAATCACTTATTTTCCTTATCGCGGATTTATATTATTTTGCATTAAATATGTATTTTACTGTATCCTATACGGGTATAGTATACATATATATATGTATTCATGTATACATATATATGTATACTTGAATGAACTACATATAAATGAACTCAGTTTCAGCGCGTTAGCTACGGATTCCAAGACGGCCTTGTTACGTTATTAGTTATTGCACTTACTTATTTTATTACCTACTTTCGCTTTCGGAGCAGCCTTACTGAAGTAGGTGTTATACAAAAACTTATTTAGTAATGATATAAAATTCAAATAAAGCCGGAATTCATACATCACACGAAACATTATCCCCTTTTATATTACTAGGTAAAATGCAATAAACTTGTAATTTTGACCTAGATACTTATTTTGAGTAATGCACAATAATGCACATTATATTATATCATATCACTATTGAGTTATAATTGGAGCAGAATAAAGATTGAATGTGTAATGTTTGCGATCACGTAAACTAATATAAATAACACTCGAATATATGATTATTAGAGAAGATTACACTTATACGCACTTTACTTTGAAGCAGTGATGGCTCAGTGGCATTGGCTATGGACTGCCGTGCAGCAGGTCCATGGTTCGAATCCCGTCCAGAGCTTGAGCTTCACCGCATGGTGGAAGGAGATTTTGTGAATGCCCGCCTGGCTAGCGACCACCCTCAAGTAGAAAATCTGTCGCCAAGCACCTAACAGTGTGTTCCGGCAGCAGTCCTTGAGAGCCAGAAAAATTATAGGCTAATGAGACCTAACAACTGGACGTCTCAGTGTGACGGGCACAGTGCAATTCGTCGCAGACGAAATGCGTCTGTTATAGGCAGAGGTTAGTCCACTTAACATCATGTGGGCCTCGGGCTTGTTCCGTCACAATAACATAAAAAAAAAAAACTTTACTTTACACGTCATAGTACTAGATTACGATGATTAAGGATCATGGTCAGAGAACTCCAGTCGTTAACAAAGCCATAAAACTAAGCAGACATAGTATACGTACATCTGTTTATGTTTGTGATGTAAAGCTGGTAGAGCCATAGCTATACTATACCTATGGTACATAGCGCAATAAATTTTCCACGACTCAAGGCTACGCTGGTGGCTCGTATATTTTCAGTTCTGCAAATTGAATAACTCGTTTTGGTATAATCATTTCCTCTTACAAGTAAAAATTATAAAGGTACATAATGATAATAAGAGATTTGTATTGTACCTACCAACTGATACTGATGAAACCAACCAATTTGTTTATCATAATGTAGGTAGGTACATACAATTATAAAAACACATTGTTTTGTTGATTTGACGAATTGACGTAAATTAAACGTTATGCGAATTATATACGGTGTCCTATGTTCTAAAAACAAATATTATTAATCTGTATTTGCTACACTGCACTGTAGTACCTACCTACTTAGTGTATAAATTATGTGATAAAAGCACAAAAATTCCTTAATTTGGAGATGATAAAGAGAATAAGATTGATGTATTATTTGACGTATGCTAAGCTCAGATGCTAAGTTAAAACATATACATTAGTTCGAATAGAAAAAGATCTGCTTGCGGGGCTTTAACCCGCAACCCCAGAATACCGTCCTGGTGCTTGTCCAGGCTAACCTAGAATTAACTAAAATTAAATCTACTGCCAATTTTCCTGCATCATTAGGAGCTATGAGTAGGTTACATTCCTTCTTTGAGTATACATTCCTAAGATAGAATGTATACTCAAAGATCAGGAGGTCTTCGAGCGAACGATCTACGAATCTTGGTAAAAAAATATAATTAATAATCTATAATTTTAAGGTCTATCTGTTTACTTTAAAACTTTGTTTTGCTACCTCTATCCACTATAGGTACATCAACATTTGACACATGTGTCGAAATATAAAAATCGCTGAAATGACCACTATTGTGCTGTTGAGTGTATTTATTACTTTTTTAATTTTTTATTGCTGTTCGGCGGTCCATTGACCACTACCTCACCTGGTATGTGATGATGTGGTCGAACATGTTGTTCGGGATAACCTAGAATTACTGGCTCTCAAGGACAGTTGCCGGAACACACCGTTAGGTGTTTGGCGACAGATTTTCTACTTTAGGGTGGTAGCTAGCCAGGCGGGCATTAGCAAAATGCCCTACCACCATGCAGATGCAATTCGATTTTATTCTTAACATATACACAAACCACAATATAGGTTAGTAGGTACTTTTACTCTGTATGATTCTAAATCGAATAATTTGCTTCTTTTTTCGCGTTGTATAAACGGTTTGATTATGTTTATCGGTGTATTTACACGACACATTACTAATAAAATAACATAGTTTTAGCCGAAACGTTGTTGCAACCGATTTATTATGAAAACGGTACCGCCTAATAATTTGCAACTTGATAGGTTAGGTACAGCACGCGCGAAAATTGTTACCCAATTGGCATCGGCGATAATTATAACAATAGAATTTCATTCATAAATTGGCCATAGTGGTCCAGTCCGATGCCAACTTATTAAATTGCAAAGATCAAAAAGATTTACATCGATTTTCATCACTAGGTATACTATTTCTGACAGAGATATCAAATGGCCTATGTAATTTGTTACTTATAAAACCTTAGTGAAGTCTTTGAAAAATAGTGGCTTTACGACAAGTGAATAAGTATATTCACTTGTTACCACGTAAAGCTGTTATTAACTGATGGATATTGATTAACTGTAATAAGTAAGTAAAAAATGTGAATACGTAATTTCAAAACCGCTATCTTTCTATGATTTAAATCAAATTTTGTGAGCAATAAATTACATAATTGGCCAGCAGGTAGGAACTTCTGATAGACAGGCTGCATAAAAAATACTCACTGAATAAGAACCTTGCCCTTTACTGGAAGTCTGTACAAAAATATTAAACAATCACTTATTTTCCTTATCGCGGATTTATATTATTTTGCATTAAATATGTATTTTACTGTTACCTATACGGGTATAGTATGCATATATATAGGCATATATATGTATTCATGTATACATATATATGCCTATATATATGTATACTTGAATGAACTACATATAAATGAACTCAGTTTCAGCGCGTTAGCTACGGATTCCAAGACGGCCTTGTTACGTTATTAGTTATTGCACTTACTTATTTTATTAGAATAGAATAGAATATCATTTATTTGCTGGAATAATAAGTGCGGCTCTTAATATTACACACATAATTATAAATATCTCTTATTCTACCTTTACAGGCGTGCAAATTTTTGAATGTTAAGTACAAAATCATAAAATATAATTAGAATGTTACAAAATTATAGAATTCATTATCTTTATACAAATGTCAATTATTAATAATTACTGCATGTTTTTTAATGTCATAAAATGTTAACATAAACATCAAAATAATTCGAATGTTACAAAATTATATAATTAATTATCTTTATACAAATGTCAAATATTATTTATTGCATGCAAGTCAAAATACAGTTAAATCATCAAAAATTCTATTTTTATATCTATAATTAAGCATATCTCTTATAATTCATAAATTCTTCCACACTGTAAAACATCGTTCAAGAAGCCACTCCTTTAAGTTTTCCTTAAATTGTTTAAACTTAAGACTTTGTAATGTTCGTGGTAAGTTATTATAATTTTTTATGGCCATACAATAACAGTTACCAACAATTACCTACTTTCGCTTTCGGAGCAGCCTTACTGAAGTAGGTGTTATACAAAAAGTTATTTAGTAATGATATAAAATTCAAATGAAGCCGGAATTCATACATCACACGAAACATTATCCCCTTTTATATTATTAGGTAAAATGCAATACACTTGTAATTTTGACCTAGATACTTATTTTGAGTAATGCACAATAATGCACATTATATTATATTATATCACTATTGAGTTATAATTGGAGCAGAATAAAGATTGAATGTGTAATGTTTGCGATCACGTAATTTAATATAAATAACACTCGAATATATGATTATTAGAGAAGATTGCACTTTACTTTGAAGCAGTGATGGCTCAGTGGCATTGGCTATGGACTGCCGTGCAGCAGGTCCATGGTTCGAATCCCGCCCAGAGCTTGAGCTTCACCGCATGGTGGAAGGACATTTTGTGAATGCCCGCCTGGCTAGCGACCACCCTCAAGTAGAAAATCTGTCGCCAAGCACCTAACAGTGTGTTCCGGCAGCAGTCCTTGAGAGCCAGAAAAATTATAGGCTAATGAGACCTAACAACTGGACGTCTCAGTGTGACGGGCACAGTGCAATTCGTCGCTGACGAAATGCGTCTGTTATAGGCAGAGGTTAGTCCACTTAACATCAGGTGGGCCTCGGGCTTGTACCGTCACAATAACATTAAAAAAAAAATAACAAGGCCGTTAACAAAGCCTTAAAACTAAGCAGACATAGTATACGTACCTACATCTGTGTGTGTTTGTGATGTAAAGCTGGTAGAGCCATAGCTATACTATACCTATGGTACAACGCGCAATAAATTTTCCACGACTCAAGGCTATGCTGGTGACTCGTATATTTTCAGTTCTGCAAATTGAATAACTCGTTTTGTTATAATCATTTCCTCTTACAAGTAAAAATTATAAAGGTACATAATGATAATAAGAGATTTGTATTCGTATTTGTATTGTACCTACCAACTGATACTGATGAAACCAATCAATTTGTTTATCATAATATAGGTAGGTACATACAATTATAAAACACATTGTTTTGTTGATTTGACGAATTGACGTAAATTAAACGTTATGCGAATTATATACGGTGTCCAATGTTCTAAAAACAAATATTATTAATCTGTATTTGCTACACTACACTGTAGTACCTACCTACTTAGTGTATAAATTATGTGATAAAAGCACAAAAATTCCTTAATTTGGAGATGATGAAGAGAATAAGATTGATGTATTATTTGACGTATGCTAAGCTCAGATGCTAAGTTAAAACATATACATTAGTTCGAATGGAAAAAGATCTGCTTGCGGGGCTTTAACCCGCAACCCCAGAATACCATCCTGGTGCTGTCCAGGCTAACCTAGATTGATGGCTCTCAACGACTATTGCCGGAAGAGGCTTGGCAGATTTTCTACTTGAGGGTGGTAGCTAGCCTGGCGGGTTTTCGCAAAATGCGCTACCACATTGCTATAACGACTGCCATCATTTGACAACAACCAGGACCGACGGCTTAACGTGCCCTCCGAAACACGGAAGCACTTAGTACTAATGTCACTAGCGGTCACCCATCCGACTTATAACCGCGGCGGACGTTGCTTAACTTAGCTGATCGGTGATGGGATTTATGATATGGAAGCGGGTGCTGGGCAGTCGATTTTTGTTCGGGTTTAAATAAAAATCTCTTTGTTGTCAGTTTCAACACAATAAAGTATAATAGTATGATATCAGTAGTATAGAAATAGGATAGGATTACACATGCGAACGATTATGAGCGATGATGTGATGATACTCGTTTGACGCAATCGAATGGACATCAGAAGTTGGCCAATGGCGGAGCGTGGCCGCACTTGCAATAACATTATACGCGCTATTTCAAATCTAGGACAGGCTTTATGTGTATTAGGTATATGTCATAAATATAGATATTGATAGGCTGTAGAGTTTCGTTTACGTTATTTTCGCACGTGCTCTATCTATTCCCCTCGTGCGTCCAATCTGTCCACCTCCTATGACACAATCGTCCAAACTGCTCACGTTTTTTTATCCCGCGACGCCCCGTAACGTTTTTTTGTAGTACTAAGTAGTTTTCCATTACCTAAACATGTCACCCTAACATCCCCATACCCCAATATATTACCTATACCATATACCATACAAAAAATAACATTTTCATACACTTAGTTTGACTGGATCAAACAGCGAATAAAAATATATTTTTCCAGATTTTGAGGTATTTTGTTTTTTAATCGAGTTTATTTGTGGCAGTCTCCAATCAACATATAAACTTCTTGGTACCAATGCAATCCTCATCATATTCTCTTTACGGGAAAAGAAATGAAAATAGACCTTTTCATGGAAAATTTTACAGGAAAATGGGTTTGAACAGACGACGAAAATGGCGGGAAACGGCATTTTTTATATATTTTTTTTATTTTTTTTTTCCGAAACTATTCCACCTACAACTTTGTTTTTTTTTTTAATGTGTGTATTTATTATGGTTCTTTACCCATGAATAATACCAGATTGTAAGGATAAATATTTTATAAGTAGTAACGAGATTAAAACAACGCGATTTTTTTTAAGAATTTTGGCGGGAAAACTGTACATAAGCGGATTTTATTTTTTTTCTCAAAAACTATACCATCTACGAATTTGGTTTTTCTTTTGATATGATTATTTAGATGTAATCTATACACCTGAATTGTTTCAGATGTTTAGGTTTACAGGTTTAAAAGTAGTTACGAGATTATTTATTACGTAAATTTCGATCGGTGAGTGTTTGCGCGGCAAAATGCATCGAGTGAAAGTTATTTTTTTTCATTTCATGATTTGAGTAACTTCTCGTTACCATAGAGTAATGCGGTTTTTTTTGTTGTATAGCCAATGATAGTAGCTTACTAACAACGTTTAAATAATAACGATCGGATAAATACAAGCTTCACACTAAACCTTTTTTTTAGACCACCGGAATTCCGGCCGTAACAAAAACGGGGGTCAAATAAAAAAATCTATAAAAAAAAAGTTATCAATCCTTATCCTTTTAATTTCTTTTAACATTGTTATTGACTTGTTGCCTATAGAAATGCAAAATTACAGCTTTCTAGGTTAATTACTTTAGAAGTAGTTACGAGATTATTTTTAAATGACATAAATCTATACAAAATTTTGGCGCCAAAATGTAATTTGAGCTGGTTTCAGATTTCATATCAATTTTAAACATACTTTCTGTTATATCAGAATATTATGGATTTTTTCTCGCATAGCCAAGGATCCATTCTCACGAAAACCGTTTGAATTATGAAAATCGAACTTACGCAGATTTTATGGTGAATATGTAACCACGACTATTGACCGATCTCCGGCAGGCCGGATGGGACACATAAGGGAAATCCGGCAGACCGGTGAATACGCCGGAGGATCATCATATCTAATATAAGAAAGAGGAAAGATTTGATTGTTTGTTTGTTTGCATTTAATAGGCTCTGAAACTACAGGACCGATTAGGATGAAATTCGGTATGGAAAGATTCGATATTTGAGACACGGGGAAGGACAGGAGGATTTTTTATCCAACTGCGCAAAAAGAGGTTAATGGTTTTGCGCGATAACCGATATACCTGCGGGCGGAGTCGCTGCCGGAAAGCTAGTGTAGTATAAAAATGTAAAACCACTCAAATGTGTCCATTATAAGTAATATGTATTAAACACACACTTAAATTATACAAATAACTGACATTTTCTTACATAATGTATGTCTAATAAATGATATTAATACCAGTAAAAAAATATAAACCGATTTTTGGTTTCCATATGATCAAAAACAGTGCTATAATACAAATATACATGTCTAATCTGCATCTAGTGAATATTATTCTTCACTAGACCACATAATAAAAAAGACAGAAGGATCACTCTGCAAAGCCGTTCCAATAAATAAGCGACTCTAGCTACCAAGCAATAAAGTTCACTTCAGCTCACAAAGCATTGAGTACCTAATATTTATCAACCACAAGGCGTCTCTCTATCGCATAGCCACTTGACGTAGACACATATTCTGTAATTTTATTACAAATCGTACATTTTGTATTATTTTATCGGAGTTACAAATACTATTAGTAACCATAGCAGAATTTGCTATGGCTACTATAATTTGTTTAAGGCTCAAGGGCCATCGTGTCATTAAAAATAAACGCAGATACTATGAAAAACTAAAAGTAGCACTTTCTGGACATATAATTTATTTCTTTGATCGTCTACAGAATATATCCTTATTACTTAATATATAAAACACTTTAAGTCTGCATCTGTACTATTATGTACTAATGTTATCCAAGGCTGCTTGCATGCACTAATAACGCCAGATACGATCTTTAATGAGAATGCTTTTGCACCGTGATTGCAGAGCATTTGAAACCATTCTCAGTATATCACGACTTTACATGTTAAGAAATCGCCAATATTTTTTTTTAGAATGAATATTCTTAACATTACTCGCTTTGTGGTCTTCAAACTAATCAAGCTTTTTCTCGAATTCAATTTATAGGTCTGTTCTGATTGTTTACATACTTACTATTACAGTCTCTGTTCTTTTAGCTCGTTCTGATTATCTCTCTCCCTATATCTTTATGATGTATTCACATCGTTTCCCGAAACCATTAGATGACAATAAAATACCTCAATGAATAACTGAAAAGGGAAAATAGATTGTAGTTATATAAGCTGTATCAGATTTAGTAGTTCGCTACAACTCATTACTAAAGTACACGATTTTATGTATGACTTTAATTGACTTCAAGACTTAACAAAAACACAATGAGTCGTGGCTCAGCTGATCAGATATGTAATGAATCCATTTAATAGCGACCCTGAACAAAGCCAAGAGTCACGATTGTTTCGAGTTGACAGCACAGATAATGCCTTTCAATAATGTTCAAATCCAATATGCAGTTCTCACCAACAAATATCAATAATGCATACATGTAAATCCTATAACCGGCCCAAGAATTTATACATGGAACAACTTTCTTAGATATCTGTTATTTTCAAGCGTTCACCAACACATAGGTACACTTTGCAAACAGAGATTTCGTAATGAAAACTGCATTAATTAAACCTAATTAAATGCAATGAAACAGTTGCTCGATTTCCTCCTCAAACAAAGAAATTATCGGGATGTGCCTCATATTTATGTTATATTATAACTCCAAGAATTGTAGGAATGCCTGACAAGAACATACTTACCTAGATACCTTTGGTCTCAAATTTAGAAGTTCACAAGCTACACTCTACATAATTATATTCCCCACGAGGCAACCTTGTATACGTTTTTCCGCTTGATTGGCTTACTACCTCGCCATGCCAGGTGTTCGGTTACCAAGTGGCTGTTTATATCGCCGGTTGCGCACGCGGTCAGCTAAGCAGGAAACTTCGTCATTACAATTGATCAATTAATTAATTTCCAATTCAACTGTTAACGACTCGATTGTGCAAATAGTTAAAGGTAACGGAGCTCTAAGGCAACTTAACCACAACGCCAAAGTAAGGTTTTTTTCGGAGTCTTAAAAGGTACACTTAATTGGTTCGATGATGCATATAAAAAGTGAAATCAAGGCTAGAAACCTTGGTAACTATATTTCAAAATATTTTTTATTGTTTTCGGTTTGGTAACCAATACCATTGCATCAAAAATATTGTATTTGAATCAGAATATATTTTTACCAACTCTAAATTAGTTACCAATTGGTCTGATCAATATAATACCTAGTCTATTAATTCAGAACGAAACTAAGTGAATATATTAGTATGGGTAATTTGTCATTATGAAATATTAGTCCACGCAATTCTTCTTAAACAGTATGACAGTAGAATTATGATTATCAATTGTACTATTCAGTAAACAACCATTTCATTTTATTCCTTAGCCCACTGACATAAAATGGAGAATGTAACTCTAAACAAATTATTAATATCCATTCCATTATCAGCCCAGCTAGATCATAAGCATAAATGGCATAAGGTCAGATTAGTATTTTAAATAGATACTCTATTGCTGCAGGTCCAAAATGCCGTCGCTTCTGGAAGCCCTGGAGCGTAAGTACGGCGCGAAGGGCGAGGTGAACCCGCCTATTGACGACATGCCTGTCGCGATATTCGTGCCGAAGCGATCCCCCAGGCTCAGCGTCCCCACACTCCTCGTCTTGAACGATTGTGATATCGACTGCGCCGGCGACTCCTGTGCCCTAGCTGATAAATGCGCCGATGTTGTCGAACTTGACATTGCTAACAATAAGCTCACTGAGTGGCAGGAGGTAAGATAATCCCAGTTCCAAAAGCAACATCGTTGCTCCTTTATTGCTTGAATGAAATATTAGTTCTACTGAGCAAATAACTTGTTTCAACAGACGTTCCTTTCCCATAATTACGTTGACTGTGATTAGTATTTATTTTATGGCGTCTTAGTTTTTCCGCGTTACGTGATGAAACCTTGGTATTACTTCTCAGAATATCTTTAACACCTTTTCACAACATAGTGTACAAATAATATGTTTATGTTATAGGTATTTGCGATATTGGAGCAAACTCCACGAGTAAGGTTTCTAAACCTAAGTTTCAACCGCCTCTCGGCACAAATCCAAGCAGCCCAAGCACTACAGCCCAAATGGGACAGCCTCAGCCATTTAATTCTGAACTCTACATATATTGGCTGGCCGAATGTCCACTCACTACTCAAAGCTCTACCAGCTCTGGAAGAGTTGCATTTGAGCCTGAATGACTATTCATACGTAGACTTTAGTGGGCGGGAGGTAGATGAGACTGACCGATGCGACACGTGCTCACGGCTGATCGTAGCTGATTCGACAGAACCTGCGCACCCGCAGTTGAAGAAACTTCATTTCTCTGGTAACCCTGTAAGCAGCTGGAGAGAGATATCCAAACTTGGTTACGCCTTCCCCAACCTAGAAACCCTCCTGGTCAACGACTGCCCTATAACCACCTTGGAGCCAGATCCGTGCGAGAAATGTGGAGACAATAATGGAAATAGGAAAAGCCACGACGCTTTCAAGTGAGCATAATACATATTACGCATACGAAGACTATGTCCTCAATAAACTAGCTGATAACGTTATCTTTAATGGTTTGTACCAATTGTTTTAATGCGTCTACTGCCATTGACCCACTGAACTTCGAAATCGTTGCTATGAGCTTGTGTAATAGTACCCTAATCAAAGTTTTTGTTCGTATGACCTCGATAAAATTTTCGCCTTGATCATTAATAGCAGAACAATTTCCTGTACTAATAGTTTTATTAAGTTGTTATTTTGGTTTTCAGACGCTTACGTTTTCTGAACCTGAATAACACCGGGCTGGGCACATGGAACGAAGTCGACCGAATCGCGCAGTTTCCTGCTCTCAAGAGTTTACGAGTTCAGGTAAGTCGGATAAACACTTAAGTATGTGTCTTAATGTTTGCAAATGCCGACCTCGACGTTGCCGATATCGTACAGATGGCCGGAAAAGACCGATGCTATTAGTAATTTACAGCTGGCACAAAACCGAGGTTGTTTCGACTCTATCCGCATACGCTACGCGAGCCGGTGTGCGATGTTCACATCGAAATCTGTTGCTCAACCTTTGGATTACCGGCGCCAATTAGCAAGCACGTCACATTTTATAACTATTACCCTTCCAATTTGATGGACAGGAAAGTCTTAGCGTTTCTTCGTAGAGTGCTCGTCCGTGATTTGTTCGGTTTATTTATATCGTACTCCCAGGGGAACTAGTGAGCTTGGCATAATGCGGGTGAAGGTCTTCCCGATTTAGTCCTGTCCTACATGACGCCAGTTGTGCAATGTTACGCTAATGTATCAGGGAATGTTCGGGGCAGCGCCGCGGTGATTTCGACACGTCCTCGCTTCACCGATAGTATCAGTACCTACGAGATAAAACAGAACTTGCCCCAACCTTGAATAGCGCGTTTCATGTGCGGTTTATGCTGAATGGGAACAAAATTTAGTACAAGGACTACACTAGAAAAGAAATCGTATCTTCCAGAAATAGATCAAATATCATGTTGAAAGTGCTCGAGTGTTGGATAACAAAACTCTTTGTTTATGGTATACTAGCTGTTTGAGTTCTTTGTTTGCGTATGGTTAGATTGTTATGTCCTTTATATTCCAATGACGTTGTTTATTCCGTACAATTGTCGATCATACTGTCTTTGTCTATTACGAGCATATTCCCATGGCATGTTTAGAGTGGCCGTCACGCGAAGTAAATGTGAAAGTGTGTCCAAGTATTGAGCAGTTTGTTTTAATTTACATGACTTTACGTTTACGACTGTGTTATTGAGATAATGATTGTCATGCCGCCATAATTTCCATGAATGCTATAGTTTTTTGTGATCTGAAGTAAAATTATCGATTTCTGTCGTGCTTACCAATTCCCGACGTAGAGTAAGGAAGGTACTTTAAAGCAACACAGAAATGATAGAAGATCGAGTTGGTTAGGTAGAGAGGTACCGCTGTCAGCATCCAATAAAAATCATATTCTTATAAGTCAGGTAAATACAGCGACATCGAATAAAATACTCTTATATTATTAGGTACTAGAACACAAGGTGTTAGTTAAGAATTATGTTTGAAAAATAATTTGTAGTAAATTCATAGTTAATAGTGTTAGTACAGTTCCTTGTAAGAACTTAAGTAACACTGAACCAACTTCCAACACTATAAGTATGAAATAAATTGTAGAATGTAAAATTGTGTACCATGATGATTCAAAACACTAACCTTACATTATCTTGGTCCGACTTCCACAATTTATTTAATGTTCATACTAGTCAGTCCCGTATTTTTTTTTGTTTATGCATTACTTATTACAAGATCATTCATTCACTCGACTAAAATACTATTCACCATCGAATAATGCAAACACATTTATGAATACCGAAAATAATAAAAAATCCTACTGGTAAAGTAAAGATTAAAACAAAATTAAGGTAGGTCAGTATTAAACACCAAGACTAGTGGTAGGCATTAGGCTTTTTAAGCAAAGTCTAATATTCTGAGTACTGTATCAGCCAGATCGTCCACTGCTGAACACAGCCACCCCTATAAAGGGGGTGTTTGCCATAATCCCCACGCTTGGCAGGCGGCTTGGAGATCGCAGTGTAAGTTGGCAGTTCTTTAGAAGGCGCTGCTGCCCACCTTCCGGTATTTTTCCCTTAGTCCCCTCTTACGACACCCACGGGATGATATGGCGGGTGCAATTCTAACCCTAGAGTGCAGTACAGTGCAGTGGCATGCACTCAGAATAATATATCCATTATGGTTACATTTAACAATGTAACATTATGAGCAGGCATGACGCTGACTATAAGCATAAGATGAGAACTTAAGTCTCGTCACTTATAATAAAAATATTATAACTTAATAATAACTTAGCAAGCAGAACATCAAAAAAATAACAAAGAAACTGAATATGATTCAGAGCCAGACGACCGTTGAAAATGTCGATAAATGAAACAGGTATTAAAAGTGAACTGGATTGGAAGGGCTTCCATGGCATGAGTCATGCCAATTCATGCAGTGGATTCATCCGATGCACTGAGACCGAGGTCATTCGCATTGTCAGATTAATTACTTGAACGTCCTTGTTTATATACATATGTACCTATAGTTATTGGGTTTCAGCAGTGGCATCCTCAACAGACCCCTTTCAGTTCTATTCTCGGTCATCATAATTGATAAATTAGTTAACACTTATATTATAATGCAAAGATACTCACTGATAGATATAGTGCGAGTGGGTATCAGTGTAAGAATTATTATAAAAGTACTGTCTACGAATGTGTGCGTTGGTTGGTACATTTTTATGCTACGGCCTACGAGCACTACGGGGTGCACATTTTTATTTTATACTATGCTACGGGATGCTACGTGTCCCAAAACAGGCATGTCAGCATTAGCATTTTGACTAGGATTATTTTATCTAGTTATCAGCCTCGTAGATATTGTAAAAAGCTTCCAGAATAGATACCTTCTACTATTATATATTTTAGAGACTCCATACAGGGTTTTATATTATAACCATGCAATTATAAAAATTCTGACCTTTCGAGGTATAAAAATCCTTCCTACTTCTTCTCCGATTTGAACACTAAATAGGTAAGATTTTTCAACATAAAATGAACTTTATGAACCCATACTAATGTTTCTAGGTACCCAGCGCAGACATCATTAAATTTGACTTATGCGAAAGGTTGCCTCGAACCTCGAAAGACCTTTCACTTGAGTGTAGTGTGTACTGCTACGTTCTCTCCCGACCCTCCGTAGGTAGAATCTATTTTTACATTTACAATATGACATAGTCCTAGCCAATATACTTATAAGTTCTTCGACTGTCTAGACTTTGCTCTTTTGCCGATATACGAGTACTAGTTGGATTGAAAGCCCGCACTGACGACATGGCGAAACTGAAGGAACGGAAATTGCACATTAAACTTAAGCAACAGCAACAACTTACTTGGTACCTACCAAGCAACTGCTTAAAGCAGTTCACAGACGGCAGCTTTAATATATATTATAGCATAACTGTCGGTATGAAGAAACGAAAATGTAAAGCTATATATTATAGCTGCCATGTGTTGTCACTTGTCAATTTCTATGGAAAATGTGTTGAGATGTATTGAAATATATCGAGCTATAATATATAGCTTTATATTATAGCTGTCGTCTGTGAAACGCTTAATGCTATAATATGTATTATAGCTGCCGTCTGTGAACTGCTTTATGCTCGACACCTCTTTACTTATAAGTAAGGTAAACGTACACATACGGAAGGTGTTACTTCGACTTATAATGATGAAAAGTCTGTGATAAATTAAATGCTGATGCTGATTAAATGCTGATCACAGAAAAATCATGTTTAATTAAGATGCATCAGAGACTGGACCACTGAATAAACTAGTGGCTCAGCTAAAAACCTATTAGTATTTACGCTTTCCACTCTTATATTTCTGCTATTTTAAAAATTCAGCAAAGACTGAAGCGAAATAAGAATGCCATTATAATTATCGAACCTGCTCACAAAATGTCACGAGAATCGGTTGAGAATTTGCGACATATAGAGGAGAACAACCGGAAATCCGGAATCCGCATAGACATACGAAAGCATTTTTTCCCAAGCTAAAACCACAGTGTAAGAATATTTAGGCTGTGCTAAAACGGAGACGTTTCGCTCGAGCATCGCGTTCGCTCGGTCAATAATGCAGTCTCATTTCGCCTAGCGAAAGACAAATAATACTTGGAGTGTCAACATTTTGTACTAAATTAAAAGGTATTATCTTGTATTCTAATGCAAACATTACATATAATAAACATACATTACATGTTAACTTTTCATGGGAGTCGTCGATCTCTTACAATTTGTATAGCAGTGCGATGTGAAACAAATAAAGGAAAAAGTGTGGAAATTTTTCATTTAGAAGTAAATGTTTATCGATGAGCAGGTAAATAATAATTTATTTTCCTCACACACTTTTTTTATCGGTAGGTAAGTACCTGCGACAAATTTTTCTGTCGACCTTTTAAATATTATTTTTTCAAGGCTCTCAAGGACAACTGCCGGAACGCACCGTTAAGTGCTTGGCGACAGATTTTCTACTTGAGGGTGGTCGCTAGCCAGGCGGGCATTCGCAAAATGCCCTACCACCATGCGGTGAAGCTCAAGCCCGCGGCGGGATTCGAATCATGGACCTGCTGCGTGGCAGTCCATAGCCAATGCACCTGAACCACAATTGCATCAAAAAAAATAATTGTAATTAGAGTCTAATCAATTCTCTTTGTGGTTAGTGATGCAATGCGAATTGCATTGCACTCATAGTTCCATTTACTTAAGTGTTGTTATAATCATTATGGTTACCTCAGGAACATATTAAAACTTTTCAATTGCATACAATTTCAGCAATAACCATTCTAGATTATCAAATTAACTGTCTCGGTGTACAATCGGACAACTTATATGATTCAGTACGAGAAAGGAACGTGCATCGGTGCACCTCCTACGCCTTCTACGTCTTGACAACTTGAGGGGTTTGGACTCTTGACTTGTGATTCATATTGATTACCACGCTTTGTCAATATTATGAAGATTAGTGCCTTGTTCTTTATTTATATTACACTAACTAGCAATCCGCCCCGGCTTCGCACGGGTATTTAACAAAAATTTCGAAAGATATAAATTTAAACACATAAAGGAGTAGTTATACATAACTGTAATAGTCAGACTAATGGTATTGCGGATTTTTTTTTAGATATTGAAGTCTTCTATAAAATTGTAGTACATCAATTTGCTCTATTTTCAATAATTTCCGCAGCGTACGCGACATAACGATTTTATTGGTATTTTTTTCGCACTGTTACAATATCGAAGTTTTCATACGGATCTTGAAATTCTATAGCCTATGTTGATCAGGGAGAATGTTGGATTCTCATGTGGAAAGATTTTTTCAAATCGCTCCAGTAGTTTCAGAGCCTATTCAATGTAAACAAATAAACAATCAAATCTTTCCTCTTTATTATATTTAATGAAATCTTTCCCCTTTATTATAGATATTTTATATATTACACAAATACCGATCTCGTATGGACTGCCATTTCGAGTCTTGTTTTACCGCACACCACAATTTAGTTGGTTTTACGACGACATTTCTGTCTTTGTTTCTCTTACTCGTGTGGGCTATATACGATGAACTTCTAAACCGACCGATCTTAGGATACAGTTTGGACGCATGTATGGAACATCTGTCAAAACAGCTTGAGATCAACAACTTTGAGATCATATATTAATACCGGCCTTAGTGTGCGTGTAAATGCTAATGGTACCTATATACAGGTAAAATAATGATATTTAAAATACTATCGTTTGGGATGCAGCAGTAGTAGCATATGCACTCAAAAACGTGTGTAAGGGCGTGCGTTCTCCGAGTGGAAAGGTCCTATATTTAGACTGAAACTATTTTAAAAAAGCGAAGTAATTTTTAGAAATTTTACCAGCGCTATTTAATACAATTCATGAATTAAATAGCGCATTTTTTTCCAATACGTATACCTACTTTATTTTCCAATATGTGCTGTACAAGTAAAGCTTATTCCTATTTACTTCGGCTATTAAAAAAAGAATGAAATACCTTACCTATTTAGTTACTATTGTGTATTGATTTTCATATTGGGCTTTACAGTGGTTGTACATAAATGTTTTAAATATGTTGTTCTGTTTGTCTGTGAATTTGCGTAACGTCACTTGCCGTACCCAGCGGAAGACCAGCGCTGGTTGTTCGCGGTCAGCATTATGCTGAGTTGGGGTCGGTTTGTGGCAAAAAACTATGATGTAGTATTGTACCAATAATATATGTTGTATTTTTTATTTTGTCTGTTTTTTTGTCACAAATAAAGCTATGTCTATGTAATAAGTAGTAATCAGTACTTGAGTTTTTCTTACCAGTTTGAACTGACATGTCATCGCTTATGAAATGAATATAACCTCATTCTCACCTGTCTTGATTATCGTTATATCGTTGTTAAAACAGTCACACTGAGTAAATGATTCACACACGATGTATCGCGGAGCAACGGTCTACGTCCTACGCTTTTTGCGTCTCATCGGATAACTTGTTGAGAGGTTTTAGTTGACACAGTGACGTCATCAAGTTCTTTGGAATCTATTGTAAATTGATGTTCCCATAACAAAAGGACGGGTTCAACGAAACCCTGAAAAGTGCGCACTTTTTTTAGCTGCATCAAGGCAAACGTCATTTCTTACCATCTCACCTTTTTTTTATGCTTTAGGTTAGCATATGACCACTATCTCAGCTGATGGTAAGTTATGATGCGGTTCAAGATGTTGTTCAGGCTAACCTAGAACACACCGTTAGATGCTTGGCGACAGATTTTCTACTTGATGGTGGTAGCTAGCCAGACGGTCATTCGCAAAATGCACTACCACCATGCAAAATGCGACAACATACCAACAGGTAAGTGACTATGTTGTCGAAACGATAACAGTCTTACACTATAATAACGTGCACTCAAGGTAACGTTAGCTGCTTGGCGACATATTTTCAACTAGAATGTGGTAGCTATGGTGGACATCTACATTCGTGATCAATTTTCTGATTGATATGAAGATTTTTATTCCAATAAGTTACGTAGTGCGATGATGTTCCTATTGAACCATAAAGTTCCAGGTAAGGGTTCATAATAAATGTATAGTACGGAAGCATACGTCACGCTGGGTGACCCAGAAACTCCCCTCCGTATGCTCCGACATGCATTATTAGTAATAGCAGTAGGCTCCTACAAATATACGGATATACAAACAAATGATTTAGCACGAATGAATAGCTTGTTTCGTATAGGTACTCAAAGGGCAAGATACGTATGGTTTATTACGCGTTCACATTTTACATTACACTTCACAGACACAACATTTACTCTAACCCTTGTGACCGTGATTGTTCAAAATGTAATCATTTGAGAATGTAATATTTTGCGAATATAATTTTTTGCCATTTTAATAAGACACTGTGCTATCGGTCTGTACGAGTATGTCACGGGTACTCTAAGTCGTAAACGCAATCAGTTACAAAGTAAATCAAAATGTTATTTTGTGTAGAACGTTCACCCAAAGTTGTATATTGGGCTAGAAATTAAATTATTATTCAGCGGGGCACCAATACTAAAGAAAGTGGCCGAATAAAAAAAAGACACATGCTTATATGAAAAATGTCATCTTCTAAAACTCGATGAGTAGATACATAAATATATTTTTACCTAATGAAATAGTAAAATTGGGGACTGTCAAAGATGTCTATTTTCGACTAAAAACTTGACTACTTAGTGAGGATAATGAAATTCCGGTAGTTTCGGTACACATCATCATCACTATATGTCACGGTACAATATCCTCTATTTAACCAACAAGTACTGAAAAAGTCGACTTATAATGTAGTTTTGAAGATCAAAACCAAATATGTTTTACAGGCTGTTGCAATGCTTTGTATACTGCCGGTTCGAGGGCCGCTCTTGGCCAATTCTTTATTTTATGCGGTATGCGTAATTTCGTCATATTTCAAATGGGTACCAAATTTCACAAAATTACAATTAGAGGTAAAATTCGAACTCGCGCCATCCACTCTTATACCCGCATGCTCTTGCCGCAAGATACCAAATGTTCTAAATTCGACCAAATGTCATGGAAATTGGTCCAGCCGTCTGACCGTGAAGAAGTAACAAACATACCCTCACAAACTTCCGCCTTTATAATATAAGTGTGATACTGTAAACAAGCTGTAGAGCATTAAACTTAATTAAATTTAACATTAAACCGGTGCTCAAGACTCAATTTACTTTCGTCTTGAAAATAATGTTGAACAGTTTTGTGCGAAGTTATCATTTCCCGAATACTATACATAATCTAATTAATTACATAAATAGTTAGCTCATTAATTCCAGTGTTTATAAATAACTTACAAAGAATAAAGTTGGAAACAGATTAATTAATTGTTGTTATAGTCTGCATGCCAAGCACTTTTGTCTATGATTATGTACCTAAATCTCAAATGTTATTATTATACAATACAATACAAAAATTATTTATTGTACACCACAAATGTTACAAAACACATATAGAGAATTGTTAAAGCTAAGGTACAATGGGCGGACTTATCGCTTAAAGCGATCTCTTCCAGTCAACCTTACAATGGAAAATATAGATATGTGAGGAATAAAAACAGATAGGTGGTGTAAATTTGTATAGATTAATAATAATATGTAGATAGAAAAAATAAATAATATTTTATTAATAAAAACATCTAAAATCTGTAATATACCTAGCAAATATACTCCGCAAAGTAAGCTTAAGTAATTGAAGAAACTAGGTAGGTCATAGGTAAGGTTACCTAATCGAAGTCTTACATTTTGTAACTTTCTAACCAAGAAGCCTCGCAACTAAACTATTATATACTCCGCTCTGACTTCCGCTAAAAGTGTGATAGATAGATAGTGTTGGCGACTGGCTGGTGCAGCCTTTTTGTTAATATATTAAACCTATTATGTAGTTATTTTGGTACTGTCAATGTATTTGTTTTGTTTTTTTTTGTTTGATTGTGTCAAGCCTCGATGCGAGTAAAAATAAGATGTATTTTAGTTTGAAACGATTATAAAGAGTAACAACGAGTAACTATCTAAAGTGTTTTTATTTACATTATCATACAGTCCACCAATCGTCCGTAACATTTGGTCCTTACGAAGCCTAAATTTATACCAATGGTAGTTACTCGTAGTCAAACTAAATCGCAATATGCGAATCCGACGACACAAGGCTCAGGCGAAGCACATCAAGAGGACAATTCGCCACCACCTCTCCGCGAGCGCGCCGAGCCGCAGCCGAGCGGATCGCATCAAGCGGCACACATCGCTGAACTGAAGGCGGGAGCTACTACAAACATTGCACAGCAAGAAACGACTGTACTCCCGGCTAGTTCCGGTCTTCAACATCAGCCGCACGGAAACAGAGGTCAGTCAACATACACAAGACGCTCTTCAAGCTCTTCTATTCAAGCTAAAAAACTGGCCATAGAGGCCGAAATTCAGCAACGTCGCGTAGAGCGTGAATGCAAGCTAGCAGAGCGAGAGCGCGAACGTGAACAGCGCGAGCGCGAACGTGAACAGCGCGAGCGGGAGCGAGAGCGCGAAATTGCGCTTCAACAGCAAAAAGCTGACGAGTTGGAGCTGTGCGCAAAGCTTGCTTCCCTGGAAGCACATTCTGACAGGTCTGGTAGCGTCTCTTCCCGTAGTTCGCACAAAGAACGTGTAACAACATGGGTGGGCAACCAAAACGCACACAACATGGCACTTGACCCACAACCACGCGTATTACGCGTTCAAGCACCCGTAGGTAACGCACATTCTGACAGGTCTGGTAGCGTCTCTTCCCGTAGTTCGCACAAAGAACGTGTAACAACATGGGTGGGCAACCAAAACGCACCCAACATGGCACTTGACCCACAACCACGCGTATTACGCGTTCAAGCACCCGTAGGTAACACTGCTACCCCAGGAGCGGAAAGCGATCCGATTGTTCAGCTTGCGAAGGCTTTTTCATCTTTACCCAATCGCCCGAGAAAGCAGGAGCTGATTCCTTTTACAGGCAATATAGATGAATGGTTAGCTTTCAAGTGTACGTATGAGCGAACTAAAACCTTTTTCACGCCCGCAGAAAATTTAGCTCGCTTAACATCCGCCGTTCGTGGTGCCGCCCAGGCAGCTGTTTCTTCAATTTTATGGCAGGCACAAGATCCCGAGGAGGTGATGACTGCTTTGGAGAAAAACTACGCGCGTCCAGAGCAGCTGGTCGCACACGAGATTGCCGGTCTACGCAGTATTAAAATAGGTAACGCAGAACATTTAAACATTCTGGCCAACAAGCTGAGGAACTGCGTTGCCATTATAAGATTGTTTCAGCAGCACGAGTACTTATCATCACTCGAGCTTCTTCGTACGGTCCTTTTAAAACTTAATGATCACACGCGAGACCGTTTTACGGATTACGCAGCCACACACAAACCTTTTGAGCCAACGATTACTAAACTAGAGTTGCTTTCTAGGTTCTTAGTGATCGAAGCTGAACGACAACTCAATTACAACTTTTTGGTTGACGTAACGCCGAGCTCGTCACAAAGTAAAGCAACATTTTATAAGCCAAACGTAACGAAAGTTTTGAATGTTCACGCTACTACCTCGAATGACAAAACGACACAGTGTGCATACTGTAAACAAGGGCCTCACTCTGTTAAAACATGTAAAGCTTTTTCGTCGCTTTCGGTTGACGATAGATGGCGCTGGATAAAAGAAACCAAAACGTGCTATAGATGCCTGAAGTCTAGCCCGCATACATGGAATACATGCCAGACTAAGCGATGCGGTGTTAGTAGCTGCGACAGGCGCCACCACGCCCTCCTTCACGGTGACAAATCGGTATCTAATAGTAACCTCTCCGCTAATAATACTGTTTCTCTGCAGAGCTCACCTAAGAATGACACTATCGTGCCTCCTCAAGCTGACGGCGGCAACGTGGTGGCTAACACGATCGGGGTACCTGCATCTGGTAGGCGAGGACTGCTCAAGATTCTACCTGTCACTTTAGAAGGTCTACGCGGCACGTTTGATACGTTTGCGCTCCTTGATGAGGGCAGCACCGCTACACTTATCGACGGTGACGTAGCTGCGTGCATCGGAGCTGACACCACGGACCGTCAGAAACTACGTGTTACAGGGGTAGGGGGTATGTACCTCGACACTGCGGTATGCTTTGTCAATTTTTACATTCGAGGGCGCGACATGCCTGAACGCCACTTAGTCCAAGGCGCACGCAGTATTACCCCTCTTTCTCTTACTCCGCAAAGCACCGACATGCTTGATTTATCAAAATACAACCATTTGTTGGATTTGTCGGCTAGTTTAGAATATCAAGACGCTACGCCAACTGTACTCATTGGAGCGGCCGATTGGCATTTGTCTTTAAGCCGTGAGATGCGAGTAGGTAAGAAAAACGAACCTGTCGCCTCAAGAACGCTTTTGGGCTGGGCTCTACACGGCGCTATGTCCCCGTCGTCTAAACCGGTAGATTTTGTCAATAATGTTTGTGAAGTAGATTACGCCTCAAGGGCAATTAACTCTCTTGAAGCACTAATTAAAATACAATATGAAGTAGATTCTTTAGGCATCCAGAAGCTTGCCACCCGACAAAACAGCGACGATGCACGTGCGGTAAGTTTGGTAGAGTCTTCCGCTCAACGACTGGCTACAGGACGTTTTGAGGTAGGCTTGCCTTGGAAGGAAAGGGTAACAAACGCCGTTCCAGATAGTTACCCTCACGCCTTATCACGACTCAAGTCTCTCGAAAAACAGATGGCCAAAGATAGCACACTTGCGTTAGCTTACAAAAAATATATTGAAAGCATAGTTCAAAAAGGTTACGCAGAAGAATGCGCGCCCTCTACCTTCCACGACAATTTTCTCAGGTACAAGTCCTCGGCTGGCGTCTCTTTGAGATGGTACTTACCACATTTTGGTGTGTACCATCCACAGAAGCGTAAGTTGAGAGTAGTGTACGACGCAGCAGCTGTCACTAGAGGTGTAAGTTTGAACGAAATGCTACTGCAAGGTCCGGATCTATTGCAGTCTCTTTTAAACATTTTGTTCCGTTTTAGAGAAGGACCGATCGCGTTTAATGCCGATATAAGGGAGATGTTTCTTCAAATCAAAATGAAAGAAAACGATCGTGATGCGCTACGGTTTTTATGGCGCAACGAAAACTCTCAGGATACCGTCAAAGAATATAGGATGACGTCTTTAATTTTTGGTGCTGTATCTAGCCCTTTTATAGCAATGTTTATTAAAAACAAAAATGCTAAAGATTTTGAGCACAAATATCCAGCTGCTACTAACGCGATCATTCACAACCACTACATGGACGATTATATTGGGAGTGAGTTTAACCTCCCCGACGCGAAACGTTTAGCCTCCGATATAGTCACGGTTCACAAATCATGTGGTTTTGAAATGCGTTCGTGGGTATCCAACGTGCCCGAGGCGCTTGCTTTAGTACCCAAAGAGCTTTGTAGCGACTCGAATTCTGATGTCAACCTGCCTTTAAATAATGACGTAGGTGCTTTAGGCGTAAAGTGGAATCCTCTGACCGATACTTTAGGTTTTCGCACGTGTCGCAATCGCAGTGGCGTATGCACGATAACTAAACGAAGTTTACTCTCCAGTGTTATGAGCGTCTACGATCCTTTAGGACTCATCATGCCAATAGTTATCCAAGGTAGAATTTTGATACAAAAATTATGGAGGGAAGGGACTGACTGGGATTCGCCGATCCCACCCAAGTATGAAGTCGACTGCAAGTCGTGGTTTGATCAGATTGATTCTGCAGCTAATCTCCGTATTCCGCGATGGTACGTAGGCAAATCAGAGCAGTGCAGCATTCAACTTCACGTTATAGCTGATGGGGGGGAACAGGCTTATGCCTCCGTTGCATATTGGCGTTATGCGTTCATTGATGGTTCAGTTAGTTTAGCGCTGATAGGCAGCAAAGCACGTGTTGCACCTTTAAAGCCACTTTCTATTCCGCGCCTTGAACTGCAGGCTGCTCTGATCGCGACGCGTTTTGCACAAACTATTTTGAATGCTCATCGGACACAACCTTCCGCTGTTTTCTACTGGACTGACTCCACAACGGTCTTAAAATGGATTCGCAGCGACGCGCGGTGTTTTAAGCCGTTTGTAGCCCACAGGTTAGGCGAAATTTTAGAATTTTCGAATCCATCAAATTGGAAATGGCTTCCTAGCGAACTCAACATCGCAGACGATGCTACTAAGCCAAAACATTTAAAATTTACATCATCGCATAGATGGTTCGCTGGCCCATCTTTTCTCATCGATTCACCCTCAGAATGGCCACATGAACCAGAACACATCATTGACGAAGTTTTACGTACTTCTGAGTTAAAATCAGAGTACGTAGGGCATCTTGTAGATAATCCTTTGTTAGTGCCGCCGGTTCCAGACGCAGCTCGTTTTAGCAGCTGGCTACGGTTACTAAGATCTACGGCCCGCGTTTTCCAAGCCGTACGAAAGTTTTGGTCAAAATCCAGTTCACCGCGCTTACTATCGAAATCTGTTCATGATACTACGTCCCCCTCGCATCTTTCAGCTGATGACATTCTTCAAGCAGAGAAGATGCTTTTCTCAAGGATTCAGATAGACAGCTTTTCCGAAGAACTGAAGATTTTGAAAGCCCCGCAACCTGTACCCAAGACCGGTCGCATAGCCGCACTCGCCCCGGTTCTTGACAAAGATGGTCTGATTAGATTATACTCACGAATAAAATCCGCTCCTGGGGTGAGTGAGAGTGTTAAGTCACCGATCATTCTTGACGGTCGTCATCGTATTGTACACTTAATCATTTTGCATAAACACGCTGAAGCCGGACATGGGAACCATGAGCTTGTGCTCAATGAAATAAGACAGACATTTTGGATTCTACGGGCTAGGGCTACCATTCGAAGCTTAGCCAAAGGGTGTCTAAAATGCAGAAGACAGAATGGTCGTTTAGTAACACCAGCAACAGGCGACTTGCCACCAGAGCGGCTAGACCACCACACACGGCCGTTTACGCATGTTGGTGTAGATTATTTTGGCCCCATAGTAGTTGCAATTGGCCGACGACGTGAAAAGAGGTGGGTGGCTCTTTACACATGTCTTGTTACAAGAGCTCTACATCTGGAAGTAGTCCCTTCATTATCATCCAGCTCTGCAATAATGAGCCTTAGACGCCTGATTTCCCGGCGAGGGACCCCAGCTACAATCTTCTGCGACAACGCAACCTGCTTTGTTGGAGCCAAGCGTGAGCTTGCATCACTCTACGATGAGGCAGTAGAAAATTTCGCGACCAGCCGCAAGATCTCCTGGCGTTTCATTCCACCTGCCTCGCCATTTATGGGTGGAGCGTGGGAAAGGCTGGTACGCTCGGTGAAGACAGCTCTACGAGTCACATTAAAGGACAGAGCACCTCGAGAAGAAGTTCTTACCACGTTGCTCATGGAAGCGGAATCGATCGTCAACAGCAGGCCATTGACTTATGTACCAAACTCACCAGACACCCCCGAGGCTATAACGCCCTTTCATTTCATCCTCGGAACTTCATCAGTGACATCATGGCCCTGCAAACTTCCGGATGCAGATTCATTACGAGCGACTGATTGGCGGCTCGCTCTTAGGCTGGCTGAACATTTCTGGGCAAGATGGCTGGCTGAGTACCTGCCTACTCTAATTCCTCGAGGTCGAAACAGAAGCGAATCTGGATTATGCGAGGGTGACGTGGTCCTTATAGCGGACAATACACTACCAAGGGGTCTTTGGCTTCTTGGTAGGATAAACAAAACCTTTCCAGGACCTGACGGACTGGTTCGTGTCGCAGACGTTGCTACCAAAGGAGGTATCTTGCGCCGACCAGTCCGTAAGCTTCTGCCGCTTGTTGCACATACCCAGCCAGTTGCCACCAGAGTTTAGTGCTCCACTAGGGGTCCGGAATGTTGGCGACTGGCTGGTGCAGCCTTTTTGTTAATATATTAAACCTATTATGTAGTTATTTTGGTACTGTCAATGTATTTGTTTTGTTTTTTTTTGTTTGATTGTGTCAAGCCTCGATGCGAGTAAAAATAAGATGTATTTTAGTTTGAAACGATTATAAAGAGTAACAACGAGTAACTATCTAAAGTGTTTTTATTTACATTATCATACAGTCCACCAATCGTCCGTAATAGATAGATAGATAGAAACACTTCTCTAGTAGGATAGTCCATTTCTCTAAAGCTTTTGGTGGCATATTGGGTCGTGACCTATGAATACATTACCTTTTCGATCTCCGTGCTTTTGGGTCAGCTGCTCCAATGAGGTTTAACATTCTTAGCTGCTGTTTATAGCTACCTACGTTGATTAGTTATAGCTAAACATTTGTCTGAAGACATTTAAAATGGATAAAGAACAGAAAATCGGAGAATGTCTAAAGAAACAAACACTGGAATCGATCCAATAAAGGTACTCTATTTGGTCTGGAATTCAATACCAAAAATGAATGGATTTTAAAAGAGACTCAATAACCTGGATACGGTGGCGTATTAATTAAAAACGAAAAATTATTATCATATTATAAAAACGTACGCTCATATTTATATTTTATGTTTGAAAACACGGGTGTTTGAGCGTGAAACAACTTACTGTGAGTCGATATGATTATCGACATTGATCGACATTGTCGTGTGAGTCGATAGTCAGATGAAACATAAAAGAAAAATTATTATATTAAACGGAAAGATCCAATGACAAAACAGAGCCTTTTTAATGTTACTCTGCTGTCTGTCTGTATGTCCTTTCGTATTTCAGTCTGTGGCTCGTGAAAAGAAAGACATTTCAGGTTTGTTACCTGAAATTTAGACACTTTGTAAAAGAAACACCTGAAGTTAAGAAAGTGAGTTTTGAATTTCAGTGAGTTAGAAATTCTATAAAATATTTTTCACGTGGGAGCGGCGTGATTCGAGCGGCTTGATTGAGCCTTGACCATATTTCCTTCCGTTTGTGATGAAAAGTAAAGTGTTAAAAAAAACAGTGTAAGGCTTTATAATTTATGTTATTGTGACGGAACAAGCTCGTGACCTACCTGGTTTTAAGCGGACTAACCTCTGCCTATAACAGATGCATTTCGTCACAAGTTACGAATTGCACTGCGCTCGTCACCTTAAGATATAGTTATGAAGTCTCATTGTGCCTATACTTTCACTAGCTCTCAAGGGCTGCTGCCGGAACACACCGTTAGGTGCTTGGCGACAGATTGCCTACTTGAGGGTGTTCGCTAGCCAGGCGGGCATTCGCAAAATGCCCTTCAACCATGCAGTGAAGCTTAAGCCTGCGGCGGGATTCGAACCACGGACCTGCTGCACGGCAGTCCATAGCCAATGCCACTGAGATAACATTGCTTCGATTAATTGCTTTTAGTTCGAGGGTGCAATTGAAAACAAACCTCCCTTGGTTAACATGTTATTTATCATATTATATTTTTTGTTGTCTATACTAATTTTATAAAAAGGTTTTATTTGTATTTTTGTATGTAACGAATATACATAACTGACCTAATTTGAAAAATCCTATCACCATTAGAATCTTACATTATCCCTGATGCACATATGCTATAGAATATTATCAAACCGCGGCGGGTTAGTATATAGCCACTAGTAAGTACCTAGGTAATAAAGTTAATTTTACGAAAGTAAAATATGAGCAAGTAGTAATGGTAATACCTTGCCAGATTCTTACTTTCATAAATAATTGTAATTATATGTTATTTAATTGTACTCGTAGTAATATTATGTCACGAAGCGTCATGCGTCATTTCCAAATGTAAGTACTTTCTTCGGTAGAGTGATTCGCCAAATCCCGAGTGCAAGAAATCTAAGTCTGCCCGTCGCATTCAGTCGACACATATACTGAGCATAAGCAATGAAAAATATTTGCATAAGTAAATGATTTCTCGTTTTCTGCGGAATAAGGATTTATATATCTAGGTATTTTTATCTCTGTTGAGATATTCAAGGATTTAAACATTTCCTAGTTCTTTGTTTGGCCTACAGCCACATATTACACGTATATAGATGCCTTATTGCCTAGGTACTCGTATAATACCTACATATGTTACAAATCTTTATTTACACATGGCACAGCCATGAGTAGGTATATATATCATATTTATGATATCTTATTAAAAAACTGACGTTTATTTCATGACTTTTGCGTCACGATCTTTGTGGATAAAGTACTTGAACGTGATCATCAACTTTATTGGTACATAGGAAACGTATAATAGGTATTGCTGCAAAGTTTTTACTGCTTATATAATAATAGGTACCTTACCAACGTAAGTAAAGTACGGTAACAAGTTCACTTTGTATCAAAATAATTTTACTATCATAAACAGATAAGTTAATTTATTGCTAAAATCAATTTACAAGTCAAACATCACAATTATAAAATATACTTCATTGTAACACAATACAATATTTTATTTGATATTATATTATACAATACTTAATATTATAATTATTTAACACAATTACTTACATAAAGAAATATGACAAACGAATTTAACTCATGCAAGTTGCTGGTGTACGACTACAGTTTTGGGTGAAAAATCGCAAGTCAATGTGCAGCATAGCCATTTTGCACAGGGTGCTTGAAGTCCATCGTGCTAGTAACTCAATGCAATATTGAAGTCAAAAAAGCATCTAAATCTAGTCAAAAAGAATTATATGTGTAGTTATAAAATTATAAAAAGGGTTACACTAATGAGTTGGGCTACTCGGTACAAACGCGGTGGAGCAACTGAGCGCCTGAGGCGACTATTGCAATATCAGCAAATTGCGCTCACGTTGCATATGTCCCTACAAGCACTTATTTAAAAAAAAAAATGTCTTCATAGATCACCTGCTCAGAGATATATATTTAATATTAACTGCGACTGAAAACGATTGTTTTGACTTCAAGTATCACGTGTGCGTAACGGCTATCCTGCAAATCGATATGGGATTTTTTTGCGTACTACCTAGTAACTACTTACTAACACATTATTATAGGATACCTTCTCAAAGAGTTTTTATATGCTTCTTAGGGTGTCATATACCTAAAGAGCAAAATAGAGCCCATCGAGAGAGACTAGGCTGTATGTCTTTTAGTCCATATCTCACGGTTCTATAGATCACATATACGAAATGAGCTACAAACCTGAAATTTAGATCATTTGTGTAGAATTTCCACCGTTATTGTTATGAAATCAAATAGTTAGTATTTGTTTTGGAGACAAAATCATACCTATGATCTAGTCATATAAAATACACTTAAGCCTTTCCTGTTAACAAAAGAATGCTAAGAGGTATCCGTATAGCGCGTGCGCCCTACCTTACAAGGAAACCTGATCTCGATCCGGAAACCTTGAGATCAGCAAAAACCTATTCAATTAATATCTAGTTTTTGTTTTGTATTTCAACATTTCCAACGATCATCCTTTATCGTTTTGCCGTGGTCGTGACTGAATGGTATTTCCGAGACCCTTATGAGGTAATCAGAAAACGAAAAACAAGTGCCATTGCACGTCTTCGGATGTACATACTCGTATTCAAGGTCAATATATCTTGGAATTCTTCGAAGCCTGGTAACTGAATGTGTCAAAAAACGTAACTACCATAAATTTCTTATAATTCATCACTTCGAGCAATAGCCTGAAATGAATGAGTCTATTATCTGCTGGGAATGTTCTCCCAGATAATAGGCAAAATGTGATAGTATACTTACGACGGTATTACACTATCATATACATATAGGATCATAGTTAAAGCTGTGTCTTCACCAATAAAAGATGCGACCAAGTTTATGTAAAGGTAGTAATTGGAAAGACGTATAAGAGATACAAAAATTGGAAATTATTGTGTTTCCAATGTGATGTTATTATCATCAAAACACTTGTTGATGAGCCGGGGTATGCTCTAACCAATTGAGCTAACATGACATGACGTCATAACTCAAATCTTTCCTATCCTTCTTTAACCATCGTATTGGGATGGAGACAAATTTTAATTTTGCGCAGAATTTTTAAGTTTGTTTCTTTTGTTTGGTGGTTATACAGCTTTAAATGTGATCCTATACATTTATATCTTATTATAATAGGGGCCTTAGCCATTATTGCCTAGGTCAGTAGAATACCTATATGTAAATTTGATGTCAATATACCAGGAACTACATTAGTAATCCCATTTTCAAACTGCTTCTATTTTCTCTTTTTCAGGGCTGGCCGCTTTGGGAGCGATTCGAATCCACCGAGCACGAGAGAAGACTCCTGCTAGTTGCACGGCTGCCTCACGTGAAGACCCTGAACGGAGGCGGAGCGGTGCCGGTTGAAGAGAGAGATGCAGCGGAACGTGCCTTCATCAGATACTACATGGAGAAACCGGAGTCTGATCGACCGGACAGGCAAGTATTATTGACCTTTTGTAAAAATTGTAGGCGTAAACTTGTAAAGCCTAATGATTTCTCGACAACATTGTAGACTGTATTGAATGGCATGAAATCTTGGCCGATAAATTTGTACCTGCGTACAACCTGTTGGTACATCTTACAGCAACGTCGCGTTGTAAACCAAAAACAACTGTGCCAGAGAATAAGTACCCACTCAAATTACTCAGGAACTTGCCTGATAGGTCTGAGTGATGATTTCGCAGCCTAGATGGTAGTCGTAGTTACTCTGCCTTAATACAAGCAGGATCCCAAGTTGCATCCTGGCTGGTTCAAATTTGTCTGTTGATTACAAAATAAATGTATGTTCTAGTGACATGGATTGTCTTTAATTGACTTGTGACAACTCAATACCAGAATTGCGATACATGAGAACTTTGTGAGTTTAACTATATATCTATCTATATCTATAGGTAAACTTAACTTCCAGATTCTGGAGCGTTTGTCATAGTCTTGGTCAGCTAACAAATTGAATACTGAATTCTCATTGGGCACATATCGCGTCATAGAATACCATTGACCAATGACCTTTCAGTATTTAATCTGTCCCCTAATCAAGGGTTTGAAAATCGTTCCAGAAAGTGGAAGTAAACGTATTGTGTGTTAACGATCATTAGGTAACTTGGGAACACTGAATTTAACGTAAAGCATAATTTACCTTGTTGAGAGTTGACACTTATTGACTTTGCAATAAAACAGCAACGACATAAAAGTTGTGTAAGGACATCCAAATCTAACGCTTTTATGGTCTCCATAATGTTGGCGCTAAAATTTCATTGACATTGTGTCGCCATGACGGGGTGGGAGAGTATCTGGTTTGGTATACGTAGGTAGATTGTTTTGTGAGTTGTGACACGCGTGACGCTGGTGAAGTAGCGGACGGGACCAGCCTAACTTATTATGAAGTAACGGTAAAACCAAATTGTAGTAATTTAGAAAATTTTCACGTTGAGTATTTAAAAAAACAGAGCAAGGAGGCAAGCGTCGAATCGGTGCCTTTATATTTTCAGCCTCCTTATGTATGTTTTATACGATACATCATTCAAGTAAAGATAATCCATAATGCGGCATTCGCTATTATCGTGATCACTGTTCTCCTAATAAGTTCTTCGCTGGACTAGGACATTTCTTAACAAGTTGAACGCCACTAAGCCATGTGGACTAGCCGGCAACTTTCGTTCAGACTGCTATGAAAATTACTCTTTTTGTTAAACGCATTCGCGAAACTATAACGCATTTATTACGAATTTAATATGTAGTTTTATGTCAGAAAAAAGCGGTAATCAAACTAGGCTTATCGGTCCCCCGCAGTGCAGCCTACCCTTGGGGTACCTCGATGGTGGCTCATCTCTAAATGGGTGGAAGACGGTCGGTTTCGGTCGGACGCGCGGCGCCCGCGCCGGCTGCGTAGGTTTTTAATCTGTCGTACGTTACCCCAAGAAATAGGTATATATGTAAGGTATATACGTAGGTATTTCCAATTAGTTAAGAAGTTAAGTATTATATATACCTCATTAGTTTATTTCGAAATGATTAAGCAGCCACGGATCAACGATTTTTTCGAACCGGGGCAGAAACTTGCTATAGTAGCGCCTCTCTCCAGCATTTTAGATAAGATTTTTCTTACAAGTGAGGCAACCAGGCTTTCGATGCTAGTCGCTTTTTGGAGCAAGTTTTCACCATATTTTGATTATGATTTTGCAAGTAATTCGTATCCAAAGTGAATTCCTACTCGGCTCACGGATGACCGCCGTTCGTGCGTCGTACAGGTGGGTGGCCCACTGCTATCCGTTTTGAAGGTAGGTAGAATCAAAACAAGGTTGTACTAAGTAGGTACATGACCTGGCCCTTGATTTCTACGCTAAACTAACTTTATGTACCTAGTAACAATCGGTGTAAATACTTCCACAGTTATTAATATGCTTGCATCCTTCGGAATCTCGGTCGAAGGTGCCTTCAATAAGGAGTTGCGTAGGAGTCGGTCAAACATCGACCTGACCTGAATGACTAAAGAATTATGGTAATGTGAGCAAATTGATGGAAATCGCAGTGTCGACTGTAGGTGGCCAACAATCTAATAAGTGTCATTTTTTTAATAAAAGTCATATTATCTATATACCTACCCAAGTGATACAATTGGATGATATGATCAAGCTTATAATCTTTAGTAAGTATTTAGGCTATCTTATATCTTCTACTCGACGAGTACTACAAAACAAGATCATCGCTATACAGTTTAAAGTGACGCAGAAATCGACGAGTCCTAACAATATCAGAAGTAATAACAGTGCAGACATGCTTTAGGGCCAGTACGCGGTCTAGATCTAATCTGGCTGCTGCCATCTTCGACTACTTATATAGTATCACTTAGGTAAGTACCAACAGGTACTTTTTAAGCGCTCTTAGCGAAGCTTTCCCAATCTAAAGTTACTCAATGTTTGCTGCGGTCATGCTGTCGTCATAGCTTGGATTGAATGGGTGACCGCTAATGGAATTTACGAGCGCTTCCGTGCTTCGGGGGCTTCCCTCCAGTCGGTTCCGTCGTGATAGCAAGGCTTTTTGTGAATGCCCGCCTGGCAGCTTCCATCCAAGAAAATCTGTCGGAACATATAATGGTCTCTCCGCAGCTGCGTCCTTACGACCCAGTTCCGATTCTACTTTATGTTCGTTCACCAACTTCGAACATATCATCACTTACTATCGGTTGAGGTTGTCGTCAAAAGCTAGCCTAGCATCATAAAAAAAGGAACAACGCGCCACTGGTGCGTCACTAGCTTGTTATAGTATTCGAAGGGTAGGCATTACGGGTCAACGCATCCTTATGTAATTCGGCAGACCTAGTAGTTTTCGAATTTTCGTCTTTTTCCGTTGAGGTCTTCTTAATCGGTCTGGGCATCGTTGAGATCTAAGGCAAATGAGAGTTGTAATTATCAGTGCAAAATAGGTCAAGTGGTGTGAAAGAAAACATGGGTTTCTTATCTATACATTTCAAAAGTATTTGTTCTTCTGAGGATCAGTTCAGTTGTGAGTAACAATAGATTTCAATGTTTTAATTTATTACAGACCCATAGAATTTTTTTAATATTTTTTTTTTTAAATTTATGATTTATTCTTAAGAGGCATTTCACATTTTAATGCGGTATACGAAGATTTTAAGCGCTTAATTTACTATCATAGGAAATATCTACAAGTTGTTTAATAATTGATAAAAATAGAATAATCTGTTCTCTTTTCAGTTAATGTACCAGATTTACAAACATAACATTAATTATTTTGTAGTGACCAATCTCCCGCACCTTGTTTTACGAATTAAAGTACACATAGCCAACTTCAGAGTTATATCTCTTGTATAAAGATTCATCAAATTAACTAAAAAAAAAAACTGTGCATCAGGCATATAATCCTGTTGACACGTAGTGTACTAGAATATCGCTAATTAATCGTCATTGTAGAAAAAAAAATAAAGATCTTGCGCCAATTTCCACGAATTATATCAGCAGTTTACCACCATATATTGCGTTTAATAAAGTATAATTTCAAACAGATATTATATAAAAAGAAAGTTCATTCTTTAATTAATCTGATCTTTAATAAATTGTGATATTAACTCTGTTTTGTTAGACAAGAAAAAATATTTAACATAACTCGAAATGCTCATAAATTGAAATGTACAAGCGCGAGGCGATCAGTACCGCGCGAGCGCCCATCGAGGTAGGACCTGTGTTCGTTTGCCTTGCTCTGACGTCTCGTACGCGGAACGCTTAGATGCAAGTTTATAGTGCGACCACAGAGTTTTGATCATGTCGATATTTTTTTTAAGTAACAAACTATACTTTATTTTTGTTGTCCATAATATTAGTATTGTTGTCTTGTTAAGTAATTACATCTTTAGTTTCTGCTCATCCATTGTTTTAAAAAAAGGAAACGTCACAATTATGCAGCCTTATACAGCGTTATTGGAAAAATGCTAACAACCTCACAGGGTTGACTTCTTCTTTTTGGTCTGCTAGTTTTTATATTATTCTAGTTTAAATAAGTAACTCACTATAACTTTTGTTTTAGGAGGATTAGATGACAGGCGAATAATTGATTTCCAATATTTTTGGATTCAGTTAATGTCTATAAGTGAACACAGCGATAACTTCAGCTGGAAATTAAACTACCTTCTATTGAAAATTTGTACAAACCGGCCTCCCGGCTTTTCCATCATTTGTACAAACCGGGATACCAGTTAGCGGTCGGTAGTCGTATTTACAAATTTACCATAAATCTGCGTAAGTCATAATCCAAATGGTTTTCAAAAGGATGCATCCTTGCCCATACAAGAAAAATCCATATTTTTCTGAGATAACGTATGAAGTAGGAAGTATTTTGAATATTTTGATGAAATCTGAAACCAGCTGAAATTACATTTTGGCCACAAAATATTACGTCATTTCATATTAATATCGTAACTACTACAACAGTTATAAATCTAGAAAACCGCAATTTTGCATATGTATAAGTCATTTTTCACTCGATATATTTTGCAACGCAAACACTTACCGATGCAAATTAGCGTATTAAATAATCTCTTAACTAATTTTAAACTTCTAAACCAAAAAATCTGAAATGATACAGGTGTATAAATTACATGTAAATAATAATATCAAAGAAGGACCAAAGCCGTAGGTGGTATAGTTTTTCAGAAAAAATAATTGTTCTCCAATACAGTTTTCCCGCCAAAGTTCTTAAAACAATTGGGTGGTTTTAATTTTGTTACTTTAAAATATTTGGCGTAAAAATCTGTTTTCCATAGAGGAAATAGTGAGCATAAGAGTATATAGTGAGGATTGCATTGGTACCAAGAAGTATATATATGTTAATTATAGATTGCATCAAAAATATTCGATTTAAAAACAAAAAAACCTCAAAATCTGTAAATATATATTTACATTTCGCTGTTTGGTCTACTCAAACTAAATGAATGAAAATGTTATTTTTTTAATGGTGTAGGTGATATATTATGGTATGGGAATATGAGGGTGACATGTTAAAGTAATGGAAAACCAAAAACGTCATGGGACGTTTGTGGTTGGTACTAAGTTGTTTTCCGGATGCACAGAAAAATAAACCTCAATACTATGCATGGTCATTATGACAGACAGTGTTAACGACTGGATATAGATACTGAAGAGTGTGAACGAGGAAAACAGCAATTTTTGGAAAATTTAAAAGAAAGAGCTTTTAGTCCGCAGCTTTTAATCAATGATGTTACATCAAATATTTATACAATTTTAAGCCGTATAATTTTTTAATTATTTAAGTTTTTTGTTACAATAAATGATTCAAACATATCTATTTTTTATTCATCAAGGATGAAATTTAGATAAAAGATTCACGATGCAGGTTGACTAAATGTTATAGAAAAGAAGTAGGCATGTACATTAAATAATGTACATGCCTACTTCTTTTCTATAACATTAGCAAGTAATCGACAAGAAATTGATTATTTACTCATGCCAATCACACAATTTTTAAATTCGCAACTTAGATTCCTTTATTAATGAGTGCTAGTATCAAAATATGTTACTCACAGTCACGCTATTCCGTCGTCACTTCTTTCGCTTGTGTAAGCGATGCGCTGGCATTTACCTAAACTTCAGTAGCGTGATTTTGTGAAATGGCTCTTAACTATTCCTATTTATGGTGGGATACCATTAAAATCAATTTTATTTATTAATTAACCATTAAATTTTTTTTAATTTATAAGGCGGCTGATAAATTCCTGTATACTTTATTATTACATATTTAGCACATAATTTGAGTTGATTCAATTCTTAATTTTAATAATTATTTGTTTCGATATGATGTTTCTTATCAGTTGCCTTTTACACTTCCATTTACTTAACTAACTTAAAAAATTTAAACTTAAAACTATATTTGTGCATGCATGTTTTTCCTCTTTTTCCATCTAAATATAGGTGGTAAAGCAGGATCAACACAACATGCATGGCATAAAGGATCACAACTTAAATTGTGTGATCCATAGGGGTTAAGATCTCACATAGTTTTGTTTTATGCCAAAATGTATAAATAATACTACTACTACCTAATATTGCCTTTACTACTTCAGTAAAGGCAATATTAGGTACTCCGTGCTTTGCTAGCTGAAGTGCACTTTATTACTTCGCAGCTAGAGTCGATTATTTATTGGACTGGCTTTGCGGAGTGATCCTTCCGTACCTTTTTATACTGTGGTAAAGGTTCAGTTTGCGGCGAAATAAGTAGTTTGAGTGTCATTTTTAACGATTATTCCAGTGTGATAATATGACTGTTGATATTTCCAGGTACTGGGAGCTCGTCGGAGTGCATGGGAAACTCGACCCTCTCGTCTCTGTGGACCTCCGACCTGAGAAGCGCGTGCAGATCACGTTCACTTGCGGAGACACCAGCGAAGTGCGGACCGTTGATGTTTACAGGTAACGTGTTTTGATGACTAAGTTAAGTACCTACAGCTGTACAGCTACTTTTAACTACAGGCTTTGGGCCTGGATGGTTAAAGATGAAACCACGAGGAAAAGCAAAAACTGATATAAAGGAGACTGTAGTCTCCTTTATATCAGTTTTTGCTTTTGTTCAGTAACTGCCTCGTAGGTCGAACAGTGAAAAGCAGTTGGAGGTCCTATGGCACCGATGACCGGGTTCAAAGCTGATATGCGATAGGTAGCTGAATTGGAAAGAGAATTTCTTGAGTTTGCAATCCACAAATTCTGTTTCCAGCTAGATTTTTCTTTTTGTTTATAAATTCACTATTACTATGTTGTTTCGGATTTAGCAATCTAGGCCATATTTATATTTATTCAGAGTTTAGAATTCCACTTTATTTGGATTCACCTCCTGGTGAACGCGAATTTTCCCAGTCGCCTCTTACGACACCCACGGAAGAAAGGGGAAGGTGACATTCTAATCCGGCACCCCACAGGGTAGAGCTAGAATAATATTATATTTTTATTTAACGCATGCTCTGCGGATTACATTACAAAGTAATACAACGTAAGTTGAACTATAAGAGTCGCTCCATCCCCATACGACGATGATTAAGAACGAGAGGATAAATTAGAGTTATATGCCATGTTAGCTTAACGGTCAGAGCATACCTTGGCTATAGGGGTGGAAGGCGCGGGTTCAAATCCCGAATATGACTATAATATTCCTCTCTTTATTTTGTAAAAGAATATATTCTTTAAATTACTTATGTATAGGATGGCTTGGGCAGAAGCTGGTAGGAGGAAATCCACAACACCCCAAGCGGAACGTCAGTGCAGGACTTATCGTATCCAAATAAATAATAAATGCATTATTACATTTCAATGCTAGTCTTATATAAATTAATTAAGAACTCATTTAATACTTTTTCAGAACTGTATCTGATCTAAAGACGAGATTGGAGCGATTGGCTGGATTCCCAGCCTCCAAGATGAGACTCTTCTACGTTGACCAAGAGCTTAGAGATTCGCAGGTGAATAAGGAAAACTAATACCTACTGCAAAGCACAATGACAACATGAACATTCAAAAATTAAATTATTACCTACCTTCATTTATTTTCCTCAGGTGTACTATAATAACGTTAATTTCACTAAAACAGTCTTGTAATATCAGCATACTAATTATTTATATTAATCAATGGACTGTTTCATATTTCCATTGAAGACTAAGGTAAAGAATAGGTCAAATTAACAGCTACACTACTACTACTTCTACTACCCACGTCGATGTTTATCGGTGGCATATTTACCATGTTATAGCCCTCATAAACCGAAAGGTACCGATATGCTACCAACAAAATAATTTCTAAGGTGGCGTCAAAAAAGCGACCGTCCGTAAAACCAAACCTTTTTTACAATATGTGTAAAAAAAGGCTGATGTTTTTGTAAAGCCAAATTACAGGCTCATGAGACTTAACAACTGTACATCTCAGGAGAGGACAATTCTTCACTTGTGGCGAAATTCATCTGATATATGAAGAGGTTACCTGTATCAGCCGGATTTTCCAATGCTGAACACAGCCTCCCCCGTTTAGTGTAGTTTTTCCATAATCTCAATGCCTGGCAGGTGTTTTGGGGATCGCAGTTTAAGATATCGGTTCCTCAGAAGGCGCTGCTGCCCACTTTCTAGTATTTTACCTTTAGACGCCTCTTAGGACACCCACAGGTAGCCATGGGGGGATGACATTCTAACCCGATACCCCAGGGGCTAGAGGTTACCGCTTAACGCTTATCAGGTGGAGCTCAAGCTTGTTCCGTCACAATTCAATTCTAACTCATGCACTTCATTCATCAATTTAACAAATAATAAACTTGGAGCATTTCCAGGGTCCGGAGGAGATGAAGTACCCAACAAAGCAGCTATACTCCTACAATATCCGATCTGGTGACGAAATCATAATAGACTCAAAACTGAAACATTCAGTATCCGGCAACTCTAATGGATCAGTAACCGCTACAGCGTGATCTACATGGCTATAGATGTAGAATTTTGTACGTGTAACATTGGTTATATTCAAATCAATGGAGTAAATAACATTATTAGACCAGTGCAGAAGCCTTTGATCGGTAAAAAGTGAAAAAAAATAATAGTAGGATGAAACCCGTTGAAAAAGGAAGAGAATATAACAAAAATGAAAGGAAAAACCATTTACGGGCGATCTGAGGTCGGGAAGTGGAAGGAGTTGAGTTTTGTACCCTTAAACACAAGTGAAATGAACTATGTAAATTATTTTTCATTTCACTTTTGTTATATGCTCTTCCTTTTTCAACGAGTTTCATCCTACTATTATTTATTTTGGTTTCAGAAATTATCTACCCTGGTCTATTTATGGTAACTATCCACACTACAAATGTAGGTATCTAAAGTCACAAACAATGCCATTATTTCTGTTATTGATGTACATAATGTTCTATTGTCATACTAACACTGGAGAGATTTTAGTTGATGTTTATATAAAATTGTGTAAGATGTATATTGTTTTCTCTTATGCCTATATAAGTGACACATTTTGTTATTACATTAAATGGGAAATCAATGGTTGTCACAAAGCATTTAGTTTTAAGTTCGGACACAAGCTGGCCTTTGCTAATTAGATTTATTTGTTTATACCTTCGTATATAATGGCAACTTTTATAAAAGGGCGTGTATTGATTACGTGACGCGTTATAACTCCCCTTCCCTCTTGGTGAGATGTCGTGAGATTGGGTTTGAACCTCATTGTGTTGTAGAATGCATTTGCATGTGGAAGGGCATTTTGCGAATGACCCCCTGGCTAGCGCTAACCACTCTCAAGTAGAAAATCTGTCGCCAAGCACCTAACGGTGTGTTCCGGCAGCTGTCCTTGAGAGTCAGTAATTCTAGATTAATTATTTATCTTATCTATTGTGGTCAAAGGCTTACCTATAAGAAATTGAAAATTATGTTATACCTAATTTAACACAGTTTTCTCACAATCTTACTCTCCCCCTCGTGAAATAAGGTGATATTCAGCTCGAACCTTTCCCCCTCCCCTAGACGCCTCACCTAATTAAAGGACGCCCTAATACAAAGAAAGCGGACAATTTTTAACTCATATATAACGTTGGCTATCCCCAAATTGTCTTCACCTACAATGTGGTACACATATTTTTGAATCAAAATTCGTAATTACCTCTTTAAAAGAGCAAGTCATCAAATACACGATTTGACTTATTTGCAATAAGCGTCTGTGATATCATATAATTGACATTTATTGATAAATTGTGGCATTAAAACTGAAGTACTACCAAGCCATCGTTTAAACATGTAAGGTCGTTCATTTGCCGGGTACCATGTCATCTTGAAATTTATTGACTCTGTTTTCTAAAAATGTTTTAGTTATAAGTGATATATACTAACTGCCATTTTAAGAACATATTTTTGGGTCGCTATTGGCTATATAAATTATAATCTACTCCTGTCAACAATGTTGTTGAATTAAGTATAGTACCACCAACTTAACTGTGCAGTTTTCGAGGGCGCTACTGGTCAAGGAAATCAACTACAAACTGTCACAGTTTGAAGGAATGTTGTAGTTCTTTTTTTTGCCGCCTGAACAGATAAGTTGGTGGGACTGTAGGTAGCTATCACTGTAGTAAAATGAAATGTATCATTTACAACTACCCTTATTGGTAGTAAAGCATTTTTTACTTCATAATAAATATGCTAAGTAATGAGTTACAATTAACATTAAAAGGCACATCGTAAGAGTGCCAAATATGAATTATTTTTAATTATAAAACTTGTGATTAATCAAGTTGCCAAAATGCCTACTTATGCTTTTTTAATTGGACTCTTTATTTAGATCAACTATACAATTTGTGCTAGATTAAGTGGCAGTATTACAGTGATCAGTTTCATTTGTGGTTGAATTTAGCTTTAGAGAAATGTGTAGTTTCAATTCAATATGGAATATTTGAATAAAATATCTAGTAACATAATTTAGTATTTTTATTTATCACAGCAACATGAGCTCCATTATATATTAATCACAGATACAGTATTTTTCCATAGACAGCTATCATGGCATTTTGTACTTGTTCCTCAACATGCATGTACACCTCAAGCCATTCAGTGCTAGCCATTTCACTAGTTCTTCTTTTGAAAAATTTTAATAGAATGTTAAGCTTTTCTAGGTTTTTATTTATGACCATTTCACGCATATAGGAGGAAATGAGAGCGATATCACAAGGTAAGGGAGGTTTATCACTGTCTAGCCATGCTCTCAATAGTTCCCGTACTTCTCTCCATGGAAGACCTAATAGGCCTTGTTGCTCTTTTTGTACGCTAACTTCTTTCTCAATTTGAGGCTTTGTTTCCCTCAAGCTTGTAGCTTTGACTTCAGGTTTAACCATTGGATATCTATAAGGTGTATTGTTTGTTGTATTAGGACCCAGAAGGAACATCGTCAAGACATTTTTTGATGAAGATAGTTGGGGTTTCAGGTTTTTTGGAGGTCTGCCTCGCCTTTTCATAGGTGATCTTATTTGTAGTATAGGGGATTTCCTTGTAGGTACTGTTGTTTGCTTCTTAGGAGAATGATTCTCTACAGCATTTTCCTTTCCTACAAGGAGTGATGTTGTTTCATTTGTGACGTGTTTTGTTTCAGTTTTGTTACACTTTGAAGATAAAAATTTGTTCATGGCGCCAATTACAGGTTTACTAACTGTTGACTCAAGTTTAGTTATCTGAATACCAACACCTCTCATTTCTTTTGGGTCAATACTAAGTTTTTTGCAAATTGAGATAGTTTCTGTTGTAATAATTTCAACATCATTTGTGGCATAAGGCAATGTGGTTGATTTATTAATTACATTACAAAATCCATGTCCCATAAACTTTGCTGTCTCTACGGGGGCTTCCTCATCCCTAACCATAAGTTTTAATGTTATACATTTGCCCATTACTTTAAACTGCATCATCCTTGTATGCACTTCAGTAGAAAGTTGCTTCAAAAATTCAATGCATTGTTCAATGTTCTCAAATCTTATTCCATAGTTTACTTCTGCCGAAACTGATTTTCGAACAGTCTGAAATGACAAAGGATTTGTATCTTTCCCTCTGCATTGGTCAAAAAGTTGAATTCCAGTTTTTACTCCCAAGTGACATTTTAAAGATGCTAATGTCATTTGTTGCAATGAACCACATGTGGAGTGACCTAGCGCTTCTAACTTATGTGAAATTTGTCTGCCTACACCAGGTAAATCATTGAGATTTATGTCATACATAAAATCAGCAACTAAATTTTCAGCCAGAAAAAACTGACCATTAGGTTTGGCACGTTTGGTGGCCAATCTTGCCTGCAAACGATTACCACCAAAACCTGTGGAACATGGACAGCCAGTTTTAGATTTAATTTCATCTCTTAGTGCTGATGCAAAATCTTGTACATTGATTTTCATATTTTTCAATAGTTCTGTACAGTCTACATACATTTCATCACAAGAAACTGCTTCTATGTCCAAAGTATATTGTGCTATTGTGTTATATAAAGTGTATGCAACTTCTTTGTAGCCTTCAAAGTCATATGGTATGGTTAGTAAATCTGGACATAACCTCAGAGCTGCTCCCATAAACATGCCATTTCTAATCCCTTTAGCTCTTGCTTCATAAGAGCATGAAGCTATTTCACTCATTGAGCCATATTTGTCATCTTCATCAGCAATGTTATCAACTCTACTTTCAAATTTGATTTCTTCATCAGTCACTCCTGTGAGTTTTCCTATTTTTTTCGCCTGGTTCAATTTATACAAATTAAATTCTGTACTTCTATCTACCCCAGGTCTTTTTGTACCCCTTGCTTGACCTCCTTTTGAATGTGTTACTGCCACAGGTTTACCCAGATATTCATGTCTATTACGTATACCAACTGACACAAAAAAACAATCCATGTCTATATGCATAATAATTTTACCATTTTCAAATGTTATATGAGGTAAAACATTATTAGCAATGGATAAGGAGTTAATGACTTCTTTTAATTTTTCTCTGGCTGGAAAATTGAAATCAGTTTTTTCTCTCAAGTCATTAATATGTTGCTTGAAGCATGCACCCAGTTGTGATATATGATGCAAACGAGAATTAGTATAGAATTCAGCAATGAAGTTGGGGTCTGCTGCCGTTTTCGCACTATGTTGTTTAACAGAGTTTGGTAATTTACTTTCTATGGAATCATTTTTTTTAGTGTCATCATTCACATATTCATTTTGTTTAATTTTATCATCAGTAAAACAATGTTTGATACAGGTTGTAGGAGAACCTTCAACATCAGATTTTGAATGAAGATAGGAATTTATGTGCACCACTGGTGTTTCAGAGAGATTACCTTGTACAACTTTGCTAAAATTCAACTGTTTTTGTGTTCTAGAGTTTTTATACAGTAAATAATCTTTGTAGTCTAATCGACGATTAGCAGTTATACTTTCAGTGATCCATTCTGGCCTTACAACTCTAGCAAGAGACATATTCTTTACTTTGGTGTCTGGTAAATTTGATGCAATTATGAAATCGTCACTTCGTTGATAAGTGTGGTATACTCCTCCATGCTTTGGCATCAGTGCTTTGAGTTCATCAGCAGAAGGGTCTGTGAACCCATTCACGTAAATACTCACACCATGGAATATATTAGATATAACTTCTCCATTTCCTATCTTTGCATCCAATTGTTCTTCAAGTTTAGCAATTTTAGCCTGCATATATCCACCCCAAGCTTCAAAGCCATTATCAGGAAATTTTTCATCTCGTCGTCTCATCCTGATGAGTTATGCCTTGCAAATATTACTAACCTCTGCCTCTTACGTAGTATTGTATCCTCATTGCTATAAATATAAAGTTACTTTATGCATTGCTTGATTGATTGATTTCATAAATTAATGGCTTCTGTGGCATATTGTCACAATTCTGCCAATGTCCGTATTTGCTAGTGTCATAAATCATGTGGAGAGTGTGTTAAGAGAACGGTTGGTGTTTACAAGGGAGAATCCACAAGATTTATGCATTGCTCTGCCTTGCAAAGCAATTTGAACATAATATGGTGCTTACCATTTGTTGAGTGAGATTCGCTAAAAACGCTAAAACGATCACACTCCCAAAAAGTTGTTCCACATTAGAGGTGTGTCGCTCTTCACGGAAACGACTCAGTGAGTCGTTTCTTTAAACTGATGCACTGATTCGAATCTTTAACACCGCTTCAAATGAATCATTCGCTCAATTGCATCTCGGTTTCAATCGGCACGCAGCGCTCACTGACACGATTGAGTGAGATAGAGTGTTCGAAGCGCGTCGGGTCGCTCAATCGCGGTCGCGTCGGAGATCGCCGACCACCGCGCCGTCTCTCTCACTTATTCACTACTAGTGGATGACTGAGAAAGACGGAAACATTAGCTCACCTACGCACGCATTACGCGTAAGGAAAGATGACCTATTGTTATTGTTTGTTTAGTTGATCTTTGTAATCGGATAAAAAAAACGGATTACGTTGGGTCTGCAATTTTCTGCTGTATTAGAAAACGATTAAGTGTTACAATAAGTTAAAACTGTTAAGTGATACACCCTCAAGTAGAAAATCTGTCGCCAAGCACCTAACGGTGTGTTCCGGCAGCTGCCTTGAGAGCCAGTACTTATAGGTTAGCCTGAACGACATCTTTGACCACATCATCACTTACCATCAGGTGAGATAGTGGTCAAAGGCTAACCTATCAGGCATAAAAAAACGGGTAAGTATACCCTTTTAAATAGATGTATAATAGACTTTTACTTCATAAAAATAGTGAGTACTAAACTGAGTTGAACTGTTAATACATATTATAGAAAAAGTTTTTTTGTTGAAAATCTATTTCTATGGAAGCTTCAGACAAATGAAATTAATAAAATAAAAAAAAAACTAACACAATATTATATACTTTACATAATTTCTCAAACAAGGTCAATATAAACGATTCATAAAGGTTATTTAATTTATTTACGCTAGTGAATCGAGTTTAGAGTCACTGATGCAAATGATGCAAATGATACACTCTACTGATTCGAATCTTTGAACTGATCCAGATACAAATGATACAATCTCAACAAAGATACGTTTTTGCCGGCACTATTCCACATGGGTCTTGGCGTTATTTTCGCCTTAAACGCTACATCTGATGTCATAAGCAGGGTTGCCAGATATCAGCTACCTCAAGTCGCCTAATTTTGCCTATCAAGTAGCCTAAATCGCCTATTATTTTATTTTTTGACAAGTAGCCTAATTCACCTAAGATTTTGTTAAAGTAGTCTATATTTAGCTCAAATAAAAACAAACTAGGTACCTATGTTGTAAAAAATATATATTAATGTAGGTTGATACCTACTTAACGTACTAGGTATTATAATTGTTAAACATTTCCTGTTGTTATAATTTAATAAGTTTCTGCAGATATTCCCCATCTCTATAGACGGGAGAATCCTCATTCCTACTAGAAGTGGTAGCGGAAGAAGTTGACGCAGCCGCTTCAATCGGTCTTCTTTGATACAACATTTTCGAGTAAATCATTTCGTCTGTAGATCTAAAGTTTTTAGGTAATTATCATATACAACTACGACCGTAACTGAATGCCTTATTCATGTTTGCATGTTTATGTTATGTCATACAAATTAATACGGTTGATGTAAAAATACAAATTTTGTCTGTATTTAGGTATTTAGTAATAAAGAATTCTCTCCCATTCAAATTAATTAAGAATTTAGGAAACAAGTGATATAAAATTTCGCGCGTGGCTAGTTACAATTTGTGAATGAAGTTAGTAGCGTTTCTATACTCTCGATTCCGTGTTTTGATTTTGAACTGTATCTATCATACAGCGAGTTAGAATGAGTTACTACCCGGATGAATCTGTCTCTATCTCACTATTACAGATATTTGATGCAATACCTAGAAGAAAGCAAGCAGGATGGAAGACCCTGATGAAAAAACGGTGGACGTGTCTATTACTTTTCTTTACACTTTTCAGTTATTATGAAATAATTTAATAGAATTGTAGAAAGAATTTAAAAGAATTGTAGTAATCCTGAAGTAGCCCAAACCGACCGTTGATATTTTCCTAGGTAGCCTAAATGGCTACTGGTAGCCGATTGGTTTTTTTAGTCGCCATTTGACCCCCTAAGGTAGCCTAAATGGCGATAATTCGCCTAATCTGGCAACCATGGTCATAAGTGGCAAATTTTAGTGGCATTCTTAGCGTTCTTATCCAAAAATGGAACGGGGATGACAGTTACAAACGATCACGTGATCACAACCATAGACGCAGATGTGATCAAAATTATCGAAAATAACGTTCTTAGCGACTAATGGAGTATACCCTAAGCGGCCTCTCAGGGCGTGTTCCATTAGTCGCTAAGAACGTTATTTTCGATAATTTTGATCATATTCTGCGTCTGTGGTTGTGATCACTGTGATCGTTTGTAACTGTCATCCCCTGTTCCATTTAGGGTAAGAACGCTAAGAATGCCACTAAAATTTGCCACTGTACACTGTCGGAGAAATAAGACCCTGACGCCCGCGTTGTCATCACACCAAGATGGCGTCTGTGCTGCCAACCTTAAAAATATAAATTTAATAAAACGACCAATTTCTAGTGACACATTTAAAATAACGTATAAATATACGTAATTTTAAATGTGTCAGACAAGACACTGCTCTATTTTTAAGTTTAATCTGCTGATCGTACTTATTAGAGTGAATATGAGTGAAGTTAGCCGAGAGCCCGTCCTATTCTTATTTTTAATCGCATTGTACATAATACTTTACATACTTTGTAGTTTGTACCACAGACTATGACGAACTATGATGACCTACAGAGGAACCCTCCATACCTATAACGTATACTATGTCTGTTGCAATATAATGAAGGCAATTAATCAAATAAATATGGTTCATTTTTGATAAATTTCAATAATGAAATTGATTGAATTCGAGTGAGGCGATATATGGGTCTATTGAAAATGTTGACATAAATGTTCCCTGCAATGAAAATTGTTATATAAAGTTTCATAACTCAAAATCTCGTACATAATTGTACGAGGATAATATCGTCCTCGTACCTCGTACGAAAGACCAGAAATCTCGTAACTGTACGAGAAACCTCGTACGGTTGGCAACACTGCAGCTAGTATCAGCAGTGGTAGGTTAGTACAGGGGGGCAATTCTCAAAATTGGGATAAATTTATCGATTCTCGATATTTATCCCGTGTCACCTATAGACTATTAATATCCCAAAAATATCGACTTTTCACAAAAATGCTATTCTCGCTAGTGGTAGATATAAAAATATGTCCACAGATGAACTTGTGTATAGAAATTATAATGATAATCCGGATATCGCAATGTTGCGTGTCGATCGCTAGGACTTGATATTTATCGACAGTGATTTTGCGAGTTTAACACAAAACTACACGACTCGATATTCGCCATGTTTTCTCGATATTTATCTACTATGATATTCATATCACTGCACGAGCCGAAAAAAATTCGTCATTCAAATCGCCGTCCAGTCCAGCGTCACCAACCTTAAAATAAGGTAAAGTAATGCAGGTGCACCGATTTCTGTCCAAAATTACCAAATACGATGTCATTGTCACCTTGACAACTCAACTGGACTGTCATGGCCATAGACTAATCACATTGTTTCCGGTATATTACTTATGTATGTCATAATGTATGTCATGGCGCTCTGTAATTATATCACCTCAGATACATTTTATTCACAAATGTTAATATTTCATTGTGAACATCAATACAATAGAGAAATCGCAAAGAAAATGCGTAGTGTGTGGTGTCGAAACACAAATAAATATGTTTAAACAATAGATTTCCATGAGATCCAAAACCGGTGAGTTGATGAAAATATGTCATTGAAATTACATTATTGCTTCAGAGCTAATGATCGCTTGGTTTTTATTGTAATTTAAGTATGTGTTATCATAAGAATTTATATATATATGTAATTTATATACGAATATATGTAATTACAGCAATTACATATATTCGTATATAAATTACAAATGTTTACGTAACGTAAAGTAAGTTTAGTGTTGCTCAAGGAAAGTATATTTACATAAAGTACCTTTGTGGTATCGATTTTTTATAATGTCAGGGGTATGGGTATATATGTCACCGGGTAATTGTACGACACGTTAGTTTATAAACCATCTAGTGAGATTATAAACTGTTGATAGAATGTGAACGAACATAAAAATTTACAATCTATCTTCACCAAAAAATTTAATCAGACACCAAATGTAGTAAATGATCACTATATTTTAGCGAGGGGTTAAATATCATTTAGTCTAGAGCAAAGTCATATTTAGGTGCGACGACGAGCGAAGCGAGGAGGAGCGTTAGGTTACTTGTGACTACAACAACGCGCGTGCCGAGCGAGCGAAGCGAGCGAGCCGCGGCAGCGGCCGGCGATGCGCCACAAGAGTTAAATTTTGGTGACCTTTACTACTTTTGGGTTAACAGTGATTTATTTTGAGTGATTTTGCTTAAATAGGATAGCGAGATGTTGAAACTTTGGTTATAAAATTACATTAAAATGCGGGTTTAATTCTGGTGATCATTTACTATTTTTGTCTGTTATATGTTACTCTACTATATCTGTAAGTAATAATCGTTAATAGTAATCATAAGCCAAAAAATAATACATTAAAAACCTGTACCTACGTATTTTACTTATGGCCACTGTAATACTTTCGTAGATCTATGGTAAATTGTTGTTGATCCACATATTTACAATTTGACGGCTGGACATGGTCAGTTTATAATCTTACGAAAATTTAAACGTTAAATTGTAAATTTTAGTTTCCGTTCACAATCTATCGACAGTTTATAAATTAACTAGATTTATTATAAACTAACGGTTAGTACAATAAAACGGTGGCATATATAAAATTTAGTGTCAATAAATTAGGAAATATCATATTCGATGCTGGTGATCATAAACCATCATACAGAATTTTTTTATTGCCACGAAACTTAACATATGTACTTTAGGGGCTGTTATTTACATCTCAACTGTATTTAAATAACTTTCTTGTTCAGATATTCACAATGTGTTTTTGGATAACTTTTTTAAACAATGCCTAAGACTAGTATGAGTTTGAGCGATTCACCTTTACCAAATAAAATTATAAAAAAACTTCATCTGCAGATTTAATTGCTCCATTTCTGGCTACAGGTATGTACTAAGATACATAGTCATTTTTTTATACTTGCGCCAATTGATTATTGAGTTGATCATATAAAATTAAATATTTAACGATTGTTTCCAATCAAATTGCAACAATCTCAAGCTGTTAAGTTAGCCAGTTCTAATCCACCTTAGGAGAAAAGCATTTTGAAACACCCGGTATTATAATTTTTTCTCTACATAACTGGTACAGTTCTTGCTAACTGAACGGCTCGAGCAATATTTATTATCTAACATATGTAAATTAACCTAAATATTATACAATCATAATAAATAGTATAAATAACGTCATATTTACGCTTGTTATAATAATCTAAGTTGTTTTTTTTTTCAGTTCATTTAAACAAATCTTCGTCGCTTATATACTTTCAAAGTAAATGCTGAATCGATAAAGCTATGGCATGGAATTTAAGGTACTATGTAAAAATCAAAGTGTACACAATCCCGTGTATACAATCCCAATTACTATTTATTTAAATACTTCTCATACTATTCTCTACATTGTTTGATTTTAAAATTAACCAACTTTCGAGAGCAGTTAAATAAACTTTTTTGTAATTTCAGATATGGATATGTCACGCAGAAAATATTGATTGAATCAATAAATAGAACAAAACAGTGCAGAAGAAGCTTCTTGCAATACAAATGAAATAGATCTGCTGCGAGATTAAATTAAATATCTAAATAATTCAGCTACCTACTCCAAAAAAGTTTTTTCAAACGTCTATATATAATTAAAAAAGGTGCGTTAAAAATATTACATTTTATGATTGAACTACAAATAATATATTGATTTTGTTTTTTTAAATTAACGGTCCCCCGACCCAAACTTAATTGGTTTTTCTTTGTATGGGGATACTACAAAGACCTCGTCTTCTCGAGATAATGCCGCAATTTGGACGAGTTAACCCGGAAATTGAGAGTAGCAGAAGAAACCATTAAAAATAATAGAAATGCATTCAGACGTTTAAAAGACAACTTGTCCCGGCGATGTCACACTTGCATTGAGCAACAGGGGGGCCATTTTGAAAACTTATTGTAATTAAACACCTTGTAATTGGTTTTACTTTACTTGCATTAATCATCATGTAAATTAAAATTTTGCACTTACCACATTTAAATTTCAATTTTTGATTGAAGCCTTATGAATAATAAAATGAAATGTTCAGGGGCTACCCTGATATCTGATAGGTAGAGCAAATTTTGAAGAGCCAAACGGTAATTTTTTATATGATTTTATATTATTAAGGGCCCTTGAAGTTGTGAACATACTGGGTAATTTTATCTTTCTTGGCTTTTTTTTAATTCCATTCAAAGATCTAACGATAGTTTATTTTGCCATACTGAATTGGCATATCTATCAGCATAGCACACAAAAAAAACAACCATCTACCGCAATAATTCATGTCACCATAAATAGAAATCTCATAGTACTCGGCGATAGGTGAAATATAAAAAAAAAAACTTAACTCCGAAAATATTAATAATCGCGGAACATACATGGGGATTCAGATAGTCCTCTAGGCTACCTCCTAGCTTCAGTATATCATTACTTCTTGGGACACCTTGTATACAAAGTTACTATGGGTGTATTCCATTGACGCCAATTTAGTTATTTTCGATAGTTTTGATCACATATCTCTATGGTTCATACTAAATGTGGAACCATAGACGCAATGTGGTCAAAATTATTGAAAATAACTCAAATGGGGTACGCCCTTAATTGATCCAAGCTCAAACGTCATAGCATATCTAGTCATAGTCTATGGCAAAGAGAATTTAATTGGTCTATGGTTTCATTTTTAAATTTTGTATTTACAGGTCAACGGTTTTACTCCTAGGTTTTACTTTTGTTTCTACTTTCTACTGTTTAAAAGGGAAGGATTCTTTAAATTGCTTGGATGGCTTCAATTGCGGATAAATTAAATTTTAAAGCACTTTTGTACAAATTTTTAACATGTCTACAATAAACGATGATGACGTGGTTATCGTCCCTTGGGTTGGCCCAAAGAGTTCTACTAACTCATTGACCGTGATAGTTCTGTCTCTGAACGCTGAAATTATAGAAAAATTATCAGAAGCACTTCGAGAAGTTCACGACAGAGGTAACTTTCGGTGGAAATTGACAGTTCTACGCTCATTCCATTTAGAAGAAGTCGTGAAGCAGTCCGACCTTACCGGCAGAATTGCAATAGATTTTGTGATTATTGCTATTGACACACGAAGCATGTATTGCCTTGAGTGGGCAAGAAATGAGCTTACACAAGTTCATCCACATCTTAAAAGCCGTCGCGTAGTCCTCGTTAATGCTGGAGGGAAGCCTATGAATGCCATGGGGGTTAGTGCTGGAGAGTTAATAACTTTTCAAAATGACCACAACCTAGAACTCTTGACAGGAAATGTAATGAAACCAGATGAAGCTCTATTCTTAGCACAAAGACTGTTGAGGTATAAAGAAGTATCTATTGGTGTAAAAACTGGTTTTCCGAACTTAAATGTATGATAGGGAAAGTTAACCCAGAGGATGACTACTTAGGGTCTATTGTAGAATGTTTGAGTAAGTTCCGGTTATACTACCCAGAACATAAAATAACTGAATGATAAAAATTACAGTTAACATGCAGCGCGTTTCAAGCTTTAACCGATGGATAGGCTAAATCGATGACTGTGAAACGCAAAGATAGTGTTTTATTTATTAAATATGTTCCGGGTAGTATAACCGTAACTTAAATTCTGAAACAGCCCTTAGTTTTAGAATAAAGGTGTACTTATGTAAGGTGTAAATATTGTTGGTTTGGTGGAATTAACCAAATATGATAATGGCTTGTATTAAGAATAATTGTAAGTTTAATCCGCTACAATCTTTTTTTTTTAAAGGTTGAATGAACTAAATTGTATCTCACTGAAAATTACAGTTATTGAAAAAAATCTATTATTGTTTTAACATTGTTATATGGGCTTAAATGCCTGATATAAACAATTTATGCCTAGGGCTGGGACAGGCTCTGCCAATATAGCTATTGTGGTGAGTGAGCCATAGCTCAAATAGATAATTCTGTTCCTATTGTTTATATGTCAACCTATAACATGCAGAACCAATATTGTCCATTTATGAATGAAATTCAATTGTTATCATTATCTATGATGCGGATGGATTAGGGGGACTGTGCATTATTTGCATCTACACTGAATTTAAATACAAACAAGGGCATTTTTTCATTCAGCTTTTACCTCTAAACAGCAGACTTACAATCCATGCAGTATTAGATGTGCAACAGGTGTCTGAATTCACATACTTGAACTGAAGCGGTGAAACTTATTTTTGATGATGCAACATGATAATTCTAACATTGTAATTTTTGTATTACAACGTAATTGGGCGTTGAGGGCTGAAAAACTTGGACAATGCATGGACTGCTGCAGCGGACCCTATGCACCAAGGACTGTCTTAAGGATATGGTGCTCCATCTTCTCAAGATGTTTAAACAAAAGAAACAAAATTAAGTCCCAGCTCTAAGGACTAGTTGTTAAAGGTTTGAATCCCGCTCAACTTTGTAAGCTAATTCAACTAATATTACAAAATATATTACTAAGCTTACAAAATTTGTAAGCTTAGGTTTTCAATTCGCCAAGCACCTAACGGTGTGTTCCGGCAGCAGTCCTTGAGAGCCAGTGAAATTACACACACATGAGACTTAACAACTATGTCCCAAGGTGACGGCGCAGTGCAATTCGTCACTTGTGATGAAATGCATCTGTTCTAGGCAGAGGTTTGTCTGCTTAACATCAGGTGGGCCAGTAGCTTGTTCTGTCACAATAAAATAAAAATATAGCATATAAATGAAAAACATAACCATTTTTTGGTAATTCATTTGTATTTTTTGATTTTATTGTGTTGTTTTGAGGTATGTTTTTCACAGCAAGTTCTGTAATTTACAAATTATTTGGCGCGTTTCTTGTCTCTACCTAACCCTCGTCCTCCGATTTTGCGTCGGATGCCGATTTCACTCGGCCACCGGAACCCTATTCTTTAAAGCTGAAACTTTGTGCTTCAATTGTATTACTTTAACCGTCATAGGGGACAGTGCGCAGTCATCAACCGACTATTAGACTGTAGAACGGACGAATATAGACGAAAGCTGCGTCTAAGATGTAGTCAGGCTTGGATTTAGATTTAGTAAATGACCCTTTATAAAATCGACGTCTTTTGTTAGTGGTCAAACCTTTTGCTCTAGTTACTGAGCTACTCTCGTAAACATAGTCATCGCAACAAAAATGTTTCGAAAGGAATATCATATTTTTGGTGTCAAAAATCAGTTTTATTGTAAGATCAGTATTAAATAGTTAATTGTAAATATTAATAACGCAACAAATTAAGTAAAAAATATTTAACCAATATTTAACAACCGCGCATGTTTGTTTAAATGTTTGTGGTTCCAGAATAATGACTGAACCGTTTACTGTTTCGAGTGTCCAAATGCAGCCGATGCGCCGCTAGTGAGAGAAACTACGATAAAAAATGAGTAAAATGCTGCAACCATAACCTTATCATTGAGACATAATTTTTTTTGTAGTAGGTATAATACAAAAATATCTTTATCAGAATGCGTAGTACTTAAATAATAAATATGACGGTATACGCAATCGCGGGCCACTTTAATGATGTTTAGGTATGATCATGATTCTAGTAGTAAATTTACATACATTTAAGAGACACAAAAGTTTATATTATAACTTCAGTAATTTATTTCTCAAATGGTGTTGGGTTGTTCCTTAGGATAAAATTTTGTATGGCATTAATGATAACTATATCTGATGCAGAATAATATATCTATACTAATTTTATCAAGAGGAAAGATTTGTATTTTTATAGGTAACGAATAAACATAAAAACTACTGGACCGATTTGAAAAATTCTTTCATCATTAGAATCCTACATTATCCCTGATGAACATAGGCTATAGAATATTTTTAAAAATATGTTTTTATTTTGATTTTTTTGTTAAATATCGGGGCGGGGCGCTAGTATATAATATAAAAACCATTAGTGTGAAAAGTAAGTACAAAATTCATACATCTGATGAAGGTCTTAAATGACTACTATATGTATAGATATTATTATTATATTATTATTATTATAGGTTAACCTGAACAACATCTTCGACCACATCATCACTTACCATCAGGTGAGATAGTGGTCAAAGGATATCCTATCAGACGTTAAAAATAAATAAAGTGCGAAGCAGTAGGAGTAGATACACGCATCATAATGAAGTGGTGGAAAGTCCATCAGTTGAGTTCCTAAAAATCCCGCAAACCTTTTGAGTTGCCTAGACCAAAATTACACTCCAGAGACTTTTAACATTTCATTACTTTAAGTTTTCTAATATTTTATCATGGAAATTCTGAGTAATCATTACCAATAAAAATATAGTTCCGAAAATAATAACAAGTTTACACACATTTCGTCCCTGACTCCACATTTATTTCACCACAGAGGTGCCACTTGTACCAATTCAACATTACCGAACCATTTCACGAAGTTCTCTCCAGTGTCCGAAATCAGAATTTGTGTCCCCTAAAAAGTGGCCCCGCTTATCATAGCTACATAATGTGACTTATATTTTAACTAAAATGCCAAAAAATCAAGTTTGTAGCTGTTAAATAAACCTGAATTTTACACTAAGTTGTTACTTACCTATATTTTTTTTAATATTGTTATGTTTGCAGTAACGCCTGCTATGCAGATTACATTACAAATATAGGAGGATGGACGCGGGTTCGAATCCCGCACTTCACTTGAATTTTTCCTCGTATATTGGTAATTTTGTAATATTTTTTTTATTGTATCTTGTCAGATATTGTGGCTGCAATGAGGTGACTGGTGACTTACACTGGATCCACCAATATCTGTATTTATATCAATATTTACAATTATAGTATTTATAGAAAGTCATTGTTAATATTCGTTCAATTTAAATATGTAGGACTTTATCAAATTCAATGTTACCAACTATTTCCAAAGTAAATAGGTTTACTCCCAACGCCCCCCACTAAAACGGACACCAGCGGAGTTTGTTAAGACAAAGGATTTTTGTGCCAATGGCCGCCAGTAGCGTTACTATGATTATGTGTTGACTCTAATTTGACTATTTACTACAGATTGTTACAACAGATTATTTTAAATCCCATAATATCAGTAAAAACACAGAAGCAGTAAGATAGAATAGCTATAGTTCAGCAACTGTGAATATAAGAGACGAATTACTTAGCATTCCATGGATTCACCGTGCGGGTGCCGGGTCCATCGCGTTGCAGAGGAAGAGGCTAGAGGGGTGCCTGGGACTTGCAACCCAGGAGAAGGATTAAGGGGCCCCTTTATGATATATCAATGCTCTCCTTCACCACTCGAGCCTCCTCCCCTACCTAACCAAATTTGATAAGATCCTACTAATGCCGCCTTAGATACACGTTCTAGGATGGAAGTTACGGTTGTTCTTGGTAGGCCAAGGTCTTTAAGTAGGTTATATAGGGATTTCGCTGGTATACCCCTTGCTCCAACCTCTACAGCATATAAACTAACCACATAACCGTTTTTGGTTAATTCATTTGTTAGGTCATAATATTTGTTTGTTTTTATTGTGTGGTCTTTAGGTATGTTTGTTTCCCACGGCACAGTAAGTTCTATAAGTACTATGCGTTTTAGATTTTTTGAGTATAAAAATATGTCTGGTCTGGATGACGAAATACCAACATCATCAGGAATTTTGTAATGTTTTTCATACGTGTACATCAAAAGAGTCCAATCGGGAGCTGCGCCTAAGATGGAGTAAGGCTTGGATTTAGATTTTGTAGATGACCCTTCTTTTACAAAATCGACGTGTCGTTTATTCGTGGTCAGACCTTTTTTTGCTCTAGCTACCGAGAGACTCAATAATTTATAAATAGTTCCGAATCGTAACATTTAAGAAACAAGACTAACTATAACATTAAACGTATACATGCAAGGTGCATGAATAATATACTTTGTTTGTTATAATTAGTACAGAAACATGATTAAAACAATATTCGCCTGTAATTATTTTATTTTTGCTATAAAATATTATTGTATGAAAGTGAGGTATCTGGTAGGTAAATCCCCGTGGGGTGCCGTGTTAGAATTGCACCTCTCCAATCCCTAAATATTACTGTGGGTGTCGTAAGAGGCGACTAAGAGAATACTGGAAGGTTGGCAGTAGCGCCTCCTAAAGAACTGCCATCTTACACTGCGATCCCCAAGCCGCCTGCCAAGCATGGGGATTATGCAATACCCCACTAAATAGAGGATGCTGTCTTCAGCAGTGGACGATCCGGCTGATACAGTACAGTATATGGTAGGTAACAACATTATTGATCCATCAATGTAGGCTATATATTTATCTTGATGTAAATTCATCATATATCTGTACTGTACTGTGGTGTTTCAATAGTTATATCTATCTATAGGTAAGCTTTGTGGTGTACAGATATGCAATTTTAAAATAATGTAGGTAAGTACTTACTAAATTAATGAAGTGATAAAGACAAATCTTTGCTGTTCCACGTTATTTTACTATAGGTTTGTAATATAGTAGTAAAGAAGTAAATAAAATATTTTTTACACATTTCTGAATCATTTATTATATTTTGATTGTACTACAAAATAATAGGAAGTTCTCTACAATTACAATAATATATTACATAAATAATGAAAATAATCATATGAAAGTCTTCACTTGAATAATATATAATTCTTCATATTCAAGTACCAATACCTTTTGCAATAAAACCAAACTATTGCCAAAAATGTGTACAATAATAAGCATAAAAATACCCTAACAAACTAACTGAAATACTGCTCATTTTATAACGTTTTCAGAATCATAAATGACCATATAAACTTAAATATCTGTAAAGAATATTATATAATGTATGACATAACAACATGATGAATATTATCATCGGAAATGCACTATTTGTCCCATGTCATATGCAAATCTATTCTTTCTAAATTAAGAACTATTTATGTAGAATTAACATTAGCGTCACAGTAGTGACCCGTTTAAAATAAACGTATACAAAACATTAAGATTAAGCAATATCACAACTAAACCACCCGTCTCCAGGCAAATAAATATACTCAACAACCATCGTCAATCGTAGTTGTATTTGTTATGTATGATTTAATTCAAAATTATTTCCAAATGTACTAAACTAATGAAGTGATGAAGACAAAGCTATGACGTGCATGAAATTATAATTAAAAGCTAAATCTAACTTGTTACTATTGGGCCCTATTGTAATAAATGATTACAACACATTGTAGCTTCAACAGTTAAAATGGTCCATAAACACTTGAGAATGTAAAATCATAGATAATAAGCACGGCATTTCATTCGAACATTAATAAACCATTGAATTATTTTTATAAATAAAACAAATTTTAAAAATCATGTAAAGAAAACAAGCATTACATATCTTATTGGTGTTTCATTAAGTGTAAGTAGATAAATATAGCCTTATAAGATTTCTATTACTGTAATCATATAAACCGCTGAAACTAACAGGTGTAATATTTCATCGCGGATTTCACATAACACACAAGTTATCTAACTACAGACATATAATGTAACTTATTCGCTAATTTCCTGTACTGCGAGATATTAGTTAAGATTTAATAGTAAAAAGTATCTCAGAAACTACAAATATCTATCGGAATACAATTAACTTTCAGTATTTTATTACCAAAAGTAAAATTGATACACATATTTCCGTTAAAAACTGTGTCGCGTCGAGATGCTTTTGTTTGTTGTTGCCAAAAATCAATTAGAGCGATAACATTGTAGATTAAACAGAGTGATTATATTTATTTAGAGATCAAATTTTTTTTTCACCTATCTGCCAATGGATTTAACATTAAGAAGACTCAATTAATAATACAAACGAGTGGAAAATGGTTTTAAGTGAATTTGTCTTGACAGCAATCTACAGGACCAGAACAAATATGGTTACCGCTCTAACATAGCTTCAAGGATCTTAATTCAACAGCCACAACGATGGTTCCTAAGTTCCTATCATGTAGGTAGATGTCCACATCCATACCTCAAGCACAAGTGTCACATTTCAAGTTTGAGCACTATTTATAAACATAAAACATTAAAATATGACATTTCTTGTGCGATCTTACTCATATACACTACGCCTTAGGCTTTCGCTTTTTGTAACATACTGGAATTATTGATATGAGCGGACTCGAGTCCTCAATAGCTGTTAGAAAGTTTAAATAGGTTTATTATTCTAAGTCGTATGTGAAACTATATGTAAAATACTGAGATTCTTGATATGTAGCATCAGAGCGTAAGCCTCAAGACGAAAGCTACATACAATGGGGCTAGGACTTGATGTCCACCGGCTTTGTAAAAAACTAGAGAGCTTTGATTAAAACTTGTATATGTCGACACTATTTTTTCTATATTTTAATACTATGTAGTGTGAGAAGTCGGTATAAAATAACTTGGTTGGCCGGTAGACTCCAAGGCCGGAACGCCGCGACCGCCGTTTGCATCGAATGGGGCGCCGCACCGCTCGGACCGGCGCCGGCACTCTAGCACCTATACTTCACTGTACACGTCTGTCCACTTAGCACTGCTCATTGTACCTAATAAACAAAAACTACATTATTATAAAATATTTTGACGCCAAGGAACATGACATTAGACTAAATAAAATAATATATTTTTAAATGTAATTTAGAAATGTACAACTGTAAAAGGATATACTTCAGCATGGTAAATTTGATTATTAACTTTATCAATTAATGATAATGTTTTTTGCCCCAACATAGTATTTTTTCTCTATATATTAGTATTATATTGACCGCCTATAACGAAGTCTATTATATTCGGAGGTCTATTCTCCCATAATATAGGTGTCTTGGTGATTGGTCTTCAATAGAAAAACCTTACAACACAAAAGAAGCTGTTTTTCTTGATTCAATGACACAATTACATTACAAAAATACCATAGGAAAAATTTAAGTCATGTGCGGAATTCGAACCCGCGTCCATCCGCCCCTTTAGCCGGGGCATGCTCTAACCAATTGAGCTAACATGACATGACGTCATAACTCGAATTTTTCCTATAGTTCATTAACCATCATATTGGGATGGAGCGACATCTATAGTACCACTTACGTTGTACTACAAACAAGACCAATTTTGCAATTGGTTTTATACTTGTAAATGATGACGCAACCTTATAATTTTTATATTGTTATGATTGCAATAATGCCTGCTATGCGGATTACATTACAAAATTACAAATATACCATAGGAAAAATTTAAGTCATGTGCGGGATTCGAACCCGCGTCCGTCCGCCCCTTTAGCCGGGGCATTCTAAGTACAAGTATAAAACCAATTGCAAAATTGGTCTTGTTTGTAGTACAACGTAAGTGGTACTATAGATGTCGCTCCATCCCAATACGATGGTTAATGAACTATAGGAAAAATTCGAGTTATGACGTCATGTCATGTTAGCTCAATTGGTTAGAGCATGCCCCGGCTAAAGGGGCGGATGGACGCGGGTTCGAATCCAATCGTTAGGCCTGTTAGCACCGTTGGTATTATTGGCGCATTTCGGACCGCACCCATTGTGTCGTTTTGCAACAGGTAATTAAACAGCGTAAGGTCGAAGTTATAGTAATAGTAGATTACCAAGTAATGGTGGCTAGTCGGAGTCGAGATCGACAACGTCGGCTTGCGGCGGCGCGCGCGGCTGCATCGGCGGGCGGCCCCGCGGCCTGCCGAGCGGCCCGCCCGCGCCCGCCGCTGCACTGTTCCCCAACATGATCTCCCGAGCGCGTTGCTGCTGCAGCGCCATCGCCACCGGGTCGCGGCTGCCCAGCCCGCCCGCGTATAACTTCGCACCCATTTGCTGGAACACATCAACAATATCTACTTATTGCTACACTTTATTTTGAAGCCCTCGTAGCGAAGTTTACTTAGCTGTTCTCAACCGATCAGCAAAGTTAAGCAACGTCGCCCGCGTACATGATGACTTGGATGGGTGACCGCTAGTGACATTACTACTGAGCGTTTCCGTGCTTCGGAGGGCACGTTAAGCCATCGGTCCCGGTTGTTGTCTTAGGATGGCAGTCGTTATAGCATGGTGGTAGGGCATTTTGTGGTACTACCTACTGAATTACATAGTATTGTACAAATAATGTACCGCATGTTAGTCGCCCGCCTGGCTAGCTACCACTATCAAGTAGAAAATCTGTCGCCAAGCACCTAACAGTGTTCCGGCAGCTGTCTTTGAGAGCCAGTACTTCTAGGTTAGTCTGAACAACATCTTCGACCACATCATCACTTACCAATTTCAACCGCTAAGAAGTAACGTTCGCATTACTGTGTTCCAATTTGACAAATGAGACTCAATAACTATGTTTTAGGGTGATGGGCGCAGTTTTATGGGCAGAGGCTACCGCTCCATACCAGATGGGGCGTGTGCATGTTCGGGGACAATCCACATCCGGCACATAAAATAAAACTAGGGGACGCCCATTAACAGTAACTAGCATTAATTGTCGCACTCACAAATGCCAATCAATTAAATTGAATTCAAGTTTTGACAGTTTTAGGGGTAACTTATAGAAACATGTGCGTGTGAAACAGTGAAGCAGAAGAAAACACAAAAGTGTTCAATATTTTTTAAGGTGACCAATATTGTTATAATTACTTCTATAATAAATAGATTCAGGCGTCACTTTGCGGAAATCTATATTTAATAATAACAAATATTTTATGAACACATCAAATTAATATTTTAATAAAACACTTAAAAAATACAAAAATATATCTAGTGACAATTCCGCCTAATTTTCCTGTTAAGCCGACGTGACGTCCAAACGCCACGCAGCCAAACCGGAAGAATTTTCGACGCGCACGATCGAGAACAATTCGATTCGAATTCTCGATCGTGCGCTCGTAGAGTCAAGACATCCTGAGGATGCTTCGTGTAGAAGCGAAACGCGTTGAAATTTGTATTTCCTGATACAGATATGTATTTCCACCACAACATGTACTACAAAGTACGAAGCACTCAGTAGTAGGTACATTTCCCTAGCGGCGGCAACCTATCCAAGTAATGATCGCAGCGGACGTTGTTTAGTTAATTGGTCAAGAACAAGCGCTCGTAGCTGTTCTTAACCGATCAGCAAAGTTAAGCAACGTCGCCCGCGGTCATGAGTTGGATGGGTGACCGCTAGTGACAATACTACTGAGCGTTTCCGTGCTTCCCAGGGAACGTTAACCCGTCGGTCCCGGTTATTGTTTTAGGATGGCAGTCGTTATAGCATGGTGGTAGGGCATTTTGCGAATGTCCGTCTGGCTAGCTACCACCCTCAAGTAGAAAATCTGTCGCCAAGCACCTTACGGTGTGTTCCGGCCGCTGTCCTTGAGAGCCAGTACTTCTAGGCTAGCCTGAACAACATCTTCGACCACATCACCACTTACTATCAGGCGCGATAGTGGTCAAAGGATAAGCTATCATGCATAAAAAAAATATTAAAAAAAATAGGCCAATGTGTCCATGATCTGTTCTGGAATATACTCATAGTCCAGTTGACAGGGAAGAAGCTAGTGGGTGCCAGGGTAGGGTAAAAATGGACAACATACATTCTGTTGCTGCATGAGCTGCTGCAGCTGCATTTGCTGCTGTGTTTGCTGCTGACGCTGCCACGGCGGCTCGTACTGCAGCCCGCTAGCGCCGCCCATGCCGCTCATGCCACCGGCGCCGCCACCTTTTCAGCAATATAAATTAGTAAGGTGTGATGATGTATTAAAAATATTACCGACTTACTGTCTTCAGCTACACAGAAAGTGCTTGGCAACAGTACAAAAATACAAATGTACGTGAGGAAAAATTTAAGTCATGTGCGGGATTTGAATCCATCCACCCTTTCGCGTCCATCCACCCCTTTAGACGGGGGCTTTTATAACTTTATAACATGCGTTATTGCAAACATAAAATAATAAAAAACATATTTGGCAACAGATTTTTTTATTTAAGGCACGCATGAACTAGATACTCTCCGTGCAGTGTCAGGCTAAAATATCTTCCTGTAGGTGTCGTAAGAGGCGATTAAAGGAAAAAAATACCAAAAGGCAGCAGCACCTTCCGAAGAACTGCCATGTTACACTGCGATCCCCAAGCCGCCTGCCAAACGTGGGGATTATAGCAAACTCCCGCTGAATGGAGTGTTCAGCAGTAGACGATCCGACTTATACAATATTCACAATGTACTCACCAGCATTCATCACTCCAGGGTTCATCATACCGGGATTCATCATACCAGGTTGAGAATACTTGTATATCTCGCTCATTTTCTGCATCAACTACAAACATGACAAATACTCTTTTAGTACACATCTACAAGTTCATATAATAGAAATGGTCCACTACATAATAAATAATTAATTTTACGTTGGCTAACAAGCTGATTGGTGTTTTAGTGTAGAAAAATGTATCAAGTTTTTTAACTGATATTAATCTAAGACGGTGGATTTTTTTATTTTTTAAATATTGTAACTTCATTCGTATTTATATTTTTTGGGTATTAAATTTGTAGTTGATTATATGGCAATTTCTTAGTGTTCGATTGAGCTGAATTTTTGTATGCCTGTGAAGTTTCAAAACATTATAATATTATAGTGCTCAGACCAATTGTCATATCAATATAATCCAAACAATAAAGTTCTGACGGAGCACAGCACACAGTGCTGAAGTAACCACGGTCATCTCAAACTCTTCTTTTTACACGCATACCTGCATAAGCGAGCGTGAAAGGTATTTTTGCAGATTGAGAGGAGCTGAGCTGATTTTAGATGGATTTCTATCGCATGTTGTCTCCGAATCTTCTTTATTGGTCTGAAATTACAGTGACAGCAAGCTGAACAGATCTGCTCAGGTACAGTAGATTAATGTTTTATTTCTTGTGATGAAATTATTTTTATGTTCTATGTGGTAGTGTATACGTTTTGTATGAGCTAACCCTATTTTTATTTTGGAATCATGGTGCGTTAAGAAAAAATGTTCTTTTAATGTTCAGTTTTTTTTTTGTTGGCAGTGTAGAACTGTTGTATACATACTATATTGGCAGAGACCACAGATGTGTATGTATGAGCTGATCATATTTTTTATTTTAGAATGGTGCACCACATTAATCCAGCGTCAATATTTTAATGCAGCATCAAGCTGTGTGTCTTTAAATCAGTAGGTTTAACTGCTGTGCAGCTCTTCTATCTTGCCTCATTACACATAAATACACATATAAAAATATAGAGCAACATGAAGACGGGTTCACAGTGTATTAAATTCTGTAATTTTTAACTGGATTGATGATTTATTTGTCTATAATTTGTACTAAATGCAATTTCTTCTACTAATAATTACTGCAGAACATCTTAAGGTTTAGTATTTAGTTTAATTTTCTACTTTGAAAAATGTGAATTAAAACTTTAATACATATTTTCTACAGTTTGCAATCTGCTTGATTGTAAGGATGCGTGCAGAGCATGCTATAGGTATGTACGTGAAATAAATAAGTTATACAGCATACGCATGACATAATTATTATCATATCACAGACTTAACGACATAAAACTTACGCCGTAATCATATCCACCGAACATCTGAACAGATAAATATTGGAATTTCATTAATTTGTTTTATGTAAACTAATCAACCTCAACATTTAATTATAACAATGTCTATATTAGATTAGATACGTATCGTCACTAGCATTTCCTAGATCAACTATAGTAGTCTAGGAAAGCGAAACAGCTTAGATCAAAATAAATTATAAAATTTTGGCGTTTAAACCATTCTTATGATGGCCATTAAGGAAAATATACTGTTAAAATACTCTGTGGTCGCTTTCACTAATAAACTCATGTACACAATCTTCCGACTCTCTTGAAGATTTTCTTGACATGGACAGTGTAGGAACTACATATAAAATATTTGCTATACGAAAAGACTTAAACATAAATTCAAAAAAGATTTTGATTAATTTTTATTATCGGATAGTCTCTGATCTATGGAGGTCAGGAATTAAATTCCATATAACTTTTCCCAAAGCACATTTATAAGGAAGAAATGACGAACTTAATAACACGTTTTTTAAACGAGCAATGAGACATATTCTGAGTGGGTGTGGTATAAAATATTATACCACACCCGCTCAGAAAATGTCTCATTGCCTTAAACCACCACCGGATAGTTAGTTTATTCGTTTATCTTTTAATGATGAGACACTGGCAGCAATTATGATATGAGAAGAAAACAGAGGCTAAATAGAGAAGTTGAAAATGTTAGTATGGATGAGATACCTGAGGATTAGCGTTGTATATGAGAGGCAGCATGTCCCGCAGCTGGTTGTCGTTGAGGTTGGGCATATCCTTGCGAAGCATCGCCGCCAACGCAGCGTACGCCAACTGCTGTTGTTGCTGCGCCAGCAGGCTAGGGACTGCGGAAATAGTACACACTGCAGGGGCCGGCAAAACGGGTATACGTGGACGAACGTGACAATGTAGGCCCATGTGAAGGTAGGCACATATTTATTTTGCTCAAATGTACATGACAATAGTACAAATAGTCTAAATTAAGATAAGTGCATGTATATTTCCATGTAAGGACGACGCAAATTAACTACTAGTATTAAAATTGCCGTGAGTTCATCAAAGGCTTATTGAGGTTCTACAGTGTTTTCTTCAAATGGAGTCGAGCGGTAAGCTATATACTGCTGTGCAGCAGGTTCATGATTCGATCCCCGCCGTCGGCTTGAGCTTCAGCAACTGGCTAGCTACCACCCTCAAGTTGAAAATTTGTGGCCAAGCACCTAACACTATGTTCCAGCAGTAGTCCTTGAGCGCCAGTTAACTACAGGCACATCAGACTAAACAACTCTGTCTCAGGGTTATAGGCACAGTGCAATTTGTCACGTGTGATGAAATTAATCTGTCACAGATAGAGGTTAGCGCTTAACACCAGGCGAGCCTCGTGCATGTTCAAACACAATCACATAAAAATATTATATAGTACCTTTCTTGAAAATTTTATTTCCTATGGTAAGTGAACATTTTGATTTTGATGTGGACATACCCATTCCATTGTGCATAGGCCAGGCGGAGGGGAATGGCGCAGGTGGAGGTTTGTTCTTCTCATTCTCGAAGTCCTCCCAAGCTGCCTTGCGCTCCTCCTCGCTCAGCGTCTCTTCCTCTTTGTTCTCCAGCAGGGAATCGTGCTCGTGGTACTTGTAGATCTGAAAGAAAAGTTAATTGTGTAAATGTTTAAAAATGTCTATTTATGTTTTAAAGAATCAATGGCTTCCAAAACAGCAACTCTGACAGCATACTGGGAACTGCCCTCCGGTGGTGGGCTGGAGCAACTTTACGTTTTACAGACCTTCAAAGGCCTAATCCTTTCAAGGTCCATGATACATTTATTTTCAACACCCTTGCTCGTAAAGTGAGCTTTATTATATCGTTTTTAGGGCCATAAACCGAACTATAACACCCTCGTGCATAGTAATATCATACACTAGTGCGTAATAGAATTATCCGTACAAAGTTAAGTGAATACCTAAATGCAAATTATATGCGAGTAAACAGAGCATTTGCAATTTAATCGGGTAATTTATCCCTACAAAGTTAAGTTAGTATCTAACTGCAAATTATATGCGAGTAAACAGAGCATTTTCAATTTAACCGGGTAATACAGATTTGTAAAATCAAAGAGGTTTTTATGTAATCAATAAAAATAGTTATATAGTAATAAAAATAGTCGCGCGCAAAAAAAAAAAACTTGCGCGTTATTTTCCACAATTTTCGTATGTTGTTTGTATCGCATTTGTGCAATATATATTTTTTTTCCTCGCAAGGGTGTTGAAAAAGTGCGTGTGAAACTCGTGAGCAACTTGCTCATTATACACTCGGCTGATTTACGCCCTCGCCTACGGCTCGAGGTGCAACACACAGCCTCGTGTATAATGAGCAACTTAGCTCACTTGTATCATACTATTGTAATATACTATCATTAAACCTTGGCTAGAAGAGGCTTTCGCCAGAGAAAAGTTTGATCTAGAATGTACTGCTGGCTCTCAAGGAGCGGAATACAATGTGGTGTGCAAGATACTTTGTGATAGATTTTCTACTTTGGGGTTGGTGGTCAGCCAGGCGAGCATTCGCAAAATGCATTACCTTGTTGTAAAACGTACGGCGATTATAACCATGGCCCCCTGCGTCAAAAAGGTAACTCTATATGCTGTAGCTGTATTATGATAATATAATGTGTATATAGTTCGGATTATTTCATTACTTACTAAAAGGTGATATAGTGGTCTTGTGGCTGACTTCTATAATTTCAGGTAAATATATTTTATTTCTATTCGGGGGGCTTACAGCTTTCATTACAAAGTAATATTGAAACAGACAGATAAAATCCATTTACAAGCCCCCACAATTAGTAATATAATAAAGTAATATGATTGAAGCATTCTGCTTTCATGCTTTTTCTGCCATACCCAACTTTCATTACCATACATTAGTGTCGGAACCAACACTCCCCCATGAACAGCCAGACGAGCTTTTTGAGACACCTTCTGACTGTTTATAAACGCGTGCAATGCTCCGTTTACTATGTTTCCAGCATTTACTCTCCTTTCTATATCACTTTCACACTCTCCATCTTTTGTAAACATGGATCCCAAGTATACAAACTCTTTCACTTGTTCCACTTTTTCACCTCCAATCACGATATTGCAATCGGTCACTCTAACATCGCGTTCAAACACCATAACTTTCGTCTTACTTACATTTATTTTCATTCCCTTTCTTTCTAAAGCCTCATGCATAACCGGATTAACAAATAAATAGTTATTCTTAGTATATATTGTTAGGTTTCCGTACTAGGAAACGGGAGCCTATTACTAAGCCTCGGCTGACCATCCGATCGTCCGACTTTTAAATGGCTGTCCGTACCTTTGGAACGGAAATAGGTAGTTGGTTAAAATTTTCACAGAATGTGTATTAGTATGGCGGATTGTTTAACAAATAATAATTACTAAAAATAAAAGGGGTCCCATTCAAGAAGCGTGTAACACGAGCGTCAAACATAGTATGATTAGAGCAATATGTAACATACGACAAATGATAAAAACTGGCCAAGTGCGGGTCGGAATTTAGCTTAGGATCTTGCAATGTATTTAAAACATAACGATTGTATGGTACATTCTGGTTTGGTACCCAATAGGTGTGTTTGATACCCAATAGGTGTGTTTGATACCCAATAGGTGTGTGTGATACCCAATAGGTGTCTGTGATACCCAATAGGTGTCTGTGATACCCAATAGGTGTCTGTGATACCCAATAGGTGTCTGTGATACCCAATAGGTGTCTGTGATACCCAATAGGTGTCTGTGATACCCAATAGGTGTGTGTGATTTAAATTTTATTGGAACTCAATTGTATAAGTTACCTGAACTTCATGTTCTCTTAACATCTCTGCGAACAGCCTGTCCTTAGGCAGCGGCGGGATGGGGCGCGGGACGGGAGGCTTCGGCTCGAACTTGTACAGTTCAGCGAGATCATTCTCGGCGTAGTGTCGGTCTATCTGTTGCTCGTCTATCACGCGCTTAGATATCGCCTGTTTTGTTACTTGCCGCTCGTAGATTTTCTCCTCCATTGTACCCTGGGAATTGTTATTTACAACAAATTAGATTATATCCTTTTTTTAATGTTATGTAGTTGACAGTCACTAAAACTAATATTATATAGAATGCCCGCCTGGCTAGCGACCACCCTCAAGTACAAAATCTGTCGCCAAGCACCTAACAGTGTGTTCCGGCAGCAGTCCTTGAGAGCCAGTGAAATAACAGGCAAAATGAGACTTAACAGGTATGTCTCAAGGTGATGGGGGCAGTGCAGTTCGTCACTTGTGATGCAATGCATGCATGTTATAGGCAGAGGATACATCAGGTGGGCCTCGCACTTGTTCCTTCACAATAACATAAAAAAATAATAATAAAAAAAAATATACGAGTCGCCCGCAGTCACCTTGCTCGTTCTGCTTGACACTGCACTGCGCTCGTTACTCAGGAACGGTGGTTCTTATGTCTCGTTCAACCAAGTTTGAAAAAGGAGGAGTTTCTCCATTCAACTGTTATTTTTTGTGCGTACTCATAACTCTTTACAAAGTACACCCATTTTGATGTTTTTTTATATTCGAAAGCTGGTGGTTGTCTTGTGGTCCCATTTAAATTTGAGTGAGATCTGACGACTAGTATTTGAGTTATCTCCAATAATGCGTATTTGTTGTTAGCAGTTATTTTTTTGTTAAAATGTTACTTGTGTAGCGATCAATTTCTGATAGGTACCATCCAAAATCGTAAATTTATTCACGTTCTGATAGCTTTTGTAGCAAAGAAACCTGAAATCTACTGAAGTATCGTTTGAAGTGACATGTACCTATCGATAAACATATTTGATGTATGTCAGAGTTAAAAATCGTATTATATAGTCGTATAAAGTGGTTAGTTAGTGCGCAATGCAAAACAAAACATCGCCACGTAATTTGGTAGGATAACCAATGATTCGCATTGATACTGGCAGGCCTGACGCACTCCGCACTTTAGGTACAAGTACATCGGCGGCTTCGTCTAGACGGGTTTACTCTACAGTGGGTTGGCGCGCACCGCCAGGGACGCACGTTTTCTCGCTTCAAGACGCCGTGTTTCGTGTTCGTATTTGTCCGTAGTCTGTTTACGTACATAGTTTCACAGTATAAAAAGGCTAGTAGTTAGGTTGAAATGAGGGCAAAATCTTACTGCATTGCATTTATCAACCGAATCTCACGTTTTTCTCACATCCTAAGGACATGGAAAGGTAAGGAAATGTACGCATACTTATAGGTTCCTAATGTTAAACGCTCCAGCAGAAAATCTGTCACCAAGCACCTAAAGGTGTCTTTCGACAGCTGTCTTTGAGAGTCAGTAAGTAATAATACGTTAGTCTGAACAATATCTTCGACCACATCATCACTTACCATCAGGTGCCATAGTGTTCAAAGGTTTATCAGCTATACATAAATAAAAAGTCAAACCAGATTAAATAAGCTTATATCTAAATAGATCCAACAAACATTATGCCTTTTACATATACGAGTACATAGGTACATATTACAATAGTTTTCTGCTAATATGAGGTACTTATATTTGAAATGTATTTAATTGCATTGGTACTGTACGAAATTTGCATGTAAGCACACGATCACAACCCTTAACCCACCACCGTTTCACCCAGGTAACCCACTTACCGCATCTGAAGAGATATGAACTACGAGTTAGAAAGAGAGGCGCCTTGTAAGTGAATAAAAACTCAGCGGTATGCGATCTGAATTGCTCTTTATTGCGTCGTAGCAATGTTGCTTATTCATTTAAACGTCTTTGCGGAGAGATCCTTTTGGTCCTTCTGTGATATTAGAAGGATGTTAATAGGTACTAGTGCCCCATTGCTATAAAGTTACGTAATCGGGCAGCAGTTGTTTTATAGTATAGTCATCACAGTTCTGCGGCTTTATGTTTGCGCAAGGTGTTGAAATTTTTGTCAAAGGCATTAGCATTTATATGATTGAAGCTTCATTATTATTATTATTATAAACAAATAAGGTTCTACCGCGGCCATGTTTCTTTTCTTGCAGTGAAAGTTAAGTACACCGGCAGGAATCGCGAGTTTACTATATACATAAGTGTTTTTATGATCTGTTTATTATTTCTTTACAATTTTACACACTAAACACATTATTGCACCTGCTGATTTTGATGTAATTTGTCAGAGAGTAGGGGGCACATAACCCGTAGCCCAAAGGCTTGGATACTGGATACTCTACTGTTGGATACTCTTTTTTAACTTCGCTTCAACACTTGGTTTCTAACGAAGAACTAAGAGCATGTAATACAATTATTCGCGGTCGTATTAACTACTACTGCAAAAAATGAAAACAACATAATTATCGTCTTGTCTCTTCTTCCCGAAGAGATAGACAGTGGTGTGGTGTCTTATACCTCACATTTGGCCAGACATGTTTTGTTACCATTAAATAGGGGGCGACACTTTTGTACCCACGTCTATTAAATCTGTTTGTCACAAAAACCCAATTACTCTGACCAGGAAATCGAACCTAGCGCCTCAATATTCAAAAGCGACTTCAATAATATAAGTGGGCGGGCACTAACTAACAGTATTTAGTAGTCACATTCTTGTAGCAAGTAAATAACACAAAAAGATGTACCACATCAAGAGACTAGACTCCCAGAACACAGGGGATCCTAGTGTGGGAGCTAGTGGTCATACTTGTAGTTTAATATTACGAATCATTTGTTTTATGTTTGTGAATACTTATAAGTAGATTGTAACCAAATGTTATGATAATCAGTTCCAACTAATAAAGGTTTATATAACTCACCATAGCCAGAAACCTGTAGATATAGCAAGGTTTCTTCTGTCCAAAGCGGTAGACCCTGAATATGCTCTGCACATCATGGGAAGGGTTCCACGACACGTCGAAGATCACCACACGGTTCGCAGCTACCAGGTTTATGCCGAGGCCACCCGCTCTCGTTGAGATTAGGAACAATCTGAATCAGATACATTATATTATGTGGGTGAATAATGCGAGGAAACAGTGGAAATTTGGGACCTGAGCATTTGTATTCAAATTCATTTATTTTTCAGCATGCAGGTTTTTTTATGTAATTGTGACGAAACAACTGCGAGTCCCAGCTGATGTTAGGTGTACCAACCTCTGCCTATAACCGATGCATTTCGTCACTTGTGACGAATTGCACTGCACCCGTCACACTGAGACATACAGATGTTAAGTCTCATGTGCCTGTAATTTTAATTTATCTGGCTATGAAGTACTGCTGCCGGAACACACTGTTAGTTGCTAGGCCAAAGGTTTTCTACTTGAGGGTGGTAGTTCTCCAGGCGAGCATACGCAAAATGCCGTTCCACCATGCGATGAAGCTCAAACCGGCGGTTGAGATCGAACCATAGACCTGCGGCACGGCAGGCTATAGCTATTACCGCTCTGCCATCATTGTTTCAACAATACTTCCGCTTCCATGGTACTCTGTATCCTTATTGACAACTTTAGATAGACGGTGAAAGGCATATGCCATGCTATTGACCCGCTTGGTTAAGACATTTGTATGATACATCCAGATCAATTCAGTCAATATGCAATCCTAGAAAAGTTGTATGTACTTATTATATTTATTTAAGTGTATTAGTTTGACGAAAACTTTTATGTCTGCAGGTTAAGTTAAAATGTATTTATGAAAAAAAACACGATTTACGTACAAACTGAAATACATTTATGAAATTTGCATAGTATTTGACCCAAAAATAAAAAGTTTGTATATTAGGTGTCTCAATAGCAACAATAAAACAGTTTGATTTCTTGTATTGATTTTTTAAGTTTGCCTATCCATCTCCCAGATAATATTTTTTGCCTTTTTTGTATTTTTTTTATGCAACGCTTCAAATAATATAATGTATATATATATAAATAATATACCATAGATGTGTTTTTTTTTATATTGCATATAGTCGCTTATGATATTAGTCACCTACTCATAATTTATAATAGCAGAAACTACGAAACAAATTACACAATTTTAATTTTATACTTTGGTACATGAATCTTGATATTTTTTATGCCTATAGAATATAATAGTTGCCAAAGTCAATATAATTCATAAAATGTTGCCTCTATTATGTAGATAATTTACAAAACGCAACATTTAAAGATTCTAATTTCCGCGTTCTACAAAAAAGAGATACAGACACTGAGCTGAGAGAGACCACAAGCATTGCTACCACGTATATTTAATGGACGACTGCTATACTTCGCCGTTTAATGTATTAGTTGACTTGAAAATAATAATTCATACAATAACACCAGCAATTTACCTTGCTCTGGGATTGTCTTCTCTGTTGAAATTCTTGCACCAAATAGACCTGTTCTCACACGAAGTGGAGCCGTCCAATCTAAAGTAGTCTATGCCGTGCGCCCAGGAACCTGTAAGCAATAGTAAACTATTAAGAGATACATTTTATTGTGACCAGCCTGGCTAGCATGTGCAAATAAGAAATATGTGACTCTCGACACGAGAGACAAGTGGCGGACGATAGCAGCGGCCGCACCACGCTAAGATCTGTTCATTGAGATTATCTGTGGACGATTCTCCATTGCGCTGTTTGTTGGTTGAATTGCGAACAGTTTTAGGAAATAAACAGTGATGGACTGTGAACTAATAAAATACCATACTTTTATGAAGTTATTTTTCCCGTTCTCGACACTTCAGTAGCAATTATGTTAGGTATGATCGCTATGAAGGTTATGATTAAAAACTGTTCCCGTTGATTGTAATTTTCATACGAATTGCCGACTTTTATGCATCAAGTATTTTATTTTTATCTATTTTACGACAGTTATGTTGCTATAAAAAATAATAACTTTATATTGTTTAATAAATAACAAATAAATGGGACCCTAAATACTAGTAAAGTAGCTGTGATAAAAACTTTTTTTCGCATTCGTCACCAAAAAAAACAGCTTATCTGTTTTTCTTTTTAGTAAACAATATAAGAACCTATTAATATTTTATAGCAATATATCGGGTACGGAACCCTAAAAGTAGTTATTCATATAGATTACTTTAAATATTGACTGCAGCAAATTTCATTAAAATTTTTATAATACCTACTTACTTACATATAACTGTTTTTTTTAGTAATCAGCAACATTTAGTATATAATAATTAAAAATAACTGAAAACACTACCTACCGCTTTATCCAAAGATATTGAATTTAAGCTACGCACAAGAGTCCGTGATTGTATTGATTACACACACAAATATTACGGGTCTGCTTACACTGGACGGAAAGTAAATTTGTACTAAATTGTCGATCGCCCCCATTATACTGGGACGCGCGATATAGACTACAGATTTATCTCGTCTTCAAAAAGTAGGACGAGAAAATTCACGCAAATACTCGCAGATAAGTGTCAAAAAACGATTAAACTGAGGCGCGCATGTTAGTGTTGGTCGACAAGTAGCCACGGGTAGCCAAAATACAGGTAAACGAGGACGAGTTCTTTGCCCTGCCATGTTAGCACTAGTAGACATAACGCGATATGTCTATTTTACACGAAATATAGTGTAGACAAAATTTACTCGTGGTGCGCATGCTAGCCGGGCAGGACTTATAAAATATATTGTTTCCGTAACCATAATTACGCATAAAATATGTACCCGTAGCAGTATCCTTACATAAATCAATGTAAGGATGCTGCTGTTTTAAAGTCAAAGTCAAAATCATTTATTAAGCTACAACACTCTTATTCTTCTTCTTCGTGTCGGCGATTTACATTTAGATGGATAACTGCTTCGTACAGGTCACCCAAAGTGCAAGCATTCGGACACTGAGGACAGCAAGTGACGCGTGTACTGCGTAACGACACAACTACATTGGGTTCCTACGTCAGAGAATATCATATACAATGCGATTAAAATAAGAATAGGATCGGTCTAGCGCCATGTTGTGACGTCAAAACTAGAACTTGGTACAGTGTGCCAAAAAAGAAATGATAAAACATGTATAAATTAAAAAAGAAAATTAAAAACCCGACTGCAATTAATTTATTTTCGTTAAGTGTTTAATCGATCAATTTAAATTAAAACTGCCAGTTAATATTAGGTCCTTACATATGAAATTGGCGTTTTGCATGGGAGGAACAAAAAGTCGAATATTTTTTAATATAATATATTTAATTAATCAAAGTATGAACCATTATTTTCTATGCACTTTTGCCATCTCATAGGTAGTTCATTGATCCCTTTACTAAAAAAACCAGTCGGACGGGAATCAATAAAATCTTTGAAGGCGATTTGGACTGCCCCATCGGAGTTGAATTTTTTCCCTTGCAAGAAGTTATCCAAATTTCGAAAAAAATGGTAATCTGTTGGAGCAAGGTCCGGGGAGTACGGAGGATGTCTTAGACTTTCCAATTGAAGCTCTTCTAATTTAGTAGCCGTCTGTAGCGCAGTGTGTGGTCTAGCGTTGTCGTGAAGCAGCAGTGGCGTGGAGCGATTGACCAGCCTAGGTTGTTTAGCCGCTAGCTTTTCCATCATGGTTTGCAATTCCTGACAATAGACATCAGCCGTAATAGTCTGGCCAGATTTGAAAAAACTGTAATGAACAATACCGGCACTAGTCCACCAAACGCTTACAAGTAACTTTTTTGGGGTTAATTTTCGCTTGGGGCAGGATTTGGCTGGCTGGCCAGGATCTAACCATTGCGCTGAGCGCTTCCGATTATCGTAAAGAACCCATTTTTCATCACAGGTAATGATTCGGTTTAAAATACCTTCATTATTGTGCCGGTTTAGTAATGTAACGCAGCAGTCGACGCGCGTTTGCCGGTTTGTTTCAGTCAATTCGTGAGGTACCCACCTTTCAAGCTTTTTAATCTTCCCAATTTGCTTCAAGTGAATTAAAACAGTTTTATCACTAACATTGCAGCCTGCAGCTAACTCGGACGTGGTTTGCGATGGATCCGCTTCCACAATAGCCTTCAACTCTTCATTATCAACTTGAGTCTCAGGCCGTCCACGGGGCTTGTTCTGCAGGTCGAAATTTCCAGAACGAAAACGTTGGAACCAAAAACGAACTGTGTTTTCTTTTGCAACACGACCGCCATACACATCATTCACCCTTCGAGTTGTTTCCGCAGCACTAGTGCCACGGCGGAACTCGTACTCGTAAATAATGCGATATTTAAGGTTTTCCATTTTGTAAAATGAGTGACGCAAACAGAAAAAAACAGAAGAAAAAAAACAAATGAATGACGATCATCGAAGCACAAATACATGAGTCTATAGCTGTACAAATTTGAATTTGGAATTCCTTACCAAAGAGGAGAAATTCGTGATTAAAGTGGCCAGTACGAAAAACGCCAATTTCATATGTAAGGACCTAATATATTTATGGAATCTTTTTTTAAAGCCAATCATTTTGATACCCAACACGATGGCTATGGAAGAAAAAATTAATTGTTTTTCTCTATAGTGCGAAAACCAATTAATTTTTTCTTGGCGTCTAAAATCCACCAGTTTGTTTTTTATTTTTTTATGTACATAGTGTCACTTGAGCTATCAAGATAAATCTAACGATATCTCGTATAATAAAATCGGTTAAGGCGTTTAGAAAATATGGTGAAATAAAGAAACTCACAAACATACACACATACATGAAACCTGTAAACTTAACACACAAAAAACAATTTCGGGTCACTTATTTAAAATTACGCATAAATATATGGCCTTGCTCTATTTTTAAGTTTGTTCTGCTGATCGTACTTATTAGAGTGAATATGAGTGAAGTTAGCCGAGAGCCCGTCCTATTTTAATCGCATTGTATTGCTTTTCCCTATGGTAGGTATAGGTCTAGGTATAGGTTACAAAGACACTTGTTTCGCTGCAAACGAAGTCGATATCCACGGATATTTTTATTAATTACACGTGCGATAAGAGTAGGAAGATGATGACAGGGAAATAAGTATGCTGCATTGTTTTGAAATTTATTGTGAAGAACCTTGAGTCATAATCTGCATTAAAAGAGAAAGCCCCGTACCATAGTACAGACACCTTTGACCCTTCAAAATCAAACAGCGCTATTTATAAAAACGTAATCGCCGTATTCTCAAACTACGAAACCGTCCATCTCTATATAAAAGCCATTTCAATACTCAAATCAATTGCTTAAATATCGTTTCAAGTGTATTTCCCAGCCGTACTCTTCTATCCCACTTTTGATTTTTGAATAGGGTAGTTGACACAGTCTAAAATAAAATACAGTGTAACGTTAACATGATAGTAGTTGGAGCACATAACTCGATGAAATTAACAAATTATTTATTCTGCATTGGATTACCTTTATTTTGAATAAACAAAATGTGTTTAAATTTTCTTTAAGTCACGTGATCTCAAACGGAAGTAAAGGCGGAAATGATGTCATAAGGACAAAAACAAAGCCACAGTATAGGTAATAGTAATCATGAGAGTTTGTTTCCAAAGGTTTTGACAGTGACAATTGACATTAGTAATTGCTAATAGCAAGCAACCCAGAAAATGTCGCATCACTATCGATTTACTACTAAGGCCCCTACTACACTATCAAATCCATTGGATCCCATATATTTTATAGTGTAATACGTACATTTGACTCACTTATCTTTGATCATATTTAGCCGTGAGATATGATCAAAGATTAGCATAGATAATAAAACCCAAACTCGGAACAAGAATCTATGGAAACATTTTCCAATTATTACTCTTAGTAATACAACAACTTTAAACAGTTGGAAAAGCTTATGTTTATCATTATTTTTATTCCGACGTCACTGCACGCCATTGTCTCGATCACTTGAAAGTGTTTACATTTCGGGATTACAAAACTGTTTAATAAAATTGTGATTTTGAACCGTTTAAAGTTGTTTAATTACCATGTATGAAAAATAATTGATAATGCTGCCACTCATATATCCGTGCTTCAAACTGTGTTGGTTCTGTGATTGTTTTATTCAGTCTACATACATCCCTACACTATGGTACACGTTCTGCCGAACAAACTGTATAATCGATTCTAAAATCGATTACGCACGACACTACAACAAACAAGCAAAACGTATTACATTTCAGCACTATTTGTTTTTGCCCTAGTGACGTCATAAGCTTACAGGCCGCCATTGAATGATGTTTTAGCGCCAATTTTAAATGTTGAAATAAAAAGATGGATTTCTAGTATTTCCGGACTCCTAAAAAAAATATTAAAAATGCTAGGTGTATATTTCGGTGTCCTGAATAATTTAACATCCTTTAAAAAAACAAGTCAACAACCCTATTGTAGAACTAAAATTTGTGGACTTTAGGTTGTGTTTTCCTTGAATGTTTGGAGGACTCGACGAGTTTTTTTTATTGGCTCGTTTTGCGCTGAAGACGACACGAATCAATTAATTAAATTAGTTCGATTGAGTGAATCTATCAAATAGGCTTGTCTGAAATTTGCTACTTAGTAAGAGTTTGATTTTGAGAGTTACGTTCGTTTTGTCATCGTGTTCTCGAAAATTTATTTCTTTATTTTTATTTATAGGTTTTTGGAAAAGGGAGCTATGTCCAAGGGAAAAGTTTGGAGTACCTAATTTCAGTTTCATGAGGTTTTTTCCGTATGTTCTTGAACAAGTTTGTGAGCTTGGGAATCGGGATCGGAATTGTAGAATAAAATATTTGTACCTCTTTAATTAGATTTGGTTTATTACACGTCCTAGACGGTCTCATTTAAATTTATTTTAACACTTGGCGCCGAAAACTTACTATTTATAACAAGTTCACTAACCGACATGTCCGCCTAGTTTCTCGTCAATCCGCCCCTCTTGCGTCGCCTCGTCCACTTTCCCAAGGAAACTTTCTATCAGATCTAACGAGTACAGCGATTGAGAGAACACCAATCTGGAATCACAAGAAGTTATTATGGATTAAGCATGTATGGAAAAATAAAAGTTTTGTTAGCAGTAAAGTCCCGTTACCCAACCGCGATACGCGAAAGGAATACATTCAGCCAAATGCGAAACGGACCAGCGCACCGTAGATTCCAAGAAAGTAAAAATAGTTTTTAATATATATATCCTCTTGAAGTTTTTAAAAATCCAAAACTAATAAATATTACGGGTAATCTGTCTTAGGCACTGATAAAAACGTATTTTCGATTTTCCCATATATAATAAAACATCTAACATATTATTCTTTTATATTAATCAATTCTATTTGGCGTCAGGATTATTACATTGTATTAAAATAAACAAAATCTAGAATTTGTTTGTCTTTTCTGTATGTAATTTAGATATGGCAAGACCGCATATGCCATACTGAAAAGGTTGAAGTTGTTAGTTGAGGAGCAAAAAAGGGTTCAATAGTGAATGTTCCGGTTGATGTGATGATTGGATATAGATCAAGGTTGTAGTTATTAACTCACAGTTTGTCTCCTATAGTCTCGCACTGCCGCAGTATTTCGAACAGTAGGACAAGTTTGTGTGAGTTCCGCATGTCTTCCAGCTCCGATTCCTCAACCAGTTTGATCCACCACTCAGTTGGATTCTCGTACTTTGTTTCTATGATGTCGTCCACTTGTTCGTCGTCGTCAAGCTCAACTGAGAACAGTAATTAATAAGTGGTACAATAATTTCACAATATATTCAAAAAATATACTTTTAAATTTTTTAGAGAGGGTTGGTTGCGAAAGCTGCATGTCACTTGTGACGAAGTACATCTGTTATCTAAGTAAGAAGGCGTGTTCCTTCACAATTACAGAAAAAAAATCATACACACTAATAACATCATCCTCGATCTCAACAGTCATGTAAAATGTATCTATACTAATATTATAAAGTGACGCAGATAAGCACCGAAGGTTCAAAAAAAAACAGGTCGTATTTATCATGACGACTAAGAAGCAAATATTCAATGATGTCTCTGTGATCCATAAAGCGAAAACCGGTAGCGATCACCGTATCGTTAGAGAGACATTGAATATCAAAGTAAAGCTTGAGAGGTCGCGTCTGATAAACTCCACGCTCCGTCCTAGCGTTGCCCAAATCCAAAACTTAGAGAGCTTTCAACTCGAACTACATAATCCCTTCCAGTGCCTAGCTGAATGCGAAACAGTGGACGAGATAAACAACGGGTTGGTGGAAGCTGTCCAAAAGGTGGGATCTCAGTTGTTTAAAACTCCCCGCGGAAATAAACCCAAGAAACTCTCGGAAGTAACCATCAAGCTGATGGAAGAGCGGAATGAGATGAGACTGCAATCTTCAGCTGATATGTCGAACTACGGCAAGGTCAATAGACGAATTTCGAAGGCACTGCGACACGACTTGAGCGCCTTCAATAAAAAACGTATAAAGGCCGTAAAAAGGTAACCAAGGCTCCAAAGTGTTCGCTAAAAAATCGTCTATAGGGCAAAGCCAAATTACCAAGTTGAAGATCGACGATGGCAGAATCATGAAAACCGAAGATTCTGAGAGAGCTTGAGAGGTTTTATGGACAGCTATACACCTCGACACGTCGACACGTGAACCTGTTGTCAGTACAGCTCAGGAGATGAGAGCTAAACTGACCCGACACTATACCGAAAACATCCCGGACATCAGCGTATACGAGATTAGAATGGCTCTCCAAACAGCTTAAGAACAACAAGGCGCCAGGTGGTGATCGAATCACGACAGAACTTCTGAGAGCGGGTGGAAACCGGTACTCTCAGTCCTCCAGAAGTTATTTAATTCCGTCATCCTTGAAGGTAAAACGCCAGAAGCGTGGAGCAGAAGTGTAGTGGTACTGTTATTAAGTAGTAAAAGGTGACAATACTTTGTTGAAGAACTACAGGCCCATTCTGAGCCATGTTTATAAGTTGTTCTCGAGAATCATTACGAATCGTCTTGCTCGTAGGTTTGATGACTTCCAGCCAAGAACAAGCCGGGTACCGAAAAGGCTTTAGCAACATAGACATCCATACGCTCCGCCAGATTATACAGAAGACTAAGGAGTACAATCGGCCATTATGTTTAGCGTCTGTGGGCTATGAAAAAGCCTTCGATTCAATCGAAACCTGGGCCGTACTGCAGTCTCTTCAGCGATGCCAAATTGACTACAGGTACATCAAAGTGTTTGTACAGGACAATCCAACTGCAACGGGGCGTGAGACAGGGAGACGTTATTTCTCCGAAACTGTTCACAAATGCGTTGGAGGATGTTTTTAAGCTCTTGAATTGGAAAGAATTCGGCATTAACATCTATGGCGAATAAATTTCCTCACCTTCGTTTCGCCGATGACATAGTCATAATGGCAGAGTCGCTTGAGGAACTCAGTGTAATGTTCAGCGACCTCAGTAGTTTCCCAGCAGGTAGGTCTTAAAATAAACATGGACAAGACGAAAATTATGTCTACTGTCCATGTTGCACCCGTACCAGTAGTTGTTGGGAACGATACGCTCGAAGTTGTTGACCATAACATTTACCTGGGACAGACTGTCCAGTTAGGTAGATCCAACTTCGACAAAGAGGTCGCCCGAAGAATCCAACCCGGATGGGCAGCGTTCGGGAAGTTACGCGACATCTTCTCGTCGAAGATCCCGCAGAGACTGAAGACCAAAGTCTTCAACCAGGGTGTGTTGCCAGTGATGACTTATGGCGCTGAGAAGTGGTCCTTAACTGTGGCCCTTATGGACAAGCTCAGGGTCGCTCAACGAGCTATGGAGAGAGCTATGCTCGGAGTTTCTTTGCGCGATAAAATCCGGAACGTGGATATTCGCCAAAAAAACAAAAGTCACCGACATAGCTCTCAGAATTTGCAAGTTGAAGTGGCAATGAGCGGGCCACATTGCAAAGCCGGGTCGGGGTGCTAGTATTTGTAAACATCAAAAATGGCCTGCAATATTACCCTGCCAATCCGTTCGCCGAAACTTTCGTTCGTACAGTTGATCCAGATCGTAATAATTTATATTGAAATGTGTAAATGTAAGGAATACTGACTAGGATTAGCACGAGTGCCCCGCCGTGGCTTCGAGTTTCCCCCATCGGCCTTCGCCTCCTTGTCTTTGTCTTTGCTTTTCTTTGAAGACTTCTTTTTCTTGCTCTTCTTTCGGCTGTCATCGCTCATTTCTGATGAATCGTCCGATGATTCACCCGTAGATGTTTCCTGAGAAAATAAAATGACATCTATGTTCATGGCTGCGACATTCATGTTGACGTGACCGAGTGGATTAAAGCGTCGCTTTGGAATCTTTACGTGCTAAGTTCAGAGGGAGATTTTTTTTTCTAAAAAAAATAAAATACTAACAGTATTGTAGGAACTTGGCTCGGCAGGTAGCCAATTAGGCTTTATTATTTCCACTTCGGGGAATCCAGTGACGTACTAATGTTTAAAGATCACTTAAAGCTGCACTGCATTAGAAGATATTATAATATCAAGACGACAAATTTATAGGCATTCATATACTGCGCCTAAAATATAATACTTCACCATACATACCAGCCTTTTCTCTGTATTTAAAGATCTTATTGCTCATTCTCTTGCCCGTTCTTTTATTAAAATTCACCGAGTTGAGTATATACGCCAGCTCCCACACTTGGAATAAGGAAGATGGTGTACACAAGTATGTGCCAATCTCTATTTCAATTTAGTAACAAGGTGTGCGGATGCTCTGCAAACTGCTTCATGATTGAAGCAGTTTGCAGAGCATTAGTGCTCAACAAACAGTTATAAAGATCATGCTCGGGAAACGCCGCGGGTACTCGTCTGAGCTCATATACGAAGAAGTAAATGTCAGTAAGAAAACTTTCGTGCTCCGTGCGGTAGGAAAAATACATTCAAATATGCCATAGCTACTAGTTAAATCATCACAAGCACAAATAATTTCGCACACAATTAAAATAATCCTTCCTAAAGTCAAAACAAAATATTTTGCCTGTCGCTTTCACAATAAAATGCAATGCAAATGTATACATATAACTGTGAGTAACACGAGACCTAAAAGCATGCACACACACCGTAACATGGCAACATACGCAAACACTCATCCATACTCTCACACACTCTCGCAAGTTTATTTATAAATTGTAACCTTTAATTTATTTATATGTACTTTGTCGATTCCCTTTAAATAAATGATTACTTTACTTACGTTTGGTGTTGAATCGTCTTCAATAAAATCAACCAATGATCCTTCAGAATCATCTTCTTCTTTGTCCCTCTGTAAATCAAAATAATATAATAAAATAAATCTCAATGGCAAGATGTAATAATGTTATAAACAGTGTAACATATAAGAGTTTAGGTTATAATATAATTCGGATATTTTATTTTTATTTGTAAGGACATTAACTTGATCCTCTTCCTCGGCAACAGGATGAACCCGGCACCCTCAATGAAAAACGAATTAATTCGTCTCTCTTGTAACTAGCTGGTTACACTAACTATGCACTGGAATTCGATTGCTCCTCTCCCTTCCTCTTTCACCTCCCCGCGTCCGTAAACAACGTACCACCATAATATCATAAATTATGACGTCAGGTCATCATTTATTATGACATTATGGACAGGTGCAGAGTCAATGTGACCGTGTTCATATACAATAATGTACTGGTGGTCACTTTATATGATAACAATACTTATAGACGACTTTTTTTAATATGATTTTGTAACTACTCACGTCGACATGAGTAGGGTGTTGCCGCACATTGGGCCAAGAGCAGGGTTGTTTACCATGTCAACGCCCTTATATATACAGGTTGTCCCAAGAAGTAGTGATATACTGAAGCTGGGAGGTAGAGGACCTAGAGGGCTATCTGAATCACCAACACATCACAACCACAATCATACTTGCTCTATCTATCAGGTAGCTACCCTGAAAATTTCATTTTATTATTCATAAGGCTTCAATCAAAAAATTGAAATCTAATTCCTATACAGGGTGGAAACTTTCAGCGGGGCAGTAAGGAGAAGTACCTTATCCGTTGCAGCTACTTGGAAATGGTCTTAGGAGACTATACATAATTTTTTATGGAATTTTGAACACCATTCACTATTAAAAAAAAAAACAGTATGCTAGAAATAGCCAATTTACACAAAAACATTTTTTGATGCCTGATCCTGTTTCTAATACTGATCAAAAACTTCTATGGGACCAACCATCGTTGGAGTACTCAAAAAGTCACAAATTGCAAAAATCTTTTCCCATACATTTCCTCCTGTACACCTTTATCGCCTCTTACGTCACCCACGGGTAGCAATGGGGAGGTGACATTAACCCGGCACCCCACAGGGTATATAATATGTAGCGAGTGTAAACTTTCAAGTGATTGTTTTACCTTTTTCTGCTGCATTATCTCGTATCTCTCGGAGTTATACTTTAGAACAAGTGGATGTGTCCATATCCGCTGCAGCGATTGGAAGTCGGGGAACAAGAAGCCGGACGACTTGCCTGGGAGTGGCCTGGACAGAAAGACATAACTTTAAAGTATTTTGGAAACGAAATATATAATCATTGGATCTCAAGGTGAGAGATCTATAACACGTTTATATATATACAAAATCGGCTGTAATAAAAGTTTTTTTGGTAAGGCTAGGCTAAGGCTACAGACTCACCAGATGGTAAGAGATGGTGTGGTTGAAATGATAAACAGGCTTAATCTATAATGGGATTTGACTCTTAAGGACTGCTTCGACACACCGTTGGTTACTTCACGACAGAATTTATATTTGAGCGTTGTCTAGGCAGGCATTCACAAAATGTCTCCTTGCTGAAGGCATAGTCTGTGGATGACATGTGACACAGTCACACATCTGTGGAATGGTCAAGTAAAAAGAGGGAGGTTGCTTGGAGACACTTGCTTATATATGAATATATTCGATACTTTCTGATGACCTCAGATTATTTGCGCCTTGAATTAAAAATTGGATATATGATAAACATGTCAATCAATAATAATTAATAAATGACACAAGTAATTCATTAGTGTTCAAAAAGATATCTAAGATGAAAGTAAAATAGCCATCAGATCTGCCAAAACATTTTATGTATTAGTACTAATCTGTGGGTGCAAATAAAATAATTGAGCGCAATTTTCAGTTATTTCATGATATAATTATGATAATGAATAATACTGCAAAAGAACTAAAACAAAAGTAAGTTTGATTGATCAAAACATTATATAATGAACAAACTGGATGACAACACTAAACTTACTTAAAATTCAATATTTGCATTCTTAATATGTGCTTATTATCTGCTGCCGTGGAGGTTTCGTTTTTGCACTTTTTTTAACAAATATAAACACTTATTTGTTGTTTTTCTTGCACCGGACATTTTCCTCGCTGTAGTGAGGTAAAAGATTGTATGTTTCTCACTGCAGCAAATTTATTTAGCATCTCGTACCTTTCAAGCCCTCGCCATGCTTAGGATTGAATTCTACAGTCCAGGTTTCAATAAAAATATTCGCACGATATAATAATTGTCGCTTTGAATGACAAATAGCTAGGTATTATTCAGTTTTGGCGTCTAGGAGACTGTAAAGCTGGAAACACACAGGCAATAGTGGCATGGCGGGCGGCAGTGCGGCTCGGAGGCGGTACTACTGCTTATAATGTACGAATTTACATGAAAACGTTGCGGAGGCGTTTTGCTAACCTCTAAACCGCGGCGCTATCGCTGTCTGTGCATTTCCAGCTTTATGAAATGAAGGTGAAAAAAGCACCTTTTGCTGAACTCAGGATGACTTACCTTCTTGAGAAATTGTCTAAATAGTGTTGGTAGAGCTTGGTCTGGACTTCGGAGAGAGTGATGAAGAGAACGTACTCATGCTTCGGAGGTAGGAAGGGCGCCAGCACCCCGTAGTCTCTCCTCTGCAAGAATTATCATGGTTCGTTATTATGTTACAAAATTACAAATAAACGAGAGAAAAAAATATAGTCAGGTAAAATTATAGCAGGTATAGTACGCGGTATTTGTAATGTAATCCGCAGAGCAGGCATTATTGCAAACATAACAATATTAAAATACTTATTATTTTATCAATCATTTAATTATTTCTCCAAAGAATAAATATGAAAAAACGTCTTGTAATTTTGTAAGATGTAAGCTATTATAAATATATAAATTTCCAGACAAGTATTAAATTAAAAGGAGACTTAAAGTTGGCATAAACATACTTAATCAGGAAGCAAAAAATATTTTTGCCACTTAAAATATTAGCCAAGCATTTCACATCAGGCTTTACAAAAACTAAATTAAAAACGAAATTAATGTAAGAAATATATTATGTAATTGTATTTGAATCGTAGGTAGTATGTAGACTGTGGAATTACTCTGCTTTGGCTGTAATTTTTTACTTATTTTGAGTCTTGTGGTTAGTCGCCTACTTATTCAATTGTTCTCAATTTCATTAAGTTTGGAATGCATATTACAGTTATTTATCATTCAGATGTGCATTTACAAATATGAATCTAATCTTACAAAAATATTTATTTATGAGTACACAAATTATTACAATATGTTCAACATTTATCGCTCCTCAAGTAACATGTTACACAAGATCAAATTACGCAGTCAATACCCTGTCATCTAACAATATATCCATTCAGAATTTGATAATAGTAAGGTGGTGGAACATTACTAAATGGAGATTGGGTGAGGAGATCACTTTTTATGCAGTTTAGGTTAGCCCTTGCCCACTATCTCACCTGATGGTAAGTGATGATGTGGTCGAAGATGTTGTTCAGGCTAACCTAGAAGTACTGGCTCTCAAGGACAGCTGCCGGAACACACCGTTAGGTGCTTGGCGACAGATTTTCTACTTAAGAGTGGTAGCTAGCCAGGCGGGCATTCGCCCTACCACCATGCTATAACGACTGCCATCCTAAGACGACAACCGGGACCGACGGCTTAACGTGCCCTCCGAAACACGGAAGCGCTCAGTAGTAATGTCACTAGCGGTCACCCATCCAACTCATGACCGCGCGCGACGTTGCTTAACTTTGCTAATCGGTTGAGAACAGCTAAGTAAACTTCGCTACGAGCGCTTCTTGCTATTATAGCCTACACTCACGCATGTTAACGAACACTAAGACCCGATTCTCACCGAAGTGGCAGCGGCCGGCAGCTTTGTCTCTATTACTGAAACGCATAGCATCACTTGAAAAACTTGCAATGCAGCCGCACGTGGCCAATCATCGTCAATTATTTCTTATAGGTATAGAGAAGTCTGGCTGAGCATAGCGATCCTATTGGAGGATTTATTCCTCCCCAACCGCTCATCTTTCTCAAGAGATAGTATTGCTCCGTGAAAGTTGTGATCGTTTGTAACTGTTCTCCCCTGTTCCATTTAAGATATGAACGCTAAGAATGCCACTAAAATTTGCCACTTCTGTCACTTTTGACATTAGATGTAGGGAATTCAAACTGTTCCAGTAGCCTCATAGCGTTTATGGCGAAAATAATGCCAATACACAAGTGGAAATTTTTTTGTGAGTGTGATCGTTTTTAGCGTTTTTGGCGAATTTAACTTTAAATGGGCCGCACCTTATATAGGTGGTGCCTGTTCCGATGGTCGGTTGAATATTGCCAAAAGAAATGTAGTGTCTAATGATGTTAGTACCCTGCCTGCCTAGTGCCTGAAATGACACACTAGAAATAACACTGACAAATCTTAGTGTTGCCAGTCTCGTAGAAAACTAACTCCAGTTACCCAATTGATGTTTTAAAACGTTAGTTATTTGATGGCTTGATGGATGAACGCTGAGAAGAGCCCGATGTGTTACAGTCTGTGTTATCTACCACCTTTAAGTAGAAAATCACCAAGCACCTAACAGTGCGTTCCAGCAGCAGTCCTTGAGATCCAGTAAAATTACAGGCACATGAGTCTCAACAACTGTGTGTCTTAGGGTGACGGGCGCAGTGCAGTTCGTCACTTGTTTTTTTTTTTTTTTTTTTTATGCTTGATAGGTTAGCCTTTGGCCACTATCTCACCTGATGGTAAGTGATGATGTGGTCGAAGATGTTGTTCAGGCTAACCTAGAAGTACTGGCTCTCAAGGATAGCTGCCGGAACACACCGTTAAGTGCTTGGCGACAGATCTTTCTAACTTGAGGGTGGTAGCTAGCCAGGCGGGCATTCGCAAAATGCCCTACCACCATGCATAATAATCCACTTGTGACGAAATACATCTGTTATACCACTTACCATCAGGTAGCCCTCGTGCTTGTTCCGTCACAATCACAATAAAAAAAAAGAACATTGAATGGATACTGGCTCTCAAAGCCAGCTGCAAAAACACACAGGTGCTTGGTGACAGATTTTCCACTTGAAGACTTGTAGTTAGCTACGCAGGCATTCTGCCTCAAAGTAAAATGCGCTACCACCATATTGAAATGACATGCCATTCTAAAGTGACAACCAGGACCGATGACTCCACTTAAGCACAAGCTATCTATCGAGAAATCTCAAAGCACGGAAACACTCTCTTTTTTTGAAGTTATGCCACTAACAACTATCCATCCAAACAATTCAAACGCTTTTTTTTTTTTTTTTTTTTTTTTTTTTATGCTTAACTCAGTTTTTTGGTTAAGAATGATTTTGTTCGTTCCACTACAACTTAAAACTAACATATAAAAAAATATTTTACTATGTTTTGAGAATGCTGGCCGCAAACCACATCTAGTAATTATTTACCAAGGATATGATGATGTGGTGCAGAAGCTATCTTGATATAAAACAAAAAACTATGCCTGCAATCATTATATTCAGTTCGATTCAATGCTCATCGATTATTCTGTAAAATATCTCTGGTAAAATAAACAAGAGAGCTTATTTTAATCTTGGCGATTAAAATTAAATAAGTTCAACTTATTCTGAATACTAAATAATGTATCTGACAGGACTAAGACCAATTATAGTTAAGTTTTATTCAAGTTCGTGATATGGAATCGACCCCAATATCTGTGATGTGCTCTTGTATATTACCTGCACAGCCCCATCCAGCATCGTGTGCAGCACGTGCGACCTGCGCTTCATGATCTTGATGTCGTGTTCAGTGGAGTCGGTGTACTGTCCGTTGGTGATGGGGTTCACGAATCTGTTCAGGTACTCGTTGTACTTGCCGAGGAGGTTGGGCTTTACGAATTGTACCATGCAGTAGTCTGTAACAAAACAATACAACAATAGTAATTTATGCAACTGCATAACAGGGGTTAATAAAACACAAGGTATTAATAGTGTCTCACGAGCCCTTAAAGACCTAGTGATTCGATTCCAACAAAAGTTGTTGAATTAAGGTTTATATTTTTGTATGTGACAAAAACTTCTATGCAGTGACTCAGTGTTATAAAGAAATATGAGATTTAAAGTGTCAGTCACTGTTCGGAAATGAGAACAGCTCCGGACTGTTTATATTTATATATATTATCGTCCCAGTGTCTGGAATGACATTCCTCAGAACACTAGTAGATTAACTCCTAGCGTTTAGCCAGGCAGCTGGCCTCGAAGACGTGGCACACCAATAATATATAAATATATTTGTTAAAGATTTTCTACTTCAGGGTGATAGCCAGCCAGGCGGACATTTGCAAAATGCCCTAACACCATGCAGTTCTGCTACTATCGGGCCATATTTAAGTATTTACATGGGAAAACAGACATTACTTGATAAAATTTTGTAGTGCAATGAGCCCCAGGGGTCGCTCCCTGTACTTTGTTTTTTTTTTTAATGAGCTTATGACGGGCCATGTACGAGGCCCATCTGATGTTAAGCGGTAGTCTTTGCCTATAACAGAAGGCCAGGCGAGCATTCACAAAATGCCCTACCACCATGTGATTAAGCTCAAGCAAGAGATCGAACCATGGACCTGCGGCACGGCTGCCCTTAGTTATTACCGCTCAGCTATCACTGCTTCAAGTTCTTCAGCGAGTGCCCTTTAAAACTATTGTACTAGGATAAAGGATTGCTTACATTCTTTGAGATTATTTTGCAGTGGAGTTCCAGTAAGCACAATGCGCCGCAGCGACCGCACTCTGTTCATAGACTGCGACAGGCTCGTCTTCTCGTTCTTCAGCAAGTGCCCTTCGTCGCACACTACGAGGTCAGGCCCTGCAATAACATTGATAAGAGTTAAGTGGAAACAAGTTATACTTTTTTTACTTAATTTAATTCGTATTTTAACAATGCATATTATAAATAAATAGTAATAAATAAAACCGACCAAGTGCACCACGAAAAAATAATGTACCAAAAACTTGTTATTTTTTCTTACATTTCAAGAACCTTATCTTTATATATAGGCACCCGAACCGCTCTTGCCAGTTTTTACTATAGAACAAAAAGAGACGAATTACTTAGCATTCAATGGATTCACCGTGCGGGTGCCGGGTCATTGAAGCCTCGAATATGGGTCGGAGGCACTTTTGTCTTTTGGGAGAGATGCGACTTTATCGTTGATGATCGTGAGATTTTAATAAGACGTGCATTTTGGTAACCCTGAGGTGTTTATAGAGCTCCGATGGTTTCTTTAATTTCATCCCAAAATTAGTTTGATCCCTAAATAATGTAGATGGGTCTGCCGATAGTGCAAGCCCCAACCATGACTTCAATGTCCTTATGCTATGAAATTAAATAAAAACATTTCCTTAACGGTAATCCGCTTTTATTTTTAACTTTTCTTATGATCGTTTGATAGGCAATCCGCCATTTTAACGTATTATGTTAAAATTTCAATGCCTAATACGGTTCATTAGATGCAAACCTTCATAGGATGGAAGCACCGCGGAGGCGTTCCTGTTTTCTAGTACGGAACTCTAAAACAGTAAGTAATCGCCATAATACTCACTACAAGAACTTTAATGATACGGCCACATTGTCGGGCGAAGTTTATGGACGCGTTGTCGCGATTAAACTTAGCGTACGATCGACGAACTGTATTGCCCACATTATTCAAAAACTTTTGTCGTATATCTTATCGATAAATCAGGAGTACTAGACGCGGAAAAATGGAAGACGCTATTGCGCCATATTATATTTCAGCAAACAAGTATTTCATCTTATATCTTATATCATTATTTAAATGAAAAAAAAACTTTTCTTTTTAATGTTATTGTGACGGCACTAACCCGAGGCCCACCTGATGTTAAGAGCCATTTCACAAAATCACGCCACTCAAGTTTAGGTAAATGCCAGCGCATCGCTTACACAAGCGAAGGAAGTGACGACGGAATAGCGTGACTGAGTAACATATTTTGATACTTGCACTCATTATTAATAAAAAAATGTAAGTTGCGAATTTAACCTAGAACGTCGATTCTTCTTTTAATATGATAATTTACTATTGTTCTTTAGCCATGAATTATTACAGATTTTTAAGCCAAATATTTTAAAGTAACGAGATTAAAACAACCCGATTGTTTTAAGAACTTTGGCGGGAAAACTGTATTGGAGAGCAATTATATTTTTCTCAAAAACTATTCCGCCTACGGCTTTGGATCTTCTTTGATATGATTATTTACATGTAATCTATACACCTGTATTATTTCAGATCTTTAGGTTTAGAAGTTTAAAATTAGTTACGAGATTATTTATTACGCAAGTTTGCATTGTATCGGTGCGTTGCAAAATGTATCGAGTGAAAGTTTTTTTATTTTCATGTAACGATATGAATAACTTCCCGTTTTAATTTCTTTTAAAACCGTTATTGCCGTGTTGATTTATGCAAAAATACGGTTTTCTAGGCTTATTACTGTAGAAGTAGTTGCGAGATTATTATTAAATGACGTAATATTTTAGCTCCAAAATGTAATTTGAGCTGGTTTCAGATTTCATAAAAATATTCAAATACTTCCGTTTTCTCAAAAAAATATGGTTTTTTTCTCGTATAGGCAAGGATGCATCCTTTTGAAAAACATTTGTATTATGAAAGTCGGACTAACGCAGATTTTATGGTAAATTTGTAAAAACGACTATCGACCTCTGACTTAGATCCCGGTATGTACAAATTATGGAAAAGCCGGGAAGCCGGTTTGTATAAATTAGGAGGGTAGTTTAATTTACAGCCGAAGTTATCGCTATGTTCATTTATAGACATTAACTGAATCCAAAAATATTGGAAATCAGTTATTCGCCTGCCATCTAATCCTCCTAAAACAAAAATTATAGTGAGTTACTAACTTTAACTAGAATAGTATAAAAACAACAAAATAAAATGTTTGTTAGGACTAGCAGAAGAAGAAGAAGTCAACCCTCAGAGGTTGTTAGTATTTTTCCAATAACGCTGTATATGGCTGTATAATTGTGACGTTAACTTTTTTTAAAACAATGGATGAACAAAAACTAAAGATGTAGTTACTTTTGATTAAAACTTTCGTAAGTAGTACACATATTTAAAACAATTATGAAACCGATTTCATCAATTGTTTTTAATATGTAGTAATTAACAAGCCAACAATACTTATATTATGGACAACAAAAATAAAGTACAGTTTGTTACTTAAAAAAAATATCGACATGATCAAAACTCTGTGGTCGCACTATAAACTTGCGTCTAAGCGTTTCGCGTATGGGACGTCAGAGCAAGGCAAAAAGAAACACAAGATTGGTCACTACAAAATAGTTAATGTTATGTTTGTAAATCTGGTACATTAACTGAAAAGGGAAGAGATTATTCTATTTTTATCAATTATTATTAAACAACTTGTAGATCTTTCCTATGACAGTAAATTAAGCGCTTAAAATCTTCGATTACGCGCATTAAAATGTGAAATGCCTCCTAAGTGCACAAAACTCTACCTATAACAGATGCATTTTGTCAACGACGAATTGTACTGTGCCCGTCACACTGAGACGTACAGTTGTTAGGTCTCATGTGCCTGTAATTTTACTGGCTCTCAAGGACTGCTGCTGGAACACACTGTTAGGTGCTTGGCTACAAATTTTCTACTTAAGGGTAGTTGCTAGCCAGGCGGGCATTCGCAAAATGCCCTTGCGCCAAGCAGCGAAGCTCAAGCCCGCGGCGTAATTCGAACCATGGACCTGCTGCACGGTAGTCCATAGCCAATGCCACTGAGCCATCATTGCTTCAAAACATAGAGGTAAAGAAGAGAATTATGAGGCGAAGGTGAATATTATCTGCACAGAAATGTATTTTCTTCGGATTTGGATTACCATAAAACCGATTCTGATTCATATTGAACTGTAAACGTCCAAAGTCGTTAAAACGACAAAATCTGAATATTAAATGCTACACAAAAATTTGCAAGCCGCTTGACGTCACGTAAATAAGGCGGGCGAACTGTAGCCCACGCACGAGCTTTGTCAAGGTGCGACCCTTTGATATACGACAGTTTACCGACAGAGCATTCGTGTTCGCCCGAATGATTAAATGATGAAACCGATGACGTGTCGCGAAAACGCTAATGTTTTATGATTAGCACAATAATGTGGCTGCAACATATAACTTCCTATTAAAACGAGTCCTTTTACTGTGCTGTATCAGCCGGATTGTTCACAGCCTCCCCTATTAAGGGGAGGGCCATAATCTCCAAGCAGGTGTCTTGGGGAACGCAGTTTAAAATATCAGTTCCCCAGGAGGCGCGGCTACCCACCTTCCGGTATTTTACCTTTAGTTGCCTCTTCCGACACCCACAGGTAGGAATGGGGGGTGACATTCTAGTCCAGCACTATACGGGAAAGTTATATATAAGTTTTTATTTATTCGTCATAGGTTAGCTTTTGACCACTATCTCACCTCATGGTAAGTGATGATGTGGTCGATGTGGTGTTCAGACTAACCTAGAAGTACTGGCTCTCAAGTACAGCTGTCGGAACACACCGTTAGGTGCTTGGCGACAGATTTTCTACTTGAGGGTGGTAGCTAGCCAGGCGGGCATCCGCAAAATGGCCACCATGCTATAACGACTGCCATCCTTAGACAACAATCGGGACCGACGGCTTAACGTGCCCTCTGAAGCACGGAAGCGCTCAGTAGTAATGTCACTAGCGGTCACCCATCCAACTCATGACTGCGGGCGATGTTGCTTAACTTTGCTGATCAGTTAAGAACACCTAAGTAAACTTCGCTACCAGCGCTTCAAAAGTTCCTATTAATATTAATATTTTATAGAGTTCTATACCTTTTACATAATTTCACTGAACGCAATCTTCGATGCTTACCTTCGAGAGCTGTTTATTTTATGAGTCACTGTAAATAAATAATATCACAAGCACGAATAAACACTTCAACTTTATCCCAACCATTTTAAAACAATAGTCTTCCGCAATTTGCATTGATTTTTCAATGCAAACTTTTATGTATGAAAAAAGCGAGTTCCTGTACGAATTGAACAAAGAACACGGCTTTACCAACTAAGGTTTGACTAATAAATGAAGGAAAGAAAGAAATGCATGCAGTTGAGATCCTACGATGCTGTTGTGGACAGATGTTCCCTACATCAAACGTCAATATTGCATCTTATGATCAATATCAACTTGAAGATGCAGATATTAAGTATTTTTTTCTCCGTTTAATCTAAACGATTTGTTATATACCTGTTCTTGCACTTCATGTAGATTCAAGTTCAAATAATGACCTAAGTAACCTGGAAGACATTTTTAAAATGACCGTTAATACTAACCAGGATCTACAAGTGCTTCCTGGAAATTCTTGAGCATTTTCTTCTTGAATTTTTTGACGTTGTCAGCGGAAAGGTTCCTAAACATTTCGTATCCGAGCACGCATACGCCGCCGTGTTGGAACCACTGAGAGAGCTGGAATGCTCGCTCTGAATTTTGTTTGTACCTGTAATTTATAAGACTATGTTTTATATCTTATTTTTTTCTAGATGTTGAAGATTTTTCATTATGCCCCCACACTTGACTAGAATATTAAGGATCACAGTAGTCTTCAAAAGTATGTTGTTGCCTTCTGGTTTCCAGTAAATGGCAGTTTTTGCAACTCCATCGAGACCAGCCGTAGTAAGTACAAGTTAAGCCAAATACTTTAGCTGAAATAATACTGTCAGAAAATCTCTCACTCGATCTGTGACTCGATATTAAATGCTTAAGAGCGCACCAAGCTTTCTAGGAATTCGCGTATGTGTGCGTAAGTAAGGCCTGCCGCCAGCATCTGTCCCCGTCCGACGGCCGAAGCTGTATTAAAAGGGAACAAAACATCGCGGCTCTGGCTAAAATGGGCGGAACGTGCGTGAATTTAGCTATTTCCTTCGTATAATAAAAACAAATACCTATTTGAAAAATGTAATGTGTATACGTTATAGAAAACACGTTGTTTTTTTACTATTAAAAAATTGATGACTTCCCGGGAAGTATATACGCCGTACTAAGGTTTTATTTAATTGTTTAGATATAACTTTGGTTTTTTTTTTCTATCGAGTAAACTAAGTAATTGTGTTTCTTAAGTGTATGATTTTTGGAATGAATCCTTAAATATCATAAATATTAACTGCATAACTCAAAATTAAGATATAAAGATACAGCAAGGGATCGAACAAACGTAAGTATTTCACAATTGCCTCAGTGCAGGCTTAAGCTTTCACACTCAAGTCACGAGTTCATAGTGAGTCCGCTTGCATATTCTGTTTTAGAGTATTTGAGCTACATCTTAATATACTTGTTAATAAGTTGAGATATGTAAAAAAACCACTAACACTGGTAACTCCTTTGAGTAAGTATAAGTGGCTAATAAGTTTAAAGAGAGATTTACTCATATTGGGGGGCCGTAGACATTCAAAGTAATATTAGATTCTTAGTATGTTTGACCTGCATCTTGAACGTTTTGACCCTATTCAGTACATAGAACAGCTGTCACACTATTAACTACAATTACAGATATTTTAACACGCGCGCGCCCTCCCATAGTAAATTATTATACGCATTTGTACAGGTCGGCCTCAGCCCTCGTTTATACATGAAAACTTAGTGTGGGTGTATATGAAATGAAATGAATATAATTCACTAAAAATAGAGTATAACATAGGTCTTAGGTGTCTAAATTTAGCGCTTCTATTTTGCCGTTATTCGGCATGTGAATTTGGCATTAATGGAATAATTACATTCAAAATAAAAATCACTTAAAAAATTATAAAATGGATGGAATGTATATAATTAAAAATATCAATATAAACATGTCATATTTTTGTTCATCTTTGTCAAACTATACAATTATATCAGAGAAATTAAATTAAATTTATTGTCAAGAGAAAAAAATAATTATGGGTATAGAATATTAATTATTTTTAAAGCCTTAAGAAGTCTACAAGGCAGTAAAACCTTTTTTCCAATAACCATGTCTTCAGTTTCTTTTTAAACATTCCGTATGGGATCTCTTTTAGCGACATTGGTAATTTATTGTACACAGCAATAAAAATAAAGAGAGACAAATTTATACATTGGCTGTGAACAAGTCTTTGTCCATGTTTGCTTATGATACATCCAGTATAACAAAAATATCAGATTGCTTGGGTACGCAGTAGTAGTAGTAACAAATACACTCATAAAATTATGGAGGGATGCACCTTTATGAGTGAAATATATAATCTGAATAACTATACTAACCTTGAAATCTCATAAACGTCAACTTCGAATTCTTTAGAGGCGTATTTGAGCCACATTTTGAACTCGTTGACCCAGTTGAGGACAGTGGACAGCGGACACACCACCAACACTCTATTCACTCCAGTGAGGTCGCCATGGGTCAGCAGTGTGTGGGTTAATGTTACAACCTGTTAACAAGTGTTGCAATTAGCTTAAGCTGGAGATAAACGGCGCGTGCTAACGCGAGCCGGACTACTGCCATATATGTCTGCCATATCGCGCGCCGTTTAGCACCCCGGCGCGGGTCAGCCGTCCGCCGTCTGAGCGATCCATCGCTTGTAGGTTTTTCGACACGGATCAAAGGCGCGTGCGCAGCTTTCGGCGCGACTCGCGCTAACACGCGCCGTTTATCTCCACCTTTATTGACTTATCTGTAATTGATATCTCCATCTAGAAACTCAGAGATTAGGCGTAGGAGACAGATTGATAATGCAATGATGGCCGAGCGGTAATAGCTATGGACTGCCGTGCCGCAGGTCCCTGGTTCGAATGCCGCCCAGAACTTGAGCTTCACCGCATGGTGGAAGGGCATTTTGCGAATGCCCGCCTGGCTAGCGACCACCCTCAAGTAGAAAATCTGTCGCCAAGCAAAAATTACGGTTTAATGAGACCTAACAACTGGACGTCTCAGTGTGACGGGTACAGTGCAATTCGTCGCTGACGAAATGCGTCTGTTATAGGCAGAGGTCAGTCTGCTTAACATCAGGTGGGACTCGAACTTGTACTGTCACAATAACATAAAAAAAAAAAACAACTGCGCAAATAAAGGTTTTGCGCGATAACCGACACGCGCGGTCGGAAAGCTAGTAATTTATAAAATACTTATTTGAAATACCTTTATAGGTACACATTGTCTCAATTTTTTTATATAGCTGATAGGCTTTAACCACTATCTCACTTGATTCTCACTATCACACAGTGATAATGTGGTCGAAGATGGTGTTCACTTATGCCTGCCATCCTGGGACAACAACCGGGACCGACGGCTTAACGTGCCCTCCGAAGCACGGAAGCGCTCAATTGTAATGTCACTAGCGGTCACTCATCCAAATCAGTACCGCAGCGGACGTTGCTTAACTAATCGGTTAAGAATGGCTAAGCAAACTTCGCTACGAACGCTTCAAAATAAGTAGATATGTAGAACCCCGTTTAACAAAGAAACGAATAAAAACTAATTAGTCAAGTAGGAATATCAAGGACCATGTCCACCATTTTTAACCAAATATATAATACTGACGATTGTAATATAGTTTTGAAGCTGTAATCAAAACCATTATTTTTCTTTCACCAGGTGTTACAATGCGTAACCATAAACGAGAGATTTGAAAGTCGCTCAACAGACTCCGTAGTATTACAAAATCACAAATATACGATAGGAAAAATTTAAGTTATGTGCGGGATTCGAACCCGCGTCCATCCACCCCTTGAGCCGGGGTATGCTCTAACCAATTGAGCTAACATGACATGACGTCTTAACTCAAAATCTTTCCTATCGCTCTTTAACCATCGTATTGGGATGGAGCGACATCTATGGCACCACTTGCGTTGTACTACAAACAAGACCTGATTTTGTAATGTAATCGGCATAGCAGGCGTTATTGCAAACCTAACAATATTAAAATAAAAATAAAGACTCCGTAGTACCCAAGTTGGTAGTTGCAAAAGCAACCTGGCCAAATGAGGCATAAAGGACAAGTTAGATGTGGAATGTGGGTGTGGTGCCCCTGAGCTAAATATGGCACACTTAATGTCATGTCCCCAGTGCCCAACCACCTGCACACAAGATGACATCAAATATGCATCTTACAGGGCTGTGGAGGTGGTCTCCCTTTGGGCAAACATTATCTAAAAATCAATTAGCCATTGATCCGAAATTAATGAATGAACGAGAGAGACTAGAACTTGGGCCCAATATTTATATCAAGGGTATGTCACAATAACTCTTTTTTTTTTTTTTTTGGCTGATAGGTTAGCCTTTGACCGCTATCTCACCTGATAGTAAGTGATGATGTGGTCGAAGATGTTGTTCAGGCTAACCTAGAAGTACTGGCTCTCAAGGACAGCTGCCGGAACACACCGTTAGGTGCTTGGCGACAGATTTTCTACTTGAGGGTGGTAGCTAGCCAGGCGGGCATTCGCAAAATGCCCTACCACCATGCAATATCTATGCTATAACTTACCTGTAAAGTCTTTCCCAGACCCATGCAATGGGCCAGAATACAGCCAGATCCTTTGTCTTTCTTTATACGTTTAACGCTCTCAAAACACGCATTCCACATGAATTTTATGCCATTCGCCTGAAACGGAAATAAATGTTGAGACACACAGGAAAATACAACAAAACAAATGCTAATATAGGCAGCTCCCAAACAGTATGTGTTAAGGGTATCAGAGCACGCCTGGCCGTTATAGCGTCTCGTTGAACATAAGTATAAATTAATCATAACAAATATTTTTTTTAATATTTTAAGAAAACATCAAATTAATATTTTAATAAAACACTTAAAAATATATCTAGTGACAATTTCGCCAAATGTTTCCTGTTAAGCCGACGTGACGTCACAAACGCCACGCAGCCAAACCGGAAGAATTTTCTCTGTTTCTCGGATTGTACTCGATCGTGCGCTCGTAAAGTCAAGACCTCCTGAGGATGCTTCGTATAGAAGCGAAACGCGTCGAAAATTCTTCCGGTTTGGGTGCGTGGGGTTTGTGACGTCACGTCGGCTTAACAGGAAAATTAGACGGAATTGTCACTAGATATATTATTATATTTTTTAAGTGTTTTATTAAAATATTAATTTGATGTTATCTTAAAATATTTAAAAAAATATTTGTTATTATTAAATATGGATTTACGCAAAGTAACGCCTGAATCTATTCATTATAAATTAATCATTTTGCTTGGTACTGATTTATACTTGGTTAGGAATAAATATGTAAATTAATGTAAGTCAAGCACAAAAACAGCAGATAAGAAACGTTACCGCGCCGGGCGTGGTCCAAAAAGTGTACCATGCGGCTCACAACATTGACGCGACCAATCGGATGCGATCATTTCTAAGCGCCAAATCAATTGACCAATCTAATTGAATTTGGAAGATTCTGCATGTTTTGTTAATTGTGAACTCTATGAGTACGAAATCAAAGCGGTAACTGTATGAGAGTTACACTTCTTTATATATTTACTAGCTGACCCGGCAAACGTTGTTTTGCCATATAAATAATTTAAAAAATAAGGGTTGATCGTAGAAGGGTGAAAATTGAGGATTGTATGTATTTTTGTATGTTGTATCATAAAAAAATAGAAAATAAAAATTTTGTCTAAAAAATTAAAAATAAAATTTAGGGGTGGACTACCCCTAACATTTAGGGGAATGAAAAATAGATGTTGGCCGATTCTCATAGATACCGGATAAGCACAAAAAATTTCATCAAAATCGGTCAAGCCGTTTCGGAGGAGTATGGCAACGAAAACTGTGACACGAGAATTTTATATATTAGATAAGTAGCATGGCTTGGACCTGAGCAACATGATGCGTTTTGTTATTGGAAACTCTACAAATATATCAGGATATTTAGGCCTATTATCTCAACACCACAGCATTCAAAATAATGTTGTGTTGTTATGTAGGACGAAACGCACACACTTTTTATATGAAACAGTTTTTTTACTAGTATGCAAACACCTCCTCTACATTTATTTCTTGAAAATATTGACGCTAATTTAAAATCTTTTAAAGTTATGTTATTTTCCGTACCCTGCTTAACAAAAGTTTCGCTGAAACATAGAACATCGACCTCTTGCTTTTGATCCGCCAATTGTAATAAAGCTACTTCAATATCATCAAGTTTCTTACAATGGCCTGCTATATTTTAATGAAAAATACATAAATTGCTCTGACTGGCGTTACTATGACTGGAATCAACGTCGAGGATGCTAGGAGTTTCATTTTTTGTATTCACAACACTAGGAAACATTGTATATTTGAATTAGCGTCAACAATCAACATAACCGAATCAACCGGAATTTAAAAATATAAAAATATTACGCGTAAAAGGCGGACATTGACTATAGACATTTCAAATAAATTATAGATCCTAGTACTTCTACTACGGCGGAATAATTAAAATTAATGAACATGTGCTATTTTTTAAGCTTTATATTACCAACACACATAATATTATTTTGAAATTGTGTATCTCGAAGACTCCAAAAGTATTGGTAAACATAGTCATATTTACCATTATTAATTTTTATCCCGACTTTTCAAACACTTTGCAGATCTTGGTCACAGGTTGACTGGTCACAATAACTACGAAGTGTTTGAAATGTCGGAATAAAAAATATGGTAAATATACGCGATTAGAACCGTATTTTTATTTTATATTTTTTTTATTTTATGGTGACAGAACAAGCTCGAGGTCCACCTGATGTTAAGCGGACTAACCTCTGACTAACAGATGCATTTCGTCACAATTCACCAATTGCACAGCGCCCGTCACCTTAAGACATAGTTGTTAAGTCTCATGTGCCTGTAATTTCACTGGCTCTCAAGGACTACTGCCGGAACACACCGGTAGGTGCTTGACGACAGATTTTGTACTTGCGGGTGATCACTAGCCAGGCGGGCATTCTCAAAATGCCCTTCCACCATGCGGTGAAGAACCATGGGCCTGACCCTATAAAGCTTTTTAATAACTTTGTGTAATATTAGCGAAAACCTACAACAATCTGGTTAAAAACTTAAATTTAACATGAAATGTCATTATCACTATAAATAATTTAGAAATACATCGAAGTTGACTCCGTGACGTCTTATAACTGCGAGAATATCTTTAATATATAAAAAGCAATGGATATGCCATAATTTTTGAGATGTAGGGAAACTTATCGAAACAAAATATGCTTGAATTAGACCTCAGAACTATTGTATGCAACAGCAATGAAAATATTATAATACTGACCTGATGAGGTTTCAGCTTTTTGACGAGTCCTCTGTCCACTTCAATGAGCGGTTCCTTAGTATCAGGATCAAAATCTAAGACCACCTTGTCAAGTACTACTTCATCCGGTTTACCAGATTCGTCAAACTCCAAGTTGTTATACTGGAAATAAGAAAACAAGATTACTAATCGAGCGCAGTGAAGGTATCAATAAAAATATTGGCATCACAACATCCTCATGTTTGTTCAACTTTGTTCAATGATATTTCTTTGCTGTAGAAAGTTTGTAATTATTTTTTTCCTTCTTATGTTATTGTGACGCAACAAGCCCGAGGCCCACCTGACATTAAGTGGACTAACCTCTGCCTATAACAGACGCATTTCGTCGACGACGAATTGCACTGTGTTTGTCACACTGAGACATCCAGTTGTTAGGTCTCATTAGCTTGTAATTTTTCTGGATCTCAAGGACTGCTGCCGGAACACACTGTTAGGTGTTTGGCGACAGATTTTCTACTTGAGGTTGGTCGCTAGCCAGGCGGGCATTCACAAAATGCCCTTCCACCATGCGGTGAAGCTCAAGCCCGCGGCGGGATTCGAACCATGGACCTGCTGCACGGCAGTCCATAGGCAATGCTATTTTGCAATGATATTTTATGTTTATATTCTTACCATTTTCTGTCTTTCAGCAATTCGAGCTTTTCTTTCCTTTTCTTCACGAGCAGCTTTTTTAGTTGCTTCTTCCAACTGGTTTTTACCCATGACCTGGACAAAAATATAGTGTCAGTAACACATAAGTGGTAGTGGATCTAAATAAAATATATATGGTAAAACACTTCCATGTGTATGAATAATCTGGACCCAACAGGATATCATATAAGTCAATGTCTGAACCTTTCCAATTTTCGAATATATTGATATATTTAATATGATATTTATGGTGATTATGGGCACAATTCTGTTCGCATATTTTATAATGGTCTCTTGAAAGTCTTTAAAACATATTTTATTACCTTCCGTATATTCTTTCTGCCATGTTTGTTTTTGCCTTCGTTCTCCGAGTCCGAACCAGATGCATCGCTGTCCTTTAAAGACTTGATACGTCGACGTTTCTTTTTACTGAAAGTTGTTAGACATAATAAGTATTTAAGGGTGAACTGGCCGGTCTGTTCTCCATACAGACGTCGTAGGGTGATCACTCCCTTATTTGAGGATTTAGGTCCAAAATAAAGCATAATACCGATTGATCTCTTTATTATCTAGGCTTGTATCGTAATATTTTTTTAATAAGATAATTCACTTGAGAATTATGAGCCTCGAAATATTTTCATATAAAGTTTTCGAGGCTCATAACTTTCAACTTAATTATCATTTTAAAATTTCGTTACGATACAAGCATAGATAATGATGAGATCACACACATCTCAAATAAGGGAGTGATCACCCTACGACGTTTGTATGGAGAAGCGATCGGCCAGTTCAACCTTAAGTTTTACATTTGCAATATAAACAGTTTTACTGTATTAGCCGGGAAGTTCACTTCTGATAATAGCCATATCATTGCTAAGACTTTTTGTGAAAAATATATTATAAGTGTACTATATCTACTCAATTATTTCTCCAGATTTCATTATAGTGTACATGGTCTCTAATAGTTTTTGCGACAATGGTCAGTTTTTTCGCATTTGGTTGGTGGAATTTTGACTTCATTTAAGATGTATTAGAAGTCCCTCAACATGAAAAATATACCGAACCCAGTAATTTGTAATTTTCGATCTACATTGTAAAGTTCCTTACCCGGCTTCGTTGGAAGAGTTGCTGCCTACCGACGCATCACTGTCGGTGACCTTTTTCTTCCGCTTCGTCCGTTTTGAAGACTCTGCCATTGAGTCATCCGATTCTTCGAAGTCGCTCAATTTCACGTCCGCATCTTTCTTGCGAGATGATCCCACTTCTGAATCCGACGATATTGCGTTCGCTTTGCGACGCCTCGATTTTAATCTGTAAAAAAATATAATGTATGTAAGTAATATATTTTGTTATAATTAATAATAACAAAATATATTACTTAAGTTTAACAGTTATAACAAAAAGTATTTTGTTTTTATTGTGAATGATAAAAGTATGGGTTGGTTTGCAAAAAGAAAGCAGAATTCTTTTTATGAGAAAATGCAAAACATCTTGTGATATTTCTTTTTACGAAAATTATATTTTTTGTGACATGGGTTTTTATTAAGTACTTAAATAAAAAATCTTAATTATAGTTATTAAAAAAAGAAATACTCACTTTTCTTCTGACTCCGAATCATCTTTATCCTGTCAATGAGACAAAACAGACATGTTAATTTCTAAATATTATTTCAAGCATGCAGTCACATTTACAAATTATTAGAGGACACAATTATAATCTCTAGTGGGAATCTAACCCACCACTCAGGAACTAATTTTTAAATCAGGATATTCTGAACTACAAAATATTTAAGTTTTCCCTGCTACGGAGGGCAAGTTAAGCCGTCGTCGGTCCCGGTTGTCGTCTTAGTATGGCAGTCGTTATAGCAGTAGATATAGGTAATATATAGGTAGGGCATTTTGCGAGTGCTCGCCTGGCCACCTACTACCGTCAAGTAGAAAATGTGTCGCCAAGCACCTAACGGTGTGTTCCGGCAGCAGTACTTGAGAGCCAGTAATTCTAGGTTAGCCTGAACAACATCTTCGACCACATCATCACTTACCATCAGGTGAGATAGCGATCAAAGACTAACCTATAAAGTATTTAAAAACATCTCCTGATAAAATGTACTCATATGAAGTTACACTTACCTCTTAATTAGCCCAGATGATATTTTTTTTTTTTTTGTTTACGATAAAAACCAAATAAAATGTATGGCACATAACCAGAATCAAAACGTTTAGTGCAGAGTTGATGCTAGCATGATGGACTGGCCACAAACTTTTTTACGGTATGTTTTTGCTTTTGCTATCCTCTAGTTTGCGTCATCGCTCTCTTCATTCATTTATATTTATAATTAAATAGTAGTAATTGTACATACCTCATCATTCGTGAGCGAGGAATCACTCTCTCCCAATAAGTCTTCCTTAACAAGGTGTTCACCACCGCCATTGATGCTTGGTAAGGTCACGGGTGGCAAATCTACAATACAGAAAGTAGCTCTGTAATATTTGCTTTTATTAAAGTAAATTACTTATTTTGTATTTTAAACCAAAGCAGCAGTCTTCAATCGGTGTTTGCCCTTAGGAAGACTTGAGGAGAATTGAACTTTTGGTTAATCCTAAAGTCATAATCAAGAAATTCCCGCATTAACGAATACCACCAACACAGCTCCCAGTTTGGCAAATGGCTATGTGCGTGCTATATCACATGAAGAACCGATAATGGATGGGAAGTAAGTTCCTCGATTGGCTCTCACAAATCGTAAGACGTAGCGTAGGTAGGCCCCCATCAGAGTAGCAGGAAGCTGATGGGTACAAATGACTTATAACTTTTCATTGTCACGTTCAAAAAGGAAGCATTTTGGGAATATAGTATCGTGGTAATTTGATACTCTAGAAATAAAGAATATGTCCGACAGTGGATGTCTTCCTGCTGATGATGATGCTGAAATGACCTTACAGTGTACATTTGGAAAAAAAACTTGCAACAAGTTTGTACTTAGATGCATTTAAAAAGTAATGGGTGGATTTATTGGCTTTTGATTTCTCTTGAAGCGAAGATCGTTGGCAGCATATGTCAACTACCTGCCAAGTGTTCACTGGATCAAACTAAAATTGAGCTGGAAGGACATTTTGCGAATACTTGCCTGGCTGGCTGCTACACTCAATAATATCTTTAACATAACACATTACAACATCGTGACAGGCAAGCAATCCTTGTAAACCACACAGGGGTCGTCACTACATCAGGGGTGGTCAAAATGCTGTGACTGAATTGTAACATCATCAAACATTTCAGAGGTTTTAACAATGTAAATAGTATTTTGAAGCAGTGATGGCTCAGTGGCATTGACTATGGACTGCCGAGCTTGAGCTTCACCGCATGGTGGAAGGACATTTTGCGAATGCCCGCCTGGCTAGCGACCACCCTCAAGTAGAAAACAGTCGCCAAGCACCTAACGGTGTGTTCCGGCAGCAGTCCTTGAGAGCCGGTGAAATTACAGGCACTTGAGACTTAACAACTTAGTCTCAAGGTGACGGGTGCACTGCAATTCGTGACTTGTGACGAAATGCATCTGTTATAGGCAGAGGTTAATCCGCTTAACATCAGGTGGGCTTAGTGCGTGATCCGTAACATAAAAAAAAGTATCCAGAGCACAGAAAAAGTGACACAGTATTTTAGGAAATTTTGTTTATTCACCTATGTTCCTATATACTACTAGACAGAGTAAGAAACCTGTGACTAACAAGACGGCGACATTTTATGTCTTACTCACCTAGAGTCCTACCACTTAAATGCGACGTTGGTGTTTAGTCGCCTGTTTTGTTTTTTAGGATGGTGACGCTCTATTCACGAGGCCCACCTGATGCCAAGCGGTAACCTCTGCCTATAAAAGATGCATTTCGTCAAGACGAGTTTTTGTAACATTCATGTATGAGGACGCGGGTAGGCGTTAACTGTCAACACCTCAAAAATTTTGCTCTGTGTATTTAAATCGATTTTATTTACTTTTCCTAGTAAAATCTTAATTCAGTGATCTAATGTTGTAGTGTGTTTATGCACTAACCTGCTAGCTATTCACTCCTGTTCAGTTTGTCAGTGCTCCAGCTATGACCAGTGTACAAGAAGTGCTAGACAACCAGAGGAGAATCGAAGTATCTCTGACCTCAAAAATGGCAGAAATAGAAAAGTCTTTGTCAGCAGCCACCGTTGAAAATAAGCCTAATATTGATTGTTTCGTTCAAGAATTCAGGGCATTTAAGGATATCGCTTTGTCTACAATTCAATTACTGCGAGCTCAGATCCAATCATTAACAGCTCGTGTGGATGATATAGATTGTCATAACAGGCGTAATGCTTTATTATTTAATGGAATCAGGGAACTGGATGGAGAAGACTGCTCATCTATTATCTTAGATGTGATAAATTCAACCATGAATTTAACTGATGTGAAAGGATCTACATTTTACTTGTGCCATCGGTTGGGAGCTAAGAACGTTAAGCGTACTCGACCAATTTTAGTTCGCTTTACAGATATAAATGTTAGAAATCTTGTTTGGAGAGAAAAGAAGCGCCTCAAGTCTACGCCAACCGTTATTAACGAGTTTCTTATTAAATCTCGTCAGGAAATCTTTGCGGCAGCTCGTAAGCACTTCGGTATAGATCGCTGCTGGACTCGGGATGGAGCTATCATGATAAAGCTTCCGAACAATGACCGTAAGCGAATTGTAAGTACAGAGGAACTCGGTCAGCTGATGACAAGTTTTCCTTCAATCAATGAAGCGTTTACACCAGCTTCGTCGACCAACTCTCCTCGGCCTCCTATGGCTGCTGCTGTGCCACCAAAGGCAGCGGCGGAGCCACGACAAGCCCGCAGGAACGCATCATCCAAAAGTAAATCGGCGAAATAGGTGTCTTTTCACACTATATTGTACACGTATAGATAGGTACGTTCCGTGATGAACTTTGGACTACCGCTGCAATATTATTATTATGAATAAGAATTCTGGCATTCTGAGTATCTTTTACCCATATTTTTAAAATTAAGTTCGCAATCATATATGTCTTGATAGCTGAGAGCAACTAAGTGCATAAAGTAACTTTGTATATACTGAAATTAAGTGTTAGTTTGTTTCATCAGTCGGCTTTGTTTGACAGTTAGATATACATAATGTATAGGCAATGTTATGTACGCTGCAGCGCTCGGGTTTTGCTACGTAAGTACTTATGTATTGGTATTTTATTTCATAGTTTTGCTTAAAAAAAATGTGGTATGGTTTTGTTGGTGACAATAATTAGGTACTTAAAAGTAAGTCCTTATGAAACGTAGCAAGAATATGAAATATATAAGTACATACTCAATGTAAAGTATTTCAGACCCTATGTACTATTTAGCGGGCTACTAAAGTTATTTGGTAAAGGTAGCTACAGAGACAATATTTCAAATATTTCGAATAAGTATCGCCTCAGGCGAAGACAAATAACTTTACCAAGAGTTATAAACATGTTTTAAAGAAATTGAATGTAGCCTTAAACAATGTTGGGTAATTATGCACTCCAATTTATCCTATTCATTGCCTTGGCGATTAATTTAACTTTCCGTTATACTAATTATAAGTAAACATATATAAAAAAGCATGTCAAACAAAAATACTGCCTACATTAAACAAATATTCCCCTAAATTTTTAAAATATGAAAAGCGCTGCGGCGGATATATATATATACATTATTTAACTGTCGAATTTTGATTTGATTTATTTAATTATTGTTATGCAGTCTACCATGCAAACAAAGCAAGTGCAAAAACATAGATTTCAGTACGTTTGTCCTTGTAAATAGCGTTTTACGATGTCATTTGTAGCTAATTTCAAAGCCTCCTGTACGATGTTCGTAATCGTTCAAAACAAATAAAACAAAAATTCAAAACAAAAAAAAAACCGTATTTTTTGCACCTACGACGTTTCAAAACGAATGCCTTATGTGATCAGTTGTGTGTGTTATTTTTACTAAAAGTATCCAAATGCCATAATAGTCTATCATACAGAGACCATATACCTTCTACCCCAGAATATTTTATAATTTGTTCAAAGTTTTGTTTTGTTTGACAGCTGTCCTTCTTTCACAGATGAATACTTTTGGATATTATGGTGGTCTATCTGCACTATGTTAATGTAGCAGCGAAAGCCATTAACTAAAAATAGAATAGTTAGTAGGTTGTGCTTATAGATTCTATATGGCACAATCTTGTATATTAAAAAGTGTAGGATACGAATACATTGTTGAATTATTATTTTATTTTTATTCGTGATAGGTAATAAGTAATATAAGTGCTTTAATTGTTAAGTGATAATTTCTCATACCCTTCTAAATATTTTGTTACATTTAATTTAATTTAAACTTAGTGCTAAATGGGTCCTAGGGGACTACTGCGAGTTGGTTTATACAACGCGGGATCTCTTGGTACCAATCACGATGATTTTCTTTACAGCATGAATAAACATGATGTTGATATCATGGCCATCAATGAAACCTGGCTTAGAGCAGGTGACGGGGATCGCGCACCTTGTGTTCCAGACTATCGTCTACGTTTTTTACCACGGCCGCCTGAATATCGAAATGGTGTCGGTGGTGGTGTGGGTTATTACATCAAGCGCGGAATCAATGCCCGTACACTCCAACATCCCATTGATCCGCGTCATAACTCTATTGAACAGATGTGGCTTACACTCTCCGTTAACAGCAGAAAAATTGCAATTGGCACAGCGTACCGCCCTCAATGGGTTAAAGTGGATTTATTTTTGGATGCAATAACGGCATCTATTAACTCAGTTTCAAATTTCGATGGCGTAATATTATTAGGTGATTTTAACATTAACATGCTCAATTTAGATGATATGAATACAAAAAGTCTTAACACAATGTTGGAATGCTTAAATTTAACTCAAGTAGTTACATCACCTACACATTTCACAGATCACAGCCAAACGCTTCTTGATATCGTGTGTACTGACTTGCGTCCAAGTAGTGTCTCTGTTGAACCTGGAGGCACATTACATGGACACGCATTTGTCATTTGCAATTTTAACATTAAAAAAGATAAATTTGTTCCCTTTGCCGTTATTTATAGACCAATTAAAGATATTTGTTTAGATTTTTTTGATAGAGATGTTGGCCTTATCCAATGGAATTTCATATCGACACTTAGTGATGTCAATGAGATGGTCCGTGCTTTTAACTGTGCAGTGCTTACATTATTTGATACACATGCTCCTTTAAAGCACACAATTATAAGGAAACGTAGTTATCCTTGGATAACCAACAACATTAAACTGATGATGCATTTGCGCAATGAGGCATTAGTTACATATAGGCAGACAAAACTGGACGGGAAACTAAATCTCTACAAAAGCTTTAAGGAACTGGTAAACAAATCATTATATTTCGAAAAAGTAGCGTTTTATAAATTTAGCATTAATAGCAAAATCAAAGATCCGAAAGCTTTATGGAAAAACATAAAATCAACTTTAATACCTTCTCATAATAATGCCGAACTCCCAACTTGCTTCAATGACGCAAATGCTATTAACAATCATTTTCTAAATGTACCCGGCGAGCCCGAAGTTGCTCTATCCCAGCTCACTTACTACGAGTTTCATCGATTCCATACTGACAACTTATTTACTATAAAAACAACAGACTCTAATAATGTATGCAAAATCATAAGGAGTCTTAAATCCAATGCTGAAGGAGCCGACCAGATTTCATTAAAAATGTTACTAATGACCATGCCTCACTCACTAGATGCTCTTACTGCCCTTGTGAATAAATCAATTGCCACATCAGCCTTCCCTGATCTTTGGAAGATAGCCATAGTACGACCTCTGCCTAAAAAAAATAATCCTGCCGACGTAAAAGATCTCAGGCCTATTAACATTCTGCCGTGCTTGTCAAAAGTTCTAGAAAAGGTTGTGTGTAATCAATTGACAGACTACATTGAAAAACATAACATTCTCCCCGAAGTTCAATCGGGATTCAGGAAATGTAAAAGCACAGCGTCAGCACTGCTCGATGTAACGGACAACATCATATCAGCCCAAGATAAAGGTCTGTGCACGTTGTTAGTTTTACTAGACTTCTCCCGAGCATTCGACTCTATCAACATTAATTTACTTATCTCAAAACTTAATTATTACGGTGTTGCCTCTGCTTCACTCAAATGGTTCGAAAGTTACCTTAACAATAGATACCAGTATGTGGAACTGCGTCAACCTGATAGTTCTTCTAATGTTTCGAGCACTACTGCCGTTAAAAGAGGTGTGCCTCAAGGATCCATCTTAGGCCCTATTCTATTTATCCTATATAGCGCTGACATAGCTAAATGTATTATAAATTGCAATTATCATATATATGCTGACGATATTCAAATTTACTTTCATTTTAAACCGACAGACTTAGACGACGCTATAAAATCCATAAACGAAGACTTAACCAGAATTGCTCGCTGGTCTAATGATAACTGTCTCTTACTTAACCCACTAAAAACAAAATTTATGATACTTGGCTGTGCGCAGCGACTAGATACTCTTCCTGACACTATTAATCTTTCTCTCATGGGTCAAGCCATAGAGCGAGTTTACGAGGCACGCAACTTAGGTATAATTATGGATGTAGGATTGAGGTTCGAAAAACACATAGCTGAATGTGTGCGAAACTGCTTTTACAAATTGAGAACATTGTATAAATTACGGCCATATCTTAGTACAGAACTACGTGTTCAACTAGTTGAGTCACTGGTCCTGTCTAGGCTCAACTACGTGGATGCAGTTTATGGACCTAGACTGCTTGCTCGGACAAAACGCATCACACAACGGGTTCAAAACGCGTGTGCGAGGTTCTGTTTCTCAATCCCACCGAGAAGCCATATCACACCATTTCTTAATCATCATAACATTTTGAAAATGAAATCTCGTCGTAAGCTTCATTTAGCTTGCCTCTTATTTAGTGTGGTTAATCTCAAGAATCCTTCCTACTTATATAACAAGCTAAGATGGGCCTCTGATAGTAGCCACTGCTCCAGAAGACATGGTTCTCTGCAGCTGTCCATACCACGACACCGCACCACAGCTTTTAAGGGTGGATTCAGTTACGCTGCGACCAAGTGTTGGAACAACCTACCACCTCCCATTAGGAAATTGAAAAATTTAGAAACTTTTAGGTCCAAACTCAAAAAATTCTTAATTGATGAGCAGATAAAGTATGGAAACATAAATAGTGACTTTTCTTTCATATAAAAATGACCTTTAATATTGTCTTCAAACATTATAATATATATATATTCATTACTTAGCTATTAGAACTCCCTTTCTCTTATTTATGTATGACCCAGAAGTTATCAAAAATCCTCCACTTATTTACTCCACTTATCTAGGTACAACTGCTATAAGCCAATACTTGGTCGTGCCACCTTATGGATGCGGCTGCTGCTAGTCACTCAGTACTCATATCTAACAGAAAAATAACCGCCATCATCGACATTGTTTGGGTATTATTCGGATTTAGGGCAATATCACTATTCCATTATTTTAGTATAAATATACTTTTTTCCTTTTTTGTAAATGCTTTAGCCCCCCCTTCACTATATAAGTAAATATAATCTGTGCATTGTTTTACCAATACTATTTATATTTAGGTAATACATTTATTTATTTTTTTGTAATAACTAAGTTGTGATAATTATTGAGAAGTGGTATGTTGAATTATTATTTGAATAGTATGTACTTTTAGGTTGTTGAAGAGATTTATATATATATTTTATTTTTAACTTGCTATCTATATTATTATTATTATTATTATTTGTTAGCCACCTGCCAGGGTATATCTGAAAACCAGCGTCGGATGTCTCAGACATTCGGCATTTTGCTGAGATATTACCTTTTTGGCAGCACCTAAACATTGTTTATTTACCCTTTTGGTTTTACAAATGTGAACTGTATTATGTGATGTTTTTGTGTGCCAAATAAATTTATTTTCTTTCTTTCTTTCTTCTTCTTCTACCTATATTTCCACCCGTACCCTTTAAACCGGAACTCAGTTAATTATGCGAACATTACTGCTTCCCGATAAATCATTAAAGAGACGAAAAATAGTAACCTTCATCATTTTCATCTTCAGACACTGAGACAGCGTCAGAGCTAGATTCAGCTTTAAACATTTCCTGGCAAATGAGGCCGGTTGGCTTGACCCTGGACGCGGTTACCTCTGCCTATAAAAGATGCATTTCGTCAAGACGAGTTTTTGTAACATTCATGTACCTATATTTCCACCCGTACCCTTTAAACCGGAACTCAGTTAATTATGCGAACATTACTGCTTCCCGATAAATCAGTAAAGAGACGAAAAATAGTAACCTTCATCATTTTCATCTTCAGACACTGAGACAGCGTCAGAGCTAGATTCAGCTTTAAGCATTTCCTGGCAAATGAGGCCGGTTGGCTTGACCCTGGACGGGCGGCTTTTTGTGCTGGACATGCTAGATTTCTCTGTTAGTTCGCTGCTACTGGATTTCCGTCGACGCGTCTTCGGCTTGTTCAGTGTCTCCAAATTCGTGAGCCTGTGGACACATCATCTACAATTAGTATGTAGATAGATACATACAATATTTAAGTTCTAGTAATAATTACCATGACTGTCACGGAGCGCGCGCTAATATGAGCCCTATGTCTACGTGTTTGACTAGGTAAAGGCCGTTATATTATAAGACACACATAAGCAGCTTGTTATACGACACACATCAGCAGCAGTACGAAAATCAAACAATATAATCTTGTGCCTTTACCTAGTCAGTAATCAATGGTTTGTATATTATGATATACTCATAGTCTGCAAGTTGAACGGCCCGCAAATTGTTCCCCTTATCTCACAAAGTGAATTAAACAGGGCTAGGATGACTTAAGTTGACTGATTTGGTATCCTTATAAATCACCCAGGTGAACCCAAGTGTTTAGTTTAAATGTGGTATGTTCCATATTTAAAAAACATTTCTAGTTTTTTGGGTTCTGGTATTTCGGTATGCAGGTATTATATCACCTTATTCAATAAGCCTGCACTGTCTGTCCATCCTACCTATAAAGGGCTGTTTTTAATCATAATAGGCACCTAGTCTCTGCACTGAGAAAAACGACTTTAGAGCCTAAATCAGACCTTTTACCGTTGAATTGTAACTACGCAAAGTGAATTCACAACTCTTAAGATGATTTTCACCACGCAAAAAGAAATCAATAAAAAAGTACCATGTATATAATAAACACAACCGTCAAAAAACGCCTTCCGTAAAGTATTTTCAGAATTGAACTTGTTATACGATAATAATTGCAGTATTGACCATAAAATAAACCTTACTTTTACGGCGGTTTATATATGGTGATTATCACTATAGTAATATAACGTACGCCTTAATCAGCCTCACCGAAAAGTCAATATTTAAGAAACACCACAAAATACACCTTAAATGAAGACGAAAAGAAAGATTCGCCTTCACTGACCTCGTTTAACGCCTTCTAGTTGGAAGGCGTTTTTGTACGTATTTACGTTTGGTCGGTTTTTTGCCTTCATACCATATAAATTGGCCGTCATTAGGGCGCTTTTGACTTTAGATTTTTCTCAGTGTGGCCAGTTTAAATAATCAAACAATAGGTTATATAAGTGGCGGATTGCCTGATAAATAATAAACAAGAAACGCGTTTTTTCAACGGTTTATAAAAAATCAACATGCAACAATGTGAACTGATTTTAAGTAGGCACAAAGCTGAAACCTCTCAAGAAAAAATCTAAGTTACTTACACGAACCAACCAATGGCTGGCAGGCTTCTACGAGCTATAGATCCGAACTGATATAGTTATTAGTTAAGTTGTTTTTTTTTGTTGTGGATGCCGACTCTAAATGCCGTGCTAGCGAAGTAGATGGTGAAGATTTTAATATAGACGATTTGCTAAATTAAGACTAATGTCTAAAAAGATAAATGTCTAAAAGCTCAATGATGTCAAATATATAAACGCCCAACATAGTGATGGACTTAAGGCATGAGCCGTAAAACATTTGTTCTTGTCTCGTGCGTAACATTTAAACAACTTATCACCTAGAGGTGATAAGTTGTTGAGACCAGCGTGAGAATTAATTTCCCGCCTTTTCACTTTGTTTGTGATCCTAGAAATTGCGTTCGGAAATTTCACTGCATGACATTGTTACCAAAAACAAAGCTTGATATTTTTGTAATATATTATTTTTTCATTACGTAGGTGGTTTATTATATAAAAATGGTACTACTATTGATAAAGAAATTATTTATACACAAGTTCCAGGTATCGTTTTACACCTAAATTTGGTCAGAACATTAAAGTTTAAATTTTAGTTGCCGCTTTGGTGAATATAGTTTATGATGCTTTAGTGTTATAATACAACGAATAAACTGAAAAGTATTGAACCTTTTTGGATGAAATTTGGATTGGAAATAGTTTGAGAACTATTCCCGGGGAAAGACATAGAATATTTTTCATCCAACTACGCAAAAAGAGGTTAATGGTTTTGCGCGATAACCAAAATAAACGCGGGTTTCTCGGCAGCGGCTCAAGCCGAGGTCCGAACCACACAGCCCATACACCAGACAGGGTTGCCAACATTTATGTCTCCCTAAAATAGTTGTTACGCGTAACGCCAGCCGTGAAGCCCGACTTAGTATCCCGTTTAACGTGAAGGCTTCTATCGTAATCTTGAGCTCGTCGAGAGCGGCAGTTTCCATGCAACTTTATTGTTATTTTGTCTCTTGGTTTTCACTTGATTCTTAATCCAGTTTATGGGGGTGACCCCCAAAATGGCTTCCATCCTCCCTTTATAGCCATTCCAATCCTCGCATTCCAGAACACTCACTACCCAATAACAAAATCACAAATTTACGAGAGAAAAAATTATAGTCCTGTGAATTCGAACCCGCGTCAATCCACCCTTATAGCCGGGGTATGCTCTGACCGCTTGAGCTAACATGACAATGACTCATAACTCCAATTTTTTTCTCTCGTTCTTTTATTTAACCATCATATTGGGATGGAGCGACACCTATAGTTCAACTTACGTTGTACTACAAACAAAACCAATTTTGCAAATGATTTTACACTTTTAAATGATGACGCAACGTTATAATTTTAATATTGTAATTTGCCGAGCAGGCGTTATTGCAAACATTGCAATATTAAAATTATAACGTTGCGTCATCATAACAATATTAAAACTCTCTTCCCATTCTCACTCTGCTCATTACCGGCCATAATCTTCAGTTTAGCCTGTCTGCCATAACTCAAAATGCCATGTCGTCTTATATTGCTGCAGGAATGGTTTGAATTTGAGTGATAACCTTGACACTTAAAATTGAATGTTACTTTCACAAGTTTCAATTAACAAATACGGACTCCAGACTCTCGCCGAGTAGTCCCGAGAAATGTGTATTTGAATAGTTTCTCGTCTTCTCGTTCTCGCGCTTGTCTGTTCTCCGTTTCTCCGTGTCTGTGTTTCCCCGATTCAAAGAGCTTCTAGGGCGAGCAAAGATAATCAAATCACTGTTTTGTTCCGTCTCAGTGCAATGCTCACATAAATAAAATATGTACTAAAGTAGTACGAATATGTAACACATATTTTCACGCTAGTGTTGATTTGTTCGTGTGCACGCCAGATGTCTCTGCAAGACTTCACGGCGCGAGTTTTCGGCGAGCGTCTGGAGGCAAACTCAATGACACAGTTACAGTATCTCAAATGACTATACTAGGAACTCTAGTCCATGATCGAGACTATAAATAACGTTGATAAATCAAAGTGCTGCCTGTCTCGCAGCAAACTTACTCCAGACACCCGCTTGTCATTCCCAAACATAAATTATTTAGTGGCTGAACTGATCACAACATTCCCCATCGACATACTCTTACTCCAATACTGGTGTGGGGTCACCAGTCAGACAAACCACAAACACATTTAACAATATATTTTGGCTTTCCACATAATTTAAGACTACACAGGGACATAATTGTAAAATAATTTGATTTTTGGTTTAATGGCCGGCTACTTTCCTGACTGCTAACTTAGTTAGGAATTCTTTAATTAATAGTTCACCCTCTGCCTTTTGGGTTATCGGTGTTAAGATAGTATATAAGACACCTGCTGTGCACCATAACAACGCCCAGCAACACTCACATTGAGTGGTGGAATGCTACACATTTGACGCATTCTTTCCCTTAGTCGCATTCTACAATATCAACAGGAGGACATGGAAGAGTCCTTATATATTAAGTCGAGAACTGTATGGCTCAGGTCAGAATACCTGAAATTACAGCAATATTCAATCAGAATCAGAATCATTAATTGACCATAATAACTAAGAATGTTATTATATATTAGGCTATAATAAATAATGCAATGGTTACATAATACTTTCAATTAAAATAAAATAACTTAATAACTAAGTACATAAAAGCAATCACATTCATCGAAATATTACTCAGCATTGTAATGAATGAAAATAATATGAAACAACTTCATTTATACAATTATAATAAACAGCATACAATTTTGTTAAGACATGTTGGCAATAAAACAATAAATTGTAAAAAATATTTAAAATTATATAAAAAATAATCGCTCATCAATTAGGCAAAATAAATTAAAAAGTTTGTCGTCAAATTTGAAAGCACTATTTGTTGAATAATTATATATTGGTATATCAGTTGTACATAAATGAAGATTCTGTTAATTGCATATTCAAAAATTTATTAATATTATAGAATGGATTATATTCGAAAAATAACTTGAGGGTTTGTTTGAACCTAATATGATTTAAATTTGTCATACTCTTAGGCAATTTATTATACATTTTAATTTTTAAATACATGCTTTGTTTTTTAGTTTTTGCTAATCTTGCTTTTGGTAGAAACATCTTGTCTTTATTCCGGAGATTATATGAATACATGTCACTATTTTTTGGCAAGTCTTTTTTCTGCTCATGTATTTCCAGCAAGCTATTAAAAATAAAGAGTGATACCACTGTCATAATTCTATCTTTCTTAAAATATTCTTTTGCAGAGCATCTTCTTTTAAGACCATTAATTGTCTTAATGGCCCTTTTTTGACATTTCAGCACTTTTTGAACTTGTGCACCATTCCCCCAAACAGTGATAGCATATCTTATGCAGGAATGTATTTATGCATAATATATTGATAACAACGCTTGCTTATTTAGTAGCGATTTCAGTTTAAATAATGCATAGTTTCCACTGGATATCTTTTTACAAATTCTCTCTATGTGTGCCGAGTGACTTAAAAGTATGGTCCATTGTGTAACCTAAGAATGTATTTTCTCTTATATTGACCTCTTTATCTTAGCCTAGTCTTGGTTGATATTTGTGACTCTTAGGCAATTTAATAAAAAAATACTACAAACTATATACAACTCTACAGCTACTACAATACTACAGCTACTACAGTAAAAGCATTTGGACTCATAGGGAGTCCAAATGCTCTAGCCCACTATCAGTTGGCAGCGTGCCCAGCATGCTGGCAGCATTACCCCGTTGAATTGCAATGCTTATTCTTTGAGCCAAATAGGTGCCAGCATTTTGATCACGCGTCGCATCGACCAAGCGCTCTGATAAATTTTGGAAAATACGATGAGCTCAAAATATTTAATATAGATCTATATGATCTATAGATCTTTTAATATAGATCTATATAGCCCTTTACAGCATATGATTTAAATGAATATTTTCGAAGATATTACAGATTTACAAATTGCGGGACGTAGCGTTTGCGGCGGTTCCGGCCGGCCGTAGCGTGTAGTAGTGTAAAAAGTAAATAATTAAAAATGCAGAATATGAATTTAGATATTCCAAAGATAGCAGGAAATCTTCATGGTTTAGGGAAAGAAGAATTATTTTACTCTAAATTTAACGCTTGCGGGCCACGGGCAGTAATGAATAAATCAAAACTATTCAATCGATTTTCATATTTTTTTCAGTGAATGACATAGGCTATATATTTTATACCCGTGCAAAGCCGGAGCGGGCCGCTAGTTTAACTATATAAATAGATGTATAGCTGTTAAAAAAAAAATTAAACCATTGAACAAAATAACATGAACCATTTTGTATACAATAATAACATATATTTTTAAAATATTTTAAGAAAACATCAAATTAATATTTTAATAAAACACTTAAAATATATAAAAATATATCTAGTGACAATTCCGCCTAATTTTCCTGCTAAGCCGACGTGACGTCACAAACGACACGCAGCCAAACCGGAAGAATTTACGACGCGTTTCGCTTCTACACGAAGCATCCTCAGGAGGTCTTGACTCTACGAGCGCGCGTTCTTCTCGTTTCTCGAACGTGCGCTCGTATAGTCAAATATATTAAATACTGATTTCTGCAAAGTAACGCCTGAATCTATTAATTAATTTTGTATACATTGGATAGAACGTTATTGTACTACTAACGCCATCTGTTAGAAAACCAAAGAGATAACATCGCTGCAACAGAACTAAACTCAATACTCAAATGCATCGTAGTTAATCTACTTAATACTATATGACACCACTGGAATCAGGTTGTAAAATGAACCTTTCACAAGGCTCAGCTATTTAATTGTGTAAATAATACGCCGCCATCAGATATTTTGACATCTGTATCTGTCATTTATCATTTCCTACTCTTAAAAGGAGTCGGAACAACTGTAAAAAATGATAACATTTAATTTCCTAATACATTTAATAAATAGGTATTAGTTTAATATATTGTAGCTAACGGATACTAGCTATAGGCAATTAAAACAAATAAAAGTTTCAGTGTTCAATATAACACATATAATGTAAAAGTCACTTAAGCAGCTATTCAACAGCTACTCAAAATTTACAACACATTAGCCGCTACCCAATTATTTATAAGACCATTTGCTGTAGGAAGAATGCCCAAAATGCTTAAATTGCCACGCTGATCAGCATGGCTAGTTTTTTGTGCAAAACATGAATGAGCATTTAGAACTGCTGAGAATATTTCATAAGCATTAGATTTACTAATTACATAATTTAAAATAATTGATAATACCTAGTTGATAAAAAAACATACTATCTTTTTAGATTAGTGCCACATGGGCAATCTTATTATTAGTAATTTAAAATTTAGACCTTTACACTTATTTTGCCATTGTACATCTTAGAACATCTCAGTTTTAGGCATTCTGCTCCTCAAGCAGAATTCTTTTTCATGTCATTTCATCAATGTTAGGCATTTCGTATTTTATATGGAAATAACCATTCTTGGCCATGGCCGAGTGTCATGGTGGCTTACAATAATTGACCAAATAATTGCAGAATAGTGAAAACATGGACGGAGGAACATGGTGTATGCCTGAGTAATTTCCATGTCAACTAATCTATCCAAAAACAGGTACATGTATGTAATGACATTAAAAAACCTTTGCAAGCCATCAGCAATGGAAGTATGGCAAATATTGCATTGTCACACTGAAAGAGGACAACAAAAACTGTGAAGTAATATAGAGGATACAAAACAAAGACCGTTTTTAACCCTAAATGAAAAGTTTACAATATTTATGTTGTAGGCATTTCTGTGACATGTATTACAGAATACTGTTACATGAATTATTTCCTGCAGAAAACTGTAAACTGATTCTCCTTTACATAGAGCATATGCCATGGAGCATATGCTCCATGGCTTTGGGCATACATCCTTATTGCAAGTAAAGTCACAGAACAAATTAGAATTACTATGGGATTCAAAAAATTATCCTTATCAAAAACATCATCATCACCACCACTACACACACCACTGAATCAGCTAAGCCAGCATCTTAAAGCCTCTGCTACTTTAAGAACTTGCAATGGTTTGGGTTGAAGCTGCTGGGGAAAATGGAACAAACCAAGCAGGACCTGAGTGCATGACATATTGTCCCCAAATACAATAAGAATAGTAATAATTACCCAATATGTATAATGTTATCAAGTTGTTCAACAAGTAAATGGTGTTGTGTCGAATTTGGATCAACTTACTAATGTCATTGTGAGTAGTGGCTTGCTGTTCTTCAGGTGGATTTTCTCGCAAATTTTACAATATCCAGCAAGGTGTTTTCAAACAGTCCATAAATTGTTATATTTACTTGTGCAAGCCACGATGTACTTATACAACTGTACATTCCTAATCAAATAGAATTTTTAACAACAATTTTCTAAAATAATATTTGAATTTATAGTTTGTTTAAGGTTACTCACCAATTAAAGAAGTTAATGGGGAGATGAACCAAGAAGCAAGTTAGAGGTTAGTTTATCTATGGATTAGTACTCAGTCAATGTAAAATTCATATGAATAATTACTTTTGACTTTAATCAGCAATTATGCTACTCTAGAACCGCTCGCTTTGAAGCATTCATATGGTAGTTTACTTAGCTGTTCTTAACCAATCAGCAAAGTTAAGCAACATCGCCCGCAGTCATGAGTTCGATGGGTGACCACTAGTGACATTACTACTGAGCGCTTCCGTGCTTTGGAGGGCACGTTAAGTCGTCGGTCCCGGTTGTTGTCTAAGGTTGGCAGTCGTTATAGCACGGTGGTAGGGCATTTTGCGAATGCCCGCCTGGCTAGCTAGCACCCTCAAGTAAAAAGTCTGTCGCCAAGCACCCAACGGTGTGTTCCGGCAGCTGTCCTTGAGAGCCAGTACTTCTAGGTTAGCCTAAACAAAATCTTCGACCACATCATCATTTACCATCAGGTGAGATAGTGGTCAAAGGCTAACCTATAAGGAATTAAAAAAAAAGATTTTATTTGTAAATTGTGAAGCCCTAGGTGAATTTGTACAAACGTAACTGCTTTTCAAAATACCTCCTACAGCAGGGCCTTGATTGTCGAAAACCTAGGTAATCTGAACATCATCAAAACAACCCCTTCCACATACGCCAGTAAACGCCAGTTCAGTGTCATCACAGTGACACGCCACAGTACCATATCATATATTTTCTACAGTCGCCCTGTTCCGCCATTTTGTTTCATATACAACCTACATAGTTGGAATGTTGAGTATGTCCTAATCATCAAAGCACTAAGTGTTAAGAAGTCTTCAAAAAAATGTTAGCATTATACTTAAATTATTGAGGTATTGTATTTGCATGATTAAAACATCAGCAGTTTCAATTACAAAAACGTTGTTTAATTTCAAAAAGTGCCATTCAAAATATCTACATACTATAAATCCAATTAGGGTAAACAATATTTGCGTGTTCGAAATATTGAGGCCCTACTGTAATTACTGCATTAAGTTTACTTTTTAGTGCAAGATATCCCATCCCGTTAAATTCAAAATAAGCATGCAGCATAATGATATTTACCCATCAATATCTTTGTCATTAGAGTCTGGAGCATCTGAATTTTGGCTGCTACTATTGCCAGGCTTCGACTTAGAGCGGACCATCTGAAAAATGTATTTTCTTTGTATAATGGGTGGTTTAATTTGCAGTAATTAAGACGAATATTACTGAATTTTTTTACCTATAAAACTCGAAACTAAATACTATTATGTATTATGATCACTCAAAAATCTATGAGTTTTGTCTAACTACTAAATAAAAACACCAAATTCATATTAAATTGGTATTTAATTGCAGACATAGATCAAAGACTTATAATCTAGAAAGAGTTTAGTCTACCAAACATATGATATTTGTTTGTACTTTCTTATAATAAACATTATTAATATCTTACATAACTTATTCTTATATTGCAACAAAGCTTGTAACATTAAAATTTTAGACTATAAACAAGAATGAGACACAAATGCTAAGTTATTCTATTTTTTTGACCTAACCTTGCTTCTACTGGATTTTGAGCTGTCAGATTGGTCACCTATATTCCTGTCTTCACTCTTATGTCTTCTGTAACTCTTTTTGAGTTTAATTTTCTTTTTTTTTGATTCAAATGTTAGATTCTTTTTCACTTTCTTTAGGATATCATCAGCTGATGAACATGGACTTGATTCTTTTGAGCTGTCCTGTTTCTGTTCCTGTTTTTTGGTGCTGTTTTCTTCATCAGACCCATGTAATAAAGCATCTTTTATTTCTTTTAAAGCATTTTTTAACTGTTCATCTTCAGTATCGGAACTGGAATATGTAAGTAGCATTTTCTTAGCATGTACACTTTCCCTTATTCTTTTTTTTTTGGTTTGTGGTGTCAATCTCTGACTGAGGGGAGTTTTTGTTTTGTCATCACTGTCACCAGGCGTTGATGTATCCTTTTCAGGTGTCTTTTCATTATTTTTGGATTCCCTCAGCTGTTCTTCATTGTTTTCCTCCAAATCATCTTGGTCCTTTTCTTTATTGCTATTTTCATCACCTTTCACATTGCTGTCGCTATCAGATCCAATATTTTTTGATGATGAAATAACATTGTTACTAGGATCAGTTGTTAGTATTTCAGAGTCTTTATTACATATTGATTCTGTGTTCTTGGCAAAGGTTGATGAGTTAACCTTGTCTGATTCCTCATCAAAAGATTGATTTTTCACTTCCTTGTCAACAGTAGTCCCTGATGACTTGTTTCCTGAGTCAGAATCTGAATTGTTTAGTAGTGAATTCTTCAGTTTTATGGCTTCATTATTTGCTTCTTTTTCATTAGTTTCCGATTCTGAACTGGACTCATTGCAAAGCGATTTTTTGGCCTTTAGAGCTTCAGTCATTACGCTAGAGTCATCTGTTTTCTTATTTTTATGGTTAGGCTTTAATACATCAACTGGATTTTTATTTTCTGATTCTGAATCATTTAACAGTGTGCTTTTGGTAGAATCTTTATCAGCTGCTTTTTCAACAGTAATCATATCATCATCAGAGTCTGATTCATTCAGCAAAGAATTTTTTACCTTATTGGCCTCTGCAATTAATTCATCATCATCAGGATCAGACTTATTAGATGAAGCCGGTCGGTTAGTCTTATTTTTTATTTTTCGCCCATTTGCTTCTTTGACGGGCAAACTGGGTGGTGTTACAGATTTATTTGGGATTTCACAAATTGTGACTCCGTCTTGTATTATTCTTCTTAAGCTTTGTTTATTTAAGAAATCAATTGATAATTCAGGTAACCTTGCTATATTAACACTGAAGTTTTTAGATTTGAATGACTTAACCTCATTTCTTTTCAGAGTCCAATACTCTTCATCTTTACTTTCTTTATTTAACAGTTTTTCTGCGTTCTTTTTATCTTTTTTAGCTTCATACTCTTTTTGAACTTTAGTTGGTAAATCAACTTTAGACTTAGACGCTACACTTGCATCTAAGAGATGAGTTTCCTTTGTAAGAACATCAGGTTTTAGCAACTTAGTTAGGCTTACACATTTTATCATTGGTTTTTTAGATTCTCTATCCAATTTTTGATTTATTTCACAATTTTTCATAGTTGTAGATTCTATTGACTGCCTATTCTTATCACCGTCACTATGTTTTTCATCATTTGATAGTCTTAATTTCTGTCGTTTTGGGTTTGGTTCCTGAGATGAATCATCACTTTTATGTTTTTGTGTTGATGCTTCATTACTTTCCCCAGCTTCAGTATTTATGTCATCATCAGAGCTGTCATCAATCACTCTCAGTTTTTTGAATTTTTTCTTTTGATTCTCATTTTCACTTTTGTGACTTATAACAGAGCTTTTCTGATGTTTTTCTTCATCAGCCTCAGAGCTGCTTTTCTTGTCATCATTGTCTTTGGAATTTTTCTTTACTGACTTATCACATCTTTCCTCTTTTTCCACGGCTGTTTTTTGTAACTTCTCACTGTTTCTACTTTGACTTCTTTCTTTTGAAGGTTCATCTTCACTTAATTTTCTTCTTGATTTATCTATACTATCAGAAGATGACTGAGATTCTTTTTCCATATCTGTATGTACATTTTTGGATTTTGAAACAGTATTTACCAACACCTCAACAGTTTTTGCATTTACACTATCATCATCTGAGGCCACCTTGGATACTAGTGTATCTGGAATGTTTACCAATGTTGACTCACCATCCTGGATACTTTTCTCTATGTTTTCTTCAGGTTGAACCCCAGTGAGGTGTACATCGGAATCTTTTTCTTTACCATCGAGTTTGTCTTTTGGTTGGACATAATCCTCTTGATGCCTCATTCTATACAACTTACAATTATAATGAACTGGGTAGTTATCCATCATGGATTTTGGCATGCTCTTTGCTATAACCCTAACTGAAGTATAGTGTTTCAAAGAAATTCTCTTCTTTATTCGTAATTTACGTGATCTGTATTCAAAATAAAAATATTTCAGGCTATTTGTTTCCTCCTTGTTTTTATTTACAGAATTTTTACAGCCATCATTTGATGGAGCCTGCGATGAATCTATCAGAGTTAGCACTTTACGAATGCCGGTCTCCACATTTTCAAGGGATTTTTTTGACAGTTCACAGATAAGGAGAACTTTATTAGCAGCTTTTTGCACAGCGAGGACATTATTTAATTTTTCTCTTCGTATTTTCTTTTCCCTCAGATTTTCAGATCGTATCCGGAGGTTGGAGCCTAATTTCGATAGATATTCCATCGCTTCGCACAACACATCTTTCGCAGGCACTTCTGCCGCCATTTTACCAAACTTATAGATTATCCGAAACGATATGTGACCAAAGTTTATAGCACTACTATTATATCCATGGTTATAAGCAAAACCCAATGAAAATTTACGAATTTTGTTGTATAAATTAGACTTTTAACTGGGAAAGAGATGCAATGGGGACGGGAGTTGGCGCTGAGACAAGCGTAATAAAAAACCATAGACTAAAAAAAACGTTCCTTTTTTCACCGCTACTACAAAAAAAGTTTCGGCGAGTTTGATTAATTTGTTTACTTGTGAAATGTTGAACAGTTATATGGGCAGCCAAGCACTAAATGTTATGAAATAAATCTCGTATTGCGTTTAATATAGTAGAAGTATGTCGGTTTGTTAGGATAAAAATTTAACGTCGTAATTGAAGAAAACCAAAACAATGCAAAATTTAATCTCTAGAAACGGAACGTACATGTCACACGGGTATTCCAAATTTATCCGGGTTATAATCGATATACCTACATGAATGAACTACACAAAATAGCGGCAACTACGCTATATATTATGTATATCTATAGATTTGCACCAAATGTCTATACAAAACTAATATAAGTTCATAATGATCTGAATGAAGCAGCTCTCTAAAAGTTAATACCAAACAGAGTCAGCGTCACTAGTGAAATTAGCTATTAGAAAAAAAACCTAGTGGTAGCAATTTTTTGTACTTACCTTTCATGTAAATGGCTGAACTGTTGGTTTACTAACTCCTAGCAATTGTATTTACTTAGTTTTGATTGTAACACATTATTGTAGACGTCTTTTTATGAATAAAGTCCCAAAATCATACGCATGCTCTACTTCAACACCGAAAATTCGGCAATTTAGGCAAGATAGGTAAACTATACAAAACAGTCGTGAAAAAGAACCATAGACACTAAGCTGAGACGCAACATCAACATAGGTACATAATTTTTATTCCTTACCTCCTTTAAGGCGTTGGTTAGATGATCAAGCATATATCAGTCAGTTCTGGATTGACGATTTTTAATTTATTGAGGAAACTATATGTAAATTTATGAGACTGTTATTGGCACTTTCTAGCTGACTGGAGCCTTTTTATGTAGTTACATTTGGTATTATTGATAATTATGGATGCAGTATGGCTATATTATGGCCAGCCAAATCGGTGGTAGGGTCCAGGCAGTAGGTGGTAGAGCCTGATAATGCTATATAGGTATTTTATGCATGTATATTATCCGGGTTATAATCAATATACATGAATGTATAAACTGCACTTTTTTTTTACAATAATATGGAACCGACTTCAACACCCAAAGATGTGAAATAACTTGTTGATTTCGAGACCATGATAGTTCAAAAGTACCTATTTTCACAATATTGTGCGTATAGTACCGACTTCGATAAGTTATTTCACACATTTACGTTCCATGTTTGGATAAAAAAAAAAACAATCCTCTTAGTGACCCTTGCTACTTACGGGATCGATTGTCATTCACTAGCAACGACTAAATCATCAAGATAGGAAAATATTTTTCAGTTATTGGAATGAAACTCAAAAAACGGCTTAACCGATAATATTGATGAAATTTAAATGGGACCAAACTAAGTGCACAAGTTGTCAAATTAACCTTACTTACGCTGAACAATATCTTCTACCACATCATCACTTACCATCCGGTGACATAGTGTGCAAAGGTTAGCCTATTTATTTATTATATATATAAATAAATAAAAAGTCAATCCAGATTAAATAAGCTTGTACCTAAATAGATCGAACAAACATGATGCCTTTTACATATTCGAGTACAAGGGTATATTTTAAAATAGTTTTCTGCTAATATGAGGTACTTATATTTGAAATGTGTTTAATTGCTTTAATATTTATTGGTACTATTATTATGAAGATACGTGCATAGCAAACGAGCAGGCAGCTCACCTGGTGGTAAGTGATCACCGTCGCCCACGAACATCCGCAACACCAGAGGTATCGAGGATGCGTTGCCGGCCTTTGAGGAGGGAATATGCTCTCTTCTTGAAGGCCCCAAAGTCGTATCCGTTCGGAAGTACTGCACCTGGCAGCTGGTTCCAGTCTGAGCACACGATGACTACCCTAAGCCACTTACCGCGTCAGAAGAGATATGAAATATGCGATCGAAAGAGAGGTGGCCTGTAGGTAAATATAAATGTAAGGTACTCAGCGGTGTGCGATCTGAATTGCCCTTTATTGCGTAGTAGCAACGTTCCTTATTTATTTAAACGTCTTAGCGGAGTGATCCTTCTGGTCAATTTTATACTGTGTTTATGATTTAAATTGTGCTACAGGAAGAATTAGGGAATAAATTGGCGAAAATTTTACTTACCAGACACCCGATACTACTCTAATGGTCACCTTTTATTTTACCCGTTTGACTAATTTATTTGGTTCTTGGATCGATTCACAGCCACTTCGCGCCGCACTCGATATACTTAGGTGAATTTGGACACTCGAAATACTAACATGAGACGGTACAGCCTTAACGAATCAATCCTACCGGCTGCGCCAGTCAAATCTTGGGATTAGGGAAAACCCTTCTTGAAAACTAATATTAATTAAAAACTTTGATAAATGTGTAGCCGATTTGGAGGCTAACTATTTATTGAGTAATTATTCTAACAAAGAAGCTTACCAACTATCTTAACCTACCACAGGACCACCGAGAAGCCTTGGTCAGCAATACAGAGAACCGCAAGAGTTTCCGCTGATCAAGCCCCCTCTGTCTACACCGGATGGGTGAGAGGGATCCAGAACTACGTTTTGCTTGCTTGTTGTAGTGTCGTGCGCAATCGATTTTAGAATCGATTATAAAGGTTGTTCGGCAGAACGTTGCCAGCGAGTGCGGGGGGATATGTACGTCCACGTGCCAAATTATGATGATCTTTATGACCCTCGAGTCTATTTTTTAGACCTTTTCTTTACAAAATTTGATATACACATTGGTTTAAAAACTTTGTATTTGTTACCTGTGGCACCGCTAGTTCCATTAGTCGCTAAGAACGTTATTTTCGATAATTTTGATCACATTCTGCGTCTATGGTTGTGATCACTAGATTGTTTGTAACTGTCATCCCCGTTCCGTTTTTGGATAAGGACGCTAAGAATGCCACTAAAATTTGCCACTTCTGTCACTTTTGATATTAGATGTAGCGTTTAAGGCGAAAATAACGCCAAGACCCATGTGGAACAACTTTTTGGGAGTGTGATCGTTTTTAGCGTTTTAAGCGAATCTCACTCAAATGGTATGCACCCGAAGATTGCATAGTTGCACTTCGCGCCGAACCAGTTTCACATTGACGTCAACCGCCGCACAATCGCTGCATCACCATCGAGCATCGTTTTCGTGGCGCGTGTTGTTAGTTTATAAGACACTTTTGTTCCTTACTACGAACGAAGCATACCTTTTTAGACCTACGAATAAATTATATGTATTCATAGTTTTAGACGAATAAATTGTAACTTTAATATTAAATTAAGTTGAAATAAAACAGTTTTTTTGAGATCCTCGCTGTGACCATACTCTTTGGTGCAGTCGGTCGGATTGCTTAAGGTATTAGGGTATACATCATCGGTATCCTGACAAGCAATCAAGAATCTAGGGAGTGGTCACAACCGAGGAGAGTCCAGACTTCGACTCGTCAAGAAAAATTATGCGAGTACATAGAATCTTTCAAGTGTTCGTCTTCCTAGTTCTTGTATTTCCATGTCCTTTTTATATGTTAATGTATTGTTCTAATTATGTTTTTTCTTTCGTTACAATCTCGCGAATTGATTAGATTGTCTGTGTGTAGTGTTTTAACAGCATACAAGATTTTCCATCCACGAGAATCAAGACGTAGAAGTTGTGATAAGCATAGTTATAGATAGTAGGTTATGTATGATTGACGAATGTAGAGATTTAGAACCAGTGCAATCGAGCGCCATGTCGGACCAAGTAGATGTGATCTTTAAGTCCATCAGACTTTGACGGGAATCCTCATGTCTTAACACGTTTTATAAATATGTGCGACCCATTAGAGTTGGAGCATTACAAAGACGCGCGTGTTTACGAATTTATCTCTTCTTAATTAATGGCATTTTGAACATAGTGACCGGGCCCGCGGCGAGACTTATTAACTCGAATGGTATCCCGGATAACTGGAATAGTATACGTGACGCGTTAATTAACAAATTCGCTGACCACCGTGATGTGACCGCCTTGTACAGTGATTTATCCTTGCAAACAAGGGTCTAGTACCGCGCAAAAATTTTAAGAACGCTGCCAAAATCTGTTCAGCTCTACAATGACATACGTGTCGCTTCATGAGTCTGTGCCAACCACGGTGGAGGCTAAGAGAACATTTTACTCGAAACTAAATCTGCAAGCAGACCTACGCGGTCTTAAAGATCCTCTGGGGTCCAGAATTCGATGCATGTGTCCCGATACCATGGAAAAAGCGCTTCAATTTGTCCAAGAAGAGGTTCAGACCCTCTACATACAACAACGTAATGAAGGTGGCCATGGTAAAAAAGATTGGCAAACACAGCTGCATAAAAATTTTAAAATGACTTTGAATAGTAATTTACCCATAATTAGAACCACTGCTTTTAACCCGGTCAACCGCGCCACCAGCCCATGTTGCCCAAGGTACATAAAGTCAGAGGCCTCATCACAATCAAATGCATTCATTCCGGGGTCCAACGCGCACACAGCAAATATTTCGCGCACCCCACCAAACTATCAGTCTGAAAATAATGCATTTGCGATGCCATTCAGGCCACCAAATCAGTCATCTAATTCCAATGCTCCGCGTCCAATGAGTGGTGTCAGCCATTTTGTTTTCAAGACACTGCCACTTACAGGTTGTGATTGGAGAACTCAGGGCAACCCGCCTCCAAGTAATTATTTCAAATCGTTCAATGAGTTAGGTTACGACCATGACATACATTATGACTACGGTAATAATTACCCCGAGTATGATCAATACTATTATACGTGCAATCAATGCCCTGAGTATTACGATTGCAGCTATGAGAATCTGACATTTACGGTTTTAGAAGGAAAAGGGAACCCTATTACACCGGAGCAAGAGGATTTTGAGAGAGAACCGAGTTCAGACAAGCAAACACAAAGACAGCTTATGTACGTTCAAATTAATGATTCATCCCTTAAGATCTTAGTGGACATTGGTGCGAACCAGTCTTTCATAAGCCCTCGAGCTGTGCAAAATTATTTCTACAACGTGCCACTGAACTATGAACCATTCGCAGTTACTAACATAAACGTTACTAGCAAACATAAACACTCTATAACTCTGCTTTGTTTTAAAGAATGTAATGAAAAGGGTGTTATGACGTTATTCGTGCAAAATTTTCATCAGTATATCGACGGTTTACTTGGGTTATTTTATTAACGGCTTATAATTCTATCATAGATCATAAGAACAAAAAACTAACAACGAGAAGCGCGGAAATCCCTTTGCAGATTTGTATTTGTATGACGACATAATTCCAGCACATTCGTCAAAGTTGGTTCGGTTAACTATTAATGGTCAAGATGGTGACGTTCTCGTACTAAGTCAACTATATGTACAAGTATGGTCAAATTATCTCACGTCGGAGAAGAATAATCATGGTTGGCTTGAGATTCATAACGATTCGCCTAATGACGTCATCTACTTAATGGACCGACCGATATCGGCTGAAGTGCTTATTGTAGAGAGCGAACGCGCCGAGCACCTATCAGAACATGCAACCGAAGTTTTATCGCGGCTAAGAACCAACCATTTAAATCCCGAAGAGCTCGCTAACTTAGAAACCTTATGCGCATGCTTCGCAGATGTCTTTTACATAGAAGGTGAACCTTTAACGTTCGCGAATAAAATAAAACATCGCATTAAAACTATAGATGAACTCCCTGTATAAACTAAAAGCTATAGGTATCCCTACATCCCTGTGGATGTAGCCTTGACCTACTGTCTGTACAGTAGGTCAAAGACCAAATAACTAAAATGCTTGACCAGAACATCATCAGACGATCTGATTCTGCCTGGAGCTCGCCAATTTGGGTTGTCCCTAAGAAGGCTGATGCTTCCGGTATTGTCTTGGATTTAAAAAAAGTAAATGAAAAAACGGTTGATGATAAGTATCCGATTCCTAATATGGTAATATAGGAGATATATATATATATATATATAGATGTGATAGACGTCCTAGATAAATTGGGGAAATCCCAATATTTTACCACCTTGGCCAGCGGGTTCCACCACGTAGAAATGGATCCTACTGATATCCCCAAAACCGCATTTAACGTAGCAAATTGTCATTATGAGTTCCTCCGGAGGCCCATGGGTTTAAGGAACTGCCAATCAACCTTTCAAAGGGTGATGACTAACGTCCTCAAAGACCTTCAAAACAACATCTGCCTGATCTATCTAGATGACATTATTGTATTCAGTACCTCCCTACAGGAGATGATGGTAAATTTCGGAAAGGTCTTCACAAGATTACGTGAATCAAACTCTAAGATTCAGATGGACAATTCAGAATGTTTAAAGATAGAAACCAATTTAAGGCCATGTCGTATGCAGAGACGGCGTAAAGCCAAACCCTGACAAAATAAAAGCCACTCAAAATTATCCCATACCTAAAACCCCAAAGGAAATCAAACGTTTTCTCGGACTTCTCGGATATTACAGCAAATTCATTCCCGATTTCGCTAGACTCACAATACCCTTAAAACAGTGTCATAAAAAAGTAATAAATTTCATTTTCGTTGTTTGTGCTTTATATTAGCTAGATATAAATTATAAGAAATAACATTATTAAAATAACAGCATGCGCGCGGGCTCACGACCGCAGTTTAAAGCATAGTAGTAAAGCATAGTAGTCGTAGCATCTGCGTAGCTAACGGTAATATCAGGCTTTGGCCGTCTTTCATTTCTTCGCATCTTATCACTTGCGCGCTTTGCCCGCCAAAAACTGCGAATAAATTACGCGAATTAAGTTCTACGGATTTGTATTTATCTATAAAGAGAGTTGGGCCCTTCGACCATTGGCCAACAACTACAACAACTGTTTCGAACATTGTAAAAGACTCTTGGACAGGGAAGGATGGTCGAGCGGTGAAAGGGATCAAGGGGCCCCTAAGGGGCCCCTTTATGATACCTTACTCCCTGGGTTGCAAGTCCCAGGCACCTTGACTTGGGCCTACTGGCCGCTATGGACCCGGCACCCACACAGCGAATCCATGGAATGCTAAGTATAGAATAGAATATCGTTTATTCGCATAAAATGTAGGTACAAAGGATGGAACAATGATTTGCAAAGTGCGCCTGGTACATTTTGCCAAACTGTGGCATGCAAACATTAATTTGATTTAAAATAATATAAATAATAATGATATTTATTATTAGATTATTCGAATTTAATATTTCAATTATTTTACTTCATTTTAATCATCAATACCATTTACCTAAATTTATATTATGTCATTTATTATATTATGTATAAAATAATTTATCGAATAAAATATAATTGTGTGAAGCTACATTAACAATTCTCGTTTATACAACCTTAGGTCTAATTTTCTGAAGTGTTCGGGTAGGGCATTGTACACTTTTATGCACATGCTGTGGCATTGTCTGTTTTAGTTACTTTATCAATGACCAGTCTCTCTCGATTTCTAGTATTTATGGGGTAGAATTCGAATAACCTCGTAAAGTACTGATGAGTGATTTTGGCAAACATTTCAAGTTTGTACCTATATATTATACAAACACTTTATCAACGTCTGTCGAGTTACCCCATGACAATAAACCATATTTAAGAGCAGACGGAACATAGCCATGGCTGCGAACATTGTAAATAGAGAAGATGTTTGTCTTAATCTCATCAATACAAAAAAGTAACGATTTATTTTATTACATAGGTAACGAACATGAGCTGTCCAGTTCAGATGGCTGTCTATTAATATTTTAAACTTGGTTTCTCGTGCTTCTTTAATTTTTACATTATTATAGGAGATATTTAGGTCAAGAGGCTTATTGCCATAATTTTGAAATTGTACGTAATTAGTTTTTTACCATTAATATTTAAATTATTTGCATTTAACCAGCTAGTCACATCATTAATATTATTATTTAAATCATTTTCGTATTTATTAATGTCATCACAACAAGAAATTATAATGAAATGTCATCAGCAAATAAGATATTTTTTTTCCGTAATGTCAGGTAAATCATTTATAAATAGTTTATTTTTTAATTATTTAATTTGTTCAAAATTAGTACCGCTACAGAGTGAGTTACACAAATGATAGTAAAAACTTAGCAACAAGCATAATAACGATTAAATAATAGCACAAATATTACAGACAGTCAATTGAAATAATAGTTACTGTAATAAAATGCATCTGGTCAAAATATAATGTCAAATTGAAACTCAAAATTTAAATGACAAGTCAATTACAATAAAAAGTTACTATGTCTACAAATTACTACAATAAGATTAATCTGGTAACACAGAAAAAAAAATGATGTCATTCTGTCAGAAGGTTTCTCCAAAGACGTTTTAATATAAAGTCTTTGGGTTTCTCTAACAACTGTCAAATACAGTCCTACCAACTTATCTGTTCAGGCGGCAATAAAAAGAACTACAACATTCCTTCAAATTGTGACAGTTTGTAGTTGATTTCCTTGACCAGTAGCGCCCTCAAAAACTGCACAGTTAAGTTGGTGGTACTATATATCAGTCTCTGGACTCGCGTCAAGAAGTGCATTGAGTGTGGCAAGGGAGCGCGGTATCGGTGAAACTCTATAAGCAACCGTTCTGCATTGCGGGACAGAGAACAGTTTGTGGCCTCTGCCCCGCATGTAGTGATCAGGAACACATATACGACACAATACATACATACAATGCCATTAAAATAAGAATAGGATCAGCCTAGCGCCATGTTGTGACGTCAAAACTAGAACTGGGTACAGTGTGCAAAAAAACAAATGATAAAACATGTATAAATTTCTAAAGAAAATAAAAAACCCGACTGCTAATAATTTATTTTCGTTAAGGGTTCTATCGATCCATTGAAATTAAAACTGCAAATTAATATATATATGGATTCGTTTTTAAAAGCCCTATATTTTACTACCCAATATGATAGCATTGGAAGAAAACATTTATTGTTTTTCTCACTACCTATATGGCGTCTAAAATCCACCAGTTTTTTTTTGTGTACATAATGTCACTTGAGCAATCAAGATAAATTAAACGATATCTTGTATATTAAAATTGGTTAAGTCGTTTTTCTATTTGGTTATGGTGAAATAAAGAAACTCACAAACATACATACATACATGAACCCTGAAAACTCCTGAAAACGACTGCCCACATAAACGTGTTAACACACGTGAAAAAAATCAAGTAGTCATTGGTAGGTAAACGAAGTTGTAGGTACAGCAAACACAAAAATAATTTGAACTGATTTTATTTCTTAGCCATATTTTCTAAGATATCTTAATTTGAATCGCTTAGCTCTTCGATGCCGCATGTCCTGATGGCTAACTGAGTCAGACTCATCAACATCATCGTAACAGGTAACAAAAATATAACAATCACCTAAAACAAATTAAACAATCAACAATAACAAATTAAACAGTCAATAAAACAAATTAAATGAGAAGATCAATAAGCACTCGGAAACGTGTCGCGTAGTAGTACACTGTCGGAGAAATGAGACCCTGATGCCCGAATTGTCATCAAACCAAGATGGCGTGTGTGATGTCAACCTTAAAAATACGAATTTATTAAAATTAACAATTTCGGGTCACTCATTGAAAATTACGTATAAACATATGGCACGGCTCTATTTTTAAGTTTGTTCTTCTGACCATACTTATTAGAGTGAATATGAGTGAAGTTAGCCGAGAGCCCGTCTTATTCTTATTTTAATCGCATTGTTTATACACATATTAGAAAAAGCAATGGGACTATGATGCTACTTTCAAGTACTCCACATGCATTTCTTCTAGAGTCAGATTTATATTTTTTGACCTCAAATTTTTCGTTTAGACCCGCTATTCGTACGAATTGTTTTCGATCGCGTAGGTATAAAGCCAATCAAATCAAGTCCTCGGATGCCGAGTTTTCTATTTTATTAACACACGATGGAAAACAAAGTAAAAAATGCGTATCATATCAAACAATATAACACTGTTTGGAATACGCTTGTCTATATAATTAGAGATATCGTATATTAAATTGTGAGCTGCAAGTACAATTGATTTATTTTTCTGAAACCTAAATTGCTCATTTATAATTATACCTAGTTTTGTAGTACCTAAATGCTGTTATTCTTTTTTTAATAGCTATTTCGAATTTTATTGAAAATATTGATATTAATACAAACGGCCGATAGTTACACATATCTATTCTGTCTCCTTTTTTGAATATTGGCTTAACCACAGATAGTTTCAATTCGTGAGGAATGACTCCGGTTTCGAAAATTTGTAAATCCATGGAGTGCCAAGCAATAGCTCTTATCGTTTTTCATGGCCATAAATTGTTGATATTTTCGTACAATAATTTCGAAAGTATAAATACGCCTTAGCTAAGAAATTGTGAAGCAAATTCTCCTTGACAAGAAGTGAACGCCATCTCTTGGAATTCGTGATCACTAAGTTCAGCGTCAGTAACACGGGGTACAAGAAATTGTACGACTTGGCTAGTAACTATTATCTAAGATATAGTAAGGCGCCGGTAAAATTAAAGGCACACGAGACTTACGTCTTAGAGTGATGGGTGCAGTGCAGTTTGCCACTTGTGATGAATTGCATCTGTTTTAGGCATCTTCCGACCTATCCTTACGAAATAATTTATAATTCAAGTCAGCCATATCAGTTTATGATATCATATTATGTATAAGCAGACATCGTATTCTATCCAATTCTCAATGGGGACAAACAACACTAAGGTTAAATAGTGGCTTAAAATTTCGAAATACACATTTTGGCATTTGTTATTTTTTTTTTAAATAGCTAACGGGATATCCAATGGTACATAATTTTTTTGCTCATGCTTTTTTATGCTCAGCTGGTTATCCAGTAAGTTCGTGTTTGGGTCGCAAGTTTTAAAGCTGATCTACACAGTTGGCAACCATGGGTTACGCCCATTGGCCTTGACGGGCTGCTTGTTGCTCACCACCGTCGGAATTTGCTATTACACAGTCGCTCACCACAGTGTGTTTCGGACTCCCGCACCGACAACACGCATCGTTCGAAAGCCAAAATACACAATATGATATCGCTCCTTACGTTTTAAAATTACTACTTCTTCGAGGTTCCCACTGTTCGACAACTATATTATGAACGTAATACTACGCAAGCACAAGCAAATTTTCTATGATTCCGAAATACAAAACTCAAAGCGCAGATCCGATATTGTGTATAAAATCGAACGTCGCCGAACGGAGGTCGCCAGAAGCCCATATTACTTTTCTCTATGCAGTAGCCACTATTATCATAGTGGCTCATCACTTTATAACAGACAAAATAAAATTTTAAATATATATATTCGCTTAATCTACACAAATTTAAAATTAAAAACCTCGAATGGCTTGTGACTTTGTTTTATGAGGATACCGAAAACCTTCTTAAGAAACCTATTTAGAATACTATTCGTTTCTCAACTAAATAATCACCTACACATATACAACGTGGTGTTTATGGGTGCTTACCATTTGATTTAATTCGCCAAAAACGCTACATCTAATGTCAAAAGTGATAGAATTGGCAAATTTTAGTGGCATTCTTAACGTTCTTATCCTAAATGTAACAGGGGAGAACAGTTTCAAACAATCACAGTGATCACAACCATAGACGAGAATGTGATCAAAATTATCGAAAATAACGTTATTAGCGTCAAATGGAATATACCCTATAGTGATCTAATTACAATACAATTACATATATATATAATTTTACTAATATATACTCTATGTATAAAGACGTCTAATTTCCATATCCTTAGGCGCGTATCCTCCGGTCTGCCGGATTTCCCTTATGTGTCCCAACCGGCCTGCCGGTTAGCGGTCAATAGTCGTGTTTACATATTCACCATAAAATCTGCGTAAGTTCGATTTTCATAATTCAAACGGTTTTCGTGAGGATGGATCCTTGGCTATGCGAGAAAAAATCCATAATATTCTGATATAACAGAAAGTATGTTTAAAATTGATATGAAATCTGAAACCAGCTCAAATTACATTTTGGCGCCAAAATTTTGTATAGATTTATGTCATTTAAAAATAATCTCGTAACTACTTCTAAAGTAATTAAGCTAGAAAGCTGTAATTTTGCATTTGTATAGGCAATAAGTCAATAACGATGTTAAAAGAAATTAAAAGGATAAGGATTGATAACTTTTTTTTTTATAGATTTTTTTATTTGACCCCTGTTTTTGTTACGGCTGGAATTCCGGTGGTCTAAAAAAAAGGTTTAGTGTGAAGCTTGTATTTATCCGATCGTTATTATTTAAACGTTGTTAGTAAGCTACTATCATTGGCTATACAACAAAAAAAACCGCATTACTCTATGGTAACGAGAAGTTACTCAAATCATGAAATGAAAAAAAATAACTTTCACTCGATGCATTTTGTCGCGCAAACACTCACCGATCGAAATTTACGTAATAAATAATCTCGTAACTACTTTTAAACCTGTAAACCTAAACATCTGAAACAATTCAGGTGTATAGATTACATCTGAATAATCATATCAAAAGAAAAACCAAATTCGTAGGTGGTATAGTTTTTGAGAAAAAAAATAAAATCCGCTTATGTCCAGTTTTCCCGCCAAAATTCTTAAAAAAAATCGCGTTGTTTTAATCTCGTTACTACTTATAAAATATTTATCCTTACAATCTGGTATTATTCATGGGTAAAGAACCATAATAAATACACACATTAAAAAAAAAAACAAAGTTGTAGGTGGAATAGTTTCGGAAAAAAAAAAAAAAAAAATATAAAAAATGCCGTTTCCCGCCATTTTCGTCGTCTGTTCAAACCCATTTTCCTGTAAAATTTTCCATGAAAAGGTCTATTTTCATTACTTTTCCCGTAAAGAGAATATGATGAGGATTGCATTGGTACCAAGAAGTTTATATGTTGATTGGAGACTGCCACAAATAAACTCGATTAAAAAACAAAATACCTCAAAATCTGGAAAAATATATTTTTATTCGCTGTTTGATCCACTCAAACTAAATGTATGAAAATGTTATTTTTTGTATGGTAAAGGTAATATATTGGGGTATGGGGATGTTAGGGTGACATGTTTAGGTAATGGAAAACTACTTAGTACTACAAAAAAACGTTACGGGGCGTCGCGGGATAAAAAAACGTGAGCAGTTTGGACGATTTCGTCATAGGAGGTGGACAGATTGGACGCACGAGGGGAAATTTATTAGTTAATATTATTATGACAAAAAGCGCGGGAAACTTTCTTTTGAACGGTTGTGTTTTTTCTTTTGAAAATTTCAATTTTATTATTTTATGGTTTTGGTGATCAGTTAAGTAGTACTTTGTAGTTAGTTAAGTTACTTATTGTACAGATTTTGTATATTTGTGTATATAATTTTCTGGTAAGTCTTTTAAAACTTATTTTCGTCGACGATGAATGATCCCCCAGACTCTGGGGGAACAATTCCCTCCGTTGGATGTAATGTAACCATTGCATCTGAATCTGGTATGGAGACGGATGGATCGCATAGTGTACGAGCCATTAAGCGTAGTCGCCTACATAAAGTTTGCAAGCATTGTAACAAACGCAGGAGAAAACATAATTCTGAATTGAAATCTACCGATTGTCATTGCGCTGAAAATGAGCCTCTTATGGAGAAATTAAATTCGGAACCAATTGTACCCGCTGATACCAACCCTCCACGTCCGACCCCGGTTGCTAGAACTTTATATGAACCTTCTGATAGTGCCCCTTATGTTGTACACATCCAAAAGGAACAATCTGCCCCCAATGATGGAACAGTACTCCACCCCATAGCTTTTGGTAAATTTTTAAAGCAATATAATATTCAAAACATTATGAACGGGACTTTAAAACGTATTGGACGGAATAGAATCACCATCTCATTTTCACACCATTTAAATGCAAACTCATTCCTTACACACAATAGCCTTTCTTCACACAACCTAAAAGCCTTCATACCATCATTTACTGTAACTCGCATGGGTTTAGTTCGCGGAGTGCCTAGTGAGTGGACCCCTGAAGAAGTAATTGAAAACATTAATGTTCCCATAGGGTGTGGAAAGATTTTAAAAGCTCGACGACTTAACTATAAAGTTACAATCAATGGTGAGACAACATGGAAACCATCTCAAACAATGGTTCTTACTTTTGATGGTCAGATTTTACCCAAGCGTATTTTTATGTGCTACAATGCACTACAAGTAGAATTGTATACCTACCCACAATACAGTGTTACCTATGCTGCCGCTTCGGTCATACCAAGAGTCAGTGCAGGTCCAAACCCCGTTGCTTCAAATGCGGCCAAGATCATCCTGGGAGTACTTGCAATACTGAAGAAGACAATGCAACATGCTGTTTATGTGAAGGCTCACATTTTGCAAATAGTAAATCGTGTCCAGAATTTGTCCGTCAGAAACAGATTAAGTTATCAATGGCTGAAAGTTGTTTATCCTATTTTGAGGCTTGTAAACTATATCCTCCTATTTCAAAATCTTTTGCAGATATTACTACTAAGCAACAACCACAAAAGTACTCTATCCCTATCAGTTCACAACCCACTAATAATACTAGCACCTCACAATCATACAAAAAAACTGTCTTTAAGAAACCCTAAATTCCTAAATTCACTTCCTAAATTTTCTAAGGGTTATGACCAACATGCTCATAATGAGCTAACCAAAGAGTATGATGCATCAACACCCTCCAATGGGTGTGCACTGAAAAATAATATTTCTTCTAGTCCAACAGAAAAACAATCTGTTGCTGATATTATTATTGCTTTAATTAATTTACTTTCTCAGTCCCAAAATATTGAACCGTCCAACGTTGCCCCATTAATTGCAGCTATTACAAATTTATCGGTCCAATATGGATCAAGTCCAGGTAGTTCAGTGGAACTGCCGCAGCATAAACAGTAAGAAAAACGATCTTATATATCTTATAAATAAATTTAAACCAAATGTCTTCGTCCTCTCTGAGACATGGTTAAAACCCAGTTTTATATTTAAAATTGGGGGATACTCATGTCTCAGAGAGGACAGACAAGATGGGTATGGCGGTGTAGCCATACTTATTAAACATTCTCTTTCTTATACACAAATTTGTCTTCCCCAACATAGTAATGAGTATTCTGTTGTCGCCGCCTTAGTCAATGGTACCTGTTATGTTTCTGTTTATATTCCTGAGCCTTCTACTGCTATATTTGATGAACTTAACTCAATGTTGCATTCACTTCCCAGGCCCTATATAATTTTAGGGGATTTTAATTCCCAACACCAATCTTGGGGTAGTTCCATATCCAGTAGCCATGGTAAAGATTTGTTAGAAATAATTGACATACATAACCTATGTTTATTAAACACTGGTTCCCCAACTCGTCGCACTAGCCCTAAAGAAAATATTAGTGCTGTAGATTTATCTATATGCACTCCTAATTTAGCCTCTCAGTTAACCTGGTATACACTCCCATCCACATATGGTAGTGACCACTTTCCTATCATTATCTCTTCCATAGAAAAATCTTTAGATCCGATTCTGATTCGGCAACCTCGTCTTAAATATAGAATCCAGGAAAATGATTGGGATAAATTCAAATCTTGTGTGGAATGTTACTTTAAAGATCTTCCGGAAATATCTGCAGGTAACAGTGATATATGTTCTGAAGCACTTGCAAAAGCTATTTTTCCCCCGTAAAAATTCTGCTTCCAATTTGATACCCTCACCTCCCTGGTGGGACACTGAATGTACAATAGAAGTTCAAAAACGTAAACAGGCAGAAATAAATTATAATAACTATATGAGCCAAGAAAACTTTGATGTCCTTACTAAAATCATTTCAGATACAAAAAATTTTTTAAGAGAAAAAAAGTTTTCGGCATTTAAAAGATTTTGTCATTCAATTTCGCCTAGGTCACACCCTTCTACTGTATGGATTTACATCAGAAGATTCAAAGCAGGTATGTCTAATACTAACCAACCTCCACTTCCAACTTCTATGGCTAGCTCATATTTAGACTATCTTGCACCACCATCAGTTGCTCCTTCACCACATACAATACTAATTCCAATTCCCCAACAACTTCCTTTGATTCAATCAGATATTTCTTCCCCCTTTTCATTGACGGAGATTAAAGGAGTGTTTTCTAAGCTTCGTGACTCTGCGCCTGGAGAAGACGGTATTCCATATTCATTTTTGTGTAATTTAAGTGACAACACTCTTTTATATTACCTTAATATGATTAATGGCATAATCATGTCTGGTAACGTTCCCCAATCTTGGAAGTCTCAAATAGTTATACCAATATTAAAGCCAAATAAACCACCAACATCTGTAACATCATACCGTCCTATTGCACTTTCTTCAGTCATTGCCAAAATCGCGGAACATCTAGTGAAAAATCGTCTTGATTGGTATATAGAAAGTCGTGATTTGCTTGCAGACTCCCAGTATGGTTTCCGTAGAGGTAGAAGTACTTTGGACAGGTTGAGCATTTTTGTAACGGATATTCGACTGGCTTTTACAAATAATGAATCCATTGTTGCACTGTTCTTAGATATTAATTCCGCATATGACAGTGTACTTTTGCCAATACTTAAAGAAAAACTGCAACTGTTACATGTTCCTCCTATTATTTGTAACTTTATACTTAATATGCTTTACGGTAGATCTGTGAAATTGGATAATTCAAATGAAATTAGATTTTTATGGAAAGGCTTACCACAAGATTCAGTTCTTAGTCCGATACTTTATAACATTTACACTTATGACCTTGAATTGACAATTAAAAGCCCAGTAAAAATTCTTCAATATGCAGATGATCTCCTTCTCTATTGTTCAGATCGCAATATAAATAATTCTAGTTCCAATGTGTCATCAGCTTTAAACAATCTAAACACTTGGATGAAGAATAATGGTCTAGAACTTTCCGTTTCTAAAAGTAATGTGGTAGTTTTTACTAGGCAACGCACCGCTCCACCTGTTAATATTCTCTGTAATGGGCAACCAATTCCAGTTCAAAATCAAGTTAAGTTTTTAGGTTTGGTTTTAGATTCTAAACTTACATTTCTTTCACATTGTGATTATGTCGCAACAAAATGTGAACGCCTTCTTAACATTTTAAGATGTCTCTCGGGTTTTGGTTTGGCCTCTCAATGCCACTCACTATTTCCCAAATTGTACTCCATCTCTCCTTGACCTTATCTTGGTATCCTCATTAGATCATGTTGCTAAGCATGGTCAATGTACAGCAGATGCCTTCTCCTACCATGACTTGCTTTTCCTATCTTACAAGGTTCGTCCTCCAAAATCTAAACCAACAATTATTCTGCAGCGTAATTTTAGTGGTATAAATCAGGAAGCATTTATAAATGATGCTAAAACAATTGACTGGTCACCAGTTTTTGAAGGGGACACAATAGATGATCAAATTGAAATTTTCAATACTGCTATTACTCAGCTTTATGATGTACACGCCCCTCTTAGGCCTATAAAGATAAAACATACTCCAGCACCTTGGCTAACTGACGACATCAAAACCTTAAAACACAAAAAGGACGTTGCCAAAACCAAATACAAATGTGATCCTAGTGATGCAAATAAAGCTCGGTACACCAAACACCGTAATCGCTGCAATGTGGTGTGTAGGGATGCCCAACGACGTCATATCCACGAATCTGTTCAAAACGGGAACCCAGCTAAAGTCTGGAAATTCCTGAAGTCATTAGGAGTTGGGAAATCTCGTCAAGAATCTGTTACCGTAAATTTAGATATAAACTCTTTAAATCAGCACTTTTCCTCATCAAGTAATATTAATGATATGGCAAAAGCCCGTACTTTAAACTCTCTTTCCAACATCTCAGCTCCTGACTTTTCTCCTTTTGTATTTAGTCAATTCACCATCTGTGATGTTAAGAAGAGCGTACTTTCCATTTCTTCGAACGCTGTTGGTGCGGATGGAATCAGTCGTAACATGCTGATTCCCATTCTTGATTTCATTCTCCCTGTTCTTTGCTATATACTAAATTTTTCTATTACAAATGGCGTATATCCATCTTTATGGAAGGAAGCCCATGTTATTCCTCTTCCTAAAAAATCTAATCCAAAATCTTTTGCAGATTACCGTCCCATAAGTATCCTACCTTTTCTATCAAAAGTACTAGAACGACTTGCCCATAATCAATTGAATTATTTTCTAACAAATAACGATCTATTGAATCCCTTTCAATCCGGCTTTCGTCCAGGACACAGCACAGTTACTGCACTTGTTAAAATCACTGACGATATACGCCTAGGGATGGACAACGGTCAGCTAACTGTGCTGACACTCTTAGATTTTAGCAACGCTTTTAACACTGTTGACTTTGACATCCTTCTTTCAATTCTTCGCTCTAACAACATATCTCCAACGGTGATTGACTGGTTTCATTCTTACCTGTACGGTCGCCAGCAGCGAGTTCACCTCGATGATTCTTATTCTTCTTGGTGTGGCACGTCAGCTGGTGTACCTCAGGGTGGCGTCTTATCTCCTCTTCTTTTCGCTATTTTTATTAATTCCATATCAAAAAACATATCTTCTTCCTACCACCTCTACGCAGATGATTTTCAATTATATTGCCAAGCACCTCTCCTCAAATTGTCTGAAGCAGTAGCAGCTATAAATAAAGATCTCCTTCAAATATCAGATTGGAGTAAAGCTTATGGGCTTCATGTCAACCCATTAAAAACACAAGTAATTGTTGTTGGCAGTTCACGTATGATTAGCAGAATCGATTGGGATGTATTGCCGAAGGTGACGTTGGACGGGGTTACTGTTCCATATAGTGCCACAGTAAAAAATCTTGGCATAATTATTGACAGTTGCTTAACATGGGGACCGCAGCTAGCTGAAACCAGTCGCAAGATATTTGCTTCTGCAGGTGCCTTACGTAGACTTCGCGATTTTCTACCAACTACCACTAAGATTGCGCTTGCACAGTCTCTCTTACTTCCTATTATTGATTATGCTGATGTCTGCTACCTCGACCTCACAGAGGATATGCTAGATAAACTTGAGCGCCTCCAAAACTTTTGTATTAGGTTCATATTTGGCTTGCGCAAATATGACCATGTCTCCGAATTCCGCACTAAGCTCAAGTGGCTCCCTATTCGCCTTCGTCGGAATGCTCATATTTTGTCCCTACTTTACAGTATTCTGTTTAATCCTTCTTCACCGCGCTACCTCAAGGAACGTTTTAGTTTCCTTTCCAGCACTCATTTATGTTCTTTACGGTCGTCAAATAATCTGACACTTAAAATACCTGAGCACAGCACAAAGTTCTATGACGAATCATTTTCCACTGAAGCTGTACGTTTATGGAACTCGTTGCCGCTCGAAATAAAACGTGCACCCTCTGTATATGTATTCAAAAACCTGGTTAAAACTCACTACCTTTCTTGATAACTGTCACGCTGCTACTACTATTGTAAAACTAATTCCATTGTTTTGTGTGTTTAGACTGAAGTCACTGCAAATATTGTAATAATGTAACATTATATTATAATGTATGTATATCTGATGTTTTATGTATGAATAGTTATACATATATATATATTTATTAATTACATTTTACTTTTTTAATATATATATATATATATATATATATATATACATATTTATTTATTATTATTTATTTATATATTATTATATTTATTATTTATTTTAAGATACTTTGGTTTGTGAAATGATAATTTTTATGATGTAGGTAATTTACGTCTTAATTAATTTACTGTCCGATTCTTGTGTTGGAAATTAGTGTTTAATTTTTATTATTATCAGTATTGTTATAGATATACCTCCGTGCATATATATATTTATAAATATCCCTTTGTATAGGGTTGTCTGGAAGAGATCGCTCTCAGCGATAAGACCGCCCATTGTCACACCTACTCTTACTTATTGTTTTAAGTTACAAATTTTAATGTGTCAATAAAGTGTTATCTATCTATCTATCTATCTTTGGTGGGGAGCACATCCCTCTTCTTTAAGAATTGTCTACATTGCTCTAATAAGAAGTGTCATTGATTATGGCTCATTTTTGTTAGAACCATGTAGCATTGCTGGAATAAGGAAGTTAGATGCTATTCAATCCAAAGCTTTGAGAATCATCACTGGAGCAATGAAGTCTAGTCCAATAAATGCACTCCAAGTGGAATGCATTGATCCTCCATTTTATTTACGGCGCCAGTATCTTTCCGGTAAATTTCTTTTCCGTTCACTTAGATTCTCTAGACATCCTATATTTTTCAAGTTACAACAATTATCTCAATATATCACATCACATTCCAGTTATTGGTCACATAAAACCTGTCTTATTATTAGCCCTGTCTTACCCCCACCCTGTCTTATTAATAGCAGGCATAAATTCATGGACTTAAAAGCGCCTACTCACAGCATTGACAAACTTCATCAAACACACATCTGCTGATTGTGTTGGTGTGGGAGTTTATCACCCGCAGTATAATATTGTGCAAAAAATTAAATTCCCCCCTGAAACATCTGCTTTCACTGGCGAATGTTTTGGAATTCTAAAAGCATTGGAATATATTCTACTTATGAAACTATTTAAAACTGTAATATTCTCGGACTCCCTAAGTGCTCTTCAAGCTTTAGCTAAGTTTCCATTTAAACCTCAATCACATATCCCTATAATTATTGAAGCCAGATCAAAATTATATCAATGTACTCTCTTAGGTTATTCAGTTTCGTTTGCTTGGATCCCAAGTCATTGCGGCATTAGAGGTAATGAAAATGCTGATCGCATAGCAAATGAAGCTGTTACATCTGGAGACATTTTTCCATTTGTAAACTATTCCCATGATTTAACATCTTTACCAAAAGTTTTTCTCAAGAAATCATGGAACAGAAATTGGGCGAGCAGTGCTCAATGTAAGGGAAAGCACTATTTTCAAATACAACCAAACATAATGAATAAACCATGGTTCAACTGTTTGAAGTTACGCAAGAAAGTGACGTCAATAATAATAAGAATGCGGCTGGGCCATGTTTGCAGTCCAGCTCATCTTGCAAAGCTTCATATTGTTGATTCTCCTACTTGTGCATGCGGGGAGGATGTGGGAGATTTAAATCACATTATGCTCTCTTGCCCCCAACATGACCAAACTGCAATGCTTTAGGCTTTGGCTGTTCTTAAAATTCCGTTTCCAACCAGTATTGTTTGTATTCTTCAATGTTCTGACCCAGATGTATATAAGGCAATTTCTGAATATATCATTACTAATAATATTAAACTGTAAATATGTAAATATACATTGTATATAAATATGTATCACTTATCTTTGTATGTATTATGACTAAAATTTAAAATGATTATATTAGTAGGTAGTTTTATCTTATGATAGGTACATATAAAGGTAGTTATTCCTTTCTCTATCCTCCTCTTCTATTCCTTTTCCATGTTATACTTTCCTGATCCGATTACCTGTTCCAAATTTCCCGTGATCCGTCTTTTTTCCTCCCATTTTTAGATTTCTTAAGGTTTCCTCGTTTTTATATCAACTTAACATAACAAAAACCAAAGTCGTCTCTAAGAAAAACTAACGAGGATTTAAAACGTGACACTGGCAAATGCACAAGACGTGCGAGACCATATCCCGACATAGGGAGCAAACGAAAAAAAAAAAATATTATATTATTTATAATTTATTTAATTTATTAGGGAATTGTCTATGATACATCAAATTGACAGGTCAGTAAATTTCAGATTTGTTTACAAAAAATAATGTTGTTGACGCGAGACTTCATCCGGGTTGAGACGTCACCCTAGAGATTCTAAGATAAGCTTTGATTTATTTTGTAAACAATGCTTTGTACTCAAACAATGAATGCAGTAGTTGGGACCTTTGTATCGCAAGACAGCCAGATGTTGAGTCCGCAGTGCCCCCAGGCTCGATATTTTAGAGGTCAAAAAGGCCTCAAAATTCCCCAAAAAAGGTGTCATATAAGTTGGAAATTCCCCTTTCGGCGCCAATAAATAATCAAACAGTAAGTGGTAGCAGTGTTGCGAGCCCTGCTACTCCTGCCAAACCGTTTTGGGAGGTTTTAAGCTCGTACAAAAATAATATTCCTCTTATAAAACGCATACCTCGGGGTGCGAGAATTTCTGTTGCCCAATCGTTATCTTCTTCGATTAAAAACGTTTTGGCTACTAATACTAGGCAAGCCTGGGAGCATCTTCTAGCATTCCCGTACCACGTATTTCACGTAAATTTTGATCCTTCTAACAAAAATTCCCTTACAACTAGAGTAAAGGAAAACTGCGTGAAATACAAGGCACGGGAAGAGCAATCTTTTGGCTCAACTTTAATAATTCCGCCACTGCGGCGGAATACAAAAACAAATAATGTCGATTCAGCTACTATTAAAATAGTAGAAAACAAAATTAATGATGGTGACATCAAAAACGCGGCACGCATCTTGTTTTCGAGTAATACAATCGCCCCTTTCACATCTGACACGTTGAATTCCCTAATAGAAAAGCATCCGCCTGCAACTGCAGGTCTCCACCTTCCCGACTCTCCTGAACAAAATAATGACATTGTTGAGGTGACCCCACAGGATGTTTCTGCAGCCGTGGCATCTTTTCGAAGTGGCTCAGCCGGTGGTCTAGATGGCCTGACGCCTCAGCACTTAAAAGATATTTTATCTTTTAGTTCTGGTGAGGTAGGCGAGACACTTCTAAGGGATGTGACGGCTTTGGTTAATTTGATGTTGTCGGGTCTGGTCAACAATGAAATTACCGAAATTCTGTACGGTGCGAATTTATGTGCCCTTAATAAAAAAAGATGGTGGTATTAGGCCTATAGCAGTAGGTACCACATATCGTCGCCTTACAGCCAAATGTGGTTGTAGGAAAAAGGTTGCTTTTTTTAAGTAATCTGTTTCAACCACTACAACTCGGTTTTGGTTCTCAGGGTGGTTGTGAGGCTGCTGTACATTCACTTCGCACATTTCTTGATCAAAATTGTGGAGATGTGCTTTTGAAGTTGGATGTTAAAAATGCATTCAACTCATTAGATAGAGGCACCCTTTTGACCGAAGTGAAAGATAAAATTCCGGAATTATACCCTTTTCTTTGGCAATGTTACGGCAAACCATCAAAATTAACATACCAAAACAACGTTATATTATCTTCCGTAGGATGTCAACAGGGTGATCCTCTGGGACCAGCCATCTTTAGCCTTGCCATCCACTCAATAATTCAACGTCTCCAATCAAAACTTAACGTTTGGTATTTGGATGACGGAACCTTAGAAGGCGACGCGAACACGGTATTGAATGACTTGCGAGTACTTATAGACGATTTTCGTCTTATTGGCCTTGAACTAAATTTTTCCACATGTGAACTTTTTGTTTGTGATACTTACTTGCGCCTAATATAAAATTAGTAGAAAAACGTTCGCTCCGTCTTTTGGGTTCACCGATTTTTGACGAATCTTTGTCACCATTTGTCGAAGAACAAATTCAAAAGTTTAGAAATGCTTCTAGCAGATTATTCAAAATTAACGCCCATATGGCTTTTACTATTATTAGATTTTGCCTTTTCGTTCCTAAATTTACATACTTTTTGAGATGTTGTCAGCTGTGGAAACACAGTGAGCTTCTTTTAAGCTTAGACAATTTATTAAAAGATACGTTAATTTCGGTTTTGAATGTTGAGATGGATGATAGGGCTTGGGTGCAAGCTTCCCTCCCTGTGAGGTTGGGGGGCATAGGGATACGCAAAATTTCTAGTGTGGCATTACCAGCTTTTTTGTCTTCTGTACACAGTACACACAAATTATACGGACTGGCTTGTCCAAATACTGAGTTCCCAAAAATGTTGTCATCTCAGAAACAGTGGGATCGGCCCCTATGCGAGCTAGCACGGAAAGATCTTTTAAATACGTGCCCTAGTATCGCAGATCGTGCTCGTATTCTCGCTGTTTCTGTGTGGGAATCAGGTCTTTGGTTACAAGCCATTCCTTCTTACAAAACTGGTAGCCTTATAGATCCTTCCGCTTTTCGTCTCGCTATTAGCTTACGCTTGGGTGCAAGGTGTTGTGTTGCACATCACTGCCAGTGTGGTACTGCAGTTGACCAACTCGGTCACCATGGCCTCTCCTGCTCTCGAAGTGCTGGTCGAATTTCCCGCCACGCCAGCCTTAACGATATCATTCGCCGGGCTTTTACCAGCGCCAATGTTCCAGCTGTTCTCGAACCGAACGGTCTGATGCGTGACGATGGTAAAAGACCTGTCGGCATGACTCTGGTTCCATGGAAGTTGGGACGGCCCTTAGTGTGGGACGCTATATGCGTAGACACTTTAGCGCCGTCACACCTTTCTGAAACCCACGTGAGGGCTGGCGCCGCGGCTACTTCGGCAGAGCATCTCAAGCGGCGCAAATATGCTAACCTCGGTATGGGTTACATATTTGAGCCGTTTGGTGTGGAGACGTTGGGTCCGTGGGGACCGGGAGCTCATCGTATTTTCCAAAATTTATCAGAGCGCTTGTTCGATGCGACGCGTGATCAAAATGCTGGCACCTATTTGGATCAAAGAATAAGCATTGCAATTCAACGGGGCAATGCTGCCAGCATGCTGGGCACGCTGCCAACTGATAGTGGGCTAGAGCATTTGGACTCCCTATGACTCCAAATGCTTTTACTGTAGTAGCTGTAGTATTGTAGTAGCTGTAGTGTTGTATATAGTTTGTAGTATTTGTTTAATTAATAAATAAATATTATTAAAAAAAAATATAAAAAAAAATTAGTTATACTCAAGTTTTCGTTCAGTTATGAACGAAAACTGTAATATATTAGGGCGTTCGGATAGCCTTTCGGTGCCAAAAATAACACTCACAAACGCTAAAAATGATCACACGGGCCGTTCGTTTTGGGACTTCGTGATCAAAAATATCGTTTTCGCTCACCGTTCGGATAGCTTTGAAAACGCTACAAATGACAGAGAAAAGTGATATTTTTGACCCATGTCTTACCGTGGGATCGTTGTGATCGTTTTTTGACAACTGCTGGTTTGACAGTTGTATTTGGCGCGATTGAAGAGTTTCACAAGTTTTTTATTTATATAACTAGCAGAAGCCATTAACAAAGAAATAATAATAATATAGGTACCTACTTTTTTGTTAATTTTAGGGATTGATTCCATATTTCGTACCGTGTAAAATGGTTAAAACATTGTCGGTTGTCAAAGTATGTTTTAAGCCGTTCGGATAGCATGCAGTAATTGGTGGTCAAAAATAGCAAAAGCTTCTATCCGAACGCTAATACACAAATGCCACTTTCGAAACTGCTACAAACGCAATCGAGCCAAAACGAACGCACTCTATAGGGGCGTTCGTTTTGGCTCGATTGCGTTTGTAGCAGTTTCAAAAGTGGCATTTGTGTTTTAGCGTTCGGATAGAAGCTTTTGCTATTTTTGACCACCAATTACTGCATGCTATCCGAACGGCTTAAAACATACTTTGACAACCGACAATATTTTAACAATTATGAAACATGGAATCAATCTCTAAAATTAACAAAACAAGTAGGTACCTACTAAATAATATGGTATTTATATTATATATTTATATATAATATAAATACTATATAAAAAACTTGTGAAACTCTTCAATCGCGCCAAATACAACTGTCAAAACAGCAGTTGTCAAAAAACGATCACAACGATCCCACGGTAAGACATGGGTCAAAAATATCACTTTTCTCTGTCATTTGTAGCGTTTTCAAAGCTATCCGAACGGTGAGCGAAAACGATATTTTTGATCACGAAGTCCCAAAACGAACGGCCCGTGTGATCATTTTTAGCGTTTGTGAGTGTTATTTTTGGCACCGTTAAGCTATCCGAACGCCCTAATGGTAGGTATCATTGCATTGTAGCAACAGACCATAGAGAAATACAGGTAAAAAAATCATATGGCAACACCACAAAATTACTCAAAAAAAGAAGTTGAAGTTAAATTTGGTTGTGTAATACAAAGAAATAATAAATAAAATCTTCTTACTAATCTCTGTGTAAAATTATCTACAATGTTATCAAGAACGGCACTAAGCAAAAAAGCCTACAAAACGGTAGTTGCAAGATTTTCCAGTGTAGGTGTCGCTCAAAATAAGGGTACTGGTGGTTCGGCTGCTTCCCAGCCTCCCTCAGCTCAAGTCAATGCAAACGTCCCAGGTTTGAGCAGCGCTTGTATAGACCCAACTTCAAAGGCTGTTGGCCCTGGCGTTGATCCCAACAAGTCTGGAGCATACAAGGTACCTGAATACTTCTGCTACAACAACACAACTTTTTTTGAAGCAGAAGTTGAAATGTCTAAGTTCAGATGCCCACAGCCCTCAGCATTGAAGAAACAATAATTACTAAAACTGTTACATAGTTTACTTTTAAATTATTATATGTAGTTGCATTAGATTTTGTTTTATTAAACTCTCCTCCTTTTTAATAAATTTTCAGATTATTTTCCTACCCGTTGGCATCCTGTGCAATTAACTTAATTGTTATCATTATCTATGATGTGCATGGATAAAAGGAACTTGTAAAATCACATCCTACCATAATGAGTATGATAAATTTAAGGGCAAATAATTTCATGCTATTAAATAAATTAAAATATGATATAGCTGGCATTAAATATATATTATATTAACCTTGCGAAAACTTATTACTTTCTGTTTCAGAATATTTGAGTAAGTTCCGGTTATACTACCCAGAACATATTTAATAAATAAAACACTGTCTTTGCATTTCACAGTCATCGATGTAGATTATCCATCAGTTAAAGCTTGAAATGCGATACATGTTAACTATCATGCAGTTATTTTATGTTCTTGGTAGTATAACCGGAACTTACTTGAACATTCTGAAACAGACCCTAAATAAACCTAACATCTAAAATCAGGCAGATCATGATAAATAAAGATAGTGAAATGAAGGGAACTATTTTGAGTGTGACAGAGAACACTGACTCATGCTCTTGTGCATGACACCCTAGCTAGAATATGAGAGTCCACCTGGATTCTGACACGTCACCCCCACTTGAGCTATGGTTTCATAATAATACCAACATGAGCAACAATATTATTTATTCTGTTAAAATTTTAAGGAGCTTTTTGCCGCATTGGACACGTTGTGCCAGCCTCATTAGAGCAATCCATTAATTATATACTAAAACAGCTATATAAAACATAACCTAAATAGTGTTTTGGCAGTGTCAGATGATGGCACTGCCTGTACAATCTGGACTAAACTAACATCAAAATAATGGAGGGTAGTATTATTATATGTTCTTTGTCATGGGCCTATTTTGATGTAGAACTTACTTTGTATAGGTTTAACCTGGTGACACTCCATCAACAAATGGTAAGAGTCTTCTACAACACCACACATGTCACAGTTGGAGGAATGATCAACAGATGTTTAAACTCCCAGCAGAAATTTAAATTTGTTTAATGGAATGTGGTCCGAGCAAAGTCAACACTACATGACTTTTCTTCACGAATCATTTTTCTGCTTAGGTTTGTCAAAAGAAAACATGGCAATTGAGGAGGTTAAATTTTCAGAATTCTATACCAGGTGCCTTTATCTTGTGATATGTTACAAAAATAATTATTCCAATTTTTTATTATAAAAACTTACGCTCATATTTATATTTTATTTTGAAAACACGGGTGTTTGAGCGTAAAACAACTTACTGTGAGCCAATATGACGATCGACAATGTTTCGGCATCTACCGGAAGCCTTCCTCAGTGTGAAACGTGACGCGACCGCGGCGGACGTACCACACTCAATATCCTGAGGAAGGCTATCGGTAGAAGTCGAAACATTGTTTATATGACTTTTTTTTTCTTGTGCTTAGGCAGCATATCTATGTACTCCAGCATTAGGAATAATTCTGACCCCACAGTTACTGAATCCTCATTACAATAGATACCCACATGAGAGGGAATCCATTACTATCTTAGAGACCTGTAATTAGCATTTAGGTTGAGTTTTCTCTGTCAATAAATGGCATAAGCTACTGACGCAACTCTGATTCCAAAGGCATAAAAAAGTAAATTTTACATAGCGCTTTTACTTTCTGTGAGAATGACAACATCATTTAGCTGTGGGTTTCAATCGAAGATAAGGCCTCTGAGATTGCAAATAGTACAACGATAATAATAGTGGTAAACTGACATCTAAAGCTGCTCCAATGTCCTGACTTGTTCCAAAGTTTGTTACGGGCTTATTCCAGAAAACCTTTTTTATTTTTGTATGCCTGATAGGTTAGCCTTTGACCACTATCTCACCTGATGGTAAGTGATGATGTGGTCGAAGATGTAGTTCAGGCTAACCTACAAGCCCCTGCTTGTAGTCTTTGAGTGTCTTAACCATATACTTAATTGGACAAAAAGACCAGCAATCCATCATTTATATAATTCCATTATTATTAAATAAAAACAATTAGGTAATAAAGGTTTTTATTTACCGAACCAACAATTTTCATAAGCATAATTGCACTTCAATAAAATCTATAAATATTTTATAATAAGTTTTAAAATATGACAGCAAATCATATTTTTACAATAATTCTTCAGCACAGAAAGTCTATACTCACTATGTATTTATTTGTACAATATCTAGTGATTATTATATAATATATATAAGTAACTAGCAGCCCGCCCCGGCTTCGAACGGGTAGGTATTAAAAAAATAATTATAGTAATTTTTACACAAACACATAAACCCTTCTATTTAAGTCAGGTTACTAAGAAAAGGAAATAATAAAGAATGTTTATTATAATTTTTTTTATGAACTTTTATTTATATTTGTTCTTATGTTTTTTTATCCCGCAAAATCATTAACCTCTTTTTGCGCAGTTAGATAAAAACTATCCTATGACCATCCCCGTGTCTCAAACTATTTCCACACCAAATTTCATCCTAATCGGTCCAGTAGATTGGTTATAGTGCAAAACCATTAACCTCTTTTTTGCTCAGTTGGAGAAAATCTATCCTATGTCCTTCCTCGTGTCTCAAACTATTTCCATAGCAAATTTCATCCTATTCGGTAGAGTATATCGGTTATCGCGCAAAATCATTCACCTCTTTTTGCGCAGTTGGATAAAAACTATCCTATGACCATCCCCGTGTCTCAAACTATTTCCACACCAAATTTCATCCTTATCGGTTGAGTAGATCGGTTATCGCGCAAAACCATTAACCTCTTTTTTGCTCAGTTGGATAAAAAACTATCCTATGTTCATCCCCGTGTCTCAAACTATTTCCACGATATATGAGTGAAAGAGGAATGGAGCGCTGTGAACGATGACGGCCTATAAAAATAACAAAACATTGGATATTTGTGACCGTTTAAATTGTGAATTTTAGGAAAAATAAATTATGTAAATGGTTTAGGCCCTAAACTTTAGTAGGTAATTGAGTATTTTGTGAGAAAGACAGTGACACCGATAGACGCCTGACGGGAAGAAGTGATCTAGTGGTAACTAATCATTTCCAACTAATCATCCGCCGAGAGTAGAAAAAATTTAAATACTTATATCGCTATTAAAAATAGGGGTTGGTGGTAGAAGAGTGAAAATGTAGAGTTGTTTGTATTTTTGAATGCCAAATCATAGGAAAATTACATTAAAAAATGTTAGCCGAGAAATAAAAAACTAAATTTTGGGTATGAAAAATAGTTTACGTTACGTTCTCAGGCCTGCTGAATATACACACAAAATTTAATAGGAATCCGTCAAGCCGTTTCGGAGGATTCTTGTTACAAACACTGTGGAGCGAGATATTTTATATTGTAAGAAATAATAATTATGTAGCTATGTTAGTCTAAAGTACTCAGTGCTTCAGAAATCACTGCTGCTCGCCCTCTAGTGTTACCCTCGCCTCTTACACAACTACGTGTAGAGATAGGTGGTGACATTCTAGCCCGGCGCGGCACCCCACTGGCTAGTCTAAGGTACCTAGGCTACATATTAGTATTTTTATTATTAGCCCAGAAAATAAGAAATAATGCTAACAATATAGAAAATCTCATAAACCAGATACCGCATGGTACTGCAATTTATATACACAATACTCAAGGATATATGGAATGTGTTAATAGATCTCAAAACATGTTTCATAATAATTGGCTCGATACAAAAAAAAACAAAAGCACCTCTGAAAATAAAGGTTTTCAACTTTTTCCGCTAGATTTCAATGTATTAAAAATATTAAAATATGATTTATGTTTTAAAATATTGAATTTTTTAGTACAATAAATTTAATAGATTTTTATTTACAAGAAAAGCATAGTTAATGTGTACTTAGTCTGTTTCTAAAATGTCGTATACGCCCTTTCATTCCGAGAAGCGTTAACATCATGCCGTGCCGCACTATTTTCTCCAGCGATCCACGTATAGCGCAAGTATTCATAATGCTAAATTGACTATTATATATCAAAAGAAAACCTGGCCGATGCCACATGCTGCGGGTAAAACATGATATTTGAGCACAAGCGAACATTCGCAAAATGCCCTTCCGCCACGCGGTGAAGCTCAAGCCGGCGGTGGTGATCGAACCATGGATCCATACCTATTACCATCATTGCTTCAATTAGATGCACAGGCGGAACTGGTCAGCGACATGATGTCAAATTCGCTTCCTTCTCAACCTATTTCTTACCATGTGGTCAGAATGTATGTGTGTGTATATTGAAGATCTCTTGTAGTTGTGGTGCGGTTACGTAAAGCACAGTTGGCGATGTAGAGATCATAAAAGAATAAGCTATCGTTACAATATTTCACAAAACTGCGCCTGAATCAATTATTGGTATAGGTCACGACGTGAAACCGTGATACAAGTGTATTTTGAGACCGAAAATACACTAAGGTCAATGTGGCGAAGACCGTCTACGGTATAGAAGATCGTCCACCCGAGTTTTCATTGATATCCTGCCAGATACGCTATTTTACGACACCGTGGAGAAAGCAGTATCATGTTTTAGTTCAATCAACGATTCAGAGGTGGTGCTATGTGGTGTGGTTGTAGAAATAATGCATTTTAAATTTTAGTCTTACTCTTACCTAGTAAGGCGAGTGACATGTGCTACAGTACATCACAACGGAAGTTCAAAATAACCTACATTATTGATTAGCTCGATATCACAATTGATAGTGTAATATGTATTAAGAGTTTTTATGTTGTAGGATTGCATAAAGTGTCATTTTATCAAAATTACTTTCCACCATCGAAACTCTCGCCAACGACGGGGAGTCCAACCCCACACATTGAAACCAGAAGTGTTTCGTACTGTGCGGGCTCAAAGGAGCTTCCTTCCGCGGACGCTCAGATTGTGGAATGAGCTCCCCGCCGTGGTTTTCCCGATGGAGTACAGCATGGGGTTCTTCAAAAAGGGCGTGAAGAGATTTCTTCAGGGTCGGCAACGCGCGAGTGATACCCCTGGTGTTGCAAGCGTCCATAGGCTACGGTAACTGCTTACCATCAGGCGGGCCATATGCTTGTTTGCCACCTTTGTGGTATATAAAAAAAAAAAAAGTTATTTGATGTAACAAATACACAACCTCAAAATGGTCAAGTGGCAAAGTCCGTCAATTTATAGATGGAAAAGACCGTCTTATGCCGGTGTTTCACGATTCCATACATCGCAAACCTTTCGGACCTAATGTAAAGTTTTATAAATAAACCGTTGGCTGAAAATCGGTCACCATTGTTAGTAAGTAGGATAATGTGTATAAGAACGTACCTTAATGAGTAATACATTTATTCGTACTTATAAATACGAAAGTCTGTTTATTTGTTACTTTGTTTTGTTCCTCTGTACTGTAGTTACTGTAACAGCTGGATCGTCCGCTGCTAAACACAGCCTCCCCCATTAAGAGGGGTATAGCCATAATCCCCACGCTTCGTAGGCGGCTTGAGGATCGCAGTTCCTCAAAAAACGCTGCTGTTCACCTTCCAGTATTTTAACCTTAGTCGCCTCTTACGACACCCACGGATAAAAATGGGGGTGACATTCTAGCCCGGCACCTACGGGGGCTCCTCTACTACGTCACAGTAGAGTTATCAATGAAACTGATTTTAGCAAGTATAGCGGAAAGTGTCATACTTAGCTACTTATACTACCCGTGGGAACTTGGAGGAAACCGTGGAGCGCAGATAGTAAAATAAAGAAGATTAGAGTAAAGAAATGCAAAATTATAGTATTAGTTAACATCAAACTGTAGATGCAAATATTGCTGAAAACCATTTTCTGGTTTGCAAAAAATTTATTTGCATACCTGGATGATTTAATGGTATTTAGACGGTATTTTTTTTAACGGTATTTTTGTATTTTTGTTTGTTTAAATGTATAGTTTGTAATTATTAAGTATCACAATTTCTTCATATTTATTTTTATTTATATCGCAAATCATTTGTCCAGGGACATCACAATTTAGATAACTTTATAATTATAATCATTATTCTTACCTTATATTTTAATAATTATTTGTAAATTTGACTTACCTAATGTAACGAACAATGTTATAAGGTCAATAAATGAAAATGAAATGAAATGTCGACGATGCACACTATTTTAGGCGAGTGAATGATCTTGTAAACAGTCTTTACTCTTTATCACGAAAAAAACGGAACCGACTTCCATCACTGAAAAGCATGAAATAACTTATGATTTAAAACACTGACATAACATTAGCATGGTCCAAGTTCCACAAGTTGCAGTTGATTTGGTTCCAACTCTAGTGCAGTGGGTGGAAGGGGAAACCTGAATTCCCCGTCCACCCACCAGTGGGAAAGTCCAGTGGGTGGACGGGGCATCGCCCGTTATTTCATACTTTTTAGTGTTGGAGTTAATTTTTGAAAAATATTTCGATTAGACTGGTATCGCAAAGTAAAAATACAATACATATGTGATCAATTTTATTACTATTGCATCATGTTTTGTCGGTCTGAATATATGTCTATGTTTATAGAATGTATGTATATATTCAGTTTCAGTGCGCAATATTTTGTGGGGTTGCTGGGTAAGTAAGTTCAAAAATAATTTTATCACCTACGTTAATAGGTTGTGTACCTCTGACTGCCTAAATATGCCGGTCTTAACCAGTTTATCATATTTTTGTTGAAATCAAGGGAATTTAAGCTCAATTTAAACGGAAAGCGCGTATTTGGTTAGCATACGCTACTGCGCGTAGCTACTGTATCCACACGTGAAATAATTAAGAGTTTATTAGTAAACTTGCTTCTAGACGGTCTTACCCGACACTAGCGGAGAAGATCGTCTACTTGCTATGCTTAAGAAAAAAAGAAAATCGAATGTACTGAAAGCAGACAGAATTACTTAATACTAGGAACTTGCTAGTAAATAAATTTCCTAGCACATGGTACATCTATTTTTCCAATAATCTTCCCACTTCATGAAATATGGTCCATCAAAGTAAACTTTTAAAAAACTATGCCAGTCTTCGCCACATTGACTTTATTCACAACTTACAAAATTACGCTCGTTTGGCCACACCCTCAGAGATAAATTAATTAGCATTCCATAGATTCACCGTGCGGGAGCCGGGTCCGTCCATAGCGTTGCAGAGGAAGAGGCCAGAGGGCCTTGGGACTTGCAACCCAGGGAGTACTTAGGGTTAAGGGCCCCTTTACAATGACATCAATGCTCCCCTTCACCGCTCGAGCTTCCTCCCCTGCATAATCAAATTTGGTAAGATCCTACTAATGCCGCCTTAGATACACGTTGGAAGTTATGGTTGCTCTTGACAGCCCAAGGTCATTAAGTAGGTTATATAGGGATACGCTGGTATACATACCCCTTGCTCCAATTTCTACAGCGTTTTTGGTTAATCATTTTGTTAGGTCATAATATTACCTATTTGTTTGTTTCCCACGGCACAGTAAGTTCTGTAAGTAACTACCTACCTACCTACTATGCGTTTTAATTTTTTGAAAAAAGAAATAGGTAGGTAGGTTTGCCTGGTCTGGAAGACGAAACTCAACAACATCTTCAGGAATTTTATAGTGTTTTTCATACTTGTCCATCAATAGAGTCCAATCGGGAGCTGCGCGATGATGCGCGATGATTAGATGGAGTAAGGCTTGTATTTAGATTTTGTGGATCTTCTTTTACAAAATCGACGTGTCGTTTGTTCGTGGTCAAACCTTTTTATGGCCTAGCTAGATACCCCCCGTGTGGTGCCGGGTTAGAATTTCACCTCCCCATATCATCCCGTGGGTGTCGTAAGAGGCGACTAAGGGAAAAATACTGGAAGGTGGGCAGCAGCGCCTTGTAAAGAACTGCCATCTTACACTGCGATCCCCAAGCCGCCTGCCAAGCGTGGGGATTATGGCAAATACCCCCTTAATAGGGGAGGCTGTGTCCAGCAGTGGACGATCCAGCTGATACAGTACAGATACCGAGATACTCGCCGCTTCTCGTATGATTTCGAGGACTCTATTATGGCGACGTGAATAATGACCCCTATCACGGAGCACCTTGCATCCTACCAATAAATGCCTTGCTTAACCTATCGCCTCCCGACAAATAGGTATGACCGCAAGACTTTTCGGTGGCTTTCCTCCATCTTACTAAGTTACTTTGGTCTGGGAGGGTGATCTGAAAGCATCGACCTACGTATTATCTCAATGACTGAAAGGCGTTTAGATAGAATTTTAACAAGGCAGGTGACCAATGTTTTAAATATTTTTTTTCGACCCAAAACCTGCTTTGCTGGACTGTGCACCCACCCATCATAAACTGTTTGTGGTATTGACGCCTCGAATCAAGGTTGGAGGCACATTTGTCTTTTGGGAGAGTTGCGACTATATCGTTTTGAGATTGAATAAGACGTGCGTTTTGGTAACTCTGAGGTGTTTATAGAGCTTCGATGGTATCTATGATCTCATCTCAAAATTAGTTTGATCCATAAATAAAGTAGGTAGGTACCTAAATGGGTCTGCCGAAGGCGCGAGCCCCAACCATGATTTCAATGTCCTTATGACGTTTACATCCAGCTTTGTTAAAAGGGATATTTAGTAATGTTGTATACTAGAAAAGGCAAAGTCAGATATGATGTTAAATAGTTTTCGTATATCCAAGCTTTTATAATGGTACTTATTGGTTGTTGGTCTACCATACTAAGGTCTTTAAGAAAGCTGTCAACAACTGCGTCCAGAGATGGTGTGCGTCCTTTTGTGATCTATCTCTCTTCCAAGAAATTTAAATGGCAGAGCTTCAGCAATTGTGGAAACATATTCTCCTCCTATAAAGATTCCCAGATCTTAAGAAGTAAATTTGGTATTCCGTCTACCCAGACACATACAGTGGCATTTACTTGGTTATTATATATTCTCAACCCTTCAGTCCATGCACAGAACTCATCCATTTCTCGTAAAAGTTCCTGACTTCGTTTTGGGTTACATGTCAGTATTGCATTGCAAGATCATCAGCAAAAGCTATGATAGACGGTGTATCTGTTATTGATCTTAAATGGATAGCCCCACTTTTTTTCATGACTAATTAGCTAGTCAATTAAAATATCAATTACTATATTAAATGCTATTGGTGTCAAGGCAACCTTGGAACACACCAACATTGTATTGCAATGTGTTAGTATGTCCCTTTTTGGATAATATAACAAATTTTAATTGGGAGTAATATGAGTGTCACTGAACACAGGCGGAAAGTTATACCATTTCATTCTGAATAACAGTTTGTGCTGCACACCGTTATGTCTTTCAGTTGTTCTGGTATATACATACAGAATCTCCGTAAAACATATGATACATTACTACAAACTCATAGAGACAATTACTTTTGCTTTAATGATATTAATATGGACTATGGATAAAGACTCTTATTGAATATATGACTACATTATAAATGTATTTGAAATCACAGAACCTCTTAGTGTTGATAATTGGTCATCTATCCCCACTTGTAATAAAACATTAAATATAGACATTAAAATTATACAGGATTTAATAGACAAAAAAGCTAATAAGTTTTGTTATCATTTATTGTTCAATAGCATGCACATTGCACATACTTACTACAAACCTACAACTATATAACATAAAATGCAACATTAAACCAGTAGATTTATTTTTTATATACTTTTTAAAATGCTTCGTTCGTTATAAACACAAATGCACTAAATAGCAACTGAAGCAGCGCCACTTATGATGACAGTGACCTCATCTTGGGTAAGAGTGGTGGCGGGCTCCAGGCACTCGGCGCATCCACTCTCAACTTCATGTTACTTCTTCTTAGTAAGCTTTTCAGAGAGATCATCAAAGGTAGGATCTTGCAAGTTGATCATTAAACTGTTACCAGGAAGGAAGACACGATTTTGTGACTGAGCAATCATTCTTGAAATACTTTGAGCAGCACGGATCTTGCGCAACTTCAAGTAGCCAGGATTCATGCCCATAGCTTTACCCAACATCTCAGCAGCTTCAGCTTCACCCTCTGCTTGCACAATCTTCTGCTGGCGCTCCTGCTTGGCTCTTTCAACTACAAAAGCTGCGCGTTGAGCTTCTTGCTGGGCTACCTGCTTAGCTTCAACAGCAGCAGTATATTCCTTACCGAAACTCAGTTCAGTCAGGGAGACATCATCCAAAATTATGTTAAAATCAGCAGCACGTTCCACCAGTTCTCTTCTTATTAAAAGAGAAACCTGCTGTCGTTGTGTGATTAACTGAGAAGCGTTAAATTTAGCCACAACAGATTTGAGCACTTCATTGCAAATAGAGGGCAATACTTTCTCATCATAATCGGTACCAAGCTGTCTGTACATCGTGGCAAGGTGGGCAGCATCGGGTCGAGACAGTACTCTCAGAGATATGTTAACCATTTGTAAGTCTTTAGATCCAGTAGGAGAAGAAATTTTTCGGGGCCGTGACCTGATATCATAGATGATAGGATATTGGAACCATGGAATACGAAAATGCATGCCCTCCGTATAAACGAATTGTTGTACCCCTCCTATCCTATTGAAGATGATAGCACGGTGACCACCCTCGACGGTAAACACTGATTGCGAGATGCCGTACGCAGCGGCACCAATAGCTGCGGCAACTTTCAAACCGATCCCGAGACCAGGCGGTCCTCCCTTTGCAAATTTTCCAGCCATGTCATTCAATTTACTTTGTGCCATATTGATACCGCGACTGAGTTATTTAACGAAAGAGATCAAAAACTAATTTTACCCAGATAACCTCTTCTGAACTGATTTACAATTGTGCAATAACCAAAGAGAATAGGCTTAACTTGCTGACTTGAGACTCCAAGAAGAATAGAGATTAGATTTGGAAAATATATTTATTTATTGGCAACTCGAAAAATCCATGGCCATCAGTGCTGGGGTGCGTTCCGAGGCTCAGAGTGTAGTTGTTTGGTTGTTTTGCAACTTACCCTGAGGTACTTAAGGAACGACCGGTTGTTTTATAACCTCAAACAAATTGTGACATTGACAGACTTATATCATTATCGTAATAATAATTGCTATTTAACACTATAACAAATTCGTTTTCCATTTTTATTTAAGTTTTATATTTTGAGAAATGATATTAGATTGTTTTCCATTTTTTTTTAGTTTTATATTAGATTTATGGGTGAGCGCATCAGATAGAATACGATATAAACGTCAAAGTCATTTCATGTCACGCGTTTTATGGTTAAAAAGTTGCAACCTTCAAAGGTTTGGAACGGTCCAGTTGTGACAAGCGAACGCTCTACTCGAAGGTTGTGAACGACGTTAGAGTGAAAAGTTGCACTCCGAGTGCGCTCTAACCAAGGTTCGGAACGCACCCCTGCCAACAAAGACATTCTAAATCTAAGGGTAAATACCATTTGAAGTTAAATTCTCCAAAAACGCTAAGGGTGCATACCATTTGAAGTTAGATTCGATAAAAACGCTAAAAACGATCACACTCCCAAAAAGTTGTTCCACATGGGTCTTGGCGTTATTTTCGCCATAAACGCTATGAGGCTACTGGAACAGTTTGAATTCCCTACATCTAATGTCAAAAGTGACAGAAGTGGCAAATTTTAGTGGCATTCTCGATGAATTCTCCTACCCGCGATTTGTCAGTGCACACGCGTCTCTCGTTATCTCTTGCGAATAAAATATTTATAGTGATCTTTCGATAAATTGGACCTAATAACTCAATAAATTAGTGATTAATTACTGTGGTGCAATAGTAAAATCTTTAAAAACATCACTTTTGAGCCTAAAATCTGCCAACAAAAAAATTCGTTCGAAAAATGGCGTCGTGTATGAGCTGCCCAATAATACCGAAAGTTGATGAAAAAAATCCAAAAATAGTATGTGGCGGCTGCGATCGGCAAATATGTGTAAAGTGCAGTGGTTTATGTGCTACAGAGTTGCGTGTGGTGATGCTGCAATCACCAACGCTAAAATACTTGTGCCCCGATTGCAAGCTCGGAATTCGGCAGCTCCCAGCGCTCAGGAAACTGGTGTCGCAGCTGAAAGATGAAATCGACGAATTGAAAAAGTCGCACAGTAAAGGCCTCAATGTGGAATCGGTGATCAGTGAAATCAGTGAACGTGAAAAAAGGCAGAAGAACGTCATCATGTTCGGAGTTCCGGAACTAAGTAGCGGAAATGATGTGGACGCCTGCAAGCGTCATGATCTTGAGAAGGTGAACGGAGCCCTGGGCAACATTCCCGAGTCTGAAGCGCCTGTCGCGGCCATCCGTCTTGGAAAACCAAGTCAGTCACCGCGGCCGATGAAACTGATCTTCGCTCGCAGAAGTTCCGCTATAACTGTCTTGAAGAATGGGAAGAAGCTTCCTGTGGGAGTCAAGGTAAAAAATGATCTTACCCCTTACCAAAGGGAGTACCTCCAAGGGCTGCGTGAAGAGCTGGAGCGCAGGACACAAAATGGTGAGTCAGACCTTACCATTAAGTATGTAAGCAACACCCCCAAGATCATTAAAAAAGGGGACTCCCCAAAAAACTAGTCACCGACCTCACAGAACTTACATTCTTCTCTACACCAACTTGGCATCAATAATGGCAAAAAGAGACTTACTTATGATTGAAATTAATAAACTAAAACCCACCTTTATAATATTAACAGAAACACATCTCAAACCAAGTATACCGAACAGTCTAGTTGACATCAAGGGCTACAGCCTTTTTAGAAAAGACAGAGAAGGAGGAGGTGGTTGGGGGGGAGTTGCAATCTATGCAGCACATCAACACAATGATATACCTATCCACATTACTCCCCATAGCACCTATAACAACAACTCTCAAGTCGAGGCACTATGCCTGAACATGACATATGGAACTTTCAAACTACTTATTGCCGGAGTGTATCGCCCCACAAACTACTCGTACAAAGATACTGATAAAGTGCTCTTTGAAACAATGTTGAAGGCAGACACAAGTAACACTGTCCTCATAATGGGGGATTTCAACTTACCGAGCATTAAGTGGCCCCTTACAGACACGGATGGGTACGACCAATTACATGAAAAATTTATTGAAATGTTTCTCGAAAGTAATCTGCACCAATTAGTAACAGGAATAACTAGACAAAGAAATGACCAAAAATCCCTGTTAGACCTTATTTTATGTAATGAGGAAAACTTATGCACTATGATTGAACATCTTCCTAACCGTGGCAAAAGTGATCACCAAGTACTATTTGCAACCCTACAACTACCTGCACAGAACCAACAGCACAAACCTACTTCAATACCAAGACATAACTTTCTCTACGCAGACTACACTCTTGTCAAACAGGACTTTGAAAATTCAGAATATGAAATAACAGACTCTACTCCAGTTGAATCCGCATGGAACTGCTTCAAATCCTTAACACAAAATATTATAAAATTGCACATACCGCTCCAAAGAATAAAAACGAAGAAAAGACAAAACAAACCCTGGATAGGACCAGAAATACTTAAACTATCTTCTGAAAAAGCTCATGCTTGGAATTCATATCAGCTTGTCTCTACCAAGAGCAATTATGAAAAGTACCGTAAAACTAACAACAGTCTAACATCTGAAGTAAGAAAAGCGCGAATAAAATTTGAAACTCGGGTGGTCCACAGTGGGCCCAAGTCCTTCTATGGATACATCCGCCAACAACTGACATCCAAAGTATCAGTGCCGCCCTCCCTTCTGGATGACCAAACTGGAACTGTCACAACAGACCACAAAGAAGTCGCAGAAATATTTGCCAAACAATTTGATAGGTCATATGTTAGAGAACCACCTCACATACCAATCCCACAAACCCAAGCACAAAGAGTAACACAATCCTTAGAGACGGTTTCATCAGACTCAGTCAGAAAAACCATCAAAACTTTTAAAGATGATACTGCCATGGGTCCTGATGAGATCCCAGCTATATTGCTGAAGAAATGCAGTGAAGCTATTTGTACTAGACTGGCCAATATCATGACTATCTCATTTGACCAAGGTGAACTCCCTCAAGACTGGAAAGAAGCTATTGTGACACCCATCTATAAGAAAGGAAATAAGCGAGTCGCAGCCAACTACCGCCCTATAAGCCTTACCTGCCTAATCTGCAAAACTATGGAGAAGATAATAGCCGCAGAAATTAGAAGTTTCTTATCTCAGGAAAAGGTTTTATCAGACAAACAACATGGCTTCATACCAGGTCGCTCAACTGTTACCAACCTACTCAGCTGCATAGATACGTGGACCCAAGCTTGGGACAAACGACAGCCAACTGATATCATATACCTAGACTATGAAAAAGCCTTCGACCGAGTCCCAATAAAAAGGCTAATTTTCAAGCTGGAACACTTTGGCATAAGAGGTAAACTCCTAAAGTGGATAGAAGGGTTCCTTTCAAATAGAACTTACAGAGTACGCGTGGGAGAAGCTCAGTCGGAACCTCACAAAGTCAGCAGTGGAGTCCCACAAGGATCTGTGCTCGGACCAATCCTTTTTGGAATATTCCTAACAGACTTGGATCAGCACATTAAATCTCAGCTGTCACTGTTTGCTGATGACACCAAAATCATGGGAAATCCACTGATCGCTCATAACACCCTGCAAAAAGACCTAGACAGAATATATGAATGGACCCAAGACTGGCTAATCACACTTAACGAAAAGAAGTGCACAGTGTTACACGTTGGAGGCAAAAATCTAAAATGCAACTACTCAATTAATGGTAGCCCTCTGGAAAAGGTAGAAAAACAGCGAGACCTCGGAGTACTTGTAACTTGCAACCTAAAATGGGGGGACCATATTGTAGAGGTAGTGAAAAGAGCAAACTCTATAATGTATATTATAAGAAAGGCTTTCTCATACATTAACAAGGAACTGTTCCTAAAGCTGTACAAGACCTACCTGAGGACCTTAGTGGAGTATGCATTCCAGATATGGAATCCGTACTTCAAGAAGGACAGTCACCTTCTGGAACGTGTACAGCGGAGGGCAACAAAAATGGTCCCTAGTCTTAAAGAACTTCCATACGAAGATCGTCTGCAAGAACTAGGGCTTACCACCCTTCAGAAACGTAGAGAGCGCGGAGACCTTATAGAGACCTTTAAAATTCTCACCAACAGATATAGTATACCAAATTTGTCAGAGACACTATATACTATGAACACAAACACAAACCTGAGAGGACACTCGCTGAAGCTGCAACGGGGGCCAAGTAAAAGCAAACCCAGAGAGCACATACTACCGAATCGCATAGTTAAAACTTGGAACCGGTTACCGGAATCAGTGATCAGTGCTCCCTCAGTGAACTCTTTCAAAAATAGACTGGACAAATATTTAAAGTGCATTGACAAAGACTCAGATATACACGCATCAGCTTAAGAGCTGCCTGTGTATCACAAATAATAATAATAATAATAATAATAATTATATCTTGAAGGACGGTACGGTCGACATTTGTCGAGCATGCCGCCGACCCGGAGAGTCACTCAGGCATATCATTTCCGGTTGTTCGCATCTTGCTAACGGCGAGTATTTGCACAGGCACAACCAAGTGGCCAAGATCATCCACCAGCAACTTGCCCTTCAATACGGCCTTGTTGAGTCAGAGGTGCCGTACTACCAGTACGCACCGGCGCCAGTTCTCGAGAATGGTCGTGCATTGCTCTACTGGGACCGCTCTATCATCACGGACAGGACTATTGTTTGCAATAAGCCTGATATCGTGGTGGTCGACCGATCCCAGCGCCGGGCAGTGCTCGTAGATATCACCATCCCACATGACGAGAATCTCGTTAAGGCCGAAAAGGATAAAGTCAGCAAGTACCTTGATTTGGCTCACGAGGTAACCGCCATGTGGGATGTTGACTCGACGATCATTGTCCCGATAGTCGTTTCGGCGAACGGCCTTATAGCGAAGAGCCTCGACCAACACCTTAAGAGGCTCTCGCTAGATGGTTGGATCAAGGGTCTGATGCAGAAGGCAGTGATACTGGACACAACACGCATTGTCCGGAGGTTCCTCTCTGTGCAGCCCTAACCACTGGTCGCTTGGGCTCTGCCCCGCGACCAGCGGCACCCTAGTTTTAAGTTTTTTATAATATTTATTTTTGTAATAATGTTGTAAAAAATTTAAAATTATGTTGTATAATAAATAAAGTGAATAATAATAATAATTCTAAGCGTTATTATCCTAAATGGAACAGGGGATGACAGTTACAAACGATCACAGTGATCAAAATTATCAAAATTATCGAAATTAACGTTCTTAGCGACAAATGGAACATACCCTTTGTACATAGGGTATGTTCCATTAGTCGCTAAGAACGTTAATTTCGATAATGTTGATCACATTCTGCGTCTGTGGTTGTGATCACTGTGGGTGCATACCATTTGAAGTTAGATTCGCTAAAAACGCTAAAAACGATCACACTCCCAAAAAGTTGTTCCACATGGGTCTTGGCGTTATTTTCGCCATAAACGCTATGAGGCTACTGGAACAGTTTGAATTCCCTACATCTAATGTCAAAAGTGACAGAAGTGGCAAATTTTTGTGGCATTCTTAGCGTTCTTATCCTAAGGGTACGTACCATTTAAGTGAGATTCGCTAAAAACGCTAAAAACGATCACACTCCCAAAAAGTTTTCCACATGGGTCTTGGCGTTATTTTCGCCTTAAACGCTACATCTAATGTCAAAAGTGACAGAAGTGGCAAATTTTAGTGGCATTCTTATCAAAAATGGAACGGGGATGACAGTTACAAACGATCACGTGATCACAACCACAGACGCAGAATGTGATCAAAATTATCGAAATTTACGTTCTTAGCGACTAATGGAACATACCCTAAATGGAACAGGGGATGACAGTTACAAACGAACACAGTGATCACAACCACAGACGCAGAATGTGATCAAAATTATCGAAATTAACGTTCTTAGCGACTAATGGAACATACCCTAACTGTCATCCCCTGTTCCATTATGGATAAGAACGCTAAGAATGCTACTAAAATTTGCCCCTTCTGTCACTTTTGACATTAGATGTAGGGAATTCAAACTGTTCCAGTAGCCTCATAGCGTTTATGGCGAAAATAACGCCAAGACCCATGTGGAACAACTTTTTGGGAGTGTGATCGTTTTTAGCGTTTTTATCGAATCTAACTTCAAATGGTATGCACCCTTAGCGTTTTTGGAGAATTTAACTTCAAATGGTATTTACCCTTAGATTTAGAATGTCTTTGTTGGCAGGGGTGCGTTCCGAACCTTGGTTAGAGCGCACTCGGAGTGCAACTTTTCACTCTAACGTCGTTCACAACCTTCGAGTAGAGCGTTCGCTTGTCACAACTGGACCGTTCCAAACCTTTGAAGGTTGCAACTTTTTAACCATAAAACGCGTGACATGAAATGACTTTGACGTTTATATCGTATTCTATCTGATGCGCTCACCCATAAATCTAATATAAAACTAAAAAAAAATGGAAAACAATCTAATATCATTTCTCAAAATATAAAACTTAAATAAAAATGGAAAACGAATTTGTTATAGTGTTCGAACGAAACGATCACACGTTTTAAGCGTTTTTAGTGAATATGGGTGCATACTATTTGAAGTTAGATTCGCTAAAAACGCCAAAAAACTTCCCTACATCTAATGTCAAAAGTGACAGAAGTGGCAAATTTTAGTGGCATTCTTAGTGTTCTTATCCTAAATGGAACAGGGGATGTCAATTACAAACGATCACAGTGATCACAACCACAGACGCAGAATGTGATCAAAATTATCGAAATTAACGTTCTTAGCGACTAATGGATCACGCCCTCTAACTTCAAATGGTATACTGACTGACAATGACAACGAGATGACAACTACAATCATTTCAAACATCAAATTAGTCAATTTGTTGTCAAAAAAGATGTGATTGTGAGCAAGTTGTTTTTACTGAGAGAACAAATAAAAATTGAAAACTTCTAAACTTAAAGTTTTAAATAGTACATATTTATAAAGCTGTAGGCATAAAAGTCCTGTGTAAAATTAAAAATCAATACTATCTGTAAGCTGGCACTAAGGTAAAGTCAAAAAGTGCTCGATCATGGATTCCTGCCTTGGAGTGGAACAAGATTTAGACAAAGCTATTTCCAAATTCAACTCTCTCAATGATAATACAAATCGAGCTTTTCAGGACATAATCGACCAAGTTGAAACTTTGCGGAAGGAAATCGCTAACCGTAAATATTAATTAATTCATACGAGTAAATATTGTTAAAATATTTCACTGAGTACTTTTAAATACATATCATAATCATTAGCCGGAAGCAGTCCACTGTTGAATAAAGCCTCAGGCATATAACGCCACAATAAACAGCTATAACCACTTGTAACCATGGGCTACCGCCTACCCGCGACCTTTACGATCGTCAAGCTACCTAGTGGGGACCTACCAACCAAATTGATGGAGAAGAAATGTTCTCGAGTGGTAACCACTCCACTGAACAAAGTGGAAAGCTTCTCTTGACCAATGAACAGATTTACAACCATTTCAAAAGCACATACGAAGTGCCCATGCATGGAAGTTCATTAGAGGATCCCACAAACCAAAGGCCACACTATCCTCATTTTGAGTTTAAAATCACCTCACCTACTAGGAAAGAAATAACCAATCAGTTGAAAATGAAAACATCTAAATCAGCTCCAGGTCCTGATGGTATCCCATATATAGTGTATAAAAAGTGCCCATCGGTTCGTAAACATCTCTTAAATATCTTCACTAAGATCTGGTCAAGCCAGCAAATACCAGTGGCATTCGGAAAAGCAATTTACAGACATTATAAAACAGTTAACAGACGTAGCTACTGTTTGCCTAGTTTATTTCGCATACTTCCACAGTATTATGTCTATGGTGTATTGCTGTGGGGAACTGCTGCTGAGATAGAGACAATCTTTATCATACCAAAGCGTGCAATTCGAGCCATATATAAAATGGGTCCTAGGGAATCTCTGAGGGATCTTTTTAAAGAAATTGATATTTTAACTTTACCAAGTCTGTATATATTTGAAAATATTATGTATGTTCGTAAAAATTTGAGTAAATTTAAATTAAACAGTGACAATCACGATTACAATACTAGGAATAAAGATAAAATAGCGGTTCCAGGTTTTAGATTAGCAAAGACAAATAAAAGGTCCTTCTTAGGTAATTGTGTGCGGTTTTATAATAAAGTTCCCAAACATATTACAACGCTCACAGAAGGGAAATTCAAGTTGCATGTGAAAAACATATTGATTAAAAAATCCTACTACACAGTTTCTGATTACATAAACGACAAAAATGCCTGGACAATTCCGCCTCCGCCAAGCTATTGCCTGCCACCTACATAATTTAAACAAATATTGTAATAACTCTATTATATAGTAAGTAACACATTGTTAAAAGATGTTTAAAAAAAAGGCCCCGAGTTTCTTGCCCGTTCTTCTCGCAGTGGCTCTATACAATTTATTTGCTGAACGTGGCAGTACAATGTAGAATATTTCAATACTAAAATTTTTCATTGACCTTCATAAGAGCGTCATAGACACCTAAATGAATAAATGATTTTGATTTTGACTTTGACTTTGACAATTTTTGTCCTCATACCAAAAAAAAGATGAAGTAACTCATTCAAAAGATACTAGGCCGATTGCATTAACAAACACAATATCCAAAATATTTTTTTCTTTTTTACGAACTAGAATGACACACTTTATGATCAATATTAAGTAATTCAGGCCCAATCACCAGAAAGGGTTTTTGCTTGGTATTTCTGGTTGCCTGGAACACAATACTCTTCTAGCGGAAAGTTTTAAAGATGCCAGAACATATGAAAGACAAATCACGGTCTGCTGGATAGATTTAGAGAACGCATTTGGTTCTGTGCAGCACAAACTGCTGATGCTCAAATAAGTTTTCCACAATAAATCTATTTTTTTTTTAAGGATATTAAAATATTACATTTTTAGGGGCTTCACCAAATCATTCGCCGTAATAATAGTTAAAACATATGTTATGACAATATCTTATTGACTCCTCTATTTTATGTGCCTCTGACTCTGCTTTGCAGTTTCTCTCAACAGTCTCCACTTATCAGCCGTACCGAAATATTTACGTAAATAAATTAAATATAGTGAGCATCACTAAATAATGACATTGCTAATTGTAATAATGGTACTAAGCTATTCAGTTTAAAAATAGTAAATTATGTTGAACTTTTCTGTACACTTTTTCATTTATCTAAGTTAAACCGTTTAATTTACAGAGCCCCCAAACTCTCCCCTGACTCGAGCACAATCGATGACTGTCAGTGATCTGGCTGCCTCTGTCAAAAAGTCTGTGTTCCAGTTGTCTTCAGGTATGTCTGACATGTCTATATCTAAATTATCAAAAGCTTTCCTCACTTGTAGGACACCAAACCTGCACAAAAAATAATATATTTTCAAAATGAAGACGTCCTCTAGAGAGGAATTTATGTGCTTGCTACCTCCTTAGTAATATAGAAGTTCGAAGTCGAGCCTTCAATGAATACGGGAAAGCGGTGTCTACTATACAAAATTACAAAATCACTTTTAACAAAGCTGGATGTAAACGTCATAAGGACATTGAAGTCTTGGTTGGGGCTAGCACTTTCGGCAGACCCATCTACTCTATTTAGGGATCAAACTAATTTTGGGATGAAATTAAAGAAACCATCGGAGCTCTATAAACACCTCAGAGTTACCAAAACGCACGTCTTATCAAAATCTCAAGACGATATAGTCGCATCTCTCCCAAATGACTAAAGTGCCTCCAACCTTGACTCAAGGCTTCAATTCCACAAACAATTTATGATAGGTGCACAGACCAGCAAAGCGGGTTTTGGGTCGGAAAAGAAAATGGAGGATAAAGACGTTGTAAAATCTTTTCTACAGCAAGACGAAAATGATAGCTATAAAGTGCATGCAATGAGCTTAGAAATGCAGAGCGAATGGCTAACTATAGGTGAATTTTGTATCCCTCTGGCGTTAAAGTGGCGCACCTTGATATACGACTGGTCTCCTGCCTTATTAAAATTCTATGTAAACGCCTTTCAGATGACCCTCCCAGACCAAAGTAACTTAGTAAGATGGGGGAAAGCCACCGAAAAGTCTTGCGGTATTTGTCGGGAGGCGATCGGTACAGCTAGGCACTTGCTGGTAGGATGCAAGGTGCCATGATAGAGTCCTCGAAATCATACGTGAAGCCGCGAGTCTCTCGGTAGCTAGAGCAAAAAAAGGTCTGACCACGAATAAACGACACGTCGATTTTGTAAAAGAAGGGTCATCGACAAAATCTAAATCCAAGCCTTACTCCATCTTAGGCGCAGCTCCCGATTGGACTCTTTTGATGGACACGTATGAAAAACATTACAAAATTCCTGAGGATGTTGGTATTTCGACATCCAGACCAGACATATTTTTATACTCAAAAAATCTAAAACGCATAGTATGTACTCATAGAACTTACTGTGCCGTGGGAAACAAACATACCTAAAGACCACACAATAAAAACAAACAAATATTATGACCTAACAAATGAATTAACCAAAAACGGTTATGTGGTTAGTTTATATGCTGTAGAGGTTGGAGCAAGGGGTATACCAGCGAAATCCCTATATAACCTACTTAAAGACCTTGGCCTACCAAGAACAACCGTAACTTCCATCCTAGAACGTGTATCTAAGGCGGCATTAGTAGGATCTTATCAAATTTGGTTAGGTAGAGGAGGAGGCTCGAGTGGTGAAGGAGAGCATTGATGCATCATAAAGGGGCCCCTTAATCCTACTCCTGGGTTGCAAGTCCCAGGCCCCTCCAGCCTCTTCCTCTACAACGCGATGGACCCGGCACCCGCACGGTGAATCCATGGAATGCTAAGTAATTCGTCTCTTATTGTTAAATATACAAACACAATTTGAGAGCCATTTTGAACATATATTATTTTTTTGTGCAGGATTGGTTTCCTATAAGTTAGGAAAGCTCACTGATCATATTCTTTCTTCGAACATTAACCAAAGGATATGTCAAATCAATAATAAGGGTACATATTTTACTGGCAATTTTTGAGAAAGACAAAGTAAGTAAGCACTGCACTGCACACATCTGCAGAATAACAATCACGTTTTTACATGCCAAGAAGGAAATAAATGAGGGTGGTATGCACATAAATGCTTATATTGTATGTGCCGTTGTGTTCACTGTGTTTTACCATGAGATGTTTTTTTTTTATGTTATTGTGACGGAACACGCCCGAGGCCCACCTGATGTTAAGTGGACTAACCTCTGCCTATAACAGATGCATTTCGTCAACGAGGAATTGCACTGTGCCCGTCACTGAGACGTACAGTTGTTAGGTCCCATGTGCCTGTAATTTTACTGGCTCTCAAGGACTGCTGCCGGGACACACTGTTAGGTGCTTGGCGACAGATTTTCTACTTGAGGGTGGTCGCTAGCCAGGCGGACATTCGCAAAATGCCCTTCCACCATGCTGTGAAGCTCAAGCCGGCGGTGGGGATCGAACCAGGGTACTGCGGCGCGGCAGTCCATAGCTGACATTATGTATGGAATATAATTTCATCCAAATGGCCACCGCGACTCCGCTGTAGGTGGTATATCCTGGTGGACCAATTTTGGATGACATTTTCGCATAAATAGGGCTCAATTTCACGAAGAGCGCGAGTTATGTTAGCCTTCAGGGCGGCAATTGACTGTGGTTTGTCTGCATAGACTAGAGACTTCGTAACCCCACAGAAAGGGTTCGAGCGGTGTTAAGTTACACGATCTTGGTGGCCAGTTGATGTCGCCACCACGCGAGATGACGAAACCTTCGAATTTCTCATTCAATAAATTTAATGTTTCCCGTGTTGTATGGCAAGTGGCGCCGTCCTGTTGGAACCACATGTTTGAACGAAATGTGGACTCTGCAGGACGGCCATGAACCCCATAAAAAGGAACCTTAGGCGAATAAAGCACTGATTCTGATAAGAAATTTTAACAATTTCTACGCGTTGTTGAAGCGTGAAGCGTTCCATGGTGAAATGTCACGACTAAATATGTGTTCATGGCACATTTGACAGATATCGCTTTACCAAGATGGCTGCTATGCGCTGTAAAAGTTCGCGCGTCCCTATTGAAAAACCCTTATACCGTAACCTATTTTTTATCATATAATACAGCTGGTATGTATACTTACGTAAATTTGACAGAGTCATGTCATTACAAAAATAACTTCAACTTCTTCTTTATGTGGCTTCTGCGGGCTTGCCACAATTTCGCCAATGTCGCGTGGATAGAGAAAAAACAAACGAAACAGAGAATGATCGGTGGCAGGCTTTTGTACAACTCAACATGTGGGTCAATTTTGTATCCGGGTAAAGTTAATCTGAAAGAGGACAACACAAAACGTATACAGTACAACAGTAGTAACATATCTACTACAGCTATCTACAAAAACAAAACATCATATCAAATTTGTATAATAAGTATATAAATAAATAATATTATAATACAATACATTCAAAGCCTGATCTTATTAATTTGAATAAATTTACTTAATATTTAAATATAAGGAGTGGAAGCATATGTTAGAACATTGCCAAAGTTAGTGGGACGGGGAATATCTGCAGGTAGCAAGTCGTACAAAGAACAGTTGAGATTTGTACAGCTAAAGAAGATGTGTTCCGTAGTACCTTCGTCAAGGCCACACTCACAAAGCGAGTGGTCTTGAACTCTGATTTTCGCTAAGAATACTGGTGTGCATGAGTGACCCAGCCGCAGGCGACAGATTGTGGAAGTAACTACTTTGCAAATCTTTTTGAATTTGAAGAACCATGGTCTTGTAGGAATTGTGGGTTGTACAGAGGCATAGAATTTTCCCTTAATAGTTTTAGATTTTTGCCATAATCTGTCCCATGACTGACGCATTTGAAGCATACAAGTAGAAGTAAGGTCATGGGAGTAAATCACATACTGATCCTTGTTACCTATAGAAGAGGCTTGCTTGGCACATCCATCAACGGATTCATTTCCAGGAATTCCCACATGACCAGGTATCCATGCCAAAGCTACTTTTATATCAAGCTGGTGGCAATTATAAAGGGCTTCTTTGATTTTCAAAATAATAGGAAATTTAGATTTTGCCTTGAATTGATTAGCTACTACTGCTTGGAGACAACTTTTTGAGTCAGTAAATATGATCGCTTTGTCAATGCAATGGGACTTTACATACATGATTGCTTCTAGGATGGCGGTTGCTTCACCAGTAAAAACTGAAGATATGGGTGGACATTTATTGCTGAGGATAATTCTGTATTTTGGAATCCACACAGCCGCTCCAACATCTTTATTTTCAGACTTTGAGACATCTGTATATATAGCGAGCCAGTTTGTCCATTTAGTAACAAGTATCTCAGAAAACTTTCTAACGGGTTCAATTGTTTCTTTGTCAATACCGAAATTGAGTATGACATATGGCTGAAAAATTAAAGCTTCATAGCTTATAGAGAATAGAGGATTTATGGAACACTGAGCGATTGGACAAGGGAGTTGGCAGTATTTCATATAACTGCGGAGGATGCAAGGGAGTTTTACATCAGCACTAGTATAGCCCTGGGATCGATATACCTCATAAAGGTTTTTAATTTTAGGTAGAAGAGAATGGTTAGAATTTTGAACCAGCTTAAAAATAAACCTATCAGAAAGGTACTGTCGGCGTAGAAGTAGGGGGGGGGTCCACACACTCAACCTGCATTGCATTTATTGGTGATGACTTCATTGCCCCTAATATGATGCGCAGGCATTTTGCCTGGATTTTGGAAAGCTTATCAAGAGCAGCTTTATTGCCAGGGTCTAAAAGGAATGTTCCATAATCTAAGTGGCTGCGTATGATGGCATTGTATAATAGCTTTTGACAGAATGGGTGGGATCCCCACCACACTCCAGAAAGTGCTCTAATTATATTTATATTTTTTTCGCATTTTGAGATAACATGGTTGAAGTGAGGTATACCAGTCAGTCTAGTATCCAGCCAAACACCGAGGAATTTGACTGAACTATGTTGAGGGATGAGTTCATTATCAAGGGATAAATTCAAGTCAGGGATATGTCTTTTCCTAGTGAAGACTATAGAGCAACTTTTGCTAGGTGAGATGGAGAGGCCATGGTCAGATAGCCAATCTCCTAATGAATGCAAGGCAGATTTGAGTCGTGATTCAGCCTGTAATATGTTCCCAGAAGGAAGGTATAATGCAAGGTCATCGGCATATTGTAATATTTCACAGAGAGAGTGGACTGAGAGTTCTAAATCATGGGTGTATATACTGTAAAGGATGGGGCTTAAAACTGATCCCTGGGGGAGACCCTTCCAGACTTTTCTGGGTTCAGTATATGAAGTCTGTGTTCTGACTAGGATGGATCTTTCCATTAGGAAGCAGCTGATAAAACGAACCAACCTCTCAGGTATACTCAGCTGTAACATCTTGTTTCTGAGTAGTGGAAGTAGGACATTATCATAAGCTGAAGAAACATCTAAGAACACCCCTACAAGATATTCTTTTTTTTTGTATGATGAAAGAATTTCTGTGGTTAGTATGCTAAGACTGTCGTATGTGCTCATTCCTTTACGGAAACCAAACTGAGACTTAGCAAGAAGGCCTTTACTTTCTACCATCCACTCAATCCGATTCTTGATCAAAATCTCTGAAATTTTGGCTAAAACACATGAGAGGGCTATTGGTCGTCGTGAGTTGGGATCTGAAGGATCTTTCCCAGGTTTTAAAAGAGGTATGATGACCTGGGTGGTCCAAGAGTCAGGAATACAGCCTCATTCATAGAATGAGTTTATGATGGATAATAATATTTGTTTGCATTTATCTGATGACTTAGTTATGAAAGAGTAGGGAATTCCATCAATTCCTGGAGAGGAGTCTACTAAACCACAGAGAGCAACTTGTAGTTCATCGTAGGTGAATAGAGATTCTACACTTCCTAGAGATGGATTCATATAAGAGGGGATATTATAATAGAGAATCATATGTACATAGGGGGGCGCCAGCTTATTTAAAAATGTTTCTATCCATGTTGAAGGATCATTTGAAGAGATGTTGGTTGCGTTACAATGACCTCTAAATCGTCGTATCTGTTTCCATATTATAGCAGGAGGAGTTGTAGGGCATAAGGCCTCACAAAACTTTATCCAGCCGTTTTTCTTTTTGGATGAGAGTAAGTATCTTGCTTTTGCAGCTGCCCGTTGGTACGCAAGGAAATTTGTTCGACTCATTGACAAATTATATGTTAATTCAGCATCATTTCTAATATTAACAATACTTGTACATGAGGAATCCCACCAGGGAAGAGAAGATGTGTTATTAATCGGTTTTTTTTTGGGGATGTGGAGATCTGCAGCAGAAAGTAATAAATTGACAAATGATGAATAAAAAGATGGTGTGTTGACATTATTAAGGGAGGGTAGTGAATCTAAATACTGATCAAGGGTAGAAGAATATGAATCCCAATTAGCTGCTGTGAGTCTGTATTTAATAAGGGGATTTGTGGAAACCTGAGGCAAAACTCTTAGATGAAGTCTAAGTAAGATGGGATAGTGGTCGCTACCATAAGAAACAGGTAGAATTTCCCATGAAATACATGTTGAGAGGGCTGGAGAACATATAGTAAGATCTACAGCACTATGTGGATTTTGCGATGGGAGTACTCTACGTGTGGGTGAGCCATCATTAATAACACAGAGGTTAGCTTCGTCTAAAATTTTAAGTAGAGAATATCCATATGAATCACAGCTAGCGGATCCCCAGGAAGTATGGTGAGCGTTAAAATCACCCATCAATATAACAGGAGCAGGGACGGAAGAAATTAACATTAAAATATCAGGGGTTAATGATGAATGAGGGTTTGAGATATATATGGATATAAATGTTATATCCATAGCTCGAACAGCCACTGCATTAATATGAGGGCTGTGAGCAGGTAATAAAATTTGTGAAAATGTTAAGCATCGCTTAACTAATAGTGCACATCCGGCATACCCATCCTGGCGGTCATCCCTAAGACAGGTGTACCCAGATACTCGAAAATGAGATCCGGGGACGAACCAGGTCTCCGAGATGGCCACCAGGATGGGTGAATATATGTGATGGTTTCACCATACCCAGAAGAGAGCACGTGACTCCTTTTCTAGTCAAACACAATATACTGAATATGAAGACTAGACGAGAACTTCACCTAGCTTGCCTGACCCAGAAAGTTATTTGGAGCCAAAAGCCCGAATATCTTTTTGAAAAATTTACATGGACCAAGAACATTCACACATTAAACACTCGCTCTAAACACACCAATTGTTTGTGGATACCAAAACACACTTCTGTGAGATTTAAAGGTTGCTTCAAATACAGAGCGTCAAAAGTGTCGAACAACCTTCCTCCGCCTCTGAGACAAAAAATTAGTCCAAAAAGATTCAAAAAAAATATTAAAGCTATTCTACTGGTCCGGCAAAAAAACAATTTTTTAGCAACCTTTAAAACACGAACTTAAATCACCAAATTTGTCACCCACAACTACACGCATACACATTTACTCATACACAATACAGATTCACTCACACGCACTGCCACCCCACACACACATACACACACATCACAACATTCACACAGACACTCACGCTTATTTAATAAATATTTTTATTAGTATAGTTTTGTTCAACTGTACTTACAGTTTTATGTGTAGCTGTTTTGTAATTATAGTAATTATTAAGAAACTCTACGTAGTGTGATCGCTCATATTCATCCTCATTTGCTGTACCTATCTCGGCGAACACCAGCCCGAGCATAGGGGTGCACTGAAAAACAGCGTCGCGAGTGCATGAAAATGTCACGCGGCTTATGCTGAGTGTAACCCTTTTGCCCGCAATATTTACGAATCACCTCATTACATTTTAATCTTATTCTGTATATATATGTTATTTGTGTGGCAATAAATAGATATTTCATTTCATTTCATTTTCATTTCATTTTCATTTCATTTTCATTTCATTTTCATTTCATTTTCATTTCATTTTCATTTCATTTTCATTTCATTTTCATTTCATTTTCATTTCATTTTCATTTCAATATTTTCTAATCAGGGAATGTAATTCATATTTCTTCAGTCGAAGACTGTGGGCATTCCACTGGAGGGCTAGGTACTGGTCCATTATGGCTTATTAGGGCTGTGAGTTGATTTATAATTTGGGCAACGTTGGACGGTAGGTTCAGAGAGTTCTGAGAGATGATGTTAATAATGATTGTTAGTAATTGAACTAACAATTGCTCCTGTGAATTATTACTTTGCTGGGGTGGTTGAGACATCTGCAGAGCGTATCCATTAGGTAGAGAAGATGGTTCAGTGGCTACTATAGACCGATGGGCCTCAAGGTCATATGACTTACCCCTGTAGGTCTGGGGGCGTGGATTACGTGTCTCTATTTTTCTATAAGATATAGTTTGCGGGCTTGACGGCATATTTGTGCTACGTGTTTCTGAGACAGGAGGAGCAGACATGGATATTGTTGGTTCTTTGACAACCTGGTTAAAGGATCTTCCAATTTTTGGGCTAAGGGCACTAGCTTCCTGGTAAGATATACCATCTCGGGACATTATTACCTTAATATTTTTCTGCCTTTCTTGTTCTGGACAGGTCCTGCTGGTACTGAAATGGTGAGCAGAGCAATAGAGGCAGGTAGAGTTCTCCTCTTGAACACTACAGTCATCACCCTTGTGGGGTTGACTGCATCGGTAGCATCGGGGTTGGGAGCGGCATTGAGTTTTTATGTGACCGAATCGACAACAATTCAAACATTGAATTGTTGGGTACTGGTAAGTTTCCACAAGAAGAGAAAAGTAGTAAGAAAATATACGCTGTGGTAATTCTTGACCCCTGAAGGTCAGGACTACAGTTTGTGTGGGTTCCCATACTATATTACCATCTACTTTATTTTTGCGATTCAGTCGTCTCGCTTTCAAGATTTGAGTGCAGCAACCTGGTACTTGCACTGAGTTAACAAAGTCATCCATAGACCAGTCAACTGGAACTCCACGGACTATTCCCATCCTTGTGACATTAAAAGTGGGTATGAAAGCCTCATATTTATATATTTTTAAAACAGGATTATTTAGGAAGTTGTTGGCTCCTAAGGCAGTCCTAAATTGAATGGAGATTTTGTTTCTTCCTACTTTCTTAACTCCATCACGACAGACTTGTTCAATTTTATTCGAGAACAGGAATTGTCCGAATTTAATGGGCTTTATAGTCGTACCTGCAGTGGGGTCAGCTTCGATTCTAGACACATGAACAATAAACGGACCAGTGTCCGTTGCCTCATATGACCGAATGCCTAGCACTGTCATTGACGGGTGCGTATATACTGTTTGTACAGATGCTATAGCTAATTCTTTATCAATGATGGTCTTTTTGGCTGAAACTTCTGTACTATCTTCGACATTTCTGCGCTTTGTACCTACCTGAACCTGCAGAGCCGTCACCTCCATTGGTGATGGCGTCGTTTGGCTCGACGGGTCCGGAGGATCCGGCGGGCGATCCGGCGGAGCCGGCTCCATTTTCGTCGGTTAATAAACACTTACCGCAACCAGTAAGGGGTTAGTATTATCCCGGGAATATAAATTAATCCAAAATGAGGAAATAGCAACTAAAAACTTCGATCAACTTCTCAGCACGTGTGTCTCCTTTCGCACCAGAATTGCGACCTCCCATTACAAAAATACAACGAAAGGAAAAAATTTTACTACGGTCCGGATTTACTGGATGGATGCGTTTGACAAATAAATCATTCATTCATTTATTCATTCATTCATTTATTCATTCATTCACTACTAAAGCTCAGTTGAAAGATCATGTCCTGGCTATAGGGACTGCGTGGCAGTTCATAGCTATTGCCACTAGGCCATCACTGTTTCAAAATAATAATACAGACGTACATAAAATCAAAACTATCCTCTTTATAATATTAGTGTAGACATATATTATTTAAGATTATTTTGTACCCATCAATTGGGTTTGTACTATGAGTTTTTAAACTGTCACGGTCATTAACACTATACTTATTATAACTAACGGGATATTTACCGTGTTTTTGATTGTTTATGAGCTCTCGATATTTCGGCACTGTTGCAAGCGCCATGATCACGAGTAAACTGAAGTCTATGCGAGTGGATGGTAGGCACTAAGAGCAGACGAACCGGTCTACCCTCTTCCTTGTACGTTTTTTCGGCAAGGCGATACTACTATTGTCACTGTCACTCACACCACTATTTAAATTTCGACATGCAAAACTAACGATATCAGATCGTGAACTATTTGGAACACTTCTTCGGCTCTTGCATAGGTTAACCACTGGATTCCAAGTTCTCGACAGTTGAAACCCATCTTCCCTATTGAAGTTTCGATATTTCGTAATTTCGATTGCTTCTCTTACCATTCTCGGCATTTATTTTTATTTACTCCCGACATTTTATTGAAATCCTGCAGTCGATCACGATGTCAACAAACGACTCGCTTGTCAGCTTTGACGTAGAGTTTTTATTTACCAACGTTCCCGTTGCCGACTGCATGGAGGTCATTAAGGTAAAGCTGCAGAATAACAACATCCCCGTGGAATACGCTACATTACTACATCATTGTTTATCTACAAGCTATTTTATATACCAAGGCGAGTACTACCTACAGATTGATGGTGTAGCCATGGGCAGTCCAGTTGCTCCTGTGGTAGCTAATATATGGATGGAGCATTTTGAAGAGTTAGCTATCTCCACTACATCTATTACCATCAAGCTGTGGAAACGGTATGTCGATGACGTGTTTGCCATAATAGAAGGAGATGAACAATTGATAAAATCGTGTGTGGCACATTTGAACGAAATTCATGGCAAAATAAAGTTTACATATGAAATGGAAAGGGAGAGAACAATTGGTTTCTTGGACGTAAAAGTACAAGTTCGTACTGACGGTTCTATAAGCCACTCAGTGTACAGAAAACCGACTCATACTGACCGGTATCTCCATGCAGACTCCCATCACCATCCAAGACAACTAAACTCTGTGGTAACAACACTAGTAAACCGCGCTTATGACATCTGCGATGACGAACATCTAAACGAAGAGTTATCACATATACAAAAAGTCTTGCAGGATAATGGTTACAAAGTGAAACAAACACCAGTGCGTCATAATTTCAACAAAACCAAGAAATACATTGTTGAAAGAAAACCAGTTTATTTGCCATATGTGAAAGGAGTGACTGATAAGGTCGCAAATATTTTAAACAAGTACTGTATAAAAACTATCTTCACCCCTTTCAGAAAAGTAGCTCATATGCTGCGGTCACCGAAGGATAACTTTCCTTTGGAAAAGCCTGGTGTGTACAAAGTCAATTGTAGCTGTGGTGAGTCTTACATCGGTCAGACAAAACGAACAATATCATGCCGTATTAAGGTTGAACTGGCCGGTAACTTTTCCATACAAACGCCGTAGGATGATCACTCCCTTATTTGAGGTTTTAGGTCCAGAACTAAGCATGATATCGATTTATCTCTTCATTATCTAGGCTTGTCTTGGCACCGATTTGTAAAAAAAATCTTCACATGATAGTTATAAGCCTCGAAACATCCCTGTAATATCACGAATTTTAGCGCATGTTTAGTCGTAAATAAACGACTTATAGAGCATGAAATCCCTAAAATTATTTACATAGAAGCATAGCTCAGTTCATGATCATTTTAGATAACATTTTGGAAAACAAATACATCCAGTAGTATAATCATAAACATCCTAGAGCCAAAGGTCGGCACACATAGTTTTGCGCGCTAGTTTTTCGTTCAAAATATTGGGCATCTCATGTCAATACTTCCATTCCGCGGTGAGGGAAGCGGGCGGGCGGGTCTCATGCGCAGCACACTAATATATAATTAACAAAACGCACACTACCAAAAGTCACGTGCACCGCGCCGCGATCTTATAACGTAATATTATATTGTAGGAATGCCCTGTTGCTTTGGGTTCGTGGCTTAGGCCCCCAGTGGTCGACGCACCTGTGGTCGAAGCCCCCGGTCAATTTAATTTAAATCAAAGCAACTTTTAATCAAATGTACTGGCAGGCATAAAAATGTTTTCGAAAATTATTAACTATATACCTATCTATTAACTATATACCTATCTATTAACTATCTACATATAATTAGAAAGTATCTTTAAAAAAATAAAAGTCTTCGTTATTTCTAATTATTTATTTAAATCAAATACAAATTTGTAAAAAAATAGTATCTCAATCACAGTTTTCATCACCTATATTTTTCTAAATCAAGTGAATAATTTAATCTAATCATAACAATCAGTCTCAAAAGTAAAAAGATAGTAATTAAAAATCAGTCCTAAAAATATAACTGGAAAGTACTTAAACAACATGTGAAATGTGTAGTTTTCTTTAAAAATTTACTAACAATAATAACTGAAAATAACGTTAAAAACTAATTTATATTAAAAACACATCTATTCAATATTACCTTTGATAAAAATTAACATGAAAAATCATGTCTATTTACTCAATAAATAATTAACTATTACTATTTTGGTCGGATTTCCACAAACGGGCGAATTCGTTGTAAAAACATGATCATGTAATTTTTTTTTCGTATTGTTCAGTGAAATTAGCAATCATGTTTTCATTCTTCCTTGTGGTGTTCTTTCGTCTGCTCACAGGTTTTTTTATTTTATTTAGCTTTCAATCAGAAAGACAGACGATAATCTCAATAAATTATTTTTCCATCAAATATAATTGTTAGATTTTGTAACACTTTTTATTGATTTTATATATAAGTAAAATAAATATATTACCTTGCTTGTGTCGTGCCGTAGATAGAAATTATAATATTTTTTAAATTATTGTAATATATAATTTTATAGTTATCATTTTTAAAAACGATATAAAAAAGTTCCCAAATGGCTCATAAGTCGTTTATGAGCCATTTGGGACAGGCCTCTACTAAATTTGTCGTTCAGTGTTTTTCTTCAAAACAACACCACTTCGCAATCATCTCCGCAGGCTCAAGCCATTGCTCAACAAATTGACGCATTGAACTTAGGTACTTGTTCTGCGGGAATACTGAAAAGAAAGAAATCGATCAAATGGTTCTGCAAAAGTAAAAATACCAGGAATTAACGAGCTTTAAATTGTACAAAATACTTAAATTACCTGTTTTCCATGATGGAAAGCCAGCCGTCTTCAATTTCTTCTTTAAAAGATAAGCTAAGCAGATATACACAGATTTTTTCCCTTTTAATAACTGCGTCACGCATGCATGGTACGTATGATTTTCTTTGTACGTATGATAATTTGGTTGAGAAATACTTTTGCCGTTTACTGTACATAGTGAAAAAAGCAAAAAAATACATATATTAAATTTATTACAATCGGGGGCGTCAGCCACGGGTGCGTCGACCACTGGGGGCCTAAGCCACGAACCCGTTGCTTTTTGGTGTGCACGTGTGTATACACTACCAATATGTAGTGCCTATGCCTACTTACGTACTTATATATATATATATATATATATATATATATATATATATATATATATATATATATATATATATATAAATATAAGTAAATATAATAAATATAATAATAATATAAGTAAATATATATATATATATATATATATATATATTTACATATGTTGGGAGTTGGGGACCGGATTTTCTTTCGCATTTGATTAGTTTGTTCGTGATAGTAAGTGTCGGACGCCATAATCCATATAGATAGGTAGGTACTCACCTACTCTCACCTAAGTTAGAACCTATTAGGTATTAGTCAATACGCAGGTCATGATAGCTATGGTGAGTACCTAATCATTTTAGCAACACTTAGACAATATAAAAAGCTGCATTTGGTTAGATATGGTATGGACGTAGGTAGTCCGCATTCTTTTTAGAATATAGTCTAAGCAGTAATATAGCTTCGAGAAAGTACCTACCTAACACAAAGTAGTAAAGGGTTAGAATTAGAAGCTCAATGGAAGATACCTACCTATCTACGATATAATTATCATTTATCATATAGGCCTGCCTAGGCACGCAACTGTCAGCGATGTCAAATCGACATTTGCGGGCGCGCATTACATTGCATACCTATCTACATAGCTATAAGATCACAACAAATAATAAAGTTATTACTATGTATCTACCTACGTAAATTAGTAGAATAAGTATGTATATTTGTAGTAGGTAGGTACTTATACCTAAGGTAGTTCGAAAGTTTATATGGTAAACTTAGCGATGATTGTAGGCACTTACCTAATCAAAAATAACCTATGATTAGTTATTGATTTTTATTGGAAATAATTTAAATCAGTTACGGGTAGGTAGAGAATTTTTATTCCAAATGTGTTCTACCAGGATTGGTAGAACCATGATGCCATCGTACATTACCGCTTAGAGTCAGATTTTGAAATCGGTACGACACACTCTCATCTCAAAGCTCTCTAGCCGGGCGAGCATTCGCAAAACAACCTTCCACCATGCGGTGAAGTTCATGCCCGCGGCGGGATTCGACCCATAGACCTGTTGCGCGGCAGTCCATTGCTAAGAGCCATCACTGCTTCCCGTTAAGTGTTTAGTGACAGAATTTCTACTTGAGGGTGGTAGCTAGCCAAGCGAGCATTCGCAAAATGCCTTTCTACCAAGCGGTGAATTTCAAGCCCGCGGCGGGATTCGAACCATAGACCTGCTGCGTGGCAGTCCAAACCTAATGCCACTGAGCCATCACTGCTTCCCGTTAGGTGCTTTCTGACAGATTTTCTACTTGAGGGTGGTAGCTATCCAGGCGAGCATTCGCAAAATGCTCTTCACCAACGCGGGGAAGCTCAATATCGCGGCTGGATTCGAACCATGGACCTGCTGCGCGGCAGTCACTAGCTAATGCCACTGGCCCATCACTGCTTCTCGTTAGGCGCTTACTGACAGATTTTCTGCTTGAGGATGGTGGCTAGCCAGGCGAACATTCGCAAAATGCCCTATGCCCTTCCACCAAGCGGTGAAGCTCGAGCCCGCAGCGGGATTCGAACCATAAACATGCTGCGAGGCAGTCCATAGCTAATGCCACTGAGTTCACGTTAGTTGCATGGTGACAGATTTTCTACTTGGGTAGCTATCCCGGCGAGCATTCGCAAAATGCTCTTTTCTTATGCCTGATAGGTTAGCCTTTGACCACTATCTCACCTGATGGTAAGTGATGATGTGGTCGAAGATGTTGTTCAGGCTAACCTAGAAGTACTGGCTCTCAAAGACAGCTGCCGGAACACACCGTTAGGTGCTTGGCGACAGATTTTCTACTTGAGGGTGGTAGCTATACAGGCGGGCATTCGCAAAATGCCCTACCACCATGCTATAACGACTGCCATCCTAAGACCACAACCGGGACCAACGGCTTAACGTGCCCTCCGAAGCACGGAAGCGCTCAGTAGTATTGTCCTAGCGGTCACCCATCCAACTCATGACCGCGCGCGACGGTGCTAAACTTTGCGGATCGGTTGAGAACAGCTAAGTAAACTTCGCTACGAACTCTCCACCACGCGGTGAAGCTCAATATCGCGGCGGGATTCAAACTATGGACCTGCTGCGCAGCAGTCCATAACCAATGCCACTGAGCCATCACTGCTTCCCTTTAGGTGCTTGGCGACTGATTTTTTACTTGAGGGTAGTAGCTATCCAGGCGGGCATTCGTAAAATGCTCTTCTACCACGCGGTGAAGATTAAGCCCGCGACGGGATTCGAACCATGGACCTGCTGCGCGGAAGTCCATAACCTATGCCACTGAGCCGTCACTGCTTTACAAAATATGTTGTAGTAAAAGCAGTAACTTGCTAATCATGTAATAAATAATTATTGTAGGTAAATATTTACTACATCAATATGAAAAGAACAAACTAATACATTTGCTATGTACCCACAAATCATTGTACCTACTTACTAAATATTTACCTACTAATAGGTGAAATAACATCAGTATGTTATTATAAAACGAACGAAAATTATAACAACAGGTACCTACTGTCCGAACCAAAATGTATTCCTCTGTGAATATATAATATTATTTTATAAGAAATACCTACACACGTCGTGACGTAGCTTGAGACACTATCTCCGTCCGTCGTCAAACATCGTAATTCGTTCGGCATGGTTCGGCTTTCATTGATATATCGCAAACAAGTGTGCGTAATTAGCGTAGATGCAATACGGGTGTGTGATGCGCGATCACTATCTTCGTACTACTCATCACGGAGTCTTACCCTTTCCCACAAAGGTATAGGTGAAATAGCATGCTTTGTAGCCTCGCCCGCTGATAAGTTCGAGCCGTCGGCAAGTGCATCCTTAAGGAGCATATAAGGGCAGTCAAAAACAATGATATTGAAAAATCTGCCATAGCTCAACACCTTTTGGAGTCTGGTGCTAACCACTGGATTGAGTTACACAACCCACAGGTACTCTCGACAGAACGCCACTACATACCGAGAATGGTAAGAGAAGCAATCGAAATTACGAAATATCGAAACTTCAATAGGGAAGATGGGTTTCAACTGTCGAGAACTTGGAATCCAGTGGTTAACCTATGCAAGAGCCGAAGAAGTGTTCCAAATAGTTCACGATCTGATATCGTTAGTTTTGCATGTCGAAATTTAAATAGTGGTGTGAGTGACAGTGACAATAGTAGTATCGCCTTGCCGAAAAAACGTACAAGGAAGAGGGTAGACCGGTTCGTCTGCTCTTAGTGCCTACCATCCACTCGCATAGACTTCAGTTTACTCGTGATCATGGCGCTTGCAACAGTGCCGAAATATCGAGAGCTCATAAACAATCAAAAACACGGTAAATATCCCGTTAGTTATAATAAGTATATGGGTTTGTACTATCATTCAGTATTTTTTGTGAAAAATAAACTATATTTTTATATTGACCATACACCGCTAACCAGGAGATTGCCGATATAACGGACTATTTAAATATAACTGCGGATGTAGCTGAAGAAGCCACTACCCAAACTCCAGCCAATAGCCAGTGTCATGTGACCGCTGACTGGATGGATGCGTTCAAAATACGAAATTACAAGCCACTTTCAATTACCGGGCAATAAGTGTACCTACCAGGTGCCTATTGGCTCTAACCCTTGTCTGCTGAAACCTGTGTCTCTCTTTGAACCTGAACAAAATTTCGTCCTGCCTGGCAACAAGCGTGCCGTTACAGATTCCATAAAATGGGCGAAGTCCGGGGCAGCTGAAGCGCTCGCAGCTAAGTTTACTTAGCTGTTCTCAACCGATCAGCAAAGTTAAGCAACGTCGCGCGCGGTCATGAGTTGGATGGGTGCCCGCTAGTGACATTACTACTGAGCGTTTCCGTGCTTCGGAGGGCACGTTAAGCCGTCGGTCCCGGTTGTTGTCTTAGGATGGCAGTCGTTATAGCATGGTGGTAGGGCATTTTGCGAATGCCCGCCTGGCTAGCTACCACCCTCAAGTAGAAAATATGTCGCCAAGCACCTAACGGTGTGATCCGGCAGCAGTCCTTGAGAGCCAGTACTTCTACAGGGGTCGAAACTGGTCAGTAAAGTCAGTAAAAGTCAGTTTTTCCTGAAAATGGTCAGTAAAGTCAGTATTTTGGAATAGCGCATTCCTACTGGACCCTGACTACAAAAAAATTGCCCTGATTGATCGTCAAGATGAAGAAGAATGTCAATATTGTAGCCATCCACGTTATTTTCTTCGCCATTTTTTCCCTGTGTCATGGTACCTAGTAGCGAAAGGAGATATTAATTAGGTCATGTGAATTAAAGACTAATGATGTGTCCAGGGGGTTCTCAATTCAATTGCTTGTCCAGTAATTGATATTTGGCGAAGGTAGAACCATACTGATCCAAGTGACATTTTTTCTATATTGGAGTTATATGCAACAAATGCTAGGAAAAAAATATTCAATTGATGCCATATTGATCCAAGTACAAAAAGCGCCTTATATTGCTAGAGGACTCAATTTTTCACTTTAGCAATAGACTTACTTACAAAAATATATCCTGCTATACTGATTCAATTTTTATTTTTTATCTGGGTTTTTTTCTACCGAAACCAACATTTTGACTACTTTTAATCAAAATATTTTATTATAGGTTTTTTTTATATTGTCTGACATGTTAGCCTTCATTTCGATAAAGATTAAAGCATAATAAATCACGTATTTTTTTAAAACAAGTTCAAACCCGTTTCCTTCTTTTTCTCAATATAATGAAAACGATACTTGGATCAGTATGGTTCTACCGTCGCCATTTGAGGACACGGGTTACGCGTTGCCGGATAACCCGAGCTATTATTGCAACGAACCCATTCATTCCTGTAGCAATAGCATCCCTTCCCTGAAGAGCGGTCCTCCGCTACCCCAGCACCGTTGTTTGAAAGAAATAGATTTAATTATTGAACTGGTTAAATTTTTTACAGGTAGAACCTTCGTTTCTCTTACTTTTAATTTTTTAACGATATCATTGACCTCGCATAGTTTCATTTTTAAAAAAGAAATACTCCGGTGCATTTTAGACCAGTGCAGAAGCCTTAGAAAATGGTGAAAAGTGAAAAAAAAAATAGTAGAGTAGAGAATATAAAATGAAAGGCAAAATAATTTACGAGCGATCTGAGGTCGGGAAGTGGAAGGGGGTGAGTTTTTAAGGGTAAATAACGGTTTATCCGATTCTCGGCAAAACTACAAGCCCTATGGAAAAAAATTATATGACAAAGTTGTAGGTAATAAAAAAATATCTAAAACTTTTGTATTAACTGTGGAGTGTTTTATGGCAATCCCGTACAAGACAATATTTTTTCCTCTCGTAAATTTGTAATAATAGTTTGTCTGCTTTTATAAATTGTTTCAACTAATTTAAAAACCCTCATATTTGATTTCTTGTTGACGTGCCCCCTCATATGTGGAATCTGTCAATGGGGTACTACCGAGCTGTCCAGAAATGTCCACGTTTTTCCCTTGTTTTATCCCGCGACTCCCCGTAACGTTTTTTTTAGTACTGAGTTGTTTTCCATTACCTAAACACGTCACCCTAATATCCCCATACCCTAATATATCACCTATACTCATGGAAGTAATAAGTACTACGTACAACAGGAATGAGCTGTTGTCGTAAAATTGAAGCCGAACGAGAGCTCGGTAACTGTACCTCTTATCCCTCTCTGGCGATGGTGACTATATTGAAATATGATTGAAGGACAAAAAATATTTGTGATATGACGTCAGCAGATCATTGCTTCAGATGGATTTTAACTGAAGATGCTAATGATAAACTTGCCCTATGGAGCACTATACATTTCCTGTTTTAGCTTGCTTTTCACACTCGCGTCATATAGGCAGGCCTGGTTCACTCCGCACTTTAGGTACAAAGCCACAATACATCATTGACATCATTATAGGTTAGTACCTATTAGGTAGGTTGGAATGAGGGCAATGCATTTGGCTGCATAAATAATAACACAGGTCTGAACCTCACGTTTTTCTCAATTTCAAAAGACATCGAAAGGTAAGGAAACGTACGCCTGCCGAGGTATATATAACCTAGTGTTTCTAATGTTAACTTATTACCTACTATTTAAAGTTTTTCATATACCTAGGTAGTGCCAGTTGTGATTTAATGGGGACAATAAGTGTAAAGCACTCAAAGCAAAGCTTACTTGGCCGTTCTTAACAGATCAGCTAAGTTAAGCAACTTCCGCCGTGGTCATGACTTGGATGGGTGACCGCTAGTGACATTACTACTGAGCACTTCCGTGCTTTGTACGGCACGTTAAGCCGTCATTATATATATATATATATATCGCAATCATTATAGCATATAGAGGTAGGGCAATTTGCGAATGCCCGCCTGTCTAGCTTCCACCATACAGGAGAAAATCTATCACCAAGCACATAACGGTGTGTTCCAGCGGCTGTCTTTTAGGGCCAGTAATTCTAGTCTAGACTGAACAACTTCTTCGACCATATCATCACTTACAATAAGGTGAGTTAGTAGTCGAAGGATAGCCTATCAGCTATAAATAAAATTTAAAGAGAGTGTTCAAATGCTAGCCTATTAGCTATAAATAAATAAAAAGTGAATCCAGATCACATAAGCTTGTACGAAACATTATATAATTGTGCCTTTTAGATATACGTGTACATAGGTATACACAGTAAAACAGTATTCTGCTAATACCATGCTATGCTATATGGTACCTTATATTTGAAATGTATTTAATTGCTTTAATAGTTACTAGCGACCCGCCCCGGCTTCGCACGGGTATTTAAGATCAGTTTTAAAAAATCCATTTTTTAAGAAATATTCTATTGCCTTTGTTCGTCAGGGATAATGTAGGATTCTAATGGCGAAATAATTTCTCAAATCGGTTCAGTAGTTTTTAAGTATATTCGTTACATAATAAAATACTAATTATTCCTCTTTATAATATTATGTGTAGACTACTTGTCCTTGTGGGACACGACATGCAGCTGGACTGTGATAAAATAACGTTACCTATTGTGGTATATTTAATTAATTTGTTTAGAAAAAAACAGTTAAGTTAACATTTAAGTTTAATTCTAAATCATTGCTGAATAAAACAGTTTTGTGAAGTTTCTGCCGCAAACCCAGCTTATTCCTTATATATATGTTTTATTGATTGTAATTTTTCATTATGAGTTAAACGTAAATTGAGATATTAATTCGCTAACGCCTTCACAAATTGAATATCACGTGGATCTTCAAATATAGATTGAAGAGGATGTGGTGGTTTTTTTCCATAGCATAAAGATCTTTAGGAAATCTGAAATTAAAACGAAGTTATTATAATAGAGAAAGGAATAAAAAATGCATAGGTATTTGTTCTTGAACTAGGATTGGATAGTCATGCATGGTCACCGTAATTCATCACTAACAAATTATGTACAAAACTATTACCTGTGAAAAGATAAACCACAATCAGGATAATACTCGCTTCCGCAAGCCTCCACGACACAAAGATTCCCCATTTTAACTAAAATTCTTTAAAAATATCACGAAATCAAGAAACACTTCGCCATTAACGTCAGAGTCTGTGCTTTCAATTGGGGTTGTCAGGTCCGGTGTCCGTATTTCAAACAAATAAAAGAAAACCAATACGCTAATCGCAAAATTTTTGCGTTAATAAGGCTTTACACTTAGCAACAAACAATATTGCTTCAACATGTCAGTAATAAATTATTATTTATATTTAGAAACATTTTAGAAGTTAATGTTTTTACTTCATTACATTACATCAATTACATATTTTTCTACAAACAACGAAAGGATTGAAATCAACTCAACTCTGGCAACTCTAAGTCACTGTTAGAACGGGACACAGGGTTCAGTGGTTACCTTCTCACTCGGCTTCATTTTTATTTTGCGCGCAACAAGACTCTTACGGCCTTAGCATAAGGTATTATTTTCTTTATTTTAGCTGCAAGATGTACAGATAGAGCTCATTCCTGTTGTACGTAGTACTTATTACTTCCATGCCTATACTATACAAAAATAACATTTTCATCCATTTAGTTTGAGTGGATCAAACATCGAATGTAAATATATTATTACAGATTTTGAGGATTTTTTGATTTTTAATCGAGTTTATTTGTGGCTATCTACAATCAACATATAAACTTCTTGGAACCAATGCAATCCTCATCATATTGGCTTTACGGGAAAATAAATGAAAATAGACATTTTCATGGCAAATTTTACAGGAGAAGGGGTTTGAATAGACGACGAAAATGGCGCGAAACTGCATTTTTTTTTCCGTAACTATTCCACCTACAACTTTGATTTTTTCTTTAAATATGAGTATTTATTATGGTTCTTTACCTATGAATTATACCAGATTGTAAGTATAAATATGTTAAAAGTAGTAACGAGATTAAACAACGCGTTTTGTTTTTTAAGAATTTTGGCGGGAAAACTTTATTTAAGCGCAATTTTTATTTATTTTTTGTTGTATAGCCCATGATTGTAGCTTACTAACAACGTTTGAATAATAACGATCGGATAAATACAAGCTTCACACTAATCCTTTTTTTTAGACGACCGGAAATCAGGTCGGGACCCACAAGGGAGGCAAATAAAAAAAAAACAATTTAAAAAAAAGTTATCAATCCTTATCCTTTTAACGAGATTATTTTTAAATGACATAATATTTTGGCGCCAAAATGTAATTTGAGATGGTTTCAGATTTCATAAAAATTTTAGAAATACTTTCTGTTATTTCAGAATAATATGGATTTTTTCTCGTATAGCCAAGGATCCATCCTTACGAAAAGCGTTTGCATTATGAAAATCGAACTTACGCAGAGTTTGTGGTAAATTTGTAAATACGACTATTGACCGCCGACCGGCTAGCCGATTTGTACAGATGCGCATAAATCCGGCAAGGCGGCTGATACAGATTATTACGAGAAAATAAATATGGTGGTACGGGTTGACTATGGAGATGGTGGAGGCCAAACAGAAAATAAAATATTCTTTTAGTTAAATTACAACCTGCAAGAGTTGACTTTTACATGCGAAGTCTCAAGTTATCTTTTGCGAGTATTACTCTGTTAGAAATCCCCTTATTATTATAATACATATCCATAAAAGTTGAGACAGTAAAAGGTCAGTAATAGGTCAGTATTTTTTTGTCTTACAGTCAGTAAAATCAGTATATTTGACTGTACAATCAGTTTCGACCCCTGCTTCTAGGTTAGCCTGAACAACATTTTCGACCACATCATCACTTACCATCAGGTGAGATAGTGGTCAAAGGCTAAAAAAAAAAAGCAGGCCCTTAGACTGTTCATCGGGCGAACTACATATGTCCACGTATTGTGGCGCTAAATTATTTGTAAAAAAAACTCGCAGATGTACCTACAGTGTTTATCCGAAATGTCCTATGACCTCAAGGATCAGTGATAAACATTAGGTACTTCTGTACTGTATCAGCTGAACACAGCCTCCCCCTTGGGGGTTTGCCATAACCCCCACGCTTGGCAGGCGTCTTGGGGATCGCAGTGTGAGATATCAGTTCCTCATTGTAAATATATATATATATATATATATATATATATATTCACAATATATTAATAGTTAGTGGTATAAAATAATAAATATTGTAATAATAATCTGATATAACTTCAATTCTACTAACTTTTGCATACCATAAAGGTGGAATATGGAGAACTTTGTATAATTAAGAACTTGTTTACTACCCATGTTCATGCAATAAATATATTTGAATTTGAATTTGAATTTGAAAAAACTTAATTATAAACTCTTATGTACACGTAGATTAGTGTTACATTAATAATTAATACTAAAATAATATATTTATATATTCTATGCATGTGAATGTAAGTATAAAGTATTATGCAATGTATATATTTGTCTGTATGTATGTAGATGGTGGCGTGTCTAAAATTGTATTGGTGTTAGCGTATGTATGTATATTATATTGTAACTCAAGGTGGTGGCAAAGATATGGTCATCACATCAGGTGGCCCTCGTGCTTATTCCGTCAACTACACAAAAACAAATAAAAAAAAAACATCTCAAAATGTTTCTTAGGACTAGCAGAAGTCAACCCTAAGAGGTTGTTAGCATTTTACCAATAATAGCCCTGTATATACATGGATGTTTAGAATGAAATTGGCAAATAGTGTAATATTTTAATTATCTTTTTATATCCCATCCCAATACGATGGTTAAAGAAGGATAGGAAAGATTCGAGTCATGACGTCATGTCATGTTAGCTCAATTGGTTAGAGCATACTCCGGCTCAAGGAGTGGATGGACGCGGGTTCGAATCCCGCACATGACTTAAATTTTTCCTGTCGTATATTTGTGATTTTGTAATATCTTTTTATATTTCAGATCATAGAGAACTACATGCAACAGTGTCTCGAGTTGGGAAATCTATAGACAGACATTTCATAGCTGATTACGCTGCAGTCGCACCGAAAGCAGACTCATTCTGCTCAGACAAGAACAGGCCTCTAATGGAGCAAGCTATAGCACAACATTTTTACAGACAGGTATTGCATAAATCTTTGGAGAATTATTATTAACTTTCGAAGATACTTAGACTCATGAAAAATATAATAGAAAACAATACTCAGTTGTTTTGCACATACATATGTATGTATGTGCAAAACAACTGAGTATTGTTTTCTATTATATTTTTCATAAGTCAATAGTAATGAAGGTATGTATGTACATACCTTCATTACTATTAAATAAATCATATCGTATATTTGAAACTGTCAGCAGGCACCTATCAGTTTTTACTGGCAGCTGTCTTTGTGAGAGAATTACCATTCTAGGTAGCCTGAACAACATCTTTGACCAAGTGATGATTCACTTACCATCAGGGGAGATAGTAGTCAAAGGCTAACATATAAGGAATATAAGAAAACCGGCCAAGTGTGAGTCGGAATCGCGCACCGAGGGTTCCGTACAAACCTGTAGGTATATAAGTAAAATTTATGGTATTTTTATTGCTTAATGCAATCCATAACATTTTAAAATTAAACTTTAATATTTTTATTATATGATATAACTAAAAATGTATGCTTTTCGCAATTTTTCCTTATTATTAATTATTATTATTATATTATAATCTTTATCTGTATGAGACGTTGCTTCGTACCAAATTTCAAGATTCTGAGTTCACGGGACTACACATTCACGACGACGTTCATCTAGGTTTTGATTCCCTTGCGAGTGTCGCAAATTTGCGGCATAAACGGTTGTATCTTTGATGATATTTTTACTTACTTACTAGTAAAACCATAAACTCAACTCGCTAATCATTACACCGAATGCAGCAAGCTCTCTATCTCTCTCTCTCTCTAGCTTCTCATACCAACTTACCACTATTAACCCTAATAAATGGATCACTTCGGACAAAAAAAAATATATTTACATTTAGAGCTAATAAGGCTAATATAACACATTACATTTTTACAATTTTATAAAGATTGGGATCTGTCCCATGACTGTTATAATTATATTCAATCTCACTCAACATATTTTTCATTATAATTACTCTATCTGTATGAGCATGCTCAATCATTGCTGCTGAAAAGTTGCGAGCAAATAAGCCTAGATGTTACTACAAAGAATTTATAATATTTTCAACTCTATTCCGTGGGCGACAAGAACGCGACGACTGGTGTAAATATTGGTTGATTTATTATATTTTTCGTTATTATTGCTCCGTCGGTCTAGCAATGTAGCCTGCCCATTGTCGCTTCAACTTGCAAATTCTTGCTATGGTGGTGACTTTCGTTCTTCGGCGAATTTCCTCGTTCCAGATTTCATCGCGCAAAGATACTACGAGCAATGGCTCTCCATAACTTGTTAAGCGACTCCATAAGGTCCCAGTAAAAGACCACGTTTGTGTCGTTAGGTAAAACATATTCGCTAACTTTGCACCTTAGTAGTGTGTTCACAATAGTACAAACCGCCAGAAATGGAAAAACATTGCCGAGAAATACATCGTCGAGGATCCACCGTTTGCTATCAGTGGTCTCATCAACATGACGGCGGCCGCTCTGTAAACTGTGCCCGACTAGGAATAATTGTAAAGACTTATTATGTTGTACCGAGCCTCTAGGAAAATTTGTTAGATGTTATTTGTATTGTCACTTTGTTTTGTAATAGAAGACACCTTGTACTGACCCCCTAGGAATATTTGTTAAACGTTACTTGTTTTGTCACTTTGTGTTGTAAGAAAAAATTTTGTACCGAGCCCTTACAAAAAATTGTTAAATGTTCCCTTTTCACTTTGTGTTGTAAGAGAAGACATTTTGTACCGAGCCCCTAGGAATATTTTTTAAATGTTATTTGTATTGTCTCTTTGTTTTGTAAGAGAAAACATTTTGTACCGAGCTCTTACAACAATTTGTTAAATGTTACTCATTTTGTCACTTTGTTTTGTAAAAGAAGACATGTTGTACTTTTTCCCTAGGAATATTTGTTAAATGTTACTTGTTTGTAACTTTGAGTTGTAAGAGAAAACATTTTGTACCGAGCCCTTACAACAATTTGTTAAATTTTCCGCGTTTTTCACTTTGTGTTGTAAGAGAAGAAATTTTGTACCGATCCCCTAGAAATATTTTTTAAATGTTATTTGTATTGTCACTTTGTTTTGTAAGAGAAGACATGTTGTACTGACCCCTTAGGAATATTTATTCAACGTTACTTGTTTTGTCACTTTGTGTTGTAAGAGAAAACATCTTGTACTGAGCCCTTAGGAAGATTTGTTAAATATTACTTGTTTGTCACTTTGACTTGTAAGAATAGGCATGTTATAGAGTAGGTAGAGATGATATAATATTTACTACACATTATGTAACTCGTTTTCTAGGGCCTAGAAGATGTAGGTGACACATTCGTAAGTGAAGCGGGCGTGACCGGCGTTGAACGGACGTGTACGTTCGCTATGCTGCAGCGGTGTGCCACAGCCCTAACCGAGGGTGACCCGACGCTGGCGCTCGAATGGGTACAGAAACGAGTACAGCAGTTGCAGCATTCACCGCTTCCGTTCACATTGCACAGGATGCAGGCTTTGAAGGTATTATCAACTTATTTTTTAGGGTTCCGTACCCAAAAGGCAAATCGAAGCCCTATTAATAAAACTCCTTTGTCTGTCTGTACGTCCGTCCGTATGTCACTAGTCTCGTAAACGGAATGATTTACTAACCAGATATTTTTATAGTAATTAAACAACTTTAAACAGTTTAAATCGTGTATATTTATCATTATTTTTTTCAGTCATGAAGAAAATAATGATAAATATACGCGTTTTAAACCGTTGAAAGTTGTTTAATTACTATGTGTAATAATCTTGACAACCTAAGACATCAAGATATTTATATATTTGTAGAATGTTGACCTTAAGACGAACATCGGACTAGAAATATAATTATTGAAATTTGGGGGCTGAAAAAAACATTTAATCAATGGGTGTCAATCTAGAGCTCATTGAATAGAATAAAAATATCATATTTATATATGAACTTATCTAAAATAATATATAATGAGGGCCCATCAAAGTTATCCCTTTAGACTATTTTTTGTACGGGGTCAATCTCGTAATATTTACATCACAATACTTAAAAATATAAAATAATAAATTACAGGCACAAGAGACTTTTAACATCTCTCAGACTCGGATCGCGTCCTATTGTTACGAGCTAGCTCGGATGGATATTGTGAAACCAAATGGCGGCTAAAAATAATACATAGTCAAATTGGTCAATGTTGAGCCTCAAATGGTTTTTATATGTACCCTTATCTTCTATTTTAATTTTACTTAGAAAGTCTCTTTGCGCCTTAAAATCCATTTGCTAGTCCAAATGTTTCTCGTACGTGACTTCTGCTTTTGCTTGTAATAATTTGCCAACTCTTTGATTAATATGTCTGCAACAACTTCGACACCCTGTAGTAACAAATCCGTCTGTTTACATTGAATTGTGATATTGAATGTAATTGAAAACTAGTAAACTTTGCTATGTGTAAACCACTATCCCGACTCGAACGAGGGCACTTGGTCCGAAAGTACCCTGATTGTGTCAACGCGGCTTTACCGGTTGTTACAATATGAGTAGCGTTCGAGTAGGATATCCTAATGCACTCGGTCCAAGAGTACTCTGATCGTGTAAACAATGATGGTCGAGCGGTAATAGCTATGGACTGCCGTGCCGCAGTACCCTCGATCCCCACCGCCGGCTTGAGCTTCAAGGTGGAAGGGCATTTTGCTATTGCCCGCCTGGCTAGCTACCACCCTAAAGAAGAAAGTGTCGCCAACCACCGAAAGGTGTGTTCCGGCAGTAGTCCTTGAGAGCCAGTGAAATTGCAGGCACAATGAGACTTAACAACTATGTCTCAATGTGACGGGCGCAGTGCAATTCGTGACTTGTGATGAAATGCAACTGTTATAGGCAGAGGTTAGTCCACTTAACATTAAGTGGGCCTCGAGCTTGTTCCATCGCAATAATGTAAAAAAAAATAAAAAAACGCGGGTGTGCCACTCGAGTGGGGTGTGTGGGCGGTATCCAGTAGTGAGCGACGAGGTGTACATTCCAGTTGGCGCGCACTGTGGGCGTGGGGGCGGCTATCGAGTACGCGCGGCGCGAGTTCCCGGCGCACGCGGCGCGACACGAGCGCGCGCTCGCCGCCGCCGTGTGCGCGCTCGCGTGGTGCTCGCCGCACGCGCCCGCGCCGCCGCCTAACTACGCGCATCTGCTCTCCGAACAGGAACTAGGTACAACAACACAACAACAACACATTATACTCTTCTAACAGCTGTACTAGCCACTGCCGCTGTGTGCGTTAATTTGTCCACGTTTAATGTCACTGATATGATTGGGCCTTTAAGGATGCACTTGCCGACGGCTCGAACTTATCAGCGGGCGAGGCTACAAAGCATGCTATTTCACCTATACCTTTGTGGGAAAGGGTAAGACTCCGTGATGAGTAGTACGAAGATAGTGCTCGCGCATCACACACCCGTATTGCATCTACGCTAATTACGCACACTTGTTTGCGATATATCAATGAAAGCCGAACCACGCCGAACGAATTACGATGTTTGACGACGGACGGAGATAGTGTCTCAAGCTACGTCACGACGTGTGTAGGTATTTCTTATAAAATAATATTATATATTCACAGAGGAATACATTTTGGTTCGGACAGTAGGTACCTGTTGTTATAATTTTCGTTCGTTTTATAATAACATACTGATGTTATTTCACCTATAGTAGGTAAATATTTAGTAAGTAGGTACAATGATTTGTAGGTACATAGTAAATGTATTAGTTTGTTCTTTTCATATTGATGTAGTAAATATTTACCTACAATAATTATTTATTACATAATTAGCAAGTTACTGCTTTTACTACAACATATTTTGTAAAGCAGTGACGGCTCAGTGGCATAGGTTATGGACTTCCGCGCAGCAGGTCCATGGTTCGAATCCCGTCGCGGGCTTAATCTTCACCGCGTGGTAGAAGAGCATTTTACGAATGCCCGCCTGGATAGCTACTACCCTCAAGTAAAAAATCGGTCGCCAAGCACCTAAAGGGAAGCAGTGATGGCTCAGTGGCATTGGTTATGGACTGCTGCGCAGCAGGTCCATAGTTTGAATCCCGCCGCGATATTGAGCTTCACCGCGTGGTGGAGAGTTCGTAGCGAAGTTTACTTAGCTGTTCTCAACCGATCAGCAAAGTTTAGCACCGTCGCGCGCGGTCATGAGTTGGATGGGTGACCGCTAGGACAATACTACTGAGCGCTTCCGTGCTTCGGAGGGCACGTTAAGCCGTTGGTCCCGATTGTGGTCTTAGGATGGCAGTCGTTATAGCATGGTGGTAGGGCATTTTGCGAATGCCCGCCTGTATAGCTACCACCCTCAAGTAGAAAATCTGTCGCCAAGCACCTAACGGTGTGTTCCGGCAGCTGTCCTTGAGAGCCAGTAATTCTAGGTTAGCCTGAACAACATCTTCGACCACATCATCACTTACCATCAGGTGAGATAGTGGTCAAAGGCTCTATCAGGCATAAGAAAAGAGCATTTTGCGAATGCTCGCCGGGATAGCTACCCAAGTAGAAAATCTGTCACCATGCAACTAACGTGAACTCAGTGGCATTAGCTATGGACTGCCTCGCAGCATGTTTATGGTTCGAATCCCGCTGCGGGCTCGAGCTTCACCGCTTGGTGGAAGGGCATAGGGCATTTTGCGAATGTTCGCCTGGCTAGCCACCATCCTCAAGCAGAAAATCTGTCAGTAAGCGCCTAACGGGAAGCAGTGATGGGCCAGTGGCATTAGCTAGTGACTGCCGCGCAGCAGGTCCATGGTTCGAATCCAGCCGCGATATTGAGCTTCCCCGCGTTGGTGAAGAGCATTTTGCGAATGCTCGCCTGGATAGCTACCACCCTCAAGTAGAAATTCTGTCACTAAACACTTAACGGGAAGCAGTGATGGCTCTTAGCAATGGACTGCCGCGCAACAGGTCTATGGGTCGAATCCCGCCGCGGGCATGAACTTCACCGCATGGTGGATGGTTGTTTTGCGAATGCTCGCCCGGCTAGCGAGCTTTGAGATGAGAGCCAAAATGTCGTACCGATTTCAAAATCTGTCTCTAAGCGGTAATGTACGATGGCATGATGGATCTACCAATCCTGGTAGAACACATTTGGAATAAAAATTCTCTACCTACCCGTAACTGATTTAAATTATTTCCAATAAAAATCAATAACTAATCATAGGTTATTTTTGATTAGGTAAGTGCCTACAATCATCGCTAAGTTTACCATATAAACTTTCGTACTACCTTAGGTATAAGTACCTACTACAAATATACATACTTATTCTACTAATTTACGCAGGTAGATACATAGTACTAACTTTATTATTTGTTGTGATCTTATAGCTATGTAGATAGGTATGCAATGTAATGCGCGCCCGCGAATGTCGATTTGACATCGCTGACAGTTGCGTGCCTAGGCAGGCCTATATGATAAATGATAATTATATCGTAGATAGGTAGGTATCTTCCATTGAGCTTCTAATTCTAACCCTTTACTACTTTGTGTTAGGTAGGTACTTTCTCGAAGCTATATTACAGCTTAGACTATATTCTAAAAAGAATGCGGACTACCTACGTCCATACCACATCTAACCAAATGCAGCTTTTTATATTGTCGTAAGTGTTGCTAAAATGATTAGGTACTCACCATAGCTATCATGACCTGCGTATTGACTAATACCTACTAGGTTCTAACTTAGGTGAGAGTAGGTGAGTACCTAGACATAGTTACGTATTTATATTACCCAAGTACCTATCTATATGGATTATGGCGTCCGACACTTACTATCACGCACAAACTAATCAAATGCGAAAGAAAATCCGGTCCCCAACTCCCAACATATGTAAATATATATATATATATAAGTACGTAAGTAGGCATAGGCACTACATATTGGTAGTGTATACATACGTGCACACCCAAAAGCAACAGGGCATTCCTACAATATAATATTATGTTCTAAGATCGCGGCGCGGTGCACGTGACTTTTGGTAGTGTGCGTTTTGTTAATTATATATTAGTGTGCTGCGCATGAGACCCGCCCGCCCGCTTCCCTCACCGCGGAATGGAAGTATTGACATGAGATGCCCAATATTTTGAACGAAAAACTAGCGCGCAAAACTATGTGTGCCGACCTTTGGCTCTAGGATGTTTATGATTATACTACTGATTGTATTTGTTTTCCAAAATGTTATCTAAAATGATCATGAACTGAGCTATGCTTCTATGTAAATAATTTAGGGATTTCATGCTCTATAAGTCGTTTATTTACGACTAAACATGCGCTAAAATTTGTGATATTACAGGGATGTTTCGAGGCTTATAACTATCATGTGAAGATTTTTTTTACAAATCGGTGCCAAGACAAGCCTAGATAATGAAGAGATAAATCGATATCATGCTTAGTTCTGGACCTAAAACCTCAAATAAGGGAGTGATCATCCTACGGCGTTTGTATGGAAAAGTTACCGGCCAGTTCAACCTTAAAGGTTCTATTCAGCTAAATTAGGAGCTTGTACGGAATGTAAAAGAAAACATGTATTAAATAAAGTTCAATCACAATGCGCACTGCAATCTTTTCTTTGACCGAAATGCGCGAAAATTAGAGAGAATAATGCTTATTACGAGGATGCGAAGGTCCAATAAAAATTTGACAATTTAATATTAACTTGTGAATTATTTTGGTATGAAAAAGCTGAATATAATGATTGGCTTTAAAAATTACTAGGGCTTTCGCTACAACGCAACGGTAACATGGCAAACTGCTTCTAAAATAGAGTTCCTACTCGACTTCCGTCTTGACCCTTCCGTTTTCTTTATATTTGCATTTCGGTGCAAGTTAAGGAAATGTGTGCTATTTGCATTATATGCATCCAAATAGTCAGGTCATATTCTGCATAACCCACACCATGATAGTCATACATATGACATCACCTCTGGCTACTCATAACACTCACAGAAAAAAGGAAGTTGAGCGTGTGAGCGAGCATCAAACTCAAATTTATATATAGGTCAATGAATATTGACCGATGGATTAATAAGTAGATAACAGATTCCTTTTTGTTTTAGTTACTATTTGGGTGTTTTGACATAAAAATCCGTATAATGCTGATAAAAATATTATAATTGCGTGCGCATATCTGATTCCACAACCTATACTTGATATATTAATCTTGAAAGAAAGTTTCGTTAGTAAAATTGTGTGACTAAATATCGAATTCCGGTTACAAGGTCCGAAGTTACAAAGGCGATTCAGAGACGAGTTCGAATTTAGAATCAAACTTCATTATGTCAAAATATGAGTCTAGACTCAAACTACAAACAGTTTTACATTCATAGTCAAGTTTGGCGTCATGGATTATACTTGATATATTAATCTTGAAAGAAAGTTTCGTTAGTAAAATTGTGTGACTAAATATCGAATTCCGGTTACAAGGTCCGAAGTTACAAAGGCGATTCAGAGACGAGTTCGAATTTAGAATCAAACTTCATTATGTCAAAATATGAGTCTAGACTCAAACTACAAACAGTTTTACATTCATAGTCAAGTTTGGCGTCATGGATTATACTTGATATATTAATCTTGAAAGAAAGTTTCGTTAGTAAAATTGTGTGACTAAATATCGAATTCCGGTTACAAGGTCCGAAGTTACAAAGGCGATTCAGAGACGAGTTCGAATTTAGAATCAAACTTCATTATGTCAAAATATGAGTCTAGACTCAAACTACAAACAGTTTTACATTCATAGTCAAGTTTGGCGTCATGGATTATACTTGATATATTAATCTTGAAAGAAAGTTTCGTTAGTAAAATTGTGTGACTAAATATCGAATTCCGGTTACAAGGTCCGAAGTTACAAAGGCGATTCAGAGACGAGTTCGAATTTAGAATCAAACTTCATTATGTCAAAATATGAGTCTAGACTCAAACTACAAACAGTTTTACATTCATAGTCAAGTTTGGCGTCATGGATTATACTTGATATATTAATCTTGAAAGAAAGTTTCGTTAGTAAAATTGTGTGACTAAATATCGAATTCCGGTTACAAGGTCCGAAGTTACAAAGGCGATTCAGAGACGAGTTCGAATTTAGAATCAAACTTCATTATGTCAAAATATGAGTCTAGACTCAAACTACAAACAGTTTTACATTCATAGTCAAGTTTGGCGTCATGGATTATACTTGATATATTAATCTTGAAAGAAAGTTTCGTTAGTAAAATTGTGTGACTAAATATCGAATTCCGGTTACAAGGTCCGAAGTTACAAAGGCGATTCAGAGACGAGTTCGAATTTAGAATCAAACTTCATTATGTCAAAATATGAGTCTAGACTCAAACTACAAACAGTTTTACATTCATAGTCAAGTTTGGCGTCATGGATTATACTTGATATATTAATCTTGAAAGAAAGTTTCGTTAGTAAAATTGTGTGACTAAATATCGAATTCCGGTTACAAGGTCCGAAGTTACAAAGGCGATTCAGAGACGAGTTCGAATTTAGAATCAAACTTCATTATGTCAAAATATGAGTCTAGACTCAAACTACAAACAGTTTTACATTCATAGTCAAGTTTGGCGTCATGGATCACGGGTATATGTTCAGCGGAGAATGAGACAGGCTGAGTCACTAAATCGGTTACTCCATCCGTGCGTGCTCCAACGCGTCAAAACGGAGAAAACAGGTTGCGGTTCTATAGTTTAGTTAATTTATTCTATGACTATATATTTTATGGTGCCAATGTTTCTGCATCGTGTTCTGATATTAATCCAGATATTTTTATTGCTTAGGAGTAGGTGACTTAAAACATGCCCAGCGCCATAGACCATCCCATAGTGCTCTTTGCTTATGACAGTAACATCGTTTTCATTTGAGATAATGAAAAATATCTAGAGCCGGAGAATAATACTGCCTTGAATAATTTAATCAATTTGTTGATATTCAACAATCTTTTAAAAACCTAGACAAAACAGCAGTGTTGGCTCAGTAGCATTGGCTATGGACTGCCGCGCAGCGCAGCAGGTCCATGGTTCGAATCCCGCCGCTGGCTTGAGCTTCACCGCATGGTGGTAGGACATTTTGCGAATGCCCGCTTGGCTAGTGACCACCTTCAAGTAGAAAATCTGTCGCCAAGCACCTAACAGTGTGTTCCGGCAGCAGTCCTTGAGAGCCAGTAAAATTACAATCAAATGAGACCTAACAACTGTACGTCTCAGTGTGACGGGCGCAGTGCAATTCGTCGTCGACGAAATGCAAATGAAACTACAATTACCATCTCTAATACGAGTCCATATTGGGTTATACATTTTTTTTCAAAAATGTAAGGTGTTCGTTTTGTACAGTAGACTCTCAGTCTATTGACTGTTCGAGCCTTCCCGAGTGATATATGAGTTATAACGTAGACTGTAGCGCGGATGTGATCATAGAGCTTTGTATGACATTTTTCCTCTATTTTACCGTCGAAAACAACAATTTTTAAACGCTGCGCAAAATTTATCGTGTTCTAGCAGGTGTAAAAGGTCTGTACTTTATAATCAGAATGGTCAACTGCTCGCTTGGCCATTAAATTACATGAGAAAATGAATATTTCAGGTGCTGAAGCGGCAGAGTTGTTTATACGCGAGGCGTGTTCGCTGCTGAAGCTCGCCCCGCTGTCTCCACTGGCGGGCGCTGTGGCGGCCGGTGCCAAAGTGCTGCCTGTGCTGCACGACATCCGCGCCAAGATGTCGCATCCACACGTCATAGCCGCCTGGTCCGAGGACGAGCTTCCTTTTGAGGTAAATATTGACATATAGAACGGCCAATGCCCAACCTGAGTCTTATAAAGTTACAGGCGATGAATCGACGTGAAGTACCGTCTCGCCTTTTCGAGTACACAAAACTTCTTACTAGCTAATTTAGCCTTCTTTTCCAAGTGGCAGTGAAATTGAACGACGCTCGATATTTCGACGCCAAGTACTCCGATGCTAGTTGAGGCGGCAAGAGGAGTGTCTCTTCAAAACAGACACAAGTTTGTTTCGACTCTCAACAACGTTTACCAGAGAAATTTTAGCACGGCCGGTATATGAGGCATCTCCGGTTCTGTCATCGGCATAACAATGAATATCGCTGAGCTGCAGCATGTCATTGATATGTAAGAGAAACAAAGTCGTAGATAGCACAGACTTGTAGAACTTCAGCATTGACCGGTTTTAAGGCGGAGCATGCACCGTAGACAACAACCTCGATACCACGATCTGCCGAAAAACTGGAGATATGCATAACTTCTCGGAAAGCCCATAGAAAGGAAGCTTCGAAAGAATCGCTTTATACCAACCCCGATCAGAGGTATTCGCCTTGTCCATACTAACCGCCAACGCCTCACCTTGGACTCCAACATCTCCACGCATCGATGCGTACTAGAAGATCACCAGCTGAGCGACCGCGACGAAAACCGTACTGTAGATCGCTAATCAGCTGGTGCTCCTCTATATACTGCAAGAGCTAGTTGTTGATAATGGATTCCATTATCTTGGAGAATAAAGACGTTATGGCTATAGGGCGATACATGGAAGGATATGAGCGGTCTTTTTTTTAGGGATTGGGTACACAAAATCCATCTTACATATTTTTGGAACACGTTTATAGTAGGGGCGTGTATTTTTAGACTGAAAGATCTCTACATACACCCACGATTTTTATGATTGTTAATAACACGTCAACTCAGAAATCTTTTGCATACTCACGCACCAACTATCGCCGAAATTCCTTCATATTACGCTCGTCAAACGCATTTAACAGAATAATGAAATCGCACCCCTCCATAGACCTATTTACTTGTAATGTGACTTCCATTAATACTATATTATTGCAGCCATATGCCACTCCTCTGGATGGTCGTTAGCATAAGCATTTTTAAGAAGTACACTTTAGCGTTATATACTTATTTTTTAATATTGTTGTAATAACTTTCTAATTGTGGAGGCTTGTAAATGGCTTTTATCTGTCTGTTTCAATATTACTTTGTAATGAAAGCTGTAAGCCCCCCGAATACGAGTAAAATAAATAAATAAAAATAAAATAATTATATTCGCTTAAAATCTCAGCCTAATGGGGGAGGCTTTTGTGGACGTTATTATACTGTTGATGATGACGATAATGAATGAGTATTGTATGTAATTTGCAGGTAGACCTGGGTGAGGACGGCGGCAGCTACCACTCAGTGTTCGCATGTCCAATCCTCCGGCAGCAAGCGTCCGAGAGCAACCCCCCCATGCGGCTACTGTGTGGACACGTCATCTCGAGGGACGCGCTCAACAAACTCGCGCTCGGATCCAAGTCAGTTGTATACTATACTCGGTGCCAAATAGCATGGCAATAGATTTCGTATATTTTAGAGTTGTGTTATTTGTACAGTTGCGTTCCTGTAGGCCCTGTACCACGAAATTCTAGCGATACGAGTTTAGCAATAGTTTGTATGGTAAACGATAGCATAAGCGATAGACACAATGTATTTTGTGACATCGTGGTGAAGTCCATCGAATGACCTCTATTGCCATGCTATTTGGCACCGAGTATATCTTCCCACACTTGTCCCACCCATATCGGCTCGGCACCAATATGTAACCCATCTAATCCTGACTTACCTTTACCCATCTTCACCATCACAAGGCTGCGTTTCTATAAAACTATCAATTCGATACAAGTTTTGACGTTCGTTAATATGTATTTTGGCCTAGATTTAATCATCCCGTTAACAACGCTATGTCAGTTAAGGCATCCGGCGCAAAATCGGAGGACGCGGGTTCGATTCCCGCTCGGGGCATGAAATTTTGTGCTCCAGAAATTCACTGGCTAAAGGCTGTTATTAATATTATAAATAAAGAACGTTCAGATAGCATGTTGTTAGCAAAAATAAAATACACATATGCCAAAAATTATCATATCACATTTTTCATACATTGTTCGGATGTCTTTAAAAACAGCTACAAATTACACATTAGTAGTCATATGTGTCATGAGTAGTCATGAGTTATAAATAGACGTAATATTTTTAGCTCATGATCGACCATAGGTTTTCTGCGCATGGTACAACGACATACCTACAATCTTCAAAAACCAACTTATACTCGTCTGCACTAAACTTTGACAGTTCCTTCAAGTTCATACTCATGTCACTTATGGCGTTCGTAACACGAAATTATGTTGCACCAATCTTAAAAAATGCAATCCGTTTACTTACTTAGGAAATGTCATGTGTCAGAAGAGAAAGTCTATTCTAAAGTTCGACTTAGTTTATGAATTTCCGTGTTAAGAATCTATGCTGACTTTAATCATTATTCGCCTATATAACCTTCTTAATGTACCTACAAACATTAAACTACGTGTTTCGTTTATTACAGATTGAAATGTCCTTACTGTCCTATGGAACAATCGCCGGCTGAAGCGAGACAGATATACTTTTCATGAACGTGTGACGTCATCGTGCACCGTTAGCTATCACTCTCGAGTAGCGTTGATAACGAACAGCGCTGCGCGAGACACTTCTATAAGTACTACTTCTTAATTACGCTATATACTAGGTACTACTATAGAATAGTAGTTCGATGCTGGAAATGTAATCTAAAGTTATATGGGATGAAGGAAATGTGGAATTGTTTATTACTTTTTAGCGCCAATGATGTAATGTGAACGTTCAACTGTTGATATGTGACCTATATCATACTATTCCTAAGATTCTTTGGCGTAGCAGAGTTATTGCTCCAGGGTGATGAGGCCTCATGCCTGACAGGTTCTTCAACTGCTTTGATTTCGAGTATTTCTAAAGTTTCAAAGATGCACGACATGTTTTTCCGTAGATTGAGAATTGTTACTTTTTTAGGCATTAAATGCATTAACTATATTTTTCCAAGTTCTATCAATATATTATCATTTTACAAATTTCATTTACAACTATTTTATGTTTATGAATGAATTATTGCCGCTATATCAGTTCGGTGCTCGGCCACTATCTTTGGGGACTTAAAAAGCGGACAGAATGCAGCGCAATTTATAAGTTGTCAAATGAAAATTTGTATTCATAGAAGATTAAGAACTTTGATTACCTTTCTAGTAAGTGGTGTGACATTGAAAAGTTGTATGTTATGATGGTATTTAGACAACTGGAATGAATGAGACGTAGAGGAAATAAAAATATTTTTTACGAAGAAATACTATAAATACTGACCGATTATAATTGTTATATACTTAGTTTAGTTTTGACAGCAATAAATGTGTAAAAGTTACAGATGAGACAGATTTTATATTGATACATTTATACCTAAATAATTATAAAAATAACGGGCAGCTACTTCTAGTAAGCAAAATAGAGAAACATCGAACAATTTAGCTGGAAACGCAAAAACAGTTAGTTTCGTCCTCCCCCTTCTTCCAGTGGAATCCAGATAAATGGAGAGGCGCCATCCGTACATGGTTGATATTCCCGGGACTCGTACGAAGCGCTTCGCTTCCACTTTTCTCGTGCGTACTGCGAAAGAGTGGAACTCCTTACCGTGGTCAGTTTTTTCGGTGGATACAACATCTTCAGAGCTAGAGTAAATAGGTGTCTTCTAGGTAAGCATGCTCCATCTATGGATAAAAAAAATACATCTGTGACGTGGCGGGGCGCGCGGCACGGAGGTGGTATCGCCTGTAAGGTACGAACATGAAAAAGTCCATATAGAGTACCAGCCAGGAAAAACATGGCGGAGGTGTTTTGCTACCCGCAAAACCGCGTGAACATCTTGTCGCGCCGCTACCTCTTTCTGTAGCGTTTCCAGCTTTACGTATTTCTAGCCATCCGCTTATCAAGGACCATTCACTGTTCGATTTGATACAGGATATTACGTTGAACAAAATGTATTAGTTACACATAAGCGAAGCTACGGTTTAAGGCTGTATTTTATGCCAGGGAGCGCACAGTTGAGTTGGTCTTTAATTATTTTCATTACTATCATTCTTATCACGTCACACACAGTGTCACAGTTTCGTTGCTATTGTTTGGTATAATACAAAAATTGTTATGTTTTTTTGTGGCACATAACCGGTGTGGTGACGTCACCACCTAGAAAACTGCTACATCTACAGCTTTGAAATTCATACTAGTGTTCGGTAAGACCTAATTTGTGCCAAAAAACCTGACTTATTTACACTTAACAACTTACGACTTATAACAACAAGCATTTTTGGGGAAAAGAATAATATTATTTTTATGACAAAAGCCTATAATTATCTAGCAGCAGCAGAACGGTAGTGAAACAAACCGTCTATTTGAAGTGCCTATAATGTCTCAAAGTGACATTATAAAAATAAATTAAATAATAGAATAAATTTGGATCTCCAAATATATTCTTTGTGCTCACATGAGACCCAAGAAAATTTTACCGCTACGCAGAAGCGAGACGTACTGAATCGAACAATGAATGGTTTGTTGCATTTTAAAGAAGATGGTGTCTAAAGATGACTTGATGCAATATGATTTATTCTCTATTATGTTATTTCATGATATAAGATGATACCATAATATACTGCGCGCTATTAGGGTATTACACTCCGAGCGGATGATTGCCACTATTGGAATAAGTGGCAATACTTCTTCCGGGTCATTGGTAAAAATGGGAGTACCACAGGGATCAATTTTGGAACTTTTCTGTTTCTAACATATATTAATGATCTGCCTTGCATGGTCAAAGATTTCTGCGATATTGTTTTATTCGCAGATGATACCTCTCTGATTTTTAAAGTAGATAGGAAAGACAGTGAACTGACGCATGTAAATAATGTATTATATAAGATTTGTAAATGGTGGTCTAAATATATAGATAATAGCTAAATATATACCTATTTTTTCCTCGTAAATTAGTAATGTCATTCTTGAGAGTAGTAACTGCTAACAACATTCGACCTAACATTTATTTTAATATATCAAAATAAACAATTGTTTTACAAACACTAGCGACTCACTCCATGGCACAATAATATAGAATAGGAATTTGTGCATTACCGCAGCAATGTTATGCATTAGAAGTGTGAGAGTAGAATATTGCCTGTTTAAAATGCGCAATATACTTAGTTGCAAGTACAACAGAGCTCATTTAGCGCAAGTTCAGGGTTCCGTGGTAAAAACGGCGGAAGTCCGTGTTGCTCTAAGGGAGAGGGTGAGGCACTATTGTGTATGATGAGGAGTAAATGTGTTCACTTTTGAATACGTAGATCAAGAAGATTAGTGTAGTTATCGTTTAAAACAAATGTTTAAATACTGAACTGATTTTTATTACAAAAAGAACAAAAGCTCGGCTTTAAAGCTGGTCCATAGTTAGGTAAATATCCATAATATTTTATCTTAATATAATATTATTCTGTACTTCGATAACATCTATTACTATGCGTTTTCCAAGAGGTCAAGTTGTTTAATGATTGCATACATTACTTATTGGACATTCGTATCTAATCTAAACAAGACATATTTGTAGATAAATCAGTTAACTTTATATCATTTGCTTAATACCATGTGTGGGATTCGAACCAGCGGCATCCAACTATATATGTCGCTCCATCCCCATACGATGGTTAAATAACGATGAGGAAAAGTCAGAGCATGCCCAGGCTAGAGAGGTGGATGGCGCGGGTTATAATCCCGCATATGACTATAATTTTTCCTCTCGTCATTTTGTAATGTAAGCCGCAGAGCATGCGTTGCAAAAATAAATATAAGCATGACATATTGAAAGTGCCACCGTTATATATATATATATATATAGAATACAAATATAGTGCTAGACTGACACTGACAAAGAAACTGTAAATCGCGATAATTGTAATCGGACTACTGCAACAAAAAAGTGTCAGTCGTCATGGAGTATGATGAGGCTATAACCGGAAACTGGCTGTTTGTTCGGATAGCAAATTATAGATTTGCACAATAATGTGATCAACCAAATCCAACGATAGATCTAGTAATTTTAAAAAAAATGACCATTTGTAAGAAAAAAAAATACAGTCAAATTTAGAACCTCCTCCTTTTTTAAGTCTGTTAAAAAGGCTCGCCTTCTTTGTGTTATTTTTAGTCAATATCGTAAAAGGGGCGTGAGGTAAGTTTCGGTGGGTAAATAATACACAAAACAATATAATCTCAGTACATAATTTATTTAATGGATATGTACAAAGACAAAAGATTTTAGGACAAAATAATAAAAATTTGGCAATAATTTTCAACAATAGCAATAATAAATGGTGTTCAAAAGCTAGTCAACAACAATAAATATAATTAGTTCGGACCAACCGCTAAATTAGATAAAGCTAAGTATTACTTGCCGTCATCACTTATACTAATGCATATTAGAACAATGATTTTATATTATTGGCTTATTTAATCTTATTTTGATTTGCTACCTAAAACACAATATTAGTCTACGCTACATTCTTTCGTCGCTGATTATGATACAAAATTATTCTTATTGTCATTGTGACGTGCTGTCGAGTCATTGTGACAATGCTGTTGATACACTGCAGTTTGTCCAGCGTCAAACATTATTGTTGTGAAATACTCAAATTAAATACTTACCTACATCAGTACAGGTGATGACGCCAATTGATACTTAGCCAAAGTACACAATCAATTACTTGAATATACACAAAACTTTCGATTTTATCCCACATTCGTAACGTATACAATACCAAATTAAATAATAACATTTTTATTAACCTAATAATAAATTAATTTATGTTTTTTCGTAAGAAACACGTGAGCCGCAACAATATATGTTTAATATCAAGATGATATAACTTTACCAAAATATTTTATAATCATAAAACGTGAGAAATTATTCTATGTTTATTTCCTTAGTCATATGTGAGTTTATGATTACAAAATAAATTAAAGCACTTATACATAATAAATAAATAGCAAAGTATCACACAATCATTATACATAGCATCTACCAGCAAATTACTACAATTAGGTACTAATTATTGCTGTAAAATTTCATCTACATTTTATAATATATAACACCGAAAGAAAGGCTAGTTATTTTTGAGGGGAAATGTCGTAGTATAACATGTGCATCTGTGCTTGAAACCCGTAAAAATAAAACTGCATTTGTTCAGCGAATCATTTTATGCTTATTTAATAATTTAGCTTTCAGACAAGTGTTAAACACTGCTAGAGCCAAACTAGTTTTTTTATTGCATTGACTTTCCCCTCGTTTTTATTAATCTAAGAGAAACCAATAAGAATAAGATGGAAGACGCCCCTAAATACAGCAAATGTATGCATTTAAATATTTAGCAATAAAATTACATTACTATAATATCACTTACGTTCTATATCTAACTACGCGTTTACATAATATTTGAAATATATAAATAATTTTAACTGTTAAATAAGTATTTGATTCTGCTTGACAGTTAATGGTATTTTTTAAAACATTTGGCACAAATTTTTGCCTACAGCGATTGTGAGAAATCAACAATTGATTTACAAAGCTATAACAGGCTAATACACATTGTGTATTTTATATTTGTGTAGAAGTGTGCGACAATTGCTAACACATCCTACATCAAATTTTGTATTTGGTATAATATTATAAATCATACTTTTTCGTATACACAAAAGCTGCGGATAATGGTGGACAAAGAAAGAACTAAAAAATATCAATTTCACTAATAAATAATATTGCTTCAAATCAGTCATTGCATCAGTCTAATTTACCTACAAGTAATTTTGATTATTCACGCCATAACATGAACAATATTGTACTTATAAAGCAGTTTTTTTAATAACCATATCATTATTAATTTCTGTTTTAAATATATTAGGTATTTGTATATTATTTGAAAAATGAACATAATCTGATTGAATAAAAATTATTCAAAAATAGGTACAGAACACTTCAATTTCATAATGAACTTATTTGAAGTTTATATTTTTCTAAGATTAAAATGTGTAAATGCGCATAAAGCATAGATTATTATGATAAATTTGTATAAATTCAATATTCCTGGAACAACATTTGAAAATCGGAAAATATGAATGCCATATTTTTAAGATTGAAGATCATACGTTTCTGGCAGAACCGTGTAACTATAACTTATCGCATAAAAGTTGGTGTATTCATAAGGCATTGTAATTTTTTTAACTCCATGTATAGAAAGTATGTGTAACATACTGTCTATATGTGCAGTCACTAACTTATATAAGATCAACTGGCGCACAGCCTTATCGAGGGAAGGTAATTGATGTGCAGGCAAAGTTATATGATAGAGAATCTCTAACATTAGGATAATTATTGCTTTATATTGGTTGGTCTCGCTGCCCCAAGTCGGAGAAACAGTACCAAACCTCTGGGACTTTGAAATGACACTAACCAATCATACAATATGAACAATACAAACATAGAAGAGGCACTTCATTTGACCGCATGCATTTTGGAGTAAGCTGATGTTTCGTTAACATTTTAATTGAAGCATTTGATGTATAGCCACATAATGCTTCTGAACATTATTGATATTGATTACAGGAACAATAGCTTAAACTACATATTACTATTATTTATTTAATATTCGTTTGAAATAAATATATACTCTCTTTAAATTTGATTTAAAGCTATCTATCTACTGAACTGACTATAATAATATCTAATACATACAGTGTTATAAAATATGAGAATAATTTATTTGACATACTTCGGTGCATGCGGTTCTTCATTCACTCCATAATTCATATATGTTTATTTCCAATTTATTATTGTTGAGTAACGCATCATTGGTTTGCTCAAACCGTTATTGCAATGTATGTGAATATCTCATATTTTAAATGATTTTGAATATATGTTGCTCTATACAGATTTATGTAATGATAAGTTGCTAATACTAAATTCAAATTGCATACACACTCTTAGCCAAATTATATATTGTAAATAAATACCTTTATACGGCGATTAGAAATAGATCACTTAATGAACACAAAATTATGGATAGTTTATGGCTACGATATTATAAACTATGAAATATATACAATATCACCTCGGTTGTCTCAGAAGTATTGAATACATAAAAATACATTTGATCGCCCTGTATACAATATTTGAATATTTTATTTACTTTTTAGTGTTCAGATCACAAGTACATGGTACAATAATATATTGCTCAGTTTATTATATTTTATTTAACTATAACTTATAAATGAAACATTCCTTAAAATAATTGCGCTTAAATTTTTATTAACTGCTAAGCCAAATAAATAAAATTATTAAAATGTCAAACTTAAAATCTATGATGTCTCTGTCTAGTAAGTAATAAAAAAATCCAATAATTTTTGCTCTGATAACATTCGGCATAAAGTTATAAACATTTGACAGAGGCATTGCTACAACATCTTAAAATTAATTTATTATGTATGATTTGACTATTAGTATCCAGAGAAAAACCTAAATGCATATAGGGAGTTTCTATAAAAACTAATTTCCATTCTTCAAAAACAATATTTTCATACTAAGTAGTATCACATCTAGCTCTATAAGTATCTACTATATATTCTAGAAAGTTCTGAAGACCTTTTAGATGTGATGCTCCTATTTTCTCGTCATCTATATGAATGGAAATATAGTCAGGCCTTAACTAGACAGCACATTATGCCTTTTACCTAAGCACTATATTACATTGATATTAATTGAATAATTAATTTAAAAGACATCTTCTATAAGTTATTGAAACTTGTGAGAATGGATCGTCTTTTTTTGGACTAGAGACTGGTAAACATTTTTTGTCTAAATATAGTTGCGACAACAGACATGATTGAAAATGTTTTAATTTTTGAAATTAGGTTTAACGTTCCTAGAACTCATATGTCAACAAAGTTACAAGGGCTTAGCCCCCGGGATATCCACAAAAGTCTTCTTATAAGAAAACTTCGACGGTACTTACAGAGTAACAAATTCGAACCAAGAGCCGACTTTCAATTTATGAATTATGTAACAATAGTCTTTGTCGCAAAGTGATAGTGATTGAAGTCTAGATTTGAAGGACACTTGACATGTCCACCTTGCTTGATTAATACCTCATCTTCGGCCTGCTTTACTTTATAATCGCGGTGTCCTGCAAAGAGGCAGATATAATGGTGTCTTAGGTTTTCGCGATTATTACATAAAGTAATTAAACAACTTTAAACGGGGTTTAAATCACGTATATTTATCATTATTTTTGTCCCGACGTTCTAAACACTTTGCAGTGATCGTCACCCCGTGACCATGATCACTATAAGAGGCAGTTATAGCTGAAAAAATAATATGTTTGGGTGAAAGATATAACAAAATTATCGTTCGAAAAAAACTCTATTTCACGACTCTTCAGAGATAATGATTGATTTCACACATAATTTAGAACGTAAAATAAGGTCTTATGAATTGTTAAAACGTGGGTGGAACGTGAAATGACTGGATAATTTACTGCACCGCGTCTCTCCGGTGCCACAACGCGCGCGGTGGCGGGGTGCAGCCGTGACCTTCGGAGTTGCCTTCGGAGACAGTGAGAGAATGCGGTTTACGCCATCTACACACACTGGTGTTCTTCTCTGATGAGTGCCACCAGAGGTAACGGGTTTCAAGGCGGGGCCCTCTTTCCCTGGCTCGTCTTCGCCCATAAATATGAGCTAGTCTTTTGCTTGACTCTTAAGTCAGGCCTCACAACTTGACCACACGGCGGTCTTTAGGTATCTGGGCGATCAGGCCACGCCAGGTTGATCCCGCTGGTGGGAAGCCCAGCGGACCGATCAGCGACCGAGAATGGGACCACCGTGTGTCTCGTTGCTTCGGTCGCGACTTTTTCTTCTTTTTCACTCGCTTCTGTGGTTAATTCCCTTGGGTATGGCTTCGTCTTTTTTCTTCTTGTGATTTCAGGTGGCCTGGAGTGCAAGGGGGCAATTCCCCTGATGTGCTCGTGGCTTGAGGCGTCTGCTTTTTCAAACATTCTTCTTGCCAGGCGTCTTATGAATCTATCTAAGTTTTCTACTTTTAGATCCCGGGCGACCGTAGCGTTTCTCAGGTAACGCGGTGCGCCTACGATCGTTCGGAGGCACTTATTTTCTATAGTTTGGAGCCATTTATAATTCCATACAAATTAATATTTCCCGAGCTGCGCCGTTTCGCTGCCACGCCGTGCCGCAGTAGTGCGGTTTGGCCTTAGGCAATGTCGGCGGTGACTACATCACCTTGACGCGACCAATCAGATGCGATCATTTCTAAGCGCCAAATCTATTTGAATTTGGAAAATTGTGCGTGTTTTGTTACTTGTGAACTTGATGAGGCCGAAATCAAAGCGGTCACTGTATATACTTCTTTACTTTATTTATTCGTAGCGGGGAGCACAGTTAGTGGATCTTTAATTATTTTCATTACTATCTTTCTTAATACTGTCAGTTTCGTTGCTATTTATTGTTATAGTACAAAAATGGCAATGTTTTTTGTGCCACATAAATTAATCAAGAAGATAAGAGCTCATCATTAACTAAAACACTCCTTTTAAAATATTGCAAATCTTTAAAAAAAATTGTATTTTCAGAATCCACTTAAAATATTGGAAATCTAGGCATTTTGCAGACGGCTCATTAGTTGGCCAAGTGCATTGACCTATGATACATTGCCTAGACCACTCTCTACAATCTTTACGAATCCCTGGCCACACAAATCTTTGTGTAATCAATCGTACTGTAGCTGAACTTCCTGGGTGATGTAGTCGATGTAGCACGTCGAAAACTTGTCTTCGAAATTGTGGAGGGACAAATGGTCGAGGTAATCCGGCAGACGTGTCACAGTAGATTGGAATGTCTGCGTCAGCGGATTTCAGTTTCTCTAGCTTCAAACTGGAACCATTTTGTAAGTATTGTAGTAAGTCTTGCAGTTCTGGGTCTGAGTCCTGAAATCGTGCAAGAGCTCGATAGTCTATAGCAGTGATTTCCTCCACACGAGATAAAGCATCAGCGACAATGTTCTTCTTACCAGGAAGATAGCGTATATCTGTGGTAAATTGTGCAACAAAGTCCAAGTGACGAAATTGGCGGGGTGAACACTTTTCTTTATTCATAGAAAAGGCGAAAGTCAGAGGCTTGTGGTCAGTGTAAATAGCAAAAGTCCTAGCTTCCACCATATGTCTAAAGTATTTGATGGCTTCGTACACGGCAAGAAGTTCTCGATCATAAGGACTGTACTTAGACTGAGCATTAGATAGTTTGTGCGAGAAGAATGCTAGTGGTTGCCAGTCTGTACCTTTGCGTTGTTGTAAAACAGCACCAATTGCGAAGTCAGAGGCATCAGTAACAATTGCTAATTCAGCGGATGCATCTGGATGCGCTAGTAGTGTCGCTTGAGATAGCGATACCTTGCAGTCTTCAAAAGCGCGCAAAAGGTCAGAAGTCATCTCAACAGGGTGCGAGCTTTTTACTTTGGGTCCAGATAGGAGAGTATTCAAAGGTGCTTGAAGTTGAGCTGCATTCGGAATAAAGCGACGATAAAAATTTTACATTCCTAAGAAACGTCGTAGTTCTTTTACGGTCTTCGGAACAGCGTAATTCTGGATAGCTTGAACTTTTGTGTCCAAAGGTCGAATACCAGCAGCAGATACATAATATCCTAGAAAATCTACTTCTGACTTTCCTAGAACACACTTTGAAGTGTTGATCAGTACTCCATACTGCTTGAGACGATCAAACAGTTGATGCAGGTGGTTTTTATGGTCTTCTATTGACCGCGAGAAGACCAAAATGTCATCAATGTATCCGTACGAGAAATCTAGGCCTAGGAGCACTTCATCGATGAATCTCTGGAAGGTTTGCGCAGCATTACGTAACCCAAACGCCATAAATTCAAACTGGAACATTCCGAAAGGGGTGGTCAATGAGGTTTTGGGTACATCATCAGGATTAATTTTGATCTGATGGTAAGCTTTCACCAGGTCAATTTTAGAGAAGACAGTACATCCTGTGAGCTGCTGGGAGAAATCCTGAATGTGGCGGATGGGGTATCTATCAGGTATGGTCCTGGCATTGAGTGTGCGGTAATCTCCGCAAGGTCTCCATCCATCATCTTTCTTCCTAACGAGATGCAGGGCAGAAGACCATGGGCTTTCAGAACGCGTAACTATACCGCTAGCTAACATGTCTTCAAACTCTTTTCTTGCAGCTTTTAGGCGGACTGGATCAAGACGTCTAGGTTTGTAAGAGACAGGAGGTCCTGGAGTAGTCCTAATGTAGTGCAGTGTATTGTGCTTAGGGGCAGAGGGTACGCCTGCCGGTCTGGTAATCTCCGGGAACTCTCGCAATAGCTCGTGGAAGTCTGACTCACCTGTCACAGCCTTAAAAGTGAGGTGGAATGAATAGCGTTCACCGAAAGCGATGTGATATTATCGACCAAGCGTTCGTGTTTGCAATCAACGAGCAAACCGTAGTAGCTGAGGAAGTCGATTCCTATGATTGGTCTAGAAACATCAGCTATTGTAAAACTCCAAGCGAAAATACGACGAAGTCCCAAATCCAGCTGCAGTTTAGTCAGACCATACGTATGTATTACCGAATTGTTGGCTGCTGTGAGGTCAAACTTAGACTTGAAGCAGGGCGTCTTGACAGCTGATCGCGGGAAAACACACAGGTCTGAACCAGTGTCTACAAGGAACTGCATTTTCGTGGCACGATCGGTGACAAATAGACGGCCTGTTGATAAGGGGCAGTCGTTGGCCGCTACTTGCGACCGCCCTGGCAGTTTTCCGATGAGAAACTGCACGGCTGTTTGCATTTCTGAGCTTTAGCTCCGTAGGTATAGTGGTAGAAACAGTGAGGGTGGTTCGGGGGTGGTTGTCTAGGACGTGAGCGTGAACGAGAACGGTTATACCGTCGGTTCCGGTACTGTGAGCGAGATCGTTCTCCAGAGGCTACTTGTTCAGTTAGCTTTGCTACTTGCCTTGTCAGCTCGCAGACTTGCCTGGCCAGGTCATCATATGGTGGTGATGGAGCAGGAGTACCAGCTATGGATTTAGAAGTGCTTGCTACCTGTGGGATAGAAGGAGCTATCTCGTGCACTTTATCTGCTAAGTCAGCTAGCTTGTCTAACGGTAGGTCTACCTGTGAAGCTATTACCGTCTGTATATTAGATGGCAGACGGCTTGACCATATGGTAGTTAAGAAGTCTTTGGGCACTGATGGACCTGCGAGGCTCTGTAGATGGCGGAGAAACTGAGATGGCTTTCTGTCGCCAAGCTCTTCGTGCATGAGCAACTGCTTCACGCGTTTTTCCTGTGAAGCTGAAAGGCGTTTAATGAGTTCGGACTTAAGCTTTGCATATTTTTCAGTCTGTGGAGGGTTGGTGATGATATCCTTCACCTCTGCAGCATATTGATGATCAAGTTGGGCTACTAAGTAACAAAATTTTGTCTCATCCGTCGTAATCTTTGAAAGTGTAAACTGGCTTTCTACTTGAGCAAACCATAATAATGGTTCCTCTGGCCAAAACGGTGGAACACGAACACCCACTCTCAGAACTTCATGTCCTTGGCTTGCATCCTCAAAATCATCACCATTACGTGTAGCCATTTCAGTACATAAAAAAAAATATTTGCTCACTTACTTCGTTCCAAACACCCTTCTCAAACCTTCACTATTCCGTGGTAAATATGTAGGCTATTTCAATAGCGGTGGTGCGATGTTCAAAGTCCAAATATCGAGTCTATCACGTCGGTAGGTCGCCACAAATGTAGTTGTATCCCGGTACTCCAGGATTCCCAAACTACACACTTCAGGTACTCTGACGATCGGAAGGTTGTATGTGGGTCGAGATGCGACACCACGTTTAAACTGATACTATTTTAAATACGGAAATGAATTTAGAAAAATGAGATAGAAATGAATAGTTATTATTTACGTTTAACACAAAGATATTTTTATTTAGATGTAGGTATAACTCAGTAAGTAAACAGTTTGTAATTAATACTACGGAGCTGATAACAATAATAGTAAACACGATAACCGAGCGCGGCCTACGGCAGTATCTCTCCGTGTGTCGGGTGGCAACCGAACCAGTCGCAGCGGCTAGGTGCTTGCGGGTGCGCGGAGCGGGCGGGGAATAACCGGCCGCAGAATGGACTCGACCAAAGCCACAAGTTGTAGTCATCACATTAGAAGGGTTAAACGACATTTGTTCTTACTTTGGTCGAATAGCTGATTGTGGAGTACGCCACAAGGTCAATGGCCAAGTGTGAGATTTTCTCTTGATACAGCGCATATGGTAGTGCTTGATTCACTCACGCGCCACCAGGGACGCAGTGGTCTTGCCATACTTTGCAGGAACGCGCTCGCGGCTTTCTGTGAGAAAAACACACTAAGCCCACTGACCAAACTCTTAATGTGAGATATTTCAATCAAAACGTGGCACCGCCAGGGTGACATGTCAGCATGGACAATGCGAGCTGAATCCAGCTAACAGCTAACAAAAATAACTCTAATGAAAATAAAACCAAAGCAATCGCACCTCTGGTTTTAGAAAAAAATATCTATAACGACAAAACACCACTTTACTCTTCGACCAATTTTCTTCAAATTTACCAGACCTTTAGTGCCAGTTTTTTTTTTTTTTTTTTTTAATGTAATTGGTTTGCCAACAAGCAGACGGCCCACCTGATGGTAAGCGGTTACCGTCGCCTATGGACACTTGCAACACCAGGGTCGTCACCAATGCGTTGCCGACCCTGTCAGACTCTTTTAACACCTTTTTTGAAGAAATCCATACTGTAGCCCTGCGGAAAAACGCTAGATGGAAGATCATTCCACATTTGGCAAGTATGCGGTAAGAAGCAGCGCATAAATCGAGCTGTGTGAGACTTCCAGGACTCGATTATGTGTGGATGAGCTTTTAACCGGTGACGCGTAGTTTGTGCCATTTGTGCCAAAAAATCAGCCGTCTAGGCCCAGTAGTTGTGTTCGGTTTTACAAAAGACAAGGGGTACCGGTGTGGTGACGTCACCACCTAGAAAACTGCTACATCTACAGCTTTGAAATACATACTAAAGTCGAATTTTTAATCAGACGAAGTAAATTGGCAGTTTGAAATGTCACACTTCAAAATAAAGTTGCCAACTTCAAATCATAGTAATGTTTCTAGTTCAATTTTTAAAGCGGAACTATGAGTGTGTTGAACATTAAATAAAATAATTGAAATAATTATTTGAACTTTGTAAATAATCCATCAAAAAGTTAAAGCGTTCAATTGTTTAACAAGTATACATTATTTAAAAAGTAAAAACCCTACTGAATTTTATGTAAAATTGTGAATTATGTAAAATTATACAGCTCACTGAAGTGACGAAGAGAAAGAACTAAATCATTTTACCACATCACTATTTTTGTATCGTCAAAAAGTTGCAACACTCGTCATCCCACTATAGAGTTAGGGCCTGTTTCAGAATGTTCGAGTAAGTTCCGGTTATACTACCCAGAACATATTTAATAAATAAAACACTATCTTTGCGTTTCACAGTCATCAATTTAGCCTATCCAGATAAAGCTTGTAACGCGCTGCATGTTAACTGTCATTTTTATCATTCAGTTATTTTATGTTCTGGGTAGTATAACCGGAACTTACTCGCACATTCTGAAGCAGGCCCTAAGTGTTCGGTAAGAACTAATTTGTGCCAAAAAATCTGACTTATTTACACTTTACAACTTATAACAACAAGTATTTTTTTGGGAAAAGAATACTATTATTTTTTTATGACAAAAGCCTATAATTATCTAGCAGCAGCAGAACGGTAAAAAATGAAACAAACCGTCTATTTGAAGTGCCTATAATGTCACAAAGTGACATTATAATAATAAATTAAATAATAGAATAAATGTGTATTGCTTTGTGATCACATGAGTAAGAAAAATTAACCGCTACGCTGACGAGACGGAGCGAATCGAACAATGAATGGTTTGTTGCATTTCAAACAAGATGGTGTCTAAAGATTACTTGATGCAATATGTTTCATTATGTATTAAGTTATTTCATGCATGTAGCTTGCATGATACAATAATATACTGCAAGCCAGGTATTACATTCCGAGCCCGGATGTCACGTGACCGGGACACGAGCATACGACATCACTTCTATCAATGGTTCTCAAACTTTACTTATTACTTTTAGCGACGCCATACTTCGGCTACACTCGTTGCCAGGAAATGAAAAACCTCTATTCAAGAACCATGTTTATTATTATGAGCACTACAAGTCCCGACCACAACAGTTTGCGAATCACTGCACATAATATGTGCATGAGCGATATAGATGCAATTCTTTTACGTGCGACAGAGAAGGCGATAATTGTCAAAATTGTGAACCATAGTGAGACAGGAGTTCGACAACTGTTTTTTATACTATTTTCTTTTATGAATATTGATTTATGCGTAACGTTAGATTAGACGTTTGAAATAATTTATTGATATTTTATAACAATATAAAATATCAATAAATTATTGTTTGTGACGTACGCTTGTGTTTCTTTAGAAGAAGACCTTGTTTTCTTGGATCACATGGTAATTAAGCAAATGTTATAAAGTTAACTGATTTATCTACAAATCTGTCTTGTTTCGCTTAGATTACGAATGTCCAATAAGTAATGTATGCAATCATTAAACAACTTGCCCTCTTGGAAAACGCATAGTAATAGGTGTTATCAAAGTAGAAAATAAAATTATATTAAGATAAAATATTATGGATCTTTACCTAACTATGGACCGGCTTTAAAGCCGAGCTTTTGTTCTTTTTGTAATAAAAATCAGTTCAGTATTTAAATATTTGTTTTAAACGATAACTACACTAATCTTCTTGATCTACGTATTCAAAAGTGAACACATTTACTCATCATGATACACAATAGTGCCACACCCTCTCCCTTAGAGCAACACGGACTTCCGCCGTTTTTACCACGGAACCCTGAACTTGCGCTAAATGAGCTAAACTATTGTACTTAGCTGCTGTTGCGCATTTTAAACACGCAATATTCTACTCTCACACTTCTAATGCATAACATTGTTGCGGTAATGCACAAATTCCTATTTTATATTATTGTGCCCTCGAGTTAGTCGCTAGTGTTTCTAAAACAATTGTTTATTTTGATAAATTAAAAAAAATGTTAGGTCGAATGTTGTTTTGTTAGCAGTTACTACCCTCAAGAATATGACATTACTAATTTACGAGGAAAAAATAGACATGTGTGGGATTCGAACCCGAGGCACCCAACTATAGACGTCGCTCCATCCTTATACGATGGTTAAAGAACGATAAGAAAAAGTCAGAGCATGCCCTGGCTATAGAGGTGGATGGCGCGGGTTTGAATCCCGCATATGACTAAAATTTATCCTCTCATTTTGTAATATAAGCCGCAGAGCATGCGTTGCAAAAGTAAAAAAAGGCATGACATATTGAAAGTGCTACCGTTATATATATAGCATACAAATAGTGCTAGACCGACATTGACAAAGAAACTGTAAATCGTGATAATTGTAACCGGAGTTTTGGAACCAAACCATGGTGTCCCTAGTCCCATGGAACTACTGCGACAAAAAAGTGTCAGTCGTCATGGAGTATGATGAGGCTATAACCGGAAACTGGCTGTTTGTTCGGATAGCAAATTATAGATTTGCGCAATAATGTGATTCTCCAAATCCAACGACAGATCTAGTAATTTGAATAAAAAAGACAATTTGTAAGAAAAAAAAATACAGTCTAATTTAGAACCTCCTCCTTTTTTAAGACGGTTAAAAAGGCTCGCGTTCTTTGTGTATTTTTAGTTAATCTCGTAAAAGGGCGTGAGATAAGTTTCGGGTGGGTAAATAATACACAAAACAATATAATCTCAGTACATAATTTATTTAATGGATATGTACAAAGACAAAAGATTTTAGGACAAAATAATAAAAATTTGGCAATAATTTTCAACAATAGCAATAATAAATGGTGTTCAAAAGCTAGTCAACAACAATAAATATAATTAGGTCGGACCAACCGCTAAATTAGATAAAGCTAAGTATTACTTGCCGTCATCACCTAAACTAATGCATACTATTTAGAACAATGATTTTAAACTGTAGGCTTATTTAATCTTATTTTGATTTGCTACCTAAAACACAATATAAGTCTACGCTACATTCTTTCGTCACTGATTATGATACAAAATTATTCTTATTGTCATTGTGACGTGCTGTCGAGTCATTGTGACAATGCTGTTGATACACTCCATTTTGTCCAGCGTCAAATATTATTGTTGTGAAATACTCAAAATAAATACTTACCTAACCTACATATCAGTACAGGTGATGACGCCAATTGATACTTAGCCAAAGTACACAATCAATTACTTGAATATACACAAAACTTTCGATTTTATCCCACATTCGTAACGTATACAATACCAAATTAAATAATAACATTTTTATTACCTAATAATAAATTAATTTATGTTTTTTCGTAAGAAACACGTGAGCCGCAACAATATATGTTTAATATCAAGATGATATAACTTTACCAAAATATTTTATAATCATAAAACGTGAGAAATTATTCTTTGTTTATTTCCTTAGTCATATGTGAGTTTATGATTACAAAATAAATTAAAGCACTTACACATAATAAATAAATAGCAAAGTATCACACATAATCATTATACATAGCATCTACCAGCAAATTACTACAATTAGGTACTAATTATTGCTGTAAAATTTCATCTACATTTTATAATATATAACACCGAAAGAAAGGCTAGTTATTTTTGAGGGGAAATGTCGTAGTATAACATGTGCATCTGTGCTTGAAACCCGTAAAAATAAAACTGCATTTGTTCAGCGAATCATTTTATGCTTATTAAATAATTTAGCTTTCAGACAAGTGTTAAACACTGCTAGAGCTAAACTAGTTTTTTATTGCATTGACTTTTCCCCTCGTTTTTATTAATCTAAGAGAAACCAATAAGAATAAGATGGAAGACGCCCCTAAATACAGCAAATGTATGCATTTAAATATTTAGCAATAAAATTACATTACTATAATATCACTTACGTTCTATATCTAGCTACGCGTTTACATAATATTTGAAATATATAAATAATTTTAACTGTTAAATAAGTATTTGATTCTGCTCGACAGTTAATGGTATTTTTTAAAACATTTGGCACAATTTTTTGCCTACAGCGATTGTGAGAAATCAACAATTGATTTACAAAGCTATATCAGGCTAATACACATTGTGTATTTTATATTTGTGTAGAAGTGTGCGACAATTGCTAACACATCCTACATCAAATTTTGTATTTGGTATAATATTATAAATCATACTTTTTCGTATACACAAAAGCTGCGGATAATGGTGGACAAAGAAAGAACTAAAAAATATCAATTTCACTAATAAATAATATTGCTTCAAATCAGTCATTGCATCAGTCTAATTTACCTACAAGTAATTTTGATTATTCACGCCATAACATGAACAATATTGTACTTATAAAGCAGTTTTTTTAATAACCATATCATTATTATTTTTTGTTTTAAATATATTAGGTATATTTTAAATATTTTGTTTTAATATATTAATATTATTTGAAAAATGAACATAATCTGATTGAATATAAATTATTCTAAAATAGGTACAGAAAACTTCAATTTCATAATGAACTTTTTTGAAGTTCTTTGAAGTTTATTCCTTTCTAAGATTAAAATGTGTAAATGCGCATAAAGCATAGATTATTATGATAAATTTGTATAAATACAATATTGCCGGAACAACATTTGAAAATCAGAAAATGTTAATGCCATATTTTTAAGATTTAAGATCGTATGTTACGATAACTTATCGCATTAAAGTTGGTGTATTCATAAGGCATTGTAAATTTTTTAACTCCATTTATAGAAAGTATGTGTAACATACTGTCTATATGTGCAGTCACTAACTAATATAAGATCAACTGGCGGACAGCCTTATCGAGGGAAGGTAATTGATGTGCAGGCAAAGTTATATGATAGAGAATCTCTAACATTAGGATAATTATTGCTTTTTCTTGGTTGGTCTGGCCGCCCCAAGTCAGAGTAACAGTACCAAAACCTCTGGGACTTTGAAATGACACTAACCAATCATACAATATGAACAATACAAACATAGAAGAGGCACTTCATTTGACCGCATGCATTTTGGAGCTAGCTGATGTTTCGTTAATATTTTAATTGAAGCATTTTATGTATAGCCACATAATGCTTCTGAACATTATTGATATTGATTACAGGAACAATAGCTTAAACTACATATTACTATTATTTATTTAATATTCGTTTGAAATAAATATATACTCTCTTTAAATTTGATTTAAAGCTATCTATCTACTGAACTGACTATAATAATATCTAATACATACAGTGTTATAAAATATGAGAATAATTTATTTGACATACTTCGGTGCATGCGGTTCTTCATTCACTCCATAATTCATATATGTTTATTTCCAATTTATTATTGTTGAGTAGCGCATCATTGGTTTGCTCAAACCCTTATTGCAATGTATGTGAATATCTCATATTTTAAATGATTTTGAATATATGTTGCTGTATACAGATTTATGTAATGATAAGTTGCTAATACTAAATGCAAATTGCATACACACTCTTAGCCAAATTATATATTGTAAATAAATACCTTTATACGGCGATTAGAAATAGATCACTTAATGAACACAAAATTATGGATAGCTTATGGCTACGATATTATAAACTATGAAATATATACAATATCACCTCGGTTGTCTCAGAAGTATTGAATACATAAAAATACATTTGATCGCCCTGTATACAATATTTGAATATTTTATTTACTTTTTAGTGTTCAGATCACAAGTACATGGTACAATAATATATTGCTCAGTTTATCATATTTTATTTAACTATAACTTATAAATGAAACATTTCTTAAAATAATTGCGCTTAAATTTTTATTAACTGCTAAGCCAAATAAATAAAATTATTAAAATTTCAAACTTAAAATCTATGATGTCTCTGTCTAGTAAGTAATAAAAAAATCCAATAATTTTTGCTCTGGCAACATTCGGCATAAAGTTATAAACATTTGACAGAGACATTGCTACAACATCTTAAAATTAATTTATTATGTATGATTTGACTATTAGTATCCAGAGAAAAACCTAAATGCATATAGGGAGTTTCTATAAAAACTAATTTCCATTCTTCAAAAACAATATTTTCATACTAAGTAGTATAACATCTAGCTCTATAAGTATCTACTATATATTCTAGAAAGTTCTGAAGACCTTTTAGATGTGATGCTCCTATTTTTTCGTCATCTATATGAATGGAAATATAGTCAGGCCTTAACTAGACAGCACATTATGCCTTTTACCTAAGCACTATATTACATTGATATTAATTGAATAATTAATTTAAAAGACATCTTCTATAAGTTATTGAAACTTGTGAGAATGGATCGTCTTTTTTTGGACTAGAGACTGGTAAACATTTTTTGTCTAAATATAGTTGCGACAACAGACATGATTGAAAATGTTTTAATTTTTGAAATTAGGTTTAACGTTCCTAGAACTCATATGTCAACAAAGTTACAAGGGCTTAGCCCCCAGGATATCCACAAAAGTCTTCTTTTAAGAAAACTTCGACGGTACTTACAGAGTAACAAATTCGAACCAAGAGCCGACTTTCAAGTTATGAATTATGTAACAATAGTCTTTGTCGCAAAGTGATAGTGATTGAAGTCTAGATTTGAAGGACACTTGACATGTCCACCTTGCTTGATTAATACCTCATCTTCGGCCTGCTTTACTGTCCTGTCCGCAAACAAAACAAAAAGATCGAAGAGTCAATCGAATCAGCTGGTCACACATGTCAATCATACATCAAAATTGGATAGATATTGGTGTTTCACATCACCCGTCCAACAACACTGACATTTACCTAGTTATTGCGTTTTCTTCCTTCCGTATTTGCTCGTGGGCATACACCAAGCACCAAATGCGCGGTCCGCAACCTCTCCTCACGTTAACCGTCACCCACACACACTAAATCCAGAAATGTAACAGAGGCCACGCGTGCGTCACGCAACACGCTGTTACTCACAGTATACAGCGTGTTGATACCAGCGTTAGAGCGGAGGCATCGCGCGCTAATTCACTTCCTAACCACAGCACTAGTCTTTCGCGGTAGTAATCGAGGGCACAACTCAAACACACAGCACCGGCTAGTTGTTCGTCCCGGGAGCAGAGGCCACGCTTGGCTAACTAGTGACGTCGGCGAGTCCCGGGCTAGCTCGGCGCGGGCTCGGACCGCACGCCTGCCAAGTTGAGCAGAGCTTCGGCGGTGCGTCGCTCTTCGCAGCCGCTGTACGAATGCTCGTCGCGCGCGCAACGTGAAATCACCAGGTGCGCTGCAGGAGGTAACTGCGGAGGAGAATGTATCTTTAGTTCATAGATATATTTTTCTACTTGAGAAATATGTGTACTGAGACTTGAAAAGACAGACTGAAGAATGGCGTGTTATTTTAAAGCAGTGATGGCTCAGTGGCGTTGGCTATGGACTGCCAGGAACAGGTCCATGGTTCGAATCCCGCCGCGGGGTTGAGCTTCACCGCATGGTGGAAGGGCATTTTGTCAATGCCCGCCTGGCCCTTAAGTAGAAAATCTATCGCCAAGCACCTAACGGTGTGTTCCAGCAGCTGTCCTTGAGATCCAGTAATTGTAGGTCAATCCTGTTAACACCTTCGGCCACTTCATCACCTACCATCAGATGAGATTGTGGTCAAAGGCTTACCTAACAGCAAAAAAAAGTTATGAGAGCAATCTTGGGTTGATAAGATAAAGATATAGTAACGCTAGTTGATAAGGTATGACGTGATAATTTGGACAATGACATCAAACTAATTAATTTCAAAGTATATATCTGTATATAGTTCGTAGAACTTTATTAATAAAGGTAAGTAAAACAATTTTTTTTAGCCCTAAGCACATTTATTTATTAATTATTTTATCAATTTGAATACCAATCAGAAATGCAAGACAAGTAACTTAAAACTGAAATCTAAAATAATATAATAAAGAGGAAAGATTTGATTGTTTGTTTGCTTTGAATAGGCTCTGAAACTACTGGACCGATTAGGATGAAATTTGGTATGGAAATAGTTTGAGACACGGGGATGAACATAGGATAGTTTTTATCCAACTGCGCAAAAAAGAGGTTAAAGATTTTGCGCGATAACCGATCTACTCGACCGAATAGGATGAAATTTGTTGTGGAAATAGTTTTTATCCAACTGCGCAAAAAGATGGTAATGATTTTCCGCGATAAAAAAACATTAGAACAAAAAACAAATATAAATAAAAGTTCATTTAAAAAATTATAATAAACATTCTTTATCATTGTCTTTTCTTAGTAACCTGACTTAAATAGAAGGGTTTATGTGTTTGTGTAAAAATATTTTTTAATACACGTGCGAAGCCGGGGCGGGCTGCTAGTGTATTAATAAATACTAAAATACATTGTTTATGAACTCTACAAGTAGTTATGAAATTTCTCGTATTTGCTATCCAATTGCGCGTATCGTCAATATGACTTTTCTCAAAGGTATTTTCCCACATGAACTCAAAATGTCTATAATTAGGATGGCGATAAACTGAAACCAAATAACTATCGGCTTATACCTATCATTCCTATCTTATCAAAAATCTTAGAGAAAGTGGTACATGTCCGATGAAACATTTTCTTATTAAGCACAATGTACACACGCAGGAGCAGTTTGGATTTCGAAAGGGTTCAAGTGCACTTTGCTTGTTTCAATTTAATTGAAAAGTTACAGATAGCATTAATTGTGGTTTCCCAGTAGTATCTATGTACCTCGATTTAAAAAAAGGCATTTGATTTCGTAGACCATGCAAAACTGTTTCACAGACTGGATTGTTATGGAATTATTAGAAGGAGGTCTTTGAAACAGTTAATAACTCAAACAAAAGAAAACAATGAACGGTATCATTAAAAATATCAAAAACGCTTGCAAACTTAAGTTAAGATCTGAACCACCACTGAATAGTAAAGGAGTTCCGCAGGGAAGTATATTAGGTCCTTTACTCTTCCTGCTAGTTAACGCGTATCACGCGGAGTCGATATCGTCCATTTATGAATGAAATCCTATTGTTATCATTATCTATGATGCGCATAGATAAATGATCTACTAGAATGTACTAGGCAGAAATGCATATTATGTGCTTATAACACTACGGCAGCAAAAGGTGGTGATGAAAATTCATTTCAAAAAATTGTGAATGATGCTTTGGCTGATATTAGTAGTTCAACCAGTGATTGGAACTCAAATGTATACATATATTAACATGGGCATGAAACCAAAACCCGGTATTTTAAATTTGTCAAATATTTAATGAACAAAATCGGATGCTTTCAAAAACAGCTTACGATCTATCTCAAAGTGATTGAGTTTTTGACAATATCATAAATCCACAAAAACAAGTCCCACCTGCTTTAGAGGACTCAGTTTTTTAGGCTGTATACGAATTTGTACACATTGTGTCTTTGAAATAGAGCCCAATATGTTACAAGATAAATTAAGGTATATATATTTAAGCTTGGATTTTGGTATTTTATTTGAAAAAAAATGTGATAGGTTCAATATCATGCTTAGGTAGCAAGCTTTAATATATAGCTTCATGGTGGTATATATATATTTTTTTGTTATTGAATTATGGGTATAACCACGAGACCCACCTGATGTAACTTCTGCCTATAACAGATGCATTTCATCACATGTGACGAAATTCAATGCGCCCGTGGCCCTAAGACTACAGTGGTTTAAGTTTCATGTGTCAACTCAATAAAAAAATAACTCTCTACAAACTCAGGCAGTAGGTAGCAACTACCTGAGTTTGTAGTTTTTTTTCCATACCAGTATACGCAAAATGCCTTTCCACCATGCAGTGAAGGTTTAGCCGGCGGTGGGGATCGAACCATGGACCTGGGGCACGGCAGTCTATAGCTATTACAGGTCGACAAACTATCGCTTGTTGGTGTGTTCTGACCGCTGCCCTTGAGCCAGTTTCCACAATAGGTTTAGCCAATTTAACGTTTTCGAAGACACAATTACAAGGAAAGGAGCTAGTGGGGGGGCTACCTAATAGGTTTATAAGGTGATATGCCTCACAAGTCAGTCTTGGTCACTATCATTGCAGTGTTATATAATATACCTCCAAGCTGAAGTATACAAAACACTAAGTTTAAGCGTAGATGGCATTATAGCTAGTGAAATGACTAGGCGAACGTCTAAAACTAATGTGACGAGCATGGTGCAGTGCCACGAAAACCGATGTCGGTCCAATAGGGTAGTTGACACAGTCTAAAATAAAATACAGTGTAACGTTAACATGATAGTAGTTGGAGCACAAAACTCGATGAAATTAACAAATTATTTATTCGGCATTGGATTACCTTTATTTTGAATAAACAAAATGTTTTTAAATTTTCTTTAAGTCACGTGATCTCAAACGGAAGTAAAGGCGGAAATGATGTCATAAGGACAAAAACAAAGCCACAGAATAAGTAATAGTAATCATGAGAGTTTGCTACCAAAGGTTTTGACAAAGACAATTGACATTAGTAATTGCTATATAGCAAGCAACCCACAATATTTCACATCACTATCGATTTACTAAGGCCCCTATTACACTATCAAATCCATTGGATCCCATATATTTAATAGTGTAATACGTACATTTGACTCACTTAACTTTGATCATATTTCGCCGTGAGATTTGATCAAAGATCAGCATAGATAATAAAACCCAAACTCGGAACAAGAATCTATGGAAACATTTTGCAATTATTACTTATAGTAATACAACAACTTTAAACAGTTGGAAAAGCTTATGTTTATCATTATTTTTATTCCGATGTCACTGCACGCCATTGTCTCGATCTCTCACCCCTACACTATGGTACACGTTCTGCCGAACAACCTGTATAATCGATTACGCACGACACTACAACAAGCAAGCAAAACGTATAACATTTCAGCACTATTTGTTTTTGCCCTAGTGACGTCATAAGCATACAGGCCGCCATTGAATGATGTTTTAGCGCCAATTTTAAAAGTTGAAATAAAAAGATGGATTTCTAGTATTTCAGGACTCCTAAAAAAAATATTAAAAATGCTAGGTGTATATTTCAGTGTTCTAAATAATTTAACATACTTTAAAAAAACAAGTCAACAACCCTATTGTAATGAGCAGGCGTACCGTTAACGATCAGGAAGGCAACGTTTCACTTTTTATCATGAAAAAGGCTAGCACTAAATCATAGTTTCGCCTCTTTTCACAAAATGTGGTCGGTATTAAAGATCCAATGCCATCTACCGGGCACAGTGCCAAGTTTTGGACTGCTTTGTGAGTTTTGTGTTGTTTAATCACCTGTGTGACTCAGGTAACGAACAAAGGACCTCGAGATTGCGAATTGACTGTTTTAATAGCTCAGTCAACAAAACAGTCCATAAGGTATGCAAAAAGGTGAGGATATAATGCATACCTGGTCAAGCACCGCAGGCCCGTACTTCATAGCCAGTACTGTAGCTGCAGCGAGATACTCGTCAGCCCCCGGCTCGGGCTCCGCGAGGCGTCGTGCGAGGAACGGGAACAGTTCGGGGTCGGGCGAGTTCTTCCCCCCGCCGCCCCCAACCACCTCGCCGCCCCCCGCGGGGGGGATCGGCTGCCGACCGAATGCCTGCAAACCATTGTTGCGCGTAAGCTAAAAAAAATATACACGTTAAACAATACAATTGTAAAAACAAATTTAAAGTTACATACTATTATTTATTACTTTATAAATACAACAAAACAGTCCATATAAACAGTTTTTTATACCCCCAATAAACAAACATTTTTAGAAAAAAAATAACTCACGTCATTTTACGTGATTAGCGCTGACACATTGTAACAGCATATAATGTGACAGTAAACAGTCATATTGTAAGATGTGTAGTCCATACTGAAAGTGTACGGTATGCAGTACCTTCTAAAGCACTTATCTGCGCTACCGGCATAAGGCGTGAAAACATACATGTATAATCTTTACCATAAAATTATGATACATGCTCTGATTTTGTTTGCTCTAACATATCCCAAAAACAAAGATATACCTTTTTCATAGATATAAATTTTAGACTATTTATACATCGTATTTGGATCCCTCTCATCTCTGCCTTACACAAATATATCTCTAAGGCATGGTGTTACATTAGCTGCACTCGAAACAAGACAATTTAGTCCCGAGAAGCAACAAGTAAAGCAATTCAATTATGAACATTACATAGACTATAATATTATCTCTTTTTGTTAACTGTTACACAAGTCATTATAAAACGTCCTACAAATAACTACGAATTTATCCTTTTTTTTGTGCGGTGGAATTTGAATGTCTTTTTTTCGCTAAAGATCTAACTTAAGATGCCTGTAATATAGACACTATTATTAATTGCCATATATATATTATAGTCATGAAAGTTCTGGAATCTGTAATGAGTGTGAAGATGATGATGCGCTATTAGAAAGCATTTTCAAAAATATGTAAGATTTGGTTATATCTCTACCTGCAATAAGCTGGCACGATGTTGAGGGTCTACAGTCCATAATGAGCCTTTCCCAAGTCCAGGAGCAGCTGCTACCTGTAAATTTTACAGATATTAGTTTCGAGTACATGCCCACTATCAACATATTTTCTATGAAACGAATTTTATTAGGTTATGGTCCTAGGTGACAGGTTGTTAAAATATCATAAGAAGCACTAGGTTCCGCTTTATATATATATATATATATATATATATATATATATATATAGATGGAAATATTATAATAAAGACAGATTAAGTAAAATTTTTAACAACAAAAATATATATACCAATTTAAGCAATATTATATGTATTGCCACAGAATAAAAAGGTATTACTAGCTTACTTAATATTTTTACCATTTAAAAATGTCTTCTATTGAATGACCATGTCCATTAGAAAATAATAAATGTTTTTTCGCTATTATGGATGTACAGTTGTACAGCCCGACATGACGATGTTTTTGTCATATAATTTTTAAATTGTATCAGTTGTATACTCTCTTTCAATTATAGTGATTGCGGAAGCAGTTCCATGGTATGTCGTTGTTATTTGACGATATGTTCCCGAATGGATATCTTTTTTAATTGTTTGGTAGACAACGGTTAAGTTTATAGTTTTTAAGTAAGTATACATATATGCGTATAAGGCCACTGTTACGGAAAATATAAATATTTTTACTTTATGGTTTACTAAGTCTTTAACATTTCAAGTAACATTTTTCCACGTGTTTTGCAATATTTATATATCCTTCATTTGCGAAAAACTATTTTAAGGTAGACGCAAAAATAACTAAACAAATAGTAGAGAAAGGTTTAAAACTAAAATTACACTATTGGTGCCTCAGAACTATAAATTTTATTATGGCTTTCGTAGATTAATGATGAAAGACTAATTACAAAAGACAATATTCAATGCCAAACCTTGAAACCTAGTGCTGATTTAATTATGAATTTCTGTAGATTTAATTCTGTATTATAGTATAGTAATTTAATTTTGTATTTCAATCATCACTGAACCTGTACATATACTAATTTTATTAGTTACTGGCACTATGGATTGTTTAATGATATTATTCTGATAGACGTGTAAGAAGAAGCGTGTTTTTTGATTTGTGTACCCAAATGATTTGTATATTATATGTCAAATAAATCAAAGTTAAATTAAAAACATGAATTATATTTTGTGATAAGTAGTCGATGTTATCACTCCCACCGGACTGGCGACATCGTAAAACTCGCGAGTAGTTAATGGCTACAAGTGGCTAGCGCCGTTCATTGTGGCGTTCTATGGGGTAGGCATTTCTTCAACGTCTTTCGGCTGATGATTATGATGAGTCAATGTTATTTTGGATTAAACATAGAATAGACAGTTCGCATAAATAGTGTAAGAGTGTTCCTAAACACTTTAAAACTTTTTTGATTTTAATTTGTGGAGTGAAGTAGTTGGATCTCTTCTAGAACAAATATATACCTTGTAATCTATTAACTTACAATAAAGTATTACCTAAATAAATATGGACATCCTGAGGGATATCGAACCCTCATATGAACGACTAGCTTTTGCCCGCGGCTTCGCTCGCGTTAAGAAGTATTATTGTTAATTAGGTATAATTTATGCGGCTTTACTTTTGTTTAGCGTGAGTAAAAAATAAGGGCCTACAAAACTTCTTTGTACACAATATTCTGAACTAATCTGTCATTAGGCGCTACAACTATCAAGCTATTGGGTGAACTTACTCGTGAGCAAGCAACATAAAACTGTCCATGAGAGAAGCAATGTTCTCTCAAGTCAATACCCGCAAATTTGAGAGTTTGCCCCTGAGACTTGTTTATTGTCATGGCAAAGCAGACTTTTAGCTGTAATCGTTTATATTCGAACGGGATATCATTAGGTATTAAGGGGATTCGTGGTATAAATAGGGTTTCCCCTTTTGCACACCCAGTTAATATAGTGGCTTCCACTATATTGCGATGTGACGCTTTCACTTGCAGTCTCGTACCGTTACAAAGTTTTGGTGGTTTTAAATTTCTCAACAACATATTTGGAACGGCCACACGCAGAATAAGCTTATGATAAGGCAAACCTGGCGGTTTCAATGAATTTAAAAAATCTACAGGGTAAGGATTAAAAAGGAGATCTGAAAATCTACCAGCAGACTCATCCCCGCCCAAATATTCTCTCATATTTTGAAGAGCTTAAGAATATGAACCTGGGGCCACAAATTAGATTTCTTAATGCACGACTTTACTTCTTCAGCTCTGCTTCCTTTTGGCACCACTGGTAGAGTCTGCCGAAAGTCACCGGCCAGCAAAACTGTTACGCCACCCATTAATTTTGTATTACCCCATATATCTCTTAGTGATCTGTAAATCTGTTATTTCGTCCCACACGATTATTTTTGTACTCTTTAAAACTTCATTAAAATTACTTTGTTTGGAGATGTTGCAAATGGGAGTCTCGGCAGTGATTAAATTGAGTGGTAACTTAAAAGTAGCATGAGCAGTTCGACCACCTTCGAGTAATGTAGCAGCTATGCCGGACAACGCCACAGCCAGGGCAATGCCGTGAGTACTTCTTACTTTCTTCAAAAGTAAATTAATAAGGAAGGTTTTACCAGCTCCACCTGGAGCGTTTTAAGAGATTTTTGTGTGCCTTTTTTATTTGATTTTTTCGTGTGTAATTAGTAAACCTTGCCATACGTTGGTTTTTCTTTTTTTCTATTAATGTCACAGACTCAGATTGGGACAATAAACTTTTTAATAAATTTTCATCATAATTTATTGAAGATACCATAGGTGAATGTTCACGCTCTAAAACAGGTACCTCCTGACAACCCTTATCAACTTTAAGTTGCGAAGGTGTATCAATTCCAAAATCATGTTCTTCTACATCTACCTCCATACGACGCCGAGTAATTTTCTGTGCTGCTATGGGAAGATAGGCATCAAAATGCCCACTGGACAAATCTTGGCTGAATCGTAATCGCCTAACCGGATAGTCGTTAGATGCAGGTTTCGTTTCTATAAACTTCAAACTTAAATGGGAATATTAATCCTGCTGGTATTTACTTATAAAATCCGCCATAAGTAGCATTTTACATCATATCAGCAAAATATTCGCCTGATGTTACGTAGTTATCACCATTCCTGTCGTGGGTCATAATTGAAAACTTGCTCCAGTCACTAACCACATATCTGACAATTTTTGAACGCACCTCCATCGCTCTATCTTGTGTTCCGTACATTAAATAAGAGGGAGCACGAAACAAATATGCACCGTCATCAACAATAGGGACGACAGTACATTCTTCAACTTCTCCATTAACGTTCAGATTTTCTTTAGCCATTTAAAAAAAGTCTAACCGACAAAACCTATACTTAAACCAAACGAAAACAAAACAAATGCCAAATACAAAGCAGAGTCTATAACCAAAACTACTAAACTCAAACAAGACAAATGCAACTATACCTAATAACGCGAGCGAAGCCGCGGGCAAAAGCTAGTCGTCAAATATTATCCGCTAGATATATTATCTATGCACTATGCACAAAAATGGTTAATTCAGAGTTCTCTCCAAAATAACTCAAAGTAGATGGCGCTTGCATACAGAAATTCGTATATTTTAAACCGAAAAGTTACTAATCTTATATAGCCTGCATCTCAAAATCCTTTTTTAGGGGGCCTACGTCATAGTAGCTTTATGCATGCAAAGTCTCAGCCCGAACGGTTTAAAATTGACAAAGTTTCATACAAACTTTCATCCCCTATTTTATCCCCTTGAGGGTAGAATTAACCAAAATCCTTTCTTAGCGGATGCCTACGTTATAACATCTACCTGCATGCCAAATTTCAGCCAGATTCGTCCAGTGGTTTGGGCTGTGCGTTGATAGATCACTATGTCAGTCAGTCAGTCACCTTTGAGTTATATATATTAAGATTGCAATATTTATTATGTGTAACCAAACTCTACGCAAAGTTATTGAGGTGGTAAGATATAAATACTCGCCTTGTGGAAGCACTTGTTCAACGACAGATTATGCCTGACGCTGTTCTTCCATCCTTGCGGCGCGTTCCTGAAGTACGGGAAGTGACGTATGATCCACGCGTATATCTCCTTCACGGGTAACGCTCTGGCTGGCGCCGCTTCTATAGCCATGAATATTAGACAAGAGAACGAATAGGGTGGCTTCTGGTGCGTCGTGGGGGCCGGCGGTGAGGGGGGCGCTTTTACTGGCGTGCGGGGAGGAGAGGGGGGTCGGGCTACTGGCGGCGGTGTGGTCGATTCCGTCTGTGAAAGAGAAGAGGTTGTTACTTGAAAATGTTCAACTATGTTCAAACTTAATTGAATAGTTGAATGGAATTTCATCTACACTAATATTATAAAGAGGAAAGATTTGTATTTTTGTATACAACGAATAAACCTAAAAACTACTGAACCGATTTTGTTATGGAAATAGTCTAGACCACGAGGAAGGACATAGGAGTTTTTATCCAACTGCGCAAAGAGGTTAATGGGTATGCGCGATAACCGAAATAACCTAGTAGAAAAAGCTAGTCTATAATATTTAGTCTGGACCAAGAGTACAAAAAATATTTAAGATGTGATCGTTTCTGCAGCTTGTGCGGTTACAAACTATATTAATTATTATTTTAGATTTGCTAAAAAATTACTTATGTTACTAATATTCACTAACATATTTGAGTTTAGTCTGTTATTTATTAGGCTATAAATTTAGTGTTTTACATGCACCTTTATTAGTAAGTTTGTAGAACACTGATAGACTTTATCCACTAAGGATATCAGGCGGAGAAATATAAAATGAAAGACATACAGCCTTCAACGAGCTTGGTTTTATCTCGCCGCCACCGACCAACAGCTTTGAACATGTGTTACGTAAACGCAAATTTAAATAGGCCTACCCGACAACGTAAACTAAATGAAAATGATCTTCATTTTGAAATTCGAACCGCATAACAGGCATTGTTTTCGAAGGTAAATGTCAAAATGAACTTCTACAAGACAATAAGGCCCTTGAGCGTTTAATTAAACCTAAGTTTAGCAATTTTAATCCTTTTTTAATTACAGCAGAAAAATAAACATTTACAACATTATTTTTATCAAGAACTCACGCAGACATATTCTAGACGAACGATCAAATGTTTGTTGAAATTGCCATGAACGAAGATAAAGCATTTCGTAACCGAACATAGGAGTAAGTACTATTTTGTAATCGCTAGAAGTGTCTGCAGGTGAAAGGAGGAAAATAACGCGTTTATTACCATTATGTACAATAAGTATAATCAATTTTTGTCTCGCTTTTGTAGGGAAGTTATAGCTATGTACCTACTTAATAAAACATTCCCCATTACAATTAGTGTTATTTTCGTTACAAAAATAGGACAGGGGAAATGCCAGTGGTAATTTAATCAGCCTAAGTAGTCCCTTTGACCTACTTTGTAATAATACTGAAGGCCATATTTTATGATTGTTCATCTTTTGATTTGGAACTTTGGAAATTTCTTGATTAATAGGTCCTCGTCCTATACAGATCGTTTATGAATCTCAGATTTTGTGTAATTTTAGGCTGTGGCTATACATATGTCATTAATTTCTTCACACGAGCGTTGATATGACGACAACATCTAAATGGATTGGAGGTTTTTAATTTGATATGTGCATAGTCAATTGACCCACGAATTAGGAATAACCATTATTTTCTCCTCTCAATAAAACTCATTCAAAATAAAATCTATATATTTTGGTAACCATCCGAGGCCTGTCTAGAAAATATCACAGTTGGACCAAAATGAGAAGATATTCACAACAAACAAGACTGAGTTAGACAGTTTTTACTGACAAAACAAGGCCAGAAGAAATTAAGGCATCCTCCACAAAGTGGCATTGGGTTAAACCGGGTACTAGCTGATTGGCGGTAACATTTGTGTAAATATCAAATAGTAGTTTACAACGTGTGTGTTGCGTAATATTGGAAGTAGAGGCTCATGAGTTTTGACGTATTTCTTTTCTCAGTTAATCTTCTACAGTACATAAAATTAACTATGAGTTGAAAGCAAGGTGTTTAAAGGTCACGAGTAAATCCAACATCATGTAGTTTTTCCAGTTCCTTCACTTGGCTTGATAAGAAGTGACCTCGGAAAATAGATTAAGTTATCAAAACAGGGCACCAGAAGATGCCACCCCTTTGGAATCACTTGTGCTCGTGTCTAAGTTTCAAACACATAGGCAGGAGTATTCTCTGTCCTCGTCGTTACTTAATATAGCGAGGAAACGCTAGTCGCAGTCTGACGTCACGGCGTCGTCGTCGGGTGATCATGAGTGGAGTTTCTAGGGTGGGAATGCGCCCATTATCAGCACGGTGGCAGTTGCATCTGGTCAACTGGACCACGGACTTCCTACCGACTGCAGTCAAAGACGTTGCTCAAGGTAACCTAAAATTATACACCAGCCAGCTTCAGTGGGGCATTCGTGAATTAAAATCTAAATTCGTTCTTGGTTGGAGGCTTCCCTCGTTGGATTTCTAGCGGCATCAGGTGAAGTATAAGCGTGTTTTAGGAACTCAGCTATTTCTCAGGCGACCAACGGCAAGTGGCGGTCAAGTAACAGCTTGATTGGAATTTATACATCAGGGTGCAGATAAAGCGGATCTGTATAAAGTTTCTATATCGAGTCGTCTTGCAACATGAAGACCTAAGTTAGCTCGGGTCAGTTGTATGTTTAGGTTGTATAAATTGGACTGAGTAATCCCATGCAGTTACCCCAAATTTCTCAAACATCTATCTAAGGAAGAGAAAGCATTTTATATACCTGCACTGATCTAAGGTTGTAAAAGCTGAGTGTTGAAGGTCAGTGGCAGTATAATGTTTTCGGAATAAATTTCGTTCAGGTTTTAAGTGTTCAGGACGGACAGTTTTTTTTTTGTACGTGACTCTCATTCGTTAGTTATTATTTCACGTTATCAGAGACTCTCAATCAAGCGGTGTTTTATGAAGTATTGATGATGTTGTAATTTACTAAATTTATTACGATAGATATTGTCGCAAGTTATTAAAAGTTTATTAGTTAGTAATTGACTCTGTAAATTGAGTTACTCGATAATTCCGAAATAGATTTATATATATGAGGATCTGCCTTATTTATGTAAAATTATTTGCGTTGTTATGACCGTGAACATGTGCTGAACACTTGAGGACACAACAGCTACGAGTATATATTATTTAATAATATTGCAAGTAAAGAATAATCTAAAAATGCTTAACTATCGAAAGAGAGATTATTTCTACGCGGGAGTTCCTAATGTTGTATACTGTCACAAATCTACATACAAATTAGAGAAAGCATTAATTAAAACACAAAATATTTTTTAAATACTGTACATGTGTAAATAAAGCGTCATTAGCTCAGCTTGTCAACTTGCAGGAGACAGCTACATCATAAATCATTATTAACATTTTTGACATGATTCACAGAAAACGAAGCAACTGATCGTATTACCTTACGATATTTTGCAGCGTAATTCTTGATTGTGTTTATGTTAAAATAAATTACCCCTTTTCCATAAGTTCGATTTTATTTCTAGGTTTCTCAAACATATCCTTACAAGTATGTTTGTTCAGAAAAAAACGCTGTAAAGGAAGTCTCCTGTAAAGTTTATTTTTATATTATTCTAACTATCCCGCCCGTGGGAATATGGGATATAAATTTCATTTTTCCACTTTTGTAGATAAGAGAAAGTCTATCGGAAAATGCCCTGTCGTGCGTGCATGGAACATTTTAACGAGTTTGGAGATTTGGTATTTAAAATGTGACGAATCTGCGTTTATGAAATATATTCAGTTGTTTTAAAAATAACAACTTATGCACACACACCCATTTATTTTATTTGAAAAATATAGTTATTATATTTACACGATAACTAAATTCTCGCAACTCACTTTTACTATTAATTACTGAGTCTGGTGGCTCCTGGTATTATCACAATAATACTGAGCACTTAATTTTGGAAGCCACCGTTTATATAGGAGAAATATACTGCTGACAACGCGTAAATAGGATTGTGAGGGATTCGTGCCTAAGTCAACAATATATAAGGTGTAACAGCATGTATACCTTAATACGCAGTTCCTGAGGGAGCTCTAAACCATAATCTATGAAAAACGTAGCTACAGCTACTATGAAATAAACTGTTTTTTTTTTATGTTATTGTGATGGAACAAGCGCGAGGCCCATCTGATGTTAAGCGGTATCCTCTGCCTATAACAGATGCATTTCATCACAAGTGACGAACTGCACTGCGCCCATCACCTAGAGACAGTTGTTAAGTCTCATTTTGCCTGTTATTTCACTGGCTCTCAAGGACTGCTGCCGGAACACTCCGTTAGGTGCTTGGCGACATATTTTCTACTTGAGGGTGGTCGCTAGCCAGGCGGGCATACGCAAAATGCCCTTCCACCATGCGGTGAAGCTCAAGCTCTGGGCGGGATTCGAACCATGGACCTGCTGCGCGGCAGTCCATAGCCAATGCCACTGAGCCATCACTGCTTCAAAAACTGTGTCTTTATGTGTGTTATGTTTACCTTTACATTAACAATAACTGGGTTTGCCATCATCTGTGTTGCGTGTTTCGTATCCTCCATATCGCCTTTGGTTAGATTTATGCCTGAAATTATAAAACGTTTCAAATTAAATATTGTTTCAATGTGTTTAACATTTAACACAAAAGAACTTGTGCCTAAATGTGTGCTCAAACATGATGTATGAACCGCGAAATTTGTCGCCAAGTAAATGATCGGTTTTGTAAAATTTTAGATTTTCAACTAAATATTTGTATATAATAAAATGCTTGCTAAATTTGGGTGTATATACACCAATGTATATCTCTTCGGGGATATATAAACATGCGTGCTAAAGTTTTTTTTTTAGTTATGGGTATATATGCGTACTTATTAGGTAAAAAGTCGTGTTCATATTAAAGTTGAAGTCAAAAAATATAATCTAGGTAAAATCGATTACATCCATGGTTATAAAGATATTCTTATCAATTATATTGAACTGTGAAAACAATGCTTATAATAAATTCTCCATGGATATCGACGATATTATGTTATGAACCTATATTACTGTATAGTACCTCTGAGTAAATTTCTGTCTTGCAGCCAGCTGAGGCTGGTGAGGTCGTCATCGTGGTCTGCCGGGGGGAGATTCCCAGCATTGCCGCCGCAGGCCACCCTGTGAACAATCAGTCTTATATAACCAATAGCGGTTCAAGAGATAACCGATTAGCAGGTTGGCTGCTGATCCGGCATTCGGAATGTGGACCAAGTTCTGCAATGGGTTTGAGCTACAAACGCAGTGATAGGAAAGTTTACGAATGCTCACCTACCTAGTTCCCACCCTCAGGTAAATCTATCTAAGCTAACAACCGCTTGTCAATAAATAAAGAAGCAGTAGAAGTATTTGTGAAGCATCAGTATATTATATACAATATACCTATTTATACCGCCTAGCTATATTGTTAGCTTATCTGTGTTCCAGGTTGAAATCCATAGCAAATCACAAGCATAGATATTAGGCTCAAAGTCATGTGCAAAAATACACCGCGCTTGAACTAGTCGTATTTTAAATATGAGGAAACTACGTTTTTTATTATTATAGGCCTTTGACCAAAATCTCACCTGCTGATAAGTGATCTGATCGAAGGTGTTAACAGGCTTAACCTAGAATCACTGGCTCTCAAGGACAGCTGCCGGAACACACCGTTGGGTGCTTGGCGACAGTTTTTCTACTTGAGGGTGGTTGCTAGCCAGGCGCAAAATGCCCTTCCACCATGCGGTGAAGCTGAAGCCCGTGGCGGGTTCGAACCATAGACCTGCTGCGCGGCAGTCCATAGCCAATGCCACATGAGCCGAGAGTATTGTAAAGCGCTATGACGACACTTCCCTTAAAGATTGTGCCGTACTATAGATAAGATACCTAATACTGTTCTAAACATTTATCGTATGTGAAAAGCCTATGTATGGTATATAAACTTAACATATCTAGTAACTGCTACTTTTTGAAACAATGATGCCCATGCGGTAATAGCTATGCCGTGCCGTAGGTCCCTGGTTCGATGCCCAACGCCGGATTGAGCTTCACCGCATGGTGGAAGGGCATTTTGCGATTGCCCGCCTGGCTTACTACAACCTTCATTTAGAAAATCTGTCGCCAAGCACCTAACGGTGTGTTCCGGCAGTCCTTGAGAGAGTGAAATTACAGGCACACGAGACTCTTAATAACTATGTCTCAAGGAAGGGTGCAGTGCAATTCGTGACTTGGGATGAAATGCACCTGTTATTGGCAGAGGTTAGTCCGCTTAACATCAGGCGGGCCTCGAGCTTGTTCCGTTGCAATAACATAAAAAAACAACTGTAAACAGTAACTCAAGTCTAAACTACTACAAGTTTAGTACTGTTAGCAGTAGATAATGTTCAATATCTCAAGTGCAAATTCTGGCGCCAACATAAACTAACATAACTATGAAAAATAACTCAACTTTATAATCAACACGTTATCATATCTACTTGACTACAATCCCAAATGTGTTTATCAATTTTGTCTTACCTACTAACCTAGCAAGACGATAACACGTGAATATATCATCTAAAGACTGGCGTGGCGTTGATTGATGAATGGTTATCAACGAGAAAACGTAAAGAATTTAAAGATAGCTAATCTTTAAATAAAATTCTGTGCTAGCTGTGGTTTACCTTGGGTTTATCTCACGCGAAATTTAAACAACATTAGTTTTCGTACATGTGCGCAAACGTCGAAACTCGAAGCGCCTGACTCCGCTAGCTAAATAATAAAAACTACGCTTAGTGCTTATACATAACTCATCCGTAAACAGTATTCTAAGAGGTTCTATAAACTTCTAAGACAGCAAGCCCCGAAACAATCAAGTTCAACAATCAAAAGCTTCGCAAGTGCGAAGCATTAAGGGCCTCTTGTACTTGCACAGTAGGCAAATTTAGCGTGCGAGAGTTGCAGGCTATGGACACTACGCGGCGCTGCGCTTTAGATGCACAGCGCTCGTCAGGTCGATGTCTCCAGCCGCACGCTATCAGCGTCATAGTGTAACTAAAGCAGTTGATCTACTTTAGGTATCTGCTACTAAATCCAGTACTCAATTATTATATTCTTGTGACTATTCCCTTATAGTGCAACTAACACAGTTGAAAACCTTTAACTATTACTATTTAAATACATACCGTTAAGTGCTTGGCGACAGATTTTCTACATGAGGGTAGTAGCTAGCCAGGCGGGTATTCGCAAAATGCCCTACCACCATGCCAAATTACTGGTTCTATCTAGAGGACACATAGCGGCACATACCGTTAAGTGCTTGGCGACAGATTTTCTACTTGAGGGTTAGGTAGCTAGCCAGGCGGGTAATCTCAAATTGCTCTACCACCATGCAAAATTACTGGTTCTGGAGGACTCATAGCGGCACATACCGTTAAATGCTTGGCGACAGATTTTTTACTGGAGGAAGGTAGCTTCTTAGAGGGCACTGCTGCTCACTTTCCGGTATTTTCCCTTAGTTGCCTCTTACGACACCCACAGTTAGTAATTGGGGCGTGACATAGCCCGGCACCCCACGGGCTCAGCTACACTATTTACAGCTCACTGAACTAAAATAAGTGAATTGTTTAGAAAACCATACTGTACTTTTTATACTGTGGCGCGTGAAAACAATGCCATCGAGAAAGTATTTTTTTTATTTGGCATGGTTTGAAATGACGTACAAGACAGTCGCCTGATGGAAGATTCACGCCAGCGGATAACCATAATTGTTGCAGTGTCACCATTCTGCTAATAATAATTCTGTTTATAAATATTTCTAGCTCGTAATCGCCGGAGAGAATTTTGCTGGAGAAAACGACACGCGTCCTACCTCGATGACGCCTAGGCGGGTACTGAATGACGTGCGCGAGAGCTTGAATCTTTAGATTTGTAGTTTATTTTTTCTTGTTAAAAAACTATAGCTATATTTGAAAACATTTTCAAATATAGCTATAGCTTTTAAACGTTACTAATAAATAACAAGCTCTATCCATTGGTAAAACTTCCACATAGTTTCATGATAGTATCTTTTAGTTCTACCTGATTTAAGTAGCGATATGGTGTCATGTTTGACATTTTTTTTTATCGAAGAAATTGTTCATAATCACGTTTTTGACTTTGTACGTTCCTGGAGAGTATGTTCAACTTTATATAAATGATTTTATATATTCTAAATATTCAATTCTATTCGAGTTACAGATTTTAAAAAATGTCTTAAGTAGGTACAACTTCGCCTTAATGAACACCGGTGCACGTATTATAAGATTTATAAGCACACGATAATGTAATCATGGCCAAATAAATATATAAAAGTAAATTAATTTAAATACATTTTATACATTTATTAGTTTTTTTTTAATGTCATTGTGACTACCTAACCTCTGCCTATAACAGATGCATTTCGTCAACGACGAATTGCACTGCGCCTGTCACACTGAGACGTACAGTTGTTAAGTCTCATATGACTGTAATTTTACTGGCTCTCAAGGGCAGCTGTCGGAACATACCGTTATGTGCTTGGCGACACAATTTATACTTCTGGGTGGTCGCTTGCCAGGCGGGCATTCTCAAAATGCCCTTCCACCATGCGGTGAAGCTCAAGCCCGCGGCGGGATTCGAACCATGGACCTGCTGAACGGCAGCCCATAAGCAAAGCCACTGAGCAATCACTGCTTCTTAAAAAAATACTGCTTTTTTGATGTTTGTGTTGTTTAAAAGCGCGGCTTTGGAATATCGTGGACCTGGATTCAATTCCCAGTTCGCACAATTTATTGGATCAGTAGCAGTCCGAAGTCTGGTACTGTGCCCGGTAGATAGCAAAAGGCGCGCTCCCAAGATGGAACTAAAATAATATGTATGTAGGAGAATGTAATAGATGTTCCCTAGATGGAACTAAAATAATATGTATGTAGGAGAATGTAATATATGTTCCATAGATGGAACTAAAATAATATGCATGTAGGAGAATGTAATAGATGTTCCCTAGGTGGAACTAAAATAATATGCATGTAGGAGAATGTAATAGATGTTCCCTAGGTGGAACTAAAATAATATGCATGTAGGAGAATGTAATAGATGTTCCCTAGGTGGAACTAAAATAATATGCATGTAGGAGAATGTAATAGATGTAAATCAAAAATAGATTACTTTGGTGGTGTTCTATGCCTTGATGCGCCTTAGAGAGTTCAATATTTTTAATGGTCATAGTTAATACACAAACTACGTAATAGAGTACACGCGCTGTAAATGCATATAACGCCACAACTAGACGATTGCTTGAGTAACTTGAGTTATGACAATAATATAGATATAAATTTGAAATATGACTGATATCTTTCTACTATGATATAACTAGTGCGTTTAGTTGAGGTTTCCTGGTTATAATAATAATATATGTAATACGCAATCGAGCTTGGGTCAAGATTGATGTAGGTAATAGTTTTCTCAGAAATCATCATCATTAATTTGAAAACCTCTACTGCACAGAAAAATAAATTTTTATTCAACTTGTAAAAGCCATATACATCTGAATCTAATGAAACATCTGTCCAAGCTGTTAAGAATAAAGCACTGCAACGTAAGAAACTGTAAATGTTAAATATTTCTTAGGAGATTTTTATGTGTGTGACAATGAAATTAAATATATAAGACTCTAAACTAAACACCTGAACAGAAATGAAGGCAATTTATCACATGTTTTGTCGGCCATTTCCTACATATAATTAGCTATAACAATTCTGTTATTAGGGTCTCCAAGTGTAATTTGCAAAGCTAGAATTACACAGCAAGATCATTATCCTAACAGATAGAGCCATATTTGGCACCGCGCCAGAATAAGTGCCGTGCCACGCTCAAAGGGAGAATGGGAGCGCACAATCCGCACCGAAAGGTACAATACATACTCATTTGTTGATGCATGACGCATTGATACTAAGCACCCCGAGTTCCTTGGCCGTTCTTCTCGCAGTGGCTCTATACAATTTATTTGCTGAACGTGGCAGTACAATGTAGAATATTTCAATACTAAAATTTGTAATTGACCTTCATAAGAGCGTCGTAGACGCCTAAATTGAATAAATGATTTTGACTTTGACTTTGTACCTAACAAGAGTACGAAACACTTCTAAAAAGTACATTTTGTATATGCGTTTTGGTAGTTGCCAAAAATGATTTCAAAATACTAATCGCATAGGAAAATACGTTCAGACGACACGTGCTATAAATAGCTTTTCTTGAACAGAATTTTAGCAAAATATATTTAGTTTGTAGTATTAAGAAAATTATATGTTAATCTTGATCATATTCTCTAAGGCCAAGAAAAGACCGAAACACGTTTTCTTAAAATTTTCTCGGTTGAATAAAATTGCAAAGTTGACTCTAAATTACGCGTGTAACGTAAATATTTATTTATTTATGAATGTGTACGAAATATAACAATAAAATAGCAATACCTTATCAAGAGGGACAAAGTTAAATATTTGATTTACGTTATTAAAAAACCACAAGTACTCCGTTACGTAGCTGTATTTGGAATGACAACCGATAGCAGATTATTTGTTACCCTCCTTACTTAATTAATAGCTCTTAACTACCCTACCCTAATACATTACAGTTTTGTGTTATTATTATTAAGCTAACTTTCTTTCCTATTTTAATATTGTTATGATTGCAATAACGCCGGCTATGCGGATTACATTACAAAATCACAAATATACGATAGGAAAAATTTAAGTCATGTGCGGGATTCGAACCCGCGTCCATCCGCCCCTTTAGCCGGGGCATGCTCTAACCAATTGAGCTAACATGACATGACGTCATAACTCAAATCTTTCCTATCGTTCATTAACCATCGTATTGGGATGGAGCGACATCTATAGTACCACTTACGTTGTACTACAAACAAGACCAATTTTCCAATTGGTTTTATACTTGTAAATGATGACGCAACCTTATAATTTTAATATTGTTATGATTGCAATAACGTAAGTCGTTTCTTTCCTATATTACCCAAACTAATGGAAATTTTGCCATCGCGGCCACTCTTTCTGTCCTACGCAGTCTGATAGTGACAAAAATTCAGCTATTGACAGCGCCTTAACAGTACGATGTCAAAAAAAGCTCGCTGGTTAACAACAAAAACATTTAGGGGGGGATACAGTATTAAAAGAAGTAATAAAGAGGTTATAAACGAACATAACTCGCACGATGACAATACTCTTTGTACGATATAATGACCTAACAAACGCAAAGTAAATGCGACACTGCCAAAACAAGTTAGCAAAGAAAGGAACGCAGCGTACATCACTATTCTCTCGGAGTGCAACCTAGTAACCCAGTATACAAAGTGGGAGGAAAGCTTTGACATCGGGAGTCGGTCGGATATACATACCTACTTATGTTTCAATTTGCGGTGAGCGCAGTTGAGTTTCAGATCCAGAAGTGCTTGGAAAATGACGTACAATCTGTATCTATATTTGTATTCACGCATTGACATTTTTAAGAACATGATAAGCATAATGTTGAAACTACGTAGATTCAAACCAAACTACATGTTATTTATACAACACACAGAGATAAAAATAATTAGGTTTTAGTTAAATTGTGAACGAAATCGCCTTTTGGGACAAATCGTTGACTTCATTTCCTTAACAATAAAGTTCCCCTACAATCAATAAGGTACGTAAATTATACTCAATCGACGTTTTTTTATCTTTAGCCGATAGGTTACAGCAAGCATGTCTGATATTGCGATAATATTGAAGTAAGTTAATTACAAGGTTGCGCCATCATTTACAAGTATAAAACCAATTGCAAAATTGTTCTTGTTTGTAGTACAACGCAAGTGGTACTATAGATGTCGCTCCATCCCAATACGATGGTTAAAGAACGATAGGAAAGATTTGAGTTATGACGTCATGTCATGTTAGCTCAATTGGTTAGAGCATACCCCGGCTCAAGGGGTGGATGGACGCGGGTTCGAATTCCACACATGACTTAAAATTTTTTCCTATCGTATATTTGTGATTTTGTAATATTGAAGTAGTTCCATAAATCGATACTGTTCCGCTTAACAACCTCGAAACGAGGCATGTCAAATACAACATATCAATACATTTGTAAGTCTTCACTTTACAGTTCGATTGTGTAGCCTAAACACCTGTGAAAGCTAAGTCTGGTAGAAGAAGGCGGCTTAAAAACATACCTAGAACACCTCGTGGTTGATTTATTCCGTCACGTGTACGGAACGAGGCGAACGCTTGTTGAGAATGACGTAGATACGCATCTGTCTACAAAAACGTAGCCTGTTTCTACTATGACGTAGAGTTATTAATTGTTTTATGAAGCTACAAAGGTATAAGTAGCTAAGCGAACGGGGCTGGGCGGACCGCTTGGTCTTGGTGTTAAGTCATCGCCCCTACTTGTAATATGCCTGTATCGTTCAGAACAAGATGTGGTCTGCGAGGAAATTGCGCGGCTTAGCTAACAAGATACCTAGAACACCTCGTGGTTGATTTATTCCGTCACGTGTACAGAACGAGGCAAGTTTGAGAATGACGTAGATACGCGTCTGTCTACAAAAACGTAGCCTGTTTCTACTATGACGTAGAGTTTTTAACTGTTTTATGTAGCTACACAGCAAATGTATAAGAGGCTACGAAAACGGTGCCCGGGCGGACCGCTTTGTCTTGTGTTCAGTTATCGCCCCTACTTGTAATATGCCTGTATCGTTCAGAACAAGATGTGGTGTGGTCTACGAGGAAATTGCATTGCTTTCGGCTCCCGAGATTATTTCTCATGTAACTTATACTGACTACCTTGTTTTTTGTGTGGGAACGAGACAAGAACTAAGGTATAGTACCACCAACTTAACTGTGCAGTTCGCGAAGGCGCTGCTGATCAAGGAACAAACTGTCACAGTTTGAAGGAATGTTGTAGTTCTTTTTTCTGCCATCTGAACATATAAGTTGGTGGGTCTGTATCGCAATGACGAGCTCAGAGCTGTCACAAAGCAGGACGAGAACGGTAACATTGCAAATGTAATGGACAGGCGTACTGCTTATTCACAACAATCAGGCGGGCGACCAGTCCGTTTCAAAATAATAATAAAAAGCAAACAAACAAGCAAATTATCTTTCTAAAGGCGGATCTCCAATCTCCTGACAATGTTTTTCGAAACATTTACGACGTTTTCAAAACTTTGTTTAGCGTCGTCCGCGCAAAGACGGGCCACAAAAACTTTGTTTCAAAAACTATACTGTACATTATATTGTTTCGTGTATAACTTACTCATTGGTTCAAATACTAGTGCCCCGCTTCCCACTATCCAATAAATGTTTTCCACATGCCACGGATAGCTTGAAAACGTTAATGCGGTTTCGACCATAGACAAAAGTCGTATGTTTCCGTGCTCAATGTTTCGAAAAACATTGGCTGGTCTTTATGATGTACGGATTGAATTAGTGCGTAGTTTATGTTTTATGAGTCGATCTAGCGAAGAAGTATTTGAGTCCCACATACCTTCCGAAGTCGAATGCGATCATCGATTCCATTCAAAGCTGTACAGTTTAGCTGCCACACACACTACGATAGATCGAGAACGATCTTCATTTCAATTCACGATGGCCTCAACCAACTCCGCATTACGCATGACACGCTTAGTGCTCGCCGTAAGGAAAAATATATTTAAAACTTTGTATTTTTTGTACTCAATGTGTATCATGTTTATAAGGACTAAATTAGTAATTAGCTAAGCTCCATGTACGACACCACCAAGTAGTGCGCGATCGAGATCGAAACTGGCGGAGAGCCGGCCACACACGTTTCGATTAAACGGTAACAGTTTCTTTAACTCGATTTATCTATTAGTTTATTCTACGTACTACTTCAATTGTACAGTTTTGAAAAATCGAACTAAGCCCCCACACACACGGTACGATTGATCGAGTGTACTGTACAGTCCAAATCGGATTCGATTTCGTAACGTGTGTGGCAGGTGTTACGGAAAGCTGCAGCTACAGTTGCAACCTCTAAAAGAAGAATGACAGTGATTAGGCACAATCAAGAGCGGTAACACAAGGTCAGAGACGTGCATTAAACGCTAATCAAAAAGTGTTCATATCAAATTTTACTGAATCGCTAATAATAAAGTCTGAGTTGGGATGTGTCCTAAAATTTCCGTTTAGCCGTTTAGAAGATGAATATAAAAAAAACACAAATGGTGCATTTATAAAATTAAGTTAGATACTTAGGGTATGTTTGTTTTAATAGTAATAATTAGTAATATGGTCCTTAGAATTGAACAAAATGTGGGCGGGACCCACATTTTGTTAAACAGTTCAACGTTTTTATAATTAACGTATTTTAACGCTTTGGATAATTAACGTATAATAACGTAAGCCATATTCTCGAAACGCTCCGATACCATCTTTGTATATCATCATCTTTGTCTGATGTGGTCACCTTCGTGGCAGGGGTAGTTGAGATTACGTTTTCTCATAAACAACATATGAGATTAGGAAGTAAAGTAAGCTACTTACGCAGGGGACAGTTCCATGTCCGACTCGTCAGATACGCCTTCAATATCGTCGAAGTTGTCAATAACTCGCCCGGAGACTTCAAGTCGTCTTAGCGAGCGGCCGCTCGAAGCCACGTGCCGCGCTATTTGTCTGATCAGCCTTCGAGGAAGTGGTAACGACGCTCGGGCGCCTCGTGCTGGAGAACCGCCGCGCTCACCGCGCATTGGCGCCATCTGTTGGCAAATAAAAAAAACTGGATGAAAACGAATGAAGATATATGACAGGGTCGTAGCAGGTGGAATGCGTAGACGCATTGTGTCGCATCTCGCGGCGCTTCACGTAAATTCCTTAGACTCGTATTAATAATTGCCTCTCAATGATGCGATCAATGTTGAGATGCTGATTTTGACCGGTGTTCAATATACGTATTTATTTTTTATTTTATTTTTATTTTATAAATTTGGTACAAAAACATTTAACTAATTAAAAAAACATATATGTAAACTTGGATTTAAAACTAACATGATAAATTTGATAAACTAAATATTGTACACATCTTTGCAGATAATTTAAAGGTCAACGTCAGAATGTAGAATGTTTAGAAGTTCAAATTTTGAAGTGACTTTTTAAAGTTAAATAATGTTTGATGAAAAATGTCGAGTTCATTGCATACATCGATGCAGACCTCATCATAAAATCGACACATACGGTAAAGCGGGTTGTTATACCCTACATTATTGTTCCAGGGCGGAATACTAAAAAGAGTTCATTTACGAGTTGCAATCTTATGAGGGATAATGTTAATATCCATTAGTAATTCATCACTAAACAGTCCATTGACGATCCTGTGCAGTACACACATGTCAGGGATTTTGTATAAACTGCATCTTAAGAATGATCTTAACTTTGAGATGTATTTTTTAATAAGAGCTTTACTATACATAAAACAAGGCCACGCTAGTATAAGTAAAGACACTGGCCAATTATAATTGACAATAAAATTATTTACTTGTAAAATATGAAAATATAAATTTTAAATTATCCTACACTTTTGTTTATATACTAACTTTTTCATCTTATAGTATCGCAAATCATTGAAATATTATCTTTTACGGTTTCATATGCTGCCCTAAGACTGTGCGAATCGTATCAAAAGATTCTTTCTAATTTCTCAGTGGAACAGTCCAAACGTTGATAGTATGCTCGACTAACTTTTTAGGGATGGAACAACAGTAGTATATTTTATCGAAAGGTAAAACGTTGGAGAAATAAGTGGTCGGCCTCTGAAGGCTGTTACGGAAGGAAACTTACTAGCAGTGAAAACATTAATAAACGAGAAAAGGCGAAATACGAATGAAGAGATTCAGCCAATATTGCTGATTGCATTGGGAAGCGATTACGAGATTCTGAACGATCATCATCGCACGAGAAGAATAGTTTCGATGAGGTTATAGTTTTTATAATCATGATATTATATGCGATGCTCAAACGCAGTGCCACGCAGAATGGATGTTGTGCTGTGACATGATAGTATATAAATAGTAAACAGGCTTATCTCGGCTTGTTTCCGACACTATTACCGGTACGAATCTTGTATTAATGAAGGTTTTGCTGGTTCAAAACGAACCAACGCTTAACGTGAAGCGCTGGGAAGATTAAGAACGTTGTTTTTTTCACTTTTGACGGGGCATCTGGTAGAGTTCCTTAATACAGAATGCTTTCCAAAAATTCTCGCTGCTGTGAGCTCAAGAGACAGGCTCCGCGGACTACTGTTTGACCTTAGTCAAACGCGATGAGACTTCCGGAACAGCACACAGGTTAAAGTGTTGCATTTATTAGGTCATCCTCCTTACAACACCGTGCGATTTTTTTTTCATAAAAAACAATTCCTAGGCATACAGTTTAACTCTCCAGAAGGTACAGGCCGTAGAAGAGGTGACTGAGACGGACTGGCGAAAAATAGATACGCAGAAGAATTCTTTGAAAGATTTTAAAATAAAACTGTAGCCGTAGTGCTTTTTTTCAGGATTGCGACACTTTCTGCCTGCACTACGTAATTCCTGAAGCATTATACATATCTAATACCGATTTCAGAACACTTACCAAACCTGTTATGTTAATCGTTAGTATCCGACAAAAAAACTTGTTTTAAATGTTATCCAATTACCATACAATGATTGGCATTGTGATTGTATTCGATGATGGGTTCAACACTGACGGGTCAAGCATTCAAACTATATATATAATATTTCTGTTTACTTCTTCTTTATACTGTTATTATTTTAGTTGAAATTTTGCCACAAGGATAACCTGGTGATGGTTTCTCTGGTCCATGGCTCTTTAAGAAGATGTTCATGGAGAATTACATCAGCAGCAAACGACGGCAGCAGTTGGTAGTGTAAAACGTCCTTCCATAGTAGCGCCGCCGAAAGAATGCGTTTGACAGATCGTATTCCTATTGTAGTTGTGGCTTTTAAATAGAGTATAATATACAATATACCTTATTTTCAGCCACTAAATCGCCTGATTAATACAATATTATGCAGTCAGACTGTTACTTATCTACTATGTTACTTTGAACTGGAGAAAAATATTCACAAAATGAACTGTCAAACGCATTCTCTCGGCGGCCGCACTATAGCTACTAATATATTAGGATAAGTAGCTTTTGTTTTTATTCCAGAGTTTAATAAGGAACATGGTTTATTATGATATTGCAGAGATTATCTGCACTATGATGTGCTTAAATATAATTACTACTGATTGTTTACTTTCTATGGATTGCTAATCAACTGATCAAAAATCAAGAACACGCAAACAATTTTTATTCTTTTCCTTTGAAATTTAGCTTCTGTTAGCAGGCGATCGCCTTCTTGAGCAAGAGTCCATCATGTCATGGTGGGTACCAACAAAGTGTCAGATAAACTGTTTCAAAGCTGTAGTATGCAAACACTGCTGTAGTGACACTGTAGTTTAGTAAGTGAAATTACATGGGGAACAACTCGATGTGACGAGCATAGCGGAGGAGTTGAATCTTGAACTTTTTAGTGTGATACTGCAACTATCATGGGAAGGCATTGCATGACGGTTATCATCAGGAGAATGAGTCCGCTTCGTCACTAGATATCATAAAACTAATATTATACGTATTTAAAACTCATAAAGCAGGTTTAATCATCACAAACATTAATTGAATAAATAATCGGGCGCAATGTTAGGCAGATACTCGTTCGAATACATATCGGAGAATTAAGGCGTAAATAAGCAAAACATGTTCTTACAACTGTTGTTTTGTTTATAGATGTGACAGCACCTTCGAGTACCTACGTACTTTTCATTGTCTGTAAGCAAACGCTTCTCCGATTTCCACAACAATAATAAGCTAGTGACGGTAACAACCAGCAGCGATGTTGATGACTAAGGGGATAAGAAGTCGACCAAGTTTCACGAGCTCCATCACATGACGTAACTGAAAAAATCTGATAGGTTAACCCAATCCATATTACGCAATCGCCGTGTATAATTCTCGCACGCTGGGTACCTACGCAAACATGAGCGCATACCAAGACATACCGTTTATCAACAAAATGTGCCCGCGTACACGTTAAAAATAATTTGTTACATAATACAATATTGAGTGTGAAACGAATGAAAACATTTCTTTTATCTGTTCGATTTAATTTATCGGGACGTAGTGACATGATCGCATAATGTTGGCCGACCTTGGCATAGTAGCTAAATGTAGGTAAAGCTTGGTGCGTGGCGTCAGCGTGGTTTCGTCGCGCCGTAGCGGCGGCGTCGCGTCGTCGTTGGTAGGTACCATACCACACGCACCGCGTGACAAACAAAACTGATTATCTAACATACGCTTCTCATACTCAGATATTTGTTTACTGTGCCCTATTGCGGATGTGGACAATGCTCATTTAAACCTGTCGCTACGTAGACCGCTACGCAGTTACGTAGCCAACCGTGAAGTTTTGTTGCTAACTGTACCTATTATTTACGCAAAGGGCGTGACCATTCAAGCCATCACTAGGCTTTTGTTATTTATAATATTGTTTATTTTTACATTTATGAAACTGTTTGTGGATATAACATGATCGGTATTGCTTATGGTTTATTTACAAAACCAGTTAAATATCAGGAAAATACAAGCATTCAAATGTTGTTGAACATGTAAATCACAACATGATAACATATTTCGAACGCCACAGTACTCTGTGACCACTAAATGGATAAGTAACTGTGGCTTAAGCTGTGGCATTGCATTAAGAAACAAAGGTTTCTCTAAAACATTCATTATTACTGGGAAATGGCACTGGGAAACCCATATAACAGCAATTTGTTGGAAAAGTTTGATATTGTCTGATATTTATATTAATTAGGTATATATATAACTCTTTCTTTATATACGTTACTATTTGTTGTGTTGCTAAGGTTTTAATATAATAAATTATTGTAAGTAGACATTCTATAACGTAAGTCATATGCATTTGAAAAATTACTTGTTTATATATATATATATTATTATTATTTGTACGTGTACATAGAAGTGTGTAGCATAGAACGTATTGTACTATGTTCTATGTTCAACGCCTAAGTATTTAGGTACTGGGTCAGGTCCAGAAGAGGAATCGTAGTAGCTGTAACACAGGGAATCCTAGCACAGCTACTAACGACCCTGCTAGTGTTAACATAATATGTATAAGTTTAGTAAATATTTTGGCATTATTTTTGTAAACATTTATGTAAATTTAATAGAAATAAAAAAATAAAAAATATTGGGAAAGTTATATACAATCAATGATAACTATTCTCAAATTCCAGATAACTGCTGTACTATCGACAAATACAGCTATTTTAATTCTGAACTTAAAAATTATAAGGAGAGTTGTAGAGATACTCTCTCAAAATCTTCCCAAGCACATTTAAAAGATAACAAAGTTTATTGTAAATATTCTTTGTAAGGTAAATGGGGGAGTAGTTGACACATAGGTCGGGATATTCACCTTAAAAACAGTGTAGGGTGAGCAAAATGTTTTAATGTAATAGTGAATAATATATTCTAAAAGAAAGGGTTTTATGTACATTATTGCATATTATTCACTTAACTCATAAGAGTAACCGATAAAAAATGAAAAATACATGAATATAAAGTACCACATGCACCCATGCTTGACATGCTAAAAATTGATTTGTTTGGGTAGTTGACATAGTTGATTCAGTAGTTGACATCAAACATAGAAAAATCATTTATTTATAATGAATACTTTAATGTGGGCTTATTAATTTAAACCATCAACAAAGGTATATCATTATCATCATAAACGGACTTGTCTTTAATAACAGGCCGGTTAAAGTCACTATAATACATATCTACAACCTACTTCAAAAGTTAAAGTAAAATCTTCAAACCTTCAACCTTAAATAAAATAAAAAGATATTGTCAGTAACTTTTCCAACTTTTTTGTTCTAAATCGGATCGCTAAAACACAACACATCTCTAAGGACTCCCTATTTTAAGATGATGAAACATTTATTGGATCTTCATTGGATGGATCTTGAGTTTCTTCAATACATCTATATAACTCTGGGTACATTATGTTTATTGCTGTAGCAACCGAAATCCCTCTATTTACAATTTAAATAGCTTGTAAGAATATCCTGTTTAGGACAAGCGAACATCCTTTTTTATTGGATAAGAGGGCAAATGAGCAGGCGGCTCACCTGGTGGTAAGTGATCACCGTCGCCCACTAACATCCATAACACCATTGGTCTCGAGGATGCGTTGCCGGTCTTTGAGGAAGGAATATGCTCTCTTCTGGAAGGCCCCTAAGTCGTATCTGTTCGGAAATACTGGGCTTACTACACCAGACAGCTGGTTCAAAATTATGGCAGTGCGAGGTTGAAAATGACGTAAAAATCGCAAGGTCGTGGAATTCCAGACGTCGACATGAAATTGATGAAATATCATGCTTTGTCGGGACGTCCGATGGCAAAATTGAGCTGCAGGCAAACTGGCAACATTTTTTTTATCCCTGATAAATCAGCCTTAGTTCACTATCTCACTTGACGGTAGGATAAAGTAGGATCGACGGCTTAACGTACCCTCCGAATCACCACATGACCGCGGCGAACGTTGCTTAACTTTGCTGATTGGTTCAGAACACTTGAGCAAACGTCAAAATCGAACATTTTCTCAGTAGACTCCCCGTGATAGATCTATACGGTAAAAGATGTAGATGCATCCAAGATATCTACGCAGTGCCAAAGGGTTGAGCCGGTCGGAGAGAACTTGATCGTCAACGATTCGCGTCGTTTTGCGTTGAATGCGATCAAATGGAAGAAGTTGGTACTGGGGAGCTCTCGCCCAGAGGTGAGAGCAGTACTCCATGTGAGGCCGACCCTGAGCCTTATAAAGTTGCAGGCGATAGACCGACGTGAAGTTCCGTCTCGCCTTTCCACCACCGGCTTATAATCCACCACCGCCGCCCATCGATGCGTAAGGTATACTAAAAGATCACCAGCTGGGCAACCGCGGCGAAAACCGTACTGGCGATCGCTAATCAACTGGTGCTTCTCTAGAGAGCTCAGAGCTGGTTATTGATAATAGATTCCATTATCTTGGAGTACAGAGACGTTATGGCTATATGGCGGTAATTGGATCGGACGGATTTGAGCGGTCACCTTTTTAAGGGATCAGGTGCACCAAAGTCGTCTTCCATGTTTTTGGGACAACGCTTGATGTGTAGCAGAACCGGAAAAGACGCGTTAGAACCGGTTTCAACCTGGAGCACAAGTACGCAGCACAATCGGAGGGATGCCATCAGACCCACCTGATTTATGAATGTCCAAGGAGAACAGTGGGTTACGTACTGCACTTTGCCAGAAAATTATATCCGGCATCGAGGTATCACACTGTGGTATGTTCGGTGGTGAGTTCCCTTGGTCATCCAAAGTCGAGTTAGACGCAAAGAGAGAGCCCAGAAGATCGGTCTTCTCCTTTGCGGTGTGTTCATGTTTCTCTCTGATGGGCCCTGCAGAATATGGAATAAAGAGTTCCATACCTTGAAGCACTACATCAGCAACAAAATCGGCAGTGACATCTGGATCATCCGGCAAGAAGCAAACTTGCCCAAATGGGTAGGATGCAAAAAAGGACCGCATCCCGTCCAAATCTGCAGACCTATAGTGCCACACGACAACCGAGGGTGGTCCGAGGGGGTCGAGTTGGGCGTGTAACCAGCACTGAACTCCGGATCAGGCAGTGGCCCGACGACCCTAGAGGAGCGTTATGGATGAGTAGTTGTCCGTGTGAGAGGTCAGCAGAAGGTCCAACAGGGAAGGTGTATGCGAAATCGTGAACAGACCTCCCCGCATGATCGATGTTGCGCGGACTAAGCCATTCGCCATGGTGGGCGTTGAAATCGTCAAGTATCACGATCTCGATATCGAATCTATCTATATTCGATATCGAGATCGTATCGGCATTACCGTAGCAATGGGACCTATAAAGACACACATAGATTCGCTTATGGTCATCGCAGTCTACGCGCAACCAAATGTCAGAAAGGCCCCGTCCTTCAAGGCTGCTGAGACGACGAGCACAGATATCCTCTCTGACGTAAAGACACCCCCACCCGCGGCAAAAAGAAATGCTCCAGTTTGTACCCTGGGTATGTGAGGTATGAGGTGTCTGTTGGAGAGCATATCTGTGTTTCGGTCAAAAAGAGCAAGGCCAGCTTAGCAGTTTCCAGGTGGTAGTGGACATCGTTCAGGTTAGAAAGGAGACCCCGTATGTTGCAAAAGTTCACGGCTAGAATGGTGTTGAGTGACTTAAGCCTCCTGCTTCGTTTGCCTCGAGCAGCAGAAATAGGTATGAGCACGGTTTTACTCCCTCCAGAATAAGCAGTGCAGCCCAAGCATCGACCTTCAGGTTCAGGTCCTGGAGGTAGATGACCGGAGAGGGATTTTCCAGTGTTTTCGCGGCTGGTACCCTGCTCTAGATTAGGGTCATTGATTTCAATTTAAAAAAAATGTCTCAGTACTTGACACCGTATGCATGTGTAGTTGACATCCCTATCAAGTATTGGTTTTAGTGATAGGAACTAGACTCACTAAATACTAAATGATTGTCACCTTACACTGATCACTGACATAATGCAAACTTGACTTACACCTAGAAAACCAGTAGTTAACTTGGGTGTCAATTACTACTTAATGCTGAAAAATGCGTAACTAGTAGTTGACACACACAAAGTAACGGAACCCGTTGCATCCACCAGGTTAGGAGTGCAATCCGGGTGATGAGCACTAAACTATTAACAACATTATACATAAGCTAAGTGAGCTATTTGACATAGCAATACAAAAAAGTGACTTAATGTAAATTCACACACCTCTCGTAATTTTGCTAGAAATATTATAATAATCATTTTTTACCGACACCCACACAGAAAAACACACGACATTACTAAAGGGTAGAATCAATGTTGTCAAAATGAAAAAAATAATGAGTCTGGATATATTTCCTATCAATGGGATGCGTTCACATGACCTGTACTATGAAAAATCTGTCTTTATATGTCTTCAAAGTTGAAAGTGTCAACTACTACCTCAATGTCAACTATACCCACTGTTACGTTATTGTATTTCTATTCTATATTTCTATCATAGTTAAAAAAAAAAAAAACCAACACTGTTAGTATCTTCTTGTCTTGTATTAAAGCAGCTGATAATTAATAAGTGGTAGTATGTTAAATAAAGTTCTGTTATCGTTTAGCAGAATAATATGTAAGTAAAAAAAAAGGCAATACTACTTTCTACTTGAGATCTCTACCTAGGCGGGCTGGCAGTCATTTAATGCTCTTCTACCATGCGGTAAAGCTTGAGCTAGCAGTGGGATCTGATCCATGGACCTGCTATGCAGCAGTCCATAGCCATTGCCAATCACAGCACCTGCCTATCACAATTTTTTTTTTAAATTCAATAATTTTAATTATTCAATTTTTTTTTATCTATTATAGGGTAAAGAATTGGCGATTCACAAAGCAACAAAATAGTCTGGTTATATTTCACAAATCTTGATCAGGGAATGAACTGGATTATAAATATATTTACTGTACAATGAAATATAATACAATAATTTCACAATAAAAATATTTTATGAATCAGTTTTAATTATGTAGGTTTCTTTTGGACCTATCTAACAATACAACAAACAAATACAAATTATAGTTGCTCAAATAAATGTTCATTATATGGTATGGGGGAATACCTTTTATGAATGCACATTATAAATGAATTTTCCTTAATACACACATATGTACTTACAATAGTTACAATGCAAATTTAAAACTTACTGCCTTAGATAATAATAGATAATATGTTATCTAAAGAATAAGGAATTTTATTCAGTCCATGATAGTGAATGAATCTAGGGTCTATAATGCTAAAAATGAACAATTAATGACATTTTTTTTTTATTTTGTTTCTTGTTTGGGCCTATTCCATTTGACGCTAATTTTGTCATTTTCGATAATTTTGATCACAATCTGCGTCTATGGTTGTGATCACTGTGATCGTTTGTAACTGTTCTCCCCTGTCCCATTTAGGATAAGAACGCTAAGAATGCCACTAAAGTTTGCCACTTCTGTCACTTTTGACATTAGATGTAGGGAATTCAAACTGTTTCAGTAGCTTCATAGCGTTTATGGTGAAAATAATGCCAAGACCCAAGTGGAACAACTTTTTGGGAGTGAGATAGTTTTAGTTTTTGGCAAATTTAACTCCACGTGGTACGCACCCTAGGTGAACCAATAGATAGTATATGTTGAATATTGTAAGTTGCTAGTGTTATATTCAATGGATACAGTATATACTAACATGTGGCTAAAAAACAAAAATATCAATGCATTAACCGTGTAGCGTTTATGAAATTGTAAGGAAAATGTAGGGTTAGGACCCCTGTATGATAAACATCAATGCACCCATGTATTTATCAAGCTTCCTCCCTTGCCTATCCAAATTATGTTGGTGATATTTTACAATATGGTAGGCCTCGTCATTAAGAGTTTGTCTTGGTGTGTAGCACCAGTGTCAGATATTCTGCCTCTGGACACTGTAGCTAGTGCAATTACTTGGCAAACAAGACATAAGAACCAACATCTAAGAGTGAGGAAAGCAGTGCAGTGTAAAACAGAATGATGGTGACACTGCATCTGTATATGGGCAGACGTGACGCTTACCAGTAGGTACTTGTCAGTATAATTAAAAAAAAGCTACTTACTATGACTATAAATGTATGATATCAATAATGAGCAAAATTCAATATTTCAATTTCCAAAGGGCAATAATACAGACTCTTTGGTTTTCATTTGACTTCTAAGGTTTTATCATTTTAGTGTGATATACATATCTTCACATTATATAAATATGTAACTTATCATTCAAGCAAAGATTATGTAGCCTTGGTATCAACACAAATATGTGTGATTCCACTTTACAATATATGTATATTATGCCTCTGCTATTCTATTGTATAGGATAGTAACTAACATTATGTGAATAAGTAATTTTAGACTTGATGAAAAGTTACTATATTGATACTATATTGGTAGATACAGATGTTTTAATAACTAATAGAGGTAGGTATACACATGGGTAAACTAATTGAAAATCAAATGTAATATATATCTAGTAGGTAGATAGTAGAGCACACGCCATAATAATAGAAAATAAAAAACTGAAACATTATCAGGCAGGTACTCAGAACATTTAGTATCTAGAGCATTGTCTCTGGGTGACAATTAAATTTAGAAATGTTACAGGAAGTGTGAACTGAAATCTAGGTCACTTATAGGTCCATGTGTTATAAATAACACACCTTTTTCTGGGCTCTAATGATTCAAACATCTATAGTATTCTACATTTTGCTCAAATCACAAAGGTCATACAGGTTAATTTAGAAGAATGTACTTACAATTTTCATTAAGAAGACCAAAGTCCAGGTAGAATTCCTGATGTTAAATTAGGTAGGTATTGATGTTATGGCTAATAGACGCCCTAGCAACGTAAGCAGCGCAATTGTGATGCATGCGAGCATGTGATGTAATGGGTGGTAATTTTGTAGGTATGTACCATGTGTTTTTGTGTTCATTGGGTCAGCAGTGGTATCAACAACGTGTTGCTAGGAAACTGGTGGTGAAGAGCGCGGGGCGACAGAACAGACGGCAGCGAACGACCGCGTGCGCGGCGTGAGCGTCGTGGACGCGCGACCGATGTGCCTCCGACGTGGAACGCCGCGTGCACAATGCACGTGCATTCGCGCACCCTCGAGGGACATTACATAACTACAGGGATGCCTACACCGAGGATACCACTGACTGCTATCATATACCAACACCCGTTCCATAATTAGAAGGAGCGCCCTCCGCGTCTCGACGTAAACAGACACATTTTTAGAAACGGATGTAAGCGATACCACTACAAACATAATTGTAAAATCATCTAAGAGTCACGTATCGTGTTAAACACGTGATAAATCAAAGTACAAAATGCGTAATAAATCGAATCCACAACATTTTTTAAATGCAATCAATTAGAGAAATAATGGTACGATAGTTGGCGAAACGATCAACAGTGTATGTATGGTAACGTACTTACCTTTGAGTAGAACAGGTAGATAATAGAAGCACAAATCAGAAACTATAATAGTATACAAACAGCATTCCGTGACCTCTGCACTTACAATAAAATAAAATCAACTAAACACCCAACAAACAGAAACACCTTCTTCAACATCATACCATAAACTAAAGAAAGAGTAACCTACATAAATAAACATATGATTTGCTGTCTTTGGTTTCTTTTCCGCTTCCGTAATTGTGTTTGGCTGAAATTAATCGACTAGATATAATATCGATACTACAGGCACCAATTTCATATAAAACAAATAAAATTTCTTTTAAATATTTACCAAAGGAATTTAGGTCAATATCTGAAATGAACTGAATTAAAACTTTAAGTCATGTCAAATGCATAATGGGGTCGATTCCATATCACGAACTTGATTAAAACTTAACTATAATTGGTCTTAGTCCTGTCAGATCCATTATTTGGTATTCGGAATAAGTTGAACTAATTTAATTTTAATCGCCAAGATTAAACTAAGCTTTCTTGTGTATTTCAGAGATATTCTAGAGAATAATCGATGAGCGTTGAATCGAATCGAATATAATTATTGCAGGCATAGTTGTTTTTATATCATAATTGCTTCTGCACCACATCATCACATGTTTGGTAAATAATTACTAGATGAGGATTGCGGCCGTGCCGTGTGTGGCGTTTTGTGTTACTAACAAAATCATTCCTTACCAAAAAACTAAGTTAAGCGGTTGAGTTGTTTGGATGGATAGTTGTTAGTGGCATATACTACAAGAAAAGGTGAGTGTTTCCGTTCTTTGAGGGGAAGTGGAGTCATCGGTCCTGGGTATCATTTTAGAATGGCATGTCATTTCAATATGGTGGTAGCGCATTTTGCTTTGAGGCAGAATGCCTGCGTAGCTAACTAGACTATCTTCAAGTGGAAAATCTGTCACCAAGCACCTGTGTGTTTCTGCAGCTGTCTTTCAGAGCAGCAGTATCCATACTGTTAATTGGTATAATAGATGTATTTCATCACAAGTGACGAATTGCACTGCACCCGTCACCCTGAGATACTCAGTTGTTAAGTCTCATGTGCATTGTAATTTTACTGGATCTCAAGGACTGCTGCCGGAACGCACTTTTAGTTGCTTGGTAACAGATTTTCTACTTTAGGGTGGTAGGTAACACAGACTGCAACACATCGGGCACTTCTCAGCGTTCATCCATCAAGCCATCAAATAACTAACGTTTAAAAACATCAATTCGGTAACTGGAGTTAGTTCTCTACGAGACTGGCAACACTAAAATTTGTCGGTGTTGTTTCTAGCATAGTAGAAAGAGTGGGGATGTAGGCCATATTACCTTTCCTGTTCAGTAGGTAATCTGAACAAAGACAACTCTGGAATCTATGAATTATTTAGACAGCCGAACACACAGCAATAAGTTCTCATGCGATTATCAAACATTTTTCATTTATTTAGCGGTGCCAAAACGCTGTGACGCGCGAACCTTGTTCGGTGTTAGCTCCGGCTGGCGCACTGAGAAACGGGTCAAGATTGTGTCAGAGTGTGCGTGCATGACGCATAGATACTATGGCGCACACATACAAGCCGCGCTTGGTGCGTTTGTATGAAGATAACTTACTTCCCGACTCCTTCTACAATGTTTCTAGTGTGTCATTTCAGTCAGTGTTACTAACGTCATTAGACACTGCAGTTGATTCGGCACTCTTCTACCGACCATCGGAAAAGGCACCACCTATGTAGTGAAACCTATGACAGTTAACATATGACGTGAGGACTGTGAACTAATCAGTCTACATCAGTGCGATCCTATTACGTAACGGTGATTTTATGATTGGAAGATATTAGCACAAGCCTGTAAGATTAGAAGTTGATCTTATTTCATAGATTCTACAATAGTTGTTCACCGCGCCACGTGCTATCAAAGGTGATTATGATGATGCCAGATGATAACAGAACCTTGAAAGTGTACTAAAGGTGACATCGTGATAGTGGAGGTACCACGATAATGACGAGGTAACCTAAACGGAATCACGAGATAGAAGTTTCTGCAAGGCGAGGACTGGAATGGCTACGATAAACCAAGTGTTTTAGTCATTTTTGTCTTCTCATTTGTACGATACCCACATGTACGCCCACGTTAAGAGAGCCAAAAAAACCATACAAAATCTCCGATATATATATAATATAACGCCACACGTGAATTCGATTCTATAGCAATAAATAATATACCCTTGTTTTTACAATCAGTATTTCGCTAATCAGATTATATGATCTGTCATTATGATATCGATTTATAATTTTAAATACAATCGGTCATTGAGGATCTCTCGAATCTAATGTTTTTCTCTATGGTTACTTCACTTGTTCCTCGAATAAAATAGAATACAGTTTGACTATGATTCGGCTTATTTTCACGGAAAATTATTTGTATTAGTTAAGATATAGTCGAACTAATCTCGAATTGGCCTCATTGACGCCGATTCCCTACCACGAATTTGATCAAAACCTGACTAAAATTGGTCTCAGTCCTGTCAGACATAATTTGGTATTCGGAATAAGTTGAACTATTATAATTTTAATCGCCAAGATAAAAATCAGAGATGTAGTGCCCGTGTACCGTAACTTTCTTGTTTATTTTACCAAAGATACTCTAGAGAATAATCGAATCGCATATAATGATCGCAGTCGTAAGTTTTTCTTTTTTCATACATTCTTTTTTCTTACTTACTTACTTTCACATGAACTACATATCAAAGATAGCTTTTAAAATACTTACGTGCGTTGTGACTGATTACTAGAGTGATAGATACTAACCGCCGGTTCCCGTACGCGTGTCAAAACTCGATTCATCTAACAAGCCGTCACATTTAACAATCTGTTAACTTTCAACGGGTTTCTGGAACGCATATTAACTTAAAATTACATAACACATGCTTGTTTATCTATGATAACATGAAGTTTGAAAAAGTCGTTCATATTCATTCATTCTGTAGTATTTTGTCTTTATTTAACGCATAACGTTGTCTCTTTTGTTTTGACATGAAATCAATGCCAAATCATTTCTGTGCTTCGCCGCCGTTACTATGGTTACCAGCTTATTAATCTAGGGGATGTTCCACCGTTGCAATGAGTATGTAATCACTACGTTTTGGTTTTTGGTCGGATAAAAGTCGATTTAGGTAAAAGTGAAACAGCAGCATTTTTTATTGTTGGCTTTGTTTTTCATGGTGGTAGGTCATTTTGCAATTGCCCGCCTGACTAGCTACCACCCTCAGGTAGAAAATCGCCAATGTCATAAAGGTGCGTTCCGGCAGCTGTCTTTGAGAGCCAGTAATTCTAGGTTAGCCTAACATCTTCGACCACATCATCACTTACCATCAGGTGGATAGTGGTCAAAGGCTAAATTAACAGACCTAAAAAAAAATATAAAAAAAAACAACTGATGGTAAGTGATTTATGTCTTATGATTATGTACTCGAAAAATCTAAACAGGTTTAACCTAGAATAGGTTTTCATCAAGAACAGCCTTCGTATAACACCATTAGATGCTTGGTGACAGATTATCTGTATAAGGGCCAACAAATAACGCATTGTGATGTGGTTTGAGATTCTAACCATGGATCTCCAGCGCAGCAATACAAAAGAATACACTGCTCACATCCGGTTATTACTGCATATCAGACGCACAACAAAATTTTAAACCATATCTTAACGCGCTTCTTAACCAAAAGGTGTTTCCACAAAGATTGTTGAGGTCTGGAAGGCGGTCATCCATAAGATTTCAAGCGAATTCTTTCGTTGGTAGTATATACAGCTGGGGTTTGTATTATAAGGCCGTCAGGAGGTTAAAGCACCGTATTGAGCAGTCCTGTAGGGTGCAGGGTTAGAATGTTACCCCCCACAATTTTTGGTGGATATCGTAAGAGGTGACTAAGGTAAAAATTCCAGCATCGCCTTCTATACACTGACAATTTCTACTGAGATCCCCAAGAGACTCCTGCCAAGCGTGGGGATTGCAAATCTCCTAATGTGGGAGACCTTGTTCAATGCTGGACTTTCCGGTTGATGTGGTGATGATGATAAACCCAATGAGCAGCAACACTAAAAAATCACGTCGACTTTAATACCATATTTACGTAGTAGTAATATGTGTAGTCATATTTGGTATAATTATGTACTTGTACTTTCGTATCAGTTATTAGAGGAAATATTTAGGTAGCTACTCCTAAAACCATTTTAAAAGCCATATTTTCTATCATTGTGTTCTATCATTAATATCTTTACGATTTCAAGATGTTAATCTTCGAATAATTGGTCGAATTTAGGCAATTAGCACAATTCACTTTGACAAACCGTTAACATACAAAAAAGGATTTTCGGAAACCCAAAATTGAATTAATTGGCGTTTAATCGCAGATTTGACATCAGTGTTGACAAACAGTCACATGAAGTTTTCAGCAACCCAATTTGCATTTGACAATGGATTAACAAGCATTTAACGTAATTTATCACTAATTTGCGTTTTAGAAACCGGCTGTAAGAGTGACATGAATCCATTAACAAAACGCCAAAAATATCTATATTTTAAGATAATTACATAATTAAAAGTCATAGTAGAGCTTGCCTTCTGAAACATTAAACTGAGTTCAACAGCTAAGTTGTTAGAATGCATGGCTGCTAGTGGCATTTTCAAGCTCTTCTGTGCTTCGGATCGCAGGCATCATCAATCATTTCAACATGGTGGTAGGGCATTTTGCCTTGAGGCAGAGAGCATTCATAGCTAACTACCACCCTCTAATAGAAAATATGGCGCCAAGCACCTAACTGTGTGTTGCTGCAGCTGTCTTTGAGAGCCATTTTCCATTCTAGGTTAAGCCTGATTATCATCTTTGACCACATAATCATCTACAATTAGTTGGGATTGTGGTTAAAAGCTAGACTTACGGTTACTAATATATGATTATTCAAGTCAGCATATAGCTCGGAAGATGTTAAGCAACTCATTGAAATATTTCTATATATGATAATAATAAGTACTAGAGTGTTAAAACGAATACGAAACGATACGAAAATTACATTCACATTTTTTTTATAATACAAAACTTCTTACCTCGAGTGGGAATCGAACCCATATCTCCAAATTTTGACGCACGTTTACATTTTTAAATATATACAAATGTACAGTGAAATATACATATAGTATATATATATATATATATATAATAGAATGCGACACGTAAATTCGATCATGCAGCAATTATACAACCATTTAATTTTTTTTTGTTTTTACGATTATTATTTTGTGAAGCAGATATATTTGTTATGTTTAGTTAAAAACATTTGGACTCATAGGCAGCCTAAATGCTCTAGCCCACCATCAGTTGGCAGCGTGCCCAGCACGCTGGCAGCATTGCCCCGTTGAATTGCAATGCTTATTCTTTGTTTAGTTAATATGATATAGATATCTCATTTTAACCTTCATACCTTCATCAATCGATCATTTAGGATTTCTCAAAATTTTTTTTTTTTACTTTGGTCACTAGTTCGTCGATCAAAGGGTGCGTACCATTTGGAGTTAAATTCGCCAAAAACGATAAAAACGATCACACTCCCAAAAAGTTGTTCCACTTGGGTCTTGGCATTATTTTAGCCATAAACGCTATGAAGCTACTGGAACAGTTTGAGTTACCTACATCTAATGTCAAAAGTGATAAAAGTTGCAAATTTTAGTGGTATTCTTAGCGTTCTTATCCTAAATGGAATAGGAGAGACCAGGGGGGCAATTCTCAAAATTGGGATAAATTTATCGATTCTCGGTATTTATCCCGTGTCACCTATGGACTATTAATATCCCATAAATATCGACTTTTCACAAATTAAATGCTATTCTCGCGAGTGGTAGATATAAAAATATGTCCACAGATGAACTTGTGTTCATGTGTATAGATAATATAATGATAATCCCGATATCGCAATGTTGCGTGTCGATCGTTAGGGCTTGATATTTATCGATAGTGATATTGCGAGAATAACACAAAACTACACGACTCGATATTCGCCATGTTTTCTCGATATTTATCTACTATGATATTCATATCACTGCACGAGAATCGCCGTCCCGGGGGCAATTCTCAAAATTGGGATAAATTTATCGATTCTCGATATTTATCCCATGTCACCTATAGACTATTAATATCCCAAAAATATTGACTTTTCACAAAAATGCTATTCTCGCGAGTGGTAGATATAAAAATATGTCCACAGATAAACTTGTGTTTATGTGTATAGAAAGTATAATGATAATCCCGATATCGCAATGTTGCGTGTCGATCGGCTTGACATTTATCGATAGTGATATTGCGAGAATAACACAAAACTACACGACTCGATATTCGCCATGTTTTCTCGATATTTATCTACTATGATATTCATATCACTGCACGAGAATCACCGTCCAGTTATAAACGATCACAGTGATCACAACCATAGACGCAGAATGTGGTCAAAATTATCGAAAATAACAAAATTGGCATCAAAAGGAATACAATCCAAATAGAATACGTTTGGACTATAATTCAGCTTATTTTAGCCAAGCAAAATTATTTTTGAATACGTTATAGTTTGGTTAAAATCGAACTAAACCCGAATTTGCCGCATTATGGTATTCGGAATAATTTGAACATACGGTGCTTACCATTTGAAGTTAAATTTGCCAAAAATGATAAAAACGATTACACTCCCAAAAAGTTGTTCCACTTGGATCTCGGCATTATTTTCGCCATAAACGCTATGAAGCTACTGGAACAGTTTGAATTACCTACATCTAATGTCAAAAGTGACAGAAGTGGCAAATTTTAGTGGCATTCTTATCCTAAATGGAACAGGGGACAACAGTTACAAACGATCACAGTGATCACAACCATAGACGCAGATGTGATCAAAATTATCGAAAATAACGAAATTAGCGTCAAATGGAATAGCCCCATAGTTTAAAGTCCGCTCAGATTATAACCACAGAATAGTGAGTGACTTGTTTATTTCAACCATGGAATGTACTTAGTACTTATTGCTTCCATGATTTCAACTTAGAATAATCAATGAGCGTTAAATTTCAGATCACATCATCACATCAACCGTAGCGTCCACTGTTCATCAAGGTTCCCCCATTTGGGGCTATTTGCCATAATCCCCACGTATATTTCACACAATAGTTGTCAGTTCCTCAGAAGGCGCTGTGTTCTACCTTCTGGTAATTTTCCATTTTATTAGTCACCTCCTACGATACCCACGAAAAGAGATGGGGAGGGTGATATTCTAACTCGGCACCGCACGGTGCTAAATTTAATTGCATTTAATTAACGCATTCATAGTTTTTTGGTCGATATTCCTTAAATGAACTGGTTTTCAAAGGTTGCTTCCGTGACACATATTTGCGTGCTTGTTGAGGGTTTAAGATGATAGTGGTAGCCGTCCAAGTGCGCATTCAGTGTGGTCGTTTTTTTTACATCTATTGTGTGGTAGGTACTTTTATGTAAATCGAAGCATACAAATGTAATAATATTTGTAGATTTTAAACATGTTCGTGTGCTTAAAATTTTTATAAGCCATGTTCAGAATCACTAGCCATTGGCATCACAAGCGAATCTCTATCTCCTGTTAAATGACAACATTTTCCTTATCACTGAAGCCATATCTGATGTGTATAATCGAGTTTTCAGTGTTCGTATAGAAATACGACTAGTACATAGTGTTGTTTAACAACATTCATTGGCAGAATACTCATTCTACCTATTTGAACATTCGAGTGTATTTCAGATAAATAATAGATATGGATAAAGAGCTACCTCCAATTTTTTTAAATGTTATTGTAACGGAACAAGCCTGAAGACCACCTGATGTTAAGTGGACTAACCTCTGCCTATAACAGACGCATTTCGTCAACGACGAATTGCACTGTGCCTGTCACACTGAAACGTACAGTTGTGCCTGTAATTTTATTTGCTCTCAAGAACTGCTGCTGGTACACACTTAGGTGCTTGGTGACAGATTTCCTACTTGAGGGTGGTCGCAAGCCAGGCGGGCATTCGCAAATAGCCCTTCCACCATGAAGATGGGATATTATTAACCCATGTGCATCGTAGTTAATTATAACAATGGAAATTTACAATATCTTCCAACGGGGATGCTAAGAGGTCAATATAATATTAATTTAACACTATCTTTCATAATCCGGCAAGTCTCTAATTATTACCATGTATAAACTACAGTTTATTACTAAATATTTTAAAATAGTGTAGAGTTTATTTCAATCTGTTTCACAGCGTATGTATATAACAGAGCTGCGAAAATTCTGTTGCCAATTCCATATAAAAAATTACCAAATAACACGCGTAAAATCTGAAAAATGCTAAAATATGCTATATTGCTAAATGCCAAATGTAGCATTAAAACTGCCAAAACTGTATTTAGAAAATACCATGGTCAAATGTTCATAGATAGGAGTGGGGCAAAATACGGTCGCCTTAGCATTTGCCATCTTGATTCTTGCCTCGGTGGTAGGCCCAAACTTAGTCGGGCCTCTGCACCTATGAGGGGCCACCTTGTTCATCAAGGCGCCCTCCAAACGTGTGGGGCCGAGCAAGCAAGTGAAGAATCCCCGACTCTCCACCAGTGACCCCATTACGGAGAAAGAAGGTGGCGGGCGTAATGATGCCTCCTCGCCCCTGTTCGTCTGCACGGGAGCGGGACACAGGAGGCTGCGGAGACCACTGCCTGCCATGATCTTTCTCCGCCGAGCATGGCGTTTATAACGCTCGGCAGAGAGAGCTGCCCCACCTATGACGACCGGAAGCATGTGGGAGATTCAGACTATTTTTATTTATTTTAACGTTTTATGTGCTGATTTGACTAACTAGTCCTTCAACGGCTCAACCACTCCCACTGCGTCATTCGAGCACCTCCCTCCACTCTGTATAAAAACAGCCGTGTTAGCGTTAGTTTGGCATTCTGTGCGCGACCACGCGCCTGACAAGACGTCTTGTATAAGAGTCAGGTAAATACTGTTTTACTATTACTGTGTAAATTATGCCTTTATGCTGATTATTATTGTTATAGTGATTAATTAAGTTGCTATGTGATAACCTATGGTCCTTGCGTGACCTATTGTATACTTAATTCACAAATATACATGCTATGTTTATGAAATAAATATGTATAACCTAAAATTACTTACTTTTATTCATTTTTATCCCACATCAGAAGTGGGATCGGACTTAAATAATATTTATTAATCTATTATTGTTTTTGAGTTTCAGAAACAATGTCTCACGACGATCATCAATATGCAAAATGGGCCAGTGGGCAGCAAACGTCCGATTCTGAAGTATTGACTTTATCGGATACACCTGATAGAGAAATATGTGCACCAGCCATCGAAGAGCGGCCCGTCTATCAAAATACAAGGGCCAATACAGGCACCATGCCTGGAGTGAGCACCAGCCAGGGTATACCATCGGCACCAACAACCTCGGCGGGACCAAATACCAGTGTCGGTAACTTTGTCCCTTTGGAGTTTATGAAGTCTATGATGAAAGAAATGATGACGACGTTCCTGCAAACTAGCTCCAGTTCGTCTTCTTCGCCATCGGCAGCACAGAATCTACCACGACCAAGAAATCTCGAGAATATCTATCTGCCTACGTTTGATCCTGACGACCGCACTGATACCGTGCAAGTTTGGTGTCGTCACATAGAAGAACTCAAGTCTGAATATCAGCTCAACGAAAGGGAAATACTTAACTTGGCTAGAAAAAATCTAAAGGGTCGCGCCGCTGATTGGGCTCGACGAAATTACACAACTATTACCAACTGGGAAGAATTAAAAACAAGTCTTGTCCAAACCTTTGCAGATGAGAACCAGTACTACGATGATTTAACCGCTTTTATGGAATACACCAGCAACATGGCCAGCAGCTTAGCGGAATACGCCTCACGCAAATGGGAGTTGGCAAAAAGGGCTTTTGACATCAAGGTGACCGAGCTGCATTTGGTGGAAGCTGTGATAACAGGTATGTCAGACTTTCGCATTAAATCAGACTTATTACGGCTGACACCTAAAAACTTGCCTCAACTTATACAAAGCCTCAATGCGTACAAAAGGAAACGACCAGCAAATAACGCTGATCACAATATTCCTTATAAAAAAGCCAAATTTAATCCAAATGATTTTAAGTTAAAGCGCTGTCAGAGATGCTCTAAACTTGGTCATTTACAACGGGACTGTCGCACCATTTTTAATAATGCATCAGCCTCTGCTAGTTCAGATACACCAAAAACACAACCACAAAAAAAGAAGTTCCAGTAAGGGAATCTTCCCGACACTTGGTAATTTGTTGTTTCTGTCACAAACCAGGGCATAAATTTGAAAATTGTTTTAAACGTATTAATAAAACTTCGAAAACAGAAAAACCCATTAATTCTCTGATAGTTACTAATAAGCGCTCTTTGGTAGCTAAAATTGATAAACGTGAATTCATATGTCTTGTAGATAGTGGCGCTGAATGCTCAATTATGCGTGAAAGCATTGGAGACTCCGTCAGCGGAAAGCTAACTTTTGAAACCACTAGACTGCGAGGTGTTGGAGAAAATTCATTCAGTTCATCTAGAAAAAAGACTTGTTTAATTTGCATAGATGGATTGAATTTGGAGCTTGAATTTGTGCTTGTACCCGATCACTACATCCAATACGATATTCTACTCGGTGAAAATCTTTTTGACATTCCTGGCTTACAAGTAACATTTTCCAAATCTGAAACTAAAATTGTAAGAAGTACTTTCAGCATTAATTTAGTCACAACAATTGACTTAGAATCTCACCTCGATACTGACATAGACGATCATTCGAAAACTCGACTGATGTCTTTACTTAATTTAAACTCTGATCTATTTACATTTGGGAATTCCGTTAAACAAGTTCACACCGGTCAGCTATCTATTCGTCTTAAAAACCCAGATAAAACTGTTCAAAGGCGTCCCTATCGCCTTGCTCCGATTGAACGGGAGAGAGTCAAAAAGATTGTACAAGATTTGAAAGACAACGGTATCGTACAAGATAGCAGCTCTCCTTTTTCTAGTCCTGTTCTGTTAGTCCGTAAAAAAGATGGAAGTGATCGTCTATGTGTTGACTTTAGGGAGCTTAACAGCAACACTGTTAAGGACAATTTTCCTCTCCCTCTAATAGATGACCATATCAGTAAACTCGTAAATGCCAGATATTTCACTGTTTTAGACATGGCTGCTGGATTCCATCAAATTCCGATAGCTCCAGATTCAATTGAAAAAACTGCGTTTGTCACTCCCGATGGGCAATACGAATTTTTACGCATGCCTTTCGGACTATGTAATGCCCCATCCGTTTTCCAACGAGCCATCAATGCTGCTCTAAAACCATATGTAGATGTAACTGCTCTTATCTACATTGATGATGTTATAATTTTTTCCAACACTATAGACGAAGGTCTAGAAAATTTAGAGAAAATTCTCGACTTATTGAGAAAAGCTGGATTCTCCTTAAATGTGAAAAAATGTAAATTTCTTAAAACGGAAATTGAATATTTAGGCCGAATTATATCCAACGGTTCAGTCAGACCTAGCCTTGGTAAAATCCAAGCGCTTGTCAATTCCCCGGTTCCTGCAACTGTCAAACAAGTCCGACAATTTTGTGGGTTAGCCGGATATTTTAGAAAATTCATTCCAAATTTCTCACAAACGATGAGCCCATTATACAATCTTACAAAAACTGACACGAAATGGGACTGGAACTCAGCACATGAAATCGCTAGAAAAAAGATTATTGAGTACCTATCTTCTGAACCAACCTTGTCACTCTTTGATCCATCTAAACCTATAGAGCTTCACACTGATGCCAGTTCTCTTGGTTTTGGTGCAGTGCTTCTTCAAAAGCACAAAACACAAACAAAAGATTATTCGTAGAATATTTCAGTATGCGCACCACCGACACTGAAAAGAGATACCACTCTTACGAGCTTGAAACTTTAGCAGTTGTAAAGGCTATAAAACATTTCCGACACTACCTATTTGGTAGGAGTTTCAAGCTCGTGACGGATTGTAATTCACTAAAAGCTTCTCGTAATAAAAAAGAATTGCTCCCTCGTGTGCATCGATGGTGGGCATACTTACAATCATTTGATTTTGATATCGAATATCGAAAAGGTGAGCGCATTCCACATGTAGACTTTCTGAGTAGGAATCCCATAACTCTGAACATAAACAATGTCCTAAACTATTCTGACTGGCTAGAGGTTGAACAAAAAAATGACTCTGAAACTAAAGAAATTATACAATTGATTCAGAATGGTGCGATGGACCGTAACTTGGCTGCAAGTTATAAGATTGAAAATAATTTACTTTATCGAGTTTACAGCACTAAAGACCAAAAGATAAAGAAGTCTCTGTATGTTCCTAAAACTAACAGGTGGCATTTAATTCAAATTTATCATGACTCCCTCAAACATTTAGGTTGGGAGAAAACATTAGAAAAGATCAGAGAAAGGGTTTGGTTTGTCAAAAAATATACGGAAATATGTTGAGAACTGTCTCGCATGTAAAATCAATAAGGGTCAAAGTGGATCCCGTCAAATATCTTTGCATCCATATGATAAAGTACCTATACCCTTTCACACTGTTCATATGGATACCACAGGAAAACTAAGTGGTGCAAAACTTAAAAAGCAATACGCCGTTGTGTTCATCGACGCATTTTCGAAATATTGCTATATTAAGCCAGTGGCAAATCTGACAGCGACTGCTACAGTAAATTGTTTAAAAGACTTAATCTATACCTTTGGTACTCCTAAGCGAATAATTTGTGATCAAGCTGCATCATACACAGGCAAAGAACTACGTTCATTCTGTGAACACTGGTCAATTGAATTGCATTTTATTGCTAGTGGTGTTAGCCGTGCAAACGGTCAAGTCGAAAGACTCATGAAAGTTCTGACAGATTGTTTCACGGTAGTTGAAAATACAACCAAAAGAAGCTGGAAGGATGCGGCTGGAGAGGTCCAGTTAGCGATCAATAGCACTTTCAATAAAAGTACTGGCCAAACCCCATTCCAGCTTCTGATGGGCTGCAATCGGTCACCTCCTGCCATTTCTGCCCTCGCCAATGATGTTCAACGCTTGGATCTTGATGTTTGTCGGCATATAGCGAAACAAAAACTTGATAAATGCGCCTTAAAACAAAAAACTCAATTTGACAAAAACAAGGCAAAAATTGTACCGTTTAAAGTCGGTGATATTGTTTTGGTAAAGCAAAATCCCCGCGCTATTACTAAACTTGATAGTAAGTTTAAAGGTCCATGCGTCATCATCGAAGCTCTTGAAAATGAAAGATACATGATCCGAGTTCACACTACTGGCAATGAGCTATATTATGTGTCTCATGACAATTTGAGACTTGTTTCGCCCGAAATGGGAAATGAACTTACTGAGTCATTACAGACAAATTAATTTGATATTACAACATGCAGCTGTGTTACTTATTGCTCTGTATACTTTTCACTCCTGGCCAGATGTTGGAATGTGCAGAGTAATGAGTGACATTGTTTTGGCCGCGCTCATGGAGCATTTTTACCGAGGCCATTTTATACGCCGCGCCAATATATGGCATTATTATTGAGGCGTACAAAAAAAAAAAAAAAAAAAAAAAAAAAAGTGGTTGATTTATATCAACTATCCACGCCGTGCCAATATTTGGCTTCATAATTACCAAGGCGTACAAAAAAACAAAAAAAAAAAAAAATACACTACTAGTATATTATGCCATCCAAAAGATGGCTTTTACTGAGGTGTACTGCACTTATATGTTCTATAAGACTGTGCCATAATCAATAGCGTTTTACCGATGTATGAGCAACTTCATCCCGGTACTATTTTATTAGCAATTGTTACAATGAATTGTACAGATCTTAAGGATTATATAAAAAAATTAAGATAATAGTAAACATGAATAATAATGTTATTCGCGAGCCTGACTAGGCTGGCTGCTCGTCAGAATGGCCGTGTGGGAGATTCAGACTATTTTTATTTATTTTAACGTTTTATATGCTGATTTGACTAACTAGTCCTTCAACAGCTCAACCACTCCCACTGCGTCATTCGAGCACTTCCCTCCACTCTGTATAAAAACAGCCGTGTTAGCGTTAGTTTGGCATTCTGTGCGCGACCACGCGCCTGACAAGACGTCTTGTATAAGAGTCAGGTAAATACTGTTTTACTATTACTGTGTAAATTATGCCTTTATGCTGATTATTATTGTTATAGTGATTAATTAAGTTGCTGTGTGATAACCTATGGTCCTTGCGTGACCTATTGTATACTTAATTCACAAATATACATGCTATGTTTATGAAATAAATATGTATAACCTAAAATTACTTACTTTTATTCATTTTTATCCCACAAGCATGTGTCGCTGCGATCGCATGCGGTACAGAAGGGAAATTCAAGTTGCAAGTGAAAACATTTTTAATAAAAAAAAATCCTTCTACACTGTTTCTGATTACTTAAACGACATAAATGCCTGGACAATTCCGCCTCTGCCAAGCTATTGCCTGTCACCTACATAATATAAACAAATATTGTAATAACTATTATAGTAAGTATGTAACACATTGTTAAAAGATGTTTAAAATAATGGCCCCGAATTTCTTGCCCGTTCTTATCGCAGTGGCTCTATACAATTTATTTGCTGAACGTGGCACAACAATGTAGAATATTTCAATACTAAAATTTGTGATTGACCTTCATAAGAGCGTCGTAGACGCCTAAATTGAATAAACGATTTTGACTTTTGACTTGACACCTCGAGCGTATTGGCCAACGTAACTTCCGGCGCTCTTTTGAACTGCTCGAGATAGGTCGGTGCCATCGTCGGTGGGTTGTAGAGTGGGTTACTGTATTTTTTATTGACTTATTGATCTAATAATGTCATAAGACAATTACAATTAAATCACAAATAGACGCAAAAACAAGGACATACAAATTATTAATACTACACAATGTGAAAATAATAAAATATTGAATACAAATGCAATTAATTGCAAATTTGAGATTGATGACCAGAATTGAGATCAAGGCATGACGTCAACCTCAAACGAGTTGTCATGGCTATTTACATTTCTATTCCATTGGTCTGGTACATTTTCAGAATAATTCCTAATAGCTATTATCATGAATCGTCGAAAAATAAGTCTCAATCAGTGCTAGCAGCGAGGAGCTCATTTAGATGGCGGCGTGTGCGGTGATATCGAGCGCGCCACTGTGTAAGTCGTATCCACTGCAAACAAGTTTTGCGGCCTACCACGCCTATTCGCTGGAGCTCACGGATCGTCAGGCATGAAAAGTGTGCAAACTAAAAGAAGCAGCTGCAAGGTATCAGCCGAGCCTCTGAGTATCTTACAGCACATTGTGAGCTGATCTATCAGTCTTCTCAACTCCAGAGAAACATAGCCAAGCTGGCCCTGCAAGAACTTAGTAGGGTAAAGATATAGATAATCGCCGTAAACTCTTTTGTACAATGAGCTTAGATGATCTATCTGTCTTCTCAACTCCAGAAAAACAAAGCCAAGCTGGCCCAGCAAGAACTTTGTGGGGTAAAGATATGGATAATCGCCGTTTACTCTTTTGTACAACGACCTTAGGAAAGCTTTTTGGATCTTCTTAAGCATTTGTGTGTAGCTGACATGGTATGGGTTCCAGACGCACGCGGTGGCCTCAACCTTGCTCCTAACAAAAGTGTTGTACGAAGTCATAATTACCTGGGGATTTTCAGTCTTTCGAGTTTCTTAGAAGAAAGCCAAGCTGATGATAAGCCTCTGTGGCCAGGTCAGAAACATGGTTATGAAACGTTAACGAACGATCAAAAGTAACTCCAAGGTCTTTGATCTGATTCACTCTGCATATAGGTAGATTATCCAAATGATAAACAAAATTGATAGGGATTCTTTTCCTATCAAAAGACAGCACTTTGCATTTAGAAATATAAAATTTTATGTTATTAGTCCAGTCAAACATATTATATGTCGTTTTGTAACGAAAGGCAGTCAATGATGAAATTAGCCTCAAGGTAAAGTATGAGGTTGTCAGCGTAAAGGAGACAGTTGGCGGTACTCATACTAGGAAGGTTATGTATCATAATCAAGAAGAGGAGAGGTGCTAGAACTGAACCCTAGCTTACACCTGATCTGGTGCAATAAGGTTCAGACACATATGAGCCATACCTAACATACTGCTGACGGTATCTCAAGTAATCTGAGAAAAAATTAAGCAAGCCCGGGGGAGAAACCGATGACAGATAGCTTGGCTAATAATATATCATTATCAATTTTGTCGAATGTTTTCTGAAAGTCAAAATAGATAACGTCAGTCTGCCGCCCGCGATCCAAAGCACTAAATATACAGTCAACCAAGCATAAAAGGTTAGTGGTAACAGAACGCGCGGGTCTAAATCCGTGCCGTTCCTCACTAATCAGCTGTGTTGCCTGTATATCTCCTTGTGAAGAATATATTCAAATACTTTTGCTGGAACACATAAGATAGCAATGGGAGTTTATTGACCAACGCTTTGTCACAACTTTTAGGCATAGGGGTTAACCTGGATATTTTCCATTTATCATATTTGCCTTGCAAAAGTGAAAGATTCGAAATGTGGCAAAGAGGGATGGTCATGTGCTTTTTGCAGGACTTGAGAATGGAACTAGGAACACAATCAGGACCAAGTGAACTACCTGGTTTTAGTTTTCTGAGGCCCCATTCAATATCTCTGAAAGTCTACGTTGATACGTGGACATCTCCACACTGCAAGCCGAGCCCACAGCAAGCAGTATAATCTAGTTGGGGTAAATTATTTAAAAAAACACTTGAGAAATAAGTCGCAAATGCTTGGGCAGCTTCTACACCAATACCTGATTTTCCTTGATAGGTGACACAGAGTTCGAAACCGCCCTTTGAGTTGAGATTGCGTACATGGCTCCAGTACCGCTGTGGTCGAACCTGCAGGTTATCTTCGATGCTGGCTATATAAGACAAATACGAGTTTTTAGCGTTATGAAGATCAGAAAATGATTTGTAAGGCTGAGAGGGGTTTGTTCAAGCAGCCAGGCTCTGTGTAGCCAAGTTTTCAGCCGGATGTTCGCCATCATATCTGCATTAACCAGAACGGGTATCGATTACTTTGTTTACTTCGCATAATCTTTTAACTGTCAAGTTAAACAATTGATAAATGATATTAGAGAAAGCATCGGTTGCAATAAAGGCGTCATTAGATTCGTACACCGGCTTCATCATCAAAATGTTTGCAATCAACGAGTGGAACGTTCAAGGTCTTTTTGGAAAAATTCCAATCACGGGATGCATTGATATTACTAAGTTGCATACGGCAGGGCTTATTACCAAGCAAACTAAGACACCGTGATCTGGAGCATCAGGTGGTACAGCCGATCAATGGGAACGAAACCCTTTCCCTCGCATACATTCCCCACCTGCAACCCAGTGCAATCCTGCGCCAGCACTACATCAAGTACGCTCCCGTGAGCATTAATTACGTCATTATAATCAGTCAAATTACAATAAGTCAATAAATAACAATAAAAATCTTTGATGTTGTCATTGGCACTATTCATATTTTTAACTTTTTATATTGTGTAATTTTTAGTTCTCGCATGTATTTTATGGTCTTTGTTTCTTCTATTTTTTAGCGTCGATGTAGCAATACTATACATGTTATAGGTATTTAAATTTAAATATACGCCAAGAATTTTATAATTTATACTAGCAGCCCGCCCCGGCTTCGCACGGGTATTAAACAGCTAATTATAATTATTTTTACACAAACACATAAAAACCCTTCTATTTAAGGCAGGTTACTAAGAAAAGAAAATAATAAAAAATGTTTAATAAAAAAAAAATTATGAACTTTTATTTATATTTGTTTTTGTTCTAATGTTTTTTTATCTGGCAAAATCATTAATCTCTTTTTGCGCAGTTGGATAAAAACTGTTCTATGTCCTTCCATGGGGAAGGACATAGTCTCAAACCATTTCCATACCAAATTTCATCCTAATCGGTCAAGTAGATTGGTTATCACGCAAAACCATTAACCTCTTTTTGCGCAGTTGGATAAAAACTATCCCATGTCCTTCCCCATGTCTCAAACCATTTCCACACCAAATTTCATCCTAATCGGTCCAGTAGATTGGTTATCGCGCAAAACCATTAACCTCTTTTTGCGCAGTTGGAAGAAAACTATTACTAATCGGTTGAGTAGATCCATTATCGCGCAAAATCATTAACCTATTTTAATTTTATAATTTATAAATGTCATGTCAGGTTTGGTTAAAATCTTTTAACAGCCGCTTTTTATGGTTAAAAAGTTGCAACCTTCAGAGGTTCAGAATGAGCGAGTTGTTAACAAAACAACCGAACGTTCATCTCCGATATGGTGAACGATGATTGCGTGCAAAGTTGCACTCCGAGCGAGAACACCAAGCGCACCCCAGGATATGGTTAAAATGATGATGAAAAACCGTACGTCCTATGAATAGCCTTATCATGAAAATAATTATCTAATTGTGCAAACAGAGAAAAATCAAAGGTAGTAAGGTAAAAGTAGTAAGAATATAAAATTTGCTGTATATTATTTGCGGTGGTATAGACCATGGCTTTCAATACCTACTAAGTTACTTTATGATCATGGCTTAGCTGGGCTTAGCTATCCACACTAACCACAGCATAAAAGAGTACCCCCCTTACTTATAAAAACATCGCTATGTAGTTGCTAAGTAATGGATAACTAAACAGTGTTTAAGTAATGCTTAAATATTTCTTACTTATAAACGCTACATAGCACCTGTTTAGCTAAGCAATGGATAATGAGGTCGAACGTATTTTAAACTGACAACATTGTACTAAAAAGTATTATGAATGACCTAAATGGCCAAATAGCATGTATCTAGTGCTAAATATCTTGAAATTAAAAAGTAAATATAATACTTTTCTTTGTGTAGTACCACCAACTTAACTGTGCAGTTTTCGAGGGCGCTACTGGTCAAGGAAATCAACTACGAACTGTCACAATTTGAAGGAATGTTGTAGTTCTTTTTTCTGCCACCTGAACAGATAAGTTGGTGGGTCTGTAACTAAATCAGCTGATCAGAAATATGGGCGCCATCTTGTTACTTAAAATTTAAACAAGGGTGGGACGGTGTTTAAATTGACAGCTTATTTAAGCAGTACTTAGGTACTGGATAAAGTTATGTAGCGTTTATGAGTAAGAAATTTTGCTAATCAGCGGCTAAGTAATGTTTAAAATTTAAGTAGCGTTTATAAGTAAGGCTGTACATCTTTTACAGTCCCACCAACTTATCTGTTCAGGCGGCAAAAAAAAGAACTACAACATTTCTTTAAATTGTGACAGTTTGTAGTTGATTTCCTTGACCAGCGGGGTGATCACGTATCTTCTGTAGCAATGAACTGCTGATTGCAACAATCAAAAATGACAGTTTTGACAGATTTTGTAGCAATGAAATCAAAAGTCAAAAGACAGATAGGTAACAGACCTTCATGCGCCCAAACGTTAGTCACCGACCGTTTTTTTTTCCTTTATACCTGAGACGATAACTGGCATATACATTGATCGAATTAAAAATTTCATACTATCCATAAGTACTAAATATCATATAAACAGGCTGTACTCCCATGGTCAGTATTTCCTTTTATCTCATATTATTATTATTCTAAAATCTACTTGAAACAAAATTTAAGTTTATATTGGCATTTATTTTAAAATACAAGAAGTAATTTCGTCTTCCTCCCTTATCACATATAAGCCCAAAATGTATCTTATCCACTCCGCTTAAATTTTAGTGTGTAATGGCCAATGGGTATCTACACTTTGAATACTGCAACACGTTTCCATATGAAATTATTATACATATAAAATAATGTTATCCGCAGAGCGTTGTAGCATGCGTTATTAAAATTGAAGTGGCGTGGAGGAAGATATGTTTTGGGCTAATTTGTGTTAAGTGACGAAGAAGAAGAAATTATTACTTTTATTTTAAAATAAATGCCAATATTAACTTAAAATTTGCTTTAATTAGATTTTAGAATAATAATATGAAATAAAAGGAAATACTGGGAGTAGAACCTGTATAAATACTATGTTATTACAAACTCTTTAGTAGAATGGATAGTACGAAATTTTTAATTCGTTTCGATATGAAGGTCAGTTACCTATCTGTCTTTTGACTTTTGTTTCCATTGCCACAAACTGTCATTTTTGATTGTTGCAATCAGCAGTTCATTGTTACAGAAGATACGTGATCGCCCCGCAGTAGCGCCCTCGAAAACTGCACAGTTAAGTTGGTGGTACTATACATCATAAGTTTAAGGCCATATTCCACTTGACGTTTGGAACTGACAGTGTGAAAGAGCTGTCATAATTAAACATTGAATGTCAGGTTTTACTGGCAACAAATCAACTGCCACCAAGTCTATGGCCATTGAACCAGCCAAAAAGAAAAAAACACGTCGAACTTGACGTGGACTAAAGTCGCTGGTTCACATTTCTGAAACAAATCTAATCTGAAATATATATTAATACCACGATTTGTGAGGTGAAACAACTGCAACAAGTAGCGTAAATGTTATTTGTGTGAAATAACATGGCTTTAATTAACGTAAGTGTATACTTTCTCTGTAACAACGTTTCGAACAAGCATCTATTTTTCCGAATCGCTGATGTGTTAGTGGTGGCGCTCGCGTGATTATTCTCGAATTTTTATTATAATTTACAGAAAATGAATGGCATACTGTGTGCGGTGTTCTTGTCTTTAATGTTGAGTCAACATACGGAGGCTGCGGCTGTAATATCTGTAGATTTGGGGTCTGAATGGATGAAAATCGGCATCGTGTCTCCGGGGGTGCCTATGGAGATAGTTTTAAACAAGGAATCCAAGAGAAAGACTCCAGCGGTAGTGGCGTTTAGAGACGGTGTGAGAACCTTTGGAGAAGATGCAGTCGGCGTGGGGGTCAGATTTCCTAAGAATGCTTATAAGTATCTGTTAGATCTCCTTGGAAAGCCATATGACCATCCCATGGTGCAAGCTTACAGGTCAGTGATTTTTAAAAGTAATTTACTTAATATGATTCTATATGCAAGTGAGAGGGTAGGAACCCTCCCACTTCAAATATCTCTGGTATTGTGTAACTGACAATATATTTGAAAGAAATAGTATGAAATCACAAATATACTATAAATAGTCCCTCAAATGACTTAAATTTTTGCTATCATATATTTGTGATTTTGTAATGTAATCCACATAGCAGGCGTAATTGCAAACCTAACAATATTAAAAAAATAGTATGAACTTTACTAAGTCTATATATATTTTTGAAATTATAATGTTTGGTCAAAAGCTCACTGGTACGACTTTCCATTGACGTCCGTCGAATTCAGGGGGGAGAAGGGGGGAGGGGTACCACTCCCCCGTCTTCAAAGGAAAAGTCCCGCATCCCCCCCCTTTTTTACTTATTTTAAATTTTCCTCATTTTCTGGATTAAAATTAAAATAATAATTTTAAAATCGATTGCCATTAACTCGTTGTCATTGGCTGACCCACTATGGCCAATTTATGAATGAAATTCTATTGTTATCATTATCGCAGATTTCAATGGGTTAAGGAGGGCAGTGGAAGGGAAGGGTCATCCCTTCCCTTTCCCACCACTTTTATTACAAGGTAATGCATAGTTTTCGAGTTATGCATATATTTGTAAAATCATCACCTCACTTTTTGTAACACTTCACTGATCAAATTTATTGTTTTGTTGGATGTGTAACAGATTTTTTAGCGCTTCGCCGGCCGCTGCCGCGGAACGGCTCGCTACGCTCGCTCGGCTCGCGCGATGTGTTGTCGCGGTTTCAACCTAACCTATTTTTTTAATATAAAACGTTACCGAACGTATTCCATTTGACGCCAATTATTATCGCCGTTATTTTCACCACATTTTGTATCTATGGTTCATATTAAATGTGGAACCATAGACGCAATATTATCGACAATATCGAAATTAGCGTCAAGTGGAATACGCCTTTAACCGTTCGAAAAACGAAACGTTCATTGGCGAGAATTCTATATAATCTATCCTACCACAGATTTGTCAATCCCTATGGATTAGCATTAATATTGCAAAATAATTAATTTTCAATATTTTTTTCTCAAAAACTACGCATTTTCTGATTTTGAAACTTTGCGTGTGTGCTTATAATAATGTAACCTTTCTGTGAAAAAAATATCAACCCTCAACCCGACGTCAGGCAATGGAAAAATGAGCCCCTTTGACTCTCACCTGATGGTAAGTGATGATGTGGTCAAAGATGTTGTTCAGGCTAACCTAGAAGTTAGGCTAATTATTGTACTGACATTCAATAAACAAATTGCTTGGCGACAGATTTTCTACTTGAGGGTTGTAGCTAGCCAGGTGGGCATTCTGAATGGCACCGGCAACTACCACAGAGTTCATCAACCACAACCAAGGGCTGAACATGGCAACTAAAGCATGCACTAAAGCACCTTTACACAGCCGATGTTGCTTAACCTAGTTGATTGTTCTAGAAAGACTATAAGCAATCTAGACTATGAGCACTTCAAACTAAATGGAAAGTCTTGATTGAATCTTTAGAACAATGCACTACAATAATGAATTTTTGAGTACAAAAAGACAACTTATTTGTTTACTCTGATTGAGATGACAGCTTTTTGACAGTGCTTACAATGCTCTACCTCAGTTGTAAGCTCTGTAAGTATCGATTGATGACTACATGGTTTACATTATTTGTAAATTACAGTAGAACACTGATTATCCAAATTAATTGGGATCGAGGTCAATTCGGATAATTGAAAATTCAGACATAGACTGATAAACAAACTGTCATACATAGCATAAACTTTATTAAGTTAAACAAACAGATTTCTACAATAACACTCACTTGAACATCTCGATCAGAGTTAGTTGCAACCCCATCAGGCCTTAACAAAAGTACAAAGTATAAAAACTTACACCAATAATAGAGGTTATATTACACCTAGGAGCAATTTGGTCACAATCGGCGTTCTACAGTATATTATATTTGTATTGATTTTGTGTGTAGCCGTCAGTACCTTTTAAAACAATTTCAAGAATGCCTATGCAACTCATGCATCATGATCAAAAATAGAAATTGTAATGCCATTTAATTCTTAAATATATGTTGGATATGGCTGCAACCACATTGCATGAGTTTGTATTTTATCCAAATTCTAGTCGTAGTCATATAAGGGCTTAACTAATTCCCTTGTTTTGATTGAAATAAAAATATGTTTGTTCAACCAAAACAAATGACTTTGTAATGACCATGAAATATTGTATTTTTTTTATGACAGGGTAGTAAAGTGTTGATTTTGAATACAAAAATGCTTTAATTTATTTATTTTTCTTATTATGTAATACTCATTTTTTAAAAGGGGCACTATTGTGAAGTGACAGGACTTAAACAGACAGTTAAAGTTGTGTAATGTTTGTGTTGATTTGATGTTTTGTTTATAACTACTACCAATAAGCAGCTGCGACATTCAGTATTTAGGCACATAATTATTAAGAGATAATTAATTTAAAAAGTAAAGTGATGACCTATAGTTATCATGTTCTAAATGGTTAAAACTATTCTTAATGCATGTGGAAGAAAGATTCACTTTGTCACCTTAAAATTATTATTTTCAGGGAACGTTTTCCATACTATGATATAGTGCCAACAGACAGAGGCACAATAGAGTTTATACACGATGAGAACACAAGATATACTCCAGAAGAGTTAGTAGCTCAACTACTCGCCAAAGCTAAAGAGTATGCAGAAATAAGTCATGGTATGTATATATATATAATATTTCTCCTTTAATTAGTTTTTCCAGTTCCAGTTCTAACCTGTTATAATTTTCTACCATTACCCATTACTTATCAAGCCTGCTACCTAGGTGAGATAATGGGCAAATGCTAGCATATCAGAAGATGTCAGCTTTAGAACATTACAAATCGGTATTTTTAGTATTTCTACAAATATAGGATATTATGGTGCTTAAGGTATGGAAATTCCAGATTCCTGACTAGTTCAGTTATGTGATATTTTATGTATAATTATATAGACCATGTAAATGAAATGTCCTAAAACTGACATCTATGATAGTCACCACATTTTATTTTTTGTGTGGGTAAATATCTAAAAAAATCTAGGTTAAGCTAAAAAACATTAGTATGCAAACCTTACCTTGACGCGACAAATCAGATGTGATAATATTTAAGCGCCAAATCAATTGAATTTGGATGATTGTGCGTGTTTTGTTAAATGTGAACTTAATGTGTCCGAAATCAAAGCAACTTTATGAGAGTTACACTTTTTAATATATTTATTTATAGGTATATATAAAATATTTATATCCTACTCAATAAGCTCGGGCTTGACAATGGCACACTTAATGCCATGAGCCAACAAAAAAATACAGTTAAGAATTTTAAGATGAAAATGAAAAATGTTTATTATGATAAGTAAGAGCACAGTTTAAGTGGAATGGTTGAGCACCTGATTCCCATACTAGGCTCGAGGCCCGTATTATGAGAAGAAGGACTCTTCCGTCGAAGATTTTCATACCTTGAACACATAGATTAGACAGCTTTAAATACTTATCACTATAGTTAGTTAATAGGTAAGAGATGTAAAAAATTAATAATTGAAACCTAGCCAAATTAAGATAAATTGGGGCTGAAATTTAGTATAAAAGTATACATTTTTGAAATTAGGAGCATGAAATTTACTAGTGAGTTTCATGACAGTAACCAATTAAGAGACACAAAAAGAGTTTTAAAATCTATGTGAAAGGCCCAGCCTTCAGCTAAAATTTGACATCTACTTATAATATGTCTAAACAATTAATATAAACTAATAAAAAAAAAGGTAGGATGAAAGGGATCAAGTGTGTATAGAAGAGAGTATGGGTGGGAGAAATTTCCGAATGGTTTTTATAAAAGGGCAGGAATGAGGGGGTTATTTGGGGCTTAAAGTTTATAGGAAAGTTCCATGTGTTTGTAGTTAATGAGAGAAGTATGACATTTGATAATAAGTATTGTGACATAAAAATAAACAGCTTTAAAAAATCTCAATAGGGTAACAAACAGTTCAAAATGTAAATAAAAGTCCTATGATTAAGTTGAAACTTGCTTAATTTTTTTTGTAGTGTGTAGACATCAACATAGATATTATTTTTTGAAGGGCGGGAGTTAAGGGGATATGGGAAGGATTCAGAGTAGGAATACAGCTGATGGTATCCAGGTAGGGGATAATCAGGGTGTAGATATAGATGTGAGTAATTATAGAGGTAACTTTAAGTCAAAGTTGAGGTGGAGTTATATGTAGTGATTGATATTAAGGTCTAAGTTGACTTAATAGAAATTGAAATGTTGATATGATATTATTATAATATAAGGTTAGAATGATTAATATATGAAACTAGCGGCTTGCCAGGCTTCGCACATGTAGTTAACAAGAATTACAGATTTTTTGAAAATATTCTATAGCCTGTGTTCATCAGGGATAATGTAGGATTCTAGTAGTGAAAGACTTTTTCAAATCGGTCCAGTAGTTTGATGTTTATTCATTACATACAAAAATACAAATCTTTCCTCTTTATCATATTATTATAGTGTAGATAAAACTGAAAAAATTAACTTTCTTTATAGACTTTTCTGGGTCAAGTCTATGACACAAGTTTCAGTGGTTTTTGAACCTGATTGTATGAGCCAGTACAATAGGTTGTATCCCCAAACAATTGGGTCATACATATTTGTGCCATGCTTTTCAGTGAACTGTCGGTAAAATAGTTACCATTTTTGGTACATCAGTCTCATTTAAATTCATATATATTCGATGCAACATTTTAGTTAATTATTTAATGATGTTTGTATTAAATACACTATGAATACATCTTCCTTAACCCTTACATATCGGTATCAAATTCATAACAATTTTAATTAAAATAAATTATTGTTATCTTGTAGAGACATTCAGAGCCGATCCTCAGCAGTTAAGTCGTGAACATTAAACAGTTTACTTGTTTTTTTGTTACCATGGCTACAGAACTACAGCTTGCTCTCTTGGCTGCTTATTTTTTCCATTTACGAGTAGCTGAAGTTTAATAGCATACTGAATTAAGTAGCCATAAATTATTCCACCTCCACCACGAATCCAATTTCATTACTCTAATCAAAATATTGATTCTTGGAAATGTTGGGCTAAAAATAGCTATACGGAAAATGTAACTTGCCTTGAGTAAACTTTGAGCTTGTAGGGGTTTTTTCTTTGATTGCTTTCAAAAGTTTTACATGATAATACTTTCCTTATTGAAGAATATATTTTATATTCCATAATTTTCTTGCCATTATCACAGCATATTATGTCGCCAATCACCTAACGTCTAAGTTTGCGGCATCATTACGATAGTTAAGTATCTTAAAAAGCTTCTTTCGATCAGATGATGTCTAGTAATCTGGTTGATGACCGCGCACCGTCCCTTTTAACGGTTGAATACAATTAGAGCACAAAATTTTTCCTCAAATGAGCATGTTCCGGTGGCCGAGTGGTTTACGCACCTGGCACGGTTCGATTCGCGCCCGAGACAAAATGTTGTGTTCTAATAATTCAATTTCTATTACAAATTCCTTATGTTCCCATTTAAACGGTACATGACCTAATTAAATACGAGATTCCTTTCGGTAGGCGTAATAACCTTTCGATACCTTTCGTTCGGATCCTTGTTCGTTCATAGAAATGGAATACCGTACAAGTAATATTGAAAAGTACAATATGATTTTGCCTTATTTTAACGTCCTTATTAGACAGAAGAATATAAAACCTAAGTGGGTGTACATTCCGGGCCGGACTGCAGGGTACGCCGATGTACTTGTAGCTTCGTGCCTAAAGTGCCGATTGCGACAACCATATATATTATTCGTAGTTAACATAAAGTTAAAAAATAGTGTACTTTGTATGACTAGCAAAACGTGGGTGCTAAGACAGCTCTGCCCCTTCAGGGACAGGGCGGGACGGTATATGTTGTTTTTAGTATCAATGGAACTATGTAGATCTATCTAAATAATAAACATGTAAATGATTGTTCGACTGTAGATTGTACAACTAGTGCAGAAAACAAGTCCTTTTAGCCGAGAAAAAGCGCTGATATTTAAGTCGTGGCTAACATATGTTTTATTTTATGCACGAGTTATACACACCGTTTTTCACTTTAATAGTGAGGAAATGAAACAATTATATTGTGATGTTCTATTTCGAGTGTTATTTTTACTGTGGATGTATTAATCTGTAATAACACCCCTGATCTATGGGTATAAAAAGATCCACGCAAATTTAATACAAATAGAAGTTCTTGAATAATTTAAAATAGAATAATATGTTCTATGCACTTGTGCCTTCAAAAGCAGACCTTTTTTGATCTAGAGCATAAAAAGACGTTTCAGTCCGTTTGCACGGGGCATAAACAAGAACTTTACATGCGTGGGAAGTGAAAAATGTTTAAATAAAAATACTTATTTTATATAACAGGTCAACCAATCACTGAAGTCGTGATCACAGTGCCCGGGTACTTCAACCAAGCAGAGAGGAGAGCTCTGAAGGAAGCAGCTGCACTCGCCGGCCTTAATGTGCTGCAGCTTATCAACGACTACACTGCTATTGCGATCAACTACGGCATATTCAGGAGGAAGGTATGACAAACGTATTTCTATTCTACTTCCATTATCTCGACTATTGTTTCTAAATCATTTAAGGGTCTATTCGCACACGAACTAACATCAAACATGAGTTAAGTTTACGAAATATTATAGAAATGTATCTATGCTACTGTTTAATAATTAGGAACTTGGATATGAAGTAATATATATGAAAATACGTCATTGTAATGTAAAACGGGTGAGTGTGTACTTATTTTTTTCGGCGTTTATTGTTTTTAGATCCGTCCACAAATAATTAAGGGTACATTCCCAATTCCAAAACATATACAATATTGATTCGAGGGTTAACTTTTTATTTGTGTCAGCCTCAGATAAATAAAAGTTAAAACATTTTCTCAGATAAATAGAAAAAGCATGACGCACGATACAAATGGAGCAAAACTAAAACCATTTTCCTATCATGCTATGACTTTCAACAGTTTGACAAAAATGTGAAGCGTTAAAGGGACAGTAAGATAGACGTCTTTAATATTGTCAATTTGTGATATTGGAAAATTTGTGCTTCTTCGCGTGAATGTGGTAAACTAATTGCATACTACCTATTTAAAAAAAATCGTTAAATTTACTTTAAGTTGGAGATCCTAAGCACGAGGCCGACTGGCACATAATCAGTTTTTTATTATTTTTATATGTATCGGTATATATTACATTGTTCATTTTATGTTTGTACTATAGTCATACTGAGTTTGACGCTAGTATGTATTTGATAGTGAGTTTGACGCAGTGTCAGATATTCTGCCTCAAAGCAGTATTGTGCAAATATTACTGTGTTTAGGTTTGAAGGGTACTGTAGCAAGTGAAATTACTGGGCGAACGCGGCTCAAGAACCAACGTCTTGGAGTGGCGAAGGCTGTATTGAACTGGCACTACGCTTGTCTCTTACCACCAGGGCGTCAAGTCTGCTAATCAATATGAATCTATAATGGACTCGGTCTGGTCAATTTTTACAGTTTTGGTAGTCTACTAACTTCATATCGTTCATATTGAGTCAATATTGATTCAATCTCGGTTTCATATGAAAACGAAATGAAATAATAAAATAATAATAAACAATAACGAAATTGTTTTCTGTACCTTAACCTTACTCTTCTCTTTTTATATTTTGTTGGCAATATCGTCGACCAGCCTAGATTCATATATTCATAAGGGATCAGCAGACTACCGATTCTGTCTTGTATGAATCTATGCTGAATATGAACATGTAATTAGCAGACTTGGCCCCCAGGCGGACGACTTGCCTGTCTATATAATTGATAATATGAAAAAAAGCCCTCCATACATAATTATGTGTCTTCCAGGATTTATAAATCGTAAATTATCACCGAGTATTTTTCAACGCCGCGCAGATTCAGTCCGAAAGCTAAAACTAAGTTACCTATTCTCAGATTGACCTCCTTTTGATAGGTAACCTCCTTTGACGCTACTTTCTAATAAATATACCGTAGTGGAGAAAGTCTTTGCATTTATTTACCACAGCGTTACAATTTCTTTATCAGACTACTTTCATAATATGTTAGTTTATTTATAGCTGGTAGGCTAGCCTTTGACTATTGTTTCAATTGATTGTATGTGATGATGTGGTCGAAGTTGTTCAGTCCTAACGTCGAGTTATTGGCTTAAATGGACAGCGGCCGGAACACAGGTGCTTAGCGACAGATTTTCTAGTCGAGCGAGGGTGGTAGCTAGCCAGGCAGGCATTCAGAAAATGCCACCTTCCTAGAGCGACAGCCATCTTAAAATAACAACCGAGACCGATGGCTTAACGTGCTCTCCTAAGCACGGATGCGCTCAGTATAATAATGCCACTAGCGGTCACTCATCGAAATCATGACAGAAGCGTAAACGTTGCAAGATTTATTATTTATTTTTTTATGTTATTGTGACGGAGCAAGCACGAGGACCACCTGATGTTAAGCGGTATCCATTGCCTATTACAGATGCATTTTGTCACAAGTGACGAACTGCACTGCGCCCGTCACCCTGAGACATACAGTTGTTAAGTCTCGTCTAAAGTATAATTACAGGCACACGTTGCGTGTGCCTGTAATTATACTGGCTCTCAAGGACTGCTGCCGGAACACACTGTTAGGTGCTTGGCGACAGATTTTCTACTTGAGGGTGGTAGCTAGCCAGGCGGGCATTCGCACAATGCCCTTCCACCATGCGGTTAAGCTCAAGCTGGCGGTGGGGATCGAACCATGGACCTGCGGCACCGCAGTCCATAGCTATAACCGCTCGGGTATCATTGCTTCAACTTGGTGGCTTGCATATCGTAGTTGATTGGTTGAGAACCACTGAGCAAGCTACGCTACGAACGCTTCCAGTAGTGAGATCCATAATCGACATAAAAAACGACACACGACTTTTTTGTACAATATGTTCTATGTTGTACAAAAACTTAGTTTGGGTTTACGACTGGTCGCCTATTTCTTTGTTATAAAGTGATTAGATGGGAAAGTTGCCCGCTTTAGTAAGCGCCAAGCCTGTCCAGTACATTTGCGGTGTTACATATTGTACATTCACTTATTATAGTGGCCTTTACACAGTATCTGCCTTGAAGCAGTAGTGCTAGCACACTACTGCTTCAAGGCAGAACATCTGACGGTGCGGTGGTAATCACCAAGATGTGTGATTTGTCACCCTTCAAGCTAATTTCTTTACATTATATTACAACACTTATATGCATGTTGGTAGGGCATTTTGCGAATGCCCGCCTGGCTAGCTACCACCCTCAAGTAGAAAATCTGTCGCCAAGCACCTAACGGTGTGTTCCGGCAGCTGTCCTTGAGAGCCTGTACTTCTAGGTTAGCCTGAACAACATCTTCGACCACATCATCACTTACCATCAGGTGAGATAGTGGTCAAAGACTAACCTAACGGTATAAAATAACACAGCCGCTAGTATGTAATATAATGATATCGAAATGGACTTTAAAAACGATTCCATAAATATATATAACTTGCAGTTTTTTTTATGGAGCGATTATTTTTTTTACGAAAATAAATAATTTGTTGTCAGGTGTTTTACTTTTTTAATTCATTTATTCTTGTTTATTGTGTAGGAAATCAACGAGACGGCATGGTACGCGTTGTTCTTCGACATGGGCGCTGCGTCGACGAAGGCCGCACTCGTCGAGTACAAGACCGTCAAGATCAAGGACAAGGGATACGTCGAGACCGTGCCGCAGTTGCAGGTGTTGGGAGTCGGATTCGACAGGTGATTATTATATACTTATCATTATTTTTGTGGTTCGACAAAGCCAAGTCCTCGCCAGAGAGACCCCGCTTATGACAAGAATGTTACGCGAGGCTATTGAAATCAAAAAGTATCAAAATTTCAATAGAGATGATGGTTGGCAAGTACCACCTGTTTGGTATCCTGTTATTAATTTAATTAAATTCCATGGCCGACACAAATCTGCAAGACCTCTGGACACTGAGTGAATACGGTGTGAATAAGGAACGTTGTGATTAAAATATTTTTTTTAACAATAGTACAAAATAATTTCCTAAATAACTCGTGACATATAAAATCGATTAGTCACCCCGTGACCATGATCACAGCAAAGTGTTTGAAATGTTGGTACAGAAATAGTAATAAATATACGCGATTTAAACTGTTTAATTACTATGTGTTAAAATTGCGGAAACCTAAGACAACATTATTGCTCATTACTCTTTTCAATCTCTCTCTCTCCTCTACTCGAACTCTACTCTTTGCTCGAAAAGTGGCCTTTGTAGGTTTGTGTACGTACTGTAAAAGTAAGATTGGCCCACGACGTATGAAACCGTGCGATATTACAAAATAAAACGTTTTCTATATTTTTTATAAATGTTCCAGTACCATAGCCTTACTAAAATGAGATACGCGCAAGGAGTTCGATTCGACGATACTTCAATAATGACGACTTATTGTGTATAAAAAATACAGATGGTAGTGTATTATATTGTGTCATTATACCATTTATTAATGATTACAAATTATTTACTTTTGAATAGACTCTTTGCCAGATACTCTTAGGTCGCGAATGCGTTATATATGAGCGCGACAACCATGCACACATTTAACGAGTTGCCGGTAGAAATTTTCGTGGTACTGATTTCATATTTCTAAACTTCTTAACGAGATTACCATTGTGTGTTGAGTGTTATCGACAAAAAATTAGTTCAAAACAGAAATGAAAGTAGATCTTACTCCTCCAGACACAAGAAGAGGCAGCAAGCGCTCAATATGAAGTTACCAATATATTTTATTACCTTGTATGTACAGTCACTTGCAATAACAAGTATACACTTCGTAATTTTCATAATAATGCGTTATCACTCAATTCTTAATAATCGATGTTAAATAAACATGAATAAAAAAAAAATTGGTTAAACGAATACTTCTGTGTACATAGAGAGAAACAGAATTCTTTGCCACAATTTGGAAAATTACAATTTTTATACTTGCTATTGCAGGCGGTTGTATTTCACTTTTAATTTTCTCACAAATTGATTGATAAACGTCGTGTGACACAAGTGTGTCACACGACGTGAAGGCGTGAAGGTTATTGTCGCGGGTCCTTTGCCAGGGTAATAATCTAGCTAAGTGTCCTGTATGCGTATTCGCCTGTACTGTGGGAACTTAAAGCAAACACCGATTGTAGGAACTGTCTTTATTACTTAACTCATTACAGTACACAGGTATATGAATAACTCTAAAATATGCGCGTGAGTGTACCTAGCGGTATAGCTTAACAGTCGCGTGCGCGACGTAGTAATATCTGGAGACGACTGGGGAGGCGGCGAGGAAAGGCGAGCGAGGTGCTAATCCAAACTGTCGCATAAGTGTTTCCTTGCCCCTATACAGTTATTGTAAACTTAGGTCTTTGTTTTCAAACATTGTCCTCTCGTTTACAATAACCTTGTTTCCGCACTTGAATCACAATGTACTATTCCATTCCAAGTGAATCGATGATACGGCATTGTACGCGTTGTTCTTCGAAATGGGTGTTGCGTCCACGAAGCTATACCATTTCCTTTCATTTATCGCTGACAGTTACAATAACTATGCTGCCGCGCTGGTTGCCCGTGGAGTAGGACATTTGACAAATACTGTCTAAATAACACTCAAGTAAAAAAATCTGTCGTGAAGCACTAAATGTGTGTTCCGGCAGAAACCAGTTCACACTATAGATTTAGCCTTCTTTAACATCTTCGACCACATTATCATTTAATGTAGATTTAAACCTGTGATTTTGATCACAGGTTTATAAATACAGTAATACAGTAAAATATCTTTATGGAAAAAAAAAACATTTTTTATCGAAGTGAGGCTCGACATAAACATGAACAGTTTATGCAATGGTTTTATATCCATCTTGTTTTTTACTTATTCAGAGGTTAGTTTCTCGACTCATATAATATAACAAATTATCATTGTATTCCCATATCAGCATTTGTTTCGTCGTTCGAACCACTTTTTGATAATAACAAATAAGTATAGAAAAAAATTTTTAAGAAATTATTCAAATAATATTTTAGAAAAACACTTCGAAAGTCAAGATTAGAGGATGCATAATGTAGAAGCGACACGCGTCGAAAATTCTTCAGGGAAACGGAAAAATTAAGCGGAACTGTCACTAGATATATATTTTAAGTGTTTTTCTAAAATATTAATTTAATATTTTCTTGAAATATTGTTTATTACTAAATATGAATTTCCGCAAAGTAATGCCAGAATATATTCATTGCCCCCTTTTCAGTTTTAAAAACTTGCATAAACCTTTTTAGATATGTGAGAAAAGATCGCGGTAATATATTTTCAGTAATTAAACAAAATACTTCTAGATAACTGAGATAGATGCGTCTTACGCGCTAAAACACGAATCGTTCACATGAAGCTAATTAGCATCGTTGTACATAGTGACGTAGTTCACAAGTTACACAACGAAGCGTGTCGAGTTGTCAATATGACAGTTTTATTAATATGTATATGACGGAACGAAAGCACGAAGCCAACTTTGTATTAAGCGGAAACCTCTGGATACGTGGGGTATACTGAATGTTTCTGGAACTGGCCACTTACAATAAAAAAAAGCAGTTACGGAATTCGAAAATGGAACTCTCTGGAAACATGTTGCTTTTTAATTTGGGAGACTGTCATTTGTTTTCTCATTGTGGCGTCCTTTAGATAATAAAATTGTGTGCAGTTGTTACAATTCATTTTAACTCGAGAAAATTTTCGCTCTATGATTTTCACTGTGGCTTAAGCCGCCAAGATATTTGCCAGAGATATCAATTGGCATTTGGTGATGACAGACAGACAGGTCTCCGGCACTCATACCCTTCAAACTGGAAGAAGTTGAAGGGTATGGGAGTTTCTTAGTTGGTTACTAAGTTTGAAAGTTGATTTTAGACTTAGGTTTGTTGAGTAGATCTTGTATGTCTACCCCAGTTATATAGAAGTTATTGAACTAAATTACTGTTTTAGCATAAAAAAATATTTTGTATTTTTGTATTATTAATTTAAGCCATGTATGCTTACACTGTGAATTAGTTGTAAATAACAAAACGGACCACTAAAACCTGCATATCATGATCGGTAATAAGTATACCTGTTGTCTATAATAGTAGAGCAGCCGAAATATACCGTTGCGCGGAGACTGTACGGCAAGCTAGAAGATTTTTTATTGCTTTCAGGCCAGGCTTCGACCACTATCTCACCTGGTGGTAAGTGATAATACGGTCGAAGAAGTTTTCAGGCTAACCTAGAATTACAGGCTATCAGCTGCCAAGAACAAACCGTTAGGTGCATGGTGACAGATTTTCTACTTGAGGGTATTAGCCAGTAAGACAATTCGCAAAATGCCGTACCATCACGCAAAAAGTAGGACAAATCATTGTTTTTTTCGCAAATAAAATTACAATAACAGTTCCGAATCAGGAGTTATGGCTGGTGATGGCAATAAGCTCGCCCTCTATTAAATTGGACCACAACACTTATGGCGAAACGTGGATGTTTCGACACCTCTGCCCACTCTGTAGAAAATACACGCGTTACAATATGTTCTCATGTTTGTAATACTAGCAAAATTAGCTACTAGCTAATTTAATCCTGTTTTGTTTTCCACAGAACCCTGGGAGGCCATGAAATGACGCTTCGTCTTCGCGAACACCTGATCAAGGCGTGGGAAGCCCAGGGCGGCGGTGACGTCAGAGCTTCTCCCCGCTCCATGGCGAAACTGTTGAAGGAGGCCGAGAGACTTAAGATTGTGTTGTCAGCTAACACTGAACACTACGCGCAGATTGAAGGCTTGTTGGACGATAAGGACTTCAAAGTGCAGGTAACATTATATTATTTTTTCATTTACATAAATATAAAAAATAAAATAAATATTCATAAAAAAAAATCTAAAAAAAAATATATGTATATGTATAGAAAATGTGGTTAAAATGTACTTGTGATTATTGTTACATAACAACTTTATTAGAATGCAGCAATATTAATATACAGTCCCACCAACTTATCTGTTCAGGCGGCAGAAAAAAGAACTGCAACATTCCTTCAAATTGTGACAGTTTGTAGTTGATTTCCTTGACCAGCAGCGCCCTCGCGAACTGCACAGTTGGTGGTACTATGGGTGCTTACCATTTGAAGTTAGATTCGCTAAAAACGATCACACTCCCAAAAAGTTGTTCCACATGGGTCTTGGCGTTATTTTCGCCATAAACGCTATGAGGCTACTGGAACAGTTTGAATTCCCTACATCTAATGTCAAAAGTGACAGAGGTGGCAAATTTTAGTGGCATTCTTAGCGTTCTTATCCTAAATGGAACAGGGGATGACAGTTACAAACGATCACAGTGATCACAACCATAGACGCAGAATGTGATCAAAATTATCGAAAATAACGTTCATAGCGACAAATAGAATATACCCTATAACTGCCTTAGGGTCAAATATATTGTTTTAATATTTTTATTTTTGCTTTAACACATGCTTCGCGGATTACATTACGAGAGGAAAAATTATAGTCATTTGCGGGATTCGAACTCGTGCTATCCACCCCTATAGCAGGGGTATGCTATGACTGCTAAGCTAAAATGACATATGAAGTTGTTCTAATTAAAAATATTGTAATGGTTTGTAATTACAAATATTGACTAGAAGGTATTTCTATCAGTATCAGTAATACATTCAAGACGTGCCGCCGTCGTGTACAGCAAGACGACAACCCACTACTTGTCAGGAGATAGATCAGTTGATAGGGTATGTTGTGAATGAAACGCAAGTTCGACCAAAACTGATTTTATTGGAGCTACCCACATTGCATATACATAATATCTATACTAGCACAATAGGAGGTATAGTCTTGTAATATAATACACACGTCAGGGTTTTATACACCGTGTCCCAAAATTCAACGATAAGCCGGCATCGGTGCATGGACCTACTCATGACTACTCGGGAAAAAAAAAAAAAATAATAACTCTTTTTTTTTTAATTACAGAGACTTTTATAAAGTTGCGCCAACTTTTAATAAAACTTGCCATGGTAGTGTCCATACTTTTTTTTAACCCAGACTATAGAAAGTGCATAGAATGTTAAAATCTATGAAAATTATAAGAAAATTATTTTTTTTTACTGATTTTTGTAAAATAACTACAGACTTTCTGTAATTTTAAAGGATTGTGGTAGATAGCCGTCCTTCTTAGGTTGCTAATGCACAAAAAATATCAAAAATATGTCAAAAATTGTGGTCATGGTAGTTGAAAATAGCATAATGGGTATCGAATATCGATGAAATTTATAAAAGTCTCTGTAATTAATAAAAAAAAACAGTTATAATTTTTTTTTTATTTTTTTCCGAGGAGTCATGAATAGGTCCATGCTCCGATGCCGGCTTATCGTTGAATTTTGGGACACGCTGTATACAAGAAATATCTTTTTCCGTCTCGCTTTACCCATGTATGTACACGCGGGTGGAAAGTGATTTTTGTAGGTTTTTTGACATACTATTTTCCTGATCTAAATCTTTCAGAGTACCTTACATCGACCATCGACAGGAGACCTTACATCGCACAGCATCATAGACATAAGGGAAATGTATTGATACCGCTGTCCATAGAAACGTAGTTAGTTTCGTCATGCAATAATATACATACATACATAAAATCACGCCTCTTTCCCGTAGGGGTAGGCAGAGACCACGGATTTCCACTTACTACGATCCTGACATATCTCTTTCGCTTCATCTATACTCATCAATCCTTTCATACATAAGCGTCGGTTTAGGGTACCTTTGACCTGGCCTTTTTTCAGAACGTCTTCAATCTGATTTCGGAACGTTCGCCTAGGTCTTCCCCTTCCAACACTTCCGTTTACTTGTCCCATGTATACCTGTTTAGACATTCTCATTTCATTCATTCTCTCCACATGTCCAAACCATCTTAACATACCTTTCTCGATTTTTGTCACTACACCCTCATTCACACTACATCGTTCCCTTATCACACTATTCCTTATCCTGTCACTCCGTTTCACTTCAATCATGCTCCACAATGCTCTCATCTCCACTGCATTTATTCTACTTTCATGCTTTTTCTGCCACACCCAACTTTCACTACCATACATCAGTGTCGGAACCAATACTCCCCCATGAACAGCCAGACGAGCCTTTTTAGACACCTTCTGACTGTTCATAAAAGCGTGCAATGCTCCGTTTATCATGTTTCCAGCGTTCACTCTCCTTTCTATATCACTTTCACACTCACCATCTTTTGTAAACATGGATCCCAAGTATACAAACTCTTTCACTTGTTCCACTTTTTCACCCCCAATCACAATATTGCAATCGGTCACTCTATCATCTCGTTCAAACACCATCACTTTCGTCTTACTTATATTTATTTTCATTCCCTTTCTTTCTAAAGCCTCTTGCATAACATTTACCATCTCCTGCAACTCTTTTACCGACGACGCAAGTATCACTTGGTCATCAGCGTAGAGAAGACATTTGATGAGTAACTCGTTCATTATTAATCCACATTCACTGTCTTTCAGGTTTGTCAAACAATTATCCATGAATAAGTTGAACAGCCACGGTGACGCTACACATCCTTGTCTAACACCTTTTTTTTCGATGTTAAACCAATCAGTGTATGTCCCATTTATCCTAACGCAAGCACTGGAATCCTTATAGAGGGATTTCAGCGCTTGGATCAGGTTACCATTCAGTCCAAGCATAGACAGCGCTGACCACAGTTCATGCCTACTCACCCTATCATAAGCCTTTTCTAAATCTACGAAAGCGCAATAGACCTTTTAGCTTTTCGCCAAGCATTTTTCGGCTATGCATCGTAAAGAAAAGACCTGATCCGTACATCCCATTCCCTTTCTAAACCCTGCTTGTGCATCCCACAAGCAGGGTCTTTTATCACTCGTTCAATCAATACTTTCGCATATAGTTTACCGACAACGCTGAGGAGGCTGATTCCGCGATAATTCTTGCAGTCGTTGCGACCCTTTTCCTTTATAAAGCGGCAAAATCACAGCCTTGCTCCAGTCACCTGGTACATGGCCGCTCCTCCAACACATATTAAAAAGGCGGTGCAACAGACTAGCTACTATGCCTCGCCCAGCTCTCAGCATCTCGACTGACACTCTATCATATCCTGCAGCCTTTCCTAATTTCATACCCTTTAACGCTTTCAAAATTTCATCCATACCTATTTCATTTTCATCATCATTCATATAGGTTTCCGGAACCTGGTCCAGTGTTCCCTTTCTTTCAAATAAACTTTCAAAATATTCTTTCCATCTTTTCAACACACCTTCTTCTCCTTTTATCATGCTTCCATCATGACCCCTGATTTGATTAAGCTCTGAGTTTGTGTTTTTGCCTCGAGCTGTTCTTATGGATTTCCAGAAAAATTTAACATTTGACTGGAAATCATCAGAAAGCCTTTTGTCAAACATATCCTTTCGTTCATCTTTCTTTCTGCACACAACTTCTTTAACTATCTTTTTCAATCTCTTATAATCCTTTCTTGCTTCACGTACATCATCATGCGTTGCCATTTGTACTTTTTGGTTAGCTTTTGTTGCTAACCAATCCAGACATTCTTTTTTCTTTTCATCCACAGTCTTTTGCACTTCTTGATCCATCCACACGTTCCTTTGCATTTTTCCTTTTCGCCTTTTAGTAATTCCACACACATTGATGGCATCGTCTACCACTCGTTCCTTAAATTTCATCCACAATTCTTCAATTTCACTTATCTCTTCCAAACTATCAAGCCTTTTTTGCAGCTTAATAACATACTGATTTGCAACATCCTTCTCTTGCAAATTTTCAACTTTCACTCGTTCCAAACAATTCACACTTGTTGGTGCACGCACTCGGTGTCGCCATCGATTAAAAAGGCCATTTACACGTGTTACCACCAAGTAGTGGTCTGAATCGATGCCGACTCCGCGGTACGCCCGTGTGTCTAATATTTTCGTCCTCAGCCTTTCATCCACAATCACAAAGTCAATCATACTTCTTGAATCACCTTCTTCCCTTGTATACAAATGGATCTTTTTGTGGTCAAACATTGTCTTTGTCACGCAGAGATTCCATTCCAGACACAAATCTAGCAAACTTATTCCATTCTCATTCACTCGTTCATCCCCAAAAGCACCAATAACCCTTTCATATCCATCTCGCTTTATTCCTACCCATCCATTAAAATCTCCTAACAATACAATCCTTTCATTATCTTTACATATTTTTAAAATATCGTGCATACTGTCCCAAAACTCCTCTCTTTCTTTTTGGGCTTTTGGGGACCCCCTCGAACCCAGGTCCGTCGGTGCACAGACACCGACCACAAAAAGTCGAGTAAGTCCAACTTTTAGCCTCACCCAGAGGAGTCTTGGGCTCACGCATTCATACTCGATCATACATTCATTCATTCGTGCAGAAAGGATCACACCAACGCCCTGACAGGCTCTGTTGGTCACAGGTACTCCCGACCACAGTGCTGTATAGGAACTATGTTTGGTGGTGTTACATCCTTTCCGTTTCGTCTCATTCACACACAAAACATCTATATGTCTCTTATGCATCATCTGGCATACTTCATCCACTTTACTATTCATTCCACCTCTTACATTCATCGTAGCAAAGCGGCTCTCCGTGGGCCGCCTTCCGCCCCCGCGAGGAACGAGACGTGATGGGTGGCGAACCTCATCGCCGCCACTTGGGATTTTGTTGTGAAAATAGAAATCCATGCGGTTCCCACGAGCAGCAAGGGAAAAAATAGGTCCATCCTGACAGAGCCCCGCATGCCAGGATAAGGCTAGCCGATTTCTGGGTTCGCCAGGTCCCAGGGCAATTTGGCACGCTTGAGACTAGGCACGCCCCTAGCCACGCATCCATAGGCACGGCAAACCCCGGATTGGCGGAAAGGTAAGGAAAACGGGAAATGGAAAGGATTAGTGACGAGGAAAGGATGTCTATGAGTTTGGGTAGGAAATAGGTATGTAGGATACTACTACCTTGGAAGGGTATTGGTAGAGGTAGTAGCAGCTAGGACGCCGGGGTCGCATACCCGCATACCATCACAATCACCGGACAGGCAACTGTTGATAGGTATGTCCCTGACGAATATAATATGTTATATCTATAATGTGACCAAAAGAACATCCATTGAAAACGATATTCCGAATAATGTTGATAATCCATAGTTTTAAGGTAAAATGGCAACCATAAGCATTTAATATCACAGTCTAGTTGTTACTAGATCCAGGGGCGTAGTATACTCGCCGAGGCGAGGCGAGTTCAGACCCCGGTGAGACAGAAGGGGTTAAACTCGTTCCGGACCGATATCTGTATTGTGTGGTGTTGTGTTGCAGGTGTCCCGCGGCGAGTTCGAGGAGCTGTGCGTGGACCTGTGGGCGCGCGTGTCGGGCGTGGTGGCGCGGGCGGTGGGCGCGGCGGGGGGCGCGGGGGGCGGCGCGCGGCTCGTGCTGGCGGGCGGCGCGGCGAGGGCGCCCGCAGTGCACGCCGCGCTGCGGGCCGCCGCGGGACACGAGCCCGCCAGGTCCATCAACGCCGACGAGGCCGCCACCATGGGGGCAGTTTACAGGTACTCACGGACCTACCCTTCTTCTTTATACTCGCTGATAGATTTTTGTTCCTCTTCTTTCACGAAATGGTGTTCAAACGCGTAGAAAAATCGAAGTTGGGCTGCGAGCGCAAGGAAAAATTTAAAAAATTTCGAGCAGGCTTCAGAAAAAGGTTTTTTTAATTGTTTATTGGGATGATCACCTGATGGTTAGTGATGATGTGGTCGAAGATGATGTTCGGGCTAACCTAGAATTACTGGCCCTCAAGGACAGCTGCCTGAACACACCGTTACCTAAGGGTGTTTCCGGCAGAATATTTTGTCAGATTTTTTATTTGAGGGTGGTAGCTAGTCAGGCGGACATTCGCAAAATGTCCTACCACAATACTATATCCACTGGCATCGTAAGACAATAACCGGGACCGAAGGCTTAACGTGCCCTCCGAAGTACGGAAGCGTTCAGTAGTATTGTCACTAACGGTCACCCATCCAAGTTACGACCGCGGCGGACGTTGCTTAACTTAGCTGTACGGGTAAGAACAGCTAAGCAAACTTCGCTACGAGCGCTTCAAATTGTCGATATATGTATAAATAAATGATTGTTGTGTATTCAACAGGGCGGCATCGCTAGCCACTGGATACAAGGTGGCCCCTCTCAACGTCCGGGATGCTGTGCTCCTGCCCGTACAAGTCACATTCAACAGACATGTTGATGGCAATGATAAACTGGTAAGTTATAAATTAATACAAACCAATGGTCTTCGCAATGTTCAAAATGTAAACTAGTCTTAAGTTATTACAAGACTTCTATGTGCCTTATGCAACCGATATTTTGTGTACCAGTATCTTCTTAATCTGTTTTCCCCCTTAACCACATCTGTACTGTACTGTATCAGCCAGATCGTCCACTGCTGAACACAGCCTCCCCTATTAAGGGGGTATTTGCCATAATCCCCACGCTTGGCAGGCGGCTTGGGGATCGCAGTGTAAGATAGTAGTTCTTTAGAAGGCACTGCTGCCCACCTTCCAGTATAATTATTCCCTTAGTCGCCTTTTACGACACCCACGGGATGATATGGGGAGGTGCAATTCTAACCCGGCACCCCACGGGTAACCACATCATCACTTATCAATAGGTCAGATGGTGGCTCAGATTAATAATAAGCTAATACTTTTTTATGTAAACATACATAAAAAAGTATTATGAATAAAATTCCAGTATTAACTTACCTCTTTCTTGTAGCATATAAAATAGTTAAAATATCGTTTGTGTATGATCAAAAGTAATTAACAGCAATTTAAATGTCTTTTCAGGATCAGGTAATATACCTTAAATATATATCATTATGGCTTTGCGCTTTTGGTTACAACTTAGTCTCAACTATCCTAATTTTCAGTGTGTCATAAATAACTTTTGTTTGACTTGTTAACTTAGCACATCGACAAAAACTTAGTAAATTGTTATTTTTCTTACAGATCAAGCGGACGCTATTTGGACCAATGAACCCATACCCTCAAAAGAAAGTAATAACATTCAACAAACACACCGACGATTTCAGTTTCAATGTTAATTACGCAGAGTTGGACCACATTCCCTCCACTGAGCTCCAATACATTGGCAGTTTGAATCTCACTCAAGTAGTACTCAAAGGAGTTGGCGAGGCTCTCACCAAGCATTCCGGAGAGAATGTGGAGCATAAGGGTATCAAAGCCCACTTTAACTTAGACGATTCTGGCATCCTCAATCTGGTCAATGTAGAATTCGTCGCCGAGAAAACTGTCACGGACGAAGATGACAAAGAGAGCACTATGGCTAAGATCGGTAGTACCATAAGCAAACTGTTCGGCTCTGAATCGGAAACGCCAGAAAAGACCGAAGAGCAACCGGAGGACAAACCTCAGGAGGCTGTCAAGAATGAAACTGAGAAACCCACTGAAACTACTACAGATAAACAAAACACCACTGAGCCGGAAACTAAACCAAAGCCTAAAATTGTTGTCTTGAAAGAACCCATTAAATCTGAAGAATCAGTCTTGAACCTAGTACCTTTGACGCCGGAACAGTTTAAAACATCCAAAGCTAAAATCGCAGAGCTGAACGCGATCGACAGAAAGAGAACCGAAAGGGAATCAGCACTGAACAATCTAGAAGCTTTCGTTGTCGACGCTCAAATGAAAATCGAAATGGATGAATATGCTGCGTGTGGAACACCTGAGCAAATTGAGGAAATTAAAAAGATATGTAGCGAAACATCTGAGTGGTTATACGATGATGGTTACGAAGCAGCGACAGAATTGTTTGAAGAGAAATTAGCAGCACTGAAAGAAAAGACTACTCCCATATTCTATAAACATTGGGAGCATAGAGAGCGTCCCGATGCTATTGCCGGGATTAGATCTATGCTTAACAACTCCCAGGAATTCCTTAAAATGGCGAAAAACTTCACTAAAGAAATCAATCCAGATAAAGACGTTTTCACAGAGGTGGAAATCGGCATTTTAGAAAAGAAAATCACTGAAACTGAAGAGTGGGTAGACAATTCTATTAAAGAACAAGACGAATTGAAGAAAAACGATGAGATTAAATTGACCGTTGATAGTATTAGAGAGAAAATGTCCAATTTGGACAGGGAAGTTAAATACCTATTGAATAAAATGAAGATTTGGCGGCCGAAGAAAACGGCCAAGAAAGAGTCTGAGAACAAAACGGAAGAAGTTGTTATCGATACTGATGATAAAGCTAAAGATGACAGCGAACCGCAAGAAGTTCCCGCACCAGAGACGGAAAGTGAGAAACCTGCTGCAGAGAAAGATTCAGAAGTAGAAGCAGATTCCGGTGGTGACACTGACCCTCCCCTACAGATAGGCGACGGTCAAGACGAACATTCCGAGTTATAATAGATGTCAGTAGTCAAATTAATTAGTTTAATTTATTAATTACTTTTCATATCTGAAAGTCGGGGTGGCTTGTTTGCGTTTCGTCTAAAAATAAGTTCCTAGGTCACGTTGCAAGATTCATTATACTCATTCAATACCTGTGATTATATTTTGACTAGAGCATAACCTTGAACCAGTTTGTGCATTTCACGAAAACGCGCCCCATACTTAGCTGTACGACAGATATGTGTGTGCATGATTCTGTTTTGTGTTTTAGCTATTGCTATGCACTTCGTGAGTATGGTACGCACATTTACGAAATTTACCCAATTAGGACACGTGTTTTATAAATAGTAGTATAGCTTAGTAAGGATTACTGCATATTTAGCGTTCCTCTCGAACCGAATTGTGGGGCGCGTCGTCGTGAAACAAGAAATAAACTAACATTAATTTATTTCTTTTCTAGCTTAAACAAACAGCTTCCTCGTCTCTTCTTAGGGTTACTTTGAATTTTAATTCTTCATTCAATATTAAATTCAGATTCGTTGATATTTGAAACACTACATTTACTTTATTTACATATTTACTTTACTTCGACTTTTATCTCGACCTCTATCTCGACTTGTACTTTATCTTGGGCAACGCAAACCCCCAAGTAAACCATACCCTCACTGCTTACACAGTCTCTTTCTCAAAGATGCCTCTACCAAGAATAAATCCAAAAATGTTGATACAACTGATTTACATAAATAAATAAGTCTGTTGATAAATGATCTCATTTCCTTTTTCGTTAATTAAAAAAATAACGATCTTTCATATACCAATTCTAAGATCATATAAACACCCTTTTAAGGAATGACTTAAAAATATTTTTAGTGTTCACCTACGTTGTAAGAGACTCTTCTCCAAACTTCATGTTTAGGGAGAGCTTTTCTGAGAGGTTTTAAGTAGATTTTTATACACGGCTTTAAACTTTTGTTTTGAGTATGTTCCACAAATAATACATTATTTTGTAATCACATTTTTGAAAAGCTTTTTAATTTTATTTGGATGTATTTTCGGTTCAACATTGGTGATTCATTTTTCAGCCACTTCCTAGTTACGAATAGAGGTAATTCGCATGCGAAGGTCCAGTGACAATATATTAATATTTCTCATGATGGAATGTAGACAACGGAACCGCATACCTTAGTTACTAACAGTAGATTCACCGTTCAAACAGTGCCAATTACATATGATAAAATCTTCAATATGAAGATTGCGATGAAGACGATGAAATATTTATTTTATATTATTTATCTGGTTTGCTCTGGTCAATTTACATCCTGCTTATCACTTAGTTTTTTTATGTAATGATACCGATACTTTGTGTGTGTGTTTGTTTATTATTTCTATAGTTTTTGTATTATTTCTATAGTAATTAAGATTTATTGTTTATACCGAAACTCGAACAAGTCACTAAACAATCTCAAATCTACCCGCGGCCGCCTTTCCCTATTCCAAAATGAATTTGAAGTGAAATTCTTTTGTTATTTTCCCTGTGGTTTGGTTATTTTTTTATATTTGGCATCACTACGTTTTGATGCAGTGGCCCCAGTATGTATAAAAGGATGTAAGAATGTTAATGTATTTATTAAATGTAACAATATAAACTTTATGTGATATATTATAAAGGCTATAAGTTTGTGAAAGTATTATGTTGTTTTTCTACCGATGCGGACGACACGAAGGCTTTTAGTCAGATATAAGTCACAATTTAATTGAAACTTAAATAAAACAAATTTGGGGAAATAGTGCAGTTTTATATTTAAACAAATATCTTGCAAACTGTAGTCAAAAGCATTTTGATGATAAGTAACAGTCGGTCCCCTGTATTAATTACACTGCAGAACTAGTTGTGCTTTAGGTATATACTATGTTGTCCCCTTGACACGTCTATTTAGTTTAGAATGAGTTATGGTTTATGAGATCGTAACAAATTCATTGAATTCCAATACCCGTATAATATTACCTAATGTTAACTTCTTACTCGTTTCTGATCGCCTGGTATTTTCAAAGCCTTTTTGTTTGCTAGATAGAGGTTCATTCATTAGACGTGGTCCACAGTTATGAACTGAAACACAGAAGGCACTTAAACCTAGAGACCGACATCTAGCTTTTCTAAGCCTTTTCGTTCAGTTTGACTCATGGCGAAAGTTCTAGAGTTCTTTAATCTTATTCCTTCTCTTACAACTCGTTCCGGCGTGGCATTTCGGCCTATATCAGTAGTCCGATAATTAAGTCCGATGATCGGACTACTGATACTATTTTGATCCGTCCGATGTTACAGATAATCGGACTTCTGAGCTTTTTAGTCCCATGTTAATAATAGAAAGACGAAAAGGCCGATCATGTGATCAAATCAATTCATCGGCCTTTTCGTCTCAGTAGTCCGATGTTCGGTCAATACCAAAATTTCAGGTATAGGTAAGTTAGTTTTTTATGGGTGATTGGCTAGCCTTTGACCATATCTGACCTGATGGTAAGTGATGATATTGTTCAAATTAGCAGCTTTCAAAAGCCGCAACACGCCTTTAGTTGTATGGCGACAAATTTTCTACTCGAGGGCGGTAGGCGGGCATTCGCTAAATGCCCTACTGTAACGACCGGCATCCTAATAGAACAACTGGGACCGAAAGCTTAACGTGCCCTCCGAAGCACGGCAGTGCTCAGTAGTAATGCCACTAGCGGTCACTCATCAAGTCGTGATCGCAGCAGACGTCGCTTATATTAGTTGGTAAGTTCGGAACCACTAAGTAAGCTCCGCTACAAGCGCTTCAATTACGATACGACGATTTACGAGCTCAAGATTGTGTCATACGTCTGCACATTAAACCATCAATTTGGCCTAAATGCTTACAATGAAATCTTTAAATATTTAAAACAAATAAATATTCAAATTATTACTAAGTTTTAACTAAAAATCCGGAAATAACACATTTTGAAAAATCTATGTCTAAATTCTGAGCTCAGATATTCATCATGTTGGTTAATTAAGTATATATAGTTGTGTGTATACCTATAGTTTAAAATATAAACGGACAGTAATGGTTTTGCTAGGTAATCTGTGGTTTCTTTTTTAAATGAAGGTATACCTAAAATAAGTTCTAGCTGGAAGATATACATAGATAACCTAATTCATGACATAACATAATATTATGTAACAAGTTTCATTAGAATCCATTCAGCCGTTTCGGACATGAGTGTAAAAGTACTGACTGCATTGTACTTTTTGATGCAGCGATGCAACGGTCTCTGTGGCAGAAAGAATAACTGGAGTTGAAGTATCTTTTGTAGTCAGATAACATCTAACTATAATGAAATTTCGGAGGAAGATTGAAAATAATGTTTAGGTTCAAATATGAGCTAAATGTATGTACTCAAGACAGACTTAAATTATTGACATTCGGCACAAAGTCTTTATTGATCATCAGATCTCATATCTTAAATAATTTATATTTACACTATACTAAAAATAAATAAACCTATATGTATCACACTACAACTTATTCAGACTTTTCAGAAATTTCTGGCTTTACTTCCTTAATTTCTTCTGGCTTCTTGGGCTCTTCTTGGACGGGTCCTTTTATTTCTACAGCTTTCTGTTCACTCAACCTGTCGCTGTCGTTATTATTCCCTGGAATGAATAATAAAAATCACTATTTGCAATTTACAAATTCATATGTATTTTAACATTATTTTTAGGTATTCCCACACCTGGCGTATGTTACAAACATTAGGTAAATACTAATGAAGTGGCCTGTCAATACTTGATCAAATACTAGTGCATTTCGAAATATTAATTAAAATATGAATAAGTAATTTATTGAAGTTAAGTAATTATATTACAGGCGTTCAGAGAAATCCAGTCAACGAGGCTATTGCGCCATTTTTATTTTCACTCTACCCTTAGTTTATGGTTTAGGTAAACATTTGAAATATCTTCTCCTTGTAGAATACTTAGTTGATTATGAATTAAAGAAAAGGTACTAAAATTTATTTTCTTACTTCTAAAAGTTTAAATAATTCATAATCGATTTTGGTGAAATTTAGTTCAAACAAAGCTGAATCAACACTTCGCCCGTTTTCAAATTTCACTTGGATCAACCCGTGGCTTGGGCATCCGCCATCGGCGGCTAGGTTTTTCGAGTTTTGTCTTTGCTTTAATAAAAAAACCTGTTCAAAAACGCCAAAAGGGATGCCCGAAACGCTGATATGAACTTAGCTGTACTTATGGAAAATTATGTTTGGTTGATTTGCTTCCTACATGGTTAGGTCAGATATCTAGCAAGAAAACCAGCAGTAGGTATGTACATATTTGAGTAACGATTAAATGCAAGTACTAAGATGTAACATGATTGAATATAGCTTCTATGCTAAGTGGAGTCGGTATACAACATTTACTTATTCTTATTTTTCTTGCACTCTTTTTTAGTACTTAGGTAATTTCATTTTAGTTATCAAACCTTTCATAAACACATAATTTGTCACGCAAGCCATCCATGCCTTCTTCAGCCTTCCTACATCTGTATATTCACAACAGTATTTAAGTTTCTTTTTTATTGCTGAAAGGTAAGCCTTTGACCACAATCTCACCTGATCGTAAGTGATTATGTGGACGGAGGTGTTAACAGGCTTAACCTAGAATTACTGGCTCTCAAGGACAGCTGCCGGAACACACTGTTAAGTGCTTGGTGACAGATTTTCTACTTGAGAGTGGTCGCTAGCCAGACCTTCCACCACGCGGTGAAGTTCAAGCCCGCGGCGAAACCTGCTGCGTGGCAGTCCATAGCCTATGCCACTGATTTTAATTGTTGTCTAGAAACTAAGAATTTTGATGCTTAGAACTTGATAACGGCACATACGTGATACCAGTTAAGTACTATTTGACCAAAGTTAACCGCGACGATAAATATCTAAGTTAGGCCATAGTTCTGAGTTGCTAATAAAGATCGTTACAACAGTTTAGATTAAATTAAACGACACACTTTACATTATTATTACCGACACTAAAAGAGTAATGGAATATGATTCTCTATATACCTACGTACATTACGCTTATATCAATGTTTCTATATGGAAAAAAAACATATTTTGGTTATAAATGGTTGTTCTGATGTAAAATTACTCTCATTTGTTCTTTTCTCACAGTACCCAGGAATTAATATTGTGGAAATTCTAGGACCACTGAGTATTTGTCAATTGGTACAAGCCAAATTCAAAATATTCTGCATAAATATTTTAAAGGCAGATTTTTGCAGCCGCGGCATTTCCCTCACGAATTCACATCAGTCCAGAAATAAGCAGGTGTTAATTGGTGCAAAGAAATGTCGCTGAAGTTTATCCATGGACATACAAATTATTTGAATAGCGATAACAAGAGACGATATACACGCGTTTACTGTTATAATATAATTCAGAAAAACTACAAAGGCTTTCGTGAATGGGTCTTTTTCTGGCGACAACGGAAGGGTGACTTTCTAGCCCGGCACCCCACGGGATCATAAGATATAACAAATGTAAATGAGAATATTTTGGTTTTGATTTTAACTGCTTTTACAAGTGTATAAGAATAATACAATCCAATAGTTAGGATTTGTCGCCAATACAACGATGTATTAGTAAACCATCATTGCAGTATTGATGTCTTTCATTATAAGTTACCTAAATTTAAAAAGGATGTCTTTGAAATTCTTCATGAACTTGATAGCTAGTATAGTAACAGTCCAATTAGGTAAGGTAATTTGTAGCCTAAATATCTTTACCTAATTTAGCTAAAATATCAGTTATATTTCTGCTTTATTATTTTGTTTATGTTGTGTACACTAGTTTTAGAATACGATCTAGATTGATAATTGTAACTCTGTTTTTTAGTAATGTATCGATTTTATTCTGTTTTGTGTGCCATAAATATATAAAAAAATAATATAAAAACAATAAATACGAAACATAACTTACGATACGCGAATAGTTTGCCGTGTTATAACAAATCCTTGGGCCTATACTCGTAAAATTTTAATTATAGCCTAGGTATAACCGTCATTAATACAAACTAAACATAAATCCGTCACATTATCAAAAAAGGGGTTAAACATATAACACAAACATATATACTCTACAGCCACAAGTACACACACAATGAACCCAACATATAAAGCAAACAATCTTCTCTAATCAGGATACCTCTATATTCGAGCCGAGCGTGTTGATGGCACTGTTGATGGCCACTGAGGCAGTACCTATGGAGCCGTTAACCACGGCCCCTATGGTTCCTACCAGGCTATTCACGAAGTTGCTCCATGCGAGCACTGAAACCCCCGAAAGAGGTGCAATTTAGTTAAAATCATGATTACAATGAAATTATGTAAAAGTTATTTATATCTAAGTAGGTAGGTACTCGTACGTATGAGACTGGAAATATCTTGAAGCAAGTAATTGGATAAATCATAATAAACTAAAGGGCGTAAGATAGGGATTCAACTCACCGGATCCTGAAGGATAACCAGGTCTTCCGAACCATCCGCCTTTTGAAGAAGGAGTGCCGCTAGTTTCGACGTCTCTGACTCGCTCGGGTTGTCGGATAATTGCATTTTGAATGCTCTGAACTGTGTTCTGAAAGCTTTGCACCAGCTGGTTGTTAGCCAAAAAATCTCTGATGGGGCCACCTCCGTTCTGAGCAGCGGGCTGGGCTGCAGGTTGAGCATTCGTTGAAGTGGTTGCGGGTGCATCAGCGGGCATTTCCGACGGCTTTGACTCTAAAGGTTTCTCAGCTGACGCTTGGCTAACGGGCGTAGGCACGACTGGCTTCCGTGTCGTCGCTCCGAAAGCGTTAAAAATCGTGAAATTACTTAAAAATTGTTGGACCGGATTACCAGTTAAATTGAAAATTCCTGCGAATGGCAAATTTATACCGCCCAAAAATCCCGTACCAGGAGGGCTACTGGGGTTATCGGCTTGTGCACCGGCCGGTGGAGATGACTGTTGTGGTGAAATTAGAGCTTGTATGTTTTGAAAACTCGTATTTGTTCTGTCCCATAATGTATTAAATGCCTGGCTCACTGCTTGAACTACAAAATTCTGTGGCCGGTTTGTAGTAGGTTGCTCGGGCTGCGCGGAGATCTCTTGCTTTGGTGGCTCAGTCGCGCTTACAGTAACAGCTGGGAGTTCCGAAGCAGTGGGTTCTGCGCCTGCATCTTCTCTAGCCTCGCTCTCAACATGTGCCGACTTTAAGCTGGCTACTATATTAACGCCCGCTGAAATAGTATCCACTCCGTTGTTAAATTCATCCGTCAACAGCTTAAGGCTAGACTCGGCTTTTTGGAATGTGCTCTTGGAATCTTCTTGCAACACGCTAGGCTTCGATTCTTCAGGTGTTCCGAGCACGTGTAAAGTATCGTTCAGTTTTTGGATCTGGCTCGTAAACGTTTCACGAAGTTTCTGAAAACTTTGTTGGATTTTATTCTGATCGCTATTATCAGAGAACCAAGTTTGAACATCATTGGTGATATCTTTAAAGCTCTCTTTCAAGAGAATTTGAGATTGCTTGATATTCTCCTTGACAGTAGCGACCTTCAATATATCGTCCGAATGTTGCTCGGGGTTTTGAGTTTCATGCTCCTGTCGCTGAGGAGGACCCGGATTCCTGAGATCTACTTGGGGTCTTTTTATTTCGACTTCGTCAGAGACTTCGTTAATTTTGATAGAAGGCTCAATGTTCTCGACCACTACTTCGACTGGAATGTCTGCCGCAGGCTTTGCTCGGAGTTCGTTTTCAATGTCTTTTACAAAATCATGTGGCTCTTCATGTGCGTGTACAAGGTCGTTTTCTAAGGGTTCTTTTTGATTTTCAGAGAGTGGTATGGGAATCTTTCTATGTAGTTCGGTTGATGCGTCGGGGATGGAAGCGGCGGTGGCTGCGAGCGGCGCAGTAAGAGCGCACGCTGCGAGCAGCAGGAGCGCGAGCGGGGCCATGGTGAATCGCGGAGTGGCGCCGTACCGCCGCTGCATGCCTTTATACGAGACGTGTAACGGTGCGCGCGGGCGCAAACCCTCACTCCACACAAACGTTTCCGCTATCCGTAAGTTCGCTCCGCAGAATAACGTCGCCGCGCTGCCGGCGCTTTATTATTGTATTGTATACAGTAAGACTCGATGTGAACATCGCTAACATCGCGATGTGCATATCACATTCGAATCAAGTATATTATCTTACCTAAATAAATTTGTAACGTTACAATTTAATACGTGATCCCCGATACATCATGCCTAAATAATTTGTTATATTCAGGAAATTAATCAAAATGCTCAGTTTAGGAATCTTGATTAGGTTGCGTGATAGTGGGTCAATAGGTTTCCAATACACGGGACGAGTTTTTTAATCATGTCAATTGGCGAGGACGATGACGTCTCAATTGCAAAAAACATGTTGTTTTAATGAGGATCATAAAACAGAAAATACAGTTCAACACATTTATTAGATTCTAGAAACGCGGCCGCCCTAATCGGCCGACTTTGTCGTTGTTTTGAATTCTAAGCAAGGTTGCCTAGCTATTCTAGACCAAGTACAGACTGCCAAGTCTAGTGGGCCATTCGGTGCGAGGTGCAGAATGAGTGCATACATTATAGTTGCGACATAGCACTTGTCTGAACAAAGCGGGCGGTGATATTGTAACCTTTCAGCCACTTTCGATTTCTGCCTTGTTGCTAACATCATTGTCACACACGGGGGTCACGAGGGATAAAGAAAGTCTGCGTGCTAATTGGAAAGTTCCTTGACATTAGCATCTTTGTTAATACCAGATGTTACTAAAGCCTGTTTCACATACATATAATCTGCTTACCGTAGATTTTGTGTTCGCTATAGGCATAACCAATTTCTTTACATTTCAGATTTTATATTGTGTATATAGGTAGGTATAGGTTACATATACTTTATACATTTACATTGATAAAAATAAAAAAATACAATCGAAGGATGAGGAAAAACCTCCTACACCACATACTCGAGTGGTCATTGCCCTGAACCTGTATCAGTGATGGTAACATTAATTATTACCTTAATCAAGTGAGAATTATTCAAATGTATGCTCGGCTGTGTGGGTTCCAAGTAAATATTTAGATACGGGGCTATTTCTTTACGAGAAGACTTGTTTCTTCTGTTATGGACCGTTATCGTCGCATGGCGGTAAATAGTGGGATCTTGTATGTTAACTAAGTAGGTATGTCATGTGGCAGTGAATATATGTAACTACCGCAGTAAGGCATATGCGAACATACGTTTTGCGTGGTTTTATCCCGTTTATTTAAATAGGTGTCCATTTATACTTACTTACTTAGTAGTCCTTGTTATGTGTATACTTAACGCGGTACGTAGATCTGCGTGCACTGTTGCTACAAGACGAAATTATGAAAGGAATATTGGTGATTATTACTTATCGAAAGAAATATGTCTCCAAGAATCTAACGGTGTGTTCCGGCAGCAGTCCGTGAGAACCAGTGAAATTACAGGCACATAAAACTTAACAACTATGTCTCAAGGTGACGGGTGCATTGCAATACGTCCCTTGTGATGAAATGCATCTGTTATAGGCAGAGGTTAGTCCGCTTAACATCAGGTGGGCCTCGAGCTTGTTCCGTCACCATAATATAAAAAATCAATTAATACAAAAGTACTGAATAGGGAGTAGGTGCATGATGGGCCTTTTCAACTAAAACCGTCTTGATGAGTAGATACCACAGTGGCATATCTATAGATATTCTGCCTTGAAGTAATAGTGTACGAGTATAAACACGCAGCATGGGCATGCAGCAACTGAAATCACAGGGTGAACGAGTTATATGAATAGAACTACATATAACTGTCTCTGATTGAAAAGTCATTTGGAGTTTAAAACCAGTTTTTTTTTATTTTTTTATTTATTTACAGGAAGACCTACAGCTTTCATTTACTGTGTAGTCTCTTAAAAGTAAGCACCATTAAGCCAATTAAAGGTCCTCGCGTCTATGTAACAGTTTATGTAAACATAACGTGAGCATTCATAACCCATTGGCATCGGCGATAATGATAACAATAGAATTTCATTCATAACTAGGACGTAGTGGTGCTGACGATGCCAACTTATTGATCAATGTAAGTTAATTAAATATAACACCTCCCTTGCTTACTTCGTACAATTACAGGCTAGAAAAATATATATTACAATAAATATTATTAATCCAGTTGTTGATCAAATAATTAACTGTGCAGGGTAAATCTAAAACTAATTCTCCTTATATTCATATCATGCCTGATATTTTAGCCTTTGACCACTATCTCACCTGATGGTAAGTGACGATGTGGTCGAAGATGTTGTTCAGGCTAACCTAGAAGTACTTGCTCTCAAGGACAGCCGCCGGAACACATCGTTAAGTGCTTGGCGACAGATTATCTACTTGAGGGTGGTAGCTAGCCAGGCGGGCATTCGCAAAATGCCCTATCACCATTCTATAACGACTGCCATCCTAAGACAACGACCGGGATCGACGGCTTAACGTGCCCTCCGAAGCACGGAAACGCTCTGTAGTAATGTCACTAGCGGTCACCCATCCAACTCATGACCGTTCGCGACGTTGCTTAACTTTGCTGATTGGTTGAGAATATATTTTTTAATACGTTACTGCTTATTTTTAGTCTAAGAGGTGTTGGTATATTTTTCGAAATCTTAAAAGGGCTGTACCTACTTGAAGCACCTTTTAAAACCAGCCGTGATATGGTTAGAGTATTGTGAAGCTTTGAGCGATAATAAAAATATACCAACACCTCTTAGACTAAAAATAAGCAGTAACGTATTAAAAAAACTGCAAATAATTCTTTACAACCTTCAAAAAAAAAGCTCAATTGCTTTTTTTTCTCAATAACTTTAAAATGTATTTTTGTGAGTTCCTTTACTCCACTGTAAATTCTATACGGCTAAATCTATTTTAATGTTTGAGATATCGTTAGATTTGCCTTGATAATGCAAGTGACACTAGTACATAAAAAAAATAAACTGGCGGATTTTAGACGCACTATTATGCGTAAAAGAAATATATTTATCCAGAGTCAAAATAAAATAAAACCCAGGATATCAAAATGAAGGGCTTTAAAAAACGATTCCATAAATATAACTTGCAGTTTTAATTTTGGAACGTTAAAATGTTTAACGAAAATAAATAATTTGCAGTCGGGTTTTTTACTCTTTTAATTAATTTATACTTGTTTTTCACTACCCCATAACGGAAAACATTTTAATATCATCTCATTGGATTGTTTGTATAAGATAAACATTTCCATTATACATTATATAAGTGTACGTACTCTAACGGTTTTTGCAGCGCACGTCAGAATAGCTCGCAGATGGCAGTGTTTTTCCTACTTACCTGACATTTATCGTTATATTTTTGACTATATATATCCTACTACACAGTTCCGATTACATAAACGACAAAAAATCCTGGACAATTCCGCCTCCGCCAAGCTATTGCCTGTCACCTACATAATTTAAACAAATATTGTAATAACTCTATTATATAATAAGTATGTAACACATTGTTAAAAGATGTTTAAAAGAATGGCCCCGAGTTTCCTGCCCGTTCTTCTCGGAGTGGCTCTATACAATTTATTTGCTGAACGTGGCAATACAATGAAGAATATTTCAATAATAAAATTTGTAATTGACCTTCATAAGAGCGTCGTAGACGCCTAAATTGAATAAATGATTTTGACAATTAAACAACATCATTATAAATTATAGCCCATGTGTTATTCTGATGTAAAGCTATATTATTGTAATTTTCATTAAAATCCAATCAGTAGGTTTTGCGTGAAAGAGTAACAAACATCGATACATAATAAGTAAGGAGTAAGGACACACTCCAGTCTCTCGATGCTATTCAGCGTCGAGCGGTCCGAATTGTCGACGATCCCGAGCTCTCTGACCACCTTGAGCCACTGAGCCAACGTAGAGGCATCGGTCCACTCTGTATATTCTCCAGGCTCTATAACGGAGAATGCTCTCAAGAGCTATTTGATCTAATACCTCGCGATTAAATCATCGTACCTCGCGTCATCACCGGTTAAAAGCTCATCCACACATAATCAACTCCTGGACGTCTCACACAGCTCGATTTATGCGTTGCTTACCGTATATTTGCAAAATGTGGAATGACCTTCCACCTAGCGTTTCTCCGCAGAACTTCAGTATGGATACCTTCACTAACGGTGTAAAAAGAGCCTTACGGGGTCGGCAACGCATTGGTAAAGCCCCTGGTGTTCCAAATGTCCATAGGCGACGGTAACCGCTTACCGTCAGGTGGCCCACCTGCTTGTTTGCCACTTGTTCAGTAATTTAACGAGACATGAGAAGTCTTAGCGCTACTGACAAAATAGGTTGGGAATGTAGTCATTCATGGGTCTGACGATACTCTTTAAAAGAAAATCGCTATCAAAGTCAGTCCGATTACAGTATTATAGTAGTTTGAGGACAGTTAGGACCTTAAAAAGAAGATCTAAGTATTTAAGAAAAGATTAAGACCGTACCTACCTACGATTTGCTTTATTTTGTGGGCATCACTGTCTCACACCTAGAACATGTCTTCAGATTTTGTTAGCATTTTCTGGTGATGATAAAAATTAGTTTTCAGGCTACAAATAGAGGAGAGAAATAATCGGTTCATCGTCTATAATAATAATTTGCAAGCCTCTGGTGCTTGACTATCTTCGGTGGTAGCATTACAATGTCTGGTCATGTACCTTAATGCATATTCACAGTGCAAGATTTTCTGGTTCTACCAGGAAGAATGAGGTGGCAAACTCCTTCAGTGCTAAGCAGCAATAGAAAATATTTAGGTTTAAATATTTAGTTTTTGAATATATGACGGTACAAAGCGGAGTAGCATTAAGTCTGTTTCGTTTGAAATTTGACCCGCTACAAAGCCTACTACCTATCAAAGTCCAAATCTCGTGCAGTTTCGCGAAGACGCACTTGGCGTAGCGGACATTTTTCTATCGAGAACATTGTGCTCTTAGCACCACCGAATTGTTCAAAATTTCAATAAAATAACGGGACTCTAATTTAAACAAATTAAAAACTAGGTATTGTTAATTCACTGCCTCCTTGGTGTGTGTGTAAAAGCGCCGGATTGAAATCTCGTAGTCCCGGGTTTTTTTGACAAAGGCATTTTAGTAGAGAAATGGACAAGCATGACGCTTACCATCAGGCGGACTACTTGCTCGTCTCATCATTCTACATATCATAAACAAAAACAGTTAAAGTAGGTACAGCTGGTCATGTGCCAAATGTGTATATCAGTCGAGTACATAGGTATGTAGTACGTAGAATTAAGTAGTAGTAAGTAGAACAAAAGACTTCAACGCGTGCAGTTTTATTACCGTAGCCGCGTAGCCCACTACCGGGCCTATTCGAATCCGTCCACTTTCTAGTACTGTCTCACTCATTATTGAAAGTGCGTTTGAGGACAATTTCATTGTACAGATACAAGCATCTCAGAATAATAACACTCAGCATATTATTTCGATGCATATCGGATAAGGGTCATCAAATCAAATAATGAATTTACTTTTTTACTACTGATGGTCGGTAAAATGTATTATTTGTAACAACACAAGGGATAAAACAATAACAATATTGTTAAAAAAATATATTTGATTCTATGGCCGGCCACCTTCACGACATCAATTTTCCGGTCAACATGTTAGTAACAATCAAGAGAGTGTGTTCAGTTCAGCTAATAAAGGCGCAAAGATTGAAAGCCATGTTGTATGGTTAATATGCATAAATACCCTACTAACACGTCGATAAAATTTGCAAAAAGCAGCAAGTCACCTGTTTCACATTCGGAGCATTATTACAGTAGAAACTCGATTATCCGGCCCTCAGTTATACGGATTCGCGGTTATCCGGACGGTCAACGACAAGTCGAATTTATGCAAGTATAAATGTGTCGAAACTTGCATTACCCCGCCCGCGCCCCGCGGTATCGCTGGCCCACGTGTTTCGTTGTTGTATTAGTTAGACAGAAAATGTTTTCTGATCTGGCCTGCGTGTCACGTCTACATATTTAAAAATATCAAAGCGTAAGTGCGTGGTGTGTTCGCTTAAGGGTGAACTGGCCGGCCCGTTCTCCATACAAACGTCGCAGGGTGATCACACCCTTACTTGACTGGATCTAAATCCTCAAATAAGGGAGTGATCACCCTACGACGTTTGTATGGAGAAGTGACCGGCTAGTTCAACCTTAAAGACAAAATAAATAAATAAGCTGAAATAGTATCCACTCCATTATTAAATTCATCCGTCAACAGCTTAAGGCTAGACTCGGCTTTTTGGAATGTGCTCTTGGACTCTTCTTGCAACACGCTAGGCTTCGATTCTTCAGGTGTTTCGAGCACGTGTAAAGTATCTTTCAGTTTTTGAATCTGGCTCGTAAACGTTTCACGAAGTTTCTGAATACTTTGTTGGATTTTATTCTGATCTCTATTACCAGAGAACCAAATTTGAACATCATTGGTGATATCTTTAAAGCTCTGTTTCAAGATAATTTGAGATTGCTTGATATTCTCCTTGACAGTAGCGACCTTCAATATATCGTCCAAATGTTGCTCGGGGTTTTGAGTTTCATGCTCTTGACGCTGAGTAGGACCCGGATTCCTGAGATCTACTTGGGGTCTTTTTATTTCGACTTCGTCAGAGACTTCGTTAATTTTGATAGAAGGCTCAATGTGCTCGACCACTACTTCGACTGGAATGTCTGCCGCAGGCTTTACTCGGAGTTCGTTTTCAATGTCTTTTACAAAATCATGTGGCTCTTCATGTGCGTGTGCAAGGTCGTTTTCTAAGGGTTCTATTTGATTTTCAGAGAGTGGTATGGGAATCTTTCTATGTAGTTCGGTTGATGCGTCGGGGATGGAAGCGGCGGTGGCTGCGAGCGGCGCAGTGAGAGCGCACGCTGCGAGCAGCAGGAGCGCGAGCGGGGCCATGGTGAATCGCGGAGTGGCGCCGTACCGCCGCTGCATGCCTTTATACGAGAGGCGTAACGGTGCGCGCGGGCGCAAGCCCTCACTTCACAAACGTTTCCGCTATCCGTAAGTTCGCTCCGCAGAATAACAACGCCGCGCTGCCGACGCTTTATTATATTTTGAACATTATTTGTATTGTATTCAGTAAGACTCGATATGGGCATTGCTACAATATCACATTCGAATCAACTATATTATCTTGCCTATATACATTTGTAACGTGTAATACGTGATCCCCATACATCATGCCTAATTTTTTTTTTATATTTGAAATGAAATTCTCGTGAGTTTCACACATATTTAAATATATACAATCATACCGGCAATTTATAATTATATATTTACGGTTTAATTTATAATATTTAAATAATTTGTTATATTAAGGAAATTAATAAAAATGCTCAGTTAGTTTAGGAATCTTGATTGGGTTGCATGATAGTGGGTCAATAGGTTTCCAATACACGGGAAGAGTTTTTTAATAATTGTCAATTGGCGAGGACGGTGGGGTCACGAGGGATACAGAAAGTCTGCGTGCTAATTGGAAAGTTTCTTGACGCATCTTTGTTAATACCAGATGTTACCAAAGCCTGTTTCACATACATATAATCTGCTTACAGTAGATGTTGTGTTCGCTATAGACATAACCAATTTCTTTACATTTCAGATTTTATACTGTGTAATATAGGTATAGGTACCAATAATTTTTATTGATATTGACAAAAATAAAAAAATACAATCGAAGGATGAGGAAAAACCTCCTACACCACATACTCGAGTGGTCATTGCCCTGAACCTGTATTAGTGATGGTAACATTAATTATTACCTTAATCAAGTGAGAATTATTCAAATGTATGCTCGGCTGTGTGGGTTCCAAGTTTTTTTTTTATGTTATTATTACGCGCTGCAGGTCCATGGTTCGAATCCCGCCCAGAGCTTGAGCTTCACCGCATGGTGGAAGGGCATTTTGCGAATGCCCGCCTGGCTAGCGACCACCCTCAAGTAGAAAATCGGTCGCCAAGCACCTAACGGTGTGTTCCGGCAGCAGTCCTTGAGAGCCATTGAAATTACAGGCACATGAGACTCAATAACTATGTCTCAAAGGTGACGGGCGCAGTGCAATACGTCACTTGTGATGAAATGCATCTGTTATAGGCAGAGGTTAGTCCGCTTAACATCAGGTGGGCCTCGAGCTTGTTCCGTCACCATAACATAAAAAATCAATTAATATAAAAGTACTGAATAGGGAGTAGGTGCATGATGGGCGTCTTCAACTAAAGTCCGTCTTGATAAGTAGGTACCACAGTGGCATATAGATATTCTACCTTGAAGTATTAGTGTACATACAATATCGTGGTACACTCAGCATAGGAATGCAGAAACGACGAGATACGCCTGTAAATAGAACTATAACTGTCTCTGATTGAAAAGTCATTACACAAAAAGCTATTTGGAGTTAATAACCAGAGTATCTCTATGAAAAGTTAACATAGTCCAGAGATATATATAGCGTATGATAATTAATTATACGCTCAAAGCTTCACAATACTCTAACCATTTAACGGCTGGTTTTAAAAGGTGCTTCAAGTACAGCGCTTCAAAGATTTGGAAAAATATACCAACACCTCTTAAACAAAAATAAGCAGTAACGTATTAAAAAAACTGCAAATAATTATTTACAACCTTCAAAAAAAATTCTCTGGAGCAACTTTTATACAGAAAAAGGCAAAAAATTACACTTACAAATAAAAATACTTTATTACACGACTGCCCAAAAAAGGAGAGTTATGTTTTCAGTGTTCATGTATGTATTTTTGTGAGTTTCATTATTCCACCATAACTCCTAAACGGCTAAATCTATTTTAATATATGAGATAGATTATTAGATTTGCCTTGATGATGCAAGTGACACTAGTACAGTATAAAAAGAATAAACTGGCGGATTTTAGACGCACTATTGTGCGTAAAAGAAATATATTTATCCAGAGTCAAAATAAAATAAAACCCGAGGATATCAAAATGAATGGCTATAAAAAACGATACAATAAATATAACTTGCAGTTTTAATTTTGGAACGTTAAAATGTATAACGAAAATAAATAATTTGCAGTCGAGTTTTTTACAATTTTAATTAATTTATTGTTTACTTGTTTTTCATTACCCAATAACGGAAAACATTTTAATATCATTGGATTTTTTGTATAAGATAAACATTTCCATTATGCATTATATAAGTGTACGCACTCATTCTACGTATGATAAACAAAAACAGTTAAATTAGGTACAGCTGGTCTTGTGCCAAATGTGTATAACAGTCGAGTACGTAGAATTAAGTAGTAGTAAGTAGAACAAAAGACTTCAACGCGTGCAGTTTTATCACCGTAGCCGCGTAGCCCACTACCGGGCCTATTCGAATCCGTCCACTTTCTAGTACTGTCTTACTCATTATTGAAAGTGCGTTTGAGGACAATTTCATTCTACAGAAACAAGCATCTCAGAATAATAACACTGAACATATTATTTTTGATAAGGGTCATCAAATCAAATAATGAATTTACTTTTTTACTACTGATGGTCCGTAAAATGTATTATTTGTAACAACACAAGGGATAAAACAATAACAATATTGTTAAAAAAATATATTTGATTCTATGGCCGGCCACCTTCACGACATCAATTTTCCGGTCAACATGTTAGTAACAATCAAGAGAGTGTTTTCCATTCAGCTAATAAAGGCGCAAAGATTGAAAGCCATGTTGTATGGTTAATATGCATAAATACCCTAGTAGGGTAACACGCGATAAAATTAGCAAAAAGCAGCAAGTCACCTGTTTCACATTCGGAGCATTATTACAGTAGAAACTCAGTTATCCGGCCCTCAGTTATACGGATTCGCGGTTATCCGGACGGTCAACGACAAGTCGAATTTATGCAAGTAAAAAATGTGTCGAAACTTGCATTATCCCGCCCGCGCCCCGCGGTATCGCTGACCCACGTGTTTCGTTGCTGTATTAGTTAGACAGAAAATGTTTTCTGATCTGACCTGCGTGTCACGTCTACATATTTAAAAATATCAAAGCGTAAGTGTGTGGTGTGTTCGCTTAAAGACAAAATAAATAATATTGATTCATTAAAAAAAAGGATAAACCGGTCGTAAGATAGTCGATAAGGATGGTGTAGGTACATCCAAGATAAGTGATATTAAGAAGAATACCGATTCAATTTGTTGTACACCTGCAAATTAGATAGTGAAGACGGCAATAAACATCAGCATATGATGAAGAAACCGAAAAAATAACTTTTAGAATGAGTAGACGCTTTTTATTGTTGGTTTTTACAAAAACGATCAACTGGGAAACCGATATCTGGTCCTCTGCTCTGTGAAAAAGCATTACAGTTAAAAAAAATGCGGTGATGAATAGTTTACGGCAAGTAGCGAATGCTTGTACAGATTTAAATTTGCGAGACTGTCTAACAATATTAGTTTGCACTAACGCTACCGGAACCCACAAAATAACTTTGCTCCTCATCGGATTTCGAAACAACCTAGATGTTTTAAAAATAGCAGAATGTCCTTAATTTATAAATATCATAAAAGCGCATGAAAGAAAATGTAATCAAAGAAAATATGTATGCACATACTTACTTACATAAATGAGTGCATACATCGAATGTTAGAAAATTTATCTCTTAATAATTTCATAATAAACATTGATTTTCGATACTATGTATTTCTTGTTTTAAATAAACACATAATATTCTGTACTACATAAGCACAAAGGTCGCTTTTTATACATTCGATTATCCGGATTTTCGATAATCCGAATGCCTCACGACAACCATTAGTCCGGTTAATCGAGTTTCTACTGTATTCGTTTTTTTATAGATGTGATGTTTTTTACAGTGTTTAATTACTAACAGTTTAATTTGTTAGAAACCATTTAAGTAATACCAACCAATTAAGTGAGTGAACCAACTAAGTAATAGGTATAATATTTAAATTGAGTTAGATGTTATATACCTAAGACCCACTGGCTCCAACGAGGAAACGCGAGTAAAAATCGAAATTGTCATACAAAAATCAAGTTAACCGAATTTACGTTAGCGCTAAGTTCTGTTTATTTGATATTTATTAAGTTGGTATCTAATAGTCTGTTTAACATAAATCGTTACCTGAATATTAAGTTAAATATATATTACATATATATATAATGTATAAATCTTAATATTAGGATAAGGAAGAGCGGGTCTACCAGTCTACCTAAACGTAGTCCCTACCGAAAAAATAACTTTTAGACTCTTCTACCTCAAATTTGTAAAAATGTTCAGACGAAATAAACGATTTATTATTATTATTGTGGTCACCCTATAGAAGGATAAACTGTCGTGATTTTGAAGCCGGACGGCGGGGGGAAGAGTCAGATACTCTACCTAAAAAAAAGTATCTATATAGGTTATTTAAAACCACCTTCCAACCGCGTGGCATAAGGTTCTACCGCGCTCCTTGTGGAACCACTCGCAGTAAATTGGGATAAAAGCATCCTGTCCTGTCCTCATCCAGAAACTAAGGAATACATGCGATAACTCACACACTACTTATATTTTAACACTAAATAAACACAAGTGAAATTCTGTAAATACTTCAAAACCTACGTACCTTATTTTGAGACTAAATTCAAGGCGTAATCGTAGTTTGCTAGTTTTTCCTAAAAACATAAGAAAAATCGTATTATCATAATTATTTGGATAAATAGTATATATAACTAGGCGGAGACCTGGAGTCACGTGTTTGAATCCCATATTTAGCCGTTGTCTGCGAATGCAACGCATCCTCGATATCTCTGGTGTTGCGGATGTTCGTGGGCGACGGACGGTGATCACTTACCACCAGGTGAGCCGCCTGCTTTGCCCTCCTATCCCATAAAAAAAATGCAAATTGGTTATGCAAGCCTTTTTTTCAAGCCCTTCTTGAAGCTAGGCGAAGACGTAAAATAATTTTGTTTCCTTAAATTATATATCCTATATGTGTATATTTTTGAAGTTTTAGGGTATTATAATATTAATATTATTGTCATCATAAGGTCATATTACCGCATCACAATAAATCAGCTCAAGGTCTGTCCATATTCATACCTGTTACGAAACCCTTCGGTCATTGAACCTGGCTCTCACATACACCTACAATCGGCACGAATAATAAACACCGTTACTGACCTCTACTGCTACATTTCAAGAGACGAGTTTTTTTGATATTGGTTTTATGTTCGAATGGCGCCAATGTTAACATCTGATTCGAATATTTGTTTCTTCATTTTAAAAAGCTGCTGGAGCGCTTTATGTTCTAAGTATTTAATTTTAGTGGTTCCTCTTCTTTATTATTGTGGTAGTTTGAAATAGCGCGCCATCTTACTGTTGTACCGTTAATTACAAGGAGGATCACATCACATAAACAGCCAGAAGATGTCCACCATTGAACAAATGGCCTCCTCATTGGGTGGGAGGGTTTGTCATAACTCATAATCCACATACTTGACAGGCGTCTTAGGGATTGCAGTATATTGCCATATATGGCAGTAATTCAGAAGGCGCTGCAACCAATCTTCTAATATTTTTCCATTCGTCGCCTTTTAGGTAGGACTTCCATGAAGATATTACGGGTGGGCGCAATAAAATTCTAGTCTATGCAGCACCCAACGAGGACTGGCCTGGCACCCTGCAGGGTTGCCACAAGGAAGATGTGTTGAGTCGAACAAGTCTTAAAATTGTAGTCATGCATTACTGCATCAACTAGTCTCTGTATAATTTTGCTATTAATAACGACGGCCAGTTCAGCAGTCGCAATGATTCAAAGCAGTGACAACTCAACTATAAAGCATCGTACCGTGTTAAACAAATATTTTTTGTAGTTACGTAATACGATATACTTCGTATGAACAAGCTGTAGCAAGACGATGCGACGGTGACGCTTGAGGGTCAAGATAGTGTATTGAAGCGTTCGTAGCAGAGCTTGCCTAGCCGTTCTTAAATAATTTAAAACAGACACGATTACATATGAAGTCAATTATATTAGCAAGCCTTTTACTATCATCACCTCACCAATTAGGTACCACCACTCGGTTCAAAACTACTGTCATTGGTGGTAAGTGCTCGGCGGATATTAATGTGATATTACAATTAATTATCAGAGTTTTTTTTTGCATTGCAGCCGACGACAGTCAGATGTAGTAAAAATCTAAAAATACTGTAAATTATAATAAGCAACATATTCATTGAACAAACTGGGTAGAGATAGTTTAGATACATCATCACTAACGTCTAATATTCCCGCAGGGCTATCCTAGCACCTAAATGTGGTTGCCTACACAATCAACTACACACATATATTTTTGGGTCCCATCACATGTACGTACCTACGTTATACCGCGTTTACAAATGCTCGTCGTGTACTCGCTGCTCGTCGTGTCTCTCGACGAAAAGTAAGTGTGGTTTATACAAGCACGAAACGAACACACGCGATTTTGTAAACAGGAGCTCCTGGGTCCAGGCTTTTTATAGATCTGGAGGGGGAAGTGCTAAGGCACTTTACCCGAGATGTACATAGAAGGCGAATAGAAAGCAAAAGATACCTCCGTCTCCTACGGGACCTGAACACGCACCGCTACAAAAAGAGCAGTTGACAAAGGGCTCAAGGGCACCACTGTGATTCGTACCTCGGCTTGAGTCGTTGCCAAGAGAAATTGGGGACGTCGGAGAATAAATTGCCCCGGTACAACTGTACTATTGTACCAATGAGATCTCTGAATATTTGGAGAGACACTAATGAGGAGAATTATTATTGAATCGAGATTGTCTATTTTTATTTTTTTTTCTTTGCATCGTAGTTCTATGGTGATAATAATATCAACTTGTATTCTGCTGAAATAGTCAGATAAAAAGCGCTGCGAGCGCTGTGTGGCAGCTGGATCTCGCAGACCGGTCAGTGCAGGCGTGCCGTTACACGGCCCCGGGTCACATCTACCGGGCGGGGCGGCGCGGGCGAGACAGCATGCGTTGCGGGTGCACACCTATGTCACTTATGATTTGTGTTACTCTTATTATAAGCTGTGCTTACTGTTTCATTACAGCCTCCTTGGAGCAGTGCGTTAACTCTATAAGCTTTGTGTACTACACTCGAGAGCAATGAATCCGGGTCACTTAAAGAATGTTAAAAATCTCGGAAACTAAAAATGATAGGTTAATGCAATAAATTGTATTTAATAGACAATGTAATACTCCTTAAATGAAAGTAAAAAAAATATGAGTCACCATACATTTTATTAACACAAAATTACATAAAGAAAAAAACTGCTGATCTCTCCTTAAAACAAAAATAGGAAACATGAAATTTTTGAACTTTATTACGATTTTCTTGAATTTTAATACTTCGTATTGCCTCCTCGTGCTTCCATTACTGCGTTTACGCGGTTTGGCATGCTGTACACCAAGTTCCTTATACGATTTTGGGGAATATTCTCCCATTCCTCTGTGAGAGCAATTTTGAGCTCACGAAGCGTGATTGGGGGAGGGTTTCGTTCTTTTACGCATCTGCCTAGCTCGTCCCAAGCATGCTCGATCGGGTTGATATCCGGGCTGCGCGCTGGCCACTCCATACGAGTAATGTTCATCTCTTGAAGGTAGTCATTCACAATCCTACCTGTATGAGGTCGGGCATTGTCATGCATAAATATAGCATCCTCACCTAAATTGACCATAAATGGACCAACGTGATCATTGAGGATTTCTTCCACATATCTTACGCTAGTTAAAGAGCCGTTTTCTATGATCACCAGCTCTGTGCGACTTTCAGAAGAAATTCCGGCCCACACAAGTACAGACCCACCACCGTAGGCTACTTTTTCTTCGATGCATGCTTGCTTGAATCTTTCCCCTGGTCTTCGATACACTCTGTGTCTTCCATCGTGCTTGTAGAGCATAAATTTTGATTCGTCGGAGAACATAACTTTTGACCAATCTTCAATACTCCAATTTACGTGGCTCTGGGCATATCTTAGTCTCGAAATACGATGCCCACGCTCCAGTTTAGGGCCGTTTGCAGGTCTAAGGGGTTTTAAGTTAGATTCAGCAAGCCGACGTCTTACTGTCCATGCACTTGGGTTACTTCCTCCGAGGCGTCGAAACTGATTGGTGAGTTCAGTTCCTGTGAGAAAGCGATTTCGAAGCATGGTGTTCACCAAGTATCGGTCTTCTCGTGCTGTGGTACACCTGGTTCTGCCCGTTCCTGGTCTGCGTAGGTTAGAACCAGTTTCTTCGTAACGTCGGAGAACTCTTTGTACTGTTGACAGCGACACACCGACAGTCCTGGCTGTATCGCGCTGACTCCGGCCGGTTTCCAGCATTGTAAGTATTCTGGTGCATTCTTCAGGCGTAAGCGACATAATTTCAGCTTGAATAATGAATATAGAGCACTATCAACATGGTTTATGTACCCACATAAATGACAGATTACAAACAAAAGCAAAACCAAATGCTGTAATTTCGTAGTTCCATCTTCGAAAGTGGCCCTTTTTCAAATTTGATTTTTTTATGATATAACTTTACAATAACTAAGAAGTTTTAATACCTTCATTTAAGGAGTATTACATTGTCTATTAAATACAATTTATTGCATTAACCTAGCATTTTTAGTTTCCGAGATTTTTAGGATTCTTTAAGTGACCCGGATTCATTGCTCTCGAGTGTATTTCAATACAACTTCCTTGGACCAGGGCCTTAACTTTTATTATACGCTGTGCGTGCTGCTACAATACAGCCACCTTGGAGAAGTGCGTTAAATCTTATTTTAAGCTCCAAGCAAAAATCTAAATACAAGAACGAGCGAAGTTTGGTACTAACAAGGAAGTCGGATACTTTTTTTAGATCAGATTGGCAAACATATGGCTGCAGTCTCACTTGGCTTTCTGTCGTAAATTAGCATGCAGGGAGGGCGTTTCATTCACGCGGTTGCGAATCGAACTTATTATATTCAGTCAGAACAGTCAGAATAGAACTTATTATATTACATTTTGAACTCCTTCATATGAATAGTAAAGGGGTTTTCAACAAGAACATTGTTTTTCAATTGGGACAACACCAACAGCATGACAATTTTCACATTTAGTTTTTTGACGTATTCGTAGTAGACTGCTCAGTGGTAGTAGATGCTTTGGCAATTGTTACAATGAATTCAATTTCGGTCGAAAATCGCATTGAAATAATTGAAATCCACTATGAAAATGGTGGTTCTGTTAAAGTTATATTTCGTAAAATTCTTGATATTTTCGGACAACATAATCGTCCTTCTGAGACGGTATTAAAAATTTGGTCGCAAAATTTGAGTCAACAGGCTCGGTACAAAATGTTCCAACACCAACGCGTGTTCGACACAACGAAATTTCCGAATCGCATAATTTCACGAAATTCATCGGTTAAGTGATAAGCCATATCGTGTGATTTAACACCACTGGATTATTTTTTGTGGGGCTATGTTGACAGTTGACAGAGTCTATACGGAGCCAATCGAATTGATTGCAGCCTTAAAACTCAATATCCGTCATGTGCTTAACGAAATACACCCACCATTTTGCCAAAAAGTGATTAAAAACTTTGATGAAAGAACCGACATCTGTCACGTGGTGGACATTTGCCGGATATCATTTTTCATTCATAATACTTCGTAATACAATAAAAATTTGAATCATCATCTAAATTCATTGTTTTATTTTGTTTTAGAAAACAAAGTCCTTGTTGAAAAACCCTTTAGGTACAATTAATTTACAATTTATAATATAACTAGCGGCCCGCTCCGGCTTCGCACGGGTATTAAATATATCATTCACTGAAAAAATGATAAAAACCGATCCAGTAGTTTTGATTTATATAATTATTTAAGATTAAGATCAAGAAGATAAGAAAAAATTAGAAGGTATTTAATTAGGTAAGGATTCATGCTGTATTGGTTAAAATCGCTTCGAACATTAGCCATTATTTGTCGTAAAAAGTATATGAAATTTATTTTTTATTGTGGGATATCCATAAGAGATAGACATACACCATAGCGGAGTTTTCTGTAGACCTTTTCAATGTGTACAATACTCAGTACATTATTTTGATAAATCTCGTAGGGTTCAGCCTGCGTTTGCAATGTAAGCGGAAAAAATGTAATTATTAACGACATCACATTAGAAACCTCAAAAATAACAGTGTTTCTCCACTATTTAATGGATGTTATAAACCTTCCTCTTGAATCACTCTATCTATTAAAAAAAACCGCATCAAAATTTGTTGCGTAGTTTAAAAGATTTAAGCATACATAGTATATAGGGACAGAGAAAGCGACTTTGTTTTATACAATGTAGTGATAGTGATAAGTTTTATTATATATTTAATAGAGTTTTTAATTCATCCATCATAGCAATAACGGGGAAGTGATTTAATAAAACGCACTTGGTATTTTGTAAACCTCTTCTATACACGTAAAAAATTACAATGTTTTATTAATAATATACGTTTAATTATATACTCGTTAAACTACAAAACTGTAACGGATAACGGATATCACTGAAATCATCCACCCGGCCTCATAGCACAACTTGAACTCTTATATAACTGAAAATTTATATCACCGTACATGTGAAACGGTAGAAATGAAAAACCTTTGTATATAGTAAATTAATTATTGAGAATACTATCTAACTACGAATATTCATTCTTATTCGTAGCTATCTAATAAGTGAAAGCCCCTTCCAGTTCTGAAAGGACTGCAGGCAATGTTAATTACAATTGCATAGAGGATTGCTTAAGTAAAAACACGAAAAAAACATATGTTTTTAAGTTTTTTTGGTAACAGAAATGTAAATAAGTATGTACTTATTTAAATATAATTATTTTTTTGTGTTTGTTCTGGATATGTCATGTAGGTATATATCAAGAAGGGATTGTAAAAGATATGATTTCAAAAAAATATATATCTCTATAGCTACTTTGTATCTGCTTTGACATTTTAATATATTACGGGCCATTTCAATATATTTAATATACTTTCAGTAAAACTGTAACTTCCCATGACACAATCAGTGACGTTGTAAAATCCTTAGGTTATGTAGATTAGAGCTCCATTAATAATTGCTTAATAATATAATAAGCATGATTCTGTAAAAATATGTTTATTTTTTACGAATTAGAAATAACCTACCTGGAACTATCTGATCACAGTCAGAGAACCGACCATTCAAAACGCGCAAGGCCTCCTGCTGATAATGTTTAAAGTATCACTGATTCTATCTAGTGAAATACCTATATCACTAATTTGATCGGTGATATAATGATACCGAGACAAGCGACAAAATGTGATTATAATACGCACGTCGATAATAAAATCAGTAGAAGGTATAAAATCTCCGCTTGTACAATATCCCTAAGTATATATAATACACTGATACACTTCAGTTTCTACTGCTTAGAAGCGACAGCATAAAAAGCCTGTCTTGCTAAATGACCGCATGAATGCTAAGGTATATCTTGAGTTCGGCAATACGGAGGTGGTTTAGAGAGTGAAATCCTTGAAGTATATTTATTATCTTATGACTATTTCAGTAATAATTCATATTTTTCAGTAGCGAGCGCGCCTGCTCTTGTTGCGCACGTGGTTTGCGAGGCACAACCCGAATACGACAGCGACCAGCTGCAACAAACAAATTAAATATTATTGTCATCAAATAGCATTGCTTACCTATAACAAATCAACACTCCACTGTATCGCCAGAACTTAGCGACTTAAAATCGAAAAGAGAACTATATAACAACCTATATATGTCCCGTGGGGTACCGGGTTAAATGTCACCTCCCCATTTCTACCTTTGGGGGTCGTAAGAGGCGGCTAAAGGTAACATACCAGAAGGTGGGCAGCAGCGCTTTCCAAGGAACTGATATCATAAGCTGCGATCCTCAAGATGCCTGCCAAGCGTGGGGATATGGCAAACCCCCCTTAAATAGGGGAGGCTGTGTTCAGCAGTGGACAATGCGGCTAATACAGTATATATATACATCTATTATGTATATTACATTACTACGCAAAACTCAAAGCAGACTCTAAGAATGTCTTTTCAGTGTATTAAACTGCGTAACCATTTCGTAAACCTTTTCCTATGGGAGTCATAAGAGGCAATGAAGGGAAAAATACCAGAAGTTATGCAGCAGCTAGAACTGAAGGACATCTAACACTGAGATTCCCAAGACGCATGCGAAGCGTGGCGGTTATGGCCCCTCTTTAAGCTCAACGGTGCACGTTATGGCTGTTGATGATGATGAACTCAGTAGATTGGACTAACAGCACAGAACAGCAACATTTGGCACGTTGGTATGAATGATAGTTGTTAACGCCTGCTGTGACTACATATTTTCTTTGAATACAAGGCAGGTACTTGTATTCAAAGAAAATATGTAGTCACAGCAGGCGTTAACAACGACAAATTGAAAGGAAAATCAAAGATTACCAATACAAACATTGTTGAAGGTTTTCATGATGGCCGAATGGTTATAGCTATGGACTGCGGTGCCGCGGGTCCATGGTTCGATCTCCAGAGCCGGCTTGAGCTTCACCATGGTGGAAGGGCATTTTGCGAATGCTCGACTAGCTACCACCCTCAAGTAGAATATCTGTCGCTAAGCACCTAACAGTGTGTTCCGGCAGTCCTTGAGAGCCAGTAAAATACAGGCACATGAGACTCAACAACTGTATGTTTCAGGGACGGGTGCAGTACAATTGTGACGAAATGCATCTGTTATAGGTAGAGGTTATCGCTAAACATCAGACGGGCCTCGTGCTTATTCCGTCACAATAACATACAAAAAAGGTTTATTATAATATGGCTTACCTCAATGGCTACTACGACGATAAGGACTGTTCCCATCGCCGTGCCAAAGGTATTAAAGAAGCCCTCGATCTTTGTGTCGCATCCATTGTAAGCATTGATGATGGTGCACGGAGCAGTAGCGCAGCACGACTCAGGGAGTATAGGCCTGACTCCGTATGACTGCGCACCTTTGGGACCGCAGCACTGGAACTGGAAAATTCAACAGAATACAATAGTTTTGTATTTATTGTTAACTGAACATGGTAAAATAGGAAAAGACAAGAACGAACAAGGCATAGTATTTTAAATAAAACGACGAGGGCGAGCCTCGCACTTATTCTGCGAGCGTGAGAAAGAAAGAATGAGTAAGTATATCTATAGTTTATTGTTTTTCTTTACAAATTTGTCTGGTGGTCTCTGATCGTGGCGGTAAAACGGTTCATTCTTTGTGATTTAAGGTCACATTTTCTTTAGTAATAATTACTTGCTGAAAAAATGGAAACGACAGAGATGTGTCTATAGTACATATTTGTATATTTTTGAAGCAATGATGGCCGAGCGGTAATAGCTATGGACTGCCGTGCCGCAGGTCCCTGGTTTGATCCCCACCGCCGGCGCTGGCTTGAGCTGCACCGCATGGGGGAAGGGCATTTTGCGATTGCCTGCCTGGTCCGTGAATGCCAGTGAAATTACAGGCACATGAGACTTAACAACTATGTCTCAAAGTGACCGGCGCAGTGCACGTCGTGACTTGTGATGAAATGCATCTGTTATAGTATAGGCAGAGGTTAATCCGCTTAACATCAGGTGGGCCTCGAACTTGTAACATCACAAAAACATAAAAAAGAGGAGCAAAAAAAAAGGATGGCCCTAGAGGTATTATCCAGGAAGAAAATAAGGAAATATACTTAATCAAATCTCTAGCTTGGGATGTAGAGTGGACACTCGAACTAAAAATAAACACTGCTTACTTGTTAAACAATTAACAGTTAATTTTGATACACTTATTTCGTTCGTGATGTTTAGCGAAAGATTGACGCGCACTTTTACGGCTTTTACTTTTAGTTGTTTTACTCTCAGGTTGACACCAGCATGAAGCTCTTGCATTCAGTATGTACATTTCTTAAAATAAAGCAAATACAAAAGAAAACACTGAAAAAGTTTGTTTACGATATGTATTATTTTTATTGGTTAATGGTAGGCTTTCACCTTTCACCAGATGGGTCCTTTTTATTCTGTGCAGATGGTAAGTAATGATGTGAAAGTATATTACTATATTAACAGGCTTTATCTGCAATGGAATCCATGTCTTAAGGACAACTGCCGGAACACACCGTGAGTTGCTTGGCAACAGATAACCTACTTAAGGCTAGAGTGTACGTAGCACTTTCCATACTTACATATTTATCTTTTATACTTAGTTTCGTCATATTTTAAATACTGAATGTTCAAACTTTGTGAAATTTTGCATGCATATCTCTGAGCTTAATTTATATGCTTCAGGTTTGCCAGTTATTCGGTTTATCATTTATTTTATCTGTTAATGTGAAAAATAAAAAATGTGGAAACTGACAAACTAGAATAGATATTAGGTTCAAGGATATACATTAAGTTTCAGCGAATTTGTACACAGTAATATGACGAAACTACGTTTGTACGGAAAGCGCTACGTGCACAGTAACCTTAAGGGTGCATAGTAGCTAGCCAAGCAGATATTTTCAAAATGCCCTCCCATCATTCAAAGCTCAAGCCCGTGGTGGCATACAAGCCGTGTAATCCTGGTTTTTATTTAAAATACATAAAACACTGCATCTAAATAAAGTGTTGGATTTAAAATAAAGTTACTGCGCAATTTGAGAGAAATCACGCTTTGAACCTAAAACTATGTTTAGCCATAAAAACATTGATATACAGCAATTACGGATAGGATATGGTTTGGAACCATTTGGCTGAGACTGTTGACGGATATAGATTCGTATACCAGTAACCCAAAGCCTTACTTCTCCACAGCTTTGGTTGCAGCATTGTTGGAGACGCCATGAAGTCTTTATCGCCCCTAAATATTTAAAATAAGGTAAGAATGTCTTAAATCCTCACGAAAATTCTTTGCCATGAAATGCATGAGTCTATCAATTAACAAAAACAAGGTGTTGTTCTCATCTAAAACAAGTCTAAAACAGAATGTCTTACCGCCTTCTCAATTTCGTGGAACGCCGGTTGGTTGTTAGCGAAAGCGTCATTCAGCCAATTGGGGATAGTAGCGACCACGTCATCAAGTCTCACGAAGATCATTATGGCGAGAGTCAGCTTCAAGATCATCAGGATCAGCATAATGATAGAGTACTGAAAAAAAACAAACTTCATTAGCCCTAAGTAGATACAGTTAGTTAGTGTCCCGAAATTTAATTTTTGTGTTCGTGCAAATTGCCGAAGGCCAGGAATATGTGTTCTCCTATTAAAGGTCTGGCTTCCCACTTAAATAAAGAAAAATATTAAATCTAAAAGCTTTAGAGAATTTTGAAATATTTTATATTACGAGTATATAGGTTTTGCGTATTATATTTTGTTTTGTAAGTAACATTTTCGATAGTACGATACCATAACACTTTGCAGTCGTATATGTTCAAATCTGATATCGAAGTCCGATATCAGATTTGAACATGTACGAAAATCGTCAAATTATCCCAAAATTATATTGATTTCATAAAAAAATTCAAGGTACGTATAAATTCTATTAGTATTGTAAAACAATTACGAATTTATTTAATTTAACATAAAAAAAATATCAATTAGTAACATTATCATTAAAACAAATCCTCATAGGCAAATGTCTGGTCAACAACCCATACTTTTAAGTTGGCCATTAAACGTATATAATTTTATTTTTTATGTGTTCTGGAAGCCGGTTGTAAACCGCCGGTGCCATTGCTATGCACTAGCTTCGATATTTTGGTAAGTCGCTGTAGGACCGCCTGCAGCAATTGTCTATTGCGTGTGTTTTACCCATATTCGTCACACAGTCTGGGATACTCCTCCTAATTTAGCATAGAGAGCAGCCTTAAGAATTATTAAGGAAGGTATACCAGAATTCTCATCGAGCGAAACAATGGCTCCGCTGGAGTATCTTGTGGTACTCGCACACTAGCTCGTTACGGCTCTTTTTTTGCATTCTAAATATACGTTCACAAACAGTACCGCATCCTCAGCGCTCGATACTAATTTTGAATATAGGTACCATAAACAGAAATAATTATCCACATACTAATCTATTAGACTGCTGACTAAGGATATATACATACCATGACCAGCATGCAGTTGCTCTCGCGTATGGCCCCGCAGCATCCGAAGAATGCGATGAGGAAGACGATGCCGCCCACAACCATCGCGGAGACGGGTGCCACCTGCAGGCTGCCATCTGCGAGATTGGTGATGGCCTTGATCTGCAACTGAATGGCGACTCCCAACCCCAACAGTGCCAAACCAGCCAACTGAAAACAATAATTACATTGTGAATACGAGTATTAATGTTTTTGGGTTCTCCCCGGATTTTGTTTTAGAGTTGCATCAATCAATAGCATGCTCTCCAACCCCCTCGATATAATTGAATTTAGCGCGCATAAACCCACTTTCAGGAAAGATTAAGTTATTTCGATCCAACCCTGAGCGAAACCTTGGAGTTTCAAAATGGATCATCTCTTTATTCCCTACCTAGCTTTAAAAATTAATACAGCGTGTTTATTTTTTAAAGACTCGCGAGCTGTGATATATTTAATATCATGCCGTCAATGTATTCTTCTTAAAAAAAAAAGACAGCGCTTTAGAACGAATACTACTTATATGAAGATTTTAATAATGATGGAACATATTTTTAATACCTACGTTTATTTTACGCAATAACGCAAGCTCCGCAGATTACAATTAAAAAAAAAACGAGAGGAAAATCATCCCGCATGTGAATATAATTTTCGTTGTAATTAGGTATATAAAATAAGATGGAGTTAATCCAATCAGAGGTCAAGAAAGGCTATCATTAGCTCGTAATATGATGTTTAGTTATTTTAATTGAATACAAAAAAAAACGTTCGTAACTATAATCTATTGAAAGTTTACGTTTGTATATGATCGATAATTCCACAATGATTAATTACATTCTACAATATATTTGCTACTAAAAATTCGTTACCTACACTAAAAAAAACAGAATCAACTCGCATTTTTTTCACAATAATGGAGGAACCTATACGTATAGGAACAAAATAAAAGATAATAATAAAAAAAACATCTGATTTGATTAGTGTTTTTCAACATTGTTATTTTTTATTAAACATTAGATAGTTCTAGAACTTATTTGAGTCATATCCTTCTTTCACTGTAGAACATATAGCTAATTTGGATTTTTGCAAAGTAACGCCTGAATCTATTCTTTGTCATAATAGGACATGTAAGTGAGCCTGTTATATTTATCTTAGCAGCGTTACTATGTAGCTCTTTCTTGAATGAAATATACGTCGCCACGGATCATGACAAACCAGGTTCTCACATATAAATTCTAATATTTAATATTTTTGAACCTTAAACTATCTTAGTAAATTTTCATATGCATTGGGAGCATAGGTAACTTGTAATGAACCTTTTTTTCCTTAACAATTCCAGAGTCACCAACAGGAAGATAGTCAAGAAAGTTGACATGGAGAAATGCAAAAGCAAGATCAGCAAGTGCATGAAGGTCAAATGTCCCGCTGAGTCCGACCCGATCTGCGGCACCAATGCCAACGTCTACCCAAACCCTTGTCATTTGAAAGTAGCAACTTGTCTGTAAGTATATTGCTACTGCTTTTAAACTCTTGAATACACGCGTGGTCTAATATAGAAGAAATTTTTGCATATTTACGGTTATCTCACTTGAAAACTTGAAGTTGATAAAGCATGTTTTGTTTTGCTATGCATAACTGTACCGTACTGTATAGGCCGATAGTCCACTGCTAATTTTGTATACTTTTATTTTCAATGCCTAGAAAGTTTAATAAATAAGGCCTTTGATCAAGTATTTTTCGTGCCAAGCCAATACAAAACAATTTTGTTCAAAACATTTGTATTGAAAGGTTTTATTTACTGTTTATCAATACCACTAATGCATTTTAAACATTCTTATTTCTGGAAACCATTTTCGGGTCGTTCATGTAAATGTAAGTTTTACATGTTCTGGTGAATGTCATCACTGCCTCTTTTAGCCCAAGCTCATCAAAAAAGATTCCTCTTTTCGAATCTAGCAGTCGCGAGCGTATATCGAAATGTTTCGAGATTATTGTTTATCCATCGACGGTTGTAACACATGAGAATAAAGATATTTTATGAATATTTTTGCAACATTTGTTTTTTTTTTCCCAACTTTCCCAACAAGGCAAGTCAACAGTTTTCTCAACATTTACTGTTTGGGTATTTTGATGGCACATTACTCCCATGATCTGTATTAAAAAAACACGATCATCGTTTTGTCGACACTTTCTGCTTTGTTGGTCTATTGTTACTTTCGAAGACACATTAACAGGATCATAACAAAAAAATCTATATCTATCGTCTTTTTCACGTCATTTACAAAGTAATAAACAACATTTGCACTACATGTTTTGCACCAATCAACACGTGCTTGTTTGAACCGATTTTGATAAAAATTACAATGGCTCCAAAGTTGAGAGGTACTTTATTCACGAAAACAAAAATTGGTAGAGTATAATTTCTAGTTTCTGCGTAACACGTGGACAAACATACAAATATACTAACACACAAACATACATATATACTTATGAAGCTGTGATGGCTCAGTGGCATTGGCTATGGCTTACTGCCGTGCCGCAGGTCCATGGTTCGAATCCCGCCGCGGGCTTGAGCTTCAAAGCATGGTGGAAGGGCATTTTGTAAATGCCCGCCTGGCTAGCGACCACCCTCAAGTAGAAAATCTGTCGCCAAGCACCTAACGGTGTGTTCCGGCAGCAGTCCTTGAGAGCCAGTGAAATTACAGGTACATATGAGACTTAACAACTATGTCTCAAGATAACAGGTGCAATTCGTGACTTGTGACGAAATGCATCTGTTATAGGCAGAGCTTAGTACGGTTAACATCAGGTGGGCCTAATGCTTGATCCGTCACAATTCCATAAAAACAAAAAAAAATTGGCACAAATGTTTAGAAGACAAATGTTTTTTGTAATCGGTTAAAAGACTTGCCAAGTAGTTTTATTTCCAACTACGGCACCTGCGTTGAAACCCTACCATATACGTGACCTAACACGACCTTAGTCAATTATTTATTGTCCTAGAGAACGTTAACTACAGAATATCATAAAAAAAATTGTGAACCATTATATAAAATAATAATCGTGAGGATTGTGCAATATTATTGTACCTTAACGAACAGATTATTTTATATCAGCCTCGATCGTAATTCCTTACTTAAGGGTGGGCATAATGCGAAATTACGCAAAAGGAGTATTTTCAAACACACCTACCACCCAATGTACTAATTAGCTAAGGACCACAATAAGTTCCACGGTAAAAGGTTGCTACGGTAATAAATCAGGATTTACGGATTTTCTTAATATATCCTATTTTGTTATCAGTGTTTTTATGTTAATGAAATGAAATATCTATTTATTGCCACACAAATAACATAAAACTATACAGAATAAGATTAAAACTAAAAATAAGGTGATTCGTAAATATTGCGGGCAATAGGGTTACACTCAGCATAAGCCGCGTGACATTTTCATGCACTCGCGACGCTGTTTTTCAGTGCACCCCTATGCTCGGGCTGGTGTTCGCCGAGATAGGTATAGTGAAAGAGGATGAATGTGAGCGATCACACTACGTAGTTTCTTAAAAAACAGCTACACATAAATACAAACTGTGAGTACAATTGAACAAGACAATACTAATAAAAATAAAAAAACACATATTAATTAGGCGTGAGTGTCTGTGTGAATGTTGTGATGAGTGTGTATGTGGGGGTGGGAGTGCGTGTGGGTGTATGTGTATTGTGCATGAGTAAATATGTATGAGTCTAGTTGTGGGTGACAGATTTGGTGATTTAAGTTCGTGTTTTAAAGGTTGCTACAAAGTTGCTCTTTTGCCGTACCAGTAGAATAGCTTTAATTCTTTTTTTGAATCTCTCTGGACTTATTTTTTGTCTCAGAGGTGGAGGAAGGTTGTTCCACACTTTCGATGCTCTGTATTTGAAGCAACCTTTAAATCGCACAGAAGTGTGTTTTGGTATCCATAAACAATTGGTGTGTTTAGAGCGAGTTTTAATGTGCCTTGGTCCATGTAAATTTTTCAAAAAGATATTCAGGCTTTTGGCTCCAAATAACTTTCTGAGTCAGGCAAGCTAGGTGAAGCTCTCGTCTAGTCTTCATATTTAATATATTATGCTTGACTAGAAAAGGCGTGACGTGCTCTCGTCTGGGTATGGTAAAACAGAACCGTGCACACGCGTTTTGCACTCGTTGTATTGCAAGTTCTGTTTTGGCCCATAATCTAGGTCCATATACCGCACAACAGTAGTTAAAAGGAGAGAGCACCAATAAATCACACAGCAGAATGCGTACCTTTTCCGAAATGTGTTTCCTTATAGTATATAATATTTTGAGTTTAAAGAACGCGTTTCTTATTTTTTCATTGGTGTGTTTCATAAACCTAATGTTACTATCAATAATCAGGCCCAGATTTCGTGCATCCATTATTTATATTATTGGTATTGGTATATCAGTCCCATTGATAGTAAGTTTTGGGTTATAACACATGACTTTGCTTACTTGAGCTTGTGTACCTAGTATCAACATCTTTGATTTTAAAGGATTGAGGATCAGGGAGTTCATACTAGCCCACTTATAAATCTCGGCCAAGTCATTGTTAACTTTTTCTAATGCTTCTAATGTATCTTCTGGCTTAAAACTATAATAGACCTGTGTATCATCTGCATAAAGGTGATATTTGCACAGTTTAATGTGATGAGGCATATCTGCCGTATAAATTGAGAAAAGAGTAGGACTAAGAATTGATCCCTGCGGCGTTCCTCTAGGTACTTTATCGAGATTGGAAATGTTCATACTTCCGTCCCGATTACTTACCTCTACGTACTGTTTTCTACTGTTCAGATAATTTTCAAACCATTTGCATGTATTGAGTGAAAAACCGTAGTACGACAGCTTAGCGATAAGTAATTTGGGATCTAAGCATTCAAATGCTCTCGAAAAATCCAACAAAACGAGAACACTGCTAAATGTACTTAAACTTATTTTGAATCATTGGATCCAGTCCAGTGGCAGTGTGGAGTGCCGCGCAGGTCCGTGGTAATCGAACCACGGACATGCGGCACGGCAATCTATAAGCTATTGCCACTCAGCCATCATTGCTTACCTATATGCTTGTACTTTGATTTACTTGTTGTTCATTTATATTGATGTAGAAAACGTTACATTACTAAGGTAAGGATCGATTTTTCAGTATCGTTGATACACAGCGCCTTATCTGCAGCCTATGTGAGCACAGCGACGATAGATATCTTATCTTTGTTATCAAACGTTAGGTGTGACCGACTTTGACCAAAACTTGAAAATGCTAATAACATTTAAGTATAGTAAGGTATGTGTTATAACTTCAAGTACCAATCCAGGAATACCAAGCAGGATATAATTTACATAAATAATATGAGTACCGACATATAATACGTTGAGTCCCTAAGCGGTGTGGAATAAATATATAGGTATATAATTATAAAAGGAAAAAACCCGATTCCCAATTATTTATTTTAGTTAATCGTTTTATCGTTCGATTTAAATTAAAAGTGCATGTTGTATATATTTAAGGAATCGTTTTTAAGGCCCTTCATTTTGTTATCACACTCAATGGGTTTGGAAGAAAAAAATCTTTTATCTCACAAAATTGAGTCTAATATCCGCATTTTTTTTTATGTAAGTACCTAATTTCACTTGCGCTATCAAGATGAATCTAACGATATCTCATACATTAGAATCATAATCAAGAAGTTATGGAGGGATAAGGAAACTCACAAACATACATACATGATCATCCCGCACATGACTATAAGTTTTCCTCTTGTAAAATTGTAACTTTGTAATACATACATGAACCCTGAAAATATAATACTCCTTTTTTTGGCAGTCGTAAAATAAAATTTCTTGTATAAAGTTCCATCATGCCGCGCTGTTTCATTTAACGCCTTACTTAAGCCTTCACATCCTGCCTGATTGTGAATAATGTTTGTTTATCATCCCTAAACTATATTCTTAACTCAGCTGATTATATATTTTTCCAATTACTTTTATTTAGCTCAATCGATATATACTAAATACGACGCAATACCATATATATTGTCATAAGAGTGCTGGAACGTTAAAAATTATAAAAAAATAAAGGTTACTAATACCAAGTGCTGCTATTGTTAAAATATTAAAAACATTTTAGACAAGAAATCTGTGTCAATTGCTTAAATAAAGCACAAGTAGCAAAAATAGTTAAACATGCAAAAAATGAGATGACCACACCTGTGCGTGTGAATGCAACTAAATCCTCATATTTGTGATATTTCTGTAGGGTATGAAATTACGTTAGGTCTAAGTATACTATCGATTGCAATGTCTACTATCGCCACAGAATACTATCGCATATTCCACAAAAGAGTTTGATTTCTAAATCAAGAGTTACTTTTAAACATAATTTAGTGGGAATAAATAATGACAGAAAATATATCACTTGCCGAAATGTTTATTAAAAAAAACATTTTTATAATTACTAATAATTATTTAATAATATGTGAAATTATGCCAATAGGTAAGTAAGTGCTTTTATAATGTACGTTGTTTAGCTTTATTTGTTTAGCACATATTCTCCTAATTTAATATTTTGCATTGTCTTTTATTAAATTAGATAACCTTCATAGTACCTACCTATACTTTAAAAGAGCGGCGCGTACCTTCACGGTTTCAGTTTTTTTATGTTATTGTGACGGAACAAGCTCGAGGTCCACCTGATGTTAAGCGGACTAACCTCTGCCTATAACAGATGCATTTCAAGTCAGTGACGTGCAGTCATAAGTCACGAATTGCACTGCGCCCGTCACCTTGTGACATAGTTATTAAGTTTCTTTCACTATCTCTCAAGGACTGCAGCATGAACACACCGTTAGGTGCTTGGCGACAGATTTTCTACCTGAGGGTGGTCGCCAGCCAGACGGGCATTCGCAACATGCCCTTCCACCATGCGGTGAAGCTCAAGCACGCGGCAGTCCATAGCCAATGACACTGAGCCATGAATGCTTCAGCTTGGTCAAAAATGCTTTCATGTCTGCCTGGATTTTCGGTTGTTGGATAAAAATATCTACAGGATTGCATTTCTCACATCACGTGACGCGCTGATATGATGAATTACATATCCTGTAGTGATTGAGTCACAAGTTTGTTTGTTACTCATATTGGTCGGCATCAAACTGCTAATCAGGAGGGGGGTAATCATGCTCCTATTAGATATTAATATAGTTTGTATCAAAATATATTACGTCTTTATATCCATTTTTTTTCTGTCATTGTGCCGAGCATTGCGAAGTGATTCATTCCAATGACTCAATTTTTATCATGCGTGCCACGTATGATAATCGTTATGTTACCTAGTTTTTAAACGCCTGCTTTGGTTGCGAATATTTGGGAGTGGTTGGCAATACCTAATTGGGTATAATTATAGCAACGAAAATATACTCCAGAGGTTTCAGAGTCTGTCAGTATGCCCGGTAGATGGCGTCACACGGTACCTAAAGACATGGTTATATGTGGTTCTTCATACACACTCAAATAGGGGTAAAAGATCCCTACATCTTACTTTATTCTACTCCTTAGGGGATGAACAGATGTGATCTATAAGATCTTACCCATATATAATATCATTGCACGTGATTATATATCAATCAAAAGATCAGTTTTATTCTCTCATTGTGCAAGAGCTATTTCAGTGAATGATTCATGTTTTTACCCATGCAGCCAGATGCTGGCACAGAATTTAATATTATATAGTTACTACGTAGGTATAATTAACAGTCAACAATGACTAATGAATTGCCATAAATAGCATTTTCATAGTGTTTTCTACAGGAAAGCATAATAATTTTATTTTTTATTATTCAATTTTGGTTTGGAACGGTACGTTTTTTGCCTTCAGAGAATGTCTTTTATTAAGAATCTGAAATACATATGCAAAATTGTTTTTCGACCTAATTATTTCTGCTCCTTTTCACGATTAATGTGCGCATGGGTTTGTGTAGGATAAAGTTGTTCTGTTATGGAGTTTGAGCGCCTTCCGCCCATTCCATTATTTAATGAGTCCAATAACACCATATTGTTATCATCGTCAGAAACAGACATAATTCTCCAGAGCCTTTAACCTCTAGCTCACCTGATGGTATATAAATGACGATGCCGTCGATAACTATTGTTCGGGCTAACCTATAAATACTACTGAAACCTGCCGATGAACACCGTTAGGTGCTTGGCGACCTATTTTCTACTAACTTGCCAGTCGGGCATTCGCAAAATGCCTTATCACCATTCTATAACAACTGCCATATTGTGACAACAACCGGGACCGACGTGTTATCATGCCCTCCGAAGCACAGAAGCGTTTTAGTAGTAAATGACACTAGCGATCACCTATCCAAGTCATGACCGCAGCGAGTTAAAAACGACTAGACAAGCTCCGCTAAGAGCGTTATGACCTAAAAGCATGTTAAAGAAAATTCGCGCCTGTAAAATCCGCATAGATGTGTTATCATGCAGTTATGTCAAGCCAACGACATATAGATCAGTTTCAGCCTCAGATTGCTTCGATTTGACACCAATTGCAGCTTGATAAGTGTATCAGCCTGCTTGAAGCCGCAATCTAATTTATAAAACCATCAAACCAAACAAAACCGATAACGCCTGATTGTGAGCGTTCAATTATTACTGAACTGCGTTGTGTGATTATCTGCTAACAATTGATTCCTTTATCACTTTCTAGAAATCAGGTGACATGTCCATTGAAAATGTTTTTATTGTAATAATAGTGTGTACTATTAGTTTGTAGTACTATTAGTATGTACTTATAGTACCTGTATAAGTAATGTTCACACACTCCTTGTGGATTCTTACTTGCTATCGAAATAAAATTGTTTCCTATCAATATACCAGTTGATAACAAAAGGGTCCAAAGCCACACTTACCGCAAACACTAAATTGGTGAAAAACAGTATGTATTTCACGAGGAATTCACCACAACCCATTGTGTATTTATTATGTTTATTTACTGATAAAAATAAAAAAACGCACGTATGCGAACTAGCACGTTTATCACTGGACTGACATTCAATATTTATCACTGCGTAAAGTGTATAAAACTTATCGTAACAATGAATGGTCTGGTTAAAAGCGGGTAGCGGGGCGGAGTTTTTGTTATTAACTTGATTGAAACAAGAAGGAAACAAAAATGTGGCTGGCCTCTATGACAACACAGCCGCGGAAAATGAACTCCATAACATGTTGAAAAGCCACTGACACCTTCTGCGTGGTATATAATGTATATGATTTGATTGAATTTGCACTAATTTTAGGAAAATTCTACTAATTTTTGGATGATTTCAGCGCTTCCGTGTTGTGGAAGACACTTTAGTAGTAAATCTGTCGTCAAGCACATAAAGATGTGTTACAGTAGCTGTCCTTACGAACTGTAGTTTTAGGTTAGCCGGAACAACATCTTCGACCACATCATCACTTACTACCAGGTGAGATACTGGTCGAAGGATAGCTTATCAGCTTTAAACAAAAATAAAACGTTTTTGCTGGATAAATCCTTTCAATAGAAAACAATTGGAACTAGAGAATTAGTGAGCCAACAAGAGGCAAAACTACTTGGCAAGTTAGTCTAGTCTAGGTTAACTATTACAGTATTAAGTGAGTTTTTTTTATGTTATTGTGACGGATCAAGCTCGAGGCCCACCCGATGTTAAGCGGACTAACCTCTGCCTAAAACAGCTGCATTTCGTTACAAGTCACGAATTGCACTGCGCCCGTCACCTTGAGACATAGTTGTTAATTCTCATGTGCCCGTAATTTAACTGGCTGTCAAGGACTGCTGCCAGAACACACCGTTAAGTGCTTGGCGACCGATTTTCTACTTGAGGGTGGTCGCTAGCCAGGCGGGCATTCGCAAAATGCCCTTCCACCATGATTTGAAGCTCAAGCCCGCGGCGGGATTCGAACCATGGACCTGCGGCACGGCAGTCCATAGCCAATGCCACTGAGCCATCACTGCTTCAATACAACGAAAACACATGTTATAGCATTTTCATGATAAAAGCCGCAGTTACGCCGCGCTGGAATGCAATATGTGAATTTCCAGATGTTTGTGTAATATTTAATCTAGGAATAACCCAGCTAGGACACGAGGCCAGGGTAACATGATGAACATTTGGATTTCTCTTCATCAGTAGCAGAGAGTTGAAAATCTTCGAGTCCAAGTACTCGCTCTCTATACCTACTGCCGGAGATCTTCGTCGCGTCCTGTTGTTGTACACTGTAATATGAAGAAATATTTCCAGTAAAAATAGAATGCTTAGTACATGGATAAATTAAAATATAATATAGTTATATCGAGCTCCCGCGGTACTGTCCTTAGTGCCACAGGCGTAGTATGCCACCGGGTTGGGAAGTGTGAGTGCAAGGGTGGGTGCGTGTGTGTGTATTGTGAACAATATGTTTTATGTAGTGCGGGTATCTTTAAGTTAAAGGTATATCAAATCATAAGAATTTTAAATACCTACTTCAAAATCCGTTTGAGTTCTTATTGCGTGTATACTTAACAAACATTTACAGATGTTTCTAAATATGATAATAAGCACTATCGCTTGCTGACCGAAAATTATATTTTACAAATTATTGAAGCACAACATTTTATGGTGTGGCTGAGTGGTTTAGGCATCCGGCGCGAAATTGGAGGACGCGGGTTCGATTCCCGCCCGGGGCGTAAAATTTTGTGCTCCAATAATTTGTAAAATATGATTTTAGCTTAGCACTCCGTAGTGCTTGTAATAATATTTAGAAATATAGAAGGGTAGCGACATCGTTCCGAGAGTTAAGTGTTTGAAAAAGCACTTCTTTCGGTCAGACAGTCTAGTAGTCTATTTGATGGCCGTGCACCGGCCCCTATGACAGTTAAAGTATACGTTTGGAGCACGAAATTTCGGCTGGAAAGAGCGTGTCCAGGTCGCCGAGAGGTTCAGGCATCTGGCGCGAAATCGGAGGAGTCGGGTTCGATTCCCACCCGGGGCATAAAATTTTGTGTTCCAATAATTTGTTAAATATTCACAGACAATTATTCATTATCCCAGATATTATTATATAACTAAATTAAAAATATATTGGCATCCGCTTTGACGATTATATTGTTCTCATCATGTATGATGCACATGGATTAACCAAACAAGCACGACAGCGTGTTTGTGCGTTTATCTGTCACTCCTCGCAAATCGCTAATCGACAGTTCTGTGGCCACACCTGGCTCTGATAACAACTGACTCAACAAAATAAGTCATCTCTTTCCCCAAATTCTGCATAACATGTATGTAGTTTAGCCAGGATGTTGCTTTATTTATCACTTCCTTTTGAATTTGAATTCCATTTGACGAAAGATTTTGTATGGCAGTCAGTAGTACCTAAACGAGAACGAAACAAAAAACAATATGGCAGGATCTCCCAAATAATTGGTTGCGAATCGCGATCCACTCAAACGTTAGGCGGGTCAGATTACAACTATGATATCAATATGTGTTTTTGGCTCTCAAAAAAACGACATGCGTCATAATTAGGGCGCTACCAACTAACAAATTAGTCACCTAGATGGCGCTAAATGTCAATTTGTGTATAAAATGTAGGCTTTATTTTTTTGCACGACTGCTTAACCGATTATTATGTATGAGATATCGTTAGATATGTCTTGATAGCGCAAGTGACACTGGGTGTATAAAAAATAATCAAAAACAAACTGGCGGATTTTAGACGCAAAATTGTGAGTAACAAAACACTGAAAATTGAGGCACGAGTCCCGCATATAATAAAAATTTTTCCTCGTGTAATTTTAAAATAATTTTGTACTAAAAATTGAATTACAAATTCGGAAATATACTGCGAAATACATAGGCAGTAAGTATTAAGAGATTGCTGTTTAGGTGCTATATTTGATCACAGGCTATTGATGTAATGGTGTCACTCGTATCTTATCTGATGTCACTATTGTAAGTACGGAGATACTTCAATATAATCTCAACACTACAGTTATCTGGTCTAATTACTGTTTGCGACTATGCAGATAGGGGACGCAGGATATTATAGGGCATGTACGGCTCAAGAATCACGGGTTAATCACGATTAAGGGTACCTTCCCACGGACGAGAATGACTCAGTACCCAAAATAACTGTTACCTGTTTGATTTTACAGAATTAAAAATTTAGGGCGGTAGCTAGTAACTCTGTCCATTGCCACTAGACTATCATTCCATCAAAATGCTATACTCGTACTAAGGGTATATTCCATTTGACGTTATTAATAACGTTATTTTCGATAATTTTGATAACATTCTGCGTCTATGGTTGTGATCACTGTGATCGTTTGTAACTGTTCTCCCCTGTTCCATTTAGGATAAGTACGCCAAGAATGCCCCTAAAATTTGCCACTTCTGTCACTTTTGACATTAGATGTAGGGAATTCAAACTGTTCCAGTAGCCTCATAGCGTTTATGGCGAAAATAACGGCAAGACCCATGTGCAACAACTTTTTGGGAGTGTGATCGTTTTTAGCGTTTTTGGCGAATTTAACTTCAAATGGTCCGCACCCTCAATCATATTCAGTTACTTTATACTACGTTAGTACTTTACGTTAAACACCTGTGTGTTCCGGCAGCAGTCCTTGAGAGCCAGTAAAGTTACAGGCACAAGAGACTTAAAAACTGTTCTCAGGGTGACAGGCGCAGGGCAATTCGTCAATTATGACGAAATGCATCTGTTATAGGCAGAGGTTAGTTCGCTCAACATCAGGTGGGCCGCGTGCTAAATCCGTCACAATGCAATGTAACAAATAAAATCATATTAGGCGTTATGATAGTTACAAATATAACGCAATTTGTCCGTCTTTAAAAATATAATAGTTATAATAATAATAAATGTTTTATTCAGTAATAAAGGTTACAAATAGGTCCAACCATGGTTAAAAACACCTTTTAAGTATTTTGCCAATACTTGTGTTAGGCGTTTTTGCTCTTCCACATCATTAGGTTTACAATTTAGGCGTTATGTATATTTATATAAAACATTTTAAAACGAAAACAATCTAAAATAAGTAAATACAGCATAAACATTATATTATAGTTATATTAAATAATTAATAGTTATATTCTTTGTTATGTTTATTATTGCACCTATTTTTGTTTTGTGATTGTAACAATTTGGATATAATTGCAAATTAGTCCAGATAAATACACAGACATACCTAAACACTTACTGTACTGTATCAACCGGATAGTCCACTGCTGAACACAGCCTCCCCCAATTTGCCATAATCCCCACGCTTGCAGGCGGCTTGGGGATCGCAGTGTGAGATATCAGTTCCTGACAAAAGTGCTGCTGCCCACTTTCTGGTGTGTTACCCTTAGTCGCCTCTTACGGCACCCACGGGTAGAGATGGGGGGTGACATTCTAGCTCGGCACCCCACGGGCCCTAATAACTCAAAGGGGTGATATCCTGATTTTGGTCACTATGAAGGTGAACTCCTGCTTATAGATCATTGTTTGGATTCAGAAGAAACATCTACTATGTATGGATATTTTGGCAACAAACCCACGCCGATAGTTTTTTCGGTAATGCTTGATAATTAGAAGAGAATTCAAATGCAGATGTTCTCAAACATATTTTTGGAACTCCTCAACGATAAATAAAGTTCACATATCAAACACAACTTAAATTTTTTGAATTGAACAACTGCGTCCATGTCCAAACATATTATTTTCTCAAATTTTCGCTAAGTTTTGGACTAACAAAAAGTCGCAGCCGCCACGCACAGCGCGCATTGAAATTGAACCTTGTTTAATTCACATTTTGTTTTATTTTCCATTACAAGCTCCTAATGCATCTGAATCCATAAAATGTACTAACCCTCATTAATCGAAAAAGTAGCAGTAAACCAAAGGAAACCAAAACCAAGCAGGAGAAGCAGTTAGCTTAGCTACAGACCCTTACAAAACCACATCTAGCACAAAATTGACATCCCTAAAAAGAAAGACTTTGTTATAATCGATTCATGCCTTAAAAAATCTCCTATAACAATTAAATTACCTACGCATGGTGGTAGGGCATTTTGCGAATGCCCGCCTGGCTAGCTACCACCCTCAAGTAGAAGAGTAGATCTGTCGCCAAGCACCTAACAGTGTGTTCCGGCAGCTGTCCTTGCGAGCCAGTAATTCTAGGTTATCCTGAATAACATCTTCGACCACATCATCACTTACCATCAGGTGAGATAGTGGTCAAAAGCTAACCTAACAGGCATAACGAAAAAAAATGTGACAAACTCTAAAACAAAACTGTTTCATTACATATCACATTTTTTTATTGTCGGTAGTTACAATGTTTTTGTGAACGGTCTATGTGCGGTACTAAATATTTTGATTATCATATGTTTATTTATATATATTTTTATACATACTGCCAAAAAGCCAGAGCCAAAAAAAGCTTAAGAATACACATTAGAATCCTTTACTCTGAAACATAGCAATTTTTAAAAGCTGCCTGCTATGCATAAACATACAGGCGCGTTTAAAAAGTATGAGATATCGATTAGTTGGACTCATTCATACTGCATTAGCATTTAGCATGAATGAATTGCTGTTATATAAATATAAAGTGTTACCATGACATACATTTCAATATTTTGTGTCTCAAATTATAAAATGAACATCTAAGCAGGTGGTAGGCCAGGAGATAGACAAGCGGAAAGACAAGCGGAGATCACCAAGACGAACTCATACTGTCTTCAGTAAGACTGCGTCTTGTTGAGTATGGTAACACGGTAACATCCATCCACGCCCATCTCGTCAAGTCCGTTCTCTGTAAGATAATTGAAAAATAATTTTCTCATCACCAGACATAGTACCTCAAAGCAAATGGTCTTATAGGTGAAGGAATTTCGCAGGAACCGGTCCAATGTTGACTTTCTTGCGACCTTGAGTGTACCACACAGCACACACATTTGGTGAGAGGTCATTTACTGAGACAGTGAAGCGCTTGCTATTTCTCAGTTTAATCATGGTCATGGAATTAGACTTAGAAGAGTCTCTGAATGGGTTTTTAACGCTTCCAAAACCAATTCGTTTTTGTCTACTGCTAAATTTTTGAAACATGCATATACCGAGGTATAATAACAAATATTTTAAGAAAACGTTAAATTGATATTTTGATAAAACACTTCAAAAATATAAAAATATATCTAGCGACAATTCCGCCTTATTCCTTATAATTCCTTCGATACCTAGCAATATTTTCGTATGGATAAAAAAATTGCAATGTATATTTTTCTGTTAGGATCTAGTAAAGACACATATTATATACACTTATCAGAGTGCTTGGTCGATGCGACGCGCGATCAAAATGCTGACACCTGTTTACATTACTGCCAGCATGCTTGGCGCGCTGCCAACTGATAGTGACCGTGTATAATGTCTAAATGCTTTTCAAAGTCAAAGTCAAAATCATTTATTCGATTTAGTCGTCTACGACGCTCTTATGAAGGTCAATTACAAATTTTAATATGGAAATATTCTACATTGTACTGCCACGTTCAGCAAAAAAAATATATAGAGCCACTGCGTGAAGAACGGGCAAGAAACTCGGGGCCATTCTTTTAAACGTTTTTAACAAAATTTTACAAATTAACAATTCTTCTAACAACGTGTTACATACTTACTATATAATACAACTAGCGGCCCGCTCCGGCTTCGCACGGGTATAATATATATAGCCTATGTCATACACTGAAAAAAATATTAAAATCGATCCGATAGTTTTGATTTATTCATTAGTGCCCGTGGCCAACACGCGTTAAATTTAGAGTAAAACTTTCTTCTTTCCCTAAACCATGAAGATTTCCTGCTATCTTTGGAATATCTAAATTCATACACTACATTTTTACTTATTTACTTTTTACATTTTTACACTACTATTATTATATGTTCTATGCTACTACACGCTCCCGCCGCTCGGGCCGGCTGGATCCGCCGCAAACGCTACGTCCCGCAATTTTTAAATCTGTAATATCTTCGAAAATATTCATTTAAATCATATGCTGTAAAGGGTCATAGAAATCTATATTAAATGAACAATGTATTTGAAGTATTAAATTACATAAGGATTAATGCTGTATTGGTTAAAATCGCTTCGAAATTAAGCCATTATTTGTCGTAAAAAGTAAATGACAAAAAAATTAATGTGGGATATCCATAAGAGATAGACATATACCAAAGCGGAGTTTTCTGTAGACCTTTTTAATGTGTATACAATACTTAGTACATTATTTTGATAAATCTCGTAGGGTTCAGCCTGCGTTAGTAATGTAAGCGGAAAAAATGTAATTATTTACGACATCACATTAGAAACCTCAAAAATATCAGTATTTTTTCACTATTTCATGGATGTTATTATACATATAAACCTTCCTCTTCAATCACTCTATCTATTAAAAAAACCGCATCAAAATTCGCTGCGTAGTTTAAAAGATTTAAGCATACATAGGGATATAGGGACAGAGAAAGCGACTTTGTTTTATACTATGTAGTGATATTACAGTATTTGTTTAAATCACGTAGGTGACAGGCGATGTCGTCAGTCCACCTGGTGGAGGCCTACCAACTCTACGTCTTCCGGTGTAATATGGTTTCCTCATTATATTTAATAATAACAATATTTAAAAAAATATTGAGGTAACATTAATTTAATATTTTAATAAAACACTTAAAAAATATAAATAATTTTCAACAAGTCACTTCTACACGAAGCATCCTCATGAGGTCTTGACTCTTCGAGCCCACGATCGAGACCGATCTCGATCTCTGAAAACCTGGTCAGGTGAAGCAATTTAACAGTGGTCAGCGCCATAGTACTCAGCGATGGAGCCACAATATTATTTAGTATACCCATTCCTGTGGAGACCGTGGGCTGTTGGGGCGCCGAAGCTAAAGGTGTAGTCCGTGAAATAGGGCGCCGGATTAGAGATAGGAATGGTGATTCCCGCTCCAGCTCGTTCTTGGTGCAAAGGATGGCCATTGCCATCCGGCGAGGAATTGCTGGCAGGGTCGAAAATGGCCTCAACTGCTTCAAAAAAATTATAGTAAGGCCGTGACGCTTTTTTGCTCGACTTGGCTGGGGCAAAAATGCCCTACCACCATGCTATAACGACTGTCATACTAAGACAACATAACCAGGACCGACGGCTTAACGTGCCCTCCGAAGCACAGAAGTGCTCAGTAGTAATGTTACTAGTGGTCACCTATCTGAGCCATGACCGCGCCGGACGTTGCTTAACTTTGCTGATCGGTTAAGAACAGCTGAGTAAACTTCGCTACGAGCGCTTAATTTATACGTATGAACTGATTCCGTGGGCTTATTTGCTTCATCTGTTGTACATCAAGCCAGAATAGTTAGAGTGCGTCGTATTAACATTATAAATAGATATCTGATAGAGGTTTTAAACAACCGCGCTAAAAGTAGAGTACCTATCCGAAATATACCAACAAATTGTGTAATACGAGTATGTAGGTATTTCATAATAAGTACATGGGAATTATTTTCAATGGGTTCATATTGCGTCACCGTTTTAACATCTATTTAGGTACAAATGTTGTAATTCTTCTGATGCTTCATATATTTGTTCTCAGCATTAGAATATGGTAAAATGCGCCCAATGAACAGGGTGCCGACACTAACATCGATGTAAGTGGGCTGTTGCTCCACATCGGGTGCAAAACAGTACTTCTGACCGTCGATAATTAATTTCTCGATCGTGCGATAGAAGAGGCAAGACTCCTGAGGATGCTTCGTGGAGAAGCGTCCCGTTTGTGACGTCACGTGGGCTTAACAGGAAAATTAGGCTGAATTGTCACTAGATATACAGGGTTAATGGAAAAATGCTTACAACCTCTTAGGCTTGACTTCTGCTACTCCTAACAAACATTTTAAGATGTTTTTTTTGTGTTTGTTTACGGAAAAGCACGAGGACCACCTGATGTTAAAAGTCTCTTGTGCCTTTAATTTATTATTTCATATTTTTTATTACTTTGCTCGATGTAAATATTCAAAACTCTATTCAAAGGGAGCACGGCGCGGTCCAGTGTTTCCGCGGCGGCGCGCGCTTATGGCTCGGAATAGGCAGTGTCGTTTACGAGACACATAACTAAAAATTGCAGACAGTACCAGAAAACTTATTGTTTTAAGTTTTGAGTCTCTCAATAAAAGACAATGCCTAATCTGGAGCCAAGAGCGCTCGCCGCAGTAACACTGGACCAGACTGACATTAGTCTACTCTACACTGAGAAAAATCTAAAGTCAAAAGCGCCCTAATGACGGCCAATTTATATGGTATAAGGCGAAAAACCGACCAAACGTAAACGTAAAATACGTACAAAAACGCCTTCCAACTAGAAGGCGTTAAACGAGGTCAGTGAAGGCGAATGTTTCTTTTCGTCTTCATTTAAGGTGCATTTTGTGGTCTTTCTTAAATATTGACTTTTCGATGAGGCTGATTAAGTCGTACGTTATATTGATAATCACCGTATGTAAGCCGCCGTAAAAGTAAGGTATATTTTATGGTCAATACTGCAATTATAATCGTATAATAAGTTCAATTCTGAAAATACTTTACGGAAGGCGCTTTTGACAGTTGTGTTTATTATAAAACATGGTACATTTTTATTGATTGGTGAAAATCATCTTAAGAGTTGTGAATTTATCTTACGTATTTACAATTCAACGGTATAAGGTCAAATTTGATTTAAGCCTACCCATGACATTTCTGTTCATTGCAGAGTCTTTTCTATGCCTCTACTACACTCAAATACGCCTGATTCAAACACAGACCAACTCGAGCTGTTGCTGGGTACAACAGTTAGTATACTCTTGTGTAAAATATGGCGATATTCCACATCAGGCCGCTTCTACACCAGTAGGTATCAAGTTCAAGTCCCATTTATCGCTGGGACGAGTCATTTAACTATACCGATATTAAGATATCAGCTCGCAACTTTGGGCTTCATTGATAATCGAGCAATGCCCATTCGCGACGATGCCATATAGCTAAGCCTCAGAACCTCCAATATAGATGCAAACTTACCAACTTAACGGTGTTTAAAAGCCTTCATTTCGGAGAAAGTGCGATCGATTCACACAACCTCATTTCTTCAGCTCCTTTCTTTCACCGAACTAAAAAAACGCATAAGAGTGCAGGCACATGGTCGATATTCCAAAAATAAGCGCTTTCGTTCCACTGTCAGTATGTGCACTATTACTGAAGTATGGAAAACTCTCCAGTATCTCTGTTTCCCCTCCCGATAGACAGACTCGTAATTACCTTCCTAATTTAGGAGTTTTTAAGTCTAATGATTAGGTACCTTCTAGGCTAGCATGTTCCAACGTCGACAAGTTATTTCATATTTTTCAGTGTTAGTTGCGTTTTTTTTTTGTATTTTCCGCTCTTTTTACTGCTTACAAAAACATTCACTCGTCTACTAATAATAATAATACCGTACACCATCGATAAAAACTGCAATTACTATAACCCAAAAACTACTTAACTGATTTTGATGACATTTAAATGTGACCAATTCGGAGGTATACCCTACCCAATAAGCGGAGTACCACATAACAAACATACAAAAATAACATACAGTTGAAAAGATGAATTTTTGAAATTTTCGGTAAACAAATCATATATACAGGTCGTCTCAAGGCGATGCCAGGCCACCTACAAATCTTAAAATTCACGGTCTTCCTTTTACGTCTGACTCTTATGTTATTTAGCAAAAAATAACCTTTACGATGAAATCTTTCGATATCATCAATAATTAAGAAAATTTTGAGGTGTTCTCCTCCTTTATGTTTGGAGACCAAAATGAGAAAAGAGTGAATTCTCGACAGTGATACTGCACGTGGAAGGGTAATCTGAATAATTTATATATGAGGTACATAAGGGGCACGTTAATAAATAATTTGATTGAATTATAAATTCAATACTTATTCTGATCTATTAGAATTACATAGATTAGAATATTATACTCAAAATATCTAAATTTCAGATCTGTAACTCAATTGTTTACAAGCTAGAGATTAGGCTAGGCTTAGGCCGCTGGCTTAGACCATTATCACACCTATGACATACCAACGGACGGACGTGAAGACAGACGCAGAGTGACACCAATAGGGCTCCATTTTGGACGGTATGGAAGACTACAATAAAAAAAATGCTGTAGCGGAGTTTTTTTTATACACATAGTCATTAATACGCGGGGGCGGCATTGCACATTCCGTGGAATGTGAATCTTGCCTGGAAAGTCTGTAGTTTCAGTAAATATAGCTCTCGGGGATACCCCGTGATAGAATGTAGTGCCAAAGCGATTTCTGAGAAAGCACGATATTTGACAATTCAATTTACTTAGACAAATATTCTATGTCACTCTCTCGGACTATGTGATTACAAAAACATTACGAGCGGTATTATGGATGTTCTACTGGCAGGTCACTTTCACTGGTAATTCAGGGAAGCACAGCTGCGTAGCAAAATCCTAGTGGGCCTTCACTACGACTATGTAAGAGTATGTAAGTGCGCCAATATGGACATTACACGGGATATTACGTGGAATACGGTACAACACACACTTTTAATAATTTTCGAAGGGCAGTTAGGAACGGATCTCGAATGCAGAATTTTACGAAAAGTGTTGACAGAATATAAGAACTAATACCTACCAACGTTTACCCATATCTACAATATATATATGCCTGAAAGCAATGTTTACAATATGATATGATAAACATGCCCAAGAAGAATAATAACAGACTACTATTTTTGACTGACTTAATAAGGAGTAAGACCAAAATAAGGAGAAAGTACTCACTACAGTTTGACTGGTTGAATTCGTCTGTTTTTTTCAATATATATATTGAAAAAAACAGACGAATTCAACCAGTCAAAAGCTATAAATTATATAGCTTTTGACTGGTTGAACCGATTTTGATGATTCTTTTTTCATTTGAAAGCTGATGCTTGCCGTTTGGTCCCATTTAAATTTCATCAAAATCAGTCAAGCCGTTTTTGAGTTCCACTCCAATAACTGAAAAGTATTTTCCTATCTTGATGATATAGTCAATGACAATCGATCCCATAAGTAGCAAAGTTGACTAAAAAGGGTGAAAAAATTTTTTTCACAAAAAAATTAAAGCGACTTCAACACTGAAATGTGTGAAAGCGTGCATGCGCACAATATTGCGATAATAGGTGCTTTTGAACCATCATAGTACCGATTTCAACAACTTATTTCACACATTTGAGTGTTGAAATCGGTTCCATTTTTGTAATTTTTTTTTACAATTTCAAAGAACCATTAGAATCTGACAAGTAGCTTTCACCCGACACCACAGGTAAAGCAAGTCACATGAATAAATCAAAGGCGAAAATCTTGTCTTCAATTAATATATGTATAATATCTTGGCCGGATTCAATAAATCAGCCGCTTTGTGACGTAGCACGCGCTACGGCTACGTTTTTCCCCATGGCAAGCAAACTTGGGCGGCGCGGTAAACCGCCGCGTCATAATTGTCATTAGCATACAAGATCTATTTAATAATAGTTGATTTGTTTTTCCAATATTTAATGCAATATGAGTAATTCGCGTCCGGTAATTTAGAATGAATCGGCAATTTTATATAGCTTAATAGTTGTAATATGGTAGTGTGCCTACCTACATATATTATTGTAATAAAGTCACCCGTGGATCCTCATATGGGGAATACTGAACTGATTAGGCGTCTAAAATCCGCTAGTTTGGTTTTTTATTTTTTTACAGTGACTGCGGCGCCGCAGTACCCTGGTTCGATCCCCACCGCCGGCTTGAGCTTCACCGCGTGATGGAAGGGCTTTTTGCGATTGCCCGCCTGGCTAGCTACCACCCTCAAGTAGAAAATCTGTCGCCAAGCACCTAACAGTGTGTTCCGGCAGCAGTCCTTGAGAGCCAGTAAAATTACAGGCACATGAGACCTAACAACTCTAAGTCTCAGTGTGACGGGCGCAGTGTGCAGTTCGTCATTCGTCACTTGTGGCGAAATGCATTTGTTATAGGCAGGGTTTAGTCCACTTAACATAAGGTGGGCCTCGGGCTTGTTCCGTCACAAATACATAAAAAAAAAAATAAAAAAAAAAAAAAAAATTATACCAATAGTGTCAATTGCGCTTTCAAGACATATGATATATCATAGGTACATGAAAATCAGTTAAGCCGTTTGGAATTTATGGTGGAATAAAGAAACTCACAAACATACATATCACATGAACCCTGAACACACAACTCCTTTTTTTCTCCTTTCATGTATTTCTGTTCAGGCTATAACAACAAATACTAAACATTGGCCAAGTGCGAGAACAGTTACCCTTTGTGAAAACTAAAAAAAAAGTTTATAATAAGGTGTCTCATGTTGTATAGATAATAAATAACCTTTTGTACACGAGTCCAATTCGCACTTGGCTGGTTTTTGATATCGACCTTTGCTCTCGGTGAAAAATGTGAATATTTGATAGCTCATTTTATTTGTATTATTACTGAGGAAAAGCGCGAGTGGCGAAAATCGTGACTAACCCTACTAGGTAGTAGGTACTACTCACAACGGATGCCGATCTTTCATATATATCTTTTTTTATTGCTATCGTGATGGAACAAGCATGACGTCCACCTGATGTTAAGCGATAACATCTGCCCATAGCAGGTGCAGTTCTTCACAAGTAGCAAGCAGTACTGCGCCCATCACCAAAGTTGTTAAGTACCATGTGCCTATAATTTCGCTGGCTCATTAATTTATACCATTTTCACGATGTTTTTCCATTCGCGCTATATATATAAGTACAGGAAATATGCTGAAAGTAAAAGTATTTTCCTATGTATTGTTGTATATATGTGTTGTGTGTTACCTGCCCGCTGGGAGTTTTCCTTCTGAATAGAAATTATATAGTTATTTTAGAAATACAATTATTAATAAATATCCAAATTTTTATTTTTTTCCTTTTTTATCTCGGACGTAAGGAAGGATTGTATGACCTACTTTACGTTAGATTTGCTGCGTGTGATTTTTAACTTTTAATTTGCTGCCCTTCCTTTTAGATTGTGATTTTCTGCATAATAGCATCCATTTTAAAAATATTGCTTTCACTATTTTTTTGCTCTTCTTGGACAAATGAAAGGCCGTTGCCGCCACGCGCAGCGCGTATTAGGATTGATATTTGTTTAATACAAATATTATTTAATTTTCCGTTACAAGTTCCTAATGGATCTGAATCGCCTCCTTAACGGAACCATACATATATTCGATAGCTCAATTATGAAAAAAATAAAGAACTAGACGTCTTTTCCTGAAATCTGAATAAGTGATTCTTCCCAGCTTCCAGCGTACGTTATGTACACAAAGTCAAGGAGCCATTGATGCATCTATTAAATATTCAGGGATATGTTCAGCTACTTCACACTCAGTGCGTGTAACTGAACATATCCCTTTGGAATTGAATATGCCTGTGGAATGTCACTCGATCATCTGGTAGACACTGGGTCGTCTGCCGCCGACTGTCTGACATATCCTGACCATCTTCTCCGTGATGGTCGGGCATGCTTGAGTGCATTTGCACACGAAAAAAATTAAGGAATAATCAAGGCATGAGCACAGACTAAAATTTTAGTTAACACTTGGTATCTAAAATATGACGAAACTATGTATAGCAAAAACAAATAACTTAGGTATATTGGCTGAGTAAGGTATAAGGAATAGAATTAGATTGACTTAGGCAAAATTAAGTTTTAGGATGAGACGTCAGAGGCTGAATAGGGAACGACCTGAAATTTTGTCATGCCACAACTAGATCTTAAATATATTACAAGCAAACATATGCCTCCATTGATTAAAAAATAAGGATCTGGATTCTGAAGGCAGAACTTATATTTTTTCTCAAAATGGATTAATATTTCGTATAAATGTACCTACATAAGAATTAGAAATCGATGGTTATCAAAACTTTATCATTATTGGTATAATGGCTATCTTCTCAAAACCAACCTATGAATCTAGAGGGTGGATAAGATCTCTTACTCATAATACATAACAACAATTGTCTAATATATTTCTAGGTCATTCTAGTCTCACATTAATTTGGCAGACTGCTGCCAGACATAATAATTATTACGTTCACCTTGCCGCACTCGAAGCAAAATAATAAAATCAAAGTGACTGAACAAAAAATATGAAGTAATGGAAATCACAGGAGTTTTCCTAACACCCACAGCATGTAGGTATATATATCTTATATGGTTATGTGACTGGTAATCTGGTTAATCCACGAATATTTTTAATTCATGGACTCATTCGCCTCTTGAGATAGTTGAGTTGTGGGAAAGAATTGTGTCCCTTCGTGTGACCATTGAAGTAAAACAAACACCTATCAGTTTGATCCGGCAACTTTCCTTTACAAGTTTTGCCTGTATACCATTGCATCTTCGACCACATCATTTCTTATCACTACGAGTAGGTGATAAAGTATATATAGGACTCGCCCTGATGATGAGCATCTTATATATACTCGAAACCCGGGTCGACGTATTCGATCCCAACGTGAGTGTTTTTGCCGGTTTCATTTATAATATTTACATAAGTGATATACTTACTGGTCAAAGCTTAGACTATCCTAATAAAAATAACATCAAAAAATCCACTGGGTGATTGAATTATAACGGGATAATATCAAGACATATCTTTATTGAACACATTTTTACAACATACAAAAATTACCCATATAGACAATCCAACTCCTGAAAATTACATCAGAACTCATGCAATCCAGGCTTTGATAAAATATGACGTAAAACAGTGTCTGACGAAAACTCAGACACTGTTTTGTTAAACGCAGCAGAAAACCGCGTGAGCAGATAGATTGGTATTTTTAGAGAACAACTCATTAAATCATTTTGTGTCTGTAAACAACTTCACCGGCACAATCTTGCTCGGTCAGTCTCCGCGAACACGTACGACAATACACACGTCAAACGTGTTAAGCGAAATAATTTTATTTACACAAGCTTTTATAAAATAAAAGTGCCTTCAATTAAGTACTTCTAACTTTGTGACAAAGTTTTAATAGTGAAGTGAAAATGTCTGCGGAACATACAAAGTTGGAAATCCTGAACGAAACTCCCAAATATACTCACAAAGACATCGATGCCAATGCACTGGAAACAATTTTTGGAAAACCAAGTTCGCCTAAAAATGTCTCTTTGAATTCTCATTCAAATAACAATGAAAGGAACAACAGTAAGCATGTGAGTAAAGATTATTAATTTTATATTTATTTATTATTTATTTTTATTGACTTATTGTAAACGATCATGATGGCAGTTTTAGTTAACAGTTCTATTAATGTAGTTAATTTTTGATTGATTAATTATAAAACATTTTAAAGGCCCTGCAAGTGTAATTTTAAGAAGATCAACGCGTTTTTGTAGAAAATGAAAATAATCTAAGTTTACATATTGTATATTTTATGATGAGTATTTCTTATCAAACTAGTCTGTAAATTAAGTTATAGCATAGAATAAAGACTAGTAGTCTCTTCTTGTTCGGATCTACAAATTTATTATAAACTAAGCTGTACCTGCGACTTCGTTCGCGATTCCCCTACCTGCAGACTAATTATTCACATTTGAGCACTGCTGATCTCATACAAACGTCTGCGGCGAAGCACTCTTAGTAAAGCATAGCTCAGAAAAGAGCTTTTTACTGTGAATTTGAAAACTCCCAGGTTGTATTTTCCAGTACAGTAGGTAACTCAGAGAATCCCTTTGCGGTTCTCACAATAAATATTGAAGCAAAGTACTTTGTGCGTTTCTTTGGAATTTCGATTTTAAAACGGCGTTTTTTTGCCGATGCTGTCCTTGTTTGTCGGTATAACGAAGATATATTAGATTGTGCACTTCCATTGCGCAGTCTCCGAAATGTATCCGGCAAAAGATAGTTAAAAAAACAGATTGTGGTGAATGATCCAGATTTTAGAGTTTTATCTTAGCAAGCTTGCAAAACAAAATTAGGGTGCCAGGCTGCCCGTGGGGTGCCGGGCTGCCCGTGGGGGTGACAGGGTGCCCGTGGGGTGCTGGGCTGCCCGTGGGGTGCCGGGCTCTCCGTGGGGTGACTCATCACTATTCTAACAAAAAAATAATGATTGAAATCGAACGACGCGTTAATAAATTACAACTAAGTGTACATTTTGACTTTCCTCCCGTTTCCCGAGGGAACCGTGCAGAATTTCGGGCTAAAAAGTATACACTGTCCTTTTTCGTCAAAGTTGTATTGAAATTAATTCAGTAGTTTTGGCGTGATGCGCGGCCATGACACAGGCAGACAGACAGACAGACAGATAAAAATAATAATTAAAAAAAACACATTTGGCATCAGTATCAGCTAAAGAGTGCTCTCAAAAATTATTTTCAAAATATCTGCAATGTACAAAATCAGACATGTTACTTACTTACAGTTTTATTATAAGTATACATTATATTCTCACTTTAACATTAAAAAAGACGATATTTCATATATCTATATGTTCCCTTTTAAAACCACTATACAGATTGGGATGTGGTTTGGCACTATTATGAAACGTATTTCAACCGGAAGGTGTCACAATTTAATGGAAAATCACACATATTGCGGACAAAAAAATTCTAGTATATATTTTTTTTATGCCTTATAGTATAGCTTAACCTTAGACCACTATCTCACCTGATGGTAAGTGATGTGTGTAAGATGTTGTTCAGGCTAACCTAGAATTACTGGCTCTTAAGGACAGCTGCCGGAACACACCCTTAGGTGCTTGGCAACAGATCTACTTGAGGGTGGTAGCTAGCCAGGCGAGCATTCGCAAAATATCATACTACCTTGCTATATCTATGTAGCTATATTATAACGCCTGCCATCCTAAGACAACAACCAGGACCGACGGGTTAACGTGCCCTCCGAAGGACGGAAGCGCTCAGTAGTAATGTCACTAGCGGCCACCCACCCAACTCATGACCGCAGCGGACTTTGCTGATCGGTTAATAACAGCGAAGCAAACTTCGCTACGGGTGCTACCAGGTTTATTGAAAACTTATATAGTTCGGAACTGTAACATGAATAACGAGAACAGGAGTTTTCCAGAAGCAATTACAATGCTCATTCAGCTATCAAAGGGAACCGTAGAGTTCCTGTCCCGACAGTACAGGAATAGTACAGCAAATAGTTCCTACGGCTTTTATAAGCCGGAACTATTTACTGTACTATTCCTGTACTGTCCTGTGTAGGAACTATTTGCTGTACTATTCCTGTACTGTACAGGAATAGTACAGCAAATAGTTCCTACGGCTTTTTTAAGCCGGGAACTATTTACTGTACTATTCCTGTATTGTCCTGTGTAGAAACTATTTGCTGTACTATTCCTGTACTGTACAGGAATAGTACAGCAAATAGCTCCTACGGCTTTTTTAAGCCGGGAACTATTTACTGTACTATTCCTGTACTGTCGGGACAGGGACTCTATATACGCACTTTAAGCTGCACTTTTATGGAATCTCATCTCGTGCCCACAGGTTTGTGGGATGGTAGTTTATTTCCAAATCTATTTATATGATATTGTAAAAGCCTGCTTAGGTTGCGCCAAATGAGCAAGAGCATCATGTTAATGGTATTGCTGCATAATGAAAAGGGTAATTACTGCCATTTCTTAGCTAAAGCCAAAATCTTTACAATGGTGTAGGTACATTTTTTTTTATAGGTTAGCCTTTGACCACTATCTCACCTGATGGTAAGTGATGATGTGGTCGAAGATGTTGTTCAGGCTAACCTAGAAGTACTGGCTCTCAAGGACAGCTGCCGGAACACACCCTTAGGTGCTTGGCAACAGATCTACTTGAGGGTGGTAGCTAGCCAGGCGAGCATTCGCAAAATATCATACTACCTTGCTATATCTATGTAGCTATATTATAACGCCTGCCATCCTAAGACAACAACCAGGACCGACGGGTTAACGTGCCCTCCGAAGGACGGAAGCGCTCAGTAGTAATGTCACTAGCGGCCACCCACCCAACTCATGACCGCAGCGGACTTTGCTGATCGGTTAATAACAGCGAAGCAAACTTCGCTACGGGTGCTACCAGGTTTATTGAAAACTTATATAGTTCGGAACTGTAACATGAATAACGAGAACAGGAGTTTTCCAGAAGCAATTACAATGCTCATTCAGCTATCAAAGGGAACCGTAGAGTTCCTGTCCCGACAGTACAGGAATAGTACAGCAAATAGTTCCTACGGCTTTTATAAGCCGGAACTATTTACTGTACTATTCCTGTACTGTCCTGTGTAGGAACTATTTGCTGTACTATTCCTGTACTGTACAGGAATAGTACAGCAAATAGTTCCTACGGCTTTTTTAAGCCGGGAACTATTTACTGTACTATTCCTGTATTGTCCTGTGTAGAAACTATTTGCTGTACTATTCCTGTACTGTACAGGAATAGTACAGCAAATAGCTCCTACGGCTTTTTTAAGCCGGGAACTATTTACTGTACTATTCCTGTACTGTCGGGACAGGGACTCTATATACGCACTTTAAGCTGCACTTTTATGGAATCTCATCTCGTGCCCACAGGTTTGTGGGATGGTAGTTTATTTCCAAATCTATTTATATGATATTGTAAAAGCCTGCTTAGGTTGCGCCAAATGAGCAAGAGCATCATGTTAATGGTATTGCTGCATAATGAAAAGGGTAATTACTGCCATTTCTTAGCTAAAGCCAAAATCTTTACAATGGTGTAGGTACATTTTTTTTTATAGGTTAGCCTTTGACCACTATCTCACCTGATGGTAAGTGATGATGTGGTCGAAGATGTTGTTCAGGCTAACCTAGAAGTACTGGCTCTCAAGGACAGCTGCTGGAACACACCGTTAGGTGGTTAGGGTTCTTTACAAAAATCTCTGAATTAGCTTATTAGGAACTGGCTAGGACCCGCGTTATATTTACCGGAAAGATTCCGACCAGTTTCGGACTGTTTTGAAGTCCTTCAGCTGGGATTCACGATTACGCGAAGCGACGAGCACGGGCCTCGTGCTCGTCGCTTCGCGTCACTACAAAACAGTCCGAAACTGGTCGGAATCCTTCAGGTAAATGTAACGCGGGTCCTAGCCGGTTCCTAATATAATATGGATAAAACTCGCGATAGTTTTCAAAGTGAATAATCTCGGAATTTTTACATTCTCTAAATTATTGTAGTTCTTATTCTGTTGACCCAAAAGACACGATCGGCTAACAATTAAAATGGCCATTCTAAAAACAGGATTATTCTACTCAATTGTAGGTAATTTTGCATGAGCTTATTAAGTACTAAGTTACAGGACGACTAAATTTGAGTAAAGCATACCCACAGCTGATCACAAAAGTTTGCAAGCGTAATAAGAGTTTGATTTTAGCCTGAAGTAAATAAAAGCAATAGTTAAAAGAATTTTAAATTTAGATAAGTATTTTTTTTAGAATTGACCGTAGTATGTGCATATTTAGTCTAATATGTATGATAAATTTCACAAAAAAATGCCGACTAGTAGCCAACAAACTACAATTTCTACGAAAAGTTCGCGTTGGCAGGCAGCCTGCTTTAAAATCGATAAAAACTTCTACAATTACTATATATGTTATAGTTTTGTTAGAGAAAATCTTAGTCATTATATTATAGCGACATATGTTTCTGTTGTATATATTCGGTGTAACCTAACATTATTTGGGCATAGTTATCGTCAAACTCTTGCGTCGATATTTATTTACGGATCGAAATCACATAATAACGAGCTTATTTTATAGAAAGATAAAACCAGCAGTATCGACATAATAATCGAAAAGACCGACAATCAAAAGGTCAATCACTTCATGGTTTGACAATTCACCCAAACAAACGTCTTCGTAGCAACTGAGTAAGACTGTTTTTTGACTTGTTGTGGACTAAGTTATAGAAGGCTAATGACCTGTATCCCTTCCAAGAACCCCAGTAAAGACTCTTCCAAAAACTGCCAAGAAAAAGATATTGCACATCACTTAGGTCTCCTTCTTTGATGTAAAAATCTAATTCAAACTGATTCTTACATGTTAAAACTTCATTAATTCGGTTTGATAATCAACAAATCCTCGGCAGGCACACTTGATTCATACCAAATATACGCCAGGCTATTAATATTAAAAAAGTACCAAAGAGGTGATTGTTGCCTACCACCAGCTTGAGACCATGTCATAAATTTTTTACACATTTGCATTATCAAAAATGTTATTCTTCACATGGCCAATGCAATACTGCAAGACCTTTGGACACCGTGAACGAGTGCATGTATATGTCATAACTTAAAAGTTTGAGATAATTGAAAAATTACCGGAAGGTGGGTAGCAGGGCCTTCTGAGGAGTTGCTATCTTCATCTACAATCCCCAATACGCCTGCCAAGCCTGAGGATTATGGCAAACCCCTCTTAATAGGGCCGGCTTTCTACAGCAGTGGATAGTCCGGCTGATACTTACAAAAAACTCCACGGGGAAACCGTTAAAAACCCGTTAAAAGTTTAAAAGGTTGTAATTACCATGTGCAATAATCTCGATAACTTAACTAGATTATGGCCTAATGTCAAAGTCATTTTAATTGTTTATCTTTGTATATATAGAGTAAGTTTTAGTTGGCCCATTAGATTCTAACAGCGCAAACGTAGACAATGATATCATTAAATTATGATAAAAAAGTACCAAAAATGGAACCGATTCCAAGACTCAAATGTGTGAAATAACTTGTTGAAGTCAGTACCATGATGGTTCAAAAGTACCTATTACCACAATATTTTGCGTATGGTACCGACTTCGACAAGTTAATTCACATATTTGAGTGTAAAAGTCGGTAAAAAAAAATGTTCAACCTTTTTAGTTACTCTTGCTACTCGTAGTTATGGGATCGATTGTCATTCACTGTCAATGACTATAGGAAGATCAATCATCAATATAGAAAAATACTTTTTAGTTATTGGAGTGTAGCTCAAAAACGGCTTGACCGATTTTGATGAATTTTAAATGGGACCACAGCAAGCATCAGCTATTTAGAGACCATTGCTACTTATGGGATCTATTGTTATTAACTTTCAATGACTATATCATCAAGATAGTTGTTAGGGTCTGGTTCGAAATTACTTTAAGAGTATTAAATTGTATTACAGTAGAAGGTCTATAAAATATTTAGGTAAATTATTACCTGGAGCAGCGCTCTTTATTTATTTATATCTATCATAAAAAAATAAGTATTTATGTGAAAGTAAAACTTTCCAAGCTATATCGTGTGGACTCTTGAATATTAACTAACATGATTGTTCGAATCACATATTTGCACGACTTCTTATTTTACACATTGCCAGTTTTATTTGCTGAACATTCAGACGTGAATACAATCCTAAGATTTTCAGCCGAAGGATTTTTGACCTTTACCTTTTAATAATAAAGAAATTATTATGTAAGTAGTAACTAGGTACTTAGGTACTTTTAGTGTCATGTTTAAATAAAAAAGATAAGCTTTTCGTGTAATGTTTGCTGTAATGTTGTAAGGTACTTATAAAACTCAAGTATAAACCTAACCTTTTGTTTGACGTAGCAATAGAATATTTTAAATGCAAATTTTGTAATTGACCTTCATATTACGCGCGCCGCAAACGCCAAAATTAAATTACAATTTTGACTTGACTTTCGATAACTTTTAGTACCTACTTTCGTAGTATATTTTTATGTGAATTCAATATACTTCTTCTTAACTGGATAGCACAATTTATCTTTGTTAAGAAAAGGCTAAGCTTTAACTTCTATATAATACTCATTTTACGAACTGAACTTAACTGAAATCCCTATATAACCTACTTAAAGACCTTGGCCTGTCAAGAACAACCGTGACTTCCATCCTAGAACGTGTATCTAAGGCGGAATTAGTAGGATCCTATCAAATTTGGTTAGGCAGGAGAGGAGGCTCGAGCGGTGAAGAGTAGCATTGATGACATCGTAAAGGGGCCCTTAACCCTACTCCATGGTTTGCAAGTCCCTCTGGCCTCTTCCTCTACAACGCTATAGACCAAGCACCCGCACGGTGAATAATGGAACGCTAAGAAATTCGTGTCAATCAATTAAAAAAAACATCAATTTAAATTGTACGTAGAGAGTCAAATTATTTCCAGTACAATTTTGTAATTATAATTCTCACGCGACTCTCAAAGAGATTATTTAACAGATCAGACTAATAAAATCACATTAATTCTTGAGGTTAATAGAGGCAAGAAAACTTATATAGAACGGAATCTCTGCCCTCTAATCTACAGTCTCTATAATCTCTGGATGCGCACTAGATACGATAGAGTATGAAGGTTGAGTACACCGCCCTATAACCTCAAATAAATATGGCACAATACACAAACCGCGTCATGGCCAAGAAGAAAAAAAACCTCAAATAAATAGACAGATGTGTTTTTAAACACTCACGTTTGGCAAGATATGTTTCGAAGGTATGCCATATTTTTTTATTGCTGTTAGGTATACCTTTGACCACTATCTCACATGATGGTAAGTGATGATGTGGTTGAAGGTGTTCAATTACTAGCTCTCAAGGACAGCTGCCGGAACACACCGTTAGGTGCTTGGCAACAAATTTTCTACTTGAGGGTGTTCGCTAGCCTGGCGGGAATTCGCAAAATGCCCTTCCAACATGCAGTGAAGCTCAAGCCCGCGGTGGGATTCGAACCATGGACCTGCTGCGCGGCAGTCCATAGCCAATGCCACTTAGCCATCACTACTTCAAAATCTTTATTTTTATCACAGATTTTACTGAAAATGTCTAAAAGACCCAAAAACTGCCCGTCCTCACTATTGTAGGTACTTAGGACTTACATTCTAAAACAACGTTTCAAGCCACTCGACCATCATTAACATTAAATATAATAGTATATAATAATCTATTCTGTAGCTAATTAAAATAAAACAATTTATTGGTGAATAATACATATACCTATATACACTCCTACTCTACATCTGTAGAGTAAACTAGAGAAGATGGGCTTCAAAAATACTTGTGAGTTGTAAACAACTAGCAGGAAAGTATAATTATTTATTCAATAAATGAGCAAAGATGTTTTTAGTGGCAGTGCCGACTTAAATCTCGAGTTAGCGAAGTAGTTGAATAATAGAATCACGAGTGTAGTAAGTTAGTGATTGCAGTAAACTAAGTGTAGACTATTGACTGATCACATTGGGGGATTTAAGAACCTAACAAAATTGCTTGGGTGAAATATAAAATAACAGGTAAGAATCACACTGAAGGCAATAATAAACCATAAATTTATTCTAAATTACATACCTCACATATACGTATAGTACAAGTATATAAGCACGAATTTAAAGTTCAAAGTAAAGTTTCTGCAGTTCTACAGGTTAGAACGATAGAAGTAACAGTTGTTCAAGACTCACTTTTCCTCAAGCTCCTAGCAAAGAGCGAAGTTTGAACGCCAAAATGTGGTGAAACTGGTTATCAGTTTGAACGGGTCAAATTTGCTTTTTAGTACGAAATCCCGAGTCATATTCAAAAGAAAAAGTCTTATCACTGGTATAAATTTAAATCGTGAAAATCGTGCCGAATATAAATTTTGTTCCTATTGAAATAAATTGATATCATTTTTGCTTAAACTTGCACTACTGAATGACTATTCCGAGCTAAGGTAGTAGTCTCCCTTAGAATGTTGCCTCTTCATATTTTCCCGTGGTTGTCGAAAGAGGCGACTAAGGGAAAAATATAGAAGGTGGAAAGCAGCGCCGTTTGAAGAACTAATAACTGCGAATGCAGCCCCCAAGATGCCTGCCAAGGGCGGTGATTATGGCAAATCTGCGTAATGGGGAACACCTCATTCAACGGTGTCTAGAATTAAATCTAATATAGACTACTGTACTACAGAGATAAAAAAGGCATGAGACCTAAAAAAAATGATTTTTATTCCCTTTGGAGGGGACTCCTTTTAAGAATAATCCAAGAAAATATCGATCTGTTGCTCGGTAATTGAATAATTATCTAGCGGCAGATCTGTAACCATATACAAATTAGTATTTTCTCTATGTCTATAACGAAAATTGTGTACCTATTTACTGATAAAATTACAGATACCTATCACTATAACGTGACCTTTTTATAATATATTTAACGAATATGTATTAAAAATAAAAGTAAAACAGAAAATTGCCTCCATTTTAGAAGGTATTCTATAATTGACATGTATTTTAACACATTTACTGACGCTACAGCGCACATTGATATGAACCTACTCGTACACTCAATAGTGTTTTGTTTTGTACTTGCCGTTACGAGCTACTAATTTAACTACTATAGGCTATGAAGATTAGATCATATCCATGGACCATAGTATTTTCGTTTATTCTCTCACACCCATGCGAAGGTAAAAAATAATATCCCTTGATTTTATCTACCTTCGAACGACAAATTTTGTCTTCTGCACCTGTTATTGCACTGAGTTACACAAATCTCACTGAGTAAATATTTTATTTTATTATATAATATATATTAAAATAGGAATATAATTTTATTTATTTTTATTAATTTATAATTCTAAATTTCTGTGAGCTTATTCTGAAATACGATAAAAACAAATTATATTAATATGTAAAGATCACAGAGGTGTAAAGATACATTATCCTCAGAGGAATAGACAAAATTTCCTCATACTTCTACGAAAAATCGTGCAATATTATTTCATTCCTTCATAATTATTCGCAATCGAGACGCAAGTACAATAAGTTCGTTCACCCCTCCTACGCGTATTGACTCAACCAGTTAGCATAACATATTGTAATGTAATGACCTTCATAAACACAAAAAATCTATTGACTATGGATGACTTGTAAAACTTTTTCTGAAGCCGTTCCAAATCATCTGTTGTGTAGCTCTTATGCAAGAAAGTCGTCATCTTTCTAACTATATCCCTAGTATATGGAATCAAAACAATATGGGTATAATATAAAAATTCTTACGTAGAAGTTTGCTTAGCTGTTCTTAACAGATCATCTAAGTTAAGCAACGTCCGCCGCGGTCATGAGTTGGATGGGTGACCGCTAGGGACATTACTACTGAGCGCATCCGAGCTTTGGAGGGACGTTAAGTCAGTTCCGGTTGTTTTCTTAGGATGGCAGTCGTTAATGCATAGTGGTAGGGCATTTTGCGAAGTACAACTCAAGTAGAAAATCTGTCGCCAGGCACCTAACGGTCTGTTCCGGCAGCTGTCCTTGAGAGCCAGTAATTCTAGGTCAGCCATCTTCGACGACATCATCACTTACCATCAGTTGAGATACTGGTCATAGGCTAGCCTATCAGATATGAAAAAAAAACAGTATGTTCAATAGACCGACTAATAATTATACACATTACTACTTGAGTATCCACATTAACTATGCTGAAGTAGGAACATCCTACCCGTAAGCCTTCACCTTGAGACATATTTGTTAAGTCTCATGTGCCTGTAATTTCACTGGATCTCAAGGACTGCTGCCGGAACACACCGTAAGGTGCTCGGCGACAGATTTTCTACTTTAGGGTGGTCGATAGCCAGGCAGGCAATCGCAAAATGCCCTTGCGCCATGCGGTGAAGCTCAAGCCCGCGCCGGGATTCGAACCATGGACCTGCTGCGCGGCGTCCATAGCCAATGCCACTGAGCCATCACTGCTTCAAAGTCTCATCTGCTACTGAAATGCTGCTACTGGAACACATTGTTAGTTGCGTTGCGACAGAAAAAGGAATTTATTTATTCAGCGGAAGGTGTCTAGAGCGAAGTGTGTGACCTTCAACTATTAATTTTATTAAAACAAGCAAATTTATGATAACAATGTCAATGTCACACAGTTAACACGGTCAATTATCTCATTATGAGCAGATTAGACAGGACAAGTAGGTTTTTACGATAAGTGTCTAATGTGATGACCCCAATTATTTTTTATGTCTGAGAACTGTCTAGGGTCACGAATAGGCAAACACTTTGTAAGAGATATTTTTATCCAGCGACGGTATAATAGCAATAGACGTAGACTAAGCTATAACTATACACGATGATGATAATTTTAAAGCCTTTAGTATCAAATGGATTGTCCACAGCCGGACACAGCCTCCTTGCCATAGTCCCCACGCTTGGCAGACGTCTTGGGGATCGCAGTATCAGATAAGTCCCTCAGAAGGTGCTGCTGCCCGACTTCCGGTACTTTTCCCTAAGTCGCTTCTTACGACACCCACAGAAAGAAATAGGGGGGAGTTCTACCCCGAATACCCATGAGATCAATGCCTTTGCAGAATGCAAAATGGCTAATGTTATGATTTCGTTTTTCTGGATATGTGGATGTGTGTGTATGTCAGCCTAGTGGCATCTAGCTCCAAACGGGCAGAATTTATCTTAATGCTGTATTTTTAATTGAATGAAAACATTAACGTATACATATGTATAAGGCATGTTTGATAAGGCGTTTTCTAGATATTTAAGATGTCGGTGAAGTTTGAGCTAGATTATTCGGATTGGACCCAAAATGGGTCTAGGACCAACTCTACAATAACTTGACATGTTAATATTCAAGCAAGTGAAAAAAATTACAGGGGCCAGATAAAACTAAATTCCTGTTTAATAGCAGTTTAGTTTTGCAAAGTTCCTGTTAAAATCAATAACACGTGAAGTCTAATCTCTATTGCCCTAAGTGGTCAGCAAAGTTACCTAAACACCATGCTTGGTCAGACATTATTGGCCATGAAAAGGGACCTTATTGCCATCTACCTTGAACAACTCCCTGGCGGACTGGTGGTAACAGGTTACTAACGCGCTCGTGGTTCAAATTTTCGTTTCTTCGTAATTTTGGAAGCTTAGTCACTTATGAAAAAATACAATACTAGGCCTTACTTACTACATCACATGAGTTTTTACTACCTTAATAATATACAATCCCATATATTCATATATTTGCAGTTATACTATGTACTATGATATAGAATATCGCTGTACTTATTAGCTACGCCATAGCACTAAAGTCTTAACTGTCTAAACGGTGGTAATGCCAGACAGAACCAGTTTCGCAGGGAAACCCCACTGCCAATGAAGCACGGTCTAATTTACAGTAATTAGTTCGGAAATGACGTCATAATTCCATTCTGGGGCGGCAATGCACTGTGTAAAAACCTATATAAAAGGCTGCTGATGCATGATAATGCAGAAGTTATACTATTAAACCGACTAAAAGTCCTACGTCAATGTGTCACGATATTGCTGGGAATTCCGCCATAGAAAGTTGAACATGAAATTTCTGCTTCGTTTAAATTAACTTTAATTATTTATGGTAACTCATACTCATACATCGTGATTTATATAATATAACCCGGAGCTACCTTTTTATGCCTGATAGGTTAGCCTTTAACCAATATCTCACCTGATGGTAAGGGATGATGTGGTCGAAGATGTTGTTCAGGCTAACCAGAATTACTGGCTCTCAAGGACAGCTGGCGGAACACACCGTTAGGTGCTTGGCGCCAGATTTTCTACTTGAGGGTGGTAGATAACCAGGCGGGCATTCGCAAAATGCCCTACCACCATGAAAAACCTACATACCTAATTATTAAGCACTTGTCAAATAAATAGATATTTTGAATAGTTTAAGATTTTGCGTTGAAAGCAATTTTATTTAACACACCTATTGCGATCATTAGGTACATAGGTAGGTATTTAATGGTCGATTTGGTACTCGAGACTATTCGCATTAGTAGAGGTTTTACTCTACTTTTTAGAGGATAATTGGCAGTGAGTCCGCTTATCATCAGATGGGCTTCGAGCTTGTTCCGTCACAATAACATAAAAAAACTGATTTAGATAAGAAGTACAATTGTAACTAGCATGTTCTGAATATAATCATAAAATCCTTAAAACTAAAGGAGATAAGAAAACAAGTAATCAGAGTAAAGACATATATCAGGCAGCATATATATTAATTTTGAAGAGAGTAACGAGGGAATAAAAATCGAATAACTGAGTTTCCTTTCTCAATACTTGCTCCGTGTCATGTAGCAGATCCTATTGCCTTGCATGTGTAATCAATAATCAGCTAATCACCTAACGTTTTTGTATGATGTTGCAGAACCAGAACGGCGAACACACCACCGATGGAGAGCACATGTCGCAACCTCTTCTGGAGCCGGACAGGGAGAAACAGAAACCACCTTTAGCAGGTATGTTAACGTTTGCTGTAATTTAAGTTTGTTACAGAGAAAGACACTAATTAGCGAGTATATGTAATATCTAGACATCATGTCTTGAAGCAATGATGGTCGAGCGGTAATAGCTATCGACTGCCGTGAAGCAGGTCCATGGTTCCATCCCCACCGCTGCTGGCTTGAGCTTCACCACGTGGTGGAAGGGCATTTTGCGAATGCTCGCCTTACTAGCTACAAGTAGAAAATCTGTAGACAAGTACCTAACAGTGTGTTCCGACAGCAAATATTAAAATGAATAAAGTGCGAGTTGGACACGCACGAGGGGTTCCGTACTCATGAAAACTAAAAAAAAGGTTTCTAGATATCTAATGTTGTAGAAATAAAGATACGGAATCCTTCGTGCGCGAGTCCGATTCGCATTTTGCCGATTTTTTTTCTTACGTGTCTGTCCAGCTATTCTCCTCTACGGGTCGCAATTCTCAAGTGATTCTCGTCAAATTTTGTGAGCAAGTTTGATAAATTTTGGTCGAATACATTTTTAGATTTTTTCAAAACGTCGGAGATATATTTTTTTTATACTGAGATACAGCCTGATAAGTGATAACAGACAGACGGACAGTGGAGTCTTAGTAATAGGGTCCTGTTTCTACTCTTTGGGTACGAAACCCTAACAGTCAATTCGTAGTGTTCTTAAATGTCACATAACTTTTAGTCCCCGTAATTAAAATGCATCTGTTTTGTCCAAATAACTATTTTATCCGTTAAACTTTATTGGAAGCAATGGAGAAACGCAATTTACCTTTGGCACATCAAATTAATTTAATCAGTTTTTGTAATATAACGTTGCTTTTTGGATTTTGTTACCCATTCCCCCATCAGCGTGAGCAGTGAACCTTTATTCAAATGTAAGCTATGCAAAGTATGCCAGGGCAGATTCGCGAGGCTTACATCTACAATAATAATAATAATAATAATAATGTTTATTTCTCATATATAGTATACAATTTGTTAACAAACTAAATTGGGCACTTTTTGTTACATTAACTAATTCTTACAAAAAAGACAAAAAAGTTTTCTCGCAGAACCTACACTAAGAAAGTGATTTCTTGAGTTGCAGCAGTTGCTGCAAACCCTTCAAGTGTACCTTAAAATATTACGTGTGTTACATGACTATGTCTAATTCTCTAATCTCCATGGGCCACTGGGTATAAGTATATTTTATTTTTATATATGAAAATAAGAATTCTCACCCTCATTTTGTTTACAATTAATATGAGAACACATAATTTAACGGTAAACTGGCAAACTAGAAACAGACGAAACTATTTTTGTATAAAGCGCTACGAACACACGTAGCTCATAAAAATTCACTAGTAAGAATAATACCTACCAAATTGCTGAGACGAATTACTTAGCATTCCATGGATTCACCGTGCGGGTGCCGGGTCCATAACATTGCAGAGGAAGAGGCCAGAGGGGCCTGGAACCTTCAACTCAGGAGTAGGGTTAAGGGGCCTCGTGATGCATCAATGCTCCCCTTCACCGCTCGAGCCTCCTCCCCTGCTTAACCGAATTTGGTAGGATCCTACCAATGCCGCCTTAGATACACGTTCTAGGATGGAAGTTACGCTTGTTCTTGACAGACCAAGGTCTTACAGGGATTTCGCTGGTACACCCCTTGCTCCAACTCCTACAGCATATAGATTAACCACATAACCGTTTTTGGTTAATTCATTTGTAAGGTCATAATACTTGTTTGTTTTTATTGTTTGGTGTTTACGTATGTTTGTTTCCCACGGCACAGTAAGTTCTATATGTACTATGCGTTTTAGATTTTTTGAGTACAGAAATATGTCTGGTCTGGAAGACGAAACACTATTTACTATCTTTAAAGTAACATAAATAGTTTTCGTAAGTTCCCAGTACGTGAACCTAATATGGGTGCGTTGAGTAATAAATAAGGTAGGTAATGTAGCATAATATACACCTAACGTCTACCCTGCCCTTCCGCATAACTAATGACGTAAACAAAGAGACTTGTCCCACAAACTGACGCATAATATACATAACCACTGTTGGTACAACATAAGTATGTATTTAATAGTAAACAAAATATAAAAGTAGCTTTGTAGGTTCAACGTAGCTTTATTGACCAACCTCGAAGTTTCGATCATTTTTAAAGCTAATATTTAAGGACTTTTTTATAGACTTCAAAAAAAGGAGGAGGTTCTCAATTCGTCTGTATTTTTTATGTTTGTTTCGTCAGAACAGCTTTTGACTGGGTGAACCGATTTTGATGATTCATTTTTATTCGAAAGCTGATGCTTGCCGTGGTCCCATTTAAATTTCATCAAAATCGGTATACGTAGCCGTTTTGAGTTACACTCCAATAACTGAAAAGTATTTTCCTATCTTGATGATACAGTCATTGACAGTGAATGACAATAGATCCCATAAGTAGCAAGGGTCTCTAAAAAGGGTGAACGGGTAAAAACATTTTTTTATGAAAAAATTGAACTGACTTCTTCACATTTGTGTGAAATAACTTGTCGAAGTCGATACCATGCGCACGTTACTGTGATAATAGGTACTTTTGAACCATCATGGTACAGACTTCAACAAGTTGTTTCACACGTTTGAGTGTTGAAGTCGGTTCCATTTTTTTTTTTATTCACTATACTGTGATAATAGGTACTTTTAAACCATCATGGTATAGACTTTTCAACAAGTTGTTTCACACGTTTGAGTGTTGAAGTCGGTTCCATTTCTTGGTAATATTTTTTTCCTAACTTGCATCCATCATCATAACCTTAATACAAATAAACAACTATATGTATAGGCCCTCAAATAAATTGAAAAATAGTTTTGCAGGTTCAACTCTCCTTGAGTTTTGACATAGATAAATGAATAATTTCTCTATGGTTTTGATCAGGACACATGCCACGTCTTCTACTAGGTATACGTCTCGCAAGTAGGTGAAGTTTCTTTTTTTATATTCATTTTCATTTATCGTTGTGATAAGCAGTGTAAAGAAGCGGGAGCTTTACAGAGTTAGAAGTTGGTTCCATTTTTCATATATTTTTTTTTCAATTAATTTGCTTTTGTCTTTAGTGTGTAGGAGCGGGAGCCGTCGTCTCGAGACGGGGCGGAAAATATTTCATGTTCTTTTTCCCGCACTCGTTTTTCATGTATGTCTTGGACACTGTCACTCTGTGCTGTCACCACGAGGAGCCAATTCGTTAGTTCTGGTCACTTTGAAGATGTATTCCAAAACATTTTTTTGCATACAGAAAAAATATACATGTCCGATGACATTTTCCCAGAAAATTTGTGCTGAAGGTATCATAACTGCTTGATCAGTAGGTAAATAATATTATAATGCAGCTATTTTCAAATTCTTTTGTCGAACTCGTCCTTAGCGATTATGATATTTCACACCAATTTTCGCTAAAATGGGACAAAAAATCTACTTGAGGGTGGTATTTTCAACTTGAGGCATTTTACGAATGCACGGGCTAGCTTCAGATCGGAATTGGGACGTTGGAATCTTTTTAATAAATAATCTTTTTTATTAGTAGTATGGTACCCATGATATGATCTATTTTTCTTCTAGTAGAACTCACTTTGTGAAAACAGATTAACCGCAACCTAACTTATGTCGACTCTCTTTGGGAATTCCTATTGTATCCAGCCAATGACAGCTAAATAGCCCTATCACCACCGTCTGGCTGTCTCGCTACCGGAGGTGGATTGCTCTACGCCGAAGCAGACGTCGTGCACTGAGCGGCCAGCTTTCACTAGGCAAGCATGGAAGCCCAAAGCAAGGTTTAGCTAGCCCTCGAGTTCCATAACAAAACTATGTCTTCAAGCCAACGTGGTGTACTGGAGCTCCTGCATGCTGCCAGTGGCGAGAGTTGGAACTTTATAGGCTATCGTTATAAACGGGTTCAATGAATGTTCTACCGCTACATATACATATAATATGTGCACACCTATAGCCTTATATTTTCGTGTAACTGTATTTATTCTGTGGTCTAATTAGCTCACGGGTTTCCTTTGTGAAATGACTCAGAGTTTTGTATGTCCTCAGTGTGGTTTTGGTTGGTTACGTATATATGAAACACGGGATTTTCCTGGTAACTTTAGCTAACTACATCGGGATAAATAAACAAACCTTGATAATTCGTATTAGTGTCGACAACTGGCATTATTCACTGGAACTGGGGTTACGCACGTAGTTAGTAGCACTTCTCGAGTTGTATGAAGGTTTCCTTTGGAATCCCGAGGCTCTGGTTTTGATTTTCATGTTGGTCAGTATAGGGTATTTCTGGCAAAGAAATTTTCAGTAAAACTCCCAGTTTCTGGAACTGTGTCCGGTACATGGTTATAGGATCGCCCCCTTTTACATGCGATCTAAAAGCTATCCAGTGAAATATGGATGCGTAAACGGATGTTTTTGACTACTTATTAGAGTCAATTCTAAAGAGAACTTTCCGAATTTATACTGACAGCAAATTATCTTCATATGTTCTTCTTTAAGGTCTCTATGACATTCGCCTCACTTGGAAAGGTGTGGCTTAAAACGTTCTCTATAAAATAAAAAGTAACGTGAGTTGACATAATTATTTACTGAATATACCGGCTAGCACTCACGGTGTTTGGTCGTAATCTCCGACCGGTGTTCGAGCTGTAAAGATGCTCATTATCAAGGAATGCGGGCAGCTTCGAGGGCTGCTAAACGCGCACTAGCTTGTCGAACACCGGTCGGAGATTACGACCAAACACCGTGAGTGCTAGCCGGTATATTCAGTAAATAGTTCTCTATAAAAGCCTTTGCTCTGCATACATACCAACATACATATAATTGGAAAGTTCACATTGTACGCATTTATCTTATGACTTATGTTATGAATCACTCTTTTGTAGCATAGAAAAGAAAGTAGGTATACAGGGTTATAGGTAAAATGCTAACAATCTCTTAGGGGACTTCTGCTCGTCCTAACGTATTTATAGGATTCGCCATAGTCTGTTTTGTGAAATGTAAGTACTAATTAGCCAGAGTCATAGTATTCTGTTTTAAGATCATTTTTTTTTTGTTGACTAGCTTTATACCACTTTCTTTACTGTTCTACACCATAATTCATATGATTTATAGCGATCTAACAAAATTATGGACTCTTAATTTCTTGGCACTAATTTTACTTATGTAGATTCCATCTTTTAAAAAAAAAAAAAAAAACCTGTTGTGTTCTATATTTTTGTGAATTTCATAACATTGTACATCGATACGAATAAAGACTAACAACTACAGTTCGACGAAGTATAGAACTTCGGGTCCGAAAGTAAGGTATGCGCAAAACACGTATTGGCTGACTTTTGTTTAACTTTGTTCGTAGAATAGACTTGCAAGCATTTGCCTGTGTAGATTATTATTATTTTTATCGGATTCGTATGGTTTGTACATTTTCCAAATATGAAATTTTAAAATATGCAGAAAGAATACAAATACTAATGAGGATATAAATACCTATGGAGAACAATGACATTAACGTAAATTCTAAATATCTTACCTGTATATTCTAGAACAGTAGCGACACCTCTCGCTGAGCTCCATAACTAGGATTCTCAGTCTTACCATGGGAAAATGTTCTTTAATTTAATTTGACTTAAAACCGATTGAAGCATATTTTATTACTGAAGCGTTCGCAGAGTAGTGTGGGGGATCCCATAGCGGGCAAGATTTGAGATGTGATTGTGATTGTGATTAAACAACGAACTTCGTACCACAAATTCAATTTTCGTTGTCTAGAAGGTCGCTCGAACACGAAAAACGAAACTTCGTTGTGTTGTAGTAGCAGTCCTGGCTACGAATATTATCTATCCGTAACAGAGGCGAAAAACTTGACTTGACCTGACCTCACAACTATGTCTCAGTGCGATAGACGCAGTGCAGTTTGCGACTTGTGACGAAAGCATCTGTTATATGTAGGCAGAGGTTATCGTTTAACACCCGGTGATGTCTCGTGCTTGTTCAATCACTATTTCATAAAAATATAATTAGGTTTTAGAGCACTTGTAGCAGAGCTTGCCTAGTCACTCATTAACCGATTAAGCGGGATTAAAATCTGGGTGACCGCTAGTGACATTACTACTGAGCGTTTCCGTGCTTCGGAGGGCACGTTAAGCCGTCGGTCCCGGTTGTTGTCCTAGGATGGCAGTCGCTATAGCATGGTGGTATTTTGCGAATGCCCGCCTGGCTAGCTACCACCCTCAAGTAGAAAATCATCGCCAAGCACCTAACGGTGTGTTCCGGCAGCTGTCCTTGAGAACCAGTACTTCTAGGTTAGCCTGAACAACATCTTCGACCACATCATCACTTACCATCAGGTGAGATAGTGGTGAAAGGCAGAAAAAAAAAACCGGCAGGTATTCTGTCGTGAGTGACTGGGGTCTATACTTGGATGGGTGACCGCTAATGGCATTTACTGAGCGCTTCCTTGCTTTGGCGTCGTACCCGCTTCTTGTCTTATGGGTGGTGGGTGTCTTACGTTGGGGTGATAGCGGCAGAATTCGCAAGAGACCTCGCTACATCCCACACAGACGTAAAGGCTCGCGTTGGGTTTTTAGTGGGTGTACCGTGCAGTCTGCCCGTAGAGTCCCACATCATAACCACGCGGCTTCCACCTGGAACTGCTTGGTACTTGTTAACTGGTTGAACAAGTAGGTCGTTTTCCCAGCGCAAAAAAGAAGAAAAGGATGGCAGTTGTGATAGAATAGTAAGGGCATTTCGCGAAAATTGCTATACTCGCCTGATTAGCTATGTAGAAAATCTGTCGCAAAGCACATATCGGTGTGTTCCAGCACCTGTCCTTGAGAGCCAGCAATTCTAGATCAATCTCAACTTCGTCGACCGCATCATCTAGTAAGATAGTAATCATATGCTACCATAAAAAATATCAACAATAAAAAAACTGAAATAGATTATATCACATCAACTGCTATAACATCCACCGTTGAACAATGGCTCCACAAATGCTACCCTCCTCTTGGTTTGGCATAATCCACAAGCTGGACAGAGCTCTTGGGGATCGTAGTACAAAATTCCCCCTTTCTGGTATTTTTCCTTTCGTTGCCTCTTACGACTCCCACAGGAAGATGTGGGGGCTATAAATCTAGCCCAGCACTCCCACAGGTTAGGTAAACATTTTTATACAGGATTATTGGTAAAATGCTAACAACCTAGTTAATCATAACAAACTTTTTTAGTAGAATGTGTTTGTGACGGAATAAGCACGACGACCACCTGATGTTAAAAATCTCTTGTGCCTGTAGTTTATTATTTCATATATTTTCTTAGCGCGGAGTAGGCATTGTCTTTTACTACGAAACTCAAAACCTAAAACATTACGTTTTTCTAGAACTGTCTGACACTATAAAGTTCTGTGTCTCGTAGTAGAATACCGCTCGTTTCCTCTCTTTGTAATTATGTAAGCTTATTCGCTGTAGAGTTTATATACTTCTTATTTATTACGTTTTTTTGTTGCAGGCCCAGAAATCGATGACCTAGATGAGGAGGTGGCGGCCCACAATAACAAGCCCTTCGTCGGTATTGACGATGGACTCCTTGAACCAACGGACAACAAACCAACTATCGTCGATGTTGGTAAGTAGTACCATCTGTAAGTAAATATAGGTATTGCAATTATCTCTTGCTATGAATGGTCACGGGGTGACTGACCACGATCACTGCAAAGTGTTTGAAACGTAGGGACAAAAATAATGATAAATATACGCGATTTAAACCGTTTAAAGTTGTTTAATTACTATGTGTAATAATCGCGAAAACCTAAGACAACATTATGAAATTTACTAACTAGGGTTCTAGGTTACTGTGTGAGGTATAACGTAAATATTTACGTTGTAAATATATTTTCTTTAGGTCAAGCACTACCTAAGCGGAAAAATACCGGTGCACATTATTGAAATACAGTTTGTTGTTACATTACGAAATTAACATATTTAAATCATTTAAGAATTCGTAGGTATTTTTTTATTTGCTAGACCTTGAAAGCTCATAAAAGTCACATGTAGGTACAGGTTTTATTTGAAAATTATTATATTATAAGTCGCGTATATAGCATTTAGAATATGACTTTATATAATTGGAGCAAGACAGATCACACCGTGTTTGAAGCAAGGCGTTCGTACTTACTTTCTTCGTCTACCTTTGGGGTTATTATATAGTAAAAAAAATGTTTCCAAAACAAACAGAGCAGTCACGTATGGTAAAGCACGAATCTATAGACTTGATAGTTTTTTAGTAAATTGTAGCACAAAATGCTCAGGTCCACTGGAGCTTTTTTTTTTATGTTATTGTGACGGAACAAGCTCAAGGCCCACCTGATGTTAAGTGGGCTAACCTCTGCCTATAACATTCATGACAACTCACGAATTGCACTGCGCCCGTCACATTGAGACATAGTTGTTAAGTCTCATTGTGCCTGTAATTTCACTGGCTCTCAAGGACTACTGCCGGAACACACCTTTCGGTGCTTGGCGACAGACTTTCTACTTGAGGGTGGTCGCTAGCCAGGCGGGCATTCGCAAAATGCCCTTCCACCATGCGGTGAAGCTCAAGCTCTGGGCGGGATTCGAACCATGGACCTGCTGCGCGGCAGTCCATAGCCAATGCCACTGAGCCATCACTACTTCGCCAAGGATAGTGACAGGAAAGTTACGATGGATGGAAACTTTCTGATGAAGTGAGTTTTGCAAGTTTTACTTGCGCTAAGCTGCAAATAGCACGAAATAATTGTATTTTTCGAACAATTCCCTTACGTGTTGAGTTGAATTTAACCATCTATGTAGAAAATAAACTTTAGTCGGCAAAAGCCTAACCCAAGTTTAGGCGTTTTTATTCTGTGGTTTAGGTAGAGGTTCGGGTGCAGGAAGTTATAATTGTACCCACCTGCACGTATACATCATTTTTTTATGGTGTTACATACAAAAAAGGCTAATGCAAAACACTACATACTTAATAATTAGTCACTTCGTGGTATTTTGATTACAAATTATGTATAATTCTAACATGATGAATTAATTAATTTATTAATTTATTAACGTTGGTTGCGGAAAACCAACATACTTAATGCGTTTAGTAAAAAAAAAATATTTTTGTCATTAAACGAGTCAACTTTTTATTGACCAAAACAGTAATAGGAGTATTATTGAGGATAGAACCTATATAGATATAAAAAGCCGTCATTCACTCCCTTATCGACTATTAGATTCAACTATAACTACCCAAAGCCCCTTCATCAAACCAAAGTTGACAACTTTTTACCAAGACGTGTAGGAAACACAAAAAAATATATTAGGTCCTTACATATGAAATTGGCGTTTTGTATGGGAGGAACAAAAAGTCGAATATTTTTTAATATAATATATTTAATTAATCAAAGTATGAACCATTATTTTCTATGCACTTTTGCCATCTCATAGGTAGTTCATTGATCCCTTTACTAAAAAAACCAGTCGGACGGGAATCAATAAAATCTTTGAAGGCGATTTGGACTGCCCCATCGGGGTTGAATTTTTTCCCTTGCAAGAAGTTATCCAAATTTCGAAAAAAATGGTAATCTGTTGGAGCAAGGTCCGGGGAGTACGGAGGATGTCTTAGACTTTCCAATTGAAGCTCTTCTAATTTAGTAGCCGTCTGTAGCGCAGTGTGTGGTCTAGCGTTGTCGTGAAGCAGCAGTGGCGTGGAGCGATTGACCAGCCTAGGTTGTTTAGCCGCTAGCTTTTCCATCATGGTTTGCAATTCCTGACAATAGACATCAGCCGTAATAGTCTGGCCAGATTTGAAAAAACTGTAATGAACAATACCGGCACTAGTCCACCAAACGCTTACAAGTAACTTTTTTGGGGTTAATTTTCGCTTGGGGCAGGATTTGGCTGGCTGGCCAGGATCTAACCATTGCGCTGAGCGCTTCCGATTATCGTTAAGAACCCATTTTTCATCACAGGTAATGATTCGGTTTAAAATACCTTCATTATTGTGCCGGTTTAGTAATGTAACGCAGCAGTCGACGCGCGTTTGCCGGTTTGTTTCAGTCAATTCGTGAGGTACCCACCTTTCAAGCTTTTTAATCTTCCCAATTTGCTTCAAGTGAATTAAAACAGTTTTATCACTAACATCGCAGCCTGCAGCTAACTCGGACGTGGTTTGCGATGGATCCGCTTCCACAATAGCCTTCAACTCTTCATTATCAACTTGAGTCTCAGGCCGTCCACGGGGCTTGTTCTGCAGGTCGAAATTTCCAGAACGAAAACGTTGGAACCAAAAACGAACTGTGTTTTCTTTTGCAACACGACCGCCATACACATCATTCACCCTTCGAGTTGTTTCCGCAGCACTAGTGCCACGGCGGAACTCGTACTCGTAAATAATGCGATATTTAAGGTTTTCCATTTTGTAAAATGAGTGACGCAAACAGAAAAAAACAGAAGAAAAAAAACAAATGAATGACGATCATCGAAGCACAAATACATGAGTCTATAGCTGTACAAATTTGAATTTGGAATTCCTTACCAAAGAGGAGAAATTCGTGATTAAAGTGCCCAGTACGAAAAACGCCAATTTCATATGTAAGGACCTAATATATCGATATTTGATTGTGTAACCTCTGATTACCGCACATCTCGAGACGTTACCGGGACGACTTGCGGATAATGCTAAAGCTGCCAAAGTAATGGCTGCGATGGGGTCATCCGGGTCGTCCAATACAGGCCTCGGACGGCGACTGCCAAGTTTGAAATAGAGATCGGAGTAGGCATTCGAATACAACCAGAGGGTTCGGGTGGTGGTGGGCACAGTCGAAGAATCAGTGGGCGCAGTCTTTATTGAACTGTACTTAGTCGGGGAGCTTAAATTCGCAATTTACTTCGGAGTTCCGTAGGTATCACGGGGCTCCGAACTCAACGCATTGCGAAGAAAGCGATTCGGGATGACTTGGAGTTTGGAGAAGACTATTGAAGCGTAGGTTGTGATGGGGCGGATGCAAGCAGTGTGAAGTGTCTTCTTATTTCTAAGAAACAGTTTACTTTCGGCGGCCCCATGACAAAGGCTGCCTTGTTGCGGACAGACTTGATGTGGTCGGCCAAGGTAAGATACCGATTAAGGATCATTCCGAGGTATTTGGTCGGTCTCACCCACGGAATGGGTTCATTGAACATTGAGCTTCGGATATTGGAGGGCGGTTTTCTCAGTAAAGTACATCGCTGTATTTTTTGCTGGGTTAGCCGCGATCCATTTATGGAACCAGTCATATATTTCAGTGATGGAACGCTGAATCTGCATCTCTGTTTGACTTTGAACCAGTAGAAGATGGCGATGTCATGTCATCCGCGAACTAAGCTATCAGAACCGCTTCTAGGTTTCTTCATCGCAACACGCCGGGAGAGAAAATGAACGTTTGTTTTGATCAAGCATCATTTGAACTTTCAGCGGTTGACGTTCAAATGGAGAATGTATTATATATGTATCAGCCGCATCGTCCACTGCCGAACGTAGCCTCCTACATTAAGGGGGGATTTGGTATAATCCCGACGCTTGACAGATGTCTTGGGGATCGCAGTAAAGGATGGCAGTTCTTCAGAAGGCGCTGCTGCCCACTTTTCGGTATTTTAGTTCATCGCCTGTTATGACTCCCACGGGAACTAACCCGGTATGCCACGGGGCGTGTATCTATTATTTTGTGTTTGTGAATGAATTTAGTATTTGAAATAGACCTCGGAACTAAAAGTATGGTCTAAAACTGACAATTGATGATTCCCCGTTTCCTTATTTGTATTATATTATCAATTAGACTTAGTGGATGACAGCCACTATAATAAGAATGATCAAACATTTGACTTGCGTTGGATTCGCACTCACTTGCGATTTTTTTTATATTATAAATTAACCGCCAAAACTTTATATAATTGCGTTAGGAATGGTATAGGTACATAGACACGAGTCTCCAGTGCCCGCCGGCATCTCACAGACGCAATCGCCCTGATGATGAGCATTTGATATGCTCGAAACCCGGGTCGACGTATTCGGTCTCTAACGTGAGTGCCGGTTAATTTATAATATTCAAAGTTTTCAGTTCAATATTAGGCTTTGTCATTTTATTCATTTATTTTCCCTTTACTATAGCTAGGGCTTCATTTTGCCGTTTGGGTTTTGCACCCTAAAAATGCTACAGGCTGTTTATCGACCATTGAAGCTAGTTTTAAAATCTTTTATAAAAGCCTTGTTCCTAATACGACTGCGCGACTACAGTGACATGCAGTGCAAAGGAAAATTCTAAGCTTCTAGCGTGAAGTTGTAGAAATAATTTTGCCCTGGCTTGTAGTAGTAGCCAGGTAATACCTGCCTAACGTCAGTGGCTTACGTGACATCTTTTGCAAGGTTAACCGTCAAATGCTTACTAAATAATATACAGTGTAAATAATAAGCATTTAGTGAATACAAGTATGAATGAAAATGATGGTAAAGTGATGATTGTTTGCGTCAATGTGTCATTCGTTAAACATACATATACATTTCTGAACAATCAAATGGCCACGTATCGGCATAGCAAAAGTGGGTAATTATCTAATTAGTGCTTTGACCATATATACTTATAAACTGTAGAGAAAAATGCTAGGCTTCGAAAAAAGACTACTGCAAATTGGTTTTTGTTTTATTTTCAAAAGTAACTTTTGTCCAAGGTAAGCTTTTGTGTAGCGGATTTACACGATTAAATGGTTCGACTTCTTAAACAACTCATAATTTTCATTGTATTTGTAAAGCCTGTTAACCTTACACGCTTCAAACTGTATTTGATTTTAAATTGGTTTTATTACAATCTACTATTTTAAGAATGTTTTAAACGATGTTGTCATGTTGATTAGATATTCTATCTTTCTGTATGCACACTTTCAGATTTACGCAGATTTTGTATACAAAATTTGCAAGCAGATTTCAGCTCTAATATCATCACATCTTCTAATGTTATTCCAAACCTTATTTGTGTACAGCATTTCCTTTGAATTGCAATAACGTTTAATTATTGCATTATTCTCAAACTTTCGAGAACGAAATTCATGTTTAAATTACACTATCGCGTATATACGCGCAGATGAGTCATCTCGACACCACGAGTAGATCTACTTAGTCTAGATCGATGCAACTCAAAAAAATAGTTTTACCTTAATTTTGAGCCGAAAGTGTAATGCATCAATACTTCATGGAGCCGGGAACTAAATTCCTTGACATCAAAACATATTTATTTTAATATAAGTTATCGATATGTTTATGCAAACTTAAAATAATAATGATTAAATTGAGGTCAAAGGAGTACCTACGGTACGTTATGGTAGCTATCACACATGCTATCATAAGTTTAGGTATTCACACGGGATGTGGTCAATTTATGATAGTAATATTATCGTAATTGTATTTAATGGCCTACATGGAGCTTTGCTTTGTCTATTGATAGGCATTATTAAATTATAGTCTATTTATTTTGTGATATTGGTAGTCTACCCATTAATGAACGATTATGCGTGATGAGTTTGAAAAAGTTGTAGACTCACAATGTTTTTTTAACGTTTTTATCTTATATTTTGAAGCAGTGATGGCTCAGTGGCTTTGGCTATGGACTGCCGTGCCACAGGTCCATGGTTCGAATCCCGCCGCGGGCTTGAGCTTCACCGCATGGTGGAAGGGCATTTTGCGAATGAGCGCCTGGCTAGCGACCACCCTCAAGTAGAAAATCTGCCAAGCACCTAACGGTGGGTTCCGGCAGCAGTCCTTGAGAGCCGGTGAATTTACAGGCATATGAGACTTAACAACTATGTCTCAAGGTGACGGGCGCAGTACAATTCGTGACTTGTGACGAAATGCATCTGTTATAGGCAGAGGTTAGTCCGCTTAACACCAGGTGGGCCTCGTGCTTGATCCGTCACAATAATATAAAAAAATAAAACTTATACAAGCGTCAAACTTGGTATGATTATAGTACAATATCTACTTAAACAAATAGTAAGGCATTACCTGCAAATGTAACTGGTCTACAAGTGAAACATTATAATACTTGTTCCAGGAGATGATGACCTTGACAAGGTAGGCGAGCCCAAGGAGCATGACGACGACAACAGCGACACCAACACAGAAGACGGTAAATGGCCGCCGTGGCATTCCGGAGACGAGCCTGACTATCCTGACTACGGTGATTGGCTCGCTGCACTTTATAAAGCACTTTGCACACTGATTATACATTACTCTTCCTTATACACTCCTTTAAATTCAATGACAATGAATCCCACCACCAAGAAACAGACAAAAAATAGCTTAAAAGGAGTTTGCTCATTGAGAAAAATGCCATTGTATAACAATTATTATTATTATTATCTAATAGTACTTGTGCGTAAGTAATTTCCGCTCAAGTACTTAGAGTATGTCAGTGTCACTCTCTTTCTTGATCACTTCAGTTTCCAAATAAGAAACATGCACATTTTTAGTAAGATACACTTAAAAATTTGAAGCGCTGCCTTCTGCTGTCCTGTGTAGATCAAATCATATATATTAATAGTACTAAGTTTTAACTAGTACTTAACTATACTTGGAAGACCAAGGGCACTAATAAACCATACCTTTATTAGAAGTAAAAGTCCGCTTCATATATAGATCTATCATATCATAACAAATAGTTTTTATTCTCGTAGCAGCGAATTTGTCTAGGCGTGGTTGGTATACTTACCCATTTATACCAGCTAACTAGGTATATGCAGTCAGTCATAAAAGTCCCTGATATCTACTGCGAATTTCAGTGTATGTATGTACACCTACGTACCTTTTCAATGTATGTTATAAAGCATATAAAGCAGCCTGTATACATTCGTGCAGTTGCTCAGAACCGGTTGTGCACGATCCGCGCTAACAATGCTTACGGTGAGAGGACAGCTACCTATTTAGTTCCTCGGTTAATAAATGAACTACCTACTGATTTGCGTGATAGTATTACGCTTAAAAACATTAAAAAGAAACTAAAATCTTATTTTTTAGCAAATTTAGAAAAGTATCAAGTTGTATAATTATGCACTTACCTAGTTCTACTGACTTTTTCAAACGGAACCATTGTAATTCTACTATTAATAAGTACCTATTTTATTATTATTACTATCTTATACTTGATGTATACTGAATCATATAGCATTGTCTCTTCAAACCTTAGTGGTTTTTTTCTATGCTATTGTTAACAAATCATTTGTAAAACAATTGTTTATTTTGATAAATAAATGAGAAAAAAAACTTAGGGTAGGTATGGAATAATTACGCGAGTATATTTTACAGTACATAATCAGTGCGGAAAGTGTCTTATAATTTAACCTCATTATTTTAGTTATTGAAATTAATTATGTTAGTTATGTTCTTTTAAAAGAATCAACGTCAATGACTTACTTTGCATGTATTTATCACACATAGCATGTTAATAGTTTATTTTTACAATGTCCACCGCATGACCAAGAAATATATCTATACCTAGTCCGGCCATAAGTTCTGTTACAAATGAAACTGCATTTTTTAAGTAATAATTTAATATTACTTAAACTTATGTTCATGTTTATTTAATTCTCTGCAAATAATAACAACAATATTATATTCGAAATGGCCAACATTGGCTTTTCAGGCCTTTAATATGTCTGGCCACGAACCTACGTATAGTATTACCGCACTGTTTCATTGGGAAATTTTGACACTGCTTGCTCCAAAGAGTTTTTAAGAGACCCAATATCACCGTGTCTAAGAGCAAGCCATATCCTCTAAAACTGACCGTTCTTTGCAGTCTAAAGGGTTAAGGTCTGGGCTAGATAATTGCCAGTATTCAAAATATAAAGTCCGGAACGTTGGTTTCAAGACAGGCTTGGGTAGTTCGTGCCATTTGACCAGGTGCAGAATAGGTAAGTACTGCATGAAAGTCCACGGCACATTTTAAAAAGTGTATTACTGAGTTGTTTCACAACACCATCCAATCTCTGTCTCTTGATACGCTTTGGCTGAATGTTTTCACTCCTTTTTCACAAAAATATAGCTTTGTGACGATTTGATAAGACATGCTCGACCATTCAAAGGATGATAACCACGTTGTACCTTTCTGACAACTTCAGCAGCTTCTTTAGAACTGTGAGCGTACACTTTTTCATTTTGCTTATTGCAGTGCTCTTCAATCGCGATTTTTTTTTTCATGTGTAAAAGGATATTTCTGGGCCCTTCACCCGCGTATCGCGACAGAAGACGTTTAGATCGATCTACTCTCTATAATATAATAAAGATTGATTTAGTGCATGTCCTGTATATCGACGATAAGCACCGAGCTTCAAGTCTTGTTTTATAATACAGAGTTCTAGCAGGAATCTTCATTTCTCGCAATAAGATTTTTTGCTCTCTAATGGGATTTTGACGAATTCTGGCTTTAACAGCCATTGTAGTTCTCATAGTACGATCTTTTATGGTCTTCGACAGAGGAAGTGTATCTGCTGATAGTACGAGTGTCTGGAATATGACCGATGGCTCCATGCCCACTTTGTGCAAGGCGATCACTGCAATCCTATTTTCTTTAACACCCCATTCCATATTGTATTGTGATAATAAAAACGAAAAAATATGTTAAAGGCGCGAAATTGGAAGAAGTTTTTAAAATAATAAACGCGTTCCAAATTCAAAATAATTAAAAAGTTAAATGTTTTATGTAACAGTATTTAAGGGCCAGACTAGCTAACACTATTTAATTAAGTAAATGATAAACGTAGGCAGAAAAATATATAAATTTAAGTACATTAGTGCCACCCGTCATTGCCATCAAGCTACCTACTGATAATAGTAAATATTAAATATTTTAATAATGGTAAATGATTTGGTCGAAGGTGGTTAAGAGGCATAACCTAGAATGTGAACTGGCTTTCAAAATCTCAATGACACGCGCAAGAACACACCGACAGGTGCTAGACAATAGATTTTCTACTTGTGGGTGGTAGTTTAGCTAACTCGGCCATATGCATTGTCACCATACGTATTATTCTAATCCTCATATTTCACCAACTGAAAAGGGAGTCATTAATTCCGAGAGGCATGTTAGCCTAATTAGATTAAGTATCTGTATTGAGTTGTAAATACTAAAGAAAACTGGTACTCTGGAAAATTTATTTTTTATAAGTAGGTGCTGCATGGATATGTATGTGACAGGAGCCTGATTGAATGCAGGTGATTCTTAGCACCATTATAAATCATCGCGCACTTTTTAAGGCTAATGTTATATTTGTTTTCAGACAATGGACTGAGCCCAAGGTTCGGAGCGGACGATAGACCTGTGTCACCAATCCCTTCGGTAAATTTTATTTGTTGCTTCGAATAATAATAATTAGAAAATAGATACTCGTAGACAAGTAGAATTTGTAAAGTCTGTGTGTGTGTCAACAAATCAGAACGCGCAATGTCTCACTACCGATAATCTCGGAATAGAGAACTATTCTGAGCCAGAAATTCACCCAGGGTTATTTAAATACTACTTACTTGTTCCTAGTGAATTTATAATTTCTTTGAAATTGCCCGGTAATATTGCATGGAATGAAGACAAGGCCGACGATTGACAAAATGTCTGTATTATGATTTCACTTGTGGAACACGAATACCCAAGCTTTTACAATTTTATAATATCCCAGCGTCTAATTCACTCCCAAATTTTACCATATCAATATTCAAAATGTTCCCGGACAGGAATCAATGTTGGCTACCACTATGGATTGCCGCGCAGGAGATCAATGATTCAATTCCTGCAGTATCTCTATCACCAGACTAGGAGCTTTAGAAAACATTATTCAATCCACATATTGGTACTTACGAGTATATATAAGAAGTACAAATTTACAAAACTACGCACCTAATTTATTCAGTGTTATTGCTCCTTTAATAATTTTTTGGACATGTACCAGTAGCACCATGAATACTAGTCTGTTTTAAATTTAGCTTGTTTTTTATGCAAATACATACTCCACTGACGCAGCGACCCAAAGTGGGTCTTGGCCTCCGATACAAGAGAACGCCATCGGTCTTGGTCTCACGCTGCCTGTTGCCAGTTGGCAGCTTGGAGCTCGCGCACGTCCGACTCCACAGCATCAATTCAGCAATATATAGGCCTACCGACAGGTCGGCGGTCACTTGGAACTCCAAGATACACGCCCAGAATATTGCGCATAATTTGCCTTTCTGCCACTAGAAGTTTGTTCCATTCTTTGAGGGTCAGCGTCCAGGCCTCGCATTCGTACATCAATAACACTTTTGTATATTCGACTATTGCTTATCCTGCTTACAAACATGAGCACCAACACCTTGTGGAGCACTGCACTATAACGGAGGGCATTATGGATCCGAGTGTCAATTTCCTGCCTTCTTGTGTCTGTATCCTTTATAGTGAATACAAGGTATCCAAATTGTGCAGCCCCTTTCAACGTTATATCATCCACAAGCTTCACATCTGTGCCTGGTGTTATTATAGCGTTTTATGTAGAGACATTGTTTTTTTCTGGTTAATTTTGAGCTCAACTTTGGCAGGTTCGGATGTTAGAGATAGCATGATTTCACCACCTGTTTTCTTATCTGCCCTAACAATCCCAAGTCGTCAGTAAAGGATTACCAGATAACCTTTCGAACATCGGGATAATTCCCAGAGATCGCGGTATAACAATTCCACGCTGTAAATCTTGGCTATAACAAGATAGTGAATGATGAAATTGGTATTTTTCTAGATGATCGATGTGAACACATACCAGCAGAAGAAGAATCTGGCCCAGGGCATGATGGACCTGGCACTGCTCTCCGCTAACGCCAACCAACTCCGCTACGTGCTAGAATCTGCCACTTCCCATCCGTACTTCTACCCCAGCCTCGTGTTTATTACACTCAGCATCATCTTTCAGGTAATTTTTTCACAACAAACGTTACACATAAAAGCTCAAGAAAGGATAGCTATCTGTTTGTTTTAAACAGGGAACAAAGGGAGAGGGGATAAGATTTGCCAGAATTCCCACGGTTGGAAGACGTCTTGCTTTCTTGGATCGCAGTTCTTCAGAAGGCGCTGCTGCCCACCTTCTGGTATTTTTAACTTCGTCGCCTCTTAGGACTCCCACAGGAAGATATGAGGGTGCAATTCTAGTCCAGCGCCCTACATGGGACTATTGAACATAAATATTGGAATTGATAAAATTCTCCACAAAAAGCGCCATTCCTGCTAATTTACATTCATAAATATTTATTTATTTCACAATGTGCCTACATGTGTGCCGTCTAATTAGCTCTGTGTTTTAGTTTAGACCTCTACATACATATAATCATGCCTGTATTACCTCTTCGGGGAAGAGGCAGAAGTGTGTTAACACCAACGTTTCGCAAATTGTGGTTTGGTTCCGTGTAATAGAGGGGCGAGCCTATTGCCATTCACCGGGCACAGTTTTATGGTCATAAAAATGCTTTCTCTAACACATTGAACGAAACACAAGAACATATTACGAATAATATGTGTACGCTTACAACATATAAGACAGGAACACAAGAACATATTGTATGAAACCCTGGCAGGGCACTAAGATGGTATAAAGCCCTGCTGTGCGTTTAATGCATACAACACCCATCTCACATCCACGTGAGAAGCGGCATGCTGCACATTGGGCGCACTTTTTTTAGACCTCTTATTCACGGTAAATAAACTTTCTTGATAATTACAGATCGCAGTCGGGATTGGGTTGATCATGAACAGTCGATACGACGTGAACGATAAGAAAGAGATCTGCAAGGCCGACAAAATAAATAACTTCACCGTGTTGGGTATCTTCCTCATCACCATCGTGAACGTGTTCATCACGTCTTTCAGTGTAGCCACGGCGACGACGCCAACGACCGGGACGGTACCCGCTGGGTAGAGAAACGCCACGAACCATAGTTTTACTTTTCCAATGATTCTGTCTTTAAGGTGAAATGTATGGGAACAGCATACTTATACTTTCTCTGTCTTAGCTTGTAGAAAAGTTTAAAATAAAATAATACATATTATATAAATAGGTACACACAATAATTATCTCTAGCAGTAAAAAAATATCAGGTGCATATCTGGTAAAATCTACATCAGATAATGTTCACCTTATTCTCTCAAACTCTCGTTCAAAAAAATACAAGACCACAGACCTAGCTACAAAATTAAAATGAATGAATTAACAACCACCATAGACCTCAGCATGATATGCACTGCATTTAACTAACATCAACTCTGCAACACACCGCAAGCCTACCGTAGGTCTGTGGTCGTGTATCTTTTTGTTCTAGAGTTTCAGAGAATAGGCTGAACATCATTGAAATTGAACAGTATCTGATAAATATTTTAAACAATTATATATACCTACATCTGTTTGTATTTTTACATCTAGAGATAATTGTAAAAAATAATTGTACTTATTACCAAGTACAAGTACATAATTATACAAGATTTAAAAAAATCGCGGTTTTGAAATAATATCTTGTTATACTATATTGTTTATAAGAAAAAATATTTAGCACTAATGTATAAAATAACCCTAAATTTTAGCTTCGAAATGAAAAACTTTCTCATTTACTTTAGAATTTTCAGCCATTGACGTTCATTCCGTCTTATATAAATGCTTGAGAGAGAGAGAGAGAGAAGACTTTAAAGCACAATTCAGGCTAAATCTACGTTGAACTTTAGATTTATTCCTCAGAATAGAGACAGAATGTATTTTGGTAATAATGTAGGTGTACTTACTAAATGTATTTAATTGTGCGATGCAGATACGAATCTTATTATTAATGTTAACATTATACTTAAGTTAGATATAAGATTTTACGAACAAACTATTTATTTAACTAGAGGACCTAAACGGTACTACCTACCTATATGGTTGATTTTACCAACTGCAATTGAACAAGATTTATAACGATACTCTATAGCTTATGACTAAAAATATATTATATAAGTTATTAAACTTAGTAAAAACTGCCTCATTATATAAAATATGTAGCAAATACAAGTTCTTCCTAGTCATGACACATATATATGAATTATATATGGACTTAAATACTTGCTACGTCACCTCAAATTTTACCTTAATAATACGTAAACCATTTTGGCTAAAAGTTAAGCCCCGAATATTATGATAGTAGGCATAACAACTTGCCTATTTAGGTATATATTTAAAAAACTTGTTAACGTAGAATAATTTTGTGTTTTAATTTATAGCTTTGAAGTCTGCTTTGTACCTAAGGTAGGTAAGTCTGTAAAGCCCGTTATATACCTATGTATATTCTGACAAGTGACATGCAAATAGTAAGAGAGCAATGCCAATAAGTCATCCACACTCAGTTCGAGTACCTACTGAAAGGCTTGTTTAAGTCATTAATTATAGAGTTTTAAGTAAAAACCATTTCAATAGATTTATTTCTTGCTTGTGTAGACCCGTGGAATCACTGACTGTAGGATGTCCCCTATAAAGTCTAAACGACAAGATTAAAAATATTCTCTATTAGGGTATATCGACCATTGGCCTATGTATATATAGGTCAATGATATCGACATTGCAACAATATTCTAGAAATGTATTTGCTCAAGTATGTATAAGGAGGTACCGAAGTATATTATTTATGTATGCATTTATTTTACATATTTGTAAGGGAAAGAGGTGCTAATAAACATCACGGATTTTAGCTATTAAGTATTAAATGAAGGTTCATGGTATCAATAGGGGTGTCGTTAAATTCGTCATAAACCATTATAGTAAAAGCGAACATAGCCGAAATATTAAATCAAAATTAATATCAATACATATACCTACTGTCAATATGACAGCTACCAAGAAATAACGAATATTATTATTATTAAGTATATCCACGCTGTCAAAATGACACCCGTCTCAATGATACTTTATTGTCACTTATTTATGTTAGGGGCACCATTGTATTCTCTCGAATTCGAGTAAGTGCCTGTATATATAGCTAAACTTCAAGAACGGTGCCGACTTGTCTAATATATTTTATTCGTGAACCCATCATTCTGAGAATCTCTCAACTTAGCTAAGTAACTATTACTTAATAATGTTAAGTTTTATAAAGTTTACTTAGGTACACTTACTTTATGTTTAAAGTGCCTTATACCAATATATAATATTGTAAATAAATACTGTATGAAGGAAATTTGTATTCTTTTTATTTTAATAATTCGTTTTGAGGTATTTTATAGTATTCTTTAATTTTATTTACTCATATCCTACCACTGCGCTGCGCTGGGAAAAAGAGGAAGGGAGCATGTAAAGTAACGGCTTACAAGAGCAGGGGTTTATGCACCCCTCCGTCTCTTAGCTGTTTTAATAGTTTTCAGTCATCTAAATTAGCAATTATTCCGTAATTACAACACAAAATGACATGGGTTCAATAGAAACGATACAGATTTTTAATGAGTCAAGATCTTTTTTTATTATGGTGGGTAAACCACACATCAATCCAGTGTTCCTATCTATAGAAAGAAAATACTGCAGTTATAAAAAATATATGAATTTCGGAACTTTCTTTCAAAATGTTTGGCTATAGTCTGCAGAAAAACTTTTTTAGTTTTGTATCTATTCACCCCTGCAGTTTTATTTACCCCGTTTTACGGTATGTAACTAACCTGTATTTAACTTTTCTAAGATCTAATAAATCGTTATCTTCACACATCATTAAAACCCCCCAAACAACCTCCATTTTATTCAGCCGATAGTTTTTATTTTATTATAATGCAACATGGTATGCACCTACGTCGTTTCAATGTCAAATGTTTCTTACTTTTCTACGTGACAATGAATAGGGAAGGAAATGTCAAATATATTTTGTAAGAAAATAATTGAGGTAATTACGAAAATAAAACTAAGTCTTCAGAATCCAAAATGTATTGAATACAAAACGATCTAATAAAATTGTCAGATGGCAATTTTCAAAATACTCTATTATAATAATAGTAATAAGAGAAGTATCGCCCGTCCGTCTGTCCGACGAACTGACGTGTAGAACTATATATTACAATTACATGCGCGGGCGCATTGCGGAATCAATCCAACATAAACTAACCTAAATTACATATATATAAAATAGACGCACGGTATTCAATAACTACTTCTACATAATCACAAATTGAACGGAAATTCCAGAGTAACTCCGTTAAATATTATAAATGCTTCGAATTACAGTTAGTGAACCCCGCGTGACACCGATTTTACAATTTAAATACTATAATAAATTGCCATTTCATTTTAAATATTCATACAAACATATTGCCATCATATTGCTGACAGTACACGCTTTTGTGACCAATCGCAGTTCGAGAGATCCTCGCGCCTGGTTCCGATCCAAAACATATCCAAAATGTACATCGGTTATTATAAATCAGGGGAGCAAATAAGTTTACATAATAGGAACACGTTTTGGAGAAGAGAAGAATAAATAATAAGATACAAATGCCATCTTTATAAGCTTGGATACAGTGATAGATAATTTGAAAGAAAATGTATTCATAAATGTATAATATTTTCTTTCAAATTCTCTTTACATATGTTGCTGGCATAACATACTACCTAGATGATCATACTAATTGAAATGATTAGAATTGTAATTACCATCCTTGTAAATGTATTGACGCCTAAGTGCTTTTTAGACACTGTATTAGCGTTACACAGCTTGGAGGTGCTGATTGAAACGCGGAACACCACGGGTGTATCAAAACTACGCCCAAGGTAAACGATGCAAACTACAGTTGGAAACAAGAAATAAAACAATACGTTAAAAATAAAGTTTAAAATCTACAAGCTCAACGTAGTATGTATCAAGAAATTGTTATTAATATTTAAATCAAGTGAAGTTTAAAATAATTTAATGATTAATAATGTTATAGTTGAAAATAGTAGAAAAGTTTATAAAATACACGCTTTTAGGAATCATCATCAAGAATCATTAACCGAACTTTACAATAACTATTGATAATAAAATTTGTCACACGCTTTAATTTTCGGTGACTGATTGGTTGCCAACTCCAGGATATTTTTGTATAGGTAATCCAATATAGCGTTCAACGAGCCAAAACTTTATGGCCGTGTTAGTCCAACATTTCCAACACCACTTCCAAGCAAGTACATTTACGCCAGTTTAGAAAAGATTCGTTAAGCATATTTTGCGTAGAAGATTGTATTTTGACTTTTCAAGTTGAAAGCAAGTAAGTAATCTAAAAGCTTAATTTTGAATTTAGAAAAAGTTAACACAGATGCAATAAAAATGATCTTCATGTAAAGACAGTATTTCAATACATCCATTGTATTTCACAAACACTATGCAAGTGAAGAAAAAGGTTTAAGAAATCGTAGGTCAATACGTAATCATAACCTTATCAAAAAGATATTAAAATGAAAGGTAGAGTGAGCAAGGTGTAACTAGCTACTTTAAAAGCTCTGAAAGACTGTCTTGACATAAATCCGCACTTAAACTACAGGAGGGCATTTACACTACCAATAACTAAAACTAGACACCAAGACACTGACTCCCAGCAGTTTGTTACTGGCTGCAACTATCTATCTTTAATTTTTGGGTATCTTAACTCAGAATAATTTCATTACACTTATATCAGTACAATTTCTCTTGAGCAACCAAATTTGTGTTTGATTCACAATATCTCAATGTTCAGTGTTCTTGGCATAAAGTGTAGTTTCGCTGTGTACTGCATCTTAGGAAGAGACCAGAGATGGTGGTGAGGTGGACCTTACGACATGACCTCTGCATTTCATACAATCTTATTTCGATTTCATCTAATTCATTATACATTTACGTTTTAACACATAATCTTAATCCATCAAGTAAAGCTACGAAGGTATTTGACTGTATCAAAAATCCTTACGTTTATTTGAATAAATATAATTCCATACTCAATTACATCAATATATTGGTATCATTTTCTGCAAATCACGAATACCGTCGAAATCTTACTAAAATTTTTCATCTGAATATTTTAATCATAATAGTTGTAGACCTTAATCAGCTCCTCAATATTATAAATTAAAACATAAATTATATTTGAGACTGCTTCAAGCTTCCAAAACAGTCAAATACCTTATTTAGGACAAAACTACGAATATGGTTTCCTAATTAGTGTAAATATAATATTGTTCTATTCTAACAACTTTTTTTGCATAGGAAAAGGATAATCTTCTCTAAATTTTACAAAAACTATTGACATACTTCAGAATTAAGAAAGCATGATAAAACCAATGATAATCTCGTATGACCCAGTTTTAATTCATCAGATAGCAACTAATTCATATAATAATGTTTAATGTAACGTGAAAAAATACCGATAAATATTTACGAACCGTCATAAGCCGTAAAGTATTTTAATTTATTCAAGTCACATCAATTATTACAAATAATTCACTATCTAGTGGTTGAAGGCCCGGTTCTATGTGGAATAAATTCCAAATAATGTTGTAGAAACGAGAGGTTATGCGTTTAGTAAGAGGGTAAAAGTCTAAATAGCGTCAATGTCGACGTCATCGGCATCGTCATCGTCTGCAGGCTTGGGCTTGGCGGGCGCCGCGGCCGCTACCTGCGCCTTGATGGGCGTCGCCTTGGCACGGTCGTCGTACTCGATCTGTAATTTGTAACACATTCACATTAATAAGTCTCGATGATGCTACCAGATAATTAGGGACGGAAAGAATCGAAGGGCTTCTTATAACGTAGTTAAATATAGATTAAAATAAATGGTTAAGCGCGTGTCGGGCCACGCGTAATGTAGGGTTCCGTAGTAGCCCGTTATCATAATATAGAATAATTCTGTTGTTCTTTTATTTTTATCTCTTTACCTATAACTTTCTAAGCAATTTGTTCTTTTGTTTATAAATTGTGATTGCTTGCACGTGTAGACTGTTGTTGACCGTGACTATTAAGTAGGAATCATGGATTATCTATACGTTTCTTAGTTGCTCACAAACTTTTTTCTTTTCTTCATTTAACGACACCTCTCTATAACGCCATAAAATGCACAGTCCCTTGAGTTTACACTCTATATAATACACGTTATATATCTATATATAGTGTAAACTATATATCGACACTGAAGGGACTATGCATATATATATATTTATTCAAGAACCAACAAACAGATTCACAATATTTTCCTGTAATATGATTAATTATTTTCATGAAGAAGAAGCTAAGTTTGGGAAATTTCATTAGTATAAAAAAAAACTATAGGTTTCTGTAACCCCCTCCCATCAATAGGGAATATTCCGCCCTCTCTCCCCCTCCCCATTGCACAAAATATATACATATATACCATACCTAAAGTCCTTCTAATGTATGTAGATACACATATTTTTCATATAGTTTCCGTGATACCCACCCCTCTGGGGGATGCTACACCCCCCCTCTCCTCCCACCACCCCTTCCTATTGTATATAACTATCTATACCGATTCTAGTCTTTCCAGTACTTCATCTTAGTAACTTTAAAGGATTTATTCTAAGAATTTTGTATTTGGTGCACAATTATCTAATACCCAAGTTCAACGACTATTACTGCTAAAGTAATAAAGTTATCTAAACCGCTATAATTTTCCTTGAATGTTCATGAACTGCACTATCAAGCCAGCAGTTATCTTTTCAAGCCAGCAGTTTAGGTTTAAGAGGGGGGGGGACGCCCTACTGGAACAAAAATTTGCACTTTAAAGTTGAATATTTCGTAAATGAAGCATTAAATCGAAAAATTGTGTTAGCAACCCTTAAATCATTTCAAAATATCTATTCAAAAATACCCCACTCGATGGGATGGACGACGAAAAAAAAATCATACTCACAACACTTGTACGGGAGCTACCCTAAAAAAATATATTTTTCAAAATTTTATTTTACCACTTTGTCGGCGTGGTATGTTTACATACCCGTACAAAATTGCAGCTTTCTAGTACAAACGGTCTCTTAGCAAAACCTCGGACATACGGACAGACAGACGGACATGACGAAACTATAAGGGTTCCTTGTAGGTACTACGGAACCCTAAAAACGGGAAAGTATTACTCGGAACCAGGCGCGCAAGGTTCAGTTAACCGCCACAATATATTTTCATTATTTATTTGCCAAATAATTGCGTTTTCTTATATTCGGTTTTGGATCCTAAGCCACGTACAATGAGTCTGAATTAAGCAGGAGTTGGTCCCATGAGCTTGTCTAGTTTTTAAATTACGTTTCTAATAGACTAGAAAAAAATCTTCCATCGTGAAATGATTTTGGCCATACAGGAGCAAATTAATTTTTTCCTTTGTGAAGATGCCAAATTTGGTCAAGTTTAATACTTTGAAGACCAAATATGACTATATATAGTGCTAAGCAGAGTCCTTTCAATCTCACTCCTAATCTCTGATATGAGATTGTTCTGATAACGAATCAACTTCGAGTTGCTGCTGGGTGTACACTCTTTGCGAAAAAAAATCTTTGGCGGCGGTATTTCATATCGGGACAGCTTTTGAAACAGTATTTAGTCGTAGTGTAGTCTGTTTTTTTTTTAAATATGGATTACCGTGAATTAACAACTCAACCTATTAAAATACCAGCTCAAAAATTTGGACACTATTGATTAATAAGCAAAGAAACTCATTAGTGACAATACCTAATAGTATGCAGTAAAACTACCACCACCATATGTACTGCCAAGCAGTAATGTTTTCATTACTACGTTCCGGTTTGATAGTATGGGTCCCAAAACTTAAGAATTTTAAGTCTCAGGGCGATAGGCGCATTGTTATTCGTCACTTAATACGAAATGCATTTGTTATATGTAGAGGTTACCACATAACACCAGATGTTTTAGTTCCGTAACAATCCCATTAAAAAAACGCAAGAAATTATTTCAGTCCAGCTTCATTGTGCACATGGGTGAAGTATAACATTGAACACCATGCCAGCATCTCTATTCCTCGATAGATATAATCTCAGATTCTTCAAATACAGAGTGAATAGATATCTCCTAGACAAGCACTGTTTCACTGTCGCGTCGTCATTTTTCAACAGGTCAACTGTTTGCTAGTCGTAAGAAAAGTTTTGTGTCCACTGCTGAACACGCCACTACTGTATCAGCCGGATCGTCATGAGAGAGGCTTCTCTAAAGGGGATGCCATAATCCCCATGCTTGGCAGAGGCAGTTCTTCAGAAGGCACTGCAGCACACCTGATTTTTATCCTTTAACCGCTTCTTACTCTCACAAGAAAAAATGGGGGAGTGCAATTCTAACCTAACGCCACAACGGGGCAGTAGTCACTTATTCTTTGTAATACAGGCAGAAGATACATACCTCGATATCTTCCTCGGCTTCGTCCTCGTCGCTAGAGTCCTCCTCAGCCTGCTGCAGCCAGTCGAGGAAGGGCTGCGCACGTCGCCTCACGTCGGCCGCCACTTCCTTGCCCGCGTACTTGCGGGACCCCTTCGCCGCCCACTCCAACACTGCCTTCTCCTCCACGATGTCTTCGTCGTATAGCAACTGGAAAGATGATCATACAACATATTAATCATTCCAATGAGCTTTTATATCCATTCCATTTCGCGGCAAATTCGAAACTAATACAAAAACTAGTCTCCAGTTTCGGTACACAATGTCAAAGTCAAAATCATTTATTAAATTTAGGCGTCTACGACGCTCTTATGAAGGTCAAAAATTACAAATTTTAATATGGCAATATTCTAAATATTACTGCCTCGTTCAGCAAAAAAAAATAATAGAGCCAATGCGAGAAGAACGGGTAAGAAACTCAGGGCCAGAAACTTTTATGTGTTGTTACCTATATAATAAAATTATTAAAATATTTGTTTAAATTACGTAGATGAAAGGCGATAAGCTTGGCAGAGGCGGAATTGTCCAAGCATTTTTGTCGTTTAAGTAATCACAAACTGTGTAGTAGGATTTCTTCATCAAAATGATTTTCACATGCAACTTGATTTTTCCTTCTGTGAGCAATGTAATATGTTTGGGAACTTTATTATAAAACCGCACATCTAAGAAGGACCTTTTATATTTACCTTTGCTAATCTAAAACTTCGCACCGCTATTTGTCTTTATTCCTAGTGCTGAAATCGTGATTTGTCACTGTTTAATTTAAATTTACTAAATATTTAACGAACATACATAATATTTTCAAATAGATACAGAATGGGTTAAGTTCTATGAAAAGATCCCTCTGAATGTTTTTTTTTTTTTTAATGTCTGATAGGTTAGCCTTTGACCACTATCTCACCTGATGGTAAGTGATGATGTGGTCGAAGATGTTGTTCAGACTAACCTAGAATTACTGGCTCTCAAGGACAGCTGCCGGAACACACCGTTAGGTGTTTGGCGACAGATTATAAGACCATGCTATAACGGCAGCCATCCTAAGATAACAACCGGGACCGACGGCTTAACGTGCCCTCCGAAGCACGGAAGCGCTCAGTAGTAATGTCACTAACGGTCACCCATCCAACTCATGACCGTGGGCGGCGTTGCTTAACTTTGCTGATCGGTTAAGAACAGCTAGGTAAACTTCGCTACGAGCGCTTCTAATGTATCAGATCTCTAATCTAATCTAACACAGTAAAAGCCTATTTATAATGTCGTTTTGTTAGTTGCAACGCAGTATCCTGATAGAGTGCGGTCCGAGTCTCAGTTGGCAGTTGTTGAAGGAGGCACCATACCTTGAGCACGGCGGGCACCTTGGGCAGCAGCGCCGCGTTCTCCGCGCACATGGCGGTGAGCGCGTGCAGCGCGGCTCGCTGCGCGCGCGTGTCCCCGCGCGTGAAGCGCAGCAGCAGGCCGCGGTGCTTGCGCACGTCGCCTGCGATACTGTTCGCGCGCACCAGCAACTCGAATATCACCAGGGGGGCTTTCGACTTCACTTCCAACCTGGACAAAGTGACTTGTTTTTTAAAGTATGTTAAATTATTTAGAACACTGAAATATACACCTAGCATTTTTAATATTTTTTTTTAGGAGTCCTGAAATACTAGAAATCCATCTTTTTATTTCAACTTTTAAAATTGGCGCTAAAACATCATTCAATGGCGGCCTGTATGCTTATGACGTCACTAGGGCAAAAACAAATAGTGCTGAAATGTAATACGTTTTGCTTGCTTGTTGTAGTGTCGTGCGTAATCGATTATACAGGTTGTTCGGCAGAACGTGTACCATAGTGTAGGGTGAGAGATCGAGACAATGGCGTGCAGTGACATCGGAATAAAAATAATGATAAACATAAGCTTTTCTAACTGTTTAAAGTTGTTGTATCACTATAAGTAATAATTGCAAAATGTTTCCATAGATTCTTGTTCCGAGTTTGGGTTTTATTATCTATGCTGATCTTTGATCAAATCTCACGGCGAAATATGATCAAAGTTAAGTGAGTCAAATGTACGTATTACACTATTAAATATATGGGATCCAATGGATTTGATAGTGTAATAGGGGCCTAAGTAGTAAATCGATAGTGATGCGAAATTTTGTGACCTACTTGCTATTAGCAATGACTAATGTCAACTGTCACTGTCAAAACCTTTGGAAACAAACTCTCAGGATTACTATTACTTATTCTGTGGCTTTGTTTTTGTCCTTATGACATCATTTCCGCCTTTACTTCCGTTTGAGATCACATGACTTAAAGAAAATTTAAACACATTTTGTTTATTCAAAATAAAGGTAATCCAATGCCGAATAAATAATTTGTTCATTTCTTCGAGTTATGTGCTCCAACTACTATCATGTTAACGTTACACTGTATTTTATTTTAGACTGTGTCAACTACCCTATTGTCAAGTTCTTGACTGTGATGATGAAGCACGGCTACATCGGAGAGTTTGAAATCGTCGATGACCACAGAGCGGGCAAGATCGTCGTAAACCTCACCGGTAGATTGAACAAGTGCGTAGTCATTTCACCACGGTTTGACGTACCAATGAATGATATTGAAAGATGGACAGACCTTCTGCCATCACGACAGTTTGGTTTGACCTTGTTCTCACAACCAGCGGGGGTATCATGGATCATGAAGAAGCCAGAAGGAAACATCTTGGAGGCAAAATTTTGGGCTTCTTCTTCTAAGTTAATGCAATTAATGCAATAAACATTATACACAAAACTGCTTTAAAATCCGAGGCCATAATAGCCGAGCGGTAATAGCTATATCATGATCACGCATTTTGCGAATGCCTGGTTAGCTAGCCTATTTATAATAGTGTAAGATTCTTTAAGTTTTTCGCTGGTAGTTACTTATTTTACTGACATATTAACACTGGCAACTCGTATGGTTCGGATATTTCATTTTAAATACTGGCAACTCTAAATGATTTAATTTTAAAAAGAAACTGTTTTGACTTCCGGAATATCGGGCATGTGGAAAATCGAGTTGGTAGATTAGGGGCACCCTGTTGCGAGCTGTTGAGTGAGGTAGTCTCGAGAGTGAATCTAAGTGTACTTGTTGAAGCACTAGCCTATACTAGAACTAATTACCCTTAAGATATTTTATAATATACCGTGGATTAAAATAGTGAGTTTTATTGGGTGCTGTCCTCCTTTACAATACCTAGGTGGCTACCACCCTCAAGTAGAAAATCTGTCTCGAAGCATCTAACAGTGTTTCGGCAGCAGTCCTTGAGAGCCAGTAAAATTGCACATCAACAACTGTATGTGCAATGTGACGAAATGCATCTGTTATAGGCAGAGGTTACCCCGCTTAACATCATCAGGTGAGCCTAGTGATTGTTCAGTCGCAATCACATAAAGAAAACCGAAGCGATGATAGCAGAGTGGTAATTGCTATCATTGCTTAATTTAAGTAAAAATGAAATTACAGTCATATATATGACTAACAACTGCATGTCTCAGGGTGTGCAGTTCGTCACATGATGTGGTTGAAGATGTTGTTCAGGCTAACCTAGAAGTACTGGTTCTCAAGGACAGCTGTTGGAACACACCGTTAGGTTCTTGGTGACAGATTTTTGGGGTTGTGAGTAGATGGTGTAACTTGAGGGTGGTAGCAAGCCAGGCGGGCATTTGCAAAATACCCTGCCACCATGCTAGAACGACTGCCATCCTTAGACAACAACCAGGACCGACGACTTAACGTGCCCTCCGAAGCACACAGGTGTAAAAGCAGTACAAATAGAGCCACTAACCTTTCTGCCTCATGCAGTACATCTGGAGCAGAGATGTCTCCAGTGGTTGCTCGCTGCTTGAGGTATGCATAGAACAGATCCATGCGCTGTTTCTCGTTCTTCTCATTGTCTTCAGACACGGTCATGCTCTTTGCGCCCTCTGTCAGATCTGTGAATTTTAATGTTCATAGTAACTAATGAAAACAAGGCTATTTTTATCTTTTTCAAAATGATATCTTATACATATAGATATCTTGGTTCTATTTATGATTATCTACAATCAAAATACTAACAAAATTGTTTAAACAATAAATAGAGAAGAAATTGAAATAGTGGTAAGTGGCACTGCACTGCGGTTGACACCACAAGATATTGTGTCTTAGTTATTCAATCCCTCACAACAAAACATGTGTCATCTCGATGTCTTCCATGGAATAGAGTTTATTTTTTAAATAATAACTAATATTTTAAGAAAAAATAATTTAATAAGTTGGCATCGCACTGGACCACTATAGAGTAATGGAAGCATGCATCAACACAAACATCTTGCTGGAAAGACCTTCACCATAATTTACTAATCAACATAACTTGCATATCTATTGTCATTGAATAATGGAATGAGTATTATTTAGTACCTTGCATGCGCGCCTTGACTGCAGCGTCAGAGACGTCGACAGTCCAGGTTCCATCATCATCGTCATCGCCGTCCTGTTTGCTGCGAGACGACTTCTTGCTCGGCTTCTCCTTCGGGTTAGGCGTGGTCGGCGTCGCCGGCTCGCTCTCCTGTCGGTCAAACAATTATAGCTTTAGCTGCGCGAACACCCACGACACTCCATAGTGGGCAATCGTGTCGGTTATATAACGAACACATTGACTATATTTTAACAACGTGTCAGCACTTTGTATGATAACCTCAATAGTTGCTGGTCAGTTCCTATTTACGCCACGCCATTCCCTTTCAGCACATACTACTACACGGGCAATGTATCTGAACACAAAACTGTCAATATTCTGGACTGTGTGAGCGTCAATAACGCCAGAAGTGTTGAACGCGAATAGTATGTACCTAATTTGCAGCGACAAAGATAATACTATACTCGGGTGGCATCGAGTGTTGTTCGTTATTGGTAGTTAGTTTGTATTATTTTGCTTTGCATTCTACTTCAGCAGTCACTACTACTACTACTCAGACATCTGCTAGTCCATGTCTACACAGTGATTCTTTCTATGGGAGATATAGCAGTTCTTATTCTACCACTATCATTAAATTGTCATTCTTAATAGAGCTATAGAGCTTATTATATGAGGGACATAACTGTACAAAATTATAATTATATAAATAATTATATTTTTGGACCTGGAGTATTTTGCTCATATTGCTGCAATGAATAGCAAACATCTTTAAATACTGATTCTCACTGGGAAGATAGAGAGGAATCGTCCATTCTAAAAGTATATGCCCGGTAAGAGAATTGCAAAAACGGCTTTCTTGTATCTTAGAAAACTATCCTACCATCGCGGAGTGATGTTGTCGATTGGTCCGGAGTACTTCTATGTATAACATAACTACAGGTTATATAGTGATAAGTGATAACAATTGAAAGTACCTCGGAACTACATGTCATAATCAAAATGGTATAGTTCTAATATACAAAGAAACTTACGTTCTTAGAGTCATTCTCAGCATCGTGGTTCCCATTGGCCGGTTTATCAGCAGCTCCGGGCCCGGAACGCTTCGATCGCTTGCCGCGGTTGCCTTCTGTCACAGACGTGCCCTGCAATTTACATCATAACAATAAACTACAAGAATACATTAAAAGGAGCGCATAAACTTTGCTTGTATAATATAAGTGTACATACACTTTGCATGTAGACTGTTTACTTATAATTCCATGTTTATATTACACTTTCGGGTCTATTTAGGCACTAATTAATAATTCAAGTGAAAAAAGCATTTTTGACTTACCTCGACGTTTCGATCGTGGTCAAGAACGGACTGTAATTCGTGCGCGAAGTCCCGAAAGAGTAATTTAAACATTAATTTCGATCGCAAAAGTTTAAGAATACATTGTAAAAGACACTGACCACTATATTTCAACTGTTTGTGATTTGGTCGAAGATGTTGGCTTGCTATGCCTATAATTAATTAACTCTAAAGCTTAGGTGGTGCAGGCACAGACCGTTAGAAGCTTGGCGACAGATTATTGATGCGACTTGTACCTGTGAGGGCTCCATAGTGGGCGGGTTCTTGAGTATGAAGGTGTTGAGTTTGTGGTTGAAGTCGAGCACACCGTGGTAGCCGCACGCCTTGCAGCCCTGCGAGATCGTGTTGCGTCGCGTCGATACTATCAGCTCTGTCTCCGGGTTGTCGCACTCGGGGCATAGGACGAACTTGCGGATGAATCTGTACAATAATAATTATTTATTTTACCATGTGATAGGTCTTGTTTAGCAAGCCTTTCTCCCTTCTCTTCTCAGAGATTCTGCCGCGAAGCAGTAGTCTGCTAACAATACCGTATTTTGGCTTTGAAGGATACTATAGCAAGTGATATTACTGGGCGAATAAGACATAACAGAAATCTCAGAATGAGCAGAGTGCAGTGTCATGCAGAACGAGGATGGTGACACTTCAACAGTAATGTACAGGTATGACGCTTCCCATCAGGCGGGCGACTTGTCCGCCTCGTCACTTCATTACATAAAAATAGTACTAATAGATGTTTACCCAGCACATAAAACTCAGAATCTAATAGCACAATGCAAGTATCGTAAAGTGGCTATCTCTCGTCTGAATGGTGATGAAGTATTAAGCATGCTAGTGTAGGTCCCATTTTCATGTAGAAAATCTGCTTCTTAGAATACAATTTTGTGTGCAGCTAGCGATTCTTGTGTCCCAGTTCTTATTCTGGGTTCGGCCTGCTAATATTTTCGATTATTCATCCGTTACCAACAGATGAGAGAGTCAAAAACTTCTGTATAAGCAGATATAACTGAGGTAGACTGCGCGCTAACACAAGAAATGTTCATACGGAGTTATTTAGTAACTTTGTACATAGCCTATGACGGACTCGCGTGTCGTAAAATTTCGATCGTATTCGGGTGGCATATGCTATTTTTGCTACTCACGCACGTTATGGGTGAACTGGCCGGTCACTTCTCCATACAAACGTCGTAGGATGATCACTCCCTTATTTGAGATTTTAAGTCCAGACTTAAGCATAATACCGTTTGATATCGTCATTATCTAGGCTTGTATGATGCCAAAATTTTAAAAAGATAATTAAGCTGTAAGTTATGAGCCTCGAAAACTTTATATGAAAATGTTTGGAGGATCATAATTATTAAGTTAATTATATTATTAAAATTTCGGCATCATACAAGCCTAGGTAATGACGAGATCAATCGGTATTATTCTTTATTTTGGACCTAAATCCTCAAATAAGGGAGTGATCACCCTACGACGTTTGTATGGAAAACGGGCTGGCCAGTTCACCCTTAAATAGACTTTGCAGAGAACCTTATCTAATAATAATAATAATTGAATACAAATGGTAAAGGCAACAAGCTTTAACTCTATAAAAAAACTTTAAAAACAAGCTTTTATTATGTTCTTGTTAATAAAAAGACCAAAAATACTTGTCAAGACAATTCAAATAAGTCCAAACTTGATTAGGTTTTGTAGTTTTATTGCGAAGGTCCTTTGGCCACCTTCCAGCTCCATCATCAGATCAGCACCATGTCATCATAATATTGCATTGTCACACAATTTACACATGAATGCAAAATTTCAGCTCAATCGGTAACCGGGACGTGGATCCAATTTAATTTGCAAGATTTGATGACAAACATCGGGACAGGTGAAAATAAATAAAAGCTTGTTTAAAAGTTCCAAATTGTAAGCTGTATCTGTCTCACCCATCAAGTAAGTCCTGCAGCTTGGCGGAGTCGTGGCTGCCGTTGACGATGAAACGTTCATTCTTAAAGTCAAACTGAGTCTGCGCTCCCAGCTCACATCCAAAGTACTTTGTAGGATCTGGAAGTACATAATGTGATTTGCATTATATATATGTAAAATTATACTACCAACGTAGCACAAAAAAACTATATGATTGTATTTTTCTAATGATAAGTAGAGATCAAAATGAAAGCCACGCAAGATTCATGGACACTCACCACGAGTGAGTGGAACAAGTGTGGTACAATGGAGTGCTCAATAATCACCTACTCAGGCATAAATATTATGTTTTATTAACCAGGTTACTACTACATTCGTACATTGGCAAGGGTCCAGTGTGTTCTGGAAGCTGTCTATGATAGCAAATTCCTATTTTAGGTTAGCCTGCTTTCAGTTTGACCTTAGCATAACCTCAAGACCTATCAGCAATAAAACAAAACAATAGATTAATTACAATAATATAAGATTAACTTACAAGTGGCTGGCCTGCCCAGTGCCTTTGCCACTTCGGGCATGTTCACAATGACAGTCTTGATGCCGTTGCCTTTGCCTTCCACCTTGGCACAAATCCTCGGCATCTGCACAACATTTATTAGATTAGTACAAACTTGGAATTGATTAAAATCCTCAATCTATGTGGTCGAAGCTGATGAAAGGTAATAAAAAAAAATATTCTAAAAAATTATAACTGAACCATTTATTTAAAAAGGTGGTGATAAATAACATATGACCTACTTAACAGCTAAGTACCTAATTGATAAATGTTATTCATTAGCTAAAGATGAAACTTAAAAAAACTCAAACTGCTAACATATCCAATATCAGCAGTAAATAACAACAATGTGATGATTTATTTTCTGAACTTTTTTCATTATTATTGGACACCAAATCTTTAATTTATGAAATAATTCAAGTAATGTCAACGAAATCACTGGACGATACTACTAGGCGTCGTTTATAATATTTTTTGAAACATACTAGGGATATGTTATGAATTAATTATGTTTAATTTTTAGTGATAAAACACCTTTACATGATTTACTAAAAGTGAGCAAGTCCGCGGCCGGATAGCTAGTCATAGTATATTTTTAGAGTAATATACAAGCATAACATGCCCTTATCACTAAAAAGTACGCAAATATTAGCCATTCTGAAAGCCACCTGTCTATTATTAGTCACGTGTGTGATCCTTTACTTACCCTTTACTAGAATTATAGATTACAACTATTATTTAACTTCAATGTTGATCTCAAACAAAGCAATTGTCTAATAAATTAGTCAATTTACCACAATCATATGTGTTAATATTGTAAAGTAAACATACCTTGTACCGATAGAAGGCGTCGGCGACATTCCTGTTGACGTTAAGGGTCCCCATGTTGAGGTCTCTTCCAGTATAATAATATGTACAATAAACTACGCTAAGGTCCGCGGAGTCTCCCCCGATCTATAATATACTCAATTTTTACAAATTTACACTGGATCTGAAACAGAGAATTGGTTTATGATTAGAAACAAGACTAGACCACTTAACTGCCCCGTTGTGCTGCTGTACACAGCCTCCCCCGTTAAGGGCCATAATCCCCACGCTTGGCAGGCGTCTTGGGGATCGTAGTTTAGGATATCAGTTGCTCAGAAGGCGCTGCTGCCCACGTTCCGGTATTTTTACCTTTAGTCGCCTCTTACGACACCCACGGGTAGTAACGAAATCACTGCACGGTACTGCATTCCCGGCACCTCCACGTGGCTTATAGAATTTTAAAAAAGACTTTCTTGATTTTTGTGCGAATGGGATTCGCACACCAAGGATTCCTTATCAACAATATCAACTTGTATATATTTTTGTGTCATCATATTTTTTGATTCAGTTTTGAAGCGCTAGCTTGAGGCTCGATCTACGCTGGTTTTATTTATTTTTAACTTTCAAGTGTCTAATATAATCAGTTATAGGGATAAAAACATTTATTCTGTGAAAATTTCAACCGGCTGCCTATTATGGTTGAAGACCGACAGTGTAGGTAGACTGAGGAAATATGGTCCTGCTTTCTAACGAGTAGCAAAGTACGTAATGTATCATACTAGGTATTCAGCGGGCCATTCCAAAAAATCATTAACTTCATGGAATATAACTATAAAATCATCATAGGTATTAAAGCATTGAGTAAGTGACTTTAATCATCTCATGACAATTCATAACAGTAACTTGAAATCTGATACTTCGAAGTGGGCAGGTGGTCTGCGAGCAGAATTTGTGGTGAGTATGTGAAACATAACTAGGATAGTGCTGAGAATGAATGTGGACGGTTTAGAGTAATGGTGAACGGGAATGTCAGGAACCGCACGCGCCGTAGTCTTCGAATTTTATAATTCTTTATTTCCCCGCGCGTGCCGATCGATCAGATTTCTGCAAAATGCTGAAGGTATACATACTGATTCCATCAGCGCGCTCCGGATGTCGTCATCGAATTGGGTGCGTCCAAGAAAGTTTACAGTACTAAATACGGGTATGTGGTGAATTTTGATTATTTTCCGATATCAATGTTCGTTCGGCGCTTGGAGTGCGCGAGGCCATCTGAAAATTCAATGAATGCGGCGCGTGCGGCTCCAGTAGCGTGTCTAGGTGAGCGTCACCATAAGACTAAAGGCCTCGATGGGCTGCAAAGATGAAGCGAAATGTGTATGTGTGCATTAGTAGGTAAATTTAGTAGTAAGACCATGGTCATCGGGAAATTAATATAAAATAATTCCATGGTGATTTGCCTTCATAATAGATTACAAAGGTTGTGTAGAATTAAATGTTTTGCCGATGCTGAAAATGCCCTAACGTCTTAAGATTCTAATTATTTGTATGTATAATATATTAAATGTGTTGTATATTTTGATCATTTGATGTTTGTCTTTTCTTTTCCGATCTGAAGCGCTCGTAGCGAAGTTTACTTAGCTGTTCTTAACCGATCAGCAAAGTTAAGCAACGTCGCGCGCGGTCATGAGTTGGATTGGTGACCGCTAGTGACATTACTACTGAGCGTTTCCGTGCTTCGGAGGGCACGTTAAGCCGTCGGTCCCGGTTGTTGTCTTAGAATGGCAGTCGTTATAGCATGGTGGTAGGGCATTTTGCGAATGCCCGCCTGGCTAGCTACCACCTTCAAGTAGAAGATCTGTCGCCAAGCACTTAACGGTGTGTTCCGGTAGCTGTCCTTGAGAGCCAGTACTTCTAGGTTAGCCTGAACAACATCTTCGACCACATCATCAATTAACATCAGGTGAGATAGTGGTCAAGGGCTAACCTATCAGGCGTGAAAAAAAAAATTACATGGGAGAGACTGCCTTTTGCGACACAGTTTTTACTAACGCAAAAGGCAGTTTCAACATCTTCTGTGCTATGTAAGTTTTTCAATAAAGATATTATTGTTATTATACCTAGGGTCTAGTACTGAGGGCAGGAAGAGTAAAGTAGAATAGAACTCACTGCGGTAGTATAGTAGAGTAGCGTGACGAGTTGTCGTTAGCAGCGTGTGGCGCGGCAGGTTGCGTCGCTAGCGCGTCATGCGGGCGGCACGCTCGGCCGCGCGTCTCGCCAGTCACGTCTGCCGCAGCGGCAACAGCTTCCGATGTCTGTTACTGCAAAATTTTGATGTTCTGCGAACAGACCGGTCTCGTAGTCATACAAGGGTGGGACGTTCTACTCAAAAGGACTCATCATCAAAGTAGACGCAATTCTAGGTTAAGCCTGTTCAAAACTTACCAGCAGGTGTCAAAATTAGCCTCGCAAAGAATAATAACGTTTTAGTTTTTTTGAAGCAATGTTAGCCGAGCGGTAATAGCTATGGACTGCCGTGCCGCAGCTCCATAGCTTTAAAGCGCTTTAAACTTTAGGTACTTTTGTACCGATCTACTATACATACTAACTATACATCGGGGTATCCGCCCGGACAGGATTATTCTACGGTGCGTGCTGCGTCAGAAGAGATCAGAAGTATATGTAGCTATGCGATAGAAAGAGACACCTTGTAGGTAAATATAAATATTATAGTTTTGAAGCAGTGATGGCTCGGTGGCATTGGCTATGGACTGCCGTGCAGCAGGTCCTAGATCGAATCTACCGCGGGCTTGAGCTTCACCGCATGGTGGAAGGGCATTTTGTGAATGATCGCCTCGCTGGCTACAACCCTCAAGCAAGCACCTAACAGTGTGTTCGGGCAGCAGTCCTTGAGAGTCAGTAAGATATTACACCCAGAGGAGGCCTGGTTACAATCTCAACAAAGTTACTTGAAAAGTTTTGACGATTCGTGTATTCATAGAAGTATTGATTTGATTTGCCACGTCTAGCGCTCATAGTATTAATAATGTGCTTCCTTCGAAGCCTAGAAACCTCTATGTAAACATGCGATTTAGATATAATTTCCAAAATCGTGAATTCCCATGCTTAATATTTTCAATAAACCTCATATTGAATGCCTTTGAGTAACAATGGAGGTCCTCCTGCATAAAGGATAGGCAATATTGATAATATTATACTTCTTCACTTTTTTACCATATTGAAGAAGCAATAGTTCTTCGGTGTATTTATCATTGACCTATATACAGAGTGCCCGGTAATGAATGGATAACCTTAAATTAGGTATTTGGATATCTAATGGCCATTCAGAAAAAAAAAACAGAAAAAAAAATAAGAACAATAAAAAAAATATAATAAAAATAAAAATTTAAATAATAAAACAAATACCATTTTGAAAACGGCTTTAGGCACACTTTATTTTAAAATGATTGGTCACATGTGTATTCATACTTTTTTTTTACGCTATGGATGCTTAAACTTTGGCAAAATGAATATGTTTGTTTATTAAAAAGACCATAACTTTGGTACTACTTGATTTTTTTTTGTTCTGTTTTTTTTTCTGAATGGCCATTAGATATACAAATACCTAATTTAAGGTTATCCATTCATTACCGGGCACCCTGTATACTAGACGCGACATCTCAAACGAGTATAGTCGACCAGTGCAAGTATGCCGGCCGGCATACTCTCCCCCACATAATCTACGAGTGCCCAGCTGCGTGTGGGGGAGAGTATGCCGGCCGGCATATTTGCACTGGTCGACTATCCTCGTTTAAGATGTCGCATCTAGTATATATATATATATATATATAGGTCAATGGTATTTATACACTTCCACTGTACTAATAGGTATACCTCTATTAACACTAGACTGGCAAACAGTTCTGGTTCTATAGTTCAGATGTTCGACTTTGATGTGCTCGCTAGCTTCGAAATTTTATTTATTTATTTATATTGTATTAAAAAAATCGACGTAAAGGGGCTTCAATATTTTCTAAATTAAACATTTTGCGAACGTAATGGTTCCGTGGTTAAGAAATACGGAGAGTTCCATACCCTGGTAATTGTAAGTTGTTATTCCGACAAAGATAAATAATCCGCTCAATGAGCTTGTTGGTAGGGTGATATCATAGCCAACATTCTTTGGGAACGCTTTTGTTGTAAGAGGACGGTATACCTGCGAGCAGTATTTCTAGATGTGTGAAGCGTCATGCACGTTCGACGGCGATTGGCCGGCGTCCTGGTCGCGACACAACGACTACACTCCTCGCACTGTACTGATGTCTCTGAAACAAACACAATATAACATTTTTAATTTATTTGTGATATATATTGGCTAAACGGAAGATGTTCAGTTCATCAGAAAATTCTGAATAAGCTGTACATAAAACGGGAGCTAGCTTCGAAGAAATCTGTTGAAACCCAATGCGCGGTGCTTGTAGATAGAATTAAGCGCAATGCGTCGCGCGCTGTAACTTCTCCATGCGGGAAGCTACAGCGCGCGGCAGGCCAACAATGGACTCCGTGTGCAGATGTTCACCTGTCAATGTGCCATCATTGCTTTTATCATAATCAAGCAAGGGGCTCCGATGGATAAGTACCACTGCCTACAAAAATTGCAGACCATTCGGAACACACAAATGGTCTGGACGACACTGCATTACGTTCGCCCCCTAAGGTATTTGTTATTTTATCTCATGTGTCTGTAATTTCACTAGACTTGTCTTTTAATGCAGAATCCATCAATGTAACTACACTGTTGCTTAAATAATTAACGAGGCAGTGGTTACCCATTTAAAGAACTTCTTCACCAGAGAACCCAATAGATTTGTAAGTATTTTCCAAAGACCCCCTAGAACGTGACACAAGCTGTTTCGTTTATTTGACTAAACATGCCAGCTAAATAATAATAAAGTTTTAACGAAAAATAGCTGACTTCAAACAGAAAATACTCTAAAACAAAAATTAGAGATAATTCAACTAATACTCGTCAGATCTCAATGTGTTTGTTAATGTTAGCAACATTGGTGGGTCGCAATTTTAGAACGCAACTTTATCTAATATTCCTAAACGAAACCTTTATTTTACTACCTTCATCCTTTCCTTCACTTTCCTTGGCTAACCTGGAGGGTAGTTAAATAACGTTGTTGACGTCTAACCGGCACGCGATCGAGTGAGAGCTCCGTAAACTTTCCTCGAAATATTGCCTAAACGACAGTTACTCAACATCAGCCGCGACCATCGCGCATAGCAAATCATCGTTCATCTCTTGCAAGAAAATCAGCGTTGAATGCGAGGGAAAAGGAATCGACAACTACGCGTCGTGTAACATCCAGCACGCGGGCGAGCTGAACCAGGTAGCCTTTCATTTGTTTCCTTTTTTCCCAATCATTTCCTGGTCCTTCGACGCCGAATCCCATCTAAATTAACTTAAAATCCTATATTTAAAACATCAAATATTGCATTCTTATTTATACCCAAATTCCCTTACTTCGTTGCGTTTCATTTTTGTGACCACCATTTTTGGCATAAACTGTCGAACTTCACTCACTCACAATATATTACTTGCTCAGTGCTCACTCATTTCATGTGTTACACCATCAAACTGCATCAAGCTTCATCAAGCTTTGCATTTTTGTTGGTTAACTGGCAACTAATCTTAGTTTGTGGATGTCAGAGAACACAACAGAACTGTCGTGTCTAATCTTTGGTCTCACTCACTGTCACTTCAGTCTAGAACTAAACAAAACATTTTTTTGTGAATTGCGCGTGTTATATCTTGAAGAAAACCAGTTAAATTTTAATCTAAAATGGCAGAAGTTCGTATTTGTTTGTTGAAGTTCGATATGGCTATGAAATGGCTTCAGGCCACGTATGATTTTTCCCAAGAATTAGGCATGAAAGAGAGCGTAAGTAATCACGAGAGATTGCGTTTCATAGCTCGTCACAAAGACATGAACAAATATCGCGATCAGATTGATGAGGCTTTTTCTATTGTTATGTGTAGTAGGCAGACGTTAAAGGAAGAAAAACGCTCTGCGAGTGAACTTGAAAAATCACACGAAAAATACATGGAAATGTATTATTCAGTGCAAGTTGTATACGACACATTAGTGGAGGCGCAGCGAAGTTCCGATGGAAGTATGCATTTGGCGTCTACTCAGTGCGAGAAAGAGTTTTATTTACCAAAAATAAATCTCGTTAGATTTACTGGTGATCATACTGAGTGGACAAACTTTAACTCAACATTCAAAAGTTTAATCCATGAAAATCAGCGACTGAGCTCAGTCCAAAAAATGCACTACTTGTTAGGGGTACTTGATAAGGAGCCTTTATCTTTAGTGAAACATTTGCCAATCTCAGAGGTAAATTATAGTGTTGCTTATGATTTATTGGTGGAGCGATATGAGAACAAGAGGATCATCGCAGACAAGCATGTAGAGGCCATTCTAAATCTTACTAATTTGACTCAAATAAATACAAAATCATTAAATAAATTCATCAATACATTGAAAGAAAATACACATGCTTTGGTGGCCTTGAAATTCGATGTTGATTCTTGGAGCTTTTTGTTATTACACATAATTTTGAAAAAAAATCCATTAGACATGCGCACTAAATTCGAGTCAAACATTGTTGATCCTTTAGCAATACCAACTTTTACTCAACTACTCAAGTTCCTTGAGAGTCAGCTCCGCATACTGGAAAATATTGTCGGTACTTCATTTAAGGCTACCACTAACTCAGTTAATGTAGTAAACACAGAGAAAAAACTCAATTTCAATTCTTGTCCTTGCTGCAAGGAAGCTCATGCCATTTATTATTGTCAAAACTTTAATTCTATGACTCCAGAACAAAGAAAGCAATTTGTTGTAAAGAATCAACTTTGTTTTAACTGCCTAAGAACACATAGTGTCTCAAAGTGCCTGTCGAAGAGTGTATGCCAAGTATGTATTGGACGTCACCATACAAAGCTCCACATTGAGCATCACCATAAGCCACCACAGATAGAAACAAGGGAAAGCGACGCTGCTATGTCAACCAGTTCCATGGTCCAGTCATTGCATGGTGCTAATAGTGGGTCTACCATGGTTTTAGGTACTGCTTTTGTCAGGGTACGGGATGTCAATGGACACTTCCATTCAGCTCATGCTCTGATTGATAGTGGCTCTCAAGTCTCCATTATAACTGAGAACTTTGCTCAAAAGTTAAAACTTCCTCGTTCACCATCAGAGGCAGTTATTGGTTTGGGTGCCGCATCCACTCAGCAGACTCGTGGTATAATTTCATGCACATTTATACCTATGGGTGATTGTACCCCATCCCTCTCAACTGACTGCATAATTTTAAAGCGGATAACAGGTAATCTACCATCCGTGCCAGTAGATAAATCTACTTTAGAGTTATGCAAAAACTTGGTCTTGGCTGACAAACATTTTACTGTTCCGGGACCAATTGATCTATTGTTAGGTATTGACTTGTACAATGAGATACTGGATGGCAGAAGGTTCAGCCTTGGTGAAGACATGCCTACTGCCTATGCTTCAATATTTGGGTGGGTTATAATGGGGAAAGCTCCTGCAGCATCGCTGCTTACTCATAACACTGTAGCGATGGCCTGCACATTAGACCTCGATCTAGCTCTCACTCGGTTCTGGGAAGTCGAAGAGACTCCTAGCCAACCCATTTCAGACCCTGAGCATATTCTCTGTGAGAAGCACTTCACTGAGACACACACTAGGGACAGTACTGGTCGCTTTGTTGTGCGTCTCCCTTTCAAGGTCAACCACAAACCATTGGGCAGCACCCACATAACTGCACTCAAGCGGTTTTATAATTTAGAGAGACGGCTTTTAAAAGATGCATCTCTCCGTGAACTCTACATAGCGTTCATGCGCGACTATGAAGAAGCCGGTCACATGCGTGAGGTCCTTGCACCGGTATCCAGTGACCGCTATTATATCCCCCATCACGGTGTTCTGCGTGCCCATAGCAGCACGACCAAGCTAAGAACGGTGTTTGATGCATCTTCTGCGAGCTCCACGGGTGTGTCACTCAACCAGGTCCTGATGCCCGGACCTAAGCTACAAAAACACATCGAAGACATCATTCTCAGGTTCAGAACACATCAGATTGTCTTCACCTGCGACATTAAGCAAATGTATCGTCAAGTGCGCATGGCTGACGACGATTGCAAGCTCCAGACTATATTTTGGCGCGAGTCTCCTGAAGAGCCCATCAAGCAGTTTGAGCTTACCACCGTAACGTACGGGGTTACCAGCTCGGCTTTCCAGGCGATTCGCGTCATACACGAGCTTGCCTATCTGAACGCTGCAACGTATCCAACTGCGTCGAATACGCTGCTCGAGGATACATTTGTCGATGACGTTTGTAGTGGAGCCCCTGATTTGCCTACCGCTCTTGACCTGCAACAGAAACTAGTTGCCATCCTTTCTCAGGGTGGTTTCGCGTTGCGCAAGTGGTCCAGCAATTCCAAAGAATTTCTTAAATTGCAATCTGCTGATCACTGTGAGCAACCTTACAGATTCGAGGAAGATGACAACAACATTTATAAGGTGCTGGGGATGGAATGGAACGCAAAAGTTGACAGCTTCATCTATCGGGTTTCTCAAATGAAGAGCGTTACGACAAAGCGCGGCGTCTTGTCGAACATCGCAAGGCTTTACGACCCTTGCGGGTTTCTCACACCACTGACATTTTTCGCAAAACACCTGATGCAAACCATCTGGGCCTTGCAGCTCGGCTGGGATGAACCCCTCCCATCCGAAATTATTGATATCTGGGAAAAGTTCAACTCGCAGCTTTCTCAACTTGATAATGTTTCTATCCCAAGGCGGCTGCTCATTGATCAACCTCTGGACATACAGCTCCACGGTTTCAGTGACGCCTCCGAGCGTGGTTACGCTGCATGCGTCTATCTGCGTGTTCAAGGACCAACCGGTAGTACTTCGGTCAGGCTCTTACTGGCCAAGTCCCGGGTGGCTCCACTTAAACAAAAGCTTACAATCCCTAAGCTGGAACTAAATGGCGCTCATCTCCTTGCACGTCTTCTGCATCATGTTTATGGCATTCTAGTTAATAAAATGGAAATAAGCAGTACAATAGCCTGGTGTGATTCCAGCATCGTACTCGCCTGGCTTAAGGTATCTCCTCATAAGCTTCAGAGTTTTGAGGGGAACCGCGTGTCTCAAATACAGACTCTAGTGCCAAACGCTGTGTGGAAATACGTGCCATCAGCCAAAAACCCCGCCGATTCGGCAAGCCGAGGTCTCACTCCTTCCGAATTAGTGGCACATCATTTGTGGTGGTCTGCGCCGTGGTTAGTAGAAGATTGTTCTACCTGGTCTGAGGAGATTTCTCTTCCAAGAGAAGAAAACTTGCCTGGCTTCAAATCAACCCCGCCCATTTCCAACGTCGCTGCTCTACCTGAAGAGCTGCCATTTATGACGAGGTTTAGTTCGTTTCCCAAGTTACAATCGGTTGTAGCTTGGTGCAAACGTTTCATTCATAACTCGCGCAATCCCCATCAGCGTCGAACTGGTCCACTAAGCGTTGCGGAGCTCAACAACAGCTTGCTCCATATCGTAAAGTTGGTCCAGTCGACGGAGTTTTCACAAACCCTTCGGGCGTTGCGCGACAATAAACCTCTCAAGGGCAGCATTCGGCGGTTAAATCCATTCGTGGATTTGCAGGGTCATTTAAGGGTGGGTGGGCGTCTCGTCAAGTCTGATTTGGAGTATAGCTCAAAGCATCCTCTTTTACTACCCAAGGCACATCATGTCACGGAGCTAATAGTAAACCATTACCATCGGCTGTTTCTGCATCCTGGTCTAATGGCTCTTACTAGCCTGCTTCAACGGAAATTTTGGATATTATCCGCCCGTAGGGTGATCCGTCAACAGATTTTTCGATGTCAGCGTTGCTATCAACTACGACCAAAATCTATTGACCCTTTCATGGGTGATCTTCCCATTCATCGTGTGACGGCATGTCGTCCATTCCAAAAGGTTGGCGTTGATATGGCGGGGCCCTTTATGTGCAAGGCATCCCGAGTTCGCAATGCCAAATCCAACAAGGCCTATTTGTGCATTTTTGTATGCTTCACGACAAAATGTGTCTACTTGGATATCGTTTCCGAGTTGTCAACCGACGCCTTTTTGGCTTGCCTGGATCGATTCGTTTCACGCAGAGGGTTCCCTAGTGACATCTTTAGCGATTGTGGCACGAACTTTGTCGGTACACGTAACCATCTAAAGCACGTATATTCTCACCTGAAAGACGCTCATGATGAGATCGCTAAGTCTCTGGCCAAACGTCAAATTGTTTGGCATTTTAATCCTCCTTCCGGTCCTCACATGGGTGGTTTATGGGAGAGTGCAGTGCGGTCGGCAAAACTCATATTGGCACGCGTGATCGGTGATCGTTCACTCACTTTTGAGGAACTTTGTACTATATTTGCCAAAGTAGAGGCAGCTTTAAACTCACGGCCATTATGTCCCTTGACAAATGATCCAAATGATCTCGAAACGCTCACACCTGGTCATTTTCTCATCGGGCAGCCTATGCAGTCTCTGCCTGAACAAAACTGCGAGGACTATAACCCAAATCTTTTGAAACGATGGCAACTACTTCAACAAATTAATCAGCACTTTTGGAGACGTTGGCATTCGGAGTTTCTGCACACAATGCAGCAACGTCCGAAGTGGCTTGCTAAGACTGCCAACTTTCAAATTGGTGATCTGGTTTTGATCAAGGATCCAAACTTGCCATCTCTTCATTGGAAAAAGGGACGTATCGTTCGCGTTTGTCCAGGCACTGACGGTACAGTAAGAGTAGTAGAGTTGAAGACTTCTAGCGGAATTTTGCTGCGACCGGTTGTTAAATTGTGTCCTCTAATGCCATGTTTAGAGAACTAAATACCATCTATACGAAAATCATCTCTTTGAAAATCAACTTACGCCTTTTTTTTGTTTACCTAGTTTATAACGAGAACTTCCTTTTTTTATTTATTAATTTCGGAAAATCAGCCATTTAATTCAATTAGTTATAATCTTGTAATGTTAAGCTCACTCTAAAGAGCTTAGCAGCTCTTTGGGGGGCGGTATGTTTGTTAATGTTAGCAACATTGGTGGGTCGCAATTTTAGAACGCAACTTTATCTAATATTCCTAAACGAAACCTTTATTTTACTACCTTCATCCTTTCCTTCACTTTCCTTGGCTAACCTGGAGGGTAGTTAAATAACGTTGTTGACGTCTAACCGGCACGCGATCGAGTGAGAGCTCCGTAAACTTTCCTCGAAATATTGCCTAAACGACAGTTACTCAACATCAGCCGCGACCATCGCGCATAGCAAATCATCGTTCATCTCTTGCAAGAAAATCAGCGTTGAATGCGAGGGAAAAGGAATCGACAACTACGCGTCGTGTAACATCCAGCACGCGGGCGAGCTGAACCAGGTAGCCTTTCATTTGTTTCCTTTTTTCCCAATCACAATGAAATTTAAATGGGACCACATGACAAACACTAGCTTTCGAATAAAAAATTATCGTCAAACACGGTACATCCTGTAATAAGTTATGAGATAACACACAAAAAATGACAACCACCTTTTTTGAAATCGGTAAAAAATACCTGCTCTATAATATTTCCTATGTTTTCGCGATTATTGCACATAGTACTTTAACAAACAGTTTAAACAGAGAAACATTATTTTTATCCCGACGATTCAAACACTACAGATATATCGCGAGTGGGTGACTCACGATAGTGGCCATGATACCAAATATACGCGATATAAACCATAAGTTGTTTAATTAATACCTACTCCATGTTTTATGTTACATAAGTCTTACAGGATCAGATATGTACTGGTAAAGTGAAAAATTGAGGCCCTCTAGCAATATAAGGCGCTTTCTGTACTTGGATCAATGTGGCATCAATTGAATATTTTTTCCTTGCATTTGTTGCATATAACTCCAATATAGAAAAAATGTCACTTGGATCAGTACGGTTCTATCTTCGCCAAATATCAATTACTGGACAAGCAATTGAATTGAGAACCCCCTGGACACATCATTAGTCTTTAATTCACATTACCTAATTAATATCTCCTTTCGCTACTAGGAACCATGACACAGGGAAAAAATGGCGAAAAAATAACGTGGATGGCTACAATATTGACATTCTTCTTCATCTTGGCGATCAATCAGGGCATTTTTTTTGTAGTTAGGGTCCAGAAGGAAAGCGCTATTCCAAAATACTGACTTTATTGACCATTTTCAGGAAAAACTGACTTTTACTGACCGACGTTAAAAAAACTGACTTTTACTGACTTTACTGACCAGTTTCGACCCCTGGTACCATTAAAATAAATGAGAAATAAGCTTATGTACTCATATAATCTCTCTCCGTGGTGTGCCGGGTTAGAATTGCACCTCCCCATATCATCCCATGGGTGTCGTAAGAGGCGACTAAAGGAAAAATACTGGAAGGTGGACAGCAGCACCTTCTGAAGAACAGCCATCTTGCACTGTGATCCCCAAGCCGCCTGCCAAGCGTGTGGATTATGGCAAATACCCCCTTAATAGGGGAGGCTGTGTTTAGCAGTGGACGAGTCGGCTGTTACAATACAGTACAATACACAATACATGAACAATAAGCTTATCAACTGTTGAAAATAATACAGGACCAATGAAATATTAGGTCCTTACATATGAAATTGGCGTTTTTCGTACTGGCCACTTTAATCACGAATTTCTCCTCTTTGGTAAGGAATTCCAAATTCAAATTTGTACAGCTATAGACTCATGTATTTGTGCTTCGATGATCGTCATTCATTTGTTTTTTTTCTTCTGTTTTTTTCTGTTTGCGTCACTCATTTTACAAAATGGAAAACCTTAAATATCGCATTATTTACGAGTACGAGTTCCGCCGTGGCACTAGTGCTGCGGAAACAACTCGAAGGGTGAATGATGTGTATGGCGGTCGTGTTGCAAAAGAAAACACAGTTCGTTTTTGGTTCCAACGTTTTCGTTCTGGAAATTTCGACCTGCAGAACAAGCCCCGTGGACGGCCTGAGACTCAAGTTGATAATGAAGAGTTGAAGGCTATTGTGGAAGCGAATCCATCGCAAACCACGTCCGAGATAGCTGCAGGCTGCGATGTTAGTGATAAAACTGTTTTAATTCACTTGAAGCAAATTGGGAAGATTAAAAAGCTTGAAAGGTGGGTACCTCACGAATTGACTGAAACAAACCGGCAAACGCGCGTCGACTGCTGCGTTACATTACTAAACCGGCACAATAATGAAGGTATTTTAAACCGAATCATTACCTGTGATGAAAAATGGGTTCTTTACGATAATCGGAAGCGCTCAGCGCAATGGTTAGATCCTGGCCAGCCAGCCAAATCCTGCCCCAAGCGAAAATTAACCCCAAAAAAGTTACTTGTAAGCGTTTGGTGGACTAGTGCCGGTATTGTTCATTACAGTTTTTTCAAATCTGGCCAGACTATTACGGCTGATGTCTATTGTCAGGAATTGCAAACCATGATGGAAAAGCTAGCGGCTAAACAACCTAGGCTGGTCAATCGCTCCACGCCACTGCTGCTTCACGACAACGCTAGACCACACACTGCGCTACAGACGGCTACTAAATTAGAAGAGCTTCAATTGGAAAGTCTAAGACATCCTCCGTACTCCCCGGACCTTGCTCCAACAGATTACCATTTTTTTCGAAATTTGGATAACTTCTTGCAAGGGAAAAAATTCAACTCCGATGGGGCAGTCCAAATCGCCTTCAAAGATTTTATTGATTCCCGTCCGACTGGTTTTTTTAGTAAAGGGATCAATGAACTACCTATGAGATGGCAAAAGTGCATAGAAAATAATGGTTCATACTTTGATTAATTAAATATATTATATTAAAAAATATTCGACTTTTTGTTCCTCCCATACAAAACGCCAATTTCATATGTAATATTAATATTTGTTACAACTTGATATATCCGAGTTCTTAGTTCCATGTTGTAAGAAGGAATTTTTTATCAATTTTAACATTGACTTACACCATTGCAAATAGACATAAGATATCATAAGTTGGGTGTCCATAATTATATTCAGTATTTATATAACATTTATTCCTTAAACGTTTGCAATAAAGACCAAATTCAAAGGAAAAATCAGCATTTATTACATAACGTGAATTTAAAAGAGATATAACAAGGTAAACTAATGAACAGACAACCTGATTAATATTGAAGCTTAAGTGATAAGAAACATATAGTATGACGTCAATGAATTGTTTACACACACTATCTCCAAGCAAACCATTTGTTTTTATAAACTAAAATTTATAACGAGAATTAACGAGTGCTGACCCAAGAGATGTCAAAGTTTATAATAAGAAAGACCAGTACATTCCCAAATGTAAATCCCAATACGCTATAGCTTAAAAATTCAATATTTTAGAACATAAACCATATCTTAATACGATAAAATCTAGCGGAAAGAGTAGAAAACCTTTATTTTCAGAGGGGTATTTGTAAATTTTTTGTATCGAGCCAATTATTAGGAAACATGTTTTGAGATCTATGAACACATTACCTATATCCTTGAGTATTGTGTATTGACAAATTATAAATTGCAGTACCATGCGGTATCTGGTTTATGAGATTTTCTACATATTCTTAGCATTATTTCTTATTTTCCGGGCCTTAAACTAAACACCTACATTTCGCCAGAATTTTTAGATTCTATGTAATCATCTATCAAACACATTTTTTTTACGCCTGATAGATTTGCTTTGACCACTATCTCACCTGATGGTAAGTGATGATGTGGTCGAAGATGTTCTTTAAGCTAACTTAGAATTACTGGCTCTCAAGGACAGTTGCCGGAACACACCGTTAGGTGCTTGGCGACAGATTTTCTATTTGAGGGTGGTAGCTAGCCAGGCGGACATTCGCAAAATGCCCTACCAGCATGCTATAACGACTGCCATCCTAAGAAAACCCGGAAGCACCCAGTAGTAATGTCACTAGCGGTCACCCATCCAACTCATGACGGCGGAGCTAAGTAAACTTCGCTACGACCGCTTCGAGATTTCTTTCTACAATCTGGACTGTTTCTGAAATTTTTTTGTAAAAAAACAAATCTGGTCTACTTGAGGCTTGAATACAGGATCTATGTTTGGACTTGACGCTAACGCCACTGCACCAATGAGGTATCGATATCCAGCACGGCGAGTTCATACAGCTCAGTTTTCGAGTATCTGAACACAAATTTGCCTACTATTGAGTAATCCCCATTCTCCACCAACACCGATGATCCCAGTCTGCCAGTGTATATGTGGGAATACGTGGATCAATTTTCACCATTATAGGAATTTACTGTTTCCGCAAATCAGACAACAACACAACACAACAACACAAGGTCGTGACGCGTTAAAAGCTAATGCGTAGGTGAAATTGATAAGTGGTATCGTAGAGTGCACTTTTCTAATTGCTTTTTGTTTCGGTAGCTTCGTTCCGATAGTATACATAGGCTTTCAAAATACTAGCAATAGCGATGGAACAAGCACGAGGCCCACCTGATATTAAACGATAAACTCTGCCTATAACAAATATAATTCGTTACAACTGACGAACTGTACTGCGCCCATCACCCACAAGACAAAATTGTTCAGACGCATGTGTGCCTGTCTCACCGGCACCAATAAGCTTCCAACCACAACAAGTAAGGCGAACATTACCGCTTGGCGGGATTTTTTTTCATTTTAATATGGTGTCGGTTCGGTACACATTTCCAGTTGTTGATTAACAATTATGAATGCAGCTTTTGATAAATATTGATTACAATTTATATAGTATTGCTTGAATTACCTAATTACTCAAGCAATACAATATATAAATTGTAATCAAAACAAGAGATTTGTGTATTGACGCTATATTGATAATCAATAATATCAATAGTGTCGAATACACCAACCTCATGTTTAAGCGGATTACTCTGGTTACTAAAGTAATAAATTGTAATCACTGTCCCAGATATTCTACAACAGCAGCATTCGTAATAAACTCGAGATAAGTGCCCACGTAACAACGTATAATATTCGAAGATACAATTGTACGGAATTTTAATGAGAACTGAAAATTGAATTCTGCTATTCTACATTATTATTATACGCATAAGAAAGTCTAAATAATCTAAATATACATAGAAATTATACAACTTTAAACGGTTTAAATCGCGTATATTTATCATTATTTTCGGACGGGGTGACCCCATGACCATGATCACTGCAAAGTGTTTGAAACGTCGGGACAAAAATAATGATATATATACGCGACTTGAACCTTTTAAAGTTGTTTAATTACTATGTGTAATAATCGCGAACACCTAAGACAACATTAAGTCTTAATATATGTAGGTAAGTTGCAGGCTGCACTGCTGTGCCACGATGCGGTACCGACTATCCTCCGAGTACGCAACGCAGAAGAGACGCACTGCGCCAACACTGCCGGGTTTTCACTATTATATCGATCACACATGTACATGTTTTACTAACAAAGCTACGGCGAATATATAATTCATTACAATACATACTAAACTACCAACAAGTTTTGTCAGTCTCGAAAGTAAGTTCAACGATATGATTTATTGGAATACAATGACACTGTTCCGGACCAGGGGAATTAGAATTATTATTAATTAGACTTATAATGGTAACCAAAATGATCTTAATTTTAAAATTCGAACAACATAATTGGCATCGTTTTCAAAGGAAATGTTAAAAATTAATCCATCTCCATTACAGTTTCGTAACATAATAAGACCCTAGTGTACTGAATCAGCCGGATCGTCCACTGCTGAACAGAGCCTCCCCTATCTAGGGTGTATTTGGCATATTCCCCACGCTAGGCAGGCGGCTTGGGGAAAGCCGCATTATGATAGAAGGTGCTGCTGCCCACCTTCCAGTATTTCCTTAGTCGCCTCTTACGATACCCACGGGATGATATGGAGAGGTACAATTCTAACCCGGCACCCTACGGGGGACTATACTAGAAATAACTAACTGAATAAGGCCCTAGGACATATCAATTGGATTGGACGCGCCAAGTAAAGTCAATGTGATTATTAAACAGAAAATTTAATTTCAAAGTTAAATTTCACACTTTCTTGTTTTCGGCACAACGCAATAGCAAAGTCGTATTTCGCATCGATTTCTCTGTTAGTTCTAGTCTAGCGCTATTCATTCTGTTATAAATAATCAGCGGTGTAGATCGTTATAGATGCTTTAATATGTATAATATAATATGACAGACATTGCCGTCTATGTAATAATGATACATTGATACAAATGTACGTCCGTACTATTTATTGCTACTTTGTTAAGATCTTTTGAGAAGTTACACTAAATATGTAATGTTAGACTTATTTGCTATACAAATTTTGGAGAATTTTTCATGGTTTACGTTTTTTTTTAGTTAAATAAAGTATTTTCATTTTTTTATCTTATTGTGAACAAGCCCGAGGCCCACCTGTTGTTAAGTGGAATAACCTCTTGCACTGTGCCCGTCACACGAAACGTACAGTTGTTAGATCTCATGTGCCTGTAATTTAAGTCTGCGGATTCTATAAAAACAGTTTGAAAATAATGCACCTTGAAGGTCCCTTCGCTGATCAGCGCAATTGTAACAATCGTTCAATTTACCCAACCTACAGCAACGTTCACAAGTGTCGCGCAATAACAGGAAACGACAGTCGGGGCAACAATTCACTGGCGTTGCATCCTCACTTCTCAGCTCACATTACACACGTAGTGGCTAAAGTATTCAAAACAACCACGGAGACGATCTGAACGACATTCTCAATGGGGAGTAAGATTGTGTTCTGTACCGACTGCTAAAAGTAGTCATTTTTTTTTATGCCTGATAGGTTAGCCTTTGACCACTATCTCACCTGATGGTAAGTGATGATGGGGTCGAAGATGTTGTTCAGGCTAACCTAGAAGTACTGGCTCTCAAGGACAGCTGCCGGAACACACCGTTAGGTGCTTGGCGACAGTCTTTCTACTTGAGGGTGGTAGCTAGCCAGGCGGGCATTCGCAAAATGCCCTACCACCATGCTATAACGACTGCCATCCTAAGACGACAACCGGGACCGACGGCTTAACGTGCCCTCCGAAGCACGGAAGCGCTCAGTAGTAATGTCACTAGCGGTCACCCATCCAACTCCTGACCGCGCGCGACGTTGCTTAACTTTGCTGATCAGTTGAGAACAGCTAAGTAAACTTCGCTACGAGCGCTTTCCTCCACCTCTGCCTTTAACAGATGCGATTCGTCAAAAGCGAAGAACTGCAATGTGATCACCCTGAGACATACAGTTAAAATAGTGCCTGTAATTTACTGGCTTCTCAAGGACTGCTGCTGGAACAGCCTGTTAGGTCCATAGCGACAGATTTTGCTACCATCACCCTGAACATACGCAAAATGCCCTTCCACCATACGGTTAAGGTCAAGTCTGCGGTGAAGACCGAACCCTGTACCTGCGGCACGGCAGTCCATAGCTATTACTGCTTTTTAAAGTACAAACATTAGTATAAATTTAAACATATAGATAGTTTCAATATTTATATGGTTACAATATAAAAATATTAAAATTATAGGGTTGCGTGATCATTAACAAGTTTAATGCTAATTTCAAAATTAGTCTAGTAACGTAAGTTGAACTATAGATGTCGCTCCATCCCAATACGATGGTTAAAGAACGATAGAAAAAATTTGAGTTATGACTCATTGCCATGTTAGCTCAATTGGTTAGAGAGCATACCCCGGCTAAAGGGGTGGATGGACGCGGGTTCGAATACCGCAAATTTTTCTTCACGTATATTTGTAATTTTGTAATATAGATAGTTTCAGTAGAAACATGTGTAGCGAGTGCTGGACTGCTTAAACATTAACCCTTGAAGGAATTAATTACTAAGACTAAGCCCGCAAATATCGTCAATAGAGCCTTTTGGCTGCAACTTTGCCTGCTAACTTATTCAACTACATCCCTTACTACCACGCTAGGTAGTGATCAAGTGCTTTGACTTTCGGTAATAAACAGTGTATTTTTTTAGATTCCCGCGTAAGCTCATACCTTCCACTACATACACAAGGTTTCATTTAACGGGTATCAAATGAGGGTCGGATCGGATAAAGTAAGATGACACTTGTAAATGCCGGTGCAACCCGATCGGCGATTCGCAAATACGAACAGGTTTGTTCAAATATGCCTATCAAGAATATTCAAAATGGCAACATGAGCCAGTACTTCTAGGTTAGCCTGAACAACATCTTCGACCACATCATCACTTACCATCAGGTAAGATAGTGTTCAAAGGCTAACCTATCAGGCATAAAAAAAAACACGATAGTAAAAAACATTATGAAGCAAGACGCTGCTACATTGACTAAATTCTAAAATTTACAATTTAGCGTTATGATATGTGGATTTTGGCTCTAAGCGTCGGCTGATTTTAGGTTACAGTCAACATTGGTCACGAGAATAGCATAGGCTACTCCAGGATAGCGCCTGAAATATATCGATAAAAGTCGAGAACAGACCTACTCACATTCTAGCCTGCTAAGAATAAGTGAAGCCTCATGCGTGACTAACTACGAACTCAAAGCAATTTTATGATCATTCTATGCATTCTTCGAACTGGGTCAGTATATTTAGCTACCCACCCTGCCACATCTAGTACACGATGAGCTATCTGATGCGGAGAGATATTCCTTAATACACCACGGACGGGCAAGGGCCGGCTGTTCGCGTGCTAGCGTTCATGTCGATTCTACCAACCTCGTATCTTGCCTCTTCAGACATCTAATTGAAATTTCATGGAAGTGCTTATGCAGATAGTAATAGTGTTTATAAAGTGTGTAGGATTATAAACAAATCGTACATTGTCTGGAATGAGAGCACAGTTGATATCATATGTAAGTTGAATGTCGACAAGACTTCCAGTTATTATAGATGAATATCACATGGATGATGGTGATGCTAATTATTATAACCCTGCCAATGCGAAAAATGTGTAAAAACTGAACGGAAATAACAGTTGAAGCGGCAGCATTCATTATACAGTCAATCGTTCAAGAGATTTGATCTACACTCGTTTAAATCTGATCGGACGTAACAAAAACCTTATGATCACGACAAGGCCCGTCGATACTGTAGTAACTGTCGATTCGAACCAGACAATGGCACATCCATGGTAATGTAGGTAAACAACTTCCGCCCGCCATCAGATAAGCTTGTTATCGTTCAACCGACAAACATTACGTTAATTACGATTGTGGTAGATACATTGCGTAAGCGATGTCATTCGGCCAGCATCGCCGTCGTCTATGGGTCAGTGAGGCACTCACATAAAGTGTTAGAAAATACTTCGTTGAAACTAGTTATACTTGAGAGTTTATGTTAGAGCATGAAGAGTTCCCTCGCAGATGTGCCTGTTACTATTCTGTAACCATTCAAATCATTCGACGTCATTTAGATATCTCTAGCCTAAGATAAAGGTTTGACAGCGATATATAGATTACTTCATCGTAGTTTTCAAATTGCAATAGACTATAATGGGAATGTAATTTTGTACGAGTGTGTCGCGTCGATGCCAGCGACGACGATTAATAAATTATATCAGTCATAATAATAATAGCATAACTATGTATAGGTTGCTCAATGCGTGATTAGGACTTGAAAGATAAGTGCCGGTCAAGACGTGATAACGTGCATCTAGTTGCATGACGATCACGGACGCATTGTAATGACTTGGGCGGTACATTAGTGTACTGCAATGAACTGTTAATTGAGTGTTAGAAGAAAAATAATAACGGCTTAGTGATAATAGTGTTACGTCAGTTACGTGTTGTTATACTCAACTACTCGTAACAACCGCGCATCAGGCGCTCAGATTACGATTTTCATAATAATAGAAATGTTATGAAGTTATTGCAATATCCGACCCTAATTAATAAAAGAAGAATACTTTGTTATGTCTACAATATATTTTCATTGTAAAACTTAGTTTACACTCTTGAATTATATTTACATGTGAAATGCCTGATTAATATGCAGTATGAGTGTCACGCGTAAAAAGCCTTTTGTTGACCAAATTGAAGTAGATAGGTTTTGTTGATGATTACAAAATCTAAATAACGAGTTACTACCTGAAGAGGCCTCTTCAAACAAATGTAGTTTCGATAGAAAATACGACCAAGCTTGTGTCATATTATAGCGTAAATTTAATGCCGGTTGCCGCGCCGCCCCAAAGTCTAGAGGCCAGACGATCTTTATTGCTGTAATATCAACGACGGCCTGTCATAAAAAACAATAGTCTATGTTGGCCCCAGGTGACACATACAACTAGAAAAACAGAAAGAAATTACTGCAACTTAAATAATCTAACCATGACTATTTTATTCGAAGTGTATGTACAATTGTACATAATATTTGTGCCATACGTTTTATCAGATGCCCCGTATCCACTAGGGAGGTTGTAAAACCAATTTACGAGACAAATCTCACCCTTGGCTAGTCACCCGAAAATAAACCAATTTAGAGGTCGAGGATCCAATTTAGAACTTTAGGGTCCAATTTAAACTTTGGTCGATACAACATGCTGTGATTCAGATCCTTCTGCTGATTTTTGTTTTTAATACTAGAGTAGTATATGATTTGCTATACAACTCTGGTAATTGTACTTTATAAACGTCTGATTTATGCCAAATTTAATAAAAAGTTAATTTAAAAGGACCATTAATAACAATATAGTACGCTTTACCCACGTTACTGTACAGCACGACGATAAGGAAACCTCCAAATCTGTTACTGCAATTCATTCTCATAGTTATGTATGTCCTTTTACGTCGTGGATTAAACCTATTGCTATATAAATATTAACAATAAGAACATATATAAAAGTAATAACAACTTAACACTCAACCCACCCCAAGATACATTAGCAAAACCATTTCAGTACAGTTAGGCCATTTGTAGACGTAAATAGATAGAAATGGATCTCCTGCTGGGTAGACCGTTAAATTTATGCGGTGTTTATACATTATCTCACAGGGGAAGGTTGAGAGTGCTGTAGAGACTTTAGGTGCTTTATAAAGGTTAACCTACATGAAATAGAGCTAAAAAGAAACAATTGATTCGCTTTCCTTAATTAATGCTTTTCGAAATTTGGACACCGTTACAAGGCAAGAGGAACAGACAAACCAATCATTCTTTTTCATATTTTCATTGAATCAAACACGCACATAGACGATATTAGAGAAAACTGCTTTCTAAAATATAGAGGAAGAACAACATTATTTAATCTAAGTATTCGCTCAAATTTCTCCAAGTAAAGGAATTTTCTACATACTACTAGACTATAAAACAACAGAAATAGTATACGGTTGACTTTATACTAACACGTGGACATGGAATCGAAAGCCCCGAAAGATTTGGACTCGGACCTCCAGGACATCAAGCACACATGGACGAAGCAAGACAGCATATCTGACTTGTTAAAATACTTATTATTTTATATAATAATTGATTGATTGCCCGTGGGATGCCCCGATAATAAGGTTCCTTGAGGCATAGTCGGTTCAGAAAAACCAGATATATCACAGAGAACAGAGACATAGATTTATTTGTAATATCTTATCATACTATGTATACCGTAACGTACTATATACTGCGTCAAAAAATGTGGATACATAAATCGCCGTAGTCATCATGCGTTGAATCATATCATTTAGCCTATATTATATCGTCGATAGGACAGTGTAGAAATATATCTAATGAATATTTCACTTGATACTTTTTTGTTCCCATTAATTAGGGAGCAGTCCTATTGTCATCTACCAAGAACAGTTCTGGACTACGCACTGTAGCTAAAATTTCTTTATCAGAAAAATCTAAACTCTCCGACGCGATACACCGGGGAAAGCACATATATGATACTAAGAAGCAAGATAAACACACGCCACACAGCTGTGTCGTCACACAATACAGTTTTGGAGGTGACTAGAGTCAAGGTTAATTTCATTCGAACCTTGCGAATTGAACCATTTCCTTTCGGATGTTAGTTAAAACGTTGGAAAATCCAGTAGTTTTTGTAGCATTTGTCAAACATAGATAATGTTATTAGATAAATCAATATTGAAAATTCATCATTCAATAAAATTTCCAGTATTAGACAATACGTGAAATAACGGTAATATGCCATAGGGTACGAACAAGTTTAATTAAACTACTTAAAATAACCCAAAAAATATGGAAACTAATTTCCTGAAAACAGTATCGAGCTGGCTTTATAGCTTAATAACATTTCCCTTATTTGCATGTTATCGTCGTAATAGGATGCATTTTGAACGTATACATGTGTCTAAAGTAGGGAGAGGTAGAATCGATAGGCTGGCTGGAATGGGCCCTGGCTCATGGCGCATGCGAGCTTCCCCTCTCCTCTCCTCAGGACCGTTCACACCCTGCGTCCTGTAAAGCCCCGACCAGGTTTAGGCACTTTTGTTAGATGACAAATTGCGAACGTTGTTAATACGTTTGCACTGGATGAATTGTTGTTAATGTATCGTCAGTCTCTACGTGACCGTGATTTGTCACTTTTTAAATACACTGTAGATAATACAAGACCGACGTTCCAGTCAATAGAGGATAGAGCGTAGAAAAATAAAAACACGCTAAAAAAAACTATGTTAATATCACGAAACATATCGAGCGAAACGTGGGTGTTTATAACCCACAGCTTTTAATAACAATTACTGATATACCGTCGTTATACAAAATGTATGCCTCATTGTGTAGGTATTTTCTTCGCTTCACGTATTATTCCGAACCTATTTTCTATCACATTTAGCATTATCTTGACACCTACGCAATTGTCGTGTTCAAATGTTCACTACGCCCACAACCTTCAATATAATAATAATCTTCAGAGACATGGCCTGATTTTTTTACGTCACTGGAAAGAAGATTGAAAAAGAAAATATAACAAAAGACCCTTAAGAGGATCGAACAAAAGCCTCTGAGACACTGGAAAAGCTTTATAGACGAAAAATAAATTGGAAATTAATGAGGAATGTTCTCGAGGGAGGGTCATTGATCTCTATGAAGTGATTTCAAAGAAAGAAAATGGTACAAAAAACGTTATGACGCACAATCAATTTGCTAAAAGTTTTATCGGTAGCCTTGAATTAGGGCATTACGATTTCTTTTTTCATCAAATCAATGTATGCTCTATATTACCTTGTACATTCTTCATAGTTAGGAGTCTGTTTCGTTTTAGTAAGTTATCTAGTGGTTCAAGGCAGATACAAAGTTTTGCGATTCTTGAAAAGTAAAAGGATTATGTCGATATTAAAAAAAAATTACGTCGGTACATTTTTTGCAGTCATAAACTGATTCTTAATCCTTATAAGCGCATAAAAAACAAATCAACCCATGTTTTTGAAATTCAAATGAGACATCGTCCCTATCCAGCCAATAGGACAAATCAAATGATGAACTTGCCAATTATTGTTCTTTATCTTTTTTTTTCTCTCTTTAAGATTGCATTGCAATTATGTGCCATAGATTTAATTTTACTTACTAGTAATGTTAATTCTATGACAAAATAAAATAATGCATTTAATTTCACTTCCAAAAACACCGAATATTAGATAGTGTAAATTTATCGAATATTTGCAATCTTCAAGAGTAAGTAAATATTGGATAAAGCGGCAAGATTAGATTGTCTAGCTTGTCTATGCATAATCATCCTTGCTGACATATATCACATCACATATATCACCAAACAGATTACTTATAATAATATTGATAATACATATCTAAACTTGACATCGGGTAAATTACTCGGTCCTGAATGCGTCATCTTAAAAGTCCATATTGCATATTATGTATTGTAGCACCAATTCACTAACAATCACATGAAAAAGTCGAGGAAAAGAATACATTCATCTTCTTTACTGGCATTCTTTTTGCAGACTCATTTCGTTTTAAAAGAATGAAATTAAGTGTCACCCTTCAATCCGAGGTTCCATATAATATATACCAGAGTACATCTAAGATATATTTCATTTAACTCCCTATATCTCATGATATCATCAAATGTAACTAACCACTTAAACTGGAATAGACAAAATAAAAACAAAGTGGCTGGCAAAAGCCTAATATGAAACCACTTAGTACCTACGTGAGTCAAATCTACGAAAGGCAGCCAGTATTTACCGCATTAGGGATTCAAACGACAACGTCTGCAACAGGGGGATTATTTCATTAGAAAACTGATTCTACTGAAATAATGACCTAGACTCAGAATTCCTACAAATCTGTCATATTAATTAATCTCGATGACTTCAATGATTCCAGCTCAATGTATAAGTGTTTATGGATGAGACAAGGCTCTGATGGATGACAGGCGGAAGGTTACCAACACACGACACAGTTATGACTACGACGACATAGAGGAAAACATTGAACGTAAATAGTATAGTTTTGATTTGAAGTGTTCCACACACATAGAAGGCCTTTCTTTAAGCTCTTGCCTTTCATTATGTTAGTTTGTCATATCATCAGTTCAATGTACTTTTGTTCCCTCCGCAGATATTCAAGGATACGCTTGTCATAACCGCTTAAGATAGGCTGTGCGAATTCGCACACCTGTTGCACATGCATCTAATACTGCATAGATCTACCTCGTAAGCTCGATGTTTAGAGGTTAAAGGTTGACTTTAAAGACAGCCTTGGAAAGAAAACCGGAACGGGTAACCCAAGGAACGGGTGAATTTAAAAGCATTGTTTCAATCGCAACATATGATACAAACCAGTAAGATATTTGCAAAAGAGGGCGAAGGCAACCCGGACAAGAATTCTTACATCACCAGTGATTGCTAAATCAAAGGAGAAAGGCTTTACGGAAGAGACACGTCTATCAAAATTGTTAGAGCCGGCTAAGTGCACAGATTAAGCGTTCAATCAATGTTCACCGCAATTGCTACTAGATTCCTCGGGACACTACCGGGTTTATGATACACCTTTAAATCCGAGGCTGTACTAACTGGTTCCACGCAGACTATTCTAGGTTCAATAAGAGTCGATGACGGATTTTCGCCACTGAATTTTTATGGCTTTGCTCCTACTTCCTATTTACGTAGAGACTTTTGCGCGACAGAAGCGCGTTTGTAGGCCTCGTTTGTACAACATATCTTATTGTTAGTGTAAATGCTAATGGTACATACAGTAAAACAATAAACTGATTATTAATAACAAATATTTTAAAAGTATTTTAAGAAAACATCAAATTAATTATATAATAAAAACACTTAAAACATCTTTATAAATATATATATATATCTAGTGGCAATTCCGCCTGTTAAGACTACGAGCGCACCATCGAGACATCGCAAACGTGCGCTCGTAGAGTCAAGCGAGACCTCCTGAGGATGCTTCGACTAGAAGCGAAACGCGTCGAATACTCTTCCGGTTTGGCTGCGTGGCGTTAGCGACGTCACGTCGGCTTAACAGGAAATTAAGTGGAATTGTCACTAGATATATATATTTTTTATAAAGATTTTGTAAGTGTATTATTAAATAATTAAATTGATGTTTTCTTTTAAAATATTTGTTATTATTAAATATGGATTTCCGCAAACTAACGCCTCAATCTATTCATTAATAAACTGATTGCTTGCGTAGGCAGCAGTAGTTGAAACTACACTCAAAAAATGTGGAGGATTGTGTCTTCGATCTGAAACTCAATTCCGTAGCAATCTAGGATCATATTTAATCAAAGATTATAAAACTATAAAATAACCTTGAAATGTTAAACGTAAACTTTTGTCGCAAATTTTGGGACTACGACGTTTTGCACGCAGCAGCCCGCATGGGCATGCCCATTGTCCTGAGCGTCCAAGGCCGCCCGACCCCATGTGTCGTCACCGGCCACAACGCAGACAGCACGCTATGGATGACTATGATGGTGCAGACGTGAAAGGCGAGTGCGACGACCCCGGTGACATAACAAGCATATTCGGCACTGCAAACTAATAAACTTCGTGTGTGGTTAAGTCACTATTTAAAACGTGCATGTTAGTTGTGCGTCGCGTCTCACGTCAATACTATTAGTATGCTATAAATATCCTAACCGAGAATGCTTTCAATAATCCGCGTAATATTTTGTTAAGTCTTAATAAACCTTGTTACATTATCGTGGTCTAACCTCGTGTTTCAGTGTTTGAAAACGTAGATGCCGATTTGGTGGCACGCTATATACGTCAAAATGAATAATATGTTTCAATTGACGTGTCCTGGATATCACTTGCTACTTTTCTACCTAGCTCGTTCGACGCAAAAACCTAAGTAACCTAAACGCCAAGAAAGTGACGTTGATCGATGCCGAACAGCGATCCCGACTTGTATCTGATGATGATTTAGGAATATAAGCAAAAATGTAAGCAAGTAAGGCATTACTGCCTAACGACCATGAAAGTAATATTATAGTGTTTATAAAGAAGCGTGTGGTGGGTATTTTAATTTTGAAGCAGTGATGGCTCAGCGGCATTGGCTATGGACTGCCGCGCAGCATGTCCATGGTTCGAATCCCGCCGCGGGCTTGAGCTTCACCGCATGGTGGAAGGGCAATTTGCGAATGCCCGCCTGGCTAGCGACCACCTTCAAGTAGAAAATCTGTCGTCGGCCAAGTAGCTAACAGTGTATTCCGGCAGCAGTCCTTGAGAGCCAGTGAAATAACAGGCACATGAGACTTAACAACTCTGTCTCAAGGTGACGGACGCAGTGCAATTGGTGACTTGTGACGAAATGCATCTGTTATAGGCAAAGGTTAGTCCGCTTAACATCAGGTGGGCCTCGGGCTTGTTCCGCCACAATAACATAAAAAAGTAAGTTACATGTGATATAATTTCATACCAATTTAGGTACAATAAAATTATGATCAGTATTTTGTTAGCTAGTACCAACCCCGTAAAGTTAACGAGTTGTGTCATGAACATCATAAAGCAATTGAAAACGACACGACACCAATTTTTAATTAAAATACAACTAGACATAAGAACTTGTGTTGAATAACAACAATTGAAAAACTAGGTCGGGAGTCTGGACTCCCTCAAGTGCTTCAAAGACAATGGGTAGACAGCCCCTCAACTACTCACCACAAAAACAAGCGCCTAGCTTCAAACAGCTGTTTTGAACTAGTGGCTTGGCTTCAGCCACATCTGCGAAATTGCTGTAGTGGAACAAGGAATACGAAACTTAAACGGTTGAGAGTCACACCGAAGGCAATAAATCGTCGAACTTGATCGAACAACATGGACGTTGAAAATATCCGAAGGTTTTCTAAGACTCGCGTTCTAGCTCGTGACGCGCACTAAACTAATAATGGAAAATTGAAAAATGTGATAAGAGAACCGCCGTCGAGTTTTACGGCGTCCGAGCAATCCGCCACGGTGGCCGTGCACTTGTAAAGCAAACCGTAATTGAATTTCGTTAACTTGTTTAATTGGTCATGTTGCAGAATTGCATATTCTGCAACATGACCAATTCGTGGAGGCTGGATTCGTGACTAGGATGAGTTAGGATTGGACATTTACCTCGAACGTCATATAAAACGTTTAACAGTCTACGAATATATATTACTATTAAACATTATACATTCGTATGACAAAACCTGACGGTTCCTGACAGTTCAACTAAAGTATACAAGATGAGAAAACCCATAAAACAAAAACATGAAACCCTAAAACAGGAACCTTCGTAAATGGTTCTGCTTATGAAGAGATTTAAGAACGCAGCGTGCTATGCTGTGCGTGTTATGCTCTAGAATGATTATCCGGTGCGGTATACTTAATTCACCTGGGTAATTCACCCAGGTGCACTAAGTACACTTTTGGTAGACTTGATTCACCCTGGTTATTTCGGGTGCATTAAGTACACTATTTAGTAGATTTAAATCACTCAGGTGACACCTAGGTGAATTAAGTGCACTACATGATATACTTAATTCACCCTTGTGCTTACAAACTATCGTGTAATGCAACCTACGTGGCCAGCGTCACATGTAACCAAATACATGCAATTGAACGTGAATATTTGAGAGCATATTATTACTTATTTATATATTTTAACTTAATTCATAAAAAAATCGTCATTTACTGTAAGCGGCAAGTGGGGCTAGATAAAAGAGAAACAGCACGTCCATTGCTGCAAAAAAAAAAGAATAAGATGCAAATATATTGATAGAAATTATCATAAATTAACAAATTACCTACATACCTCTATTGATTACAGCTGCCAAACATAAACCGCAAAATGTAAAAATCTATAAATAAATAAAAACTTAAGTAATAATATGCTCTCAAATATTCACGTTCAATTGCATGTATTTGGTTACTTGTGACGCCGGCCACGTAGGTTGCATTACACGATAGTTTGTAAGCAGGGTGAATAAGTATATCATGTAGTGCACTTAATGCACCTAGGTATCACCTGAGTGATTAAAATCTACTAAATAGTGTACTTAATGCACCCAAAATAACCAGGGTGAATCAAGTCTACCAAAAGTGTACTTAGTGCACCTGGGTGAATTACCCCAGGTGAATTAGGTATACCGCACCGATTATCCAATAATTGTAGAGCAACATTTTTTTGCATAAAGTGAGTGTATTTTTTTTGTTATAATTCAGAAACTTATTACTGTTGTTATTTCAGAAACTTATTACTAATTAAGAGCATTTTACCGCCATGATCAGAGGACCATCAGACAAATATGAAAAGTTTAAAATAAAACAATAGTGGCAAAGAATTATTTAATCAGCTCAGTTTTATAACAGGCCAATACAAAAGGTCGACTTCATGGTTTTTTTTTCAATTCCTTGCACGCATTGTTCCCTATATGGAACACAAAATTAAACTCAATAATGTATAGGAGCACACACATTCAATCAGACAGCAATAGGAAACTAGACGCCGCCAGACTATAAACCCGAGATAGGCATAGGCTGCTGCTATCAAGAGGTAGTTATTGATCCGACGCGACGAGGGATGAATGATGCGACTCCGCGAAAGGGAGGCGGTTTGCATTTGTTACGAACTAACACGCAATTTTTCATGTTCGCAATATTTCAGGCAAATGGTAGGTGTTCACAATGGGTAGCTTAACCTTTGACCAGTTACTGCTATTGTAAGTGATGGATGCTGTATTCGATGACGTAGAAAATACTTCACCTAGACTTAGGGCAGCCTCAGGGTCAGAATCTTTACTTGCGGCAGCTGCGTAGTCTCATCATTTTAAAAGCTTCCTACCAAGCATCTTCCTACTCATATTCCATCTATGCCGAGGTGAATTAATAACGTACCGATGACTTACACTTACGCTAACGAAACGTCCAGATAATATTATACAGGTCTTGGCTTCAGCTTTATCGCGAGCTAGAAGCGTTCGCGGCGGAGCATTCTCAAGGTTTGGTGTCAAGAAGGTTCCTGATACCAAACCTTGAGAATATTCTGGTAGGTAGTATACACACTATATCGTGAAATGTATAGTCCCTGTTATTGGCCTAATGTGTCGACACCTACCCACGTTGTCGCGAGAAGTTACATGCTGCCCATTCAGCGCATTTTTACTTTATTCTACTATTCAACATCCAAGGACAACACATTTCGAGACTATTTATTAATATCAGACAATTTATTTGCAACTTTGGGGGTAAGAAGGTATTTACCTATATATATGTACATAGCTTCCTACCAAGTACGGGCTTCGTACTGTAAATCTATCAAACGTTTACACACAAATAAGAACTATTGATACATTTGAATGTGGTTCTATTAAATTTTATTATCGACATTAGCATTTCCAATCGTAGCGCAGCATAAAACCCGAATAAAAACGCTTTGCAATATGTACAAAAGGTCCATTACAAACCGTCACTCTTCAAGGGCACTCAACGATGCAAATATTATGCGATAAACTCGATCCCGGGTTTTATATGCAAATCCCGGGAATTTACGTGTGTATACAGGCGGTAGGGAGAGCGCGAATCTCGCAAATAGAAGGTTCTGTACGTGACTCAAATATGAATGAGTAAAATCATGAGCTACAGTTCTCAGAATTACTTGTTTATTCATGTCATATAATTATGTATAAACAAAATGCCTTTCTTAAGTCATTACAAAGATAGTTATTCCTTTACAACCCAAAAATACAAGATAAATTAAATTTACACCCCTCAAAAACTAACCTGAACTAGAATTTTCGAATTTTTAATTCATATTTTGACAATTTTGTGACATACTTAAACAATAAAACACTAAATGAAAGTGAAACGTATATGTTTAATTTTTATAGCAAATAAAGAATAATCAGTTTCATTGAAAGTCTCATACACACTAGGGTTGTGTTTCCCTTTTCAATGTACATTTCCCTTCCCTTCCTTTCCCTGATATATTTTGACATAAATTAACTGTATGAGAGACTAAGGGCCTGTTTCAGAATGTTCGAGTAAGTTCCTGTTATACTACCCAGAACTTAAAATAACTGAATTAAAAAAATTACAGTTAACATGCAGCGCGTTTCAAGCTTTAACTGATGGATAGGCTAAATCGTTGACTGTGAAACGCAAAGATGGTGTTTTATTTATTAAATATGTTCTGGGTAGTATAACCGGAACTTCCTTGTACATTCTGAAACATGCCCTTAGTGTGTCCTGTTTCATTGAGTATATAACAAACATTGGTTTAGATTTTTAGGCTTATGTGTGGCGATTCTTATTTGTTTGATTTCTAGTGTTTTGTTGCTGATTTAAATGTACTATTACGATTTTCCGTAAGTCATCATTTTTAAACAAAATCTCATGCACACAATGACCACATCTGGTTATTTGCATTGACCAATAGTAGTAAAACAAAAAAGCCTTGAAAGATACAGTGTTTTACGCCAATTTTTTGTTCTATTTTCAGTAAATGGGCTCTATTGCAACGTCAACAGCTGTTTGATCACCCTTGTACAACCAATATAATATATAGAAAGAAGGACCAAAAACAAGAAAGTTTTACTGTTTTATACTTTGTTACAACTAATTTCTTGGATTCAGACTTCACTTGCAATTGCAGTGCTTTCAGAAACAAAGTAAATATATTCTACTTAAATTGTTAGTAACGTCTCACCCACAAAGGAGGACATTAAACATTAGTCAAATTGCCAAGGAGCTGACAATGTTTCTAAGAGCATCAAAGCTTGATAAACTTTATTTCGCATTCTTAAAGTCATTATGATAAATTATTGAAAACCTTTTATATAATATCTTTATAATTTTATTAACTAAACGCACAAGACAATGATATTTAATAATTTGCATTATTATGTGGGTAATGTTTCCTAGCTCTAATGTAGCCGTAGAACGAACAAAAATGGATCAAAATATATAGACACAAAAAATATTTTTGCAGCAGTGACCACTCAGTGGCACTGGCAGTCCATGCCATGCAGCATGTCCATGGTTAGAATCACGCCGCGGGCTTTAGCTTCACCGCATGGTGGAAGGGCATTTTGCTTGCTGGTCGCCCTCAAGTAGAAAATCTGCCACCAAGCACCTAACAGTGTGTTTCGGCAACAGTCCTTGTGAGCCAGTAAAATTTTAGGCACATGAGACCTAACAACTGTACCTTTCAGTGTGATGTGCACAGTGCAATTCGTCATTGACGAAATGCATCTGTTATAGGCAGAGGTTAGTCTACTTAACATCAGGTGTACCTGGGGCTTGTACCGTCACAATAACATAAATAAGAAAAGTTTTGCCTTGAAATGTATGCCATTGGTTGATGTATGTAGGTAAGCAATACTATAGCGGCCAAGCAGAAATAGTCCTTACAATGGTCAAATCAGGGCGACCATTTGCAGCAAACTCAAGGTTGCCCATTGTGAATAAGCACACACTTTCTTCTGATTACTGCTTAATTTTTTAATTTGTTTCTTTTCCAAGTTTTCACGCTTCAATATTTCTTAACTGTCTTTTGCTTCATCTTGCTGGTGATGTATTCTTCCCTACTACTCAAATCTAACTACTACTATGAGCAACGGTTGAATTAGTTTCCAGATAAGTAGTGTTAAAGATGATTCTTCACATATGTTAAAGCCCTATTATAGTTCCTTTAACCCATTGGCATCGGCGATAATTATAACAATAGAATTTCATTCATAAATTGGCCATAGTGGTCCAGTCCGATTTCAACTTATTAAGGATTTAGTAAGTATAAAAGACAGGAAATTGGTTTTCATTTGAAACATAGTAAGGTAGTAGGGAAAATTTTATATTAGATAAGTGCTGTACAAACAATATCTCTAAAATTTATTTAATTTACAACCTATACGATTATGTCATCACAAATAATTGTGGTTTACAGACATAATTCCCAGAAAATCAATAAGTCCTAAAATTTTGGTAAGTAACAAAATTTGTTTCATGAATTTAACCAGTAATTATAACGCAGATCTGTTAATTTGGTATTTTACTAGTAATAACATGGTTCTTTGGCTCTGCTAACATTTTATAATCATGACTAAGCAATTTTTTTCAACGAATTCTCTTAGTTCCTTAAAGGAACTGATTGGGAAATCAGACTAAAACATTGCATATGCAGTATAGACTCAGGACAACGAACTATGTTTGATATGTGGGAAGTCAAGCAATAAAGTCCTCAAAATAAACTAAAACAGTAACATTAATATTCTATTATTACCGAAATGTAACCACAATGTCGCTGGAAGCCGGCATTAGCAGTTCAATAAAAAAGGGTAACCAAATCTATATACTCCAATAGGAAAATGTATTTCACTAACCTGTATATCTTGCTAAAGTCATATAAAACGGTAACGCCCAGATGGACGAGTCCTGACAAACGGGATGAAGTGGATCTGGCTTCTTAGACGTGCACCACTGGACTGCCACTCGCGCCGGGCGCACCGACCTGTCACCACAACACCAACTTAAGTCCAATATCTCTAAAGATTAAAGCAGCCATATGTATACACAGGTCTTTACACTATCGTCAACTATCATAACCAAATTCTACATCCGCAATGCACGCACCAGCTGGCGAAAACGTGGTACCACCGCGCCGTGCGCCGTGCCTGCGATACCTACTTATAATTTATGATAGTAGGTAGGTAAATATAAGGATTGCAGTTATTTGATATTACGTCGCTACCTTCCAGTGAAAACCGAAGCAACTAGTTCTCCTTCTTCCTCATGCACAACCAACGAAAATACAACGCGATTCACAATCTTTCGTTACAAAAGAACATAAAATAAAACAGATTTCATCAATTGCAACACGTTTTCGTAGTTAAGTAAAATGACGACAGAAAATAAATGAAAATGATACACTTTCGTTTCTCGAACTGCCTTCACACCGGAAATGAATAGTTTTTTAATAATGAAAATGTGGTTGTACCACCTAATTGGATGTATAAATAAGCGCTAAAATTATATTTCATTTCTGTTTATTTTAATTTCTAGGACAAACAACAAATTTCTATTAAAATTTGCGATAAACAAATGAAAATCATTTCTAAAAAAAAAAGGAGTGAAATTATGTCAAATCAACCGGATATTCACACTTTTTTAATAGATTACATTGCACTGCAAGCAAACGAAGCAAACTAGACGCGTCTCCTGCCTATGTTTTTCGCAACATTTATTACACGAAACTTGAAACTTTTGTCTATGGTCGAAACAAACACTTTGTTATCATGGTGGCCCTAGCTGTCTCACTGGGCCGCTACTACAATTTAACGAAGTTTCGTTTTTCGTGTTGGAGCGCCTTTTAAACAACGAAAATTGAATTTGCGGTACGAAGTTCGTTATCTATGGTCGGACCGCATCGTTTATCACAAATCTTGTCCGCTATGGAATCTCCCATACTACTCTGCAAACGCTATGAACTGACCGAAGCAGTTTTTATTCTCAAACGAGAGATATTAAAGAACATTTTCCCATGGTCTCAAGACTCTGAGAATCCTAGTTATGGAGCTCAGCGAGAGTGACGCTACTGTTCTAGTTTTCTACAATACAGGTAAGATATTTAGAATTTACATTAATGTCTTTGTTCTCCATTAGTATTTATATCCTCATTAGGATTTGTGCTATTTCTGCATATTTAGAACTCGACTGACTACTTATACTAATAAATTATAATTTCACATTTGGAAAATGTACAAAACATACGAATCCGAATTAAAAAATACAGAATCTACACAGGCAAATCAAGTCTATGCTACGACGAAGATAAAGAAAAGTAAGCCAATACGTGTTTTGCGGATACCTTACTTTCGGACCCGAAGTTACTTCGTCGAACCGTAGTAGCGGCCCTGGCCCGCTATGGAATCTCCCATATTACTCTGCTAACGCTATTATGCTTCAATATTTATTAAGTCTTAAAAGATAATTGTTAAAGAACTTTCCCCATGGTAAGACTCTGAAAATCCTAGTTATGGAGCTCAGCGAGAAGTGTCGCTCTGTTCTAGAAAATACAGGTTAGATATTTACAATTTACGTTACAGTATTTGTTCTCCAAAGGTATTTACATCCTCATTAGTATTTGTGTTCTTTCTACTTATTTAGAAGTCGACTATAATTTATAATTTCATATTTGGAAAATGTACAAACCATACGAATCCAATAAAAAAATTATTCAGTTTCTACACGGGCAAATGCTTGCAAGTCTATGCTACGAACGAAGTTAAACAAATAGTAAGCCAATACGTGTTTTGCGGATACCTTACTTTCGGATCCGAAGTTCGATACTTCGTCGAATTAAATTGTATGTCGAATTAAATTGTATGTTGTATACGTAGCTTGCGGAGAGCATCCATACAACTTCCGCATGGGTAATTCAATGAATTGTACAGAGTGCTTCTGAAACAAAAAGCTTTTGTGAATAGGCCTGCCTCTTACGCAGAAGACGTGATATAAAATTTTGCGTGCGAGATTTTGCTTTTTGTTTCAAAAAAACATTGGCAAGGAACGCGCATGTGGCATTTTTTTTATTTAAATTAGATTTTACATTTTGTACACTAGCCTTACCTACGTGAAGTCTTGGACGATATAATTAATTTTAATCCTTTCGAAGTATCAAGATATCTTTGAGGCTCTACCAGACAGTTGCAATATTACGTCACAAGTCCTTTCTACACAGCTGCGATTTTGTTATCCGGTATTTCCAATGTGCACCTATAGGCCCAACAAAGAATACAAGAAAAAAAATGTTCATACTAAATGAGATCAGTATGACTCCAACCTGTACTTGGTAATTTTATAGCATTTGTTGTTATTGCTATTGTTAGACGTTATATATTTGGACTGTAAACACACTAAGTTTTATGATATACCGATTTTATTGTAGAGCAATAAGGAAAAACGGTAAAGAAACACGTTTCTTATGGGGAGTGTTTGGCAGTTCTGTTTGTATGGTAACCATGGATTTATTAGATGGGTTTAGTTTAGTCATTTTTTACAGCCAATAGTAATCTTTGACTTGTGATGGTTATGTTGGTAACAAATATAAAGGTATAACTAATTATGAGTCTCAAGCATTTGATATAATATTTTCGTACTCTTACTTTCCAATGTGCTATATTTTTTATGTTTTTTTTGTTACTTTTATGATATACCAACCAATACATTTAAATTACTATAACTACACATTTCATATGAAATTGTGGTGAACACAGGCGGTACTAAAAAGATGTACTAAACATCTTTGGTATATGTACTGACTTGAATATATTTTAACGAGAGCGTAAGGAAAACCTTTGATAACAACAGCACCTTATAGTGGTGATGATGTATTCAAAAGCTATCAAAGACAGCTGCATATACTCAGTGCTCGGTAAACTATGAATTATGCTTGAACCTTATATCCAGACGTATAAGGTTCATATTCATGCGGACGCGGATATTGTTGTCAATACAATCCCGAGCTGGCGGTGGTAGGCAACGCGAGGCTGCAACCCCCGGTTCGATAGCTTCTCGGAACTACGAGCGCGGTCGTGCACAGCACAAGTAATTTGTAGAATTCACCTTTGGGTTTTGGGATAAACCAGTATTTGGTTGTTAGTGGGGTCGCAGCGACCTATTTAACATATTAATTCAGACACCGGGCGTCCTTGATTGAACATTTCATATAGTGGAACTATCAGTGGCGTAATGTGGTGAATTTGGTGGGTGAGCAAGCGGATTCCTACCTCTCTGCGGGCTACCAGTGACGTCGACTTCTTGACCAAGGGAAGTTTATGCAAATAGAATCTCTAGAATTATTTAACTTCAGTTAGAATAAGTTAGGTGCTTTAGCATAATAATCCCTTCAGTGGAATGCCCAGAAAGCCGCTAGTTGGTGAGTGGATTGTAATTGTTCCCCCTTATTCACCTACTCATACATAGATCGGCTGGTTTCTTCCTGTGACTTCCAGGAACCTAGCCGAATACACCACGATATACGTGGTAAAGTTTGGGGCTAAGGGGATTCTAGAAAACCCCTCTTCTCATACAGACAGTTAGGTGCTTGGTGACAGATTTTCTACTTGAAGCAAAATGCCGTACCACCATGTTGTAACGACTGCCATTCTTAGACAGTTTCTGGGTACGACGAATCAGCCTGCACTCCGAAGCACGAATCTTGAAACCTACTGAACCAATTTTGATAAAAATTACAATGACTACAAAGTTGAAAGGAACTTTATTCATGAAAACAAAAATTTGTAGAATACAGTACTATCTGGCTATCTGAAGCTAGTATTAGTCTATAGTAGCTTCTAAACATTTGTGCCAATTGTATAAGTGCACATATCCAAAAACTGTGTAGTTCTGACAATATTACATACACATAGGCGGAATTGATTACCTCCATTTTTGAAATCGGTTAAAAAGGACTCACCAAGTGCCGGCTCAGTGGCATTAGCTATGGACTGTCGCGCAGCAGGTCCATGGTTCGAATCCCGACGTGGGTTTGCGCATGGTGGAAGGGCATTTTGCGAATTACCACCTGACTAGCGACCACCCTCAAGTAGAAAATCTGTTGCCAAGCAGCGAACGGTGTGTTCCGGCAGCTGTCCTTGAGAGCCAGTAATTCTAGGTTAAGCCTGTTAACATCATCGACCACATCATCACTTACCATCAGGTGAGATTGTGGTCAAAGGCTTAACATACAGGTATAAAAAAAAAGTTTTATTTCCAACTACGGCACCTGCGTCGAAACCCTATAGATTTACGTGACCTAACACTGTACTGTACTTGTTATTCCTCTTCACTTCCATTGCACACAATAAAAACTAGTGGCTTCAGTTTGATATTCTACCGGGCTCTGTCTTTCCTTCTTACTTTGTCAGAGGCTTTAGCAAAGGGTGTCCTGATCGTCCACTCGATTAGTACGACTGTCCTGTTTTTCAGACGTACTAAGAGACATGGATTTCCTATGACAACCTTCACTGGTATCGCATTGTACGTTTTACGCTTCATGGTAGTTTTAAAGCAGCCCCATTCAGTAAGAAAGTAAGCCCATGTGATAAAAGTATTATGTATGTTCGTAATTTTTTTTGTAAATTTAACTTAAACAGTGACAATCACGATTACAACACTAGGAATAAAGATAAAATAGCGGTGCCAGGTTTTAGATCAGCAAAAACACATAAAAGGTACTAAGGTTTTAAAATAAAGTTCCCAGACATATTACAACGCGTGGTAGCTAGCCAGGCGGACATTCGCAAAATGCCCTACCACCATGCTATAACGACTGCCATCCTAAGACAACAACCAGGACCAACGGCTTAACGTGCCCTCCGAAGCACGGAAGCGCTCAGTAGTAACGTCACTAGCGGTCACCCATCCAACTCATGACCGCGGGAGACGTTGCTTAACTTTGCTGATCGGTTGAGAACATCTAAGTAAACTTCGCTACGAGCGCTTCAAAAATCTACATACATTAGAAGGACTTTAGGTATGGTATATATGTATATATTTTGTGCAATGGGGAGAGGGAGAAAGGGCGGAATTTTCCCCATTGATGGAAGGGGGTTACAGAAACCTATAGTTTTTTTTGATACTAATGAAATTTCTGAAAATTAGCTTTTCTTCATGAAAATAACTAATCATAAATCACAAGCACGAAAACGTCAACAAATATTAGAAGTGAAGTAATTCTATGTCAGCTCCGGCGCTGTGGGTACGCAGCTTTAGTCTTCTCGCAACCTTATCGCAGCGTACTCGCTACACCTTCGCAGTATACTTGCGCCGCTCCCTCTCCGCGTCTCTGGCTTATAAAAAACACTCTAGGGCTAGGGCAGACAAGACTGCTTGGAAGATGGGTGCTCCAAAAACACCTAGTAGATTAACATTTTCTCGAATCACTTCCAATCAGGGTTACCGAGCGACGGTTATAAGGCAGATAATAAATTTTATATTTCTGAATATAACCACACGTCAGATCATAAGTGATGTTTGTTTTACTATAATCAAATGTATATCAAATCGGAACTACGTAGGCTCGATCAAACTAAGGGCGCTGGAGTTAATAATGTTTTACCATAAGTTCTTAAATACACCGCTGACACCATTTGTTTTCCAGTCCACCATATATTCAACCTAAGGATTATTTAAAGTTGTAGCAAACTATCGCCCAATCTCAATTTTGCCCACCTTATCGAAGCTTTACTGAAATATTTATAACGTAGATAATAACAAACAAACAAACAAACAGTGTGTTTACTGATTTTCAAGAGTGGTTTATAGAATGGATCACAGGATTTTACTAGACAAAAGAGCTTATAACGCTATTTGAGGTAATTTATGGCGCTGGTTCAAATCATATATCACGAAATATTGCCAGAAAGCTTTGGCTTTGAATGAGATGTGGTTCCAATTAGTTCTGGTGGGACCCAAGGGTCAATATTAGGCCCGTTACTTTTTATCGTCAAATGATATTAAAAAATATTTTAAGTTTTTTAAATTTCTATAACATACCAATACCGATTCTAGTCCTTCCAGTACTTCATCTGAGTAACTTTAATGGATTTATTCTAAGGATTTAGTATTTGGTGCAAAATTATCTAATACCCAAGTTCAACGACTATTACTGCTAAAGTAATAAAGTTATCTTAACCGCTATAATTTTCCTTGAAAGTTCATGAACTGCACTCATCATGATTTTTTTCAGACTTTCCAAGTCAGCAGTTTAGGTTTTAGAAGGGGGGGACGCCCTACTGGAACAAAAATTTGCACTCTAAAGTTGAATATTTCGTAAATGGAGCATTAATTCGAAAAATAGTATTAGCAACCCTTCAGTCATTTTAAAAGACCTATTCCATTGAATACCCCACACGATGGGATAGACGACGTAAAAAAAAAATTCAAACCCACACCACCTGTATGGGAACTACCCCAAAAAAAAAATTTTTTCAAAATTTTATTTTACCACTTTGTCGGCGTGGTAAGTTTACATACTCGTACAAAATTGCAGCTTTCTAGTACAAACGGTCTCTTAGCAAAACCTCAGACAGACGGACATGACGAAACTATAAGGGTTCCTTGTAGGTACTACGGAACCCTAAAAACGTTGATTTATTCGTATTGTTAGATTGATTTCTAACTAATTAACTAAAAACTATAGTTTACATACGAAATCTTCGTTGAAACAGTTGCAAGTGAATAGTAAACCTTATTTCTAACGAAGGGCCGAGGGTTGCCGTGTGCATGGGTGCCAGATTAGGCGAATTATCGCCATTTAGGCTACTTTGGGGGGTCTAATGGCGACCAAAAAATCCAATCGGCTACCAGTAGCCATTTAGGCTACCTACCTAGAAAAATATTGACGGGGAATTTAGGCTACTCCAGGATTACCCTAATTCTATTAAATTATTTCATAACAACTGTATGCTTATAAAGAAAAGTAATAGACACATCTGCCGTTCTTTCCTCAGGTGCTTTCCATACTGCTAGACTTCTTCTAGGTATTGCATCCGCTATTTGTAATAGTGAGATAGAGAGAGATTCATCCGGGTAGTGAATCGCTGTATGACAGAGTTCAAAATCAAAACAAGGAATCGAAAGTATAGAAACACAACTAACTTAATTCACAAACTGCAGGTAGCCGAGCGCGAATTTTTATATTACTTTTTTCCTGAATTGTTAATTAAATTAAATGGGAGAGAATTCCTTAATTCAAGAGGAAGTTTCTAGGTACTCACCTATAGTTACCTAAATACAGACAACATTTGTATATTTATATTGTATTGTATTGTATATTCAATTATATTGTATTGTATTATTTAACATAAACATGAAAACCCTGAATAAGGCATTAAGTTATGGTCGTAGTTGTATAAGATAAGTACCTACCTAATAACTAGTTGTACGGACGAAGTGATTAACTCGAAAATGTTGTATCGTAGAAGACCGATTGATGCGACTGGGTTAACTTCTTACACCACCACTTCTTGTAGGAATGAAGATTCTCCCGCTGATAGGGATGGGGAATTTCTGCAGAAAGTATAACTATTTTATTACAAAAGGATTAGTAGCAATTATAATACCTAGTAAAGTAGGTATCAACCTACATTAATATATTTTTTGCTTTACATACCTAGTATTTTTTTATTAATGCTAAATTTAAGCTTCGTTGCTTCAAATCTTAGGTGAATTCGGGTAATTGTCAAAAAAATATTAGGCGATTTAGGCTACTTGAAAGGCAAAATTAGGCGACTTGAGTTAGCTGATATCTGGCAATCCTGGCCGTGTGTAGTATTTGACATTTGTATACTCTTCGCTCCTCTGACTTTAATAGAAAAATTTGATTTGATTCATGAATTTGATGTTTCAATTTTCATACATGGAGACATAAAGTAACTTTGTATATACTGAAATAGAGACCAAACTTGACATCCCTAGGTGTTAATAGATTTTTTTTGATGACGTCACGGTTAGTAATGTCCGTATATAACAGATGGCACTAAAAAATATAATTAAAAAAAACAGTGCTGCCATCTGTTTTTCATAAATGCTCATCCCGGTTACGTATGGTTGATACTTTGTACCTTTATTTATTTAAATATAGATATATCTATAAGTTTTTTATAGATATACTATATATTTAATGTCTAATATTAACCTGTTATCCTATAAATTACTTTCAAGGAACGCGTGAAGATCATTAACTCTTAAATATGGACCAAATCACCAATGCTTCCTGCCACGGTTCGAAACATATAGCATCAAGAGTAAAAGCAGTATTAAGATCCAGCCAAAAACCTACAATGAGCTTGATAACTAAATACAAAAGTCTATAAGTTTATGTATGTTTTATTATCCTAATTTATCTACTTGCAACTATACATAACAAAAAAATATCTTTCCACCTCATTGTAAAAATATCGTATATGGCACCATAACAACGTCCCTATATGATCACAGCCAGCATAAAAATAATGCACCATTCACAGCTAACTTTAAACTAAATAAATTTAAATTTCTGGCACAGAAAGTAAACAAATCGGCAAGATGCAAAATCAAATAGGAATTGGCTATAGGAATTAGGGATGCTCACCATCGATTCAAATCGATAATATAATTATATCAATAATGCATGAGACTAAAATTTCGTGAATTAATTATTTCGATTTGAATTGAATTATTCTTATTTCTTAATAGAAGCTTAAAGTAAAACAAGCCGGGCAACCAAATTAATTTGCTGATAAGCCTTTTCCTTTTTTGAATCCAAGGCAGAATAACATATAAATTTAGTTTGTAGGGACATTGGAGGGCTCGTCTGGGCTTATCACCTCGAAGTTGTACCTCTCAATACATAAATTAAACCAGTTCCAGTTAGTAAACTCGATTTCCCATCGGTGAGTATTTTGATTTCTATCCGTTGTAAGTTTTACCATTAATTAATAATATTAGGATAGATATTTTTTCTTTACTTTTATTATATTCGTATTTCTACGAGTATATTAGTCACACCTCTATTGTCTCTTTATTTGAAATTACGTCAGATTTGTGGTTTTGCCATAAAGTAAATTTTGTATATTTTTGTACAGCGGATTTTAATAAATATCTTTGTTTAGTAGCAATACGATGTATATGTACACCCCACACGCTAGGATACGAGAATTATTTGTTGGGTCTCTCCTTCTGTATCAACGGATAAAAAGTTTAATTCTGTAAACTCCGCAAAGCCCACACATCCAATTCAATTCCTCGTTGCTAAATAATTACTCGTTTTTAGTACTAAACACATCACAATCAGTAGTAGCACTGGCAGGATTTTCTCCACTTGAAAGTGATCAATTAATTGAAAGCTCAATGCCAGCAAAAAATTACATCAATAAGGATCGTACTCAAAGTAAGTATATGTATTTGGTTCTAACAATACGATCACAATTACTTGCAGCTCGCTCGCAGAAAAGTAATACCAAATGTTTAATGGTCATTTTATTTTACCGGAAAAAAGCACAGCACAATACCAGCCGGGAAGTAGTCATGAACCATCTTGAGATAGAATTCACTCCATTTTAAGATTGCACTAAATGTGAAAATGTAACTTTGGGACATTCTGATTATATACGGAGGAGAGTATGCGCAAGGATGGCTATGCACACCCAGCGATAAAATAACAAATGTTGTATCAAATATACAAGACATCGTTTATAATATAAAAAAATGATTTATATCAAAATCATGTGAAAATGTACATAAAAACCCTTTGTTTAATATTAATTGATTTTAATGATATTGGGTGCCATGAACATAATAGGAAATTACAAATATTTCTTTTAGACTTCTGTAAACGATTTTTCTTGCACAATTTTTGCAACGATGTAAATAAAATATTAAATGGCAAGCGACCATTAGAAGAAAATGATGATAATGTTAAAACGAGAGCAATGAAAATATTTAAAAGATCACATAAAAAGAAAAATTTAAAGAGCGCATGTCATGGAACTTAAACGATTCTGCTACTGATTTGTTCGAATTTAGCATTCGATCACTAACTAAGTGATTCCAACCCTAATTATCACATGGGAAATGTCTGACACCTGTTCTTTTTTTTATTGAGGTATTGGCCTATGTCTTATTTAAGTTAATGCAATTGCCATATGTATTAAATAATTTCTCCATATTGTATAACAACGCCATCTGTTATTTAACGAAATCTCTAAATTTGAGTGCTATGCTACAAAATATAAAATACGTTAGAGCAATGACTTTGTGTGTATGTCAGATATCTGTTTTATTTGTTTGCATTTCATGCTGTCATTATTTCACATAATTATTTATGAGATTGTATGGTCTGCATGGAGAGGAACTATGAATGAGAAGTCGACGTTTCTCGCAATAATTTGTAGATACAATTTAAATTAGAACAATACGTTACAGTATATATACTCTTGTGTAGTGCCTGTGTCTCCCATAAAATGGTGAATAGTTTTGTTTGAGGTTAGGTAATGTGCAATGTCCTTCGGAAACTAATATTTTTTATTTGTTGAATATATTTCAGCATTCCTGTCGACAGTTATTATATAGTCCAGCGCGATGGAAATGTGCTGTGCCCGTTCATATCAAACCAACAGTCCCCACAATCAAATCAGATCAGGTGGGATATATTTTCTGATGCAATTATTTTACTCAACTATATAGACAACATTTTTATAATATATCAGTATTTCTTCACACAAATCTTTGAAGATTAACATAGCATTATCCCATGCCCATCCTAGATAATTATAACATTAGAATTTCATTCATAAATTATTGATATCCACATCAGTTGATGCATAGCTGATTTCTTCAGGCCAATCGTTGGTGAGGTTGGAGTGCATTAACTGTCATGCTTTTCAAATATTCCTGTTATCCTTAAGTTCAATCTATATTAAATTACAGTGTCTGTTTATTATGTGCTTAAATTTCTGGTGTTCGAAATTTAAATCATTGAAGAAAAGCAGTAAGTGCTGGAAATATTACTTTTATTAAATAGGGTTGGCTCTAGAGAATATATGTCATTTATGTTTGATGAAAAAATTATTGGAAAAAGGAAAAGATATAAAATAACTACCATTGCAGGGTTCCAGGCTAGTATGTCAACTGCATAGCGGGCATTATTGCAAACCTAACAATATTAAAAATAGGATGTCAACCCCTATCTCTTCCTGTAGGTATTGAAAGAGGCAACTAAGGGTAAAATACTGCAAGGTTGAACTGCTATCTTACACTCCAGTCCCCAAGATGCCTGCCAAGCATGGAGATTATATAAAAGCCCCCCTTATATGGGAGGTTGTGTCCAGCAGTTGACAATCAGTTTTGTTTCATTTGTATTCACAGTATGAATATAAATGAAACAAAACTAGTTGATTCTAAGAACATTTTAATTTCATAAATAAGCAATGTTAAATTGTTTTATCCAAAAAGTAGACTGTTACAAATAAGTTAAAAGCACTAATGCTAGACACATTAAGTAAAAATAAACTTCATTCTCAAAAATCAAATGTGTTTATGAAAAAATTACAGTTACAATGTTTTTTAACTGTTAGAGCAACATTTAGAAATTCCCTTTTTCATATTAAATACTTTAAGACAGTATTTTTAACAAAGAACTAAATTTTTGTAGGTTTGCCGTACACACTAAAAGATGACAGCATCAAAAATCAAATCTACCAAAAATAGACATCAATTGGCACTAATTGTAGACTTGACTATAACATCACATTAAGATCATCCAGCCATTATCCGAACGTCCAATACCCCATCTTGTGGGTACTGACAAACTTAAGTCTCGTGGCATCCTCTCATATTTGAAAATTACCATTGGTGGTAGAATATCTCCAGCAGCATTGCCACTAAAAGTATAGTAAAACATTCTTTTTCATCCGTGTTAATGTTTTGGTACACAGTTCGCTCTCCTTTTGGTGCTAGGACCTTACTTCCTTGGGGGTTCAGGAAAAAAGCGGTCTCGTCCATGTTATATACTCGCTGAGGTACATTAAGAATATCTGTATGATTAGTTTTTTATTTGAGATGTTGTTATGGATGCTCTGGGGGCCGTAAAATTTTGGGGTTGCCGTGTTAAAAGGTCAGGGTGAAGCTTTAAAAAGCTATTGTACCATCTCTTTCCTGGTCTACCGTTCTTGAAGGGGGTTTCAATCTTAGAATCATCAACTATTTTCTTAACACTATCTTGTAAGATATATTTTCCTATTGGAAACCCTTATTTGGCCATAGCTTTTGCCCATTTTACGAGCATTTTTTCTATATCTTCGGTCACATAACAGTTTCTTCCCGTCTAATAGGTGCCTTTCCCTTGACTTCATTTAGTATGGTTACTCGTGGAACTCCAAATTTCTTAGCCGCAGTAGCTATCTTGTGCATTCTTCTATGGATGCTTCCATATCGGCTTCGGAGTATTGTAACATCTGACCCTTTATGGGCGGCATCGTGACCAAACCTTAATCTGAAATGAATGGATAATAAATGATATGTCTTCTAATAGTTGACACCTAGTATACCCTAATAGTTGACACAGTCTTCTTTTAGTTAGGCTAGTGTAAAACAAACGAAACTGAGACAGTACTTTATTTTTACAACATAAAGGCTAAATTTGCAATAAAACAAGCTAACAAATTCAGTTCGATGTAACCCTAATAGAAGACACACATGTCATGTTTTAGATTTTGATTAATATCTGGTACCAATAGTAAACACCACTTAAAATTTATACAAAAACAAGGACAAGGAAATGGTACTAATAAATCAATAATTTCACACATTTATAATATTGAAACCAACAGTAGCCAATAATCATATATATAAGAGAAAATCATACCTGATAAAAGTCAGTTGCCTTAAGAAAGTTGCACTAAGAATTACGCGTATAACGTCAACCTGCTCCCATTGTTTGTTGCAAACTGACGCCATTTTGAATTTTGCTTCGGACAATGACTTAAGCTTTTGAGCATGTATCATAAATGGCCCTAGGTATCTTTAACATTAGTAGCAATGTTATTTAAATGATTAGTTTTCTTATTAGAAACCATTTTTTTCGATAATGTCATCTTTTAGCTCAATGTCGGGCATTAGTGCTATTACCCTAGGTAAAAAAAAAACTACTGAATACCTACAAACTTATTAAGTAATTATGTTGTATAAATCATCTCTTTAAAACTTTTCACATAACAGCTATAAACCTATAAAAAAACAAAGAAGACAATTTATAGTAAAAAGCAATAAGTATTTTCCACTATTATTTTTATTTTTCTGCATAAACAACAACTATAAGCTAAAAAACAAAAACAGAAATTCCAAATGTATATCTTTGATACATCTTGCCTGGGAATGAGTTTTGTATTGATTCAATTCTAAACTATAATACTTTAAAACTGCATTTTTAAGGTAACATCTATCAAAAACTATAATACAGTTTTTTAAAAGAGGTGGTAGACAGACATGGTTAGATAATGGAAAAAAAGTATATGCTGCAAACCATAGAAAACATTTCTGCAGTTAAGTAAAATGTAATTTTCTCAACCCTGGGATGAAAACACTTGCATGTTAAGGCTATATTAAATGTTTAAGAAGCTATTTATGTATCTATCAGTTCTTAAGCCAAAATGAGGTAATTTTAATGCTAAACGTAATTCCTGTATAGTCAGTTGACAAATTTTGACTTCATTTTCAGTCTCTTATGATGTCCAATGCATGAGTATATAGTTCATTGTTTCCATTGTGAAAAAAGGGCATTGGTCGCTAACTAGCATTGTCAAAATTACGCATTCAATTGGAAACACTCACTAACAAAATTAAATGATTACCATACTAGTTACTGAATGTACAATATCACACCTTTTCTAGCACAAGTATCCAGTGCAAGGATGCCGGCAGTACTCCAAGGGTTTCTTTTCTTCCATCATCGAGAATATAAAAGAAGACATGGCAAAGAACAAGGAGATGAAGGAAAATATCAAAAAGTTCCGAGAAGAAGCTCAGAAGTTGGAAAACTCTGATGCGTTAAAAGTAATTACTTTATTATTGTGTTTGTTAATAAATTAGAATGAAACTGTTTGAGCAAATAGTTACCTTTTGGATAATAAGCTTAACAATGGATGCTTGTTGTGTGCTTAATGTGCAGCAACAATACTCAGGTCAATAGATAGATAGATAGATAGAAACACTTTATTGAAACACCTTAAATATAAAAAAAATAGTTAAAACAGAAACACAATGCAAAATAAGGTAACAATTTGAGTCAATGTGAGTGGCATAATGAGCACTCGGAGCATTTTTACCTTAGTGAACTTTTAAGATCATCCAATCCTGATGTGTGCAGCCTAAGGATCGTTGCTCTAAGAAGCAGATCAAATGGTCATAATAAGAAAAAAAAAATTATACTTAAATAAATGTAGTAGGCTATATTAGCACATGTTAGGGTTTTTTTAACTGTGGCTATATAGTGTAATGTTACTTATTCATTTTTAGGCGGCAAGAGCTAAGTTCCATGCTGTAGAATCAGAAGCTTCTAAGGGCTCGGAAGTGTTGAAAGATACCTTGGAGGGCATCAAGGGCAAAATGGAAAGCGTGTTGGAAGAGGCCAGCAAAACGAATATTGCAAAAAAAGCTGGTAAACATGATGGATGCTTAGTTTATAAGGACAATGATGATAGACAATTCTTAAAGTTTTGTGTTTACAATGTCATAAAGGAAGTAGGATCAGATCTGGTAAAATCATATAAAAATGGCCTTTCTTTATGTTAACTGCTAGATTGTACTTAAATAACACACCCCAGTGTTGCTTGTAGTTTACTTGTTACGTGCCAATTCAATGCGTCACTAGTATCAGAATGCCCAACATGTTGGATGATGATGAAACAAGTGAAGAACCCAGTTTTGTGACTGCCACTATTCTCAACATTCAATTGAAAGCAAACATACTGCACAACGAATAAGGATTTCGGTTCCACGTTTCTTATGGGGATTTGTTGTGACAGAAACTTCAGTGTTATCCCATACTTTACTTGAAGTAAGTGTAATGATTATAAAATTTATGCGTACCATTACTAATTTTTCAGGAAAATTTTCCGAAGATATTTCGAAAACAGCAAAAGACGCAGCGGAAAGTTTTGCAGACAAGAGCCAAAGAATCGGACAAACATCCGCCTTCAGAACTATATCGCATGTAATTATAACTTATCTGATTACAAGCTTCCGCCCGTGGATCCTTCTGCATAGAAATCGGTTAAAGCTCTCTCTTTCGGAAACTAATAAACTCCACTTGATGCCAATTTCGTTATTTTCGATAATTATGACCACATTTTGCGTCTGAGGTTCCACATTTGAAAATATTAAAGCAACATGTTTTGGAATCAATTTGGTCTTAAAGAATATTAATAAGATTAACATATTATTTTATTACTGCAAAAACTTATTCAAATAAAGTTATTCAAATACACTTCTTAATCTCCACACTTTTATCTCATTGGTAACAAACATATATAAGGCACATGAGATTTAACAACTATGTCTCAAGGTGACGGGTGCAGTGCACTTCGTGACTTGTGACGAAATGCATCTGTTATAGGCAGAGGTTAGTCCGCTTAACATCAGATGAGCCTCGAGCTTGTTCCATACAATAACATTAAAAAACATATAAAAAAAATAAAAGCTACTGGGACTTACATTGCACTTGGGAATTACCTGCATAACCACGCATTTTTTTTTTTTTTTTTTGTGACGGAACAAGCCCGGGCCCACCTGATGTTAAGTGGTCTAACCTCTGCCTATAACAGACGCATTTCGTCAGCGACGAAATGCACTGTGCCCGTCACACTGAGACGTCCAGTTGTTAGGTCTCATTAGCCTGTAATTTTTCTGGCTCTCAAGGACTGCTGCCGGAACACACTGTTAGGTGCTTGGCGACAGATTTTCTACTTGAGGGTGGTCGCTAGCCAGGCGGGCATTCACAAAATGCCCTTCCACCATGCGGGCATTCACAAAATGCCCTTCCACCATGCGGTGAAGCTCAAGCTCTGGGCGGGATTCGAACCATGGACCTGCTGCAAGGCAGTCCATAGCCAATGCCACTGAGCCATCACTGCTTCAACCGTATAACCAGGGTATACCGAAAATTTAAAAAATATCCGCTAACGAAAAATAATCCGCCATACGATCAATAGGTCTACAACGCACACATATTTTATATTTAATTTTTTTACTGTATGTCCCATTAGCACTGACCTCGTGTACAAATGAAGTCTATCAGTAAAAATGCGCATATTTTTTTTTATGGAGGCATGTGTTTTCGTTATTGAGCGGGTCTGTACCATCTTTAGACTCCTTATCATCAAGAATGTCCTAACTGGTCTGCATTAAATTGTACCGACCCCATCTCATAGTTGGGATATAGGCAGGCAGATGATGCAGTATTGTTACGTGGTGTTTTAATAATTTGCATTATCCTTGCAGGCAACGGAAGTGGTGAAAAATGAAATCCAACCTCGCGGTCTCGAGGGTCGCGTCTACATGTCCCCGATGGCATTACGCAAACGTGTTGAGGTAAGAATAGTAGAAGAACGTGAACCCCACATTCTCCACTTTGTTCCAGGGATCCAACTATTATATCTTCGAGAGCCAGTTTCCTTACCATCTTGGACATACTGTACTGTATTGTATCAGCCGGATCGTCCACTGCTGAACACATCCTCCCCTATTAAGGGGGTATTTGCCATAATCCCCACGCTTGGCAGGCGGCTTGGGGATCGCAGTGTAAGATAGTAGTTCTTTAGAAGGCGCTGCTGCCCACCTTCCAGTAGAATTATTCCCTTAGTCGCCTTTTACGACACCCACGGGATGATATGGGGAGGTGCAATTCTAACCCGGCACCCCACGGGGAAATATCCTATCTTGGACATACTACTTATTAATAGGATTATGATCAAAGGGTTTAGTTATCAGTGTGATTTTTAACCTATATGGTTTTTGTATAATGTGATTCGATGTTGTTGTTAGATCGTGGACGAGGAGCGTACGTTCGCGCCGGACACTGAGACGACGGGCGTGGAGCTACACAAGGACTCTAAGTTCTACCAGCAGTGGGAGAACTTCAAGAACAACAATCAGTACGTCAACAAGGTATGAACTAAAACCTTCGTTAACATGGCGGTCTCGTAGCGAAGATGATTTTGTGGAATAGTTAGACGCAACTTGCGAAAACAAAACGTGTTTAAAATATTTTTTCAGCGCCGCATTAAAACTACCAAAGCAACCTCATCATTTATATGAATAACCGTTTAAACTGAACGTAGTAGCTTTTAAATAAAATGCTGTAATATAATAACATCTGCACTTACATACTTACAATAAAGGAGTAGAAGTCTGAGGCTTAGAATCACACCATGGCTAGGATAGTGTGAGTTTTTTTGATCATTCAACGTTGAGTTGGACTATGATCGCAAAAAGAAAGCCTAGAAGATCAGCTTTCGTTCTTTTTGTGTTGGGCGGTAGAAATGTCTAACCAGAATGCACGTGTTCCTGAAGGCAAGCGGCCTAATTTCTCGCAATAACTCTTTTGAAGGACCTTGAGGCAAAGTTATTTTTCTTTTTGAACATGCCGCTAATTACATCCATAGACGCCAGTTCATCGGTACAAGCTTGATAACGCTCGCGAAGTTATACAAATTGAAAATCCATAACAGTTTTTTTATACGATAAATTTTTAAGTGTATAAATGTAAATCAATATCGAAATATCTGTATTAAAGCAAGAAAATTAAAATAATTCTTATGAAAATTCTCGCATTTTATAACATGTGTATGTAACAATGTATGTGCTTACAGATGCTTGACTGGAAACTGAAGTACGAAGAATCCGACAACGCCGTACTGAGGGCTTCACGTTTCGTCACAGAGAAGGTTGGCAGCATATTCGGCAACGTATTTGAAAAGACAGAACTCTCCAAAACCGTCACAGAGATCTGCAAGGTCGACCCCACTTTCACTTCACAAAAGTTCCTAGAAGACTGTGCGAACGATATCATACCGAACATTCTCGAAGCGATGGTCCGAGGCGACCTCAACATCCTTAAAGACTGGTGCTACGAAGGAGTCTTCAATATACTGGCCACACCCATCAAACAATGCAAACAACTCGGCTACTATTTAGACTCAAAGATCTTAGATATAGAGAATATTGACCTAGTCATGGGAAAAATGATGGATCAGGGCCCAGTATTAGTCATAACATTCCAGTCTCAGCAAATCATGTGCGTCAGAGACTCCAAAAATAATGTCATCGAAGGAGACCCCGACAAGGTCATGAGGATCAATTATGTGTGGGTCTTGTGTAGAGATCCCCAGGAATTGAACCCCAAAGCGGCATGGAGACTGCTCGAGCTATCAGCCAACAGCGTAGAACAATTGATATAAACTTTAAATAGATAAATTAAAACTTGTTGATGTCACCGGATTGTTTTCTATGGGCCCTCACCATCCCATCCTGAAAACTACATGTGTATCATGAAATAATAATTTGACTAAAATATTGACTGAGTCAAATTTAAATATAATGATATAGAATCGTGTATGACACGTTTGTAAGCCATAATGTGTAAATATTGTCTATTTAACACCAATAACCAGAAGTAAACAGATTTTCGTTCAGTATCCTTTATTACATACAATTTTGTTATGTAAGTTTTATTTATGATTGTAAAGTCCTGTTTTGGCGAGAACGTGAAGTTAGTTGTAAAATATTATTTATTGTACATGTTTAGATTTATTTGGATAGATTAGGTCGCATTTAAAAAATATAATGTACAAAGCCTTAAACAGCCAAATGTAGTTTTGTCACATAAAACGTAATGCAATATTTAGTGGTAGGTTTCCGTCATCGCATGGCAGGGTTTTACAAGTTTTCGTTTTGTTTCGAGTTTGTTATTTTTTTACGATTATTAGTTTATTTCTTATGGTTTATTATTATTTAATAAAATGTTTATTTTAGATGAAATTTATTTTGCTTGTTTTTGAAGTATTTTTTTCTGGTAAACGGACTATGACATTCCCCAGTGAATACTACTGTCCCCCATGTAAATTTAATTACCGTTTATCTGCCAAGGGGACAGAGTATAGTGACAAATATTAATACCGTGTGCAGGTAATTACAACTATTGTTTGAATCTGATGGCGAGTCGATCAAGTCGCCTGCTTGATGGTAAGCGGTGATGGTGAGGTTCACTTTTCTCGTTTTTTTTTGATACACGAAGGATGCGTGTTTTCTACGTGTTTGGGTTTTCAGCACGAAGGTAGGGCATTTTGAATGCTTGCTACAGCCCACGATCACGATATTAGCATACACGTTAAACGGGATACTCAGTCGGGCTGTGACAGGCGTCGTCGCATGCTCATTTGACTGCTTTTGGGTTCCCTACTATATTAGAAACAAATTACAATTTGGTTGTACAAACTATTTAAAACGATGTTACAATTCAAGAGAGAAAATCTATCTTGGCGTTAGTTACGTCTGGGTTTTCTCTCCAACCGCACTTCTTGATTCGTTAGAAATGCAAACAATTTAATTTATCATTCCTAGATTTGTCTGAAAATCATGTTTGCCTAGGTATAGGTCAGATACATTTTGGTTTGTTGTTTTTGCAAAAAAATATTACCAGTCAACATGTTTTTCTGACAAATATCGCCATTTTCAACCGAGTAATGTAGCTGTTAGCCGCGATAAAGTATATTTCATTTTATTCTACTAGCTCTTACCCGCGACTTCGACTGCGGATCGTAGACCATTATGAAGTTTAGCTTTCGAAACTATACCAAATCTCACCCAACGCTGAATAAAATTTTAATATTTTTTCGTGAGGCTGTATGTATTTCCATTTATATTTGTAGGTAAGTAATATGTACATGTCATGCCCGTTCCCACGGGCAATCTAGCGCGACACCGCCGTCGGGCTAGAATGTCACGCTCCCATCTCTACCCGTGGGTTTCGTAAGAGGCGATTTAGGGTAACATACCAGAAGGTGGGCAGCACCGCTTTCTGAGGAGTTCTGATATCTCACACTGCGACCCTCAAGACGCCTGCCAAGCGTGGGGATTATGGCAAACCCCCCATAATGGGGGTGGCTGTGTTCAGCAGTGGACAATCCGGCTGAAACAGTACAGTACAGTAATATGTACTTATTTACATAAATGGCTTCATTTGGTATGGTACATATAATAAATTATTGACATAGCGAGTCTTTAACGGCCTCTGCTTCAGCTTACTGAAGAAACGCATACATATGTGATTATTGGATTTTGTGACCCATTTGACCATCAGCGTCCGCAGTGAACCTTTATTCAATTGTAAGCTATGCAAGGGCAGACTCGCGAGATTAACAGCTCCGAGAGCCACTAGTATAACATAAAATATATGTATAATGTAGGTAAGTATTGAAATCTCATATATTTTTTTTTTTATAATCTCATATTCTATTATAAAAAAAATATATATATATGCCTATGACCTCGTCGAATATAAAATTCATAATTTTTTAACACCAGAACTATTTCTATAATAAAACTGCTTATGGCTTCGTCGATATTAATGTATAAAATGCACAATTCATTAACACAGGTATTAAGTTATTGCAAAAAATTCTATAATATTACTATATAAAATTCCTATAATATGAAAATCGGCCTACGGCCTCATCGATATTAACTCAAAAAATAAAAACATATTTACCTAACTTACTATTGTATACATTAAAACTGTACCTAACTTATTATTGTATACATTAAAACAAACTACACTACTCATTTGCTCATCTAAAACTAGAGATAAAAAATGAATACATTATAATATATATGCCATTCCATAAAACAACACAGAAAAAAAAAACTTACAATTTTAATGTAGGTGCGCTTGAGCCACTTCCAGGTACGCTTGATCTTCGTCTGTAACTTGTTAGTAGCCATGTTGTGGCTAAACCTCGCTCGTATCGAACCAAACAATATAGATGACTGATTTTATCTATTTGTAACTACCCTACAATAAAAAAAAATATCTTTGCTTTGTACGACATCGATAATTATTAGTTATGCTTATGTTAACAATATTCTCATGTAAGTGAAATATTTTCTTATGAGAAATAAAATATCTCAAACCTCAGTAATACTAGAATAAAATATATCAAAGCATAGAAAAACATAAAAAACAAGTTTTTTTTTCTATATTTTGGCGATATTATCTTTGACGTAAGCAATATTTAACAAATATCTATTTATTCGTATACAAGGTGTCCCAAGAAGTAGTGAGGGAGGTAGAGGACCTAGAGGGCTATCTGAAACACCCCCATGTTGTTCCGCAATTTTTCGTATTTTTGGAGTTATGACTTATTTTTTTATTTTTTACCTATCGCCGAGTACGATGAGATTTTTATTTATGGTGACGTGAATTATTGCGGTATTATAGGTTAAGCTGATAGATAGGCCAATTCAGTATGGTAACATCTACTATCGTTAGATCTTTGAACGGAATAAAAAAAAAATGCCAAGAAAGATGAAATACTGGGTAGTATGTTCACAACTTCAAGGGTCATTAAAAAAATTAAATAATAAAAAAAATACCGTTCGGCTTTTAAAAGCTTGCTCTATCTATCAGGTAGCTACCCTGAAAATTTTATTTTATTATTCATAAGGCTTCAATCAAAAAATTGAAATCTAAATGTGGTAAGTGTATAGTAGTAACTCCGAAAATACGAAAAATCGCAGAACATACGTGGGGGTGATTCAGATAGCCCTCTAGGTCCCCTACCTCCCAGCTTCAGTATATCACTACTTCTTGAGACAACTTGTCCTTGACGGCAAAGGGCGTAAGGACGCGACGTGAAAGTGGGTGTATAGTACCACCAACTTAACTGTGCAGTTTTCGAGGGCGCTACTGGTCAAGGAAATCAACTACAAACTCACAATTTGAAGGAATGTTGTAGTTCTTTTTTTTGCCGCCTGAACAGATAAGTTGGACTGTAGGTATATACATATGACTGCGTTTGGGACTCGGACAAAGAAGATTTCGTTCTACTCTGTTATTATTTATTCTTGTGCTAAAACCCTCAATTAGTTTCACAGCCTTCTGTTCCTTATTTTTTAAGATAAAAATATTCCTTTGTAAAACTACTCAATGAGTTCTAATGGATAACGCACTCGGGCCTAAGATAAAAATGTTTTTGGTTCTTTTTTAATGTTTTGTGATACCATAAAAATAACAATTCAGTATTTGGTTTGGGATAAGTTTTTAAACAAATAAATCAAATTTAAGGTTCTAACTAATGAACCGCTGAAGCAAATGACATACAGCGAGCAGGACAGCAATAAGGCTTTCTTTTTTATGCCTGATAGGTTAGTCTTTGACCACTACCTCACCTGATGGTAAGTAATGATGTGGTCGAAGATGTTGTTCAGGCTAACCTAGAAGTACTGGCTCTCAAAAAAGGCTTTTTCCTTTTGGTACCCTAAAACGCGGCGTAACACTCCTTAGATAAATAAAGAGAGATCAAGATTACACAAAAACTATGAGGCCAATTGTTTTGAAAATTTTGGTGCCGATGGCACAAATTCTACCCAACATTTTAAGCTATTAAATAGTAATCTAGCCTTTCCCGTTTGAGCTGTACAGCATGTGCTAGCTGGGGACATGTGTCTCCAGCTTACACGTTTGTTTGAGCTTGTAGCTCCAAAACCTTAATAAACAGAGACTTTAAAATTTTAGTGCCTATGGTACAAATTATGCTCTAAATTTTGACATATTAAACAAAGTCGTAGGTCGCCACTCGTTCAGAAGATACAGATGAGCAGCTGTAGACACGTGGTCTCCAGCTTACACTTTATAATCAAGTCATAACTACTACAGCTTTCAAGTAGGACGTTCCAATTTTTTTGTGCCATTGGTACAAATTATGCTCTAAATCCCTGGCTATAATATATAACCACATCTTCAGCCGTTTCGGTTATACAGCATGTGTCAGCTGGAGACCATAACGTCAGCTAACACACTAATAATCACGCGTAGCATCGAAGTTTATTTGGCACCTAAATTTTGAGTTGGTATTCATAATTGCACAAATTATGCTCTAAATATTGGCATATTCAGAATTATGAAATTTCAATTGAGTAAGCTGGAGACATTCACATGAGTAAGGGGAAGTTTTTGAATAAGAGTCTGTATGAAATAAACAATTTTTATTAGAGGCACATCGAAAATGACGGATAAACACCGCGGAATATATTTACAACAAAACTAAAACTTATTCTAAAATATTAGTGCTACATCTAAAATAACTACCGACATGATGAGATAATAAAAATGAAGTGATACTTGAAGTCTAACGTGTGACTAGGTTAGAAAACCGCGATTTACTAAAGTAGTGTCAAAAAATCATTTTAACATACAAATAAATTAAAATGAATTTTAAGCAAGTGAAGCTTATAGCCAAACTATCCTAATTTGTATCATCCCTCACTTATTAATAAAATTATGGCTTAAAATACAATACGATTCAAAGTGCGAAAAACACTAAATACACCTAAAATTACGCATAAAAGCTCAATCACATAAAATTCAATGTTGCAATTTCAATAAATGCACTAAACGTTGCCATATTTGCATAATAAAATCGACGGAATTAATGAGTTTTATTCATAAACTACAATTTAAATTCGTGTTGTACTTCGGTGTTTCTATAATATAAGCTAGTGGTAGCTTAAAAATAATTAGAAGCATTATTAGACTTTAGGCCACGTCTAGAAATTACAAACTTCGTACTATAAAAAGTGTATATCTGTCTTACATCAACATTCTAAGGTATTCATATTATAAAAACGAGTCGACTTTGCAATATTATTAAACTTAACCACAATTTATTGGATCTCTATTGCTCACAAATTAAATTGATATAAAAAAATCTAAGGCGATAAATAAAAATCAGATATTTTGAAGATAAATTCTAAATCTGTCTATTCTAAAATATGTGTATAAAAAAAACAATAATAAAACCTCATAAATAATCAATTCACCGTATATCGCCTTTTCGTTCACAACCGTGCTTCTCTATCTAATCCTAACAAAAGTAAAATATGACAAGTGCAAATGAATTAAGAATCTGTTTATTAAATTAGGCTTCTATGTAGAATGAAACAGATATTATCAGCATTCATAATATTTCAGTACCTGTTTGAAACATAAGGCGTTTTCAAGTTACCTGGTCCCTCCCTTTTTAGCGTTCCCTGCTTCAACTTGACTAATAACTTAATTTACTGCAGCATCAGTAAATAAAGTACTGAAGTATTTTTTTTTTGCCTGATAGGTTAGCCTTTGACCACTATCTCACCTGATGGTAGGTGATGATGTGGTCGAAGGTTTTGTTCAGGCTTACCTAGAATTACTGGCTCTCGAGGACAGCTGCCGGAATACACCGTTAGTGCTTTGCGACAGATTTTCTACTTGAGGGTGGTAGCTAGACTGGCGGGCATTCGCAAAATGCCCTACCACCATGCTATAACGACTGCCATCCTAAGACAACAATCGGGACCGACAACTTAACGTGCCCTCCGAAGCACGAAAGCGCTCAGTTGCAATGTCACTAGCGGTACCGCGGCGGACGTTGCTTAACTTTGCTGATCGGTTAAGAACAGCTAAGCAACCTTCGCTACGAGAACTTCAGCTTCGCTTTAGTTCTTATTACTATAGGCCATATATATAAGACACATATTCGTTCTCGCATTTTCTGCAATTTCTTTTATATTTAGCCTTAGAAAATAAGCTGCTAGTATGATAATGTTAAATAGTACTTTTAAGGTGTACTTTGTTTTAAACGTGTGATAGATAATTTATGAGGAAACAATAATTCTACTATTACCAGGCCTGAATTACTCCGCACTTTAGGCACAAAGCTATTGTACGGTGCGTGCCGCGTCAGAAGAGATCAGGGCTATGCGTGACTATGCGATAGAAAGAGAGACACCTTGTAGGTGAATAAACATTTCAGGTCCTCCGTGCTTTGCGAGCTGAAGTGCACTTTATTGTTTCGTAGCTAGAGTCGCTTATTTATTGGAATTGATTTACGGAGTTATCCTTCTAGTCCTTTTTACATACAATGAGGGTTAGCTAATACACAATAGTCTCACACAAATCAGGTCCGTACAGTGGCCATAAGATTTCAACTATGTTCAAAATATTTTTCATTGGCGATGATTTCAAAGTACTTAATTTTATTGTTTTACTGTATTATCATTATTATTTACACCCTCTTTAAGACGTAGTGTACAAACGAGGCCTACACGTACAAAAACGCATCAATGATTATTTGTGGAGGAGCGCGCCTTCGTGAACGGGTCTGTAATAGAATTATTAATCTGTAAATTAATCATTGCTTCTTTGTAATTCTCAAATACCCGATACATGGCCAAACTCTTAGGCGGTAAAATAATTGTAGAGAAAAATAATTGCAGCGGTGATTCTCGTGCTTATACTGTCTGCTCAGTGAGTAAAGATAGGTGCGGTTTGCAATCTTCCCTCGAAGAAACAGTTTTTCTCGCTAAGACTGAACGCGTATTTGTATGCGCAATACGAATGACTATTTGAATTGGGAGTTAATTTAATGAAATGTTATCCACCTTGCTTACTAATCCGTGGCGAAAACTTAGAAAGGTGACTAAATCTGACATAAAGACAAAACTACGGATAGGTCTGCGTGGTCTCGCTCAAATTGATTTTGGTTCGATTGGCGCGTACAAATTAGCGTTCAGTCTAAATAAATAGATATAATTATTTGGTAGAAGTGTGTTTAGTCGACGAGCCACTGCATGACACTGGTATCGAGGCCGCCCGTGGAGATGAGCCGCGAGTCGTCGGGCAGGAATCGTACGCAGGTCACGTGGGACGAGTGACCGCCGTACTGGTGGCACAGCGACTGGAAACAACACAAAATACTGTACATAGAAACGAGTTTTTGCGTAACCACGAAGGTTTTTTTTCTTTTATTGTCATAGAACCAACAGCACTTAAAATTATATTAATGCTTACTACCAATGACAGGTTCTTACTTTTTATACAAAAATAATAATATATATCTTACAAAATCACAAATATACGATAGGAAAAATTTTAAGTCATGTGCGGGATTCGAACACGCGTCCATCCACTCCTTGAGCCGGAGTATGCTCTAACCAATTGAGCTAACATGACATGACGTCATAACTCGAATCTTTCCTATCCTTATTTAACCATCGTATTGGGATGGAGCGAAATCTATAGTACCACTTGCGTTGTACTACAAACAAGACCAATTTTGCAATTGGTTTTATACTTGTAAATGATGACGCAACCTTATAATTTTAATATTGTTAGGTTTGCAATAACGTCTGCTATGCGGATTACATTACAAAATCACAAATATACGATAGGAAAAAATTAAGTCATGTGCGGGATTTATTAAAAAAAAATCCTATCGTATATTTGTGATTTTGTAATGTAATCCGCATAGCAGACGTTATTGCAAACCTAACAATATTAAAAAATAATATATATCGCTAAAAATTATCTACTACTAAAAGAAACAAACTACCTACTATTATACTAACAAACTACTATATTTGGCACGCACCAAGGAAGGACATAGATAGAGAGGTGAATCTAATTGTGTTAAAGAGTTATTATATATATCAGTTAGTTAAGTGTATGAAAGGCGTGTAAGGTGAATGGTGTACAAGGTGGTATGGTGTGCAAGGTGAATGTGGACGCTTTTCTGGAGTAACAAGGCTAATAAGGTATCCAAGAGTCAGGATACCAGAAAACACAGTGTGTTATGTGTATTTAGCTGACATTTTCTATCGTAATTAATCAACTTTTAACGGTTTAAATTATCTTGAAGATTCAAATCTTTTTGTAAAAATATCGTATATCAGAATGGGATGAAATGCTTTCATTTGTTAAAAAATAACGTATGAAAGACGCGGATGCAGTTTAAGAGTTACCAACCTTGGGCTGTGTGACGGGGTAGGCGTAGAGTTTAACTTTGCCGAAATCGTCACCAGTGGCTGCCAGGCGGTTATCGTGGGACCTGGAATCAAAGTTTGTTTAGAATCAGTATTTCTAAAATTATATTACAAAAAGTGTACTGTGTAAGTACAGGTATATATGGTATGCCCGTTGAGTAATGGGCTAGAATGGCAGCCCGCACCCTCCATCTCTGGGGTGGCGTAAGAGGCTACTAAGGGGAAAAAACCGAAAGCTGGGCAGCAGCGTCTTCTGAGGATCGGCTATCTTACACAGCGATCCTCAAGACGTCTGTCAAGCGTGGGGATTATGGCAAACCCCCCCTTAACTGTTGAGATACGGCTGTGTACAAGATACAATAAATAGCTGTGGTTATGAATTGTGATACATTAAGGGTTAGTGTAAAAGCTGTGGTAACAATCTGGCTGATACATTATAAGTATAGAACCAAACAATTGCTATTTGCAACGAGTGTCACTACTACGAGAATACGTAAGAGAAATTTGAGTTACAACAAATGACATAGAGAATAGGGAAATGACACCTGTCAAAAATCCAAAATGGCGGATTCAAGATGGCCGGCCTACTAAGTGCTCCGATCCCACTAAAGCGAGGACATACCTAGTGCAAGAGTTGATGTCAGTGCCATCAGCATTCTCCGGCCACACGCCGATTGTCTGGAAGGTAATTGGACAAGTGTTGGTCGCCCACACGACGTCTCTCAGCGACGTGGGCGATGTGATTTGTCGGCACGTTGTTGCGTTCCCTGAAATAGAACATCATATTTATTAGTATTTACAAAATAAATCAGCATCATCCTATCTTATCTCACCTTTGTGGGGACCGTACAGAACCCAACTAAGAGGTGGGATAAGGTCAGAAATTAACCAAAATATTGCAAACGTTTTTTTTTTTTTTTTACCTGAGGTATACCTTTATTAACCAAATACTACAAACTATATACAACACTACAGCTACTACAATAAAAGCATTTGGACTCATAGGCAGTCCAAATGCTCAAGCCCACTATCAGTTGGCAGCGTGCCCAGCATGCTGGCAGCATTGCCCCGTTTGCAACGCTTATTCTTTGAGCCAAATATTGTAACAGTTTTGACATCAATTTTATACTTGGTCGCCTACATGTCATCAACCCAACGTGGAAATCTTTGGTGACGTTATATCCGCTACCTTTCATCATAGGAGCAATTAGATTATAACGAGACTTCAATGTTAGTAGTTTTTTCCTTTAGCCGCCTTGGGGTCAACGGCCGTCCGAGAACTTTATGAGATAAAATGTAGTATATAATCAATACAAAACAACAAGAAAATAAATTAAACATTACTGGCCATTCATACTCTTATATCAGTCCCGATATGTGATCTTTCTATCGTTCAGCGTCCATCATCCTTGGAAATGTTTGTTGGTGGTATATATATCCTTTCGATTCATTAGAACGTTCGGTTAGGATTTTTCCTTTAGTCGATTTTGGGACAATAGTCTTCCGGGAACAAATATAAATCAGATATATAGAGACACCAGGAGCCTTTTCATATATAGATACTAGCTGACCCGGCAAACGTTGTTTTGCCATATAAATAATGATTAAATTACTAAAATGGCTATTAAAAAATAAGGGTTGATCGTAGAAGGGTGAAAATTGAGGATTGTATGTATTTTTGTATGTTGTATCATAAATAAATAGAAATTAAAAATTTTGTCTAAAAAATAAAAAAAAATTTAGGGGTGGACTACCCCTAACATTTAGGGGGATGAAAAATAGATGTTGGCCGATTCTCATAGATACCGGATAAGCACAAAAAACTTCATCAAATCGGTCAAACCGTTTCGGAGGAGTATGGCAACGAAAACTGTGACACGAGAATTTTATATATTAGATATATTTATATATGAATATATCTATTATAATTTTATAACTTTAAATCCTATGGTATTGCACAGTAAAATACTTACAGTAAAGCAACTCGTAGTCTCCGGAATTACTCCTGATGTATTGACTGTCCTCTGACCAGTCCAAGTGGGTTATGTAGCTAGAATGGCCCTGGAACACAAGACATTTGTAAGCACAAGAATAATATAATGTTACAACTACTGCTAGAGCTCTAATACTGCACTTGTAGCATTAATAAAACCATACTAATTTATTTTTCTGGATGACCTTTCTTTCTAGCTTTGTGTTGAAGCTAAGCTTGGGAAATCTAAGCGGTTTAAGAAGAGATTGTTTGCGAGTATAAATAAATACACGACATTATTTTGATTTTAATGTGTACTATTCATACAGGCTGGGCAGAGCAACGGTTGAAAATTTACAGGGATAATGCTTACCGGTTTAACCCCCATGTTTGTTCAACTATATTCTTAGTTTTGGTTTTAGTAAAAGGCATTTTTTTATGAAAACACTAAACTTTGTAAGTGCTGCCAACCCATAATAGTGTTTTCTGAAAATACGTCAAAAGAAGACTTATCTTGTTTCGCTTTACTAGTTCTAAGCTACTAAGCTTAGAATACAGTTTCAACAAGTAACTCCAATGTCTAGTCCAATCATATTTTATAAGATTGACACAAAAAATCCAAAAACATATTGAGACGCTTTACGAAAGTTGAAATGCTCGAAAGCTATCGAATTCACACGAGCACAATTTTTAACTTTTACCTTGATACTCAAAGTGCTTCTTGATCATCGCAACAAAACAAATCCTCAACAAGCAAAGCATGCCTAAAGATCTACATATCACACTGTCTAAAATTAAGTGTGTCTAAGAATTTTACAGGTCAGAAAGACAAAGGTTCTATAAAAATACGTAATTGGTAGGTATTATTTTAGATGTGTAGATAATTAGTATCGATCCTTCTGTTTTTTTATTGTTCTTTCGGCCCAGTTTTTATGGCTGAACATACATAGGGGTAAAATCGGTGGGCATAGAGGTTCCTTATAATCTCGCAACCACTCCACCTATCACCACAACAACCTCCATGTTATTTTTGTTTCATTGCAAAAACCAATACCATATTAAACTATACAATTCTCGGTTGCATGTTTCTTTACAATAAATAAGAAGTTATTAAGTGTCAAATAACTAAAAACCGTTTTTTGACTGATAATACTAATATAGTCTTACAGAAACTTTGTATTAAATTTTTATTGGTCTAGGCACAGTTTTTAATGATATATATATATATATATATAATAGCATAATAGGGGCAAATAGAAAGGAAACATGCGCGGTAAAAACACACTCCTAAGAGTTAACTACTAAGTAGCATAGTACTAACAAATTTAGTTCACGCTGATTACTATAGAGGTCTATTAATATAATTTGGGGCGTGCTTCTTGAAAGTAAAACATATTAGGTGTTATCCAACGGCATAATGCATGTTACATAGGCATGGCAGAGTAAATAAATAAGTTCTTCTAAAAAATCATCGGCTACAGCGGTACATTTTTATTTTTATTATTACCCTTCTACGTTTTTTCTCCGTGCACTGTAAGGCATGAAATCAACAGAACATAAGTAATAGAATCGATTGATGAAAAGAAATATGTGACACATTGTTTCTTCGGGTGCTGATCTAGAATTGCACTCCTCCGTGTCTTCCTGTAGAGTTTTAAGAGGCCATAAAGGAAAAATAGCAAAAGGTGAGTGTAGCAGCGTCTTCGGAATTACTGCGATCCCCAAGACGCCTGCCAAACTAGTGGCAAATATCCCCTAATAAAGGGGGGTATTACAGTGGTATTACTTTACACACAATTTGTGTTCAGAGATAATCAATAATGCTAAATAAGTAGGAAATACATTAAATAACTTGGTGTAAAATACTAAACAAAACCGAAACGATTTTTAAGCACAATTTTGGGAAATCGGTTTACCATGTTATTCAAAACAACATGAGCTCCCATTTGCATGGTCCGAATTTAACAAGTTATTTAAGTTTAGTGTCTTCGTAGCACTTTCCATACAGACGTAGTTTTCTCATTTTAATATTGTTATTACAAATATACGATAGGAAAAATTTAAGTCATGTGCGGGATCTTATCGTATATTTGTAATTTTGTAATGTAATCCGCATAGCAGGCGTTATTGCAATCATAATAATATAAAAATAATATTGTTATGTTTGCAATAACGCCTGCTATGCGAAAATTTGAGTTATAACGTCATGTCATAAGTCAAATCTTTCAAAGCATTCAAATCTACTCAAACCTTTGCTTAATTGGTTAGATCATACCCCGGCTAAAGTGGTTGATGGACGCAGGTTCGAATCCCGCACATGACTTAAATTTTCTCTATCGTATATTTGTAATGTAGTTTTCTCATATTTTAAATTTTGCGTGCATATCCTTGAGCCTAAAAAAAGCAGAAGCATGGTTTGCCAGTTTTTCGTTTTATTATTTATTTAATCTCTAAATGAAAATAAGAAATCCCATACAAAATGATTTTTCCATATGTATATTCACTATTATTTTTCCAAATAATTCTGAATATACACATTTATACGGAAAACTAATAAACGAAATGCATAGATTTTAGACTCAAGGACATGCATGAAAATTACAAACACTTGGTTCTTATAATATGACTAAACAACATTTGTATGGAATGCTCTAAGAAGCATTAAAAGCTTTTCAGTGTTGGAAGTACTCGATTCGCATATTTATTTTTCACTCTTTTTAATGGAGTACTGCTTCCAAGATTGATTCGCCCACAATACTGATTAACAACCCCAAAGACCCCCAGGATATATCTGATCTTGAACACGTGAAAAAAACTAACTAACTAAACTTTTTTTTTTTTTTGTTTATGCTTTATAGGTTAGCCTTTGACCACTATCTCACCTGATGGTAAGTGATGATGTGGTCGAAGATGTTGTTAAGGCTAACCTAGAAGTACTGGCTCTCAAGGACGGCTGCCGGAACACACCGTTAGGTGCTTGGCGACAGATTTTCTACTTGAGGGTGGTAGCTAGCCAGGCGGGCATTCGCAAAATGCCCTACCACCATGCTATAACGACTGCCATCTTAAGACAACAACCGGGACCGACGGCTTAACGTGCCCTCCGAAGCACGGAAACGCTCAGTAGTAATGTCACTAGCGGTCACCCATCCAACTCATGACCGCGCGCGACGTTGCTTAACTTTGCTGATCGGTTAAGAACAGCTAAGTAAACTTCGCTACGAGCGCTTCAACTTTAACTTACAACTTTAAACACCTACATAGATTTTATTTCTTAAGTCTAGTTATATCTTAACTCATCGTAGTAATTTATAAATAATAAATATATAAATAATAAGTGTAGGTAGTAGGTATTATGTAATATAGATGTACTTACGAGACATTTCCCGATCCTGGTGTATCTGGTGCCGTTATCGTCCACTCGGTACACGTATATGAAGTTGTCTCTGGAGCCGAGCGCGACTAGCTTGTTGTCGGGGGAGTACTGGATAGTCTGGATTGGCTCAGATCTGGAAAATATTCTGTTGGTATTGTAATTGAACAAGCACGACGCCCATCTGCTATTAAGCGATACACTCTTTATGCATTTTGTCGTTCAAGTACCAATTGCACTGCGTCCGTCACCTTGAGACACACGTTAAGTCTCATGTGCCTGTAACTTTTCTAGCTCTCACGGACTGCTACCGAAAGATACCGTTACGTTAAAAGATAAAAAAATCCGTACTTAGCGACAGATTTTCTACTTGAGGGTGGCAGCTAGCCAAGCGAACATTCGCAGAATCCCCTTCCACCATGCGGTGAAGCTCAAGCCGGCGGTGGTGATCGAACCGTGGACTGCGGCGCGGCAGTCCATAGCTATTACCGCTCTACCGGCTAACATTGCTTCAAATAAGGCATTCACGTCAAAATCAAATAAAACTCTTTTTATTGACTTAGTTTTATTCTAAATTTGGTCGAAGATAGTAAATAGATGTAAAGCATTCTCATTCTATAGGTTTCAATGACAGCCACCTGAATACTCAGCTAGGTGCTTGGCGGCTTAGCATTCGCAAAATGGAACCACGATGTAAAGTGACATTATTCAGGCTACCCAAGGACTCCGACATGGCCATACTGTGATTTTAAGACCGCCTTGGACCGACGGCTTAACGTGCCCTCCGAAGCACATAAGCGTTCAGTAGTAAATGTCACAAGTAGTAAACCATCCATTTAGTGACCGCAGAGACCGTTGCTTAATTTAGTTGATCGGTTACGAACGGCTAGGCAAACTTCAAAGCTTCAAACTTAACTGGAAATGGATCTTTCGATACGGTGCGCTATAAATATTTCCAAACAGAAGTCATGTTTCTAGTATATTAACTAATAGTATATTCACCCATCAGTATGAGCAGATAGCATTTCCCTCGAGTGCGGGTCGAAAGTCATCCATTTCCCGCTGAGGCAGCCCACCGCAATCACGCCGCCGTCAGACGACCACGCGCAGCATTGTGCTCGCTCCTAAACACGGAAATAAACAAGTTAGTAAATAATTCTTCTATATAGTTGTATATAGTTGTTGTATATAGTTGCATGGTGGAAGGGCGTTTTGCGAATGCCCGCCTGGCTAGCGACCACCCTCAAGTAGAAAGTCTGTCGCCAAGCACCGAAAGGTGTGTTCCGACAGTAGTCCTTGAGAGCCAGTGAAATTACAGGCACAATGAGACTTAACAACTATGTCTCAATGTGACGGGCGCAGTGCAATTCGTGAGTTGTCATGAATTGCAACTGTTATAGGCAGAGGTTAGTCCACTTAACATCAGGTGGGCCTCGAGCTTGTTCCGCCACAATAACATAAAAAAAAAAAAAAAAAAAAAAAAAAAAAAATAGTCCTGAAAAGGACTATCCTATACAGGGTTATTGGTAAAATGCTTTTATTATTGGTAAATTGTTGAAGTTGCTTCCGAGGAAAACTTTATTAACTGGAATTACTCGTAGTTGTAATCTGTTCTCTTGAGTCTTTTACAAGTACCTCAATATCCTTGCTCCAAACAGTAGAATGGCTCATCCCGTCCCACAGTTGCAGCAGTCGGTCCCATCCAGCGGAAACGAACTGCGGTAACGTAGGGTGAGCTGCCAAGCCCCACAGCTCGTCTACGTGACCTGGAGATTGATCAAATCATGTCAGCACTACATACATACATTAAAGTAAACATACAAAATTAAACAACTTTGAACAGTTTAAATCGCGTATATTTATCATTATTTTTGTCCCGACGTTTCAGACACTTTGTAGTGATAGTGGTCACGGGGTGGGTAATAATTGCGAAAACTAAAACTACAATACATATCTTCTTATATCTTATAAGTTTCATCGAATTCATAACAAATGAGTAAATTAAATTATTATGTACTCTCTCTTTAACCGGCATCATCATACTTAAATCTCGACCTCAAATGAGGGAGTGATCACCTTTCGACGTTTGTATGGAGAAGTGGCCGTCCAGTTCAACCTTAATGGCTGCTAAGCGATTATAGCTCAATTGGCAGAGCATTTTTCGGCCCGGGGGTCTCGACGCCAGACGTTCAAATATTTTCTTTCGTTGTAATTTTGTAAGGATACTTATAATTCAATCCTATGCAAATCGAATCATGCGGGAAAGCTAAAATCTAATAAATTTATTACACGGTTCTCAATGTCCATTTCGCTGTCATAAGGCCATTTAAAGTGCTCTAATTTTGATAAATGTAGTAGAAATTGTGGACTGTAGCTCCAGAAAACAACTCAAGCATGGCAACCAGTCTAAGGCTCAATCTACACGGAAGTGGAATTAACCGTAGTTTTACTGTTAAACCATTTTCGACTTTGTCCCTCACATTACAATGCATAGTATCGCTTGAAAGACTTGCTAAGTCCCCGCGGGCATCACTAGATGAAGACAAATTCGATAATGGTTTGACAGTAAAACTACCGGCGCTGCCAGTTCGGTCTGAATTGCCGGTTATGTAACAACTTTCAAAGGGACAGTTGACATCACATTTTCGATTAGGGCTACAGTTGACCTGAAAATAAGTATAATAAGTAAAGTAAGTAATCAAGTCGCTTAACAAAATAATCAGACTTCATATGTTTACCTAAAACAGCCGGAGAGAAACCAAGCTCTACATCTCCTTGTAGAATGCAGTTTTTAGTGGTACCGATGAAAAGTTGGCTTCCGCGACCCTCGGATATGACTCTGACGCCGCCGTAGTGACCCTCGATCTAAAACATACAGATTATATACCCACCATTTTTGTTCTTAACATGTTTTTGGATGTAGTTTCGTCATTGATGAGGCTGTACGCCTAGATTAGAAGAAATTTATTGAATACGCTTTGGAAACAATCAGAACTTGGATTATAATTTGCCTGCTGCTACACACTAAATAATTTCCCATGGGGTACCAGGCTAGAATGTCAACCCCCCATCTCTATCCGTAGGTGTCGTAAGAGGCGACTAAGGGTAAAACACCAGAAGGTGGGCAGCAGCACTTTCTGAGGAACTGATAACTCATACTGCGATACCCAAGACTCCTGCCAAGCGTGAGGATTATGGCACAACCCTCTTTAATGGGGGAGGCTGTGTTCAGCAGTGAACAATCCGGTTGATACAATACAGTACAGTCATATATAACTTTTTTTATTGCTGATGCCTTTGACCACAATCTCACCTAATGGTAAGCCACCGAGTCGAAGGTGTTATCAGGCTTAACCTAGAATTACTGGCTCTCAAGGGCAGCTTTCGGAACACACCGTTAGGTGCTTGACGACCGATTTTCTACTCGAGGCGCGGTCGCTAGCCAGGCGGGTATTCACAAAACGCCCTTCCACCATGCGGTGAAGCTCAAGCCTGCGACGGGATTCGAACCATGAACCTGCTGCGGGGCAGTCTATACACTGAGAAAAACGACTTAAAGGCTTAAATCAAATTTGACCTTTTACCGTTGAATTGTAACTACGTAAGATGAATTCACAACTCTTAAGATGATTTTCACCAATCAATAAAAATGTACCATGTTTTATAATAAACACAACCGTCAAAAACGCCTTCCGTAAAGTATTTTCAGAATTGAACTTGTTATACGATAATAATTGCAGTATTGACCATAGAATATATCTTACTTTTACGGCGGTTTATATACGGTGATTATCACTATAACGTACGACTTAATCAGCCTCATTGAAAAGTCAATATTTAAGAAAGACCATAAAATACACCTTATATGAAGACGAAAAGAAACATTCGCCTTCACTGACCTCGTTTAACGCCTTCTAGTTGGAAGGCGTTTTTGTACGTATTTACGTTTGGTCGGTTTTTCGCCTTATACCATATAAATTGGCCGTCATTAGGGCGCCTTTGACTTTAGATTTTTCTCAGTGTAGCCAATGCCACGGAACCATTACTGCTTCGAAAGATAAACTTACAACAGTATCCTGTCCCGTGGGCGTGACGTCCGCGTCGAACATAACGATACGTCCGTCCTTGCCGCCGCCGGACGCGACGCCGCCGTCTTTGAGACACGCGATGCTGAACACAGGCCCCGCGTGCACGCCGCGCACTAGCTTGTGGATAGTGTTAGTCCCGCGGCCCCACACTATGATGTTACCGCTCGAGTCGCCAGACAACACGTCACCTGGAAGTAAAAATATCTTTGATTTGTGACGTCGTGAGGTTTCAATTAGAGACCAATTTAAAACTATTGACCTAACTACAAAACAAATACAATAAATAATAACAAATATTTTTAAAATATTTTATGAAAACATCAAATTAATATTTTAATAAAACACTTAAAAGATACAAAAATATATCTAGTGACAATTCCGCCTAATTTTCCTGTTAAGCAGTTAAGTGTTTTATTAAAATGTTAATTTGATGTTTTCATAAAATATTTCAAAAATATTTGTTATTATTAACTATGGATTTCCGCAAAGTAACGCCTGAATCTATTTATTAAATACAATAAAATAAATATTTCTCGCCTTTGACGTCAGCAGAGCTAACGTCGACTATTTCAATTTTAATAAGTATTATTGAAATACTGGGTTATTTTTATTTTTTTAAATCTTATATATAAAATTCTCGTGTCACAGTTTTCGTTGCCATACTCCTCCGAAACGGCTTGACCGATTTTGATGAAATTTTTTGTGCTTATCCGGTATCTATGAGAATCGGCCAACATCTATTTTTCATCCCCCTAAATGTTAGGGGTAGTCCACCCCTAAATTTATTTTTTTATTTTTTAGACAAAATTTTTAATTTCTATTTTTTTATGATACAACATACAAAAATACATACAATCCTCAATTTTCACCCTTCCGCTTATCCGGTATCTATGAGAATCGGCCAACATCTATTTTTCATCCCCCTAAATGTTAGGGGTAGTCCAACCCTAAAATTTTTTTTTAATTTTTTAGACAAAATTTTTAATTTCTATTTTTTTATGATACAACATACAAAAATACATACAATCCTCAATTTTCACCCTTCTACGATCAACCCTTATTTTTTAAATTATTTATATGGCAAGACAACGTTTGCCGGGTCAGCTAGTATATTATATAAAAATATAATATACATGTTTCAGTGTAGCCATGTTGTCTTTTACTACGAGACACAGATCTTAAAAGTGTCAGACAGTACTAGAAAAATTTATTGTTTTAAGTTTTGAGTCTCTCCGAGCCAAGAGCGCCCGCCGCGCGTATTTACATCGAACTAAGTAATAAAAAATATGATATATTAAATTACAGGCACAACGTGCTTATTCCGTCAAATACACATAAACAAATACAAAAAAAATCATCTCAAAATGTTTCTTAGAACTGGCAGAAGTGAAACCTAAGAGGTTGTTAGCATTTTACCAATAACCTTGTATATATACATATACATGTTACTGTAAAGATCTGGAGTTGGACAATTATAATATTTATTTAAGTATTATATGAACTGTTTATACATTAATGTATTTTTTTATGAACCTGATAGGCTAGCCTTTGACCATTGTCTCACCGGATGGGAAGTGATGATGTGGTCGAAGATGTTGTTCAGGCTAACCTAGAATTACTGGCTCTCGTGGACAGCTGCCATAACGCACCATTAGGTGCTTGGAGACAGACTTTCTATTGGAGTGTGTTAGCTAGCAAGTCAGGCATTCGCAAAATGTCCTACCACTATGCTATAACGACTGACATTCTAAGATAACAACCGGGACGGAACGTGCCCTACAAAGCACGGAAACGCTCAGTAGCAGTGCCAGTGGGTGACTACTAATCACCCGTCCAAGTCATGACCGCAGCGGACAGCTAAGCAAACTTCGCTACGAGCGCTTCAAAAGCGGTATGGTTTCTTATATATAAACAAGTATATATAAAGACTCACCGTTATGATTAAACGCGAGGCAGGTAACATACTTCGGTTTGTCCCTTGTCTCGAAGACACCCATTCTCTTATACAGCATGTTGGTCTGATCGAGCGTCCAGAACGCGATGTGGTTCTTTCCACACGTTACGATTTGGTTGCGGTCCAGTGGGTGGAACTCTACGGCTACCACCGTGTCCACTGAACACTGAAATGGAGATAAATTCTGGTCAGTTATGTAATTAATGAGGGTATCTTAATGTATAAAATTATTTTCTTACTAGCTTCTACCCTCGAATCTAACCGAGTAGACAATGATGAAAAGTTACGATAATGATCATGAAAAGTATTCCATGTGTATCCAAAACTCAAGGTATTTTTATTCCATGTATCAACGAAATCAGTTCATCCCTTTCTGCGTTAAGGAGTAACAACATATATACACACTCATCAGCTTTCGCATATATTAGCGTAATTAGAGCTTTTAGTGTTACGTGTAAAGAGAAAAATAAGACTGTGATTCTGTGTGACTCTCTACTATCAATACAATCTATTGTCTGTGCTATGTCCGTATGTCTCAAAGGTCGTCTCTAGCACGTAAAGGGAAAGAGTAAAAATAATTGATATTTTTTGTAGATTGTCAATACAAAACCAATTATTGACTCAAATTAATTTTAAAAACAAATACCAAAAAACGGACCAAAGAAAATGTATCATAGCATGTAGGGTATTGTCACAGAGTAGAGTACTGTATCAGCCGGATTGTCCACTGCTGAACACAGCCTCCCCTATTAAGGGAGTATTTGCCATAATCCCCACGCTTGGCAGGCGGCTTGGGGATCGCAGTGTAAGATAGTAGTTCTTTAAAAGGAAGGCGCTGCTGCCCACCTTCCAGTTTAATTCCCTTAGTCACCTCTTACGACACCCACGGTATGATATGGGGAGGTGCAATTCTAACCCGGCACCCCACGGGGAACAGAGTAGAGTTGAAATAATAATTTTTCTACAAATTATTGGAGCACATTTTTTGTCTCGGGAATTGAACCTGTGTTCTCCATATCCGCACCGAATACCTAAACCACTCGGCCACCGGGAGAGACTCTTTCTGGCCGAAACTTTGTGCTCAATTGGTATTACTTTAACCGTCATAGGGTACGGTGCGCGTAATGCGGGGGTCTATCTAACTCAAAAAGTAAGGAATGAGGACTATCCGAACTGAAAACACCATTTCATTAAGTAGATTTTAGCTGTGAAAAAAAAATAGTCATTTTTTTTTCTTTTACGATAGTTGCGGAAGAGCAAATACCGTGATGCACCACAGCCACTTCTTATAGGTCAGGCCAAGAACTCCCGACTCACCCCAAATAAAATTCCTCAGATTTTATTGTGATGACATTATAGAGAAGATTATTTTAGAAGTTTAATTACAAATTCCACATACCTTGGTCTCCGCCAAGCAATGTCCTTTCTCCGGGCGCTGCCACTCCCACACAGATATGGTGTGGTCAGGTCCTTCATCGACACACGCGAGCAGCGTGCCCCCGTCTGCCCTCGAGAAGGAAATGCACGCGACCGCGCGCTCTATCTGCCCCGCTCCAAGGACTGCTAATGTTGCTAATGATACTGAGTTCCAGACTCGAATGTGCGGCTAAGGAAAAATGATTAAATTTCAGCACACTACATTTCTATAGAACTCTTATTTCATACTAATTTTTGTAGTTTATTCTCGATTCCGCTGGAGGCGCTAGTATTATAATTAAAAACTCTTCGTGTATGATAACTTGAACATAGAGCAAGTGAGTGAACGCCTAACGCTAAAAACATCTGGAGTGCCTTGTCTCCGTCAAGGTTTGTCATCCTGCGGGACATTCGCGTACGAAGTTTCCATGTCTGTGTTGTACTTGTAGGTTCAGTAAATTAATATTTATGTTCTTTAATCTCATTCATTATTGGCTAAGTTTTTTATAGATTACCAGTAGACATTTTCAATTCATAAAAGCTAATCTTAAACATAAAATTATAGTCATAGTAAGCTGCGGTACGAATGGAACACATGACACGATTCTAGTAGAGTTGGTACTTAAAAGGTTTTCCTAGCCTTCGAAATCTCACCTATTGAGACATAATGCCAAAAGTAATATATCATTTAAGAAATATTTCAAAACAAAATAAGCTAATCCGGCACTTAAATCACCCAAGCAACAGGTCTTACTCAGATGACTATCAACAGAACAGAATAAAGAAAACATGTTGTGTCTACCCCACTTTGCGTGGTATAAGGACAAGAAGATGAATAAGAAAGATGGTATGGCTTTACACGATAACAGTAAAGCAGAACCGAGAGTAAACTCACCCTAGCATCAAGTCGGTCGTGGCCGGCACACTGCCCGCTAGCTATCACCAGCTTGTTCGGATGCACCGCCAGACACTTGACGTCGTCTGTGTGTCCCGTGTAGTGTCTCTGACACTGCTCCTCTACGTTGAACAGCACTACGACTGACGCTACGAAGTACACTATCTCGCCTGTGGGTAGGAGGTATATGTTGCTTCTGCAGTCTTTACCCCTGGAAATAATGGAATTGTAAACGATATTTATTTGGTATTCAGGGCTTGAATTGAATAAGTGGGATATTTTTATATATCGGTCGATAAATAGATTTTAATTTATTCTACAACCATTTAATTTACCATTAATCTTTAAAGAACTTCTATGTTAGTGTATAACAAGTGGTTATTTACTGGGTGGAAACTCAGGGTACTCATGGTTCTAATTCCTCTGCCGCGACTGTAACTTTTTTATGAATGATCGCCTAGTTCGTATAAAAATTCGGCCACCAAGCACCTAATGTTCCGACCGTGTTCTTGCGAGCCAGTTCACATTCTAGGTTAAGCTTCTTTAACATCTTTGACCGCGTCATCATCGCTCACCATAAAGTGGATTGTGGTCCAAATTCAAAATATTTATTTGCCATAATGTAGGTACAGTACAGGTCTTTGCTTAAAATAATATGTGGCTCTACATTTAAACCTTAAAGGCGTGCAAGTTACTAGGTTTATCTAATTTAATTTAGCAAATTATTATTACAATGTCATTTCATCCAAGGCTAGCATTTCAGCAATATTCAGTTAAGATGTATTAATGCAAAAATTACAATGTTATAATTCCTCTGTGAATAAATTATTTGAGAAATTAATGTCTTACGTCAGAGTATAATTTTCAGCGACTTATAACATAGATCAGGGGGTCAAAGTACTTACACTTCAAAACTACTTTTCTTAAATTTAAGCTTTTACCCTATTTTTATTTAACCCGTATAATATAAAATTCAGACACAGAAATCTAGGTATAGAGCAAGGCCTCAGTTGGCGGCGAACTACTGAAGTAACGAATGTGTAACAGTCAATTATTTAATTGACTACGCTCCTGACAGCCGGCAAATAGTAAAAACAATTTTTAATTGATTCTATAACCTATTGTTTCGACAAGATCTGTCTTCGTACTTATAATTATTATTTTTATGTTCTAAGTTGTGGTTTATTATTGTCGACGCGACGCAGACGTTACAAATATAATAAATGAAACATGTGTTCTTGTAAGCTTGCACCAGGAGTCAGGAGTACAGTCTACGAGTAATACTACATTATGCAACAAGTGCGCGAAGTTGTTTATTAGAATCGAGACGGGGTTTAGTGATGACATTATAAATCGAGTAGAGATTGTAATAAACAACGCCCACGAGTTTCATACGATGTTTTTCAACACACTTGTGTGGAACGAATACGAAAATATTTTCTTGATCTTTTTGCTAGCAATAATAATCTATTTTAGAAGGTTTCTAATTAAATCTTCTAAAGTTCTACTTCAGGAGGTAAACAACTCTTTGGTTTGTTTTTATATGAAAAACAAACTACAATCTCCTTGGTGACAAGTGTTGAAACATTGATTATTTTTTTCTATTTAAAACACTAGTGCGGTAAAGTAAAAAAAAAAGCACGAGTGTGTAATAGACTATGTCGGAAGGTCATAGTACAGCACGGCACTTATTATTATTTATTGGTAGGATACAAGGTGCTCCTTGATAGGGGACATTATTCCCGTCGCCACGATAAAGTCCTCGAAATCATACGTGAGTCTCTCGGTAGCTAGAGAAAAAAAAGGTTTGACCACGAACAAACGACACGTTGCTTTTGTAAAAGAAGGGTCATCTACAAAATCTAAATCCAAGCCTTACTCCATCTTAGGCGCAGCTCCCGATTGGACTCTTTTGATGGACACGTATGAAAAACACTACAAAATTCCTGAGGATGTTGGTGTTTCGTCATCCTGACCAGATATATTTCTATACTCAAAGAATCTAAAACGCATAGTACTTAAAGAACTTACTGTGCCGTGGGAAACAAACATACCTAAAGACCACACAATAAATACTAACAACATCAGGTGGTCCTCGTGCTTATTCCGTCATATAAACATAACCAAACAAAAAAAAAATATTATATATACTTACCTACTGAAAAACTCCTCATTCAATAATTACAGCAAGGTCGAGCCATTCAAGTGCCGACCACTTTGCAACAATAACATTTCCTTTGTCAAGGTGACCGTCCATCTGCCACACTGACTCAGTGGCGGTGGTCATCATTACAGTTGGCCAGTGAAGCGGCACGGACGCAATCAGCCTTGGGACGTGTAGGCATTTGCAGATCGTATCCATTCATGTTGTGACTCGAGAAGAAAGGGAGTGACCAGTTAAAAATTACTGGCATTTTCATTTAATTTCAGTATCTCTACTTACTTCTCTTTAGTAACAACTTTCTTGTGCTTGCTGCCTGCTTATTACGTTAACTCTGTACTGAACTTCAGAGCCTTTAATTTTATTTCATAAATTCGTATTTCATACGCAGGTTTTTCTTCCTTAGAGGCTATGCTTTGACTAGTATCTCACCGGATGGTAAGTGAGGATGCGGTCGCAGTTGTTCTGTCTTACCTAGAATTACTGACTCTAAAGGACAGCATTTACCGGATCACATAGATGCTTGCCGACAGATTTTCTACTTCAGGGTGGTAGGTAGTCAGCCGGGCATTCGCAAAATGGCTTTATACGATATCCCTTCCACCATGCTGTAACGACTGCCATACTAAGACAACAACCGGACCGACGGCTTTACGTGCCCTCCGAAGCACAAAAGCACTCAGTAGTAAATGCCACTAGCGGGCATCCATCCTGACCGAAGCGAACATTGCTTAACCTAGTTGATTGGCTAAGAACGACTAGACAAGCTCCGCTACGAACTCTTCAAAAGATACATTGGTTACTTACTGCTCGTATATGGATTATATTTGTGCCAGCATGCTGGGCACGCTGCCAACTGGTACTGGGCTAGAGCATTTGGACTGCCTATGAGTCTGCAATGACTTATAGGGATCTAAATGCTTTTATTGTAGTAGCTGTAGTGTTGTATATAGTTCGTAGTATTTTGTTAATAACCGGTAAAAATAATAATTAAATTCTATTACATTTCTAAAAAGTATGTTACGACTTACGATGTTAGTTATTAAATTGATCAATTTTAGTTGATTATCACAATCGAAGACTATCAAAACTTCGAATGTGCAGAACCAGACAATTTACCCACATTTTTTTAAATACGTGAGATAATAAGATAATTACAATACTGAATATGCACGTGCAATAAAGAGAAATATAAAATAACTTTCGAAAAAATTTCACCAACTTGAAATTGGGTTAGATGAGGGTAATTATTTCAGGTAGGATTCACTTGCGAAACAATGCGGGCACTAAATTAATTCATTAACGTTGTAAAAAACACGTTCTTGGTACACTGATGAAATGCCGGTATACGCCTGAAGAAGGTTACTATCGTGGTCAAGTTCTAACACTGTTTACGGAAACAAGACGTTAGTCTCATAAAAAATACTACGTGGATGTAGTCGACAATTTAATTTATTAGATTACGTTCCGCTCTGTTGATATTATGATAAAATCTTGCCTGTACAGATTTTTGTAAGCAGATTACAGATACAATTATAGAATATGATTACAAATTTTGAAGCGCTCGTAGCGAAGTTTGCTGAGCTGTTCTTAACCGATCAGCAAAGTTAAGCAACGGCCGCCGCGGTCATGAGTTGGATGGGTGACCGCTAGTGACAATACTACTGAGCGCTTCCTTGCTTCGGAGGGCACGTTAAGCCGTCGGTCCCGGTTGTCGTCTTAGCATGGCAGTCGTTATAGCAAGGCATATTGCGAATGCTACCACCCTCAAGTAGAAAATCTGTCCCCAAACACCTAACGGTGTGTTCCGGCAGTAGTCCTTGAGAGCCAGTAATTCTAGGTTAGTCTGAAGGACATCTTCGACCACATCATTACTTACTATCAGGCGAGATAGTGGTCAAAGGCTAACCTACCAAGCAAAAAAAAAAAAAAAACAACCCGTGGCGAACTGATATTTCTAAAAGTAAACAGATCTCCATCGTGTTAGCTATTGTGAAAATACGGCACATCACTAATGCTCGGTATATGTATTGTATTTAACTTAAAGTGCGTGGGGTAAATTCCATTTTGTAGCCCGCGGGAGATAACAAATATCTCTCAGGGAGGTAAGTAGTAAATTTGAGACGAAAACTTGGTTCCTCGACATAATAATTGCAGTTTCACAAAATTTCAGTTTGTACTTACATTACACAAAGACGCACCCCTATATAGAGGTAGGTACTATAAATATATATACATATATATAGGATATCGTTTACTTAATGAGTGAGTACATGATTTTCTTTATTCACAACCATGCTAGCAGGCTAGCAGACGTTTGCAGCGAATTCTAAAATAGCTTTATACGAATAGGTATGCGAAAATAATGAACTACAAGTGACCCTTGAGTCCTTGCACTGAATAATTTAGGGCGCATTTTCGTGGACTGTACGAACTATACTTACTAAATAAATTAGTTTTGTAGATAAGACGTGCGCTATGTTATGCTTGCCACAATGCAGAATGCAATTTCGTCACAAGTGACGAACTGCACTGCAACCCATCACCCTGAGACATACACTAGTTAAGTCTCATGTTGCCTGTAGTTTCTTATTGGCTCTGCTGCCGGAACACACTGTTGGCGACAGATTTCTACTTGAGGGTTTCTTAATATATTAACTTTCTACTTTGTAGTGTTGTATATAGTTCGTAGTATTTTGTTAACAAAGACATACCGCCGGTGTTAAAATAAAATAAAATAATTTGGAGGTACATAGCCCCTAATTTTTAGTACAATACGACATAGAATATTGAATACTTCAGTGAAAGAACGACCAAAATGTAACTAAATTCTACATTAACGTTTTGAGTTGTACTACCTAAATGTTAATAAGTTGGCGATAAGGAAATCCTTGTTAGACCACGCGTGTTTGTGGTCAGTGGCCGTCCTATATTTAGTTGCGTGTAACAGACCCAAAGTACCTATAACACTATTCTAATCGCGGTTCTTAATCTACGATGACCTGAATTGTATAAGAATATTTAGGACTTTTCTTTATAAACATCAGTAGGTTACAGTCTAAATGTCAGTGTCCTAGAAATTTTAAATTTATACGTTTAAGCATAGAAAATGATTTCTAGACGTTTTACTAGTAGGTCATTTTACTTTTAAGTTGTTCATTCTACAAGGGCGTTATACTAGACTGTCCTTCTGATATTGACCATTCTACGTTTAGGGTTTTCTTCTGTGGACAAGATGTCATTAACTTTTTAAAGTTAATGACATGATATCTTTTATACTTTGTTTGTGGACATTGAATTTTACTTGATGAGAAGGATATACAATAATATATTTTTCAACACCCTTGCTCGTAAAGTGAGCTTTATTATATCGTTCTTAAGGCCATAAACCGAACTATAACACCCTCGTGAATAATAATATTATACACTAGTGCGTAATAGAATTATCCCTACAAAGTTAAGTTAGTACCTAACTGCAAATTATATGCGAGTAAACAGAGCATTTTCAATTTAACCGGGTAATACAGATTTGTAACATCGAATTGGTTTATATTATGTAATCAACCATCATAAATTTGCCGCGGACAAAAAAAAAACTTGTGCGCCTTTTTCCATAATTTTCGTATGTTGTTTGTATCGCATTTGTGCAATATATATTTTTTTCCTCGCAAGGGTGATGAAAAAGTGCGTATGAAACTCGTGAGCAACTTGCTCATTATACACTCGGCTGATTTACGCCCTACGTACTTGGCGACAGATTTTATACTTGAGGGTGGTAGCTAGCCAGGCGGGCATACGCAAAATGTACCTACCACTATGCTATAACGAGTGCCATCCTAAGACGACAACCGGGACCGACGGCTTAACGTGCCCTCCGAAACACGGAAACACTCAGTAGTAATGTCACTAGCGGTCACCCATCCAACTCATGACCGCGGGCGACTTTGCTTAACTTTGCTGATCGGTTGAGAACAGTTAAGTAAACTTCGCTACGAGCGCTTCAAAATTATATAAAATATATAGCAGAAGATCTCGATTTACCAACAGAAAATTCGCTTTTGAAACACCAATTTCAATCGTCAGACTAGTGTCACAACAACCCACCAGAGGGCTTAAAGGTTGGTTAGCCAAGCGTTGTGGAGACAAAAACCAACCTTGGACCAGGTGTAATGAGGTTGGTTGTAAAACAAAGGAGCAATTTTACGCACACTGGCACCATTAAAAACCAGTTGCAATTTGACGCAGGTCACTGCGATAAAGATCTTAATAAGCCGCTGTTAAGAAACAACTTCAAAAGTATCTTGTAGGACACAAATGATAAGGAAAATTTGTACGAAGCAGTATATTGTCTTTTCATTTATCCATGATATTCAAATTAGTTATCCGTAGTAAAGTCAGACACAAGGAAACACTGGATTTGTTAAACGGTAAAGGCGATTCTTACTATGCTGAGGCATGAGTGTAAACAAAGAAGGCATGATGTGTGGCCTAAGATAGGAATCGTCTAAAGGAAAACTGATTAGTATGCAGAGTTGCGCAAGTTAAGTAAACCAATAGCATCAATTATGTCTATAGCAACTAATTCTTTACAATGAATCTGTCTAACGACACCAATAAATAGACAATCTTCAAAAGGAGCAGACCTAATATTGTCTCATCAAATTCAGGTTAATAGGACTTCTCTAATATTGTAGTTAGTTAAATTACGTTTAACAGTGACACAGTGGCTCTTATTTTCGGAAGGCTCCATGTTGGGCAACTTACGTAGGATGTAATTGCAGTTCATTTGGTGTTCGGGACAATTGGAAAATTGGCCAATGAATTTCAGTTAATAAAGAACTCACTCACTGTACTAGTAAATGTCGAATACCCTGGTGAATGAAGAAAGCTAAAAAGGTAGTGATATAGATTCTAATGGAGCTTCAAGGTAAGACTGATAAACCAGTAATGGACCGTAAAATTTAAATACAAAGTTTGAGAGGGGATAGTTTTATATAGGGTCATTGGATAAATGCTAACAACATGTTCGGGTTGACTTCTGCTAGTCCTAACAAAAATTTTGAGATGACATTTTTTTTTATAACAGTAACATTTTAGTACTGATTGACAGTTTTAAGTTCTATGATTCGTAGTAAAATACAATGCCTACTCCGAGTCAATAACGGCCGCCGCGGCAACACTGGACCGCGCCGCGCTCCCTTTGAATAGAGTTTTGAATATTTACATCGAGCAAAGTAGTAAAAAATATGAAATAATAAATTACAGGCACAAGTGACTTTTAACATCATGTGGTTTTGTGTATTCCGTCAAATAAACATACACAAACACAAAAAAATCTCAAAATGTTGGTAAGGACTAGCAGAAGTCAACCCTAAGAGGTTGTAAGCATTTTTCCAATCATCTTGTATATGCGTATTGATGATATTTTGATGAAATATAGCAACGGTTAAGCCTCTGATCTGATAATATCTAAAATGATTTAAACCAATTCGGATTATTGCCAAAGAGCAAGGCAGTGGTGTCTAATCATCAACGGCTTTTTCGCAAGGCATGTTTTAGTCCCACGCAATATGGTGACTATTCCCATCTACCGAACACAGTTGTGGACTCCGGATTGCTACTGTGAATTTGTCAATTAAATCCAAGAACATTCAATAAGATCTAACCCATCTAGGGTTTGATCCCCGATATTAAATATTTTTTTAGGGAGGACTTAGTTGTTGACTACCGCGGTCGGTCGTTCAGCTCCACCGGACCGTTGAGAATGGGCCCTAATTGAGAATAGGCTTTTGTGGCCAGAAAATAGTGATACCTTATGAAGATCGGATAGTCATAACTATCATATTTCTCACCTTATCTTTTTTTTATATGCCTGATAGGTTAGCCTTTGACCACTATCTCACCTGATGGTAAGTGATGATGTGGTCGAAGATGTTTTACAGGCTAACCTAGAGTACTGGCTCTCAAGGACAGCTGCCGGGACACACCGTTAGGTGTTTGGCGATAGATTTTCTACTTGAGGGTGGTAGCTAGCCAGGCGGGCATTCGCAAATTCCCTACCATCATGCTGTAACGACTGCCATCCTAAGACAACAACCGAGACCGACGGCTTATCGTGCCCTCCGTAGCACGGAAGCGCTCAGTAGTAATGTCATTAGCGGCCACTCATCGAACTCATGACCGCGGGCGACGTTGCTTAACTTTGCTGAACGGTTAATAACAGCTACGTAAACTTCGCTACGAGCGCTTCATCTCACGGCACGTAATAAGTAATTTCTATGTTATTGTGGCGGAATACGCACGAAGCCTAGCTGATGTTAAGCGGTAACCTCTGCCTATACCTAACAGATGCATTTCCTCACAAACAACGAACTGCATGCACTGCGCCTATCACCCTGAGACGTACAGTTGTTAAGTCTCGTGAGCCAGTAATTACATAATTTCTAATGGGCTCTCAAGGACTGCTGCCGTAACAAACTGTTTAGGTGCTTGGCGATAGATTGTTTAACTTCAGGGTGGTAGCTAGCCAGGCAAGTATTCGCAATGCCCTTCCAGCATGAGGTGAAGCACAAGCACAATTGAACCATGGAGCTGAGGCACGGCAGTCATCAATACGCTTTAATGTACCTAGGTTATAGGATTTATTCTTAATTATTGTCATTAACATGATATTGTGCCTTGGACCATAGCAATGTCGTCCAAAAGCAATTACCTATTGTAATAGTAACTATTTTATGACTACTTTACTTTATGATACTTTATTATCTACATTGCTTAATAAATCAATAGAAGTTGGTCAATTATATTTAATGGAACACACTACATAACTCCCGTTTTTTGTAATTAAATTGCCTTTTACATGAATTTCATTTCAGTAAACCATGAGTATACTGGGTGTGGAAAGCATGACGTGTCCTCTAAAGCCCCTGAGTCCAATATACATAGTATTATCACCGACATAAAGTGACCTTGTTTCGCCCATAGAATCGATAATGACGTTCGATAACGGTCAGAAACAGTATTCATTTATATTTCAGATGGTTTGGCTCATTATACCTGTTTATAGCATGGCTTCCAACATGATTCGCTTATGAGTGGAGAAAACGTAAGTAAGTAAAAAGTTAGGTATTGATTGTCACAAATGTTCCACAAGGAAGCGACTTAGAACCGTTTCATTAAAGGAGTGTCAGCACGGTAGTTTTTTTTGTTATTGTGATGGAACAAGCCCGAGGCCCACCTAATGTTGAGTGGACTTACCTCTTCCTATAACAGATGCATTTCGTCAACGACGTATTGCACTGTGCCCATCACACTGAGACGTACAGTTGTTAGGTCTCATGTGCCTGTAATTTTACTGGCTCTCAAGAACTGCTGCCGGAACACACTGTTAGGTGCTTGGCGACAGTCCTTAAGGGGTCATTCCCATAGGGTTTGTATTTGTTTTCTTCGTTAGACTTTTAGTGTTTAACGTCTTCGAACACATCATCAATTACCACCCGGTGAAATTGTGGTCAAATTTACGGGGTGCGAAAAGGCAATAAAACATTATATAATAATTTAATAGAAAAATAAAAGTGCGAAACACATACTGTATTGTCTCTACAGCAGAGACTTGACAAGTTGAAGGTACGAGTAATTGTATCCTTTAAGGGTGAACTGGCCGGTCAGTTCTCCATAGAAACGTCGTAGGGTGATCACTCCCTTGTTTGAGGATTGAGGTCCAAAACAAAACATGGCATCGCATTGACCCCTTTATTAACTAGGCTTGTATAGTAATTTTTTTAAAATAAAATAATTGGCTTGAGAGTTAGGAGCCTCGAAACATTTTTATATAAAGTTTTAGAGGCTTATAACTTCCTACTTAATTATCTTTTTAACATTTCGTTCCGATACAAGCCTAGATAATGACGAAATCAATCGATATTATGCTTAATTCTGGACATAACTTCTCATATAAGGGAGTGATCACCCTATGACGTTTGTATGGAGAAGTGACCGGGCAGGTCAACCTTAAGTTGATGTAAGAAATATCGAGATAAGAGAATGTCACAGCCTGTAATATGACATGATGCAATTATTAAATATGACTCAGAGAAAGAATTCACTTTCCTGCGTGGCCATGGAGTATGACGTAATATTTTTTGTGTGGCAATAAATAGATAGATATTCAGCTGATTTTTTCTGAGATAAAAAATATCACACAAAATTATTAAACAAAGTTTAGTCCTGATGCGAGCTGCGCGTGCCGACTACAACCTTTTGTTTGTGCAAAAACCGCGAAAATAAGAGAAAATAATACGTTTCACGAATGCAATTGTTCGATAAAAAAAATTTAGCACGAATTTGTTAAGGTTATATATATTGGTCACATTTAAGCGTGAGTTAGATATGGAAATTCATTATCGATAAGGAGAAGATCCAAAAATAATTTGAATAAAGCTGAATTTAAAAAGCTTTTTTATCTAATTATCAAGCAGTTATGAAAAATCCTTTAGCAAGGTTTTGTTGCTAATTTTCCGTACATATTTTTTCTGAGTCCATACAATGATCCACTAAGGAAGAGTTCACATTCAAAGAGACCAAAATCAGGGAATCGCCTCCTTAAGGACACATGCTGAAACACGCCGTTAGGAGCTTGGCGTTTAGGCACCTAACGGCGTGAGCCGGCAGCCAGCCTTTCTGGGTTTGCCTGACCTACATCTTCGACAGCAGTAGTACAGGCTTCCCTATGAGCTATATAAAATACAATAGACAAAGTACATTTGAAGTTTTCGTGTGACTAATCTTACCTGTATCCATACACCCACTCTAACTTGAGCTTGTTCTGGGGAGGCGGGGCAACCTTAGCAGGGTCCAGGTTGTCTTGGTCCGAGGGCCCGTAGAGGATGACCGGCCTCCCTCGCAGGTACATTCGCATCGCTCCATCTTCTTCATTGTACTGACAGGTACTCGTGCTAGAAAGGAGATTGAGGATGTTATAAATATGGGCACAAAATTATTAACGACATTTCTCGAACTTCGACATAACTTTAAGTGTAAGTATATGTAAATATGTACAAACATGGCCGTGTAAACCTACTTATTATTATTTCTTTTAAGTAATGTTATTATTTTAAGGGCCTGTTTCAGAATGTTCAAGTAAGTTCCGGTTATACTACCCGGAACATATTTAATAAATACTCGTAAAACACTATCTTTGCGTTTCACAGTCATCGATTTAGCCTATCCATCGGTAAAAGCTTCACTCGCGCTGCATGTAAACTGTCATTTTTATCATTCAGTTATTTTATGTTCTGGGTAGTATAAACGGAAATTACTCGAACATTCTGAAATAGGCTCTAAGTAATAAATAATTGATTTACTTTATACAAGGAGACACATATTACAATCAATTATGATTTATCCAGAAAGAATAGTTAAATTGTATTTTTAAGGTAATGCATTATTACTAAAACCTATTTAACAAGGTATATGGGATACGTAACAGTTAATTTTAAACTTGTTAAAAGGAGAAAGGAGTAAATAAACACTGCAAGACACTGCAAGTAATCAACCAATTAGTAAGAGACATTCTTGTTAACTTACTTATAATACAAAATATTATAGTAAAAAATATTCCTGTAAGTAAGCGTCATATAATCTAAACGCCTAAATTATCCATTTAGTCATGTCAAGATCATATTAGTAGTTAGAAAAATACTAAAGTACATAAATGTTCTTGTGAATCAATATGTTAGTATACAAACAAAGCCCATTGTTAAATCAATCCATGCAATCATCAAAAATATCATGTATATAAAGTAACAATAATCACAATCATACTGCACAAGAAGCAAACATTTTTTGCTCGCAAAAAATTGCGCAGGCGACTTACATAGAGGTGAATGACATTTTCAGACGATTCTAAAAACGCAATCTGCCCAATTCTTTTTTAAATACCACCAACAACGTAGCGTGAAGCCACCGCAAGCCCGATTAGGAGAATGAAAATAATCTAAAAACAAAATGTACAGGATATCAAATCGTTTGCGTGTCGGTGATTGGTGATTCAGCCACTATATTGATCATTATTTGTATTAGCTGATAGAAGATATAACCAAACAATGTAAACTAAAGATAACATACGTACATATACTATACTTAACAATAAATGTAGGTTGAAATATACAATGCACGATGCGTAAGTGCTTCGATGTTTTCCAGTTTTCTCTATCTAAACTTTCGAATCGTTTTTTTTAACAGTTTTTATATCAGATAAGCTTATCTCATTCATGTGGGTACAAGGAGATGTTAAATATCGGTCAATATACATCAATAATAAAGGGCTTATTTTTTGTTAAAATATATGCATATAACCCGAATTAATTAGCGATCATTATATTTTAAGGGCTTTGATACTGCATACTTTTAATTTTTTTTTATTGTTTATATGTAAGTCTTTGACCACAATCTCACCTGATGATGTGGTCGAAGGTGTTAACAGGCTTAACCTTGATTTACTGGCGCTCAAGGACAGCTGCCGGAATACACCGTTAGGTGCTTATCGACGGATTTTCAACTTGAGGGTGTGGTCGCCTTCCACCATTTAGTGAAGCTCAGGCCCGCGGCGGGATTCGAACCATGGACCTGCTGCGCGGCAGTCCATACCCAATGCCACTGAGCTATCACTGCTTCAAAAGGTCTGCAAGACTTACCGGCTCTATCGTTGTCTACAAAATCTAAACAGACCGGCATAAAACAACACAACAACAAACACTGTGAGGTAAGGTGGCACCTAATTACAATTTAGATTATATAAAAAAACCTCAGAATACCTGTCGTCCATAACGCCGAAAAGATTGCAAAACTTTACTCTTTGATTCCCAAATAAGGCCACGAAAACTCAGGCTGCCGCTGTTACAACTTTTTAAAATCCGGTTTCGGTAATTCGGCACATACAGCCAACCGCCAAGAAGGACATAAACAGACTGGCCGTGGGGAAACTATAGACCTTGACCGTGTTTCAAATAAAGAACATCTGGCGTTTAAGTTTTGGCTTTGCACGCTAACCATTGCTCGTTCGTATGGGGTTTTCTTTCGTTGTTGAATGAAAACTAGCAATGTATCGTTTACATTATCATGAAGTCGTATTTTTGCGTTAGTGGAATTACTTCTTAGTAGGAGTAGTTGATGTTGATTATCTAGACTTGAGGCATTTTGAGTCATCTCTTTGCGCGGATGACGTCGAAATCATGAGGAAACTAAGTTTAACAGTAGTACCTATGCAGGTGTCACGTTCCTACAATATATCCAAATATAGAATACATACATACATATTTCCCCGATTTCATTGTCATGCAGAATATTGTAGAATTCGTCAGTCATAACGTCTACTGTTGGACAAATGCCTCAGATACCTAAGGTGGCTTAGAACTTAAGATTAGATTAGACTTACTTAGAACATGTATTTTTAGTGTAGTAGACATGAGTAAAATATATAATAGTCTATAAATAGAATCTGAAAAATACTATGCCTGATCTGAAAATTCGATTCCACACATTTTTCTCGTTAGAATGAAACCATGAACACAGCTCTTAAATTTCGCTTATTCAAGTTGTGCGTCTATAGAATAAATCATATCAATAGATATTTTTATTTATAAGTAGCAACACTGTGAGTACCTGAAAGGTTTAACTGCATTTAAAAACCCATTTTTATATCTATATTTAATCCAACACCCATAGGAAGATATGGAAAATACGCTCACTCTTTTTGTACGAAAATATTGCGTAGTTCTTTTCGCTCACATTCTTGCGAATCGAATTTTCGCCATCGTATGCCCTAAGTTTGGCAGGCGGGCTAAATTTGCACCCCGTCGGACGAGGTGGTGATAAAAGACCACTTCGTCTGATGGGGTGCAAATCTTGCCCGGTACCCCTCGGAGGATTGTAGAATAATAAGTAGTTATGGTAATCCACTGTCTGTTTGTTGGTCATCATTAAAATTTTTATGACTATTTTGGTACATGAAATTAAATAACATGCTTATTATGTACGGCATAAAGGTGAGAAGGTATACGCTAGCCATACAAAAATTAGCTGCTAAGACATACAATACATTATACCTACAAACTTAGTACCTATATAAATTATACAAGTTTTGTGCTCATACCATCAAGTTCGACAATACGCTAATATGCCCGAGCAGAATAGAAAATAATTATGCAGGATGAATCGCAATCGTTCCAATCCAAATTATCGCAAAGACGACTTGCTAGGTTCCTTTCGGCCGGCGCGCGCCGCTATGGCAAATGAGTTTCCAAACCCTTATTTTCTATTATCTTCGAATGGTAATGAAAATGATCTCCATTTTGAAATACGAATTCCACAATGGGCATCATTTTAAGAAGCAAAGAAAAATGTCAAAGTATGACAATTTAACTCCATCCTACTAATCTAGTAACACAATAAGGACATCTTTCCTCAAAAATGAAAAACTGTTTCATGCCAAGGATTTCTATTCTACATATCTATTTTTATTTCACAACTAGTATCGTTTACCTTTATATTCCGCAACTTTTTTTTTTTTTTTTTTTTTATGCCTGATAGGTTAGCCTTTGACCACTATCTCACCTGATGGTAAGTGATGATGTGGTCGAAGATGTTATTCAGGCTAACCTAGAAGTACTGGCTCTCAAGGACAGCTGCCGGAACACACCGTTAGGTGCTTGGCGACAGATTTTCTACTTGAGGGTGGTAGCTAGCCAGGCGGGCATTCGCAAAATGCCCTACCACCATGCTCTAACGACTGCCATCCTAAGACAACAACCGGGACCGACGGCTTAACGTGCCCTCCGAAGCACGGAAACGCTCAGTAGTAATGTCACTAGCGGTCACCCATCCAACTCATGACCGCGGGCGACGTTGCTTAACTTTGCTGATCGGTTAAGAACAGGTACGTAAACTTTGCTACGAGCGCTTCAAAATAATATGGAGGGTGCATTCTAGCCCGGCACTCCTTGAGTACTTATATATAGTTGTTATTAATTTTACGTTGTCTTATATCTCATCCAACGCAGTATTTTGCTGTCTAGAACAGAACAGACATGCTTTGTTATTTATATCAGCATATTCTGTAAAGTCATTGACTTGACAGGGACGCTGTTATTTTAGCTGGTCGAGTAGGCATGTGTTAAATAAGTTTTTTCGCATCTTCCCACGATTGATGGTACCAATTTATCTATGGTATTTACGAACAGTAACTATATATATTTGTATTGATAGCTGTTACTAGGGTTGTCACAACTCACAAGCACTACCATATTTTAAAAGTTTTTATCTGCTTCCACAATTGCACTAGGTATACATTTACACATAGGTAAAAACTATAAATTTGAATAAATTTTGATATAGTCAGGAGGCTTGTTGCAATTTCAAAAACATATCAAAGCACAGTTTAAACCCACGAGCGGGATAGAAATGCGCGAAAATATTGAGATATGGTTAACATTTATCCGCTCGTTCTTATTTATTAAACCATCTAAAGGGGACTGGACTACATCTGTATTTAAATTTTATCTACCAACAAGACTAGTCTTGTTAGTAGATCTAATCACTATTTACTACATCAAATTTTATTTCTGTTTCTTTATTTCAGATTATCAAATGCACTGATATTGAGGTCTAGAGGCTTTGAACCGCCTGGTACGAGTATTAAAAACCTACGATCTATTGTTTTGGCAGTAAAAAAATAAATAGATCACAAGATACAAGCGCTTAAATTATTTATCATATATTTTTTATTTTCATTAAGTTCCCCAGAGAACTCATGACTGCGACAACCCTATGCATAATGTTCGCCACACACCTATCATGTAATCGGATGCGCGGGCGCGGGCGGGTTACTCGTAATTTTTTATTGTCCGAGCTACAATGCAATGATTTATCTATTTTGTAGCCAGCCGGAGAAGGCAATCATGCTAATGAAAGTAGGTGTAACACGCGTCAATTTCAATTTATGTAATTTATCCAGACTCAGGGGTGGAAGCCTAAGTCTGTGTTACCAACATATAACCTGGGTGTCTGTTAATCATGAGTGAATAGGTCTTCTTGGTGGAAGTGTACCACTAATGTTCGTGCGCATTGTCTAACGCAAGCCTTTTTAATTCAAAAATATATGTATGTAGATAAGACGAGTATAGGATGATGTCCAGGATAATTACTAACTGCTGTTTTTTGGCGGCTCAATAAAAGAAAAATATTATAGAACAGATTTACACGCTGTTGAGGTAAATGAAAAATCACCTTTATTATGGCAATTCATACTGAACTTATTAAGATAAATCATACTGAACGGGCTGCCAATCTACACAGACATATTTTCAGGATGCTGATGAGGTTGTTCCACTTATGTAGCGAATGTACGATGTTCACTGAGGTAGGCACGGCTTCTTCACAAAAAAGCCACTTCCGCGCTGTAGCAACTGAGGCAGTTGCAACAGTGTTCTGCAACTAATTGTAGCCAAATCGTACCCGTTGTAAAGTATGCATGCATATGATGGTCTAATACGTGTATAAATTATTTATTTAATTTTTTTACCTCTCCAGCACGAATAGGACGGTTTGGTGTTCAATAACTCGCAGGAAAAATAGATTTTCCTGAGCGGGAGGAAAACTGATTTCAACCAAAACTGGTATTTTGCGCCATAAAAATGCAGCAACTTAACTTTGAATTAGAACAGATTGTTTATTTTTTACTATAATGATAATGTTTGTAATTCAGAATATATTTACTGTTTAACATTGACAGTGTGTTTCGTACATAGAACCTAGTATTTTTTGCACTGGTAGAGGTGATTCGTTGTATATTTCACACGAGAGGACATATTTTGTCTTTGTTCCTAACTATGCTCAAAACCTGAAGCTTTCTTTACTTCTGAAACTCAATTTTTACGATAGCCGAATATTTTAATTCCTATTTTCCTCAAAAGTGCGTAAGAATTTATATTTAATTAACGGAATTGATGATGTACTGACACAAAATTTTAACAAAAAAAACGTAGTCTTCATAGATGTTAGCCGATACTTAATACTTATGACGTTCTGAAGTGTAATAGAGTGCTAATAGAATGAATGCTAGATCCTAGGTACCGAGTAGTACAGTTTCGGCTGTTTGATAATTAATGTTCTTAAAGTCTCGTTCTCAGCTGTTTAACCAATACCGCCCACATTTTGCTCACTGTGAATAATATAAGCGTTTATGCTACACCAAAACCAACTTACATAACCAAGAACCTGGAAACCTAAAAGCCCAAAAGTAAGAACCAAAGCCCACCACCGCAATCAAGATTAATACCTTAAGCTTTCCCATCACCAAGAATTTACCAGAGACTTACCCATGTTTCATAATAGGTCCATTTTGTGAGGGCTTATACAAGTTAAGCAACGACTTTGTCGAAGTGAATCTAGGGACGACAAAAACAACATTAGACAAGAGAAATTAAGATTTAAACATATACAATCTACTAAGCACAGCGCGAGTATTTTTATGGCTAAATAGGATGGTGCAAATTGGTAAATATATTAAATGTGCGTATAAATTCAAGACCGAGTCTGATTGCGTCTACTTTATATATGAATGAAAAAGTACGATATATGCAATTGATGTGATAGATAATTCATTTCCTTTCTTAAGACATATAATAGGGAAAAAGGAAATGAATTGAGGACGATGGGAAGCAGGATTTACTACAGGAACATAATCAATGAATTTAGAAAAAATAAAGTAGAACAAGATAGGCAGATATCATAACACGATGAAAGAAAATGATGTAAGGAATATTACTAAATAATCCTAATGAAAAATTACGTAACGAAGAAGTAAAAGATGTAATACAAATACGAAAATGATTAGGGTCTTCGCAGAAGTATTCATTCGGTTATGGCTCTCGTTTTTTTAAGTTTCGTGTTAACCCTAACTTATGATCGTAACATGGCAATTGTCTTTAGGTAAATATATCTTCTAAATTTACTTAAAGAAAAGACAATAAATATACTTCTAGGCTAGCCTGAACAACATCTTCGACCACATCATCACTTACCATCAGGTGAGATAGTGGTCAAAGGCTAACCTATCAGGAATAAAAAAAAAAATCTTTGTTAAACATATCCAACGATTGATGAAACCTCTTCGTATCGGCAATTTTCAAGTCTCTTGAAAACGTCAGTTCTTATTTGGTACCTTGTGCTTTTTATAAGTTGATTTTTATTTAACAATATTCATTATTTAAGTTTGCATCTACTTCTCAATAATTTCGGACTAAGTAGACAAAAACCATGAGACCAAACTTCATTATAAGTTTGTTTTTTAGCATGTATACTGAGTTGTGGATATGACTTCTTAAAACTTCTGCCCGCCTGGTACTTTGACAATGAGTTATACAACTAACTTGTATGAAATGGTAAATTTATCTAGCAAACCGTACTCGAGGAAGAGTCTAAATGTATTAAAGAGTAGGTGGTATCAGACCGAAATAGTAAAATAATTTAATATAAACGGATCCCACTTTAAATAATAAGTGGGGTCAGAACGGAATACAAATTAATTTAAAATATATACCTAATTTTAATTTAAAATATATAACTCATACCATGCGGTATCTCTTCTCGGACCGAAATACACCGTTTACTCTTGACTTTGATTATTTATACGCATTTATATATTTTTTTTCTATAATATTATTACTTACTTCAAATATTATTAAAGTCTTTTATATAATATGCTCAAGCTATTTAAATGATTTGGTACATAAAAACATTTTGAATTGTATACTGACTTGTCAACAATAACAAGCTCTATTAGTAGTTATTATGCTCAATAAATGATTTTGATTCTGATACGTGCATATGACTGCGCATTGCGATGCAAAGAACACGGAACACGTGAACGCGTAACCGAAGACAATCTGCGAAGACCCTAAGCTAAAAAGCATGAATACTAACCTGGTATTGGGCAACAGGCCCTGCGCATTGAAGTCCCCGGTGGAGTTCCATCGCTTCGTCAGGTTGTTACCGCCAGGCGACGCAACGTGATTACTGGAAGTTGAGTTGTTCCGGGATCTAATAACAATGATACTGGTCTACTGGGCAACGACAACTAGCTAGACTACTGTGACAACACGATTAAATACAGGCCTTCGTAGGCCATATAAAAAGGTAGAGCTGGAGTTAAGAATTTATGAATGAAAATGGAAAAAGAAGAAGTCGAGAAGTTTCTGCGAAAATTAAGGAATGAATGCGCGAGATAAAACATAAACACTGAAAGCTAGCTAACTGCTAACAGCAATAGGCAACTAATAAGAATGTAAAGGCTAATACTTAGTACTGTGATGAGTTACAGAACTGTTGTTTATCTGACATAATACACTATTGTCTTTACATCTTCATTTATAGAATATGTAAAGGACCCAATGTCATTGTTATTATTTCTCGAATTTTACTTCAGACATGTCTGCATTAATAAGGGAATTATTGGAGGCGTCATAATAATTCAGCAGTAGCTTAAGAAAAAGCTCTTTGAATAATTGATAAGGTTCTTCTATTTTAATCATAAATTAAAATTTTAAGTTGAAAACATCAAAAAAGAAAATTTCAAGTGGTATTTCGCCTAATTTTCCTGCTACGACGATATGACGTCATAAACGTCACGTACCCTAACCGGAAGTATTTTCTATGCGATTTTTTCTTGCCCGGATAGACTGATCATTCACCCTAAAAGGATTTATATTGAGTGATTACACACTCACTGATGGTTCCCACTATCATAGTACAAATAAAAATCACGGTCTTTATCACGTAAGTGCAATTACTAACAATGTTAACGGCCGTGAAAAATTAGAATCTATTACATTTTTCTATTTCTATGCCAATAAGTTATTTCTCTTTCTGCCATTGAACTTATAAAAAACGGGAGAAACGGCACCCGTACCTCGAACATGGCAATGTCAAATCAGGTGACGTCTCCCGATTGAGTCTCATGTGCGTCAATTGAATGCTTCTCTTCCTGTCTTTGTCATTCATAAAAACGTATCATATACAATGGAAGTGTAGCTGTGTGCATTATATGCTTGGGTTAAATTATCACTTTATATTGTCGTAACATTAGAGCGTAATCTATCTTCCTTTTTGTAACAATTTTTTTTAAGTTGTGTAACCTCATTACTTTTGACGGGGTGACCGATTATGATGATTCTTTATTTTTTAGTTAAAAGCCTATCCTATTTAAATTTCATGAAAATCGGTCAAGCGGTTTTTTAATTACACTCTAATATCTGAAAAGTATTATCCTATCATGATACAGTAATTGACAGTGAATGACAATCGATCCCATAAGTATCAAGGGTCACTTATAGGGTGAAAAAAAAACCGACTACGACAAGTTATTTCACACATGTGAGTGTTGAAGTCAGTTCCACTTTTTGGTATTTTTTTTAAGTCGATGCTTTGTACCTATCTATTTTCATTCCGTGCAACGGAACAAGCCCGAGCCCCACGTGATGTTTGACGCATTTCGTCAACGACGAATTGCACTGCGCCCGTCAAGCTGAGACGTACAGTACAGTACAACAGGTCTCATGTGCCTGTAATTTTACTGGCTCTCAAGGACTGCTGCCGGAACACACTGTTAGGTGCTTGGCGACAGATTTTCTACTTGAGGGCGCTAGCCAGGCGGGCATTCGCAAAATGCCCTTCCACCATGCGGTGAAGCTCAAGCTCTGGGCGGGATTCGAACCATGAACCTGCTGCGCGGCAGTCCATAGCCAATGCCACTGAGCCATCACTGCTTCAAACTGCTGTGATGCCATATTCTATGATAAAGTGTGTTTTTCCTTTGCTTAAGCGTGTTACCTTATATTCATGGTAACACGTATAAAATCGTAAGACCTTGTCGCAAAGACACATTGGTGACAGCGGCTTCTGTAGGGACAGTGAAGATTGGAATAGACCAGTCCATAAACGGTAACTCGAAACAATAAGTTATAAGTTTAAAGAACAATATATTCTTCCGAGAACGGACTTTGCTCCAATGATTTCGGTTGGGTAAATTTTGAATCTTTTTGTAGAGTTTTTATTTTATTTTGGTAGATTAGATCCTATACTTCTACCATGGAAATGGGAGCTCAACGATACGAATCAGCATGGTACCGATTCAAGAAGCTATTTCATACTTTACAGTGTAAGAAGTCAGTTAATTTTTTATTAAAATAATATTTTATGGTAGTTGCAAACTCATCAAAGATACATTGGACTTGTCGCAACAGCAAAATTATATATTTTCACTTGTTACAGGAATTTTCGTTTGTATCTAAGATCTGGAATTTTTGGCGGCTTTTGCTTACCTGTACTGACTGTCTGACACTCCGTTGGAAGGGTTGAACGACGAAACCCATCATCACCCTTGAGGAAAACGCGTGATCGTTTATTTTAATTCATCTGCGACGCTAATATGCAATAAAACGAGAGCGATCTTGTGGACATTAGGGTTGAGACTGACTCAATTTGAAATAGTCACAACTAGCACGCATGATTATATACGTATATAGTAACTTCGACGATTCGTTACGTAAACTCCACTAACTATTGCCCTGGCAGCAAAATAATAGTATTCGTAAGGTGATAATTCATGCTAAAAGATTGTGCTAATGATGCTGTCTGTCTTACCCAATTGCTGGCCTAGCTAAGATCTCAATCATTTCAATCATAAGACAATTTGGTGGTTTGATCAAAATCTCACCAACTGATAACTGATCATGTCGGTGTAAGCATTAGCAGGCAGCAGGGACACCGGTAGTTGCTATGCAACTGATTTTGTATTGGTGGATGGCTTGAGCATCCCTTCCACTGAGACTGCGGTAGGATTCAAATAAGGTTACCGCTTTCTTAGTAGTCGGTGCTTGATGATGCCCTCTAAACAAAACGTTTCCTACTCTTAGCTTACCATCTGTAAACTTTTGTAGAGTTTAGGGCTTACACGGATCTTATCGTAATCGTACTCCGTAGATTGTAGGATCGCCACAACAATAAACCTACTTGGTCCCCAAACTACGAGATCACTTTTTAGTAGTAGCATTATTTAGATTTAATATTCCCAAAAACGATGTACGGAAATTTTCGATCCATCTATTGCCCAAATTTGAGTTTTTATACCAACTGCACTAGAGATGAGCTCACGTACCATTCATCGTCGGTTATTGGAGGCGTTCGATTGATGTTCAGTTATCGATGGTATCAATTTGCTTATTGAGATACTTCACTGTCCAGGAGGTTACAGAAGTCTTGCCTACGATTCCAGAGAGCTAGTTCACGTTTTTCATCGGGTTTATCGTTATTTCCTTCTTCAACAAACTGGTATGTTTTGCTGATACAATGAAATCATATTGAAATCAATGTAAAATGATTACTATGACGATACACTACTTATACATTCTATCTATTATATACCAAGTCTATTTAATTTTTAAGGTGACTCATCTATTTCCTCTTGAGTGACTCTTGGAGTAAATATGGGTACTTCATAATATTTTCACTTGTATATTCACCTGTAAGGCTGAGGTGGATGCACGACGTGAGGAGCGGGGGTGGCGCGGGGTGAGGGCGACGGGGCAGGGGAGAGGGAAGATGAAGACGCGGGGGAGTCTGACTGCAGCGACCCTGTTGACTGGTGCTGGGGACCGCGTCTGTAAAGATGCAAATAAATATTATTTTAGTAAAATGAAATAAGAATATTTATTCAACACACAAACAATAGTGAAATGTGTAATGTTATACGTATGTAATAATAAGATATATTAGGTATACATATGGGAATCCGAAGGTACACAGAAAAAATAAACATTGACTGATGTTATACATATAGAAAACTAGTTTAAGAGAGCCTAAGCATTATGCCGTTGTTTACTCGCAGTTGTGAACCGAAAAGAAAACGGTTAGTCGTTACTTCCGGTCGGTTAGTTAGATATGATTGTACATAACTTTTGTTTATTTCTTAAATATTTATTATTTTGATACCTAAATAAGCATTCCCTTTCGTAAGTAATACATTAACAAAGAAAATGTGTCTTTAAGAAAACTTGTCATTAATAGAACAATACGTAATATACGTAGTAATATTGTTTGTTCTATGATATTATGACGGTAAAATCCGCAAAATTTTATGAAGCATCTCGATGGGAGGGTTTGTTTTCACCATACAGTAAATTCTAATATGTTCAAATTTTACGTTTTGTGTTTTTAAAGCTGATACTCTACCTTTTGAACAGTATCTTACCTATTAGCAAAGCATGATGAGTCCAAGATGACAAACAGGCTTAACTTAGAATGTAAACTTCAGCACCAAACAGTGTGTTTCAGCAGCTGCTGGAACACACTGTTTGGTGCTTGGCGAAATATTTTCAACCAGATGGAGGTAGCCAGTCAGGTGAGTCTCAGGAGTCGTTAAATACCTGAACATAATGCGGAGAAGCTCAAACCCGCGGTGGGATTCAAGCTATGGACCTCTTGTATGGCAGCCCACATTAAAATATTATATAAAATTAAATATTATTATAAAACTTTTTTACCTCTGTGGTAATGAAGATGCACTGGAGCCGTAGCTGGACGTTCTTTTAGCAGTCTCCCTGTATGAAGGCTGCCGTATACGGAGCTCTCTTGTAGGAGTTCCCGACGACCCTGGAAGAAAAGTAACAGAATAAAATTAGATACCCATTTATCTTTTAAGTATACCTAAGGTTCATCATCTTCCTGCCAAAAGAATGGACTAGACCGATAGTCTGTTGAAGCAAACAATCTTGGGAACTCTCATTGGTACACAGTATAAGATGGTAAAGGACCACGTTGTGCGCAGCAACACCACACGTCAACGTTTACGGCATGCTGCTTGGGGAATTTTCCCTGTTTTGCCTTTATAGAGGTATGGGAAAGGCCTGGATTCAGAAGCTGACATTGAATCAGCAGCTTTCAGTTACCAGCCAAAGATCACCCATCCCATATTTCATGACATAGCCATAACTTAAGTATCTATGTATATATGGGTGGGTACGTTGTTTTTTTTTTGATATATTGCTCGCGTAATTCTATAGTTCAACCGGCAACCTTTTTCTGGGTCGGTCATGCTCCTTTTTAGCCTTCTTTTAGATAAAAGCTAGCTTTCAGTGCCTCTCTCACCTGATGGTATGATCGATGATTTTAAGCAGCTTAGACCAAGTATGGAAAGGGACTAAGGGGAAAAAATTGCGCCAAATCAGCAACATGCCACCTCTAAGGTCGATATGAGTGGGGTATTGCTACAAAGGCAGCACAAAAACAAAAGTAAATCTACTTTATAATCTTGAGTCATCCTCAACCGTCTTTTATGAGGAAACATTAAAAAATTACCATGTCCTTTTGTCGTACTTAATGTGACAACATTAAATTGTCACATTACTACTTAATGTTGTCAGAGAAGAAATATTATACCGACTCCATATGGGTGGGATGATGCTGGTATTTTAAGCTATTAAGGAGGATTAGGTAAAAGTTTAGAAGAAAAATAAGCAATCTATGAATTCACACTGCTGGAGCCAGGTCCATAGCGTGTTGGAGGAGAAGGAACTAGAAGTGCTGGGATTTGTAGCTAGGTGCGTACAACTGTGCGTTGTACCTCAGGTATTAGGTCTAAGATGGTCCCATTTATTATGCCTATAAAAGCTAACCTTCACTGCCTAATCTAGCTGCTAGTAGCAAGTGCCCTTGCCTAGCCAAATTTGACAAGGAAGTAACCTACAAATGCCGCATTATTTCCAAAATGATACACTTAATTTGAGTTAGATTGGACTCTGGTCACATAAGTAGATAACCTAATTGAATTCACCGACACAGATATTGCGGTAAGACAGTGAAAGGATACCTACGTTTCGTAATCCTCTTTAAAATCGTTACCAAACAGTATCTATTTCAGAATCGATCGATTAACGAAATTCAATATGTTGTTCTGAATTGCCAGATTTACTATCATGATACTCGTATAGGTAAATTGAGAGCGAAATGGTTATCCAACTATTGTATAAAACTGATGTTATATTTTGCAATATGTAAATAAAGTGTATCATGATTGTGGTTAATTAAGCCAGTTCAATGTTGTGGATAGGCCGTTAAGTTTTCAGTTAAGATTCAGCACAGTTCCATTCCCCGTGGAGTGCCGGGATAGAATTGCACCCTTCCACATCTTTCTGTGGGTGTTGTAAGGGGAGACAGAGGGAAAAATATCAGAAGATGGGCATCAACACCTCCCCGTCATCTTACACTGCGATTCCCAACGGTAAATCCCTTTTTATCCCCCATAAGCAATCCTAGGATCCTTCTTTTCTTCGGGTTTCGATGAAAATACTCTCGCCAAATAATAACTTTGCAGCATTGTATAACAAATAACTATTCTTATCTTTACTGAAAAAAGTGTTCAACATGTTTTAGCTATTTGCCAATCCATACCAAATACTCCAGTCACCAGAGCACTAACAGTAGGCAATATGTCCACCATACTGATTGGATTGTTAACCTACGTAAACGTAATCTTGCGCCCACCTGAGTAAGCACCATTCCTCTGTCCACTAGGCGCAGCAGGAGCTCTGCCTTCCAAAGCATTCAGTCTCCTGAGGGCATCGGCGAGTGTGGACCGGAGACACAGTAGCTCTTCAGCTTGCCGAGCGCATTTGATTTCCAGTTCGGCCACGCGGGCCGCTAAACCCGCGCCTTCGCCTTCTAGCATTTCATCTGTAAAAAAAGCAGTATGCTGTTAGACTTCGTTGTACGATAGTACACTATATTTCTAGGAGAATAAGAAAACTATACTTGAAGGAGTAGCCATAGAAATATAGTCTATTATAGTTTCTATGCAGTCAGAAACTATAATAGACTATATTTCTATGGCAATAAGAAAACTATACTTGAAGGAGTGACTGCATAGAAACTATAATTCAATCAGGCAGTAAACCAGCGAGTAAAAATATTATGGAGTAACTGAGTCCTAGTTAACCGCCTCGAGAGTAAAAATGTAGGTTTGGGACAAATTACGACGTAGCTGAAAATATTAACCATCACAAAAGAAAGTCCTGTAAATGTTAGTTAGGTAACTTCTTTATTTGTCTGAGAACACCATACTTAGTAGCTCAGTGGAAAGCACCACAATACACGAGTAGATTAGAAATATAAAACTGCAGTATGATAACTTTCCGTTAAATGTAATATGTCTAAGATCAAAAATTTCATAAATAAGCCTTCAATTCTCAGTTACACTAACAGAAATTCGTCTCGAAAAGAGGCCTCGTTAAGATATGCAAAATGATGCCAAGGCGTCGTATATTAGCAAACCTCAATATGGACTATCAGTAGAGGAAACTTATGTAAAAGATAATCGTGAACCTTGCTTTGTTAATTTCGGTACGGGCGTGGGAATGGCCATTTGTCGCAATGACAAAAAAACGCCATTTGAATAGCATGTTCAAGTACATCGCCCGAGTTTTGGCTAAGAGCTTGGATAAACAACGTTCAAGATCATTAAACAAACATATTGGTAAATGTACCAAAACAGTTCCAATGTCTTAAAGTAAACACTATTACGCTTATTAATAGGTACGTAGGTAGCATTTTGCAAGCTTCACTAGCCTCACGAACAAATTGAACAGATCTATTCTTGCGCGAGAACTTGGACTGTTGTGAAGACCAAATTTTTCTAATTTACGAAGAGATAATCACGTGGAACACCCATTGAATCTACACGTTTCGCCTCTAGAGACGCATCGGAGAAGGTGTGATTCTCCGAACGCCTGATTGTAAATTTCCAAACGTTTTAAGGTAAATTACCAAATTCGTCATAATCCGTTCGCCGGCCGTCAAACACATAGACACAAACCTTTACATTTATTTATAAAAAAAAAAAAAATGTGTGATAGTATGATAACTAATTGGATACTGACCAAAGGGTGCATATAATATACAGTAGTATATTTATTCTATACCAAATGTATTAATCACTAGCTTTTGCAACTTTATTACGCTCCCTACCTATCTAATGATGACAAGAATCAGGCTAGGCTTGGATATATCATCGGGCCGTATACACCAATAAATATATTGAATATACTAAATTTGAAAGAAGGGTTATATGGAATAGAAAACTATTCAAAGTTCGTTGTAACTATGGTAGAGGGTATCTATGTCACTGGAAGCTTCGGTTGGGTGCGTACAAATAGAGATGGATCTGATTACATGACTATTGACTTTTGAGGTCATCAAACTCATTTCAGAAAGTTTATTCACATAACTGATTTGATTAAAAGCACAGGTGAAAAGGTGGTATTAGAGTGGTGGTGCCAGGCTAGAATTGCACCTCCCCATATCATCCCGTGGGTGTCCTATGAGGCGACTAAGGGAAAATACTGGAAGTAGGGCAGCAGCGCCTTCTAAAGAACTGCCATCTGACATTGCGATCGCCAAGCCGCCTGCCAAGCGTGGGGATTATGGCAAATACCCCCTTTATAAGGGAGGCTGTGTTCAGCAGTGGACGATCCGGCTGATACAGTTCAGTACAGAGTGGTTGACCAGTACGTAATACTTTAAACAAATGACAATGATAAAGACGGAACAGTGTTCATATTAACAGATCTTACATAGTTTCCTTAACCGTTCTTAACCGATCATCTAAGTTAAACAACGTCCGGCCGCAGTCATGACTTGGATTGGTGACCGCTTGTGACATTACTACTGAGCATTACTATTCCGTGCTTCGGAGACCACGGTCCCGGTTGTTGTCTTAGGATGGCAGTCGTTATATCATAGTTGTAGGGCACTTTGCGAATGCCCACCTGGCTAGCTACCACCCTTTGAGTAGAAAGTCTGTCGCCAAGCACCTAACGTTATTTTCCGTGTTTAACGCTCTGTCCTTAGAGTCAGTAATTCTAGGTTAATCTGAATAACATCTTAGACCTCATCGTCATTTACCCTCAGGTGAGATAGTGGTCAAACGCTAGCCAATCATAAAGCCATAAAAAAATACCGAACATATTTTGACATGAATATATTCATTTATATTCAAAGAATATATTGAAAGCAATTTTAAGGTTTTCTTAATAGAAAAGGCTAAGTGTGAGTCGGGTCTCGATCTATTAGGGTTCTGTATCGCAATGGCCCTATTTAAAATATATTTGATGGATTTGACCCTGTGACCAAGCTGTCTTCAAACTACATTTAAAACCGACGGCGTTTTTTTGTATAAATGGTTAAATCACAGAATAAAAATGACCAGAAGGATCACTCCGCAAAGCCACTCCAATAAATAAGCGACTCTAGATACGAAGCAATAGCGTGCATTTCAGCTCGCAAAGCACGGAGTACCAGCCTAATATTTATATTCACCTACACAGCGTCTCTTTTTCTAACGCATAGCTCTGATCTCTTCTGACGCAGCACGCTCCGTATCCCGCCCGGACGGGTACGCCGATGTACCTGTAGCTTTTTACCTACAGTGTCTGTACTTTAAGCAAAAAGCGAGTCAGGTAAAATAGTACATACCTAACATTCTTACTCTTAACTATTTTAATAAGATAGATCTCGTACAGTTCAAAATATCTTAATATCGTTTTTAATGTTTCCAAGTTATTCCTTTTATGAGCTAGAGTAAAGACATATGGGCGGAACCCTTCGTGCGCGAGTCCAACTCGCGCTCGGCCGATTTGTAGTATTTGTTGTAGCGGTAACAGAAATACGTCATCTGTGAAAATTTCAACTGTCTAGCTATCACGGCTCATATGATACAGCCTGGTGACAGACAGACGGACAGTGAAGTTTCAGTAATAGGATCTCGCTTTTACGCTTTGGGTACGGAACCCTAAAAACTGTTAATATTTACCTGTTATAGTTATTAAGTTATTCTGACTTTACTATTCACAAAGAAAAAAATATTTAATTCAATATATTCTTCATGAGATATCTGTAAGCAGTACGAGTAATGTCAATACAATTGGCATTATTGCAACGCGTAACGCCTGATTGAGCGATTCTACTCATTGCCAAACATGCAAATCTTGTGTTTGATGACTACTTTGGCGATATTATCATTTGACAATCGAGGTTACAGAATTGTCCAGTGGCATTGTGGCGCAACATCATTGTGCAAAACACATTTTTCACTTGTAACACTCGCAATTTTTGCCCCCTGTGACTCGCTATTGTCTCTAAAACAATGGTTCTATACAGTAAAGTATAGGGGACTTTTTGGTACCTTGTCAAATTAAGAAAAACTGTGTTTGCTTAGCAGATTAAGTTTCTACTGTATTGATTTCATAAGTAAACTGTTTTCAGCATTAAAACTAGCCATGCCCTTATAGAACTTCAGTTGAATGTATTAGTGATTGACTTAGATTACTTTGTCACGGCAAACTGGCATCTACTAAGTTAACATTCTTTCTTCTAGGGAACCGATAAAGCGATCGTAGCCGAATTTGCGCAGTTGATCTCCTAAGCATCTCTGTGGTCAGGTCTTGGACAGGTGATCACTTATCGCATAATTACTACGGAGCGCTTCCGTAATAGGGAGGACACACGCCATTAGCCCCAGTCTCAGGATGGCAGTTATAGGCTATATCAGAGGTGGTCTGATAAGAACGCCACAAGGGTTTGCCCGACTAGCCACCATGGGGTAACAGGTCAGGTCGACAGGATTATGGCCCATACTTCGCTCTGTTTGACAGGAAAACCCATGTCACCCTATTGGGAACACAGTGAGCCGTTCAGATAGGAATAGGTATCCTACAGCATCTTTTCACCCCATACTAGAGCAAGGTCGATTTGTAGAAGAGCTTGGTCAGTTGTGGTGTCAAATTTTTTTTTTTATGATATTTAAATATATATTATATTTAAAAACTAAAGTGTACTTTTGATACCGACGAATGCTTCAACATATTAACAGTTCTTGTGAAATAAAGCAAGAAGATACATTCATTGCGAAAGAGTACAATTTCGTTTAACTAGCCATTTAAAACTAACATACAATCTGCAATTGTATATTTTACTATACAGGAAATGTCCCTGTTTTCAAGAATACATATATTCTTGGTATAAGCTGAAGGTTCCAGCTGATTTGTGACGAATGCGTTCGTTATCAATACTCAATAGTATGTAAATGTTATCGCAACTGATAACGCAGTTGCATAATATTACTTAATCGTTTCATGCCATAAAAACAGCATATACGAACAATCGAATTTCACTGACCTGTAGACGTGCGTTATAATTACCCATTATACATACATACATATATACAGGGTGCCCGGTAATGAATGGATAACCTTAAATTAGGTATTTGTATATCTAATGGCCATTCAGAAAAAAAAACAATAAAAATAAAAAAAATTAAAAATAATAATAATTTAAATAATAAAACAAATACCATTTTGAAACCGGCTTTAGGCACACTTTATTTTAAAATAATTGGTCACATGTGTATTCATACTTTTTTTTTACGCTATGGATGCTTAAACTTTGGCAAAATGAATATGTTTGTTTATTAAAAAGACCATAACTTTGGTACTACTTGATTTGTTTTTGTTCTGTTTTTTTTTTCTGAATGGCCATTAGATATACAAATACCTAATTTAAGGTTATCCATTCATTACCGGGCACCCAGTATATATATATTGTTGTATTACCTATGTATATACCTGATGCTAGAGCCAAGAGGAAATCAGTATCTTAATAATAACAAATATAATATTATTTAAAAAAATTGTGTAAAATAACTCCATTGCTGCGGAGAAACGAGGTGACACATTAGATTAGAGAGTATTATCGTCAATTTTCGGGCGACAGTGCCAAAGTGGAGGTTCCCCGAAGGTTACTGGCCAGCTCATGAGAATGCCCGTTGTCACAGATGGTGATGGTGAGAAATTTAGGTTGTGAAGGATGGAACAGTGTAGGAGAAAAAACCGGAACACGAAAATAGGCTTTAATACTTTATTATCACTGACAAATAAACAAAAACTTTTTACTACTTACAATAAGGATGTATAAATCTGACTATACTCACGCCATGCCGCGTAAACATCATTCATAGTGTCTCCGGGGGAGTCACTCGCTCTGGAGCTCCTGGACTCGCGATCTCCGTGGCTCTCCATTATGTTTGTAGGCACATTTTCCACAAGAAGTACTTAATATTTCACTTAAAACACGGTAAAACTTTTCAACGATTAATGACGTTAAACTGCTCTACGAGCCAAGAACTTCAGTTTTCTAAATATAGGTCCATATTCACATTATTGGTCAATATGTCGCTGTATTCGACATTTTAAATATGAGAAATAAAGTTATTTAGCCTGAAATTACCAATGCAAAGAATAATTAGCCGGAGTTAATTTTTGATCTGTTTTTGTTTTTAACTTCTAGATTAACTTAGTAAACAATAAAATTGAGCCATGTGTTTGTAAGTTCCATGTAAACGAAAACGCACTACAATTAGTCGTATTTACCGGGCACAGTCTTAATTTCCTGTCTTTACTTTCCTAACATGTTATATTTCAATTTTCCATTACAACTATTTCATACGTTTCATTAATTTTTCATCTTTAACTAGCTTTATATCGGTTATAGCGCAAAACCTCTTTTTGCGCAGGTGGATAAAAACTATCATATGTCCTACCCCGTGTCTCAAACTATTTCCATACCAAATTCCACCCTAATCGGTCCAGTAGTTTCAGAGCCTATTCAATGCAAACAAACAATCAAACCTTTCCTCTTTATTATATTAGTTGAGATAAAGATACGCTAGAGGTTACAGAAGGATCTAAACAAGGTGTGTTCCGGCAGCAGTCCTTAAGAGCCAGTGAAATTACAGGCACATGAGACTTAACAACTATGTCTCAAGGTGACTGGGCGCAGTGCAATTCGTGACTTGTGACGAAATTCATCTGTTATAGGCAGAGGTTAGTCCGCTTATCATCAGGTGGGCCTCGTGATTGATCCGTCAAAATAACAAAAAAAAAAAAAGATGCTCTAACATTTTTTTTTATGTTATTGTGAAGGAACAAGCGTGAGGCCCATCTGATGTTAAGCGGTATCCTCTGCCTATAACAGATGCATTTCATCACAAGTGACGAACTGCACTGCGCCCATCACCTTGAGACATACCTGTTGTCTCATTTTGCCAGTTATTTCACTGGCTCTCAAGGACTACTGCCGGAACACACCGTTATGTGCTTGGCGACAGATTTTCTACTTGAGGGTGGTAGCTAGCCAGGCGGGCATTCGCAAAATGCCCTTCCACCATGGGGTGAAGATCAAGCTCTGGGCGGGATTCGAACCTGCTGCGCGTCAGTCCATAGCCAATGCCACTGAGCCATCACTGCTTCAAAACATCTAACATCGCAAAAACACTTGTACCTTAAAAATATGAGTGACATTGCTGCAAAACCACCTAGTTTGATTTGTCACAAATTACAAGCGCACTCACCAATTATGCCACTTGCCTTTGGCAACGTGTTTTAAGTGGTTACACTTTAAATACTCGTTTAGAAGCGTATTTAACGTGTTTACGTTCTCATATTATGTATATTTGTGTCGAAATGAAATATTTTTAGTTATTAAGTAAAAAGTAACGGTAGTTTGTTGTGCATGTTAAATATTAGTAATTTAGAGAATTTTAGTCTCGATTATGTAACTTTTTGATTGAATAACTTTCCATACTGCATGTATATGAGTCTAAGCTATCAAGGAATGCTCACATAATTAACTTTATTCGAAATGGAATTTTAATTTGGCGTCAGGAAACTTCATAGTATATGATATAATATAAAGGGTCCTGCAAATAACTTTTTTTTTAAAATGCTATAAAAAAGACTACTGATAATTTTCTCAAATTTCTTTTTTTATTTGAAAATACAATCCTTCCGGTTAATAATGAAAAATAATTTCATTCAAATGGCTGCCTCGGCTGGCCATGCAGTAGCCTACACGATCGGTCCAATTTTTAAGCACATTATCGATTGTGTGCAGCTATCGTTATCGGGCCATGTTGAACCAAATATTTGTGCACAAAAATGGAAGAGGAGGATATTGGCAACATTTGGTTTCAACAGGACGGCGCTACCTACGTGCCATACAGCCGAAGCGACACTTGATGTTTTGCGCCCTGTTTTTGAAGATCGCATTATCAGCCGCAGAGCTGATATCGTTTGGCCACCTTGGAGCTGCGATTTGACACCGTTGGACTATTATTTGTGGGGTGCCGTCAAAGATAAGTGTTACGCCGACAAGCCAGAGACAATTGACGCTTTAAAGGACAATATTCGTGAAGCCATTGGTGAAATACAGCTGCACACAATCGATAAAGTGCTTAAAAATTGGACCGATCGTGTAGGCTACTGCATGGCCAGCCGAGGCAGCCATTTGAATGAAATTATTTTCCATTAGTAACCGGAAGGATTGTACTTTCAAATAAAAAAGAAATTTGAGAAGATATTCAGTAGTATTTTTATAGCATTTAAAAAAAAGTTATTTGGCAGACCCTACTTACCTAAAAAGAGGTACTAGCTTTCGTTCACGGCTTTGCCTTCGTGGGATTCGATCTGGCTATATCGCGCTCTCTCGGGGATTGCCCAATAGCTATTTCAGGATAAAAATATAATACGACTTTAGGATCGACCGTATCAAATTTTTATCAAAATCAATTCATCAGGTTAAAAGAGAGTGAAAACACGCAAACTTTTGTACTTTTATATTATTTTAAATTATATAACTGTTTATAGATTGTATCGCTTTTCCACGGGAATTGGTCCGAAAAATGGTTAAAATAAATCATGTTCCAATCCACTTCCTATGGAAGTATTTACCAAGCATTCAAAATCCGTTCAAGATTGGTAACAATGACACTGCAGACACAGAAAGTTTTTCCTATATACAAAATCCTGTAACTTCGCTTACCTGTAATTCTAAACGGAAGAAAAAAACTTAAGACCGGTATGCACCATCCAAACACAGGTAAACACCAAAAAAATTCAAGGAAATACTAAACAGGAACGTTTTTTGTAATAGTGACGGTAGAATTGTAAGCGTTGTGGTAAGGTGCCTGTCTGCCCCCAAATTACGAAACTTTGTGATATATATGGCGTCATAAAATTTGACATCTGCGTGTGCTATAATGACTCAATAAGGCTTTATGTTTCGTTGTATCATGAATACATTCGCAACGAATAATTTTACTCTGACTTCTACTCGTATATCTTGCCAACAGTTTATTTAAAAAAACCTTCACCGTTATTACATTTTTTATCTCTATTAGCGGCTAAAATAGCCCCTAATAACTCAAACTAATTCAGTTCAGGTAAATAATAGTTCAGACAGGTGGTATGTGGTGTGTGATAAATATTTAGAAATTTGGTCCAGGTTCCGGTCAGGCATTTTATTCTGCAGGCGTATTAAAGTACACCTAACTTCCAGCATAGTTAATAAAACAACGCAAAACATTTTACTTGGCTTGATTTATTTTGGTAGACACCAGGCAGTAAGCGCCTAATTGCCAGGCTACTAGATTTTTTTTTTAAATCTCTATAAAGTGCTGTAAAAATGGATTACATGGACGGCATTATACATAAGATGAAAAGAGTTGCAGATATAGCGTCCCGTAAGTAAGAATTTTAAGTAATTACAAAGGAAGTCACCACCTAAGGAAGCACCTTTTGCTATCTTTTTTATATATCTGTAACCATGTTGTCGATGGTAGGGATGTGTAACCACAGTTAGACGACACGGCCCGATTATCCATTAGGCAGGCTATGCAAATAGTAAACAGTAAATATACCGTTATCACCAAATTCCACAGCATGCGGGAATCCGACGGGTTTCCGACACAGTATATGCACAAAGCAACTTTGCATCATTTGTGTAAGGAATGTGAATGACCCTGTTCAATCAGGTTTTGTGGAGATGACATAGGTTGATGGGTCTTTTGCATGCAGGCTGCATTCAGGCCAATGGCGAGCCGAGTTACCTTGTTAAGGGTTCTAATAGCCGACTCGGTAACAAGGTGAGGTTGGAATTCCGTTTCTATTCTGACTGGCCTTTCTTTACTTAGCTGGAATGAAAATAGTTTATATAGCTATTAGACCCTATGGCAATAACAAAATATTCGTTTTCTTCTCGCTTTACCTTATCCCACGCTATGTGGGGTCGGCTTTACATCTATTTTGCCTCTATTATGTGCTGTATATTTGCACCTCTCTGCACACATATGAGTATCTGTATACATGAAGTCCATTGATACCTTGAACCTACTTTGGCTTTTCTCTATCCCTATTAAGTACTTATACCAAACAATGCAACACGAAAACTCTTTATTGTTTACCAAGTAAATCGTGACATACTTTTTCTAAAGTAGTACAATGGGCGCTTTTATCTCTGTGTAGCCATTTCTTCCAGACAAGCTTTGAATGGACAGAAACAAGAGATGAGGTAGACGGTGGTGAAAAAAAAAATATACTTAAGTGTTAATGTATATGTCAATATTTAAGTATACTCAATAAGTGAATTAATTCAGGACCATATCTAAATTCCTAGTTTTATACAAATCGGTTCAGCCGTTTCAGCGTGACGGAGTAACAAACATTAAAATCCGCAATATTTACAATCTTTCGCATTAATAATATTAGTGTGATTCCATAGAATATATAATAATACGTGATTCTCTTCATTCCGGACCCAATTCCTCTTGCAGTCACTAATAGTTTGTCAACTAGGATTACCGTCTAGTGTCGACCAAAGTAAAGCCAAATAAAAATATCTTGCGTTGTTTTATTAGCTTTGCTGGATGTACTTTAATATGCGTGCTGACCAGAACAAACCACCCAACCAGTGGCTATTTTGTGTAACAAAATGGGACCTAATGAAGATGAATTTAACTTTGACATTTTCCTTTGAAAACGATGCCTATCAAGGAGTTCGAATTTTAAAATTAAACTCATTTTCATTGCTATTCGAATTAGGCCCCTGGGTCTGAACCATGTGTAAGTATTTATGATACCTAATAATTAATTATATTATACCTAATTATATTATATTATACCTAATAAATAATTTGTACAATATTTACTTGAACCCAAATTATTTATAGAGTATACACAGTCACTTTTACCTGAATTTGTTTATTTAAAAAGCAACAACCATTGCCACAGTATACATTTATTTACATTAAAAACAGACTATTCATGTGAACACGTAATAGAGAAGTAAATCACGTTAAGCGGAAACAAGCGTTTATCCCACCACAATCACACGCTAGTGAAATACTCGTACACTGTTTTTATACGTAAAAAAAAACAAAAGTGCTCACTTTTCCCACGACTGAGAAAGTTAATGTTCATGAGATCTTCGAGAAGTCATCTTCTTGTAATGTTAAGTGGGGCTTTAATTTTAAACCTTATTTCGTTATGGATAAATGTTTTAAAAGTAACAGATCTTTTGAAGATAACTGGAGTGTTTGGAAAAGTTATCCGATGATTTGCAAAAATTAAATACGTACCTATGAGCCGATTATAGCCTTATTGCTGGTAAGAAATTTTGTTAGTTCAGTCATCATTTTCTTACCATAGTCCCACTTTATGTGGGTGGGATTACTACCTATTGGTTGATATGTTGATATAATGTGCAAGAATACTCTGCTCACGACGTGGACGTGAGTAGTACAATGCTGCCCATTCAGCGCATTTTCCCTTATTCAGTATACTGGCATATGAATCAATTCCCTGTGTGGACGACATGAAAAATTGTTTACTGTGCTACTTTTTGTTGAATGTTTTTGAAAAACAGAAGTTTGAAGTTGTTTGTTGCAGAAGACGCGCCTTTGTCATAATCAAATTACCAATAGAAACATAAATCAGGGAAACCTCAACATGTATATGTAACTATATATATGTATACATTTAGCATACTATATGTAACTATATGTATACGTTTAACTAGGACATTAATTCTGTGCGGAATGGAAGCCGGGAATGTACGTCATGGCTAATTATGTAACAAGCATACCTGTATATGTATCAAATAGGCAGATTATACGATTGTTAAAATTACGTAGTTATACCCTGTAAGCTCTTGTTCTATAAAACCAAGCCACTCTTCACAAACGTAACATATGCATAGTACAGACCTGGCTATTCACACACGAAGGCACGCCTTTCCACAGTAAATAATTGATACGCATTTATACGGGTTAGCCTCGTTTGTACAGTAAAACAATATTATATAAACTATGAAAACTATCACCGCTTGGGTAGGCAGTAGTATTCGCAATTACAGTCAAAAGGCGTTTGAGTGGAAAGAATGTGACCTACTGTTATTTTTTCTGTGCCAAGGAGCTAAAAAGAAAGACGACAACACCAATAGAAATAAACAGTTAACCTTTTCCAGCTAAGGGTGATACTGCAAACGACATCGTAACCATCCCCTTTATTTTCAGGAAGGCGTCACAATGTCTAGACAAAAAGACTGGCCAACCAATCCCTGGTTCCACTCAGTTCATTGACATTTCTCCTTGGATAGCAACACTATATTAATTTTAAGAGGATCAAGTAAATTGACGAATAAATTTTTGTTGAGGACATTTTTAACGTGAACCCAGATCCTGGAGACTCTCAAATTATTTCCAAACTAGCTTTCCGGTCGTGTTTATCGGACTTCGCGCAAAACCATAAACCTCTTTTTGCGCAGCTGGATAAAAACTATCCTATGTCCTTTCCCGGGTCTCAAACCATTTTCATATCAAATTTCATCCAAATCGGTCCAGTAGTTTTTATGTTGCATACTAAATACAAATCTTTCCTCTTTATAATATAAGTATAGATTACAATATACAGACACAGGTTTTGTTACGTCAAGAATTTATCGTATACACGACACGAATATTCGGACAATTTCAAAAAACATATCAAAACGCAACACCATAATAACACCATCGTGCCACCACCGGACATGACGTCATCGCACCTTTTCAATTTCTAATGGCCAGTATAGTGTACATTGTAAATCTGCGCATGCGATCACGACAAGCGTGATGTGAATAAACAATAATTTGAATGGAAAGTAAACAAGACTAAATTATAGTCATGTCAATCATATAGATGGCAGATGTGCGCAATTTTGTTAAATACTACTTACGCTTAGACAAAGTAAAACTATGTTTTTCATACACCGCGACGACGAGAGAGCTCTATTCGCGAACAAACTAAGCCATTGTCATCGTTACGTGCCGTAGACTTGCTGCAATTTTGTCGCAGTAGGACAAAAGGTTAGTGTATTATAGTAAAATGAATATGAAATTAATAAAGTGCACAATGTTAAAATAGACTCCACCGTGGTGTGCTGGGTTTGAATTGCACCTCATCATATCTTCCCGTGGGTGTCGTAAGAGGCGGCTAAGGGAAAAATACTGGAAAGTGGGCAGGAGCGCCTTCTAAAGAACTGCTAACTTACACTGCGATCACCAAGACTCCTGCCAAGCGTCAGGAGGACCAAGCTCCATGGCAATTGAAAAGCTGCAGTATCTGAGTTCAGTGATTGATGTTTGAAATCTATCATATTTTGCATATATACGAGTATAAACTAGACCTCGTTTACCCTACTGAGTAAGCAATGTTTGATTAAGTTACTGTATCAGACGGATTGTCCAGTGCTGAACACAACCGGTTCATTAAGGCTGATTTGCCATAACCCCTACACTCGGAAGGCGTCTAGGGGATCGCAGTCCACGATAGCAGTTCCTCAGAAGGCACTGCTACCCACCTTCCGGAATTAAGGTATTTTCCCTTAGTCGTCTCTACCGACACCCACGGGATGAAATGAGGGAGTAAAATTCTAGCCCGGCACCCCGCCGCTGCTTGTCTAAGTTTTGCAACGATTAGTAAGGGGGAATTTAGATAATAGCGACTACAATTCTTTTAAAATGGGCAGACGACCTAATTCTAACAAGACTATCGATATGATAAATGATTAATGTTTCCATTTAGTGAACCAGGTTGGAAGCTTTGTCATTATTGTAATCAGCTTAGGTAATATAAGGATATGGCATAATCTTACTACACCAAACAAATACACAATCGAAGAATAAAGTATTCAAGAAGACAACACGTCTCGCGCCATTGGTACTGAAAACGACTGTTTGTTATCGCATGACAGAATGACACGCTTTGAATATTAATGAGAAGTTTTGCCAAATTCTATTGAACACAAAGATGAGGCATTGTTAAATAATTTGGATCGAGTACTTAGACTCCCAGTGGGGGTGCCTGGCTAGAATTACAAACATCATATCTTCCTGTGGGAGTCGTAAGAGGCGAAGAAAGGAAATACACCAGAAAGAGGGGAACAGCGCTTTCTGAAGAACTTCCATCTGACACTACGATCCCCAAGGCGCTTACCAAGCGTGGGAATGATGATATGGAAAATTTTCCTTTAATGTGGGAGTCCGTGTTTGATTCAGCAGTAGACTATCCAACTGATACATACAGTATAATACTTAGAACATACTGAACCTACAAAAAAATCGTAGAACTGAAATTATTTACATACCTATTACCTAAATAGCATAGGTCCTAACAATACAAGTAGATATAATGTGTAAATTGGATAGAGAGTAAAGCAGAAGAAGTATTTAGTTTTTTTATGTAAGACCTTGGAACAAACATGGAAGTTATAGAATTTGTTACAAATGACACGTGGTGGGATAAAAATGTAAGTGATCAAACCATCTCTGCTGTTACAGTAGAAATCAGAGTTTTAGACTCTTTTAAAATAGTTCACGAACGTATAGGTACGTTTGTATAGTAATCGTAAGAAAAAAAGATAACATTAATTGGAATTTCAAAGACGTTGGCTCGTTCTGTTTTGATAACAAATAAAATTTCGACTGGTAATTGGATACTTGTACATCGAATTGGTTAAAATTGTGATTAAAATATGTACATACCAATAAGTCATAATCAATCAAGAATAAAAATTAATAAAAATTTACAACTTAATTATTCCGTCGAATAATGAAACGGATATCACTCAATTCAAATTATATTCCAGTAAGTTCACAAGGCAGGTAACGTAACAGTGGGTATAGTTGACATTGTGGTAATAGTTGACACTTACAACTTTAAAGACATATAAAGACAGTGTTTTCATAGAACAGGCCATGTGAACGCATCCTATTAATAGGAAATATATCCAAACTCATTATTTTTTTCATTTTGATAACATTGATTCTACCCCTTAGTAATGTCGTGACTTTTTCTGTGTGGGTATCGATAAAAAATGATTTTTATAATATTTCTAACAAAATTAAGAGAGGTATGTGAATTTACATTAAGTCACATTTTTGTATTGCTTTGTCAGATATTCATTTAGCTTATGTATAATGTAGTTAATACTTTAGTGCTAATCACCCGGATTGCACTCCTAACCCGGTTGATGCAACGGGTTCCGTTATTTTGTGGGTGTCAATTACTAGTTACGCATTTTTCACTATTTAGTAGTAATTGACACCCAAGTTAACTACTGGTTTTCTAGGTGTAAGTCAAGTTTGCATTATGTTAGTGATCAGTGTAAGGTGACAATCATTTCTGTATATAATGAGTCTAGTTCCAGCTTGCAACCAATACTTGACAGGGATGTCAACTACACATGCATAGAGTGTCAAGTACTGAGTACATTTTTTTTAAAATTGAAAACAATGCCTCCAATCTATAGCAGGGTACCAGCCGCGAAAGCGCTGGAGAATCCCTCTCCGGGCATCCAACTCCAGGACCTGAACCTGAAGCTGGATGCTTGGGCTGCACTACTTATTCTGGAGGGGGCAAAACCGTGCTCATACCTATTTCTGCTGGAGGCAAACGAAGCAGGAGGCTTAAGTCACCCCACACCATTCTAGCCGTGAACTTTTGCTACATACGGGGTCTCCGTTCTAACTGAACTGAACGATGTCCACTACCACCTGGAGACTACTAAGCTGGCCTTGCTCTTTTTGACCGAAACACAGATATGATCTCCGACAGACACCTCGTACCTCATATACCCAGGGTACAAACTGGAGCATTCCTTTTTGTTGCTGGAGGGGTATTTTTCGCGTCAGAGGATATCTGTGCTCGTCGTCTCAGCAACCTTGAAGGACGGGGCCTTTCTGACATTTGGTTGCGCGTAAACTGCGATGACCATCCGGGAATCTACGTGTGTCTTTATAGGTCCCATATCAACGGTAAAGCCGAAATAGATCGATTCTTGGAGCACCAGCAGGGGGGTTCCGTGCTTGAGCAGATCCCCACCGCAAACATCGTGATACTTGGCGATTTCAACGCCCACCATGCCGAATGGCTTGGTTCGCGCACCACTGATTATGCGGGGAGATATGTTCACGACTTCGCTTTAGTCTTTAGTCCAATTACTGCCATAACGTCTCTGTTCTCCAAGATAATGGAATCTATTATCAACAACCAGCACTTGCAGTATCTAGGAAAGCACCAACTGATTAGCGATCGCCAGTACGCTTTTCGTTGCGGTTGCTCAGCTGGTGATCTTTTAGTATACCTTACTCATCGATGGGCGGAAAAGATGGACTCCAAGGGTACAGCGTTGGCGGGTAGTTTGGACATAACGAAGGCCTTTGAAGGGGTGTGGCATAAACCGCATCTTTCAAAGCTTCCTTCCTATGGACTTTCCGAGAAATTGTGCAAGAAGATCTCCAGTTTTTCAGCAGAACGGAGCATCAAGGTCGTTGTCGACGGCGCATGCTTCGTCCTGAAGCCGATTGCTGGCATTCCACAAGGCTGTGTGCAATCTGCGACTCTACTTCTCTTGCACATCAATGACATGCTGCAGCTCAGCGATATTCATTGATGACAGCACCGTAAATGGCTTTTAAAACGTTGTCGAGAGTCAGTGCATGTGTTTACCGATAAGTTATTCTCCATTGTCGTATCCCTCCGTATTGAAAACACTAAGGGGAGTGTTAATGGCCACCTAATAACCTGTTAATGGTCGGAGTACTTGGCGTCAACATATCGAGCGTTGTTCAATTTCGCTGTCACTTGGAAGATAAGGCTAAATTAGCCTCTATAAGCTTGGTGTACTCGGAAAGGCGAGACGGTATTTAACGACGGTCTATCGCCTGCAACTTTATAAGGCTCCGGTTCGGTCTCACATGGAGTACTGCTCTAACCTCTGGAGCTCCCCAGTACCAGCTTCTTCCATTTGACCGCGTTCAACGCAGAGCGACTCGAGTCGTTGACGATCAAGTTCTCTACAAAATTACAAATATAAGAGAGGTAAAATTTAAGTCATGTTTTAAAAAAGATCAAGTTCTCTCCGACCAGCTTGACCCATTGGCTTGAGAAGTTGGATCACTCTGCATCTTTTACCGTATCTATGACAGGGAGTGTTCTGAGGAACTGTTCGATTTTGAAGTTTGCTTAACCGTTCTGAACCGATCAGCTAAGTTAAGCAGTAAGAGTTGGAGGAAAGGCTTATCTATAAAGGATTTGAAAATATAACAAAAAAGTTGCCAATTCGCCTGCAGCTCGATTTTGCCATCGGACGTCCCAACAAAGCATGATGTTTCATCAATTTTATGTCGATGTCTGGAATTCCACGACCTTGCGATTTTTACGTCACTTTCTACCTCGCACTGCCACAATTTCGAACCAGCTGCATGGTGAAGTATTTCCGAACAGATACGACTTAGGGGCCTATTAAATAAAAGAGCATATTCCCTCCTCAAAGGATGGTTATGGATGCTAGTGGGTGACGGTGATCACTTACAATCAGGTGAGCCACCTGCTCGTTTGCACTCCTATCCAATATAAAAAAGGATTCTTGCTTATCCTAAACAGGATCTTCTTACAAGCTATTGAAAATGTAAGTAGAGGGATGCCGGTTGCTACAGTAATCAACATTATGTACCCAGAGTTACATAGATGTATTGAAGAAACTCAAGATCCATCCTATGAAGATCCAATAAATGTTTCATCATCTGAAAATAAGGACTCGTTAGAGATGTGTTCTGTTTTGGCGATCCAATTTTGAACAAAATATTATTGACAATATCGAGTTTATTTTATTGAAGGTATCAGATTTTATTTTCATTTATGAAGTAGGATGAAGATACGTATTATGGTAACTTTAGCTGGCCCGTTATTGAAGACAAGTCTTATTATGATTATAATAACTTACTTTTGATGATGGTTTAAATTAATAATCCCTTATTAAAGTATTCATTATAAATAAATCATTTTTCTTTGCTTGATGTCAACTATTGAATCAACTATGTCAACTACCCCAACAAATCAATTTTTGGCATGTCAACTATGGGTGCATATGATACTTTAAATTCATGTATTTTTCATTTTTTATTGCTTACACTTATGAGATAATTGAATAACATGTAATAATCTACATAAAATCCTTTCTTTTAGAATATATAATTCATTATTACATTAAAACATTTTGGTCACCCTACACTGTTCTAAAGATGACTATTCCGACCTATGTGTCAACTACTCCCCCATTTACCTTACTTTATAAATAGTTGTAGAAATAAAGTATGTTAGCAGTCAATATAAAGAAAATGAATAAAACTACTGGTATAACTAGAGCATGGTCGACCTACACTAGTAATCTTAATAGTAATCGAGGAAGTACTAACGATCATGACGTCCAATTATTGAAGTATGAAAGTGGTATGACAGCTATAGCATTAGTTCTCTTGTTTTGTAACTGTAACCCTTGGGAAAATACTCTGTTATGTTACTTAAGAAATTAATAAAACTAGAGTAAATGATAATTTTTTTATATATTTGAGATGGGTTAGACAGAGCAGCAATACGACCACTGTTGAACAAAGACCTACTCTGTTACTGACTGTATCCATCCAAAACCTGTAATCACAGTAAAATATTTCTAACTTCAATGATTGGCTGGTCTTAATAAATGCATACCGAAGTTGAGATCGATCATAAGATGCAGTTTTGAAGTTTATTTTTTGGGACATCTGACAAAAACCTCAATTATAAGGTGTATCTATGAATAACAAGCCGAAGAGAAAATGCTGCTTTTTCACAAACTTTACCCATGTTAATATCCCGTATCAGTTTGCTTGTTAACTCCGATTTGTCTGAGCTACATTTGACCTAAAATTCTAGAAACATCTTATAACAAAAAGATAACGAGGCATTAAGAAAACAAACAATGTCTCATAAAATTGCGCACGAGTCACGTTAAGATAATTATTGTGATGCACATAAGACACGAGCTTGTTTAGTACACGGCTGATGATGTCATCTGGAGGTTCAAAATATTTGCTTGCTTCATATTTACAATCTAAGCTTCTCTAGTAGTTAAGCAAAGACAACGTTGTAATGGGTACGTACTACACAATTCGATGAAATATACATTCAAAGGATATGCGTATTATTTAAAAGTCTCTTCGTGTAAATCGAAAAACGTATAATAAAAGAGCTCATATATAGCATAATCCGTATTTCTTAACTTTTATGTGTACGACTTGTTAGTTTGTGTACATTCTATTCAAGATTTTAAAAATATTAGGCCGAAACAATGAACATTGTCGCCGACATACGAGATTACTTTTTGTGAAATACAATATTGTTGCTTTTAAAACATATACATTATATGAAAAGGAGGCACACATGTTCAGTTTAATTTGGTGTCGTATATGAACTCCGAATACTCCGAGGTTTGTAAATCTATTCATGCAAATTAATTGTAGAATATAAAAAATAATTACACCTACTCTTAAGCTTGAATTTTTTTTTTTTTTTGGGTTACGTAATTTTTTATCTCTATGCAATTATATTAATAAGTAAAGTGATGAGATCATAACAAAACTGTTATCACTGTGATGACGAATTCAGCAATCATATCAATGAGCAGTATCAAGTGTCGACCCTAAAAATAAAACAAATAAGTAATATTATTTCTCTAGACATAGTGTACCCCAGATTGCTTTTGTCGGAAATAAACATTTTGAATTTGAATTAACCAAGTCGGTTACACTTCGTTGAAGTCGGGGACACTATCGTGTGGTGGAGTTCTGAGAGGGTTTGTTGACATGTATATATGTATGGCACCGACTAAAATAAATAATTATTTCCGTTTATTTCGTAATGAATAAAACCGACATTTGAATTATAAACTTTAACTTAAAATTCAGCTAATGAATTCTTCACTTCTATTCATTTCGTTCCAAATAACATTAAAACAAAATGTGGTTTAGACGAAAGCGTCAAATCCTTGACCTATGCCAAGCCCAAATTCAGTATGTAGCCTTCGCAAAAATAACCTCTCATCAGCTCTAGGTCACATCCGTAATTAAAATTCTACTAAATGACCCATCTAAGTATTTTTCGTGAATCACTAACTTCGCTTCATCATAAATCAAAAGCGTGGGCACAAACATTAGCTAGATATTTTAAACAACATATCCTACGTTTCATAGACAATTAGGACCAAAAGTGACAATAACTGGAACGACTGGGAAGAAAAATATGATATTGGCTTACCATGCAATAATCTTGGCTTGAAATCATATTAAGAGAAAAAAAATTAAAATGCGTGGTTTCAGAAAATAACTAGTTAGCATGTATACCAGATATTACTAGCAAATGCACGTGTTATCATTATCACAATGTTTGCGATGATAATCTAGAGTGCTCACGTTTACCGAATCAGATTTAAATTTTGTATTGATAAGTTTATTGTGCTTGAATGGTGTGTCGAATGTCGAGTTCAATTTACAAAAGATCTAAGTGAGTTTTATCTACAGGTATCAATAGAAGCAATTCAATTTATACACGAATCCCGGCGGACTGGTAGGTACTATATAAACAATCATGGCGCGCCGGCAAATTAAATTAGCACATGGAACCTACTAAAATGGCTTCAGAGCGATGGAACATATCCATATTTTACCTACAATAAGTTTTATTTCAATATAAACAAAGGCAGATCAAAAACAGATGAAATCCACGTTGTTGACCATCATTTTGATAAAAAACACTTCACTTTTGCACATTTTACTAGATATGGTATCACAACATTCAATACAAAGATTATAAACAGGAACACGTGAATTTATACTTGTAATATCACTGAAATTTTTATTTTTCATAAGGAGCCTGGCGAAATGTACGCAGCCGGCAGCCTCAGCACCTCTAACTGAATTATCAATTGGGGCCACACAGCTGATTAAACACAAGACGATATAGTTCTAAATTAAGATGAGATAAATAGAAAAGCACCTTATGACATGAGGTAGAAAGTAGAAAGTTCCAACGAGGAAAATATCCGGGACTTTGTCGAGGCAAAAGGGATAGGCCGAAGCGCATGCGTGAAACATCGCAGGCATACAATGGGGTTTCGAAATTGGAAAGTGTCATATTAAACCTAGACTTTATTCCAAAAGGGGAAGGATAGAAAGTCGCCTGCATTAATTCCAAGCACATGCGTTGTGACACCAGGTAGTAAATATTTGAAAATATTTTGTTTGAAGATTTACAAACAGTAACCAAGGAAATACGCCATTTGAGTACATAGACGTTATTTGAATTGCTTAGAAGGCACACACGAATAGCTGACTGACTAAAACCACGCAAGATTGTGGTAAAATGCACCATTCCATTCTGTAATAAGAAATCGTTAAAATTTATGGAAATTCCCATACTTTATGAATAATCCATATGGCATACATGGAATTTTCATGCTATTGTATTCACGAATTTACTTAGAGTATTGTTTCAAAAATTACTTTTTATTTTATGCGTCGATTGTAACAAAATGGCGATATTGGTATATATGAATCATTATTGTTTTGATAAATTTTCAAGGTGCTGATTATTTTACTTTTAATTATTAATTTTTAACGACTGCACAAACGTGGAAGGTTCTCAAGTCGACGCGTATAGTTTTTATTTTATTTATGTATGGTCACGTATAACTTTTTCACTGGATTATACAATCTTGATTTGTTGGGTAGAGTATAATTTACAAGTTGGCCCATTTAAATTGCATCTAGATATTCTAGATCGGTCGAGTACTTTTTAAGTACCACTCAATTAACTGATAAAAGTATTTGCCAATTATCCTGAATGGTATGGTAATTGCAACGAGTGACAATAGATTGTGGTAAGCACTAGATATGCATCACTGAATAGAATAAAAAAAATGTACAGAACGACTTTCAATACCGTAAAGTATGATATAACTTGTGGAAGTCAGACCATGAACATGTGAGCTCAGAGTGTTTTGAATCAACATAGTATGGACTTCCAAAAGTTATTTCATACTATTCGGAGTTGTTCATAAATTGAGTTCTTTATTTTAATAATTGTAATCCTTTTACTGAAAGATTTCTGTACCATTTTCATAATTAATGTTGCACACAAGATTCAGAAATGCTTTTGTGTTTCAGGTGTTCCTCAAGGGCTTCAATCTAGGTCCTGTTTCTTTGAGTTTGGTTACAAAATAAAGCACATACATAAAGACGAATGTATAACTATTTACATAATCATTTATACGTGGCTTATGTAAACGATAGACCGAGTCTGGCCAGCAAGGTCACTGATGATGTAATATTTGACATCATTCGATTCAATACCTATTCAATCCTTAACCTTCAGTGTCGGGTCTGATTCAAGATAGCTCTTGATGTGTGATAATAAATTGCGATTTTCTTAATCTACGATTGTAAATTTTCAGAAATAACAGTTAACAGCCAAGTTGCGCTATCTTCTGGTTAAAGAAATCATTTTTAAAATTAATTTCTGTTTTATTTAAATGGGATATATGTATATATACGTTTTTAGTATTGCTATATGTTGGCAATAACGCCTGCTTGGCAAAACAAATTTACAAGGGAAAAATAAAAAATAACAATTTTAAAATTATCAGGTTGCGTCATTATCTACAAGTTTAAAACCAATTGCAAAATTGGTCTTGTTTGTAGTACAAGTTACATACAACGCATATTGAACTATAGGTGTCGCTCCATCGCGATACGATGGTTGAAGAACAAGAGCAAAAATTTGAGTTACGAGTCATTGTGTCATGTTAGCTGAATTGGTTAGAGCATACCCCGGCTAAAGGGGTGGATGGACGCGGGTTCGAATCACGCACATGACTATAGTTTTATTTCTCTTAAATTTGTAATTTTGTAAAATAATAGAAAAATCAAATTTCTTTCTGTTTCATTTACATGGGATATATATAAATTTTGTTGGGGGTTATAATGCTGTAGATATAATGCAATGTGAAAGATTTGTTATTTACTGATTACACTCAACAAAGGTTCGTAAGACACACGAGATAAAATGTTCTAATTGATATCAATTTGTTCAATGCGAATATAATTGAAAGCAAGGTATAAATTAATTGGCGATGCATGCAATCAAACAAAATTAATACTTCAAATATCAAGAAACCGGCTCAAGCAAGGGTGTCACAGGCGACCATTTGAAGTGCTCGTAGCGAAGTTTGCTTAGCTGTTCTTTGCCGATCAGCAAAATTAAGCAACGTCCGCCGCGGTCTTGAGTTGGATAGGAGACCGCTAGTGCCATTACTACTGAGCGCTTCCGTGCTTCAGAGGACACGTTAAGCTGTCGTCCCGGTTGTCGCCTTAGGATGGCAGTGGTTATAGCATGATGGTAGGGCATTTTGTGATAGCCCGCCTGGCTAGCTACCACCCTCAAGTATCTGTAGCCCAGTACCTAACGGTGAGTTCCAGCAGCTGTCCTTGAGAGCCAGTAATTCTAGGTTGGCCTGAACAACATCTACGACCACATAATCACTTACCACAAGCATAATTAGTTATATATTGTATAGTAGTGTTTGTGTGTGTGTTTATATATATATATAATATAGTATTGCTGTATGTAAGTTTGCAAAGGTATATTGCTAGTATTTAAGTCATCTCTGTTTGTTTTTGTATAGGAAAATATTTATGTTTAAATTTTAATTTATAATAATAATTTAATGCACTCCCGTCTTATTACTCCTCTATTTCCTCTCCATTCAAAGGTTGCCTGGAAGAGATCGCTGTTAGTGATAAGGCCACCCATTATAACACTTGACTGTAATCCTTCGTATTTTGTTTTATTGTAATGTAGTGGTGTAATAAAGAGTAAACTATCTATCTACCATCAGGTGAGATAGTGATCAAAGGCTAACCAATCAGACATAATAAAAAGAATACTTGTTTATAAATGAATAGGTACTTATTACTTTCTAAGGCACTTTATGCATTTACACTAAAATTATTCGGTACGCTAGTAGTTTGATAATTATATCGGTTTCCTGACGTCACCAACCCGGTGTCACACTGCCAACTTCTATTGTAGTTAGTTCTATTAGTTCTATTTAGTATAGCGTTGTGTTCTACAACTCTCGTATGCTTGGCGACAGATTTTCTACTTGAGGGATGGTAGCTAGCCAGGCGGGCAATCGCAAAATGCCCTTCCACGATGCGGTGAAGCTCAAGCCGGCGGCGGAGATCGAACCATGGATCTGTGGCAAGCAGTCCATAGCTATTACCGTTCGGCTATCACTGCTTCGAAGTACACGAAGTCTTATTACCTACTAATTAGTAGTACTTAGTAAGTATTAAGACTGTGCTTATATTGTTTAGGCAGCCTCGTCGCTTCGGACGCTCGTTACTCCCGACGTCAATGAAGCTTCAGTTTTTAGATTCTTAGTGTTTGTCGTACGACAGTTCATCAGTTACACATATGACAATGAACTCTATAAATACTTGCAATGTAAATTATCCATCAAGTAATAGAAGGCTTGATATGTAAACCCCTTTATTTTAATGATAGGTACTCTCTAATGGCGATAAAAAATCTACCTACGTTATGATTTCCAGCTCATATAAAGCAAGTTTCTAATACCTACTTTATATGTTAGAAAATAGTGATATTAATTTTTGCGTAGTCTATGAATGAGGCCCTAATTATGTATTTTTTTATTTCAGGCTCATTATTTTTGAAGATAAGGAGAAACATGCTAAATTTTGATATAATTTTTTAACATTTTGATAGGTGGTATGCCTTCATTAACAAAATACTACAAACTATAAACAACACTACAGCTACAAAAGCATTTAGATCCCTATAAGTCATTATGGTCCATTTCATTCCTATTTTTTTTTAATTATATATATATTTGATAGAACGCATTGTATGAAACCCTGGCAGTGCACTAAGATGGTATACAGCCCTGTTGTGCGTGTAATGCACACAACACCCTACTCACATCCACATGCATTTGGCGCACTTTATTAATATTCATTTGGGTTTGAGATATTTAAGCACAGAAAGTTTAACTATTATATGATTTAATAATTCAACTACTTGTATATGTACTTTTTAATTTTTAGTTTAATAGATAGATAGTTACAAGCTTTAATTATTTTTGTGTTGCTGTTCTTTTTATACCATAGTTTCGTTATGAATAAATATATATGTTAATTCGTAAAAAGGTAAGTATAACAATACTACAAAACGATTTTTGGATCCAATGATAAATAATTTATTATTTATATGTTCGTAATACTTACGTAAACGTGTAATGTCAATTCTATAAATGAAATTAGTTACAAGTTTCACTTCTCCGAACCAAATATTTTTATTTCTACAAGACAGCGAATTAAGAAATATTATAATTATCAATTATCGCCGCTAAAAAGAATATTTCAAAATGAAGTGTCCCACAGTACTACAGTTCAAAAGTCACTAATTGCTGTGCTGACAACTATGCAGCAAGTTTTTGCTGAGCCTAGCTTACCTGTCAGTTTGTCTTAAGAGGACAAGGAACAGAAGCACCCACAGAGAAATACGTATTTCAACAAAGTGATGCTGTCTCGCCGCTACACGCCGGCCTCGCGCTCCGCGCCCCGCACCTCCGTCAAATGCTATAAACATATATGTATAGGTACTACAGAGAGACGTGCAGTCGAGTCACAATATCACAATTATTTAACTGTAGGCGCGGCTACCGCGCCGCCCGCCGCTGTCGCGCCGCGTCGCGCGTCTTCGGCCGCGCGCCGCCGCGTAGCTTACTTCTCGTCGACTTGAGTAAAAATATGTATTATATTTAGTATACTCATTTCGAGGTAGTATACATCTGCTTAGTTTATCAAGTGAATAATCCAAACTGAACAAACGATCGATGTTGTTCTCAAAATTAATATTATAAATAATAATACTTTTACTTGAAGAAAATATTGTGAAACTGTTCGTTTGTCCTTATAAAATAAAACAAGACGAAGGTGCTCATTGGCTTTGTAGTATAATTTGTAGAAATAAACGAATTATCCATGTTACAGATCAACTGCAAAAGGCTGATATCAGATTTGATCATTTTTTTTTAAAGTTAAGATAGTTCACATTTTGTTAAGTTTTGCATATTTTAAATGTTGTTGATTTCTTTTTGTCTGACTTTATAGTCTAATTACTTTTAGCAAACTCGTTTTATTGTTGTTCAAGCTATTGATATGTTTAATTAATATTTCGTAGGTATAATCTACTATATTGCATGCTATATAATATATTTATACTGTTTATACATTTTATTAAAAACAAATAATAAAATTGCCTAGTTACTTGATTGTTAATTATATGCTAACGTAAATTCGCTGAGTGTTTTTAAAGTTATATTGATATTACCGGACATACCGTTGAGTCACCGATTTTAATATAAAATTGTTTTAAATCCTGCTAAATGGAAATATAATTGGCTACTGGCAAGATTCGAGCCCGCAACTACAGGTACCTGTAATTGTAGCTTCTGATCCCGCTCCTAATCAATTTTTTTTTCCAACAAACTTTATTTTCTTATTACAAAATGACAAATATACTATAGGAAAAATTGAAGTCATGTGCGGGATTCGAACCCGCGTCCATCCACCCTTTTAGCCGGGGTATGCTCTAACCAATTGAGCTAGCATGCATGACATGACGTCATAACTCAAATCTTTCCTATAGTTCTTTTTCGTTTTCGCGGGTTCGAATCCCACACATGACTTAAATTTTTTCTATCGTATATTTGAAATTTTGTAATGTAATCTGCATAGCAGGCGTTATTGCAAACATAACAATATTAAATTTATTTTCATATTCTGGCTCAGCATGCGTAAATGGTTATAAAAATATTTTCATATTGTTTTTTTTTAGGAAACTAATTTTGTTTGTTAGTTGAATTTTTAGAATAAAGAGTGATATGGTTTTGAAGTACCTTCTTTTATTCTTATGTAGGTACATTATAAATATATATTTATATTTCTGTAACAAGATTTACAGTATGAAACACCTATGAACTTCTGCTCTCCTGTTTGATAATTCTTATATTGGTATTTAAGTCAGGGCCATAAAACAATGGGAGGGATCAGACCGGAACGAAAAATAATGTCGGGATAAGGCCGGAATTTTATGTTATAAATAAACGTTGTGGGATTCCATTGTAGTATCAGACCGGAATATACCAATCGATGCCGAAAGTAGCAAGGATCACATTTATTTTAACATAAATAATGAAACCTATATTTAAAACTAAGAAGTATAAAATAACTTGTCGAAGACACCATGACTGCAATATTGAGATCATACTTTCAAACTGTCACCGACTTCAACAAGTTATTTCAGACTTTTTGATATTAGAAGTCTGTTTCATTTTTGTTCGTTATTTATTAGGTGATGAATCCATTTCATAAAAAAACATGTTTTATGTGTCACGAAGAACAAATATCCTATTCTTACTTACTTTAGATACTACTATATTTGCTACAAAAAATGCTGTGACATTTTATTTACATTATATATCTAGTACCTACATGGCAAATCCCCCCATAATGGGGGAGGCTGAGTTCAGCAGTGGACAATCCGGCTGATACAGTACAGTACAGTACATCGGCTCAATCGATTTTCGTCATAATGTAGGCTGTATAATATATAAACTAAGATTTCACGATACCTATGTCGTCTATACCTTTATACTTAGAAGAATAGGAATAAATATAAAAATTATTAAGAGGTAAAAACTGATCTGTGGACATGTTTGTATTTTTTATATTGGAGTATGTACGTCTATATTATATTTCTTAGTTTCGATAATTCAAATTTAATATTCGGAAAAACATTAATATTGTTAGAATCGAAATATTTACACCATCGATTTTTTCCCATCACTCACCATCCAACATATCGAAAAGGCATATTGACATCACTAATGCAAGTACCTCTACCATACTACTATTATTTATTCTGTGTTGTTTAGGGGGGTAGAAACCCTGCCCTCCGAACAGAATTGTGCGATAAGGACAATTGCAGCTTCTTCAAGCTTTGACTTAGAATTTCCGCATTATTTGCGTTCTGGGAGAAAACGTTTCTCCTATAGCAAATATTAATCAAATTTAAAAATTATGGTTTTATTTTATAACTGACAGAAAAAACTAGGTTTATAGGTTTTCCTTTTTCTTGATTTATCATTAGTTTTCATATAAATAATTCACAAACTAGAGAAACAAGTTTTGAGAAAAGATCGGAATTTGAATACCCATTAATTAAAATTCCATTAATAAAATTATAAAAATCAAAACCTATAAACCTAGATTTTGATAACATCTATAACATTTCCAAAAATCATCAAAATCGGTGATGTTTTAGGGGGAGAGAAACGTTTTCTCTTTTTGTATGAAAATTCGAGACTTCCTTCCCGTCTTGCACGGGAAGGAATGCACAAGGCCGTCAGGCGCATGATTAGCTTGCTTTTTGTGATCATTAGTTGACGCAACGACAGCTGCCCGGTTATTGATTTCATTAACATTTAATGATAAGGAAACAACGATAAAGAAATGTAATTCTAGACATTTATCAACATCAGTTATAAAGAAGATTAGATGATATATTATTGGCATTGTTTACATATTACACGGTATGGATTTTGTACAAAATATACATGTAGAAAAGAATTTGCATCATACTTTTTATAATGAAGATATATACAGGGTTATTGGTAAAATGCTAACAACCTCTTAAGGTTGACTTCTGCTAGTCCTAACAAACATTTTGAGATGTTTTTTTGTCTTTGTGTATAAGCACGAGGACCACTTGATGTTAAAAGTCTCTTGTGCTTGTAATTTAATATTACATATTTTATATTATTAGCTTGATGTAAATATTCAAAACTCTATTCAAAGGAAACGCGGCGCGGTCCAGTGTTACCGCGGAGGGCGCCCTTAGCTCGGAGTAGGCATTGTCTTTTACTACGAGATACAGAACTTAAAAGTGTCATACAGTACTAGAAAAACTTATTGTATTAAGTTTTGAGTCTCTCCGAGCCAAGACCGCCCACCGCGGCAACACTGGACCGCGCCGCACTCCCTTTGAATAGTTTTGAATATTTACATCAAGCTAAGTAATAAGAAATATTAAATTACAGGCACAAGAGACTTTTAACATCAGGTGGTCCTCGTGCTTATTCCGTCAAATACACATGAACAAACACAAAAAAAATGTTTATTACAGTTAGCAGAGGTCAACCCTAAGAGGTTGTTAGCATTTTACCAATAACCCTTTATATTATATAAAAAATATTTAATGTATATTATTTTTAACCCATTATATGAATGTAGATACCATATGCATTATCAAATTACCATTCAATGTCATAACTGAGAGATCAGAAGTCAATGAACGAATTATCCATCCCACATTATTATAAACGATGAATTATGATACTGATCCCACTAAAGGGAAACTAACTTTATCACTCATGACCACTAAGTTTAAAATGGTATGACAGGTAAAGAAAATTACTGTGGTAATAACAATTTTAGAACTGTTATTAGATTACCATACAGTGAGCAGCAAACAATGCTTGACAAGTAGTGGGCTAACGCCGGCGCAAAGGGCAAAGATTAAACAATTCGTATAATTGCAGATATTACCTAACTTACAAACTTCACACGCAGTCAAAAAGTATAGATTTTTCATTACCATATACGAGTACATATATTCACAAGTAATAGAAGAGAATAACAATACAATAATGAAATAGTAGTACTATATCAGCCGGATTGTCCACTGCTGAACACAGCCTCCCCATTATGGGAAGGTTCGCCATAATCCCCAAGCTTGGCAGGCTTCTTCGGGATCGCAGTGTGAGATACCAGCTCCTTAGAAAGCGCTGCTGCCCACCTGATGTGTTACCCTTAGTCGCCTCTTACGACACCCACGGGTAGAGATCGGGGGATGACATTCTTGCCCGGCACTCCACGGGCTACGAAATAGAATAGATGAAATCAATTTATTTGCTGAACGTGGCAGTACAATGTAGAATATTTCAATACTAAAATTTTTAATTGACCTTCATAAGAGCGTCGTAGACGCCTAAATTGAATAAATTGTTTTGACTTTGACTTTAGTAGTAGCGTAATATGCGTTACTATTCAAAAGTGAATGAAATTAATACATTATTTGACTGAATATGCAGAAGATTATGTAATGAAAATAACTCAAATGGAATGAATTTCATTCGGTAGGGCCTAAATATAAGATACAGAATCGTTACGCGATGTATCCGACTATGAATCGATTCGGATTTATATCGAAATCATTCTGTTAATCATCGAATAACCGAGACAGATATTTGCATAACAATCCACCCATGTCACCGACCGGTATCCAAAGCAGACATGCATTGTGGGCGGCCGTTGGACGTGTACATATGGCCAATAATGGCCAATAGCTTCCAATACCAGGTCACGGTCGCTAATCGCATCAATTATAAGCAATAATCGTATCCGATGACAACAGTCATTGCACAATCACAATACGCCGTCGTTTGGTAACTGACGACCATCGTAATTAAGAACTATTAAATACTACGTTTTATTGATGTGTGAGTTTTGTTTACCTTTACTTTTCCTAGTTTCCTCCTTTCTATTATGCATAACATAGTCTATGGACGTAAGATAATTGCCGAAGCGGGGATGGTTTCTCATATATTCGTCACAACGTCTAATCTTTGAGATTTGTTAGCAAAGTTTTCATAACTTATCTTGGTACCTATAACAATGTATTATATTTATGTATTACAGTGATATATGACAGTATGAAAATAATTCCCTTTATATGATACCTACCCTTTCTGAGATATACCCGCGTGGTGACAAAAGATATCTTATGTCACCACGCTTTTATGGTATTATGGTCATTATTATAGTAATTTTGATATTTTCCATATTCATGTGTATTGACTCGACAACTATGTATTCTTGAATAGTGTTATTACAAAAACACTTATTGTATAATTTTTTTCACCAAATATTAAAGTATTTATGTATATAAAGTATACCATTATTGGTATGTATTTCGATAGCGCTATTACCTAACAGCACATTGCAGTTTTTAATTATATATTTATACAACGTAAGTGGTACTAATAGATAGATGTAGCTACATCCGAATACGATGGTTAGAGAACGATGGGAAAGATTTGAGTTATGACGTCATGTCATGTTAGCTCAATTGGTTAGAGCATACCCTTGCTAAAGGGGTGGATGGACGCGGGTTCGAATCCCGCACATGACTTAATATTTTTTTTCTATCGTATATTTGTAATTTTGTAATGTAATCTGCATAGCAAGCGTTATTGCAAACATAACAATATTAAAAAAATATATATTTAAACGTTGATTATAACTGTCCAATATCCAAGTTTGTTTAGGAAATAACTTAGTAAAGTTCATAGAGAAAATAACATTCTTATAGCTTTTACAAAATATGTTCGGTGTAATGTAGGAACCTTCGCGAACATTCTAATCGATCAGCGGTCAGCGATCCGTGACGTCACAGGCGTCTGCTCGTTTCCAGCTCACAAAGCACCGGATACACCCGACCGGAAGTCAGGTGTGGCTCGCATTACTTGTTTGTTAGGGTGCCCAACATGGGGACTGGTTATGATGAATGTTCTTTTTTGGATTTAGTTGCGGATATAGGGATTGCTAAGCTATATTACCAGAAAATGAATATGAAAATGCAATGAAGAGTTAGGTACCTAGGTACTTTATGTAAATGTTCGACTTATCGATCGATATCAACCATGTGTGGGCCCTATTACAAGTGCTTTGATAAAACCCCTCTCTCACCACATCAGATCGTCTCTACCCTAGTATATCTATACAAAACATTGCCTGGAATATGCAGCAAACCGGTTTAATTTCCAGACAATCGCTTATAAAGGGTTTTACAACAAGAACTTTGTTTTATAAAACAAAATAAAAATTTGATTCATCTTCATATAAATTCTTTGTTTTTTAGAAAACAAAGTTTTTGTTGAAAAACCCTTTATAAGCAAGCAATTTAGTAGGATCAAATACGTATGTCCGTTATTGGCAATGTTATAAAAAACATAATTTCTCAATGTCCCCGTTCTCAATTAATTGGTAAACTTACTCTGTGTTACTATCTAACCAGAAAGCTGGATACGATCTGTTGCCAATAAATGTTGTTAAGGGTAGAGTGCACGGAGCGCTTTCCATATAACCAAAAGACTAAGTGTTCAAACTCGGTGAAATTTTGTACGCATATTGTTGATCTATATGCTTCTGTTTGGCCAGTTTTTCGATTTACTATTTATTTCATCACTAAATGTCAAGATAACATGTCCCATACAAAACGATTTTTCGAATTATTTTTGAAAATACTTAATTTTACGGAAATCTAACAAACCAGAGGCATAGATATTATGCTCAAGGATATACATGCAAAGTTTCACCGACTTTAAACCCATAGTATTTAAAATATGACGAAACTACGTGTGTATGAAAAGCGATCCGTGAACACTACTCTTAACCAAATTTGTACTTTGAATGCACACTAAACCTAAACGACAAATGAAAAGAAAAACTACGCACGTAACTTAATTTATATCACATTACAAAATTACAAATTTAGGAGAGAAGAAATTATAGTCTAGTGCGGGATTCGAACCCGCGTTAAATGAATTCCCACAGCCAGATGGATATCATCGGCAAGATCACAGAACCTCACCAGGTCGCATTTCACATCGATAAGCGATGGCATGGCATTACATTGTATTCCCGTGCACGTTTATATACTCAGTCTCAGCCGCTTTATTCCCATGCTTAAAGTACTGTCATAAACAAAATTAATTAGTTCAGTTTGCACATATAAGCATAAAATAAATTTCTAGATCGTGCGCTCGAAAACCTCAGGACTTCGTGTAGAAGCAAAACGCATCGAAAATTCTTCCGATTTGACTACGTGGCGTTTATAACGTCACGACAGTTGAACAGGAAAATATGTTTTTATAAAATATTAAATTAATGTTTTTTTTAAATATTTGTCCTACATTTCCGCAAAGTAACGTCTGACTCTATTCATTATCAAAACATTATAACTTATAACTATACATTTTTAAACACTGTACACTGCTAGCGGGGGCTATAACAGATAAAGCCGAGATTAAAATAACGTAGCCTGAGTGTGTTTATTATTGTAAGTAAATAAGTACTTAAAGGTTACTTTTATTGTTTTGATAACAAATGTGCACGCAGGATTTTTGAAGAAATAAAAGGTAAATGGTAACATCGCACAGTATATACGCACCTCCGACCAGGTTTCTGAACTGAGGAAGTCAATATTCCCACCGATTCATATCCTTATACTATTTCCATTTCTTTATTTTCTCGATGACGTTTACGCACGTACAAGGTTATACCAGAGTCGGAGAAACTCTGGTATAACCTTGTCCGTGCGTAAGCGTCATATTTATAAAATAAAGAATACATAATGTAAAAATGAACGCTCGTTCAAGTTTTCACAGGAGCTGTCATCGAGAAAATAAAAAAATGTAAATAGTATAGTTAGTTAAGATAAAAACCTACTTGAATTGAACCTACCTACTGGGGGTCCTTTGGTTTTGTATTTTCTCTTTGGACTGGATAATTATTTAACAATGTTTTCGTTGACTGTACCGTTTGATACCTGCATGCAAAGCTAATTGCAACAAGAAGCATGGGAATCTACCAACAATAACCATACCCATTATTCTGCACAGAATTAATAAAAGACCTTGTGTTTTGTTCGTTATTTTGTAACTGTTATTTCAATCGGAAATTATAATAGGTTGAGCTCTTTGAAAAAGTATTGTTTTTTATGTTATTGTGACGGAACAAGCACGAGGCCCACCAGATGTTAAGAGGACTAACCTCTGCCTATAACAGATGCATTTCATCACAATTCACAAGTCACGAATTTTACTGCGCCCGCACCTTGAAACATATTTGTTAAGTATCATGTGCCTATAATTTCACTGGCTCTCAAGGACTGCTACCGGAACACACCGCTAGGTGCTTGGCGACAGATTTTCTACTTGAGGGTAGCTCAACCTCGCCGCGGGCTTGAGCTTCACTGCATGGTGGAAGGGCATTTTGTGAATGCCCGCCAGGCGGGCATTCGGTGGTTGCTAGCCATAGCAACCACCCTCAAATAGGAAATCTGTCGCCAAGCACCTAACGGTGTGTTCCGGCAGCTGCCTTTGAGTACCAGTAATTCTAGGTAAGTCTGTTAACACCGACCAAATCATTATTTACCGTCAGGTGACATTGTGGTCATTACCTATAAGCAATTAAAAAAAAACTACAGCTACTACAATGAAAATTTGTAGACAACCTACAAGTTATTGCAGGCTCACAGTTACAGGCAAGGCAGTCAAAATGCTCCGGCCCACTACCAGTTGGCAGCGTGCCCAGCATGCTGGCAGCCCCGTTGAATTAAACAAGTAAATTATTAATTATTAAATGTTATTCAATTTAAATAAATTGAAAAAGAAGATAAGAACCTCGTACCGTGGAAATCACCGAAGATGCTTGAGTTTTAGGTATTTTTGGTATAAATTGATTTCCAAGCGGGCATTGAAAAAACACTTTCTCTAATCTCCCCCTATATACTAGGTACATAACCACTCCTTTCTCATTATGTGTATTGTCTGTGCTCATCCCTCAAGCTCCAGGGATAATAATTTATATTTATATGTTCTATACTTGGTAAACATGTATATCTATGTAATGATAAAATCATATTCGCTTCATGGAAAAAAACTTTCTCTAAGCTCCCCCTATATACCACATAACCACTCCTTTCTCATTATGTGTATTGTCTGTGCTCATCCCTCAAGCTCCAGGGATAATAATTTATATTTATATGTTCTATACTTGGTAAACATGTATATCTATGTAATGATAAAATCATATTCGCTTCATGGAAAAAAACTTTCTCTAAGCTCCCCCTATATACCACATAACCACTCCTTTCTCATTATGTGTATTGTCTGTGCTCATCCCTCAAGCTCCAGGGATAATAAATTATATTTATATGTTCTATACTTGGTAAACATGTATATCTATGTAATGATAAAATCATATTCGCTTAATCGAAAAAAACTTTCTCTAAGCTCCCCCTATATACCACATAACCACTCCTTTCTCATTATGTGTATTGTCTGTGCTCATCCCTCAAGCTCCAGGGATAATAAATTATATTTATATGTTCTATACTTGGTAAACATGTATATCTATGTAATGATAAAATCATATTCGCTTCATCGAAAAAAAACTTTCTCTAAGCTCCCCCTATATACCACATAACCACTCCTTTCTCTTTATGTATATTGAGTGCGCTCATCCCTCAAGCTCCAGGGATAATAAATTATATGTATATGTACTATACCTGGTTCATATGTATAATGTTATGATAATATGACATCATATTATTGCGGTAAGGTCAAGGTAATGTGCCCACAAGTTGTGTGGTTTCGTTAGATATATTTTTGGAATGTAAGGCCCCAATTTGTATACATTATGTGTACGCATCTCGATTGAGAATGTATATTGATAACAAAACAAGTTACAGCTAATGTTATGGAGGTTTTTTTATATATACCTACATATTACTGTTTGGGGTAAGAGATAATAAGAGTTCTCAAATGTCAAAAACGTTCAATAAGAACAATTAATGGACTGAAAAAGCGTAGCCCTGCAAGGGAGCACTTTAAGAAAGGCAAAATTATGACAGTTGTTTCTCTTTACATATATAATTGTTTATTAGAAATTCATGAGGATAGGGATATTCCAGAAAAGCAGGAAACGGTTTTACCTTACAATCTGCGTAATAACTAAAAGCGAATTATAAAAAATAATGAAATTCGAGTTGTACCAAAAATCAGATTAGCTAAAGTATAGAAACAAGGTCGTTATCCGAAAATACTGATGTCTAATAAGTTACCAAAAAGCTTGACCACCTTAAAATATAGTTTGTTCAAACTAAAACTTAAGAACTTTTTTGAAAACAATCCCTTCTACACATTAAAAGAATAAATGTCAATGCAGCTTGTAGAATCTTTGTTCTTAGGACAAGTGCAAACGTGATAACGGTAAATTATTTAACTAAATTCAGTATAAAAATATTACGATTATAAAATTTTTATCAATTATTTACATATACCTAATTAGAATTGTTTAAGTAGTTATATGTGATAAATGTAATTTGGACTTCCCTGTAAAAAAAATACTGAAGGGCTAATAAAACTTCTTTATATCTTTATTCTTTAATGTTATTATGAAGGAACAAGCACGATGCCCTCCTTATGTTAAGCGGCCTAATAACATGCATTTCGTCACATGTTGACGAATTGCACAGTACCTGTCACCCAGAGATTTACAGTTGTTTAGTCTCATGTGCCTATAATTTACTGGCTCTCAAGGACTGCCCCCGGAACACACTGTTGTTAGGTGCTTGACAGATTTGAGAAATACTTTAGGGTAGTAGCGAGCCAGGTGGACATTCACAAAGTACCATTCCACCATGCGGTGAAGCTCAAGTCAGCAGGGAGGATCGAACCATGGACCTGAGGCCCAGTAGTCCATAGTCATTACCGCTAGGCTATTACTGCCTCACATTAAATATCCACACTGAAGAGACTATTGAAGTACCTTGTTACCTTAAGACTGGAGGGAAGTCTCGAAAATTCATACAAAAACAGAAAACGTTTCTACCCCCCTAAACAATCTCCTATTTTGGTGATTTTTGTAATGTTATAGATGTTATAAATATCCAGGTTTATAGGTTTTGATTTTTATCATTCTATTAAAGGAATTTGAATTAATGGATATATAAATACCGATATTTTCTCAAAACCTGTATGAATTATTTATAGGAAAAATAATGACAAATAAAGAAAAAGGAAAACTCATAAACCTAGTTTATTCTGTCAGTTATAAAATAAGACCAACATTTTTAGATTTGATTCATGTTTACTATAGGAGAAAAGTTTCCTCCCAGAACGCAAACTAGGCGCAAATTCTAAGTCAAAACTTGAAGAAGCTGCAATTGTCCTTATCGCACAATTCTGTTCGGGTGTTTATAGCGCCGAGACAGCATCACTTTGTTATAATACCTATTTTTCTGTAGGAACTTCTCTTTCCGTTCCTCTTAATAAGCGGCACCACATTGCTAGCTCAATACCAATCAAAACCTCTGCTTCAAGTTGGTGTGACTTTTATAAGAATACTTCATGAGATATCTTAAAACTTTTTAAAGTAATGGCTTTACATCTAAACGACATATCGACGTAAAAAAAATACCGTGGTACTCACTGGCATGGTCATCGTTCAGCAGGTTGTGGTACCGGTGCTGCTTCTCATTAGCCTCGAGCCTCATCATCCCGTCGTGGTCACCACACCATCGCAACTACCTGCGAACAAACAGACATAATTAAGAAAAATATTTGTGTTTAAGTCAAAAGATATCCTCTACGATCTACAATTTCCTACAACCTTTACTGGAAAATGGGGGAAATAGCATTATTAATAGATCTTGGTAAGAGATTAAATAATTTAGGACCGATAACATTCATCAGGCCCGATTGATTAGACTTAACTAGGGTGTATTTTTATTCTTATCATTCTTGCATAACTGTGGGATGCTTCAGCGGTTTCCTACTTCCTTATGTCAACACATGCATAAGGTACTTTCTACGAATAAAATTTATTCGTAGGGCACTTTCCTAATTTTACTCATTCATCATTTAAGCGTAAAAAGGTAACAAAATACATACACACACTTCCGCGATTCAAATATTAGTGCGATGCAATTAATTTAATCTATCTGAACTAATGTTATATAGAGTAAAGATTTGATTTTGTTTGCATTGAATGGGCTCCGAAATTACTGGGCCGATTTGAAAAATTAGAATACTACTTATCCCTGATGAACATAGGCTATAGAATATTTTAAAAACAGTAGATTTTATGTTTTTTTGGTGCCTAGGCGTACCGCTAGTATCATATAACTGTAATTGTACTTTCTACCCATTTAAGCTTTCATCACGAGAATCATGAGCATCGTGATCATGGCGTTTTCATCAGAGGTAAAGATATACTATAGGCAAGTATATGAAAATTGTGCCAAGATTGTAATACAGCTGCTTATCATATCTTATATATGACTGCGATACTTAGCGCCTAAACACGAAATCCCAATTCATGCTATCCCTATAGAACGCTTTACCTAATAACTATAGCCCAAAACCATGGGAACTCTAATCACTGCATTTCTAAAACACGCCATCCCTAATAAACAATAATACGCAACGTTGTTATTAGTAGTAATTATTTAGATAGCGTATTTTTTTAATTATTCGTTTTTGTTCCAGTCTTCAAGCAAGTAGTAAAACGAGCCATAAGTAGTAGTTTTTAGGGTACCGTGTCATAAAAGCAAAACAGAGCCCTATTAATGAAATCCGCTGTATGTCTGTCCGCCCACTCGTATGTCACGGGTCTCTTACTCGTAAACGGAATAAGTAACAAAGATTTATTTAGAAGTTTTGATTAGAAATACAATTAAATTATTACCCCTAACTAACTTTGCTGCCGAGCGCCACACAATTTACACCTCACTTTTAAACGCAAAACTAGGTACATGCAAGAACAGCTTAAATAATGTAATAAATTTCCATTAATTTATATTAAAAATAAAAGAAACATTAATAATTTGGTAATATTTAAGGTAAATTATTTTTTCTGGATTTTTTATACAGATTCGAATTTCAAAAACTATTTCAACGCTAGCGGATAAAAAGTTCTTTTCCACGCAGATTTGGAATGATAAACAACACCCTTCCGCGCTTGTGAGAGGGAACCCCAAAATAGAGAGCACCACTTGCACTTGGCCGCTTAAGATTTAATTTGTTTTTAGTGGCTGGTACGATTGCATGAAGCTCAACATTCTTGGCACACACGAAACTTTTATCGTTCCAATTTAATCGCGAAGTTGCCAATAAAATGTCAAGTGACCGTGTGGTGCAACAGTGGACAGTGGTGCACCACACCTTTCGATGACCTAATGAATACCACCTCTGAGTGCGACCTCGATCTGGAACAAATTTGCAACTTCGACATGTGCACATTTTATTGTCTCTAATGAGTCCCACACACTTTATGAAATCGAGTACGATCGCGCTTCCGTACAAAACTGTACAGTTTTCCTCCCTCCACATCGAGAACGATCTTCATATCATTCCACGATTGCTTCGACGGACGACGCATTAGCTTTTATCGGCTTAGTACTCGCCCTAAGAAATATATATAAAAACGACAGCCACGAAAATATATTTCAAAAAAATATTATTAACCGACTTCCAAAAAAGGAGGAAGTTCTCAATTTGACACGTATACTTATTTATAATATATGTTACGTATGACCACGCATAATTTTTATACAGAGTAGTTCGATTTTATTAATTATTTTTATATTGAAAAGTTTATAATATCTCTGAGGTGTTCCCATATAAATTTCATCAAAATAAAGTTAAAGGTTGTCTCTTCTCAGCAGCAGCTCCCCACAACAACACACCGTACGACAAATCACTCATAACTACCTCCAGTTTTACGAACATAGCAACCATTATTCAAAATCATCGACCAACAAACATAATACTCGTCCCTAGGTACGTACTTGGACAACGAATATCTGCTTCCTGAAAAAAAAAATGCATCGCTTGGTCATAAAATACCCTCTGAAAGCTAAGGTATACAAGCAAATCGTTATCTTTATCACGATAAATACCTTATGAAATAAGATAACGAGCAAAAAGTAGGTATTTCATAACTGGTCAGTGACCTGCGCTTTTTGTGTGTTTGCAATTGAGCAATCAGATCTAATTGATGATTGAGAGCATGTAATCAATTTGGTTCAATTGATAAATGATAGGCGTCCGTTGGATAAAAAAACTACGGTGAATAGCTGTTTGTATTGAAAATCAATATAAATGGAAACGCATGTGTTTGGTGTCATTCACCTCCGAAACTGGTGAACTGAATTCTATGAACTAAGTTGGTAAGTACCATCATAGTGCCTGTGGGTTAAAGTTGCACCCCAACCCCTTCGCCAGCATATGTTGCTGTAAGAGTGGTAAGAGGCGAGTAAGGGAAAAATAATTGGCAGATGACGTAATGTATGTTGTTGAGCGATGTTGGGTACATTAATCTAAATTAGGATATGGGATACTTTTTATATACTTTTTATCCCGATTCACAACTATTTTTTATTTTTAATGGACTGTGGTGGAACACGCACAAGGTTCACCTCTGCCTATAACAGATGCATTTGGTTACAAGTGACGAACTGCACTGCGCCCGTCACTCTGAGACATACAGTTATTTAGTCTCAAATGCCTTTCATTTTACTAGCACTCTAAAACTGCTGCTAGAACCCACTGTTAGGTGCTTGGCGACGGATTTTCTACTTGAAGGTGGTAGCTAGCCTGGCAAGCCTCTTCTACCATGCGATATATTGCCACATCAGTAAGCTAGGAATTTATAAAAATATACATCCTTTTGAGGGTACCGTGCTATATATAACGGAAACCTATTATTTAGCTTCTGCTGGCTGTATCTTTGGAACCGTATTATGGAGCTAGTTGATCACAGAACATCTGTTGGTATAGAGGATTGCCTAACATATTAGGCACTCCTCATTAACAGAAAATAAAAAGCCTGTATCCCAATATATTCCCACTGATGTGGCAATATATCGCATGGTAGAAGAGGCTTGCCAGGCTAACTACCACCCTCAAGTAGAAAATCTGTCGCCAAGCACCTAACGGTGTGTTCCGGCAGCAGTCCTCGAGAGCCAGTGAAATTACAGGCACCAACTGCGTCTCAAAGTGACGGGCGCAGTGCAATTCATGACTTGTGATGAAATGCATCTGTTATAGGCACAGGTTAGTCTACTTAACATCAGGTGGGACTCAAACTTGTTCCGTCACAATAACATAAAAAAAAACATTACTTTGTGCATGTTACATAAATGTATGCATCACCTATTACTTATTCTATGACGAAACTTATAAAATTGCATATAAACTTGCGCAGGTTTTGATTATATCTTTGCAATCAACGCATAGCCTGGTTCGGTTAATGAAGTTAGGACATCGGACAATGCCCCAGACTGTTGAGAAAGGAATGTGTTTATCCAATCTAGTTGTTTTTCAATTGTATGATATTATATGCCTTGTAAGTCACAATATGGAACCAGCTGCCAGGTGCAGTATTTCCGAACGGATACGACTTACGGGCCTTCAAGAAGAGAGCATATTCCCTCCTCAAAGGTCGGCAACGCATCCTCGATACCTCTGGTGTTGCGGATGTTCGTGGGCGACGGTGATCACTTACCACCAGGTGAGCCGCATGCTCGTTTGCCCTCCTATCCCATAAAAAAAAAGCTAGACTTTGCATACAAGTAGTAAATTAACATCTTGATACAGAAATAAAAAGGCGAAGTGCGAGTTGAACGACCAATACAGAATATACAACAAAAAATCGTTAGTTTTTAATTCGTTTTTTTTATTGCTGATAGGTAATCCTTTGACCACAACCTCACTTGATGGTAACTGACGATGTAGTCGAAGGTGTTAACAGGCTTAACCTAGAATTACTGGCTCTCAAGGACAGCTGCAGCAGCGCAGCGGATAGCCGGAACACACCGTTAGGTTCTTGGCGACAGATTTTCTACTTGTGGGTGGTCGCTAGTCAGGCGGGTATTCGCAAAATGCACTTGCGGCTTCACCATGCGGAGAAGCTCAAGCCCGCGGCGGGATTCGAACCATGGACCTGCTGCGCGGCAGTCCATAGCCAATACCACTGAGCCATCACTGCTTAAAAAATCCGTTCCTGATTAATTTTATTTACCGTTTTTATAATGTAGCAAAAACAAAAAGGATATCGCGCAAAACCTTCCCCGGGTCTCAAACTATTTCCATACCAAATTTCATTGAAATCAGTCCAGTAGTTTTTAAGTTTACTCATTGCATACAAAAATACAAATCTTTCCTCTTTATAATATTAGTGTGGATGTAGTGAATAGATTCAGGCGTTACTTTGCGGAAATCAATTTTTAATAATAACAAATATTTTTAAAATATTTTAAGAAAACATAAAATTAATATTTTAATAACACACTTAAAAATATATTTTTAAGTGTTTTAATTAAATTAAATAAAACACTTAAAAATATTACTAGTGACAATTCCGGCTAGACAATTCTGCCTTATATTAGGTCCTTACATATGAAATTGGCGTTTTGTATGGGAGGAACAAAAAGTCGAATATTTTTTAATATAATATATTTAATTAATCAAAGTATGAACCATTATTTTCTATGCACTTTTGCCATCTCATAGGTAGTTCATTGATCCCTTTACTAAAAAAACCAGTCGGACGGGAATCAATAAAATCTTTGAAGGCGATTTGGACTGCCCCATCGGAGTTGAATTTTTTCCCTTGCAAGAAGTTATCCAAATTTCGAAAAAAATGGTAATCTGTTGGAGCAAGGTCCGGGGAGTACGGAGGATGTCTTAGACTTTCCAATTGAAGCTCTTCTAATTTAGTAGCCGTCTGTAGCGCAGTGTGTGGTCTAGCGTTGTCGTGAAGCAGCAGTGGCGTGGAGCGATTGACCAGCCTAGGTTGTTTAGCCGCTAGCTTTTCCATCATGGTTTGCAATTCCTGACAATAGACATCAGCCGTAATAGTCTGGCCAGATTTGAAAAAACTGTAATGAACAATACCGGCACTAGTCCACCAAACGCTTACAAGTAACTTTTTTGGGGTTAATTTTCGCTTGGGGCAGGATTTGGCTGGCTGGCCAGGATCTAACCATTGCGCTGAGCGCTTCCGATTATCGTAAAGAACCCATTTTTCATCACAGGTAATGATTCGGTTTAAAATACCTTCATTATTGTGCCGGTTTAGTAATGTAACGCAGCAGTCGACGCGCGTTTGCCGGTTTGTTTCAGTCAATTCGTGAGGTACCCACCTTTCAAGCTTTTTAATCTTCCCAATTTGCTTCAAGTGAATTAAAACTGTTTTATCACTAACATTGCAGCCTGCAGCTAACTCGGACGTGGTTTGCGATGGATCCGCTTCCACAATAGCCTTCAACTCTTCATTATCAACTTGAGTCTCAGGCCGTCCACGGGGCTTGTTCTGCAGGTCGAAATTTCCAGAACGAAAACGTTGGAACCAAAAACGAACTGTGTTTTCTTTTGCAACACGACCGCCATACACATCATTCACCCTTCGAGTTGTTTCCGCAGCACTAGTGCCACGGCGGAACTCGTACTCGTAAATAATGCGATATTTAAGGTTTTCCATTTTGTAAAATGAGTGACGCAAACAGAAAAAAACAGAAGAAAAAAAACAAATGAATGACGATCATCGAAGCACAAATACATGAGTCTATAGCTGTACAAATTTGAATTTGGAATTCCTTACCAAAGAGGAGAAATTCGTGATTAAAGTGGCCAGTACGAAAAACGCCAATTTCATATGTAAGGACCTAATATTAGGCGGAATTGTCACTAGATATATTTTTAAGTGTTTTATTTTATTTTATTAAAACACTTAAAAAAAATATTTTTTTTAATATTAATTTTATGTTTTCTTAAAATATTTCAAAAGTATTTGTTACCTATTATTAGTGCGGATGTAGATTGTGATTCCATTATAAACACTCAGTAATCGAGTGTACCCACTATGTTCCTCTTTAGCACGGCCATAGAACATATAATAAACGGCACGGCTCTAGTTTGGTTTGACAACCAGATATGATTGGCATCCAAATCTGCTAATGTCATGGTCACGAAAATATGACGTGGGATTTAGATACAATTATGGTAAGTACAGATAACATAATAATGCGTGTTGCACGAACTGCATAATGCGACAAATAAACAGCTGATGTAATTCTAAAGTCATGCTCCATTGTGATAGGGTAAAATTAGTACACGGTGTATTTTAAAAAGGAACATTTTTTTTTATTCCTGATAGGTTAGCCTTTGACCACTATCCCACCTGATGGTAAGTGATGATGTGGTCGAAGATGTGGTTCAGGCTGACCTAGAAGTGCTGGTTCTCAAGGACAGCTGCCGGAACACACCGTTAGGTGCTTGGCAACAGATTTTCTACTTGAGGGTGGTAGCTAGCCAGGCGGGCATTCGCAAAATACCACCATGCTATAACGACAGCCATCCTTAGACAACAACCGGGACCGACGGCTTAACGTGCCCTCCGAAGCACGGAAGCGCTCAGTAGTAATGTCACTAGCGGTCACCCATCCAACTCCTGACCGCGGGCGACGTTGCTTAACATTGCTGATCGGTTAAGAACAGCTAAGTAAACTTCGCTACGAGTACTTCTTCTTATCATCATGTTTTTAAATTCTTACCATCGCGTGAGTTCGGTACGACAGGTTTTATCTATTCTTCTATTATTTGAAGCGCTCGTAGCGAAGTTTGCTAAGCTATTCTTAACCGATCAGCAAAGTTAAGCAACGTCCTCAGGGATTTAAACCACGAACCTGCTGCGCGGCATTCCGTAGCCAATTCCACTGAGCCATCACTGCTTCAAAAACTTGGAAGTAGTAAAGTCTCTCTAGCAAGAGTCCAGTGGGGTGGGCACCTCTGCAGTGTCAGTTATCGTGTCTTGAAACACTACTGTTCTTAGGCATGAAGGGCACTGTAGCAAGTGAAATTACTGGGCGAAAGAGATATAAGAACTAACGCCTCAGAGTGACGAGCGCAATGCAGTGTCATGTAGAACGAGAACAGTGACACGCAACTGTAATGGACAAGCGTGATGTTTACAATCAGGTGGACGATAAGCGAAACTCGTCATTTCATGAAATAAAAACAAATTGAAATTTATTTAAAGGTGGCCTTCTAATATCCTTTACGATAATGTTTGACAGTTCCTGTATTATTCATATCTGATAACGAATTATAGGTGATAGCTGTCGACCTTTTCATTACTGTTTACATTTATTTGTTGTTTTTGAAGCATGTAACTAATATTAGTTATATTACCATATGTAATTCGGCTTGATGAACTTTGATGGCGATTTTACCTTGAAAACTATCAAATATTCCGAAACTGGTCGGAATCTTTCCGGTAAATATAACGCGGGTCCTAGCCGGTTCCTAATAAGTTTGATGGCGATGATAAAATATGGGTTAGATCATCGATTTAAATAAAGGAGATAGGGTTCGCTCTAATGTCACGACAGTATAATGTATAGCGAAAATTTAACACAAGCATAAAATGCACACAGCTACACTTCCATTGTATATCATACCTTTTAATGAATGACAAAGCCAGGATGAAAAGCATGCAATAGACGTACATACGCACACTACCGAGACTCAATCAGGAGACGTCGACTGATTTAACATTGCCATGTTCGAGGTGCCGTTTCTCCCGTTTTGTATACGTTCAATGGGTAAAATATATAAAATCTACAGTTAAAAAACGACATTTAAGTCTAACGGAATAAAACATCTGAAAACTGTATGTAAAAACTGTAGCTTGTAAGCTGAATACTTCAAAATAAATATGTTTTAGTTCTTTGAGATGTATTTTATTACGTTGTAATTACAAAAAGGAGCAAACTTCCATTACTGAAAAGTAAGACATAATTTGTGGAAGTAGGTACCATGCTGATTCCAAATACTGACCTCACAATATCATCGTCCGACTTCCACGTAATAATTAAATCTTTTCAGTGTGTAAATTTGTACCAAGAGCCGGAAACGAACCCTCAACCATCCGTCCCTATGACCAGGACATGCTCTGCCAATTGATCTAACGTTGTTTCACTGCAAAAATTACAATGTTAAACCATCTTATGTATTGAAAAAACAATTTGAATGCCACCTAAAAAATAATTAAATTGAACTTCTAACTCCAATATTAATAATGAATATATTCAGGCGTTACTTTGTGGAAATCCATATTTAATAATAACAAATATTTTTAAAATATTTTAAGAAAACATCAAATTAATATTTTAATTAAACACTTAAAAAATATAAAAATATATCTAGTGACAATTCCGCCTAATTATCCTGTTTGTGACGTCACGTCGGCTTAACAGGATAATTAGGCGAAATTGTCACTAGATATATTTTTATATTTTTTATGTGTTTTATTTAAATATTAATTTGATGTTTTCCTAAAATATTTTAAAAATTATGTTATTATTCAATATTAATCTTTGAGACAACATTTTACACAAAATATCTACAGTTTTACAACTCATTCCTTTCCGAGTTAGATACTCCAACGGACGAACAGACAGACACCGGGCTCCCGTTTGCCCCAAGTACACAAAAACGAAAGCCTAAAAACAGCATCAATACTGTAAGACCTATCATAGCTACGATGCCATACATATTGACAAAACACACTAGTAGTACCTCAGAATATATATATAAAGTTTTGTCATTTCCGAGGCAAATACTCGTAATTGGTACTCACAGTAGTTGACATTATTGACTTAGGTTTGTGGCATTCCCGATCCGATGCCCTTCATCAAATGGGTTCACGCGTCTAAATCGCGGCGACGACTTCGCGTAACTGATTATTATGTGCTAGACTAGAATGCACATGTAAATTACTTTACTTTTATAATTATGAGTCAGTGCACCCGGAGCGTATATTTTGATAACATTAGGACATACCGGCACGCAACGTTGCGTCACTGCGTTACCTTACATGCGCGTACGCAGCCAACGTGACGACGCCCTACGCTTAATGTAGGCATGCTACTGGCCACTAGATATGATATGGCTCGATAGTTTATTTTTAATAAGATGTCATTTTTTTCCTGTACAGCTTCTAAAATATTCACGCTTCCTTTCAGGGCTTGTATAATGCATACTACATAACATAACTAACAATAGATTTTTCCATTTTACCAATAGATTTTTAAAGCCCGTCTCTAAAAGGTTCTTTCCACCGAACAGACATTCCGTTCTCTATTTTCTTTGAGATAATTTTTCAATATCTGCATTGAATTCTAGAAAATGTTACTTACCGGCCCAAAAAGACAAATAAGGCCAACAATATCCAAAATAACTCAAAACTAGATGACACACGCAACAGAAACTTACACAGATGCTACTCAGGGATAAGTAACTAATATTCCTATTGTTCTCAAAAATATCTGAAACTATCCGATCTGAACATAAACAAACCCACCAAACACTTCATAAAAAGTATTTGTTTTGTAAGTATTTTCCCACTATTTTACTACTACTTATATTGTTTGCTTGGTCCCAAAATATATTATTGATAATTTTAGTACTTAAATAACAAGTTGACCACGTAACTAGCTATGTATATATTTATTTTTGCCTAGCGTGCGCTAAGTCCATCCATTGCCATGTCTGTTTATCGGTCGGAAGCGTGTAAACCCACTATCCTTGTTTCAATTCTGCCCCTTTTAAATATTTAAATAAAACAATATAAAAATGTGTAATACAATAATGGTATGTGCGAATTGTCCACAAGGCCACCAAATGTTTTGATAACCGCGATAAACAAGTGTTGATAAATAGACATGCTGGCAACCTTCGGCTCCCCTTATCCAAGTTCGCTCATATTTTTATTAATAGTCGTATGTAGGTATTTTTATGTATTAACGTCATTGGTGATAAAAATGAGTGAAGCGGTCAAGAGGTTTAATTTAACGGTTTTTTCGTCGTAGGTATATTTTATATATTTTTGCAATGTATTATGTTATGCATGAGGAATGCCTTTATTAACAAAATACTACGAACTAACAACACTACAGCTACTACAATAAAAGCATTTGATCCCATAAGTCATTGTAGACTCACAGGCAGTCCAAATGCTCCAACCCACTATCAGACCTACACTACCAGTTGGCAGATATTTATACATATATTATTTTATCTCCTCATTGTATGAGGAGCTAAAATTACTATGTTTATATAGAATTTACTAACAGCCATTCCACAAATGCAATTTAATGCGATACAGTGATGGCCCAGTGGCATTTGCCGTGCAGGAGGCCCCTCAAAATCTGTCGTGAGCTTAAACCCGCAACCACATGTGTGGGTCACACTTACGTGGTGGAGTAGCTACATAATAATTTAAATAAGTATTGTAATATTACAAAATTACAAATATACGATAGTAAAAGTTTAAGTCTTAAATTCACTTGCGGATGAATTTTTTTCTATCGTATATTTGTAATTTTGTAATGTAATCCGCATAGCAGGCGTTATTGCAAACATAACAATATTAAAAGTATTGTAATTTTTTATTTATTTTTTAATCCAAGCAATGACATCTGAGTGATCCTCTGAAGAGGAGTTCACCCACAAAGTGACCAAAATCAGGGAATCGCCCCGTTACTTAGCAGCATACCACTACCCAAGTCGATGTGAGGAAAAAATAACTTGGAGATTTTTGGCTATGCCTTTGTGTTGAGCTGTGTGCTTGTTTTGCATCCAATACTCATAGTAGGTGTGTTCCGGCAGCTGTCCTTGAGAGTCAGTACTTCTAGGTTAGCCTGAACAACATCTTCGACCACATCATCACTTACGATCAGATGAGATAGTGGTCAAAGGCTTACCATTCAGGCATAAAAAAAACGCAAACCAGGAAAGGCCCATCAGGAATTTGAAAAAAAAAAACTTAAAATTACATGAAACCTCAACGGCGAAAGTAATCCGTGAGTAGTAAGAAATACCATAATAAAATGTTTGAATGTTACCAATTACCAATCTGAGTACCTTTACCTTTTACCTGCTTGCTGTATTATAATAACTCTATTATGAATGGGTACCTTTTGGAAGGACAGATTTGAATACATGCGCGTAGGAGTAAAGCACACAAAGTAGCATCTTGGGTGCGAAAAAACAAACAATAGTGGCGCCATCGCCATCAGAATAAAACAAAAAATGGCGTCAGCTTTTTGTACCTATGATTTTATGGGTTGGTTGGATCAAGTCTACACAAAAACTCGCAATACATCAACGTCACTAAAATATACTCGTATATAATTAGTTACAGGCATTACTTAGCGGAATTTAATAATTAATATTCACAAACATGATAAAACTGGCCCATTGTGAGTCGGGCTTCATTCTTTTTAAGGTACCTTAGGACTCATTGCGACTCTGATTTTTAATATTGCTTCCAAATTATAGTTATAATAGTTTTCAGTATTTGTTAGTTAAACAGAGGATATGGTACTTGAATACTAAATGGATTTAAATATTTTAAATTTATAAAATGGACACCATTCATTTAATTTATAATTAAAAAATATAAAATACTTTAATGCGCTCTAGATTTTGTTTTGGCTAACTTATTAATCTAATAAGATTAATAAGTTAGCCAAAAGAAAGTCCGACGTATTGAAGCCTCACTAAAAATATGTAATTACATTACTAGCATGTACTTACAATATTTTGTTTTTAATATAGATAACCTGCGTATCCAGATTAGTTAAAGCATTTAAATCTCCTATGGGCCTCCAGGCGGAAGTAGAATAGAGGTCTTGAAGCAGTGATGGCTCAGTGGCATTGGCTATGGACTGCCGCGCAGCATGTCCATTGTTCGAATCCGGCCGCGGGCTTGAGCTTCACCGCATCGTGGAAAGGCATTTTGCGAATGACCGCCTGGCTAGCGACCACCCTCAAGTAAAAAAACTGTTCCCAAGCACCTAACGGTGTGTTCCGGTAGCTGTCCTTGAGAGCCAGTAATTCTAGGTGAAGCCTGTTAACACCTTCGACCACATGATCACTTACTATTAGGTGACATTGTGGGCAAAGGCTTACCTATCAGCAATAAAAAATAAAAAGTCTAAGTAATAAAACATCTAAGCAAATTTTTATATATAAATAATGCTAGGTTGGTAACAAATACTAAGGTGTAGGCTTATCGGAATGGATTGTTCCATCTCCGACAGTAGTACTGAGAGGCGCCTTTCAGGAAGTATCCAAAGTCACAAAGATCGTCAATCATCACATCGCCTACTTCATTTTGTGCGTATTCACGGTTATTCCATAACTTGCATTATGTAAGCAGGTAAAACAAGTTCTAAGCTAATTAAAATTCAGCATTGAATCAAGTAAACCCGCCAATGTCAACGGAAGATTGGACATACCATGTAAGAGTATTACGACATTGGCATGGCCCTGTGGTGCCTGTGTCGTTTAAAGCAGCTAGCTTCCGCCCGCGACGTCGCGTTGTCTGCATGGGTATTGGTGACCTATAATGCGCTCTCTAGGGAATTACCCTTCAATCAGGATTAAGAGAATCCTATATAAGTTCTTATCCGGGATCTATGTAATAATTTATTTACTGCTCCTTCTCAAACATGGTTGCCTGGAAGAGATCGCTTTAAGCGATAAGGCCGCCAATTGTAACATTATTGTAATAATTTTTTTGTAAATTCATCATAGATCTGTACTGTGGTGTTTCAATAAAGAGTTATATCTGTCTATATCTATCTATCTATCTACCAAATTTTATTAAAATTCCTTTAGCGGTTTAAGGTTAAGTTACTTACCAGTAAATGGAATTTAATACTCCATCTTTCGCATTCATAATACTACTGAAAAGAGCTGGAAAACATTTTAGAGCTCCGTTCTAGGAAACGGGATCATATTACTAAGGCTATAACGATACGCTAGCCCACTTTGAAGAATAATGTATCATTACTGCATCACTACAGGAATTAAATCTGTGCTAGGAGGCTTAGCTTAGGTGTTTCTGTTCTGCTGGCTTCCTGTTTCATGGCACCAATCATATTTCTTTTTATACAATTTTTCATCTCTATTCTATCACTACAGGTATGAAATCTGTGATGGTAAGTGTTCTAGCTTTCTGCTCGCTTCCTGTGTCACGGGACCAAAATATATCTAGCGAAACACTGTTCAGACACTTCTAGAGATTGCAGAAGCGTGATGATATGATATGAATAATTTTAGAATACTCCATCGTTATTGTATAACTACAGGATGAAATCTGTGATGAAGACTTATAAGTATCTTCTTAACTTCTGCAGGTTATTGAAATACCTGCTAAAGCATGTATGTAGCTTATTCAAATACCCACTGAATGGCTGAACAATAGTACCTCATTTATCTCTTTAATCAAGTTGCAATGCGCTTGACAGACCTGATGAATGTAACCCGATCTCAAGACAACCTGTTGCTTCAATCGGAAAAGTAAAACGTTACATCTGTGGCTTCATTTCATAGTGAAACGCAAGTGTCATGTTGGGCCACGACTCGACAGAAACTAGTCTCCTCGCTCAGTTTAATCATTGTTCGATTCATGGAGGGTTTGTACAAGAATGATCAGTGTCTTTAACTCATCTAAAGCGGTCAGGGACCGTATATTACATTAAAAGCGCTTAAAAGTAATTCTTTCTTCATTTACCTAACTATTTTTAGCGTAGTCAGTTTTTGTTAAATTGAAAACACGGTATCTCAAAAAGCCTCAGTTAAAAAAATATCAGATTTAATCTTAACCTAACCAAAATTCGTTCTTTTAATATTGGTTGCTTATACATTTATTCTTATAAATTATGAATAGTATGTCACAATCTGTCTATTGAAAAACAAGCATAAGTATAAGTTATACTATTTAATTTTTTTTAAGGTTTAACAAACGAGCGGGCTGCTCACCTGGTGGTTAGTGATCACCGTCGCCCACGGTCATTCGCAACACCAGACGTATCAAGGATGCCGGCTTTTGCGGAGCGAATATGATCTTTTCTGGATGATTCTACACCATTGGTTCCTAACCTTTTCGGAATTGTTACCCCTACTGCTTGTTAAAGAAACTGATATTGGCCCTAATTCAAAATTATAAGTAAAAAATACAAGTAAATAAAATATCTTTATTCATAAAAAATGCACACTGACAATACCACTTTGTTAATAATATTTAATATTTTTTCCCTGCCAGCGGTATCATTTTATTTTAATCATATTCTATTTCTGTTACCCCCATAGAATATCTATTTTACCCCCGCAGGGGTAATTACCCCCAGGTTCGGAACCACTGTTCTACACGGTGGCAGTGCGAGGCAGAAAATATTGTGAGAATGGCACCATTGTGGAGTTCCAGACGTAGACACGAAATTGGTAAGACGTTATGCTATGCCGTGACGTCCGATGGCGAAATTCAGAAATCCAGCTGCAGGTATGTAGGTAACTATACTGTCAACTTACACTGCGATCCCCAAGACGCGGGGACCACAGTGTTCAGTATCCTTAGGTAATTCGGTCCTATGAATAGGTGCACTACACTAGAGACGATGCTACCTATGATGATAGAAACATACAATTGAACGAACTTGTAACTTCCCACTTTATGGAAGTCGCTTGATAACATACTTACAGAGATTTCTAAAAAATACTGAAAATTTTTAGGAGATAATTAAATTATTCAGTAAATAAATTCGCTGTAAGATTAAACCAATTCAAATAAAGTCAAGTAAGCAAACAACTCATGTGAGTATTTGGAGAACAGCTCAGTCCGTGGTGAAATACTGGATTATTGGACATTCTTTTTCTTTTTATCCCAAAGCTACGATAAAGTCCGTAGGTCATGCTGTGGTATGTGAAAAAACTAGCTGGGTAGTAGGCGGGCGAAATTCACAAAACACCCGTAACTGGACTTCTATGCATGCAGGAATTATTGCAGTATTTTTCTTTTTTTATGCCTCATAGGTTAGCCTTTGGCCAATATCTCACCTGATGGTATGTGATTATGTGGTCGAAAATGTTGTTCAGGCTAACCTAGAAATTACTGGCTCTCAAGGACAGCTGCCAAAACACACCGTTAGGTGCTTGGTGACCGATTTTCTACTTGAAGGTGGTAGCTAGTCAGGCGGGATTCGCAAAATGCACTACCACGAGTTATAACGACTGCCATCCTAAGACAACAACCTGGACCGACGGCTTAACGTGCCTTCCGAAGCACGGAAGCGCTCAGTAGTAATGTCACTAGCAGTCACCGTTTACTTAGCTGATCGGTTAAGAACAGCTAAGCAAACTTCGCTACGAGCGTTTCAAGACTTGCACAGAAGAACTTTGATCTGCAGTCTGCACGTATGCTGTATACGTGGTACGGGTATGCAGGTAGGCTAAGTGAAGAATAAGAATATTCCCTTCACCCGCTTTTCTAATAGCCATCAACCGCCATAGAGCATTGTATGCAGATGCGACAGATGGCGAAAGTAACCGGTAAGAACCCCCCGGGTGTTGCGCGGGAATCGAACCGGCAAGCCTTTCATTTCGCCGGCAAACAATCGGCCGTGTATGCTTTCGAGGTCATTCTGCCTTAGATTTCTCGAGATCAGCAGCTGAGAACCGCTAGCGGCTTTGAATTCCGAACATACCAGTTGGTACTCTAAGGTGATCTCTACAAAACTAAAAGATAATTCAGCGATGTGCACAGCACCTTACGTAGAATTAGTAATCAATTTTTTTCTGTAGTTTCGTAATATTACATTCAAATAAATTTAACATTACCACGCAGCTGTATATATATTACGAAGATATTGGCAGATGTTATAACTAAATACATCGATCCTCGAACAGGATAACCCTGAATGAACCTAGCCTAGTAGATGCCAATGCTTTGGACAAAGATCTTTAGGTTAGGTGTGATGTGGCGTTGATAGTAACCTGGCTTCTAGAAATGACAGCTTCTGGAACTTGCTTTTTGGTGTTCGGCGACAGATTTTCTAATTAAGGGTAGAAGGTAGCTATTCTCTACCATCATGCAATTATTTCCACACACAGGTATTGTTTACTTATCTACAGTTTATTGTGGTTTTCAATAAATTACATTTCACACATAAAACACAATGCAATGCAATTCAAGAAAAATATCATGTGACACATTCACTATCTTATTATTATAACAGTCTCCTGTCAGTCAACCGGCAACTGATCTCGAAAATCAGATCGTTGATCTGCCGCCCCAAAACAATCAATCTATTTACATAATTAAGGTACTTACGAAAGCCAAAACGAAAGTAAAGTTGACACACTCTGTAACATAATGCGTTCGTAATCTTTATGTAACGTACATAGTACTTACTATCGGTATACGAAGTACCTACTTACAGTTTCGGTCCGGAAATCCCGAGACGAATTTTGAATGACAATTGTTCTCTCAAGGCGATTGATTTCATGCTAACTGCCAAGTCTTGTACAATAGTGTAACTGTAAAGGTACTATTGCAATAACAGTTTAGATACTAATTAATAAGGTCGCACTATAGATTGGTTGTACTGTAGTCTGTGTATTGTTGATTAGTATACTGAAGATACTGCAGTCCTTGAGTTAGTGAAATAACAGGCAAAATGAGACTTAACAGGTATGTCTCAAGGTGATGGGCGCAGTGCAGTTTGTCACTTGTGATGAAATGCATCTGTTATAGGCAGAGGATACCGCTTAACATCAGGTGGCCCTCGCGCTATATCCTTCACAATAACATTAAAAAAAAATATAGATACTCGTAGATAACACTTTATTGACACAATACAAATTTACAAACTTAAATCTTAAAAATATAATTAGTAAAAGTAGGTGTGACAATGGGCGGTCTTATCACTGAGAGCGATCTCTTCCAGACAACCCGTTACAAAAGGATTATTATAGTTTGATATGAACGAAGATTGGGTTTGCTAGCACACGGGATACCCCACTACCAGCAAAGCAAATCTGTAGCAAGTGATAAAATGCGCGGGACATATGCTCAAATTATTGCTGGTGTGTTTATGTACACTATTAGAAGAAAATATTGTTTGGATCAAGATGCTAGTAGTAAGTCAGTAAGACTCACTTGTGATGAAATGAGGTACTGCGTAGTGCGTTTTGAAAGAAACAACAATGCATTGATGCAGACTACGGATTCGGTAAAGAGAGCAACAAAATATTTAAGCATTACCAGATTCGACAACAGATCAACCCTGAAGATTGGCAAGCCATCAAGATAATTGATAAGCTTATTTTCGCCGAAACAATAGTGCCTAAAACGCATTGTTCCGGCATGAGCAACACCATTCACTGCATTGTATATTGCAATGCAAGGTCAGAGCAAAAGGCATCGAAAGTTGCTGAAGCGCAACCTAGGGGTATGTTTAAATACTAATAAACTGTCACGAACTTTGTCATAAAGAAGTCTCGAATTTTCATACAAAAAAAGACAACGTTTCTACCCCCTAAAAAATTACCGTATTTGTTGATTTTTGGAAAGGTTATAGATGTTATCATTATTGAGGTTTATGGGTTTTGATTTTTATCATTATATTAAAGGAATTTGAATTAATGTGTATTTAAATACCGATATTTTTATAAGTTGATTTCCGAAGTTACAAATTAAAAACTGTTTAAACCATTACGTTACAAAGGTCATAACAGACAGTTTTTCAGATGTGAGTAAATTTTATATGAGAAATTTTTCCCAAGCGTTTGCATTAAGCGTAGGAAGCAGGCTTTTGCCATCTAAAGAAGTTTCAGACTCTGGTCTGATACCAAGTTTTTTTTATGTCCTGAAAAACATAAATTATCATCGGGCACTGGGATTAAACGCATAACCTTGTGCTTTTGATATTACTGATATAGCCTTTTCCCAGTATCCTCTGCTATTATATTAAGTGATAAAGTTTATAAACTAATATTCCTACAAGTTTTAAGGTGGAAGACGGACTTCATAACACTACATTTAATATCTTCATAACACTATATTATTATAATTATATAGTATTTGCAATGTAATCAATTATCTCATTCATATGCATTCAAAAGGTGAACGTATGACGTATGGTTTTACTCCAAATATCAATGGACTCATTAGGCACAAGGCGAACTGAAATCTGACAGGACTGGTCTGTGTCTGGTGCTCGCTGCGCAAGAGCAAGTCGTGAGAGATCGTATGAGTCGGTTTCTTAACCATGTTTTAATTTTAAATGGAGTACCTTTTGTCTGAATGCTGTTCTCACGATTTAGATTTAGCTAACGGGATATTTAACAGCAAGCTTGCGCTTTATCTCAACTTTACCTTTTGTTTAAGATACATAAAGTTAAAGATCAACCAAACAAGAAATGTGAAAATCGTGAAAGAAACTTTTAACTCAATAGAGACTGACCTTTTTCTAGGGATGTCGGGAAGGATCTTGTCATAATTGCCAAAAATCTGCACGAGACTCTAGCTTCTATTCGTTTTTCTTTGATCAGATTTTAACACAATATCGGTGAGAGATGTAAAGTCCGGTGGTAGCGACGGAAAAAATGTAGATATATTGCAAAATATCAGGGAGCAATAAAAAACCATTACTGTAGGCAATCAGCCAGTTATTTATGTTAACATACATCATAAGGTCACGTCTATTTAATGGAGGGACAGGTAAAAGATCACGAGTTTCCACTTTGGCCACGATCTTGGCATATCTTTCTTACTAGCATGCCTTTTCTAGAACGTATTTAATGTGGTCTGGATATGTTCGCCGTGGTCTTCCAACTGTTCCATTCGCCTTACTAATTACCTTCCTTATTCTTTCTTCCTTCCTTGTATACTTCATTTGCGAATCTCCTTAGATCCATCCTTATTACATGTCTAAGCCATATCGGCATACCTTTCTCACGTTACTATAATATATTTTCATACTTTTCTATCACACTGGTCTTCACTTGGTCTTTCACAATGGACACTCAACTAATATTTCTCAAAGCTCCAAACTCTACTGCATTTATACCCTTTTAATTCAATTGCAATATTAGGCTCTTACAACCATACATTTACGTCGATATTTATATTACATAAATAAATAATTCATATGCTTATAAAAACGAAGAGCTTGAAAAAAAAATCGAATACATGGAAATAGAAAGTAAGAAAAGTAATGAATACATATCAATATTAGAAAATAGATTAGAAGACATGCAAAGAAATGTTAGAAAAAACAATTTAGAATTGAAAAATGTACCCAGAGGTAATGCTGAGACAAAAGAAGACTTGATTAACATGCTGGTAAGTCTGGGTAAATCTATAAATTGCAACATTAATAGACCAGATATCAAAGATATATATATAGAGTACGGGGTAAAAAAGAAGGACAAAACAACACACCTATTATCGTCGAGCTCTCCTCTACTCTTTTAAAAGCTGATGTACTAAAAATGAGCAAAGCTCACAACATCAAGCATAAAGCCAAACTCTGTGCAAAACATATTGGATTTACTAAAAACGAAGACACGCCCATTTTTGTCGCTGAACAATTAACCATCAAAGGATCCCGGCTATATTACCTCGCAAGAGATTTGGCTAAATCAAAGAATTATAAATTTTGCTGGACCTCGTACGGACGAGTATACGTAAGGAAGAACGAAAACTCACCAATAATTAACTTACACTGTGAAGAACAAGTTAACAGGCTAATGCAAGCATCATGACTACTTATCATCATCATAATAGGTAGAATTCTATATTTGTTAATACTTTTTGTAATCAATAATATTAATATAATACACTATACACAAATGCTTTCACACAACAAGACTCATTACATACATTTCACACTTTTATATATATACACAAAATCGTACACACATACCTCACTCAATAAAAAATACTCAAAGTTTGCCAATATAATAATAGTACAATGTTTTAAAATAACAAATATGCGTTACACGAATCACGTTCTAGAAATGACTGAAATTGCTTTTTTCCACCTTTATGATGGATAGTCCAATAGAAATTGCTAAAGTAATAGATCAAACTGAAACCGCTCATTCATTTATATGTAATATAGAAGACCTACCCTCTAAATTACGCACAGAAGCTTCAGATTTAACGATAATTACGCAAAACATTAGAAGCGTTTATAGTAACATAAACGACTTACAACTAACATTAAGTGAATTAAAATTTGAAGTAGATATCATAGTTTTAACAGAATGTAGACTTAACGCTGCTAAAAATATACCTTTCCTCACAAACTATAATTCATTCAGCACTACTAACCATCTCAATCAATATTAATATTTTGACTAAAACGGACGAGCTAAGTTGGGAAAGGAAAAACCGTCTTAGTTATTTAAACACTTTAACTAATCATAGCCTATTACCCGCTCATTATTTACCTACCAGAGGTAACAATTGCCTAGATCATGTCATTCTTAAATTTAAGTTAACTAAAAATACCGCTACGATAGCCATCCTGAATACTTCCATTACAGATCATCTTACAGTACTACTAAAATTTTCAAAAATAAATATCTATACAAATGTCCGCAAATATAAAACTATCATTGATTTTAATAATGCTGCGAAAGATTTAGAATCTACTGCTAGAGATTTATTGGAAATCAATGACCCTAATTTACTATCCACCCTTTTGATTAATAGAATCCAAAAAAGTCTCACGGATTTTACTAAAATAATAACTATACCTAGAAGCAAGCGTATATTAAAACCGTGGATCACACAGGGTATTTTACGGTGTATAAGAAATAGAAATACTATGCAGATGAAACTTAAAAACGATCCCGAAAATAACATATTAAAAATTACATATCGAAGATACAGAAACTATTGCAATAATTTAATAAAAAATGTAAGACGAAAATATGACAGAGAAGAACTAGCTAAATCGACAAAAAATAATAAAGAGTTATGGAAAACCATTAATAATATAACACAGTATAGAACAGCAAAAACACCAAACTCACAATTACTACAAATTAAAACCTCCCCTGTTGACTCGGCTAACTATGTTAATACATATTTTTCTAGTATAGGCAGAGCATTAGCAGAAAATATTATCCAGCAAACTGCCAATTTGAACGATAACTCTGTTATAAACTTGTCCATTCAGCAAGTTTCATCATTTGTTCTACTTGACAGCGATCCTGACGAAGTAAATAGTATAATTATGAATTTAAAAAAGAAAAGTTCTTCTGGGTATGATAATATACCTTCAAGTTTCCTAATATTATCCAAAAATACCTTAATTCCAATTATTTGCCGTTTATTAAATTTATGTTTCTCCCAAGGAATATTTCCTGTCACTTTAAAACAATCTGTAATTTCACCTATATACAAAAATGGAGATCAACGAGATATATGTAATTACAGACCCATCTCAGTGTTGCCTGCCATCTCTAAAATATTAGAAAAAATATTAAACAACAGACTAAAAAGCTATCTTAATAAATATAATATTATATCTAAATCCCAATATGGGTTTAGGAAGGGTATTTCAACTGAAGATGCTGTAACAGCCCTCTGTAACCACATAGTAGAACATGTTGATAAAGGAAACAAATGCCTAACAGTATTTCTGGACCTAAAAAAGGCCTTCGAAACCGTGTCTGCCCCTAAATAATAAATTGGAAAAAATAGGTATTCGTGGTGCGGCACTTGGATTATTTAGAGACTACTTACATGACAGAAGACAAACAGTTCGAATTGGTGATACCATTAGTGACGATATGCCTATTAATTACGGAGTTCCACAAGGAAGTGTGCTCGGACCTACATTATTCTTAACCTACATAAATGACCTTCACGATATAAAAATCAAAGATGGGCATATAGTTTCCTATGCGGACGACACTGCTATAGTCTTCAATGGAACCTCATGGATCGACGTCAAAGATAAAGCAGAAAAAGGTCTACAGCAGATTGATAAATGGTTGAAACTTAATTTATTGACACTCAACGTTTCAAAGACCAACTTCATATGTTTCGCAATGTATAATAACTCGCAGCCTGATTCTAATTTTAATATTAAAATACACACCTGTAACGATTATATATACTGTGAATGTCCTACTCTGGAAAAGGTAGAATTCACCAAATACCTAGGAGTGGTCATTGATCAACGATTATCATGGCACGCTCACATTGAACTCGTAATGACTAGAATTAGAAAACTAGGATACGTCTTTAAAAATCTAAGACATGTAGCACCACCAAAACTACTAAAACAAATCTATGTAGCATTAGCTCAATCAGTTTTAACATACTGTATACCTGTCTGGGGAGGTGCAACGATGACGACGTTTTTAGATCTCGAAAGAACGCAAAGGTCATTACTGAAATTAATGTTCTTTAAGCCTTACAAGTACCCTACAGATATGCTATATTCTTCTACAGAAATACTGACTGTTAGGAAATTATACGTACTAAATACTATATTGAAAATGCATAAAAACCTTGAATTTGACCCTAACTCCTTAACAAAAAGAAGAAGGGATATTGTAATCGCTCAACCTCATGTAAACTCAATATTTGCTAGTCGGCAGTATATAAGCCAATCTAAATATTTATATAACAAGATAAATAAAATATTAAATATATATCCACTTCATAGTTATAAATGTAAAATTACAGTAACAAACTGGCTACTGCAACTAAGTTATGATGAAACTGAAGCTCTTATGGAAAGGCTTACTTAATTAATAAATACACGTATATATGAGAAATATGTTGTAGATGGCAAATCAAAAAAAATACCACACTCACAGACACACACACACACACACACACATACACACCCACCCACACACACACACACACACACACACACACACACACACACACACGCACACACACACACATTAAATACTAAACTAATAAATATTACTAACATTTTATTTTTATAAATACATTTTATTTTTTTCATTTTTGTTCTCATGAACAAAACACAAAAACGTGCGATAACACTAGCCCGCTAATTAGGTACAATCTCATACAAGACTCAAAACTGACAATATATATGTAAACAGCTAACATCTTTTTACTTGGACCACACAACAAATTCACTGCACTATTGAGCACCCACCAGCGCCGCGCGCTGCTACCGCTGTCGTCGGTGGCGTGACTTTGTTTACCTCATACACTAAACCGTTTTACTAGGCACGTTCAAATAAAATGTATGTTAGGACATACCTAATTATTAACCCTAATTATTTTTAAGAAAAAAGAATCTCGTTTTGTTACATACGAATGTTTTAATAGTTTAATGTGACGTGAAATTGGAGATTTAGCTTACATATGATTAAGGAAGAGCGAAAACACCTAACACAAGTATTACTTAATACTTAAAAGGTGATTTCAACAATGTATACTACTGTATCTCCTTATTACTCAATAAAGCATTATTATTATATTATATTATTATTATTATAACACTCCTCTATTTACTCCATGTCGAGCCTTTTTGGATACATTTCGGCAGACCTTGAAAGTGTATAGTGCCCTCCTGTTCACTTGATTTTCATCATTACGTCTCCTTTCAAAATCTCCCTCATGCTTTCCATCAGTTGTAAACAGTGTTCTTAGATATACCAGCTCTTTCACTCGTTCAACTTTGTAGAAGCTTATTAACTTGTTATACGTTCATTATTTTGAAAAAGGTTTTAATTATTTTAGTCTAATTTACACTTCTTTTAATTCCCCTTCTTTCAAATGCTCCATGCATAACCGTTCTCCATTGGTACCATCTCCAGGAATGTATCCTTCGACACCGCAAGTGACGATCTTCGGTTAAAGAAGACGCTTGTCGAATATTTCTAGCTTTTTCTAGCTTCTTAACTAATAATCATTTATCTCACTTTTATTACCAGATTGTCTTATCATGCAGATGTATGTAGAGACGAATATGCCTTTGGTATAAAGTCCTCTTTAAAGATGGACAAAACGGGTCTCGGAGTCGCTCAGTCGGCTACTATGGGCGTTTATCGTTCTTTTGTATTCAAATTTTATCCGAGGTTAAATACAGTTTCCGCCTGATAAGGACTATTGCTTGTACATATTCTTCTGGCGGACGTCGTGAAAGCGGAAAAATGCACCGAATTAGGAGCATCACCTTAGTGACTCACTTCGACGTGAGTAGGGTTGCTGCACATTAGTTGAACAATATGGCTCGTTCGTTACCAACTTTAACATGGCTCTTATCTAACAAGACGATTCCCAAGAAAGGTAGGCTTCACGAAGGCGCGACCTACAATTTGTTATATACAATTATGGTACTTGTTCTTTAGATCAGATATATTGTATCCATGCATACTTGTAAAATTTGGTTTGATGAACACAATCACAATACCTGCGCTTAACAATTAACACAATTCCTTCATTTTAAAGGACAAAACTAAATGGTGATTATTATATCCTACCCTTATCTCACGCATATGGGTGTACATTACGTCCTCTCTAACAAAATATAGGTACCTACTTAAAAACAATATAACTATATAATTTTATTTCGCTCTACCAAAAATAATTAAATTAAACCTACATTACGTGAGAATGGGCTGCACACATTGAATTAAGTCGGTTATACGAAAGAGGTAGCGCTTTATGAACATTATTGCTTCATGACAGCCGTGGTACGAAAATCAGTATTGATACTTTACGTTTGAAATAAGAAAGTTTTATTTCAGTAATAGTTTTTAAGAAGTCCTATAGCACGTCCAAAGTGTGACCGGGAACACCCCACTCATATCTGCGTGAGCGTGCATTTTTTCCTTCACCTTTTACGACGTATAATTTTTTAAACAATAAGTATAAAGAACTGTCCTATCGAACGGATAATTTATTCTACACTCTTGCGTGTTCAACTTTTCTTATACATATAGCTAGGTACCATACGATACATAAATACACCTTTAAAAGAGAATCTTGTTTTGGTGACGACAACCTGTTTTTGGTATCTCGACTGGTTTTGGCCGTCGAGACATTAAAGTGGAAGGTTAGTTGACCAATTTATTAATGTAATTGACATTTTATTTTTAACTTCTTTCATAGTAGTTGATATAATTAATTAAATTAAGATTATCCGCTGGGTCAATAACTGATATTAATAAAGTCTTTTGAAGCACTCGTAGCGAAGTTTGCTTAGCTGTTCTTAACCGATCAGCAAAGTTATGTATGTATAACCGTCATGAGTTGGATGGGTGACCGCTAGTGACATAACTACTGAGCGCTTCCGTGCTTCGGAGGACACGTTAAGCCGTCGGTAAATCATATCGTCGGTAAAAAAAAAACTCCCACGGATCACCTACGGTTTTTGGGTGTTCTATGCGCCATAGTTCAGATTTTTTTAATTTGTCGGTGTTTGAACACCCAACTCGATCGCCTTAATGTTCCGCAGGCAAATAATCAACCATTTCCCTTCGTAGGTATAAAATTAGTAAATAATACGTCTATATTGATCTGGCAATCCAGTGTATTGCTACTTTTCATACAAGAAATAGGTAAATCATTGAAACTTTCGCGTTAAACACCCTTGGTAATTTAAATTACCTATTCGACGAATCTACGTTTGTACAAGAAGTACATTACATAGTACACTAGCAATTGTGGAATCTCTCCAATCGGGCGTTTCTTCAACTGATACTTACTATACCCCTATAGGTATGTATATTATACTCAATGTTATCTTCATGAAAATCATCACAGTACGGTATTGATTACTTTAATACCTACAAGATTGCTGGTGATAGCGAAGATAATTTTTAATATCGGTTTAAGTGAATAAAACTGGGTACTGGGTAAAGACCTTTTGCATTTCGTCCGGGGAAGTACTGCTACCAAACCTGTTTGTACCACCATGCGGCAAGCAGTAATGTTCGCATTATTGTGTTGCAGTACAGATGCTTAACAATTACAAAATACTTGAGGAAAATCATGTGCGAGATTCGGACCCGCGTGATCCACCCCCTTAGGCGTGGTATACTCTGACCGACTGAGCTAACATGACGTATGACTCATAACCCTAATTTTTCATCTCGTTTTTTAACGTATGGGGATAGAGCGACGACCTTTAGTACTGACACTATTAACAACTTTAACAGGGTGATGGGCGCAGTGATGGCTCAATGGCATTGGCTATGGACTGCCGCGCAGGCACATGGTTCGAATCCCGCAGCGGGCTTGAGCTTCACTGCATCGTGGAAGGCAATTTTGCGATTGGCTTAGCTACCACCCTCAAGTAAAAACCTGTCGCCAAGCACTTAACGGTGTGTTCCGGCAGTTGTCCTTGACAGCCAGTTATTCTAGATTAAGCCTGTTAACACCTTCGACCACATCATCACTTACCATCAGGTGAGATTGTGGTCAAAGGCTTACCTATCAGTAATAAAAAAAAGTGTTACAGTAATGTTACCAATATCTTCTTTGGAAGATTTATCTTATCGTATGTCCACTTGGCACTTAGCAGGTATCTGATTGGCTATCTGATAAGGTTCCTAGAATCGATATTATTATAGTTCGGAATGCGTCACTTCCTAGTCGAAACCAATATTAGCTGTAGTAAAAATTTTATCAAAAATCTAATATTTATCGGTTGGTAATACGTAATTTGTTTACAATTATTGTTGTATATATACAGGGTGCCCGGTAATGAATGGATAACCTTAAATTAGGTATTTGTATATCTAATGGCCATTCAGAAAAAAAAAACAGAACAAAAAAAAATCAAGTAGTATCAAAGTTATGGTCTTTTTAAAAACAAACATATTCATTTTGCCAAAGTTTAAGCATCCATAGCGTAAAAAAAAATATGAATACAATTATAACAAATATTTTAAAAGTATTTTAAAAAAACCTTTAATTAATTATTTAATAAAACACTTAAAAAATCTTTATAAAAATGATATATATCTAGTGACAATTCCGCCTAATTTCCTATTAAGCCGACGTGACGTCACAAACGCCACGCAGCCAAACCGGAAGAGTATTCGACGCGTTTCGCTTCTAAACGAAGCATCCTCAGGAGGTCTTGACTCTACGAGCGCACGATCGAGAATCGCAAAGTATCGCCTGAATCTATTCATTTTAATATGAATACACATGTGACCAATCATTTTAAAATAAAGTGAACCTAAAGCCGGTTTCAAAATGGTATTTGTTTTATTATTAATTTTTTTTTTTTTTTGTTCTGTTTTTATTTCTGAATGGCCATTAGATATACAAATACCTAATTTAAGGTTATCCATTCATTACCGGGCAACCTGTATGTACCGACTTTATATGATTAAATTCCATCGATATGTAATATATTTAACTTAGGTACGTCTAATTTCGTCGATGGAATTTAATCTAGCTCAGATATATATTACAATGATCAGATCACACAAATAGTGCGTGAGGTGTGTTATTTGCCACTTATCACCGGCTGAACTAATTTTGATAAAATTTGAATTGTTACGATTTCCTATAACGGCACAAAAGCTGATTAAGCGATATTTTAGAGCTGTATTCATGTTTTTTTTAAATATACGGGGATGTATTTCGGATCAGGCATAGTAATTTTCATTTCCTATAGAATATTATATTTTGTTCAATTCTGTGTACACTCTATCTAAAACTCACTAAGTAATTTTTTTATGTTATTCTGACGGAACGAGCACGAGGCACGATGTTCATCTGATGTTAAGCGGACTCTTCCTATAACAGATGCATTTCGTCACAGGTCACGAAGTGCAATGCGCCCGTCACCCTGAGGCATAGTGGTTAAGTCTCATGTGCCTGTAATTTTACTGGCTCTCAAGGACTGCTGCCGAAACACTGGTACTAGGCGACAAATTTTCTCCTTGAGGGTAGTAGCTAGCCAGGCGAAAAATCGCAAAATGACCATGATGACCACTTAGACCATGCGGTGAAGCTCAAGCCGGCGTTGGGGATCAAACCGTGGACCTACCGCACGGCAGTCCATAGCTTTTACCGTTCGGCCATCATTGCTTCACCTTAACGTGAGAAGGTCTAGTTGTTAAGTCGATTTCTATAGTTAGAAACAAGCTAGGTAGGGCATCCCATAGAGTTGGTTTTAACTATATTTCTAATAAATAATATTAAAATAAAACCCATTGGGATAAAGTTCTGCCATAAAAATTGGAGAGCAAGTAACTCTAGGTTGGCCCATAATCACTTACTATCACATGAAATAGTGGTCAAAAGCTATCCAACAGCTATAAAAACTACTATACCTATGTACATACATACGTACATACATACATACCTACTTACCTAGGTAAGTGAGAGTAGTGTACTGTATTAGCCGGATTGTCCACTGCTGAACACAGCCTCCCTTATTAAGAGGGGATTTGCCATAATTCCCACGCTTGGCAGGAGTCTTGGAATTCAGTTTAAGATATCAGTTCATTCAAAAGGCGCTGCTGCCCACCTTCTGCTATTTACCTCTAGTCGCCTCATACGACACCCACAGGTAACAAAGGGTGAGATTCTCACCCCGCACCTCCACGGACTGCCAAGTGAGAGTATGCTAATGCGGCTAAGTAGTAGCTATGTATAGTTGAAATGCACTTGCATTTCGTACAATGTTTCTTGTCTATACTTTCGTATTTCTACTTAGGTGTATCATCCGGCATAGAAGCAACTCGGACCTCCCGGTGCCGACGGAGTGGAAGTCCGAGTTGCTCTATGGACCAATATGAACCCTAGCAAACCTCCCAGGGTGCGGTCGCACTATACACTATTAAATAATCTGCGGCTGCCTATACCTGTTTAAGGTCGTCGCTCTCAGAACAACTCCGTCGCAGTCGAGATAAAATTACAAAATTAAGTAAACTGCACTCGGATATGGGAGATATAAAGATACGCGCATGGATAAGTACCGACGTGATAACATGATTAATTGATTACACTAGAGCAACACGATCTTCCACTTTTATTGCTTTAAGGTACAATGGCATTTAACATTATGTGGTTAATCTTTAAGCTGTAGAAGTTGGAGCAAGGGTTATACCAGCGAAATCCCTGTATAACCTACTGAAAGACCTTGGCCTGTCAAGAACAACAGTAACTATCATCCTAGAACGTGTATCTAAGGCAGCATTAGTAGGATCCTACCAAATTTGGCCAATTGATGACAAAGCTTATGGTGTAGGTACTTATGACAATTGACAAATTGAGTGCGAAACCAAACTGTGAATAGAGGCAAACAAACAAGTATTATGACCTGTTGTTGAAGCAATGATGGCTCAGTGGCATTGGCTTTGGATGGACTGCCACGCAGCATGTCCATGGTTCGAATCCCGCCCAGAGCTTGAGCTTCAACGCATGATGGAAGGGCATTTTGCGTTCAAGTAGAACATCTGTCGCCAAGCACCTAACAGTGTGTTCCGGCAGCAGTCCTTGAGAGCCAGTGAAATTACAGACACATGAGACCTAACAACTGTACGTCTCAGTGTGACGGGCGCAGTGCAATTCGTCGTTGACGAAATGCGTCTGTTATAGGCAGAGGTTAATCCACTTAACATCAGGTGGGGCTCGGGCTTGTTCCGTCACAATAACATTAAAAAAAATCATTAAACAAAAACTCGCAATACTTATGTTTAATTGCTGTTAATTTATCAGTGATTGGGCGCAGTGCAGTTCGCCACTTATCACGAACTGCATCTGTTATACTTAGGCAGATGTTACCGCTTAACACCAGGTGAGAATTGTGCTTCTTCCATCATCCAGGTGGGGAAGAGTGGTAAGGCATTGACTTGGAAGGTGGTCGTACCAAGTTGGAATGGTAGTACCAGGACACCATGTATGGAAAGAAGTGCTTACTGGCGAAAATACCAACTGTCAAAGATATTTATTCGAAGCCTAGGTGGTACTGTGAATAATTTTAACTGTCAAACGCTAACAGAAATATTAGGTATATTACTAAATATTAACGTGAGACGTGAGTCATCCTCGTCATCAACCGGAAGACGTTCACTGTTAAAGAAATGCCTTCCTCATAGTCACTTGTATCCAAGGGCTCCCCGCGACCATAGCGCGACTATGACGAAGTGTCAGTCCACTTAGTGGTAAGCCTAACTTTGAGATACCTACTTAAATTTTATTCGATAAAATAAAAATAAAATATCGAATAGGTAAAACTAGTAAAATATGTTGGCAGCTATACTTTTTCACAAAACACTACGCAAAACAAAACAAACACGAAAGTTTTGTTTTGGTTCCTCTAGGGGTCCCTGTCATTAGTGAAGGCAAAGATTGATTTGAGAGATTGATATCAAACCATGTGGAGAGCTTTGTATAAAAAGGTAGTAGGATATTTTCCATCATTAAGTAATAATTACACTTTGAAGGTGCAACGGAATGCTACACGAGTTAGTCCTTGAGGACCCTGATCCCGTAGGAACCTGTTCTGGAGGACCCCGATGTCTAATATTCTCGATAAAGTAGATTAGAAGACAATCTTGGATTTAAGTAGGTACCTATCTACCATCAGCAGGAAAAATGTTATGCCGAATTTTAAAAACACTTTCAATTAAGCATTTTTTACGTCGTACAAAATTGAAAATGATAGTTTATTTTTATTTTTTTATTGCTTATAGGTAAGCCTTTGACCACAATCTCAACTGATGGTAAATGGTGATGTGGTCGAACGTGTTTACCGGCTTAAACTAAAATTACTCTCAAGGACAGATGCCGGAACACACCGTTAGGTGCTTGGCGACAGATTTTCTACCTGAGGGTGGTCGCTAGCCAGACGGACATTCCCAAAAATGTCCTTCGACCATGCGGTGAAGCTCAAGCCCGCGGCGGGATTCGAACCATGGACCTGCTGCGCGCAGTCCACAGCCATTGCCACTGAGCCATCAGTGCTTCAAAAATGTAATCAAATTTATCTAATTAGGGGATCTTCGGGACGAGTCTCCCGAGGGAGTATAATATATTAATTAATAACCTTGCAGCGCAGCGACCGGTGTAACATTTTAACTTGATTCATGTCTTTGTCACTTGAATGGGTATCTTTTGTATACAATATCAAGTTACTTATCTACATATTACTCTTAGTTATCGAATTATTTAGTCATCTATGAATAAAAAACAGATGAACAACTTTTGTGTAGGTAGATATGTAGGTAAGTAATGTAATTATTTATGACTTCTATACCTACATACATAATATAGTAAATACAATACTCATGTACAGAATTGATAAGCTGTGAGTTATTTTAAACAAGTACCTAGTACAGAAAGTCTTTAGTCGATATACCTATTTGTCAAATAGATAATTATCCTTATAGATTTAAAGTAGGAGAGTTAACGACACTGATTTAAAAATACTTAAACAGGTAGGTAGGTAACTATTTTAAATATATAATAAAATGTAATGTTTTAAGGCACATACGTAGGTAATCATTTATGTAGGTATCTACTTAGGTAAGTAAGTAGATACCTACATAAATATAAAATACAACACCAAAGAACGGCGTGAATCAGCTAACGTCAGCATTCCGCAAAAAGGAACCCTAGTACTCTTTTGTTTATTGCAAATTACCGTGCCTTCACCGTTAGTTAGAACACCATGGCAAAATTAGCAAAGCGCTACTCAGTACTCACCGAAAAACCCAATAGTTTTGTAGCAGGTATCCGATATGACACCGAATCCAAGAAACCAGTTCCGTTTTACGCGCGATTTCTGTTTCAAAATCACGTGAAAACTTGGTAAAAGTTCACTTAACACTGTTGCATTACACTCGGGCACGGTTAATTCACTATCACTATTTTAATTTAGTCAAAAACAATCTACTATTTACGTAAAGAGTTTTGACAAATATCGCGCGTACGCACAACCTCACGCGGCTAAGGTTCAGGTAACACTAGCGCCTCGGTAAGGCGCGCGCGGTGGCGGCAAGCGGAACTATTTGTCAGCGTTTGGAATTTGAATTTGAAATGCCTGCGTGCGACAAACTGGCGCCATTGAAGGACGTATTTATGCAGACTTGTAGACTAGACGAAATGATCCAAAACTGACAATTAATAAATCAAAATTAATGTCCTCTGATACAAAATTCAGTGCCACTTTATCTTCTTACTTTCCAACCACCTGTAAATACTTAGGTTGGTAAGTTCCCGAGTTAGTTGGTAAGCCTACTGAGGTACCTACCTACCTACCTACTGCGTATCTATAATATCCACACAATTAATTTAATAAAACATGTTATGCAGATGTGCCGGAAAGCGTCCACTTGTAAATCAGAAATGCCTTCCGCTAAACTGATCCAACCAAAGCAGGAGTAGGTATCTCTACTTAACAAATAGAAGCAATGATGGCCGAGCGATAATAGCTATGGACTGCCGGGCCGCAGGTCCCTGGTTCGATTCCCACCGCTGACTTGAGCTTCACCGGAAGGGCATTTTGCGATTGCCCGCCTAGCTAGCTAAGTAGCTACCACCCTCAAGTAGAAAATCTGTCGCCAGCCTAACGGTGTGTTCCGGCAGCAGTCCTTGAGAGCCAGTGAAATTACAGGCACATGAGACTTAACAACTATGTCTCAAAGTGACGGGTGCAGTGCAATTCGTGACTTGTATTGAAATGCATCTGTTATGGGGAGACGTTAGTCCGCTTAACATCAGGTGGGCCTCGAGCTTGTTCCGTCACAATAACATAAAAGTTTATGTATTATCTAAGTGTTTCTAAAATTCCTTTAAAAATAACTCAAACAATACACTTGCTTTTAAACAAAATTTGTAATATATGTGCTTGCACCATATTTTTTAATATCGAGTTTTGCTTAGCCTAATATCTATGTATCATACTTAAATATCCTTCTGATTTGCCTGTTTTCGATTTATAATTTATTTCAGCAATTCCCACACAAAATGAGTTTTGAATTATTTTTTAAAATACTTAATTTTACGGAAATCTGAAGCATAGATATTAGGCTCAAAGACATACATGCAAAGTTTCACCGAGTTTGAACTCTTAGTATTTAAAATATGACAAAACTACGTTTGTATGGAAGGCACCACGAGCACTCATTAACATAAAAAACATGTTTCTTGTATGGTGATACCCGTTTATTTTTAATTTTATGCTATTATTAGTATCTGTTTGGCAATTCATTCTGTGAAAACTTTAATAATATGCTACCTTATATGTTCCAAAGATACAACTTTAGGTAAACATATATATAACTGATTTACCTACTAGGTACGTAAGAAAGTTTTTTACGAGGCACGGTGACATAAAACTAATTTAACGCGGTCGAAGTCGCGGGTGTAAGATGTAATGATTATATAATACATTCTTCGAAAAAAGTTGTTACCAGAAGACACATTTCTATTGTGCTTTGTTGGGAATGGTTGGTTACAATATATTAAAATGGTGTATTAATATTGCCCACAAATTCCTATCGAACCTCCTATATTTTTTAGATATCGAACTAGCCCTTATCTACCTGTGCAGTCAGCTGTCGGTCGAACCTAACAAAGGAACAGCTGATGGACCATCTGTTATTAAAACTTGTATCCTATGTATGAGACATGAGACGCAACTATACCAAAGAATCGCAAAATCGCATGGTGGTAGGGCATTTTGCGAATGCTCGCCTGGCTAGCTACCACCCTCAAGTAGAAAATCTGTCGCCAAGCACCTAACGGTGTGTTCCGGCAGCTGTCCTTGAGAGCCAGCACTTCTAGGTTAGCCTGAACAACATCTTCGACCACATCATCACTTACCATCAGGTGAGATAGTGGTCAAAGGATAACCTACCAGGCATAAAAAAAAAAAAAGATCAGTTAAAGCGTAGATAGAAATTAGAATATAGATCCAATGTTCGTATCTTATAAAACAAACAAAAGATTATGACGTTGTATGTTATGGCTTGATAGAAAAGTTAAAATAAAACCTTCCGTTGTCTTCCTCCTTTCAGTGGTATCGCCAATGATGCACGCAGCAGTTGGGCTCTTAAGTGTTCAGCTGGTCTCAGACTGACTGACTTAACTTAAACTCTTAAAGGTAGTTATATAGGGACTTATAGGGATCTAAATGCTTTTATTGTAGTAGCTGTAGTGTTGTATATAGTTCGTAGTATTTTGTAAATAAAGGCATACCGCCCTTATTAGGTATACCTACTATTTTTTAAATAATAATCATAAAATATAAGCACCTAACTGCCATATGTTTTTTTTCATGTAAGTAATGGAGTGGCAAACAAGCTGACGGCCCACCTGATGGTAAGCAGTTACCATCGCCTATGGACATTTGCAACACCAGGGATGTTACCAATTGCCGACCCTGTAAGCTGCCGTCCGTTAACTAAAAGGTCGCTAAGCCACAAAACCAAGTTTTGAGATATGAGCAAAAAACGTAGGAAAAATTAAAAATTGATGCTGTTTTATAGGTATTGGTCGCAGAAACAGCATTGAAATATCCACAGAAAGCTAATTTTATATTCTATCAAATTTTGCAATATATATTTGCAATAATTATTTCTAAATAGAAAAAAAACTCTTTTGGCATTTTAGCCGTGTAATAATGGCTTATTTTACCATTTATATACTACACTAAAAAGTGTCTAAGTATACTCTATCGACCTTTTAGACTAGCATTTGTACATAAATATGTGCACAGTTTTTTAATGTTATGAAGTTATATGCAAAAATCTACACTAAAAAGACGCTAAGTAATTTAACGACTTTTTTGTTAAATATTAACTAATATCAAAGATATCAAACCCAAGCTTGAATGTCGTTATAGGTTTTTAACTATTATGTAGTCTAGTTTTATAACATATTGTATATTTTGTATTTATTTAATAGCATATTTTCTTTTAATTACTACACTAAATGGCAGTTAAGTTTGAAACCTTGAAATTAAACGACTATTTAGTTAAGTATTTTAGAATGGACATTTCAAGTTGCATCACAGGCATCAAGAAAAAACGTTAAGTATTAAAACAAAATCAACGTAATAAATTCATAATTTGTTAATTAAAATTATATAACATAATTTTTAGACATAATTGTTTAGAATCTATTTTCCTACGAAACAAAACAACTTAATTAGGTACTATAAATAAGATTTAAATCTTTAAACAATGTATTTTAAATGTAGGGATTACACGCGCATATTTAGAATTACAATGGCAAACCAAATAAAGAAAATTAATTGCTTATCATTAGATTATCCATCCAGGGATGTATAATTGTTAAATATAAATGATTATTTAAAATCATATTTTATAAATAATAACTTAGGGTCTTGCTTTTAAAAAGATCCGACTCACTCCTAGAACAGTTCAATTAAGAATATGAGAATTAATGTCACTCAAAATACTATACTTTTACAAGGGACGAATGAATGGAAGTGTTGGAAGGGGAAAACCTAGGTGAACGTTTCGAAATCAGATTGAAGACGTTCTGCTCCAGGTCAGGAGATACTTACGTACCCTAAGCTAACGCTCATGTATGAAAGAATTGATGAAGCGAAAGCGATATGTCAGGATCGTAGTAAGTGAAATTTGTGGTCTCTGCCTTGCCCTACGGGAAAATGTCGTATTTATGTAAAAATACTTTCGTAAGTATGAAGTCTTTGCACCTACACTTTTATGCCTATAAGAAGTAAAACTTATATATTAGTTTATAAAAACACATTAAATCAGTATTTAAGTTATTTACTTGAGCATCTTTTCATTTAAGGAGCATGTTTATCTCTTGTAGATAAATTTCTGCTAAATAATAGTTTATGTGCGAGTATTATAAAGGCTAGTTTGTTTGTGATCTAAAGTGTAAAAAACACTGCTTTTCTTTTATGTTGTTCATATCTTTCGGCGAGGTACGAAGAGTGATTGACAAGGCTTTTGGATTTTTTTAAGTATCTATCAGACACGAACTTTAATGTTGTAAATTCGTCTTAAAAATCATTTTTGTATTGAAGAACAAAGTTATTACGTTTGAAAGTTACCTGAACCATGTTTTTTAGATAAGCTCTGGGGTTTGAATTTTGTATGCGCCTGTTGGAGGTGTAATTTGGTGAGTTAATAAAATCTGTATAAAAATATATATCTGTAAGTAATTCAACTGTCACTGTGCCACTATTTATGGAAGCTTTTGCATCTATATAATCTATAAGGTCGTAGAGCTTACCCTTTTTTTTATTGCCAGTTCAACTTAATGATGCATTTGGTCAGCGCTAATAAAAGGACGCCCAGGTTCGATAAAATAGTACGAAATTGTTGCTGTCGATATTATGTCAGTGTTCACCGAGTGAACTACCAACGACAACACTAACTAATTTTTATTTCGGGCACTGCAGTTGTCAAGCCAAGTGTTCATATTTTGAACATTACGATACGAACTAGGAAAACGTAAATCGCACTCTGGATGTCTTCCTGTTTTCTTCCTGCGATGCCATCAAACCAATTAATAACAGTCACGGGTTCAATTTCAAAGGTTATTTTTCCATTTTAATGTATCTATTCTCGGTAACAATATATATTTTTTTCTAAATCTGTGGTGAAAAATATTTGATTATCACTTTGTTGCAAAGTTTTATGTGAATCATAAAATTGTCTTGCTTTTATATATTTCATGGGAAATTGGAAATGTTTAAATAATATAAAATCAACATCTGCCTACCCTTTCCGCGATATATTAGTGTGAAGATACAACGATATGTTTTAATTAATAAAAAAAATACTAGAACACTGATTTAAGTTATAGGAACTATCATATTCACCGAGGAATGAGCGAATTACAATATTAAGCGAAATATTGTTAAAATATGATTTTACCCGTGCGGTGATAAAAACAGTGATGATGATGGTAATTACAAGTAGCCTGTGTATCAATTCAGCTTAGTAGCTATCTCCATACCAAATAAAATTCAAATCCATCCAGCCGTTTAGGCATGAAATAGTAACCAACATCCACACATACAAACTAGCTAACAACAACTAGCTGCGCTCCATGGTTTTACCTGCGTTGTGATGAAATACGATGATGATAGTGACAACCAAAACTAGCTTATGTGCTTATCCAGGGTATAAGCTATGACCATACCAAATTTCATCCAAATCTATCTAACCGTGTATAATATTAGTAAGGATTACTTTATATGTTATAATTAATACACAAAAAGCTCGCTGCAGACGACTTAATTTCCGAGAAACGAGGCAGCGTAAGACCTCTTGCCACTCCTCGCTTGTCTTGTTTGCACGGTACGTAAGAATTAATGAAATATTTGGTCCACACATTATAATAGCAAATAGGTACATCTACTTTGCCATGAGAGTCGTTAATTGCAATTGAACTCGATTGATCATAGTAACATCTCTATAATTTTCATACCAATAGATATAAACAGCGCCAAGCTAACAAAACTAGCAATAATAATGTATATGACGACCTAGGCGACACTCAACTGGAATTCGTGCGGGGCAGGTCAAAACGTGAGAGCAATTTGCGACTTTTTAGCTAAGTATTGTCGCTTAATGTCTTTTTTGCTAAGGATGTGGACGCAAAATGTTGTTCATCTAAGAATTTTAGGGCGCTATGAATTTTGAGAAAAGTAAATCATTAGGTCCTAAAACAGCCGGCAAACGCTATAAAGCCGTTATAAGAGTTTAACGTTCATAAAGCGTAGTTTTATTGTGAAACTGCTTTATAGTGTAGGATTACCAACATTATTTAGCTATGAAATCAAAAACTTAAAGGTAGCATTAGTATCTTAACGACTATATAACCTAGTAAAGTTAAATAACGTCTTTCTTGCTATGTGACGAATATTACAATTCTATTATGATGATGTCGTTAAGGGCTGTATGTGATCGTGTAGCTAAGTATTGAAGGTTAACGTCAATTTAGCTTTGTAAAATATATTTTTATCAATATTTAACGGCCTTTTTACTAGACCTATCTCCTGATTCTAAAAGGTTATAAAAATAATTCCAAGACAGATTGATAGAGAATTTTTTTCTGTATAGGATGGCATTTAAAGCTCAAAATCGACCCCCTGTGGCTTAACGACCTTTTAGTCAACGGACGGCAGTAAGACTCTTTTAACACCTCTTTTAATATGTTCAATACCCAAATTCATAGAAGGTACTTCTAGGTACTTCTAGGACTCAAGCCGAGGTCCGTACCTCCGTACCACAGTGGTGCCCATGAGCTCGTTGTTCCCTCCTTTAGTAGTGGTGCGTGTTCGGCGCCCGCAGGAGACGGAGGTAGAAGGCGCCTTTCGCCATCTAAACCCGTCGCGTCTCAATAATCTTCACCTTCCGTTAGAGTTCATGCACAAGATTAGTTTGTTATGACAGGGTATTCGAAATTTGTGATTTTTTTATTTTTTTATTTATGCATGATAGGTTAGCCTTTGACCACTATCTCACCTGATGGTAAGTGATGATGTGGTCGAAGATGTTGTTCAGGCTGACCTTGAAGTACTGGCTCTCAAGGACAGCTGCCGGAACACTGCTTGGCGACAGATTTTCTACTTGAGGGTGGTAGCTAGCCAGGCGGGTATTCGTAAAATGCCCTACCACCATGCTATAACGACTGCCATCCTAAGACGTCAACCGGGACCGACGGCTTAACGTGCCCTCCGAAGCACGGAAACGCTCAGTAGTAATGTCACTAGCGGTCACCCATCCAACTCATGATCGCGCGCGACGTTGCTTAACTTTGCTGATCGGTTGAGAACAGCTAAATAAACTTCGCTACTAGCGCTTCAGATTGAATGACTACTCGTATTTCCTTTAAATAGGTACACAGCATACTTCAAGCTAATGTAAAGCAAATATATAATAGATCAGCCTGTAGTTCGATCAATCATTACTTTACGGATATATAGGAACCACCGCACCGGCTGGCTCAGGGGAACGACTCGGTGTCACAACACATGAGGAAAATGGTGGAACTCATGTGGAGATGACGACAGGTGACGCAGGAACAGAAAAACATTTATATTATTCACATAAGTTGTTGCATTTAAAGGTTTTAGATCATCATCAGCAGCTGGTAGACTGTTGATGATGACCGTTCAAAGAGTGCCTTCCCTATTAAGAAGGGTCGGGCGAGTATGTCACCCCCTATCTCTACACGTGGGTGTCGTAAGTGGCGATTAAGGGAAACACCAGAAGGATATCTCACACTGCGATCCCCAAGACGCCTGCCGAGCTTGGGGATTCTGGCAAACCCGAGGATGGTTTGCCATATTGCAGTGATAGGCATATACAAATATATTCTTTATGAACGTAAGAAATTATCATTTACTAACTTCGCTCAATATCCAGGGGTTGTAAGCGTTAAAAACCTAAGAGCGAGATGTTTTTTGATATTTGAATTTCGTATTTATGAAAATGTAAAATGCGTTAGGATGGTGGTAAAATATGAAATGAGGAGTAATGTGACGATAGGAGATCATTCATTCATTTCGTATCAATGGCTATTTGACTTTTAAATAATGTTTGCCCAATGGGAGGCCACTTCCACGGCCCTGTAAGATGCATATTTGAGGTCATCTTGTGTGCAGGTGGTCGGGCACTGGGGATATGACAGTAAGTGTGCCATATTTTGCTCAGGGGCTAGTGCTTCTGAGCAAAATATGGCACACTTACTGTCACATTCCACATCTAACTTGTCCTTTATTCCCCATTTGGCCAGGTTGCTTTTGCAACTACCAACTTGGGTACGGAGTCTGTTGAGCGACTTCCAAATTGGCCACTGCAGTTCGTTACCAGGAGGCAGATGTTCCGCTGGGGTAATATAGTTTGCGGGTGTGGGGTATTTTCATATAATCACGAAAGGGGATGACTTCGCCACACTTTGCTTATTTATTTTGCTAATCCGATCGGTCCTTAGACCGTAGAGTAATGACTACTAAGTACGTAGTCTCAAACAATTATTATTTATGAATGTAACTACTTCCCACCTACGTTTGTGTTTCTGCAGCATTTATAAATAGATCAACGTGCATGTCGTGTGTAGGTTTACTAGGGCCAAGGTGAGCGGCTGAAGTGAAACTTTGGAACGCAAATTTGCATTGGCAATAGTTCTAGGTAAAGATATAGATCTATGCGACTTGTTTTACTGGTTGATAGGCTTAGATTTATAGCGAGACCTGGAAGAAAGTTGTTTTGCTTAGTTTGAGAATTATCCGCAGGATGCTGGATTAGAATTAGAATGTCACCTCCCCTTTTCTTCTCGTGCGTGTCGTAAGAGGCAACAAATGGAAAAGTGCGCCAAATGAGCCTCTTGCCACTTCTCACGTGGACGTTAGTAGGGTGTTGTGTGCATTAGACGCACAACAGGGCTGTATACCATCTTAGTGCCCGCGAGGGTTTCATACAATATGTTTTTGAGTTCCTGTCTTATATTTATGTTGTTAGCGTAAGCATATTATTCGTAAAACCTATGTTCTTGTGTTTCGTCCAGTGTGTTAGGGCTCGCCCCCTATTACATTGGACCAAAACCCAATTGGCGAAACGTGGGTGTTTATACACCTCTGTCTACACCTTCGCGGAATACAGGCGTGATTGTATGTATATATTATATTTGAGAATAGTTTTGGCTTTAGTTTTGATGGTATCTGGTATATCAGGTATATCCTAATGTAACAGGTACCTACGTACCTATCTAGAGATATTGAAATATGCTATTTGCTTATACTTATATGGGATATTATTTTTTTGAAATTTATATTTTTGATATCCTCCGCTTCTGTTCAGCCGGCCTTATCTCACACATTTCTAGTTTATAAACGGAATAAGTAACAAACATGAGATTATAATTTATCTAATAAATATGTATAAGGTAGGCTAGGTCCAACAGAGGTAAGACAAAGAATCCAACTCGGGTGAGCACCGTTTAATGACATCTGTGATAGAAGCTTCGAGTTTTTTTTATATCTACAATGAAATCCCAAACGAAGAAAATTATGGAAATACCAAAGTCACCAACATAGCCAAGCGGTAGGTAACTAGGTAATTCTCATTTTGAAGTACGTCGTCTATTACTATAGACGACTGTCGCATATCATGCTGCAGATTCATGGTTCGATCACCGCCGCCGGCTGGAGCTCCACCGCATGGGCAAGGACATTTTGCGAATGTTTACCAGTCCAGCTAGGTACCACCCAGGAGAAAATCTATCACAAAGTTCCTAACAGTGCACCGGCAACAGCCCTTAGAGCCAGTAAGTAATTATGAAGTTACAGGCACATGAGACTTAAAACAACTGTAAGTCTCAGGGTGATGGGCGCATAGGGAGAGCGGTTGGCATCAGGTGGGCCTCGTGGAGTAGTAGTAGTGGAGTGGATTGTATCCTCCTAGGGGATCGTGGAGTAGTATAAAAAAAAACAGAACTGTTGCTACCACAACCCACCAAAAATCATAGAGCACAAGTATTTATGCCAATCGACGATGTCGTGCATGTAACCGCAGGGGAGCCAATGGACGCAAATAACACACGTTCGTTATTGTTTGTTGCGTTTTTTTCCTCTATTTCTGATGATGATGATAAACCCGATCGGTCAGACGAAATTTGTTTTCTAACAATCGATCTAGAATCTGTATGAGATCTTGTTAACACAGATGGTTAGAAAGCAGACAATTCCAAACAGCCTTGCTGTAACGTAATCGGTACGTTCTTTGCCCGAGGCGGTCTTTTATCTAACGAATTACAGAATAAATAACAGTTTTTGGAACCATAAACACACGAGAAAGTAATGTAATAGAAAGGTTTTGATTTAATCGAGATTGTGCTCGGATGTTTTGGGTTTAATGTGAACGAATTTCACGGAGATACACAAATCTCTTATACCAAATGAGTAAAGATTACCTAGATGTACCAAATGAGTAAAGATTACCTAGATGTACCTAGTTATTGTACCAATACAATAACTAGGTACATCTTCTCTTGCATAATCAAAGGATAACTCAAGAACTTATTAAAACATATTTTCGCTTATAATAAGTACAAGGATATAGGTATATTTGTAAAGATGCTTCGGTTGCTGTAGTAGGTAGAAGGTAATCCCGCTAACTATCGCATAATGATGTCGTACAGACTGACAGAATAATTCTAAAGTTTTCCTTTTTCTTTATATAAATCATTATTTTTCCTATAAATAATTCAGAGATACAAATTTTGAGAAAATATCGGTATTTAGTTAAATACCTATTAATTCAAATTCCTTTACTATAATGATAAAAATCAAAACCTATAAACCTGGATATTGATAACTTCTATAACATAATGTTGTCTTAGGTTTTCGCGATTATTACACATAGTTATTAAACAACTTTAAACGGTTTAAATCGCGTATATTTATCATTATTTTTGACACTTTGCAGTGATCGTGGTCACGGGGTGACCCCGTCACCCCGTTAGAGTCACCCCGTGACCACGATCACTGCAAAGTGTTTGAAACGTCGGGACAAACATAATGATAAATATACGCCATTTAAACCGTTTAAAGTTGTTTAATTACTATATCTATAACATATCCAAAAACCATCAAAATCGATGATAAACAATCACACAATCACAGGGGGGTAGAAACGTTTTCTCTTTTTGTATGAAAATTCGAGACTTCCTCCAGTCTTAAGATGTTAAGAAGATACAAATACTATGGACAGATTATAATTTTGAACAGTGATCTTACAAAAAGTCTTCCCAAACAAAATCAATTACTTGCATGAATCGCCTGGTCCAATGCACACTTTTGCAAATATTAGAAATTCTCACCTTCTGTGTAGCATTTTAATTTGTATATGTTAACATCATATGCTCCTAAAAAACCCAAACAAAGGAAATGGACAATAAAGTCAGTTGAAATTTTAAGTGTTTTTAGGTCTATCAGTATATTAGAATACCTCGTAATTGTACTAATAGTACTTGAATAACAACAAAATTAATGTTATTTTATAACTAACTTTTGAACCCACATCACCCCACATATAAAATGTATATTTTCCCCTAGATTAACGGACATAGATACATTACCTTATGGAGCACTGGAAGAATCATCCAAGTAGATGGAACTTAAGAAAATATATCATTGGTTATGATGATTTTACTTGTCTTTTTTAACCGACTTAAAAAAAAGAGGTTTTCAATTTATCTGTTTTTTTTATGTCGGGTGAACCGATTTTGATGATTCTTTTTTTTATTTGATAGCTGATACTTATCGTGAGGTCCCATTTCAATTTGAGCAAAATCGGTCTAGCCGTTTTTGAGTTACTACATTTTCCTATCTTGATGATAGATCGATCCCGTAAGTAGCAAGGGATACCTACTGGATCAGCCGGATCGTCCACTGCTGAACACAGCCTCCCCTATAAAGGGGGTATTTGCCATAATCCCCACGCTTGGCAGGCGGTTTGGGGATCGCAGTGTTAGATGGCAGTTCTTTAGAAGGCGCTGCTGCCCACCTTCCAGTATTTTTCCCTTAGTCGCCTCTTACGACACCCACGGGATGATATGGGGGGGGGGGCGCAATTCTAACCCAGCACCCCACGGGGAATTCTAACCCGGCACCCCACGGGGATACCTACTAATAAGGGTAAAACACTTTTTTTACCTAAAAATGGAATCGACTTCAACACTCAAAGTGTGAAATAACTTGTAGAAGTCGGTACCATGCAAGCACACAATATTGTCATAAAAGGTACTTTTGAACTATCATGTTACCTATCGACACCAAGAAGTTATTTCACACTTTTGAGTGTTAAGGTCAGTTCCATTATTAGGTTAAAAAAAAATATATTTATTTACAGAGATAAACCAAGTCAGGCAGCGATCTGAGAATCTTCTTTTCGGAATGCAATTCAGAATTGAAGGCTTCGTTTTTGTGTAAAGACAATTCAATGATAATGTAGACTACACGCGTGCATACGTAGATAATTGTACAGGTGCTCAGTTTATAGTCCAATTTATGTGACAATGCAGCGTGGACATGACATGTGCACATCCAGTGTACAATGCGCCATATTGGGCTGCCATATGGCTCAGCAGACGACCCTGGGCAGCTAGGTCGCAACGACATGACAAGACAACGGGCCGATCAAGTGTAACAGTTTTATTTATATCTATAGTAATCAGCGATCAGTATACAAGCTCTAAAAATATGTATACCTAGGTATGTATGTATAGTACCACCAACTTTATGCATGGTGGTAGGGCATTTTGCGAATGCCCGCCTGGCTAGCTACCACCCTCAAGTAGAAAATCTGTCGCCAAACACCTAACGGTGTCTTCCGGCAGCTGTCCTTGAGAGCCAGTACTTCTAGGTTAGCCTGAACAACATCTTCGACCACATCAGCACTTACCATCAGGTGAGATAGTGGCCAAAAGCTAACCTATCAGGCATAAAAAAAAAAAAAAAAACTTAACTGTGCAGTTTTCGAGGGCGCTACTGGTCATGGAAATCAACTACAAACTGTCTCAATTTCAGGGTATTCCGTAGTTCTTTTTTCTGCCACCTGAACAGATAAGTTGGTGGGTCTGTAGCTCCCGACATGGCCTGGTATATTTGAGATTTGAAGACCATTACACATAAAAAAGCGTAGCGTAATAGTATAGCTTCGAATGGATGAAGAGCGCTCGATGTTACAGTTAACAGGACTTAATTAGGGAGATTTATGTACCTGTGTTAGGTATCTAATGTGACATCTTTTGCATACTTTTATTCACTGTAACAGTAACGTAAACATCTTGTAATCAAACAACTTTCAAAGTTTAAACGTTTTAAATCGCGAATTTAAAACGTTTAAACTTTGCAGTGATCATGGTCACGGAGTAACTCTTTAAACCGTTTAAAGTTGTTTAATTACCATGTGTAATATCGCCAAAACCTTTTTTTTTTTTTTAACGTGTGAAAAATGCATTTACGCATTCCCGTCCACCCCGGGGAAGGTGGCCGGGATATGTCGGGCTCGACACCAACTACTCCCACAGCAGCAAGTGCCCCTACCGACTAAATAACACACGGTGTTCCATCTCTACCGCTTCTCGGCGGGATCGCAGGGTCGCTTTAGCATTCAACCACGAACCCGCCACGGTTGTCCGTTGCCGGACCCCTCCTGGGGTGCTACCCCTCACGACGCACCAGAACACATGGCACGTCGCTACCACCCGGGGACCAAGCCCGCTAATGGGCGTCAGACGATCCCGCTTCCGACGCCCTAGGTCCCCCTGCGACGGGTCAGATGAGTAGCCCCGTCGCCTGCTACTTCGGCCGCAGAGGATAGGGAGAGCGGCGCCTCGCTATACCAACACTCCTCCTCCCCTGCGGCCCCTCCGCGTCCGCCATCAAACGGTGGCGGCCCCGCCGTGGCCACGGAAGGTAGGGAGAGCGGCGCACCGTGATACCGGCACTCCTCTCCCGCCGTGGCCCCTCACCGTCAGCTGTGGTGTCGCCCATACAACACCACAGCCCGCCTCAGATGCGGTGCTGCCCATACAGCACCGCAGCCTACCCGTTGCCGCTCCAGTCTGGACTTAGAGGCAAAGCCCAGTGGAGCGGCCCCTCTGGGACCGGCCGACTGCCCAAGCCAGCACGGCCCCTGGTTCCTCTTCGCTTCACCGTGGGTGACGAAGCCACGGCTACTAAGCCCCACCGCCACGACAAGGCGGGAACCCTTCGGGGGGAATATCGCCAAAACCTGAGACAACATAACTTAAACATCGTTGTACCATATTATTTATCCTGGATCAAAAGTGACAAACACATCACATTACTGATGATTTGATGACTGTCTGTAAGTCGATTGGCAAAGTTAAGTGTTGTACCACTGCGATATGAGTGAATATATTATATTAGGATGTTAAGACTTCAGGCGGAGACTTTGTATTATTCAGCTTTTATGAAGAATTAGAAATTTTGGCTTTGCATTTATGTCCATGGCCATTACCTACATGACAATTTATTCAAATACCTATATGTATATAGAAATATAACATGGAATCTAAAAAAATATATATACCTAAGAAACTGATACTAAGAAATAGTAGTCGAAATATTGAAAAAGACAATTTCAATTCATAATGTAATCAAAACTGTTAATCAGAACCTGCCTGGTTATTTTGTTATCTAGGACCGAAATTAGGGAGACTTATATAGGTATCTAAAATGACATCTCTTGCATACTTTTAATCACTGTAACAGCAACGTAAACATCGCTATTTGACCTATCCACACACCCTTCTCATAAAGATTCCTAACCTTCTAGTGTGACACAAGACATTCAGTATGTCAAACCTAGTTAAAGCCAACATCAAATCCGAGCATTCCAGTGACGCAAACATATCGTTGTGTACTTGCGAAATCAGCTGCTGAACTTAGCTCATAAATTCAATGCCTCCTTCACAATTATTCGCGTCGTTTACGAAACCAGGAGTCCTGTCTGAGTCATACGATTCGACATTCCAGAGCAGGTCATCCGCAGAAGGCGAACAAAGGCCGTCTGGTGATCAATATGCATTGGTAATGAACCAGTTTGATCTAATGCCTCAATTTGGCTGTGTTGAATGTCTGTCTGACTACTCATGTCTCTATGTCCTCTCATTGGTCACACTGCACTTGGTATTTAAAATATGACGAAACTGCGTATAATGGAAAGACCTATGAAGACACGAGCGCTCGGATGGATGGGAACAGCATCGAAATATGGACATAAGTAGGTACCTAGATGGGTATGAGGAATAATTTTTAAGTTTACCAGGCTCCAGGTGCCGTGTCAAATACTATTTATTGACTACTAACTATGCTTTCAATTACTCGTCAGCTGTCGCGAAATAAATATCAACGCAACTAAATATCCAAATGGTCCTTACATATGAAATTGGCGTTTTTCGTACTGGCCACTTTAATCACGAATTTCTCCTCTTTGGTAAGGAATTCCAAATTCAAATTTGTACAGCTATAGACTCATGTATTTGTGCTTCGATGATCGTCATTCATTTGTTTTTTTTCTTCTGTTTTTTTCTGTTTGCGTCACTCATTTTACAAAATGGAAAACCTTAAATATCGCATTATTTACGAGTACGAGTTCCGCCGTGGCACTAGTGCTGCGGAAACAACTCGAAGGGTGAATGATGTGTATGGCGGTCGTGTTGCAAAAGAAAACACAGTTCGTTTTTGGTTCCAACGTTTTCGTTCTGGAAATTTCGACCTGCAGAACAAGCCCCGTGGACGGCCTGAGACTCAAGTTGATAATGAAGAGTTGAAGGCTATTGTGGAAGCGGATCCATCGCAAACCACGTCCGAGTTAGCTGCAGGCTGCAATGTTAGTGATAAAACTGTTTTAATTCACTTGAAGCAAATTGGGAAGATTAAAAAGCTTGAAAGGTGGGTACCTCACGAATTGACTGAAACAAACCGGCAAACGCGCGTCGACTGCTGCGTTACATTACTAAACCGGCACAATAATGAAGGTATTTTAAACCGAATCATTACCTGTGATGAAAAATGGGTTCTTTACGATAATCGGAAGCGCTCAGCGCAATGGTTAGATCCTGGCCAGCCAGCCAAATCCTGCCCCAAGCGAAAATTAACCCCAAAAAAGTTACTTGTAAGCGTTTGGTGGACTATAGTGCCGGTATTGTTCATTACAGTTTTTTCAAATCTGGCCAGACTATTACGGCTGATGTCTATTGTCAGGAATTGCAAACCATGATGGAAAAGCTAGCGGCTAAACAACCTAGGCTGGTCAATCGCTCCACGCCACTGCTGCTTCACGACAACGCTAGACCACACACTGCGCTACAGACGGCTACTAAATTAGAAGAGCTTCAATTGGAAAGTCTAAGACATCCTCCGTACTCCCCGGACCTTGCTCCAACAGATTACCATTTTTTTCGAAATTTGGATAACTTCTTGCAAGGGAAAAAATTTAACTCCGATGGGGCAGTCCAAATCGCCTTCAAAGATTTTATTGATTCCCGTCCGACTGGTTTTTTTAGTAAAGGGATCAATGAACTACCTATGAGATGGCAAAAGTGCATAGAAAATAATGGTTCATACTTTGATTAATTAAATATATTATATTAAAAAATATTCGACTTTTTGTTCCTCCCATACAAAACGCCAATTTCATATGTAAGGACCTAATATTTGCAAGTAAGTAAGAGAACAAACAGACACAATTTGTGCCTGTTAAGGTAAACAACCTTAACAGGCACAAATTGTGTCTGTTTGTTCTTTGATGCTATGTATGTAATTTGTTATAAAAATACTGTTTCGCTATTACGCGTGCAACTTTGTTGCTATTTTAAGTTGTAATTAATAGATAGACTTCAGTTAATAACAGCGAGAATACCTTATCGCGAAACTGCATTTTTGTATCATTTCAATCACATTTTGTTCGTAATAGATACATTACATAATTTACCCGAAAATCATTAAACCGAAATCATTTTCGATTTAATGATTTTCGATCGATCGAAATCATTTAGTATGTTCTACGAGACTAAGGTTCTAGGTAGAATGGGTTTATTCGCACGTCACTACATTAATAATTACGTACATAACAACATAAAGTTTGCATCGAGGTTCATGAAAATGCGGTAATATAATCACCTATAAGAACTTGAATCATATTTGAGTTCAGAGCACAGATTGAAATGCGTTTAGGCCGTTGTTCCCCGTGGGGTGCCGGGTTTGATTGGGGGTGAAGAATTGCACCTCCCCATATCATCCCGTGGGTGTCGAAGAGGCGACAAAGGGAAAAAATCTGGAAGGTGCACAGAAAAAAAAGACTTCTTTCGCCAAGAATATACATTGTCTTAATTAATTCAAGACGATGCTGTCTTACAACAAGAATATATTTTGAACTGAAAAATAATCGAGTCTTCATATTACACTCGAATATTCTTAGGAATATTGTTTTGACCCAAAAAAAAATTCTTCACATAAAGTATTCAAATTATTATTTCAAGATAACGAAAACATTCTTCTAACAATAAAATAGGAATTCTTCTGTTAACATTTTATTTTCAAAATAAAATTTCTATATTCTTTCTTGAAATATTTTTAAATATTCTTGTTAGAATGTAAATAAGGTTCTTCACTTACGATATTTACGGTAAGCTAAGAAGTTATATTCTTTATTGAAAAACATGCACGATTTGAAATACGAGTTGTGTTATTTTAAGACTACCTTTTCTTCCTGAAAAATAATTTATTCTTCACGAAACGGTTTTCATTAAATTCATCGGGATACACTACAACTCTTCATTTAAGAATAATTTATTTTTACAAAGAGAATACAATATCATAGTTCAAGAACATGAAGAGTTTTTATTCAACACATCAATAGTTTCATTATAAGCTACGAAATTAGAAGACTTTTTATTCTTTTTTTAAAATTGCTTCGTCTTTACGTACGTAAAGGCGGCTAAATTACGGCTGAAAAATAGTTTTAGTTAGATTAAATTAGAGTTCTTGTGTAAAAAATAATTTATTTCGTATTAAGAACATAGAGAACTTAATTAAAAATATGAAACAGTTTTGATTTAAGAACCCATTTGTTTTGTATTAAGACTTCTTAACTGGCTGGGAAATAATTTTATCTCCACGAAAGCTTTACAATGCGATATTTTATTATTGTAATTTACTTTACCTTTTCGTAAAGATAAAGTTATTTCAAAGCAATGTAAAGAAATATTAATACGAAACAAATGGGTTCTTAATTCAAAATTTTAATTACGATCTCTATATTCTCAATACGAAACAAGTATTTTTAACGCAAGAACTTTAATTTAATCTAATTAAAACTATTGAAAACCATCCGTAAAGACGAAGCAATTTTAACGAAAGAATAAAAAGTCTTATAATGAAACTATTGATGTGTTAGATAAAAACTCTTCATGTTCTTGAATATTGTATTGTCATTGTAAAAATAAATTATTTTTGTATGTGTAGGTGTAAGATTTCTTTATCTTGCTTTGAAATAACTTTATCTTTACGAAAGATTTTCAATAACTTAGCAAAACTTTACAATAATGTGTAGGTATCACATTAAAGTTGTTGAAAATATTTCGTGGAGATAAAGTTATTTCAAAGCTATTTAAGAAGTCTTAATACGAAACAAACTGAGTATTAAATAAAGACCTCTTCATATATATTAATTAAGATATCTATAATCTTACGAAATTAACAAGTAGTTCGCCTGGCACTGCAAACCGCGATATCTTGACACGCACTTGGCTGGTTTAGCTCATATTGGAACTTAATTATTTTTTACCAAAAAATGGTACCGACTGCAACACTCAAAAGTGTGAATTAATTGTTAAAGTTCCGGTTTAAATGTACCAATTATCACAATATCGTGCGCATGGTACCGACTTCGACAAGTTATTTCCCACTTTTAAGTAATTTTTCTGGCTCTCAAGGACTGCTGCCGCAACATAGTTAGGTGCTTGGCGACAGGTTTTGTACTTAAGAGAAATGCCCTTCCACTATGCGGTGAAACTCAAGCCGGCGGTGGGGATCGAACCAGGGACCTGCGGCACGGCAGTCCATAGCTGTTAACGCTCGGCCATTATTGCTTTCAAGTGAGGCCTAGAACTTTAGCCCGTATATCATGGATGATAATATAAAAGAAAGCATATTTTCCAGGGTTAAAATATCTAAGATAAGAATATTTTCTTGGATTAAAATATTATCTAAAAAGAAATGTTTTGATCAGAAACATTTCTTTTGAGAATATTTTCTTAGACCAAGAAATCATATTCCAGAACCTATTTTAATAATGTGCTGCCAGGTTGATAAAAAAAATGCTAAGATGATGCAAAAACGACTTGGATACGGTAGCTGGAGCGTTGCAGTCAAACAAGAAGGCGCGAAGAAATATTTAGGAGGGATACTCGTATCATGTGCTTCTATTCTATTCTATTCTATTCTGAACTTAATAACCCGTTTTAATTTGTTTCATACTTGTGCCACTAGACGTAATACAAACAAAATTCGTACAAAACCAGCAACATTTCGAAGCCAAATCAAATCATTATAAATGGGGCTGGACCCTGACTATTCTTTCAGTATTTATTCAAACAGTCCTGGGATGGACTACAACCATATTCATTTTATTTACTTGACTTATCAATTGTCAGTAGGTATAATTAAATGGAACGTAAAACACGTTATATTATACGGATCATCAGCATCACTCGTGCCTTGCTGCCATTGAGAATGTAATTTATTTATATTTATTTATTTATTTCTGGTCAGCCAACAATTATTACATTTTTACATACACAACTATTTTTCTCGATAATATAGTACACTGCTTAATGTATAATCTCTTAAAGGCTAACACAACATGTAATTGATATAGGTACTTTATATCAACCTTATTTTTGGAGAAATATAGATGTTTCTGTATTCCAAAGGCGAAGCAAGCGAGCTAAGTAATAATACGTTCAGAAAACGTTCATAGGTATCACGTTGTATTACTACAACTAGGAAGTGATTGTAATTAACTAGTTTTTTATATCACTAAGTCCACATTTTCTGTCTTTTTTTCTTAAAAGGGCTAGGACTTATTATTAGCTAAAAAACTCAATAGTTCTACGGCAAAATCGAAAATGATAAGTTAGCGCTGAAAGGTAGGTACGTACCACACGACCTCTTTTGATATGCCTAATATAGGAGAAATTTACAATTGCAGTTCTTAGTAATTAACATTTTTTTAAATTACTTTTCAAAGTAATGTTTATTTACCAACTGCGGCGGTACTAATTTCCTAGAACAAACTTCATAACATAAACTAAATCACTCTTTACGCAGTAAACTCTACGCCTTGTCATATCAGACAATAAACAAAATAACCAGAAAAATTAGAATTAATTCATGTGACTTCCCAATATGTAATAAAATGCTCAATCACACAACGGCAATATATATTTTTCAATAATAATGATTTCATATTATGATATAATATATTATTTCCAGCAACCATAACAAATTTTTTTCTGTAACAGTTTGTGTTCTTTATAAAATGGATTTGGCAACACTGAATGGGCGAAAGTTCCGCAACCGTCGTGCATAGCTTGCGCTTCAAAAATTTGTAAATCCCATTGAGTTAATTGTAAATTTGTAATTAGTGTTATTCTCTTTGATCCTCAAATAGGTCAAAACAACAAGTGTTCTGTGAAGTCGATAAATCAGACCGGAGGAAACCTATTCTTATTTATTGCGGCGACTTCTTGTACGTTATAATCGTAACTATTAGGTAGTTTCATGCAGATTTAGAAGTGTTCATACATAATAATGGTAGAAACAATAGAGTTTCTTCAAAGCAATGGCGTTGATGATGCCAGAATACAAAACTTCCGTGGTAAGTACCTAAACTTTGAACATGGACCTACCTTTTTTTCTTTTCTTTTTTTTATTCCTGATAGGTTAGCCATTGACCACTATCTCACCTTATGGTAAGTGATGATGTGGTCGAAGATGTTGTTCAGGCTAAACTAGAAGTACTGGCTCTCAAGGACAGCTGCCGGAACACACCGTTAGGTGCTTGGCGACAGATTTTCTATTTGAGGGTGGTAGCTAGCCAGGCGGACATTCGCAAAATGCCCTACCACCATGCTATAACGACTGCCATCCTTAGACAACAACCGGGACCGACGGCTTAACGTGCCCTCCGAAGCACGTGCACGCTCAGTAGTAATGTCACTAGCGGTCACTCATCCAACTCATGACCGCGAGCGACGCATTTTTATCATGAGTATCATGTGTATTATAGAACCTGAAACGAGTGCTGCGGTGAAGTTTAAAATCTTTCAATGCTGTTCAAATTAATTTTAGTATATTTTTATATTTTCTCTGTGAGGTAAAGCCACTGTTTACACACAAGCATCCACTACTGCAACACTCAAGGTGAGGGTGAATCAGGGTTAAGTATTTATATTAAGTAGGATGTCATATTGTCGTGCTCTGCGTGTAACGGAGGAAATATAATATTAAGCTATGTAAATATAATGTTATATCGTGCTTGTTTTTTCTTTAAGATTTATCCACTAGTGAGAGTGACAAGGCCAGTCCAAAGGCTTTGAGGAGGATACTTATGAAGAGCGGCGGCTCATAAAAACACTATAGCGTTCATGATTTTATATTTCAAATGGAGATATTTGGTTACCTGCTCCCACCTTAAAGCAGACTGAACAGAAAGGTCAAGTTTTCAACAGTCGAATCAATAGAAGGGATCATTGTTAAAGAAAAGGTAATTAAAATGATATTTTCTAAACTATTTCATTAGCATCTGAATTTCATTTTTTAGATTTTTGATCTGTTTATTATTAGTGATTCCTACTTTTACTTTTCAGTCTCCTGGTGAAGTTGAGCAGAAAATTGATAATCTCAAAACAAAAGCGGCACAGACAAAATTATCTGTTCAACCTGTAATATCCTGATGGTCGGAAGCTTTACAGACTGGACAACATTATACATAGTTGTGGACACCGTTAAGTATCAGTTTTCAAGAGTGATTAAGTTTTTTTTTTGACATGCTATCTTAACTGTATCATGTTTTTAAGGCGTGTTATCCACCGGCTGCGTAACACTTGTACCTTATAATTAAACGCAAAATATAACAAATAGTAACGTAATACGACTGTATCCTTAGATTTAGTCTGAAGTTTAATTCAATAAATATAAAAGTCTTTACAGATACCAATAGTGTTTTATTTAACAAGATATAGGTAGTGAACCAAAGAAACATTGTATTGACTAATGTTTAATTAGTGTTAAATCATGATTCAAATTTGTTGCTCATTTTCAGTTAGACATGCATGTGATCATTAATATATTATGTATGTTTTTAATTATTATATTATTTATTCTCGAAGCAAAAATCCGATGCATAAGCCAGGTTGCGATGCTGTTGGCACAAACAATTAATTTCAAAACAAATACAATCATTAAAAGTTTAATTAATAAAAGGTAAAAACTGCTTTATGTTTAGATTTACTTTTTAATATGAGAAGTATTTGTTTTGAAACTAATTGTTTTTGCCTGCAGCACCGCACCCTGGCTTATGCATCGGATTTTTGATTCGAGAATAAATAATAGTTTGAATCAAGATACTCAAAATGATTTACCAGAAGAAAATAAATTCTACAATCAAAACAATATAAATCCTCATTGAAGAATTATATTGTTAGTAGTATTCTAGAAAGAAAACTTTCCTATATTTCATATAAGAATATGATCTTATATCAAAATATTCGTATTTATAATTTGAAAACCAAAAACGTTTTCATCTGAAACTTAATTAAATTCACTAAAGAATGTCAGTAACAACAAGATCTCAATTCAAGTAAAAAATTTTCTTCCAATAAGGATGAGTATACTTGAATATAAAATATTTTTTCTTTGATTTGAACAATCGCATTCTTAATTAAAGATTTTTATTTTACTTACAAATACGGCTATATCTTGAAAGTGAAATACTGAACGCTTCGTTAAAATAAAGTCTTTTTTAAATCAAAAATACAAATTCTTGGATTCAGAACTAACGTTTTTCTTACTCAAGTAATCGGTTCTTGCTTCAAACACGTATGGTTTTTTAAATCAAGTATTTATTATCATGTTAAGCTTGATCCAAAATTTAGGTTTTCTTGGATTCAAAACTAACCATATTCTTATTTAAACACTTTAACGATTTCTTCAAAGAAGAACGCAATATATACTTTGATCCAAGAATATATTTCTGAGAATATTGCGTTCTGTTTTCAAGAATATATTGTTTTCAATATATATATGAATCACAAATATTCTTGAATAAAAACACACTGCGTTGGCTCAAGTATTCCTTTTTTTCTGTGTGGGCAACAGCGCCTTCTAAAGAACTGTCATCTTATACTGCGATCCCCAAGCCACCTGCCAAGCGTGGGGATTATGGCAAATACCCCCTTAATAGGGGAGGCTGTGTTCAGCAGTGGACGATTCGGCTGATACAGTACATTACAGTACAGGGCATTTTTGCGGCTTCCGCGATACAGCAGCGCTTCACAAATGTTCACGCAAGCATGCACTGACACATTTGATGCGGTTTGGCGTAAAAAAAACAGCGTCGCTGCTGAACAGACTACGTTCAAGCCGGAACTGAATCTTAAGAGCGGCCAACCCGTCTTACATTTCATACAAACGCTCGTACGTGATTATGGCGTTGTAACAGTTCTTTCCTTAAAGCTTTTGAGCGAATATGTATCTTGTGTACTATATCTAGGTTTATATGTAAACAAAAAAGTAAAATTTGGAGAAACAACTTCAGTATAAGCCTCCAAAAATCTGCTTTTATGCACAAATTTTACCTCAAGTTTGGGCGTTCAGAATGTACTTATAAAGTGTAAAAGTAGAGAACATATTTTGATAGAAACCTTGCAAATATAATAGAGATTCTATATGACAAACATTTATTTAACAAACTAATAAGGATTATTGGAAAACGCGTAATTCCTGGATCAAGTTTTATGAAGTTTACTTACACTATTTTTCGTTCAATGTTATCTCGTTCTCATTTGCTTGCCAGCCAAGTGGCGGAAAGAGGTATACGGGGGATGGAGTGAGACGAAGAGTTCAATGCCAATCGCTGAAGATGAAAAACGATGATACAACAAGCTTTTCAATCATGCTCGCTTTGAAGATAGACGGACCGGGAAGGGCCCTCTTAAACGCGATAGACGAAAAATATAATTGTCCTTTGGTATTTAAACTCATCGAGAGAAGCCTAAAAGAGAGTTTGGCTCTTTTATTTATTAAGTACTAACGTAATTCTTCTAACTAATAAAAATGGATCATGTTGTCTGCAATAAAAACATTCATTTATTTATTTAAATAAGACCTAATCATCATCACATCAATCGTAAAGTCCAGCGTTAAATAAGGTCTCTCACATTGGGGGAATTAGCCAAGGCGTCCTTTTTATTCTGTGTTAAGGCCTAATAATACGGCCTAATCGAAATCTATGGATCTTAGATATTATATTCGGATTGTCACAAGTAGTTCCGAGTGTTTGACACAAACTATTAAGTTCATTTGATCTCTACCGGTGGTCTGTGGTCTTCCATCATCATTAGAGGTAAAACTTTCAACATGTGCAATTACACAACAAAAATATAATAAAGCTTCGTTTAGAAAGTGTAATTACCGGTTAATGTGATAGTTGCTTTGTTCACACAGACATACCGGCGTTAGATCGCATTAGATAGGTATTTTGATTGATTGGACACCTGCTATGGGTGTAATTGGACAGTTATCGACAGATTACGATCTGTTGAAATTGCTAACTGCGTTTGATGATGTCTTTTATTAGGATAAGGTAAAATTTGATTTGTCTTAATTATGACTACTTATTTTTATGTTTGAAAACTTGCTTTATTGGTCTGTTATGTATGTACAAGTGGAAGAAAGAAAAAGTGGAGGAATGACTCAAAGTAGTCAACTCTGCGCCAATTTAATTTTCGCAAGTCTATAAAGGCAGGTTCGGCAAGCATTTTCTATAATATAGGTTCTTACTAAATGTATCTAAAATGTATGTAATAAATGACAATTATGATTATTAAGCTAGAAGTATACATAAAAGGCGTACAGTATAATCTATACCAATTTAAGCCATCACTGTTTCGATTCATATGTGGTATAAATACTAGAGATTCTAGGATTGAACCACAAATAAAGCGAGTGGTTCAAAATATGTAATCCTGAGCGTACCGAAGGTTAATGGTACGAGATGGAAATAACTTTGCTGCCGAGCGCAACAAACCATTTTTTACCTCACACAAGCAAGGAAAATTTTAGGTGCAAGAAAAACGGCTCAAATAATGTACCTAGTAAATTTGAAGTAATTTATGGTAAGAAATAAAAGTTAAATTTCTAAGATATGGTAATATTTAAAGTTAATTATTGTATATATAGTAAATTATTATGTAAATTATTATATAGAACTTTTATAGAGGTTCGAATGTAATAAACCATTTCCACGCAAGCGGATAAAAATCACTTTTTTAGCAGATTTCGAATGATAAATAACACCTTTCCGAGCATGTGAGGTGAAAAATATATTTGATAATGTTAAACACAATATATTCATATAAAGTATGGCCTATTGAGAATATCGAATTTCATAAATGCAGCTAAAAATATTATGATCAGTTGTAGTCTGGTACCTACTATTGATTTACTAGTAATCGATGGGAAACCAACAGAGAGTAAAAGAGATGTTACTAGGGTGCTTCTTGAATGAGAACAAAGACGTGGACAAGGAAATTCGCACAAGAAAAACGCGTACAAGGAAATCGCGCTAAACATTTCTATGAAAATAAAATCGTTATTTATAACTAAAGACATGAACTTAAAACTCAGACGGAGAATTGTTAAATGTTACGTACCATCTATCATAATCTATGGGGTAGAGGATTATTTCGAAATTTCCTGAAGATAATTTCAAGATGTATCAAATCAACTAAGATCTTAAAATAATGCACATAAAATATTTTCAGTAAAAAGAAGTAATGTCTCGAATTTTAGACATAAGAGTATATAGACACTGAAAATATATATTTAATTGTAAAAGATAGTGGAAAATAGAGGAGAAATCGAGATAGAGGACCCCGAAGAACAATGTGCAGAAGAACTGGTACCTAAGCATAAAAACTTGTCAATGTCAAAGTCATTTATTCAATTTAGGCGTCTACGTCGCTCTTATGAGTCAGTGACACATTTTAATATTGATATATTGTACGTTATTAATATTCTTGAAACTTTAAAAAATTGCTGGTTGTGAACTATAGATGAAGACTTGCTTCAGAGGAAAAGCGCACTTAGGGCACAATGACGAAATGGGGCTGTAATAGAGCAGGCGCCTACGTAGTAAGGTACTGTGATCCAAATTTGTATTACTAGGTTGAGGAATGAATTCTAGTCGCCAGGCTTGGCACAACGTGCCCCGCTAGTGCTAAAAAGTAAAAAATACTCACCTTTTGAGATATTTTTTTTATTTTTTGTGCTGACTGCTGGACGGCAGTCCATAGCCAATGCCACTGAGCCATCACTGCTTCATATAGTTCTAAAAAAGATGGTATGTGGGCAATACACCATTTTCTTGTTCTCAATTTTGTAAAGGAGTACGAAACTAAAAACTTTAGGTACCACGTTAACGTTACCGTTTCACTGGCTTCTGCAGTTTGTCAGTGCACAAATTTCATACATGTTTGGTGACGAACACGAAATTTACTTTCAGCAAGGCCTCCTCACTTACAATCGCAATGTACGAGCTTACCTTGATGCAGCTTTTCCAGACACACGGATTCGAAGAAGGACCATTGAATACCCTGCGCGTTCCCAAGTCCTCATGCCCTTTCCAGTTCCTTTTTTGGGCAAAATGTTTATCGCCCCAAACCAAGGACAATTGATGCATTGAAATTGGAAATTGAAAGTCAATATTGCGGTATTCCCAGTGACCTATTTAGTGACGTTTGCAAATCCTTGGTGCGCGTTATCAGCAATTTCGGATAATAATGGTCATCAATTTGAACATTTGCGGACATGATTTTACAATTACTTTTGGCTTTTGTATTCGAAGCCATACCATATTCATAAATTATATTTGTATCGTCATTCGAAGTGCGAGTAAATTTTTTTGAGACCTTTGTATGTGTAAATAAAATAAAATAATCCACAAAAAGTAAGAAGCAGCTAACTTTCTTTTATCTCTCTAGTATGTTACATATAAATCATACATACGTTATACTAAGGTTATATTGCACAAAATTTTACTATCGTTATATCTGTAAAAGTGTTCTAAATTCAACCTTATTCCAACGAAATAATTGAACATTTTTCTAAAATAATGTTCTCTGCTCTTTTAATGTATTCTAAAAACGTTGTTACGTATGTTACCTGAATAATCTACATAACAGTCAGTGAGAGTGATAATTTGTATAATTACTAAGTGTATTTCGCGGGGGCGGTGGTGTGAAAGTTACGACATGTATTATAACAAGCATTTTTTTTTTATATTGTTAGGTTTGCAATAACGCCTGCTATGCGGATTACACTACAAAATCACAAATATACGATAGGATTTTTTTTTCATCTCGCACATGACTTCAATTTTATTTTATTATCATTCGGTATATCTCCGGGCAAAACTGCATTCAGCCCAAAGTAACATAGTTTTAAATTGATAAGTAGTTGCCTGCCACTCGAAATAATATCCTTTTTTAGAATGAACATAATGCTGTTTGCCAGTATGGCATCTGCAGCTTAGCTTGGTAGGTAATGTGGTTTTACTTGTTCACTGAGCGATAATACAACTTTACCGTGTTGTTCCATAGTTTCACCTTACTTACTTAAGTAAGTACTAAGATGACGCATCGACCCAAGCTGGATCACGGCCTCCGATACCAAGAGACGCCATTCCTTGCGGTCTAGTGCTTTTTCTTGCCACTAGATTATTTGCAGTTTTCGCAGGTCCTCCTGAACCTGGTCGTTCCAGCGGTACTTGGGGCACCCGATAGTTTCACCTTGCGCTCATTAAATTCCCAAATGGTTCTGCAGCTTCAAAGGGCGATGCTTTGTTTTTACTAGGTAGTTTTACCGTTGAACCGTATCAACCGCTCTAGACCTACCATATTTGGCGGGTTTTGGCGTTTCCGAGTGGATCTACAACTTTACCAAGCGGTAATATATCAGACATCACTATATGAAGGGTCTCAACGTTGTTGGTGCCGACAGTAGGTAAAGTACGCATTTTTATTTCGATTTGACACACATTTATGAACTCCTTTTTTAGGGTTCCGTACCCAAAGGGTAAAAACGGGACCCTATTACTGAGACCTCGCTGTCCGTCCGTCCGTCTGTCACCAGGCTGTATCTCAAGAACGGTGATAGCTAGACAGTTGAATTTTGTAACAGATGATGTATTTCTATTGCCGCCATAACAAAAAATATTAAAAATAAAATAAATTAATATTTAAGGGGTGCTCACATACAACTTGATTTTTTTACTCGATACTAATAACGGTGACAGGTAGACGCTTTAACTTTTCACAGAATATGTAGTTTTATGTACTCTTTAAATTTAATTAATTAAAATACCTAATATAAAATAAATAATTCCCATAATTATTTAGTTTATATTATTTTAATTAATTAAATAATTAAGGGGGCTCCCATACAATAAAAGAGGTTTTCGCCCTTTTACCCAGCTCAATCGGACACTGCGAAAAGTGTCTGTAACTTGCAAGATTAGGTTACAGATAATGGTACGGAACCATTCGTGCGCGAGTCCCACTCGCACTTGGCCGGTTTTTATTTTTCTTAGCTGGAAAATTCTTAGTAACATTCTGAATTCTGAAACTGTGCCTGTTCCATGGATATAAGCTACGTGCGAAATATTTATATATTCCACATGCGACGAAGTATGTGTTTTTAGACATTACTTTCTAAACACTATGGCATGCTTAGCGAGCTCAAAGGATTAGAGAGCAAAATTTTAATTGATATTATGCATACGATTGATTGCAACTTGTGTAGGTAATCTTACTTAGAACTTCAGGTAGGTAGAGACATCATTATGAAAGTTTGCAAAAACACTATTCATCCAGACGAAATAAACTTGGCTTCGTCAGCCGAAGTCTTGTATTTTCGTTCTAAGTTTGATGATGAGAGCACCACCACAGTCGCCTGACGTACTGTACTGTATAAGCCGGATTGTCCACTGCCGAACACTGCCTTCCACACTTATTATTGTCCACACTGTTCTTGTTGATAAAGTTTTGTGTACGAGATTTTGCTCAATGTTTCGAAAAACATTGGCAGGAGACGCGCCTTCAGGCTGAAGGATACCCACGCTTTACACCGAATTTGAACACTTAGTATTAATAATATGACGAAACTACGTTTGTAGGGAAGTCGCTAGGAAAACGGATGATGGGTAGATTTTATTCAGTGTTAGATTTGCAGTTAACCCGTGGGGTGCCGGGCTAGAATGTCACCCCCCATGTCTATCCGAGGATGTCGTAAGAGGCGACTAAGGGTGGGCAGGAGTGCTTTCTGAGGAACTGATATCTCACACTGCGATCCCTAAGACGCCTGCCAAGCGTGGGGATTATGGCAAACCCTCCCATTATGAGGGAGGCTGTGTTCAGCTGTGGAAAATCCGGCTGATACAGTACAGTACAGTTAGATTTGCTATGATAAAATGAACTATGTTGGTAATACTTACGACCGAATTGTCGCCCGATCCGAAAGAAGCATGGAAGTAAGTTCGTACTATAAACAAATGCCATAGGGAAATGAGAATTAGAAGACCTGTTGAATGACACATATCAGACATTTCTCATTGGCGGATTTCAAGAGGACCGCTATACAATCCGATGTTGATGAAGTAGATTATTCGTAGAATTAGCTTAGAATAAGCTAACCTTATCCCATATTTTATATGCGGTCGCTACGTAAGTTTTCCCTAACTCTCAAAGAAATTATAATAGGCATTACCTACTAACTTCCTTATGTAATTTACTTCCAAATAACGTACCTATGGTTTTTTTATATCATAACTTCAATTCAAATTGGTAAGTATGAAAGTTTATGCTTACAGAGTAATGTGAGATCGCCTTAGGTTATATTATAACCGACGGACAAATTACAATGTAATTTAATTAAATAGGTATCTACTAATTTATGCCATTATACAGTTTATTTATGGCACAGATTCGTGTGATGTAGCAGTATTCAGTGATTTGTAGCGGTTGTTTAGTTTTCGTAAACTTTAGTGATTTAGCGCCGAAATACAAGTCGAAATTTAACTTTATAATAGTTTTATTTGACTTTGATTAATCATAAAACAAGAACGATTTGCGTACCCTTAGTGCTCGTATACATAGGCATAAAACCATAGATTAGAGTTTGTAGCAAATGGTACCTACATCTGGTGCGTAATAATATATACTAATAGGAAATTGCAACAGTTTCAATAATCTGTCGTTTTGACTCTCTATGACTTAAAGAAATTTGGTTTTGTTTAGTTTGAATGGTTATAATATAAGGACTCTTTAATTTTACCTTCATTTAGGATGTCGTAAAGTGCGTCTAAGGAAATTGTCTATGTTGAGCAGTATGCCACCACTAACGTTAACATAAGTGGGATGTTGCTGCTTCGAAAATTTGTCGATTTTTATCGATGAAGCGAATCGGATATGCCCGAAACATAAGTTTAAAAAGGTTTACTTTTATTACAAAATTAGAAATTTTCGACAGAAAATAATATAGTCATGTGCGGGATACACCGTAGTGCTTTTTTTTTATGTTATTGTGACAGAACAAGCTTGAGGCCCACCTAATATTAAGCGGACTAACTTCTGCCTAGAACAGATGAATTGCATCACAAGTGACGATTTGCACTGCGCCAGTCACTTTGAGACATGTTGTTAAGTCTGTACCTACTCGTAAGTGTCATGTGCCTGTAATTTCACTGGCTCTCAAGGACTGCTGCCGGAACATACCTTTAGGTGCTTGCCAACAGATTTTCTACTTGAGCGTGGTAGCTAGCCGGGCGGGCATTCGAATAATGCCCTTGCACCATGCGGTGAAGCTCAAGCCGGCGGCGGTGGGGATCGAACCAGGGATCTGCGGCACGGCAGTCCATAGCTATTACCGCTCGGCCATCACTGCTTCAAAATCAGTTGGTTTCGTTTATTATTATGTGTGAAACTCATTATAAAGATTACCACAAAACGTGTATGTTTTATTCGTATCTAATCGTGAGAACAACACCAATATGTCCAAATTTGAGGTTATCAAAATTAGCAAAGTAAATATATATACGGAGAGGCTTATAGAAATGTGAAAGCCCTTGGCTGAGGGCATCGAAGTACGTTCACCTCAAATTCCGAGCATTGCTGTCGGAGACCCGCAAGCTGAGTTCCCGGTTTTGCAGCTAATACTAAACACCTTTATACATACCCATACACCGTAGTGCTTTAACTGGACTGGACATATATATAACTATATATATAAGGTATATCATGCTGGGCTTAAGACGACTGGAATTTGCGACGGAGCAAGAATCTTAATGGCTCGTTGGAATCAATGAGTAGATAGTTGCAGTCTTTCTTTTTGTGTGAGTTGATACCGTTTTGATTCAGACTGGAATGGGCATCTGTTTGATGTGATACAATATCAATATATGGTAGCAGTTTACATTTGCAAATTACCTAGCTTTAGCAAACTGCAAGCTTCAGCTTGCTTAGAACGAGTGAAATTAAACATTAACTTGCCATGGACCATCCTTTTTTTTATTGCTGATAGGCTAGCCTTTGACCACTATCTCCCTGTAAGTGATGATGTGGTCGAAGATGTTGTTCAGGCTAGCCTAGAATTACTGGCTCTCAAGGACAGCTGCCGGAACACACCGTTAGGTGCTTGAAAAGTCTTTTGCTTTACTCTGCATTCTTCATAGATGTGCTTAGTTAGATAAACTTGATTATAGACTCTGACTGTACAATGCAACTACGCAGTAACGTCATCATTTTGGTAATTGAGGCTTATTCTCATAATCCCGTTTACTATTTAAATTTTCTTTTAGAGTTTTGATTGCTGAGTAAAAGGGATTTTGGCACTGAGTAGTGTTAAGACCAATCTTTTTACGGAAGTTGATCTGCACGGGATCAATATATATCAGTTCAGTCGAATCTACACTTTAAAGGACAGTGGCCGGATCCTGTCGTTAGGTGCTTGTTGGTAGATTTTATTCTTGAGGGTGGTAGTGTAGCATCAACATTTCAATAAATTTCAGTTTTTAATTTTTACATTCAATATTTCCGCTAATCGACATTTTATCCTCATTCGTCGAAATATACCCAAATTTTGTAGTCTGGCTTATTTATGTTATGACAAACTAGTGGTTGCGAAATCTATTGATCAGTGTTTGTTTATACGATTATAAGTTTTCAATCGATGTTTTCATTAAAGTGGTCAGAAACTTACAAAACAGGTCAATGTGTTACCCGACTTTAAAAATAAATGGTTAGTCAGGTCAATAATTCACATATTTATAATCTTTAAATCGATGCCGTATATATTAGGAGTTAAAGTACGAAATTGCCGATTTGTACTGAAAAATTGCAATTCTTTTTTAAATCATAATTTAACATATTTGTTTGATTAAAATAATTACCATTATTATCTATACATTGCTGCCATCTAATAGGAAGGTCATTTATGCCTTTGCGATAGAACTCTGGTGATCTAGACTCGACAAACTGTGTGAAAGCATTTTGTACTGCCTCCTGAGAAGAGGACTTTTTATCACGTAAAAAATTGACCAAGTCACGAAAAAAATGGTAGTCCTTTGGAGCAAGGTCTGGCGAATACGGAGGGTGACGAATAGTTTCTTATTGCAGTTCCTGTAGAGTTAAAACGATTTCTCGTGCTGTATGAGGTCTCGCGTTATCATCAAGCAATAATGGTAATATCGATTCATGAGTCGGCGCTGTTTCATTGCTAGTTTTGCTATCATTGTTGGGAGTTCGGCACAGTAGACATCTGTCGTTATTGCTTGACCAGATCGGAGAATGCTATAGAGAATAACGCCATGCTGAGACTCCAAACAGTTACCATTGCCTTTTTATTGATAAGCTTTGCTTTAGGACACTGTTGCGACGTTTGACCTGGGGTCAGTGGATATCGTAAAGAATCCACTTTTCAACACATGTCACAATTCGATCCAATATTCCTTAAGTTTCTGTATCGATTAAACAAGGCATCACAAGATTCCACTCGCTTTTCAGTATATTCAGTATAAAAATGGGGCACCCATTTTTAATTTTAAATTGAGACTTAACAACTATTTCTCAAAGTGACGGGCGCAGTGCAATTCGTGACTTGTGCACATTCATAAAAAAAATAATTAAATACTACTATATCGATTTGTATGACATTTGGTGTGGAAATAGTTTGAGACCCGGGAAAGAACATACGAGTTTTTATCCAACTGCGCGTAAAAAGAGGTTAATGGTTTTGATCGCTAAACGATATACGCGCGGGCGGAGCCGCGTCCGGAAACCTAGTTACTTTTAATTTTAATAATATAATTTAACACTAATTAACTAAATAGATACTAGCATTTTCTTAGATGGGATGAGGTGGAAAATTGTGTGTTTCGCTTGGCAACAAAGTTATTTTGCGTCTCGTGCCTTTGAAACCTTTGGTACGCTCAGGATTCTATTTATGAACCTATCTTGAACAATCCTAGAATCATTCACTTCCTCAGATAGCCTTTGTAGCCTTTGCAGACTTACACCTAGAGGATATTTCGATCGAATGGCTCATATAGTCGTATTCCCAGGCCAATGTGTAAAAAAACTGTATTTTCGGCCAACGATATGAATACTATATATTATATACCTAGTCATAAATATGAAATGGAGAGTAATATACCATAACTACTTTCTTCTACGGCAGTTAATTATAGTTTATTGCGAAAGATTACACATAAAGTTTTAATTATGGCCTGCAGCTGGTGAATCATTTGGCGTGGAATTTTGTGAATGGACTTTTTATACTACAGCATAGTATATGTAGTAGTTCCTGTTTTACCACATTGGATTTATTTCCTGTTTATTGTGAAAGTACCTGCGCTGTACCTGCTCAACCCATTTTGATTATGTTTGCCGTGGAGATAGTGTGAAGCCCGGAATAACATTAGGTACGTTCCTAGTATCCCGTGGGGTGCCGGACTAGAATGTCACGCCCCCATCTCTACCCGTTTCAGCAGCACTTTCTGAGGAACTGATATCTAATACTGCGATCTCCAAGCCGCCTGCCAAGCGTGGGGATTGTGGCAAACCCCCCCATATTGGGGGAGGCTATGTTCAGCAGTGAACTATACGGCTCATACAGTGCAGGTTCCTAGTGGCTTGGGAATTCGTTCCAACTTTTATACAGGTTCGAATTTCCGCTCGTTCGTTTTCCCAAGTCATTCCTTGGGCTAATATGGTTCGAGCTAGATTTATTTTATGCTCCAGGAACAACCTTTATAACAATAATAATAAACAATCGTGTAAAACAGTTACGTCAGTTACGTCTGAATTGAGATTACCTATTATGATTCCCAGATCGTGTTCTGGGCTGGAAAGATCCCGGTCTTAGAGAAGTCAGAGAAGCAGTTAATAATCTGCGACTTGGTATTCAAATAACACCGTTATCAGCAAAAAAAGATTTCAAGATATCCGCTAACAAGAACTGTATTGCGTTTGAGCATTCACTCCGGGTCGCCGCGTGACCCTCGTGGGAATGAAAGTGGTCATCTGTTGACAGCTCTGTTCAGTCTGAGGACACCTAGTACTTATATTACGCTTCCGTGCGTCCGTTACATCCAAGAATAAGACAACCCTTTTGTATAAGTAGGATTACTGACGTGACAAACTGGGGGCCAACTCTCACCTCTTATAATAACTTAATCTTACTGCTAAATTTTGTACTTCCACGTCAATTAAGCAAGCTTATAATCGGTAATGGAATCGCTCAGCGTTTTGATGACGTCAAAACAAGTTGTTCACTTATTCGCGAACTCTGACGTGACATTTGATATGAAGTAGGTATTACTGTTCCAACGACAAATCCGTCATGTTTATCAATCTTAAAAAAGTTACTTTCTAGCAGCGGATTTAAACTTGATTTTGACTATTTTACGATAAAAATTGGTTTAATTAATGTGTAAATTAAGTACAATGTTTTTTTTGTTGTTCTTTAAAATAGATGCAGCTAAATTATAAGATGAGTGAAACTATAAAAAGCTACAGACAGTTATTGTGCAGCAGACAATACAAAGTCGTAAAACTATGGTAAAACCGTTCCATAACATCGTAGTTCGGAACAGTGCGAGCGGGATAACGCTTTGTTATAAACATCTAGTATCTCGCTTGCACATCCGTGATGCATATTTCATTCGTTCTTTAAGTAGGATCAAACCAATATTGCTTGCCGCGATGGTGGGTCGGTGATAGTTCGTAACTGCGAATGATTATTTTAAGCATGAAACAAAACGCTCCTTTTTTATGATGGATTCGCAAAAGGGGGGAGTTGGCCCCCTGTACGTCCGCAGCCACATCGTTTTTCCCCTCAAGCACAAATTATACATACAAATATCAAGGTAAGCAAAATAAAATTATGTAGACTTGGACCATTTGTAATACTGATCGTCTCGTGTTGCAGGTAGCGATGTCTTTGACGGCTGTAAACTTTTTGTTGCATTATCCACTACTTTTTCTTAGCTAAGAAAATTCTTCGACACTGAGCTCCGTGTCGAAGAAGTGTCTATAAAGCGCCCTTTAACTGTTAATCGAGCGTATACTGGTTGGTAGAAGAAACACCTGCCTTATGTCAACCAATCGCTCCTTCTGTAACTACTCAGAACAACGGGACAAACTACCAAGCTTCATCAGTTCTCAGTTCAACAGTTTTCAAGGTAAGTGGCAATAAAAAATCCCACAAACATACACTTACTTTTAAAGTTGTAAAATAATTTAAAGGTATAACACCTTAAGTTATGTGCCAGCTCTTCAAATAACAATGCTCACAAACATTTTTTCAGCAACCGAGTAGTCAACGCATGGAACAAACTTCCGGAAGACGTAGTTTCAGCCCAAACTGTAAATCAGTTCAAGAATCTTAGTGTTAAAAAAAACTAGTAGAGAGTAGCAGGATACAGGCAACTATCAGCTGTTACAACTGTCTGCCTGATAATAAATAATAATAATAATAATATATTATACTAAATACGAAACTGCTCTCAAGAACAAAAATCGTTGATGTTTCCTATAACAGCAACATACCCGGGGCACGTCTATTGAATGCTGGACGATCGCTTAGGTAGAATCAATCACATATTGGATGCCAAACACAAAACTACCATGTGGTTTTTGAAGCAGTGATGGCTCAGTGGCATTTGCTATGGACTGCTACACGGTCCATGGTTCGATCCCGCCGCAGGCTTGAGCTTCACCGCATGGTGGAAGGACATTTTGCGAATGCCCGCCTGGATATCGACCACTGTCAAGTAGAAAATCTGTCGCCAAGCACCTAACGGTGTGTTACGGCAGCAGTAGTCGAGAGCCAGTAAAATTACAAGCACATAATGAGACTTAACAGCTGTAGTCTCAGGGTAACGGGCGCAGTGCAGTTAGTTGTGACGAAATACATCTGTTATAGGCAGAGGGTACCGCTTAACACCAGGTGGGCCTCGAGCTTGTCTGTCACAATAACATAAAAAAAAGGTCGGACCCAGGCACAGGTGGCAGCATGACATCGCTTCGCACGTCAATGGCTCTTCCACCAAAGTCAAAGACGTGGATGGCTGGTATGAAGGAAGGGAGGCCTTTGCCCAGCAGTTGAACACTACAGACTGATATTAATAATAATAGTAAAAAAAAGCGTGAAAGTGTTAAGTGTTACATAATGTAATACACCTATCGGCTGCTTAAAAAGTTATATCATAGTAACATACATTAGAATTATTAATTTAAATTTTAAAACCGTGTATTCTTCAACCATTGAATCCAGTTTTTATTTACTTATTACATTATTGGTAACTATATAACATTCAACTTAATCTATTTGACTTTCACATTGAATGAGAAGCAGCAGGCTTGAGATTCGTTTTCTTCGTTCCATATCTTCACTTGAACTGGGAATTTACCCTGGAACGAGAAAAAGTTAATTTTAGTAGCATCTGACCGAGGGACTTACTCCATGTTTTCCTACTGGATAAAGTAAAAACCGTCTAATATACTAGTAACCTCGTTATTACGTTTTTTTATCGCTGATCGAGAACAATATATGGTAAGGTATGGCCTGATGGTAAGTGATGATGTCGTTGAAGGTGGTAAATAGACTTAACATAAAAAGGTTCTCCTCTCATTTCAAAAGCTCTCAAGAACAGCTGGGGGTATACACGTTAGGTGCTTAGTGACGGATATTCTACTTGGTGGTAGTAGGCAGTCTGGCATAGCGTAATCTTGCCTCTAATAAGGCGTTACGGTGCCTTTTTTATTTAAAGACCTATGCCGCTCTGTATGATATAAACAAAAAATAGTATCCATTCGTGTAATTAATAAGGCTAACAACATTACTTTACAAAATTACAAATATACGATAGGAAAAATTTAAGTCATGTGCGGGAAAAAAAAAATCCTGTCGTATATTTGTAATTTTGTAATGTAATCCGAGTAAATAGCAGGCGTTATTGCAATCATAACAATATAAAAAAAAAAAAAAAAATAACTACATTACTTCAGCATATTCATCATTTTAGTATGAGGTATTTGTAGGCCTGGTTTTTAGACCAAATTTAACCATGGTTAATATCATTTTGGTATCATTGCTCATTGGGAACGATAAAAAGCCATTAAAAAAACAACAACCGTGAAATAACAACTTTCTGGGTCCCTGATTTTGGACATACGCTGCCTTTCAACTAGATATGTGAGTAATGAGCTACGGATGCGTGTGGCATCCACCAATCAGATCGTTTGAATTTCAAAGCATGACTTGACATTTTGTCATAACTTGACAAATCAAGCTATCTGATTTGTGGATACTATGGAGGGTCTACACTTTACAGTGGATACTCGTCCATAGGTCACATCTATAGTGGAAAGGCAGTCTTAAGATGGTATAGAGACACGTTGATGCACTATATGAGCAGCACCATCCTACTTAAATCGACGTGAATATAGTACAGAGTGTTATACGGCTTAAAGCAATTTTCTTTAAGCCTTTTATCAATAATAAGGGACGGATATAGAACCGTCCTTAGAATCCTTAGATGATAAAGCCAAGAGGGGCCATTGTTGATGAAAACTCACAGTAGCTCTCTTATCCAGATTCAAGTCTATATCGAAGATCCTCCTCTCCTGAGCATGAATTGGGCAGGTGAGGTATTCACAGCAGTCTCCAGGTGGTTGCAGTATGGTGGAGAAGTTACCGTTTTTTTTGATGTCACCGCTTATCGCCAACTTTAGTTTTTCAGCGGAGAACTCTGGAAATACCATATGAACCATGACATATAAGTTTTGATATTGCTCAGAGCACTGTATCAACTGAATTGTCCACTAGGTACTAAACACAGAATATAGAATTGCACCAATAACTTCCCGTGGGAGTCGTGAAAGGCAACTAAGGCAAAAATACTGGAAGGTGGACAGCAACGCCTTATAAAGTACCGCCATTTTACACTGCGATCTCCAAGCCGCCTGCCAAGCTTATGGCTAAAACTCGCTTAATAGGGGAGGCTGTGTTCAGCAGTGAACGATCCGGAGGACACAGTACAGTTCTACTATGTACTATACTGCTATCCTATGACAATAACCGGGACTAAGGCCATTATGTCACCTCAGAATCACGGAAGCGCTCAGAACTCTCAGAAGTAGGTAAAATGCCATTACAGTCCCACCAACTTATCTGTTCAGGCGGCAAAAAAAAGAACTACAACATTCTTTCAAATTGTGACAGTTTATAGTTGATTTCCTTGACCAGTAGCGCCCTCGAAAACTGCACAGTTAAGTTGGTGGTACTATACAGTCAGGCCGCCGAGAGAATGCGTTTGACAGTACGTGTTTTTATTGTCATTGTGGCTTGTAAATGGAGTAAAGTTGTATACCTATAATCTTTTTTTAAATACTTATATGAATTTATACAATATTATGCAGTCATACTGTCTAGGTATGTTACTTTGAACTAGAGAAAAAATATTCACAAAATAAACTGTCAAACACAATCTCTCGGCGGCCGGACTTTAGTGATCAATCTTCCAAGTAATATTCGCAGCTGACATTGCCGCTTAAGAACGACTAGGCGCAAACTCCGCTACGTTTTTTTCAAGATTCAAGATATTTAGTTCTAAAGAATCATGGGTATTTTATAGAACGCATGTCCTTGCCTTTTTTGGCATACAAATGAAGAAAAATAATAATAATTAGGTATGTAAGCATTACATATAATATATATAACTCTTTTTCAATAATAATTATCGTAATGCTTACATACCTTAATTATACATACCTAATATTAGGTCCTTACATATGAAATTGGCGTTTTTCGTACTGGCCACTTTAATCACGAATTTCTCCTCTTTGGTAAGGAATTCCAAATTCAAATTTGTACAGCTATAGACTCATGTATTTGTGCTTCGATGATCGTCATTCATTTGTTTTTTTTCTTCTGTTTTTTTCTGTTTGCGTCACTCATTTTACAAAATGGAAAACCTTAAATATCGCATTATTTACGAGTACGAGTTCCGCCGTGGCACTAGTGCTGCGGAAACAACTCGAAGGGTGAATGATGTGTATGGCGGTCGTGTTGCAAAAGAAAACACAGTTCGTTTTTGGTTCCAACGTTTTCGTTCTGGAAATTTCGACCTGCAGAACAAGCCCCGTGGACGGCCTGAGACTCAAGTTGATAATGAAGAGTTGAAGGCTATTGTGGAAGCGGATCCATCGCAAACCACGTCCGAGTTAGCTGCAGGCTGCGATGTTAGTGATAAAACTGTTTTAATTCACTTGAAGCAAATTGGGAAGATTAAAAAGCTTGAAAGGTGGGTACCTCACGAATTGACTGAAACAAACCGGCAAACGCGCGTCGACTGCTGCGTTACATTACTAAACCGGCACAATAATGAAGGTATTTTAAACCGAATCATTACCTGTGATGAAAAATGGGTTCTTAACGATAATCGGAAGCGCTCAGCGCAATGGTTAGATCCTGGCCAGCCAGCCAAATCCTGCCCCAAGCGAAAATTAGCCCCAAAAAAGTTACTTGTAAGCGTTTGGTGGACTAGTGCCGGTATTGTTCATTACAGTTTTTTCAAATCTGGCCAGACTATTACGGCTGATGTCTATTGTCAGGAATTGCAAACCATGATGGAAAAGCTAGCGGCTAAACAACCTAGGCTGGTCAATCGCTCCACGCCACTGCTGCTTCACGACAACGCTAGACCACACACTGCGCTACAGACGGCTACTAAATTAGAAGAGCTTCAATTGGAAAGTCTAAGACATCCTCCGTACTCCCCGGACCTTGCTCCAACAGATTACCATTTTTTTCGAAATTTGGATAACTTCTTGCAAGGGAAAAAATTCAACTCCGATGGGGCAGTCCAAATCGCCTTCAAAGATTTTATTGATTCCCGTCCGACTGGTTTTTTTAGTAAAGGGATCAATGAACTACCTATGAGATGGCAAAAGTGCATAGAAAATAATGGTTCATACTTTGATTAATTAAATATATTATATTAAAAAATATTCGACTTTTTGTTCCTCCCATACAAAACGCCAATTTCATATGTAAGGACCTAATATTTATTCAGATTGTTTGTCAGAATGGTTAATACAATAAAGACATTAACAAAAAAAAAACATATAAAATTATGTCATACTTATATATGCAATTAAAACTTACCGCTCAGATAGTCTATCATTTTGTACTAACACATATTCACTAGTAATTTCTTACATAATATATAAACATGTCATTATTTAATTCCCTAATGGCTATACAAAATAAACTATTAATTGCTTAATTGTGTTTTCTAAATCTATAGCATATCGCTTAGATACTTCTTTTTATGCTTTATAGGTTAGCCATTGACCACTATCTCACCTGATGGTAAGTGATGATGTGGTCGAAGATGTTGTTCAGGCTAACCTAGAATTACTGGCTCTCAAGGACAGCTGCCAGAACACACTGTTAGGTACTTGGCTACAGATTCTCTACTTGAGGGTGGTGGCTAGCCAGGCGGGTATTCACAAAATGCCCTACCACCATGCTATAACGACTGCCATCCTAAGACAACAACCGGGACCGACGGCTTATCGTGCCCTCGGAAGGGCTCAACTCATGACCGCGGCGGACGTTGCTTAACTTTGCTGATCGGTTAAGAACAGCTAAGCAAACTTCACTACGAACGCTTCATAAATAAGCCATCTTTGTTATGATACTGGAGGTTTTTTGGTTGTCCGATAGATCTGGTACTGCAAGAAACTTTGAATGGAAGATTTAAGAACCACGGAATATGGTTTAATATTATTGTCAATTCTTTTTGAGCGATATAAACAAACCAGCTGCTATACTCCGCGGTTTCAGCCGCGTAGACAAAGAAATATGCGACGATGACGATGAAAAGCATGTTATGTATTTCTCCAGGACCTGAAGTATCCGCTGTTTCATTCAAAGTGGCTCAGCCGTCTAAGTGTGAAGTCGTAACACACACTCACTTTCTCAGTCACACACAAATATAAGCATTTATAATACTAGTGTGGCATGTTAAATAGATGAGTATAGCTTGGCAACACAGATGTAATGGTTATACTATGATAACTGATAAGATATTTTTCTCCTCACAAGCTCGGAAAAGTGTTGTTTATCATTCGAAATCAGCGTGGAAAAGTTATTTTTATACGCTAACGTGAAAAGAACTGCTGTCGGAACACAGTGTTAGGTGCTTGGCGACAGATATTCTATTTGAGGATGGTAGCTAGGTGATGAGGCGAGCATTCGCAAAATGCCCTTCCACCATGCGGTGAAGCTCAAACAGGCGCGGCGGTGGGGATCGACCATGGACCTGCGGCACCGCAGTCCATAGCTATTACCGCTCGGCCATCATTGCTTCAAAATATATGTTTTTGTTTGACTTAGGCCCAAAAATTCTGTGTTACACAAAATAATAAAGAACACTACTGACTTGGGGAGAGGTTGAGTGTTAAGATGTATTTCTTATTGCGTTTGATGCTGCAAAAGGATGGTCCTTGGTCGCAGGGGTCGACTACCGCTGTGTAGATGCTGCACTGGCTCTGATCCACTGAAATCACATAAAATGTCTTTTAATTGTTGAGACATTGTGAAAAAAGAATGATACGCAAAAATACCAACGTAGGAGAAACTTGCCTAATTCGTGCTTCTAAAACATACCCCATCACTATATTCGGACTGACAATAACAGTAGCGACGCAAGTGGCAACAAATGGAACTACTAGTCCGCCAGTAAATGATTTGAAAGAGAAAGTTGCGCAGCTGCTCCTTCAAAAATTATCAAAAGAGTAAGTAATTTCACTACTTTCATGTAATATTCGCCATTTCACAAGCACATTTTTGGAGCAGAGATGGCTCAGTGTCATTGGCTGTTGGCTGTCGCGCAGCAGGTACATGGTTTGAATCCCACCGCGGGCTTGAGCTTCACCGCATGGTGGAAAGGCATTTTGCAAGTGCCCGCCTGGCTAGTGACCACCCTCAAGTTGAAAATCTGCCTCCAAGCACCTAACGGTGTGTTCCGGCAGCTGTCCTTGAGAGCCAGAGAAATCACAGGCACATAAGACTTAACAACTATGTCTCAAAATGACGGGCGCAGTACAATTCATGACTATTGATGAAATGCATCTGTTATAGACAGAGGTACGCTTAACATCAGGTTGGCCTTGAGCTTGTTCCGTCACAATATCATAAACCGAACTTAGCAGGCTATGATCTAATGTATTTATTTGTGAGTTTTTCTTATGCAATGAATGACACAAAATTCTATGATTTCTTTTCGCGGGAAATTTGAAATTTCTTACTGTAGTGCGCCTAATTCGTACTCACTACTAAAGCATAATTCGTACCGGTACGAATTAAGCAAAATAGTTTAATTTTGTTCAATTTTATCCTGGCTAAGCGGCAGTAAAGGTGATTCGTGGTACCAAGATGTAATGGGACAAGCCCTTTCTGGATACAACAATGGAAATTTAGCAAAAACAAATAACCTGGTTTATGTGTATGTGTAAAGAGAATAAAAAAGAAGACATGATTCTGTGTACCCCCATGTGAAGCTTGGATTCATGAGCTTTGCGCTGGTGTTGATAAAAATAATAGGAATTATTTTTATCAACACCAGCGAGGCCAAAATAATAAAAAATTGGGGATTGACGTATATAATATTGTATTGTTAATTTAATTGACTTATAATTTAAAATATTATATAATTTAATGGTATTTATTGACTAATAAAATAATGTGAAATTTCAAACAAAAAAAAATAAATATTAATATAATAAATAGATTTAGGCGTTACTTTGCGGAAATCCATATTTAATAATAACAAATATTTTAAAAATATGTTATGAAAACTCAAATTAATTTGATGTTTTCATAAAATATTTGTTATTATAAAATATTAATTAAATTTGGCTCACCAAATTTAAAATATAGCTATAGTTCCTAATTAAAATGATGACCTTTTGAGTCTGAAGTGTTGATTTAATAATTTTAAGAATGATTATGATAACTACAATTACTTTTGCTTACCAAAAATTTTGCATAGTTATACTAAACTTTTTCTGTCATTTTGAGACTGAAATTATGATCTCTAAGTACGATTTAGGATAATTGAAGTACGAAATAAGTTGGCATCGGACTGGACCACTATGGCCAATTTATGAATGAAATTCCATATGGTGAGCTAACGACATGATAAAAAAGGATATAGGGCCTATCATGGACTGGAGACTAATAAAACACTAATAAAATCGGTTCAATTTGAAGGGAACAAGTCACGAACACTAACTAGTTGATCTGGTATAGATAACCGTGTCTTTCGTAGATTGAACATGTTGATAAAGCCAATGGTCTGGATGAATAGTCGCAACTTTCTAGCCCGAGTCCTTTAGACATGTCCTTTTTTCATAACAGTTTTGCGCGTTATGCCATAGAGTCTATGGCAGTCAAATTGCACTATTATCGCAGTTTCCGAAATAACTGACCCTTTCTTAAAAATCAGATTCATTAGTAGCCACTTTGTAGAGACAAAATTATCTACAGTGGCTAGTAAAACTTGCTCCTCTTGATATTATAATTCAACAAATTTAAACGGTTTAAATCGCGTATATTTATCATTATTTATGTCTCTTACTTCTTCCTAATATTTCTATGTTATAAAAAATTTACACAGAATGTGGATAAAGAAGTCTACGTCTGACATAAGCAAGAGCAAAGTTATCCTTGTTAATAGAAGGGGGGTACCTATGTAACACATTCACATTAATAATTGAATAATTAATAATCTCGGGCGCGTATTGTAATTAATACTATGTAACTCCTGTGTATCATCTTTTGAAACTTCATCACTTACTTCACTTTAACGGTTGACCGCTGGCTCAATGAGCAAAAGTAACTTTTCAGAGCGCTTGGTAGATGCGACGCGTGATAAAATTGCTCTGGCACCTATTTTGCAATTCAACGGAGCAATGCTGCCAGCATGCTGGGCACGCTGCCAACAGGTAGTGGGCTGGAGCATTTGGACTGTCTATGAGTCTGCAATGACTTGTAGGTCAAAATGATTTTATTGTAGTAACTGTAGTGTTGTATATAGTTCGAAGTATTTTATTAATAAAGGCATACGGCCGGTAAAAATATAAAAAAGAGCAAAAAAGCTGTCAATATTGTATGTAGTTTTATTGTATATTGTTGTGTGATGTGACGTCAGTAAATAGAGACAAAAGATTTATCAATTGTGGATACATATTCACCTACGCACCCAAGTTTGGAGAGTAGAAAAATTTCGAAGGTGAGAAGATTTTTATTTTATACCCGGGGAGATTTTTCTCTTGTTCTTGTTGGGCCCTGAAGCAAGCTAAATCTTTTTTTTTTATTTGGGTAAGTAATTACCGCAGTGTCACCTTGAATTACAATGCTACGAACTCGAAGCAGTTGTGAACAACTGATACAGCTGTGCTGTGTTTATGTGTGAAACATTTTGTATACCTACTCAAAGTAAAGACAAAAAAATCTATGCTCCTTTCATACTGTCCCTTGCACGCGAAGCACGCGGTGCGTGCCCCCGCGAACATACCTGGAAGCGCAGCAGAATCGTGGCAGCCCCAATATCATTCTGAATGCATTATTATACAGGACGCGAAGGTCGCTGTAATTTCTCTTAGTGTAGTCAGCCCATAGGTTGCAAGTGTAGAGTGATGTACAGTAAGCTCTAAAAAGCGTAACTTTGAATCCTTGAGAACATCGCGCAAACCTACGGGCTATCATACTGGCTCTTATCGATAGCGCCCTCCGCTCCCTCTCAATATCCGCATTGTCTTTGAGGTCGGTAGTAACCACGTACCCCAGGTAATTAAACTGTTTAACTGTTTTAAGAGGCACACATTTAAAAGAATGGCCCCGAGTTTCTTGCCCGTTCTTCTCGCAGTGGCTCTATACAATTTATTTGCTGAACGTGGCAGTACAACGTAGATATATAATAATATTTATATATTATTATATATTATCATATTTCAATACTAAAATTTGTAATTGACCTTCATAAGAGCGTCGTGGACGCCTAAATTAAATAAATGATTTTGACTTGACTTTAAGTCGCTATGCCGAGTGTTTGCTATTTTCCCCAGGAAACTGATTCCTCACGTTGTGAATATCTAACTCCCAGTTTCTGTGACGTTTGCCAAGTCTTGATCAAATAACAGAATGGATATAGAACGCTCATTGGTCACCTACCACATTATGGGATACCATTGACCAATCAGCTTGCAGTAAGGTTTTGTCTAACCTTTTAGAAACTGAGTTTAAATTATACCTAAACAAAATTAATAAAAGAAAGTTATTCAATCTAGCCGACGCGCGTTTCTCGATAAAATATTATTAATAACCTATTGTGTACTCCTATTTATTATCTGACATGTTTATCAGTAATTCCGGGTCATTAACCTCAAAAGTGAACTCACCATCCTTGCAAAACTTCTTCGTCACGTACTCGGGACCAGCGTTCACCAAGCCGAGTAAAGCAACGAACGCCAAAGACCACATTTTCACTCGAAGTCCTTCTCGAAAATAAAAACTTTATCCAAGGCAGGCTGATTACAGCAATGCAATTACAATGATTAAATATGAACACAAGTGGTAATATCGAAGTTATGTTTGTTAATGAACACGTCATCGGATTGTAATGGTAATTAAATAGACATTTGCGTGCGTTGTTCGATTTACAACACTTAGTTTGTATTTGAGGGTATTTAAATAACTATTGCGTCCGGAGGTAAGAACATAATTTTTTCGTCCAGTTCTTTCAGTAATTCATATATAAATATTGAAACGAATAGTATTTAGGTATTTTTACCTATATCACCCTAGTTATATCCTCTAAACATATAGGTCAATACCTCTTTACTGTCGATAGTTTCGTTTTGACCAATATGAACACCTGTTAAATTTAGAACTTTCAGATACAATACATATATCCCTTAATTCGTCCCTTTCATAAAAATTTTAAAGCAGTGATAGCTCATGGGCTATGGACTGCCGCGCAGCAGGCCCATGGTTCGAATCCCGCCGCGGGGTTGAGCTTCACCGCATGGTGGAAGGGCATTTTGCGAATGCCCGCCTCGCTAGCGACCACCCTTAAGTAGAAAATCTGTCAGTAACAGTGTGTTCCGGCAGCAGTCCTTGAGAGCCAGTGAAATTACAGGCCCATGAGACTTAACCACTATGTCTCAAGGTGATGGGCGCTGTGCAATTCGTGACTTGTGACGAAATGCATCTGTTATAGGCAAAGGTTAGTCCGCTTAACATCAGGTGGGCCTCGACCTTGTACTGTCACAATAACATAAAAAGAAAAAAATCTCAGCACAGTATTTTTTATTTTATGTTTCAAAATTCACTGTGATAGTTTCGCTTTTTTTATGTTATTGTGGCGGAACAAGCTCGAGGCCCATCTGATGTTAAGTGGACTAACCTCTGCCTATAACAGATGCATTTCGTCACAAGTCACGAATTGCACTGCGCCTGTCACCTTGAGACATAGTTCTGAAGTCTCATGTGCCTGCAATTTCACTGGCTCTCAAGGACTGCTGCCGGAACACACCGTTAGGTGCTTGGCGACAGATTTTCTACTGAGGGTGTTTAAATAATATTCTTAAGGTACAAGTTGGTAGCCGACTGCACGCAGCAGCAGTAGACGACATGTCGTCGCTTCATGCCGTCACGACACGTCGTTGCGTCATGTCGCTGCAGTCATAATTTCGAACCCGACTGCAGACGGCAACAGCAGATGGCAACCAGTTGGTTTTGAGTGCTCCGTCAAACAAGATGTCTGACGTGTTCGAGAATAGTTATCGCATTTTTTTTATATCTTTTATTAGTAGAGGATAAAGACGATGATGACTTGTTTTTATTATACTGAAAAAGTCGAAAAGCCACACGTCCTATGCTTAAATGCAGAGCAAGTCCGGGAACTTATTCAATACTGATCAAAAACCATTTGAAAAGCGATATGAAATAAATCCATTTTGAAAAGATACACGCACGACGTGTCGTTACTCCGGCGCCAGCGCCAGTATAATACTTTTCTCTATGTCAGCGGCACTAGCACTACTGATCTGTGGTCGGACGACACTGCCGGCCGTCTGCCGCTCGACTACGCGTCGCTTGAAGCTAGCGCTAACTACGGAAGGAATTTCATAGAAATACGTAGAAACCAGTTGTGTCGCTGCGACACGTCGTTTGCTGCAGCTTCGTTTCGTCCGCTACCAACTTGTATATTAACTCAGGACTTCACCCTACCGTTTTTAGTAGGTCAAAGACTGTAAAATAGGAATATGACACTAAATTGTTTATAATCATCATTATTAGACACCCACTGTTGAACAAAGGCCTCCCCAGGGAACGCCACAATGAATGGCGTATTGCTCATTGTAAGTCTTGTGACCATTGGCTACCCTCGTCTTTACGATAGCGTTAGTCTACCTAGTGATACCATCTCTACGTCTTCTGGTGTAATGTGATAAACGCTCAAGAACCTTTCTTCCCCATCGGTTGAGCAATGTGGCCTTCCCATTGCCACTTCAACTTGCAAATTCTGAAAGCTATATCGGTGACTTTGGTTCTTGGCGAATTTGCTCGTTTCCGAAACTCCGAGCATAGCTCTCTCCATAGCTCATTGAAAGACTCTGAGCGTGCCTATGAGCGCCACATTTAAGTACAATGTCTTAATGCTATAAGTCATCACTGGCATAGAGAGATATTAATTTATCTATGTCACTGGCAACACAGTTTTGAAGCAGTGATGGCTCAGTGGCATTGGCTATGGACTGCCGCGCAGCAGGTCCATTGTTCGAATCCCGCCGCGGGCTTGAGCTTCACCGCATGGTGGAAGGGCATTTTGCGAATGCCCGCCTAGCTAGCGACCACCCTCAAGTAGAAAATCCGTCGTCAAGCTCCTAACGGTGTGTTCCGGCAGGTGTCCTTGAGAGCCAGTGAAATTACAGGCACATGAGACCTAATAACTATATCTCAAAGTAACGGGCGCAGTGCAATTCGTGACTTGTGATAAAATGCATCTATCTATTATAGGCAGAGGTTAGTAAACATCAGGTGGGCCTCGAGCTTGTTGCGTCACAATAACATAAAAAACACATAGTATAGTTTGGTTATCAGGCTCTGCGGGAAGTTTGATGTGAAGATGTCGCGTAACTTCCCGAACGCTGCCAACCGAGTTGGATTCTTTGGGCGAACTTTATGGATTCCTTGTCGATGTTGGAACTACGAGTACCTAACTGGACAGTCTGTCCTAGGTTAATATAATGGCGTAACTGACTTATGTGTTTTTAAACTAGAAATTAAAATCTTAATCTTGTCAATTAAAGAAAAAAAAACAATTGATTTGGCCATTAGGCACTAACAGGACGGCAAATAAATTCTGAGCTAAAAATAAAACCTATTGAATGAATTAGTTTTATATTTTGTGTGTACATGGTATGGAAAATTACAGCTACATCATTCTTTTATTTTCAGTTTCTTGGTAACTTGATGGTAGTGCAGAAGCAACAGACGTCTTGAGTACTGTTTTCTAAACTCCAAAGTTTCCACTTGATAGGATAAGTGCCCTGGAACAAACAAAATAAATGTCATGTTTATACATTTTAGAAATGAAATGTTTTAACACGTTCACTGTGTCAAAGGTATTGGATAGATACAACACACATCTTTTATAAATAAGAATCAAAGTCCTGGTTCACTGACTGACAGACAACGCACAGCCTAAACCGCTGGTCGCAGAGACTTGAAATTTGGTGGGTGTATTCGTCTTGATGCATAGGGTATATCTTAACAAAGGATTTTTTGAAATTCAACCCCTAAGGGGGTAAAAATGGGTGAAAACATTTGTATGAAAGTCCTTTGTTTTTAAACCTACAGTTCTGAAAATTTGTATTCGTATAGATCATTGATAATAAAAAGTGTTGTTTTCAAAATTTTTTTGACAGTGATGACTTAAGTTGGTGAAATTGGGGATGAAACTTGGTATGGAAGGTCATTGTTTTAAAAGTTGTAGTGATGAAAATTGGTATCTGGATAGACTTTATAAAACAAAAACAAGCCACTATAATATTTTTGCAAGGGTTGAGGGAAAGAAAATGGAGAGGAAAGTATGTCAACTGAACCTAAGCCGCTGGCTCTCGGCCTGTTCGTCCATCTGCCATATTGCTGTATCATTTGAACCGTAATAGGCAGACACTTGAAATCAAAACAATTAATTTTTAATAAGAAAAAAAATAGCTTACTAATAAAACTTTATTGTAAAATTAATAATATTATTGTATATTTGTACAATTAGGATATTTTTCTAAATCAGTTAGATGTAAATCTTATAATAGAAACTTCATTATTACAAATTTGTTTTACAAAGTATGCAGAGAACGCTATCTGAACACTGAGTATCGGAATTCGGATGAGACGGCTGTCGCGCATAGAATATGACAGGAAACTCGAGTGTACAGTCCCAACAACTTATCTGTTCAGGCGGCAGAAAAAAGAACTACAACATTCCTTCAAATTGTGACAGTTTGTAGTTGATTTCCTTGACCAGCAGCGCCCTATCGAACTGCACAGTTAAGTTGGTGGTACTATAGTGTTCCGTCCGTTCAATCACGTGGTGCCTCTCCATTGAGCTCGGACCGAGGTTACTTAAGTTATAATCGCAGCCACTTTAAATCCCTGTCCTATTTATTCTATGTGACTCAGGAAATTCAAGGAGACCTCCATTGCCCAATGGAGGTCCGTAAAGAGATTGTCAGCCATGTAGTGGCTAATTGGCAAGAGTTTACGTGTGTAATGGAGACCATTTCACCACTGCGGCTGAGTACGTACTCCATCGATATGTTACAACAGTCGACATAGGGCACTAAGTTTGAACTGGTTGCCGCTCAGCAAGTATATAACTATGTGAAATTTGGTACTGAAGGTTATTTATACCTTTATTCCCATAAGCGCTCTAATATGTAACTACCGAGGTTTTGATAACCTCGGTAGTGGTTACATATATTTTTCATAATTTCAATACATTAATTTTTCAACGTGATTTGGTTGCTCGCTTATCAATATAATTATAAAAAACATTAAAATCAACAATGCTGCTTCAAGAATGTTACAGCATTGTTGATGCTGCGTTTTGAAGCAGTGATGGCTCAGTGGCATTGGCTATGGACTGCCGTGCCGCAGGTCCATGGTTCGATTCCCGCCGCGGGCTTGAGCTTCACCGCATGGTGGAAGGGCATTTTGCGATTTACCGCCTGGCTAGCTACACCCTAAAGTAGAAAATCTGTCGCCAAGCACGTAACGGTGTATTCCGGCAGCAGTCTTTGAGAGCCAGTGAAATCACAGGCCCATGAGACTTAACAACTATGTCTCAAAGTGACGCAGTGTGATTCGCGACTTGTGATGAAATGCATCTGCTATAGGCAGAGGTAAGTCTGCTTAACATCAGGTGGGCTTGAAGCTTATTCCGTCTCAATATAAATTTAATTTTTTTTTAGATTGCATTAATATCTACCAAAAAGTCCACAATAGCATATGTCTAACTATTACAGCTATGTCACAATAACTACTTTTTAGGGTTCCGTACCCAAAGGGTAAAAACGGGAACCTATTACTGAGTCTTGGCTGTCCGTCCATCTGTCACCAGGCTGTATCTCAAGAACGGTGATAGCTAGACCGTTGAAAATTTCACAGATGAGTTATTTTTATTACGCTACAACAAATGCTAAAAATAAAATAAATATTTAAGGGGGCTCCCATACAACAAACTTGATTTTTTACCGTTTCTTGCTCGATGCTAATAACGGTGACAGGTAGACGCTTTAACTATTCACAGAATATTTACTTTTATGTTCTCTTTAATTTTAATTCATTACAATAAAATAAATAATTAAGGGTTTTTTTGAAGCGCTCGTAGCGAAGTTTACTTAGCTGTTCTCAACCGATCAGCAAAGTTAAGCAACGTCGCGCGCGGTCTGGAAATGGATGGGTGACCGCTAGTGACATTACTACTGAGCGTTTCGTTGCGTCGGAGGGCACGTTAAGCCGTCGGTCTCGGTTGTCGTCTTAGGATGGCAGTCGTTATAGCATGGTGGTCGGGCATTTTGTGAATGCCCGCCTGGCTAGTTACCACCCTCAAGTAGAAAATCTGTCGCCAAGCACCTAACGGTGTGTTCCGGCAGCTGTCCTTGAGAGCCAGTACTTCTAGGTTAGCCTGAACAACATCTTCGACCACATCATCACTTACCATCAGGTGAGATAGTGGTCAAAGGCTAAACTATCAGGCATAAAAAAAAGGGTGAAAATGGGAGCCCCCATACAATATATGAGGTTTTCACCGTATATTTGCTAAAAATAGTAATAATGAAAACCAGATATTGGTACGGAACGCTCCGTGCGCGAGTCCGAATCGCACTTGACCGGTTTTTTAATATTTTTGTTTTTCAATATATATTTTTTGTTAAATACCCGTGTGAAACCGGTGCGCGCCGCTAGTACAGACCCACCAACTTATCTGTTCAGGTGGCAGAAAAAAGAACTACAACATACCTTCAAATTGTGACAGTTTGTAGTTGATTTCCTTGATCAGCAGCGCTCTCGCCAACTGCACAGTTAAGTTGGTGGTACTATATATTATAGTTAAGGAAGCATATCTTTTAACTTTCGTAAATAAATAAATTGGATTAAGTATGATTTCCCGTGGGGTGCCGGGTTAGAATTGCACCTCCCCATATCATCCCGTGGGTGTCGTAAGAGGCGACTAAGGGAAAAATACTGGAAGATTGGCAGCAGCGCCATCTAAAGAACTGTCATCTTATACAGCGATCTCCAAGCCGCCTGCCTAGCGTGGGGATTATGGCAAATACCCCCTTAATAGGGGAGGCTGTGTTCAGCAGTGGACGATCCGGCTGACACAGTACAGTATGATATAACTTGTACTTACAGGTGGCAGTTTCTTTCCAAGGTGAAGAGTGAATGAATAGACCTGGGGGGTGTCAGGGACGGTGGGGCAAGAGGTTAGTGAGCATGTGTTGATGTTCGCCATGTCTGTGAACGGTTTAGTATTCCAGGAGACGAGCGACGTCAAATTCGATGTAGCAAATTCTGAAATCAAGGTTAAATTATTATTTATAAAAGCTGTGACTCTACATAGTTTTTGTTTTTATGCGTGATAAGTTAGCCTTTGACCACTATCGCACCTGATGGTAGGTGATGATGTGGTCGAAGCTATTGTTAAGGCTAACCTTGCTCTCAAGGACAGCTGCAGGAACAAACCGTTAGGTGCTTGGCGACAGATTTTCTACTTGAGGGTGGTAGCTAGCCAGGCGGGCATTCGCAAAATGCCCTACCACCATGCGATAACGACTGCCATCCTAAGACGACATCCGGGACCGACGGCTTAACATGCCCTCCGAAGCACGGAAAATTATAGTATTATAGTACATACTTTATTGTTTTGAGTGTTTACTCAAATGCCGAGTATAACGATTCACCTACATATAAAAAACCAGTGCTTCTAATTCTTCTTCCTTTTTAACCTTCCTAAAACTGAAGCCAACATTGCTGTGTGTTCATATTCGTTACCAGTCCCAATATTTTAGTTATGATAGTATGATATCTGGTGATGCACTTCGTCACTTGTGACGAAATGCATCTGTTATAGGCAGAGGGTACCGCTCAACACCAGGTGGGCCCCGTGCTTTTTCAGTCACAACATAAAAAAAAAGATCTTGACTACTTTATTTGTCTTCTGATGAATATTGAAATAGAAATCTAATGAATTAGCGTCACGGTTTTGTATATTATAAGAATACATAGTCAATGTATGTGTTTACTATTTTGAGGGCGGACTCTGAATATTTTTTGATCCCAATGATCCCTTACGAGGAAACAAAAGAAGCTCATAAAAAATATGGAATATTTAAATTACGAGTCGTCATTATAAGAACCCCTTCTTCACATGCATTTGTCGAACTTACATAGAGTCGCACTAGAATGATGTCGAACTTTAGTGTATCGCTCTAGCATACAATCGCTCTATGGTGAATTGCAGTACAGTTTTGTCGCACAAGCGTTAATCGAGCATCCATTTGTCGCACTCACATAGTACTCTCTCTAATGATAGTATAATGTTTGTTGGCAAGCAACCGTGTTAGATATATTTTGGATTTATTACATCTAAACAATTCTATTTCACATGAGAAAAATCGTAACTTACTGGGTGTGAAGTCAAATGTTATAGTAACATCGCTTCCCTTTGCTAAGGTGCAGACACCACCCTTGTTTGTTTTACACGGGTTTATCCGGACCTCGGTAACCGTGCACTGAGCGTCAGGTTCTGAAACAAATACCAAATAAGAACATTTTAATATTTTAATCCACTTACCCCAACCAGTGGGCCAACTCTCACCTCTTTTAGTAATAACAACTTAATCTTACTGCAAAATTTTATACCTCCACGTCAAATAAGCGAGCTTACAATCGGCAATGGAATCGCTCAGCGTTTTGATGACGTCACAACCAATTGTTCCCTCTATTTGTGAACTCTGACGTTAGGTTTAATACGAAGTATTAATGTTCCAACGACAAATCCATCATGTTTATCAAGAAGTTACTTTCTAGCAGCGGATTTAAACTTGATTTTGAGTATTTTACAATAAAAATGGTTGAATGTATGGAATATTTTAGGAGTTTTAATTAGAGTTAATAATTTATGGAGGTTTAATTAATGTGTAAATTAGTACAATGTTTTTATTTCTATTATACTTTAAAATAAAGGCAGCATACTTATTTAATGAGTTAAACTATAAAATGTTACAGAAAGTTATTGTGCAGGAGACAATAAAATGTCCGTAAAACTATGGTAAAACCGTTCTATAACATCGTAGTTCGGAACATTGCGAGTGGGATAACGCTATATTATAAACATCTTGTATCTATCTTGCACATCCGTGATACATATTTAATTCGTTCTTTAGGTAAGATCAAACCAATACTGCTTTATGCGGTTGTGGGTCGGTGATAGTTTTTGCCTACGAATGATTATTTTAAGCATTAAACAAAACGCTCCTTTTTTATGATGGTTTCATAAAAGGTAGGAGTTGCCACCCTGACTTTACGGAGAGTTTTTGCAAGGGCCTTATTAGAGACCGATAAGAAAAAATATAAGCGTGGACCTTGTCCACACCTCATACTCATAGGTAAACGTCTGGTTTTGATAGGTTGGGCCATATCAGATCATTCAATACAAGTAAGTTCAATTGACTTGAAAAGTTAGCAAAGAAAAATAGTTTCGTAAAAAGTCTATTGTTTATTTACATCCTAAAACATAATAATAACAAATATTTTTAAAATATTTTATGAAAACACTAATAAATATTTTAATAAAACACTTAAAAAATACAAAAATATATCTAGTGGCAATTCCGCTTAATTTCTCCTGTTAAGCCGACGTGACGTCATAAACGCCACGCAGCCAAACCGGAAGAATTTTCGACGCGTTTAAATTCTACACGAAGCATCCTCAGGAGGTCTTGACTCTACGAGCGCACGATCGAGAATGAGCGGCCGACTTCTCGATCGTACGCTCGTAAAATATTTTGATGTTGATTGATGTTTCATTGATGTTTTCATAAAATATTTTAAAAATATTTGTTATTATTAAATATGGATTTCCGCAAAGTAACGCCTGAATCTATTTATTATCCTAAAACATGTTTATGTGGTTCATGATACTCCAGTGTAAGTTTATATATTGGGATTAAATATAATGACCACCATAAAATACACCTAGTTATTTTAAGACGAATTGTAATCGAACACCTCATGTAGTAAATGATCACCAAATGTAGTAAATGATGACTAAATCTCAAAGTCATATTTAGGTGCGCGGTCAAGTCATAAAAATCGCGGAGGAGCGTTAAGTTACTTGTGACCACAGCAGTGTGACACATACAGCGTGCCGCGGCAGCGGCCGGCGATGCGCCAGAAGAAATATAGCAAGTTTCATAGTGTGATAGCAAGTATAGAACTAATGATGGCCGAGCGGTAATAGCTATGGACTGCCGTGCCGCAGTACCCTGGTTCGATCCCCACCGCCGCCGGCTTGAGCTTCACCGCATGGTGGAAGGGCATTTTGCGAATGCCCGCCTGGCTAGCGACCACCCTCAAGTAGAAAGTCTGTCGCCAAGCACCTAACGGTGTGTTCCGGCAGCAGTCCTTGAGAGCCAGTGAAATTACAGGCACATGAGACTTAAGAGCCATTTCACAAAATCACGCTACTGAAGTTTAGGTAAATGCCAGCGCATCGCTTACACAAGCGAAAGAAGTGACGACGGAATAGCGTGACTGTGAGTAACATATTTTGATACTAGCACTCATTAATAAAGAAATCTAAGTTGCGAATTTAAAAATTGTGTGATTGGCATGAGTAAATAATCAATTTCTTGTCGATTACTTGCTAATGTTATAGAAAAGAAGTAGGCATGTACATTAAATAGTCAACCTGCATCGTGAAACTTTTATTTAAATTTCATCCTTGATGAATAAAAAATAGATATGTTTGAATCATTTATTGTAACAAAAAACTTAAATAATTAAAAAATTATACGGCTTAAAATTATATGAATATTTGATGTAACGACATTGATTAAAAGCTGCGGACTAAAAGCTCTTTCTTTTAAATTTTCCAAAAATTGCTGTTTTCCTCGTTCACACTCTTCAGTATCTATATCCAATCGTTAACACTGTCTGTCATAATGACCATGCATAGGATTGAGGTTTATTTTTCTGTGCATCCGGAAAACAACTTAGTACCAACCACAAACGTCCCATGACGTTTTTGGTTTTCCATTACTTTAACATGTCACCCTCATATTCCCATACCATAATATATCACCTACACCATTAAAAAAATAACATTTTCATCCATTTAGTTTGAGTAGACCAAACAGCGAAATGTAAATATATATTTACAGATTTTGAGGTTTTTTTGTTTTTAAATCGAATATCTTTGATGCAATCTATAATCCACATATATATACTTCCGAAATCAGATTGAAGACGTTCTGAAAAAAGGCCAGGTCAAAAGTACCCTAAACCGACGCTTATGTATGAAAGGATTGATGAGTATAGATGAAGCGAAAGAGATATGTCAGGATCATAGTAAGTGGAAATCCGTGGTCTCTGCCTACCCCTACGGGAAAGAGGCGTGATTTTATGTATGTATGTATATACTTCTTGGTACCAATGCAATCCTCACTATATACTCTTATGCTCACTATTTCCTCTATAGAAAATAAATGATAATACACCTTTTTATACAAAAAAAATACTGGAAATGGGGTTTGAACACACGAAAAAAATGGTGGGAAATAGTAATTTAATTGCTATTTCTATTTTTTCGTAACTAACTCACCTAGAACTTCGATCTTCTTTTAATATGATAATTTACTATTGTTCTTTAGCCATGAATTGTTACAGATTTTTACGCCAAATATTTTAAAGTAACAAAATTAAAACAACCCAATTGTTTTAAGAACTTTGGCGGGAAAACTGTATTGGAAAGCAATAATTTTTTCTGAAAAACTATACCACCTACGGCTTTGGTCCTTCTTTGATATTATTATTTACATGTAATTTATACACCATTATTATTTTAGATTTTTGGTTTAGAAGTTTAAAATTAGTTACGAGATTATTTAATACGCAAATTTGCATCGGTAAGTGTTTGCGTTGCAAAATATATCGAGTGAAAAATGACTTATACATATGCAAAATTGCGGTTTTCTAGATTTATAACTGTTGAAGTAGTTACGATATTAATATGAAATGACGTAATATTTTGGGGCCAAAATGTAATTTGTGCTGGTTTCAGATTTCATCAAAATATTCAAAATACTTCCTACTTCATACGTTATCTCAGAAAAATATGGATTTTTCTTGTATGGGCAAGGATGCATCCTTTTGAAAACCATTTGGATTATGAAAGTCGGACTTACGCAGATTTATGGTAAATTTGTAAATACGACTATCGACCGCTAACTGGTATCCCGGTTTGTACAAATGATGGAAAAGCCGAGAGGCCGGTTTGTACAAATTTTCAATAGAAGGTAGTTTAATTTCCAGCTGAAGTTATCGCTGTGTTCACTTATAGACATTAACTGAATCCAAAAATATTGGAAATCAATTATTCGCCTGTCATCTAATCCTCCTAAAACAAAAGTTATAGTGAGTTACTAATTTAAACTAGAATAATATAAAAACTAGCAGACCAAAAAGAAGAAGTCAACCCTGTGAGGTTGTTAGCATTTTTCCAATAACGCTGTATAAGGCTGCATAATTGTGACGTTTCCTTTTTTTAACACAATGGATGAACAGTACTTCTATTATGGACAACAAAAATAAAGTATAGTCTGTTACTTAAAAAAAATATCGACATGATCAAAACTCTGTGGTCGCACTATAAACTTGCATCTAAGCGTTCCGCGTACGAGACGTCACAGCAAGGAAAACGAACGCAGATCCTACCTCGATGGGCGCTCGCGCGGTACTGATCGCCTCGCGCTTGTACATTTCAATTTATGTGCATTTCGAGTTATGTTAAATATTTTTTCTTGTCTAACAAAACAGAGTTAATATCACAATTTATTAAAGATCAGATTAATTAAAGAATGAACTTTCTTTTTATATAATATCTGTTTGGAATTACACTTTATTAAACGCAATATATGGTGGTAAACTGCTGATATAATTCGTGGAAATTGGCGCAAGATCTTTATTTTTTTTTCTACAATGACTATTAATTAGCGATATTCTAGTACACTATGTGTCAACAAGATTATATGCCTGATGCACAGTTTTTTTTTTCAGTTAATTTGATGAATCTTTAAACAAGAAATATAACTCTGAAGTTGGCTATGTGTACCTTAATTCGTAAAACAAGGTGCGGGAGATTGGTCACTACAAAATAATTAATGTTATGTTTGTAAATCTGGTACATTAACTGAAAAGAGAACAGATTATTCTATTTTCATCAATTATTAAACAACTTGTAGATATTTCCTATGATAGTAAATTAAGCGCTTAAAATCTTCGTATACCGCATTAAAATGTGAAATGCCTCTTAACAACTGTCTCAAAGTGACGGGCGCAGTGAAATTCGTGACTTGTGATGAAATGCATCTGTAATAGGCAGAGGTTAGTCCGCTTAACATCAGGTGGGCCTCGAGCTTGTTCCGTCACAATAACATAAAAAGAATAATAATATAATATAATAAAAAGAAGTTAATTTTGGTGATCATCTTACTACCTTTGGTGATCATCTTACTACCTTTGGTGATCATTTACTACTTTTGGGTTAACAATGATTTATTTGGAGTGATTTTGCTTAAAGAGGATGTTTAAACATTGGTTATAAGTTTTCATAAAATGCGGGTTTAATTTAGGTGATAATTTACTATTTTTGCCTGTTATATGAAACGGCTTATGTTTAACTTACCACCAGACGTAAGTTAAACATAAGCCGTTTCATATTTCTAGATTAAATAAAAACATTTCATAAATTTATTACTTATTCTTACTCCAACACTTCACCTTGCCCCACGGTACTTGACATAGTAGTGTGTCCTCCTACCAAGTGTTATAACACAGCCGATTTCCCGGCTTTCCCAGATGACAATGATATTTTTCATGATTATGTAACTTAAGAGGAAGGGGAAGAGAAGCTCCAACAGAAAAATAGGTATTTTAACAACGCGATGCTGTCTCGCAGCTAAACGCCCGAACTTAGAATTACTGGCTCTCAAGGCCAGCTACCGGAACACACCATTAGGTGCTTGGCGGCAGATATTCTACTTGAAGGTGGTAGCTAGCCAAGCGGGCATTAGCAAAATGCCTTACCACCATGCTGTAACGACTGCCATCGTAAGACAACAACCGGGACCAACGGCTTAACGTGCCCTCCGAAGCACGGAAGCGCCCAGTAGTAATGTCACTAGCGGTCACCCATCCAACTCCTGACCGCGGCGGACGTTGCTTAACTTAGCTGATCGGTTAAGAACGGCTAAGCAAACTTCGCTACGAGCGCTTCGAAAACTTATAGGTTAACTTATAGGAATACGTTGTATGACTTATACAATAAAATGCTTTTATTGTAGTAGTATATACAACGTAGTAGAAGACAATGCCTACTCCGAGTCAAGAGCGCGCGCCGCGGCAACACAGGACCGCTCCGCGCTTTCTTTGAATATTAACATCGAGCTAAGTAATAAAAAGAATATGCAATAATAAATTACAGGTACAAGATACTTTTAACATCAGGTGGTCTTCGTGCTTATTCCGTGAAATAAACATAAACAAACACAACAAAATAAGTAAAAAAAAACTTCATCTCAAATTGTTTGTTAGGACCATCAGAAGTCAACCCTAAGAGGTTGTTAGCATTTTCCCAATAACCCTGTATATTTTATATACAGATAGTGCGAAAAAAAAATTTTTTTCGATGGGGACACACTTAAAATTTATTTTTATACTTTTTAGGATATCTGCCATAATATTCTGTGAAAATTTTAACCGATTACCAACTATGTGATATAAATTATGTAATTATGTAGGTATCTATTGTTATATTATATTCTATTGCTTACCATCATCACATGATCGGGTTAAAACTTTTTCACCACATATTGCTGCTAAAAATAGTGAAAATATCACAAAATGGGTAAGTGCCATCACGTCTGCTATCGTCACTTGACAACAATACTCTGAATTACTGTTATAAAGTACCTAGCCACGAAGCATTACCAAATGATCTTTGTTCAGTTATCAATCTTACAAAGCTACTTACATTGTACATGCAGTAAGGAAAGCCCAGCTAATGATGTTGATTCTAGAGTGAGTTAACTTGTTGTATAGAAATACACAATATTCACGATCTCTGTGACAATATTCCTTTGGGATAACACGATTCTTTATAAGGATAAAGCTGTTTACTTGTGATTAATATCGCAAGTAAAAAAAATAAAGATAAAATATAGATAAAGCTTTAAACCGTTTAAATCGCATAAATTATTATTAACCCGCCAACTTTGCAAATCCTTTACACTTTACAGTCATCTCGTGGCCACGATCACTGAAAAGTGTTTGAAACGTCGGGACTAAAATGATGATAAATAACCACTATTTAAACTGTTTAAATTGTTTATCTACGAGTATTTACTTTAAAGAAATGCATTTTAGAATCGATGCCAACTCATTCCTTAGGCTTCTGGATTAATTATACTGTTATATTAATTTAGCTGAATATAAAACAATATTTAGCCAAGCCATCCCAAAGATGGCTACAATATTTCATGCAAACCCTAATTTGAGCTAGGCACATTCCCAGCTTTAGATGTATAATCCAAATAGTTTATAAGTGTTACAGCAAGTAGATCGAGTTAGTCGTTTATCGGAACAGGTACATTTCTGAGGGCAGGACAGAGATGGAAAGTACTCTGCTAAGCACTGAATAGACTCGTCTGGGTGTATAACACTCTATCGCTGTGCTGTCGTCTGCGTACCCAATGATACCTTGTCTGAGCAGATCGTTTATATGCAAGAAGAGAATATAAGAGGGAAATTATCCTTGAGGTATCCCGGTGTTTATTGCCATGTTATCGGACGATAGTGGAGAACCGTGATTTAGATCTTATTATTTTATATGAGATTAGCTCGCTGCTCTCTGGAACTAGCTATCGGGATAATATAATTGGTCACATGGTTTAGTCTGATGGGTTGTAACGAGACGTGGCCAACGTCAACCACCAGATGTTCACCCGATTAGCTCCACCCAGAGATCAAGTGTTAGCTAATTATATTGTTCCAAAATTCACATGTTTCTCAAAATAAAATAATCATATAGAATGGGAGTGCTCAGAAAATAAACAAGATTCAGCAGATATCTTGAGAACACTGGCTTCGCAGCAGGGGTTCAGAGTTTGACACGCTGCAATCTTTGTAAGGCTCTGAAGAAAGTGTGGCTAGATAAGCCAAAATTAGTTTTGATGGTTCTGCTATTGCAAGGAACACAATGGCAGCAATTCTTTTGTTCATCATTAACTATACTAACTAATTAAGAAGTTCTAATTTTAGTTTTAGGATTTTTAAAAGTTATTCTGCTGTTACCTCGATCTAAATTTAAAACCGCAAATTATCAATACTAAATATAATTCACTTTGCCGCTACTCTACGCTAGATGGCTCACGATTCAAGTTGTTTTGTAAAAATGTTTTGTCTTTGATACCTGCTTTTTACCTATGGAACTTTGTTTATATTCGGAACTATCGAAACCAGTGATAAAGCCCAAAAATAATGATTTTCCCACGGTGCTTGGCAGAGCAGCTTCAACAGGACGCTTCGCAATCTCGAAAGCCTAGGTTCAGTAACAGGATCTACTGGTAATTTCATATAAAAAAAAATAACAAAGCACATAGCTGTCCGAGGTCTATCTAATATAAGTGGGTATTACACATAACACATCTGCCACCCCTCTGGGTATTACAGGTGTGCAAAGATTTTATAAATCCAAGTTTGCTTACAAGCTTTTTTCTCTATACTTATATGCTTTAGAATTACCGAAAAATACAATCCTTTCCGGAGAATCCAGAAGTCGAGCAACCACATAGCTGCATGCTCCCTTGTTTATCCGACTAAGAAAGCCATGATTATGATAAAATCCGCAAAAAAATATTAATTGGAGAACATTACAGCTTTAGTCAACACCAATTTACATGTTGATTAATTTTAGGTTAAATTATCTATGATTCCACCTTATCTGACTAAATTATGGTACAACAGAATAGCAAATATGCAATTTTTAAAAAGTTTAGTAACTTTAATAATTTTAGAGCGAATTCACTAAACTATGGCGCTAACAGAATAAGGAATGTTCATTTGACATTTCTAAATCTAATTTTACTAAGTTTTAGTTAGTTTTTTGCCAACAGAATTGCTACCAATGACACTCGGAAAGGATGATTTAAAAAAATAATTATATGGATATCTAAACGTTCATTTTTATTAACTTTTAATACATCATATGTACCAGCAGTTTCAATAGCAAATAAAATCGCTACACTACTGGTTGCACAAGCAGGTTCTGTACATAAATAGACCAGGTCATTTCAATGTCAGTCCTTTAATTCAGTAATTTTGCTTCATCATCATCTTCAGAAGGAAGATGTCCACTGTTGAAGAAAGGCCCTGCCGGGGAGTCTTCCAGCTGATTGCGTTCATCCATTCTATGCGAAAACGCCACAATGAAGGTTGTTAGGTACTTGTATCCATCGGCTCATCTAGACTCTGACGATGCCGTCGGTTCACTAGTTGGAGACCTACCAACTCTACGTCTTCCGGTGTAATGTAGTAACTAATCGAGAACATTCCTTCTTCATAATTTGGGCACACTGGGCAATTTTGTTGAAATCAGTCACAGATTTTGTACAAGCTGTATGCCGTTTGTAATATGACAGACAGATATTCTTGAGATTTAGAGAAACATGGACTTCCGCCGTCTCACCGTTCATACCGGAAAGTTCTTGACTTCTACGCTGTAGAAGATGTTATCAAAGTTCATTCTGTCTCATTTGCAGGTTGTGCGATAGGTAGAGAATTCTTCTTTGTGCTTAGTTATTTTTAAATATTGTTTTTATTAACTTTACGTCTTATTTTGTATTTACCCAAGTTAAGTAATTAAGTAATCGAAGAATATACACGGCTATAATTAGTGGTTACTGGTAAACACTTAATTATGGGTAAAGTTGGGTTACTGTTATTACGTAGTACTTATACGCATAATATACGCGTGCGTGGTACAATTATAATTATCTTTGCCTTATCTCATTTGACATAACGACCCGGACGGTTCGATGACGATATTTTCTCTGAGTTTACTCCTATAATTAAAGTCTGCAATAAATAATTTATAAGAATTGCCAGCTCGTTAATATATTTGAATAGTTTGTTGTCGCTCTACTAATGATATTTCTCACAAAATCACTTAAAATTAAATATTAAATAATAGAATTAAAGTAGATTGTTAGGTTTTTATATGCATATAAAGGGATGCTATGCGATCCTTACTGTTTTTTTACTTATGTATATAATTACATTAAATCTATTATTATTTCTTTAACAATGCTGTTAAAATGAAACATAATTCAGTATTATTATCATTTTATTCATTGAGTATTTACAGAATAATTTTATAAAATTGAGTACAAAATATCGATGTCATGGTTATATTACGAATAATTCTTAAGTATAAATACCACTAAAAGTTACTTATATACATGACGATTTACTGTCTTTTATTGTTGAAATTAAAAGTGAATCTTATACACAATTAACAAACATTTTCTTACACACACTGAAATAATCTCTTTGGCTTACCATTGCAGAGTGCGTAAAATTTACTAGAATATAACTATAGATACTTACCAAATTAATATTAAGAAGCAACTCGGGTGTCTCTCTCAAAACATACTTTAAATTTCCTCATATTATTATCATATATTATTTTATACATAATAGTACTTATTTAAGAATCTGCTTCCTATTCGACTATCTAAACGTACCTAGCATCTACTTGGAAACTGGCCTTCTCAAAAAGGGTACTATAAATATAAAATTTACCACGCGAAGAAATAAAGTGTAGTTTTGTAGAAGGCATAAAACATCTTACCGTTTATATATTTACGCTTATCCGTATTTTATATATCACATTTCTGAGAATGTGCGATCATATGTCAATATATTATGCCTTTTTCCTGTATTCTATAACGTCCTAAATATTTTCCCACTAGATTACCCATTCCTACAAGATTATTTAGTGTATATTGTAGGTACTTCGTCAAAATATGTTTTAACATTTATAAAAGTTGAACGAAGTACAATCATTATGCTTACTCTTTAACTAAATAAAAGGAATTGATGAGTGTTTTATATTCAATTAATCAGTCTATAATTTACCCGTAATTTAAACCAAACCAAAATATTTTCAATGTAGTAAGCTAAATTTTGTCATTGTGCAAGTAAAATAAAATCTTGTAAACTAACTTTTTTTGCCATTATAATTAGGTAATATTAGAACTCAGGTTTTACCTCAGCCAGTGGTACGTACTTTTTGTTGTTTTTCTTATGCCTGATAGTTTAGCCTTTGACCACTATCTCACCTGATGGTAAGTGATGATGTGGTCAAAGATGTTGTTCACACTAACCAAGAATTACTGGCTCTCAAGGACAGCTGCCGGAACACACCGTTAGGTGTTTGGCGACAGATTTTCTAATTGAGGATGGTAGCTAGACAGGCGGGCATTCGCATATTGCCCTACCACCATGTTATAACGACTGCCATCCTAAGATAACAACCGGGAAAAACGGCTTAACGTGCCCTCCGAAGCACGGAAGCGCTCAGTAGTAATGTCCCTAGCGGTCACCCATCCAACTCATGACCGCGGGTGACGTCGCTTAACTTTGCTGATCGGTTGAGAACAGCTAAGTAAACTTCGCTACGAGCGTTTCAAACTACTCTTACATACTTGTCCCAGCCTGTCCTTCGCTTGTTGTTACATGTTTTTGATGTATTTAGGGAGGACCAAGGCTCTCCAAGTACCCTTTCTAAGTAGCAACCCTTTCTAACTCATTCTGTTTGTTTCTTCATATACCTACTGTATACAGATGAAAGTCTATATAAACAGATGACAGTCTATATTTGTTGATAAAGCAAATCTGATACTAACTACCATTTGATGAAGGTACGGTACATTTCTGACATGGCAAATTAGCGAAAGTTATAAACAAGGCTCAAAAATGCCCTACCTAAAGAACCTCTACAAAATTTCAGATATATAATATCTCAATCAAACTATAGCCAAAGTGGTTGTCGTATTGTGATCGTCCCTGGACATGTGATGAAGTTCTTGATGGATTCCAGCCTCCTTCAGGATCCTCATTCGAGGGCCGAGCGGTACTCCGAGTGCTCTGAGCTTGTCTTCTCCGACGTAGGGGAGTTCTGCTGCTCCCACTTTCTCTTTTTCCAAGAGAGCTGCGTATTTCTGCAATAGAGTAAAGTTAATTTATACACGGACATACACTAACAGTTGCTTTTTAGGGTTCCGTACCAAAAGGATAAAAATGGGACCCTATTACTGAGACTTCGTTGTCCGTCCGTCTGTCACCAGGCTGTATCTCAAGAACGGTGATAGCTAGACAGTTGAAATTTTCACAGATGATGTATTTATATTGCCGCTATAACAACAAATACTAAAAATAAAATAAATATTTACGGGGGGCTCCCATACAACAAACTTGATTTTTTTACCATTTTTTGCTCGATACTAATAACGGTGACAAGTAGACGCTTTAACTATTCACAGAATATTTAGTTACGGAACCCTTCGTGCACGAGTTCCACTCGCACTTATAGCTTGTTTTTTAATTTGTGTACTAGCCTAGCTCTTTGCAAGATTATTGGTTCAGTGTAATTTCTTTTATATATCCGGCAGTTCAGATCTGGCGACATTCACGCTATTTCTGAATCAAAACAAAATCTTAAACTACATGATCTAACTAAAGAGGTAATTAAGATGAACTACATTTGACATTTTGAACTTTTTCAATCCAATCTCATTAAATCACCCCTAAAGTAGATTTACATTTGTTGACACTCGTTTGTTCTCCAAGCCTGTCATCATCATCATCAACAGGAATGACGTCCACTCATTGAACATAGAAAAAAAACATAATCTCCTCGCCTGGCAGGTGTGTTGGGATCGTAGTATAGAATGGCAATTCTTTAGAAGGCGCTGCTACTGATTTTTCCTTTCGTCGCCTTATACAACATCCACAGGAGGGTAAGCATGAGGGGAGGACAGCGGAAGTAGGTAAAGCGGCATTTTGAAGCAGTGATGGCTAGGCTATGGAGGTTCATGGTTCGAATCCCGCCGCAGGCTTGAGCTTCACCGCATGTTGGAAGGGCATTTTGCGAATGCTCGCTTGGCTAGCGACCGGCTTCAAGTAGAAAATCTGCCGCCAAGCACCTAACAATGTGTTCCGGCAGAAGTCCTTGAGAGCCAATAAAATTACAGGCACATGAGATCTAACAACTGTGCGTCTCAGTGTGACGGGCACAGTACAATGCGTCTGTTATAGGCAGAGGTTAGTCCACTTAACATCACGTGGGCGTCGGGCTTGATCCGGCACACTAACAAAAAAAAATGGGCTGCTTTAACCCCATTACAACCTAATTCTTACACACATCCTAAAACGAACCTCATTACCATCCTATTAAGACAGTTAAGAATTCATCACGTTGTCTTATCTTCGCGATTATTACACATAGTAATTAAACAACTTTAAACGGTTTGTAACGTACGAAACGGACCGTTAAAACCGTTAAAAGTTGTTTAATTACTAGAATTTATCACGTTCGATATTCGAGTATAGGTGACGGTTTTTCCGACGTGGAGATTATAAAAATACCTTCGTTAAAAAACAAGGACTGGTCTCGTTCAATATTTTTAATATGGATTATGATTGACCGACGGCCACGGTCATACAAATATACGTCGAAGAAGTAGTAAGTAGTAGTAGTAGTAAAAGTAGGTCGAGTTACGTTCAATATGTTCATTCTAGTTTTTGTTAGTCTGGCTATAATGACCATAAAATACCAACCTCATATCCAAGCTTCTTCAGGAATAGCCTCATCAGCGGCGGCTCGTCTCCGAAAAACTTGGTGAGGCGTTTCACGCGGTCCGGGTTACTGAAGGAGAATGGGTCCAAGTGGCGATGGTGACCTGAACGGATGTACTGCTGTGATCTGGAAAGGTACACAAATATGGTATAGATGGTTCTCAATACTTATATTCTATGTTTCCTACTGCAGAAACGCTTTCTTTCGACCTCTGTCTCCCCAGTCGACTTTTCCAACCGTTTTTAAACCCGTGTCTTTTTTTACTTTGACGACATCTACCTAAATAGTCGAAGACTATGTACAGCGGGTAAGTCCCGCTGGAGGTTATCAGTTTCCATTCGAAATAATCTCAATGTCCTCGCTTAGCATGCGTCAATGCTCTTTAAATAATACCATTGATCTTCTTCTTCTTTAGGTGCCTCTCCATTAATGGAGGTTGGCCGTCAGCTCAGCGAACTTATTCCTATCCTGTGCCAAGCGAAATAGGTCTTCCACGCTGGTAATACTGGTCCATTCTCGGATGTTTCGCAACCAAGACTTTTTCCTACGTCCCACGCGTCGCTTTCCTTCAATTTTGCCCATCATTATAAATTGGAGAAGCTCGTATTTCTCGTGACGTAGGACATGGCCGAGGTACGCGACCTTTCTTCTTTTGATGGTTTGCAACAATTCGCGGTTCTTGCCGACGCGCTGGAGTACTCGCTCATTGGAAATTTTCTGTGTCCAGCTAATGCGTAGCATTCTACGATAGCACCACATCTCGAAAGCTTCCAGAAACTTCTGGGTATTAGCTTTCAGAGTCCAGGCTTCACTACCGTACAATACTACAGGCCAGACATAACAATGGAGTATTCTCACTCGGAGGTTTATGGATAATTGGCGGCTGCATAACACTCTTTCCATTCTCTTCAGAGTAGCTCGGGCAATTTCAATCCGGGTTCGAATTTCTTGTTCACTGTCCCATTCTTCATTCACCCAAGCACCGAGGTATTTATACATCCGAACTCGCATTAAATCTGTTCCTGCTACGGTGAGTCTGGGGTTCAGGTGATTTTTTGATACAATCAAGAATTTGGTTTTAGACACATTCATATTCAGCCCTGCCCTAAAACCGCATTCTTGTACTCTGTCCAGTAATGTCTGTAGGTCCTGCTCGGACGAGGCTATAAGCACTGTGTCATCGGCGTACCTTATGTTATTTATGACTTTGCCGTTTACTTTGACACCAACCTCAAGTCCCTCCAGTGCTTCAGATATAATCGCTTCCGAGTATAAATTGAAGAGAAGGGGCGACAAAATACATCCCTGTCTGACTCCTTGGCAAATCTCTAAGAGATCAGTTTCTGAATCCTCGACTCTGACAGTAGCCCTTTGGTTCCAGTACAAGTTTTTGATGATTCTGATGTCTTTACCATCCAGACCAACGTCGATCAAGCGCTGCAAAAGGATATCGTGCTTTACGCGATCAAACGCTTTTTCGTAGTCTATAAAGCAGAGAATGATGTCAGTCTGCATATCTCTGCATTTTTGTACTAGAACATTCAAAGCAAATAGTGCCTCACGAGTACCCATTCCTGACCGGAAACCAAATTGACTCTCGCCCAGCTGTTCATCAATATGTGGTCGTATCCTGTTGTGAATGATAGCTAGGAACACCTTGAGTACATGGCTCATAAGACTGATCATACGGTACTCTGAACACTTTTTGGCTCTAGCTTTTTTCGGCAGGGGAATAAACGTAGATCTGAGCCAGTCGTCGGGAAGAATTCCTGAGTCATAAACCAGGTTGAAGAGGTCCATTAAGGCCAGGCTGAAGAATACCATTGATAATATTATTAAAACTCACGCACATTTTAAACTTCGATATAGATTACGACGGGTTATCCTCTAAAAGCCTCTACATCTACTTCTGCGTCTAATTTGTAAGCTCGATCTTTAGAGGGTAAAAGAACACATTCATTCAATGAAAAACGATAGATTTTAACATCTAGGCGGTAGCAGAACACGCCCTGGCCTCTACCACGGTGAATTACAATCTGTTTGCCTGTAACCTGTCGTAATCTATATCAAAGTCGATAATGAAGTCGAGCTGGTAAATAGCCTTAAACTAAAATGGAAGCTGGCACTTTACACCTGCTGAAACACTCCACTAGGCGCTTGGTGACACATTTTCTACTTGAGACAAACAAAATCTACCATCAAAATGCTCTAACACCATACGATGTAGTTCAAGCACAAGGTGGTATCGTAACAATGGATCTGCTACTCGGTAGAGGAGGGTCATTGCCACTGGGCAGCCCTGCTGTTATTTCTGTAAATAGCGATATTTTGCATGGTGGTGGGGCATTTTGTGCTAGCCATACCCAATATTATAAAATCTGTCACCAAGCACCTAAAACCTAACGGTGTGCTTCGGCAGCTGTCCTTGAGAGCAAGTAATCCTAGGTTACCTTGACCAAAATCTTCAATCACATCATCACTTACCATGAGGTGAGATAGTGGCCCATAAGCAACAAATAAATAGAACTGAATGGGTATACTCTATTATGGCCGATAGGCCTTTGAGATCAAACTCATCTGTGGGTATAAGATATATTGAATTCGAAAATGGTATCAGGATATATACATTAAGGCCTCCCTCATAGACCTTTACAACTTACTCCTGACTCGTCTCCACGGCTCGGTGCAGCACCGTCATCGCGGCGTACGCGAATATCGCACTTATGTCACATACCCACGGCGTACCCATGCTGAGATTCGCGTGCGCGATGCTGGCGCAGTGCCGTGGAGATGCATCCAGGTCCCTAGCTAATATCGAGACGAAAAGCGGATACACCTAGAAGATTACCAGTATTGATAGAAGGGATGATAATTGATTACTTACTTGTACATATGTCTTAGCGCGGCAATCTCTGCCCTTATGTTGTCCATCTCCTGCATCACGAGGTGTTGCGTCCTCATCTCGCTGGACAGGTGTGCCACCGAGCGAGCCAGAGTTACCACGTGAGATTCTAGACGTTGGAACCGTTTGTTGATGCCCTGGAAGTAAAGTTTATCATTTTATATCCAGTTTTATTCTGCTTGGTATCAATTCTGAGTTTGCAATCATGACTGTTCCGCTTTGAAGGGCAATGTTTACTGTTCCAACTGGCACCATCATTCATAATAACTGCGTAACGATGACTCGCAGTTACATAGGATGAAGAATTTTTATAAAATATCCCCGAAGAGCATTGGGATAAAATTGCTCTCTTCTTCTTTCCCTTAACTTCCTGGGGAATTAGTAAGAGGCAACGAAAGAAAAAATAGCAGGAGGGCAGCAGCGCCTTGTCAAGAACTGGCATATTACACTACGATCCCCAAGACGCCTGCCAAGCGTGAGATGGAAGCGTTATGGATGTTGATATATCTCTATAAACATCATCGTTTTGACTCGCACAGATTTACGAGTATACAGCTATAGAGACTAAAAATAACTTGGTACTATAAGATATGAAAAGTTCGTCGTCAGTGCAACCTTTATCAGTATCAAATTTGATGTTTTATTCATTTGGTACGGACCACTGAATTCAATAGTTACACTAACAAATCTTTGAATTTATATTTTAAACTTGATTACGGTGCATATAATAATAAAGCAATACCTAACTCCATACTAAAATTATATAATTATATAAAATAATATGTGATACAATATTATACTTATGATACCTAATGCTTCATTATGTTATATTAGTATGTACCCGATCTTCCTTTGTATGTTTTTTGTTTACTATCACTGCTGCACTATCTTCTCCACTTTTTTGGTTACAGCTGAAAACCAGCTTTGGGTGTTGGTAATACACCCAACACATGCTGAGCTGAACACCAGTTAGGTGCTTGCGTTCAGAAGTATTCAAACACATAAGACGAGCGGAAGTTACCTAAATCCGTCTCTGTCTGCCTTCCCCTCCAGGTTTCAGGCGTAACTTTATGTACTTATGTATCTTTGTGTGTTCCACTTTGTTTATTCATTTGTTAGATATCGGCTCTGTGTTCTATATTGTGTAGGTACGTACCTAATAAAATGTTTCTTAATTTTTTCTTTCTTTTCTTTCTTAAAATTTTACGTTAATGACATAAGGTTACCTTGAGATCATGTTTCTTCCTATTTTCATTGGAGCTCCGTCTCTTGTCCCGTACGGGTCGACTGCTGACTGAGCTCGAAGGGAGCGACGACATGCTTCCGTAACGACGTTTTGACGACAACCTGAAAAACAGCCAGTACCCACTCTTAAAACGCGTACGGCGACCCTACTTCTATTTCGTGGTAGTCTTAAAGAAAATATGCTGTATGTGTATATGTACTGTTTCAACAACGCATATTTTCAATCGCAATCTAGTCCAAATTTCATATGATAATTAAACAAACACAGAGAGGAACACCATACATCAATACGAACAATAATAATAATTATTTTATTTCTTAGTCAGAAAATATTTTATTTTCAGTCATCTAAAACAAATGTTATTTTAAACCCCAGCATGTTGGGCACGCTGCCAACTGGTAGTGGGCTAGACTAGAGCATTTGGACTGCCTGTGAGTCTGCAATGACTTATAGGGATCTAAATGCTTTTATTGTAGTAGCTGTAGTGTTGTATTTAGTTTTTAGTATTTTATTAATTTTAAATTAAAGTAACATTATAATGTTGTACTCGTATAAGCATGAGGCATGAAGCTATTAAAGTAAGATAAACCACGGGGAAAGCGCTGTACGCTGAAATACAGGTGATGAACCTATTTCGGCAACAGATGCACAACAAAATTTTTTGGATAATTTTTTTATAAAATTTATTTACCCACATAAGTTTCACCAACTATGTATATAACATGAGCAAATGATTTTAATAGCTGAAAAACTTCCTCAAACCTAAATCACAGAATATAAAAAGGACCTAAATACAGATCATAACTTGAGACAGCTGAAGATATATATTTCTATTTTATTATACTGATGACGAAATTAATGATTTTACCCAGCCTTGTGGCATTTTACGTGTACACGTATTTAGGTGAGACTTGCTGCACGTTTGGCAAAATTGCTATATAGGATCAAACTTCAAGCTGTACAACAACGGTGTTACAACTAATAGTGACTACAAACAAGTAATTTCACCTTGCTTCCCAAGCTGGATGCTTCACTAAGCTTGCTGGTTTCCTTACTCCTAGAAGTTGCAGTACTTCAGCATACATATTCTCAAGGCCTCTGAGTTGTCTCCTGATTGCTCTTGCATCACCACCTGAGGCATCGCTATCAGAGCGAGCGTCGAGAAGGGAAGAGAGGTCGAGACTTCTAGTCGTTGTTGACGTCATGTCGGCGGTATCTAGTCCGAATACTGGAAGAAGAATAGGGAATGTTTAAGACAGTCAACGAACAAACAAGTATGAACAAAATGAGCGTTAATTTAAGAACAATTTGTTACTCATGAAGATTATTTTTCTTTGAGTCTGGTTAAAAAGATACAAACACTGAACTACAAATGAGGAGATTCGTTGCTTGATAAATGATGTGTCATAACCAAGTATTCCCAATGAATTAAACAACCCTGCACAGCCTTCAGACACGGTTGCTACTACCCGTGAACGCCGAAACATAGTTGTGTTTGCATACTTCTGCTCCATAATATCGACACTTTGGTGGTACCCGTCATAGACATACTCATTCTTAAAGGTCTACCACCTGGAACGGTTCTCGTTTCGATGATCTATGTAGGTGCACCATTCAATATAATCCTACTTACAATGCTTCTTGTAATGGTGCTCTCGTTTGGAAGAATGCTTCTTATGTGAGTGCCAGCGAGGCGACTCTCGGCCTCGTCGTCTCTCGTCAGGATAATCAGCTGATCGGCCTGGCAAACTGAAAGCAGCATAAATAACAGGAATTACAAGAAGGCAATAATTTGCTGAAATAATTCAATCATAATTTTTTCTTGCAATCAGAATTCAACAGCTTAAAATAAAGTAGTCAGAGGCACAGAGGCATGCGGCACGAATAAGGTAACACTGTAGCTATAATGGACAAGCATGACGTTTACCATCATGGGTGAGTCATGTCCGTCTCATATGTATGTCATCATAACAGTTATGGGGGTATATGTTTTCTCTAGCAGCACAAACAGCAACACGTGAACATAATATTGTAAAAAGATTTGGCTTCTGTTTTCTGCCTGTCCATCTACCTCGATTCTCCTTGGGAAATCTTGTTTATAAATTGTTTGTGGTACATAAGTTAACTTAAGGATAAAAGTATGAAGATGCACCCATTGTGCAGTTATAATGGTACATCGTAAGTGGCATGCTACATGTAATGTATCCCTTAGTCGCATTTCATTATTAAGGAACACATGGAACAATCCTGATTTTTTTGATCAGAAATTGCATAATTGTTTTTTTTTTTTAGAAATTGCATTATCACATTAGTTTGAAAACTGCAGAGAAGACCTTCACTCACCTATTTCTCTTATGCATATCAGAAGATGGTGATAGCGGCGGCAGAGGTGGTGTGACTGAGCTATCTGAGCTGCCTGAAGAATCCAACCTCATGCTAGCCAACTTCGGTTCCAGGATCTGACGAAGCTCACATTCCACTAGGTCTGCCCATTCGTTTTCTCCACCTAAAACATTTGTTATTGATCAATTGATCACATTTTGGAACCTTTAATTCATAAACTGCGTTCAATCAAATATCAAAACTAAAAAAAAAATGTTTTTGAAAATTATATCATAACAAAAACTAATATTGCAAGAAACTGCCTAACGAAGGGCATCTATTTTTAGAAGTGTCATCACCAGCCAAAACTGATTGAAGCCAGTGGAACAAGACCTGCCCCGTTAAGGGAGGTTTGCCATAATCATCACACCTTGCAGACGTCTTGGGGTTCACAGTGAAAGATGCCATATCTTCAGAAGGCACTGCTGTCCACCACGTCCTATTTTTCCTTTGGTCGCCTCTTACGCTTCCCAGAGCAACTAATTCTAGCCCGGCACCCCGGGACACAGGAATTAGAATTGTACTCGTAATTAATGCAAAATTACATGCATTTTATTAAGCTAGTCTTAGACCCATGGCAGAAGATAGATTCTTCTTCCATGCTTTTACCCACGTACCAACGTGATAATGTTGTAGAAGTTAGTAAGCAAGGAATGTAAACTAAAGGAATCACAGATTACCTTGAACTAACTGCATTTCAGTATGCCACAGAAAATGTTTTTAATTTATGAACACAATAAACTAATTTAATTAAATCAAACTATTTTTGAAGCGCTCGTAGCGAAGTTTACTTAGCTGTTCTCAACCGATCAGCAAAGTTAAGCAACGTCGCGCGCGGTCATGAGTTGGATGGGTGACCGCTAGTGACATTACTACTGAGCGCTTCCGTGCTTCGGAGGGCACGTTAAGCCGTCGGTCTCGGTTGTTGTCTTAGGATGACAATCGTTATAGCATGGTGGTAGGGCATTTTGCGAGTGCCCGGCTGGCTAGCTACCACCCTCATGTAGAAAATCTGTCGCCAAGCACCTAACGGTGTGTTCCGGCAGCTGTCCTTGAGAGCCAGTACTTCTAGGTTAGTCTGAACAACATCTTCGATCACATCATCACTTACCATCAGGTGAGATAGTGGTCAAAGGCTAACCAATCAGGCATAAAAAAAAAACAAAAAAAATATGGACAATTAATTGATGCATCGTGCATGCCAAACATTTGTTTTCATTACTTCAAATCGAACGAACAGGCAAAATCTATTTTTGTAGATTTGTATAAAGCTGTGATGGCCCAGTGACAATGGCCATGGACTGCCGCGCAACAGCTCTATGCTTTAAATCATGTCACAGGCTTGAGCTTCACCGTGCGGGAGTGGAGCATTTCGCCTGGCTAGCTGCCCTCACGTAGGTTTTTTTTTCGCCAAGTGCCTAACAATGTGTTTCAGCTGATGTCCTTGAGAGCCAGTAACTATTCAAGAACAACTTGAGAACAAGTTAATTCTCTTGCAATTCTCAATGGATGGATCGTGTTTTATCTGTACATGTCATATTTTCCTGATTAAAAAGCTATCTTACTAGGCCCCGGAGGTTGCTGACTGGTGCCAGGTTGCGGCTGTACTCTGGACGCCACGGCATCAGAATCTGCTGAGGTGTCATGAAGGCTGGGTTCAGGTCTTCTTCCGCTGGAATATGCGACGCTCCCCCTTCCCGAATCCACATTAGATGATTGTCCACCGTTTTTGTCGTAATCTGTAAAATTTTCATTTATTTGTAATGCAAAATAAGTTCATAATGTATAAGAAAGAATTTAGTATGCTCAAAGAAATTTTAATGAAAAATCAAGCAATACAAACTTTTTGGCAGAATTTTGTTAATAAGGAACTAAAAAAGTAAGATATTTAATTTCATTTGAGATGGAATTTTTATTATATTGACCAACTTTTGACCACTACCCACACCTGTTGGTATTGAAATTAAGATGTAGTCAAACATAATAATTGTAGGTAAGACCTACAATAATTTCAAACATAGGTTGCTGGTCTCTGAAAAATACCAGCTAGAAAACATTAATGGTATCTAGTTAGCCAAGCAAGCATTGGGAAAGTCCCATCACTACCATGCAGTGAAACTTAAGCCCAGGCCAAGATTTGGATTCAAAATTGTACTATCGGCAGTTGACCGTCACTGAACGTCGCTGGACAATCATCGCTTCAAAGCCACAACAATGACAAAAAAAATCCTTTAAAACTATTCTTCATATAAAGCAAAAGATACTAGGTATGTGGCATAACTTACAAATCTCACCTGAACTGGCTCCCGACCCGGCGCCTTTCTTGCCATGATTTTTCAGATCTTCTATTCGACTCGGAGTTTGCCTTGAAGAAGATGGCTGTGGGTTGTATGCCTCAGTCTTTCCACTGGAATTGTACACACTATCCGCTGACTTTTGACTAGCACTCTCATCCACTAAGCTCACTTGACCTTCATCTTTCTGCCTTTGAGCTATGGCGTCAGGAGTCCGTCTTTCTTTATGGTTATCGGGTGTTCTTCTTTCCTTGTGACTGTCAGGCGTTCGTCTCTCCTTATGACTATCAGGCGTTCTTCTATCTTTGTGACTTTCAGGTGTTCTTCTATAAATGTTTTCTTGCATTCTAGATTCTGTAGATCTTCCACTAGTTCTGACTCGTTCTTCATAGCTCGATCTACCTTGAGCAAGTCTTTGTCTGAAACCTCCGTCGTCTGATTCCCTCTCATCATGTCTCTGTGGACTTTCATTGACTTCCAGCAAATTGCTATGAGAGTTCCGTCTAGATCGATCGTAGACTTGTGGAGTGGTGACTTCGGGTCTTTGCTGTGGTTCGTCCAGAAGGTGAGGGTGGGATGTTGCTCGTCTGCCTTCTACAAAGCCTCGTTGTCTGACTATTTCTCTTTCTAACTGTTGGGGACTTCTGAGGTCAGGTCGTGAGTGGTTTTCGAACTGTGAATTACAAAAAAAGATATATAAAAAACATTAGAATGAGCTAAACAGGGATTTCTTTATTGTTTCGAAGAACTTTATTACGACGCGACGTACACTTAAGTGAAAATCGGCTCAGGTGGGTCATTGGTTTCAAAGGACATTGTATGGTCGATAGCCACAAGTTTGAAACACAAAGCTGATATTTTGAATTTAAACAACATTCAATTAATTATGCGTCCACATCTCTTCGATTTGAATAAACAAAAACAACATTTAACCCCCGATGCAAAAAAGGGGGCGCTATTATCTGGGGTGTCTTACCTAAGAATCTCAAACGATTTTCAGATACAACCTTATAACGGTAAGCATCTAATGTTCTTGATAACTTTGTTACGCTATACTTAGACACATGCTAAAAAGATGATGTCCTGGACATGCTATTCCAACCTTATATACTGTGATGTGTAAATACTGAACTAATCCTAACATTCTTATTATTTACCTTTTGTACGGGAATGGAGCGATATAGTATAGATCAATCAACATTAGATTTATTATTTCTCACCTGTAACACTTTTGTTCAATCGTATAGTAAAACCAACATTCGCCAACAAGTCTGATTTTACGTTTATTAATGCATTTCCTCCCAGCAAAAGCTGTCTTAGTGAAGGATATACAGTTAAATCAGATAATTCCTATTTAATTTACAAGTGATCATTTTAATAACTGCCAAAGGAAGTCCAACAGGATATAATTTACGTAGTAATTACTATTGAGTCTTTGGTATAACGGGTGTACTTCCGTTGATAAACTGTGATTGAGATCGTGAGTGAAATCATAATGAATAATAACTTTAATAGCGGTTGCATCGTTGGAGACTTTCAATTATTGCGGATTAGGGACATGAGAACGAGACGACATACAGAATTAAATAATGTAGATTGTACTGTCATTCAAACAAATAAAAACTACAACATGAGGAAGTGTACACTTCCTCGTATTATATTTTGACGAAATATATGTATATATCATGTAAATATATAACATATTGTTGGAAGGGCGAGCCTAGGAGAACGTTCCGAAATCAGATTGAAGAATTTCCGAAAAAAAGTTAGGTCAGAAGTACCCTAAACCGACGCTGACGAATGAAAAGATTGATGATGAAGCGAAAGAGATTTGTAAGAATCGTAGCAAGTGGAAATCTGCCTACCCCTACGGGAAAGAGGCGTGATTTTATATATGTATCTTTATAACATAGACCCGCACAATCGCCTAAAAAATACTCATAGTAGATATTGAAATTGAAGCAACGAGATCTCATAAATAGTTTGAGAATAGAAGGGAGATAAAATTGACTTCTGAAATAATGTGATGAATGACACCTTCAACTTTTGATAGGAAACTTAATATAACCAATCAAAATTCATAAAAATGTAGCAACCAGACGGCTCTACAAAGCAATTGGTACAGGTTACCATAATTGCATACAGCCGTGGGAATTGTATAATTGGTGGGAAGGTGGTCCCATTGTTTTAGTGGGAACCATAGGGTCGGCTGGAAAGCCGTTGTGAAATTATTGCAGCTACTTTTGTTATTCATTTGTTACACTTGTCTTATAATGCTGAGCTTTAGGAAGTTTTTAAACAACCAGAGATAACAAAAATAATGCGATCTGAGGACTGAAAGATGCGTTATTAACCGTACTTACTAACAAAATTACTTAATTGATAAGACTGTAATTTTGGATCACTGTATACACCACTAGTTTAAAGAAGCGTGAGGTGCTGTCTGCGACAAAGTCTAGTTCTATAGGAGGTAGCATCGTTTCACTGTTTATTGTTTCCCATGTTATTTTGGTTCCGAAATAAAGATTATTATTATTATTAACTTTGTGGTGTGACAAGGTAAGCCCTACGCTTAGACTGCGTATGTGCGAGGAAGATCTGGCGTCTGCAAGGAAAAAATGCACCAATAAGATCGCGGCATTCAGCAAGGCTAGGAAAATGAAGCGATTCTATTGGTAGGTTTTTTCCTCGCACATCTTCATTCAGATCAATTAGAATCTTGTAATGGAAAATAAAACAAAACATTATTTAAATAAAGTTCAATCTCAATGCGCGCCGCAAGTGGCAGCTATGACCATGTTGACCCGAAATGAGAGAGATTGATAATAATAGGTCAAATTTTAGGGAGAGTTAAATGTAACTTTATCACACTTACAGAGGAGTTCCAAACAATGTTTTAAAACAGATGGACTTCAGTTTTTTTTTTTTTTTGCTTGATGGGTTAGCCTTTGACCACTATCTCACCTGATGGTAAGTGATGATGTGGTCGAAGACGTTGTTCAGGCTAACCTAGAAGTACTGGCTCTCAAGGACAGCTGCCGGAACACACCGTTAGGTGCTTGGCGACAGATTTTCTACTTGAGGGTGGTAGCTAGCCAGGCGGGCATTCACAAAATGCCCTTCCACCATGCGGTGAAGCTCAAGCTCTGGGCGGGATTCGAACCATGGACCTGCTGCGCGGCAGTCCATAGCCAATGCCACTGAGCCATCACTGCTTCAAAAGCAGTTCTGAAAGAACCTTCATTCTTCATTTATGTAGGTCTAACTTTGTTAAATCTTTGGTTTAACTGTAGGTACACTCGATGTAGTAAAATACGCATTATATATTCCCGTTTCATTAGAAAAGACCCATTTTCATTAGAATTTCCATTAAATCACGAATTTCCACTCACAAACGTTAGTTTTTGATAGGCGTTACCCACCTTACATTTGACCGGATTCTTGCGCGTGATTCACTCAATTAACAATTTGGTATTTTTGAATTCATTGCCGACAATTTTAGAATGCATGAAGAACATAAATTACGAGGTGAGGTCTAATTTTTGTTTAATTATAGGTTATTGTTTGACCTTTTTTAACGTGCACGTTTCCGATTTTTTATTTAAATTCATGTAAGTTAGAATAGTAGACTAGACTCTAGGTCATCTGATGCAATAATGTTATTACATTTTTTAAGAAAAATTTGACATGTAAATCAAACTGTAATCGTAACTTTTTGCAATACATAATATTTATTATTAACACAACTAAAGCATAAAGAATGATAAGACAACTGTGCATTTTATAGTTCACATCAACAGCAAGCTTCCCCCATTGGGGGAGGGCAGAGTTTGCCATAACCCCTACACTTGACAGACGTCTTGGGGATCGCAATGTAAGATGGTAGTTTTCCGAAAGTGGTACGACTGTCACAGGAAGATAAAGTAGGTGCAAATGTAGCCCCGTTCCCCACGAGTCATATGAATAGTTATGATGATAATAATGCAAACAGCTTGACACGGAATAACAATAATGAATATAAAAGAAATATCAAATACCTACCTGACTTTCTAAAAAGGCTGTCAACATAAAAAGCTTACTTATGAAATATCTATTGTAATAGCAGACAAAGCAGTTTAATTGGTAATTACAATGAAACGATTTTATATGGTTATTGTTCTCAAGTAAACAGTTTTTGTTATGTATTTTTAAACGTAGTTTGACAACTAAATCATCATGCTAAGTATATTTACATATACCTAGTATTTTATTATTGATTCTAGAAGATGCCTTATCAAGTAAGTATACGGACTTAGAGATATATTTTTACTAGATTCAACTCACCTGACTTTGAGGGCCAGTCTTCAACGAAGTAAAATTCGCCATAGACCGGACATCTAAGTCTCTTTGGTACAATGCACTTCTCCTTCCTGGAGGACCATACTGTTGGTAGAGGGCGTCAGCTCCTAATGCCTGTTGTGGTCTGTGGGGCGATGCCAGCATCTCCTGACTTCTATGAGGTGATGCAAGCATTTCTTGGCTTCTTGCTTGATGATTTAGAAGCATCTGTTGTTGTACTATTTGTTGCTGAGTTATGAGTTGCCTGGAAGCAAAAAATAAATCTTACATCCAGGTTGTCAGACTAGTTGTTTTTTTTTAATCTAGGCGTTAGATCACTTAAAAGTACGAATAATTCACAACGAAATGAGACCTCGCGATGTACTATTGTTAAAATATTTGACTTAACATAAAGCATGAAGTAAAAAAATATACAAATCAAATCTTATAAGATCGCTGGCTAGACGTTTGACCTATGTTTGTCATATTCAAAAGCTCAAACATCTTTGAAAACCTAACATAATTATAAGAACAACATAAATTTTTAAATTCTTAGTAAATTTTTACTGCTTTCTTACTAAAATTCCCGAAGTTCAGATCCGGCATTAAAAATCTTACTAAAAGAAACTTCTGACCACTTCTTACTAAAAGAAATCTGGCTTCTCCAAATTTAATATATACGAGTATACTTCATATATAAAGTCAAAAAAGAATATGAAATTAAGACAGCAAAATAAATTTATACCTGTGTGGTGATGGACTAGGAAAAGCCATATTATTGGGCATGCCATGAGTGTACTGCATTTCAGGCCTGCTCTGCATTTCGGGTCTGGTCTGCAACTCGGGTCTAGTTTGCAACTCGGGTCTGATCTGCAACTCCGGTCGATTCTGAATCTCTGGTCTTGTTTGAAGTACAGGCCGCCCATAAATTGCTTGATCTTTCCTCACCCCTGCATCTCTTGGAGTCACTTGTTCAGGCTCTGTTCTTTTCCTCTCCTCACTGTTATTAAGACTAGTTTCTGGTTCATTGTTCTTGTCATCACTGTTTTCTTTGCCTTTGAACCTGCTTGAGATCATGTCTTTGAGGGTGTGGTAGGTTTTGCTAACCGACTTGTTGCTTTTAGGGGCATCTCTTGTGTTATCTTTTCCAGTTTCGACGGTGACTGTGATCATTTGGGAATTGTTCTGTTCTGGTTTATTTCCGTATGTTTTGACAGGTACAGGGGGTTTTTGGGTGTCATAGTTCTGAATGTTTCTGGGGACAGCGCCTTGGTTTTGCATAGCATAGCCGTACTCCTGGTACTGTCGAAAGTCGCCTGACGTACCCGCTTGTTGGTTCTGAGGAGGAATACATGTAAAATAAAAAAAACATCCGTAAAGAAGAGGATAGTTCCAATGTGGTCTGTTTCTGAAATAATCGACTTCTATTTTAGCAAGGTTTTTCTGTTGTATGTTTTTACTCCCGAATAGATAAACATTTGACCACGTTCTCATCCGACGCCTATGATTAATGTTTGAAGAAGGAGCAGCATGCTTGTCTAATAGGTACTTGTTCTTTAGAGTCCCATAGACATAATAATTTTTAATGCCTTTATATGCTCTCTGAAATGATCGAGAATATTACTTAATAAGTTAGCATTATCAGGACCACTATGTCGTAGTTATGAATGAAATTCTATTGTTATCAATATCGCCGATGCTAATGGGTTAACCTAGTTAATCGGCTATTACTCGTATGAAAGACTTGGCAAGCTGTGCTACGAGGTACGGACGAATTATAAGTAGTACCTTCGAGTAATTCTTCAGCCGCCTCTCTAAGTTTGAGAAATACTTGAGCTACAAAGTCTAACAATATATTGTGCGCTGGGAAACCCAAGACAATAGTCTATTGCCACTATTTGCCACGATGCGATGGAATGAGATTGTCGGCGGTTCCACGGTGCGTAACTGTTCTGTGTGATTGTATGTCTTTGGCTGGTGAAAAGTATGTCATGTAATACCATATAAAATACATATTTTTTTATGTTAGTATTGAGATCATCATTCTTTTTATGAAGTATACTCTGACCCCAGAGAAGCGCAACAATCTTTCCTGCACCAGCATTACCGCAGGAAAGATTGTTGCGCTACCTACAGACCTGTTCATTCACGATGGCGCGCCACTTTACAGTATCTAAGGTATTGATGCGTATTTGTAGGGCTAGAGGCTTAGTTAGTATACTACGTCTTAGTGTGGGTGAAAATGCTAATGGTACATACAGTAAAAATATAAAATATGATCGCCTGGGTAGGCAGTAGTTGTTGCAACTACACTCAAAAAATGTTGAGTGGTGATTTTCCGTAAACCAACGACCGAGCGACCTTACGGTCTGTACTAATTTTAAAATTTCGGAATTATCTTAGGAAAATTATTACCTTTTAACTTAACTTAAATTATTAACTTTTAACCATAAATATATATATATATATAACAGGTTATATATATATATATATATATTTATGGCGGTATGCCTTTATTAAACAAATGCTACAAACTATATACAACACTACAGCTACTACAATACTACAGCTACTGCAGTAAAAGCATTTGGACTCATAGGGAGTCCAAATGCTCTAGCTCACTATCAGTTGGCAGCGTGCCCAGCATGCAGGCAGCATTGCCCCGTTGAATTGCAATGCTTATTCTTTGAGCCAAATAGGTGCCAGCATTTTGATCACGCGTCGCATCGACCAAGCGCTCTGATAAATTTTGGAAAATACGATGAGCTCCCGGTCCCCACCGACCCAACGTCTCCACACCAAACGGCTCAAATATGTAACCCATACCGAGGCTAGCATATTTGCGCCGCTTGAGTCGCTCTGCCGAAGTAGCCGCGGCGCCAGCCCTCACGTGGGTTTCAGAAAGGTGTGACGGCGCTAAAGTGTCTATATATATATATATATATATATATATATTTAAAGTAAAAATTATACTATTATTGGAACAAACTAAACATAAAAACAAAATTTGATTTAATATTAAAAACAAAATTTGATTTAAAATTACTAACATAGGAACACAGTTTAATATTAATATTTTATGCTACGACATTGAACTGTATCATATAAGAAATATTGCGTGTGTAGCAGTGTAAAGACTCGCTGTCCATAATATTATTCAGACCTTCTTATTTACCACTTTTGAGTTCGTCTTTTGTGGACTTTATAATATCTATTTTTTTCTGAACCGGTATGATCTGTGTCAAAGATTTTGTAGATATATGTTATAGATCAATTATGAAAGAGCACCCCACATCACTCGAGGTGGGAAATTTTGTACTGTAAATATTTGTAAAATGTGATTGTCGCTTAGCCTGTGATAATGATTGTAATCATATTTTAAAAAAAATTAGATCTAAATAAAATTGTTTATTAGAATTTATTAAAGAACTAGTTACTGTCTGCGACTAGAATTGGTTTATATCGTGCTCCTTCGGTATTTATGTGCCTGTATAATATTTGAATAAATATTATTATTATTTATTATTGTGTGTATCTGCATGCCTGTGCTTGTTTAAGTTAGTTATAGGTAGTTTTTTTCAATAAAAAATTTCATAAACTATAATGGATAGAATAATTTTATACCCACATTTTCCAAAGCAAATTCAACCATCTTCTATTATCACTCCCTTAACACATCACAATATTTTGATTATTTTTTCATAAATAATCGATTCTTGTTTCAATTTCTCACTTGAATTTCACCAGTATGAATTTTGTAATATTGACATATTATTTTTATAAATAAACTCAAGCGCACAGAATTTAATTGGATACTTTGTTTAGAGTTATACAAAACTACGATTTATTATAACCATCACAAAGTAAAGGTGGTTCCACACTTGTGCACGCGGCGGTGTTGGGAGCGCGACCGGATGCGGCGGCATCCGCGCTATAGCGCATTGTGCCGGCGTGCGGCCTCGCTGCGCTGAACCGAATAGCAACGAGGTTATAAGAGCACTTGTGTTGTGAATATGCATTATCAAGGTATGACGTGGATTTATTAATATGGTGGATGTTGTTAACCTAAATTTTAATTATATATTCAACCATAGATAAATGAATAGGACATTTATCTATGATTCAACTAACCCATTGGCCTCGGCGATAATGATAACAATACAATTTCATTCATAACTAGGACGTAGTGGTCCTGACAATGCCAACTTATGTGTTAGGCACTTCGGTAAAAAAAATCCAAGACATTTAATTGATGTTTAAGAAAAATATTTCAATAAATATATATCCAATAGTCAACTAAATAAAAATAATCCATGGAACCCAATCAGAAGAAATTTGGTCACGTTTCGCTTATACACGAAACCTTATAAGGTCTTGACTCTTCGAGCACATAATTAAGAGAAAGTAGAAGCAAAAAGGGTCGAATACTCTTAGCAGAAAAATTAAGCATAATTATCACTATATATTTTTATACATCTATATTAAATGTTTTCTTAAAATATTTTAAAAATATAATAGTTATTATGAATTATGATTTTCCGAGCCTGAATCTAATAATTAAATGTATAAATAGTAAAAATCTAAGTATAATGTATGTGTGCGAGCTTTATATGTACTTATTTAAATTCCTTTTAACGTGTTTTATAATTATTGAAAACGAAATTAAATTCAATTTAAAAAAGTATAATTACTATAAACGACATTAAATTGAATTAAAAAAGTACAAATAATAAATATATATAATAATTCTCCTAAATTCAACTCGCACATAATAATATAATAATTATAAACGACATTAAAATGAATTAATAAATAAAGTACAAATTCAACTCGCACATATATATTATACAACAATATTTCCCAGAAGTTCGTCCTAGCGAGTCGGCACTTCCTACAATACCTTACGACCGTTGGATTCCCAGTACAAACTTACGAAGCGAGCATTCGCCGCGTCGCTCCATGAATTTTTATTACTATTTGGTTCTATGTATGTGGCCAAGGACGTATTAATATTAATAAATAGATGTGCTGCTCTATTACGGGACGTTTACCTATGATATCATTGGGGTAGTGCGCTAAAAATTATAACAAATATTAGCAATAAGATTAAAATTAAAATCATGTTATGGTCGGATGATGATGGAACTTACAGAATTACAACAAAAGGAATAATTTTAATCACGAGGATTCGAACCCGTGAACATCGGTCCCTAGCATTGAGCTAATAGTATATAGGTCAATGGTCCCTAGAGCCGGACCTGCTCGATCTATTCAGCCATTGTCACAAAAATTACAATGGTAGGGTGAGACGGGGTAGTTACGAGACGAATACAACAACTTTCGCATTTTCAGGCTTCTAAAAATAGTGTATGTCCTACTGAACCTTGTAAAACTATGTAATATCAAGCAGTCTACTCTACATTATTACCAAATTCTTAATAAACATTCAAAATATTAGACTTTTTATATAAAGTATGTGTCTCATTTTTTTTTAAGCTTGATACGTTAGCCTTTGACCACTATCTCACCTGATGGTAAGTGATGATGTGGTCGAAGATGTTGTTCAGGCTAACCTAGAAGTACTCTCAAGGACAGCTGCCGGAACACACCGTTAAGTGCTTGGCTACAGATTTTCTACTTGAGGGTGGTAGCTAGCCAGGCGGGCATTCGCAAAATGCCCTACCACTATTTTTCCGTCACTATGGGGCAAATATGAAACATCGTAGTCCAAATGTGAGACGGCATACAAATCCTACGGTTTAGGTATTAATCAAGTGCGTGCGTTATTTTAAGACAGAGAGGGGTAAAAATGATACAAAATAGCTTTGCTAGAGCAAAAAAACCTTGGAATTGAAACGAAAAACATTTGAAAAATCAACATACCATTAATACTTTGCTCAACTTCTGTAAATCTTTGTGATGTAATTATTTGATAAACACGTATTTAGTTCAAAATCACAGTAAAACTTATACTTTTAATCATTAAGATCTTAATAACAACATATAAACGTATAAATAGCCACAAAACTAGAAGTGAGGTACAATAATTAAAATGGGACATGGAATATGAGAAATTTTTAGGTTAGGACGAAGACGTTGCTCAAGCAAAGACTGCTGCCGGAACCGGAACACACCGTTAGGCGTTGGTGACAGATTTAATACTAGAGGGTGGTAGGTGCCCTACCACCTTGGTATAACAGCTGCCATCGTAAGACAACAACCAGGACTGACGGCTGCTCATTATTAAATACCCACCTCTAGTGATCATCCATCCGAGTAATGACCGCAGCAAACTTAACCTAGTTAAAGCAGTGATAGCTCAGTGGCATTGGCTATGGACTGCCGTACAGCAGCTTCATGGTTCGAATCCCGCCGCGGGCTTGAGCTTCACCGCATGGTGGAAGGGCATTTTGTGAATGCCCGCCAGCTTCTAACAGTGTGTTCCGGTAGCAGCCCTTGAGAGCCAGAAAATTATAGGCTAAGACCTAACAACTGGACGTCTCAGTGTGACGGGCACAGTGCAATTCGTCGTTGACGAAATGCGTCTGTTATAGGCAGAGGTTAGTCCACGTAACATCAGGTGGGCCTCGGGATTCTTCCGTCACAATAACATAAAAAAAAAGTTGATTGGTAAAGAACTACTAGGCAAGCTCCAGGACGAGTGCTTTGTTTAACATTGACCAGACCGACCAAATCAGTGTTTCTATCTATCTATCACTACTTACAATTCTCCGTGGGCCGGCAAAGGAGAACGTCATCATAGTTGAGCCGATAAGAACAATATGAATATAGAGATATAGAGCTTTTGTGACCAACTTAAGCTGATTCCACGTCTATAAATGTAGCGAGACCCTTACAGGACCAATTAGATAACGCATGACGTCAGAATTGATTCCTGATTCTGCACTGCGGTGTCGACCTTCACACGACGCACCATGTCGTGGAAAATACGTATCTTTACATGTATAAACAAGGTTACAATTTGCGTGAAGCAGCGATTGTTTTGAATTGAATACAGTATACGATGGCAGTGACCGTTCTGGAATTTGTGTTGTTAATGTAAAGAATGTTGAGGAAAATAACTTGTAAGGGAGTCTGTCATGTCCTTAAGCTAAAGCTAGTTATTCTGTTGACATGGGAGGTGCTAATAAAAACTTCGCTTTGATCTTGACGTTATTTAGTTATCATCCCTTTCAGGTACATGAAGAGGTGTAAAATTGAACTTGCACAAAACCGCGAGGAGTGGTGGCTGTTGGTGTTGCAAAATGTGTATGTTTTTAAAGTGGAAAGGAGGCGCGAACTAGAAGATAAACGAGATGAACTTAAAAATAGACCGCCTTCGAGCCTCAAGAATAATTTCGTAGGTGGTGTCCTAACGTGTGGCATTTGTTTACGCACGTTTAAGAACAAAATAGGATATCACAGTCATATTAAAATGCATGAGCGCCGCCAGGACTTAATATGACAATTAACTTCCAATAGCTTACAGCAGAAACTTAGGTCGCAGGGGCCGAAAGCGGCTAGGAAATATGATGACTTTCACCCTTTCCCAACTTTTTGCATAGAAGTTTTAAAGACCGACAACTCATCCTCGAGACCTTTAGTGTTGCGGATGTTCGTGGGCGACGGTGATCACTTACCACCAGTTGCGCAGTCAGCTCGTTTGCTCTCTTATCCCATAAAAAAAGGGAAAATCTAGTAATATTTCATATGCTGTTTGACTATAATTATTGTATCAGGTAACCTTACATAAATAATTTCTGAGCATGTTGGCCTTGACATACAATTTAGCAACATATTGTCCTTGTTTCACGCTAGTAGTAGTCTCTTCTGTCAGCTGTAATCTGAGTACTCGCTCTTTTATCTTACATATCATTCTCCGTGAAATCCATATTCGGTATTCCTACATATGTTTCTCCATCTACATCCACACGTTCCACTTGTAGTAACATTGTCATCAAACTATCAGTCATTAGATAATCACTTTTTTATGTCATTGTGACGGAACAAGCTCGAGGCCCACGTGATGTTAAGTGGACTAACCTCTGCCTATAACAGATGCATTTCGTCACGAGTCACGAATTGCACTGCGCCCGTCACCTTGAGACATAGTTCTTAAGTCTCATGTGCCTGTAATTTCACTGGCTCTCAAGGACTGCTGCCGGAACACACCGTTAGGTGCTTAGCCAGATTTTCTACTTGAGTGTGGTAGCTAGCCAGGCGAGCATTCGCAAAATGCCCTTCCACCATGCAGTGAAGCTCAAGCCCGCGGCGGGATTCAAACCATGGACCTGCTGCGCGGGAGTCCATAGCCAATGCCACTGAGCCATCACTGCTTCAAAAGATAATCACTAGCTTCCTATGATAAGCCCGATCTTAATCTCGCCCATTCATTCCACATCACACAGCCATCTTGAAATTCATAATCTTCTTTCATCTGTCTCTCATTACTCAGCACTTAGCCACACATCACGTGAGGTTTCATAATTTAGATTACAAAATTATAACGCAAGGAAAAATGTAAACCACGAGCGGAAAAATAATTCCTTTCATTATGTTTTGTAAGCTATAGCTTGCGTTTATGCAAAAATTACAATCTTAGGATTTATTAATCAGGTTAAAACATACTAACACCCGGAAAGTTTATGTTTTCGCATTGATTATTCAAGTTAATTCTATTTCATTCGCTGCTTTTTCAAGACTGGATAGCTCGTAGAATTTCAAACAATTTTATCACATAATATCTAACATCTAAAAATGATAAGCTTAAAGCAATGCCGCCCATACAAATTCTTAGCAATAAGTCAACTGTTTTTCAACATCACCCACTAGAAACAGTGAAATCTAAGGGCTTTGGTGATATCATTAGTTAAATACAAGTAAACCGAACGTAAATGTCACTAGAATCATAAAAACTAACAATAAACATAGATCTAACATAAATCTACTATCAAATACGACTTCATTCCAATTACGGTGTGAATGTGCCGCTGCCTTCCAGGGCAAAGAACTTAACAAACAGTAATAGCCTGCTCGTTACGGTTGTTAGTCACCAGGAAGACAGACAGGTACCCCATAGTTGGAAAGGTAAGACTCGTTTATGTTCACTGACCATGGTTATCTCTCTTTGGATGACTGCATTATATGCGGAACGTTAGTATTTGTACAGAGTAGAATCTGCCAGTCACATCAAAAGTAGTCTTGATGAAAAGTACCTTACTGTTTATCATTCTAATATTGTTTTTGTATTAGAACCACACGAAAAATGAGGAACATCGACTGATAAAAGTAGAGTGCATGTGTCAGATATGGGAATGTGTAGTGTAATTAAAATGGGTAATATAAGCTTGAAATCACCACCAGAGTAAGAAGAACTTAATTGAAAAACTTGATACATTTATACAAATATAACCCTTATTGTTTAGTACAAAAATAACCCTTAGGGTAGGCTTAGAGCTTTGTCTTGGTGCCCAAACTAGAAGTATAAGTTATTTGTTATGCAGAGCCGCAAAGTTGTTCTTTGGAGCGAGTACTTTATTTGAAACCTCAGGAAGCGATATAGGATTGCAGCATAAGCGAAGCGAGTGATTCAAAATATAGAATCTTGAGCGTACCGAAGGTTCCAAGGGTGGGAGACGCAAAATAACTTTGCTGCCGAGCGCAAAACCCAATTTTTCACCTCATTCCAGCGAGGAAAGTGCTAGGTGCAAAAAACTACTTAAATAAAATAGTTAATTTTCGATAAGTTATATTAACAATTAAAACTAAAATTACTAACATTATTCATATATATTTAAAATTATATTTTATTAATCCAGCGGTAGACCTCTCTTAACAAATTACTACGAATTATATACAATACTGCAGCTATTAAAACTACAACTATGTATTGTCTCAGTAGCGTTTATTGTACTACAATTACGATAAAAGCTACTGAGACAACCTATAATCTAAGTCATTAATCATGCAGGCAGTACAAATGCTCCAGTCTACTACTAGTTGGCAGCGTACTCAGCATGCTGGCACCATTGCCCCGTTGAATTGCAATGCTTATTCGTTGAGCCAAATAGGTGATAGCATTTTGATCACGCGTCGCATCGACCCAGCGCTCTGATAAGTTTTGGAAAATACGATGTGCTTCTGGTCCCCATGGCCCCAACGTCTTTACACCAAGCGGCTCAAATATGTAACTACCGAGGTTAGCATATTTGCGCCACTTTAGTTGTACGGGGTTAAGAATCTTAGATTTCATTACATACCATCATCTTCTATTTATAACCAATAAATACTGCATTTGGGTATTTTTTTCTTCCCAGGCATTAACGACTTATCTCATCAATTGATAAAATGAATATAAGGTAGACGCTGCATGTGACCAGGCTATGGCATTGTTTTTTTAAGTACAGCTGCCGATGTGTATCTTAAAGTACTCGGCGACAGCTTTTCTACTTGTAGCAACCCGAGTGAACATTCACAGAACGCCTTTCAACCATAGACCATAGGACTAAAGTTTAGGGTAGGATTTTCAAATCAGCCACCAGGGGTGGTGAAGGGGCCAATGTGATGACAGCTGACACTCAACCCAGGAGATCTTGAAACATCAGAAGATAGACAACGATGGTGTTGCTGCAAAAGGCTAAATATTAGAAGCCGATGCTATATGTGGAATTAATAAAAGTTCAATGTATAAAGTCCCAATGAACAAAACAATCATACATGAATCGCTACTCTAAAGTACTAAAAGACAAGAAACGAACCGCATGGCAAAACGTTTTACTTTGGAATGTATGGAATCTCCTGTACGTAACATGGAAATGCGAAAGCGAACCGGTTCAATTCCAGAATTTCTATTATTAAAAATACGATATCTGTACGATCGGCTTTTGAATGATGTTTTCTTGAGTATTGGATTAGAAAACTTCATAATATTTTTATTTTTTTTATGTTATTTTGACGGGACAAGCTCGAGGCCTACCTGATGTTAAGCGGACTAACCTCTGCCTATAATAACAGATGCATTTCTGCACAAGTCATGAATTGCACTGCGGCCGTTACTTTGAGATGTAATTGTTAAGTCTCATGTGCCTGTAATTTCACTGGCTCTCAAGGACTGCTACCGGAACACGCCGTTAGGTGCTTGGCGACAGATTTTCTACTTGAGGGTGGAATTGAGTGCAGCCTGTTAACGCGTCGATTTAAATAAATAAATTAATAATGCAAAAATCACAGCTGCAAATTATGTATTTTCGTTAAGCGTTTTATCGTTCTATTGAAATGAAAACTGTAATTTATATATATTTATGGAATTGGATTTTCTCAAAGACCCCTTCATTTTGAAACTTTACTCGACGGATCTTGAAAAAAACAATCTCCCAAAATGGCATTAAAACCGCTTGTTTGTATTTTTATTTTAATTTACTTATTGTCATTTGGCTTATCAAGCTAAATCTAATGTTATTTGATACATTATAATCGGTTAAGCCGTTTAGAAGTTATGGCGAAATAAATAAACTCACAAACATACATACATGAACCCTAAAACATAACACTAATTTTTTTGGGCAACCGTGTAAAAAAGGAAGATAGGGCACGCTCTGATATCACGACAATATAATGTGGACAAAATTTAACACAAGCATATAGTGCACAGAGCTAAGCTTCCATTGTAGATGTTACGATGAACGACAAAGACAGGAAGACTATCATGTAGTAGACGCACTTACGCACACTACTGAGACTCAATCAGAATCTCCTGATTTGACATTGCCATTTTCGAAGTACTGGTGCCGTTTCTCCCTTTATTATAAGTTCATTGTGTTAACGGTATTCAAATGAGAAAAGAACATTAACTACATCTTCAATCTCAAGTGACAAGATAGTGCCTTCTAAGATAGCCCTTCTAAAAGGTGCGGCTAATCGAAGCCTTCCATTATAGGATGCATAATAGCTGGCATCCTCAATCAGTAAGTACAGTTTCATGTCCATCTATTTTAAGCGAGCCTATAATCTAAAGATATCGATGTCCGTTATGCGACCGAGTCATTTTGCGAAGTGTGTCTATTCTTGCCCCAGTATCGGATAAGCACTCGACTTAGTTCAGATCTGTAATTTGATGAAATGCAACTTTATCTTTACTTTCGCCGTTATCTTGATTCATTCTAAATTTGATACGATCTTGCAGAAATTAATTCAAGTAGTGCTTTGGTTAACTAGTACTGTGGTTTACTAGTAGGTACTATATTATTTTACCGATAGTGAATTAATAAAAAATGATGATGATGATTTAATTGACCGAGAAGGAATGAAGTTCGAACGAAGTGTCTCTGCTTTAGCTTACACAAAAATGCTTTCGAATGTCCTCCTCCTGTACAGGTCCTGTACTTCTAGGTTAGCCTGAACAACATCTTCGACCACATCATCACTTACCATCAGGTGAGATAGAGGTCAAAGGCTAACTTTTCAGACGTAAAAAAAACGCATTATCAAACGATTCTCGTGAAAATTTGTGAGCAGGTTTGATAATTCCATACATTTGTAACATCCCATCAGTTTTTGGAAATTTTTCAAAATGACGAACTAATGGGTTATTTATTTTTTAAGTTTTAAAACTTAAAAAATAACTGTAGTGTAGCTGCCATATCGAAAAACTTACAAAAATGTTACATAACATTTTTGTTTCTCTTATTAAGAAGCAACAATTTTGTCAGAACAACTTTTTCATCCGATAAACTTAAAGTGGCCGGGATGGAAAAGAATGAAAAAAACGCGAATTTCCTTTGTCATATCAAATCACAAGGGAATTTCATAAACTTTTGGAATAGATAGGTATATCTAATAGTTTTTATTGACCCATACTGTACAAGATATAAACCAATAACGAATATTATACCCTACTATGCCCATTACTATCCCAATCATAGGCTTTTGAGCGTAGCGAAAAAATCCTAGGTCTGTGATCCCAATCATATTGCTTTTGTTTGCTACTTTTTTCTCTTTAAAACATTAGGTTAGGTTAGTATTTTTTTTAGTGTCTAGCTATCAGTACATAGCTAGACAGAAAAAAAAAATTAGTGATGTAGGTATTTCTGTTGCCTAATAACAACATATACTAAAAATCTACCAACTGCGAGTCGGACTCGCGCACAAGAGATTCCGTACATGTCATGATAACTAAAAAAAGGTTATAATATAGTGTCCAATTGTGTACAGAAATTCATGAAGATACGGAAATTACCTGTGTCGCATCAAATTAATTTCATAAGATTTCGGAATATAACTATTTTTTTGGATTTTGTGACCCCTTCCCACATCAGCGTGCGTAGTGAACCTTTATTAAATTGTAAACCGTGCAAGGGAAGATTCGCGAGGTTTACAGCTCTGAGAGCCACTAACTAGTATTATATTCGTAGTTATACATTGAGATATGGTACTACGTATAGTAATAATATCTTGATGTAGTTATAAAGGTAAATACAATTTTAGTAAAGTCATATTGTGAACTACCTGTACCTGCCACTTCGTTCGTGGTTGCCATCCCTGCAGACAGACTAATTATTCAGATTAGACCACTGTTTATCTCATATTAAGCAGTGCTGTGGTCTGGCACTCTTAGTTAAATATAACTCAGAAAGGAGCTTTTTACTTTGGAATCTTTGGATTTGAAAACTACCAGGTTGTATTTTCCAGAAGATAGTAGGTAACTCAGAGAGTTCCTTTGCGGTTTTGCACGCAATAAATGTTGAAGCAAAGTACTTTGTGCGTGTCTTAGGAATTTCGATTGTAAACGTTGTCTTTTCGCCGATGCCCTCCTTGTTTGGCAGTAGAAGATATATTGGATTGTGGTCATGATAGCTCAGTGGCATTGGCTATGGACTGCCGCGCAGCAGGTCCATGGTTCTGATCCCGAGCTTCACCGCATGGTGGAAGGGCATTTTGCGAATGCCCGCCTGGCTAGCGACCACCCTCAAGTAGAAAATCTGTCGTCAAGCACCTAACAGTGTGTTCCGGCAGCAGTCCTTGAGAGCCAGTGAAATTACAGGCTGTTATAGGCAGAGGTTAGTCCGCTTAACATCAGGGAGGTTAGTCCGCTTAACATTAGGTGGACCTCGATTTGACCCGTCAAAATAAAAAAAAAATAAAAAATGTCACTACTATTGCGTAGTCTCTAAAACGTATCCGGAAAAGATAGATAGGTTAAAAAAACTGATTGCGGTGAATATTCCAGATTTTAGACTATTATCAAGGCAAGCTTTGCCCGCTTGTGCCTCGTACCTCGTTGCCTCTCAGCATCGAACATATAATTATACTACGTATAGAATGGACACATCTAGGACGTTATTATATTATTTTTAAGGTTTGAAAAATAAGGTTAAAATACCTTATATATTTTTGTATCTACGTATGCATCTAAAAGACACTTTTTCTTTTAGAGAACATCGCTACTTCTACCGAAATAAATGAAGAATAACTAACTAAACAAACGGGAAATTACACATTTTTGAATGTTTTGCTATCGTGCTCTGGCTCAATAAATCCTGTATCTAATCATAAACAACGAAAACGTTAAATAAATCAACACTACAGACGATGATCATATCAAACACTCACAAAGCGCGTGCTTATTTGAACCTTAAATCAAAACGAATTGGCTTCTATATTGCTCAATTTAGAACTTCTTATACTGTGGGAAATGCCCTTTTTTAAATCAGTTTCTTCGACTGACCTGAAATTATGACCATATTATCTGATAATGAATTTATATAACTACACTGTTATATTGATTACATTAGAAGATAAACTAGAATGTTTATTTAAATTGAAATTGGGGTCTTTTTTACGTTATTGTGACGGAACAAGCCCGAGGCCCACTTGATGTTAAATGGAAGAACATCTCTCTATAACAGATGCATTTCATCAACGATGAATTGCACTGTGCCCGTCACACTGAGGCGTACAGTTGTTAAGTCTCATGTGCCTGTAATTTTACTGGCTCTATAATAAGAAAATTATATCTTAAATTAAATTTTTATTAGAAAAATATACATTTCCGTGGATCTTTACCGAAAATTTTAATTTTCTGTCTTATTTTTATCTTTTTATAGAATTGTATCAGTTTTGTCTAAATGTAAGCTAACTTGTCTGTTGTTTATATGTTTGATGTCTTACAAAATAGACTAATCCAATATTAGACACTCATACTACACCATTTTATGTTTTTTTTATTGTACCTCCGTGTAGCCTACGACGTTTTGTTGATGATAATGTTTTGATTTGCGATATAGATTATATGTTCATATAGGAATCAATGATTATAGGAACAAAGATAATACATCATACATAGAGAAAAATAACGAGGTTCTATAATTTGTATGATCGTCTATTTGTATGATGTTTGGTACGTTACGTACGTTACGTAGGCAATACGTTAGGCAGTATAGGTTCACGTTTCTTTTCGCGAATGCCGCTTAGGTATACCAAGTCATGTCGTATGTTGGTGGATTGGTTAGTGGACCTTAGTACGGTTGACACGGGATTTCGTGATTGTTTAATAAACGAGAAGAACATACATTTGTGAAGTAATGTTACGTACTCGATTGTGTGCGGGTATTCCTACGTCCTACATGAATAAGTAATTAAGTTGGCTTGTTTTGCCTGTAAATGTTTCTGCAGGAAGATACCTGACTAACTGAGAGCACACCCTGGACACTCAACTCATACTCACTATACAAAAGCCGGGTTACAACTACCTATTACACAGACACAACACAGATGATATTTTTGTACACGCGTAATTGTGTGCGTGAAGTCTAAGGTTGTCACCGTATGAATAATTATTGTACTTACCTACCTAAAAATCTTTTGATACTTCTAAATATGATTACAAGCACTATCGCGTGTTTAGCGAAAATCATATTTTACTAATTATTGGAGCACAAAATTTTATGCCCCGGGCGGGAATCGAACCCGCCTAAACCGCTCGGCGCGAAATCGGAGGACGCGGGTTCAACGAAAAAATTAACTTGCTGTACATGTATAAAAAATTAGTAAGTTAGAACATTGTTAGCGAGGTTTTATGAATAGTTGCAGGGGAATCAAATAGTCATCTATAATCCACTTTAACTAATAATCTATCATTAGGTACCTAAGTTGTTAGTATAGGATATTTTTTTTTATCAAAAGCCAGCTTGTGTCAATTATGTATGTATATGACTAGTTATTTATTCTGGCATGGTTGTTAAATCTGATGTATTCCTAATTTCCAAACCTGCACAGCTATGTCCTACATAAGGGCCAATGCTTTGATGAGTACAAACGGATAAACGGAAATGATCGAGGATGTAGATGTCCTTGTCCATTTAATTACATTTACATGCATATTTTTTTTAAGCGTACGTTTTAAATTTGTTTTATACTGTGGGTACACAAATTATCTAAGAGGTCATACAAGGAAAAACAGTAAATGTATATCTAATATTAGTTGTTTTGTATTTGCTACATAGAAAAATGTAAATATATATCTCTGCATCTAATAAAAACTGTAGGAAAAAATCAATATCGGATCATGATTGGTAAAAAAACCTATTTGAAAAAAGCTTTTGTCGCTTTAGGTGTTTGATTGGTTCCATGGCTTAAATGATTAGATTGTAACCGTGAGGTGAGACTACGTTTTTGCATTAACATTTTATGAGTTGACTTCATTATTGAATTTCGAAGCAATGATGACCGAGCGGTAATACCTATGGACTACCGTGGTGCAGGTCCATGGTTCGACCCCCATCGCCAGCTTGACCTTTACCGCATGGTGGAAGTGCATTTCGCTAATGCTCGACTATATAACTTGAAACATTAAAAAAATACGTGCATGTGTCACTTTTTCGTTCGTTAATCGAACTTGAAACGCTTCGTCATCTTTATGAATTGGCCCTTAATTTACTATGTTACGCCAACAAAATTCTCTTTCGCATTCATCTCCGTGTATAACGCGTTACGTAAAAATTATATAAGATTTAATTTCACAAGTAAATGTTTTTTGTTCCAGAGACTAAAAAGTTCCTATATAAATACTTTTTAGTCTCATGAAGAGGCTGCTTTATATTGACTATTGCTTATTATTGGCACACTAGCTGTTAAATTAGCTGTTAACTAAACTAGTAGGTGCGCATGCGCTTTCATCTGTGCCGGATTTGGTTTACTTCTAGCTAAGTAAAGAAACATTACGTACAGAGCTATCAGCAACTCGGCACCAAATTTTATGTATAACGCTCATCTGTTTCATTAATGTTACAAGCGCAGACTTTTCATAATGTAACCTAAAATATGCATACATTGCATATACAATTGTCACCCCTATATTTCTCTGAGAGGTAGACAGAGGTGTCTTATGTCCTCTAAGTTTCGATATGTTGTAGCTTCCGGTAATAGGCAGCGATCTTTTTGCACAGTTCTAGACACTAGACTGCCACTAATCATTTCTTTGAACGAAAAGCTTAAGTTGTCCTCCCGGGTACCGAATCGAAGCCCTCGAGAAAGTAGCGCTAGTCCAAACACACCAATGTGGTGAAGCAATAATCTTTGAAAGAAAAGACGTAGAAAAGAAGTTGTTACCTCAGCATGTGTCCAAGCGGAATGAGGTTTGGGCGGGGTGTCTGGAGCCACTGCGCCCAGTCTGCCTCGCTTCCGTGCTTCTTGTAGGATGGGCACTTTGGAATTCTTGTCCCCGGAAGATAGGATCACTTCTCTTTCTATCTGTAAAGAAGATTTGTCATTGTCAGAGAGAGGCATACAATCAATTACTTAAATAAAACACATTATAAATATACATCCTATCCATCCATTACAATTTTCTGTCAGAAGGTATGATTATAAGGACTGATTAGGATTTCAAAAGCGAAAAGATCATGATTTAGTTGTTCTAGAGATTAAATGTTGGTTACAAAGCGCAATTTCTTATTTTTTAAGGCTTCTCTTTGGCACTACCTTATCTGATGGTAAGGGATGATGTGGTCGAATATGTTGTGTAGGCTAACCTTGAATTACTGTCTTTCAAGGATATCTGTCGGAACACAACAATAGGAGCTTGGTGACAGATTTTCTCTAGCCAGGCAGACATTTGCAAAATTTACCATGCTGTAACGACTGCCATCCTAACCGGGACTGACGGCTTTACGTATCCTACAAACACGGAAGCGCTCAGTAGTAATGTTACTAGCGGTCACCCATCTATGACCGCAGCGGGCGTTGCTGCGTAGCTAGTTGATTGATGAAAAGATGATTCGAAGGAATTCAGACACACACATTTAATTTATTTCGAATGTTAAGCTCGTGCTTAATCCGTCACAATAACATAAAAAAACTAACCAAATAAGTATATACTATAATATAATCTCGTTGACTCACAACAAATGAGAAAATAGATTATAAAATACCACTTAAAACAGTGAAGTTAGCCAAATGTATAATTTAAAAATAATCTTTTCAACATTGCTCGTACAGTGAGCTTTATTAAATCGTTCTTAGGGCCATAAGCCGAACTATAACACCCTCGTGCATAATAATATTATACACTAGTGCGTAATAGAATTATCCCTACAAAGTTAAGTTAGTACCTAACTGCAAATTATATGCGAGTAAACAGAGCATTTTCAATTTAATCGGTTAATTCAGATTTGTAACATCAAAGAGGTTTATATGTAATTAAACAAAATACATTTGCAGCGTGCAAAAAAAAAAAACTTGCGCGCTATTTTTCGTAATTTTTGTATGTTGTTTGTATCGCATTTATGCAATATAATATTATTTTTCCTCGCAAAAGTGTTGAAAAAGTGCGTATGAAACTCGTGAGCAACTTGCTCATTATACACTTGACTGATTTACGCCCTCGACTACGGCTCGAGGTGCAACACACAGTCTCGTGTATAATGAGCAACTTAGCTCACTTGTATCATAATCTACTATTTCAACACACTCCCTCGTAACGGGCCTTTAAATGCACCGATTTTAGTGTCATAATATAGTCTATCACGCACTCGTGCTTTTTTTACTTAACCCCACTTTTAAATAGAAAAAAAAACTACGTTTCCACACTTCACACCAAGGAGAATATTCGTTTTTTGATATTCGTTCGTTTTTCATATAAAAAAAACCAAAGAGATTTTTACCTACTGAAGTAGAACTTTAGAAGATTTAATTATAAACCATCTATTTCTATCAAAAAGATCAAGAAAATATTTTCATATCGAAATTTTCGTTTTCGGTCCTCGCAAGTGTGTTGAAAAACGTCGTATGAAACTCGTCTCGATTGTAATAAAAAACTTCGCGCATTGTTGCATAATGTACTACTATATCACAATATTCATACATATTGAGGTTGTTAATGCTTTATAGAAGACATTTAAGACATACAGAAGCCAGCAATCGTAATCAATCATTTCGAAACATTTAAAGCAGCTCATTTTACTGCATACAATTGTCCTATCGACTTATGACTTACAATTTAATATCCTTGTAGGTACACTGCTATTGTACATTTATCTTACGCAAGAACGAAACCGAACACCCACAAACTTCACTGCCACTTTCAAGCGAAGAGACGTATACAAAGAATATCCATATTTAGCTTCTTCTAACACTTCAAAATAAACTTCTAATTATATTAAAAGATAACAACCTCTTGATTCACACAACACTAGTACACACTTGATCATAGATCCGTAATCTGCATAAGCCTCCAATGCACAAGATGTCGAGACGATAAGTGCCCCAACAATAGTCACTTTCACTGATCTCTCTGGCAGACAGCAAGTAACATTGTAAAAACTGTATGTATGGAGAAATCGCGGATATTACATCTATGACGGATTGATTGCTAAGAACCTGGGAAGGCTTTGTTTTGATTGGAACGTTCAACAACAACACAAAATGATTGTACCTATGCGATAGCATTGAAAACACTAAAGCGGCTTCGAGCAAGACTAAAGACCTGTTTCAGAATGTTCGAGTAAGTTCCGGTTATAATACCCAGAACATATTTAATAAATAAAACACTATCTTTGCCTTTCACAGTCATCGATTTAGCCTATCCATCGGTTAAAGCTTGAAACGCGCAGCGCGTTCTTAACTGTAAAGAACAATGGCGAACTCCCATACATGGCTTTAGTTCATAAAAAAATGCTGCGAATTAAGCTAAAAAAAAATATAAATATTATAGCTGTAAATTTCCGATTCCATTAGTAATAGAATTTTTGTCAGAGAAAGCCTACGTTTTAAGATATTATGATTTAAATGTTTGTAGGTTATGTATCTTTTTCGAAAAGTAGTCTTAGATATTTAGTTTCATTTTGTTATTTATGCAAAGGATGTAATTCTCATTATTTAACTAGATAAGTTTATGGTCGATACAAAACGAAAACAATTATTGTAACTGTGAACATATAAAAGTGATACTTACATTGCTTCATTTTATAACGTTCACATCGTATTTCAGTTTAAAATCCGTTTAGATAATTGTCTTAGCTTAGAGATTATGTAGGTGATTACATAGCTTATCTATATCTACTAAAATAGAACTATTATACATAACCTAGGTTATGTATAATAGTCTAATCACTAATCATCTAAAAACTCTGCATCATGATTATCTGAATTTCGATTGTGTGTGCGTGACAACGATGTTGCATTTACAAAACATCGTTTAACATCGATGTCACGCACACACAATCAAAATTCAGATACACCTTGTCTCGTTCGTTTTGATCTGTGGACTGCTGTATCTGTCTCGTTAATGTGCGACGTCTGCGCCGTTCATCCGTTGAAAATGAAGTTATTGTTAATTGGTATTCACACTAAACTTGGTATTAACAACATGTAAATAACAACACGTAAATAAATATCAAGTATTGTAATCATCGATTAATACTAGCGATACTTTCTTGGTATTCAATTCAAATGGTCTAAAGGGACAGACTACTTGAGTGCTTTCTAAAAAACCAAGTCTTCCTAACAGTAATTATTGTCACATTTTTAGTAGTACTCAAACTTAACACAAAAAACTGAATAAATATCGATATATAATCGATACTTGCTTGCTTGCAGTAGGACAGCTTTAGGGCGAATTCCACTTGACGCCAATTTCATTATTTTCGATAATTTTGATCACATTATGTGTCTATGGTTCATATTAAATGTGGAACCATAGACGCAACATGTGGTCAAATGTAAGTTTAAAGTGGAATACGCCCTAAAGGTAAAAAGTGTATCAGCCTTTATGTAACTATCGGAAATAACGAAAATTCCTCTTAAAATCATAATTTTTCGTAGGCTTTTACCAACAAATGCGTTTATTGAAAAAATACACAAAAAACATTCAAATAACATAAGCTACTCAGATATTTCAATTCGCTCAAAGAATTGCCAACTAATGTTTCGCCATTGTTCTTTTATCATTCAATGTTGTGGGTAGTATAACCGGAACTTACTCGAACATTCTGAAACAGGCTCTAAGAAATGCAACGTAAAACATGTCAAAATGTTTATGTTGAATCTTCAATCAAATATTTCATCGCAGTGTTGTATCATATTTTACAATATGTACATATTTATATTATATATGCCTGTTATGTATTGTAAGTAAATGTATTTTATTATGAGGTTAATTTTAACCCTAATTTAATTTTAACCTTTATTTATATTAGCTTCATAACCTAATAATAGGTTTATCAGATGTCATTTCGCCAAAGAGGTTTCGTTTGCGCAGTACTAATGATCTTATGGAAAGAACAATAGATTTTTTTGATTATTAGCAAACTCACAAGAACAATAGAACTACTTATTCTTAATTATAAAAGTCAAGAGTATATCCAACGACTGTCTTTGAGAAAGAACTAGATTTAAATTCTATATACAATTTTATCAGTGCATAATTGGATCCAACTAAGCTACTTACTATAAGGTAAAACCATTTCTGCTCGTATGAGTAGAAACTTAAGTTTGATGTGGAACTCAAGTAAATTGAAGCATATAAAAGCCCACCATTGCATTTAGTTGATGTTATCGTAAAAAGCTTGGTGTATCTTACTTGGTAATAGGTTTTATGTATCTACTTAGGATGAGAAAGCGGTATTAAATTATTTTTATAAAACATTTTTCGTGAGACTACAATCGCGGCTCATATTGAAATAATGAAACCTAATTCCTATAAAATTTATAAATCGTTTATATTTTTTTTTCAATACAATTGTTCGTATAAAAGCTCTATTAGGCATGCCACATGCGTTACCAGCCTGTATCTAAATGTAGTTCTTTTTGCAAAAGAAAAAATCTAGAATGTGAAATTTCGGTATAAAATGTACCATACCCGAAAAGCACTAAAAACGCCGATTATTTATAGCTGTAGTTTTGAAGTTGTGAGCAAACAAAAATTTTGTTTTCTTTTAGTAGCAATGCGGAATCCTTTTAGAGTAAGGCCGTTTAATTTAAATAATTAGCGAAATTATGAAAATCCAATATGTTTTCTCACAAATGTATTGATAATGGTCGCCTACTATTAATTTACTATCTCGGCTTAGTTTATTGTAGCCCTCGCTTACGGCTCGGTCAAAATCGACATTAGACCGATACAAAGCTCGGTTAGTATAGGATTTATTTATTTTTCTTTACACTTGCTTGTAAAAGTTCTATTACGTAGATGATCCCCGTAACAAAATGTACGGCCTTTCTTTTCCCCGGTACAACTGCAGTGTTGTACTGTTGAGAATGGGCCCTATTGAATATTACTCTGTGACTATTTGGAGAGACACTAATCGGGATTTTATTTTTGCCTCGAGCTCGCCGGCGAGCTCGGTGTTTGATTGTGTAACCTCTGATTACCGCACACCTGGGGATGTTACCAGGACGACTTGCGGACAACGCTAAAGCTGCCAACGTAATGGCTGCGATGGGGTCATCTGGGTCGTCCAATACCTGCCGTGGTCGGCGACGGGGGGGTTTAAACCATGGGTCGGATGAGAAATATAGGTATCGTGAGACGGACGTTCTTTTTTATTTATTCGCGTAAATTTTTATTGTTTTTTTTTAAATTGATAAATTTGAATTACACGAGCTTAAAAGCTTATTCTCTGCTATAAATAGTATTATAAAATTTAAAATATACGTTGTTTACTTACAGGAAACTTGTTGGAGTGTGTGTGTAGGGCTGCGGGGGAAGGAGCAGGAGCACCGGGCAGCGCTGCGTCGGGCGCCGGCGGCATCCTGTACGGCGGGACGCCTTCTAATGTACCTGTAGAGAGGATAAACATTACTTTACCAACAAAAAACACTAAAAAACAGTCTAAAATGTGCATGTAATGCATGAGGGTCATGGAAACATGAGACTTGCCTCAGACGGAATAAGGCACTAGCACCAAAGAATACACCAGCGTGAAAGAAACTTCAAACAAGCAGTTTTAGCGCCACAAGCCTCGTCAAATGGACCTGATAGCATCGAGATAACGTTACACCCTGATAGCAACATTATAAAGTTTAGACCAAACGCGATTAGACTAATTACGTTTCAGGCATACAGAGTATAAAGAACACAGAAAAGGTGCGCTACGTGTATTAACACGTAGCGCAGAAAAGCTATTGGCAGCTTAATCTCTAAGCTTATATATTTTATAGTAATAAATCGATTTTGTCTCTCTTCATGTACTCGTATGTGAGAAAGAAAAGTGAATCTATAAGATACTAGCGGCCCGACCTGGCTATGAAAGGGCATTTAACAAAAAGATCGCCAAAAAATGATTTCTTTTGAAAATATTCTGTAGCTTATGTTCATCAGGTATAATGCAGGATTCCAATGGTGAAAGAATTTTTCAAATCGGTCCAGTACTTTTAAGTATAATTAAATATTCATTACATATGCAACACATACAAATACATATGATTCTTTCCTCTTTACAAAATTACTTTTCCTTTATATTTTTTTTTTTTTATGTTATTGTGAAGGAACAAGCGCGAGGCCCACCTGATGTTAAGCGGTATCCTCTGCCTATAACAGATGCATTTCATCGCAAGTGACGAACTGCACTGCGCCCATCACCTTGAGACATAGCTTTTAAGTTTCATTTTGCCTGTTATTTCACTGGCTCTCAAGGACTGCTGCCGGAACACACCGTTAGGTGCTTGGCGACAGATTTTCTACTTGAGGGTGGTCGCTAGCCAGGCGGGCATTCGCAAAATGCCCTTCCACCATGCGGTGAAGCTCAAGCTCTGGGCGGGATTCGAACCATGGACCTGCTGCGCGGCAGTCCATAGCCAATGCCACTGAGCCATCACTGCTTCAAAATATTATTTCCTTTATAAGGAGGAAAAAATTGTATGTATTTGTATGTGTTGTATATGACACATACAAATACATACATTCTTTCCTCTTTATAATATTACTAGCTTTCCGGCTGCGGCTCCGCTCGCGCGTTTTTATGTTGTACTTGTGATGAAATGTATCTGTTATAGGCAGAGGATACCGCCTAACATCAGGTGGGGCCTCGCGCTTGTTCCTTCACAATAACATAAAAAAAAAAATGTTATTGTCACGGACCAAGCCCAAGGCCCACCTGATGTTAAGTGGACTAACCTCTGCCTATAACAGATACATTTCGTCAACGACGAATTGCGCAGTGCCCGTCATACTGAGACGTGTAGTTGTTGGGTCTTATGTGTCTGTAACTTGACTGGTTCTCAAGGACTACTGCTAGAACACTGTTAGGTGCTTGGCGACAGATTTTCTACTTGAGGGTGGTCGCTAGCCAGGCGGGCATTCGCAAAATGCCCTACCACTATGCAAATAAATATGACATTGTGCAGCCTAGGCAGCTTAGTATCTCAAGTATATGGTTATAGTATTTGGATATTAAAATATGGGCCAATTAGACTATGGCATATAATGACTACCTACCAAAAAAGATAACTGGACAGTTCTTACAATTCATCACAGAATAAATTGGACAGCGTCGAAAAAGCTGGCCACTTTTTGCCGCACTCCATCTTGTCAAATTTCATGGTGGACAAAAAGTATAAAACACGCTTGTGCCAAGCCAACGACCGCTAATTCGGCAGAACAGCTGACCGTACACAAAACGGTAATGTTTGTAAATACATGAACAAGACATGTGCTTAATTGATGTACATTTTAGTATTGCAATCGGAATAAATGGCAGTATTAATAAGTTACTCACTAATCTCATTTTTGTGAACTATTTTGGATAAAATACGGTTTTAACTTTCTGTATATCCGTAGATTACATTTACATTAGGCTGTCGACCTGGTTTTCAGGCATATATGCGTTAGGTATTTGGCGACAGATTTTCTACTTGATTGGTGTCTAGCCGGGCGGGTATTCGTAAAATGCCAAACCACCATGCTATAACGACTGCCATCATAAGACAAGTGCCCTCCGAACCACGGAAGCGTTCAGTACGGTAGCCCAGTCTAATACTTGTGCTAATGCGGCTAGCGGTCACCCATCCAACTCATGACCGTAGGGGACGTCGCTTAACTTAGCTGATCGGTGAATGGGTAAAAAGAATTACGCTACAAACGCTTAAAAAGGTTCCATTAAATATATTTAATGTAAGAAATTTGCTTACTTTATTTTTTCCTAGCTATGACACTCAAAATATAATATATAGGTACAAATTTGTTTAAATTTTAATTAAAGATAAGTATGTGTCACTAACAATTTGCTGTTTAATTTCCTCGGAATTGAAGTGAAAATCCGAGTGTAAAACTCGATCATAAAAGACATTTTAGCCTCGACTTATATCAAAATGTTGAACCTCTCGGCTAAAATGTCATTATGCACTCGTTGCTCAACCTACTATTTTAGCCAATTTAGTGTAACTTAAAACCTAATCGACTAAAGAAATTGAATCGAGACTAGCATGAAGGTATATTCTACCCAACAAAGAAAAGGTGATCAACATTGGACGATCCAGTAAAAAGTTTCACGTGGCCATTCATAATAAAAATATATGCGTCGAAATGACAACCATCCTTCCTTTTTTAAAGTCATAAATTCGAAAATCGGTGCTCTGCCGACTGAGCTAACGAGCCTCATGACTAGTGCAGCAAAAATAATGTATAATAACAATCGGGGAAATAACGCTACAGTACCGATACTGATGATTCATGACATGTGTCATGATTTAAATTCAGAATAGCCGTAGTTCACACGCACCGCAATGGAACTATTTTATTGCCAACTAGTTATATTTAGGGTCCGTTTCAGAATATCCTAATAAAGTTTCGGGTTGCTAATCAACACATAAAATAACTGATTGATAAAAATGACAGTTAACATGCAGTGCGTTTCAAACTTTAACCTATGGATAGGCTAAATCGATGACTGTGAAACGCAAAGATAGAGTTTTATTTATTAAATAAGTTCTGGGTAGTATAACCGGAACTTACTGGAACATTCTGAAACAGGCCCTTAAACTAATAGTAGAATTGCTTAATAATAATAATAATCATTTATTAAAAAATACTGTTACAAAATTTTTTTAGAAAAAGAGAAATGATAATACAAGAATACGTACTAGCACAGAATAATATAGAAATATGAAACATTTTGTTAGTAGATATTTTAATATCAGGTACATTTGTTACGATCCAAAACCACATCTCCTGGGCAAGATCTCAGTCCATTAACTAAGAGTTAACTTGTATCTTAAGGTACGAAGGATCCAACACCAAGCAACATAGGACTGGAATGTAGCGCTCTTTAATTTAGCCAAAGAAATTATTTAACAAACAAATAGTTTATATTATAGGTTGTTTCTTTCATAATAACAAACAGAGACATTTTCTCATAATAACACATAGACGTCACAAACGCCACGCAGTCAAACCGGAAGAATTTTCGACGCATTTCACTTCTACACGAAGCATCCTCAGGAGGTCTTGACTCTACGAGCGCACGATCGAGAAAGATCGTAAGGGCATCTTATGAATTCAAATGCTAATGAATAGATTCAGGCGTTACTTTGCGGAAATCCATTTTTAATAATAACAAATACTTTTAAAATATTTTAAGAAAACATCAAATTAATATTTTAATAAAACACTTAAAAATATAAAAATATATCTAGTGACAATTCCGCTTAATTTTCCTGCTAAGCCGACGTGACGTCACAAACGCCACGCAGCCAAACCGGAAGAGTATTCGACGCGTTTCGCTTCTAAACGAAGCATCCTCAGGAGGTCTTGACTCTACGAGCGCACGATGGAGACGTCTCGATATGATTATATATTTTAAAATATTGTACCCTAGATTTTTATCTCCTAGTTAAGTTTAACAAAATGTAGTAGTTATACTATAAATTATTGAACGCTCGCAATGGGCAGACTGTTGAAACTTCATTATGATATAACCATCTCTATGTACAGTCGCCTGCAATAAGAAATCTATACTACACAAAAAATCAGATTTCTCATTTCCTGAATCCATCGCCTACTATGTAGCACTGAGCAAGATATAAATGACAAAATATATATACTTATCTTACGCTACCTACATATATTACAGGCGTAACGATCTTCCTAATTCATCATAACTTCTAGGTTAGCCTGAACAACATCTTCGACCACATCATCGCTTACCATCAGGTGAGATAGTAGTCAAAGGCTAACTTATCTAGCATAAAAAAAAAACATCAATCTCCTTGTATTTGCCACAAAATAATAAAACTTATTGATCAGGGGTTATATCTAGCAGTGTCTAGCTTATCGCGCATAAAGTAAAATATCTTCGACATCATCATCACTTAGCAACATCTTATATAGAATGTTAATACATTTTTATAATTTTAATTTCAATTAAAATTTGCTGTACGTTTATAAAATATAAGCATCGCAATCCAATGGGGCAATGATGCCAGCATACTGGGCACGCTGCCGATTGGCTGAAGCATTTGGACTGCCTGTGAGCCTGCAATGGCTTGTAGGTGGTCTAAATAAATTCGTGGTAGTAGCTGTTGTGTTGTATATTATGAATCTTAGTATATTGTCAATAAAGGGTTACCGCAGGTTTACCGCCGGGGCAAGAAGTACGAAAGCATTTTACCCCTCAAAAAAAGGTTAAAAAATTAATAAACAACATTTACAAAATCGGAATTGACTTCGAACATTGTAAAGTATGAAATAACTTGTTGAAGTCAGTATCATGCTGATTCAAAACTCTGATCTCACTATTATGGTCCGACTTCCACAAGTCATTTAATACTTTTCAGTGTTGGAAGTGGGTCCAGTTTTTTTAAATATTTTATTTCATAGTTGATAGGTTATCCTTTGACCTCTATCTCACCTGTTGGTAAGTGACGATGTGGTCGAAGATGTTGTTCAGGCTAACCTAGAAGTACTGGCTCTCAAGGACAGCTGCCGGAACACACCGTTAGGTGCTTGGCGACAGATTTTCTACTTGAGGGTGGTAGCTAGCCAGGCGGGCATTCGCAAAATGCCCTACCACCATGCTATAACGACTGCCATCCTAAGACAACAACCGGGACCGACGGCTTAACGTGCCCTCCGAAGCACGGAAACGCTTAGTAGTAATATCACTAGCGGTCACCCATCCAACTCGTGACCGCGCGCGACGTTGCTTATCTTTGCTGATCGGTTGAGAACAGCTAAGTAAACTTCGCTACGAGCGCTTCAGAAAGTGATTATTTGGTCGAAGATGTTGGTCACCTTAACCTAGAATTTCTGGCTCTCACCAAGATAATTCACTCGCCAAAAATACTGTTTGTAATTAAATAAACTAGAAAAATACTTAGACTTACTACTGATTTTGATTAAATTAAAATGAAGCTAACTTGTATGTACACCTACCAAGAAAAAATAATCATCAAAATCCATTCATAATTAGCGAAGCATAACAAACATACAACAAAAAAGATGCAGACAGCAAAAAAATCTTGACTCGTGAAGGATTTGAACCTCCGACCTCCGATGGATTAGTTTTCAGGATACAAAATCGGCGCTCTGCCAACTGAGCTAACGAGCCTCGTGATGTATTTGGCAAAAATAGCAGAGACTATCAATACTATGACGCATCATGAATGTCGCACGGACTGGATCTCGAGTTTTGCAGAATGAATCACTACTAAAACATGTATCATACCATTATACTATCGAACAAAAGATATATTGTAAAAAATAAATTACATATAAATACTACATAATCTTAAAAATAATACTATAAGTATTTTTATGCTTTGTAAGTTAGCCTTTGACCACTATCTCACCTGATAGTAAGTGAAGATGTGGTCGAAGATGTTGTTCAGGCTAACCTAGAATTACTGGCTCTCATAAGTATATCCATCTTGCGTCATAGTATTGAGAGTCTCCGTTATTTTTGCCAATCGCTTCACGAGGCTCGTTAGCTCAGTTGGCAGAGCGCCGATTTCGTATCCTGATAATTAATCCATCGGAGGTCGGAGGTTCAAAACCTTCACGAGTCAATATTTTTTTGCTGTATGTTTTTTGTTTGTATATTTGTTACACGAGTGCTCCACCAATTATGAGTGGATTTTGATGATTCTTTTTGTTGGGTAGAGTATACTTCCACGTTAGTTTCATTTTAATTTAATCAAAATCAGTAGTTTTGAACAAATATTATAATTTAGATTTTAGTTACTTTTGCAAACTTTAGGCGAGAATAGACCTGATCTGATCAGTGATAGACGAAGTGGTCTTTAAAAATGCCAGACTGAGGGCGTAGGACCTCGTTTCACATGCGAATGAACAAAACAGTATCTATTAAATATTGCGTAGTTCTGTTCTATAACAAACGCTTTTTTCTAAGCAGATCTAAAGAGGATGACCGTCCAGTAAGTAAATGAAATACTTACTTATTGGACAGTAAGAGATTCCAAATTTAAAATCTCGTTTCTTACTGGACAGTTGTGAATAAGTCTCCGGTAGAGATCACTTTCAGGATACTTTTTAAAGATGTTATGCCAACATTACATACCATTTTTGAGAAAAAAATTATTTTGACATTTTAAGGGCCTGCACTGTAGAGAAAGATGTTATATTTCGTCTCCACTTCTCGCGTTTTTAGTTCGCGCCATGTACCCCATGGCGCCATGTTCGTAAGTCAATGGCAATATTTTATTTTATTAGAAAATTAGAGCGCTAGTAGAACTAGTAGAAACTATCTTGTCACACACGAATGATATATGAAAGAATGAATAAAGCGCCATCTAGCACGCATATATGATACCAACACATTAGTAGGCTCATGAATTGTTTTTAAGCTCTCAATGTAGTGTGGCACAGTTAATAAATTTACCATACCTACAGTAGAACAAGTTTAATCTTGATGAATACCAGCTTTTTCTTGCATGTTTTGGTGTATGCAAATTTTCAACTTACCGATTTTGTTGAACTAATTGCTTTGATGTAAGGCGTAACTCATTCCAAAAAATATAATTTATTTATTACAAAATCAAGTATATAGTGTAAAATTTGCGCTGAAAATAATGAATAATCTTTTGTACCCCATGATCAAAAGACAGATAGCGGGTATACCATTAGGTATTATTATCAAGTAGCTTGGGTTTTAAACAAGATTTTATCTTGTTTAAAAACTAAGTATAAGTCATACGACTTGCTCGTGTCATTACTACAAGTCCTATTAAGGTCACATAAACAAAAAATCACATGGAGAAGGTAGTAAGTACAGTTATTGTTTCAATTTGTTAATAATAATTCATACATTTCGTGAATGCTATTGCGTAGATGGGTGGCACAACAAAACTTTTAAGAAAATAATATCTTTATTCAGATTACCCACTTAGGAAGATAGGTATTTTGTTTATAAATTTTACCAATAAATATTATTTGTACCCGTACGTAAATATTACTATTTGTACTACTATTCGTACGTATTACCACAATATTATATATCGATAGTAAAACTGTGGTATAACTTAATGTTGTCTTAGGTTTTCGCGATTGTTACACATAGTAATTAAACCACTTTAAACGGTTTAAATCGCGTATATTTATCATTATTTTGTCCCGACGTTTTAAACACTTTGCAGTAATCGTGGTCACGGGTAACAAAAAAAAATTGATAAATATACGCGATTTAAACCGTTTAAAGTTGTTTAATTACTATGTGGTATAACTGTATTGGTAGTACTAAGATACTATCTTATTCATATGTCATCATATACGAGTACGTAGAAAGAAGTAAATATACTTATACTATATATACTTATTACCTAAAGCCAAGTAAAAAAAGGCAGTGCAATGCATACCTTTTATTTTAGCTGATTTTTACGTGCGCTCCGTAACCACCGGGCAAAACGGAGCACTTATCTGTCATCTGTCTATCCGTCCGTTTTAATGTCAAACAAATCTTGAGCTCGTAAACGGGATATAGGTGACAAAGCGCTCGTAGCGTGGCTGGCTTAGACATTCTTTACAGATTAACTAAGTAATTCAACGTCAGCTGCGTCATGACTTGGATGGGCGACCGCTAGTGGCATTTCAACTAAGCGCTTCCGTACATCAAATGGCACATAAAACCATTGATCTCGGTTGTTGTCTTAGGATTGCAATCGTTATAGAAAGGTGGTAGGGCAATGCCTACACGGCTAGCTACCACCTTCTGTCACCAAGAACCAAGCAGTGTGTTACGGCAGCACTCCTTAACCCTAGTGATACTATATCCTAACAAACCCTAGATATAATCCTAGTGTTCATATGATGGGTTGCTTTTCTGGGCTATAATTTCTATGAAATTATGAATACTTATTTCAATAACTTTTTATGTTTAATAGTTTGTGTGTGTTCCATTATTTGTGGAAAGAAGAGTCTGTGTTTACTGCATGACAGCTTTGTATGGTACCGTAAGGGCTACTGTTACTGTTACGCTGTGGCCTCAAAATATTTTTTATTCCATCAGCATGTTCATATTTATGAAAAGTCTTTCGTTTGTCTGGTGTCCATCCAGGGTAAGAAATATAATTTTCCTAGATCTACGAAAAAATATGGTAGATACTTAAGATTTACATACATTACGTATTACTTACTATATTCAGCATACTAAACTTTTCTGAGTGAATAATAGGAAAAATAATGGAATCTAGGTAATAAAATTACAAGCAGAATGCATAAAGCATATTGTAAATAAACTTAGAAGTAAATACGTATCAATCTATATCAATAAATAAAAAAAATATAAAAATAAATTTTGCTTAGGATTTAAACCTTGCACCTTCAGTTTTCTGGTCCGACCTTAGAAGAAATGAGCTACTCAAACAATGTTTTATCGATGAAAATGACAGACCTATGTAACATTTGTGATTGTGTTTCCTGGATCAAAATGTGGCAGCGTAAAAACTTAAGAGTTGTCAACGTAGGTGAACTACGAAATCAAGGTAAAAATAACACATTTTAATAAAAAAAAAATTGAGACAAAAAGACCAATGCGTCAGATTCGAACTCCGCTCTTCCAGATTCTGGTCTGACCATTCTAAGTATGCGCCATTTAGACAATACTAATGCAGTCGAAAATAAGATATATTTACAGACTGTTGTGCCTTACAGTCAGAAGTAAACGCAGTATGATATGTACCATAAAGTATTGATTTGTAAATTTATGTAAAAGTTCATATTATGAAAAATTCAGAATAACGCTCCTAATGACTTTAGGTAAGTCGTTCCTACGTCTTATAAAATCATGCATGCAAGAATTTCTTGGCATCGTATAATTAATATGATGAATAAATGTTTTTTATTTTGTAAATAATTTGGTAATTAAGTATTTACCAAGAAGGCACGGGTAACATACATGTTGTACCTTGCAGTGTCAACCATTTCTAAATTAAGATACACATGTTTCCAAGGAGTTGCAGATAACAGCTTGTCATTACTTAACATCACATTTATAACTTGCTTATTTTATTTTATTATCATCTTTTATGTATTGGGATTTTTTTGGTCGCCAAAGCAATCAGATTTTTCTGTTGATCACCATATTTTATATAAATTTTGGGCAGTTCATACAAAACCAATGTTCAGGTTCTGTCGGTTAGGGTGACCCCTAAACCAACAGAATCCTCCGTATTTTTGCCGACTTTACAATAAAGATGAGGTACTAAATTCGTATGTCTTGTATGTTTGTTACCTCAGAACTTTTGACTGGGAGAATCGATTTTGATTTTTCTTTTATTTGAAAGCTGATGTTTGCCGTGTGGTCCCATTTAAATTTCATTAAAATCGGTCAATCCGTTTTTGAGTTCTCAAAAACGAATTTTCAGTTATTGATCTGAAAAGTGTTTTCCTATCTTAATGATATTATTATTGATAGCATAGTCTTTGACAGTAAATGACAATCGATTCTATAATTAGCAAGGGTCAATAAATGGTGTAAAAAAAACCGGTACTACCGTGGTACCGACTTTAACAAGTTATTTCACACATCTGAGTGTTGAAGTCGGTTCCATATTTAGGTAATTTTTTTTTGATTCTAACCACACCGAATTATCATTATCTATTAAAGTTAGTAAAAAAATTTAACTACCATATCGGTGCTATGTGAACATCGAACAGATGAAATTTGCCCTTACTGACTATCAGCACGGGTCTCTAGATCGTAAACTGAATAAACAACAAAATCACAAAAAAATTAATAAGTCGTTTGAATTAGAAATTAAATTCTTGTATTATCGTTCTAATACAAAAAAGTTGCCGAATAACAACATTCATAACCATGTAGGACTTATTGAGTAGACTAGAAATGTATTTTATAATTAGAAATAAATAAAAGTTATCGTTTTGGACCATTTTCATTGAGGGGACAGCTCTAAAATAAATTAATTTAAAATCGATTCATATTTTACCATTTTACTATATCATATTTTCCTTCACAGGTTGTGGAATTCTCTTAGAGTGATGACCCGAATGCACACATGGACAGTTCTTTGATGAATTACTTGAGTAAAGGAGGTGGGGATACATGCTCTTACTGCTTATAGTATGTAGATACTAGAGTATTTGTTTATCGGCGATGTAAATGTGAACTGTGACCCTCGGGTTTTTATGTTATAAAACAAAACAATAACATACTCGTACTTACAATGTTGACATTAATAGTGTAGTGACGTCATACTTCTGATATTCTAAAGTATATTTGCTGCACTCGTCATGAGGCTCGTTAGCTCAGTCGGCAGAGCACCGATATTCAAGTTTAGCATCGGGGGTCGGAGGTTCAAATCCTTCACGAGTCAAACTTTTTTGCTTAATATTGCTCTAATTTATGAATTTTTAGGGTTCTTATAAATAAATGGCTGTATTTTTGGAACGGAGGATGGTTGATTTTTTACAAAATATGTGTGAGTATTATTGCCATAAAAATGATAATATTAACAAAAAGTTAAAAATGAAAGGAGGTCCCCATACAAGAAATGTTTATAACGCTTCCTTTTGCTCTACCGTAAAAATAATACTTAATACATTACAAGCGTAATACCAACAAATATAAAAACCGGCCAAGCGCGGATATGACACAGGACAAGGATCGAGAATAAAAAATTGGTACACTCTCTGTTGTTATTATTGATATTAGAAAATTTGTCGACAAGCAATAAGCCAATGTTTTTATGGTAAAATATAAGTTTAATATATAAGTTTTTTATGCTTTGTAAGTTAGCTTTTGACCACTATCTCAACTGATAGTGAGTGATGATGTGGTCGAAGATGTTGTTCAGGCTAACCTAGAATTACTGGCTCTCATAAGTATATTCATCATGCGTCATTGTCTTGATAGTCTCAGCTATTTTTGCCATTCGCTTCACGAGGCTCGTTAGCTCAGTTGGCAGAGCGCCGATTTTGTAACCTGAATTTTCCATCGGAGGTCGGAGGTTCAAATCCTTCACGAGTCAATAATTTTTTGCTATCTGTGTTTTTTGTTTGTATATTTGTTACACGAGTGCTCCGTCAATTATGAGTGGATTTTGATGATTCTGTTTTTGTTGGGTAGAGTATACTTCCACGTTAGTTTCATTTTAATTTAATAAAAATCAGTATAGTTTTGAACATATACACATATAATTTTGATTTTAGTTACTTTGCAAATTCTGGGCGGGAATAGACCTGATCAAGATTAAGGCGAAGTGATCTTTAAAAACAGCCAGACTCGAAGGAACGTAATAATAATGACTTAGGACTGACTCTCTATAATATATCACTTTATAAAAATATATAAAGTGATATATTATAAAAGTGATATTATTAAAAACGAAATTAGTATAATAAAGTTATAGTCCAATATCTAATGTAAATCAACAAATATAAAAACCGGCCAAGTGCGGATAGGACACAGGACAATGATCGAGATTAAAAAAAATGGTACTCTCTGTGTTGTTATTATTGATATTAGAAAATTTGTCGACAAACAACAAGCCAATATTTTTTATAGCTGATTGATTTCTACCACCCCTGCACCTTTTTTTTGTGACGGGGGTAAATCTTTACAGATACCTGGGTGCTATGGGGAGCATGCCGGGTTATGTGGGGCTTTCACCCACTAAAACTCCCTCGGTGGTCTTCCTCTGTGACTAGCTAACGGAGGGCCCCGAGTTCTCCTGAGGAACGCACCGGACCCATCCTGTCACATTGCCCGTAGGCTCATCTCTTTGGTATACTTTTGTCTTCTGGAGCCATGTAAAATGGCATAACATAATACACAAATGGCACATAGTGACGCTATCTTCTTCGAGCTCGTTGGTGGGATCATAAAAGCCCCATCCCCTACAATCCCCGAACTCTAAGTCCCCTTTTAGTCGACTCTTACGACAGGAAGGGTTGACCGTAGCCGTATTCTTTGTAACCCGGGCCTACAGGGTTGTGTAACCCGGGCCTACAGGGTTAACCACCCTTGCACCTATCTCATGCACTTGATGGATGGTAAGTGATATTTTTGTTGTATGATTTAATTAAAATGAAGCTAACTTGTATGTACACCTACCAAGAAAAAAGAATCATCAAAGTCCATTCATAATTAGCGAAGCATAACAAACATATAACAAAAAAGATGCAGACAGCAAAAAATATTGACTCGTGAAGGATTTGAACCTCCGACCTCCGATGGAATATTCAGGTTACAAAATCGGCGCTCTGCCAACTGAGCTAACGAGCCTCGTGAAGCATTTGGCAAAAATAGCAGAGACTATCAATACTATGACGCATCATGAATGACGCATGGACTGGGTCTCGAGCCACCACGGACGCAGCTGAACGCGTGAGCTTGTACTGGAATAAAAAAACAAATTATGAATGAAAAAAAGTTCAATCTCAATGCGCGTTGCGCGTGGTGGCTACGACCTTTTGTTTATTTAAATTCCACGTGGATGCGGTTATCCGATTTGAAATATTTCAACGCGGATTTGGTAAGGATATAATTGGTCACATTTGGGCGAAAGTAAAATGAGAAAAATCAATATCGTTGTGGAGAAGTTTCATTCAAAATAATAACTTGAAAATAGGTACTTTTCAACTTTTGTTACCTAATAACAAGCAGTTACAAAAACCTTAAGCACAGATTTGTTGCAAAGTGTCCGTAAATTCTATTTTTTTTTCTGAATCCAAACATTGATGTTCTGCAAAGTAATTCACCTTATTTTTTCACTGGCGGTATGCCTTTATTAACAAAATACTACGAGCTAGACAGGGTTATTGGAAAAATGCGAACAACTTTGACGTAACAAACATTTTGAGATTTATTTTTAAAATGTCTTTTGAACTGAATATGCACGAGGATCACCTGATGCTAAAAGTATCTTGTTCTTGTAATTTATAATAATAACCCTGTATACAGTACTCTACAGTTACTAAAATAAAAGCATTAAGGTTGAACTGGCCGGTCACTTCTCCATACAAGAATTGTAGGGTGATCACTCCCTTATTTGAGATTTTTGGTCCAGACTTAAGCATAATACCGATTGATATCGTCATTATTTAGGCTTGTATGATGCCAACATTTTAAAAAGATAATTAATTTGTAAGTTATGAGCCTCGAAAACTTTATATCAAAATGTTTCGAGGCTCATAATTCTCAAGTGAATTATTTTATTAATATTTCAGCGTCATACAAGCCTAGATAATGACGAGATCAATTGGTATTATGCTGTATTTTGGACCTAAATCCTCAATTAAGGGAGTGATCACCCTACGACGTTTGTATGGAAAACGGGCCGGCCAGTTCACCCTTAAGACAACCTATAAGTTATTGCAGACTCACAGGCATTCCAAATACTCCAGCCCACTACCAGTTGGCAGCGCACCCAGCATGTCGGCAGCATTGCCCCGTTGAATTGCATTGCTTAGTTGGTGCCAGCATTTTGATCACGCGTCGTATCGACCAAGCGCTCGAATAAGTTTATAAGTTCACCTTGAAAGTAGCTTTGCTCATATTTAGGTATTTTTTCTTCTTAGTATTTACCAAAAGCTCGTGATAACCACTACACTGCAGTTAGTTATGTCATAAAATTAAAAACCAATCTAACCGGAAACAATCAGCCATTAAAACTAATGAAGCAAGCTCTAATGTACTTTATGGAGCGGCAATTAATCAAAGTTTAATTTACAACACCCATCAGCATTAGTTATTTAGATAATATATCAGATTTTACAACATGGTGCTCACTTTACTTATCGGCTGAGGTATGGAAGCATCACAGTTCTAAAGTTACGTAAGAATCTCTTATTTTCTTTCACTCAGTTTAATCTGACGTAAGTATGCTTAGTCATGCTTTTAACCAAATTCCAAAAAAAGAGGAGGTTTTCATTTCGAATATACATTCGAAATGATTTGTTTGTATTGTATTTTTTTATGCCTGATAGGTTAGCCTTTGACCACTTTATCACCTGATGCCTAGCTACATAAAAAAATATGTAAATCATTTTAAAGATCAGACGAACGGACGGACAGCCGAGGTTTAGTAATAGGATGCCGTTTTCTAGTACGGAACCTTAAAAACTATTAGACCAATCTAAATCTATACTAAAAAGAGGAAAGATTTGTATTTTAGTATGTAACGAATAAACATTAAAACTACTGGACCGATTTGAAAAACTCTTACACCATTAGCATCCTACATTATCCCTGATGACTATGTTCATGTAGCCTACATTATCCCTGATGATTATGTTCATGTAGGTATAAAATATTATCAAAATATTTATATATATTTTTTTTTTTAAATACCCGTGCGAAGCCGCTAGTATTGATGAAATTTAAAAGGCCAACTTGGAGGTAAATTCTACCCAACAAAAAGAGCCATTTAGACTGGAAACGTAAAAAGTTATGCGTAGTCATTCATAAAACACGTGTTGATGTGAAAACCTTCCTCTTTCTTTTGAAAGTCGGTTAAAAACTAAAATTATACACATGATTAAAATTTTTATGAAAATTAACGGAGAAACATCGCTTGAACTAACCAAAGGCCCGGTGTACGTCGCAAGAGCTTTGAATTTGAACTTTGTCGTGGAAGTAATGAAGTTGATTTTAGTTTGGCAGTTTCAGAAATAGGGTTGGTGTTTCAAGACAGGTGCATTCAACCTGCGCCGTTTTTTGTGCTCCGTTTCAAATTTGAGTTTACTTTGAGGTACAGTTTTAGTTCGGAGTTTGGTAGAGTTACCTTCACCACAGTTCTATAAGGCGTCCCCTCACCCGTGGTGGCAGGACAGATTAAATAATAGTTACAAAGTAGGATCTGTAATAAAAGATATCGGGAAGGATTTCTCTGTCTGAGTTTAGATGACGATATAAATTTAATATTAGGTTTAACAGTGTTTTTATGTTTTTTTTTATCTGATCGGGTAAGTAGGCTTTGACCACTATCTGTCCTGATAGTAAGTGATGATGTGGTCGAAGATGTTGTTCAGGCTTACCTAGAATTACTGGCTCTTAAGGACAGCTGCCGGAACACACGGTTAGGTGCTTGGCGACACATTTTCTACCTGGGGGTGGTAGCTAGCCAGGTTTTCGCCAAATGCCCTACCGCTACTCTAAGTAAGAGTATTCTACAGTGTTTTCTGTAATCTATCTGGCTTACTACAGAGCAACAAAGTGGGACAAGGGCAGGAAGATGACAATAACTTTCCAGGGTTTACCTGATTATTATTCACAGATACAGGATTTGCTGCTCTTGTGTGTCTAGTCTGGTGAGTAAGGAACTGAAAATCGAGACCAGGAGACCCTATTGATACTGAGTCGGTATTTGAACTGATTTCAGTTTGAGCAGGGTAAAGGAAAAGACCTGATGGGATGACTCTAGTTCCATGGAAGTTAGGACGGCCTTGAGTGTGGGACGCTAAATGCGTACGACCTTGGGACCGTGGGGACAGGGAGCTCATAGTATTTCCCAAATGTATGCGAGCGCTTGATCGATGCGATCAAAATGCAGTTACCTATTTGGCTCAACGAATAAGCATTCCGATTCAACAAGGCAATGCTGCCAGCATGCCTGGCACCTCCTAATGCTGGAGCATTAGGACTGCCTGCGAGTCTACAATGACTTGTAGGTTGTCTGGATGCTTTTATTGTAGTAGCTGTAGTGTTGTATATAGTTCGTAGTAATTTGTAAACAAAGGCATACCGCTGGTAAAAAAATGCTGGTACTAGGCACTTTGGCAAGAGTCCGTTTTGATGTGTAGCAGTGCAGTGTCAGATATTATGCTACGAAGCAGTAGTATACAAACAGAACTGTGTTTATGCGTGATGGTCGTAGCAAGTGACATTATCAGGTGAAAGAGACATAAGAACGAACATCTCGGAGTGATGAGCACTCGAAGCTAGGAGTGTACTGTACGCTTACCATCAGCCGGGTGTTTTGTGCGTGTCGTCAGTTATTAACTTAAAACAAGAGAAGCCATACCATTAGGTCAGATAGTGGTCAAAGGCTAGCCTATCAGCTATATAAAAAAAAACCTTGATTAGACTTTTCCGGCCCTATTTTTTTAATGTGCTTACTATGTTAGGTCAGCAACATTCTGAGTCACTTCCGATTTTATACAATAAGGAAAATTATTATTTCATTAGACATATATATTATTTATTACTAAAGTATTATATATGCCGTCCTGTCAAGGAAAAAATCCTAACAACGAAACTGTTCTTTGGTGGATAAACAACAATGGTAGGTATATAATCTTTCCTTCCATTTTATAAGCTAAAACACGTTGACCGTAAAAAATATAGAGTTTCCTTCCTACAACCTTGAGCTGTAAGTAACACAGAAGGTAAGTACCGAATTGAATAGAGATTGTCAACTATCAAATCTCATGTTCTATTGTCGGCCACACCTTGACAGCTGACATCATTGATATGCTCTCCAAAAATATGGACATAAGAACATTTGACCCAGTATTAAAGTAGGAGGTGTTTGACTAATAGAGAATCAAGAAAGAAAATTAAGAAAGGGAGATTCAAGATGGCCGCCATACAAAGTGCTCCAAATTCTAATCCTTCTAAAATTAGGCCGTAAGACTTCGATATTGTCATGATCTATAGGCAATAAAGGAGACGCATCAAAGAAGAGAGTAATTTCAAAATGATTTTTTAGTAAACTAACTCTGTGAACTAACATTAATAAAAAAAGTACATTTAGAAAGCATAAAACGGTTTAAAACTCGACAATATCAAAATGTATTTAGGATATTCGACCTCCTTCAAAATGTAGGGTATTAGAAAGTCTAATATGTCTAATAAAAGTTACGTTGATCCAATTTATTAGAATAAAAACGTAATGCGGACCAGACAAGTGGTAAATAAACTACTGCAATGCTCTATTCGTATTTGCTTTACTGTAAGACAAAATAGACACTTTGAATTAATATCATTATAACATACTTTTTCCTGGATGCATAGTCGTATACAAGATCTATTCAGCTCTTCCAAATGGAAAGACTAGTGGTGTTAAGGTCCCTACGTGCTACATAAATTTTCCTTTTATTCCGCATAAATACTTCCCTAAGCTATGATTGACCATAACCTAAAACCTATATAATTCATGTTATTTGCAAATGTCTAAATTTAGTGCCAAGTTCAAAAAATGGTACCACTTTTTTCTACCACGTATCGGTGGTCATACCTTTACGAAGTTACATCATCTTGCTTGGCTGACAGACAATACCTCAAAGAGACTAGTTATATGGAACATTAACCTGAATTTGAAATATGATTTAAATATCCTGTACCTTCGTGTAGACATGAAGTAATCCTCAACCTTGAGACTCTAACTTGAGGCATGTTTCTTTGTTGTTGTCGATTGGACTAGAGTTATATTATGAAACGTATCTATCACGGGGAGTGTTCCGAGGATCTGTTCGATTTACTACCTGCAGCTCAATGTCGCCATCGGACGTCCAGACAAAGCACGACGTTTCATCAACTTCATGTCGATGTCTGGACGGACGGACTAACGGACAGCATAAACGTAACATAGGTCCGTTCGGTTACGGAACTTCAAATATGTGCGGTTTTCTCAACAAGTGACAGAATTTTAAGCGGTCGTAGTGGAGCTTGCCTGGTCATTATTTATCTTCTTTCATGGTAATTCCTTAGATAGGTGACAGCTAGTGGAATTGAGTAGAACACTTTAAGCCGCCAGTCCCAGTCAAACATGAACTCTTAGGATGGTAGTTATTATAGCGTGGTGGCAGGGCATTCTGCGATTGTCTGCTTGGATAGCTACCACTCTTAAGTAGAAAAATCTGTCGCCAGGACCTAACGGTATTTCAGCAACTGTCCTTAAGTGCCAATTCCCAGTCTTATTTAAACCTAACCACCTCATTAAACATGACATCACATAACAGCGGTAACATCCACTGTTGAACAAACGCAACCCTCATCAGGGGATTCGCCGTACACCCACGCTAGACACGTGTCTTGGGATCGCAGTGTCGGACAGTATTTCATCAGAATGTGCTGCCCACCTGTTTACAAATCTAGCCTGGCAACAAACGGGGCTACAAGGGTACCTCATCACTCATCTTTGAAGCAGTGATGGCTCAGTGGCATTGGCTATGGACTGCCACGCAGCAGGTCCATGCTAGCGACCACCCTCAAGTAGAAAATCTGTCGCCAAGCACCTAACATGTGTTCCGGCAGCTATCCTTGAGAGCCAGTTCCAGGACATGTCTGTTAACATCTTGGACTACATCATTACTTACCATCAGGTGAGATTGTGGTCAAAGGCTAGCCTATCAGAAGTAAAAAAAGACTCATTATTGACTAAACTAATACAGCCCGGCCTCCGGTTGCTCGTTCAGTGATAGATGTATTAATTACACAAACATAATAAAACTTTACGATAACCATCATTAAGTCAAGTATTATACAATTTTCTGTTCAAAATCTTCTTCAGAAACACTAATTAATAAATCGTTTTTGAGTTAATTTTATAGTTTCTAATTAACAATAATTTATACAAATGATTATATTATATGATAAGTATACCTAATGATATCTAAGGATAATATTTATAGTTTGTAATTATATTATTTATAATGTGCTTTTATATTGGCAATAAAGAAATAGAGCGCCTTATTCTAAGATTGAATGTTGATTCGTATGTTACATAGATAGAAAAGTCACTATAATATTTGTATTACTATTCGTTTACAACCCAAGTTTGATGATAGACCTACGTTTGGAGCACTGTTCTTTGTACAGTAAGGAAATGAGACACTTGTCTCCAATAAAGTCTGGGCCTCTTTCACGACCTTCAAGTAAAGTCTCGAGTAGGCTAATTGCCGGTTTATATCACAAGTAACCTTGCTTATGAGTTTCACAATGGGTGAGTAGTATTAACCCACAGGTAAAGTTACCACTAACTTACTTCTTGGTTCATCTGTCTATCATTTATACAGATTTAAATTATTTTCCACGTATGAATGAGTGAAGTTGTTGATAGATTATAAATGGATATTTGAATTAACTTTGAAGATCCTTCAAGTAACGATCGAGTTGTTAATCAGAAGTCTGTTTTCTATTGTGAAACTATAAAACCATAATAGTAACTTGTGTGAGGCGAGTAACTTTAACTAGGAAGTAAATAACTGAAAATTTACTTGAAAGTCATGAAAGAGGCTCTAAGTGCTTGAGCTTTGAAGTATAGTTGCTTCATCTTAGGTTTTCTTTATTGTTATAAAGTAACGAGACATTCAAGATGCCCAACTGGTGGTAAGTGTCATGCTTGTACTTTATACGGTGTCATTGTCCTCGTTCTGCATGACACTGCCCTACGTTTGTCATTCTGATACTTCTCGTTAGCTCAGGAATTTCACTTGCTACAGTGCCCTTCAAGCCCAATACAGTAATGTTTGCGTACTATTTATTCGAGGCAGAATATCTAACATTGCGGTGATCCACACCAAGACGGACTCTTGCTGTAGGATCCTATCGCCTGTCAAAAACCAACTCTATATCTGTTTGGTATCAAGCTAAGAGCGTTGATGTTTATTTGATTCATAATAGGTTTTCATTTAAGCCTACCAGACAATTGGCATTTGATAGCTAACAGGGGGCCAAGTCTGCTAGTTACATGTTCATATTCTGTATAGATTCATTCAAGATTCATACAAGACAGAATCGGTAGTCTGCTGATCCTTTATGAATATGAATCTATTATGAATCTAGGCTAATTTGACGATATTGCCAACAAAAAATAAAAAGAGAAGAGTAAGGTAATTCAGAAAACACTTTCGTTATTATTTATTATTATTTTATTATTTCGTTTCGTTTTCATATGAAACCGAGATTGAATCAATATTGACTCAATATGAATGATATGAAGTTAGTAGACCACCAAAACTGTCAAAATTGACCAAGCCGAGTCCATTATAGTTTCATATTGATTAGCAGACTTGACGCCTAGCTTGAACTCTCCGCAATACGCGTTACTAAACAAAACGAGGGTCAGGAGTACTGGTCGTGCGGTACGAATGCTCCTGGCGTAGAAATAACCTATTAATAGAACCTAACGACCGCACCAACGAATTCGCAGCATTTTATCGCTTTTAGTGTGCAAACTTCAGGCAATTAAACACCTCAAAACATTCAAATTATTCATCGGCGCACGATTGCATTACCACATTTTTCAAATCTTTAAAAAATCGTAAACGTTATAGGTTTTTTTTTAATGAAATTGTGACGGATCAAGCACGAGGCCCACCTGATGTAAAGCGGTCTAACCTCTGCCTATAACAGATGCATTTCGTCACAAGTCACGAATTGAACTGCGCCCGTCACCTTGAGACATAGTTGTTAAGTCTCATGTGCCTGTAATTTCACTGGCTCTCAAGGACTGCTTCCGGAACACACCGTTAGGTGCTTGGCGGCAGATTTTCTACTTGAGGGTCGTCGTTGGCCAGGCGGGCATTCGCAAAATGCCCTTCCACCATGCGGTGAAGCTCAAGCCCGCGGCGGGATTCGAACCATGGACCTGCGGCACGGCAGTCCATAGCCAATGCCACTGAGCCATCACTGCTTCAAAGGAGCTTTACAGAATGTCAAATCACGGTGAGTAACACGCTAGCTTCAAAGCTTACTTCTCTGAAACTAAACTTGTTTGTTCAACAGTACAAGGATGTAAGCTCATTTGCAATGCATGACCTGACACAAACTTTATTTCGTCTCTAGAAATGTAACAGTATTTACCTAATAGATAATTTTAAACTGGTTTTTACTAGCTCCAACAAAAAGTTTCCTTTACCTGAGCACAATTTGTTGTCAGGCATTTTGTTGGCCAGGGCCTCAAGCTTCCATAAACGTAATTATATTGAAATGAAGGTTATGTTGCTACGAAAGTTATGTTAAGTCAGTTATGTTGTAATGTGTAGAAATTAGTAAACAAGACGAACTATATATTTGATTTTTGATCAATAATTTCTAATAATAATATTAAAATCTAATTTTAATAAAGAATTCATTGCGAATGCATTGCATTCTTAGCTCTCACATGTTTTGATACTACCGTACTAAAACAAAACAATAACAAAATCTAAAAGAACCACCTGATGTTAATCATCTTTTATCGTCACATTCCTATATCATAAAAGAATATATTTTTACAATCAGACTATCCTCCTCTCCCCGCGGATATACAATAAATGCTTATGCCTATTTTCTAAATACAGCCTGTTTTGGAGTCAAGAAGATGGCATTTTATTAAAATTAGTATTAATCTGTTAACATAGTACACTTCATCTGTCAAAACAACATGCAAAACACAGAACGTTATGACAACAGATATGAAGGTCATAATATAAAGTAAATCAAGATATAGATTCGTTATTATAAAACGTTTAAGATACATACCAAACAATCCGAAGCGCGAACCACCTGATGAAGTACTCGTATAACGGTTACGATCACAATATTCGAGTCATCGACTCGAGAGCTTTCAACTTTCGCTCGCACTTACACACAATTAAAGATCCCGAATCAAATGAATGACTCGCCGAAAAGGACAGACACACATTTAAAAACAATATCGCATCAATGAGAAGCAGTTCTTCGAGTAATTTGATATTAAAACGGATAAGACATTCACCTCTCGTGGAAGCGGCGCGCGCACTGGACGCCAAGCGGGCCACTGCAGAACCCGTTTCGTAGAAAAAAGCACCTTTTCCCTCCGCTACACCGACCCTTTGCATATTCCCGGCGTTTATCATTCCACCGGCATCCTGAGATATGTCTTGTAGTTTCTCTGGAACTAGTTGTGTGTCGCCAAGTTGATTGTCCGCGTCTGTTCTTGCCTGGGCTGTGTTGCGACGCGAAACCTCACTCAATTGATTAGGCGGATAAATCTTGTTGGTGATTGGATTCGTCTGATAGTTTGTACTAGTGCCCTGACTAGGCTGAAAAGAAATGCTTTTTTGGGTTTTACAAACTTCGTTTCCAATTTGATTGCTTTGATTTGTCTGATTTCTCGGTATAATTAACGGCAGTCTGCCGTAACCAGGCTTGTTTGTGTATTTTTGTGTACTATCAACGACACGCGGCTCGAAAACCGGTTGATTTGCAAAAGCGTTTACTTTCAATATTTCGTTTGCTTGTTGTAACAGTCTTCTTTGTATATGTTCGATTTCACCTTTCGGTACCTTCGAATTTTCTGATAGTTCTGCTATCAATTGATTCACATTGAACTCAGCCATTTTATTCTCAGAGCCAGTGGCTTCGTTGGCTTGGGTAGAAACTTTTTTGTCTTCAGGTTTCTTGATTCTAACTTTCATGTCTTTATGTGGAGGTGTAACAACTATACTTGGTAAATTTTCTTTTGCAGCGATGTCTTTCTTTTCTCTTTTAACTTTCCTTACTATTCTACTGGCCATTACATTGTTCAATCACCTGATGATGATTGATTCCGTTTTATGTTCTCGTTCGTCCATTTTGTCGGCTACGAGGTAAAGTATAATTTGATTTAAATTAAGGTAGGTTGTTAAAGCATCGATTAACTTGGTTTCGTGAAGTTTCCAGGTAAGGTATTTAAATTAAGACTTCTCAAATGAGATGATGTTAATAAAAAACTGAATTAAAGAATGTGATTTCAACTTGAATGTTATTTGAGAGAACATAGAGGCATTGCGTAGGGTGCTCATTAAATTTGCCAAATAAAGATATCAGTATGAGACAATTGACATAGTTCACTGTATCTTTTGTCGTTTCGTAATCTTTTGTAATGTTGTTACTGCTTGATTCAATACGAATTGTTTAAGATTTTCTCACATGTTATGAGGTTTCAATTGTGTAAGTATAGATTATAGAAAACAAAGCAAATGGAATGGAAAGAAATCGTTTCATATGTGCCTATTCTAATTCTAGGTACGTACAACATAGTTAATCCCTAATATAAAATAGCATAACTAATTTGATTGTAAAATACGTAGTTACATACGTTTATTTCATCGTTAAATAGCTCACTGTATCGCTGTACTATCAATATTGCGACAAAGCAAAGCTTTAAAAATTACTTATTTACGACTCGATAACTCTATAATTTACTTTGACATTTCCTACTACCATAAACGAATTTATTCGTAAAGCAATTTGTCATGATCACAATAAAACGATATAAATAAAAATACTAATCACATTATCATTTTTAATCCGTACATGGTCACTATAGTTCCAAAGCTACTTTAAATAAATCAAATAGGTACATGCGTATTTGACATGCTTGTTACTAGATAAGTAATGACAGATTGACATTAAATTAACATACAGTGTCCATAATTTATCATTCGCTATTTACAATGAGATTGCAAATAATGGTCGTCATCTTTAAGTTTGGATTATGTAACAACCCCTACAATTATATAAGTATGACACTGTATTTAGAAAACTTGAATTTGATAAGTATTAAGTTACCCAATTTATTTTAATTGAAGAGGCACTCAGTTACATTAATTTAAACCACGCCCTAAAAGAAAGTAAGGAAAAAAACTACCGATCAGATCATTTTTACAGGACTGCCCCAAAAAGGAGTGTTATGTTTCCAGGGCTCTTGTATGTATGTATATTTGTGAGTAATAACAAATATTTTTTAAAATATTTTAAGAAAACATCAAATTAATATTTTAATAATACACTTAAAAAATATATAATATTATATCTAGTGACAATTCCGTCTAATTTTCCTGCTAAGCCGACGTGACGTCACAAACGTCACGCAGCCAAACCGGAAGAATATTCGACGCGTTTCGCTTCTACTCGTGTAGAAGCTTGTGTAGGCTTAGCATCCTCGGGAGGTCTTCGACGGACGTTTGTGACGTCACGTCGGCTTAGCAGGAAAATTAGGCGGAATTATCACTAGATATATTTTTATATTTTTTAAGTGTTTTATTAAAATATTAATTTGATGTTTTCTTAAAATATTTTAAAAATGTTTGTTTTTATTAAAATGGATTTCCGCAAAGTAACGGCCGAATCTACTATTTATATTTGTGAGTGTTTTTTTTCATCATAACTTCTGAACGGCTTAACCGATTTCAATGTATGATATATCATTAGATTTGTCTTGATACTGCAGGTGACACTAAGTCCCTAAAAACAGTAAATAAAAACAAACTGGTTGATTTTAGACGCCATATTGTGAGAAAATAAAATCCCAAACCATCGAGTGCGGGTATCAAAATGAAGGGTTTTAAGTAACAATTTCATAAATATATATAACTTGCAGTTTTAATTTCAATGGAACGAGAAAACGCTTAATGAAAATAAATAATTTGCAGTCGAGTTTTTTACTTTGTATCAATTAACAGTTTTTTTGTCAGAGTTAAATAGATAGGTGGAGGAGCGTGCATTTTCAGACTGAAAAGTTATCTTCATATGTATTAGATGGTATGTAATAAGGGTTAATATTGTGTTTATTTTTTGGACTTTTAAATATCTATACGCTGAGTATAATATAGAGATCGGTAAAATATAATTCTTTAATAACAATCGTGTTGGTTTATTTTTGGCTTGTGGCCTTTTGCTGTCACATTTGGCTGAGCGAGTTATGGGGTACTTAAGTGGTATTGAAGCGTACTTAAGTGGCGAAGTTTGTTAGTTAGTTTGCTTGCCTAATTGTTCTTGATCGATCCACTAGATTTAGCAGTGTTCACTGCGGTCATAACTTTTGTATGATAACAGCTGAAGGAATTTACTACTGTGCGTTTCCGTGCTACGTAGGCCATGTTAATACATTGATCGTTCTGATTTTAGTTTTATAATATAATTTACTTTTATCACGAGTATCGCTGATTCCATCGATTATTGATTATTGATTACGTACTCGTAAGTGCAAAGTCTATTTACTTTACAAGACGTGTTGACAATCTGGTTTTACTTAAACAAGTTTAGCTAATCTCCACTTCACTTGCATTAAGTTACTTCTATTTATGCGACTGGAATATTAAAATTAGGCCTATAAACAACTATAAAGTATCATAGACCCAAACTAAACACTCTATCATAAGTTATATCATTTTTTTTTGTGTTATGGTGTGGCAAACAAGCAGACGGCCTGATGGTAAGCGGTTACCGTCGCCTATGGACATTTGCAACACCAAGGGCGTTACCAATGCGTTTCCGACCCTGTAGTACTCTTTTAACACCCTTTTTGAAGAAATCCATACTGTAGCTCTGCGGAAAAACGTTACATGGAAGATCATTCCACATTTTGCAGGTATGCGGTAAGAAGGAACGCATAAATCGAGCTGTGTGAGACTTCCAGGACTCGATTATGTGTGATTTTATATCGGACTTACAAAAAAAGGAGGAGGTTCTTAATAGTACTGTAAGTTCTTTGTTACTTTGTTACGCGATTACTCCGCTAGTTATGAATTGATTTTGATGGTTCATTTATTTTTAAGATAGAGTTTACTTTCTTGTTAGTCCCATTTAAATTTAATCAAAATCGGTTGAGTACTTTTTAAGTTAAAATCAATTAACTGAAAAAATAATTTGCACAGCTTGAAAATCACATTTTACAAAGTATTGGAGCACAAAATTGTCTATACCCCGGGTGGGTATCGAACCCGCGTCCTCCGACTTCGCGCCGGTTGATGATTTAATGTTAATTTCAACTCTTGTCGTGATGATCAGTATTTTAGGCAAGTAAATGATCTTGTAAATAGAAAATATGCAAATTAAAAACAAACACGGACTTTTACCATTAAAAAATATTATTTAATTTGTGGAAGTAGGACCATGATAATGAGAGGTCAGTGTTTTAAATCAGCGTAGTACCCTTCCATAGTTATTTCATACTTTTTAGTGTTGGAGGCCCGTGGGGTGCCGGGCTAGAATGTCACCCTCCCATCTCTACCCGTGGGTGTCGTAAGAGGAGCTTTCTGGGGAACTGGTATCTCACACTGCGATTCCCATGACGCCTACCAAAGGTGGGATTATGGAAACCCCCCTTAATGCTGTGTTCATCACTGGACAACGCGGCTGACACAGTACAGTGTTGGAGGTCAGTTACGTTTTTTTTAATATTTTTTCTTAGTTGTAAATCGATTCCGTTTCATATATACCTACGCGTGGAATTGAGAACCTATCTTCTTTCTTGTAAGTCGGTTAATTTCAATACTAAAATTTGTAATTGACCTTCATAAGAGCGTCATAGACGCCTAAATTAAATAAATTATTTTGACTTTGACTTTGACTTTGAATTAGAAGACCACGTCACAGCTAGAGCACAGACTGGGATCTGAGAGACGGATTATTTGTGGGTTCGCCGACTCTCGTATTTCAAATGTTTGTAAGGAAATTATGTAATAATGCAAGCTATTACAGAGCACTAAGTTTACTCTAGATTTAAAGTCTACGCTTTCAACCAAATCAGTATCTATATCTTATTTTATATGCTTAAACAACTAAGACAACATCAAATCTCAAATTCACTTTGTTAATCTAAGAGCAATGACACATTCTAGGCAAATAATTTCTACACGGAAAAAAAGGATCTCTTTGGCCAAGAATTTCAATATTCTTAGAATAATTGTTTAAAATCAAGTAAATATTTGCTTTACATAAGTAAATTATCTTAATCTAAAAAACACAGTATTCTTAAATGAAAAATAATATATTCTTGCATTTAATTCTTGATTGAAGAAAGATTTATTGGTTCAAGTATATTTATTTATCAAACAAAGAAAATATCTGATTTTGACTGAACAATTTCAAAACTTAATAAATCAAGATAATATTATCTTCTTCCAAGATGATATTTTACTTAATTTGAGACAAATCGATTTTTCTTGGCTGAAGAAATAAAATAACTTTGTTGAAGAAATGTTTACTCATTCTAAGAAATTGTCAATTTCGTTTCGAAATCTAGTTATATTTTGTAACTCAAGAACGTTATCATATTTTTAATGAAGACTTGTTGTCTTATTTCAAGAATTTGGTTTACTTGAACCAAATAAATAAGTGTATTTTGGCACAAGATTCAAAATATTCTTCGTCCAAGATTGTGTATGCTCGATTTGAGAATATGCCAATCTTATTTCAAGAAACAGTTTATTTCAGCTGAAAACTATACAATTACTCAAATTGTTAACAGTTTTTCTCATTCCGAGATGTAAATTTACTTGATCCAAATAATTTCGTGTATTTTGACACGAGATTCAATACATTCTTCGTTCAAGATTATGTGTGATTGATTTGAGAATATCCTAATTTTATTTCAAGAAAAAGTTCATTTCAGCTGAAAACTCTATATTTACTCAAATTCTTATCAGTTTTTCTCATTCCAAGATGTTGATTTACTTGATTCAAATAATTTCGTGTATTTTGACACGAGATCAATACATTCTTCGTTCGAGATTGGGTGTGCTTGATTTGAGAAGATGCCAATCCTATTTCAAGAAACAGTTTATTTCAGCTGAAAACTATAATATTTACTCAAATTCTTAACAGTTTTTCTCATTCCAAGATGTTGATTTACTTGATTCAAATAATTTCGTGTATTTTGACACGAGATTCAATACATTCTTCGTTCGAGATAGTGTTGCATGATTTGACAATATGCCAATCTTATTTCAAGAAAGAGTTCATTTCAGCTGAAAACTATATATTTACTCAAATTCTGAACTATTTTTCTCGTTCCAAGATGTTGCTTTACATGATCCAAATAATTTAGTGTATTTTGACACGAGATTCAAGACATTCTTAATTCGTTCAAGATTGTGTGTGCTTGATTCGAGAATATGACAATCTTATTTCAAAGAAGAATTTATTACAAATGATATCTATATAAGATCTCAAGTTTAAAAAAAACTCTTCCCAAGATGTTGATTTACTTGATCCAAATAATTTCGTGTATTTTGACACCATACCAATCTTATTTAAAAAAAGAGTTTATTTCAATATTATTATGTTTGCAATAACGCCTGCTCGGTAGATTACATTACAAAATTAAAAAATTACGAGAGAAAAATATGGCCTTTTATTTAAAGGACGGCAGATATTACCTAGTACTTACTTAAATAGGTAATACCTAGTTATACAAACTATAGATAAAGGTGGTCTGTTGCATCTTTTTTGGAAGCTGGTAAAATAGGACTATTTAATAGTTGGTAGGTTAGTATGTATTGTACCGACTGTGGTGATCGAGGTTAAAAGATAATTGAGATCTGTGAGTGAGTGTGGCAGAAGAAGACAGGGCCGCAAAACTGCTTTTCTTGACCCAAGAATGCTAGTCTTCCTGAACCTCAAGACTTGAGCTGCACAACAGTTTGTAGTAATAATTTATCTCCGAAGACTGCTTTTCTTGCCCCAAGAATGCTTGTCTCAACCTCAAGTCTTGAGGTTGCCAGCAGTGTTGCCAGTGTGGGTTTAAAACAGTACGTATGACAAGGAAAATGGGTTTAAAAAATCCTGGCCAAGTGCGAGTTGCGCTGTGACGGTATGCCGACTCTCATTAAATTTGATTTTGGGACCAAAAATTCGTGTTTTATTTTATTCATTTAGGATTCATATAGCTTTAATACACGTAACGTTGGAAAAAGGCAAAACAAATCGGTATTAAAGTACCTACTAAGCTGATAAAGTGGATTGGGCGAGTAAAACTATGATTCACGATCAGATTTTCATGGTCAGACTTTCTCAAGTTGTGTTGGTCAATTTCATGCATAAATATATATTATGATTTTATAATTTTGAGTGTTTCTTTTAGAAGTCTTTTTTACCCGACTGAAACTAAAGTATAAAATAAAAAAAAACTACAGTCGGGTTTTTTTAATGAATAATTTTATTTTACATCACCGTTTTATTTCCAAGTCTTAATTTTTCATGAAAAACTGGAATATATCGTTGTTATTAATAGTTTGTTGTAAATATTTTAAGATTTCATTGTAAGAATGAAAGTTTTTAAGTTTCGTCAAACTTACACATATAAGTATCGTATCTTGAATACTACTGAACTAATTTGCTGAAACTTGTAATATTCCCGAAATTGAATTAAACGAAAGCCGATAAAAAACGGTACAATCCTACTGACATGTACACCTATTAATATTGTATATTTGTTTGGAAGCCTTTATTCATTATTAAAATGTGAATATATTGCAGTTCCAATAATAATATTACATTCGTATACGTGTCTGCTAACCTTCTGTTTTAAGTCGATACTTAATAAGTTTGTTATTATGTTTAATTAATGAAAGGACATATTTAACCAAATAAGTGAACCCTAAAAACTGCGAATAAAATTGCACATTTGAAAGGGTCTGATTAATTGATCTAGAAGTGTGATTGTGGCGTTTGGCGTTAATCATCGCTTTGAGATCTAATTTGCACAGTTTAAAAGTTTCTTTCATTTCAATATGATCCTTCTTAAATATGATCTATTATTCCTATGGGCATAATGTGCAGAATACAATAATAATAAAATACAAATCAAAAAGACTGATTTTACGTTTAGTTTACTTTCAAAGCGCGCTATGTTTGATTGTCGCATGAATTTATTAAGAAAAAAGCTTCGTAGGAAAAAAGGCATAAGTTATGCTTCAATTAGGTGGTGAAAGTAATTCTATGGAAGCTAAGGAAATAACACGAAGAGTTACGTTTTTCAACTCCTTATATAGCTTACAATGCATTTGTGCACTTTTAGAAACAGGTTTATTATAGTTTAATGCTTATAAATATAGATTTGACTAGGTGTATTTGTATACCTATACATTTATTTAACATATAAAAGAAGTTTATAAACCTACAAATTGTAAAGCTACGTAAACATTATACGTTTGTTTTAAAATTGTAGCTTTCTAAGAAAAAATAACGTAACTTTTGAGTAAGAAGTCCTGGCAGCATTGGAATCCGACTCTTTCAGACATTTAAATATTAGCGTTATTTTTCGATTGGACGACGCGAAGTGCGCACTATTTCTCTTCGTGTATAAAATAACTGTTGTTGGAGTTTACAAAAATTTGAACTGAAGAACTTCTGATATCCTGGACTTCGGAGAAGATGTTGTAGATAGCTTTGCAAGTAAGTTTTACCATGATCCAAGAAAACATTGTGAACTTACTTACAGTTATTTGTAAAACTCATATTGTGACAAGATCTTCCATTTTATGATACGTAACTAGTTATAATAAGTATACAAAATGTGAGATAGTATTCAAATGCTTATCGGCAATAAAAAGCGGCCAAGTGCAAGTCCGGTATCTGTGTATTATGGTTCTGCATTGTATTAACCCGAGAGAAAAACGGTGGGTTTGTTTTATTTAGTCGGTTAATTCCTGTAACAAATATGAAGATTATGTGACTACGACTGATTATTATAATGTAATATTTTACATAAATAATATATATTATATTTGCACTCACATACATACACATTCTTTTTTCTGAATAAATAGGTTGTTGTGATATTTGCTTTCCAAATAGTTGTGTGATTAGTTTTTGGTTTGAAAGAATGGGACATATTAATATCACGACTCTCCCCATGGGGTGCCGGGTTAGAATTGCATCTCCCCATATCATCCCGTGGGTGTCGTAAGAGGCGACTAACGGAAAAATACTGGAAGGTGGGCAGCAGCACCTTCTGAAAAACTACCAACTTACACTGCTATCCCGAAGCCGCCTGCCAAGCGTAGGGATTATGGCAAATACCCCCTTAATAGGGGAGAAAGGCTGTGTTCAGCAGTGAACGATCCGGCTGATACAGTACAGTAATATCACGCCTGACTTATGTGGCTCTATGTAGGTGTAGTTCAGACAAATTAATTAAAAAAACTCAAGTACTCGTGATAATTTCTATTTGAAACATTTTGTACTGCTGTGTGTAGGTATTCAATACATAAGTACAAAAAAGTTTTAAATAGAAGTTGCCACGGGTAATTGAGTTCTTTTAATAAAGTGGCATCTTTGAAACAGTAGAGCATAAACCAAATTAATCCAATCCCTAAAGTATGTCACAATCTATCTCCTTGACATGGTTTGCCTCCAATTCATTTGATTACATTTAAAATAGCCAGATCTCGAAGAGATAGTTTCCTTTAGGTAAAATGTGTGTGAAATGCTCACAGGCAGATGCCTGTGAAGGTAGCTACTGTGATTTATTTGCGAAATTCACTGTTTTTCTTATTTTAGGATTGCATAAAGATTATATAATTTCGCTTAAAATCACTGATGAACCATGGGAAGATTTTATCAACAAATGGAAAAATACCTGCGAACTCCGACTGTTATTAGAATACAAAACTGCTCGGCCAATATTGAGTGATACAGAAGTGGTGTTTTGGTAAGTAATCAAAAAACTGTATGTATGACGTCAGATACTGCCAACCATTCCAGCACGTATCAAACCCCATGATTGTAACAAACACATTTTGCATGGTGGTAGGGCATCTTGCGAATGCCCGCCAGGATAGCTACCACCTTCAAGTAGAAAATCTGTCATCGCCAAACAACGGTGTGTTCCAGCAGCTGTCCTTGAGAGCCAGTAATTCTAGATTAGCATGGACAACATCTTCGACTACATCATCACTTAACATCAGGTGAGATAGTGGTCAAAGGCTAATCTATAAGGCATAATAAATAGCTTACAACTAATTCTTGAATTAATAGTAGCTTATTCTCTAATTGTTAGTCAACTATTTCAACATGTTATAATGTAATATCATAAATTATTATTATTCTATTTGAGATTAACTACTGACATCTATAACAATAGTCCCCTATATTGTTTCGTATTGTATTACCTGAAACTAAAGAACATCACCTAAACCTCTTATGTTTAAATTATTCTTTTAACTTTTTTGAATGTAATTCATTCATTCATTATGTTATTTTGAAATCAATGACTCACTCACTGACACTCCTCACCTATTTTCAGATTCATCTAGACTTGAATGCAATACATCCGGGAAGGTCAAATATGTTCCACCTTCTATGGAATGTATTCATAGAAAAGATCACAGAATTTAAAATAAACGTACATTCAAAAGAAGAGACTGCGGCTTTATTCGAATATGTAAACATTGTGTAAAAAAATTGAAAACAAATTAAATAAAATAATTTTATAATAGCATGTTTTAAGTTCCTCTATTTTAAGATGATGTTTTGTACAAATTATTGTATATGTTGCATGGATATTGTAAAAGCCGGTATGACAAAATGCTACCGTGTTTTTTTGTGTTTTGTTTAATTTTCCGAGTGATATGTAATATTTGAATAGCAATTTACTGGACAATCATTTACTGGACACAATCAGGGATATTTTAAATAAACTTTTGGTAGATCAGAACCGACACGGCCCTCATTAAGTTGTTATTCATAGGTAATTATTATGTTTTTATTGTAATATAATAAATTACAGTGGACCATATCGATTCTGAGTGAACCTCGAACGTCTATATCGAGTTAACCAATTAATCAAACGGCAAAATGTTTGCTTTCGTGTACACATAGAGCTATAATACATATACCTACTGATTGTGTCCTGTGAAATTATAATTTAAGTACTAGAATTTGACGTATGATATTTTATGAAAATTTTCCATTGAGATGCCAGTATGTAAATAATAATATTACAGACTTAACAATATCATGTAACTTAAATTTACTTGAAACGTGCAATGACACTTCAACCTATACTTATAGTCAAGTTTTATATATCTAAGAGATTTAATTTCAATAAATATATGATCCACCTTGTTTTCCAGAAACATTGCATTTAATTTATAGTCCAGTACCTACCTGTACGATTTATGTTTCATACTAAAACATTATAGTCATATATGTAGGCATGTACTATTCTTATCTAAAAAGGTACACGTTAAGGGCATATGTTAATAGTAAAACAATATGTTAAGACCTAATAAACACAAAGTATTGTTCGCAGAAGAAGTGATTTTGTACACTTATCTATATTTTATGATACAATATGTGTGTATTTCAGACTATATAATTAATCTTAAGTGATAGTTTTAATATTCTTTACTAAAAATATATTTGTTTAACTCAAACACCAATATTTTCAGTATTAAATATTAGAAGGTTAATGAAAAAATACATTGTATTAGTATAAAACGATACAGTTTTGCCGTAATACAAGTACCTTCTATATTTAATTCTAGTATGAAATATATCTTCATCTAAGAATGTATTGTGTTAGTATTAAACACACAAGTCTTTTCTAGAAACAATTATCTGTTGTCTAAGAAAATAAGAGGCTTCATCTAAGATTACATTGTTTTTGAATGATGCATACGAGTCTTGTTTGAGAACAAATATCACTTCAGCTAAGAAAAGTAGAGGCTTCACTTAAGTATATATTGTGTTAGTATGAAACACGCGAGTCTTATCTAGAAACAATTATCTCTTCCTCTAAGAATATTAGAGGCTTCACCTAAGATTACGTTGTTTTAGAATGAAACAAACGAGTCTTGTCTGAAAACAAATATAACTTCAGCTAAGAAAAGTAGAGGCTTCACCTAAGATTCCATTGTTTTAGAATTAAACATACGAGTCTTGGCTGAAAACAAATATCTCTTCAGCTAAAAGTAGTAGAGGCTTCTTCTAAGAACGCATTGTGTTAGAATGAGATATAAGAGTCTTGCCTTGAAACAGACAAACCTTCGTCTAATAATAGTAGAGGTTTCCCCTAAGTATACGTTGTTTTAGTATGAAACAAAAGAGTCTTGTGTGAAAATAAATATCATTTCAGCTAAGAAAAGAAGAGGCTTCACCTAAGATGACATTGTGTTAGAATGAAACATGTGAGTCTTAGCTGGAAACAGATGTCTCTTCAGTTAAGAATACATTTTGTTAGTATGAGACATACAAGTCTTGTCTAGAAACAGATATATCTTAGTCTCAGAATAGTAGAGGCTTCACCTAAGATAACACTCTTTAAGAATGAAACACACGAGTCTTCTCTGAAAACAAATATCTCTTTAGCTAGGAGCAGTCGAGGCTTCTCCTGAGAATGCATTGTGTTGCTATGAAACATACGAGTCTTGACTAGAAAATTACATCTCTTCGTCCAAGAATAGTAGAGGCTTCACCTAAGAATACGTTGTTTTAGTATAAAACATACGAGTCTTGTGTGAAAATAAATATCACTTCAACTAAGAAAAATAGAGGCTTCACTTAAGATTACGTTGTGTTAGTATGAGACAAACGTGTCTTGTCTGAAATTAGTTATCTCTTCAGCTATGAATAGTAGAAGCTTCACATAACAATACATTGTTTTAATAAGAGACGTACTAGTCTTGTCTAGAAACATATATCTCTTCAGCTAAGAAAAGTATGGTTTCACCTAAGAAAATATTTTCTCAGTATGAAACACGTGAGTCTTGTTTTTAAGATAAAGAATGTTTAAAAGAAAATAGAATAATTATTGTCTTGGCTGTTTATTCTCTAAATAAGACAAAATACATTCTTAATACAAATTTTCTACATTCTTGTTTCAAGAACGAATGTCTTGTAAGAAGACAATAAAACTGAAACAATATTTTACTTATTTCGAGAATATATTGTTTCCGCCCATATATGAAACTACATTTGTCTTGACCAAGTCGATATTGTCTTGATTTAAGATATCTTTTTTTTCCGTGTACCAAATCTCAATTCCTTCCAAAATTATTTCTATCAAAGCTGAATATTTTACTTTGCAATGTGTTACTTTCTCTTCCCGTTCCAAATTTAGAAAAGACAATGCCCAAGTTGTCCAGGTGGGTGCAAATACAACAAATAATTTGAATTTATTGGCTTGTTCTCGAGAACAAATAAGGTGCGAGGTCGAGTCTCGCTCGAATCTGCATGTTATGGCAAAATATGTTTTTGGATTAATAAAACAGGGAAATTATTTTGTGTATATACTGGAATTTGAGTTGAAATAAGATTGGTTCCAAGGTTCTTAAAGCCTACAACTTTTAAACTTCATGATAAAAACTAGCGCAAGTTCCTTGCAAGAATTTAAATTTATGCATCTTGTAGAAACAAAAAAGTAAACAGCAAAATTGACATCAGGGGGCTAAGTCTGCTAATTACATGTTCATATTCAGCATAGATTCATTCAAGATTCATACAAGACAGAATCGGTAGTCTGCTGATCCCTTATGAATATATGAATCTATGATCAATCTAGGCTGGTTTGACAATATTGACAACAAAAAATATAAGGTAATGCAGAAAACAATTTCGTAATTATTATTTTATTATTTCGTTTCTTTTTCATATGAAACCGAGATTGAATCAATATTGACTCAATATGAACGATATGAAGTTAGTAGACTACCAAAACTGTCAAAATTTCCGGGCCGAGTCCATTATAGATTCATATTGATTAGCAGACTTGACGCCCTGTTAGGTGACATTCCTGGTGAAGTGTTATTGATAAGTATGGTTCAATTGCAATACCTATATGTACATATATAAACTGCTATAGGGTGCGAAACTGGATTACTGTTTCTAGACTAGTTTCTAAAAATATTAGAAACGGTTCCGCATAGAACATATGATAGATGTATAAAATACACTTCTGGACTCATCTATTGGCCCACCTTGTATTTTCAGTTTCGTTTGGTCCTAGCTAAAATTTTATATTAGGTCGAGCAAAAAGTTTTTATGCAGTTTTGCCCATGCGGCCGGCATCGTCAGGGAATATCTTCGGGATGTGAACATCACAGTTATGGACTGGCCAGCCAGAAGCCCAGACATGAACCCTATTGAGCACATGTGGGACGAGCTAAAAAGACGTGTTAGGGCTCGTCAGCCAGTTGCACAGACGATGCAGGAGTTGAAAACTGCCATAGAAGAGGAATGGGAGATGATCCCTCAAAATTTCATAGAGCGGTTGATAAACTCTATGCCTAATCGTATGAGAGCTGTGGTAGATGCCCATGGAGGCAACACGCGTTATTAAATTAAACCTTTATTTGATAAAACATGTTTTTTATTCAAAAATCAATTGCCTTTAACAAGGCGCATATCCGACTTGTTAGGCGTAGCTCCATGTCGTATGGTATTCTGAATTCAAATTTAAAACAATACGATCGAAAAAGATGGTAAAATGTGCCAGGTTCAAAACTGCATAAAAACTTTTTGCTCGACCTAATATAAAATTTTAGCTAGGACCAAACGAAACTGAAAATACAAGGTGGGCCAATAGATGAGTCCAGAAGTGTATATTGCACATGAGAAATACTTTTGTTACGGCTTTAAAATAAGGCAATCAGTGGGTATATGCCTGCCCTACGAGAAATAGCTGTGATACTTTGAGGGACATAGGCGTCCACATTTTAAGTATGCATCAAAATTTAATTTAATTAAGGATCGTGTAAAATGGCACCTGATTGTTTAGTTTTAACAGATAAAATATTATTAAAGTAATCGGTATCGGACCTAAGCGTGTTAATTTTGTTAAATTATCATTATAGTTAAACTACGTACTACTTCTTAACTAAAAATCTGTTCTATTGGGTTGTTCTATTGGTCTAAACTTTTTTAAAGTTAGGAATTATTCTATCACATGTAATTTTTCCGTAAATATTAACTTAAGTAAATAAGAGTTTCAAATATCAGCTCTTATGTTAATCGTTTGCTGAATTTCTGACAACATGGTAAATAAACAAGTGAAATGACCCAATAAGTAAAGGTGAACTTACTTAAAGAAACACGCTTTACGACAAAGTTCATCTCGAAACAATCGCAACAAGTCCAAATACGGTAATACAGGTTCCTTTATGGATTTTCAGTTCCTGCCTTCCAGATGAATCCTATTCCACCTGATATTGTCATCAGACACACAATTTCAAAATTTTATGCATAATAAATGATGACCCCATAAAGTACGGGTTTAATTCAATTAGTTAAATTCTATTACATAACATGACTCAATACGCAAATAAAATTTGAGTTTCGCCTATACCTATATATAGGCGAAACCAAATTTTGAATTCCTTAATATTTCAAAAACGCTAACAGGCTCGTGTAGATGAACGAGGTGGACAAATTTAATAAAATTCAAATAACATTAAATACTTAAATAAATCTAATCCAACGACATCTACCTATCCTGATCACTATCTATCTATAATTTATTCATAGATACATTGCCAATGTATCCGAATACGATAATTCTGCTCTAATTTGATGAAGAGTCAGGTATACTACAGATTCCAGTTGAGGCTGCAGCATCAGGTCAATATTACCATGTTCTTGCTCTACCATGAAGTGACAGGGTACCAAATTTCAAAACAATCAGACCTGTAAAAGCTGCTAACATCCTTCATCAACAAGAAATGAGCTGGTCTTCAAAACGGCTGAACAGATTTCTTTGAATCAAAAACATTCTCGAACAAGTGTCCTTTCAAACTAAAAACAATCTAAATCGGTGCTTCCCTTTGGGAGCTGCGTCGCTTCAGAGATTGTGTATCATTGAGGTTAAAAACAGATAAACGCCAGCGGCTGAACAGATTTGAATCAAATAACATTCTCGAACAACAGTCCTTTCAAATTAAAAACTATCAAAATTGGTTTGTCCCTTTGGGAGCTACGTCGCTTCAGAGACTGTATATCTGGGAGGATAAAAATGTACTTATTTAGCTGTGAAGTAGCAGTTACATTCAAAACAAATCGCATTAATCAATACATTGCATCTGCATGCTGATTCATCTTCCATTTGCAATGCAAATGTTCCACCCACAAGCCACAGGATCGCATGTTACCTCGCGCTTTGCTTTATCATAAACATGTCGGAATATATCTTTATATGACCGTAATGTCTTTATATGGTGTAAAGTTTTTATGTAAAAATGACCACTGAACACCTGGCGCGTCCATTTATTTATGAGAACGCATTTCAATATTATTTATAACAATGTAGAAATTGTGGGCGAAACTCTATAACCGAACAGAGAATTGACTTGAGGAGCTGCATTACAGGTATTGGTACAGTCACCACTAAGATGTAATATGCTTTGTTCTTTTTAAAACTATGACACAGCTTAAATTAAGACTTGATAATTATTTATCAGATTTTATAATTATTTTTTACGACCAACATTTTTGGACAATTCTACCTCTGCCAAGCTAGTAACCTTTATATGTAATTAAAGTATTTATAATTGCCAAAAAAAAATTACTGCAATTTTAAAATATATATTAAAATTATTTATAACGTGCTTTGTAAGTTTTGTAACACATTCTACCAGGATCCTACCTACCGAGGACCTAGGATCTTGCACGTTCCTCTCGCGGTAGCTCTTTATCACCTTTTTGATGAATATGGCATTAGATTGTTGAAAAGTTCAATATTGAAATTTGTATTTGGCCTCTCCTGCTCACAAACCACCAGCTCGGTCGAATTACCCGCCACGCCAGCCTTTACGATGTATTTCGCCGGGATTTTACCAGCGCCAATGTTGCAGCTATTCTCGACCGAATGCGTGACGATGGTAAAAGACCTGACGGCATGACTATGGTTCCGGGGAAGCATTTGGACTGCCTGTGAGTCTGCAATGACTTGCAGGTTGTCTAAATGTTTTAATTGTTGTAGCTGTAGTGTTGTATATAGTTCGTAGTATTTTGAGTAGGTATAGCATACCACCGGCAAAAAATAAATGTACACTCAGAGAACCGATTGTTAAAAGACATTTAAAACTGGCCCGTGCTTCTCGCAGTGGCTCAATAACATTTTTGCTGAACTTGGTCTTAGAATGCAGAATATTTCAGTATTAAAATTTGTAATTGACCTTATAAAGAGCGTCGTAGACGCCTAAATGTAATAGGTAAAGTATTATAACTTTGACATTGAACGTTCTGATTGTTTTGTTAGTACAGCAGCGAGAATTGTCACTTTGGAAACTGGGTGCGAACATTATGGTAAGTATGTATATTTTAATCTAAGCGCAGGTGATAGTACACATTATTGTTTAAGAAAATTGTTAACTATTTTTCTTGCGTCCTGGATTAGGACATGAAATACTTTTTAATCCTAATTACTATGTACCTAGTTCCCAAGAGAGCTGAGAGTTGTCAAAGAAACCGCGGGTGGACGCTAGTTTAAATAGAAATACGATGACAGAGTCTAATTATGAGATTCAAACGGTATAAAAATATGTAATATTATAAATCTTGAACCCTAAGAAGAAAGCTATTAATTTAGAAAGAATAATATATACTATATTCGTTATCATTTCGTACTTCTTAATTTTTTTTCTGACTCTTTACAATTCTGACCTTTTGCGAATCGAAATAATCATTTTTGTATCTTGAGTATTTGAAAATCTAATCTACGCCATTGTACATTTATAGCGTTTTCAACTGCTAAAATTGACTCAATATAAATCCATTTAAATTCCATGACATTATGCCATAATCACTTTGGAAACTATCGCGAGTTTTATCCATATTAACTTATTAGGAACCGGCTAGGACCCGCGTTATATTTACCGGAAAGATTCCGACCAGTTTCGGACTGTTTTGAAGTGGCCGTGCTCGTCGCTTCGCGCAATCGTGACTCCCAGACGAAGGACTTCAAAACAGTCCGAAACTGGTCGGAATCTTTCCGGTAAATATAACGCGGGTCCTAGCCGGTTCCTAATAAGTTATTATGCCATAATTATATCCTACCCTATTTTTCACGGAAATCCCATGCCTTTCAAGCCCTGAGTAACCTATTCGCAGTATTTCTCATCAATCTAGGCCTAACAGAACATTCTAATTGCTTGCATAACTTATAGTACGTGTACGGTACTCTATTGTTTTTTAATGAAGTGTTGTTTATTGGGGCGTTAGTTAGGCCGAATTCTCACGATGTGATCTGGTTTATTTCTAACCATTACGTAGGTATTAGTCTATTTTTATTATTAGTCTGTGAGAAATGCATCTATTGGTATTCTTATGAGAATAGGATATTAATAATATACTAATGACAACATATAATTAAAAGGAACTGCCACTGCTAATTATAAGAGATGGGACGTTGAGTTTGTCTGCGAGATTATTAATGTATGATGTATGAGAATAATATAGTATTATAATTTTTTAATATGAAAACTTGCATACTTATTATTTCGCATATTTCATTTCATTTATGTTCAAACACTTGTGTTTTTTTTATTTCTCATCTGGAAATCTTTTTATCCCATTAAATGTCGCATCTTTTAAGTTAAAGCTTTAGAACCAAATTCCACACAAATATCAATATCTATTTAATTTTATAAATTGTGTATTATAATTTTGGCTAATAATCAGATTTTTAGTAAAAATATATAGTTGTGTATTGCAACTAATAGTAACTACAAATTATAAAAGTTTTCATGTGGATATTGTAAAAAATGCGCAATATATCACTTAGTTTTCTTGAGATCCCCAAGGGGATAAGTATATATTGATAGTTGTGTCTCAAACACTAAATACTTTTAAATACACTTAAAAATATTCCAGTATTAAGTATCTAGCTCTAAAGCCATTTCCAAAATCTAGTGCCAAATCGTATGACTAAATCAGATCGTGTGTATTCAGCTTAACTTCCTAAGTGAGTCTAATTTATGTGTTGTCTACGGTCCATTGTTAGGCGGCATCCGACTGCAATTCCGTTTCTTACTTGTTAAGTCGTTAGTACAATGACACCCCAAATTGCCACAAGAAATTCCAACCTATTGTATGAATGAACCCACACTTAACGATTAAATTATATTGACTAGGTTCAACCTACCAATAAAGAAAAAAACATATACGTATATGTATTTTATGTGTTACGTAGATGGCAAAAGGTTGCCATCCTCCCGAACCCTATCGTCCATTTTATGAATTAAATTCTATTGTTCTTATTATCCATGGATGCGTAAGGAGGGATATATAGGAAAAGGTTTCTAAGGACACATTTACGTTAGTTGTACTAAACTATATTTATTGATTAGTACACAATTTTGTTTTTATCAGAGCTAACATATAGCAGTAAAGTTTTCAGCAATGAAAGCGATCAGTTTTTTGCATAACTCAATAATGTCAAAATGTTTAAGTTCTATTTTTTATGAGATTTAAAGTGGTTTAATCCGAATATATAGTAATTATTTATACTTTAGAAAACAAAAGAGAACAAAAAAGCAACATACGTATTTTATTTTATATAATGTGACTGTAACGGAACAAGCACGAGGCCTGCTTGATGTTAAGCGGTAACCTCTGCCTTTTTTTTTAATTTCGTAACAAGTGAGAAACTGCATTGCGCCCGCCACCCTGTGAAATACAGTTGTAAAGTAACATGTACCTGTAACTTTACTGGCTCTCAAGGATTGCTGCCGGAACATACTGTTAGGTGCTTGGCGATAGATTTTATACTTGAGGGCGCTAACTAGCCAGGCGAGCATTCGCAAAATGCCCTTCCACCATGCGGTGAAGGTCTAGCCGGGGGTGGGGATTGAACCATAGTCTCTACTCACTACTTATGTAAACATATTCATAAGTACCAAAAACTAAAGCAACCATATAATTTGTTTGAAAATATAGTGTAAATAATTAGGTAAAACTTTGCTGCAACTATAAATAGTTTGCACAAAAACACATTTGTACAGACTAACAATTACAAATGTTAATTATTTGTATTTTTTTTTCTCTCTCGCCTATATATCTATTATTTCGCCATAAGTATAATGAGATCAAAAACAAACTTTTTTATCTACTCAGAAGTTTTGTTTTCAGATCCCAATGGTTGCCAGTTTTCTTTGGCAATAATTACCGAGGTGACATTGAATGACTACACTAAAGTACTTAAATATCTTACACCTTCGAGGATAAAATCGATTGAATTTATTTGACCAAATCATGAATTTCGCCACAGAAAACTTTGATAAATAATTAAAAGCTATAACTTGGATAACATGATCCATTTTAAAAAAGAACATTATAGTAAAAGGAATATTTTTAGTTGGTAGATAAGGCGAGAAGATTATATACTTTACGACTGTAATCTAAATTCCATTAGTCTATTTTTCTTTGCTCGTAATTAATTCACAAGTTCATAATTCATGTAATTATGAGTAGTTTACTCAACTCAACAATTTTTAACACTCCACAAACTTGGTTTCCACGTCTTGGGTAATGTTATACGATAACGTTATGTAGTTAGTTCTAAGTATACCAAGATATATTAATGTGTGCATGTAATGGTAGATTTGCGAACGTTCCAACAGCCTTTCCTACCCACACAAAACAATTATATTTATATTATGATTTACGTATTTGGATACGTACATGAAATATGTAACTTTTCTAACATTGTTATTTCTTTTAATTTCTATAATTCGTATCGAATTTTTAAAAGTTCGAAGTAGGTTAGAAGATTTGACAATTACTTAAGGCAAACGCTGAATGCATTGGCGGGAAATCTTAATTTTTTTTCTATTATTTTGGTTGTAGCTATAGATTGTGTAGCTATTGTAATTAATCACGTAAAACGCGACATTCGGAAAAGAAATTTTCACAAGATCTTATTTTTTTAATACAAATTGAATGAATTTAATTTGTTACGGGTAAACGTAAAAATTTAATTTTTTTACAGTTTTAGGGCTATATTGTAAAATTATGTGCATTGGTGTCCAATAACTGATAAAGAAAATACGAGCAATATGATCTCATAATTTTTCAAACTCGCGAATGCCATGGTCTTGTAGATAGGTTAAGAACCTTAGCTACAACAGTTACAAGACAGATAAAATTTTGCACTTCATACCACAAACGACAGTTATCACATAAAATTATAAATAAAGTAAATTAAATACCAAAAACCTGTACTTCTCGTAGTAACTACAACATTGCAACCGGGTCAAGTAATCAATGCTTTAACTGCAAACTGTAATATTTGAGAATGCTAATGACCAATCACATTAAGTAACTAGGTACTTAAGAAAATTAACGCTATTGCCGATGGTCATCTTCAATAATTACTTAAGCAACACTGACTATATTCAAGTGATTTTCAATACCTAATTGAAAATCTCTGGTTATTCTTAATAAAGTATCAAAATAGATCTTATTTATTAAACTAATTTCTTCTGTAGTACACACACTAAATCACTAAATTCCAAATTCGACCACAGAAACCGCGCGTAAACTTTTAGGGTTTTTAAATTCGGAGCGTGCTCTGATTGGTCTATCGCGGAACAGTAGAGCACAGAGAGGCACAAGCGCAAGTCTCACACTGACTGTGGTTTACCTACATTAGGGGGTCGCGATTCGCCTCCGCGGACGCAATTCTGACGTAGACATGAGAAAATTCAGACGCGGCCTTCTGATTGTTCAAACTATTTAAACAAATAATTATTCTCGTAAATACGAATTAGGTATGTTTGTACAGTTATTTTAGAAGTCATTCACATTTCTGGTGGCGTTGTAATGTTTTATGGAAGTAACCTTCCATAATGTTTGGAAGTTCTAATTTCTACAGCAAACTACGCAAAGCGCGTTGATGTCTTTTATTCGGCGATTTTTTTGGTCCTATTGCATTCTTTGGCGGCCACAAATTGATTTTTATAAATGAGGTTAGAGAATTATAAGGTGGAATTAAGGTAAGTTTTATACAAACCGTAATAAAATAATAATAGTATAATGCCGTATTTAACGGCATTCTTGAACGACTGCTCGACTAGTTGGCCCAGCGTACCTAGTCGCTTTGCAATCTTGATATTCTATGTTGAAACCCTGGATCAGACATCCAGACTGGACCTGTGCCCGGTAGATGGCAATGAACTCGTCAACTATAAAGTATTTGCCGAAATATGACACGCCAGTAACTTATTCAGACCCTTACCATTATGCGTTTAATGGCCACGATTATATATATAGATAGCCAGTAGCACAGAATAAAACCATTAGGTATATGCATTTGAGAGTAGAAAGTCTGCTTAATTTATTTTTAAATAATTGTATATCTCATTTCTCTTTGAGTACACATTAATATGATTGCTCTAGGTTGGAAAATAGAGTAAAAAGTAATAAATCAAAGTCATTTCCACTGATTATATCATTAAATTTTTATTTTGAAATGTATGTATAAATGTGAAATGTAAATTAATTTGAAAGCATTTTACCAAGTTTTTAAACTACTAACATATTTATTTTTGATTGTTTTTTTAAGAATCGTGCTTACAGTTTGCAACGTTGCAATTTACTTTTTGGAGTAGTTTTATTTTATACAACTAAAAAAAAGGTTGGTTCAAGTATTGGATATAATTTGGATTGTATTTTTTTTTAATATTTTAAACAACTTTTAACTCTCTGTTATTATAATGAGGAAATTTAAAAAGATATAAGTGATATTTATTTTTTGAATTGTGTAATTTGGGTTTTGATACTAATTGAATTAATTTCATTTGTTACGGTAAACGTAATAATTGGAATTTTGCCAGTTTTAGAGGTATATTATACAATCATGTGCATTGGTGTCAAATAACTGATAAAAATAATACGAGCAATATGATTTCAAACTCGCTCGAGTTATTAAAAATAAAAAAATGCTTCAATATATCATCATTCAATATGAGAGGCAATTAAAGAAAAATTACATCACACTTTCCATAAAATCTATCCGACAATAAACCATACAACCCAGGTAATTCTCACAATATAAATATGTAAATATATAGATATAATATATTATATTCATTTTGCAGTATATGTACGCTTTAATTTGAGAACCTCCTCTTTGTTCATAGTTAGGTTAAAAATGGAAATCTATCGAAAGTACTTTTCGAATATAGCAATACAAGTTTTAGATTTAGAAGCAGGTTTATGCAAGTATATTTTTATAGTGGGTAGACTTGCCCATGTTGAAACATGATTTATACCTTTGAACCCTGTTTGGTTCTTCCAAGAGGAAATAGTTGCTGTTTTCTAGCTTTGGAAAAACACGTTGATTAATTACATAAATATGTTAATCTAAACACTAATAGAGCCATCTAAGAGCATGCAAATGTTACAAGTATTTTAAATACATTTTTAAGACCATCTGGAGGGTAGTGCTAACTAAGAAATAATATCGGAATTTATTTCTTAGGTAGTAGAATAATCTGAGAATATCAGTATTTAGAACCTTTGCACACTAAGTAGCTCCTGAGGCTGCTGCCATTTCGCTCCAAGAAACCGTTCAATTTGGGTTTGACAAGAAGTCTTAAACATGCATGCTGGAACAGCATTTTGCGACTGCTCACCTGAGTAGATACTAAAATATGTCGCTAAGCACCTATTAGTGTGTCCGGCAGTAGTCCTTGAGAGCCAGTAAAATTACAGGCACATGAGACTTAACAACTGTATATATAAGGGTGACGGGACCCTGTGCAGTTCATCACTTGCGACGAAATGCATCTGTTAAGGTTATTGTGTAACATCAGTTGGGTATAAAGCTAGCTCTGTCTCAACCTCGTAAAAAAATTGTTATCCACTTTGTTGTGTTTACAGTTAACGAAAGACGATTCAAATTTATCTCTTGCTCAGTTACAAAGACAAATTCAGTTTTTATTATTATTTTTTATAATTTTTACCAAATTTTAGAGTATATACTGACAATGTGATATTTTCAGTTACAGCTATATACTTTAAGTTCTATGTCAAAGATATTTTTAGTTTCAGACTACTATCACACTTGTTCAAAAGTATCGATTTTGTGATGTAGTGATGAGATGAACACGTCGCCCCCCTGGTGATAAGCGCATCTTTCCATTACAGATCTAGTATAAACACACTGTATTTGCTCTACTGCTCGAGGAAGAATATCTGATACTACATTGGTACCTGGTCAAAATGATGTGGTTGAGATGGTTAGTAAGCGAGATCGGGAATTGGATGAGGCATGGAAAGACAGCAGTCAGCAACAACACACAGTTATTAGTGACAGATTATTTATTGCATGCCATTTCTTTCGATTATCTTAGCCATGTCTATCGTTTCCTAAGTTACTAAGACAATGGTGCAGTACCGTCCGTCACACGTGGGTGCTTCCACTAATGTGTCTCGGTCGGGCTCCACTGCCCGTCTGGAGGCACCGGCTGTTGAACCTGATTGCCACTCCAAGGGGGAAACGCAAGGATTTATGAAGAAAAAATCTAGGAATTTTCTTGATAGGTAGGTCATGTTAGTGTCAACACACGAAATAATTTAGGATAGCCTACTGAATATGGTGGTCACGAAAAAATGCAGAGTAATATCAGTTGCCTCTTGAATATGATTTTACAACTGATGGCTTGCTTAACTAAAATCTACGTACAAAATTCAATAAGTATTATTCAAAGTAAGAAACTCTCTAACGGCATTTCTAGATCAGGCAACACTTTTATTCAAATACGACTAAAAATATACAACTCGAAGTTTGAAGCGCTCGTAGCGAAGTTTAATTAGCTGTTCTCAACCGATCAGCAAAGTTAAGCAACGTCGCGCGCGGTCATGAGTTGGATGGGTGACCGCTAGTGACATTACTACTGAGCGCTTCCGTGCTTCGGAGGGCACGTTAAGCCGTCGGTCCCGGTTGTTATCTTAGGATGACAGTCGTTATAGCATGGTGGTAGGGCATTTTACGAATGCCCGCCTGGCTAGCTACCACCCTCAAGTAGAAAATCTGTCGCCAAGCACCTAACGGTGTGTTCCGGCAGCTGTCCCTGAGAGCCAGTACTTCTAGGTTAGCCTAAACAACATCTTCGACCACATCATCACTTACCATCAGGTGAGATAGTGGTCAAAGGCTAACCTATAAGGCATACAAAAAAAAAAAAAATGTTTCTGTCACCTGTTTCCCAGAGAGGAAGGAGAGACCACAGATATTCAATTGCAACGATCTTGCTTTCTTCAGTTATCATATACGATCGTCTTTTTTCTATTGTAATATTCCATAACAGTAAAACCTGAGTGTTGCGTACGTAAGTTAGTGTGTGTATTCATGGTGCAATACATACACTTTTTTATGTTATTGTGACGGAACAGCCCGAGGCCCACCTGATGTTAAGTGGACTAACCTCTTCCTATAACAGATGAATTTCTATAACACGAATTGCATTGTGCCCGTCACACTAAGACGTACAGTTGTTAGGTCTATGTGCCTGTAATTTAACTGGCTCTCAAGGACTGCTGCCGGATCACTGTTAGGAGCTTGGCGACAGATTTTCTACTTGAGGTTGATCGCTAGCCAGGCGGGCATTCGCAAAATGCCCTTCCACAATGCGGTGAAGCTCAAGCCCGCGGCCAGATTCAAACTATGGACTGCACGGCAGTCCATAGCCAATGCCACTGAGCTATCACTGCTTCAACAACACTTATTGAATGCAGCTCTATTGAAGTCACATGTACAGTACCAAATGCTTTCAATTCGCGCGCGTATACTCATGGTGAAATTTGATAAATTACAGCATTTCTCAACGACCAGTTACAGAAAGTTAGGAAAGCTGAAGCTACGGACCAAGAAGCCCTGTAGCGTCAAAATTATATGTGATTCCGGAAATCACTGTATTTAAGGCTACGAGTGCTCTTTGGGCTTTCCATACAAACGTAGATTCGTCATATTTCAAATACTACGATTTCAAACTCGGTGAAACTTTGCATGTATGTCTTTGAGCCTAATATCTATGCTTCTGGTTTGCCAGACTTCCGTAAAATTAAATATTATCAATAATATTTCGTAAAATTGTATGGGAATTGTTATTTTGACAATATGGGATAATATAAATAATAAATCGAAAAACTGTCCAACCAGAAGGATATATATTAGGCTCTGCAATATTCTTACAAAATTTCACCGAGTTTCAACACTTAGTATGCTTTGTATAACTGAAGTAGTGCACAAGGGACGTCAGAAATGCCACGTAGCATTGCTGGAACAGTTTTTAACGTAGAGTCTTAGGTGTCACGTAGATGTACCCTCTGTTCTACTGGAGTTATTAGAAAAAAAATGTCTTATGTATGTAATATGAGTTTTTGGAAAGTAAAACCTTAATATATTTACACGACTGCCCAAACAACGAAGTGTTTTGTTTTCAGGGTTCATGTACGTATGTATGTTTGTGAGTTTCTTTATTCCACCATAACTTATAAACGGCTTAACCGATTTTAAATAATGATATGTCGTTATATTTGTCTTAATAGCGCAAGTGACACTAGGGACATTGAATAAATTAAAAAACAAACTGGCGGATTTCGATGCTATAGTAAGAGATACTATTTTTTTTCTTCCAAACCCATCGATGTATCAAACCCATCGGGGTATCAAAATGCAGGGCTTTAAAAAAAGATTCCATAAATATATATATAACTAGCAGTTTTAATTTCAATGAAACGATAAATCGTTTAACGAAAATAAATAACTTGCAGTCGGGTTTCTTACTTTTTAAATGAATTTATACTTGTTACTCTCTTTTTCATATTTTTTTACGTTAAAATTTAGTTATGTAAATGATATTTATTCTTCAGTAGGGGTACTTCATACATAAGGTTGCAAAAACTCGCACGTTCCAGTTATGGTACAGATAGATTGGCTTCTTACACAAAGTTCCTGCTAGGAGCTCCATGCTTTTAGTGATTAGAGTGGATTAAGTAGCAATTATTGGTGTATATGTTACAGCCAAAGTAACAAATCTGGATATTATATATACTGTCTAGCCATTATATATAATGTCTACTTAATTTAGATAAAGTGATAATTGACACAAAATTTTGATATTATTCATGAGACTCATATTTCTATTGGTCACGGAGGGCGCACCAGAATGGTTAAAGAGCTTAAAAATAAATATAAGAATAGTAGTAATTTATGTGGCGCATCGCCGGCCGCTGCCGCGGCACGTTCGCTTCGCTCGCTCGGCTCGCGCGTTGTTGTAGTCACAAGTAACCTAACGCTCCTCCTCGCTTCGCTCGTCGTCGCACCTAAATATGACTTTGCCCTAGACTAAATGATATTTAACCCCTTTTTATAACTTTTACCAATATGTGTCGTGAATTATTAATAATTACTACTAAAAATAATACATTTCGATCGTTTATTAACATTTACCAAAACAATTTTGTGTCAATTATCACTTTATCTAAATTGAGTAGACATTATATATAATGGCTAGACAGTATATATAATATCCAGATTTATTACTTTGGCTGTGACATATACTTCTCATACATCAATATGACTGAAGTGATTACTTCCCGCAAGTTTACTGAATTTTGTTCTTCTGTTTCAATTTTGGACTACTCTAAAGCTCTAAAGAACAGTGTTCCAATTAAATTAGTTTCAAAAATATAATTAATGTTTTGAATTTTAACACTAAAATGTATGGAATAATTACTTGAAGGAAGCAATCACCATTCTGATTCAAAACACTGACCTCATATTTTCATGGCTCGACTCCATTTGTTATCATACTTTGCAGAGTTGAGTAAGGGGAGGCAGAGCTACACATATACGGCTGTGTATCCCATACAGCTATATATGTGTGTTCATTAACACACGTAACTCCTGCTAGATAGTGCCTTCAAAGTAGTCCTAAATCGAAATTTGGCGGAAACTTCTTTGCTTCCTTAGCGGTTTTTTGTTTTATCCTTGTAGTTTCTGTACAAGATCTAAAGGTTTTTTGTATAGCCTTTGACCACTATCTCACCTGATGGTAAATGATCATGTGGTCGAATATGTTATTCGGGCTAACCTAAAATTACTGGCTCTCAAGGACAGCTGCCGGAACACACCGTCAGGTGCTTGGCGACAGATTTTTTACTTGAAGGTGGAAGCTAGCAGCCTAAGACAACAACCGGGACCGACGGCTTTACGTGCCCTCCGAAGCACGGAAGCGCTCAGTAGTAATGTCACTAGCGGTCAACCATTCAACCCATGACCGCGGCGGACGTTGCCTAACTTTGCTGATCGGTTAAGAACAGCTAAGTAAACTTCGCTAAGAGCGCTTCACTATATTTTTACTATACTCCCATAAGAAGTAAAAATGATTTTAATATTGTTAGGTTGGCAATTACTCCTGCTATGCGGATTACATTTGTGATTTCGTAAAGTAAAAATGAGTCTAGACAGGTCCCAGCTGGTTTTTTAAAACTCGTGATATAGGTACTTGATTTCAAACACTTCAATATGCCAACCGAGGCAACTCCTCAAGATGGCCACCTGACCACAGAAGCGGGACGCCACGCGCCACGAAGCGCAACGTGGCGTAACCTTATGTGGTAATTCTTATACGTGAGCATGTCTTCATGCTGTTATGTACCCACTCTGTCTTAGACAGGCTGTATTTATCATAGCTTATGAAGCATATAACGACTTAATTTGAATTTGGAAGTGTTAATTGTGAATATTTGAATTTCGAAGCTTGGAAGAAATACACGTAATATGTACAGTCGCCTGTAATACTAAGTATACTTTTCGTTATTTTCATAATAATGTGATGTCACTAAATTCTTAGTGATTGAAGTTAATATACACATGAGTGAAACAATTCAAATTATTCCTTGATTTTATGATACTTCGGTGCATAGAGAGACACATAAGTCTGGCCACAATTTTGAAAATGACAATGTGTATACTTATTGTTGCAGGTGACTGTACAAGATGTTATGTCCTGGACTTGGTCTTTGACAGATGGTATATTTATCTGGTTATGGGAAACATTATAACGATTGAAATTTGAATTTGGAACAGTATTACTGATTCCAAGTAACAGCATTTATTGATGTAACATTATGTACCTTGAAGAATAAATATAATGCTTACAATATTTTATATACGGGACTCTGCCATTGACAGGGTGTCTTTATTTAGCCTAATGATGTATATAATGACTTAAATATAATATTAAAATTTTACAAGTGTTTTATATGATTGGACACGATGCCCACCTCATGTTATGCGGTAACCACTGCCTGTAAAAATGTTAACTAATTATTTAAATTAATCGATGTTACCTACGTAGGTACCTACTATGAAACATATATATGTACCGACTTTGCCATTGCATTATTGTATTTATCGTGTGGTCGGACTGAGAAGAAGCATATAGAAATCAACCGCTTTCTAGACTTTGCTTCGCCGTATATGTATGTAGGTTAGTGTTCACAAATCTTTAAACACCATGAAAACAAAAACAAAACAGTAAAGCAATAAAGCTCAGAGAGACTTCTGCGATGTTTTTAACTACAGAATAATAACATAATAATAAAAAAAATAACTTCAAAATCATTGCATGCCCGTGGGTCGCCGGGCTAGAATGTCACTCCCTCATCTCATCCCTTAAGTGTCGCAAGAGGCGACTAAAGGTAGAATACCAAAAGATGGGCAGCAGCATCTTCTGAGGTACTGCTATCTTTTACTGCTACCCCAAGAGGCCTACCAAGCGTGGGGAATATGCAAAACCCTCCTTAATGGTGGAAGTTGTATTCAACAGCGGCCAATCCGGCTGATACAGTAACTTCAGATTCATAACCTTAAAAGTAACTAATAACTAGCATTATACAATTTTATTCAAAATAAACACTCAAACCTGTATTAGCCATTGCAAAAGTAGAAGTAAAGCTTACATAAGCTGTTATAGAGCTGTCAAAATTTTAATCCAATAATAGTGATGTTGTTAGTGCGCAGTGAGGTGGTTAGGTGCGCTTGCGCAAGGTTTGAATATGCCCACACTAGGTTGGCAGTATGCATTCGGCATAGATTTGAGATCTAAATTTGAAATGAGATTTATTGGTTGGCAGATTTGAGAATTTCTATATTAGATTTGAGGTCAAGGAAATCCTTCTGTCAATTACTTGATACAACAAAATATACCTTTTTAGTTTTATTTTCTGGTGGATTATAATTAATATACCAGTTTTCTACATAATATAGAGAATATATACTGGCAGACAAACTCAATCGTAATCTTATTAGGGTACCGTTTTATTATCGGGTGTACGGAATTATTAAAAGTTGAAATGTGCCAACTTCAAAAAGCAAAAATCTGTTTTCTTAATTTGGTAGGTATCAGTTGGTAAGTAGCCTCAAGTAGAAAAGTTGGTAAGTATTAGCTGGGGCATGCTCTAACCAATCGATTTAACATGACATGACGTCATAACTCAAATCTTTCCTATCGTTATTTAACCATCGTATTGAGATGCTCCCGCACATGACTTAAATGTTTCCTATCGTTTATTTGTAATTTTGTAATGTAATCCGCATAGCAGGCGTTATTGCAATCATAACAATATAAAAAAGTATTAGCTTTAAGGGTTTCGTTCACATCGATGATAAATGGTACCCTAACAGGGTCACTAGTAAGTCTGTCTGCAATTTAATCTTACAAATTTACTAAGCCGAATTAGTTTACGATTAGTAAATTTACTAGTTGCACCCCACGGTTACACCCGGCAATGACGAAAATTGATAATGATGATGACGATAAAAGTATCCTTTGGGTTAATCCATGACCTTAATTATTCCAAGTTTAATCCAAAACGGTTCAGCCGTTTCCGTAAGAAAGAGTAACAATCATACACATTCACATCCTCACTCACACACAGACTTTCACATACTGTATCAGCCGGATTTTCCACTGCTGGACGCAGCCTCTCCCATTAAGGGGGGATTTTCCATAATCCCCACGCTTGGCAGGCGTCTTGGGGATCGCAGTTTAAAATATCAGTCCCTCAGAAGGCGCTGCTGCCCACCTTCTGGTGTTTAATCTTTAGTCGCCGGTTACGGCACCTACAAGTAGCAATGGCCACTGGTTACATTCTAGCCCGGCACACCACGGGGAAACTTTTGATTTACAAATAACATTTGATTAGTGTGTGATTTCAAATATATATTTTACATACATACATACATAAAATCAGGCCTCTTTCCCGTAGGGGTAGGCAGAGACCACGGATTTCCACTTACTACGATCCTTACATATCTCTTTCGCTTCATCTATACTCATCAATCCTTTCATACACAAGCGTCGGTTTAGGGTACTTTTGACCTGGCCTTTTTTCAGAACGTCTTCAATCTGATTTCGGAACGTTCGCCTAGGTCTTCCCCTTCCAACACTTCCGTATACATGGTCCGTACACAGGTATACATGGGACAAGTAAACGGAAGTGTTGGATATATATTTTACTAGCGTGATAATTCACAGTTACAAGATAATAAAAAAATAACGAATTTTAGTATTACCTACATTATAAAGCTATCTCCAACATTATAAAGCGTACAGTAAAAAAACGGGATTTAAGTATAACATCGTTAATATGTAGAACAACACCATACTGCTACATTTTGTCGTCCTTATCAAACATTCTTGGAATCACGGAGCACGCGGATACTTCATCAAGTTGTTTATAATAAACTGTCGCTATTTTATCATTTGCTTACGAAAGTGTAAGTAATTTAGATATTTTAGGATTCCGTACCCAAAGGGTAAAAACAGGATCCTATAACTGAGACTTCGCTGTCCGTCCGTCCGTCCGTCTGTCACCAGGCTGTAACTCAAGAACGGTGGTAGCTAGACAGTTGAAATTTTCAGATATGATGTATTTCTATTGCCGCTGTAACAAAATAAAAATATTAAGGGGGGCTCCCATACAACAAACTTGAATTTGTTACCGTTTCTTGCTCGATACTAATAACGGTGACAGGTAGTCGCTTTAACTATTCACAGAATATTTAGTTTTCTGTTCTCTTTGAATATAGTTAGTTAAAATAAAGTAAATAATTAAGGGGGCTCCCATAAAAGATGTTTTCGCCGTAACTACCCAGCACAATCAGACACTGCGAAAAGTGTCTGTAACTTGCAAGATTAGGTTATACAGATAATGGAACGGAACCCTTCGTGCGCGAGTCCCACTCGCACTTGGCCAGTTTTTTTTACCGGCGGTATGCCTTTATTAACAAAATACTACGAACTATATTCAACACTACAGCTACTGCAATAAAAGCATTTAGACAACCTATAAGTCATTGCAGACTCACAGGCAGTCCAAATGCTCCAGCCCACTACCAGTTGGCAGCGTGCTCAGCATGTTGGCAGCATTGCCCCGTTGAATTACAATGCTTATTCGTTGCGCCAAATAGGCCAGCATTTTGATCACGGATCGCATCGACTATTTATTTAGAAGCAGTATTCTCTGAGGATACCTAAACAAATTAGTAAACTAGGTATTTCTTTTTATATTGCTGTTTTTTTTATGTTATTGTCACGGAACATCTCGAGGGCCACCTGGTGTTAAGCGGACTAACCTCTGCCTATAACAGATGCAATTCATCACAAGTCACGAATTGCACTGCGCCCGTCACCTGAGACATAGGTGTTAAGTCTCATGTGCTTGTAATTTCAATGGCTCTCAAGGACTACTGCCGGAACACACCGTTAGGTGCTTGGCGACAGATTTTCTACTTGAGGGTGGTAGCTAGCCAGGCGGGCAATCGCAAAATGCCCTTCCCCCATCCGGTGTAGCTCAAGCCGTCGGTGGGGATCGGATCCAGAGTACTGCGGCGCGGCAGTCCATAGATATTACTGCTCGGCCATCATTGCTTCAAATGTTTGCAATAACCTCTGCTCGGCGGATTACATTACATTAGTAAGTATTTCTGTTGAATGGATTATTTATTGATCATAAATAGATACGGTCAAAAGTAAAACCGCGAAGGTCCACTTATGAACCACGAAGGTCTATATGAGAAGTGAGTGGAGACCTTTACGTTGAATTAAAACGTTACCAACTTCACGCAATTACTGTACCTAATCATAAAAAAATACATAATTAGAGGCTTAGCGTAAAAACGCTTTGTAATTCACGGATTGAATAAGATAAAAACTGCAATATCGGTAACCGACAGATATTGTCTTTAATCATTGGGTCTCATTGAGATACGCGTTTAGTTATATTTTACCACTTATTTTTAAATAGGAGTCAAACAATTAAATTAATTATAATTTAAAAGACCTCACGCAACACTATATTTGAAAGCAAAAATTATTAATTACCGACAACATCAAACACTATTGCTATTTTTTCCAGTAAAAACAAAAAAAATGTCTTGAATGAATGAATGAAAATAATCGAAAAATAATCCAATATAATTTGAACCTATAAAAATACTACGATAGAGTGTTGTTTTATAATATACAGCTACAGCCTGCGGAAACACTTAATTGAAAATGTGTTACATTCATGGAAAGTACTTACTAGTAAATCGAGATCAAAAATAACTTGTCTTTAATCAAGACCCATAAAATAACAATGTTTTCTGATAAGAGTGGTAACAAATACTTGCATACATTAACTTACCCTCACATACACGCACACGCACACATATATATATACACATCAACCCGCTTTCACATATATTTTAATAGTAGTAATTATTCAGAGCGATGTTAGAGAGTTTGATATACATTGATATTAGAATTAGAAGTACTATAACCATTTTAGTTAAAGAAGAATCTTTGAAAATGAAAACATAAAAAAACTAATAGTAAAAAAAAAGTGTGGATATAACGTACCTAATGAATATATATATTTTTTTCTTTTTATGCCCGATAGTTTATAATTACTATTATATTACTATTATAATTACTGGCTCTCAAGGACAGCTGCCGGAACACACTGTTAGGTGCTTGGCGACAGATTTTCTACTTGAGGGTGGTAGCTAGCCAGGCGGGCATTCGCAAAATGCCCTACCATCATGCTATAACGACTGCCATACTAAGACAACAACCGGGACCGACGGCTTAACGTGCCCTCCGAAGCACGGAAACGCTCAGTAGTAATGTCACTATCGGTCACCCATCCAACTCATGGCCGCGGGCGACGTTGCTTAACTTTGCTGATCGGTTGAGAACAGCTAAGTAAACTTCGCTACGAGCGCTTCATATTTGTACCGTTTTCAGTCCTCACATTAAGCTATGTTCGTAATGCCTGTTATTCAGTCGTTATTTGTTAGTTATTGCATACCATATTCCCAATATGGCGAGTATAATGATCAGTTACTAGACACACTTACAGAATAACAGTGACAAGTATACTCTTATAAACCGTTGAAATATTGCACGATAGAGTTAACAATCTCGACAGTTTCCTCGTTAAACAGGGGAAATGAATTTAAAAAGTAAAACCTAATCCAAATAACTTTATGTCTTTTTTTATGTTATTGTGATGGAACAAGCGCGAGGCCCACCTGATGTTAAACGGTATCCTCTACCTATAACAACTGCATTTCATCAAGTGACGAACTGCACTGCGCCCATCACCTTGAGACATACCTTTTAAGTCTCATTTTGCCTGTTATTTCACTGGCTCTCAAGGACTGCTGCCGGAACACACCGTTAGGTGCTTGGCGACAGATTTTCTAATTGAGGGTGGTCGCTAGCCAGGCGGGCATTCGCAAAATGCCCTTCCACCACGCGGTGAAGCTCAAGCTCTGGGCGGGATTCGAACCATGGACCTGCTGCGCGGCAGTCCATAGCCAATGCCACTGAGCCATCACTGCTTCGAAATGTCTTATTATATTGCACGATAGAGTTAACAATCTCGACAGCTTTCTTAATATCTTAAAAAGAATTTAAAAACAGAACCTAATCCACATAACTTTATGTCTTATTAAGTTATTTGTGACAGTAGATGTATACATTATAAAAGTTATTCCACCGCTGATAGTAGCAAATGCAGCAAAATACACGCGTGAGATTTAGATAGTTGCGTTCACTCGGATTTAAACGTTTATCTCAAAGAAAAAAACCCAATTTTTATTGCTAAGTGCTAAGGGATGTTTAGTTTACTGCGAAGAAGAACAAGAGAGAGATACGATTGTCACTCGCTCACATTACTTGTGCCATCGTCAAGAGTTGGAATTGCTATAAAGTTATCCAAGTACAGGCATATTACAAGCAAATACTTTTTGCAGTTAATTGAAGATGAGTTAAAAACTACTCAATCAAATTTAAATTGAGAATAAAAGAAGAATAGGTTTGGTAATAAAGTTTGGATGATCCAGTAAAAAGTAATGCGTGTTTATATATAGAACCGACCAAGTGCGAGTCGAGATATCAGGAATCCGACATGCACTTTTTCACATTCTAGGCTAGCCTGAACAACATCTTCACATCAACAGTATAAAAAAAACTTGTCAGTTTTTCGGGTTCCATATCCAAAGGGTAAAAACGGGACCCTATTACTGAGACTTCGTAGTCCGTCCATCCGTCTGTCACCAAGCTGTATCTCAAGAACGGTGATACCTAGACAGTTGACATTTTCACAGATGATGTATTTCTATTGCCGCTATAACAACAATTACTAAAAATGAAATAAAATAAATATTTAAGGGTGGCCCCCATACAACAAACTTGATTTTTTTACCGTTTCTTGCTCGATACTAATAACGGTGACAGGTAAACGCTTTAACTATTCACAGATTATTTAGTCAAGGAATACTTCGAGCACGAGTCCTACTCGAGCACGAAGGGTTCCTTGAGTAACTTTGCCGGTTTTTTTAGTATTTGTTATTGTACTTTTGATATTGGGCTATAATCGTACTAAGTTTCACGCTTGTATATTATGTACAACCGTATTTATAATTACGATTGAGCAAAAATAAGAAAATTATAAAAACACGTCTTTATTATTCGTCATATTCTCGCCCTCATATTATTACCTTTTTTATTATTATTATTTGTGAGCCAACCCGCCAAACTATATTTATTAGGATTTTGAACTTTATGTTAATTAGGATTCCAATAAAGTCTAAATGTTACCATAAAACAAAACGTTAACAAATTGAGATGAAACAAGTTTAACAAATATACGATATCCGGTACATGCGGCCTCCCTGTACTATCCGCCCGAATACCGGTATTTCACCGGATAGTCAAATTAAATCACATATACCATATGACATTTACTCTCTAACTGTTAACTAACTTTCTTAATGAATTTCAATTAAGTACCATAAACTTGCTTTATAAAATAATATAAGAAATTCGAATTACTTAGATCGATGGAATCGTGCTAAGTTCTTCATAGTAATAAGCTCGCCCTCTTTCAGTAGTTTTTACCCCGTGGTGACCTTCTCAAGGAACTCATCTCTTCGTGACCCTCTTTGCGGATGATAGTAATATTTTGTTTAAGGATTCTAAAAAAATATGATAATAATTTAATTCATGAAATTAAAACTAATCTGACATCTGTAATCAATAATTCGATAATAACAATTTAATAATTAATTTGGACACAGCCAATCTAATGTATTTCACACAAAGAACTGATCAACTGTTTAATATTGACATACACTCTAACGGTTAAATAATTTCGAAGTTGAATCGGTGAAAATTCTTTGGTTTAAATAATCAAAATGAAATAGAAAACATACATGGGTATAATTATCAAACGAATTAGCCAATGCGCTGTACGAAACTTGGCAAAGCTTGTTATCAAGCCACCGTACTCACTGCATATCAAGGTTATGTTGTTTCCATATACGAATAATTAACTATTCGTAGTTTCCATATTAAGATAACGGTATAATGTCTTAGGGAAATTCCACTGAAAACCTTGCTGTTTTCAAAGGGAAAAAACGCTGTATAAGGACTATGTGTACTGTAATGTATCAGCCGGATTGTCCACTGCTGACCACAGCCTCCCCTATTAAAGGTCGGTTTGCCATAATCCCCACGATTGGCAGAAGTCTTGGGGATCGCAGTTTAAGAATTCAGTTTCTCCGAAGGCACAGCTGCCCACTTTTCGGTATTTTACTTTTAGTCACTTCTTACGACACCCTCAGGCATTCTACCCGCCATGCCAGGGGTCATTTAGGACCATATGTAATCTACATCAAACCGGAATATGTACGTTTCGTAGATATTAAACATAATGACGAAGAATCTAGATAACCTTACAATCAATACTTATTCTATTGTTCCTAAAACGTAATTTTACCAGTTTAATTTAATCCGAAATACAAACAAAGAATACTCTGACCCACATCAATCATTCCAAGGTCTACAGACATACAGACATACCTGCTCATTATGGCCAGTTATGAACATGATATATTGAAATCATCACCTTGGTCTAACTCCGTTATACTAATCTTTACATCTCAGAATGTGTACTTACGAGATACTCGTAATGTGTGTGATTATTATTTTGCAGTAGGTCATAAAGATATTCTGAAAAGATAAGTAAATAATTGAAAAGTAAACGTTTAATTTAATCAAAAGGCTGTAATTATTTTAGTGATTTCAAAAATGTGATAGAGACTTCGTATGTTTAGTCTTCGAAGATCTATTCTCCACGTTAGGGGTACGCACGTTTCAAGTAATATGTAAATAATAAAATGTCTTTACTTTTTATATAACTGATAGGTTAGGCCTTTTTATTAGGCCTTTGACTCTTTTGACTGATGTTGTTCAGGCTAACTTAGAATATTTACGCACGTTATATTTAATATAATGTTTTTTGAAAACATTTACTCACTTTTCATGTACTGAAAGGTTTTTTGAAAGTACTACCACACGTTTCACGTTATAAAACGTTTTTTGAAAATATTGAAGACTATTTTAGATACAGATATGTTTATATTATGATAAATCAAAAAGTTATTGCGTTTTCCTGGTTTTTATTTTTCTTCCTAGCTTATTCTAAACATTTAAAAGGGGTAAGAGTATGAAAAATATCGTATCCTGCTTATGCTGATATTCAAATAACTATCTTACAGTGAGGGTTATAATTATGTACCTTATTAATATCGTACATAAGGTGGAAACGTATGACTAAAATGGTACAAGTACCTGTGTACTTGTTTTAATTGGTAAATTAAAGAGTTAAGTTTAATTGTGAAGCGCTCGTAGCGAAGTTTACTTAGCTGTTCTCAACCGATCAGCAAAGTTAAGCAACGTCGCGCGCGGTCATGAGTTGGATGGGTGATCGCTAGTGACATTACTACTGAGCGCTTCCGTGCTTCGGAGGGCACGTTAAGCCATCGGTCCTGGTTGTTGTCTTAGGATGGCAGTCGTTATAGCATGGTGGTAGGGCATTTTGCGAATGTCCACTTTGCTAGCTACCACCTTCAAGTAGAAAATCTGTCGCCAAGCACCTAACGGTGTGTTCCGGCAGCTGTCTTTGAGAGCCAGTACTTCTAGGTTAGCCTGAACAACACCTTCGACCACATCATCACTTACCATCAGGTGAGATAGTAGTCAAAGGCTAACATAACAGGCATAAAAAAATAAAAATAAATTTGTAAATAAATTTTGAAATACCCGCAAAAGACGTCAGCAAACCCTACCTACTTACCCTGCAGTCAAAACCTACCTACAAACCATGTAAAAACCTGCCGTAATTTCCTTTTTAAAATAACACATAGGATTGTAGGTCTAGCTCGTTAAAGACTTAACCCCCATTTTACTTTCTACAGTAACGTGTCCAGAGAACAGGCGAGACAGTTGACTGCTACAAATATTACTACTCTTTGTGAATGATTTCCTCCGCGAAAGTACCTACTGCCTCCATAACTGTATCTATAGCCAAACAGTAATAAATTTTCGTATACTTGTGCAGACTCCAGAGCTATAAGAGGACCTTCCCTCTCCCAAAGTCCGGTGGAATTGGACAGTTGACCGCAGCGGCAAACATCTCTCGTATGTCCTCACTAAAAAAATGTTAGCATTAGGTACTGTGTTCCGAGGATACATATATCTTTTACGTATGTGCTATATTAATCGTTTACTGACTGTGTGTGTTTTTGGGAAATAAATTATTATTGTTATTCTTATTATTAATAGTTATTTTTTATATAACAAAGTAAGATAATGTTTTTTATGGGATTGTCACTGAGCATGCACATGGCCCACCTTATGTTAAACAGTAAGATCTGCCTTATATTAAACAGTAACAGATGCATTTTGTCACGCCCATCACCCTGAGACATAAGGTAAAATTTCACTGATACTCATGCCTCATGCATAAGGTCTTTGATTGCTATAGGTGGCGACAGCATAAAATATACATATATCGAGTGACACTTCTGCCTAAATTTCCTGCTAAGACGACGTGTCGTCAGAAAAGCCACGTGACTTAGTCGGAATAGTTTTCGATGGATTTCGATTCTATAAGAAGCCTTTTCAAGAGGTCTTGACTCTTCAAACGCAAGATCGAGGAATAATGATTTTATCTGGGATGTAATTTAATGTGCATAGCGGTCAATCTTATATTTTATGCCAATTAGATTAATATAAGAAATTAGTAATTAAAGATACGTCGTACGGTACGGTACGTATACGTCGTTTTGGTACTATATACCTATGTAGAATGGACTTAGATGTTGTTTGTATGGCCTAGCCTTCTGCGAAAGCGCTACAAAATAAGGAAACTACAATAGCCTCAAGGGCAGGGGACCACTCTGGTACAGACATCGGCGTAAAAGTCTGCCGAGATTTTTTTTATTGTGTTTATTTTTATGTTATTGTGACGGAACAAGCTCGAGGCCCACCTGATGTTAACCGGACTAACCTCTGCCTATAACAGATGCATTTCATCACAAGTCACGAATTGCACTGTGCGCGTCACCTGAGACATAGTTGATAAGTCTCATGTGCTTGTAATTTCACTGACTCTCAAGGACTGCTGCCGGAACACACCGTTAGGTGCTTAGCGACAGATTTTCTACTTGAAGGTGGTCGCTAGCCAGTCGGGCATTCGCAAAATGCCCTTCCACCATGCGGTGAAGCTCAAGCCCGCGGCGGGATTCGAACCATGGACCTGCTGCACGGCAGTCCATAGCCAATGCCACTGAGCCATCACTGCTTCAAATTATTTGGGGAGATCGGATCTAATCTTTACCCGTCTTAGCCCAATGTTGTACTGCTAAGAGTGGGCCCTACGCCCTACCACTATATAGGTTCTCTTACCAAATGCAATATAAACTAAAAAAGATTGCATTCTTCATTGCACGACTGATTGCTGTGGTCACAGATTCAAGCATATTACTTCAGTTGGTACTGTAGTTTAAAACAAAGGACTTTTAACAAAGACTCGCTCGCTTCCTGGCCTCGGGCTAGAGGGTGTATACACAGGTGCATCGTTTCCGCTCTGTGCACGCGGCCTTGGTATTTGCAACCCTCGCTTTGCCTTGGCAGATGTCAGAAGACGGTTGAATGAATGTTCGTTTGCGAGGGGAAATATAAAGAGACATGGTCAATAACTTTTTGTCTATACAGTACACTGTAATTTTACTTCACCATTATCTATTTAATATTTGAAAATAGGAGCAAATTAGTATTCTACGGCAGCTGCTACGAAAACTGGGAGGAATCGATATACACATAATATGTTCTTATCTTTATAGGCTAGTATCGATTAGTAGGCAAAGCTGCTACTCTATGAAACTTACAGACAAAAAATTGAGTTCTTTGTTTTTCAGACATGAAAATTATTGAACTATCTATTTGCATCAGAGACTCGATATAGGGGCCGATTCGAGACAAAGATAGAGTTATACAATTTCGCTTGAAATGAATGGAGATGGCATAAGATCAAAATGCTCTAATTCTAGTAGTATTTTATTTGAAAGGTATATAGGTATATATGTATTATAGGTATTTATAGAATTTATGTTATTGCGCTCTAATTTTAGGTCCCTTAATCGTTAAATTAGAAACGGTGTTGACTATCACACTTTGACATTCAATATTGAGAATATGTCATTTAAGAACTGTAAGATCCTTTAATAATATTTTCAAATTATATTTTTCTTTGGCGTCACATCTCGTGTTAAATAGTTGTTTGGGAAAAAAAAGTTTTGTTAAGTTTTAGAGCAAAATACAATAACCCCATCGACTAATTTTTAACCGACTTTAAAAAAGATGGAGGTTTATCATAGTTCTTTTTAGGGTTCCGTACCCAAAGGGTAAAAATGGGACCCTATTACTGAGACTTCGCTGTCCGTCCGTCTGTCACCAGGCTGTATCTAAAGAAAGGCGATAGCTAGACAGTTGAAATTTTCACAGATGATGTTTTTCTATTGCCGCTATAACAACAAATACTAAAAATAAAATAAAATCAATATTTAAGGGAGCCCCCAATACAACAAACTTGATTGTTTTACCGTTTCTTGCTCGATGCTAATAACGGTGACAGGTAGACGCTTTAACTATTCACAGAATATTTAGTTTTATGTTCTCTTTAAATATAATTAATTAAAATAAAATAAATAATTAAGGGGGCTCCCATACAATAAAAGAGGTTTTAGCCGTATCTACCCAGCTCAATCGGACACTGCGAAAAGTGTCTGTAACTTGCAAGATTAGGTTACAGATAATGGTACGGAACCCTTCGTGCACGAGTTCCACTCGCATTAGGCCGGTTTTTTTTAAAATCAGACCTTCGTTATTTATTCATCGATTTGGAATATTGTTTTAAGAATTTGAAAAAAAAAGAAACTTTCAGTTTGGTTACATACAAATTTGTACACAATCGGGTCAGTTGCTTGCTTTTAATTCAAAAGACTCTGAAAGCATATGTCAATCAAGTAAACATTTTGAAACTCATCGTATTTCTCAAAACTTAACACAGTGCTCCAAAATGCGTACCTATTAGCATTACGTGGCAATTCGGCCAGTATGCTGGGCACGCTGCAACTGGTAGTTATCTGGATCATATGGACTGCCTGTGAGCCAGCGATGATTTGTAGGTGGTCAAAATGCTTTTGATGTAGTAGCTAGGTATATAAAAAACTACGTTTTATATACCTAGTTCGTGGCATTTTGATAATTCAAGTAAACGAAATTGCGTAGGTATTTCTCGCTTTGCAATCGTTTACTTACACCATGTAGTTTTTTTTTAATACTTATATATTTTGCCAAAACCGAACCTTACTATTTCAATCGATAAAAAAACTAAATATCTATTCAGTACGTAGGCTATATATGATTTTTAATAAAAATAATTATTAATTTTCTTGTTTAGAACTATGTAATTTTCGTAAGCGTCAATGACACCGTGGGCTGGTATGAACATGAATCTTATTTTAGCGTGTTTTTTGTACTGACCGGCTACGAGTTACTAATTGTGGGACGAAAAGGTCGCGTTAGTATTGAACCCACCACATCTTCCTGTGGGTGCCGTCAGATGCTACCAAGGGAACATACCGGGAAATGCGCAGCAGCACTTCTGAGGAGTTGTAACCATTGAAACTGCGATCCTCAAGTCGCCTGCTATGCGTGGTTTTTTTTCTTATGCATTATGGTTTATTATATGGTTACCCTTTGATCACGATCTCACCTCATGGTAAGTGATTTTGTGGTCGAAATTGTTGTTCAGGCTAACCTAGAATTACTGGCTATCAAGGACAGCTGCCGGAACACACCGTTAAGTCCTTGGTGACAGAATTTCTACTTGAGGGTGGTAGATAGCCGGGCATTCGCAAAATGACCTACCACTATGCTATAACGACTACCATCCTAAGAAAACAACCGGGACCGACGACTAAACGTGCCCTCCGAAGCACGGATTATGGCAAATGGGAGAGACCTTGGTCAAAGATGGCCGTTCCAGTTGATGTGATAATGGTGACGAATAATAATAAGGCAACACAACAACATAGTATTTAAACATCGCATCGTGGCAAAGCTGTTCATTAGAGGTATTCTATATTGTATTATTCTATATAGTCACCAACGAAATTGAATAGAACGATATAAAACATTTATATATGTATGAGAAGGGGGGTTTTTGTCCCAAACTTTACCACGTACGTCTTGGTGTATTCGGCTAGGTTCCTGGAAGTCACAGGAAGAAACCAGCCGATCTATGTAAGAGTCGGTGAATACGGGGGAAAAAATTGGCGGGAATCTACTCACTAACTAGCGGCTCGCTGAGCGTTCCGCCGAAGGGATAATTATGCCAAAACACCTAATTTATTCTAACTGCAGCTACAAATGTAGGAATTATATTTCCATAAACTTCCCTTGGTCCAGAAGTCGACGTTCCCTGTGGGGTGCCGGGTTAGAATTGCACCTCCCCATATCATCCCTCGGGTGTCGTAAGAGGCGACTAAGGGAACAATACTGGAATGTGGGCAGCAGTACCTTCTAAAGAACTGCCATCTTACACTACGATCCCTAAGCCGCCTGCCAAGCGTGGGGATTCTGGCAAATACCCCTGAAATAGGGAAGGCTGTGTTTAGCAGTGGACGAGTCGGCTGACACAGGGTGCACGACCGCGCGCGTATTTCCGAACAGCTCTCGAACCGGGGTGCTAGGGACGCGACCCGCACAACTATATCAAGAAAAAATGAAAAATCCGCTACTCGTAATATGACGTCACAGCGTCCCTGAATGTGAACCCTATGCGCCTAAAGATAAGTTTCAACCATAATTAATAGTTTACCGAACAATATATTTATTTAATAGACTGATGTAGGACTGTGCCGTGAGTTACTTGTCATAATACTACGTAAGCCTATAAGGGTCACGCAAACAGTCCAGAATAATCCAAATAAGACCTTAGGCTTGGGATCACGATTTCCATTAATCATTAAACCTTCCGACTTATAAATGACCCATTACGTAGGTGTCGCCTGATTAACTCTTTTTATACACGTGCCTCACAATCACCTTACATAACGAAAACCAGTAAATAATGTCAAAACAAATTGCTTATCTTATTTTAAGGATACTTTTAAGGACTTATTTGTATTTATACACGAGAATAAGATTATCTTCAAGGTAAGCATATGAAAAATGAAAGTGGAAAAGGCTTTGGTAAATTTGAAGAGAATACAACATGTACTACAATTTACTATGTCAAATATACCTTTATTTACAAAATACTACGAACTATATACAACACTATATACAGCTACTACAATAAAAGCATTTAGATTCCTATAAGTCATTGCAGACTCATAGGCAGTCCAAATACTCTAGCCCACTACCAGTTGGCAGCGTGCCCAGCATGCTGGCAGCATTGCCCCGTTGAATTGCAATCTTTGAGCCAAATAGGTGCCAGCATTTTGATCATGCGTCGCATCGACATTAAATAGACGTGATCATAATTATTCTATGTGATTTTAGTCACCAAAATCAACCTCGTAATTGGCATATAACGGGGCGTTTTAAAAAATTCGTTTGGTTAGTTAAGATAAGATAAGATAAGATAAGATAATTTATTGCCATAAAAGATTTATAAGTAAATACAATTGATAACTTAGATTCTAGAATAATTAAAATTCTTATTGGGTAATAGTTTGACAGCGAGCCCCAAACTAAGCACTAAGCCTGTATCTTGGGGATCGAGATAGGATGAGGATAGGAGGGATAGTTGTTTTCCTGATTTTATGAAAACTATTGCTTTGGAAAAAAAATATCTTCGTCATGCACACGTTTTGATCCCGATTGAAATTCATTCATAGTCCTTATGTTTAATTCAAAAAACCAGTTTGACATATATAGCGAGTGTTTTGTTACTTAATATTTTGCTCTTATTTTCGCTGTCTTGTCTTGCTGAGTTTGTTTCGACTTTGCTTATTTTTATGGTGCGCACTCGTTACGTTGTTATTTTGTTAAGAAGAATGCAGTTTAGCACTTCCGCAGTTATTTTACCGAATTTTTAGATTGTTATTATAATGTGTGTTTTTGAATAATGACGCCATATATCTAATTGATATAAGACTGATGATCATGACTGAAGTTGTATTTAAAATGACGACATATATTATACTCATGCATTTCTACTTAGATAAATTTATCATCAGTAGTGTATAGTTAGAAGGTTTTGTCAGAAGCACACCCAATAACTTTTATTGATACAAATGTCGAAAGGTTCTAAATGGTTTTATTAAGAACCCATACTGTTCCCGTTGCTGTACATCTAACAAGGAAGTAAATGTTTTAATCTACGATTAAATTCTGAACGAAATACTTTGTGATCAATTTGACATTAAACAACAGCTGTCCGCCCACATTACCCTTATATAATGGTGATTTTTGACCGCTATATTAATTATTTTTTTAGTGCGGTTATAACTATATGTACGTATGTATATGTAAGTACTTACATAAAATCATATTGCTTGCTTGTTTAAATTATCCATAAATCGATCAGTCGCCCTGGTTTACTTAAATTGAACATTGCTTTATCATGACTTTTGCATATGATTTACGAATTAGTATTACTCATAAAATTGTTAATTTTTTCTCATCTTCTTATTTAGAACCCTTGGTGATGTGAGTAGGGAGAAACTGCACAAGGGCAAACATGGCTCTTTACAATAATTGATAGTGACCAAGCAGAAAGTTGATTATAAGTATCAAAATAAGAAATATATCAAAATAACTAGTAAAAAGCTGAGCTTTGTGAGGGCTCGCGTTTATTTTACAACCTAATTCTAGAGGTGTCTTCTAGTAGTAGTAATAGTGAAATAGTCGAATCCTGGACTTGGAATAAACCACAATAATCCATTCGCTCGGCTGCTACCAGCGAACAGTATCTCCGTGGAGGGTAAGCGTAAAGAACGCAGCCAGCCATAACATCAAATACCTTTTACAATGTTAATACTTATATTGTCCGTCGTGTTGTTAGCGGAAGCATATTTTATAATATTTTCTTGTAGACTGACCTTTGAGTTGCTACAGAAAACATTTTCAACCTAGCCCGTAAATTAAAGGTGTGAAGACGATTAAGGTTAGTGTCTCAGTAGCTCTTTCCATACAAACGTTCGTCATATTTTAAATACTAAGTATTGAAGCTCTTTGAAATTGAGTATGCATATCTTTGAGCCTAATATCTTTGTAGGTTTGCCAGATATCCATAAAATTAATATTTTTTTATAAAACGAAAAATTTGTAAATTAAAAGCATAAATACTAGACACAGAGACATGTATGCAAAATTTTACCGCGTTTGAACACTTAATATTCAAAATATAATGAAAACGTAAACGTTATTGTGAGGCGACTAAGGTTAACACACCAGAAGGTGGGCAGCAGCACTTTCTGAGGAACTGCAGATATCTCACACTGCGATCCCCAAGCCGCCTGCCAAGCGTGGGGATAACGGCAAACCCCCTCATATTGGGGGAGGCAGTTATTTTTTTATTATTTATTCCTGATAGGTTAGCAGTTGACTCCTATCTCACCTGATGGTAAGTGATGATGTGGTCGAAGATGTTGTTCAGGCTAACCTAGAAGTACTGGCTCTCAAGGACAGCTGCCGGAGCACACCGTTAGGTGCTTGGCGACAGATTTTCTACTTGAGGGTGGTAGCTAGCCAGGCTGGCAATTCGCAAAATGCAATGCTGTGTTCTTAAGGCTGTGTTCAGCAGTGGACAATCCGTCTGATACAGTACAGTACGTTTGTATGGGAAGTTCTACGAGAGACACTAACTATAAGTCCGGATTTGAAGTGCCATCGAAGATATCTTCGCATGATATATCCAATCAGTTAACTACTTACATTAACCATAATATATATACTAAGATAATTGATTGATAAGTGTAATTTCAGTCGCACTATTTCTCATTTCTTAAATCGAATCATATATTATTATTACTAACTCATAATCATAACCAATGTTCATACCAGAATAAATACATAATAACAACTTAAAATAACAGCATCATAACGTAATTATATATGATCATAATGCGTTATGTTAGCAGCGTGGCATTACTCAGCTTAGTAATTGGCGCTCACATAATGATCATCATGCACCTTTACTAAGTAGATTACCATTCCACTGACATTTTGTATATTTAATCGTTTATTTCTAAACGTTTTGCAAGCCTTCGCGAAGGTTATTTTAGTTTTAGGGTTCAGTATCTAAACGGTAAAACGGATCCCTTTTAAGGGTAGGTGGTATTTAAAAAAAATCAGACTATAAGACTAAGAGACCTCGTTTTCCGAGTGAAACAGAACTAAGCAGTATTTAAAGAGAGGGAGCGATTAAAAAAAAAAAATTGCATTTTAATAACAGACAGCATCTTTTAGGCACTTTATTACAATTACTAGCACCAATTATTACCTGATTGCTACATAATAAATAAAAATAAAATTTGGATTGCTGATTTACTATATTGGATACAAAACTCCAATTTATATATGGACACAAAACTCTATTAAGCGAAATTGTAGGCCTGTATATTCATGATTTTTTTTGTATATAATCGTGTTTTCGAATCACGCATAGTATTTGTGTATATTATATATCCTGTATTATCCTGAAGTATATTATATATTTTATTCATATCAGTGAGGCGTACACTTTTTCTAAACAACATTTTTTAATATTTTTTTATTTATGTTTGATAGGTTAGCCTTTGACCGCTATCTCACGTGATGGCAAGTGATGATGTGGTCGAAGATGTTTTTCAGGCTTACCTAGAATTACTAGATCTCAAGGACTGCTGCCGGAACACACCGTTGGGTGCTTGGCGACAGATTTTCTACTTGAGCGTGGTAGCTAGCCAGGCGGGTATTCGCAAAATACCCTACCACCGTGCTATAATGACTGTCATCCTAAGACGACAAACGGAACCCACGGCTTAACGTGCCCTCCGAAAAACGGAAACGCTCAGTAGTAATGTCACTAGCGGTCACACATCCAACACCTGACCGCGACGGCCGTTGCTTAACTTTGCTGATCGGTTAAGAACAGCTAAGCAAACTTCGTTACGAGCGCTACTACATGTTCAAAATTTGCCTTTATGGGACTTAGTTACCCTTAAGGTCTGGATGTCCGTTAATATGTTTGCGGGTATATCTCTACCTCGTTAATGGATGAGTAATGAAACTGATATAAAATTATTTTAGGTGGTAACGTGAAATATAAACAATAAAAAATTCAAAACCTCAACATCTACCAACCCACCATCCGTGAACGACATTTATCTATAATATTTGCATTAAAACCATACCGATGAGTCGAAACATGATGAACTCTGCTCTAAGTTGGTGAATAGTAAGGTATCCTACAGATTCCAGGTGATTTGCATGGTGGTAGGGCATTTCGCGGATGTCCGCTTGGCTATCTACCACCCACGAGGAAAACAATCTGTCACCAAACACCTAACCATGTGTTCCGGCAGCTGTTGTGCAGAGACAGTAGTTCTAGATTAAGCCTGTTAACACCTTTGATCTCATCAACACGTAGCCAACAAGTGAGATTGTGGTCAAAACTACGAATAAATACGTAAAGAAATGTAACTTAAGCTCAATAACAGCAGAACCTTACCTTGGGCAAGTGTGGGTTAGACTCCAGCTATGAGAAACATTGTTGTTCCCGTGCCACAAAACAATGTATTTTTGATTTTCAAAAAAGAACGAGAACCATCAGTTCTCGTGTATTTTTAATCGAATATGTTGATGCGATACTGATAAAGACAATAGCTAAAACCAGACGGGGATTCGAATCGCTCCCGCTGCGCCGCTCCTCCAGACGATACCACCCGCTTCTTCAGTGTAATCGTGAATACGGTCAATATAACTTGATTGAAAAGTCGAGGTTAGTCAAAATATGATTTTGATGTTAATTTGTGTGTGAATAGACCCGTTAGTGTTTTATAAGCAGGAGTTTTAATAGGTTACCCTTTGACCACAATCTTACGTCAAGTGATGATGTGACCGAAAGTGTTAACAGGCTTAACCTAGTAAAATAGGTAGCTGGTAAATTTTCAAAGAATATATATGTATGATCTAACATTTTTATTATTGCAATAATGCTCTGCGGATTACATTACAAAATTACAAAACGAGAGGAAAAATCATCCTATCCATCCCCATACGATGGCTAAAGAACAAGAGGAAAAGTAAGAGTTATGAGTCATTGTTATGTTAGCTTAGTCGGTCAGAGCATACCCCAGCTATAGGGGCGAATGAAGCGGGTTCGAATTCCGTACATGAATATATTTTTTCCTCTCGTAGAGTTATTTTGTAAAATATGTTATGTATATAATTGTAATATGGTGGGTTGAGTAACAATCTTAATAGTAAACAAATTTAATATGTCGTTATGTATCGTTGCAGAATCAACTCTATGTTAAAAATTATGAAATGTAACAAAAAAAATATTATATAAAAAGAGTACGGACCACGAGTCTGTAGAGTGTAGTATTTATTAATAAAAATAAAAAAAATATATATCTTTACCATCGAGTTGGTGAGCGACAATAGATTGTGTAAGCAAATGCACTGAACACAGTGAAAGATTTTTCAATTATAAAAACACACAAAAAGCGGAATTTCAATTCGGTTCCGATGGAAGTGGTGGAAGATGGACCATGATAATGTGCGCTCCGATTGATTTGAATGGTATCGACTCCAACAAGTTATTTCATACTTTGCAGTGTAGTCGGAAGTGTTTTTTTTTATTGGACATCTTGAATGGCCACGGAACCCACTGTGTACAAATCTGATTCGCATTTGGCTAATATTTTATTTACTTATTATAAAGAACATATAAAAGTTACGATCATTTAAGAGGCATTTTACATTTTAATGCGGTATACGAAGATTTTAAGCGCTTAATTTACTATCATAGGAAATATCTACAAGTTGTTTAATAATTGATAAAAAAAGAATAATCTGTTCTCTTTTCAGTTAATGTACCAGATTTACAAACATAACATTAATTATTTTGTAGTGACCAATCTCCCGCACCTTGTTTTACGATTTAAAGTACACATAGCCAACTTCAGAGTTCTATCTCTTGTATAAATATTCATCAAATTAACTAAAAAAAAAACTGTGCATCAGGCATATAATCCTGTTGACACATAGTGTACTAGAATATCGATAATTAATCGTCATTGTAGAAAAAAAATAAAGATCTTGCGCCAATTTCCACGAATTATATCAGCAGTTTACCACGATATATTGTGTTTAATAAAGTGTAATTCCAAACAAATATTATATGAAAAGAAAGTCCATTCTTTTATTAATCTGATCTTCAATAAATTGTGATATTAACTCTGTTTTGTTAGACAAGAAAAAATATTTAATATAACTCGAAATGCTTATAAATTGAAATGTACAAGCGCGAGGCGATCAGTACCGCGCGAGCGCCCATCGAGGTAGGACCTGTGTTCGTTTTGCCTTGCTCTGACGTTTCGTACGCGGAACGCTTAGACGCAAGTTTATAGTGCGACCACAGAGTTTTGATCATGTCTTTATTTTTTTAAGTAACAAACTATACTCTATATTTGTTGTCCATAATATAAGTATTGTTGTCTTGTTAAGTAACTACATCTTTAGTTTCTGTTCATCCATTGTGTTAAAAAAAGGAAACGTCACAATTATGCAGCCTTATACAGCGTTATTGGAAAAATGCTAACAACCTCAGAGGGTTGACTTCTTCTTTTTGGTCTGCTAGTTTTTATATTATTCTAGTTTAAATTAGTAACTCACTATAACTTTTGTTTTAGGAGGATAAGATGGCAGGCGAATAATTGATTTCCAATACTTTTGGATTCAGTTTATGTCTATAAGTGAACACAGCGATAACTTCAGCTGGAAATTAAACTACCTTCCTCATTTGTACAAACCGGGATACCAGTTAGCGGTCGATAGTCGTATTTACAAATTTACCATAAAATCTGCGTAAGTCCGACTTTCATAATACAAATGGTTTTCAAAAGGATGCATCCTTGCCCATACAAGAAAAAATCCATATTTTTCTGAGATAACGGAAGTATTTTGAATATTTTGATGAAATCTGAAACCAGCAAAAATTACATTTTGGCCCCAAAATATTACGTCATTTCATATAAATCTCGTAACTACGTCAACAGTTATAAACCTAGAAAACCGCAATTTTGCATATGTATAAGTCATTTTTCACTCGATACATTTTGCAACGCAAACACTTACCGATGCAAATTTGCGTATTAAATAATCTCGTAACTAATTTTAAACTTCAAAACCAAAAAATCTGAAATAATACAGGTGTATAAATTACATGTAAATAATAATATCAAAGAAGGACCAAAGCCGTAGGTGGTATAGTTTTTCAGAAAAAAATATTGCTCTCCAATACAGTTTTCCCGCCAAAGTTCTTAAAACAATTGGGTTGTTTTAATCTTGTTACTTTAAAATATTTGGCGTAAAAATCTGTAACAATTCATGGCTAAAGAACATTAGTAAATTATCATATTAAAAGAAGAATCGAAGTTTTAGGTGAGTTAGTTACAAAAAAATTAAAATAGCAATTAAATTACTATTTCCCACCATTTTTGTCGTGTGTTCAAACCCCATTTCCAGTATTTTTTTTTATAAAGAGGTGTATTATCATTTATTTTCAATAGAGGAAATAGTGAGCATAAGAGTATATAGTGAGGATGGCATTAGTATCAAGAAGTATATACGTTGGTTATAGATTGCATCAAAGATATTCGATTATAAAACAAAAAACCTCAAAATCTGTAAATATATATTTACATTTCGCTGTTTGGTCTACTCAAACTAAATGGATGAAAATGTTATTTTTTTAATGGTATAGGTGATATATTGTGGTATGGGAATATGAGGGTGACTTGTTTAAGTAATGGAAAACCAAAAACGTCATGGGACGTTTGTGGTTGGTACTAAGTTGTTTTCCGGATGCACAGAAAAATAAACCTCAATCCTATGCATGGTCATTATAGCAGACAGTGTTAACGACTGGATATAGATACTGAAGAGTGTGAACGAGGAAAATAGCAATTTTTGGAAAATTTAAAAGAAAGAGCTTTTAGTCCGCAGCTTTTAATCAATCCCGTTACGTCAAATATTTATATAATTTTAAGCTGTATATTTTTTTTATTATTAAAGTTTATTGTTGCAATAAATGATTCAAACATATCTATTTTTTATTCATCAAAGATGAAATGTAAATATACGATTCACGATGTAGGTTGACTATTTAACCCATTGATATCTGCGATAATGATAACAATAGAATTTCATTCATAAATATGTACATGCCTACTTCTTTTCTATAACATTAGCAAGTAATCGACAAGAAATTGATTATTTACTCATGCCAATCACACAATTTTTAAATTTGCAACTTACATTTCTTTATTAATGAGTGCTAGTATCAAAATATTTTACTCACAGTCACGCTATTCCGTCGTCACTTCTTTCGCTTGTGTAAGCGATGCGCTGGCATTTACCTAAACTTCAGTAGCGTGATTTTGTGAAATGGCTCTTAAATGGCATTAGGGTCATCGAAAGTGAAAACGTATGGAGGAATAAAAACGTAATTATTTTGAGGTTTTTTTGTCATTGTATAGGTTTTACGATGTTCCATTAGCGGTTAAACTTTACTGAATCTCTATGATGGTGCGCTCAAAGACTCAAGACCTAATGTTGCTTCGATTAGAAGCGAAACGTATCATAAAATTCTTCCTTTAGGCTACTTGGCGATTATGACGTTGTCGTTGTCACGTTGTCCTAGCAAGAAAGAAGTAGCAGATTGCCACTAGACATATTTTTGGCTTTTTCTGAATATATTAGTGTTTAAATATATGTTATAATTAATTATTGATTTCCACAAGGTAACACCTGAATGGTTGAATATTTTACAAGTAGAAATTTGTTTGGTTCTGTTTATAAAAAAAACATTATTTGGCGCTAGGGCGTGATAAATGAAAATATATCATACACGTCAGTATACTCTTCCTTTTTTGGAAATACTTTAAGATCTTATTGCTATTTCTAGGTAGCACACTGTCTCTGGCACAGATCATCATCTGTAGTCAATTATAATGAAATTGCTAGTGCACCTACCGTATGCGGACGCCATTGATTCTTCAGGATTGAAACGTTCGTAGCGAAGTTTACTTTTTATCTAATTATTGTGGAATTAAATAAAGCTATTTTATTATTATTTTACATTACGACTTCTAAGATGCCTGCCAAGCGTGATTTTTTTAATGCAATATAAACCTTTGACCACTATCTCACCTGATAGTAAGTGATGATGTGGTCCAAGATGTTGTTCAGGCTAACCTAGAAATACTGAGTCTCGAAATTAGGATAGGGATTATGGCAAACCTTCTCAAGGGGCTGGGGGCCATAGTTCAACGTTATGGCTGTTGTGAATTCTATTGAATTATTTTTAGGAAGATATCACTTGAAAGGTATTTTTTGCACTCTAGCATTATTGGTATGTATGTTTAAATTATAGATTGTCAATTTGTATACAGCCGATTAGGTAACTAAAGTTTGTAACCAGTTTCCAAACGGGATAAGAAAATAGTAATTAAACAACTTTAAACGGTTTAAATCGCGTATATTTATCATTATTTTTGTCCCGACGTTTCAAACACTTTGCAGTGATCGTGGTCACGGGGTGACTAATTGGTAGTATTTGTCGCGATTTAAACCGTTTAAAGTTGTTTAATTACTATGTGTAATAATCGCGAAAACCTAAGACAACATGGGATGGGAAGAAAATACCCATGTTTTGAATTAATGACAACTTTTTGATAAGGGCTATCTCCGAAAATCTACTTATTATAGTTAGGTTATTATTTTAAATTGTTGGGTCTCATGAATCATACCTACCTACTAATATTATATATATGCGAAAGTTTGTGAGTGTGTTTATATGTTTGTTACTTACACTAAAAACGGCTGAATCAATTTTGATGAAATTTGGTATGAAGGTAGATTTTGAAGCAGTAAAGGCTCAGTGGCATTGATTATGGAATGCCGCACGGCAGGTCCATGGTACGAAACCCGCCGTGGGCTTGAGCTTTACTGCATGAACGGTATTTTGCGATTGTCCTGGGTAGCGACCACCCTCAAGTAGAAAATGTGTCCCCAAGGAGTTAACGGTGTATTCTCTAAATTGTCCTTGAGAGCCGGTAATTCTGGTTAAGCCTGTTAACACCTTCGACCGCAACATCAGCTCAGATGGTGGTCAAAACAATAAAAAAAAAAAGATAACACCCTGAAATAACACATAAGATACTTTTTATTCTGAAAATGTATAAGTGTTCCCGTGGGATGAGCAAATAATTGTAATATATTTGATAGCTACAGGAGCCACAGATCAGAGAAATAAGGGAGATTTACCTTCAGTCCATGTTTGTTCACATAAGTGTCGCCGCGTCTCTCCCACCCGTTTCACTCACACATCACTAAAAACAATAAGAATGGCATACAAACGGACTTTTTGCCACGCATACCAAGATTTCCGCAGCAAACTAATATAAGTACACTAACTAACACGGACGCGGGTTAGAATCCCGCACATGACTTAAATTTTTCCTATCGTATTGATTTTGTAACGTAATCCGCATAGCAGGCGTTATTGCAAACCTAACAATATTAAATTTATAAGGTTACGTCATAATTTACAAGTATAAAACCAATTGCAAAATTGGTCTTGTTTGTAGTACAACGCAAGTGGTACTATAGATGTCGCTCCATCCCAATACGATGGTTAAAGAACGATACGAAAGATTTGAGTTATGACGTCTGTCATGTTAGCTCAATTGGTTAGAGCATACCCCGGCTCAAGGGGTGGATGGACGCGGGTTGGAATCCCGCACATGACTATAATTGTTAACCTATCGTATATTAGTGATTTTGTAATGTAATCCACATAGCAGGCGTTATTGCAAACCTAACAATATTAAAATAAAACACTAACTAATCGTACACATGCAAAAATGGGTTGCGCTTCGGCCTGTAGCTACAATCACTAGTCAGACACACAGATACAGCTATTAAAATACTGATCTATTGCGTCGTCGGAAGAACAGATTCGTTTGTTTATTAGTAATAAGCACGCAATGTATTTTTTAGAAACAAGCCTGATTTAGGCCAGATGCGTTCGCACGTGCCACGCCTCCGTTACCTATCTCCCCTGTTTCCTGATCTGAGCCAGGAGCACATGTGTATTTGCGCGTAACGCATTCGGTTATGATCTAAGCTAAGCAATAAAAATAATGGAACTAACACTCACTACTCACTAATCATTAACTCGTTTCTAGTTTCTATAGTTCTACTGTTTCTAGTTTCTATAGTGCTTATCGCCATTTGGCCGGCGGCGGTGGGACAAAAGCCTGGTGTAAATACAGACATACAAACATCTCAAATCACAAAGGAAGGATTTTATGCGTCATTCATCAGCGAAGGCCGATCTCACTTATCCACACGCAATCCACTTAACTGCAATTTCAGGGTTTTGAGGAGAAACTAAGGTTTTTGAGATCTTAAAACAGCGAGTTGCAAAAACGAGAATGAAGGGAAAATAACAGACATGGATGTTTATGTTTATTTTTCAATGGTACAATACTTTGTTGCAGTGATTGGCTTATAGCTGGATATTTTTTTATCCTGCCAAACCCGGCTTCATAATCCTGGCTTAGTTTATTCAATCTAAATAAACTACTAATATATTTTACAAAATTACAAATTTACGTGAGAAAAAATTATAGTCTTCGGGATTCGGACCCGCGTCCATCCACCCCCTTTAACCGGGGTATGCTCTAACCAATTGAGCTAACATAACACAACGACTCATAATTCTAATTTTTGCTCTCGTTCTTCAACCATCGTATCGGGATGGAGCGACACCTATACTTAAACTTGCGTTGTACAACAAATAAGACCAATTTTGTAATTGGTTTTAAACTTGTAAACGATGACGCAACCTTATCATTTTAATACTTTTATGTTTACAATAACGCCTGCTTGGCGAATTACATTACAAAATGACTAATTTATGAGAGTTAAAATCATGGTCATGTGCGGGATTCGAAATTGCTTTCGTAAATTTGTAATTTTGTAACGTAATTCGCCAAGCAGGCGTAATTGCAAACATAACAGTATTAAAAAAATACTAATATATTTTCCCAGAGCTTGAGCTATGCGATACAAAGGAAAGTAGGTACGAGTAAGTACTTTATATATTGAAGGTAAGAATTTTTTACCGTCTTCAGTTTGTTTTCTAAAAATAATAATAGATATCAAAATTTCAAAGATTTTTTAAAAAGTGCTAGGCTGAACGAATAGCATCGCCTATATGAGAAAAAAAGCTGTAAGTATACATTTTTTATAATATTGACTCACACAAGCCATTCGTAAACAACAAATTCTTTCTAATAAACTTTGTAATTATAGTTAAAATAATGATAAATAAATTAAATTTATTTATATTTTGTAGAGTACATACATCATTGTCATATATGTTGATTTTGTAGAAATATTGTTTTAATTTTTTAAAGTTGAAGGATCCAGTTTTATCTAGGGATAAGAAACGAAACGCCAACATTGCTTAAAGTGACTTAGGTAGGCATAGAGTAGAAAAAAAACTTTTTTGAACAAAATGTTGTTATTCAGTCAATGATTTCATACATGTGTAGATTTTTGTTTATCAAGTTTTGTCGAAGCAAGGACGAGGCCCATCCGGTGTAAAGCAATAACTCTCTATAACAACTCTGCCTGTAATCACACACATACTCTTTAACACAGGAATGCGAACAATACTGCTTGGCGATGTAGTTGGTAGTAGAAATAGTGGCAGGATTTCTCCGGAAGAACTCATAAGTAGACTCGCCCCTATTATATGTACTGTCTGTAATGTAAAGCCTCATGAACTGATGAATTGTTTACTAATAGCTCTATAATGAATGTTCACAGGTGTAGATTTTTATACAAATATTTTAGTGGCCCCATGTAATGAGAGGCAAAACTATTGCTAATTTGTTGAATATATCAGCGTGAAATATCACGAAAAACAGTATGGTTTTAATGTTATTACGTTATTCAAAATAGCGCCATCTCTGAAATAGACCACGAACTAAAAGAACTTAAAGCCATTCTAGTCGTAATCTATTTAATTTGATAAGGTCTAGAGCCAATGTTTACGTTCGTTCTTGACATACATACACAAGGCGTTTGAGGTTATTAAACACTCCAAAACAGTAACATTTTACCATTTCAATCTACAAAACTTACTTTGTGCAGACAAGTAGCTCGTAGGTGAGCACAAAATGCCTTTTCTTCTCGGATCCAGTTTGAAAATGTACACAAAACTTTATAAAAACAAAAACAAGGCACTGAAACACTTTCACACTCACAAGTTTTAATATCTCGAGAAAGTTCATAAAAAGCACGTTCAAAATACGCGGACGGTTATTTCGCGCGAATATTACTTCTCAGAGACGTCGGTTTCCATTGAAACAGCAGATTTTTATCTAAATTAATTTTCTGATCACGAACCTTACGTCTACCACTGACGAATGACTCAAGCACATAGCCACAAGAAGGCACTGTGTTTTTCTGTGTTAAATAATAATTATGTTCTAAGTTTCTTTATATTGTTAGTATGTAAATTCTTTGTATTTGAACTTGCATTAATGCCTGAGAACTTAGGATTTTTTTGAAGTTTGACTTGTAGAAGTTTACCCGGCTTTGCTTTAATATTAAAAGCTTAGTCTGTGCCCCGCATTGTTCAATGTTGGAAAACAAAAGAAGCCTTGTTGTTCTTTCTCGCTCTAGCATGCATAAATTAAAGCCATGTGTGCCGCATCCTTGCCGAAGCCTTTTTTGTGAGGGTGCCCAAATTAGTAAAAAATTAGAAGGTTTCAAATAATAGGATGCGGTCAGGAGGCAACGATCCTTTCGGAACAATGTTTTGTTTGAGAACCGTAGAGTACTTAACAGTTATGAACTCATGTTCTTAAAACGATTATAAATTGAATTAAAAAAAAATGTAGTCTAAAGCTAATTATATTTAGAAATACATGGATTGTATAAAAACTTCAGCTGCGAAATTAATCTTAAACTAGTTTGAGGTAATAAACCTCAAGGAAAAATAAAGTAAGTAACAACTAATGAAGGTACTTAAAATTGATCAATCAATTAATTGATAGAGATATCAAATCTTTAAATTTGAATTTGATCTACGACATCTCTACCATTTAGGTACTTGTAGTAAATTAGCTCAGAATACAGAAAACACTGTAGGTATTCTAAGTAAATTAGGTAAATGTATGCAGAGAAGATGACAGAACACCCTTTAAACTCTTTCAGGAACATAAATATTTACATCGACATAGTTGCCAAAGGTCAAAGGCTCTTATGAATAAAAATTTGCTTAACGATGGTGTAAATTTAAACTTAAGCTTAGGTACCCCCAGCTTGGGGTGTTAAACCATAGTTTATGTTTTAATAAGGCGGATGCTAACGTGTATGGCGGGAAATCATATATTCTGGTTATGTTTGAGATCTGACTTTATTATCTCTACAACGCAATCAAAATCGTCGTCAACTTCGTGTGAAGTATCGCACTTACCTACTTTGAATATTATTTAATGTTCCATATGCATACTGACCGAAATACGTGGAACCGATGTTTGTCGCCGTGACTTGGTTGATGCACACAGATTGGGTTAATGAACCCTCAATTTGCAGTCCTTGAGGCTCTTGTCGACCCATTTTCTGTAAAAAATAATATTTCATATCAGTGTATTAATAGAACTATACAAAATGTATATTATCAGTATAACCCAAAAAAAAATTTTTAAGCGCCACCTATGGCAATGTTCTTGAACTATAAGAGTTCTTAGTGTACCATAGTTTCCATTTATAAACAGTTCCCACCGGCACATAAAGATGACGCTTATCTAAGGGCAATTAAAATAACGTTATTTTATGTCATTGTAGCTAGTTTTTGATATTATATCAATTATCATAGTACATAGGTACGTAAAATTTTTGTGAATTTGAAATAATAGAATAATATAGGAAATATGGAAAGTGTTTTTTTCCATATTGAAATTGTTTGCAATTTTTCCTCTCATTTCAGATTTTTTTGTATGTATTATAATTTATATATTTTTAAATTTCTTAGAACGCACCTGGCATCTAAAATAGGTGCAGATTTTATACGCTTAGGTAAAAGTAGTAAAATCCTACTGTGGCATAACGCTGAGGCCTGTAATTTTACTGGCTCTCAAGGACTGCTGCCGGAACATACTGTTAGATGCTTGGCGGTGTTAAGTAGCCAGGTGAGCATTCGCAATATGTATTTCCACCATGCGGTTAAGCTCAAGCCGGCGGTGGGGATCGAACCATGGTTCTGCGGCACGGAAGCTATTATCGCTCGGCCATCATTGCTTCATAAACCATACTGTACAACTTAGTATTTGTACCATCAAATTTATGATATTAGAGTTCTATCACATTCAATTACAAAACAAATGTACGCAAGTACCATTACGTCTTATTCTTTTATTTTTATGACGTACAATGTGAAATTAGAGCAACCCTATATTCCTCACTCCACTATTAGGTTGTTTTTTTGTATACCTGATTGGTAAATTTTTGACCACTATCTCACCTGATGGTAAATGATGATTTGGTCGAAAATGTTGTTCAAGCTAACCTAAATTACTGGCTCTCAAGCACAGCTGGCGAAACACACCGTTTGGTACTTGGTGACAGATTTTCTACTTAGATACGGGTGGTAAGTAGCCAGGAGGGCCTTCGCAAAATGCCCTAGGTACCACCATGCTATAACGACTGTCATCCTAAGACGACAACCGGGACCGATGGCTTAACGTGCCCCCGAAGCACGATTCCAGCACTTTTGTAACAACAATCGATGATTGGCACAGATTTCAGAACAATATATCTTGTTCTGAAATCTGTGATCATTGCGCTTATTTTGTATAACATAGAGTCGCATATAGTAGGTCAAAAAACCCTAGCTATGCATAATTACTCGTCTCTTACAATGAATTAAATTTTTCTCATACAATTTAACGAACACCTATGATTGTTTCCTATTATAACGAACCTAAATCGAAAGTTACAAGGCAAATATTAAAAACCCAAAAAATAAGAAGCATAATTTTCAGAGTGTCGGCATATAACTTTTTTTTTTTTATGTTGTTGTGATGGAACAAGCCCGAGGCCCACCTGATGTTAAGTGGACTAAGCTCTGCCTATAACAGTTGCAATTCATAACAAGTCACGAATTGCACTGCCCTCGTCACATTGACATAGTTGTTAAGTCTCATTGTGCCTGTAATTTCACTGGCTCTCAAGGATTGCCGCCGGAACACACCCTTAGGTGCTTGGCGACAGATTTTCTACTTGAGGGTGGTAGCTAGCCAGGCGGGCAATGGCAAAATGCCCTTCCACCATGCGGTGAAGCTCAAGCCGGCGGTGGGGATCGAACCAGGGAACTGCGGCACGGCAGTCCATAGCTATTACAGCTCGGCCATCATTGCTTCATCTTGTATTTCTGTCACATTGATGGATAGAAAATGGCTTGCAAAATCATAATTAAATTTCAGTTTGTGACTGCGATATTTGGTTAGTTGGTTGGTAGGTGGTAGGATTTAATATATTTACTGATTTTGCGAAACCCAACTACTAGGGTTTGTGTTCGAAGGTAAAAAAGTTCTTTATAATAATGAATAGATTCAGGCGTTACTTTGCGGAAATCCATATGGAACAATAACAAATATTTTTAAAATATTTTAAGAAAACATCCAATTAATATTTTTATAAAACACTTAAAAAAATTATAAATATATCTAGTGACAATGCCGCCTAATTTTCCTTTTAAGCCGACGTGACGTCACAAACGCCACGTAGTCAAACCGGAAGAGTTTTCGACGCGTTGCGCTTCTACACGAAGCATCCTCAGGAGGTCTTGACTCTACGAGCGCACGATTGAGAATTCTCGATATTATTTCTTATTATTATTTCTCGATCGTGCGCTCGTAGAGTCAAGACCTCCTGAGGATGCTTCGTGTAGAAGCGAAACGCGTCGAAAATTCTTCCGGTTTGACGTGGCGTTTGTGACGTCACGTCATCGTCGTCGTTAGCAGGAAAATTCACTAGATATATTTATAAAATTTTTAAGTGTTTTATTAAAATATTAATTTGACGTTTCCTTAAAATATTTTAAAAATATTTGTTATTGTTGGTTCTTATAAAATTAACAAATATATATTCATTTTATGTGTTGGTACTTAACTCAGATCATAGAAACAAGGGTACTCAACACACCATCAGTCAATACATTTTTCTACTTACTTGAATGTCACCGATTTCTTTGTTCTTTTGTTCTTGATTGAGGTTGATGTTTTTCGTTTGCATTTTCTCCCATTGGATCCGCTATGGCTCCAACTGCAAAAAATAATGCAATATTAATCGTTTGTCACGTATTGTTACTGTGTTGTATAAGAAAAGGGAAGAACCGTACGTTCTACATATCTATTCATCATGGCAGAGCGTGCATGTTATACTACTAATAAATAATAAGTATATTTATACGTAGATGTCATAAGTATCAAGAATAATTGTTTCAACTGCCAATTTGATTATGAAGGCATAGAAGAGATGCTTAATAGTTTTAACGTATGGTATTATGTATTACTGTAAATTATCACACAACCACACACACACACTCACGCGCACACACACTACTTCACACGCAAATACACACACACGCACACACCCTCGCACACACGCACACACACACACACAAAACCGGTGTATTGTACTTTTATTTTTTCTTGTTGTATAAACTTACCTTATTTTTAGTTCATGTAAGATATGCATAATTATTAAATAAGTAAATCTAGATAGGAGAAGCCACTGGCACTCGAAACACAGTTTTTATTAACTAGTTCGGGAGTCAATGGATTCAACAAGTGATACCTGTAACATTTATATGCCAAACAAATTATTATTATTAAAAAAAAAATCTTCTCTTTATGAGTCTTAGGCCCAATTTCACCAAACTAAGGTTAAATTAATTCGCGGATAACTTTATACTTTCTAATTTCAAAATGTTTGGAATTACTAATCTCAGATTATTCTAAAGTATAGCAACACCTGGAACCTTGTTCTTTCATATCGGTCAGTTGTGTAAATAAATTTCAACATTGACAGAAGGCGCGGCGGATGTCACGTACAAGTTGTTTTTGTTATGGACTTTTTTTCTATGGTGGTCTTATTTTGTAATATTTAAAATAAAGTAAAAGTGTACCTTACAAAATTACAAATATACGATAGGAAAAATTTAAGTCATGTGCGGGATTCGAACCCGCGTCCATCCGCCCCTTTAGCCTGGGCATGCTCTAACCAATTGAGCTAACATGACATGACGTCATAACTCGAATCTTTCCTTGTTTGTAGTACAACGTAAGTGGTACTATAGATGTCGCTCCATCCCAATACGATGGTTAATGAACGATAGGAAAGATTCGAGTTATGACGTCATGTCATGTTAGCTCAATTGGTTAGAGCATGCCCCGGCTAAAGGGGCGGATGGACGCGGGTTCGAATCCCGCACATGACTTAAATTTTTCCTATCGTATATTTGTAATTTTGTAATGTAATCCGCATAACAGGCGTTATTGCAATCATAACAATATAAAAGTGTACCTACTTATTTCTTATTCGAAAATGGGTTGGATAAAATAAGTATATGTTAGATTATCTTTATATTTTCAAATTGTTAGCTGGTGCTTTCTGAAGACCGTTAAAATAGAACTATTTTAACTACTAGCTAACCTATGCTTGTGAGTACGTGAGAATATATTATGTTAGTCATTCTCGCTGAAATGACTGAATTATAGATGAAATTTGGCATATAGACAGTTCAGGCCCTCGAGTAACAAATGGGATACTTTTCTTCATCATCATCAGTTTTCGCTGGTGAAACCGCGGTATTCAGCTAGTTTAAGAATAACTAAATGATATTAGAATTAAGAACATTATTTGAAACAGTGATGGTTCAGTGGCATTGGCTATGGACTGCCGCGCAGCAGGTCCATGGTTGGAATCTCGCCGCGGTGGTAGGGCACACCTTCGACCACATCATCACTTACCATCAGGTGAGATTGTGGTCAAAAGGCTTACCTAACAGTAATAAAAAAACACATTATAAATGAACATTGAAGGTTGTAATGTGGGGTACACTGAAAGTTTTACGAGTCTCATAAATAAAACAATTTAAGTATATGAAAAGAGGGTACCCATAGAGTGCTGAGCTAGAATAGCGCCCCCTTAAATCTATGGGGGTCGTACGTAACAAAATCAGAAATACATCATCTGTGAAAATTTCAACTGTCTAGCTATCACGGTTCGTGAGATACAGCCTGGTGACCACGGATTTAGGACAGACTGACAGACAGACGGATAGTGGAGTCTTAGTAATAGGGCGCCGTTTTTACCCTTCGGGTACGGAACCCTGAAAGTAGTGTCTTTTCTTCATGATAAAATAAAATTCAGTATACACTCGGAATGGCTTTTATTTATTGAGAAGTTCCGTAATGTAGAAACTATTTGATTTTGGTTGAGTTTACTTTAGTGATATTCAAACTAAATAAAATACTTATTTAAAGTAACAAAATACTTAGCCTGACTTATTCTTGAAATTACTACGTTTTTCTTTTTGCCCGTGGCGTGACTGGGTAAGTATGTCACCTCCCCATTTCTATCTGTGAGTGTCGTAAGAGGCGACTAAAGGTAAAATACCGGAAGGTGGGCAGCAGCGCCTTCTGAGGAACTGGATATCTTAAACTTCAATCCCCGAGACGCCTGTCAAGTGTGGGGATTATGGCAAGCCCTTAATGGGGGAGGGTGTGTTCAGCAGTGGACGATCCGGCTGATACAGTACAGTACGTTATATATACTTAATAATCAAGTCATTTGAAATAACGTGAATTATTACTGAATACTAAGAAAATCACTTGGTAGGTGCAAATAGAAAAAATATGTGGACGTTTTTTTACGAGGGAAACTCGAAGCAAAACCATATTCATAAATTCTTTGGAAAGCAACAGAAAACTTGTAATCAAGTCAATTTTGTCGAAAGATGTGAAAGTCTTTCAATTTGTAAAGTTCATATTGCCCTAGCGAATTGTCAGCAGAGGGAGTAGGTATCAATTTGAAAAGTTACTGGACTTTTTTTGCGCCGTAATAACTTCAGTCTCTATGGGCTGTAAGGTATGTTTCCTTAATATTTTTAGAACTTTTTAACTTATTTTTTATGAGATATTGAAAGGAAAGATGTATCGTTTTTTCTTTTTGTTTTTTCATTTTATTGTGACAGTACAAGCCCGAGGCCCACCTGATGTTAAGTGGACTAACCTCTGCCTGTTACAGATGCATTTCGTCACAAGTCACGAATTGCACTGTGCCCGTCACTTTGAGACGTAGTTGTTAAGTCTCATTGTGCCTGTAATTTCACTGGTTCTCAAGGACCGCTGCCGGAACACACCGTTAGGTGCTTGGCGACAGATTTTCTACTTGAGGGTGGTAGCTAGCCAGGCGGGCAATCGCAAAATGCCCTTCCACCAAGCGGTGAAGCTCAAGCCGGCGGTGGGGATCGAACCAGGGTACTGCGGCGCGGCAGTCCATAGCTAATACAGCTCGGCCATCATTGTTTGTGGAATAAAGATCAGAGCCATTATACATCCTCCAATTGAGTGTTAGTGGAAGACTGCGCACGGAAATATGTGCTGCAGAGGCAGCGTCCCACTACTCACGTCGATTTTAGTAAGTACTCAGCAGGGTTCATTGCCATCCTTGTATAATTTTAGAGGCAGAAAGGTAAGCAAAATTACCAACGAGAGTTCTCAAATAGGGTTGGAGAATATGACATTGCTGTGACGCCCACTACGATGGGCAATATCTGAAGAAACAACCTGGTAAAACATGTCAAGGCTCAATACTCTCCCCGTACTTTTTGGATAGAGATAGGTACATCGACGAGCAATACGGTCCTTGGTAGTAAATAAGTATAGAGTCGCATTTACACAATCGCCCGAGTGCCGAGAAGAGTGACGTAGCACGAGGCGTATGTATAAACAGCACGCTCGTGACTCGTCGCCGCTCGCTTTGCTACTCGCAAAGCTCGCGCTGAGGCGGTATTTTAGGCACGAGTCAAAGGGACGAGTAATTTACGCGAACTTGCGTTTACAAAATCGCACGCTTGCTCATTTCAACATGAGAGTAACATGTGGTATTTTTGTATGGAAAATGGATTCATGGACATCTGAATATTCAAACATGACGAACGATGAACTAAAACATTGTTTAAGTAGTATAGGATCTGGTCTTCGAAACACAGTTTTAAGCTACGTCGAGGACCAGAGGCTTCAAAATTAACATTGTACACATTTTAATTGTCAATAAATAATTTTTATGTTTATGTTATGTTTAAGTACTTACATTCATTTCATATCAGCTTAAATATCCTAATGTACTTGATATTTGATTTTTCTTAGTTTTACGAGTAAGTTTGACTTTTCTTTTTTGAGAGAATATAATTAAGATATTAAAACGTAAATACAACGCAATAATACCGCTAGAACGTAGTTGTCTCCATCGTTGCACGTAGAAATAAAAATGAACACACGCGAATGTGTAAGCAGGGACTCGTGTTGGTAAAATCATACGAATGTTTCGGCGAAAGTTTCGCCGAATGGATCGGAGAGCCTCTCGTAACTACGCATCTGTAAATGCGGTTTAATAAGCTTCAATTAACAAAATACTACGAACTATATACAAAACTACAGCTACTACAATAAAAGCATTTAGATCCCTATAAGTCATTGCAGACTAATAGACCGTAAAATGCTCTAGCCAACTACCAGTTGGCAGCATGTCCAGCATGCTGGCAGCATTGCCCCGTTGAATTGCCATGCTTATCACATGCAATGCAATTTTTATCACGCGTCGCATCGACCAAGCGCTCTGATAAGTTTTGGAAAATACGATGAGCTCCCGGTCCCCACGGACCCAACGTCTCTATACCAAACGGCTCAAATATGTAACCGATACCGAGGTTAGCATCCCCTCGTAGAAAATCTGTCGCCAAGCACCTAACGGTGTGTTCCGGCAGCTGTCCTTGAGAGCCAGTACTTCTAGGTTAGCCTGAACAACATCTTCGACCACATCATCACTTACCATCAGGTGAGATAGTGGTCAAAGGCTAACCTATCATGCATAAAAAAAAAAAACATACTTGCGCCGCTTGAGTTGCGCCGCCGAAATAGCCGCGGCGCCAGCCGTCACGTTGGTTTTAGAAAGATGTGAAGGCGCTAAAGTGTTAACGTATGTAGGGTAAAAAGTAAGCTTCGATAAAAAATACACCTTAGTATATCTTCGAAAGTAATAACATATTAATAAAGTTGCAAACTAGAAACGTTGTCTTGGAATATTAAACTTCCGTGGCTATGGGAGTGGGAGATATGTTCCTAAATTAATTGCTTAAGATGTACTTAAGAAAAAAATCACAAATGTACAGTTAATTACAAATGCAGTTAAGTACTTTCTAAACATAATCAGTCAGAAAACCCACTGATGGAGAATCTGGTACATAAATATAAGTACACATACATACGTTACGGGGGATTGGAGAGGTAGGCAGAGATAACAGATTTACACTTACCACGATTTTGCTCTCGTTACTGTCATTTAATTCCATCCACATGAATGTTAAAGGTAAGTGAAGTAGGTACCTACTCATATCTTGGTTTCTGTCCAGAACATCCAATCCAATCTGGCCTTCCCCCTCCTAATTTATTCTATTCAAACTTGGCTTATATCACAGAATAAAAAGGACCTTATTTGTACAAACCTACTTATTAAATCTGGTAAAAAAAAACCAGATATGAGTCTTCCAATTTTTTTTTTAGGTAAGTACTTATATTCCGTTCCTAGAATTACCTAACGGCATTTTTTTGCCCTAGTACCATTAATTCATATTGTGGTTATCATATTTTATGAAAAAAAATATTTTTTGTAGATTAGATGTGACAGAAGACAAAGTGACAGTTGATGGCATATTTCTCCAGTTCAATTTCTTATTAATGTAAATTTGCAAACACTTAAGAAAATTACTAAAAATAAGGTCGTACATGTGACAGATGTAAAAGTGCCATTTGTTGACGTGTACACGATTTTGATTTAATATTTATGTTGCAAATATTCTAAAAAATACTAGGAAATAGATAATGAATTTGACGGCACGTCCGCCTAACAGGAAAATTTGGCGGAAATGTCACTAATATATTTTCTGTATTTTTTAAGTGTTTTACTAAAATATTAATTTTATGTTTTCTTAAAATATTTTTAAATGTTTGTTATTATGAGCTAGGAAATAGATCCAAATGTGACAGATGTCAAAGAAACAGTTGATGTTAAAGTGACTGCTTTTGACAATACTCATAGTAATTTCCTTGAGCGCAGAACTATTACACATATAATATATCTATCACTTTAAATTATTGGCTAAAATGTACTGATAATTGTCAGAAGCTCAGGAGTTAACAGAACTGAATTGAAGTCGAAAGTTATATAATTTTATAAAGTACCTAGGTTAAATTGTCACTAGTATATCTGTTCATGATTTAAATCTATTCCCATTTCAGAATTTGTAGACATCCAGAAGGCGCAGGTGGTCATTTAAATAGAACTTGAACAAAAAACAGGATGCTGTGGCGTTGTGGTTTATGGGAGTACAATAATATCGATCGATTCACCGACGAACCGTGCCGGTCCTGTGATCAAAAGTTATTGCGGTTACTTTTAAATAAAAGAGATTCTTTACTTAGAAGTAAACTCATCAAAATCGATTTATCTGTTCAAATACTATACAGTATTACAGTATAGCAAACACTTTTGGTAAACACATTAGGTAGTATATAGTTAGTTAAGTGTGTACTTACAAACTACAAATATATTTACCAAAATATAGTATTTTTTTTACTTCGGTACCTTTATTTTGTACCATTAAGTATAGCAAAATCACACCGAGTTTGGCGCTCGTATTAACATAGAAGGACTAAAAGACGTTGAAAAAGTTTTTTTTTTATGTAGATCTTTTAATATTGTTAATTAGGTATTTGTTAGGATAAAACACATATTCGGGTAAAACACCTTTGAGAAAAGATAAAACAGCTGTTGTCTAAGACAACAGCTGTTTTATTATGTATGATGACAGTGCATGCGCGGGCGCGATCGTAAGCGCACGCACTCCGTGATGAAGCGACTCTGAAAGTCGCGAAACCGGTCGAGACGCCTTCTCGACGTAAAAAAACCGTAAGTTAAATCGGATAAAAATGTCATTTAATATGATGACTGTGTTGAAAGCTTACGGGCGGTCTGAAAGCTCCAACATTTAGTATATGTTGGGCATTTTGTGCTGGTCATCTATAAACCTCAAACAGAAAATCTGTCGCCAAGCACCTACCGGTGCTTCTTTGAGAGCTGTCTTTGAGAGCTACATTCTAGTAGTTGTATCTAGGTTAAGACTATTAACCATAGGTCAAAATACAATATCCAATAATTACCCTGAGATTTGGTCAAAGGCTAGCCTATCGGCAATAAAAAAGGACAAAGAGTCTGCCGGGTGGAAAGCGAAGGCTGATAAACGATAAAAGTAGGTAAGTACCTTGCAAAAAATGTTGGTTGTACTAAGCACTAATCAGCTGCACTAAGCACTCAAAATGAACACTAATTAATGTGCAAACAGGCTTTTAGCTTCAGTATTAGGATCTGAGTCCAGTTCGTCTTGACTCAGCCTACGGGATGAGTCTGCTCAAAGGTCTCTAAAATATTCTGTTGATGATTTCTATAAAAAAATATATAATTCTACATTTTCAATACAATTTTTACAAGCGAACTCAGTAGGATCCCGTAATAGTTTGAATTTGTCATTGGCAGTAGAGTACCGAATATCAAGCAAGCCACTCGACTTGAGTGGTCAAAACATTGAACTTGTACCAATCTTTTAGTGCACATTCTCTCGCACCCGCATTAAATAATCAAAGCCAGTGCCACAAACCGGTGATTAGCGGAACAGCGGATGATTAAAACGCAAGTAAACAGGAGCTTCCTCGGTTTATTTCTGTATGCACGCGAGAAAGTCGTGGGAAGTCAGATTATGGTGTTGTTTGTTTTCTGCGATTACTACGTCCGTTCGTTCTATATCTGACTTACTGCTTACCATCTTGCAAATTTTATTTATTGAACACCAACTTTATGCATATAAATATTTCATACAGACACAAAAACAAAAAGATGTACAATGGGCGGTCTTGGTAAAATGTGCAAGAGTCGAAATTATAAAACTAATTCGTTTTTATTTTTTATTCCTGATAGATAATCCTTTGACCACAATCTCACCTGATGGTAAGTGATGATGTGATCAGAGGTGTTAACAGGCTTAACCTAAAATTACTAGCTATCAAGGATAGCTGCCGTAACACACCGTTAGGTGCTTGGCGACAGATTTTCTACTTGAGGGTGGTAGCTAGCCAGGCGAGTATACGCAAAATGCCCTTCCACCTTGCAACGTAAGTAAACATATCTGGAGCATATATGTAATATTACATATATATATAGAAGGTAAGTATAAATATATTTATACTAACCTTCTATATTAGCCAATGATTTTACCAGCTCCTCCTCCTCCTTCACCAGGTGGTAGTCTCTTTCGCAAGAGGCCGTCTTGTTGAGGCCCAACACAACTGTGTAGTGAGAACTGTGTTTACTCGTAGGTGTATAATGAGACAAGAACTAACATTTTGGAGTGATGAGTGTAGTGTAGTGTCAAGCAGAATGAGGATTGTGACCTTTTTGAGAATTTATGAATAGGCGTGACCGCTTACCATCAAACGGGTGACTTGTCCGTCTCATCACTTCATACATAAAAATAACTAGACTGAAAGTAAAAATACTCATGTTTTTGGGCATTTTGCGAATGCGCATCTAGCTAGCTATGTCACTAAGTAGACAGGTGTCCTTGAGACAATAATTCTAGATAAGACTAAAATACATATTCGACCGCATCATCACTAACCATCGGGATAGGTAGTTGTTAAAGGCAAAACTGTCAACAATAAAAAAAACATGTTTCATTTTTATCCACGATTCGTGCTAACAAATACTTCGTGTCAAATCTTGGAAAAAAGATTCCATATTAAAAAGAGAAAAACTTTAACACTTATTTTAACTAAACATTTTATATCCTTATCCTGGATTAACAGCGCATTTAATGTATCCTATACATTGTTTGGTTTACAAGGTTCAATCGTGACCGAGCTGTGAAAACGTGGAATTAAACAAACCCTGAGTTGTAGTTTGCACACACCATTTGTTATTTGGGTTAGGGCTTGTTAGCCGGCGGTTAAACAACGTTTAAGCAGCTGGTAAACAGTGCTCCTTGCGTATAATCATAGTAGAAGTCTTTCTATGGCCGCGGTGTGGACGGACGAGCAAATGCTCAATTGCTCATTCAGTTGCCACAATTGCACGCAACGGACGTTTCGATCCAGCGAATAAATTGTATCAATTTACGATTATGGAATAGTCTAATGACAGATTGCTAATGCTGATAGATCTCTATAAACATAAACCGAAGCTTTGGGCATAGTAGAAGTTTCTACTATGGTATAATGGTATCGATCGATCGTGATACATAAATATACTATAACCTACGAACTATGTACATTGGTAAATATACGTTTATGAGAAAATATATAATATAACTTTATAGTGAAATTTCCGATCGTCACATTGTTACAAGATAAAACAGCAATTTCAAAAATAAACAAGTCCGAAAATATCTCAATTTTGGCGAGTGAAATGTGCAAATTTCAGTGAATAAAATAATGAAGCTATTATTATTACGCTACATCTATATGTTATATTTTTTATTCCAGCGGTTAACAAAATACTACGCACTATATACAACACTACAGATACTACAATAAAAGCATTTCGACAACCTATAAGTCATTGCAGAGTCATAGGCAATCCAAATGCTTTAGCCCACTACCAGTTGGCAGCATGCCCAGCATGCTGGCAGCATTGACCCGTTGAATTGCAATGCTTATTATAATTAATTACTTAATTATCCCATTCAATTATCAAACATCCAATTATAATTAATTAATTAATCATTATTGGATAATAATTATACTATATCATGGCCCTATTAATATACAATTCACTGCCCCATCACATGGAAAACCTCTCTTATAATCGATTTTGCTCTAATTTAAAGAACTGGCTGGTAGAAGAAAGTTTTTACTCAATCGAAGAATTTCTTACGAAAACGTCCTGTCGTTTCTACGTCTACGGAAGTGCATTGTAGTATTCGTAATACCTATTCAAATTTTATCGGACATAGATATATGATTATATATTGTATGTTTTAGTCTATAATATGAAATAATGAATCAAGATTTGCACCAGGATTCTGATTGAATATAGAGAAACTTATTTTATCATATAAGACCATAATTGTACCTATTTCAGCAAATAAATAAATAAAATAAATATTGCTATTATTCATAAAACAAAGTGTTCGATACAATAATTATTATTATAATTTATTTTATAGATACTGGCGGGGATCTTAGTGTGAATGTAAGCTCAGTATGCTCAATAGTTTCTTGAATGTTTCTGCATAAAAGGTCTCAGGTGACTACTTATCTAGGTACTATTTGGTTAAAAGTATGGTTGACATTATAAACATTTTTGAAAACTAAGTAGCTGCAAAATTACCACACCCATAATATGAGTTTTTTATATGCCTGATAGGTTAGCCTTTGATCACTATCTCACCTGATGGTAAGTGATGATGTGGTCGAAGATGTTGTTCAGGCTAACCTAGAAGTATGAGTGTTATATTGATGGACAATGTATCTTTAAATTTATTAATACTCGATTTAATATTTATTATTTAAGACAAAATAATTGACCCATACTGATATTATCATAAAAACGCAAGATTTCTTCATGAATCAGTTATTTTGTGTATCTTAAATTTATTTTCAACACCCTCGCTCGTAAAGTGAGCTTTATCGTTCGTCGATCGTTCTTAGGGCCATAAACCGAACTATAACACCATCGTGCATAATAATATAATTCACTAGTGCGTAATAGAATCATCCCTACAAAGTTAAGTTAGTACCTAAACTGCAAATTATATGCGAGTAAACAGAGCATTTTCAATTTAACCGGGTAATACAGATTTGTAACATCAAAGAGGTTTTCATACATTTGCCGCGCGCAAAAAAAAACAAAACTTTTGCGCTCTGTTCCATAATTTTCGTATGTTGTTTGTATCGCATTTGTGCAATATATATATTTTTTCCTCGCAAGGGTGTTGAAAAAGTGCGTATGAGACTTGTGAGCAACTTGCTCATTATACACTCGGCTGATTTACTCCCTCGCCCACGCCTCGGGCTGCACACAGCCTCGTGTATAATGAGCAACTTAGCTCACTTGTATCATAATCTACGAAAGTTACTTTGTTACTTTAGTTGTACAACACAAAGTTGTACATTTATTGCGCTATAGGTTAGGTAAAAACTTTACTCATACTCGTATTCAATTATGAAGCCGTTTCTTGTAAATCGACTAAAAGTCTAAAAAATTAATCTTGTTAATTTTCGAATATAATCCAGTCAGTCATTTAACTTAAAAATAACGTGATATTCTATTCATAACCAAGCCTTATATGTGGAAAAATGAAACTACTCGTATGAAAGAATGAAAACTATCGCTAGTTTAACCGTATTAACTTTTTAGGAACCGGCTAGCACCCGCGGTACTATTACCAAAAATATTCCAGCCATTTTCGGACTGTTTAAAGTCCTTCCCCCTTACTTATAAAACATCGCTATATAGTTGCTAAGTAATGGATAACTAAACAGTGTTTAAGTAATGCTTAAATATTTCTTACTTATAAACGCTACATAGCACCTGTTTAGCTAAGCAATGGATAATGAGGTCGAACGTATTTTAAACTGACAACATTGTACTAAAAAGTGTTATGAATGACCTAAATGGCCAAATAGCATGTATCTAGTGCTAAATATCTTGAAATTAAAAAGTAAATATAATACTTTTCTTTGTATAGTACCACCAACTTAACTGTGCAGTTTTCGAGGGCGCTACTGGTCAAGGAAATCAACTACGAACTGTCACAATTTGAAGGAATGTTGTAGTTTTTTTTTCTGCCACCTGAACAGATTGGTGGGTCTGTCACTAAATCAGCTGATCAGAAATATGGGCGCCATCTTGTTACTTAAAATTTAAACAAGGGTGGGACGGTGTTTAAATTGACAGCTGATTTAAGCAGTACTTAGGTACTGGATAAAGTTATGTAGCGTTTATGAGTAAGAAATTTTGCTAATCAGCGGCTAAGTAATGTTTAAAATTTAAGTAGTATCTCCAGCTACCATGTATCTATTAGTTGTCTCAATTGCTCTTATTTGAATACTGTTTATCTGAAAAAAAGCCTAATACAGAATTGATTAAGGTTACAAAGTGTTTATGGTCAAACAACTTTTTTATTCAGCATAATGCTTTTAGGTCAGCTGTATTACAAATGTCATGAAAGATTACACTGCTTATTGTGGTTTCCTTTTTCTGTTATCTGGCTTACATGTTGAGTGGAAGGGCCTCATCACACTCATGTTTAATCTTTAAGCGTCAAAACGAAAGGATTTATTGTTTTTTTTCGAATAAATTATAGTCACTAAAAATTGTAGTCAATATTCAGCTCTTAAGTGACTAACGTTGTGCAAGTATTATTTTCGATCACATTTTGCGCAAACTTTACGACAGGTGATCACTTCCGACTCTGTTTGTGAACATGTCAGGAAAGTTTTATGGTTAGTTGGGAGTGTGACGTATGATATAAAGAAAGTCCACTTTCGCGGACTTTTTACCTCCTTTTATGTACGTCAATAAATTTTGGCTTAACATAAGTAAAATTTTAGTTATTTTTTCTTTACGCTTTCAATACTTGGTAATGGAGATGAATTTCATTTTGACATTTTATACATATTTAAATTTTTAAAACGATGCGAGTTATATAACTTTCACACATATGACTGATTTTTTTTCCGGTTCTATCGTGCACTTCTATTGCGCAGTCTCCAAAATATATCCGGAAAAAGATAGATAGTTAAAATAACTGATTGTGGCGAATGTTCCAGATTTTAGAGTTTTATCTTAGCAAGCTTGCAAAACTAATTAAGGGTGCCGGGCTGCCCTTGGGGTGCCGGGCTGCCCGTAGGGTACTGGGCTACCTGTGGGTTGCTGGGTTGCCCGTGAGTTGCCAGGCTGCGCGTGAAGTGCTGGGGTGCCTGTAGGGTGTCTGGCTGTCCGGGGCTGCTGCCGGGCTGTCCGTGGGGTTAGAATTTTTCGAACAAAAAAAATAATAATTGAAATCAGACTACGCGTTCATAAATTACAACTAAGTGTACATTTTGACTTTCATCCCCTTTCCCAAGGCAACCGCGCTGAATTTCTGGATAAAAAGTATACAATAACCTTTTTCGTAGTATGAACTCAAATCGTGTTCAATTTCATTGAATTCCATTCAGTATTTTTGGAGTGATGCACGGCCGGGATACAGACAGACATACAGACAAAAATAAAAATAAATATAGTGTTGGCATCAGTATCAGCTACAGAGCTCTCAATTTTTTTTTCATAATATCAGCTATTTACAGAATTGGATCTGTTACAGTTTTATTATAAGTATAAGAATAGAATATTACGGATTCCAGTATTTCGAACTGTAATATGATTAGATTCTTCTAATCCGTCTGTCTTCTTGTCTGCCTATCTGTCCGTCTTTTTGTCTGTCTGTCTTTCTGTCTGTATCATGGCCGCCCATCACACCAACACACTGAGTGACCAAAACCACGGAATGAATTTCAATGAAACTTAGCACGATTTGAGTTCATACTACGAAGAAGGACATTGTATACTTTTAATCCCGAAATTCCACACGGTTCTCTCAGGAAAACGGATGGCAGTCAAAATGTAAACTTAGTTGTAATTTATTAACGCGTAGTCCGATTTCAATCATTCTTTTTTTGTTAGAATAGTGACGAGTGACTCCACGGACAGCCTGGCACCCCACGGGCAGGCCGGCACCCAACGGGCACCCCCGCGCCCCGCAGGCACCCCGGCACCCCACGGGCAACCTAGCAGCCTCATATAGTTTTGCAAGTTTGCCATGATAAAACTCTAAAATCTGGAACATTCGCCACAATCAGTTATTTTGACTATCTATCTTTTGCCGGATAAACTTTGGAGATTGCGCAATGGAAGTGCACGATCGAATATATTTTCGTTCTACCGCCAAATAAGGAGAGCATCGTCGAAAAGACGCTGTTTTAAAATCGAAATGACAAAGAAACGCACAAAGTTCAACACTTTGCTTCAACATTTATTGTGCGAACCGCGAAGGAACTCTCTGATTTGCTTAACTACGGTCTTCTGGAAAATACAACCATGGAGTTTTCAAACCCAAAGCAAAAATCTCCTTTCTGAGCAATGCTTTACTAAGAGTACTTCAGCGCAGACCACAGCGTTGCTTAATATGAGATAAACAGTGCTCAAATGTGAATAATTAGTCTGCAGGTACGGCAATCGCGAACGAAGTCGCAGGTACAGCTGGTCACGAATAAAACACAAAATATAATAAACTCTGTTTTACCGTGCTTCCTCGTCCTATAATACGGAATCATAAAAATATTAATTTACTATATTATAGTAACACTAAGAAGTTTGATATAACTTGTGGGACTACTATTTTCTTGTGGGAGTATTTTTATAGTATTTATCTACCCTTTGGGGTTGGTGGAGACCTCGAGCTCTTAAATTGTTACAATGATTTGGTCGCTCACCCTACCCAGGTTCATTAGTTTCGTTAGCAGCGGACGCCTTTCCTTCTTTGGTCTGGGGGCCGAGCGTGCAACGGTGCTAGTCCTTGAAAATGGTGTGTGGTCTATTGTCCGCCTGGTCGAACATTTTCCTGGCCTCACAAACTTTACCACAGTCTCCAGTTTATGTCTCTGTTGTTTGCTTTCCACTTACCTCCCGGGCCCCGGCACCTGTAGCGACTCTCAGGGATATGTTCTGTTATGTTATGTTATTACTGTGACGGAACAAGCTCGAGGCCCACCTGATGTTAAGCGGACTAACCTCTGCCTATAACAGATGCATTTCATCACAAGTAACGAATTGCACTGCGCCCGTCACTTTGAAACATAGTTGTTAAGTCTCATGTGCCTGTAATTTCACTGGCTCTCAAGGACTGCTGCCGGAACACACCGTTAGATACTTGGCGGCAGATTTTCTACTTGACGGTGGTAGCGAGCCAGGCGAGCAATCGCAAAATGCGCTTCCACCATACAGTGAAGCTCCAACCGGCGGTGGGGATCGAACCAGGGACCTGCGGCACGGCAGTCCATAGCTATTACCGCTCGGCCATCATTGCTTCAATGTTGTGTTGTGCATTGTCTTGTTTGTCATCGAACATAGTGGGTAAGAAGCTGGGGTTGTGTATGCCAGTCTTGACTACGCTTTGTAGACACTAAACTTGGTACGCAGTTGTAGTTTGGCCTCAACATTGCTCTCGGAGCTTTAGTTTACCTATCGTATACTGTATCCTATTTGGCGCACGTCCTCAACTTGTCGATTGTCACCCCCAAGTAACGGTTTGACTGCGATCTTGACGTTTTCTGCAGAATTCATACTGTCAATTAATTAATTTACTTCAATTAATTAATTAATTTACTTCAATTAATTAATTAATTTACTTCAATTAATTAATTAATTTACTTCAATTGATTAATTAATTTAATTCAATTAATTAATTAATTTACTTCAATTAATTAATTAATTTACTTCAATTCATACTGTCTGATAAATATATAAGGGATCCAGTTCACTAAAAGTTAAAGTCACCAATAGCTCACTTGATGTTTGTCTTGTCCTTTCAACACAGTTTTGGTTACACAGCAATGAGATTAGTATTTTAATTTATTTATTTTGTACGAGCACATGTGGCCTGTTGCCTGATAGGAGACGAGAGAGTGAGACAGCTTTACTACATTATAAATTTAATTCAACATTAAACCCTGTTGTTCTTTGCGGGCGCCAGTGTTTAATATTGTTACATTAAATTTATAGTGTAGTAAAGCTGTCTCGCTCTCTCGTCTCGTAACTGCTCTTGAGCTAGGTCGGAGACTCTTTCTCCCCTTTGGGCTGTGTCTTCCAGAGTGGAGATGTCGTCCGTATACAGTGCGTAAAGAGCAGGTGATAGGCTAAGCCCTGAGCGACTCCTGCTGCTATGGGTCTTGTTGTCGAGTTTCTTCCCTCCACTGTAGTGTAAAATCTTCTGCGTAGTCAGCAGTCAGAAGTGCTTCCTGGGTGTCTTGTGAGAATAGGATCATGACAATTTGGACTCAGAGTGTTTGAATCGGCACAGTTCCGAGTTCAACAATTCATTTCATACTTATCAATGTTAAAAATTAATTTTGTATTTTTTTATGTTTTTTTTAATGCTAGTGATTGTTCACCAAAAGCTATCGGCGTCAAAATATGATAATAATTGGCCTTGTTCATGATACACAACGATTGTAAGGTAATCTAACCAATAATCGACCGAGGAGCAATTACCGACCATACATTCACAAAACTACTTTAACCACGCACAGTTTCGGTTCAGAGATTTAGGAGGGTTTTACTTTGTTCAAATCCCGCGTATTTTAACCTCATTTTCTAAAAGATTAGAAGCTTATGATTATGAACAAACTGTTGTTCGAGTTTGAGTTTCGATAATAGTTTATTATTATTTTCTTACTGCGACTAAGCAGGGTTGATACTTGAACAACTTCCAAATATTTGCCACCATTACAAAGATGCCGAGAATTGAGTCGATTTACTAAAATGGTACAGAGTTTCCCGTGTAATATTTTTTGAAATTGGATTTTCATTTATTAACATTTTAAGAAAGTAATGAATAAAACTATATGCACACAGCTTCTCGAATTCAGCAACCTCTATTCCTGGCACTGTTAGCAGAACAAGTTCAAAGTTGCCCAACGAAACATGCCTAAGAACTGTATCCATAGCATGCAACCAAAGTCACCGAATCGTTCTGAGAATGTGCAAGTAGTAATCGGCAAGCCACTTTGCTCGACGAATCGATAATAGTTAGGGCAGAATGATTCCTAAGCCGAATGGAGAGGGAATGCATAATATTTAAGAGCAGGCGTTTTCCGGCTGATAACCATAATACACCACTGTACGAAAGTGTTTCATACGTATTATTATTAAACTCTTCTTCACGGTAAACCGTCGGATTAATACCCCAGTAATCGCCTCAGGGCCAATTACCGGTCATTCTGAACTACCTTTATCACGCACGGGTTAAAATTGGACTAATTCCGTCCAAAATGTACACTGTGCTGCTCAAGTATTTAGATACTTTTTGTTCACAAACGGGCTTACTTGTGAGTGCATAACGTTTTTTGATGTTTGAATAATGCCATGAAGTAAGTATCTACTTCCAAAGCATGCAAACTTTACCAAGTAGCGAATTCCCTATTTGATAAGTGACAATAGAGACCTAGGCGTATCAAGTCTTGTTTTGGTGATATTTAGACTGCATTAATTATCTTAATCTCTATGAATAGGTATGATTAAGTAATAAAAAAATATACAAAAGCTAAAAAAAGGTGAAAATTTTATAAATTTGACTCACTGTCCTCCCAAAATTAAAGCTTTACATTTTCTGACTTAGGTAATATGATGCATTTTACATAATCATCCATTAGACTGACTTTTACGAGTATTTAAATATTGACTGCTTGAATTACTATCATTTCATAAAAAATATGATTTTATATAATGATTTTTATTAAATCATACAGTTAAAGGATTTATTATGAAAGAACAGTGATATATTTTTCACCTTAATTTTTACCTTTCACATGATTTTTTAATAACTAATCATATTCATAGAAATGTAGAAGACTAATAGACTGTATAGGTTTAATAAAAACCTGATAAGAAAGGATACATCAACAAACACAAATATAGGTAATGTAGGTATAGGAGACATATGTTTCACGATGCCTCTAAACGGATTCGGACGAAATTTCGTATATAGATATTAGGATCTTAAGACTCTAGTGGATTCAGAAATATGATACTTTTTATCCTTTTTAACATCAGTGGTAGGGAGTGTGATATAACCTACGAATAAATATTATTCGTAGGATATAACCAATTCCCTTTAGGTAGTGAAAGTAAGAAATAAAAGTAATTTTCTTTGTTTTTTAGTTTAATCCTATACCCTAATGGCACGTTTGTGCTAACGAAATCAGATTTTATTGATTACAAATCACATACCTGAAGATATACCAAGTTTGCTTAAACTTAAAGACACATAGAAGAGCAAAAATTTTTTTGTAGTTGACTGTTTGTAATGCTCTGAATGTAGCTCTATAACTACAGAATCGGTAAAACTGTACCGAACAAACCACGTGGAAGGCCGGAGACTCAACGCAAACAATGCAAGCGCTGGCAGCAGGCTTCAATGTATGTCATATAACAAATTTAATTCACTTGAAACAAATTGGAAAAGCAAAAAAGCTCGAAAAATGGACACCGCGTGAATTGAGTGAATCACACCGACACGCGTCGAGTAGGTACATTACTCAACCGTCACAATACCGCAGGGATTTTGAATTGTATCATTATTTGTGATGAAAAATGGATTCTGTTTAGTATCCTCGTGTTAGTTTCGTCACAATAACATGAAAAAAAAAGATAAGATCCTAATACAACTGAGATTCTCCTACCTCAATAATAATAAATACTTTTAAAATATTTTAAGAAAACATCAAATTAATATTTCAATAAAACACTTAAAAAATATAAAAACATATCTAGTGACAATTTCGCTTAATTTTCCTGCTAAGCCGAGGTGACGGCACAAACGCCACGCAGCCAAACCGTAAGAATTTTCGACGCGTTTCGCTTCTACACGAAGCATCCTCAGGAGGTCTTGACTCTACGAGCGCACGATCGAGAAATTCTCGGTTTGGCTGCGTGGCGTCTGTGACGTCACCTCGGCTTAGCAGGAAAATTAAGCGGAATTGTCACTAAATATGTTTTTATACTTTTAAGTGTTTTATTAAAATATTAATTTGATGTTTTCTTAAAATATTTTAAAAAATATTTGTTATTATTGAAAATGGATTTCCGCAAAGTAACGCCTGAATCTATTCATTATTCTCCTGCCTATTTAAACGAACCACATATTCAAACGTAATAAACATACGTATAATGAAATGAGTACAATTAACGTGTTAATTAAATGCATTAGAAATGGGTAAAGCGTTTCAACCTTCTACCTAATTATGTTGAAATTAAAATTAGATTCGCCTTTTGTGGGCATACATTTATGTAGGGTGGGTTAATTAAGACTTTATAAAATGATGTTAGTTGTAATTTAAAATGAAAGGGATTATTTAAGAACCGATAAATGTTTTGTGCCTCTAAAATAACTTGTTTTAAAAATAATTCCCTAATTAACTGTTGCAAAACATAATTAACCGAAAGCTTTTTCGTTATAATTAGTATTTTTAGAGCTGAAACTTTTGCTATTATAAGATCCATTGGGAATTTCGCAGACAGAAAATCTTCAAGGCGCGGATAGAAACGCCAGAGCAGATAGTCGAAATATTTTTCATCAATAGATTTATTTACCAGAGGCGATAATTATTATATAGATGGATAGATAGATAGATAACACTTTATTGACTCATTAAACTTATTTACAAATATATAACTTAAAACAATAACTAAGAGTAGGTGTGACAATGGGCGGTCTTATCGCTGAGAGCGATCTCTTCCAGACAACCCTATACAAAGGGATGTTTATAAATAGATATGGACGGAGGTCAATCTATAACAATAGGTAATGATAAATATATTTTTTTAGCTACGTATACAAAAAATAACTACTAACAGACATCGCGGTGGCTGTTTCGAACACGCTTCTGATTGTAATGAGCAAGAAAAAATATTTGCGATATAACTTTTTTTTTTTAAATATTTGCGGTTTAAGTTTATGTTTTTTTTAATGTCTGATAGGTAATTCTTTGACCACTATCTCACCTGATGGCAAGTGATGACATGGTCAAATAAGTTGTTCACGCTAACCTGGAATTCCTGGCTGTCAAGGACAGTTGCCGGAATACACCGTTAAGTGCTTGGCGACATATTTTCTATTTTCCACCATGCGGTGAAGCTCAAGCCCGCGGCGGGATTCGAACCATGGACCTGCGGCACGGCAGTCCATAGCCAATGCCACTGAGCCATCACTGCTTCACTAACTTATCTACCTACATCTGTAAAGTAACTCCATATAAACAATAGGGCATAAAATATTGCTGGTTTTAAGTAAAGAAATAAAACACTACCGTATAATTTGAAAATAAAGCAAATACGTACAGCAATATAGGTACATATACTTGAATAAGTAATAATAAAACCTAATTATATATTTATAAAGTCAACAAAATATTATAATTATCTTTTATTATTATTTTCTTAATACCTTATGGCGTTTAAATCTTGTCCCTTTTTAAGTAAACTTATGACATAGTGAGTGTTCAATGATTTCAGTTCGATACTTTGAGTGTTAATTCAACACAGACAAATAAATAAATAACTTTCAAATGTGTTTTCAACACACCTATCTGCTTACAGCTTTAAAGTACTACAACTTACAAATAATTTTATTGCTGGAGTTATGAGCATTTCTTTGCCGAAATAGCCACGACAAAACTTAAGATCTTCGTCTTGTTAAAATATAGACCAGTTAATTGTTATGAAAATAATACTAATGGTATGTAGACATCCTTGCAAAACAGGGCGTTATGCAATCACATTCATCACACAAAGTCATTCATGTGCACAATTCATTCATTGTTCTAGTTCATTCATTTCGAACAACGGAGCTTTTGATAAAGCACGCGATGCGCATCGCATTTTAAATCGTTTTATGTCGAATCATTTTATAAAGAGACCAGCAGTCGTTCAGTTGCGAATGATATTTATTAACACCTCTTTGGCTTCTTTGGACAACCGGATACATAGATTCGTCAATAAAATAAGTAGATTTAGTTTCGAAAAATTATAGATAACGTTACCTTATCGTTACTTTTTGGGCCAACACTATCGTTAAGTTTGGGCTTTGCAGAATTTACATGTGCAGCACGTTACAAAATCATAAGACGTCAAATGTTTGAATAAGGTTCATATAAACGCGCTGCAAGGAGGTTACGATAAACGCTTGTCTGATATGCAAAAAAATTGGAGACAAATACATAACGCTTTACTCAATGGACGTTTCTAAGAAGAAGTACAGGTTAGCCATTATTTTGGTGGACCCTAAAAATATTTTATATTTTATAGTAGTTATTAAAAATAAACTACTATACCTATAACTTGTGTACATACTCTTCATACATATATTGGAAAGTCAATCAATACGAAGTAAAATTTAATTCCACCCAGGTGGCGCTAATTGTAGGTTACCAATAAAAGGTTTATTCATACGAAAATATGTGTTCTTCTTTATTCTACTCTATATATTTATAAAATAGGGTGAATCTCTGAGTGTCGATAATTAGGAGTGTATTTAAGTAAACAACTTATTTAATGGACTTTTATATGAAATTTTAGGAATTGTCAATAATATATCAATACACAAAGAAAACGTGGTTTTATAGACTGACTTATTGGGTTTGTTTATATGTATCGCTTAGACGTAAAATGGAAACAACAAGTTTGACCTTCTATCATTTATTGGTTTTTGTACACCATTCTATGTACAAAAACCAATAAAAAGTCATTGAAACTTAGTAAACAGTGAAACATTTCGACTAAATCAGCATTCCTTTCTGAAGGTTTTTTTCTCATAGTTTCAAAACTTGAAAACCAAAGGGCTAGTAAAATACAGAAAAAGTCCAGATTAGTTTGTAAGCTAGACTTCTGCCAGGTAACAAACACACAGCGCCATCTGCGAAATAGCTTTCAGAAATCAACCCAATTCGAGTAAATACTTAGTGATATATATTGCAATCTAAAATTTTATACGAACAATGTTCATATCCGGCAATAATAAAGAAAAGATAAAATCCAGCAAAATTACGAACAGAGGCAATTTGTTCCGTTCCCATGAGTAATGCCATTAAAGTGATTTTACCGTCGACGAAAGGAAGTGAAACCATTACTAAAAATTGCAGTGTCCTTGTCCACTTTCATTCTTTTGGTTTCAATTGAAGTTGCCGGATACATACTATCATACCAATAAGCATTGCAATTCAACGGGGCAATGCTGCCAGCATGCTGGGCACGCTGCCAACTGGTAGTGGGCTGGAGCATTTGGACTGCCTGTGAGTCTGCAATGACTTATGGGTATCTAAATGCTTTTATTGTAGTAGTTGTAGTGTTGTATGCAGTTTGACCTTAACCCATTGGCATCGGCGATAATGATAACAATAGAATTTCATTCATAACTAGGCCATAGTGGGTCAGTACGATGCCAACTTATTAAGAGTCTGTCTTGGTGTATACCACCGCTACGACACCTTTATTTGGAATTCCTAATAATCACATTCCTAATGTCTAACCATCGTTACCTATGTATATGGTTTAGTTAAACATTTCGTCCGTTTTTTGTTAGATTGTTTTGTATTCAACAACAATATCTCACAGAATGATAGATCATATCTATAATAGGTACCTTCTCAGAAACATTTCATAATGTGTTTGATTCACTCACTTTAAATGCAAAATGGTACGACGTTGGATAGCAAGAATAAGAAGCAAGTAGGTTACAATATGTATAATCATATTACGAGTATCTACTTACTTTATTATGTCTTTTTTGTCTTAGCTTGGTTTTGCATTCAATACCGTTTATAAAAAGGTCAAAACTGAGCACATTCCGAGTTGGACCTTTTAGTCGATTATTTATGGTTCTGTATTGCAATAAAATAAAAATAAATAATAATAATAAGTAATTAGTTAGGCGGAATTGTCACTAGATATATTTTTAAACTGTTTTATTAAAATATTAATTTGTGTTCTCTTAAAATATTTGTAATGTATTTCCGCAAAGTAACGCCTGAATCTATTCAATATAGAAAAACAAATATTTGTTTCTTTTGATCACAGCTTTTATAAACTACATTAAAATCGGCAATTCGGTGTTTGTTGTTTAAATAATAATTATAGAGGATATTGTACAGTATTAGGAAATTTCATATTTAGGAATCAAAAAAAGTAGTTTAGTATTTGACAGAGACCGCATAACAAAATTCGGCTAAAATTGACCACATTGACAGCTATCTATTATTGTTATACAAAATATTTTCACTTTCAATGCATAACTGTGTTTTTTTCTACCTTCACAGGTAATGGGAGTTCCTCAAAAAATAAATTATAGTCCAATATCTTTGGGCCACCGTTTTACACAATATATATAAAAAAACTAGTTTGTAACCCATAAAGTTTACGAGCTATATACTCGGGGTATACAGACGGACGGATAGACATACAGACAGCGGAGTATCGTTAGATATGGTTCTGTTTTGCCCTTTGGGTTTGAAGTCCTAAAAAAAACAAACACCACTTTTCTCTGAAAACTAAATAGTCTCTAAATTCTTATTTATACTGATTTTCATGACCGTTCAGCATGATAAAACAAATGGAAGATAAAATTAATGTGACAATTAATAATTTGGCATCGGACTGGACCACTATGGCCATTTTATGAATGAAATTCTATTGTTATAATTATCGCCGATGCCAATGGGTTAAAGTATTTTTGTAGGATTATGAACAGCATATTAGCTAAGGCATCATAATGTGGAGTAACAGTGTATCGTCAGTGATCTCTTTACCGCTCAAAAAAAAATGCATTCGGATACTTGCCAATATAAGAGCACCAATATATATTATAAAAAAATATCAATATACAAAATATTCATAAACCGTGTTTCATAAAATTTAAAATTCTATCCTTAGTATACCTATACTAGAAGATTGCAAAATTGTAAAAAATACCCATCTTTATTCCAAAAATATGCCAACCATCCACGTGATATAATAAGCTGCCCAATATGCCAAAAGACATAAAAAGAATAGTGTTTTTTTATTAAAAAACCAAAAATCCTTACCTATATCTAAATGTTATTATACCTTATATTTTTTCAACGATAAATTGAATGACATAAAAATAGATCGTTCCGTTCCTACCATTGCCATACCCTAATAGGGTCATATGTTTTACACACACACAAACATGTTAAATAAGATCTGCATGTAGCTACACATGTTGCAATAAATAATTGAGTAATTGTGTATAAAAATGGATATGAAAGAACAAATGAAAACACGAAACATAGTTATAAAGCAGGATTAAGACCTCAGAGTTGACGTCATTCTGAAGACTAAAAATATAGGAATATTAAAACAGAGAGCTTTTTTTATCATAGACCAAACTAATTTGTATTCAGAGAAGGACTACCAACATACGAACATGTACAGAATCTGTAGCGTATCAACCGCACTGTGGTGGTAGCGACCGCTTATTATGGACAAAATAGACCACGAGTAATGTCTTTAATCTTTTTAATTTCTCTCTGCGCTTATATCGATCATCAAGGCGTGGTCGGTCCAATGCGGTTTAAACCAGATTCTGTTATTATTTTTTATTGAGGGTGGTATTGTAATGAGTGTAATTGCTTTGGATTGTGAGGTGGAAAATTTTGTAGGGAATTATGTGGTTGAAAATAGATTAATCCAATGATTTTGTAAATGTCTATGAATAAAATTAACCTACTTTGATTTTGGTTCTGTGGTATGGCTTGCTTTAAATATCATAAAACATGCTAAATATCTGATAAGAGCTAGGCTGAATAATATATATATATATATATATTAGTAACGATTTCATTGTATACAGATATTTAGAAAAATATGTATTTGTATAGCAGCAGCAAACGCAGTACCGGGTTTTTTAAAGGAATATATATATTAAATTACCTATCAATTATTTATAAACAGACCTTAAGAAAATCCGGTTTAGTGCGATTTGGATATTATCCCCGATGATTTCAATTTTAAAATTTAGTGATTCAGTAATTTGTAAAATACATAAATATTTTTACATAAGTTAAAGTAGAAAATCAAAATAAAGTTAAAAAATACTGCGAAAAACTTGCCATGCCTATATTATAACATTTATAAGTTTTATAACACAAGAATGAAAGTAATAAGAACTAAGGAATATTTAATGGTGTTTCAATTACTTCATTTCGCGAGACGAAATGTAAAGGAATTTAATTGCAAACTTACCAAGTAAAAGCTTTTAATTTTACCCCTTTCAAAGTTTTAAGTTAAGAATTTGTGAGTTCAAAGACTTATATATCTAAAGTAAATATTGTTGTTCCGTTGAGTAAATGCTAGTTGCACAAAAGTTTATTTATTCACACGAAAAAGCTTTCTTTTTATCTATTTGATGGAGTCTCATTTTAAAATATCAAGATTTAATTTAATTTTAAGAGAGGTTATGAAAAAAAGGGTGGATTTTAAAAATTGTTGTTATATTAGTTTACTTATCATAAAATTATTAAGGTAAGTAGTTTCTTAGGCCCTTTCTATTTTGGTTATTTGTATAATATATCCTTTTTAATGGCATTATGTACAAAATAATTTAGAAATAAAACATGAGGAAATAAACTGCACAATTTTTTATGAGATTGTGACGGAACTCTCACAAAATCCTCGTTAAGTTAAGCTGTAACATCTGCCTATAATAAATGAATTTCCTCGCAAGTGACGAACTGCTCTGCGCCCATCACCCTGAAACATACACTTCTTATGTGCTTGTTTACTGGCTCCAAAGATTGATAGGTGATTGGCGACAGATTTTCAACTTTAGGGTGGTAGCCAGGCGAGCATACGTGAAATGCCCTTCACCATGCGGTGAAGTTCAAGCCGGCATGGCAGTTGGGATCGAACCGTGGACCTGTGGCACGGCAGTCTATACCTATTACCGCACGGCACACTTATTCGGTTATTATTCCTATGGGATGCTTTTTCTTAGCATCTGTACAGTAAGACTTTTGGTGATATAGTTGCAAACTTTAGTGACCACTAAGAAACAGAGAACAAGCTAGTTTCTTTTCTCTATCTCAAAACATCTCTAAAACATAATAATTTGTTGGTATACGTCCCTTAGCACCAGATGCAACACGTGTGTTTGAAAATACAGATGTAAACATCCCCTATCGCATTCGTTCCCACACTAAAACTGAGGCAAAAACTCCACCTTCAAAAAAAACTCACCAAAATCCGTTTATCACTCATAAAAACACACATAAACACTGCACAGTATACCACAAACTTACTACCACACGAGTCACAGAATACACCACAGTTAATACGAAGGTCACAGAATAATTCACAGTTACTACGGCATAGTTCACAGAATACGTGCAAGTAACTTCATTGATCAGTTTTCAAAGCACGGAGCGTAAGGTATGGTTCGAAGAAGGCGTGCGCCCGCGTTGATGGTCGCTACCACTGTGGTACCGATAGCACAGTGGACCGAACGCTAACTTCCAGGAAATATGTGTATTGAAATTTATTATTGGAAATGTGTTTGATTGACATTGGGTTAGTGACCTAGGATTTTATATGTTTTCTGGGAGGTATTAAAAATATTGTCATTTTCTTTTCACAACGTGGTTGGGTAGTGTCGTGATTATTCCGTTTTGCGCTTTCAATGCACACGTGCTGACGAGTCCGAATGTAGCTGTTCCGAAATCAAAATGTACCGTCAGCACTCACGCTCATAAGCAAATCGTAATTATTATGAATTGCAAAACGCGCGAACGAAACTTCAGTTCGTGTTATCAATAGGTAAGATTTTACTAACGGAAAGTCTTGCTTTTCTATTTACAGAATAATCCAGAAACTTTTAAGTACAAACAGGCAACTTTTGTTTTGTTTATTTCTTATTGCGATTAAAGCTGTTTGACAGTGCTCACACTGGTCCTGGGACACCTGGGAGTGTTGAGAGTTGCAAGGACTGGTGGATGACGTCACGGATGACGTCAAATGCATTGTGTATGAACTTGTCAGTGCATCTCAGAATTATTTTGAGCACGCTTACAATAGTGCTTTGAGCGCAAAACGGAACGTGGCCTAAGACTACGTTATCTACGTGTGAAACAATTAAATCAATACCAAAAAGGTTTGCGTGAGAAGTAAACATTTCTTTGCTTGAATATTTCGAGGAAAAGAGAAATGGACCATTGCATTCGCGTCTGTCTAAGTATCAAGTATCATTTTGTATGGTCAGTGCTTGAAATGTTTTTAGAATCTAGAATCGAATAGGATTATCAAGTAGATGATAAATATTTCGGATGGAAAATGTTTCGTGAAAGAAATGTGTTTAATTTCTAGAAGTTGTATGCGTGACCGTGGGATGCCGGGCTAGAATGTCAACCGACATCTCTAAACGTAGGTGTCGTAAGAGGCGACTAAGGATAACACACCAGAAGGTGGGCAGCAGTACTTTCTGAGAAAACACTGCGATCCCCAAGACGCCTGCCAAGCGTGGGGATTATGGCATATCCGCCCCATAACGGAGGAGGATGTGTGCAGCAGTTGACAATCCGGTTGATACAGTGTGCGTAAATTCTATCTGCATTTTACCGATTACACAAAAAGGAAGAGGTACTCAATTCGTCTTTTTTATGTTTGTTATATAGTTTGTAAGCTTTTGACTGGGTGAGTTGGATGATTAGTTTTTTATTTGAAAGCTGATGCTTGCCGTGTGGTCCCATTTAAATTTCATCAAAATAGGTCAAGCCGTTTTTGAGTTACGCTCCAATAGCTGAAAAGTATTTTCCTATCTTCATGACAATCGATCCCATAAGCAAGGGTCACTAAAAAGGTCGAAATTTGAAAAGCCAAAGAAGGAACCAACTGTAGAATAATTTGTCGAAGTCGGTACCATGCGCACAATATTGTGATAATAGGTACTTGAATCATTATGGTATCGACTTCAACAAGTTATTTCGCACATTTGAGTGTTGAAGTTGGTTCCATTATTGGGTATTTTGGTTTTTTGTAATAATATAAATTTTTGCTTGTCTGTAATATGTTATTCCATCAAAAAACAAGTGTTAATGTGCTTGGTGGTTTAAGGGTGAACTAGCCGGCCCGTTCTCCATACAAACGTCGTAGGGTGATCACTCCCTTATTTGAGAATTTAGGTCCAAAATAAAGCATGATACCGATTGATCTCGTCATTATCTTGGCTTGTATGATGCCGAAATTTTAATAAAATAATTAACTTGAGAATTATGAGCCTCGAAACATTTTCATATAAAGTTTTCGAGGCTCATAACTTGCAACATAATTATGTTTTTAAAATTTTGGCATCATACAAGCCTAGATAATGACGAGATCAATCGGTATTAGGCTTAAGTCTGGACCTAAAATCAAAAATAAGGAAGTGATCACCCTACGACATTTGTATGGAGAAGTGACCGCCAGTTCAACCTTAATGTATGAACCAGGTAAATTCTGACAAGTTAATGATAGCAGTACTAATTCAGGCTTTGTTACAAAAATCACTTTTTTTTTTATGTTGTTGTGACGGAACAAGCTGATGTTAAGTGGACTAACCTCTGCCTACAACAGTTACAATTCATGACAACTCACGAATTGCACTGCGCCCGTCACATTCAGACATAGTTGTTAAGTCTCATTGTGCCTGTAATTTCACTGGCTCTCAATGACTACTGCCGGAACACACCTTTCGGTGCTTGGCGACAGACTTTCTACTTGAGGGTGGTCGCTAGCCAGGCGGACATTCGCAAAATGCCCTTCCACCATGCGGTGAAGCTCAAGCTCTGGGCGGGATTAGAACCATGGACCTGCTGCGCGGCAGTCCATAGCCAATGCCACTGAGCCATCGCTGCTTCGAAACTCACTTGGGCATAAATTGCTTAATTTATAACACTTGGTACAACAAAACCGACATAATTGTCCGACCTTGATACCTGATGATAGCTTCTATTTTTAAACGCTTTCTCAAAATGAAATATTTTTTATCTATAACTGAATTTACCACAAATACCTTTTTGTCATATTGCGACAAGGTACAACATTTTATTATCATGTAGAATTCGCAGTAGACTATGTAATGGTTTTTCTACTTTTTGTTATTCCTGACGTTACTCTCTGTGAATATCCTGAGCGCACAGTGGACCGAAACGTCCGACATGTGGAAAAATACGCATTTTTTGATTCTAAACTGAAAAATGTGTTATGTTTATATTGTTCATCTTTTCCGATAGTTTGCTATAATTATTATGTCCGATAACATGGTTAAACTTTCATATTTACCTTTTTTTTTAATATCTGATAGACTAGCCTTTGACCACTATCTCACCAGATGGTAAGCGACGATGTGGTCGAAGATGTTATTCAGGCTAGCCTAGAATTACTGGCTCTCAAGTACAGCTGCCGGAACACACCATTAGGTGCTTGGCGACAGATTTCCTACTTGAGGGTGGTCGCTAGCCAGGCGGGCATTCACAAAATGCCCTACCACCATGCTGTAACGACTGCCATCGTAAGACAACAACCGGGACCGACGGCTTAATGTGCCCTCCGAAGCACGGAATCGCTCAGTAGTAATGTCACTAGCGGTCACCCATCCAACTCCTGACCGCGGCGGAAGTTGCTTAACTTAGGTGATCGATTAAGAACAGCTAAGCAAACTTCGCTACGAGCGCTTCGAAACTTACCTCCCTGGGGCAATTTCTGATCCCCTGAGGGTAGGAAATCGTTATTACTACCTGCATTTTCACTTACGTAATTACGCCAAAGTATATATTTAATATTTAAAATGTTTACGAGAATGAAAAAAACAGCCATTAAGAGTTGCGTACCCAAAAGGAAAAACAGATCCCTACGTTGACCTAAAACCAAATATCGCATTAGAAACTCGATTATGTTACTTTTTAAATTTAACTTTTATAATGCTTAAAAGTCTTTTTAGCACATGTACAGTCGCCTGCAATAATAAATATACACTTCGATTTTCATAATATTGTGATGTCAGTAAATTTTTAGTGATTGAAACAAAGAAAGAATCATATAAATATATGGATTGGAATAAAAAAAGGAAGTTAGGGTATCTACGTTTTAATACCACGACAATATATTGTGAAGAAAATGTACAAAAGCATATTATTCACACAGCTACACTTCCTTTGTACACTGAGAAAAATCTAAAGTCAAAAGCGCCCTAATGACGACCAATTTATATGGTATGAAGGCAAAAAACCGACCAAACGTAAATACGTATAAAAACGCCTTCCAACTAGAAGGCGTTAAACGAGGTCAGTGAAGGCGAATGTTCCTTTTCGTCTTCATTTAAGGTGTATTTTGTGGTCTTTCTTAAATATTGACTTTTCGATGAGGCTGATTAAGTCGTACGTTATAGTGATAATCACCGTATATAAACCGCCGTAAAAGTAAGGTATATTTTATGGTCAATACTGAAATTATTTTCGTATAACAAGTTCAATTCTGAAAATACTTAACGGAAGGCGTTTTTTGACGGTTGTGTTTATTATAAAACATGGTACATTTTTATTGAGTTCGCTTTGCGTGGTGAAAATCATCTTAAGAGTTGTGAATTCACCTTGCGTAGTTACAATTCAACGGTAAAAGGTCAAATTTGATTTAAGCTCCAATGACATTTTTCTCAGTGTACATTAGTTACGTGAATAACAAAGACAGGAAGACAAGTATGCATAGACGCACATACGCACACTACTGAGACTCAATCAGGAGACGTCGACTGATTTGACATTGCCACTTTCGAGGCCCGGGGGCCGTTTCGCTCGTTTATTATAGGTTTAAACTTATAATAACTGAACACCCGTTTAAATCGGTTCATATCTTACAAAACATCATGTAAGAAAAAACATATCATAACGCATGTTTTTCCCGAAGAGGCAGATAAAGGCATTTAAACACCCACGTTTCGTCAGATTATTATATATTATATTACGTTATAATAATCTGACGTGGTATTAAAAGGTGACGAGCCTATTGCCGCAGGACACAATTTCAGGATGTCCGATTACTGCGGTCTGTTACTGAAAATTTATATGACAGAAAAGCTCATTTTTTATTTATGCCTGATAGGTTAGCCTTTGAACACTAACTCACCTGATAGTAAGTGATGATGTGGTCGAAGATGTTGTTCAGGCTAGCCTAGAAGTACTGGATCTCAAGGACAGCAGCCGGAACACACCGTTAGGTGCTTGGCGACAGATTTTCTACTTGAGAGTGGTAGCTAGCCAGGCGGGCACTCGCAAAATACCACCATGCTATAACGACTGATATCCTAAGACAACAACCGGGACCGACGGCTTAACGTGCCCTCCGAAGCACGGAAGCGCTCAGTAGTAATGTCACTAGCGGTCACCCATCCAACTCATGACCGCGGGTGACGTTGCTTAACTTTGCTGATCGGTTAAGAACAGCTAGGTAAACTTCGCTACGAGCGATTCTAAATGCCCTACCACCATATGATGAAGCTAAGCATGTGGTAGGATACGAACCATGCAACTTCTACACAGCAGTCCATAGGCATTACCACCGGGCTATCTCTGCTTTAAGAAGTATCGTTCTATTTGTTGGTTGTGAGAAACTTATAAAAAAATAACAAGAATACTGTAAGAAAGCTGAACATAGGAGCCTGTTCCCATCTGCTACATTATGTATTATTGTACCATAATTAAACAGAAGACGTATTGTTTCCAATCATAATGAAAACCTTGAACCGGGTATAATTAATTAATTTCTCAAAGACACGCCTTTGTGGCCACGACGGGCTTCTCAGTAACAACGTAACACAGTCAACAGTAGACTTGTGGATTGTAATAGGCCTCGAGCATACGGAGTGCTGAGAAATACACCCAGTAAAATGTATATAAATATAGGTATACTATTAAAAAATTACAAATTTTTGAAGAGCTCGTAGCGAAGTATACTTAGCTGTTCTCAACCGATCAGCAAAGTTAAGCAACGTCGCGCGCGGTCATGAGTTAGATGGGTGACCGCTAGTGACATTACTACTGAACGTTTCCGTGCTTCTGAGGGCACGTTAAGCCGTTGGTCCCGGTTGTCGTCTTAGGATGGCAGTCGTTATAGCATGGTGGTAGGGCATTTCACGAATGCCCGCCTGGCTAGCTACCACCCTCAAGTAGAAAATCTGTCGCCAAGCACCTAACGGTGTGTTCCGGCAGCTGTCCTTGAGAGCCAGTACTTCTAGGTTAGCCTGAACATCATCTTCGACCACATCATCACTTGCCATCAGGTGAGATAGTGGTCAAAGGCTAACCTATCAGGCATAAATAAATAAATAAAAAATTTACGAGAAAAAAAAATTATAGTCAACTGCGGGATTCGACCCGCGTCCATCCACCACTATAGCCGGGGTATGCTCTGACCGCTTGAGCTAACATGACAACGATTCATAACTCCAATTTTTCTTCTCTTTCTTTATTTAACCATCGTATTGGGATGGAGCGACACCTATAGTTCAACTTACGTTGTACTACAAACAAGACCATTTTTTTTTTAATGGGATAGGAGGGCAAACGAGTAAGCTGCTCACCTGGTGGTAAGTGATCACCGTCGCCCACGAACATCCGCAACACCAGAGGTATCGAGGATGCGTTGCCGGCCTCTGAGGAGGGAATATGCTCTCTTCTTGAAGGCCCCTAAGTCGTATCAATAATTAATAATCCGTATTAACAATTTGCAATTGGTTTTAAACTTGTAAATTATGACGCATCCTTATAATTTTAATATTCTTATGTTTGCAATAACGCCTGAACGGCGGATTTTTTCCCTCGTAAATTTGTAATTTTGTAATATAATCCGCCGAGCAGGCGTTATTGCAAATATAACAATATTAAAATAGGTATACTAGTTTCTACTCCCGAAAGAATTCGGTCATATACACAATGACATAATAAACAAAAAGCAGAAGAGCTGCGATGGTTTAGCGTCTCGCTAAGATCTCATCGGTCACCTGTCACACAGTGTCTTGAGAATAGTAAACAGGTTTAAGCTAGAATGACTGGATCTCAAAGACAGCTATCTTGGTGACAGATTTTATGTAGAGGTGTGCCGTAGTAGCGACAAATTGCAGAATACCCTCCCACCTGTGGTGAAGCACTATGGCCAGCTCCCTGACAACCCTACTTGGGGTTGCTGCAGTTACCCGCTTCCTTTCGCTTATTGAGGGTGTTAAGATGGTAAAGAGTCCTGTTATATGCCTAACCCCCAGTTTCTGAAACGTTCGTCAAAGTCTTGATCAGTTAACAGACTGAATACTGAACGCTCATTGGTCACAAATCACGTCATAGAATGCCATTGACCAATCAGCGCACGGTAATTAGTCCGTTAGCTAATCAAGGCTTTGACAAACATTTCAGAAACTGGGGGTAAATGCAGCTTTTCTGTCGGCAATGTGAATTAGTGGCACGCTGCTAAAAGCGCATTCTTCGTCTTAGTCTCCTTTAAAGATATAGTATTAAACCGGTAGCTAGATAAATAAGTATATAATTGTATCTATAAGCAGCGAATATTGCGGAATTATGTATAATGTTAATAATAATAACTAACTAAATCACTAAATATAATTTTATATTATGTTGTTATTAAATATGACTTTCCTCAATTCTATTGATTTTTATAAATAACCGTGTTTTCTGAATAGGCATAACCATAGCATATCAATATCAAGTCGTCAAAGCGCCACACTTGCTAACCATTTTTTTTGCTAATGTATATAATAATCCAATAATTTCAGGTTCGATTTTACCTTTGAAAAATGAGTCCACCTTTCTGACTATAATCACAAAGATAATCACAACAAGCTCCTTACACATAATCTCATAACAATAACACACAAACATTAACGTCATTTACGTAGCCTACAGTCTATACATGCGCATTACTGTGGCAAGTAAAAATAGCAAATCGATGTGTTCACGCACACGTTAAAACAAATATCACTAATGTTAAAATGTTATCAATGCGGTTGGCGCACACGCTTACAATAGTTACAAGACGTCAAAATACAAACTATGCATTTCCGCAGTGCACACATTCATAGGTGCAACTTGTAGTTGACACAACACAACCTTTCATTCTATAAACACATACTAGTTTATATTCACGCACACGAGCACCAACACAACACACATACACTACACTTTAAACTGTGAAATGACTCTGATAGCATTTTTATAACTACCTTCAAAATATGTTGTAAAATTTATATTTATTTTGTATAAAACATCAATCTAGTTATGTTTTGAGTTATAGTCTAATATTTAATTATGATGTCAGATCCGTTGAGTGGGCCTGGTGACCTGTGATACAGACTATTTATGTCTACTGCAGGCACCAGTCCTTGCAATGCGGGTTTACATTAGACAACAATATTAGTTTTGCTTGTATGATATTTATTATGAATTATTGTAAACCTATTTGCAAGGAAAATAAACGTATTTATTATTATTATTCTAAAACAAAAACAGCGACGGCTAGTCGGATTTTAAACTTTATTAAAATCATAAATTAGGCGTTTTCATTATGTTCTTAATGTTTCATATCATTAATGTCGCTGATACATTTTTCTTAAGTTTTAAATACAAATTCTTAATAATATACTCTCAGTGTGCCTCATATACAAGGTGTCCCAAGAAGTAGTGATATACTGAAGAGGACCTAGTGGGCTATCTGAATCATCCCCGTGTATGTTCCGCGATGATTTTTCTTATTTTCGGAGTTATGACTTTTTTTGAATTTTTAACCTATCGCCGAGTACGATGATATTTTTATTTATTAAGACTTATTGCGGTAGATGCTTGATTTTTTTTGTGTGCTAAGCTGATAGCATAGAACATATAATAATACTACTTATAGAATGGACACTCCTCACCCCCCACCAAAACGAGCCTTCCTCACCCCGCCACCGATTCTGAGCTGTCGCTGACCTGACTTTAGTACGGGACGCGCTACTCGCGCACGATGACGTGACGACAAAGCGTTACGATTGTACGAGTATTTTAAAAGTTGAAAATGGGTACTCTTGTGCTGTTTACGGTTAATGAAATAAACGAGAAAAGGATAGGAGTTTTTGTAGATTCCTTAAGGATGAAACGAGGTAAGTCATTATTGGCAACCTACACTAAGTACCTACCTATTTGTCGTTCTTCAGTTATACAGTAGGGGACATATAAAACAGGTTAATTTACTGTAGGTATTGAAAAAAATACAAACAATAATTTATCTTTGTATTTTATTCAAACTGCTATTCAAATAATGATTATTTTAGAAGATTTTCGTTTGCGAAAAATATCCGTGGATATCGACTTCGTTTGCAGCGAAGCCTATACCTACCATTACTGTGGCAAGTAAAAATAGCAAATCGATGTGTTCACGCACACGTTAAAACAAATATCACTAATGTTAAAATGTTATCAATGCGGTTGGCGCACACGCTTACAATAGTTACAAGACGTCAAAATACAAACTATGCATTTCCGCAGTGCACACATTCATAGGTGCAACTTGTAGTTGACACAACACAACCTTTCATTCTATAAACACATACTAGTTTATATTCACGCACACGAGCACCAACACAACACACATACACTACACTTTAAACTGTGAAATGACTCTGATAGCATTTTTATAACTACCTTCAAAATATGTTGTAAAATTTATATTTATTTTGTATAAAACATCAATCTAGTTATGTTTTGAGTTATAGTCTAATATTTAATTATGATGTCAGATCCGTTGAGTGGGCCTGGTGACCTGTGATACAGACTATTTATGTCTACTGCAGGCACCAGTCCTTGCAATGCGGGTTTACATTAGACAACAATATTAGTTTTGCTTGTATGATATTTATTATGAATTATTGTAAACCTATTTGCAAGGAAAATAAACGTATTTATTATTATTATTCTAAAACAAAAACAGCGACGGCTAGTCGGATTTTAAACTTTATTAAAATCATAAATTAGGCGTTTTCATTATGTTCTTAATGTTTCATATCATTAATGTCGCTGATACATTTTTCTTAAGTTTTAAATACAAATTCTTAATAATATACTCTCAGTGTGCCTCATATACAAGGTGTCCCAAGAAGTAGTGATATACTGAAGAGGACCTAGTGGGCTATCTGAATCATCCCCGTGTATGTTCCGCGATGATTTTTCTTATTTTCGGAGTTATGACTTTTTTTGAATTTTTAACCCATCGCCGAGTACGATGATATTTTTATTTATTAAGACTTATTGCGGTAGATGCTTGATTTTTTTTGTGTGCTAAGCTGATAGCATAGAACATATAATAATACTACTTATAGAATGGACACTCCTCACCCCCCACCAAAACGAGCCTTCCTCACCCCGCCACCGATTCTGAGCTGTCGCTGACCTGACTTTAGTACGGGACGCGCTACTCGCGCACGATGACGTGACGACAAAGCGTTACGATTGTACGAGTATTTTAAAAGTTGAAAATGGGTACTCTTGTGCTGTTTACGGTTAATGAACTAAACGAGAAAAGGATAGGAGTTTTTGTAGATTCCTTAAGGATGAAACGAGGTAAGTCATTATTGGCAACCTACACTAAGTACCTACCTATTTGTCGTTCTTCAGTTATACAGTAGGGGACATATAAAACAGGTTAATTTACTGTAGGTATTGAAAAAAATACAAACAATAATTTATCTTTGTATTTTATTCAAACTGCTATTCAAATAATGATTATTTTAGAAGATTTTCGTTTGCGAAAAATATCCGTGGATATCGACTTCGTTTGCAGCGAAGCCTATACCTACCATAGAGAAAAGCAATACACATACCGATCTTCGCTACGGTTGACAGGTGGCACACTTCATAATAAACGAGAAGAACATACATTATTATTGTGATTGTAATTATTATCATTACTTGTATAAAATGTGAACTTGGAATGATACCTTTTATATAGTGTAGGTATCTATTATTGTATAAGTAATGGAGTGAAATGTGAGTTATGTTACATACTCGGTTGTGTGTTGCATATTCCTACGTCGTACATGGAGTTGGGTTAATGTGCTTGTAAATGTTTCTGAAGGTAGGTAAGGTACGCATAACCTACGAAATCTAATAAGTCATATTAACAGCATCAAAAGATTGCTAGGTAGGTCAACAATTATTCATACGGTGACAACCTTAGTATTCACGCACACATTTACGCGTGTACAAAAACCACATTTGTGTAGTGTCTGTGTAATAGGTAGTTAGAACGCGGCTTTTGTATAGAGAATGAGTCGAGTGTCCAGGCTGTGCTGATAGATAGGCCAATTCAGTATAACGGAAAAAGTTGTCTCTTAAACGTCTGAATGCACTTTTATTATTTTTAATGGTTTCTTCTGCTACTCTCAATTTCCGGGTTAACTCGTCCAAATTGCGGCATTCTCTTGAGACGAAGTCTTTGTAGTATCCCCATGCATTCAGACGTTTAAAAGACAACTTTTTCCGGCAATGTCGCACTTGCATTGAGGAACAGGGGGGGCATTGTGAAAATTTATTGTAGTTAAACACCTTGTAATTGGTTTTACTTTGCTTGCATTAATCATCATGTAAATAAATATTTTGTACTTACCACATTTAGATTTCATTTTTTGATTGAAGCTTTATGAATAATAAAATGAAATTTTCAGGGTAGCTACCTGATAGATAGAGCAAGTTTTTAAAAGCCAAACGGTAATTTATTTAAGTGATTTTATTTTTTCAAGTGCCCTTGAAGTTGTGAACATACTGGGTAATTTTATCTTTCTTGGCATTTAATTATTTTTTATTCCATTTAAAAATCTAACAATTGTAAATGTTACCATACTGAATTGGCCTATCTATCAGCTTAGCACACAAAAAAATCAAGTATCTACCGCAATCTCATCGTACTCGGCGATAGGTGAAAAATTTTAAAAAAGTCATAACTCCGTAAATACGATAAATCGCGGAACATAGGTACATGGGGGTGATTCAAATAGCCCTCTAGGTCCTCTACCTCCCAGTTTCAGTATATCACCATTTCTTGGAACACCTTGTATACTCGTATATACTTAAGTTCATCGCTTGTATTTTGATAAAGTAAACTGGATTGAACCGGTAGGTACATATTTCCTATTGGCGGATGGCATGGGGAAACTATACATTCATCACCATCATTTTACTATACAGTCATCGTATACATTTATGTTTATTGTGTATTTGTCAACATTCTTATTATTGCTCAGTTTTAAATCTCATGGGAAGTATTGATATATGTGTACTGTAAATGATTAGACCACAAAATGTTATGTTCTGGACGGGACTCGAACCGTCGTCCTCCTTCGCGTCGTAGAGGAGAATAGAGGTGTCGAGCATACCAAATTTTACTATAGTTAAATCTGTTAAAAACGATCTAGTTTCAACCTTATTATCGACTTGCTAAACGATCGATGTAAACTAGAGATGGTGTAACAAGGGCTTGCATTATCAGTCATATTTTGGTATCCGGATAATACGGATAGTAGTTTACTTTACTATCCGGATATCCGAATTTATCGGATAATACGGATATTTAATGAAAAAAATAAGAAAAATAAATGGTAGTACACAGAACCGTCTTTTAATGACTACTGAAAATTGTGGAATAACTTCTCGAAGTCCAAGTACCACCTCGGTTCAATAGTATGGATGTCTATATTGTGTTCGTGGTATGGACAAGTTATTTTACAGTTTTCAATAAAATAAGTCACCAGTTTTCTTACATACATGCACTAGAATTTGACTTAGACTTTCAGTGGAATTCCCTTCGAGACCTCACCCGTAGATTTTGCCAATACGCCAGGCTATCACACTTAAACGTATTTATTAATATCTTGAATGAAACCTTCTGCATAGATTTTGAAAAAGATGGCACTGTACCAAAAAATCAAAATCAAAAGCAATCATTTACTAATAAAAATAAAATTTACTCTTGGCTCTTCAATCAAATACAACACAGGCATGGGTTATTTAGTTTTTCTTTTAACCTGAGAGTATGATCTCAAAAAGCTTTAACAATCGAGTGAATCATCTTTCATAGCCGTCCTCAAATGATTACAGATATAGCCAGAGCCAGAGAACACTCTTTCTGCTTCTACGCTGGTAATACCACCCGTATTGCTAGCCAACTTTTGTATACCCTCTCCAAGTTCTTGCTCCTTTGATCTCCCTGGTCATAAAGTGTCTGTACTGTTGTTACTAAAACAACAATACGACGCTAGTACCACGTGACACGTCACGTACCGACAACTTTCTTAATATTAAACAATGGACAACTAGTGTGTCCCCCTATAAAATACGTCTAAGAAGTGCATATAAATTGTCGTTTTCATGAGTAAATTCTATTGTAACAAGTAATTTTGACTTATGTAACTATCCGTATTATCCGGATAATTAGGTAGGGATAATTTATATATTAAAGGATTTAAAAATTGGCGGATATCGGATATCCGGATATCCAAATTGCAAGCCCTAGGTGTAACTAAGCTTTAGGCTCGATTCACATTGAAGTGGCAGCGACTGACAGCGCTCGCCGCGCCGGTAGCGCCTAGTTCGTCAAGCGCTGATGGGCCACTTGTGGTCTAATTACTTACGCAAATATTTAAACCGATACTGTGCATTATAGTGATAATGATAAAGGCGAAAATGGTTTCATAGTAGAACTGCCGGTCTCTGCATGTTCGCCGCTTTCCGCTTCGGTGTGAATTGTGCCTTAGACTTCTACTGAAAAAATCTCCGCAACATACCCTCGTAGAGTGTCTCTAAGTGATCACATTTAGTTTCATTAAGCAGCTTAGAAAATACTGTTCCTTTTAGGGTTCCGTACCCAAACGACAAAGCGGAGCCATCGGAAGATTATAATTTCAAATTTACTCAGACAATTTTAGACTAGTGATGTGAAAAGGTTTTTTATTCAGGTCTATCACTAGATGTTCGCATAGAATTATATTACCAAAGCAAGTTCAGCAGGTTGATTTTATATTTTCATTAGATCATATTTGGCATCAGTTTGCGTCTTGAAAGGAGAACCTATATAAAGGTATGGTATGTGACGTGCTTCAACGCCTTTGAACTACGATAATATTGGAATTTAAGCCTTCTGAGCTCTTCAGAATTCGACTGAATTATTGCGATTCGGTATTGCGTCGTGATTTTGTTTATATTTTGTGCTGGGTTTTATTTTACTACCTGACTATAAATATTAGACCCTACTTGGATAGGTTTGAAGCAATGATGGCCGAGCGGTAATAGCTATGGACTGCCGTGCCGCAGTACCCTGGTTCGACCCCCACCGCCGGCTTGAGCTTCAACGCATGGTGGAAGGACATTTTGCGATTGCCCGCCTGGCTAGCTACCACCCTCAAGTAGAAAGTGCGTCGCCAAGCACCGAAAGGTGTGTTCCGGCAGTAGTCCTTGAGAGCCAGTAAAATTACAGGCACAATGAGACTTAACAACTATGTCTCAATGTGACGGGCACAGTGCAATTCGTGACTTGTGATGAATTGCAACTGTTATAGGCAGAGGTTAGTCCACTTAACATTAGGTGGGCCTCGAGCTTGTTCCATCACAATAACATAAAAAAAGGTGATATGCAATATAAAGTTGCATAAAGCTTATTCTTTCGAGTCGGCGCGATCGTTGTATTATATTTTGTTTGACGAGAAAGCAGCCAGTTTGATTGCCTTCTGGTTGGCTTCAAGCAAGCCATCGCGTGAGCAGATGGTCGGGCACGCGGTATATTTCATAAGGTGTCACATAGTCCGCAGAAGTTCCCCACATTCACAGCTGGTGTCCGAGTTGTGTATAAATCCCACCTGCTTAAGTTAAGATAAAGCTGGATTATGTAATAAAAACTGGGTCCACAGGACTTGACACCCGCGGTACAATTTTTTAACAGCACAGATTTTCTAAGTTTCACGTTAAAAACTGATAAGTGCTTGATAGCCTCACTAGGCTAGAGTTCATATAGCACATTCTATATAAACGTAGTATCGTCATATTTTAAATACCAAATGTTCGAACTTAATGATATTTTGCAAGCATATCACTGACCCTATCTTTGGTTCTGGTTTGCCAGCTTTATCCATATGTCAATAAAATAAGTATCCCCATACTTACAGTGCGGCCGCTGAGAGATGCGTTAGACAGTTCTTTTTATTTATATTGTTTCCCCAGGAAAGTAAGATAGACAGTCTGATTACAAATTCCTGTATCAGTCAGGTATCCAGATGTTGAAAAATATTTGTTTATATATATTTTACTCTATTTACAAACCACAACGGCAGTAAAAACACGTACTGCCAGACGCATTCTCTCGGCGGCCTGTGAACGATTATACTAAATAATTTTTAAAATACATAAAATTACGGAAAATTCCAAATCACAAGCATATATAAGCATATATATATGCCGAAAGACATACATGTAAAATGTCATCGAGTTTGAACATTGATAATTAAAATATGACGAAAGTACTTTTGTATGAAAAGCGCCTACGAAACGCGTTGAAACAGGGCAATAAAATATGATTGTTGGTTTTTAGATCACAGCTTCAAAATGTGTTTTCAGTAAATATATATTGGTGTTTTCAGTATTTGTTGGTTAAAGAGAGGATATGGTATTATCCTTCTAGGTTAGCCTGAACAACATCTTCGACCACATCATCACTTACCATCAGGTGAGATAGTGGTCAAAGGCTAATATCTAAATTGCATAAAAAAAAACAAAGTATAACGAAATTTTAGAAGGCTAATTAGTTTATGTTTGAATGGGGGGTCTATATCCAATAACATAAGTAAAAAAAAATATTAACGATTTTGTAGAAAAAAAAACATAATAACTATTTTTTTATTCATCTCAATGTTTTCAAGACGATTGCCATCCCATATGCTAGGGAGAAAAAGAGGCTTTTATGGCGTTTTTCACATGTTATGGAGACCCATGAAAAATTATTTAAACTGAATTCATTGTTCAATGTTCCACTTTTGATCTACGTTTTACAACAACGAACAAATTTTAAAATTAAAGGTTTGTTCCTCTTTGAAACAGATTCTGCGTTAAGATCCGTGATATACGGACGGACATACAGAGTATCATTAATAGGGTTCGTTTTCGGTGAAACAAACCCTATAAACTGTAACTGTGGTGTTCCGTAACCCTAAAATGGACCAACGATCTACGTGGTCCATATTGTACATCTAGCCATATGTTGCTTTGATACAAGTAAACATTACTTCCTACTTTCATATTGTAAAGCATATGTCTACGACATAAAAAATCGCACTACCAGTTTACCCTTCTCACATGTGCAGGAAAAAAGGAAGCTCCTTAAAGTTGCGTAGTAACTATATATCAACGTTTTTGACGAGTTGATACCTTATTTCCAAGCTCATAAGATCGGGATTTGATTGCTCAAGGACTTGTAATGTTTTTAAGGGAAACTTCGGCCTACGTAGGGTGGCTATCTGTTTAATATGAAAGATATTTACATAAAGAACTTACAAGTACTGATAATGTGCACGTAATCTACATTGCTAATTTTCACTACTTATATTGAAATTCAGACAAATAGCTGATTATCGAGAGAGCAGTCGAATGACATCTATCAAAAATCCAAAATGGCTGATTCAAAATGGCAGCCATACAAAATTCTTCGATTTCTCCGAAGCGAGGCCATCAACAACATTAGAATCCTTAGTAGTCGGGGCATGAATGGAAGCTGCTGTATTTTTTACACGGCTACCAAGTGGAAGGCTTTTCCTAGGTCCCTTCAGCATGAATCCGTCTTAGTAGGTACCACCGCTGTGTCAGATGTTCTGCCTCGAGGTAGTCGTGTGCAAAAACGATTGTGTTTAAATATGAAATGCACTGTAGCAAGTTAAATTACTTCGAAACTAGACATAAGATCAAAGTTTGACAAGCGCAGTGCAGTTAAACGCAGAACAATGACCAACAGAAAGGCAGACATTCAGACTCCCCTAGTCTTATTATAAGACAGAACCAAAAAACATTACTTCACATGAGTCGTTGTCATCACAATCATCACTCGAGACGAACGACACGAACTTCGGACGGGAAGTCAAAAGGCTGTTGGAGCCCTCAAGGTGGTCTAAGAACTTTGACACTAAGGCCGGTCACTAGCAAGGGTTAGAAATAAAGAAAGAAAGAAAGAAAAGCGGTTTATTTGTGACACTAACAATGCGGTAAAGTTAAAAGTAATACCTACGCCTATGGTCACAAGTTGGTCCAAAATCAGCATAATGTCGCATTTTAGCCAGCGCTGGTCTTCTTTTGGTACCATATTTCGGTAAAGTCACTTATAAACGCAATAGTTCGACACTAAAGAGAAATACTTTTTTTAAACAGGCGTTATGCGTCTATTAAAAATATACTACGTACTATAAACATTACCAGGGCTGGTACAATAAAATCATCCTGATGCCCGTGAGGTGCCAGGCTAGAATGTCATCCCCCCATCTCTAACCGTAGATGTCGTAAGAGGCAACTAAGGGACTAACACTCCAAAAGGTGGGGAACAGCAGCGCTTTCTGAGGAACTGATATCTCACTCTACGATCGGTGCGCTGCGTGTGGGGATTATGGCAAACCCCCCATATTGAGGGAGGCTGTGTTCAGCAGTGTTCTTAGACTAAATTGCTCTGGTGTGTTGAAGAGTTTCATGTTATTTTTATATGATGCAGTAAAAAATGTTCATTTGACTTTAAAGTTTTCAAAATTTTCCATTGTTACATCAAGTTCATCACTTAGTGAAAACGTTATGAATGGTACTAAATATAATAATTATTTATGATCTGAATAAGTATATCGAATTCTCATATTATTGTCTTATACTCCATATAATATGTCCATACTACTTTTCCAAACATATACGACTTAGGGGCCTTCAAGAAGAGAGCATATTCCCTCCTCAAAGGCCGGCAACGCATTCTCAAGACCTCTGGTGTTGATCAGTGGATGTTCGTGGGCGACGGTGATCTCTTACCACCAGGTAAGCCGCCAGACCGTTTGCCCACCTAACCCTTAAAAAAAAAAATGCAGGATATCTGATGGTCACTCTACACCAAACACAGTATAGAACAAACTCTACACCGCATATGGAAGGGATGTACGCTTCAAAAGGCCAAATATCCTCATTGTAGGGTAACTACCGTTTAATCTGTACTTTAGTGTTAATATTTACTGGTGTTAGTTAAAAAAATTTGGAAGTTACGGGAACTTACGTAGTTTGAAACCTGAGTAGATTTTATGGCAATTGCAAAAAGGGATACGTACATGTTTACACTCATAATTTTCCTGCTCGTATCCTACTCATATGTGCCAGAAGACACATATTTAAATGAAGATACATGGCAATAATGTATCTAAATTTAGTTTTATTAAGTTTTTGATTTTGTTATAACTGCCTTCTAAGGCTGCCCTGTTATTGTATTTAATAAGAAAAATATCGTTTAGTCATGACACTTATAATATGTACAATGTTTTTTTTCTGATTTTAATGCTATCAATAGTTAAAATCTATTTTAAAAGCCGGACAGTAAAACAAAGGTTAAGATCGTATCAGACATCATGTTGAATTTGATGAAAGTGGATGTGAATCAATCTAGATTCCGCCTGCCAATTATTTTCAACCACATAATTACTTATCAGGTGGAGGGGTGGTTAAAGTTAAGATAACACTAGCTATTAGTTACATACTGTATCAGCCGGATCGTCCACTGCTGAACACAGCCTCCCCTATTTAGGGGGTATTTGCCATAATCCCCACGCTTGGCAGGCGGCTTGGGGATCGCAGTGTAAGATGGAAGTTCTTTAGAAGGCGCTGCTGCCCACCTTTCTGTATTTTTCCCATAGTCGGGATGATATGGGGAGGTGCAATTCTAACCCGGCACCTCATGGGGTATTAGTTACGTACAGGAATATAAATCTTTCCTCTTTATAATATTAGTGTAGAATTTAAGATGTAGATAACAACTGGCTACCAGTGGGGCTTGAACCCGCGACAACAGGTTCCCGGCCTCCATGTCACATTGGGCGTATTCCATTTGAAGCCAATTTCGTTATTTTCGATAATTTTGACCACATTCTGCGTCTATGGTCGTGATCACTGTGATCGTTTGTAACTGTTCTCCCCTGTTCCATTTAGAATAAGAACACTAAGAATGCCACTAACATTTGCCACTTCTGTCACTTTTAACATGAGATGTAGCTAATTCAAACTGTTCCAGTGGCTTCTAAGCGTTTATGGCGAAAATAATGCTAAGACCTAAGTGGAACAGCTTTTTGGGAGTGTGATCGTTTTTATCGTATTAGGCGAATGTAATTCCAAATGGTACGCACCCTTTGTTGTTAAGATATAGTACAATCCACCAATAAGTTCATTTACATCCTATTGCTTACTTGACGTGACGTCCTCTACATATAGCACCAGGAACTTTTTTTTGGGTAGTTACGCATTAAAATGGGGTAGTTTACGGATAACTTCTTCGCAAGGGGGTCTAGATCGTATCTGCTTCTTTTTCTTTAATTCGCTTTTTGATTTTTAGGATTCCGTACCCAAAGGGTAAAAACGGGACCCTATTACTAAGACTCCAATGTCTGTCTATCTGTATGTCACCAGTCTGTACAACGTACAGCTAGATATTTTCACAGTTGATGTATTTCTAAATTCATACAACAAATGCTAAAAATCGGCCAAGTGCAAGTCACAATCACGTACTTAAAACGAAAAAAAAGGTTATGATATAATGTATAATGTCAGATAATGTATAGATAATTGTACGGAACCCTTCGTGTGCGAGTCCGACTCGCACTTAGCCATTTTTTAAGTGTTTTCAAGTTCTCCGATGCTGTATACCAGGTATTGCCTGAGTAACTAGGAGTTGGAAAAACGAGGTGCTTACCTTCAACCAAGGAAATTTTGATCTAATTTTGAAGCAATGATAGCTGAGCGGTAAATTTTGTGGACTGCCGTGCCACAGGCCCATGGTTCGATTCCCACCACAGGCTTGAGCTTCACCGTATGGTGGAAGGAGTTTTACTAATGCTCACCTAGCTAGCTACAACCCTAGCAGAAAATCTTTTGCCATGCAGCGAACAGTGTTTTACAGCAGCAGTCCTTGAGCCCCAGTAATTAATTATGAAATTACAAGCACATGCAGTTGTCACTTGTGACGAAATGCATTTGTTATATGCTGAGGCTACCGCTTAACACCAGGTGGGCCAGGAGCTGGCTCCGTCTGAAACAAAAAAAAGAAATAGGGATGTTTTAGATTTCACCAATTATCCAATAACTAAAAAGTTTGTGTAAGAAGTTTATAAACAGATTTAAGCCTCTTTTATTCTATTTTTTAACAACGTATTGAAGTCGGTACCATGTTGATTCCAAACTCTGAGATCACATAATTATGGTCTGACTTCCACGAGCTATTTCATATGTTTCACTGTTGGAAGTTGGTTCCGTTTTGTGTACATACTTTTTTATTTGACTTACAAAATACTCAACCTATTTTGATGAAAACTAAATTGGACTAACTCTGAGGACATGTGACAGTGATAGCTCATTGGCTATGGACTGCAGCACAGCAGGTCCATGGTTCACAATCCGCCGCGGGCTTGAGCTTCAATGCATGGTGGAAGGGCATTTTGCGACTGCCCGCCTGGTAAGCGACCATCCTCAAGTAGAAAATCTGTTGCCAAGCCCCTAACGCTGTGTTCCAGCAGCTGTCCTTGAGAGTCAGCAATTGTAGGGTAAGTCTGTTAATATTTTCGACCACATCATCACCATCAGGTCAGATTGAGATCAAAGTAACCTAACAGTAATAAAAAAAAATACCATCCATTCTATGGCCATATATCCAAGTTTATCAATATTAAATAGTTTATTTAATGAATTTTGTCAATATTTATTAAATAAAAGTTTTATTTACTTTATTTAATAAATATTCACAGTTTATTTACTTATAATATCACTCAATATAAAAATGTTACGCTTGAAGGCTTTTTCAGGTTCTGTACTTGAAAACGGAACCCTATTGCCATAGCTGTTTATATTATTTTCTATATCTGGTTTTCCTCATTCGTTCCGCATCCATATAAATCATCTTCCCATCATTTTTTCGGTCTTCCTCTGTCTCTTTTGTCATGTCTTTGGAATCATTATATCGTTTTTTAGCCTTTCTTTGACATGGAGTCTCAGTATTTGAATTTAATCATCTGAACGCCTAAAAAGAGTTGCAGCATAGTTTTATGCAAAGCCTATAATAAACCAAAGAATCCGCCCCGCACGAACACAACGGCAAAAACCAGAAAAAGAAGTATTCTGCTGCTATATATTTAGGCAATTGCATTAACATCAGACAATAAATAATTGTTCTGTTTATTTGCCAGATCCATCACAAATATAATACTTATAAAACACTTCAAATAAAATAAAAACTCCATTTATGCTGCTCTGCCTGCAGGTAAAGTACCCAAAATGTTGGCGACGTCATTGCCACCTGGCCACTTTGCCACTGCGCCCGTCACACTGAGACATACAGTTGTTAAGTCTCATCATGTGCCTGTAATTTCACTGGCTCTCAAGGACTGCTGCTGAAACACAGTTAGGTGCTTGGCGACAGATTTCTTACTTGAGGGTGGTAGCTAGACAGGCGAGCATTCGCAAAATGCCCTTCCACCATGTGGTGAAGCTTAAGCCGGCGGCGAGGTTCGAACCAGGGACCTGCGGCACGGCAGTCCATAGCTATTACCGCTCGACCATCATTGCTTCAAAAGTCTTATAATTCAAATGTTTCATAATTTCAACCTTAAACGGAAGAATTATGTAGATCCCACCAAGGGATGCGTATTTCCTCCGCTTGACACATTTCTGCAGCTTTTGCCGGTTGCTATGGTTCCGAGAAATACCATTCGACTCTAAAACAGACATCACGTTAACAGTGAACCTTAAGGTCCCGACTAATAAGGTCATTTAACGCACCAGATCCGTTTTAATTATTTTAACATAATTTTTTCAAATTGAGCACCGAATGTCACTTGTTTCATTGTGATAAAACTAAAGGAGACTCTCAATTATTCACCCCCACTTATCCAAAATTGTCCTTGGAGCTCGCGTGCGCTGACCCACTAAACCGGCGTAACACGAACGATAAACGGCAATTTTATGGCTCCATATAAATCAGCTTAACTGGAGTGTTTCTTGATGAAGTGGAAGCGTTTGAGTATTTTTATGTCCGTCACAGAATACATGGTAGTTGTACTAGTCTGGATCTAATGGATCACAAGGTCAGGGGTAGTTAGGGCATAAATTTCTCGTGGAAGAATATTCATAATTATTATTTAGTAACCGGCTAGGACTCGCGTAATATTTACCGGAGACTGCTTCGACCGGTTTCGAATTTATTTGAAGTTCTTCGTCTGGGAGTCACGATTGTGCACAGCGGCGAGCGCGGGCCTCAGCACGTAACTGAGTCCTAGCCGGTTACTAAATAATTATTATGGACAAAACTCGCGGACGAATATTCAGTCAAAGGAAAAATTTGGTAAACCTTCTTCTTATAAAAAAATTGAACCAACGCAATGTGAACTATGAATTTAATTTGAAGAAAGATTATTCTAATTTTAATATTTTTATTAATGTTATAACGCATGCTCTGCGGATTAGATTACAATATTACAAATTTACGACGGGAAAAATTATAGTTCGTATCCCGCACATGACTATAATTTTTCCTCTCTTAAATTTGTAATTTTGTAAGATTATTCTAATCTTGCGGATGGCTTGAATTTCGCAGCTGATAACACCTTCAAACATATCCACAATTACTGTTAGGTGGGCCTTCAAAGGCTAGCTTAACAGCTTACTGTATCAGCTCGATTGTCCAATGCTGAACACAGCCTCTTCCATTTAGGTGAGGGTTTGCCATAATCCCCACGCTTGGCAGGCATCTTGAGAGTCGCAGTTTAAGATATCAGTTCCTCAGAAGGTACTGCTGCACACCTTCCGGTATTTTACATTTAGTCGCCTCTTACGACACCCACAGGTAGAAATGGGCGGGGTGACATTCTAATCCGGCACCCCAAGCTTAACAGCTTAGCAGGCGTTATTTCACTAATCACAGCTAGAAATTATTTCGGATGAAAGAATAACTCCCAGCGGGACTTGAACCCCAGAATACCATCCTGGTGAATATCCAATTATGCTATGGAAGCGGTTGCTGACGAGATGAATTTTCTCGATCCGTTTGAATGCACGTCTTTTTAACGTTGGCGACATCTACCTAAATACTACCTAAGTACTTACTCGTAAAAGTTCTATACAAAATACTACCAACTATATACAATACTACAGCTACTATAATAAAAGCATTAAAACAACCTATAAGCTATTGCAGACTCATAGGCAGTCGAAATGCTGTAGCCCACTACCAGTTGCATGCAGCATGCTGGCAGCATTGCCCCGTTGAATTGCAATGCTTATTCTTTGAGCCAAATAACTCTATTTACTTGGCGCCGCCTTTGGGTATTAATATTGTTCCTAAAATTTATTATTTCGAAAGTAAATTTTAATATTATATAGCAACAATTATAATTATATGAAAACACGATTCCAAAATTCGACGGTTGTATAAAAACATTGTGTCGTCAAAAGTTGAAATAATATTACTTTTAAGTGTTCATGTTATGGCCATGTAAACAAAAAAGGTTTTTATTCGGAAATGTGCTGTTTTTTAATTTGCGGCGACCAGATCTTCCTTTTCCCTAGTATTTAAAATAAATTTATAGCCTCATTACGGTAAACATATTACATTTTTTATATAGTACTTTTTATAGTTTCGTTTTACAGAGAGACTACTTTCAATAATATGAGCAAAATGTGAACATTTTAAAATTGTACAAAATATAGGCGGCAGCTCTCATCCATTCTGATACCGTTGATTATTCTGACGCACTTCTTTAGAAGCCTAAAGCATATTACACCTTATAGTGGAGGTTCCCCAAAACTTTAAGCACAATCAGGTCCATGGTTCGAATCCCGCCACGGGCTTGAGCTTCACCGCATGGTGGAAAGGCATTTTGCGAATGCCCGCCTGGCTAGCGACCACCCTCAAGTAGAAAATCTGTCGCCAAGCACCTAACGGTGTGTTCCGGCAGCAAATCTTGCAAGATCTGCTGCCGGAAAGCCAGTGAAATTACAGGCACATTAGACTTAATAATTATGTCTCAAGGTGACGGGCGCAGTGCAATTCGTGACTTGTGATGAAATGCTTCTGTTACAGGCAGTGGTTAGTCCACTTAACATCAGGTGGGCCTCGAGCTTGTTGCGTCACAATAACATAAAAAAAATGTATATATCGCGCTTTTATCTTTATAGTATTAACATAGAACACACATACTCGTACTTCATCTATCTCATCGCAAGTCGATTGGCTATGTTTACAAGGTAATCACCGGTTGTGATTTCCGAACCGGACTGCGAGCGTCGACCGATGAACCGAAACGCCAGGTGTTCCTTCGCCATGATTGATTGAACCCGACGAGAAATCTGAGAAGGGTCTGCATGTTTTTTTATGTAAATCCTTCTTTTTCAAGTCTGTTTAGTCACACTTTTTAAACATAATAATTATTTAAAGCATTTTAATATTGTTAGGTTTGCAATAACGCTTGCTATGCGGATTTCATTACAAAATCACAAATATACGATAAGAAAAATTAATCCCGCACATGACTTAAATTTTTCCTATCGTATATTTGTATTTAAAGCATTTTTAGGGTTACGTACCCAAAGGGTAAACTCGGGACCCTATTACTGAGACTTTGCTGTCCGTCCGTCCGTCCGTCTGTCACCAGGCTGTATCTCAAGAACGGTGATTAGATAGTTAAAATTTTCACAGATGACGTATTTCCATTGTCGCTATAACAACAAATACTAAAAATAACATAAAATACATATTTAAGGGGGCTCCCATACAAGAAACTTGATTTTCTTACCATTTCTTACTCGATACTAATAACTGTGACTGGTAGACGCTTTCACAGAATATTTAGTTTTATGTTCTCTTTAAATATAATTAATTCAAATAAAGTAAAATAAATAATTAAAGTAATCCCATACAAGAAAAGAGGATTTCGCCGTACCTACTAGCTCAATCGGACACTGCGAAAAGTGTCTGTAACTTGCAAGATTAGGTTACAGGTAATTGCTGAGATAGAGACAATCTTTATCATACAAAAGCGTGCAATTCGAGCCATATATAAAATGGGTCCTAGGGAATCTGTGAGGGATCTTTTTAAAGAAATTGATATTTTAACTTTACCAAGTCTGTATATATTTGAAAATATTATGTATGTTCGTAAAAATTTGACTAAATTTATATTAAACAGTGACAATCACGATTACAATACTAGTAATAAAGATAAAATAGTGGTGCCAGGTTTTAGATTAGCAAAGACAAATAAAAGGTCCTTCTTAGGTAATTGTGTGCGGTTTTATAATAAAGTTCCTAAACATATTACAACGCTCACAGAAGGGAAATTCAAGTTGCATGTGAAAAACATATTGGTTAAAAAATCCTACTACACAGTTTCTGATTACATAAACGACAAAAATGCCTGGACAATTCCGCCTCCGCCAAGCTATTGCCTGTCACCTACATAATTTAAACAAATATTGTAATAACTCTATTATATAGTATGTATGTAACAAATTGTTACAAGATGTTTAAAAGAATGGCCCCGAGTTTCTTGCCCGTTCTTCTCGCAGTGGCTCTATACAATTTATTTGCTGAACGTGGCAGTACAATGTAGAATATTTCATTACTAAAATTTGTAATTGACCTTCATAAGAGCGTCGTAGACGCCTAAATTGAATAAATGATTTTGACTTTGACTTTGACTTTGTCCCACTCGAACTTGGCCGGTTTTTTATAGCTGATAGGCTAGTCTTTGACTACTATCACCTGATGATAAGTGATTATGTGGTCGAAGATGTTGTTCAGGCTAACCTAGAATTTGAAGGAGCTTGCTTAGGCCTTCTTAATCGATGGATTAGGTTAAGCAATGTTAGCTGCCGTTACTACTGAGCTCTTCCGTGTTTCGCTGCAGTCCTGGTGTGTTCTGACAGCTGTTTTTAAGAGCCTCCTCCTATTCTAAGTTAAGCTTGATTACCTTCCACTTACTTCCAATTCGATTCCGCTGACCTTGGAACATATCATCAGTTACTGACTGACATACACTTAAGGCTAGTGTCTAGTATTTTTCCATACAAACGTAGTTTTGTCATATTTTAAATACCCAGGGTTCAAATTCGTTGAATTTTTGCATGTATGTACTTGAGCCTAAAATGTATGCTTCTGATTAGCCAGTTTTATGTTCTTTTTTTAAGTTATTGTGACGGAACAAGCTCGAGGTGGGCCTCGAGCTTGTTCCGTTAGTCAGAGTCAGAGGTTAGTCAGAGGTTAGTCCGCTTAACACCAGGTGGGCCTGATGTTAAGCGGACTAACCTCTGCCTGAAAATAAAAAAGCATATATTTTAGACTCAAGGATAAGCATACAAACTTTGTACAAGTTTGAACTCTTCGTATTTAAAATATGACAAAACTACGTTTGTATTATAAGCGCTTATGAAGAAGATTTACGATGGTGACCATATATTTCGACAGTTTTGAACCATCATCAGTCTGTTAGTCAGTGTGGTTTTACTGTCTTATATATATATAATTTCCAAAGGTGCGTCTAAGTATGTTAACTTATTAGGAACCGGCTAGGACCCGCGTTATATTTACCGGAAAGATTCCGATCAGTTTTGGACTGTTTTGTAGTCCTTAGTCACGATTGCGCGAAGCGACGAGCACGGGCCTCAGCGCGTAACTGAAAGAACTTACCTACCTGTTGTAGTATTATTATCTTATTGCATACATTTCCAATAAGAAAATATTCTAACGTTTTGAGTAGAAGTCTGTAAGCCCACAAGCGCCTGATAAAATACCATCGTCGCGAGGATAAGAAGTTTGCTATTTATAAATACAAGTAATCAAAATTATGTTTAATAATAAAGGCCTGCTCTTTTCGGCATTCTGGAAGCTGGAAAAGATGATGAGACGATCTCTGAATATCCTGTGCTCATCTCACATATAAAATTATTTCGCCTTTAATAGATTATTTAGCATTTACAGAACAATACGTAGTGTGTCAATGAATTTGTAATCAGCCCCTCTGGTTTTCAAGATATTCCTTTTATAGTGGCCAGGCTCATTTTGAAATCCTATTTATTACCAGTTCCAGGTTAGGTAATTGTAGTAACTGATTAAAAAACAATCCTCATTTAATTATAAATCACAAAATGAAATTTGGTCGGCCACATGGTCTATTTTTATAATAAGTACACGGGTGATACCCTGCCTCCCACCAGCTCGTTTATATAACCTCGGTGTATATAACCCCTCATTCACCGATGTTCGGGACAGACCTCGTTGACACTCGCACTGGCAGTACGTGCACTTCATTTTCGCGTTCCAGGAACGTATTGCCAAGTAAAGGCAATAGGATCCTAATAAGGAGTCCCAACGAAACCGAGCAATCTAAGCTACTTTCCTGAAGGACTGAAAGCGCCTAAACCTGGATGGCGCCACGCAGTCTCTCCCGCTAAAATTTGAGTAGACGGATGCGGCCCGTCAAAATGGCGGCCAAGGTGGCAAGCTAACAAGAAGCATTCCGATGGTTCATGGAAGACAGTTTTTAAGGATATGATGGATGGCCAATTCAAACGACAGGAGGTTCGTTTCCCATACACAAAGGTACCTTTGCTCTAAATTATAAACCCCCATGTGCGCGTAATACAATCGTACCTTCCCCGTGCGTAGAAATAAGTTACAGTGAAATGCGGACTCTTAGTAGTAAGCATGTAAAGTTTTAAAGTAAATTGTACTTTTTTTAACCATATTTATTATTAAAATATGGTTTTCTAAAATTATCAAACGCAGTTTCAATCAGTGTTGCCCTTAGCAAAGCATTAGGTAGTAGCCACCTCATCGTCAGACGGCCAGGTCACAAAGTCCTCGCTGCTGCCCGCTGACTATCCTGGAGCAACTTTAAATAAGTATCTTTTATAAAGGGGTTGCTTGTGAACAGCAACACCCTAGCTACACCCCAGTAAACTCAATACGACAGAGATCAATAAAGATCTGTTTCCAAAGTGAAGTCTAAGTATGTTGTTTGGTACATTATAATCATTTCAATTGAACTCGTAGAAACATTTATTTTTCTTTTGCATTGGAGCTCGCATGGTAAAGTATTTTTTTATTTTTATTAAAATGGTAAATATCAAGACGTACCTACAAGTCAGCCGCCTGATGGTAAGCGTTAAGCTTATCCATGACAGACGCAATTGTTCTCGTTATATGGGACCAATCTCTCAAAAAATGTCCAATATATTTAAGAAAAATAACGTCCAAGTAGCTTTTCGAACAAACCAAAATTTACGCCATTTATGTAACGGAAAAGATCGTTTAGAAAACAATAAAAAATCGAGTGTTTACAAACTTACCTGTGACGAATGTAACAGTGTTTATATTGGTCAAATCGGCCGTAATTTTGATATTAGATATACAGAATATATAATTTAAAATTAGTATTTGTAATAAATTTATGGCCATTATGATGTCATTGTCACTTTAAAAACGTTTTTTTTTTTTTTTTTTTTTTTTTTTTTTTTCAACGGGGCAATGCTGCCAGCATTCTGGGCACGCTGCCAACTGATAGTGGGTTAGAGCATTTGGACTCCCTACGAGTCCAAATGCTTTTACTGTAGTAGCTGTAGTATTGTAGTAGCTGTACTGTTGTTTATAGTTTGTAGTATTTGTTTAATAAAGGCATACAGCCAGAAAAAAAAATACGTATTACTCACCAAATGTTAGCTACAACAAAGAGCAGTGACTCACGCTCCAGTCTAGATAAAGGCGTGCTGACTCAGCTCGTCTACATAAAGGCGTGCTGAGCCGCCGGCCGCTAATTCTCGATCGTGCGCTCGTAGGGTCAAGACCTCCTGAAGATGCTTCGTGTAGAAGCGAAACGCTATGTAAATGAAGATTCTGTGATTTTAAGTTGTTGGTGTTGTTATATGCATGACGCGAAATTTTCCTATATTAGCTAATATCTCAGATGGCACATGCAATGCAGGCCCGCGCAGAATACGGGGTAAGGCCACTTTACATATACAAAACATATATATACTTAACTCTGTATAAAAAAATACTAACCTATATAATTTTAATCTATTAGTATTCTTCGATTGTAAGTACCATTTTAAAGACAATTACTCTTAAATTTTTTTTTTATATTTGTTACAGATACGTTCTTCTTAGAAGACATTCACTCGCTTAAATACTGTTCACGAACAAGAGTTGCATAACCATTAAATCATCCAGTTACATTTGCGTAACTATTTTCGGTTAATTGACTATAACTTAAAAACGACTCAACCGATTATGATGAAATTTAAATGGGACCAATTTGGAGAAACCCATGCATTTGTACCGAACAAAATATGAATCATCAAAATCTATCTATAATTGAAGGTGTAATCGCGTTTGCACGACGAACTGATAACCGATGGGGAAGAAAAGTTCTCAAGTGGTTACCACACTGCACCGGTAGACATAGCGTTGGTAGGCCCCCCACTAGATAGACTGACGACGTTAAAGTCGCGGGTAGCCAATGGTTACACGCGGCTAATAGCCGTTCTTTGTGGCGCTCTATGGGGGAGGCATTTGTTCAACAGTGGATGTCTTCCGGCTGATGATGAATCGCGTAACAAACATAAAATAAGAAATTACTTCGTGAAGAAATGATCGAAGAAGGTGAATGCTTCTATGTTATACGTATAATATCTTGGATATCTGTGAGTACATCACCTGATTCTGTAAAAACTGCTTCGAAGACTTCACTTTTATAGTACTGCCACAATACCGGAGACAACATAAATATTAATAAATTAAAAGAAACAAATATAAAAAGACACATTTTCTGAAAATAATTTATTTATCATTTCAGCCCACTGTTCAGTTAACGGTTCTTTTCAAACGTGAAAAGAACCTGCTTGAAAAGATTCCTCAATCAATCCATGACATCCGCCTACAGCCTTCATGAAGTATTTTCCGAAACTGGAACGGTTTTTGACTGCAGAATAGCATTGTCTGTGTCCGTGTTGGTTTTTGATAACAAATTTAAATCAATTAAAATTCTAAATAATCGTTTTTTTATATACTTATGGAATCACGTGTATTGGTGTTCAATAACTTTTCAAGATAATGTTAACAGTTCTGACGGCGACTTGACAAATGCAGCTGAGCCGGGGCAGACAGCGCCGTCACAATGACAGTCACGCGCTGAGGCCCGTGCTCGTCACTTCGCGCAATCGTGACTCCCAAACGAAGGACTTCAAAACAGTCCGAAACTGGTCGGAATCTTTCCGGTAAATATAACACGGGTCCTAGCCGGTTCCTAATAAGTTAAAATATTATTCAAAATCCGTAAGATTATGATTCTACGATCATGTAAGTAGAATTGTCACAAACCTAGATAAACCGGTTTAAATTTTAAATTACATGCAATAGAGTTGTACGCGCCGCTTAGTTATACTTATTACCTGTTCTAATGAATGACACATTATCTGTATACACTCACTCATTCACACATTCCTTTCGTTCCTTCCTCGTCACTCTTCCTTGTGATGCTTCGTCGCTAAGAAGTACCAAGTTATAAATCTGCCTAAATAAACGTTAATACAAACAAAATTACCGAAAAATTAAGTTAGGCAATACAACGCGGTCGCGTGTGCCACAATATATATAAAACTGTGTTAAACGAAAAGGAGACCACCAGCTGATTTGAGAGGTAATCGCCTACGGAAACACTTTCAACAATCGAAGGATAATAAACGTCGAAGCTAACCCCGGATACCTACTGTGAGTCCATCATCATCTTATCCCCATACCTTTCATGGTCCTTCGAGCCGGATGTCCAAAATTCCTTTGCATTCAACACAAACCACGCATAATTTCATACAATTTCGCATCACACCGCGCCATAGCACCGCGCCGCGCCATTTTGCATCGCTAGTGAACTTTATCGCAAGCGCATTCATATTTATTTAACGTAACTACATTTCAGTTTAGGCTTGTATTTATTCTTCGCAGCTCATATTTATATCACGCATTCATTTTTCCGCATAACTCACGCATTTACTCTTCGCAAAAACGCTTATTTACTTATAATTAGCTATTTTAATTTATTAGCTAAACCGCTATTGAACTTGATCCGCCATTGTAGGCTACAAAACATCGATCGATTTTGTAGCCAACTGATTTATATATTCTCGCTCACGCTATTACCTCGCAAGTTATAAAGTACGCATAATTTTCAAATTACTTATTTACATAAAGCTTGTGTAACTATCGATCTTATTTTAATCTGCCAGCACTGGTTAATATTTAAGTAATTTAGGTAGGCAGATACACCGGTAGATATACTTACTTGTTTTTCGTGAGTAAATTTGCATCATGACCGAGAAAGAAACAAGACGTAAGATAACTTTATTAGAGTCTAAAAAAGAAGTTTTATTTGCTCGAGTTCAACAATTATACGATCTTAGCCTTAAGGTTTCCGATCCAACCAATGAGAATTTATTTATGTCACGCTTTCAGTCGTTAGATAAAGCTAGAACTGATTTTTTGCAAATTATCGACGAATTGAATTTGCTACAGATGAAACTAGATGAAGAGGTCACACCTAGCCTGAATGTTCTTAACGCATTTGATGAATTATACTGTAATATAATCGCAGTCGAACAATCACTCACGCAACTAAAGGTCAATAAAGAACGTCGTCACTATGAATTTTCTAAAAAGATACCGTCGCTTGAATTGACTTCTTTTGATGGTAACCCTAATAAATGGCCCGTATTCTATCAAAACTTTAAAAACCTCATACATGATAACCCATTGCTCAGCAGTGCGGAAAAGGCACAATACTTGATTGGTAAACTTTCAGGGAAGGCTCTTAGCATTTGCTCAGGCATTCCGAACACTGGTGAAAATTATAATATTTTATGGAATAATCTTGTGGAAAGATATCACGATGTTCGCGTCCAAGCTTCTATGTATCTTGAGCAAATGTTGCACTTTGTGTCAAAATCCGCAGATGATTTCATAGAACAGTTTTGTTCATCGGAAGCCGCTATACGCCGTTTAGAAATCGATGATCTTTCAGATTTTATAATCACACACATAGCGCTCAGTAAGTTGGATAAGGACCAACTCAATCTATTTGAACAAACACATCGCAGCGTAAAACTACCTACGTTCAATCAGCTCAAGCAGTTCATGAAGGAACAAAATAAAATACATTCTCTTCGTTCCTCTTTAACGACAACCAGTAAACCTAATTACGCTACTAAAAATAATAATAATAACGCAAGACAAAGAATCAATAAAACTACTCACGCATTCGTAGTAAATAATAACTTAGCTGATTCTGTCCCTAGTTTGCAAACAAGCTCGCAAACAGTAACGCTCGCGCACGCACAGTCATCACCACATACCTGTCAGCTGTGTAAAACGCGCCCTGAACATGCACTTTTTAAATGCAGCACATTTTTATCTAAAGATGTAAGCACACGCAACGCCTTGGTCACTAAATATAACTTTTGTCCGAACTGTCTGGGATTTCATAAAATTAATGATTGTAAATCGTTTAGTCGCTGTTCGATTTGTCAAAGAAAACACCATACGTTAATTCACGTAGATAATCTTTACAATAAAAGTCGTAACTATTTAAATAACAATAATAAAGAGACGCAGCAATCTATGCAACCGAGCACAGCGCAGTCACCACCGCTGCAGCCGCAGTCAGTTAGCTCACAGAGTAGCGGTGTACAGATGGGACATAACAGTTTGTCACTCTCGGCCGTCGTACCTTCGCCTAGCGTTGATAGAAATACTACCGTATTATTACCTACGGCTAGAGTATATTCATACGGTAATGATAATAAATGTCACAAACTTCGCATTTTCCTCGACAGTGGTTCAATGTGTCATTTTATTAGTAAGGATTGTTGTGGAAGACTTAATTTAAAAATAAACCCGGTTTCGACAACTATAAACGGTATAGGTGGGTCACAAAGTGTATCGCTAGGTAACGTTACTTTTGTGATTCATTCTCGATTTGATAACAGGTGTAAATACACTATTAACGCTCGTGTAATTGATTCCATAACAGACTATTTACCAAATACACCAATAGACTTGACACAAGCAGACCACTTGCTAGATCTACCTATGGCGGACGATGAGTTTCACACTCCCGCTGACGTCGACTGTCTGTTAGGTAGTGAGATTTTCGCATTGCTGTTAGGCGGTAGAAAAGTTACTTCACCAGGATCTTCTGTCATAGCCGTTGAGACTACTCTTGGTTATATCGCTATGGGACGCGCGGACTGTAACGGTTCTGAGTCATCACGCATCGGTAATAAGGTCGACAAGACATTTTTTTGCAATGTTGACACACCTTCATTAGAAACTATAACGCAACGCTTTTGGGAACTCGAAAGTGTACCTCACAAGAAAATTATAAGCATTGATGATGAGACTTGTGAAAACATTTTCCAGTCAACCTACACGCGGGAAGACAGTGGCGCATACACTGTTAGCCTACCATTTAAGTCAGACGCGTCTGAACTCGGTAATTCTTACCTAACAGCAAAACGACGTTTACTTAACTTAGAAAAGAAGCTTGATGCTAACTCGGACTTACGCAGTGACTATAACGCTACCGTGCAGGACTATATTGACCGTGGATATTTATCCGAAGTGAACGTTGAGAATATTCGCTCCACTGATAATACTTATTACATACCGCATAGGGCTGTCTATCGGCCGGAAAAAACTACTTCTAAAACTCGAATTGTTTTGGACGCTTCATGTAAATCGAGTTCTGGTAAATCACTTAACGACTTATTATTTACTGGGCCCAATTTGCAACGCAATATATTTGATCTTCTTATAAATTTACGCATATTCGCCATCGCTCTAACCGCAGACATAGAAAAAATGTATTTTTGTGTTAAACTCGATCCACATCACCATCCCTTTCAACGCATATTATTTAGATTTGATTCGGAATCCGCAATTAAATGCTATCAATATTGTCGCGTAACGTTTGGTGTATCTAGTTCACCGTACCTGGCAATGCGAGTTGTCCGACAACTTGCAGCAGACGAATGCGAAAAATATCCAATCGCAGCGGTTGAAGCTGAAAACCGAATGTTTATGGATGATTATGTTTCATCCATGGATAGTTTAGCTGAAGCCGAACGCACTTACCATGAAATGATAAACATGTTTATGGCCGGGGGTTTTAAATTAACCAAGTGGATTTCTAACAGTTCAGAATTTATGGATAAAATACCCAACTCGCACAAAAATCCTCAACTAATAAATTTTGATACGGATTATAACGTCATTACAAAAATAATAGGTATGCTGTGGCAACCTACTGACGATGTTTTCCGCTACGAGACTCATGACGAAGACTCAGACATTTGTACTAAGCGTACAATGCTTTCTGCGACAGCCCGTTTATTTGACCCATTGGGTCTAATAGGACCCGTAATCGCTTTTATGAAATTATTAATACAAGAATGTTGGCAGCGCGATTTGGACTGGGACCAAGCAGTCCCAATTTCCATACGTCTTAAGTGGGTGCAATTTCGTAGTGAACTCAAGTATTTATCGAAACTAAGTATACCGCGTCATGTAGGTATTTGCGCAGGTACTCACGTAGTCATTTTGGGATTTGCCGACTCAAGTGAAAAATGTTACGGTGCTGCTACCTATGTACGAGTCAGTGCTAACGGAAGTTCACCTGGTATCATCCACCTTCTCACATCAAAATCACGAATCGCACCGCTTAAGAAAGTTTCGCTAGCCCGCCTTGAACTGTGCGCTGCATTGCTCTTAGCTAATCTCATAGCTTCGGTACGAGACATAATTAATGAACGATACCCTATTAATACAATTTACGCATTTTCCGACTCAACTGTCGCTTTAACTTGGATACACTCACCTGCATATAAGTTTCATACTTTCGTCGCAAACAGGATAACTGAAATTAACTCTAATCTTCCTGCAGCTAATTGGTTTCACATATTAGGTAGCCAGAATCCCGCAGATATTATATCAAGGCCAGTGACACCAAAACTTTTACTGGACCGAGAAGACATTTGGTTCCATGCACCGCGTTCATTTTCGCGTCCTATATCCGATTGGCCTATCAAACCGTTTCAGGTATCACCAATCGATGTCGATAGGTTAGAAGAGAAAACGGTAGCTTTCGTTTCGGGAATTGATTCGAACGAACCTCATATAATAGATAAATTAATTGAACGCATGTCCTCTTATAAAAAGTTATTACGAGCGACAGTTTACGCATTACGATTTGCCAAAATTTTGAACACAACCGCTTTAATATCACCATCTGATTTGGATAACGCAGAACTTTTTCTCATTCGTCACGTACAAAATATATTCTTTTCTCAAGATATTTTTGCATTAAAAAATAATAAACGCATCAGCAAATCGCTTCTTAAACTAAATCCCTTTATTGATACGAGCGAAACGGTTCGCGTCGGTGGCCGTTTATCACATTCGGAGCTTGATTTTGGACAAAAACATCCTATTATTCTTCCATCTAAACATCGTCTCACGCAGCTCATTGTTGACTATTATCATGTATGCAATCTACATACTGGTCCTTCTTTATTGCTCGCATTGCTTCGACAAAAATACTGGATTTTGGCGGCTAGAAACCTAGTTCGTCAAAGAGTACATCAATGCAATATATGTTTCAAACTTAACCCTAAATCGTCGAATCCACTAATGGGTGATCTCCCTAGTTTTAGAGTCTCCGAAGCTAAGCCTTTTGTTTACACATCAGTAGACTATGGAGGGCCATTTTTCATTACACATATCCGCCGTCGAGGTGTGAAAAGCCAGAAAGCTTATATTTGTGTCTTTTGTTGCCTCACGACAAAATCTCTCCATCTGGAATTAGTGTCCTATTTAAGTTCAGACCTCTTCCTCGCTGCTTTCAACCGTTTTATCTGCAGAAGAGGGCCTGTTAGTATAATTTATAGTGATGGAGGCACCAATTTCTTGGGAGCAAAACGCAAACTTAATGAGATTTATACCTTACTTGAATCTGAGTCGCATAAAAATTATATTGGCCAACAGTTAGCTGACCAACGTATAAAATTCTTACATAGCCCACCCTTTGGACCTCATTCCAATGGATTGTGTGAAATAAATGTACGGTGCATCAAGACACACCTTTATAAAGTAATGAATCTTCAAGTTTTAACATATGAAGAGTTCAATACTCTCTTAGTACAAATTGAAGGTTTACTAAATAGTCGACCACTCTGTGTACTTAGCTCAGATCCATCAGATCTTTCCGCGCTTACACCGAATCATTTTTTAAATTTAACACCCTTAAAATTTCTGCCAACTGAGGACGTGACGAGTGTAGCTGACAATCGTTTGACTCGCTATCACTTCGTAAATAAGCTAATTCAAAGTTTTTGGCGTCGTTGGAGTCAGGAATATTTAACCACGCTTCAACAACGCGAAAAATGGAACACGCAAACAAACCCTATAGAACTCGGTTCAGTCGTTGTTATAAAAGATAATAATGCACATCCTCTTTGTTGGCCTATGGGGATCGTGGAAGAGGTATATCCCGGTAAAGATCATGTCATTCGCACTTTGAAAGTTCGAACTTCTTCTGGTAGTTATATACGTCCAGCAGTTAGAGTGTGCCCTCTTCCACTGCAGTAGATATAAGCTATTAGTAAACTCAATTAATTAAGTAAAATATATACAAATTAGTTTTAGTTATTGTCTAACGCATATTAAACAACGCATTTATTTATGCATTTTTCTTTATTTAAAGCTTCTAGAGGAAACCTCTAGGCCGGGGGAGTTGTACGCGCCGCTTAGTTATACTTATTACCTGTTCTAATGAATGACACATTATCTGTATACACTCACTCATTCACACATTCCTTTCGTTCCTTCCTCGTCACTCTTCCTTGTGATGCTTCGTCGCTAAGAAGTACCAAGTTATAAATCTGCCTAAATAAACGTTAATACAAACAAAATTACCGAAAAATTAAGTTAGGCAATACAACGCGGTCGCGTGTGCCACAATATATATAAAACTGTGTTAAACGAAAAGGAGACCACCAGCTGATTTGAGAGGTAATCGCCTACGGAAACACTTTCAACAATCGAAGGATAATAAACGTCGAAGCTAACCCCGGATACCTACTGTGAGTCCATCATCATCTTATCCCCATACCTTTCAAGAGTCGTAGAGAAACTCGTTGGGATTCCACCATAACTTCTATTAGCACGGAATTGATACATTATCCAAAGGAATAAGTCCATAAAGCATGCGACTCAAGTATTTTTTGAATCACAGTAAGCAAAACGATAATGAATTAAAGTAACATACATATATTTTTTTAATACATTTATTTTTGCAAAGACGCATGGTCCGAGGTTTTCATTACAAAATGACGAGATGCTCCATCCCCATACGGTGGTTAAGAACCAGAAGACAAATAAGAGCTATGAGTCATATTATGTCATGTTGGTTTAGCGGTCACAGCATACCCCTGCTATAGGGGTGGATGGCGCGGGTTAGAATCCCTCACATGACTATATTTTTTCCTCTCGTTGTAATTTTGAAAATTAAATTGTTATTTTTTGCATGGTGGTAGGGCATTCTATGCTCGCCTGGCTATTTACCACCCTCAAGTAGAAAATCTATCGCCAAGCACCTAACAGTGTGTTCCGGCAGCTGTCTTTGATCGCCAGTAATTCTAGGTTAGTCTGAACAACATCTTCGACCACATCGTCACTTACCATCAGGTGAGATTGCGGTCAAAGGCTAACCTATCAAGCATAAAAATAAAACATTATATTGTAGTACTAGTGATGCGAGTAACTATAAACAACGGGCATAAAAAAAACTATATTGTCTGATTAGAAAGTCTACAGTCTCTATTACTATTACCTAATCAATTAATACAGTAAATATCTCAAGAAGATATTGATAAAAAATGTAGCCAATGTATTTTATAGCATTTATAGAAAAATTAAATCATTATTTGTGTAAAAACATTCGTATATATATAAAATAATACATTTAGTAGAAATTTCATCTCATCTTCCTTCTAAGTCTGCTTAGCAAACATACCATAAACGCCACCTAGCCCAACCGAAAGAATTTTCGACGCGTTTTGCTTCGACAGATAGCATCACGTACTTCGTACGTTGATAATTTATCAATAATATTTAAATGATTTTTTGATTGACGATAGATATTTTATTAATAATATTTTAATGATTTTCTGATTCTTAATCTTTTTTTTTTCTTAAAATATTTTTACATTTTGAGAGGTTCTGGGACAAAGGTGAAGTAATTAGTTGTCGTCTTTAGTCACTACTAGATAATAACTGCGAACAGTATTTTTTTATTCGGAATGCAATCAACGCCTTTACATTACCGGTCAAAACTAGTCAAAATACAGGGGACTCTGACGCGGAGTCCAGTCGCAATCGCAATTTGTTCTCTCGGCATTATTTGTCCTTGGTGTTTATGTTATGTATATGTCTATGTTCTTCGATCCTGTTTATTGTCAGTCGATGGCATGGACGAAGACATTTCTAATAGAATCTGGTATCACTTAGTAATTTGGGTAGAAAATCTGTCGCCAAGCACCTAACAGTGTGTTCCAGCAATAGTCCTTGAGAGCCAGTGAAATTACAGGCACATGAGACTTAACAACTATATGTTTCCAGGTGACAGGCGCAGTAGAATACGTGACTTGTGACGAAATGCATCTGTTATAGGCAGAGGTTAGTCCACTTAACATCAAGTGGGCATCGAGCTTGATCTTACAGAATATCATAAAAAAAACAGGCAGGAAGACTGCCAATCTGATGGAAAATGGCCACCGTCGTCGACTATATGGACGTTTGTAACACCAGACGAGGAAACTTATGACGCCCTTTTTAAACAACGCCATATAGTGTCGCAGAGGAAAGACCTCGACTTGAATATAACAAGAAAACCAAGAATAATATTTTACAGAATTTGATGAAATGTTCAATTTACAAATAAAAAGATCACTTTATAAATACTTAGGTACTTTCTTAGTTAAATTATACAATATTATATTAAAGTTAATATGGGAATGAGTACCGTACAGCTTAATGTGAGCTGAATGTGGAGAGGAATGTGTCAAACAGACAAGAGAACTTGTTTGCTTAGTTTATCATAAAATTTACAGTTTTTGTATTCATTAAAGGGTTCTTAAACCAAATCACTTAAGTGAATATTTTATAAATTTAAATTTGAAAACAAAATGCAATGTAGATAAAAAAGCTATCAATTATAGTGTCTATATTTTAGACATGAACACATTCGAAGTAAGATTTCTTTTGAAGTGGGTCCCTCCGCGATGTTTTTACTTATTCATCACGCTTCAATAAATCAACCCCTCAAGGAAAGAGGACGGTCTATTCCGGGTGATTCCGGACATCGTTTAATGTCCATTTTGAGATCAACTTGCGCCGTGGTCAATCCATTAGATTTCAGTGACAGGTACTTCTGTTAAACTTTATATGAGAGAACTTTATATGTTATTAGGAACTGGTTAGGACCCGCGTTATATTTACCGGAAAGGTTCCGACCAGTTTCGGGCTGTTTTGAAGTCTGGAAGTCACGATTTCGCGAAGCAACGAGCTCGGGCCTCAGCGCGTAACTCTACTCTACAGTTATGCGCTATATTATGTTCATTATGCTAGTCTTTGACCTTAAAATATCACGCTCATCGGTAAGTGATGATGATCGATAATTAGTCCTTGACCTTTGAAATGAGCTATACTTGGTGGTGGTATATTTTATACCAAGCTTACTTAGCATGGTGATTGGCATTTTGGCGAAGTTAATATGGGCAGTGGATACCGTACAGCTAATTACTAGGGGTGTAATCTGGCAAACAGGCATGACGATACTGACAGACAGTGGTCTAGCTTCTTGTAGATCTGTCGCCAAGCAATTATCATTGGACTCCGGCAGCTGTCCTTGAGCACTTGTAACTCTAGATTAGCCTGAACAACATCTTCGACGGCATCATCACTTATACCATGAGTTGAGACAATAGTCAAAGGCTAGCCTATTAGAAATTAAAAAATCTGTAGGTACTAATTTTAAACGTATTGATCAGATGGTATTCAATGGAAGCACAAATCTGCTCCCAACGTTTTAATTATTTAGTTTCTACTTTAACTGACGTGGGTGCCTTATGGGAATAATGAAATCAACTCGAGGGCGCATCATCATGGTGTTCACTTCGTTCGCTTTTGCTCACCTGCGACTTATTTTGAAGCTACAATGCCCAGCTTTCGATCATTTACCATATAGAAGCTTGAAGTGCTCAGCAGTCGACCTTTGTGTCTATAAATAGGCTTTCCTGAAATTATTAAACGAGAATTCGTCACAACGCAACTGCCCAATTCCGGGTTAAATTTCTAGTTCAGACATAAATGAAAATTGTTTGAAACATTATACTTATATTGTTGTTGAGTTTTTTGAATTTATGGTTGTTTGGCTAGCTCTTGACAACTAACTCACGTGTTAGTAAGCTTGGCGATATTTTTGCTTGAAATCCAGCATTTTTAAAAATCCCTAACATTTCTTTAATGTCCTGGCTACTTTGTTGTTCAACTTCTATTAGGAAAGTCTTAAAACATCTGGTAATCAGTATATAACGTCGAAAATGTCATGTAAGTAAAGGACAAGAAACGTCCATGTAAAGCTTTTTATATTATCATGATGGAACGAGCTAGGTAACCTCTGCCTATATCGCCACTTGTGACTGCGTCCATCACCCTGAGACATAAAGTTGTTAAGTCTCATGAGGCTGTCATCGGACTAACTTCTGCCTATAACAGATGCATTTTGTCACAAGTCACGAATTGCACTGCACCCGTCACCTTGTGTGCCTGTAATTTCACTGGCTCTCACGGACTGCTGCCGGAACACACCGTTAGATGCTTGGCGACAGATTTTGTTGGCAGTACTTTCCCGGACGAACTCGCACAAGGAGTTCTACTGCTACTAAAGGTACACCTTTTTGCATGTGTATGTAGTAACAATTTTACTTCATGACTACCTCATGCTTTGATTGAAAGAAAAAGTTGAAATTCGTTGGCCAGTTAAACAATTTGATCCGATAGAGGGGTAAACCTAATTAAGTCCATCGAGCACATCATGTACTCCACGGAGTTGACAGCTCGTGATTGCACTGCTGTCACCCGCAGGTCGTCACGCCGCCACCGGGCTGCAAATCACGTCATAAAGACGTGACGAGGCAACGTGACGAGAATTTCGGACGGTGACCAATTAGGCACGCGCGCGTTCCGTTTGTTTACTTGCTATGCTAACGTGGATGCTTTAAGGTAGAGCCATGAAAACAGACAAGCTAATGAAGACAATCTAATTTTAGCCTGGAAAATACAACATGCATAAGCCTTAGTGACACCTAGGTAGAATTGGATGCATTTCATCCCAAGTCACGAATTGCACTGCGCCCGTCACTTTGAGACATGGTTGTTAAGTCTCATGTGCCTGTAATTTCACTGGCTCTCAAGGATTGTTGCAGGAATACACCGTTAGGTGCTTGGCGACTGATTTTCTACTTGAACCCTCAGGTACAAAATCTGTCGCCAAGCACCTAACGGTGTGTTATGGAAGCAGTACTTGACAGCCAGTGAAATTACAGGCACATGAGACTTAACTATGTTTCAAAGTGACGAACGTAGTGCAATTCGTAACTTGTGATGAAATGCATCCGTTTATCCGTTATAGGCAGAGGTTAGTCCGCTTAACATCAGGTGGGCTCGAGCTTTTTCCTTCACAATATTATAAAAAAAGACATCTAACGCTGAAAGTATGAAATAACAGGTTAAAACCCGACTTTCCCCATGCTGATTCAAAACGCTTTGAGTTCACATTTTCATGGTCCGACTTCAACAAGATACTTCATACTTTTCAGTGTTTGAAGTCGGTTCCATTTATTGTTAAATTGTTTCTCCCTTTTTAGAGATAACTACTGGTTAACGATCGATTTACACTCACCTACAATACTCGACAAAACTTGCAACTACCAAGTCATCTATCTAGGGATATCAAGCATTTTTCAGTTAGTTTATGTAACTTACTAACTACTCGACCGCTTTTGATGAAATTTATATGGTCCCACATACATTTCTCTGGATGACTTGGTAGTTGCAAGTTTTGTCGAGTATTGAAGGTGAGTGTAAATCGAAGTTACTTGTTGAGGTCGGACCATGAAAATGTGAACTCAAAGCGTTTTGAATCAGCATGGGGAAAGTTGGCTTTAATAATTTATTTCATACTTTCAGCGTTAGATGTCTTTTTTATGATATTGTGAGGGAAAAAGCTCGAGGCCCACCTGATGTTAAGCGGACTAACCTCTGCCTATAACGGTTAAACGGATACATTTCATCACAAGTCACCAATTGCACTACGCTCGTCACTTTGAAACATAGTTAAGTCTCATGTGCCTGTAATTTCACTGGCTGTCAAGGACTGCTTCCAGAATACACCGTTAGGTGCTTGGCGACAGATTTTCTACTTGAGGGTTCAAGAGGTTAATATCTCATTTGGATATATATATATATATATATATATATATATATATATATGTATATATATAATTTATACAAAATATAAAATATGTTTCCAAAGAAGTTATCTTTTTTTTACACCGACGTTTAATCTCCGTTAGGTGCTTGGCGACAGATTTTCTACTTGAGGGTTCAAATAGAAAAACTGTAGTGATGGCGACCAATATTGTAAGTGAGTGAAAACCGATCGTTTAACCAGTAATTATAACTACAAGGGTGAAAAAAAAATATACTAAAAATTAACCCACTTCTAACCTTAGCGGTATACCCTTTTCAATAAAAAGACAATGATCAAAATCGGACTACTATGTAAAAATTATACGTGGTCATACATAAAAAAAATACGCATCGACTTGTGAGCCTCCGAATTGTTTTGGAAGTCAGTTAATAAATAGATAGTTTCAATTCTCAATCATTCGTCAGTTCACTGGCCACATAAAGAACGTCAACACACGGAGGCGTTCGGGTATTGGGGCAGCTACACGTATATTGCGTTTGATTTATACCATACAGCTTATTGATTTGCTAGACGGTCGTGTATTTGAGTTAGAACTTAGAAGTGACATAAAGGAAATGTCAGATTAATTTATTTTTACAATCAAGGAAAACAAACATCATAGATACATAATGTAGAATGCTCCGTAGAATATTTACTGTAACAGCCGACTCGTCCACTGCTGAACACATCCTCCCCTATTAAGGGGGTATTTGCCATAATCCCCATGCTTGGCAGGCGGCTTGGGGATCGCAGTGTAAGATGGCAGTTCTTTAGAAGGTGCTGCTGCCCACCTTCCAGTATTACTCCCTTAGTCGCCTCTTACGACACCCACGGGATGATATGGGGAGGTCCAATTCTAACCGGGCAACCCCGTTACGCTTATATCAATTAAAATTTAGAAACAAGCTAGCATTACTAGTTTCCACTTATAGGACTATACCAAAATCAGTTTTTAGTTGACCGAAGTTGCTTTAAGAAAAATCTCAACAGGCTTCAATATTATTTATTAAACTTGGCTGTTAAGTATATGATTTTATCAACTCAACAAAGCTAACAACGCCTTTGTAATATTCTGTACAACGAGCTCTTACCTCTTCTAACGCGGCACGCTCCGTAGAATAAGCCCGTCCGGACGGATACTCCGATGTACTTGTAACTGTACCTAAAGTGCAGAGTGAACCAGGCCTGGTAAGACGATGACCCAAATGAATATTAGACTATAAATGTAATTAGATATTTTTTCAGAGGTTTGAATACAATCATTACATATACGACATTAAAAACTTTTTTGCACGCATTTAAGGTATCATGTAAAAAAGAAAAAAAAGCCCCATCACAATCCCACAACCTGAGCAGTTTGTGGTTCACTTTTTTGTAAAACTATAACACCTATAAATTTGTGCTTTAACATAGTACTTTAAATTCATATCTATAGTCAGGTTTTTAATTCGAGATCAAAAATGTAAACAAAGAAATGTCAATTTATGTCATTTATGAACTGATAGGTCAGGGTGTTCAATAGTTTTTCTATAGAAATATTCTCACAAGTGCTCACAAGGCTATTAAAAACAAAAAAATCTTACACTAATTTTTTCAGGCTTGAATATATGCGTAAATATGTACGCGCATATAAAAGTGTTTTATTGTTTCATAATAATGCAATAAATTATATCATTAAATTTATTTTTTACATTAAATGCTCCATCCGTTCTCAAAATTAGAAAAATTACCAAGTACCTACTTGTAATTTTTTTGCACGCTTAACACCTTTGTTTACATTTTTGATCTCGAATTAAAAACCAGAGTATAGATGTGTTATCTGTCAAAAAATATATAATTTTATAACTATTCAATAAAGAATTTTGTATTCATTGAATATAATGTTATTGTACTAATAACGCCATCTATTAGAAAACCAAAGAGTTAACATCGCTGCAACAGAACTAAAATCAATACTCAAATACATCGTTCATCATACATCGTAGTCATTCAACTTAATACTAGATGACACCACTAAATCAGGTTGTAAAATAAACGCGAGACCTCACAAAGCTCAGCTTTTTGTTAGTAATATTCTAAATCTTCATGTTGGAGTTGTAAGAGGCAACAAAGCAAAAATACCAGGAGGGCAGCAACGCTTTCTGAAGAACTGGCATCTTACACTGCGATCTCCTAGCATAGTAGAAAGAGGCTCCAAGCGTGGGGTTTAAGGCAAACCCTCTCTTAGCCTTAGTTCAATTGTGGAAGTTATGTCAGTTGAAGTAAAGTAGAAATACTATATCCTCTATTTAAGTAAGAAATGCTGAAAAAACCGATTTATATAGAAGCTTTGAAAAACAAAAAAAAAAATCTTTACGGAATGATTTAGTGCAGATCTCTTAAAGCGGGGTATTTTAACTTGCAATAAACCTAATGATATTTTTTATTACGTCCCCTAAAACTCGCAATCTACTATATGTTTGAAACATTTTGAAGCAGTGATGGCGTTGGCTATGGACTGCTGCGCAACAGGTCCATGGTGCGAATCCCGCCGCAATTCGTGACTTGCGACATAATGCATCTGTTATAGGCAGAGGTTAGTCCGTTTAACATCAGGTGGGCCGAGAGCTGGTTTCGTCACATAAATACAAACTTTCTGTTTTAAATTTCTAGAAAAACAAATCGTGATCAACGATCCCCAGTCACAGATTAAACAATATAGTTTCTAACACGCCCAATTACCATATAAATTCACTATCAGGTGATCGACAAAACAACTGGTAGTACTAATGACCCTCTAATGGTGTGATCGTGGGCTAAACGCATCGCTTCTGAATGCAAATTGACGGGATAAATGACGTGACGAAGACGTGACGACGGAGTTTGAATACTAAGGTAATGCGCGTAAAGTGCGTAAGTAATTCAAATAAAATTCAAGAGTGTTAAACAACTCTGATGAGTCAACAAGAAATCAAGGCGACTGCTTACTAAGTGGCCTTTTTTCTCGTTGCAGCCATTTTGAAGCAGTGATGGCTCAGCGGCATTGGCTTTGGACTGCCGCGCAGCAGGTCCAAATCCCGCCGCAGGCTTCAGCTTCACCGCATGTTGGTAGGTAGTATATTTTGCGAATGCTCGCCTGGCTAGCGACCACCCACAAGTAGAAAATCTATCGCCAAGCATCTAACGGTGTGTTCCGGCAGCTGTCCTGTTGAGAGTCAGTAATTCTAGGTTAAGCCTGTTAACACCTTCGACCACATCATCACTTACCATCAGGTGAGATTGTGGCAGAGGCTTAATTAACTATTAATAATAAAAAAAAAATGCCGTCTGAATCGTCGAAAAACATTGCAACCTGCAACAACGACGTGATGGGTGTTGTTATTCTAGAAATATAGTATTGTTTTGTGTAGATATGAGAAGGGCCACTGAAAAGAAAACGCGAACAAAGGAGAAATTTGCTTGATATGAAATAACTTCTTTCTTATTTCAAATAGTAATGATAATAATTTTGAATATTACTGGTTATTTAAGGATTAATCCTTAATAGTGCCCATACCAAATATTTAAATGTTACTTCTACACTTCTAAGGTAGGCGATGTTACAGCTTTATATTCTCAGAAGTAAAACTTGGTCTTGATATAATATAACTATCGATTTTGTAGAAAACCCTATGTTTGTAGATATATATATATATATATGTTACCGTCAATCTGTATAATCCGGTGTTCCTTACAATACTTAGGTAATGGAAAGGATACCTAAAACGTGTAGGTAATGTATGAATTACTATTTATTTTATACATTGCCTAGGTATTCTATACAAAACCGAATGTGCAGCCGGTAATGTGTGTAAAAGACGAGAGAAACGAAGGCATGGACGTGCGGGAGGCAGGCAACAATGGTTAGGTTAGGTTAGATTTTTAAGTTTCACGTTTATTGTAGGATTATGTTTAACTTACCACCAGATGTAGTGACATACAACAGACAAAAATAGTAAATGATCACCAAAATAAAACTTGCTATAATTCTTCTGGCGTTGTTGTAGTCACAAGTAACCTAACGCACTTCCTCGCTTCGCTCGTCGTCGCACCTAAATATGACTTTGAGATTTAGTGATCATTTACTAAATTTGGTGATAATTTACTACATTTGGTGTTCGATTAAATAAATAATAAAATACTTTTTTATTGCCATAAGTAACTAGGTAATGTTACACATAATACATAGGTCTTACATCTTAAACATTTAACACAACATTTATAAAATTATTATACTACGAAACATCACCACTCTATGCTTAAATCACAAGACTATCCTAAGGCAATAGGGGTTAACTAAGCTTTTGTTATGTAAATATGTGTTGTTATCAAAACGCTGCTTTTAGTCAACCCGGGAGCTCGGGCTATGGTCTTGGCCGAGACGCCTTACAATTTTATTACAATTTTTGGTAAAAGAACTAAGGGTATCAAAGCATTTTATGGAAATCTTTATATTAAATCCCTTAATTTTATTGTGATTTTTAGGTACCCTTTTCATAAAGATAATTTTTAAGGAGCACCCTTATTGATAATTAATTTTAATAAAGTTGATTTTATGTAATAGTAGTACATGTTTCATTTGTCCGTCATTTTGTAGACGGGTTTCTATTGATAAATATTTTCCAAGATCTATTTATTTTACACATTGCCGGTGCAACAGCAAGTACTCTATACAATCCATAGGAATTGTATTAATTGCCTAGGTAAAGTATGAAATGGACAATAATATACATAATATTTCATACATTGTAAAGCTCTATGCCTTTATAAATTTCATAATTACTTACTGGCTCTCAAAAACTGATGCCGGAACACACTGTAAGATGCTTGGCGATTGATTTTCGACCTGAGAGTGGTTGCCATGTGGTTGGTGCCTAGCATTCGCAAAATGTCTGTTCACCATGTGGTGAAGCTCATGCCAGCGGCGGTGGGCATCGAACCATGGACCTGCGGCACTAGCAATGATGGCCGAGCGGTAATAGCTATGGACTGCCGTGCCACAGGTCTATGGTTCGATCCCCAACGCCGGCTTGCGCTTCACCGCATGGTGGAAGGGCATTTTGCGGTTGCCCGCCTGGCTAGCTACCATGTAAAAAATTATAGACCAGCAGTCCCTGAGAGCCAGTGAAATTAAAGGCACGTGAAACTTAACACTATGTCACAATAACATTAAAAATAAACCAGGTTTATTCCAGAGTGCTCACCAAGGTTGCTCCACAGTGTTATTTTCCAGAAAGTTCCACTGAATAATAATAATGTATTCCAAATATCACCACAGATCGTGCTACGTAATGAACCGTTTGAAAGTTATCGTCAAACTACCACACAAATAATATGTATATAAACCCCGCTGGCACTGTAGGGTTGTCCTAATAGCCTTAAATACCTTTTCTTAAATACCTTAATTTCCTTTACTCAAAAAGTATATCCAGTCAACCTAACCTTGTTATTTTCTTAGTGTCGCGAGTATATTCAGATTACAAATTAGTAGTTTCTCCTGTACCTATAACATCTAGAGGCATTTAACGGTAGGACTTTTTAGAAAGATTCTGTCTTGTAGTGTCATACAGGGCTATAGGTAAAATGCTAACAACCTCTTAGGGTTGACTTCTGCTAGTCCTAAGAAACATTTTGAGATGAAGATTTTCTGTTTAAAAAAAAATACTGTGTTTTATTGCCTACTCTGAGCCAACAGCGCCGGCCGCGGCAACAGTGGACCGCGCCGTGGTCCCTTTGAATAGAGTTTTGAATATTTACATCGAGCAAAGTAATAAAACTATGAAATAACACATTACCGGCACAAGAGACTTTTGACATCAGTTGGTCCTCGTGCTTATTCAGTCAACAACATACACAACATATAAAAAAACACAAATGAAAAACCAAAAAACTAAAAAAAAAGAAAAATACAAAACAAAAAAAAATACATCTCAAAATGTTTCTTAGGACTATATAGCAGAAGTCAACCCTAAAAGGTTTTTAGCATTTTACCAATAACCCTGAATATTCTGCCTCGATACAGTAGTGTGCAACACTAACTACGAGTATCATCTCACAGTGACGACCGCAGAACAGTATGAGTAAAACGAGGACGGTGACACTGCGAGTGTAATGGGCAGGTGTGGCGCTTACAATCCAGCGGACGTCTTATCCGTCTCGTAACTTCATCAAATAAAAAAATAAAACGGTTATGGTTACACAAAAAAAATGTACATTACTTGACTGTATATAATATATACAGTCAAGTGATGTACATTATTTTTTTGCAATATATTATATTGCACTTGCAATATATTACATAGGATTGTATCAAGTAGGTGTTTTGAGCTCAGAGGACGCCTGTGACACGTTGATTAATGGGGATGAAATATATATCTTTGGAAATATGAGCTGTAAAAGAAAAAGCTTTATCTATCGCTACCATCCCCGATGTTAGTGTGACAATGTGAAAGATTTATACAGGAAAAGATTTAGACAAGGTCCATAACAAAGTAATTATAGGTTTTTTTTTTTTATGCGTGATAGGTTAGCCTTTGACTACTATCTCACCTGATGGTAAGTGATGATGTGGTCGAAGATGAGACTAACCTAGAATTACTGGCTCTCAAGGACGGCTACTTGAGGGTGGTAGCTAGCCAGGCGGGCATTCGAAAATTGCCCTACCACCATGCTATAACGACTGCCATCCTAAGATAACAACCGGGACCGACGGCTTAACGTGCCCTCCGAAGCACGGCAGCGTTCAGTAGTAATGTCACTAGCGGTCACCCATCCAACTAATGACCGCGGGTGACGTTGCTTAACTTTGCTGATCGGTTAAGAACAGCTAAGTAAACTTTGCTATGAGCGCTTCGATGGTTGTTGAGATTGTATTGTTTTATTTTTTAATCGGGTAATATACTCAGTGTTGACCATGGGCGAATTCTTGTTACATACCTACAACCCTGTGCTCCTTTCTCCTCTAGGTGATGATCACGATTGTCATCATCTTCAGTCTTCAGTTCATTTTCAATCTGTTGCACAGTAAATAGTCGCCGAATGTGCAGCAACATCCCAATCACATCCACGTGAATAGTAGGATGCAGCATATTTTCCCAACGCCGTTAACGACTCCGTTTGAGTCGCCGGAAAATGCAAATTATTCTTCAGATATGATATGGTGTGACTTACTTGATGAATGGTATTTTTTTTTTTCTCGGAGTTGGGGAAATGCCTTCGCACTGCTCTTCAAGTTGTGTGGGACTTGAACCCACTAAACCCCCCACTTGAGCAGTCATCCGATGTGGTGAGTTAAAATTCTGTGGGGAACTGCTGCTGAGACTACTAAAATATGTTTAAAAGAATGGCCCCGAGTTTCTTGCCCGTTCTTCTCGCAGTGGCTCTATACAATTTATTTGCTGAACGTGGCAGTACAATGTAGAATATTTCAATACTAAAATTTGTAATTGACCTTCATAGGACGTCGTAGACGCCTAAATTGAATAAATGATTTTGACTTTGATTCACCATTTTGCCCAGGCAGTAGGCCCGAACTTAATTGGGCCTCTGCGCCAATGGAGGAGCGGCCTTGCTTACCAAGACCACCCCTCAGACCGTGTGAGGCCGCGTAAGCCAGTGGAAAATCCCCCGACTCTCCACCAGTGACCCCACCGCGGAGAGGGGAGAAGACGGCAAATCGTAGCCTCCCCCGTTCGTCCTCAGACATCGTCCTATCTGATACACTTAGGAGACTGCAGACCAGGTCAGGGAGGACGATGTCCGAGCTGACCCACTCCAGTGCAAAACAACCTTTTACTACCATTGCCAGTTCCATGGATAGCATAAAAAACATGGTAATTGCAAATCTTGTCGAAAAAAAAGTATTTTTGGGTGAGTGAACATCGATTATGTAATTAGTATGTAGATTGTAGCACTAAAAGAAAAGGGAATAAGTTTTTTTTAATAAAAATGTAACCATTTGCTAACACTGAAGAGTATGAAATAATATTAAGAGTCGAGATCATGTAAATGAAAGGTGAGAGTGATTTGAATCAGCGTGGTATCGACTTCAACAAGTGATTTCATAGTTTTCAGTGTTAGAGAATTCAATATTTTTATAAAAATAATCAGCTGTTAGATTAATAAGCGAAAAATAAGTGGGCATTTTCTGATCTACTTAAAACATAATAAACTGCGCACCCACAGACATTACGTTCTGCCTGCTAATGTAATCGAGTTATAGGCATATTGATAAATCAGTTTCAGTTATTTAACAGTACTTTTGAAGTCGGTTACGACATACACCTGCTATTCTTACATTTTCTCGAGAAAAATATTCGGTGCCTGCCGCAAGATGCAATACGATCCGCGTCTAAGGTGAAAATGTCTACGTAATATAAATGTGTAGTATTCATATTACAATTTATGGCTTCGTATGTCACAAGTTTGGAATATGAATACCTAAGGTCACAATATGATGCACGTGTTGATTACTATTCTCGTGCAGTGATGTCGTTAAATCAGACCTGTTTAACATTTATGTGGCTCGTGCATTCGAGAATGAAAGCTGAACAGTTAAATTAAGGACAAACGTGAAGTTTTTAATTTAGTCAACTTTGTCCTTTCGTATAACGTGTATTTTTCATCGATTGTTGATCGATGACCTCTCGCCTATTGCAACTGCAAGATTGGCAAGTTTGTATACTATCTGTCACAGCGGAACTAAATACGCTTGCAAATAATATTACAGTTTACTGTAAAAAAAATGTTTTTTATACGTACGTTCATCTCAGAAAGAGCAATATCAATTTGATCGTCTAAGCATGTCTAAGTTTTGTAAGTTCTGTGCAAGTGAAGTTAGAGTTGAGTAGTTGCAGAGCGCTGGAGGTAGACTTGAAGACTTGAGGTAGATAGAGTCCTGCGTTCACCGTTGTTTTTAATTATTAGTTAGTAAATTGTTAAAGTACATTAAAAGTTTAGGCAATTCAATACGAGAAGATATTTTACTCCAATACATATACATAGGTAGGTACCCGCTTGGAGCTAGTTGCTTGGAGTTTCTATGCGCGACAAAACACGAAACAAGAAACTACGTCGAAACCACTCACTCGACGTAGCTCTTAGAATTAGCAAGTACCACCACATATTTTGCTTATAATGTGTGGTTAAAGTGACAATGCGAGGCCACATCACTTCTATAAGAGAAGGTATTGATTCCATCATGAATCGGAAGACCCCCACCAACAGTCCGGGAAATCGTAGAGTCGAGTCACGAGGTTTCTATGGATGCAATAACCGTTCAATAACCGTTCATTGTGGCATTCAATGGGGTGGCCTATTCTATAGAGAAAATCTTCGGGCTAATGAATACGGAACCATACGGTAGTAATCGACTGACACTGTTGTAATATTTATGTTAATTGAATTCTGTTGAACGTAACTTTAACCTCCAAAAACTAGATTCATTACGCCACTCTCGAAGTGAGGTCCAATTTACTTTTCCTACCAATTTTCTGGGCAGTAATCACTGTTCGGAATACGTACATCGGAGCGAAGTTACCATGGAAACTCACTTCCGACTCACTGGTAGGATATATTTCACCGACCTCGTCAATCTTAATGCGGTCTAATTCGCGTGCCGGAAATGGTGTGATTTAGGATAGTGGAAAGAATGTTGTATGAAACACTTGTGAGGTATGTTATAGCTTCAGTGGTATAAAGGTACATACTGGATTTAAGCAATACTGATTGTTTTGTTGGTTGTAATACGTTGCTTTTTACTCTCGAGGTTCTTGGTTTGACCCTCGGGTAGACGGTTAATAAAAAATAATTTAAAAACATGTCGGAATCATTTTGACCTTGATATATGTTTAAAATTAACATATAATTTTCTTACAACTTATAGGTACAAAATATAATTGGGGTTTAACCGCTATTACATTTTGTACCAGAGTTCTATCGCAGAGACATAAATGACCTTCCCATTAGATGACAGCAATGTATACATAGTAATGGTAATTATTTTAATGAAATAAAAATGGTAAAATAAAATAAAATACTCATTTCAATTGTTCAGTACAAATTCGGCAATTTCATACTTTAACCCCTTATATTTTGCGAAGAACTGGTACAAGTAAAGTTACGTAGTACTTGTCATGGGCTTTTCAGATTCAGAAAAGTTAAGTTGCAGTTTGGAGTCTTTACCTGTGTCGTAACAACTACATAATAAAACCTGGATACTCAACTTATCCTATTATCATAGAACATTTAATTTGTAAGAAATTATTATGTCAATAGTCAATAATATCCAATGAAAAAAAATGAAAAAAGAAAAACTTTATTTTCAATGGTAAACATACAAAGTCTTATTAAATGAACGACTGATTTAAGTAAACCGAATTGGGTGACATTGTTTGAAAGACTGTATGTAATTGGGGAAGCCTTTGTGCAATGCGGAAGGTCTTTGTGCTACGGTAGACGTCTTTCGGCTGTTGATGTATGCAGATTTCCTTTATCCGGTCTTATATGCTCCACTCGAGTTTGCGCGCGGGCTTGTGGCAGTGATTTAGATTTTCAAGACGGAGAAACCTATGCGTTTTTACCATTATTAGTCAAAACAAGTTTTTTTTATGTGATTATGACAGAACAAGCACAAGGCCCATCTAATGTTAAGCGGTAACCTCTGCCTGTAACATATGCAGTTTGTCACAAGTTACAAGTGATGAAATGCACTGCCCCCGTCACCCTGAGACTTACAGTTGCTGAATCTCATGTGCCTGAAATTTCACTGGCTCTCAAGGACTGCTGCCGGAACACAGTGTTAGGTTCTTGGTGACAGATTTTAGGTAGGCTAGCTAGCTACCACCCTCAAGTAGAAAATCTATCATTCGCAAAATGCCCTACCACCGTGCGGTGAAGCTCAAGCCGAGCGATTGAACCAGGGACCTGCAGCACGGCAGTCCATAGCTATTACCGCTCGGCCATCATTGCTTCAAAATATTATATCTTGTTTAAATGTATTTTCGCAAACCTACAGTATCATGTCGCTTTTCACAACATAGACATGGAAGCCTGTTCGTGATTGTGATTGATGTATGCTGAATACGTTCAATCCATCTCACTCCCTCTATTTATTGTTTCCCTGATTCCGAAGACTGACAGTGGATGGGGTCCGCATTTTAGCGACGAAAAGATTGATGCGATCAGGAAAGCGCTAAAAGTATTCACCGGAAAATGAAGAATGATTCTTCAAGCTTTTCGGGTGTCTGGGGAACGGTCATAACGTAATATTATACATACATCAAAAGTGCCTATGGATCATGTTTATTTTTTACTATAAAAAAACATTCAATTAATATTTACCAAATCTAAATATTATGCCTGGTTTTTAAATTTTATTCCTATGTTTATGTAAACAACGAATCCCTATATTCATCAGAAAAGGACACGAAGGAAATCCTCTATTGCGACAATACTCGAAAACATACTTGATCCCTAGGCACTTTTGATGTGTGTATTAAATATAGTAATGTTATTTTATTGTACCAGCATCTCGGACAGTACAGTTCTCGACTTAAGACTCTAATTATCTGTTTATGACATCTAGGGTTAAGCGATGTGCAGTAAGCCACTAAAGTCGAGAAGAAGAAGAATTCGTAAGAGGAACGTTTTGATTCACATTAGGCGCACAGCATGGTTCTTTACTACCTTCATAATGTAGCGGTTCGTTCGTCAAAATGTAGCGGTACCAACGTAAGCATTCCAGGCCAGCCGACAGCTTGACGCCAACCTTGCAATAAAAACGTAAGTAGAAAATCTGTCACCAAGCACCTATAGTGTTCCGGCAGCAGTCCTTGAGAGCCAGTGAAATAACAGGCACAAGAGACTTAATAACTATGTTTCAAGGTGACGGGCGCAGTGCAATTCGTGACTTGTGACGATATGTCACATTAACATAGCAGTCGGCTGGCCTTAAAATTAGTTATTAAAACGCAGGAATAAAAGTGACTCCCCAAACCGAAAACATGTTTTTTAACAGACTTCCTTAAAAGAGGAGGTCCTCAAGTCATCGCGTATATTTTGTTTGTATGACCACGCAATACTTTTTTCACAGTCTACGAATAAATAATGTATACACAGTAGTCCGAATGTGATATATTTTTTATTGGAAGGCATCTCTTCTAGTAGACTGTTGACCTTCGAATTGTTCCCATATAACATCAAAATTGTTTGAGTAGTTTATAAGTTATAGTCTGCTTACTGAAAATGTATGATTTAATGGTAAATGGCAATATGAGTTTTTAAATGGCCACGCTCATTAACACTAAAATTATTATTGCAATAAGGTCGCAAGTATTGTTAACAAGTACTGTATAGAAACTATCTTGATCCCTTTCAAAAAAGTAGCTCATATGTGTAGGTATATGTAAAAATAGTTTTATTATATGTATGGAGGGTAGTTAAATAAAGCGGTCTTCGCATGGCACTCGGTGTTCTCATTTCATCTCCCTCGTAAATAATACATTACATGGCGCAGTCGGTTTAAATTCAATAAACAAACGTTTAACAAAGTGCAAATATCCCAGGAAAAGTGTAGTACAGTGTGGATCGTGTTGTAATCGCATGATTTATTAGAAGAAAAATGGAATCGATGTTGCAACCACCCCCACCATTTTGTTTCGAGAAGGATTTAACGAATATAACGTCCGGAAATCTTAGTAACCAGTGGTCTCGATGGAAAAAATCATTTATGTTATATTTTAAGGCTTGCCAGTTGAACACGAAAGATAAAGAAGTACAAGTAAGCATTTTACTACACATTATTGGAGAACAATGTCGGGATGTCTATGAAACGTTTGCGACGGAAAGTAACGTAACAGTTGAGAGCTTACTAAAAAAATTTGATGCATTTTTCACCCCGAAAAAGAACCTTACAGTTGAACGGCACCGATTTTTCACGCGCAACCAACAAGAACATGAGACAGTGGACCAGTATGTATATGAACTAAACAGGCTTGCGTTATCATGCGAGTTCAAGGAATTAAAGGATGATTTAGTCAAGGATCGACTCATTTGTGGTCTCAAAGAGGAAGCTTTGAAGGAACGGCTACTGCGGGAGCATGATTTAACTCTGAGAAAAGCATTAGAAATTTGCAATGTTGCGGAAATGTCTCGGATGCAAGCTAATACGATAAGGACGGAGCGAGACGGAGGATGCGTTGACGAGGTGAGAGAGCGAGACGAAAACACTGAAGTAGCCATGCACTGGGTGCAAAGACGGCAAAATGGCACGTGCGGTACTTGTCGAAACCGCGCGTATGCGACTAGTGGACAGCAGCGAGGAGCCTCCGCTAAGGGCCAGCGGGGCGTACGCCACGAAGAGCGAGGGCGAACCGGAAGTGAGCCGAATGCACGCCTGTCACCAGCACAACACCATTTTAACACGGGTGTGATGCAGCGACATGATAGGTGTAATTACTGCGGGAGTGTACATGAAAAATTCAAGTGTCCGGCATATGGTCAAAGATGTGCAAAGTGCAAAAAACTAAATCATTTTGCAAGAGTGTGCCGTGTATATACCGTCCAGGAGAATTCCATAGATCAGGTACGTGGGTTTAGCTATTCTGGTGCAAAAGATGACTGGTGTGTAGATTTGCACGTAAATAAAAACATAATTCGATTCAAGCTGGACACTGGAGCTGATGTAAATGTTTTGCCATATATATTTTTACCGCAGACAGGGGTAAAAGAAAGCGATCTATTGTCGCCAAGTGTTAGATTGGTTAGCTACTCAGGCGGGGATATAAAAGTTTTAGGTAAATGCACTCTAAAGTGTTTATGTAAAAATAAGCCATATATAGTAAAGTTTATTATAGCAGACGTAACTTCACCGCCCGTGTTAGGTAAAAAATCGTGTGATGAGATGAATTTAGTGAAACGAGTTCTGGCCTTGAATAGCACGAACAACAAAAGGTCTGAAAGTGTACTTAGTGAGTTTCCGGAAGTGTTTGATGGTGTAGGATGTTTACCGTGTGAGTATAGGATAAGGCTTGCTACAGACGCGCGACCCGTTGTGCACGCGCCGCGTAAGTTGCCCCTCGCACTAAGGGATGATGTGAAAAGAAAATTGGATGAAATGCTCGAGCAAGGAGTGATTGCAAAAGTGGAAGGGCCTACAGATTGGGTGAATAGTATGACGGTTGTGCGAAAACCTAGTGGTGACATTCGAATATGTTTAGACCCTCGAGATTTAAATAAATTTATTAAACGTGAACATTTTAAGTTACCTACTTTAGATGAGATCACAGCAAAGTTGTCTGGTGCAAAAGTTTTTAGTACCCTTGATTGCAAACACTCATTTTGGCAGCTAAAATTAAATAATGAGTCAACTGACCTCTGCACATTTAATTCGGTTTTCGGTAGATATAAATTTTTGAGGTTGCCATTTGGAATTTCTTCAGCTTCGGAGGTTTTTCATAAAAGGCTTTACGAATATTTCGATGACATCGAGGGCGTTACCTTATTTGTCGACGATTTATTAATTTATGCAGAAACAAAGGATCTACATGACACGCGTCTTCGCCAAGTATTAGAAAGATGCAGGCAAATAAACATCAAGCTAAATAAAGAAAAATGTAAAATAGGGCTGTCAGAAATTAAATACTTAGGCCACATAATATCACAAAGTGGAATACGTCCCGATGATTCACACACTTTACCGATAATAAATATGCCAAAACCAAAAAATTTAAAAGATTTGGAGCGGTTTCTAGGACTAGTGACATACGTAGGAAATTTTATTCCAAACTTATCTGAAAAAACTAGCAAGTTGAGGGAGCTTCTGAAAAAAGATATTGCGTGGCACTGGAATGAAGTGCATGATAGTTATTTTAATGAGCTCAAAAAATGCATAACAAACCCACCAGTTCTACGGTTCTACAGCTTAGATAAACCGGTCACCATATCAGTAGATGCGAGTAAGGATGGGCTAGGAGCTTGTTTGATGCAGGAAGGATTGCCTGTTTGTTTTGCATCAAGGTCGCTGTCCAAAACAGAACAAAATTATGCGCAGATTGAAAAAGAACTGTATGCTTGTGTGTTTGCCTGTGAAAAGTTTTACACATATATTTATGGCAGGAGTGATGTAATAGTTGAGACTGATCATAAACCACTAATAAGCATAATAAATAAACCTATAGCAGGAGCACCAGCAAGACTACAGCGCATGCTGATAAGATTGCACCCATATACATTTAAGTTGGTATATAAGCCAGGCAGATATTTATACATAGCTGACACGCTCTCGCGTGCGGTGGCACCTTGTGCTGATAAGGACAACGATCCGCGGGATTACTTGGAAGTGAAGGCCCAGGTGTGTGTCATTGCGGCAAGTAACACCTTGACAGACACACATTTTATAGAATTGCAAAAACATACTGCTATAGATGAAGAAATGAAAGAGATTAAAAGAGTTATAAAAGAGGGATGGCCAATGCAAAAGTGTGATTTAATAGATGTGATTAAGCCTTATTGGGATTGTAGGGATGAATTAACCGTGGCGTATGGTTTGGTATGGAAAGGGATTCGGATTGTGATTCCAAAGTGCATGCGGAAGGATATGCTCAAGAAAGTACATGTAGGTCATTTAGGTGCGGCAAAGACTAAATTAAGAGCACGGGAGGTAATGTTTTGGCCGAATATGAACGCTCAGATACAAGACATGATTTCGCACTGTCAAGCTTGTCTCACGTATAGGAAAGAAAATTGTAAACAACCGCTTATATCGCACGAGATACCTACCAGAGCGTGGGCAAAGGTTGGAGTAGATATTTTTCACTTTAACAACAGAAGCTATTTATTAGTCATTGATTATTATAGTAAGTTTGTGGAAGTTGAAGAACTGAGTAACCTGAGTTCACAGTGTGTCATTGATAGGCTGAAAATAATATTTAGTCGGCAAGGTATACCAAACATAGTTTTTTCAGATAATGGTCCTGAATTTAATTCCAAAATATTTACCGAATTTAGTACAGACTGGAAGTTTGAGCACTTAACATCTTCTCCTAGGTACCCGCAATCGAATGGTCAAGTAGAAAGAGAAAAACAAACAATTAAATCGATGCTTCGGAAAACACTTTATGACCGTTCGGACTTTAGATTGGCATTGTTGGAATTTTTGAACACTCCCATTACAGAACATTTGCCATCTCCCTCAGAATTGTTAAATAATAGAAAAACACGAAGTATACTTCCATGTTCCCCAAAATTGTTAGAACCTAGGTTACATGACACGAAGCAAGTGCATAGCAAATTAAAGCAACGTCAGGAGATTCAGAAAAAATACTTTGATAAGGGCAGTAAGAATCTTAAACCGTTGGTTATAGGTGATAAGGTAAAAGTTCGCATGGGAAAAAACTGGGTTACCGCTAAGGTAGTGGATTTAAGTGGGCCAAGGTCATACTTATTAAAGCTAAATACCGGTACAATCATTCGTCGAAACCGAAGACAGATTGCTCTTGATAGCTGTTTGCGCCGCGATAGAAATAACGATCTGCGGCTGTATGATTACGATAACTTGACAGTACCCTCAGATGCAAGTTTTACAACGCGCAGCTCCAGTGCGCCACAAAATAATTCAGAAATTAGAAATTTGACAGAATCTAATACTATTGTTACTCAATATGGCAGGACAGTGAGAGTTCCTGATCGCTGGGGATACTCCTGATGACGGCCTTCGATATTATGTTCACGGCTTATACATATTCTAAACTCAAGAACCTAAGGATTGTCTCAAGTGAAATAGAATAAATAGGAAGATGCTAGGTACTTCATAATTTATTATCTAATAATATTATATTATTATTAATAAGCGTCTGTTATTACAAGTATGTTCTTGTACATACAATTATAATTGTGATTATAAAATATGTGCACGTAAAAATTATAATAAGTTAATTAATTGTATAAAATATATAATCATTATGAATATATAAGTGTGTATATTTCAGATGAAAGCTCAATTAAAATTGTTTTATTCCCGTTTCTATGATTGTGTAAGTAATTTTGAGAAATTAATTTGAATGATTTCCAAATTAAATTTGAGAAATAATAATGTGATATTTGAATGCTTTTATAATGAAATGTAAACTTAATGTAATGTCATTAAATTGTTGTATCTGTAAAGATTCCACACCTCAATAAGATTACTATAAATGGAGTGTTTTAATTTTACTTCATGTTAAAGCATGCATGATCATTTTGCATATATTCATAAAAAAAAAAAAAAAAAAAAAAAAAAAAAAAGTACGTAGGTAATGTACCTATGTAAATTAAATTGTCACTACCTATATACTTAAGATAGTAAAAAAGTTTGTAATATGTATAATTTGTAAAAAGTATATTAAAATTTATTTGACAAGGTTATTTTAAGAAGGGTGTTGTAGGTATATGTAAAAATAGTTTTATTATATGTATGGAGGGTAGTTAAATAAAGCGGTCTTCGCATGGCACTCGGTGTTCTCATTTCATCTCCCTCGTAAATAATACTTTACAATATGGTGCTATCATGAGGAGGATAATTTCCTTTGGAAAAGCCTGCTGTGTACAAAGTCAATTGTAGCTGTGGTGAATCCTACATCGGTCTGGCAAAGCAAACAATAAAATGTCACTCCTCAGAGCATATAAGGGCAGTCATAATGATATAGATAAATCTGCCATAATTCAACACCTTCTGGAGTCTGGTTCTAACCACTGGATTGAGTTACACAATCCACAGGTACTCTCGACAGAACGCCACTACATACCGAGAATGGTAAGAGAAGCTATCGAAATAACAAAGTATCAAACTTCAATAGGGAAGATGACATAGGTTTCAACTGTCGAAAACATGGAATCCGATACAAATAGTTCACGACCTGATATCGTTAGTTTTTTCAAGTCGAAATTTAAATAGTGGTGTGAGTGACAGTGACAATAATAGCATTGCCTTGCCGAAAAGACGTACAAGAAAGAGGGTAGACCGGTTCGTCTGCTCTTAGTGCCGACCATGCACCCGCATAGACTTCAGTTTACTCGTGATCATGGCGCTTGCAACAGTACCGAAATATCGAGAACTCAAAAGTAATCAAAACCACGGTAAATATTCCGTTTGTAATAATAGTTATAGTGATCTTGTAAGCAGTCTTTACCGCTAAAAGAGAAAAAACGGAATCACCTTCCAACATGCAATTTTGACCAAGTGCGAATAAATATTACTAGCTTGCTTATTTAATAAAATTTTACTATCATGTCTTCGAAAATAATGGACAGGAACCTAAATAAAAATGAGTGATCTCTTTATTTATTTGAGTAATTTCTTCACATAGGAACTATACAGATTTATTTAAGGTCATAAGAGTAAAATATATTTAATTAATGCCTTTACAATCCTGAAATAAGAATCAGACCTCACTTTAAAAGCTACGAGTATCTACTTTTACTTATTGTAAAAAAATTATACTTAGATTTGTCGAATCCTTGACTATTTTTGTAAAGTATATTGTCTCTAGAAGCAATGTTAGTTGAGTAAAAAGTTTGTTTGCAAAACGAAGTTTCATTATGTGACGAAATAAAGTTCTTATCTCTTCTTCAATGAAATTGACTATTTTCTTCAAAACCATGTTAATTGATAGGTAAACTTAATATCTTAAGCGGTACATTACGTGTTAAATGGAAAAGCAGCGTCTATGTAAAAATATTATTTTCTCAAATGAAACAACCAAAAAAATTTTATGTTTTATTTTCGTACTGGCCAGCAAGAAGCTGCTAATTAAGGCCCCAAAATATAATTCCCTTGCGTAAATAACCACATAATGTCATATTTGTTATTTTACTAACAGTCAGAGATAATAATTATATTTTCATTTCATATGCTCAGAAAGGTGTTGTTTATTTGCGTAGAAAAATGATTATTATACGCTATTGTGGAGAAAGTTTTTGAAATTCGAGCCTTAAAAAGTTCCAAATAATGAATTCACTTTAAATAATACTAATTTTAGTAATCTTACTTTTATTTTTTGCTATAAATAATGCAAATTCACTACATGATAGTAGCTATTTTTCCTTCGCTAACTATTGTTATTTTCTACAGTCAAACACAAAGTTACAATCAAGACTAGTTTTTGTATATGCTTATAGTACTTTTTTTTTATACAGCCGACTTACTGGTTTTGTTACTCCGTTATTATTTTATATAAAATGCAGAAACAATCTTACACATTCTTAATTGCAAATATCTATAATTTGTGTGTTGAAATTGGAAGACGAAAAATCGTCTTATTTTGATAAGAGATATTACCACAACAACGAAAATATTCACAGAAGTATATCCTGAAAATAATTTGATATAGCCCGGTTTAATAAAAGAAAGATTTGAAAATGGCGCGGCAAAACCTCTCACTCCCACACTATTGCTGTCTATTATTAAACAGATAACACTTTTAAACAAACAAATTTTTGAAGCGCTCGTAGCGAAGTTTACTTAGCTGTTCTTAACCGATCAGCAGAGTTGAAAAAGCAACGTCGCCGCGGTCATGAGTTGGATGGGTGACCGCTATTGACATTACTACTGAGCGCTTCTCGCGTGCTTCGGAGGGCACGTTAAGCCGTCAGTCCCGGTTGTTGTCTAAGGATGTCAATCGTTATAGCGTAGTGGTAGGGCATTTTGCGAATGCCCGCCTGGCTAGCTACCACTTTCAAATAGAAAATCTGTCGCCAAGCACCTAATGGTGTGTTCCGACAGCTGTCCTGGCCAGTACTTCTAGGTAAGCCTGAACAACATCTTCGACCACATCATCACTTACCCTCAGGTGAGATATTGGTCTAAGGCTAACCTATCAAGAATAAAAAAAAAAAAAAAAGAGCACAGGAGCTTTCAACACGAGCTGTTTCTAATAAAAACATCCACCATATTGCTGATAGCATACTCTATGTGCCACTGTTTTTTATTTCTACTTCAGTTAAGCTCCTGACCACTACCTCAAGTGATGATGCGGTCGAAGATGTTCTTTAGGCTATAAACTAGCCTTACTATCTCTCAAGGACAGATGCTGGTACCATTAGGTGCTTGGAGATAGGTTTTCTACTTGAAGTAGATAGCTATCCAGGCGAACATTCACAAAATGCCCTATCACTTTGATATAAAAACTGCTAGTTACATTAGCAACACAAATATTAACGTTAGGATCGAATTTCTCGTTGCTATGTCATGCCATTCTAATATCTTAGCTAAGCTATGCTGTCATCACAAGCCATCTCCCGTTCCGAGGTTACAAGATCTAATTAACCGAGTACATGTACGATCATATCGGATTAGAGGCATATTACTCGGCAAGAAATCACATTATTTTCGGTATGAAAAAGACCTTCTAACGTTGACATAAAGCCATTCGCACGCTTCCGTATTATGGTTGTGGCATCAACCGACACAAAAGTTAATATATCGGTAAAGAAAAAAAAACTCTAAATTAATAATAAAAAATATCTAAAAGTATCTAAGAAAAAACTAATATTTTAATAAAAACACTTAAAAAATATATCTTGTGACAATTCCGCCTAATTTTCCTGCTAAGCCATCACGAACAGTCTCGATCGTGCGCTCGTTGAGTCAAGACCTCCTGAGAACGCTTCATGTAGAAAAGGCGTCGAAAATTCTTACGGTTTGACTGCGCTGCGTTTGTGACGTCACGCAGGAAAATTAGGCGGAATTGTTACTAGATATATTTTTTAAGTGTTTTATAATAAAAAAAAAATCTTATAGTACTTTAAAAATATTTGTTATGATTAAATATGGATTTCCGCAAAGCAACGCCTTAATCTATTCATTATCTTTAAATTCAAATTGGGCACGTAGAAATCGTTTATGCCTGACAGGTTATCTTTTGACCACTAACTCACCTGATGGTAAGTGGTAATGCAATTGATGAAGTCGTTTAGGCTAACCTAGAATTACTGGCATTTAAGGACAGCGGCTGGAACACACCGGGCGTCAGATTTTTACTTTAGATTGGTAGCCAACCATGCAGGCATTTGCAAAGTTACCTACCACCATGCTTAAACGATTGCCATCCTAAGTCAATAAACGAGACCGATGGCTTGACGGGCCCTTCGAAGCACGGAATCGTTCACGTCAATCAATACAAGGATTATAGTTCAAAAGTTAAAAAAAACACAATAACGTCCTTAGTTATGATAGTCACCCCGTGATCACCCTGTGACCACGATCACTGCAAAGTGTTTGTAACAGAATAAAAATAATGATAAATATAAGCGACTTAGGGCCTGTTTCAGAATGTTCGAGTAAGTTCAGGTTATACTACCAGAACATATTTAATAAATAAAACACTATCTTTGCGTTTCACAATCATCGATTTAGCCTATCCATCGGTTAAAGCTTGAAACGCGCTGCATGTTAACTGTCATTTTTAGTTCAGTTATTTTATGTTCTGGGTAGTATAACCTGAACTTACTCGAAAATTCTGAAACAGGCCCTAAAATAGATTAAAGTTCTATAATAACTATGTGGAATAATCGCGAAAACTTAATGCAACCTTTGCATATGTATTCATATATATTCCCTAGACTATTGTCTAGGGTAATGAATTAACACAGAATACTTTTTATCATCACAATCATCAGTTTTTATCATTGTCTTCAGGTTGAAGTTGAAACCTAGGAATGCTGTTAATCACACTAATATTGTAAATCCGAACTTTAGTGAGTGGAGATGAGTGTATGATTGTTACTCCATCACGATGAAACGGGCGGAACCAAATAAGATGAAAGTTGGAATATAATTAACACAGGGGGTACTTTTCATCATCATCAACATCACATTTTATCGTTGTCTGTCTACGTGGGTGAAACCGCGATGCATAGGATATACATGAAAGTGAATAGGTACATCTCATATTATGAATCTCCACATTTTTCTCATCTCTCAATACATTTTTTTTATAATGCTGATAGTTAAGTCGACAATCACATCTTAGAATGGCTGGCTCTCAAGTACAGCTGCCGGAACACACCGTTAGGTGCTTCGCGACAGATTTTCTACTTGAGGGTGGTCGCTAGCCAGGTAGGCATTCACGAAATGCCCTTTCACCATACGGTAAAGCTCAAACCCGTGGCAGGATGCGAAATGCGACTGCGCTATATCCAATGCCACTGAGCCATCACTGCTTCAAAATCACCAGACTTTAATATTCATCACACTTATTGGGATGAACGATTTCTTGTCGTTGTTATAAAAAAAGTGACGCTTGAGAAATATAGTGCTATTTTTGTACGAGTGTGCGGTGTCTATTACAAATAGGGCACCGGACTTATTTGCTTTTAGTATTTGGTCGGGGAAAATGGAGGAATGATTACACCACCTACGTACATTATTATCTTAGTAAATGTACGAATACAAAGTGAGAGTAATAACAGCGCTATTTTCATAGACTTTGTTTGGATCTCATTAAGAGGTGCTTATTTTATCAGCTGGAGTACATCCACTGTTGACGTATGAATCTTATTTGAAACGCTCGTAGCAACAATTGCTTATCTTCCGGTCAGTAAAGTTAAACAGCGTCCGCCGCGGTCATAAAAAATACAATTTGATGTTCATAACATAATTTTATTTTATTTATTACTGGAAATATGACGTGAAATAACTATTAATTTGAAATAGACACTCCACTGGACACTTAAAGTATATAGGTCATTCTAAAAAGCTGTTATACTTAAAAGTCTTTTTTCCTATAACTGTTGTATGTAAATTTTGTTCAATTTGTAATGTTTCCACAAATTTATTTTATAAAAGTTTTCTGCGACACGCTTTTCTTGCAAATTACTCTAATCACATGCAATGAATTAGTTGAGTACCTATAGCTAACGAAATAGCACTTAATGTTGCTGGTTTCTACGAAACACGTTTTCATCATTGATGTTGTGTTTTTATTTATCTGGTAAATGAATTAGAACTGGCAGAACATTTGTGGCTCTCAGACTGATCTTAATTATTTGGTCCGTTCAGTTTTATTGGCAAAAACTATTACGTGATGTAAGCAGGAGGTAGGTGGAAAAGGCTAAATTGAAAGATATATAAAAGCTACTTCCAATGCTATTATTGCGTAAATTGATGCAGTAAGCATAAGAAGGAGAAAAATATTCGTTTATTTCAAAAAGAGGGACCTCTATCTTTTCCTAAATAATCATGTATACTGGATAGCTCTGCACTGCGGTCTTAACCAATTGATTAAAATACGGAAGCAAACCGCTGTTTAATATCTCTAGCTTTTACAAAGAAATGGAGTATAACATTTATTTTTAAAAAATGTTCACCAATGTTGTGCAAACTCGATTTTCGTTCAGCACGCGGTAGTGCTTCTAATCATATATAAAAAAAAAACTAGCTGTTTTACAGATCAAGACCTAGTTATTAAGATAAACTCGTCAGCTAGTTATTAAAACTATTCAGACAGCGATGATGTCAATTCTCTAAAATCACCATGAAATTAACCCATGCGAATCGTGGATAATTATAACATTATAATGAAGAATAGAAAAGGACGATATAAACTCCGGTCGATGAATCAACAGCTACCGTTCACCATTGAACACATACCTTGGCAAGCGTCTTAGGGATCGACGTGTAAGATTGTTCTTCAAGAGGTACTGCTCTCCTCCTTCTGGTAATTTTCCTTTCTTTGCCTTCTTAGGACTCAGACTCTTTATATGCAAGTAAAAATCATTGGCAAACAGTATATTCCTAACAAATCCACCAATACGAAGCACTTCTAGGCAGGGTACGTTTTATTTCCCGATTTACATGATCTCTTGCTTGATACTTTCAGGATAAACATATATAAAAAGACCTTAGTTTCTTATATGTTTATATGTAATTGTTTTGTGAACATCAAACACCTGTCTTGGGGTCAAAACTTAAAAAATCTATCCAATTACCAAGCGTACAGCCAAAAAAACGTTCCCGTTCAACTTACAAACTCAAACACGGCATCCAATTAGGAAGTTTCCCAACTAATGTGCGAGCCTCCCAAAGCCTCCCAAAGAAATAAGTAGGTACGCGACTTCAAACTACGACAACAAAAACTCATTTACGAAGAGTTCCGCGCCTTCATAATTGGTTCAGTCCGTCTCACATAACCGAAGAATCCTAAAGTATCTAGACGAAAAAAGCGTGTATTTGGGAGAACAGGAAGAAATTTCACATTAAAATTACTGTAATGTATTTCTCGGCTACTAATTAGATATAATTTATAGAATAGATACTTTAATTTGTGGATTTATTATCTTCGATTCCGCGTAATATTTGGATTGCAGAGCTATACTGTAAAACATATAGTGCCGGCTCAATAATTATCCAAATAGCTAAAGTAAAGAAGTTAAATATGAGCGAACCAAGCTTTTCGTTACCGCGAACAACGTTAAATTTGTTATTTTAAACGAATGTATTGGTTACTAGCTGTACCTGCGACTTCGTTCGCGATTGCCGAACCGTGCTGAATTTCGGGGTAAGAAGTATACAATAACCTTATTCGTAGTATGATTTCAAATCGTGTTAAGTTTCATTGAATTCCGTTCAGTAGTTTTGGAGTGATGCGCGACCGGGATACAGACAGACAGACAGACAAAATTAAAAATAACACAGTTTTGGCATCTGTGTCAGCTACAGATTGCTCTCTAATTATTTTTTTACAAAATATCTGCTATGTACAGAATTGAATCGGTTGCAGTTTTATTATAAGTATATATTTATCGACTTCAAAAAAAGGAGAAGGGGCTCAATTCATCTGTTTTTTTAAATTATTTTTTTAACCTAACCTCTTTGGTGTTTATAATCATCTAGCCATGTACATCAAACCAAACGTTCTGGTTATTGTAACCACATCCATATGTAATTAAAACCAGACTTCATGTCTACAATCTCATCTACAAGGAACTGCCGTGAACAAAGATGGAGCACGTTCGTCTAGGAAGTACTACGATCTATATAGACTTGAAGAGGTCTAGATTATAATTAACAGATGAAAAGGACGTTGGAAATGTATTCCATTCCTTTACTGTTCGTATGAATTAAGTGGATGCCAAACATGTCATGGCAATGTGTACCTAATATAAAGGTGTGTAGAGCATGATTTCTATAAGCCTTGTTGTCGATAATGAAATAGAGAGGAAGATCATCCGAGCATACTATTCAATCGAACAGGCTCAGGTATAAATTATAATGTAATAGTAAGTTTTAATCATTATCACTTTACTGTTTTTTTTATTTATTTAATAGTGACGGAATAGGCTCGAGGCCCACCGCCCACCTGATGTTATCCATACTAACCTCTGCCTATAACAGACGCATTACAGCACAGAAGTCACGAATTGCACTGCGCCCGCACTTTGAGACAAAGTTGCTAAGTCTCATTTCTTATACATACAAATTTAATTTGTACAAATTTTATTATATTTCCGCAGTTATCTATCACTGCCTTATTAATTTGAAGGCTTTCGCTATTACATGGGAAATTGACGTACATTGACGTAATACGGCAATATCAAGCCATCAATTACAGAGTATGTACTTCATGTTAAAATACGATTAATAAACAGGCGAAAATATAACACACCCCAAGCGAAAAGTCAGTATTAGCACAATGTTTTTGACCCATAACAACAAATGAGAATCAGTACGATTTATATGCTATCTGAACGCAGCAATTTCTTAAAACTATTTAGAAATCTTATTTCATACTGATAAAGATATGTACAGTGCTATGAGTAATAATGGAGAGAAATGCCACTTCATTTATATCTTCCTGGCAGCAAATAGGAGGTAGATTTATTTTGGGTTTTCATGACTAAAATATATTTCGGGTTTGATTTAGACTGACAAAGCTTTTGCAATTTTATGATATTCATCAGAGAGAGTCGAAAAAATATTGAAAGGAAATAAACAATTCTAATATAAGCATTATGATAGAGTGTTTTCCTGTTTATTGAGTTTTGAAACGATTCATTTTCATTACAGGAGTTGCTGGATATTGCTCGTTACAAGACTTGCTACAACGTTATAATATTATTCGTTGTTTTGGCCATTCAAATGACGAGGAGAGTATTCCGTAAAAGTAGGAAATAACAAAGATTACGTGTGTTAAAACTTTTTATAAAGCTCATATTACCAAAAATAGCAAAGGATCCCGGAGTCAGTGGCAGGTCCATCCGGTACAAAATGAAAATGACAAATTTTAAATAAATTTTATTTTGTGTTAATTTAAGAATCAATTAGAATTAAGCATGTTATGAACTAAGCAACTAAACTAATAATATAATAATAAGAGATAAAACAGTTTTGTTTACAAAAACAAACATATACATAAAAATATATATATGGACTCACTTAGTTTTTAAGATATAACACCTTACATTAAGGCCAAGACCGTAATCAAAATAATTTCTTATTCGGGCGGAGCTAAAAGAAATGGGCGTTAACTTTTAACTCCTAAAAATATTCATTCGCACGGCGGCACTAGTCGCCGTACCACGCGTAGTATCGCTAAAATTGTAGAGTTTCGTGAACTATTAGAAGCGGCAGAACAGAAGTGTAGATATAACAACATTTTTATCTGCAGTTACTGCGAACTGCTGTAGGGTAATAAAATATCATTACTTGTAGGTATAGAAATATTTAATAGACTAAGCGAAGCGAGGTGGAGGTCTGAGCACTGTATATTTCCCCGTCAATAAATATTGATTACCTGATAGACCTTCTTGAAATTTGGTAGAAAGATACCTCTTTCATAGTAACATAAATTGCAAGTAAGAACCTGTATGAGCTTAATTGGTTGATGGATTGCTGAGATTATGGGGTCCTTAAAACGAGATTAAATTTAAAAGTGAAAATTATATTTTAAAAACTAAAATGTAACCGACTTCTATTCTTGAAAAGGGTGAAATTACTTTTCAAAGTTGGTACCGTGTCAATTCAAAAGTATGATCTCAATACTGTGCTCACGGTACAGACTTCGACAAGTTCTTTCACTCTTTTCAGATGTATGAGTCGGTTCCACAGAGATCTATAGAGAGGTCCTCTTACGCGGCACGCGAGACACCTATATGCAGCGTCCACGGCATTCACCGCAAATATTACTAAAAACCTGTGCGAGTAGACTATTTTTATTAAAATGCCGTATTGTTCAGTGATTGTCTGCAAAAATCTAAGCCTACATGTAAACTACAAGAACCAAGTTGTCACCTATCACTTGTATGTATTAAAATTTCAGATATTTAAAGTAATAATCGCAAATATAGCTTGAATTATGTTAGTTAGACCATTATTTAGTTAGGCATGTTGGAGGGCATTTTGCGAATACCAGCCTGGCTAGCTACCACCCTCAAGTAGAAAATCTGTCGCCAAGCACTTAACGGTATGTGCCGCTATGTGTCCGTAAGAATCAGTATTTTGCATGGTTGTAGGGCTTTTTCGAATGCCTGCCTGGCTAGCTACCACCCTCAAGTATAATAACTGTCGCCAAGCACTTAACGGCGTAAGCCACTACGTGTCCTTGAGAACCAGTAATTTGGCATGTTGGTAGGGCATTTTGCGAATATCCACCTGGCATTTTCCACTTGAGGGTGGTCGCTAGCCAGGCGGGCATTCGCAAAATGCCCTTCCACCATGCGGTGAAGCTCAAGCCCGTGGCGGGATTCGAACCATGGACCTGCGGCACGGCAGTATATATATACTGCCGTGCCGCAGGTCCAAGCAAAATAACTGGTTCTGGAGGACTCATAGCGGCATTTACCGTTAAGTGCTTGGCGACAGATTTTTTACTTGAGGTAGGTAGCTAGCCAGGTGGATATTCGCAAAATGCCCTACCAACATGCCAAATTACTGGTTCTCAAGGACACGTAGTGGCTTACGCCGTTAAGTGCTTGGCGACAGTTATTCTACTTGAGGGTGGTAGCTAGCCAGGCAGGCATTCGAAAAAGCCCTACAATCATGCAAAATACTGATTCTTACGGACACATAGCGGCACATACCGTTAAGTGCTTGGCGACAGATTTTGTACTTGAGGGTGGTAGCTAGCCAGGCGGGTAATCGCAAAATCCCCTACCACCATGCAAAATTACTGGTTCTGGAGGACTCATAGCGGCATTTACCGTTAAGTGCTTGGCGACAGATTTTTTACTTGAGGGAGGTAGCTAGCCAGGTGGATATTCGCAAAATGCCCTACCAACATGCCAAATTACTGGTTCTGGAGGACTCATAGCGGCATTTACCGTTAAGTGCTTGGCGACAGATTTTTTACTTGAGGGAGGTAGCTAGCCAGGTGGATATTCACAAAATGCTCTACCAACATGCCAAATTACTGGTTCTCAAGGACACATAGTGGCTTACGCCGTTAAGTGCTTGGCGACAGTTATTCTACTTGAGGGTGGTAGCTAGCCACGCGGGTATTCGCAAAATGGCCTATCATCATGCTAAATGACTGGTTCCCAAGGACACATAGCGGCTTACGCCGTTTAGTGCTTGGCGGCAGATTTTCTAGTTAGTAATATAATTATAATCAATATCATATAACTATAAAATCACCGTATCACACGTACAGTACCCTAAAAATAACAATATGAAATATTGTACTACGGGTTAAAAATCTAGGTACCTACTAAAATAGGAATTAACAATGCCGTGTCTAAACTTTTATCATCTCGCTCAAAGAACTTATTATAAAGATTTTATAAATCAATATAATGAAAAGTACTCACTCAATATTTTTTTTGATTGGGGGTCAATAATGTATAACTTGCAAACTAACCTATGGTAAAAAATATTGCATTAATTCGTAAAATAAATGCACTAAAATGATGGCGTAACGAACGGCACAGATCCCACGTCCAAACGGCCCGAGCGCTGCGGGCAGACTGATTTTCGTTGCGATTTATTCTTGCCACCAGGGAATTTTGTGCCAAAAATTCTTAAAAATGTTTTTAACACAAGTAAGTACATATTTCATTAGAGTATAGTATAAGCTATTTTATAAAAAAAGAATTGTTATCCTAACTTTAACTAATCCTCTTAAATAAATAAAAAACAGTCCAAAACGGGTGGTCGATTACAATTTATTAAGGAAGAACTAATAAGTTCAAATAAAAACGAATTAACAAACTCACTAAATAAAGAACTAAAGATTACAATATATTTATTTCGCATATTTTGAGCTCATAGTTTTAGTAAAAAAAGATTCCAAAAGTGCGCGTTTCACTACGGTGATCGCCGATTTTAGAATGATATTGTAAAACTAGTTAATATAATAAAATAAAAATAAATCTTAAAAGAGTACGGACCACGAGTCCGTAATGCGATATTTAGTTATTAAAAAAAATACCAAAGGAATACATTAACGTCTATCTTAAATTACTACTAAAGTATCTTTTATATAAGTACTTCAGGATATTTGCTTAGTACCGTTAACGGATCACGATCACAGTGGAAATAATTGGTTGTTATAAACAATAAAATAAATTTGTGGAATGTTTCTACATTACATGGCAATACCACCGCCGCTGTAAAGTTAAATTAACTGGTAAAACACATTTGTCCCAAGTCTCAATACCGATTGCTTGCATAACTTGTTATTGAAATTTTACGACAGGTCTAAAGAATATTACAACTTTTTTATTAGTTTGCGACTTCCGTATTGCTTTGAATCATAAAAGTTATACGTTGTGTGCTATAAAACGACCTTTTTGATTTTGGAAACATCACTTGCGAAGGAACTTTCGTGTCTAAGTGCTCTCAAATGACTATATTTACTCTTGTACTGTGGTAAATATATTCCATTGTGTGTTTATTGTCTTCATTTTTTATGAGTTATTGTTAAAGACGTTTTATGACATATTACTTTTAAGAACCTTGGTTATTATATAAATTATGTAGAAATATAATTTAACAAGCAGTAGTTAATGCTAGCTAGGCGAGGAGTATTTAATGCATGGATTAGCCTTCTCCTTCTACGACTTGATCCAAGTGCCATATTGTTACGCTCCCAAATTTATAGTGAAAACCAAGTTTTCCGGAAGTTACGTGTTACTTGTCTCATAAAACACATACACACAGATATCTGCGTAGCACACATGTAGAAGCAGATAGTCCCCGCGTAGCACACTTGGCGAGAGTACTCTTGTAATGTACAAAGAAAATCCAAATAAAGCACGGGATCCGTTATGGTCGATTAATTTTAGGTACCACTTTCCAGTATCGATAATTATATAATTATATTTGCTGACCCTCTCGTTTTACTCCCAAACGATGGGAGGATACATTGCAAAATATAAAAAAAACTCACTGTTACGGTGTGATACTCTTGAAAGTGAAACGTCACCAACTAAGCATTATGAAGCAGGGATGGCTCAGTGGTATTGGCTATGGACTGCCGCGCAGCAGGTCCATGGTTCGAATCCCGCCGCGGGCTTGAGCTTCACCGCATGGTGGTAGGGCATTTTGCGAATGCCCGCCTGGTTAGCGACCACCCTCAAGTAGAATATCTGTCGCCAAGCACCTAGCGGTGTGTTCTGGCAGCAGTCCTTGAGAGCCAGTGAAATTACAGGCACATGCGACTTAAGAACTATGTCTCAAGGTGACGGGTGCAGTGCAATTCGTAACTAGTGACGAAATGCATCTGTTATAGGCATAGATTAGTCCGCTTAACATCAGGTGGGCATAGAGCTCGTTCGGTCACAATATAAAAAAAAAAACATTGCGTTTCAGGTACAGGAATTCTAGTGTGATCACATTTTGTTTGAAAAAATGACGGTGATACCCTACTGCTATGGTGAACATTTTATTACGGTTACCTTCTGAGAAATGATGACTCCTCCTAAAAACAATTAATTAATCTACTAATGTATAGTTTGTTTTGAGTCAATATACGAAACTAAATTCAGGCATCTCAAACCCGTGAAATACGGACGGACTGACAGAAAGACGACGTAGTCTCAATAACAGGGCTGATCTGCCTTTGAGTACAAAACCTTAGAGCATTTTTTATTTTAGTATAATGTGCTTACTTATGTTATGTATAAAAGCTCTGTGATTGTATTTGAAAGGTCTCTGGGTGGCCCTATACAAATTTCATTTTATTTACTAACATATACTTTCATAATATATTTTTCGATTACCATCATTTCATTTTATGAGTTATATGTATAATGGGATTTTTTTTATATTGTTATGATTGCAATAACGCCTGCTATGCGGATTATCCCGCACATGACTTAAATTTTTCCTATCGTATATTTGTAATGGGAATTTGTTTGCATTTTTTTGTTACAGGCTACATTTACAATAAAGCTGTGAAAGCATTATACAAATTTTACCGACTTGAAAAGTGTAGTAATAATACTACACGTTTCAAGTCTGTATAATTTGTAATTACACATAAGTGTAGAAGTTTCCCAAGTTTTAAATTATCACTCCACTCTATCTACTCTATTATAAATCATATTCCATTCCTCAGAGTACAAACAACCTCAATAAACTTATTACTGTCATAGTTATAACCTCATATTCCCTGAAGCTTTGTAGGGAGCAATAGAACCACTGAACGCAGAGCGAATATTGAAACTGCGGTAACTGCGCAATCATGTCAAACGTTATAACGTAACTATAGGTGGGTAGGTATCTATATAGGCAAATACTTTATTGGAGCATTCGGCTATAAAAATATATGTGTATTATTCGAATGTGTATTAGTCGAGTGCGCTAGTCACTCCACTGGGTCCAATCTTTTTTATTTGGCACAAAAAATAATATTTAATCGTCAGCACATTGTGCTAATTTTTGTTTTTTCATTTAGACATAAGATGGAGACTAAACGATATGCATTACGTTTGATTACCGATGAGAAAGCCTCAATATCAACTTTTAAAAAATGATGGTGTGGTCAAAGACGGTAAACAGATGATATACATATAATATTAACTGGCTCCCAAGGATAGTTGCTAGAATACCTGTGTCTCAGTGACACATTTTCTACTTAAGGGATTAGCTAGCCAAGTAGGCATACGCAAAATGCTCTACCACCATTCAATCTTTTATCATTCCCGGTTTGCGTCGAAAGTAAAATTAGTAATCATAAATAAACCAAGTATGGAACAGAATCCAATAATAAGCTTTATGTTTTTCCACGTTATGTTTTTACGTATAATATGTTTTATCTCGGAGGGCTAGGCAGAAACAAGGGATTTTAACTGGTTTTTTTACCGGAGGAAACATAAAAAAATGTTTGTTACCTCAGAACTTTTGACTGGGTGAACCGATTTGATGATTCTTTGTATATTTGGAAGCTGACACATGCTGTGTGGTCCCATTTAAATTTTATCAATATCAGTCTAGCCATTTTTGAGTTACACTCCAATAACTGAAAAGTGTTTTCCTATCTTGATGATATAGTCATTGACAGTGAATGACAATCGATCCCGTAAGTAGCAAGGATCGCTAAAATGGGTGATAATTTTTTTTTTTACTTAAAAGTGGAACCGAATTTAACACTCAAAAGTGTGAAATAACTTGTCAAAGTCGGTACTATGCGCACCGACGTTCATAGTACCGACTTCAACAAGTTATTTCACACTTTTGAGTGTTCACGTCGGTTCCCTTTAGAGAATAAATATTTTTTTTCTAAAATTTCAATCCATACTATGCAGAATATATTCGTTGAGACTTTTGTCGTTTACATGGGACCAGTCACTTAATGTACGTGTTTGATGAGCACTTCGTACTCTTACAGGAATATACAGACGTGATGGTATGATCAATAAACTTACAATATCGAGAATGAATAACTTATTAAATCAATTGGACAACTTAATTATTCTAAGCTTACAAAGAATTTTATTGAATACTAGCTTTCCGGCTGCGGCTCCGCCCGTGAGTATATCGGTTATCGCGCAAAACCGTTAACCTCTTTTTGCGCAGTTGGATAAAAACTATGCCACTGTGCCCATGTCTCAAACTATTTCCATACCAAATTTCATCCTGATCGGTCTAGTAGTTTCGGAGTCTATTCAATGCAAACAAACAAATATTTCCTCTTTATTATATTAGTTTAGATTTGTCGTCATCATTACATATATAATAGAGAGCATAATTGTATTGTTTAATTGGTGAACCATATTTGAAAGAGTGGTAAGTTCAAATTGTGTGAATGAACTGTATTTACATGGACCGTGTCAGTAAAATTGAGGTGAAATGTGTTTGTTCACTCGGAGACCGAAAATATTACATTTTACTAAGAGAGGGTGAAAGATTATGTAAACATCATTTGAGTTGAGAATACAATGTTTATTTGCGTAGTCAAATCATTCTCTGATGACGTATTTTTACGTGATTGCCCAAAAAAGGAGTGTTATGTTTTCAGGGTTCATGTATGTTTGAAGCAGTGATGGCTCAGTGGCATTGGCTATGTACTGCCGCGCAGCAAGTCCATGGTTCGAATCACGCCGCGGGCTTGAGCTACACCGCATGGTGGAAGGGCATTTTGCGAATGCCCGCCTGGCTAGCTACTACCCTCAAGTAGAAAAACTGTCGCCAAGCACCTAACAGTGTGTTCCGGCAGCTGTCCTTGAGAGTCAGTAATTCTTAGGTTAAGCCTGTTAACACCTTCGACCACATCGTCACTTACCATCAGGTGAGATTGTGGTCAACCGGCTTACCTATATCCGATAATTAATAAAAGTATGTATTACAAAATCACAAATATACGATAGGAAAAATTTAAGTCATGTGCGGTATCTTCATGTGGTTTTGTAATGTAATCCGCATAGCAGGCGTTATTGCAAACCTAACAATATTAAAAGTATGTATGTTTGCCAGTTTCTTTAATACACCATAAATTCTAAATGGCTCAACCGATTTTAATGAAATGCATGATTTTAATGCATATCATTAGATTCGTCTTGATAGCCAGGTGATACTAGGTACATAGAAAAGGTAAAAAAACGAACTGGTTTTATTTTAGACGCAATATTGTGAGATTTTTTTTTTCTTCTCACTAACCCTTTGAGGGGTTATCAAAATGCTTTATGGATTTTAGAAAGATTCCATAAATACACTTATACATAACTTGCAGTTTAAATTGCATTTCATATTTCAGTGTTAACCTGAAATAGGGTAGACCTAGATGGGAGTGACAAAGGTGGGTTGTGACAAATACGATTTCTGATTAACTATGGTGGTTAGCGAACTGAAAATGCGTGCATTTGTAACGTTTTTGATGCGCGATCTCATGTAGTATCCGCTGACGACGTATAGGATAGTAATAGTAATGCGTTTGAAATATCCAAAGGGAAAAAACACCATAAGTAAATATTTCATGAAAACATTAATGACTCAATTCATACGTTACTGATTGCGTGATAGTGTTTCTATTATACTTTAATTATTCAATTCTCACGCTCACTAAGTTCTTTTTTGAGTCCGGTGTAAGCGGAGGAAAGCGGCATTTTAGGCTTTAGTGCATAAAAGCCTGTTTTTAAGCACTTATTTTATGTGAATATATGCTATAGTGCTTAAAAGTGATAGTTTTTTTATTGACTGTTCAAAGAGGTTTAGTTTTTAATATTATTCGTGTAAGAGTTTTATTTATGCCTGATAGGTTAGCCTTTGACCACTATCTCACCTGATGGTAAGTGATGATGTGGTCGAAGATGTTGTTCAGGCTAACCTAAAAGTACTGCTTCTCAAGGACAGCTGCCGGAACACACCGTTAGGTGCTTGGCGAAAAATTTTCTACTTAATGGTGGTAGCTAGCTAGGCGGGCATTCGCAAAATGCCCAACCACCATGCTATAACGACTGCCATCCTAAGATGACAACCGGGACCGACAGCTTAACGTGCCCTTCGAAGCACGGAAACGCTCAGTAGTAATGTCACTAGCGGTCACCCATCCAACTCATGACCGCGCGCGACGTGGCTTAACTTTGCTGATCGGTTGAGAACAGCTAAGTTAACTTCACTACGAGCGCTTCAAAAGTTTGTAGAAATACGTAATAGATCAAGGGTATTATTGTATAATCTTGCATAAAATCGTATACTTTTATGCTGCGTAAACATTTTTTTTATAATATTACACAGTTAATTTTTTATTCAACATGTTCGAGCATTTTACCTCGATCTAATCTGATAATATAGCCAAATGAGCACGCTCATCTAGGAGGTACAGTTCTCTCTATTTATAGACTATAATGAAACAAGGTTCTTATTATCAGAAGAAAAAGACGTTCACAAGTTATTCTATTCTGTTTGCATAATAAAAGTGGAGCTTCTGCATCTACTTTCATTAAGCTGTAATGGCACTGTATTATATTAAGGATTGTAAGTGGATGTCGTGTTTCCATACGCATTGTTGACGTAAATGAATTTTCAATAGAGGAATCAGATCGTATAACTCAGTGGATTATACTAATACATGAAAAGGTATTATTAATTTGCTTTCATGTTTTATTATGCTATCATTTTTGTTAAAGCATTTTAAAATCATATTCCTTAACGGCAAACAATTGTACAGTTATATGAATAATAATTGAGAGCGATTTCATTTAGTTGTTTGTTGCAGCAACAAGAAGGTAGATTTACTTTGGTTTTCTGTAGCTAAAGTTGCTTGAGTTTAATGAATAGATTCAGGCGTTACTTTGCGGAAATCGATATTTAATAATAACAAACAATTCTCGATCGTGCGCTCATAGAGTCAAGACCTCCTGAAGGATGCTTCGCGTAGAAGCGAAACGCGTCGAAAATTCTTCCGGTTTGGCTGCGTGGCGTTTATGACGTCACGTCGGCTTAGCAGGAAAATAAGACGGAATTGTCACTAGATATATTTTATTATTTTTTAAGTGCTTTATTAAAATATTAATTTGATGTTTTCTTAAAATATTTTAAAAATATTTGTTATTATTGCTTGAGTTTGATTAATATATCCTAAGATTTTGAAATGTTATGAAATCCACATACATCACAGAGCATCGAAAGAAAGTATTGGGATTTAAAACGATTCATTTGCATTATAGAAGCTACTAAAAAGAGCCCGCCCGTTAATATGGCAAATCATTATCGTGACGACAAAAAAATCGTAAAACTAGCAACCAAAAAAATAGCAAAAGTTGCGTGTGTAGAAGTGTCGTGAAACATGAAATACGTTGCAAAATATTTCACTCAAGTACTGTTTGGGATAACTACACGTACCTTATACCACCAACAAAACCACAAGAATATATATATATATATATATGTGCCTGATAGATTAGCCTTTGACCACTATCTCACCTGATGGTAGGTGATGATGTGGTCGAAGATGTTGTTCAGACTAACCTAGAAGTACTGGCTCTCAAGGACAGCTGCCGGAACACACCGTTAGGTGCTTGGCAAAAGATTTTCTACTTGAGGGTGGTAGCTAGCCAGGCGGGCATTCGCAAATTGCCCTACCATCATGCTATAACGATTGTTATCCTAAGATAACAACCGGGACCGACGGCTTAACGTGCCCTCCGAAGCACGGAAGCGCTCAGTAGTACCTAATGTCACTAGCGGTCACCCATCGAACTCATGACCGCGGGCGACGTTGCTTAACTTTGCTGATCGCTTAAGAACAGCTAAGTAAACTTCGCTACGAGCGCTTCAATGCTCAACTCACTGTTACTCAAGTAAGTACATAAAACTTGCAAGTTTTATGTACTTATTTAAGTACGTCTATATTTACGGGTTTAACCTACATATGTAGGTTAAACTCGTAATTATAAATAGGATTTTAATAATTAGGATTTTGGCATCATGTAATATGGGGCGAGCATATTACCATTCACCGGGCACAGTTTCAGGGTCATACAAATTGTTTTTTCTAACACACTGGTCGAAACACAAGAACATATTACGAATAATATGTAAGACAGGAACACAAGAACAGGCCTATTGTGCTTCTAATGCCCACAAAACTCTACCCTACTCACATCTACGTAAGAAGTGGCATGGTTCTCATTTGGCGCACTTTTCCCTTAATTGCCTCTTACGATACCCGCGGGAAGAAATGGACATTCTAACCCGCGACCCAACGGGGTATTGACTCATGGTTCTTTATATCATAAATTATTTTGTAAATCGTTTTGTATGCAAATTCATTAATCAACATTTTAACTGAAGAATTTGCCATATACTGACACATACGTATCATAGTTAGAAGTTATACTCTCGTTACTATTATTATGTCTTCCATCAGAACAGTTTTTTTTTCTTTATTGCAAAAAAGAGAGCATTAGGGACACATGCTTTTGACGTTATTTATATGTACCTTTAAATATAAACAACGGTATAGGTAAACGAGTGGTCTATCCATCGACCTTTCCTCAAGCCACCGTCCTATTTTCTTGTCAACTCTTCAACGAACTTAATCCTCTTGTTTATTCACGACAAACTTCAGTTCCGTAAATAAATTCCAACAAAACCTTTGAGATCCATACTCTGCAGTTTATAGACTTTTAGACCAATGACATATCTAGCACTATTTTTGTTTTAAGGAGTTTTTTATCTTGTTCACGTCTCGTTTTACTGACTGACAAAGTGCGAAGCGCGAGCGAAGCGTATCCGTCTCTGAAATGCTTTTGTAAGAGTGTCCGGATTCCGGATTGTCGGTTGTTCTTGGTTGCTCTGCTTGCATTTTTATTTTAATTCTCGTTAAGTTTTGTGAGCAATTCCGATTTTTCTATGGAATTTTTTTGGTTGATTCAGATTTTGTTATTTTTTGATAAAAGTGGAAATTTAGGTTAAAAAGGAAAGTTTTCCTAAATATTTCAGTCACGTGATCCTCAGCTTCTAGATCCACTAGTTTATTTATGGTCAGGATAACAAACATCTTATAGTAAGTAACTTATTCTAAGAGTAAAGTCTAATTTAGAAGTAATAAAGTGCAATAAGTACCAGGAAATCATATTTCAGTCACCATTTGCGACGTTCATTTAGAAATTGTATCGTATTACAGTAGCTATAAGTATTTTGGACAAAAAATATATTACCACCCTTAATTACGTGTATACTAACCTGAATATTTCTACATGTTTTATAAGAATGCAAAGGTTCAGCAGATTCTTTAAATCAAAAGCTGACAAACAAAACTTCAAAATAATTCCGGCAAATGAGATATGAGTATAACTTAGATAATATAAATGGCTGCTTAAATTGAGCTTAGTGTGCCAACAGCCCTGACGTTTCGTTCGACTCACAGTCCAAGTTAAATTAGTTCGAGAAATGTCCCTGTTTTATTTGAGCAGGTGGGGAAAAAATGCTATTTTCACCAAATTAATAACAGTTTTTCTCTTCATGAATATACAAAATAGGTAATAATTAAGCATCACGACAAAAATCACTTCGGTGAGGAATGAATATAGTAATATATGTATCATTTTATACTTTACTCACAAAGTTTAGCTTTGTAGCTCTTGACCACCATCTCACCTGATTAAATGTGATGACGTCTTTGAAGATGTTGTTCAGGCTAACCTAGAGTTACTGGCTTTCAGCATAGCTGCCTGCACACCGTTAAGAGCCCGACAACAGATTTTAAAATAAAATAGCAATGCATTGCCTTAATACTCAGAAAAAAATACAACATAGGATAATTAACAAACAAGAAAAAAAAGGCAAAAAGAGTATTAACGTTCGCTACACTGTTTTTCAGCATATACCTGCTTGGACGGATGTTTGCTGAGAAACAGATATTTAAGCGGATCACTAAACATAAGGAATCATCAGTCTTAGCGTAATAAAAAAATACATAGAGAATACAGACAGGTGTGAAAAAAATACAGTACATTACAAAATACCTAATAAGTTAATAATAACAAATATATTTAAAATATTTTAAGAAAACATTAAATTAATATTTTAATAAAACACTTAACGATTCCGCCTAATTTTCCCGTTAAGCCAACGTGACGTCACAAACGCCACGCAGCCAAACCGGAAGAATTTTTGACGCGTTTCGATTCTACACTAGCATCCTTAGGAGGTCTTGACTCTATGAGCGCACGATCGACAAATCGCTCATTCTACTGTCACTAGATATATTTTTTATATTAAAATATTAATATAATGTTTTCATAATATATTTAAAAAATAATTGTTATTATTAAATATGTAATAATATTTTGAAGCAGCGATGGTTCAGTGGCATTGGCTATGGACTGCCGCGCAGCAGGTCTATGGTTCGAATCCCGCCGCGAGCTTGAGCTTCACTGCATGGTGGAAGGGCATTTTGCGAATGCCCGCCTGGCTAGCGACCACCCTTAAGTAGAAAATCTGTCACCAAGCACCTAACGGTGTGTTCCGGCAGCAGTCCTTGAGAGCCAGTAAAATTACAGGCACATGAGACTTAACAACTATGCCTCAAAGTGACGGGCGCAGTGCAATTCGTGACTTGTGACAAAATTCATCTGTTATAGGCAGAGGTTAGTCCGCTTAACATCAGGTGGGCCTCCAGCTAGTTCCGTCTCAATAACATAAAAAAAAAGTATTTCCGAAAAGTAACACCTGAATCAATTCATTACCTAATAAGTTGCTAGTTGAAGATCTTACTTGACATTTATATGTGTTTTAAATGTTGCTTTACACTTATGATAATGACGGTCCAAAAGAACTCGTTATAGTTGATTTTGAAAATATTTGCATCTGGTCTTTGCTCTTAAAGGAGGTGGCAGATCGTTTCATATCTTAGATGCACAGAACTTAAAGCAACCCTTAAAATTAATGGATCTATGTTTAGGGATAGCAAGTGTGTTCCGGAACTTTGAGCGTGTATTTACAGGATGAGCGTTTTAGACCATGTAAGCTTTTCAAAAAGGTACTCAGGCATCTTGTTCCACAAAACCTTCTGATTAAATATAGTTCCCGTCGTTACTTCATATTAAAAATTCCTTATTCTACAAGATATAGAGTGACATATTCTCTTCTAGGTATCGTGAAGCAGACACGTATGCATTTTAGACTCTTTGTATTTTCTACCTGAGGGTGCTGCTAGTCAGGAAGTTGAACATTCGCAAAATGCCCATGCTATAACGACTGCCACCCTTAGTCACCAACCAGGTTCAACGACTAAACGTGCCCTCCAAAGCGCTTCCGTGCTCAGTACGCATGTCACTAGCGGTCACCCCTCCAAACAGCTAAGCTCATCTATGACGCTTCAAAAACTTCGCTACAAGCGCTTTAAAAGCTATGCTACGAATGCTTTAGCTCTACTACGAGCGCTCTAGCTCAGCTACGAACACTTCAGTTCAGCTTCGCTACGAGTGCTTTAGCTTTGTTAAAAGTGATTCTTGGTTTGATGTTTGTAAATATTATAATTTATATATAATTATATATAATGTATTTTATTATCAAACAATGAAACCATGATGCGTGTGGAACTCGGATCGTGGAAATCTGAGTTTAATGTTTAATCCTGCATACAACTATTCTTATCGTATTTAAAAATAAGAAAATAAAACACTTCTTTGGGGCTCCATGCTACATACAGGTTCAAATAAAGGCATATTTGCAATGACAAGAGTCAGTCATTTGAGTAGGTAACTATAAAACTGCATGGACCAACTTTTGAACAAATATAAGTGTATTAAAAAAAATCAAGGTTGGCTGAACCAGTGCCAAGTTTCGCGTGCTCAGACATAAACAAAAAACGTGTTAACTCACAAACCTTTCTCCTTTTATTTTGGAAGTCATTTAAAAGCATTCCTAAGTAAATTAACTCAAGATGTTGTCTCAGGTTACGTCGATCTTCAACTCAAAGGAAATTATAATCAAGCCCCTGATAAAACAACTTTACCAATTACTCATTGAAACAAATTGCTCGCGACGGAAGTTGAGGCAGTTAACTACGCAGGGACTATTTTATAATCTGCGTATACTTTGTTGGATATTTGAAGGATAATCGATGTTCGCTCATACACAACATGGGGTATATATTTTATATTTTACAATGTCACCTGATGAAAAGTGATGATATGGTCGAAAGGCTTTGAACAACTAGACTCACTTTAAAGATTACCTAGCTGTCGAAGCACTCTTCTAATTGAAGTACCATGTCGGCGTTACTTACTTTACCTTAAATCTAAGGAAAGAATATCTTCAGCGTGTCGTCTATTGTAGGTAGGAACTCGACCAACAAGGCAGCCAATGCTTTTACATTCGAGTATTAGGTATCAGTTGCGCTGAGCGTGATGCAGAGCCACTCAATTTACTCAGGTACGTGTTTTGTGACCTGACATGTGTTATTTTATGGACAGGAACAAAGGTTATGGACTTGACGGTGAGAGCTATCCATGCGAGCACTCTCAAAATGCTTTCAAACTATACGAGTAAATCTCCTTTCAGAATCGTACTAAAAGAAGTGCTCAGAATGTTGCCTTAGGTTTTCGTAATGATTATTCGTTGTAAACAACTTTAAATATTTTAAACGCCTTATATACATCGTTTTTTATGACAACGTTTCACGGGGTGACCGTGAAAAAAAAACGCGTTTTAAACCGATGAAAGTTGTTGCAGTACTCACGCACATTTTTTTTATATACAATAATCTGACATTCTTGTGACTCTAGTGATTTAATTAAATCCTGCTTTGTAATAAGTCTTTAAAAACTGGTATGACCGGCCATAATCAGAAGCAGAATCTCATCTGTAGTACACATATCATTAATATGTCAACAACACCTGTCATATATATGCAAACTGATGATTAGGGATTAAAACTTTAAAAAGTTTAAACTATAGCTACTTGTATTATGTGCCCGTGTGGTGCCGGGCTAAAATGTCACCACCCCATTGCTACCTGTGTCTCGTAAGAGGCGACTAAAGGTAAATTACCGGAAGGTTTGCATCTGCGCCTTTTGAGGAACTGATATCTTAAACTGCGATCCCTAATATGCCTGCCAAGCGTGGAGATTAAGGCAACCTTATGGGGGAGGCTGTGTTCTGCAGTAGACAATACAGCCAGTACAGTACTTAGAGTAAGCTGGTAGGTTTATCGGCTTCGTACCGATCGCCCATCTAACGTACACAAGGCATAATAATGCTCTTGATAGCTTCTCTCATTTCTACATAAACATTTTCAGTACAAAAATACAATAACACAAATTTTAAGAACAACTTTTTAAGTGATTTTTAAGCAATAGAAGGCGTTACTCTTTAACTTTTACGGTCACATTTATGTTTGCTGTCTTCCAGAATTGACATTCGATAAAATAAAGGTAACAAATCAAATTATGTACCATTTTCGAAAAACAATCGAATAATGCAATTTCGTGCGTCCCATGGGATCTGATATGAGGTGGCAACTGAACGGTAGGGGGCCGATTGTTCGATGAAAATCAGGGGCGATTCAAGTCTCCCAACTCGATAGCCTAATGGCTTATAATGAAATTGCAGGAATAGTTCCGACACATTTTTATGAGGCACTTCGATAGTGGGTTGATGTGAAGTGGGGCGTGCAATTGTATTTTTTGTACAAAATTATAACAAATTTATGGAAAATCTAAAGCTGACAACGTTTAAGAAAAGTTAAAAAATCTATTCCATTGTTTTTTTTATGGGATTGTAACGGAACAAGTTCGGGGCCCACCTGATTTTAAGAAGTAACCCTTGCCTATTACAGATGCATTTTATCACAAGTGATGAACTGCACTGCGCCTGTCATTAGTTGGTAAAATGACTGCTACTAGAACGCAATGTGTTAGGTGCCTAGCGACAGATTTTCTACTTGAGGGTGGTAGTGAGCCATTTGAGCATTCGCAAAATGCCTTCCTACCATGCGGTGAAGCTCAAGCCAGCGGTGGGGAATTAACCATGGACCTGCAGCACCGCAGTACATATACCCATAACTGCTCAGCTATCATCGCTTCAAAAAGATGGATAGAAACAGTGATGCACTCTTTGTTAATTGCTATGTGGTAGCTAGGTTTGAGCTTTAACGCAGGGCATTATTGTGAATGATAAAGTAAAAAAATAACCAAAAGGTGTATTCCAACGCACTAGGCGCCGGGCCCACAGCCAACAATTCTGCAATCTTAGTAGCAAGTCGCAGGCGATGAAAAAGATGCATGATTTTATCCATTTTTTTTGTTAAATTGTTTAGAAAAATATGTAAGAAGTGAACGCAGAAGCTGAATAACCTCTTCCTTCCTTTATTCATAGGAAAATTCCACAAGCATAAAACAAAGTAATACATAAAAATATATTACGTTGTTTCATTCTTGTGGAATTTTGAGCTGATACGCTAACCTTTAACCACTTTTTCACCTGATGGTAAATTAAGTTGTAGTCGAAGATATTGTTCAAGGCTAACCTAGAATAATTGGCTCTCAAGGACAGCTGCCGGAACACACCATTAGATGTTTTGCGACAGATTTTCCATTTGAGGGCGGTACCCGGACATTCGCAAAATGCTCTACTACCATGCTTTTAGAACTGCCATTCTTAGACAACAACCGGAACCGACGGCTTAACTCCGAAGCACGGAAACACTCAGTAATGATGTCACTGGTGGCCACCAATCCAAGTCTCGACCGCGGTTGACATGGCTTAGCTTCGGTTAAGAACTGCTAAGAAAACTTCGCTATGAGCACTTCAAAAACCATAATTTTGCCAAAATGTTAATAAAAACTTTGATGAAAGAATAGATATCTGTCAGCGTGCTCATGGTGGACATTTGCCAGATATAATTTATCATTCATGATTGCCAAACTTTTATCTTCACACAATCAAACACTACAATCAAAATTTTAATAATCTTCATCTGAATTCTTTGTTATATCTTGTTTTAGAAAAGATCTTGTTGAAAATCCATATATATATAAAACTTAAGTTGACAGCGTGGTAGTGTCAACATTGATGTTTCTTTTGTAACTGAAGCAAATCATTCAATATTGTAAACTCATTTCAAAATTACAAAATCACAAATATACGATAAAAAAAAATTAAGTCATGTGCGGGATTCGAACCCGCGTCCATCCACCCCTTGAGCCGGGGTATGCTCTAACCAATTGAGCTAATATGAATGACGTATATTTGTGATTTTGTAATGTAATCCGCATAGCAGGCGTTATTGCAAACCTAACAATATTAAAATTATAAGGTTTCGTCATCATTTACAAGTATAAAACCACTATAATTATTATAACTAACGGGATATTTACCGTGTTTTTGATTGGTTATGAGCTCTCGATATTTCTGCACTGTTGCAAGCGCCATGATCACGAGTAAACTGAAGTCTATGCGAGTGGATGGTAGGCACTAAGAGCAGACGAACCGGTCTACCCTCTTTCTTGTACGTTTTTTCGGCAAGGCGATGCTACTATTGTCACTGTCACTCACACCACTATTTAAGTTTTGACATGCAAAACTAACGATATCAGATCGTGAACTATTTGGAACACTTCTTCGGAACAGAGACAAAATAGTGCGGCATGATAAAATAGGTTGCAAAGTTGGTACTTGGCGCAAGCGATTGAACCAGTAGCGAAGCGAATATAATTATTATAATTCAAAATATAGAATCCTGAGCGTACCAAAGGTTTCAAAAATAGAAAACGCAAAATAACTTTGCTGCCGAGCACAACACACAATTTTGAACCTAATTTCAGGGAGGAAAATTCTAGTTGCATGAAATACAGCTTAAGCAATGTAGAAAATTTGCGTTAATTAATATGAAAAATTAAAATTACTGTTATTCTCATATAAATTAAATTCACTTATCTGGGGCATGTGAAGAGGTTCGAATTTCAATAACCGTTTTTACACAAGCGTATAAAAATCACTTTTCACACATATTCCTAATGTTACATAATAAATATTTTTATTTATATTAATAAAATAATATTTTCCTCTGTACACACTTATTATACTCGTAGTATAACTATAATAAAACGGCTTGGTCTGCTTTGTGGTATTCGTACTCCATGGCACCACCAAACATTACTTCGAATTCACTAGACGCTTCTCTAAGAATACCTATATTTACATGTACCTAGTTCCTAACGCAATATTGCACGTAGCAATTAGGAGAAGATTTATTAGTACTAACCCAACATTTCGCAGTATATACGAGCATTTCGGAAGTGACTTCTCCCCCTCGTTTATGGACAGGTTGATGGTAATTGCTATCGAGACTCGACTTTTTTATGATAAGTGGTTCTTTTGAGAGAAAACGGACAATTTTATTCAGTTGATGGTTCGTGGTCGACTCGCATTACATTATCATCAAGTTTTATTTGTTTTAGGATGAACATTGACATCGCTGTCGGTATACCTAACTTTTGTTTGGCTTCTTGATAATAATAAATAAAAATAGTAATAATAAGTGCAGCGCTTTCCATATAAACGTAGTTTTGTCATATTTTAAATTATAGATTTATAAAGTGAAGTTTTAATTTTAAAATATATTTCTTTTCTACACGAAGCATCTTGACTACTCGAGCACAAGCGCACGATCGAGTATATTATCCCGTTATCACGCGTTACAAAATTGTGCGGTTGTTGTTTTAAAATGGTAAGTTTACTATGTAGGAGGCATTTGGGTGGCTTGGCTATATCCACTTTCAGGGAAAAAAATTGTTGCCAAGGTCTCACTGATGTTTTGCGGCACCTGTCCTTGAGAGTTACTTCCCATCCTAGGTTCAAGCCTTGTGTTAAGCCTTTTCAACCACATCATCATCAGTTACCATCAGAGGTGATTATAGGCAAAGACTATCGCAAAATGGAAAAGTTGCCATAAACCTAAGTCTATGGGCGTATTTAAAAAAAAAAATACTGAGAAACATTAGGAAGAAATTTCGTACATGCATACTGGATGATTCTGGAACTGGCCACTTACAAAAAAGTTGTTTCGGAATTCGAAAAAGGAACACGCTAGCAACATTTCACTTTTTAATTTAGGTCACTGTTCTATATACGACCACTGTAGTAATATGACGATGACGTGCTGAGGTAACGATCAAAACAAATAGAGAAGAGGAGGCAAATAAATCCACCACGTACATTTAATAAGTTGGCATCGTACTGGACCACTATGTCCTAGTTATGAATGAAATTCTATTGTTATCATTATATGCGAACCGTCCCCAAGACAGGCGGGCTGGATGAAATTTCTCCTGGGTAATGTCGGCTTTGGAAAGTTCACACACGCACATACACAAGTAATAATTCTGTACGGCAGTAGTTCAAATCAGAGCTTACGGAGCTAGTAAAAAGACTTGTGAAGAGTGTACGAAAAATGCGACCCACGGGGCTGCTCGATGAGAACTGACAGACGTGTCTCTGTCGTGTCACTTCTTTTCTGTTTCCATCCCAAGTCGAGGGTAGGACGCGAAAAAACATCTCTCATACTTCATTCACCACCCTCAATTCTAAATTGTAATGTAATAGAAAACAAATGACAGTCACTGTTCGATCCTTAAACAGTGACTGTCATTTGTTTTCTATTTGTGGCGTCCTATAGATAATTGTGTGTCGTTATCACCATGAATTTAACTCGTGAAAATTTTCGCTCGATGATTTTATACGAGATAACTCACGTGAGTGAGCACTCTCAGTTCAGCGAGACATCAAGGCGGGCGTCCCGAGCTCTCCTTGAAAAAGACCACCGGATGTGGTTGAAACTATAGTCGGAGCTATCTGACGCTATTCACGTGAGTTATCCCGTATTATTTACTAAAATGAGAGAAAACCACGTTAGTTTTTATAGCAAGGTTTTTACGATTTTCGCTGTGGCAACAAGAGTGTTGCCATAGACTCCAATTGGCATTTGGCGATGAAGCCCCATAGGGCAGCTCTGTGTATTCGAGGTTTGGAGAATTTAGACGACCTCGTAATCATTTCCATAACATAACAAGTATAAACTAATTTAAAGAGCAAGAAACCCGACTGCAAATTATTTATTTCTATAAAACGTTTTATCGTTCTATCAAAATTAAAACTGTTAGTTATATTAAATTATGGAATCGTTTTTTAAAGCCCGCCCATTTTGATACCTCACTTGATGATATGGAAGAAATTTTTAATCCGCCATTTTGTTTTTTCTTTACATTTTTTATACACTTAGTGTCACTTGCGCTATCTAGGCGAATCTAACGATATCTTATGCATTATAAACGGTAAAGCCGTTTAGAAGTTATGGTGGAATAAAGAAACTCACAAACATACGTACATGAACCCTGTAAACATAACACTCCATTTTTTGGACAGTCGTGTAAAAAGCCAATAAATGTGTTCCAAACCTACTAATTATCAACAAATTTTGAAATATTTTAGTATGCTATGAAAACGGCTGTACCCTATATGTTAAAGCTGGTTATGTTTACATTGTCGCTGTGTTTTTTGGGTTCCGTACCTAAAGAGCCAATGGGAGCCTTATTAATGAAACTATATTGTCTGTCTGTCTATCTGCCCGTCTGTAAGTCACGAGTCTTTCCCGTAAACATAATGAGTTTTAATCCTGAAAATTAGATATTTTGTATAGCACGTCAACCCTAAGACAATGTTTTTTTTTTTACAACTTATTGGAGCACATAATGTAATGCCCCGTGCGGCAAAATATTACAGTAAAAAAAATTATTCTATTATTTTTCAGGGCAGCCCCACTACATGAGAAATGTAGACAAAAAAATTAACACTTGCTTTGCACCCTGGCGTGGGTGGTGTATACGTATGTAAAACTCATTAAGTAGAATGCTAATATCTTTTCTATGGGTTCTAAAGAAAAAAGTGTGTGGCCCCAAATTTTAGACAGTTTTTATTCCTAGTAAAATTCTGTATATATAACCAACAAATAGGTACTGGAAATGTCGATTTATATTTGTCTTGCTTTTGATTTGATTTGATCGAAATCAACTATAACACTTTAATATTTTACGGACAATTGCGACGTGGAACCTTACATAACAACATGGCTAGTATTTTTTTATATAATATAAACCATTTGTGGTTTAGGTCAGATACGTATATCAAATAACAATAATACATAATATTAAATTTACTTTGTATTATTTATTGAATATTAAAATACTCTCTTATATTTTATTTCTGAACACAAAATCACTACTGCTTATTTTATTTACTTGAAGTTACGAGCACAAATAAAATACTTTACAAGGTAATTGTTAATTAGAAAGAAAAGTTGGATTAAAAGCTAATTAAACGTCTTCGTCTCATTCCAACTAAGTTTACGCGGAAAATCGAACTTTTTAACTGGTTGTTATTACCATATTTTTAAATTGTAGGTGTTTTATTCAGGTAATTTTGTTGCGAAAATCGTAAACAAAGAATTTGTTCAAAATGTTATGATCATAAAAGAAATGTTTTCTTTGTGTTATTATGAAATAATTAGAGAAGATTTTATGCTATTCAACTCTCAACTCTTAGTATAATGAAATAATCTGCTTTTCGTGTGGATTTAATATTTACATTATTCCCCATGGGGTGCCAGGCTAGAATTGAACCCCATATCATCCTATGTGAGTTGTCTATAGTACGGAAAGGAAAATACCAGAAGGCAGGCAGCTCCTTCTGGAAAACTTCTATCTTACGATGCTATGCCTAGGATATTGTGGCAGCCCACCCTCCCTGATAACTAAAAAAGGTTTTGTTCAACAGTGGACACTATGTCTGTGGAAGATGATTTCAATATTTGTTTGATATTTGTTGAAGAAAATATGTATTTAGACAACGTAGAAACTCTATAACGAACAGAAAAGAAACAAAATAAATGTTCAGCACAAACTACTTATTTTTTATTTCTTATAATAAAGTGTAGCATAATCTGTGAGGTAGGCCAAGGCAATATATATAAATATTAAAAAGAAATCTGTTGAGAAGATATTGAAAGACAATGCCTACTCTAAGCCAAGAGCGCCCGCCGCTGCAAAATTGGACTGGGCCGCGCTCCCTTTGAATAGAGTATTGAATATTTACAAATAGTAAAGTAATAAAACACATGAAATAATAAATTACGGGCCCAAAAGACTTTTAACATCAGGTGGTCCTCGTGCTTATTCGTTCCAAACACATTAAAAAAATAACATTCATCTCACAATATTTGTTACGACTAACATAAGTCAAAGTAACTAAGAGATAGTTCGTATTTTTCCAATAACCATGTAGGTATATTCTAAGGGTGATTTCACACAATAACATTAAATGAGAAGTCGCAATTGCACTCTTTTGTAGTCTCTAATCCATTTAATGTTACGTATCAATCACTTATTCTATATCTAGTTCACGACAAAAGTATGTATATAGTTTACAAAAAGCATTTGGGTAGCCTACTTAGGCATCAAAGAAAGGTTAAGTCTCAGGGTAAGTAAACACTCGGCATACCCAAGGGTCTCGGTAATGCGTCCATAACTTACGTATTTTTTTCATGTCGGTGGCACTACTAAATATCATACATATTAGGTGCCTTTATACAAAACAACCGAAAGTTACCAAAATTCTTATTGCAAGTACAGTTCCCAGTTTAAGAATATGGGGGGACCCTTTCCTAATTTCCTTTTGGATGTCGGTAAAGGCATTTCTCCATGTATATAGTACTAGTCAATCCTACATTACCTCTATGTAAAACTTAGGAACGTGATTGATTTCATTTGTTGTTTTTTTTATTCTCTACTCTAGTACCCTTATATTATTCAGTTATTGGTACTAGTGGCTCATTGTATCGCCATGCCAGTCCTATTAAACGTGCTGTAAATAAAATGTTGTATCGTATTTATACCATAAAGAAAATAAGAATAAAGCTAAGGCCCTTTCTCTAGGATCCAACAGATTTTCGTGGCAGCGAGTAGATCCTGAGGAGAGCCCCCAGCGTGGGAGGAGGTCGTACGCACGCGTTTGCAGGCGGTTGCCACCCTGTTGGGGCGGTGGACAGAGGACCTGGCTCCTCCAGTCCCTGGAGAGTGGGCGGTGGAGGCTATCCATCCGGTCCTTTGGAGGTGGGTGAGGCGGCCGTTTCCGTTCACAGACCTTCCGCTTGGTGCAAAGTACCTGCACAAGATCGCGAGACGGGTGGCGACCAAGGCCTGCCACAAGTGTGTGTCCTGCATGGAGCCCGCAGCGGCAAACACTTTCAGCCCTCATTGGGGGAGGGAATCTCTCACTGCCGAGCGTGGTAAAAGCCATGCTCAGCGGGGAGAGATTGGCTGTGGTATCCTTTTGCGAAGCGGTGATGGCGCAGAAGGAGGCCGCGGAGTGCTCTCCCTACCCTCCGTGGCCACGGCGGGGCCGCCACCGTTATATGGTGGACGCGGAGGGGCCGCAGGGGAGGAGAAGTGCCGGTATAGCGGGACCTTGAGCGTCGTAAACAGATTCATCTGACGCCTATTCCTATTATTCTATCCCGCACATGACTTAATTTTTTTCTATCGTATATTTGTTATTTTGTAGCCTATTTGCGAGCTTGGTCTCGGGTTGTAGCGATGTTTCATGTGTGCTGGTGCATCTGAGGGGTAGCACCCTTAAGGAGGGGTCCGGCAACGGACAACCGTCGCGGGTTCGTGGTTAGGAGTGAAAGCGTCCCCGCGATCCCGCTGAAATGCGGTAGAGGTGGAGCACCGTATGTTATTTAGTCGGTACACTTGCTGCTGTGGGAGTAGTTGGTGCCGAGTCCAATATATCCCGGCCATCTCTCCCGTAGATGGTCGCGAATGTGACAAAGTATTTATCAAATGTAAAAAAAAAAACATATTTTAAGTACTCAGTGTTTGAGCTCTGTGAAATTTTGCACGCATGTACAAACCGTAACATTTATGCTTTAAGTTTGCCAGTTTTTGTTTCTTTATTTATTTTATCAATAAAGAAAAAGAAATAGAATTCTCATACAAATCGAGTTTTCCAAATAATCTTGATATACGCACCGATAAACCAGAAGCATAAATATTAGGCCCAAGGCGTGGTATTTATAATGTGACAAAACACGTAACACGTATGAATGTAAAGTGCTAAGAATAAAATCCCCTAACGACTCGGCAATCTCCGCTAAGCAAGAACTTAGCAAACCCAAAAGCAAAATTTCTTCCATAACTTTATTCAAATTAACCTCAGTTTCGTCACATTTCCACTCATTTTACCACAAAGAGAGTATTCTAAAAAGGATTTTCCAAATATAGGACACATGAACATTACCTTCACCTGAGCCTTGGGAGAGCCCTCGAGCCTTGAGCCCTTATCTTTTGTTCCGCTTGGAACTCGGAAGTCTCTTGAAATTTTACACAGGGCGTTCGGTTACAAGCTTACTGAGGAATTCGAAGGGCGTTACCTCTTTTGTAATGGCATAAGCTTATGCTGCCATGTTAAAAACAGGTTAAGTAGTTTGATATAAGAGTTTTGTACATCCGGTGAAACATTTTACCTTAATACACACTTGCAGATGGACAGACACAGATACACTTGCATATCTCACTGTGTGTCCTTCTACAAGGACATTTTCACCGATTATGTACAGGAAAAAAAAATCCTTGAAGGGGTAATTTTTTTTTTATGCCTGATAGGTTAGCCTTTGACCACTATCTCCCTTGATGGTAAGTGATGATGTGGTCGAAGATGTTGTTCAGGCTAACCTAGAAGTACTGGCTCTCAAGGACAGCTGCCGGAACACACCGTTAGGTGCTTGGCGACAGATTTTCTACTTGAGGGTGGTAGCTAGCCAGGCGGGCATTCGCAAAATGCCCTACCACCATGCTATAACGACTGCCATCCTAAGACAACAACCGGGACCGACGGCTTAACGAGCCCTCCGAAGCACGGAAATGCTCAGTAGTAATGTCACTAGCGGTCACCCATCCAACTCATGACCGCGCGCGACGTTGCTTAACTTTGCTGATCGGTTGAGAACAGCTAAGTAAACTTCGCTACGAGCGCTTCAAAACGTATGTAATTATGCATTGTTTTCAATGATTCACCCTATTAGAGGTAGCTCCAACAATGTACTGAAGGTACATTCATCTCGCTTTGATTGTCCAAAAGTATTGGATAGGAGTAGTCACGGGTAGGGCTCAATAAAATGAAATACCTAGTATATTACTAACATTGGGTTTAAGAAAATTATAATTAACAAAACGATGTACTTTATCAAAAATAAATATTAATGATTATTGTTATTCAATAACTTTTAAGTCAATTCGGGCAATATTATTTTTTTTTTTTAAATTGGCGATATGCCTTTATTAAACAAATACTACAAACTACATACAACAGTACAGCTACTACAATACTACAGCTACTACAGTAAAAGCATTTGGACTCATAGGGAGTCCAAATGCTCTAGCCCACTATCAGTTGGCAGCGTGCCCAGCATGCTGGCAGCATTGCCCCGTTGAATTGCAATGCTTATTCTTTGAGCCAAATAGGTGCCAGCATTTTGATCACGCGTCGCATCGACCAAGCGCTCTGATAGATTTTGGAAAATACGATGAGCTCCCGGTCCCCACGGCCCCAACGTCTCTACACCAAACGGCTATATTAATTAAAATTCGCTAATATTATTATAATGTAGAATGGTTAACAAACTTAGGTACAAGTGCGATATAATTGTTGAAATTTTGAATTTCCCACCACATCACCACCACATGTATCTGTGAGTGCGCCGTTTGTGTGTGTGTATGTGTGTGTAAAAGCTTTGGAATCTCAAAGACTGGCTCGATCTTCTGGCCTGACAAATTATAGGATGTTTCTTAAAAAAAAATTAGTAGTCCACGTCAGAATCCGGTACTAAACTTAGTGGATAGCATTAGCCTCGCCTCTTATTACATTGGAATAAGGTATGTCTGGCGAAACGCGGCCGCTTAAAACCTTTAGCCTACTCCTTAGGGGGCTTACAGGCTTACGATATTTCGTTACGTTTTGATATTTTTGCGAAAACATCCACTTTTCCAACATGCTTGCCAGTAACTGCCAGCTTCGAAAGGTAATTTGGGTTTTGCAAAACGTCAAAATCATAAAAAATAATAATAGCAAGTATTCCAAGCTTTTTTCATGTTACTTTATTTTGATAATTAAAATGGAAAGAGAACATTATAATAAAACGTAGATTTTCCTGATCTTTAATTTTGTGAGGGAAAAAAACCAAACGAATTATCTTGTAGAATGTAACATAAAATAAATTGTATCAGATTCTCAGCTACATTAAATTTACTGGGTCAGAGTTTGCGAAGTAACTGTGGTGTAAGCTGTGACTGGGCATCATTATTTTCCGGAGCATTCAGGTCAAGGGCAGATAGGGATTTGTGAAGGCAGCTCTACCGATATCTACAAGGTGAAATTTGTAGAGCAGCAAAATAATGAATCTTTAATATATACTTCGATGGGGAACTGATTAAAATCGGTGTATCCTTAATCATACTCTATATTTTGCATTCATAAAGTAGACATTGTGTAAAAATCAATTTATCACAGATCACGGTATTTTACTCTGTCTAACTGTTTTTTCTTTTTTCATGATGAATAAATTGCTTAGCACATTACAGAAATTATACTAATACCTACTACAACTTAATGTTGTATATATAACTGACGCACTTTATATAAATACAACATGAAGTTGTATGAAATTAGTGACGTTTGTGACCCACAGTAGGGGTGGGCGGATTATTTGTCTTTGATGGCTCCAAAACTGTATAGGATGGTAGCACATGTGCTACTACGAGTAAAATAATCAAATGATATAGAGTCGGTAGGTTCATTTGATGGTCTATTCTTAATCATATTCCTTATTTAGCATTCCATAGTAGAAAATTGTGTAAAACCTGAGACGCAACCACTATCAAATTGGGACCTGCTGATTAGTTTACATATAAATACTGTTTGAATATGAATAGCAGTAGAATGTACGAAATATACAATAGTACAGGAGAATATTCGAGTAAGACAAAAAAAAGATAAAGATGAATGCGTGAATATACAGTGATAATATGTATAAATACGAGTGCTAAGATGACAGGTAAAGGAGAAGGTGGGATAAGCTCCAATGTGTAATTTACAGAACGTGTGATGGAGATATTGCCCGCCCACACTAAATTCAAAACTCAACGAAAAGTTTAAAAATATATATATATATATATATATATATATATATTAATATATTATTAAATATAACTATTATTATATTATATAATATATATTATATATATATATATATAATTAACCGTTCTATGTAAAGGTTGATCCAGTAAGATATTAAAACAAATGTTCATCCACCTTTTTGCAGTGTATAATTGGCTCTTTACAAATATAACTGATATACTTTGATCCGAATTTGAAATGGAAGGGTTGTTTGGGGATCTGCATCGGTCGCTTTGCAACATACTTGCCATCAAAAAATACATTAATTACCAAAATGTTTTTGTTGATCCGTAACGGTCGCAAAAATTATACCGACGAGTCAAATGTGGATCCGTTTTATATTCATGCTTGTACGAGGTACAAATACAAGATGTTTTTGCTTGATAATTTGTTACTTGTTTAATACTTAGCGGACAGTGTCCATACGCGAACTATTATAACAAATCACGTAAACCACGATGTATAAAATTGCCTTGACTTACAAATTTGTGCGGTGACTCCTACATCTTCCCGAACAAGAGATAAACAAAAAGAAATGCTATGTATACAATTGTTATAACAACGAGAGAATACTCTACTAAAATAATGAAAAGGTATAATTATCTTAAACAATAAACAGAATTCAATGTACATTATCAAAATATATAATTATAGCTAGAATGGTTCTTAAGATGCTAGTTACGTTTATTCTAAGTCCGATATTTTAAACAATTTCATTTGTATGGGGGAGGTTGCTTTGTTTACTTTACGAGAGAGAGAGGGGGTTAAAACACTGACACTAATGCACTGAACACTAGCACTGTTACTGCGTGTGGGCGAGGGCTCGCGAGCCACCTCGGCTCCGCGGGAAGCCCTCGCTGCCGCCACATGTCGCCGCCGCCGCCGTCTCCACGCCCGCAACATGAATGCTCCCGCCGCTGATAATGCTGCTGCGAACAGCAAGTATGATATACTGTACTGATGTATGTCATGATAAGAGATAGGAGAGTCCTTCTCCGGAACCTCAACAGTTTTCATATAATTTATTTGGTTTGCTATTTTTCGTAGCGTTTCGTTTATTACTTGATCAGCTGTTTCATTTATAGTGTAGTGGACCAGGGGTATATTTATTATGTTATTAATGGGCGCTATCTGTGGGGTGTTATAGTTGCTTATATCCACTTTAATAATATTTGACGGTTCTTTTCGAGCGTAAGTTATAAAGTTGCTTCCTTTTATAATACAATACAATTGTGTCCTAAATCGACGATTCCCACTGCAGTCAGCTGCTCGATGGTAACACGATCCTCGCACATAAAGCGTAGGACACAATCACTGCAGCAATAATATATATACATGTTTACTTTATTTAGTGGTATCCACTTATTCAGACATTCGCTAGAGCTAATTTTGCATTTTTCTGTAGCTGGGTCAATAGTACACAAGCTTTGATTATTATTTAAGTTATACGTAGTGGTATGTAAATGACACTGATATCTATATCCACTTAGTTCAGTGCACTGCTGTATTTCTGATTTCTCCATCGGAATGAAGGTGTCTTTTTGTAAATTAATCGCTGCGTAATCATCTGATTACGCAGCGATAGGTGTAATGCTGATTGTGGAGTTTCCGATTTTATGTGGGACTGCTATGAGATGGTATAATTCGTATACATCACGACTGATAAGAGGAATCTTGATTTCAAAATTAAATAATCGGATGTCATTCTGCTTTTTACTGTTAAAAGTCGATATATTATAGGCATATTTAGTTGTATATTTTCGAACGGTAATAATAATTCTTTAGGCAATAATCCTGATATTATGTTTAGTTCATTTAAAAGTTGATTTGGTGATAATAAATCGACATTAAACTTTCCGTGATGAATATCGGTGATCATATCTGTTAGAGTGTCTTGTACGGTCCTCAAATTTGATAGTAAATTGTTGCTTATGATAGAAGATAATGTAAAATTATTCTCAAATTCAAGGGCTCGCATTTCTGCTTATAATATATTGGTAGTTTTATCAAGGTTTATCATACGCTCATTGATTGCTTTATTTTGTTTTTGTACTACATCCTGTATCCTGCTCAATAAGTTATTTTCTGCTTCAAGGATTGATGTCTGGTTTTTCCACAATAATGCTAAATGTTTTTCATCATGTTGAATGCGTGTTATGTCCTTTTGATATTGTTCAGCAAATCTCTCGTCTAAGACGCCAAACAGACTGCTCGCTACGTAACCGATACTGTTTATCAGACCACGCTTGCGTCTGGCACGAGCGTTTAAATGCTGACTTAGTAGGATGCGGTTGGAGTACTCTATTTCTGAGAATCCGTGACGCATTTGTGTGATAATTATTTCACAATGAGATGGTACTTTGATCATTTTACATATATCGTCCAGGTATTGTATATTTTTTGTTTAAGTTGTAATACCTTTCCAGAATGGGTTTAAGTCATAATACGTGACCAATTTCCATTCATCTCTGACTAGTTGCATGCTTCCAATTCTATCAAAATAAAATCCATTATCTGCATTCATTCGAGTTATGTTATAGGTAGCCTGAGATCCACAGATGAGTGTCATGAACAAAATAAATGATAGCGCTAATGATAACAACTTTGTATGGGTTGTTTTACCCTTGGTGGCTTTAGTGAGGTTTTTCGAGTCGTTAGTTTCTTCTTTTTGGTCTGGATTACACTCACCTGGATTACATCTTGCGCCAGGTAAATTCCCTATTAGTTGATAATGCTTTGTAGGATTAAGTTTTCTACACGTCACACATCTTCGTAATTGCTTTTTAACTGCTCTTAATCCAGTAACTAACCAATACTTCTGCCTCAAGTTAGCTAGGGTTAAATTTGGTCCACCATGATAAGTCAACTGATGGGCTTCTCAATAAACTTGTTAGTCGATGATCTTTCGGTATGATAATGGGGTATTTCATATCATTGCTGATTTTTGCGTTTGCTAAACGACCAGAGACTTGTAAAATTCGTTCTGTATCCAAAAAAGGATATAATTTTATTAAATCACTTTTGCTGTTTGGTTTATTATATTTTTGTATATAATCAATATCCACGCTAAATTCATTATGCTGCACATGTTTTATAATGATCAACTTAGCCGCTTTAAGTTCTTGTAATGTGATATATCCTGGCCATTGTTTACATTTTGTAGTGTCATCCTGGCATTTAATTATTTTTATTGCTCGTAGTATCCATGCTAAGATCTTAGCTACTTTTGTAAAGGAGCTATGCGTATCTTATAACTGCGTGATGATGTTTTCTTCACCGACTTTCTGCACAGCATGCACGCGTTTTTCTCTTACTTCTTCTTCTGTGGTGTAAATAATTTGCTTTTCGGATAGTGGCAATTCTTTTTCCCTCATCCAGTCAGGCCCATGCTACCACATATTATCTGCTTTCAGTTGTGATGCTGTAATACAACGACTGGCACAGTCAGCCACATTTAAACCTGACTTTACGTAGTGCCAATTGATTGGTTGTATGATAAGGCCGCCCATTGTTACACTGTTTATGTTTCTTTGTTTCTTATTTGTGTTTATTTCTTGGTGTGCAATAAAGAGTTTATCTATCTATCTATCTATCTATATCCTAGGGTACTGAGTGCGATACAATGTCACATACTCTGTATGACATTGAGCTGCTGGCATGCATGCGGCTGGGCACGGAGCTTAACATCGGGTAAGCGACAAGCTTGTGTCGTCAACAAATTTCCTTACCATATATATATATTATACCTATAAACATAAAAACTTAATAAATAAAGAAAAGTTAAGGATAAGGTGGTCTTGCAATAAATTATAGGAATTAAACCATCCATATACCTTAGGTATGTCCAGTAGGAGGACTTGCTGCCTTCTGATTGGCCCATTTGAATCGGATCAACAACTATCGGAGTGGATTTGTATATTGGATCAACATTTCGGTTGCGTTTCCTAAACTACAACGGAGTAAATCGTTGATCCGGCCGGAACCACATTTGTATAAAAAATATTACAATGGATCAACAAAAACCACCCGGATCAACATAGGTTTTCGGATCAACAAAGTGCTCGCGATATAGCACGCATGATCAACAATTGACGGATTGATATAACTATATATATATATATAATATATATAATTAAACCACCGTAAAAAATATATTACTAGACCGATCCCCGGAGGGCAAGACTATCTTCAACCTGAAGACAGTCTGCGGTCTCTCCGGGCTAGATGTTCAGTCCCCATTCAGGAATGGCTCTCCTTCCCAGTGCCATAACTGCCAGCTATACGGGCACGCTGCCCGCTTCTGCTTTGCTCGTCCTAGGTGCGTTAAGTGCCTAGGCGATCATGCCACAGAGAATTGCTCTCGTACAAGGGACTCACCCGACCCACCCAGCTGCGTTCTGTGCGGCACCCAGGGGCACACCGCCAACTACTGCGGTTGCCCGAGGGCGCCACGCACAAACCGCAGGGTGGCAACGGAAAGGAGACCTCCGCCACCTCCCCGTCCCACCTATGATAGGTGGCAGCGGGTCAGCCCTAAGCTGACAGTAGCACCTGCCTCACAGGTGACTCCCGCTCCACTCCCAGCTAGGAACGCTTGGTCAAAGCCACCGAGCATGGTTAAAACCATCACTCCCACCCGCACCCCGGCCCGCGCACCCGTCCCCGCCGGTACCGCGGCCCCTGCCCGCGCACCGGCCCCGGTCCGCGCGGCACCCCCGGCACCTCCTGCCCTCATCCCACGCGCCGCACCTCGCGTCGCCCGGCCCGTGGCCCCACCTCCTATGCCACTGATGGACTCCTCTCTTCAAGAGGATATAGCGCTAGTCAGCGACCTTGCTATGTCCATCAACATAGATGAGGTCCGTGCTCTAGCACGCAAGATGCACTCCGCACAATCACCTGCGGAAGTCATCCAGTACACGCTGGAACAAGCCAGCCTTCTTAGCGCTCTAAAGCGCTTCGCCCCCCAAACTCCCCCCCAGTACACCCACTATTGTTAGTACAACCTTACGAACGAAACCGCGCTCAGTTTCGTTAGCGTCCTTCAACGCTAACGGCCTCTTCAGACAACGTGACCTTGTCCACGACTTTTGTAATACCCACCTGATCGACATTATATGCGTGCAGGAAACCCTACTAAAACCGGGGAAGGCGAACCCCAGGTTTGCCAATTTCAGAACGGTACGTAATGATAGATTGACCGGTCGTGGAGGAGGCACTCTTATCTATTACAAAAGGTCCCTGCACTGCATCCCCATACCTACCCCGACTCTCACTACTATGGAAGCATCTTGTTGCATGCTAGCCATGACGGGTCATCAACCCCTAGTCATAGTTTCCTGTTACCTACCTTGTAAAAAGCGTATCGCCCGCGCTGACTTAGAAGCACTTTTCTCACTAGGAAGCGCCGTCCTTCTGATCGGTGACTTCAACAGCAAACACGTCCTGTGGAATTGTAATGTCAACAATCCCAGCGGTGTTGTCCTTGAAAGCCTAGTCGCTGACTTAAACTTTGACATAATAGCTCCACTCGAGCCCACTCACTACCCCTACTTCGACCACGGCCGTCCCGACTTACTCGATATGGCACTTTTCAAAGGCGTAACACTTCAGTTACGCTCTATGGAGGTGTGTCACGAATTACATTCTGACCACCGCCCCATAATACTGCGACTAGGCCCCGACCCAACATCTGACGTACCCTGCCCGACCAAGACGATAGTGAACTGGAAGCTCTTAGGTGAATCCCTAAAGGCTATCAGCTCACCCGACCTTGACAAAATCCCTGACGACATTGTGACTAGAGATGAAATGAAATGAAATGAAATGAAAAATAATTTATTTACGACAGCAGCAAATTACACCAAGTGAGAAACAATAGTTATAAATAAAATATACATGAAAAATTGGAAAGTAATCGCTACGTGTCATAAATCGGTCCCCAACTCAGCATTTGCTAGTGTAGAACCAGCGCTGGTCTTCCGTTGGGGCCGGTTTAAGACGTCACAGAGGATTTAAGTAACAACAGCTTCAATTAATAAAATAAAAAATGTACAATAAGACCACACAAACAACTATGTATACAAAATTATATATGTAAAGATCAACACCACAAGAAAATTTTACAAAATGTAGCATAGTTAGAATATAAGAAAATATCAATTTATCATACACGTAACAAAAAATAATATAAAATATAGTTATAAAAAAAAAAAAATATAATAATTAATCTTCTTTAATGCTCACGTTATAGTTTTAAAGTGTATATACATTACCGTTTTGTCAACACTATCACCTCAAGCATTTGCAACGTGCAATTGCACAATTTGAGAATTAATCAAGCCATTTTATAGATGTCATAAGGATTTTTACCACTACAAATGGTAAAAATCAATTAAAAGGTGAGTGGCATTAAAAAATAAAACGCCAGTTTATAAAGCACTTGTGTCATGCCTTTGATCTTCTTGGCTTTTTTGGTGGTTAAGTATGAAATGCTTTAACTTTGTTTTAAACAGTACAAGATTTTGCAGGTTCCTGATCGGCGGTGGAATATTATTCCAGCATTTGGATGCAGCATAGCGGAAACTACCACGAAACCCAGCAGAACTATGACGTTCAGTAAAGAGCTGTTTCGCGCATTGCCGCGATCCAAATGACCTCCGGTTTGACACCCATGATAACTTTTCATATAAATATATCGGAGTTTTATGTTTTATAACACCAAAAAGAAGACAAGCTAAGTGCAGCTTGCGACGATGTTTCATCTTAATTATAAAGTGACTAATTGAAAAGATGACGTATCCCTCGCTATAGACTCTTTCACTAATCACCTCTCCACCGTAGTAGGTGCATCCGCAAAGGAAGTCATAGTGCCGGACGACCGGCGCCTTGTCATTCCAGCGGATGTGAGACGATTAGTGACAAAGAGTAAAGCAGTGACCCGACATTACGACTCCTACCCAAGCAAAGTAAACAAAACTCGGAAACGCCACTTTGAACGCATAGTTGAAAGTCGCATGTCCGAGCTGCGTGATCAGAGCTGGGGCGACAAACTTTCAAACCTCGTGCCGAGCCACCAGGCTTACTGGCAACTCGCACGAGGTATGAAAGGTGTCGGACAAAGCGACATGCCCCCCCTATACAGACCTGTCCCCCTCGTCCCAGCGTTCTTTGACGAAGACAAAGCTGAGTGCCTAGCCGACAGCCTAGAGGCTCAATGCTCCCCCAATGTAGATCACATAGACCAAGCTCACCTCGATACGGTGGACGCTGAAGTCGAACGTAAAAGCTCTGTGGTCATCTCGGAACTCCCCCCACTCACCCCAGTATCCTTCGCTGAGGTGACGAGACTGATCAAGGACCTCAAACAACGTAAAGCCCCCGGTGCCGACGGCATCTCTAACAAGGTTCTTAAAACCCTCTCCCCCCCTCTCATTCATCTCCTAGTCAGCATCTTCAATGCGGCTATGAACCATTGTGTGTTCCCTGACACCTGGAAATGTGCAAATGTCATTGGCATTCACAAACCAGGCAAAAACTCCTCTGATCCTACCAGCTACCGTCCCATCAGCCTCCTCAGCGCCCTGGGGAAGCTCTACGAACGGATCCTAGCGAACCGTCTCCAGTCCCATGCCCGGGAACACCACCTTATTCCCAATGAGCAGTTTGGCTTCAGACCCAAACACTCATGCGTCCAACAGGTGCACCGCCTCACGGAGCACATCCTAGAGGGTTTCAATAAGAAACCCAAACCTCAATCGACGGTAGCAGTCTTCCTCGACGTAGCGAAAGCTTTTGACAAAGTCTGGCACAATGGCTTGATTTACAAGCTACACCACTTTGGCGTGCCAGAGCGTCTTGTGCTCACCTTACAAGACTTCCTAAGGGACAGAAGCTTTCGCTACCGCGTGGAAGGCACCCTTTCCACTCCCCATCCAGTCAGAGCCGGAGTCCCTCAGGGCTCCGTGCTATCACCCATCCTTTTCGCACTGTATACCAGTGACATCCCTCGCGCCCAACCCAAAGTTTTTATAGCCCAATACGCGGACGATACCGCCATTTATTCCACTGGCTGGCATGTAAATAGACAGACATATTTCGTCATTCAACGGGCCATCACCGAGATCGGTGACTGGTTCCGAAAATGGCGCATAGCGGTTAATCCAGTTAAAAGCACAGCTATGTGCTTTACTGAGAAAACCCGCCCCCGCTATCCGAAGCCACTAATTCTGTTCGATGAACCCATTCCCTGGGTGAGAACAACCAAATATCTTGGAGTAACCCTTGATCGGAATCTCACCTTCAAAGATCACATTAATACGGTCCGTAACAGGGCGGCCTTTGTCATGGGTCGCCTAAGTCCCTAAGTTCTGTAAAGAAAGTAAAATGTCTCTTAGTAACAAGAAGACACTTTACACTGCTTGTATCCGCCCCATCATGACGTACGCATCCGTAGTGTTCAGTCATGCTAGTGAGGCCCACCTACATAAGCTTCAAGCCCTCCAAAACCGGTTTCTTCGCAGGGCAACCGGCGCTCCCTGGTACGTCCGGAGCGCCGAGTTGCACTGCGACCTAAACCTTCCCTCTTTAGCGCAGTTCAATAAGGGCTGCGTCCGCCGACACTTTGATCGAGCCCCCCACCACCCGAACCCTCTGGTTGTCCAGGCAGCGAACTATTCGACTGCCTCATCCGACCCATACTTCAAACCCCCCCGTCGCCGACCACGGCAGGTATTGGACGACCCGGATGACCCCATCGCAGCCATTACGTTGGCAGCTTTAGCGTTGTCCGCAAGTCGTCCCGGTAACATCCCCAGGTGTGCGGTAATCAGAGGTTACACGATCAAACACCGAGCTCGCCGGCGAGCTCGAGGCAAAAATAAAATCCCGATTAGTGTCTCTCCAAATAGTCACAGAGCAATATTCAATAGGGCCCATTCTCAACGGTACAACACTGCAGTTGTACCGGGGCATTTAGTTCCGATTCCCCCTTTATCTCTCGGCAGCGAGACAAGCCGAGGTCCGAACCACAGTGGTGCCCTTGAGCTCGCTGTCACCCCTCCCGATAGTAGCGTGGCGTTTTCGGCGCCCGCAGGAGACGGAGGTATAAGGCGCTTTTCGCCTTATACGCCCGTCTCAGAAGAAGTGCCCTCAGCGCTTCTTCCTCCTGGGCTATAAGAGGGCCTCCCCTCGCCCAAAGTCCGGTGGAGCTGTACGTCCGTATAGCGGTAGACAGCATCTATGTCCTCCCTAAAAATATATATATATATATATATATTTATATATATATTTTACGGTGAACGTACAATACGTTACTTAATACGTAAATTTATGAATGAGATAATATCAACTTTAATAGAATAATTTCGACACGTCTTGCGTGCTTTTAATACAAAACGTTTAAGGTCGCAATAGAGCGTAACCAAGGCCCCAATGTGTTCGAAAAAAAATATGTTTATAGGGCAAAGCCAAATAACGAATGTGAAGGTCAATGACAGCAGAATCATATCAAAACTGGAGATACTGAGAGTTCAGTCCAGCTAACAAGAGAGCCAAACCAAAGGAAATTTTACCGAAAAATCCCGGGCATCATACAGCTTATTACGGATTCGAATAGCTATTTTTGCCCATACATCAAGGTGATGATGGAATTACGATAGAACTTCTTGAAGCGGGTGGAAAACTAGTACTTTCCCTCCCCCAGAAGTTAATTCCATCATAGTTGAAAAAAAAACGCCAGAAACATGACAAGACCTTTTTGAAGGAGAAAAAGCCCATCGCTTCTGAGCTATTCATGTTTATAAGCTGTTCTTGAAACCCATCACAAAGCGTCGTCTTTTAAGTTTGATGAATTCTAGGCTCCTGAACAAGCCAGTATCCGAAAGGCTTAGGCAACATAGACCACGTTTCGCTCCTCATATATATATATATATACATAATTTAAACGCTCCACTAGATTATACAAAATGTGAAGAGTATAATCGGACATTATGCTAGATAGCGTTTGTTATCTACGAAAAATGCCTATAAATCAATCGAGACCTGGTAGTGCGAGAGGGCGGCAGTGCAATCTTTCAGCGAAACCAATTCATCTATATCGAAACACTGAAGTGATTGTATAGAAATGCTACAATGTTGATTTGAATGCTGGATCAGAGATCAGTAATATCTAACTGCAATAAGAAGTGGGAAAGGAGACGTTATTACATTAAAAGTTTTCGCGAACGCGTTCTTGAGCTGGAATGAATTTTGCATCAATATCTATGGCGAATAACATTATGGCAGAGTCCCTTGAGGATCAGCGAATTTCCTACCTAGTGGGTCTAAACTTAACTCGGCCAAGACGAAAATTTCGTTAGGTCTCTCGGCTGATGATTAATGATAAAGATGACTCAAAGAGACCCAAACGAAGGACTTCAAAACAGTCCGAAACTGGTCGGAATCTTTCCGGTAAATATAACGCAGATCCTAGCCAGTTCCTAATAAGTTAATGACTCAAAGACATGAGATATATTTCAATACCTACCTACTTAATTGCTTTCAGATCGCGATAAACATGCTGCGCTGCGCAGAACACTTTAAAACGTGTTCTGAATTGGACCATCTGTGAAATCCCATATCTTACGAATTAATAATCAAAGAAAAAAAATGCTTTAGCATAGGATGAAAAACAACGAAACGTCCACTACTTTAGTATTCTGTGGCTAATACCTACAAGAAATAAGATTGCGACTTGACTCTCAGGAACCAAATAGGAAAATAATATAGAAGACAAAAACATACAGCGTCAAAGAAAGGAACTAAATAGAGCAAACACAAAGTCTGTCTTGTACTAAAAGCGTACAACACAACGTAAAACAGTACGAGAACTCAAAAGCAAATGAATTAAAGCTATGCTGGCGCAATGTCAATAAATCGACTGTTGGACAGGGTGTTTATAGTTGAACCTGTTGCAGGATATAGCTTCATGGCATGGTGGTAAGGCATTTTGTGATTGATCGCCTAGCAAGTTATTACCCTTAAGTATATCTTTTCACTAAGCATCTATTGATATGTTCAGGCAGTTGTTTTAGAGAGCCAATAATTTTACACTTAGCCTATTAACTCTATCTGCGAATTTTATTTTTTGGTTGCCTTTGACCACAATCTCACCCGATGGTAAGTGACGATGTGGTCGAAGGTGTTAACAGGCTTAACCTAGAATTACTGACACTCAATGACAGCTGTCGGAACACACCGTAAGGTGCTTGGCGACAGATTTTCTACTAGAGGGTGGTCGCTAGCCAGGCGCGCATTCACAAAATAATACCACCATGTGGTGAAGTGAGCCCGCGGCGGGATTTCATCCATGGGCCTCCTGCGCGGCAGTCCATAGCCAATGCCACTGAGCCATCACTGCATCAATCATCTCCTATCACCAAGTTATGGTCAAAAATAGCAAGAACAAAATACAGTTAAATATATTATTAATGATTCTCCTAGGCGCTTTCATGCCCATTGTTCATACTCTGGGAACCTCGGAGGTATTTATGGAATTATTGTTAATAATTATTAATTTAAATTCTAAAGATGAAGAAAAATCCACGCTTTTAATTCTAAAGATTGACCATAGAAAGAGGATGGAAATATGTAGTGAGCTATAATTATAATCATTGAAACCTGAAGAAGCAAAGGTATTCTAGGATTTATTCAAAATATAGAGACCTGTGCGCACTGAAAGTTTCAATGGTACGAGACGCAAAATAAGTTTGCCGCCGGGCACGAAGTTTTTCACCTCACTTCAGTGAGGAAAATACTAGATGCAAGAAAAACAGCTTTACTAAGGATATGAATTTGCGTTAATTTATATTATAAATGAAAAACGTAAAAAAATCATGCGTAAGTAACTAGGTATACTTAGGATCCGGACTATCAGCTGTCCTTGGCAGAACCAGCTACTAGCACAAATGCGTATCCTTGTCTAGTCACATGAAATAAATAATAAAGAAGGGCACTGAACGCGCCCTCTCGGGTTTGAACTAGCTTAGTGATTGGGAAAAGTTTCCGCAGCGTCAATTCTGTTCCTATCTTAATGCACGAGTAGTCTAGCTACTCGAGCTGCCAGTTTTGCACTGCGGGAGGCCGCACTTGATGGTGGAAATCGGTATATTTGTAGCCCCCACAACTCGACACAAAAACAACACGAAGTTTTTTTTATATTGTTATGATTGCAATAACGCCTGCTAAGCGGATTACATTACAAAATTACAAATATACGATAGGAAAAATTTTTTTCCACAAAAACTTAAAACAAATCCCGCACATGACTTAAATTTTTCCTATCGTATATTTGTAATTTTGTAACACGAAGTTTGTCAAAAAGCTCTCGACCATAATATATGTTCGCAACCAATCAATCCCGAGACGCATAAAAGGTATAGCGTTCAAAATTACCAACAAAATACAGGCGAAAACTGTTGCAAAGTTACCTGTTTTGGCGTTAACCTTGGATTAGCACCTCAGTCAGTGATAGATCCGCTGGGCTTTTTAGCTGGCATGGCCTAATTGCCGAGGCATTTAATGATCATTGGGTATAAAAATGATAATATTATGGTATAAGTAACCAAAATTCAGATTCATAAAAGCCAGAGCTAGAGGCCATAGCTTTGAAGCTCTTTCCCCATATGCATGATAAGAAAATCCATGTGTTGCTTGAACACCATTAGCCCTGTCAGGAAATTAATTTTGTTGAAATCTATAACAGATTTGATTTCTTCATTATTTTTTAATATACCTACGTTTTTTTAATAATTTTTTGATAATGACACCTGTAAATTATTATATTACGTAAATGTTATGTGACACGCTGATTATATATGATGTTATATTTTATGCCACTATCGTTATTATAGATAGTTTTGACAAAATTTTGTGTCTGTGGTTATATCATATGATTATAACCAATAGACGCAAAATGTGGTCAAAATTATCGATAATAACGATAGTGGCGTCAAATGGAAAAGGGAAAAAACGTTATTATGATATATCCCATGTAGTAAGTATTACTAACAACTCCAAAAAGTACATACTTGTGTATCATTGAAATTACCAATAAGTAGACCTGTATTTAACCAATAAATACTGTGAATTTATTGGTATAGTAAATTTATAGGTATAGAAATTTTGCAAAAAATGTTTTGAAATTATTCATTATTTTTCCTTTCCCAGTACAGAATTTGACATACCATGATACTCGTACAACATAAAAAAAAACAATAATCTCTACAAAACTTTAATCTCTACAAAAACGTAAATGATGCGTCACTGCGTACATTTCTATACTTACGTGAAGCAGGCGAAGTTAAGATATATCCGCAAGATTTTTCATATCTCAGCTGTTGAATCGGAAAAGCTAGGTACAAGTGCCACACAGCTAAATGAAAACAGTAAGACACTTTCCAATAGCCATAAATACGTTTCTAAAAAAAATGAACCCTTGTAACTATAATAAGTGTTGTATGTCCTGCTGTAATCCACCTGTATTAACGTCGTGAAGATCACTTATTAGAATCGATTACATACTCGTTGCTTTAAAAAGTTGTTGGAGTTTTGTTGTTCGCCTATAATTCAATAGCTCCATAGCAAGTGTTGTAACATGTTTTCAGAAATAGTTAAGGTACTTCTGGGCATGCATCACTTTCGAATTTCACATGCGCTATGTATTTTAACTTTTCTTACTTAATATGATGATTAAGGAAAATAATACAACGAATGCATAGGTTACTGTTGCTCATTCGACGCACAACATAACTCTACCATACTAATAGGAGAAGTAAGGTCAGGAAGATAGCCGCCATAAAACCGAAGCATAAACTCTCTTCAACATACTCTGGTGTTGTCCTTTGAAAGAATATAGATCTTAAAGACAGGTGAAAAAAAAGTTAATAATAATGTAATATTTCCCACAAATGCAGTATGATTAACATTATATTTCGCGTGGACATGACATACTTGCTCTCCTTTACTGTGGGTACATTTACATATTTATAAAGGTGGCGATGGTAGCGTACCTAGCCAGCTCTAAAAGCTGTGAACATAAAGTTGCGCCTATTTTAAGCGTGTGATAGAATATGGAACAAGGCCTTCGTGCCTAGTTACAGGACAAAGTTAAAGGGTATTCGAAAAACTGAACAACAATATTATGGCGCATATTTGGGTGAAATTCTTAAAATACTTTCTTTTTTACACAGGTTGGAACAATGAAAAATTTATTTTGGATATTTTGAGATTTTGAGTACATCTCAGTACGTATATGAATGATCCGTAAGGTTGCCAGTCATTGTCAAATCAGAATACGTGAGTACAATGGAAAGCAGAAAACGTTAGTTTCCTCTATGTTGAATATTTTCTATGAACGTTCTGGTCCAAAGGCATTATGATAAACGCTCTTTAAGCTCGCGTACTAAAGTTTAAGTTTGGAGCGCTCGTTTAGAAGTTTTAAAGCGCTCGTTGTGGGTATGTCTGTTTATAGCGCTTTCCACACAAACGTAATTTCGTCCTATATTAAATCTGGTTGTATTGAAAGCGCTACGAAGACATTATAGCCATAACCGTTTAACTACGTTAAGCAATGTTCAATATAAGAACTTTACTTGGATGGGTGACCGCTAGTAGATTTTACCGCTTCCGTTTACGCGCTAAGCCGTCGATCCCAGTAATTGACTTAGGATTGTAGTCGTTAAATCAAGGTGGTTGGGTATTTTTACACGACTGCCTAAAAAAAGAGTTATGTTTTCAGGGTTCATGTATATATGTATGTATGTTTGTGAGTTGCTTTATTCCACCATAACTTCTAAACGGTCTAATCTATTTCAATGTATGATATATCGTTTGACTTGTATAAACATAATTAAAAAACAAACTGGTGGAGTCAAGACGCCATATTGTTAGATAAAAGTAAAAAAAACACCTATCGAGTACTACTACTCAATAGGTGCTCGATATCAAAGTGAAGGACTTTAAAACACGATTCCATAAATATATATAACTTGCAGTTTTATAGTGAATGGAACGATAAGACATTCACCGACAATAAAAAATAGAAGTCGTGTTTCATACTTTTTAAATTAATTTCTACTTGTGCAAATGCTTGTCTGGCTAGCTACCAAGTTGCCAAACAACTAACGGACTATCTCGCAGCTGTCCTTAAGAACCAATTACTGCTCTTCGTTATGTCTGTTTACCGCCATCATCACTAACTACCAGAAGATACTGTGGACAATGGCTCATTTATTTCTCAAAAACTGAATTATACACATACTGTGTCATAACTTTTGCAAAAGAAGCAAAGTCATAAGTATTTACACAAAAAACACATCAAAGCTTACGAGCTCTCAGAAAAGGAATACATGATTTTTCCGCGAGGAGCCGAAAATAGAAGCGGAAATACGAGCTCGGAAATAAGATTTATCTAACATGTTTACTGCAAGTTTATTTTGAACTTATATGTACGACATTTTTTGACTGGCACAGTTCGACAATCATCAGATAGTTTCTAGTATACTCCATACGGTATATAAATAAAGGGTGAAATAATAATAATTTATATGTGGGACGAAACATCGTAGAGCGAACAACGAAAACACATTATCTATATGGTATATTATAATCTTCTTTCTTGTCTAAGAATAACTTTGCTGTCGAACCAGCAAGTTTATTATCTTTTATATGTAATCTGTGGATTTAAAAATTTAAGAGACAAAAATAGTAAATGATCACCAAAATTAAACCTGAATTTTAATGTAAATTTATAGCCAAAGTTTTCACATCTTGTTACAATTCTTCTGACGCATCGCCGGCCGCTGCCGCGGCACGGTCCCTTCGCTCGTTCAGCTCGCGCGTTGTTGTGGTCACAAGTAACCTAAAGCTCCTCCTCGCTTTGCGCGTCTTCGCACCTGAATATGACTGTAGTGAAAATTTACTACATTTGGTGATCATTTACCATATTTGGGGATCATTTACTACATTTTGATTATCAACTGAAATATGATATACTGTTAGAACCATTATCAAGAGAGCACAACTTCACAATACTCTTAGAGCAAAAGTAAAACTTAAGTTTGTTTGTAATTATATCAATATGGTTGCTCCATAATAAGTGAGCAGCAATATACTAATGTTTCCTTGTTCAATAATATCATTTCGAAAAATGTTGAAAGGACAGGAACTAAACAAATTGGTCGAAAGTTACCTCCATCTAATTTAAAACCCTCTTTAAACAATGCCTTTACTATTGAAACCTTAAGTTTATCTGGCATAAACCCTGTTCTAAGGCAAGGTTTACGATATAGCTCATCAGCTTATTTATGAATGGCCATACCTTTATGAAAATTTCTTAATTTTGTATCAGCTGGAAAGTCCACTGCTGAACACAGCCTCCCCCTATATGGGGGTTTACCATAATCCCCACGCTTGGCAGGTGCCTTGGGGATCGCAGTGTGAGGTATCAGTTCCTCAGAAAGTGCTGCTACCCACCCGCTGCTGCTGCGGTGTGATACCCTAAGTCGCCTCTTACGACACTCACGGGAACAAATGGAAAGGTGAAATTCTAGCCCAGCACCCATCAGGCAATACATTTCTTAATAATTTTTAATATTTGGTCAAGAGTAGTTGAATTTTAAGTCTAGGGACTTATACTTATATACTTTTTATTGACATGATATTGTGTAGAATTTGTGTAGCCGGTCGATTTTATGATGACTTACCTGTGCTACTCGTATAAAAATATTGGAAGAATTTACGTGTTTATTTAGTGTGATTCCCAGATGACAAAAGTACCATATTATTAAACTTTGTCGATATAGTTTTAGATCTAAATTTCCCAATCTCTTCATTAACTATATTACATGTAGCTTTACATGGATTTTTAGATTTTGTGATCATTTATGCATTTTTTAGTTTATCATAGTTACGTTTTATTTGCTTTTGTCTCCGGAGTCTTATTTATTTTATATTTAAATCTTAAGTTACGTTTCGTTTTGCAACTTCGGATACGTTTCGCAATTTTACTACGTTTACCAGTTTTACTAGCCATTTTGATCTTAGTGGCTGGGAAACACAGTTTATGAAACAGCTTGACTACATCATGAATAACATTGAATGCATCGTTTACGTGTGTAGGTTTCAGGTTTGTGACTTTTCCGTTTACGAGCTATAGAGACCAGTGATATACCGACCGATGGACGACAGACAGGCAATGGAGTCTTATAAATAGGAATCTGTTTTGCTCTTATTTTACAGAAACCTCATAAATACTTTCCCTGTATGGAAACTCTATCTTTTATAACGACTTCCAAAATAGGAGGAAGTTCTCAATTAGACTGAATTATTTTGTGTTTTTTTACCTTATAACTACAATACAGGCTGTACCGATTTTGAAGTCATTTTGAATTCAAAAGCTGAGGCTTGTCATGTTGTCTCATTTAAATTTGAGAGAGATCTGACGAGTAATATTTCAGTTCTCCCTAATAATGCGAAGTTCATGTTAGAGGACAGTTTTTTTAAATTAAAATTTGTATGTTATTTGTAGGTAGTACTAGAGGTACAAAGTTGTATCATTTGTACAACTAGTTGTACTAGTCAGTAGAACTATTGATACAGAGCGAATACTACAATCTTAGCCTTTCACTCCCACTTTTCATCTAATAGAGATAGCCATAATCTTTTTAAAATGTCAATAAATATCCTGTAGCGGTCATTATTTTCGTAAACGTTACGAATACATTAAAAATTTCATTATTGTAGATGTTTCTGAACTAAATGACCGTGACCCATACCCAGATCAGACAGGCAAACAGATGGACGGAAAAGAAGAAACTATGTAATGGTTAAGTCATTAATGGCACCCTAAAACACAAAAAAAGGCTCGGTAGCCTTAGTAGCACATGGTTATTTTATTTTATTAACACTTTTAGATTAGGGCTACAGACTTTAAGTCTTATTCCCTTCAGGTCTCAGCAGCTCAATCAAAGATGTTCCTGGCACCGGACTTTTGGCCTGCAGGGGTGGTATACTGCTACAGGGAGAGGAATCAGAGTCAACTTATTATGTAGTGTCACGGAATAATATAATTTTAGATAAAGGTATTTATTTTCTATAGGTCCCTACATTTTTAATTATTGTTCATTATTTATTTTATGTGCCTGTTACCTGAAGTAAAGTTTTATTATAATTATTAGACTTATAACACTAATTACTGTATATATAGATCAATGGTTTTAATGTTATTATTCTCAACAGTTTAATGTACATATTACTCTACCCTCTATGAGTCTAATGTAACTCAGGTATTGACTCAACGTAAAGGAACAGTTTACAAAAATGTAGTAGAACAAATAAAGAAAGGACAGGTAAAACCTGTGTCGGCAATAAAGTGAGACACAACGCTCAGCTTTAGTACAATATCCTAAAGCTTTGCAGTAATATGTATTTATATACCTTTTATATACTCCTTGCAACTTACGGTGGATTTGGACATGAAATGAAGGATAAGTTTTATGGATAAGACTAGAGATGAACTCCTAAATAACGTTGAGTTAACTTCTATAAAGAACATCCAACGCTGGTGTGCTGTTAAATTGTGGCTACGTCTGATTATATACGATTAAACAGCTGATAAATAATTTTACTCTTTCGATCTATCTAGTGTCTCTACTCTATTTAAAAAAAGCACTAATGTTTATTAAAAATAATGTCCTTTGAATCTCAAGGTAACGATTGCTTGAGTCACTTGTAGAGCTTGCTTAGTCGTTCTTAACTGAGCACCTAAGTAGTAGTAGCAACGTCCACTGAGCGCTTTTTTACTTCTCTCCTCGGTTGTTGTCTTAGGACGGCAGTTGTTACAGCTTTGTGGTATGGCATTTTCCGAATGCCTGCCCGGCTAGCGACCACCCTCAAATAGAAAATCTGTCACCAAGTACTTAACGGTGTGTTCCAGTAGCTGTCTGTCTGAGCCAGCAATTCTCATTTAGCCAGAACAACACCTTCAACCGCATCATCACTTATCATCAGATAAGATAGAAGTCAAAGGCTGACTTATCAGCAACAGATAAATGAAATGTTTGCATGTATCCTGTCCGTAATAGGATTTAGGCCATAAACTACAAACAGACTGTGTTAAAGAACATGCTCTTTCATACACTCTACCGTATATCATGGCGTCTCAGCTGTTTAAGTACAGCGGAAAACGGTATTTTTTCTCTTAGGGAGAGAATCAGGCGTCATTATATACCACGCGGCGCGGCCCCAAAACGGCTTGCTACACAATTCGCGAGCCCTATAGTATTGGAGTTTTCAGAAAGCCTTAAAGCCTCCTTCAAAGCTTGATGACTGCTATACTAAGACAAAGTCCAGGAGCAACGGTTTACCGTATCCTCTGAAGCACGGAAATGGTGGTACAGGCCATATAGCGGTCACTTGTCCAAGCAGTGACCCCGGAGAACGTTGATTATCCTAGTTGATTGATTAAGAACGAGAAGGCAACTCCTCTACGATCACTTCACATTATAAACACTCTAAAAGGACTTAATCCCCCTAATTGCTTCCCAACGATGGCGTCGCCAGACATGATCGTCTCTTTTATATATTTCTATAACATGCGAAGGCCTCGAATTACAACATTATTGGCTGAAATGGGGATTTTATGGCATCTGGGATGGTTCCAGTAATTTCTTCATAGCGCCTTCTGGCTTGAAAGTTTAATAGGTATTTATAATTTGTGTTGATAGCGTTTAAATGACTGCCATTGGTTCTACTGACAGTCATACTTTTGATGTGCGAAGCTTTTGAACAGAATCTCGCCTGTTGGCAAGTGATGATTTGGTCGAGAATGATATACAGACAACCTGAAATGGGAATAAGCTCTGCCGGTATGCAATGTTAGGTGCATGGTGGCAGATTATTTATTGTAAAAAAAATACAGATTAATGTTTATATTTGAACAGTTATAGAAATGCATCGTAACCATTTGCCAATACCGTCCGTTACAGTTATCGACTTGTTTACAGCTTGAGAATTAGAAGAGAGTTTTTGAGAAAATCTCAAAAACTACATACGACAAAAAAAAAAGGAAATATATAAATGTATAATTTAAAAAACACCTAAAAAACTCAGCCTGTATCTCGTTCATACAATGCGTGTGATTGATCTCTTTGGTGATTGGAACTTCTACTACAAATATCCACATTATAAATTCAAATCACTTTTCGATCCTCAGGGATTAACCTGGCGACCATCCTCAGGTGGACAATCTGTCGCCAAGCACCTAACGGAGTGTTCTGGCCGCTGTCTTTGAGAGCCAGTTTTTTTTTTTTTATATTCCTTATAGGTTAGCCTTTGACCACTACCTCACCTGATGGTAAGTGACGATGTGGTCGAAGATGTTGTTCAGGCTAACCTAGAAGTACTGGCTCTCAAGGACAGCTGCCGGAACACACCGTTAGGTGCTTGGCGACAGATTTTCTACTTGAGGGTGGTAACTAGCCAGGCGGGCGTTCGAAAAATGCCCTACCACCATGCTATAACGACTGCCATCCTAAGACAACAACCAGGACCGACGGCTTAACGTGCCCTCCGAAGCACGGAAGCGCTCAGTAGCATTGTCACTAGCGGTCACCCATCCAACTCATGACCGCGCGCGACGTTGCTTAACTTTGCTGATCGGTTGAGAACAGCTAAGTAAACTTCGCTATGAGCGCTTCGAAAATTTCAGGAATTCCAGGTTAACCCTGTTAACACCTCCGACCATCAGGTGAGATTGAGGTCAAAGGCTTACCTACGAGTATCAGCAATATTTATATATATATTTACGAGTAACACACTATTATTATAAATGTGAAAGTGTGAGTGAGGTTGTGAGTCATGCTGAAACAGCTGTACTAATATGGCTAAAACTTGGAATATAGATAGTTTAGGTCCTTAATTAACAAATGATACTTACCATCATCTCAATATAAACATAAGAAATGGTTTCAGCTTTCAAACAGGTTCTAACATTTTTTCTCTAGAGCCAATAGTTTTCGATTTATAAGCTAAATACCAAAAACAGATCATAATATTAGGCATTACACTTATCCTCCTTCAGTTCACTTCTCAGGGTCGGGTACTTATATCATCGGATATTTACCATCTAAGGACTCCAAACCCATCCTAGAAGTTGAAAATTCTGCCCCCTCCACGCACTCTAAATCCAAATACGCCCTTTCTCAGCATTCGTGGAATGTACGATTAGGTATCCAATTATCTGATTCTGAAGAGCTCGTAGCGCAACATCCGCCGCGGTTGCGCTACTGCTACTACTATCATGACTTGGATGGGTATCCGCTAGCGACATAACCACTGAGCGCTTACGTGCTTCGGAGGGCACGTTAAGCCGTTGTTGTTTTAGGATGGCGGTCATTGCATGGTGGTAGGGTATTTTGCGAATGCCCACCTGGCTAGCTACTATCTTCAAGTAGAAAGTGTGTCAAGCACCTAGCGGTGTGTTCTAGCACCTGTTCTTGAGAGCCAGTAATTCTAGGTTAGCAACATCTCCGACCACATCATCACTTACCACCAGGTGAGATAGTGGTAAAAGGCTGACTATAAAAAAATATGATTCAAAGTCGTCCATTGGTGCCTGATATGAATATTATCAAAATTTGTTAGCGTAGTACGTAAAATGCGTAAGTTATTGCAAAAGCTATGTACTAAAAACCTCAGAAGTAGTGGCGTAAAATGCTTCTTTATTTTCATATAGATTTCAATTATATTACCTGTCTTTAATGTTATTGTGACGGAACAATCTCGAGGTCCACCTGATGTTAAATAGACTAACCTCTGTCTATAACAGATGCATTTCATCACAAGTCACGAATTGCACTGCCCCCTTCACCTTTAGACATACTTGTTAAGTCTCATGTGTCTGTAATATCACTGAATCTCAAGGACTGCTGGCGGAACACACCATTAGGTGCTTGGCGACAGATTTTCTACTTGAGGGTAACTAGCCAGGCGGGAAATTGCAAAATCCACCATGCGGTAAAACCCTACTAAATTTTAAAACTGTAGCTTATTTCCATTCTCAATAGAATTTTTTCAATGTATTGTTCAGAAAACGTGTAATACATTCAAATGTAATCGATCCCAGTACGAATGCACCCTCGCATGCATGTTGCTTAGATTGGATTGGAACAGTAATGCTCGCAAATCTATGCATATGATGTTAATATTGAAATAGAAAGAAAATTGAAAGTTTCAACGCTTCTTTTCATCGTATTTACCGTACGTTACGGCTTCACAAGCCGTGTTTATAGAAGTTGGATGATGGTAAAGTCGTCTTAAATGAAAATACATTGAATAACATATTTTCGAACAAAATTCAATGTGGAATTAGCAGCATTACGCTACTCACGTCGATTTGGGGTGTTACTAACATTCCAATGCCTAAAAGCTGCACATAGTACACCGATGACAGCTCAGACGCCATCGGTGGTTATATGCGGCGGGCGATGAAAGCGACGGAGGCGGACATTACAGACCATAATCTAAAAATGGCTTTGAAAGATCGTAATGAAGAAGTCGTGGAGAAATTGGCAAACAGAAAAAGGATCTCGGAGTCAGTGGCAGGTCCATCCGGTACAGGATGAGAATGACAAATTTGAAATAAAATTTCTTTTGTGTTAATTTAATAATCAATTAGGATTAAGCATGTTATGATTATAAAAAAAAAAGTGTATATGTATATATATATATATGGACTCACTTAGTTTTTAAGATATAACACCTTACACTAACCACCATCTAAGTTTAAATAGTAATTGATGATTGGAAAATGTTATTATAAAATTTGTTAATATAATAAAATAAAAATAAATGTAAAAAGAGTACGGACCACGAGTCTATAGTGCGATATTTGATTATAAAAAAAAAAAAAAAAAAAAAAACATTCCAATGCCTTCATTAACCAAAAGGTGGTGGTAGGTCTTGGTAACAAACAAGACGTGTAATTCCAAGAAAGGTTAGCGCATGACATGCAGGTGGTCATAAAAACAAAGCCAAAGCTTTCTTAACAATGTTCTATGTACTTAAACCGTCTTTTAGATTGTAAGTGAAAACATATTTTACTGACTCTACATTTTTAAGAAAAGGATAAGAACACAATAAAGTAGAGCATTAGTATAAGTGCAATTTTTTTTCTTCTATATAATTGACTAGCGGGTCATGACTGTAGCAGACTATATTAAAGTAAACTTCTTGAGTTTTGAAGTTATGATGGCCGAGCGGTAATAGCTATGGGCTGCCGTGCCGCAGGTCGATAGTTCGATCCCCACCGCCGCTTCAGTTTCACCGCATGGTGGAAGTGTATACTGGAATGCTCATCAAGCTAGCTACTAACTACCCTCAAGTAGAAATTCTGTCACCAAACAGTGGAATTTTACAGGCTCTCAAGGATTGCAGGCGGAGTGCCAAAGTCTGTAAAATTCCAGACACACTTTATGTCTCAGGGACACTACGGGCACAGCGACGAAATGCATCCGTTATAGGCAGTGGTTAGTCCACTTTTAACATCAGGTGAGCCTCTTGTTTTTTCCATCACAATAAACAAAAAAATGAGAATAATAATTAAAACATTAATTATGAGAACAATTCAAAGTTAATTAAACACGTTTGTTTTAAGAAACATGGGCAAGCTGAGACCTTTCTCACATTGAATAAATAAAAATGTTATCTGATTTGCTTTCTCATTGTAGTAGCTTGATCTAAATCAGTGTTGGTTAAATTAAGTAAACAATTTTCCTTTGTATTAATGCCGGTAAGTTTAGTCTACACTGTTCATTTAATGCCGTACGTAGATTGTTTGTTTTTTACTGACTTCAAAAAAAGGAAGAGGTACTCAAATCACCTGTTTTTTTGTTTGTTACCCCAATACTTTTGATTGGGTAAACCGATTTTGATGATTATTTTTTTATTTGTAAGTTAATGCTTGCCGTGTAGTCCCATTTAAATTACATCAAAATCAAGCCGTTTTTGAGTTATACTCCAATAACTGGAAAGTATTTTTCTACCTTTATGATACAGTCATTGACAGTGAATGACAATCGATCCCATAAGTAGCAAGGATCACTAATAAGGGCGAAAAAAAATGTTTACCAAAAACCGACTTCATCACTCAAATGTGTGAAATAACTTGTCAAAGTCAGTAGCATGCGCACAATATTGTGATAATAGGTACTTTAGAACCATCATGGTACCGACTTCAACCAATATTTTTTTAACAAGAGCCCTACGAATTTATATGTAAAGAAAATTAACTCAAACAGAACGCAAGCCTTACCGCGGCGGCTGTGGTAAAGTGTGCCATGCGGCGCAACAACATTACCTTGACGCGACCAATCGGATGCGATCATTTCTAAGTGCCAAATCAATTAACCAATCCAATTGAATTTGGAAGATTGCGCACATTTTGTTAATTGTGACCTTGATGGGTCCGAAATCAAAGCGGTAACAGTATGAAATATACACTGCATATTGCATTCTCTGCATATTTGTAGCATGAAATCACTGGTAATTAATTCCAGGTTAGTCTGAACAACATCTTCGACCACATCATCACTAACCATCATGTGAGATCGTCGTCAATAGTCAAGCTATCAGCTATATAAACTTGGCGACAGACTTTCTTCTTGAGGATGGTATATAGCTAACTAATTGATAACTAATTTTGCAATTTCAAAATGCCCTACCAATATGCTATAACGACACACAGTCCTTTTCTTTAACTTCAACACATTTTATATCGTAAATAAAAGAATATATTTCCCAAAAAAACCAACTTTACTTTTAATTTTAATTTGATATGACAATCTGTACCTGTATGAAAAATAAAGTCTATAAAATTTGGTTTCATTACTTCGTGTGTTTCTCCCATATCCTGTAACCTCACGCCCCTGTATACCATGGGCATGGACTCATTTTAGCGGCCTGCCTTTATTAGGAATCTAAAATTGCAGTATCACATCTTCTAGCTAACCAAAACTGACAAATACTGTTCTGTACTAGCCGGATTGTCCACTGCTGAACACATCCTCCCCGTAAGGGAGGATTCGCCATAATCCCCTTGCCTGGCAGGCGTCTTGGGGATCGCAGTTTAAGGTATCAGTACATCAGAAGAAGAGATAAATATTTAAGATAAATACTAAAAACGGCGATTTATAATGTAATTTTGAAATTGATGAAATTCAACAAACATTTTATTTTTGACAGGCTGTTGCAATGCGGAACCTTTTTTATTGTTTATAGGCTTAACCATATTGTTTATGGCCTTTGAACACAATCTCAGCTGATGGTAAGTGATGATGTAGACGAAGGTGTTAACATACTTAACCTTAGAAATTACTGTGTCTCAAGGACAGCTACCGGGACACACCGTTAGGTGCTTGGTGACAGATTTTCTACTTGAGGTCGCTAGCCAGGCGGGCATTCGCAAAAATGCCCTACTACAATGCGTTGAGCTCAAGTCCGCGGCAGGATTCGAACCAAGGACCTGCTGCGCGGTAGTCCATAACCAATGCCCAGTGGCATTGGTTATGGACTACCGCTCGCTCTGATTATGTTATAGAAGCAGTGATGTCTCAGTAGACATCACTGCTTCTATAACATAATCAGAGCGAGCCACGACTAGCCCTTTTCGGGCCAGTTTTTGATAAATGCTTCAGCTTGAGATATCTCGTTAAATGGGTAAAGTTTCTTAACCTTGTTAAGGTTTCCCAATCCTTTTCTTTAGCATGCTATTTTACTTATTCTTGTGTCACTGACAGACTCAGACGGTCTCTGCGGATTTGTAAGCAGTTTGCTCTCATCCCTTAACTTTCATCGACACTTGCATTCTGGTTCTTATGTTTGGTACAATCAATAAACTGGGGCGTTAGTGCTTGTTTATTCATGCTAAAAAAAGCATTTAGCGGATTTTGTGCTGTTACACGTACAGATTGGTCAAAACATTTGACTAATTTTCGTGCCCGTGGATTGTTTGTCTAGAATTGCAATCCTCTATATCTCCTTTGGGAGTCGTAAGAGGCGACGAAGAGAAAAAAATACCAGAAACTAAGCAGCAACGAATTCTCATAAACTGCCATCTTTTTCTTGGACCCGTGCCATTCATGGAAATTATGGCCTTTGTTGTCTGCCGGCATCTTCCGGCCGTTGGTGTGATGTGATATGTGATATATAACCAGCTACATCTGGTATTATAATTAAATGAGATACACCAAAGTTTAACCACCACCTACTGGCTACATCTATTTAGTTGAAGCCGGCTAAAACAAAGTATAAACACACTTTGGCCATTACCTATCCTTACCTAATATACATCTAATGCAGGCAGCTTCTTGAATGTGATGAGCAAGCCAGCGACTAATCAATGTGTTAAGATAGCAATTTGGTATGGTAAAGTTATTGACCGAGCGAGCACGAAGTGAGAGCGAAGCGTCTCTGCTTCAGCTTACACATAAAATTGTTGTATGTGTATTGTATGTTGTTTTCCGCTACAGTTCACATTTCTCAACCGATTTTCGTGATAATTCCACGGAATTTTTGCTGTCGATTCAGTTTTTGGAAATTTTTCAAAATGACGGAGGGATGGGGTTTTTAAAATTTACAAAAAACGTATATAGGTATCATGCATTTATACACATTAAGAAATTGACGGATATATGGAGTATGTAATGAGATTGAACAAATCAAGAGATATATCGCTATATTGTAGCAATCCGTAGTATTTGCCAACAAAAATGCGTAATATACATATGTATGTATGTAAAATATCAATACTCGTCTTCTCGTAACTCACACCATTTGACTAGGTACTCAGTAGGTGTAGATTTTTCTCATTGATCACCTTATTGTGCCGATGTAAATCCCTCTAGGCGGAATCGGACCGTTTCGATTCGATTCCTTTACTTTTTCAGATAAGCAGACTCCATTTTTTATTCTGAATCTTATCCTTTGTGCTTAAAGGATTTAGCTTTGTGTAGACGTGAGGTGAATATAGAAAGTGTAGAAAATGTTGTCCCCTGACTTAGCAGTCTATGAGTACTTGCGTTTCTTGTATACTAAGGTATTTCAGATTTGATTTGGTCAGGGTTTCTCAAGATAAAAATGATTAAATTGTTTTGGTAAATTAGTACCTATGCGTAACGAAGCTTTTCCTACAAAACTATACCATTTATTTTGTGGCATTAAAAAAAAGAAGGAATATATTAATGCCATTGAACTTATAAAATACGGGAGAAATTGCATCTGTACCTCAAACATGGCAATGTGTGTCTACTAAATGCTTGTCTTCCTGTCTTTGCCATTGATTAAAAGGTATCATATACAATGGAAGTGTAGCTGTGTGCATTATATGCTTTCTCCACAGTATATTGTCGTGATTTTAGAGCGTATCCTACCTTCCTTTTTTGATTTAAATCAATGACTTTAGCTCCTTTTATTTTCTTTATGTTAATAACTAAAAATTTGTCTAGGGATCCTCTGATCATGACGGAAAAAGAGGTGATTTTAGTGGTTTACAGCGTCAAATTTTCTAAGATAATAATTAGTTTCCCGAAAAAATGACGAGCGTGTCGTTAGCCAGCCTAGATTTTATGTAAAAAAATATTTTTCTCGAGGCATCAGGAAGAAAAAGGGATACACATATATAAATGGAGAATCGCAAGCAGACTTTTCTTAGACATTATTCAAAAACAAATTGATCTTCTGATCATCGTCTTAAATAACTATAAGTATACAGCGTATTCTTGGCAAGAGAGCATAGTAACAACTCCAATACGGTAAAGATAAGTTGTTCCGGAGCCGGAAGATCGGCGTTTTTTGGGTATAAATAGTTCCAGTGCTTATCTTCCGGCTTCATCACTTTCAGTCTCATGGTATCGTTTTACTGTAATGTCGTCACTACACTCAATTGCCAGTTTTATAATAAATCAACACTTAGAAGACGGCGAAACACAGTCCCTTAGATCTTGTTAGATGCGTAATAACCTATACGTGCAGGTAAACATTGAAAATTGATAAGTGGCTGGATATTATGGACCTTAAACTAACATCCACAAGAACCTGTTTATATAATATTACGCTGTAGTCTAGTTATCATAGCTCAAAACAAGAAAAGCTTCTTTATTCAGGTCTCAGAATATCTCCAGGGATACAAAATGGCTTATTTCTGATAATTCTAAGTCCTATGGGCATAGTTCGAGTTTGTTTCACGACCTAATGTGAATTTGTTGTTTATACGACATGCTATCTACCGCGGGGCTAGAATTTGTGAAAAACGTGATTAGTGAAATTAGCTATACGCGAAAGGAATTTCAGGCAAGGATATCTCATCCAACGCTCGTGACTATTGTGATATAATACACAAGACATAACGAAGTCTTGTCAAGAAAAATTATGACATAATTAATTGCATAATACATTAGGAAATTTTGACAAGAAAACATTTAAAGCACTTGTACTACTCTGTATTTATTTGCTATGTAATACTTTATTCATTTCTTATTAAACTGTTTGCATGTACCAAATAAGAGTAAGCATTTCACTTGTTATAAATTAAGAAAACTTCCATTTAAGTTACAGTATCTTTATAACTTTCGCGACTTGAACACGTAGTTATAAGTAGAGTATTTTCCTATTCTGATATTTTCTTTGCAATGAATTACAAACATTCAGTCTTCGTTTTATTTTGTATTCATAGGTTTTACATAATTATACCATTTAGTCCTGTATAGGCACATCAATCATCGATAAGTCCAAGCCGTTTAACATATATTTTGATGCAAAATGCAGATGAAATAATCGTCTATAAGTACAAACAGTTTTACATCTTTTTGATGCAAAATGCAGATGCAATAATCGTCGATAAGTCCAAACAGTTTTACATCTTTTTGATGCAAAATTATGTTATTTATGTGTATATATAAGTTTATTCAAATTATAAATATAAAGAGTATTGTTCTAATACTGATATGTTCTCTGCAATGAATTACAAATATTCAAAGTCTTCGTTCTTTTTTATGAATAATTTTATATTGATACATTTTACATATATATACCATAAGTCCTGTATAGGCACATTAATCGTCGAAAGTCAAAACTGTTTGACATATTTTTCGATGAAGCATTAATGATGACAGTAAAGTGTAAAAGTGCATAAATACGAGTATGATCCATACAACTAACACGGTATAGAACAACATAACCTTCAAGTCCCTTTATGTAAAACTAAAAAGAATAAACTTAAATTGTAAATCATAAATCACAAATTGTAAATGGTCAAATGTGAGTTTGAAACTACATTAGTTATTTTTTATCCATTTACAATCAGAATATATTAAAAGACGGATCGGATTCCGCAATTAAATTGAAGGGATGAAAATTACAGACTGATTCAATAATGCCACTAGGGGACGTTTATATATTAGGATGAAAAAGGGCCGGGGAAATAAATGATCGCAGCTTTGAGACTATGTAAATTGCAAACAATCGCCTTTGTTCTTGTCGCATAAAGTATTTCTATAGAATATTCGTTGACCTACAAAACGACAACATTTCTTTTCATATTTTTGTTTGAAAGTTCCCGTGAGTATGAGACATATTAATGTTCTTTTCGTGATATAAATAAGCTAAGTACATATATGCGGTACCTATACTAATGCACCAAAAAACAAGAAGTCATCATTCTATCCTTTTTTTTATATACGTGTGGAAATGCTACTACGCATTCCTGTCCACCCTGGGAGAGGTGGCCGGGATATGTCGGGCTCGACACCAACTACTCCCACAGCAGCAAGTACCTACTAAAAAGCACATGGTGTTCTTACGGAACGCCAATGCCAAGGCTAGCGGAACGCTTATGCACTCTACCGCGGCCTGGGCAGCGTTGGCCCTGGGCAGGGTCCCTTCCCATTGAGGAGTGGGGAGGAATTCATCTTTCTACCCTTATCCATTCTCTAAGGGGATTTCAGTGAAATATGCATTTCGCTAACTTTACATTCATATAATATTCTTGGATTTTGACTTAGGATTTATGATTCATTGCTTAACGGACTCCAAATTTATTTTAGTTTCTTTTATAGCTAGCCTATCAGGCTAGCCTTTTAACACTATGTTATCTGATGGTAAGTGATGATGTGGCCGAAGATGTTGTTCAGGCTAATCTAGAATTACGGGTTCTCAAGGACAGCTGCCGGAACATATCATTAGGTGCTTCGCGAAGATTTTTCTACTTGAGTATAATAGCTTGTCAGGTGGATATTCGCAAAATGCCCTACCAGTCCTACCACTTTGATATAAAGATCCTACGACAAAAACCGGCACCGCATGTCCTCGGAAGCATGGAAGCGCTCAGTAGTAATGTCACTAGCGGTCACCCATCCAAGTCATGACTGCGGCGGACGTTTCTTAACTTAGCTGATCGGTTAAGAACAGCTAAGCAAACTTTGCTACGAGCGCTACAAAATTCATATTGGTAAATAACTGCTACATGTCTCAGTAGGGCATTAGTTAGTGCAGTATATTATTTATTTTATTTATATCTTTTATAATTATTGTAGTATAGTAGTAGTGCACAGTATTGTTTACTTTTAACGCTCGTAAAGTTCTTGTTTATGTCATGCTTTTTGAAAGTCATTTGTTGATTTATTAAAAGTCACGAAGCATGTGAGTTTTAATAACTTAACAATTGAATTTAAATTATTCAACAATTAATATTTTATGACATTGGTTTTACGGCGTTGGGTCGAAATAATACATTTATTGGTGGCCGAACATTAACTAAAGTTCATCAGTTAACATTACATAATATACATATTATAAAATGTATAATATAATGCATACTATATGAAGCAGTGATGGCTCAGTGACATTGGCTATGGACTGCCGTGCCGCAGGTCCATGGTTCGAATCCACCCGCTGGCTTGAGCTTCAAAGCATGCTGGAAGGTCATTCTGCGAATGTCCGCCTGGCTAGCGACCACCCTCAAGTAGAAATCTGTCGCCAAGCTCCTAACGCTGTGTTCCGGCAGCAGTCCTTGAGAGCCAGTGAAATTTCAGGCACATGAGACTTAACACCTATTAAGACTTAGCAATTCGTGACTTGTGACAAAATGCATCTGTTGTAGGCAGAGGTTAGTCCACTTAACATCAAGTGGGCCTCGTGCTTGATCCGTTACAATTACATAATATTTATTTTTTTTTCCAAAAATAAAACCCCTTTTTAGCACTGAAAAGTATGAAATAACTTGTGAAGTCACTGCTGATTCAAAATACTAACTTCACATTAGGATATCCCGACTTCCACAAGTTATTTCGTACTTTTCAGGGCTAAAAAAAGGTTCCGATTTTTTGATATTTTTATTCTTTTTAGTCAGTCAGACTGCTTATAAGATCATTCATCGCCTAGAATACCGTTTATCATCTATAATAGCAAACTCCAACCAAAATCATCTAGGTATCCAAAATATATTTTTAGGTTATTGACTCTAACGTAAAATGTAATCAACCGGTTTTGATGAAACTTATATAGAACTCTTCGGAGGTATACTCTATCTTACAAAGAATGAATCATCAAAATCAGTTCATAAATGGCGAAAAATCGCGTACCACACATACAAAAAAAAGAACAAGTGAATTTAGAACCTCCTCCTTTTTTTTAATGTTAAACCATAATGGCACAGCCACTATTTACATTACAGTTCTTATATAACGTTCCCGGTTTATACAGTTTGTACAGTTATACGATTCGGTTTTTTCTTTTTAAATGTTCCCATGTCTGTCTATATGTTGTTTTGAGGTTGGATACCGTCAACGTGCACTTTGGTAAACAAGTCTTCCACATGTAAAACACTTGGTAAACAAGTCGCACATGACTTAAAAAAAAATATCTCGTATATTTGTGATTTTGTAAAGTCTTCCAAAAAATTATAATTTGTAACCCACTGATCTGGAATGATAGCCTAGCAGTTATAGCCATGGACTGCTGTGCCGCAGGTCCATGGTTCGATCCCCACCGCCACGCCTGCTTGAGCTTCACCACATGGTACAAGGGCATTTTGCGAATGCTCGCCTAGCTAGTTACAATCCTCAAGCAGAAAATCTGTTGCCAAGCACCTAACATTGTAATTAAATAAATTTAAACGGTTTAAATCTCGTATGTTTATCATTATTTTTGTCCCGAGGTTTCAAACACTTTGCAGTGATCGTGGTCACGGGGTGACTGTCGTCACACACGATAAAAATGATAAATAAACGTAATTTAAACCGTTTAAAGTTGTTTAATTACTATGTGTAATAATCGCGAAAACCTAAGACAACCCAACTGTGTTTCGGCAGCAGTCCTTGAGAGCCAGTAAAATTACGGCATATGAGACTTAACAACTGTGTCTTATTGTAACGGACTCAGTGCAGTTCGATGAAATACATTTGTTATAGGTCTAGGTTACCGTTTATAATCAGGTGGGCCTCGTGCTTATTCCGTCACATTAAAAAAAACTAGCATTAGTAATTTACCTTCCCTCTGAATACTTAATTCGGAAATCGTATCGTACGATAAAACAAAAACGATTTGCTCTCAAAGCCCTCTATAAACAATAACTCGCTGTTAAGGTTGAACTGGCCGGTCACTTCTCCATACAAACGTCGTAGGGTGATCACTTCCTTATTTGAGATTTTCAGTCCAGACTTAAGCATAATACCGATTGACATCGTCATTATCTAGGCTTGTATGATGCCAACATTTTAAGAAGATAATTAAGTTGTAAATTATGAGCCTCGAAATCTTATATGAAAATGTTTCGAGGCTCATAATTCTCAAGTTAATTATTTTATTAAAATTTCGGCATCATACAAGCCTAGGTAATGACGAGATCAATCGGTATTATGCTATATTTTGGATCTAAATCCTCAAATAAGGGAGTGATCACCCTACGACCTTTGTATGGAAAACGGGCCGGCCAGTTCACCCTTAAGTATATGATGGGCCTGGGTCGGTCAACATGCGACAAAATAATATATTAAACAAGTAACCCAAAATACTCGGTAATAAAACATTCCAAAAATAACCAGGAAAAGACTGATAAGTAATTGAAGGAATATTAAAAATATTTGAAAGCCGCCGTTGGCGCAAAAGGGCGGGTTTACATCAATGCCCCCGAAACATTTGCCGAACAATCTCATTAGTGCATATTAAAAAGGAATGGTCGTACAGTTATCGGATAAAGAATATATTACATTACAAATTTACGAGAGAAAAAAGTATGGTCATGTGCAGGATTCGAACCCGCAAAACCCGTCAAAGTCAAAATCATTTTAATATTTTTAGGTTTGCAATAACGCCTGCTATGCGGATTAGATTACAAAATCACAAATATACGATACGAAAAATTTAAGTCATGTGCGGGATTCGAACCCGCGTCCATCCACCCCTTGAGCTGGGGGTAGGTATGCTCTAACCAATTGAGCTAACATGACATGACGTCATAACTCAAATCTTATTTATTTTTTGATTTTGTAATCAAAATCATTTATTCTATTTAGGCGTCTACGACGCTCTTATGAAGGTCAATTACACATTTTAGTATCAAAATATCCTACATTGTACTGCCACGTTCAGCAAATAAATTGTATAGAGACTGCGAGAAGAACGGGCAAGAAACTCGGGGCCATTCTTTTAAACATATTTTAACAATGTGTTACATACTTACTATATAATAGAGTTATTAAAATATTATGTAGGTGACAGGCAATAGCTTGGCAGAGGCGGAATTGTCCAGGCATTTTTGTCGTTTAAGTAATTAGAAACTGTGTAGTAGGAGCAATCGCGTCCATCCACCCCTATAGCCGGGATATGCTCTGACCGACTGAGCTAACATGACATTATGACTCGTTACTCTAATTCATGCTCTCGTTCTTCAACCGTCGTATGGGGATGGAGCGGCACTTCTATATATAGTTCAACTTGTACAAACAAGACCCATTTAGCAATTGGTTTTAAACTTGTAAGTGATGAAGCAATCTTATAATTTTAAAATTGTTATATTTTCAATAACGCCTACTCTGCGGAATACATTACAAAATTACTAATTTACGAGAGAAAAAATTATAGTCATGTGACTATAATTTTTCCCTCGTGACTATATTTTTTTCGTAAATTTGTAATTTTGTAATGTAATCCGCAGAGCAGGCAAAAGTTAGCTCGGTCGGTCCAGAGCATACCCCGACTATAGGGGTGGATGGACGCGGGTTCGAATCCCGCACATGACTATAATTTTTCTCTCGTAAATTTGTAATTTTGTAATGTAATCCGCAGAGCAGGCGTTATTGCAAACAGAACAATATTTAAAAAAAACCATGTCTTTTAGATGTTATAAGTGACAGCTAGTAAATAATGCGCCTAATAGGCAGCATGCCGCAACTCACGTCTAAGTGAGTTGAGGTTTACAGCTGAAAGGGCGCTATAATCTTTTACTACTATCTAACCTGATAGAAATTGATGATCTGGTCGGAGGTGTTGAAAAAAGCCTAAGCTTTTTTAATGGGAATTTGACGGAAGACGCTGGTCCACCTGTTATTAAACGGTAACCTCTGCCTATAACAGATGCATTTTTTGAACTGCGACCATCACCCTGAGACATATTATTATACAGTTGTTAAGTCTCATATGCCTGTAATTTACTGGATCTCTTTTCGAAGCGCTCGTAGCGAAGTTTACTTAGCTGTTCTCAACCGATCAGCAAAGTTAAGCAACGTCACCCGCGGTCATGAGTTGGATGGGTGATCGTTATTGACATTACTACTGAGCGTCTCCGTGCTTCAGAGGGCACGTCAAGCCGTCGGTCCCGGTTGTTGTCTTACGATGGCTGTCGTTATAGCATGGTGGTAGGGCATTTTGCGAATGTCCGCCTGGCTAGCTACAACCCTCAAGTAGAAAATCTGTCGCCAAGCACCTACCGGTGTGTTCCGGCAGCTGTCCTTGAGAGCCAGTACTTCTAGGTTAGTCTGAACAACATCTTCAACCACATCATCACTTACCATCAGGTGAGATAGTGATCAAAGGCTAACCTACCAGGAATAAAAAAAAAAACTCAATGACTGCTCCCCGAACACACTGTTAGGTGGTGGGTGCTATTCAGGCGGGCATTCGCAAAATGCCCTACAATCATGCTATAACGACTGCCATCCTAAGACAACAGCTGGGACCGTACACCCTAAAGTACGAAGCGTTTATTAGTAATGCGGTCAGCCATCCAACTCATGACCGCAACGGAGTGCGGACGTACAGTACATTAGTTAAGAGTGTCTCAGCGCTCCAAAACGGTGTATTCCGTTCCGATCCCGCGATGAGATACCACATGGTATCAGTTATATTTTCTATTAAGTTTTTATTCTGTTCTGATTGCACCAATAATTTAGAGTGGTATCCGTTTATTTTTAAATATTTTACTATTCCGTTCTAATCCCACTTACTCTTTAATACATACCTAACACCTAACACTGTGTCACCAAATATACATTAAAACAGTTATCCTTTTTACTGAAAAAGAAACTGAACTAAACTAAATATATATATATTAAACACACCTCTATTTTTCACACCTGTAAATCTGTCCTGTACCCTGTAAAACAGTTTATAACTAGTACGGGGACAGGAGCTCATAATTAAAGATGTATTATTATTACTAAGATCTTCTAGATCTTAAGAAGATATTTAACAATTATACCTAAACATTGTAACCCTGAATTGTGAAATAAATATTATTATTATTATTATATTTAGGCTCTTAATCAAGTACGGTTTGAAAGATAAATTTAAATTTCACAATAATATTTTGTAACTAACTTTCATAGTACCAGGAGGGCAGAAGTTTTAAGAAGTCACATATACTACTGTGTATATATGCTAGAAAAAAAACGTATAATAAAACTTGTGCTCACGGTTCTTAACTGGGTACTTAGCTAAGACACCAATAATATATTTTTTGGCAAAAGCATATGTACCAGAATGGCAGCCAGAAAAATATATAACATACTTTGAAATAGCAGCTATGAATGCTTTATAACTGTGTTGTTATATGCTGGATTTGCTATAGAGCGCCTTACCATCTCAACTCAAAATACTCGAAAGGTAAGAGGTAGGATATTCGTAATATTGGTAGGCGATAGGTACAAAAATTCTAAGTATCTATCTTTTGAAAAATGTATGTGCAACGTAGGTTTCTTTGGTGAATTTTAAATTGTATAATATTAAATAGAGATTTTCTTATCTGGATCCTAGTCCGAAAAATTCCCAATCTCAGTTTTCTCAATATACTCCATGTTGGGTATAGCTTAGGTAGGTGTATTATGCAATAGATAAACCTTTTATTTTTAAATTTAAAAAAGGTATATTAGGATATATACATATTTTTTTTTAACTAAGCATGCAATTTATATATTAGAAAAACGTTTAGAAAATATCTCGATCGTGGGCTTGAAATGTCCAGCAAGTAAATTAGGCAGACTTTTTAGATATATCTTTATATAATTAAATGTTTTTCTGGGTATTCATTTTTTGTTTTCCAAATTATTTTTTGAATGAAGTATAGGCTAAATTTATTCATTTATAAAATATTAATATATTGATAATTGTTTCGTGCCAACGACAGATACAACAACCAACTATGAAAATTAAACGAATACCTTTAATATGCATGAGACCCCTTGACCACACCCAGTTTTCCCAAAATCCAATAAACAGTACTTATGAATTTACAACAAAAAAGTTTTAACCACGAGCGGTTTTGTTTTCCTTAGCAGGCATTGATACCAAAAATGATCATGTTGTGTCACCTGATGGTAAGTGATGACGTGGCCAAAGATGTTGTTCAGTCTAACCAGGCATACATAACAAGAGACAATTTTAAGGTTATTTTTAAATTTGCTTTTTCACCTGTTCTTAAACGATGATGTACTGTATTAGCCGGATTGTCCACTGCTGAACACAGCCTCTCCCACTATGGGAGGCTTTGCTATAATTCCCACGCTTGGCAGGCGTCTTGGGGATCGCAGTGTGTGATATCAATTCCTTAGAAAGCGCTGGCCACCTTCTGATGTGTTACCATTATTCGCCTCTAACGACACCCACGGGTAGAGATGTGAGGAGTGATATTCTAGCCTGCGACCCCACGGGCAAAAACGATGATGTTTTTGATAGTAATAAGGCGTTACTTAGAATGGAAATTGGCTCTCAAGGACACCTGCTGGAATTCAAGATACCAACACGGATTTTGTGGAGAAATTTGCATTAGCAGCAACTACTACAATTTTAATTCTCAGAACTATCCATTAAATATATGTCCAATCAAACATTAAAAAAAGAATTACATTAGAAGCCCAAGATTGTAATGTAATTCTTTACTCCACTTCACCCACGATGCAAGCCTTCTTACGCCCATTATAAGAGCCAAATATTACCTTCCCTTCTTCCTATTTTCAGTAATAAGAGTACACATCAACAGCTGTAACGTGTTTAATTTAACGCCCTAATGGAAGGGAGGTTTACCATAATCCCCCAAGCATGGCAGGCGTCTTGAGTATAACAGTGTAAGATGGCACTTCTTCAGAAAGCGCTGCCTACCTGCTTTGGGTAACTTTCCCTCCGTGGCTTCTTATAACTCTCGCAATGAGATATAGGAGGGTGAAAATCTATCTGGGCACTCCACGGGTCAATAACAGTACAGGTATCACGTAAACATTGGACAGTGGCTTTTTTCACTAATTAATAGAGATAGTGCTAAGTATTGGTCACCTCTCTCAACTCAGTGGGCTCGGCTCAGTCTGCCCCAGTGCGCTAACTCACCCCGTGTGTACAGACCGAGGCACACCGAGAGAACAGTATATTGAAAATAATTTATTAACAGAAATGTCTGGCAGATACTGTAACAATGTTGACGAATCATAAATCAAAATTTGCAAATAGTCTATGTCATCTTAAACATTAATAAAAATTTGCTAAATGTAGTCTATGCATGGCTGATAATTTATATTACTTGCATAAGTTGGCATCGGCCTGGACCACTATGGCCAATTTATGAATGAAATTCTATTGTTATAATTATCGCCGATGCCAATGGGTATGTGTTTTTATAAAATTATGTTGCATACCTCAAACAGGTTGGAACATGGCGAACGAAACATTGTTAACAATGACATCTATAATATAATTTTACCCATATTTAAGCATATAAATAATTTGAATTTGAATCATTATAATGTTTGGAACCGTTGGAAATAAAATGACGTAATTATTTATGATCTAGATCTCTCTCTGATATTGCCACAAACTGTGCTGTTCTGTTTTGAATTGTGCTGATTCATAGGATTTTGGAGCCCTATTAATGTCTCCTCTGTCTATAGGTATGTCTGCCCGCCTATTAGTTCCTATGTGGGTCTCCAGCTAATCAAAGGAATAAGTAAGAAATCTAAAACATGTGCAACACTTTTGGGTCATAGCCCAAAAGTGAACATGGGACTAGAAATTCAATTTAATTATGTTTGAGTGGAACTCGATTACTTAAGAAGGTAGTCGAATAACAAACATTATCACCTCAAAAGCTCGGAAAGGTGTTGCATAACATTTGATATTTGCGTGCAAAAGTGCATTTATGTGCCAGCGTGGAAAAGATTTTCGAAATTCGACGCTTTATCACTTTCATTATTATCGGTTTTACTATTATTACTAGAATCTTTGGCTTCCACAGGTTTCTATTGTCTGCCCTAAAAACTGAACAAGGTAGGAATCTTAAAACGCCGATTTATTGTGTAGTTATAAAGCTATGAGCAAAAGCAAAAAAAAAGACGGGCTGTCTCAATGAAATACCCTAAAAGAGCGAGGTCGATCCGCACTTGCCCAGTTTTTTTAACAAAAATATGTGAATACTAATGCCCTATTTAATATTTCGTCTTAAGTTTCAATGCCACAACTGTGACGGCGAGCCACAAAAACAAAGATTTTGTTTATATATAAAATAATAATAAAGAAATACTTAACATGATGTTTTAGAGTATGAAATATATTTTTCAGCTACTCTACTTTTTATGTAGGTTCTGTTTATATAATAATAATCCTGATGCCATCCAAACTAAGACTAAGACGAAGATTTCTGCAAATATTAATATATCCTATAAACCTTCTGCAAGAAACTAAAAAGCAACACTACGAGTTAAACTTTATAGATTCATTCACTTCTTCATTTTGCATCATAATGTCAAACACAAAAAGCTCATTCCACTAAGCGTTGCGTTTCAATATGTACTGCCCTTTTACTTATATAGAATTATTATTTTCATAATTCTACTATAATAAATAACTAGTAAATAATACCTGTAACCCGTTATTAACCTGTCGTTACCGTATTGAAAATTATAAAGCTTAGTATAGCCCCATCCCATCGCGTTGCTGAAGCCTCCATTTCAGTGTGTGCGCGACTCTCGCCCGGCGCTCCCGTGTCGCCCTTGTGGACCGTACTTTACATCTATTGTATATACACCCTTATAGTGTCATGTGATTGTGGATATACCTTTGTGGACGGTGAGTTTCAACGGATTATGTTCGGGTAAAGTACTTTGGCATTAGTCATCGTTTCAATTTGATTTGTTGCTTCAATTAAGCACTGAAACGTTTTTCTAATTGTGTTTGATCAATTAAGAGGATTCTTTCTGTGTGATTTTTTTACAGGATAAAGTACTTGTTGTTAATTGGCTGATTGAGGACCGTTTTAGGAATTATAATGTTTTCGCTAAAAGCGATTGGAATATTACAACGTAAACGACTGTTTGAGAGTGAATATTATTATATTGCATGTGTTAGACGTATAAAACTATTCAATAAATATTATGTATAGATAAAAATGAATTTGAGTCTTTCCGAATTTATTTGTGCTTTAATTAATATATCTATTTTATTATATAGTTACGTTAGGTAACGTTATACAATATAAAGAAAAGTTAAAATCTTCTTGGCAAAATATGCACATAACAATGAATCTTTCAGTACACAAAGTTAAGTATCATTTTCAAATTATTTGCATTTTTATACCAAGATTAATATTAAGCAAGGAAACTTCAAAAAGATCCTTTAATATAATGTTTGAGTCTCATTAGGTGAGGTTTGCCTTCCAAGTTACTTTTAACGTTCCGGCATTAGCTTTTATTATCGCTGCTAAGTTTAATCAGTGCCCAAAATCTTTTTGTATATATAATGCTTAAAGTTCACGAGAATCTGGTTTAATATATTTCATATTTACAGGTATAATAGATAGAGGCTACGTCATGCCTTTTTACTCAGAATTATGTTTTGAATCAAAGTGTTATTATTAGATCTTTGAATAATATTGTAGAATTAAATTATTAACGAATGTTTTAGCTGGAGTATTTTTATGATACTATCCATAAAATACTTTTCTGGAAATAAACATTTAAACATTTATTAACACATTCTGTTATAATAGCGTAATTATCTACTGTAATACGTAATTTATGTTCAAGGGAAAAGTCATGGCTGTGAGTTTTACCATATGTTTTTTGTATTTTCACCGTAACAGGAATAGAACCATGGATCAATAACTTGTTTATAGTACTAGATAGCATGTTCATGCTGCTCAGAAGACGTTTTTTGCGCAAATACAGTTGTAACAATTCTAATTATTAAGTTGGCATCGTACTGGATCACTATGGCCTAGTTATGAATGAAATTCTATTGTTGTCATTATCGCCGATGCCAATGGGTTCAGATTACAGTAAGAGATTTGTCATGTATGGGTTCCTAACCGATCAACCAGGTCCGCTACAGACATTACTTGGATGGGTGACCGGTACTTGCATTTTCTATTGAGCGTGTGCGGGCTGCGGAAGGCATGTTATTGCATGTGGTAGGGCATTATGCGAATGCCCGCTTGCGTAAATACTTCCCTCAAGTAGGTAGTAGTAGTATTTTAGGTACGCCTGAACACCATCTTCCACCGCAGCATCACTCACCATCACGTTAGATTGTGGTCCACGGCTATTAGCTATAAATATATACATATTGATCGAATTTCGTATATTTATGGCGTCTCAAGATACTGATGTTTGGGTGTTTTTGTTAAAAATATGTTCAGAAGCTGTCCGGTGTACAGAACCCGGCAGATGGCAATATGCTCGTCCATTATTATTTGGGACTAAAACTTATGTGACGTTTACGTATTTTGCGCCACCTTAGCTGAAGCATTAGGTTTTAATGTGACACAGACTTTATGTCCGACATGCTGTTTCCGACTGTAGTGTACTGACACGTAAAGGGCGGGAAATGAATTTTTTTTATACCTTTTTGTTTTTTTTCGTTAGGTAGTTTAGTGTACTCGATAAACTTGATCACGTATTAAGCGTGATTTAAAGTATTTTTTTTTTCGATATCTAATAATTATTTTTAATACTTATTGAATAGCTTACATTCGTTACGGGTAAACGAAATTTTCAATATTTTTGCATTGACGTATATATACTAGTAATAATATCTCGATGTATTTTTGGCTATTTTGTGGGTAATTTGTCAAACCACTGGTGTTTCATAACTCGCAAGAAAATACGAGTATTATTATATTTAATTTATTTTTAACTGATAGGCTAGCCTTTGAGTACTAACTCACCTGATGGTAATTTATGCTGTTGTTAAGATGTTGTTTAGGCTAATCTTGAATTACTGGCTATCAAGAACAGCTGCTGCAACACACCGTTAGGTGCTTGGCGACAGATTTTCTACTTAAAAGTGGTAGCTAGTCAGGCGGGCATTTGCAAAATGCCCTACCACCAAGCTATACGACTGTAATCCTTAGACAAAACTGGGACCGACGTCTTAACGTGCCCTTCGAAGCACGCAAGCGCTCAGTAGTAATTCCAATAGCGGCCACCCATCTAAGTTGTGACCGCGGCGGACGTTGTTGCCACGAGCACTTAAACATTTTACTTGTAAATGCCTATTTCGTGTAGAACATGTACCAAATCTAACTACATAAGCAATAATACTGTTTAAATTTCGAATTTCCGCCACAAGCGTCTGTTTCCACCATAAGATATTTTATGGCAAAACTTTAACATGGGGAGTCCTTCACATAGAATTATTTTTATGTCCCAGCTGTACAATACAAAATCGTCTTATTATAAGACCGTGTTCATGACCCCGTGAGAAAAACTCCTAGAATACCATACATATTTATATAAGTGTATTGTCAGATAAGATACAATTAAAATGATTGTTAAGATGTGTGAGAATAATTCATTTATATTACGTAATAGGTCCATTGAATAGCAAAGTCAGTACTTAGGTGGGCTATGTTATAGCATACTTTGCTATACCGTCATGTTTTCGTGCCCGAGGGTCCAGACTTTACGAGAACTAGACGATTTACTCATTGAATGTTTTGTTAACTCGACATACACACCTATTACTAGTTGACTCGCATTATAGGGCGTTTTGGTATATAGTCATATTATTTATTTTAAATCAAAAACTCAAATTAAAACTTTATGGAATCTGACCAATTGTAGTTATTAATGATAATTTATGTGCTAATAAATGAAAATATAATTTATTAATTATAAATACACTTAGGTCCAGTTTCACCAACCTAGGAATTAATTGATTTATAGTTAACTGTATACTACTAATCATTAAAATGTTTATAGCTTTTGTCTCATTTTCAAATATATATTTTTGTACAGATGTTGCAGTATTTTTAAATACTGGACATGTCACGGTATTCACTTTTACGCAATGTGACATCAGGCAGAGAGCTATTGCAAAGGGAAACATCCAATCGATGATTAAAAATGTATAGGTACCGTTGAACTTGGCGATTTATTAATATAATGGGTAATTAATTGGCTTCTGCTTAATGCATACTATTTATTTCAATGTCCACAGCAGCTACAGTCAAACGAAGAAGTTGTCTTTTTTTCCACAGTAGGAATCCATCATATTATTTAAAAGCTGCTGCTATGTTTGACGTTCTAATGATATTAAATAACTTTTTATTGGTTAAGTTTTAAGGGCTTTAATTGGAGTTGAATTTTTAACTTTATTAGAACGTAAAGTTTTGGGGTACATTCAAATTCGAAAAGGTCACATTGAAATGGTTTTTATAGTATAAGGTTATCCACGTAGTGTTTTGATTCTATATTGGTGAAAAAGGGCTTTTAGTAAATATTAAAATAATTTTACGCCAACATGTAAAGGAGCCTTTTTCATACTTTTATCATTGTTTATCTAACAGTCTCAATCTTGTTTTATTTGTTTACTTAATCCTCACTCTTATCAATTGTAAACAAATTAAGTGCTACATACAATCTCTTTGCTTAAAAGAACATAATGTTTTTGTTTTCCTACCTTAATACAAATATTATAATTTAAATATTATGTCATTTAATATACAGGGTTATTGGAAAAATGCTAACAACCTCTTAGGGTTGGCGTCTGCTAGTCATAACAAACTTTTTTTTTTACATCGTATAAAGTAATAAAAAATATGAATTAATAAACAACAGGCACAAGAGACTTTTAACATCAGGTGGTCCTCGTGTCTATTCCGTCAAATAAACAAAATAAAATGAACACAAAAAAAACAATAATAAAATATATTTTTTCATAACTTAAACTAAACACTAAAGCACAGTGGTGTCAGGCAAGCCTGCCGATTCGGTTTGGTGGCTTGGGCGTGCGACGGCTACATGAAACTGGACCTTCTGCCTTCCTCGCCTCATCATATGGAGTCGCGAGCCTCGTCACTCGCATACTAAGCTAAGGTGACACGGTTCGCGTCCCATTTGCTGAGGAGGCTTTTAGGAGGTGGTCAGTAATGTGCCCAGGCCTCGACCCGCCAGCAAAACCCGAGTGGCAAAGAAGCTGGGACGACCTACTGGGTAAACAACTCGTAGCGCAGTGGCAATCGGAAAACACGGGGGTTGAACTCGCTCGGATAAACGCCGTGACCACACCGGAGGCTGGCGCGTGGCTCTACGCTTTGCCTTCTCCGCACCTCAATGACCCTCAATGAGTCATCATCCAAAAGTGTGTCCATACACACTTTTGGATGATGACTCATTGAGGGTGGCTGCCGCTCTTCGGCTTGGATGTCCTGTCTGCGAGTCTCACACCTGTATCTGTGGGGCGAGGGTTGAGGCGGACGGGCATCGTAGCTGCACCGGGTGTGCTGGCAGAAGACCGCGGCACCACGTTATCAATGACATCCTTAAGCGGGCCTTTGTATCGGCTGAGGTTCCTTGTGTCCTTGAACCCCCAGGACTCTTGCGCTCCGACGGTAAGTGGCCAGACAGCCTGACATTGGTACAAAGGGCGCTGCCTCGTGTGGGACGCAACTTGCGTGAGCACGTTTGCATCCTGCCACGTCTCCGTTACTCAGCAGTCGGCTGGTGCGGGAGCAGAAGCAGCCGCCCGACGCAAACGCCTCAAATGTGCCAGTTTGGAACCAGTATATGAATTCGACCATTTTGCAGTGGAGACGTTGGGTCACTGGGGCTCCGAAGCCAAACAATTAGTCAAGAACCTCGGCCGTCGGTTAAGAGAGAGAGGACGGGACCCCCGATCTGGTTGATACTTGGCCCAACAGATCTCTTTGGCCATACAGCGGGGTAATGCGGCGAGTGTGCTGGGTACGTTTGGATAGAGTGTCAAGTGCGGGACTGAAGTATAAATTTGACTCTGACTTAACGTCGATGCTATGTTTAAAATAGATTTTTATTATGTTTATTATATGTGACAATAATACATATGTGTTCAGACTTAGTCTTAAATATTAATTCACTTAACAAACAACTAATATCATAATAAAAATGAAAACTCTTTTTTCATAAAATCTAAATTTAATCTCAAAATGTTTGTTAGGACTAGCAGAAATCAACCTTAAGAAGTTGTTCCATTTTTCCAATAACCCTGTATATTCATATATTATAAATTAAACCGGCAAATTTATAATATATAAATAAGCAATTTTTTTTGGGTTGCTCTATTTGTTATTTGAAATCAACCAAACAGTTTGCTCTACTAGACAGAGCAATGATGGTTGTACTTTAGGAATAGAGTTACGACAGTATTGATTTTATTACGCAAAACTTTCACGTCTCTAATACGCCCCCCTAGCTACACGAGCACTAAAAGGGTGGTGTTCAAAAACTGATTCACGAACAAAACTGTTACTCGGCCTTCATAATTGTAGCAACTTTACCTGTAGTCACTTTTAGTTTTATTATTGTATGTATCCAAGCGCAGGAACTAACTACTCCGGGTTCTACCTTCATCCATAAAACTATCAAGCAAGTAACATTCAGGACTGGCCACACTGGATTGAAGTTTTTCTAGTCTTTAATCGCTTCTAATTTATATTGATTTTAGAGTCTATTGTGCAACTCTAAGACTGTCTGACAGTTCAAAGCTTCATGAGACACAGAAGTTGATTAGTCAGTCTTTTTGTGACAGTGAATATCTGAAAGTAAATGAGCAGACTAATCAATGTAGACACATCAGTGCTATTCTATAACTATATAATGATTTTATATTTGGAAGACATTGGCATATAAGTGTAGATAGTAATACAATAAAAACTGCTTTAAAACTAGCAAAAAACTAAGCTTTGTGAGAGCTCGCGTTTATTTTACAAACTGATTCTAGTGATGTCATCTAGTATTAAAGTGATTAAGTAAGTTGTATTTGAGACGAGTATTGAGTTTAGTTCTGTTGCAGTGATGTTATTTTTTTGACAGATAACACATCTAGATATGAAGTTAAATTACTATATTAAAGCACAAATCTGTTGGCGTGGTAGTTTTTCAGTAAAGAGGGCCACAGTATGTACAAGTTGTGGGATAGTGATAGATAAATATAGTAACTAGCAGATAAAAGGACGTGTGCAAATTTCGAATGATAAAAAGAACCTCATGTAGCTTGTGAGATGTATGAAATAAAATTAACCTATTTTCAATTCACAAGTTTATTAATATAAACTTTGCACTAACCACAATCCTTGAACTGCAGCACATTGGACTAAGAGTAAGACTAAATACTCGTATTTTGTTCGAACTCCAGTTGGCTTGGCACACGGTATATCAATAAAAAGTAACGACAATTCCAATTTGGCAGAAATGAGAACCAACTGCGATTGGCACCTCGTTCGGCAAAGGCACAAACCAACTAGAAGTATTAATATAAAGCTTTTGCAGATGCAGACTTACTGGTTTTGTGTAATTCAAACCATTGGACTGAATTCTTCTTCATATACCTTCTGTGGAATGATTTTAGGGTTGCGACTCGAAATGTTTTGCTCGTGACCACATACAAACCAATTCTGTTTTTATCGAAACGTCAGCTTAATTTAAACGTACGATAAAATTGAAGCAGTGATGGCTATGGACTGCCGAGCAACAGGTCCAGGGTTCGATTCCCACCGCGGGCTTGAGCTTCCCCGCAGGAAGTGGAAGTTGGTGGAAGAGCATTTTGCTAATGCTTGCCTTGCTAGCGACCACCTTCAAGTAGAAAATTTATCGCCAAGCACCTAACGGTGTGTCCCGGCAGCTGTCCTTGATATCCAGTAATTCTAGGTTAGCCTGAACAACATCTTCGACCACATCATCACTTACCATCAGGTGAGCTAGTAGTCAAAGGCTAACCTATCAAGAATAAAAAAAAAAACTTACCATCAGGTGATGTTGTGGTCAAAGGGTAAACTATCAGCAATAAAAAAAAATATAATGGCGTGAGTTTAATTAATGGACTATTAAATGTCGTATATTATAAATGTGATACTTTTCCACAAAGTAAAATGGTTTCTGGTAGAATATGCATTTGCCAATTACTGCCTTTAACAGAAACGACATTAGTACAAAGATTATCTTACAGTTTGCTAAGTAACTGTAGTACAAAACATAACATGATGTCAATGTTAAGGCTGGGCCCAATGCCAAAATTACGCAAAAGGAGTATTTTCTAACACACTTTTTGATGGTAACGAACGCAAATATTCCAATAAAAAAAATATAGGAGGCAGGGGATAATCTTGAAGAAGTGCAGTAATCGAATAGAATTTTGAAAAAAAACCTCATTGAACTGTAAAAAAATAACAGATACCGCGCTAAAAAAATCTGTTTTAATTCAAATGCTCAGAATTATCAGCGACAACCCCACTTTATGTTTTATAAATATAATAGCTAGACTAATGTTCTAGACGAATAATCGATTACATTTTTTATTACTTGTTTATATTTAGAACAATTAAATAAAACTCCACCAAAAACTGTACCCCAAACCTCAAAACCATTACCATCATCAACTGAATCGTGCAATTTTCGACCTTAAACGAAGCTATATAGACAAAAAATAGAGTACAGCCTCCCGGTTAGTTGTCGGGCAGCGCTCGACGTGAAAGGTTGGTTCCGGCCGCTCTGTCTGGCAATACAGCGCGTAATTTTATTTGGGAAATAGGTTGTTTATTTTGTGAATAAGAACTGTTACATAGCCTGTATTATATGTTAAGTTTATAAACTTGTATAACTGTGCAAATAAAATATTTTTAAATAATAAGTTATACTTTATTTGTGTTGTGTGTGAAGTTATAAGCCTGTAAATAGTATTTTGAAAATGGGGAGAAAGGACAAAATACGAGATTTAATTTTTTTTGCGAAAAAAAGAACTATAAAACATGATGGAATGTTCGGGTAAGTTGAGTTTTGTATTGAATATAAATATCAACTTGTACTTATCTGATTTTGTGATATATAATATGTATAATTAAATTCAATCCCAAATTTATAATGCATATTATTTAGGCCCCATTCCAGCTAAATGCAATTTACATTATGTTTATTCACTGATAAAGAAGAACTGGCCTTTCAGATAAAATGAACGGCTGCACTATATAATCTAAGGAATAAAGCCTACTTACTATTGAACTAAACACCAAAATTGCTTGACAACGTAGAACAGAGAAGAAATGGCTAGTTGCTAGTCTCCACTACGTTGACAAACATACTTCGAGTTGTAAAATTTAACGGTAGCACCCTATTCTCCTTCAAATTGAGTCTACATTTGATAATACTTAGTGCCATCGTAATTTGGGCTAACGCTCAGATGCGGCCGGGCCGTGCCGCGTTCTACGTTATTTACACAGTATATCCAAAAATGTTTATAAATCATTGTATGTATAGTCGACAACAGGTACTCGTATCACATAAATTCATGATTCGTATTACAAATTAATTTCCATGTATTTAAGATAGCCATACGTTAGTACTACCAATGCTAGATGACGTTATATAAACTTTGTCATTTATCGAATTTATTTTTAGGTCAAAGAAGCGCAAAACCGATTCAGATATTGACCAACCTGGTACCTTTGCAGAGCTAATTAGTAATGAGTAAGTATCTCTCATAATATAAACATGTGTATATTTTATTTATAACTATTTATTTTTTTGGTTGTAACAACGTTACATCTGGGTCAAATGGAAACCTACTTCACAGGAAAATAATTATGCTTTGCCGATTTGTGAGGTAAACAATAGAGGACCTTTTGTGTGATTACTCGGCCGCAACACCCGTTTGGGATTTCTAGGAACTTTACAAAATACTTATTAATTTGAAATCCCTACAAATAGGTTTGAACTCTTGTTTAGTTCTAGCAATTTTCATTTTCATACATTTTTAATAATAACAAATACTTGTAAAGTATTTTAAGAAAACATCAAATTAATATTTTAATAAAATTAAAAAAAATTAAAAATATATCTAGTGACAATGATGAATGAGAAGCGAAACGCGTCGAAAATTCTTCCGGTTTGGCTGCGTGGCGTTTGTGACGTCGCGTCGGCTTAGCAGGAAAATTAAGCGGAATTGTCACTAGATATATTTTTTAAGTGTTTTATTAAAATATTAATTTGATGTTTTCTTAAAATATTTTACAAGTATTTGTTATTATTAAAAATGGATTTCCGCAAAGTAACGCCTGAATCTATTCATTATTCATTATTTCATACATTTTATTTACTTCAATTACTTTCAGAAATTTGTTGACAGTTTTGGACAATGTTGCAACTCAAGCTCAATTAGTAGCTCAAGAAAGGAACGTTACGTAACGTTACGTATAACAGCTGTGTAATCTCAATAGCTCGAATTTCTACGAATATCCTATAAATTTCGAGTTAAAAGGATATTCTATTGATATGTATGTCATATATGGACGCTTCATAGCGGATGGCGATTCGAGTAAATATGCAAGAATTTTGGAAGTAAGTCTTTAACAAAGACATAATTGTGTGGGAAAGGTGAGTCCAAAAATCACATACTACGCAATATGTGCAATAAATTGGTCTCCGTCAGTAAAGATACGAAGTATCCATTAGACCAGAGAAAGAGAATTCTCAAGAAATTTTACCAGAAAAGAATATACCAGTCGTGGGTATCTAATGACATAGAACATTTTAGAAAACTGTTAATTGACGTTACTGATATTAGTAATAAGTATTCTGACCATTGACCATGATTTAATAAACAATGTGTTGCACAGTTTAAATAACAAATATGATACTATGATCAATCAAGAAAGATCTATACTACACCAGACTGATAGAAAGTAGTAGAAATACCTCAAAATCTATATGGAATGTGATAAACCAACAAAAAGGAAAATGTAATGTATCTAATATTGACTTCACAGATCTTATTAGAGACGATACTGGCCAACCTTTTCAATCAAAACAGGAGGTCATAAATACGATGAACGCGAGATTTATGGCAGCTGCGGTTGGAAAAAAATTGAAAACATCACCTTCCAGAACCATCTGAACCTGGATCCTAAAAATTACCATGCGTGTAATTCTGTCCCGATATATCTTCAGGTTCAGCTTTTCCTAGATTATTACATTACACAAATGAAAAACATATTTTGTCGATTGTTGAATACTGATTTAGAAATAAATTCTATGTATTTTTGGAAGTATGTTTATTCAATAATCCTTTAATATTATCTGATTGTCTCCCAATCTTACCTTATTTTTGCAATTAAATTTAATGTTAATTTTGATTCATCTCTATTCTAAATATCGTTAATATCCGTTAAGCTATTATAATAGTAAAAACAAATTAAATAATACTTTTAACCAATTTCAAAAAAGTAGGAAGTGTTTTAATGACAGTACTTTTTATGTATTTTACGTGATTATTCCACCATATACGAATTGATTTTGATGATTCTTTCTTATGAGTTTTATCAAAATAGTTCCGCTAGTATGGTTTTTTAAAATCCACACAACTGGAACAATACCTATGTCATGCAAATAAAGTACTTTTCAGCAATAGAAGCCGTCGTTTTTTAAGTATTCATGAATAATACCCAGTCCTAGTTTTAGTGGTATAGATTTAATTTATCTGACTGTAACGCATATACTGCGCTCAACGTCAGGGGCTTGAGCGAGCGCGGCGCAGGGCTGTTTGCGATCGTGACGCTGCCGCCTGGCTGTGATTGTATTTCGCACTCGAGTGGGCGATGGAAGAAGTGGGGGTAAAAACTGTTTTTTTCCTGGCTTTGGGCGCACTCTTAAGATGTGCTCTTTCGTGGATGCTTGGGATAGCGGAAAACATAATAGAACAAATGAATGGAGATAATAAAGAAAACTAGATTTTTTATGACTTGACACATAAAATATTTTTTATTAAGCCTTGACAGATATCAACAACAAACCATAACAATCTTCTTTATAATCTAAATTCGAACTTCAATGGCCAGTGCTGGTGTATTCGAGGCCAGCTCTAACATTCATTTGTCTAAAGATTATCTTACAGTTTGTTGTTAGAAGTAACTGTTGTTCAAAATATAACATGTGCGGAGCCTAGCAGGCTCTAAACGAAGCCTAATAGGATTTGTGTGACAATGTGTTGCCAAGCAATCTAATTCTGTGTCTAAGGGTTTGAGCTTCAGTCACAGCTGCTCTTCAGCCTTGGCGTGGATAACTCGGATTGCGTTTAACGATTATTACATTGTGGTGTCGCCGGAACAGAGCCAACTATGCCTTTACGGTTTGTTTTAGAGGTACGTATTTTCCCCAACGCTTTTTGGAATGTGAGAATATTAAATGTAGGTACTTTTAGGTGGGACAGAAGTATTTGTGAAGGATATGAAGGTCGGTTATTAAAGTTTAATGTGGCGAATAATAATTTCGAACTTCGCGTACGATTTACTTCCACATGAATACCAAAATAGAACTTATATTTGATAGTTCAAAATAATTATTGTTAACAAAATTGTATAAAAATATATTGTATGCGTGTTTCGTTTTGTGAGGAAAGAACTGTATTGGAATGGTTCCTGAAGTATTAAATTGTTTTCAGAAATATACATTATTATAAATAGAATTATTCGAGTGAATTTAGGAACTCTCAAAAGCAGGTTACAAAACCTATACTATTTTTTTACATTTGCTTGAAAACCAACACTGTTCACACTATACTTTTATGAGAAATAATTCTTAGGAATCGATTCCTAAGAATTATTTCTCATATAAAAGTATAGTGTATTATAATTCAAAACCCAGTTTTCGTGTATTCGAATACACGAAAACTGTGTTTTTAATAATGTTATCGAAAGAAAGATAATTGTCGTTTGTGATCTTTACTCCTATACTCGTAAGTTGTTTACGTGCTATTAGCCGCGTTTTACAATCATCAAATATCAAATTACCCAGTAAAATACCGAAATTTCAACTAAAATACTGAGTTTCTGATGGAACATTTAGCTTACCAAACAACATACTCAGCAAATTTAGGAACATTTATTTGAGGATAGAGTGCATGTTAGTACTTTCCAAACAAACGCAGTGTCGTCGTTTTTTAAATAACAAATTTTAAAACTCTGTATTTTAACCTCAGCCTAATATCTATGCTTCTGGATTGCCAGTTTTTTCTTCTTAATATCTATGCTTCTGGATTGCCAGTTTTTTCTATTTTTCATTTATTTTACTCCGAAATGTGAATATAGAATTCCCATACAATGCGATTTTATCGAATAAATTTAAAAATATTTAAATTTACAAAAAACTGGCAAACCAGAACCGAATTAACACTGAAGGACATGGAATCCTAGGTATTCCATATAATTATGGCAAAACTACGTTTTCATGAAAACCACTTCAAAGACAGAAAACAAGATATTTGCAAAGTTTTGTGATTTGCGTAGATACTCGAGATTATATGACAATAGAGTTTCCCCCTCTTTCCTCCCATCCGGTCTTGTCTGGCCAACCGGTAGATTGGCAACCGCAGGCGTAAACGTGTAACAGTGCTTTTCGCCTCCCGGCGAGTAGAGCAGTATCTAATGAAATATTGGACGGAATTCTGCTGTAGGAAATTTCTGTCGGTATTTTAAAAGTATGTTTTATATCTGATTCAGCGGGATTGTTCACTGCTGAACACAGCCTCCCCTATTTCGGGGGTATTTGCCATAATCCCCACGCTTGGCAGGCAGCTTGGGGATCGCAGTGTAAGAAGGCAGTTCTTTAGAAGGTGCTGCTGCCCACCTTTCAGTATTTTTCCCTTAGTCGCCTCTTACGACACCCACGGGATGATATGGGGAGGTGCAATTCTAACCCGACACCCCACGGGAAATGTGAATGTTTTATATAGGTACTTTAAAAGGCAGACAATTTTTTTTGTGTGTTATATTGGTTACCTGCAATACTTTTTACTGTACTGTATCATCAGGAACGTCTACACTTGTTTTGCTGTATCGTCTTTGTGACTTTTAGCAAGCAGTAACTATTTGTTGTTGACAGCTATTTTACAGTGCAATTCTCGCCCAATATCACACGGGTCGTATTATACTGGTAAATCAGTAAAAATTAAGAGTACATTAAGAAATAGAAATTGAAAGACCATAATTTGTAGACCTTCTAAACATAGCGAGCATCGATCTGCCGTTTTGGTACAACGACCTTCTCAGAAACACTTTAGCGTGAATCAATTGCCCTAAATGACACGGTAACACGGCACACGCCGTGCATGCATTAGTGGTTACCGTTTGACCGTTTCAGTGCCTAACGGTCACGCTTGCTGCAGAGTCAAACTGCTGAACAAAATTTCATTGAAGTCGTAAGATTAACGAGATTTATACTTACGTTAATTTTAACGTGTTTTTGCAACGTCATTCATTTTTCTTTTGATTTTAGATCAATGGATAGTATTACAATACTTCATATAAATAGCTGTTACTGTGTGGCGAATTCACTTTGTAGCATATACACAATATCCCATTTTTAAGGTACTAACTATTTGTCATGCCATGAGGCCGAAGACCGGTGTCCCTCATCCTGGCGTACTCACCTAAGAAATCCGTAGTAGGTATTAGATTTTTAGGTACATAGAAGAATGAAAAAGTCGTTGGCCTTAAAGCAGTGATGGACATTTTGCGAATGCCCGCAAGTGGCTTGCTTTCACCCACAAGTAAAAAAATTGTCATAAAACACATACCGGTGTGTGTTCCGGCAGAAGCCTTGAAAGCTAGTTTTTATAGATTCAGCCTGCTCATATCTTCAACCACATCATCAGGTCAGGTTGCGTTCAAAAGCTAACGTATCAAAAATATCTTACCTCATCTCTACCTATTAATTCATGAGCAGTGGGTCCATAGATTAATCGATGAGATAGGTACTTTATCTAAAAATCTTAAAGAACTACTTATGCAGCAGTGACGGCTCAGTGGCATTGGCTATGGACTGCCGCGCAGCAGGTCCATGGTTCGAATCCCGCCGCGGGCTTGAGCTTCACCGCATGGTGGAAGGGCATTTTGCGAATGCCCGCCTGGCTAGCGAGCACCCTCAAGTAGAAAATCTGTAGCCAAGCACCTAACGATGTGATCTGGCAGCAGTCCTTGAGAGCCAGTGAAATTACAGGCACATGAGTCCTAACAACTATTTCTCAAGGTGACGGGCGCAGTGCAATTCGTGACGCGTGACGAAATGTATCTGTTATAGGCAGAGGTTAGTCCGCTTCCCAGCAAGTGGAACTCGAGCTTGTTCCGTGACAATAACATAAAAAAAACTAACTATTACTAAGTAGGTACAACTGATTTTCAGTCATGCAGTTTCGTTATCATAAAACTCTAAATAAACAAACATAGGTAACATCAATTCACGCAGACGGCTTCTCAACACCTGATTCTAATATATTATTCTCGCACTTACTAACAAACCCGCCACGACTCGTCACTAAAAGGTGTTAAAAGTCAGTAAATAAATAATATACTTTATTATAGCTGCAGTGGTTCAATTTAACTGTGTTTCGTGTCTCTCACGTTATAAATACAACGCAAGTTAGGTAATAATTGTATATTTAATGGGATTTGAAATGTTTTAAAATCTGTGGTAACACTGCCAATGCAGTGTGAATACAAAACATCTTTCTATTGTATAAAGGCAGAGTTGCAACAACTTCTGTGCTATGTAAGTTTTTCAATAAAGATATTAATTGATTAACTAACGTAAGTTTGACACATACTAAAGGACATTTTTAGCTGATTTAACTTTTACGTCGAGAAGGCGTCGGCGCCACGACCAGTGCATTCGCGGGCGCGATCGTAAGCGCACGAACTCCGTGATGAAGCGACTATGAAAGTCGCGAAACCGGTCGAGACTCCTTCTCGACGTAAGAAACCGTAAGTTGAATCGGCTAAAAATGTCCTTTAATAAATATATTATTATTGCGCAATGATTATGTTTATTAGATGTAGAAATAGAATATTTTCGTATCTCATATGTACGATCCAACGTACATTTCTTACCGTCATATTAACTGTGATGCAATCTGCGTTGCATTTATATTCAGCGTACATTGCATTTATACTTCATTCGGTAAAATATTAGGAAGAGACCTCAATCATACGCCGAACTATACACACGCGCACCGAATGTGAATTACTAACTAATAATTAAAAACAACGGTCAACGCAGTGTTTTGACTCTATCTACCTCAAGTCTTCAAGTCTACCACCGGCACTCCGCAACTACTCTACTCTAACTTCACATGTACCTAACTTACAAAACTGTACATCATTAATATAAAAAGAAAACGTTTTGTTTGAAATCCGTTAAAGATAAGTGTAACATATGGTTCATGACTCATGAAAATTTGAACGTTTCGATTCGAAGAAAGCGTGGATCTACCGTTAGCATAAAATAATTCATGATACTCAAGGAAAGAATCTGCATACTCGAGGTTACAGGAATATTATATTAAATTTTACTTAAAACGCCTCAAAAGTTGTTTCAAGAGTCAGAAAGAAATCGCCTCATTACAATGTTGTATATTCAAATGAGTGGATAAAATATTCTGCCTTGGAGATCGTCAAAAATTACTTGTTAAAAACAAAATATTACAGGTGTAATCTACGTCATATCTATTTCTATCAGATTAACGCCTTACTACCCAATAATAAACAATTTTTCATCGAACGATACACAGCATGGTTGAAATACAGATCCTGGTTTGCAAGAATCACACATTGGTAAATGCTTTTCAACACTTGCTCGAAATAACTTATTTACAACACGAAAGCAACGGTACAATACAGTGTTACAGCTACATACAAAAGGCTTGTATCAATACAGACCGAGTGTATTTCTGTAAACAATATAGAATTATTCATACAGGCCTGTTCACTTATAAAGGTAGGGCTCCACAATAAATTATTGATGCGAATTTAATCTGTTAGGCCTCGTTTGAACACTAGGTCTTAGTAGTTATAAATGCTAATGGTAAATAGAGTAAAACAAAATTTACAAATTATTAGAGCACAAAATGTTTTGTCGGCCACCGGAACATACTCCTTTGAGCCGAAATTTTGTGCTTCAATTGTAGAACTTTAACCGTTATAGGGGACGGTGCGTGGTCATCAACCAGACTACTATATACTTCATCTTCATCATCTGAAACAAGTAAAGAAATATAAAATAAAACAATTAAATGTAAAATATAGCTTGGGTAGGCAGTAGTAGTTGCAATGACACTCAAAACATATGGATGGGTGCACATTCCTGAGTAGAAAGGTTTGTAACTACTGAATGCAGAGCTTTAGCATTTCAAAACCGGCATGTGTACCTTTGCAATCCTTGGCTATCTTGCATGAGTTTTCACATAAATAAAGAAGTGAAAACCCACTAAAAGCGCATACAATTCATGTTGACACAGTCAAGTTTTTTACTTTCACATCTTTCACTTTAATTAAATAAACCTATCATATTCATCTAGGTAGAAGATATTTTCTTGCGGTTACAAGAGAAGAAATTGACAATTCGTAAGCCTGTCCACGACGGTTACCAGATTCAAAGATCTGCGTAACTGCACTGAGCTCGTTCGCTCAGTGATTTCACTAATTACAGAGCCCTTCATGCATGAACACTATAGTGCTTGCAACTGTGTTTAGGCAATCTGCTAAAGAAAGGTTCACCTCAAAAGTAATCAACCAAAATCAGGCGCCTGCTTAAAACTGCTCAAGATTAGGTACTGTATTTAGTATACGTTCATGCCTAACACGGTTGTTAGCCCGCTAGTAGAGTGGAACCGCGGCCGATGGGATACCAGCGTATTTGTAACGTGAGTAATACTACTGGAAAATACTCCTAATATACCTATACCCAATATACTCGTAACTTTAATACCAGACAATTGTCCAGAGCAAGAGAGTATTTTTTTTGCTGATAGGTAAGCATTAGACTACAATCTCACCTGATGGTAAGTGATGATGTGGTCGGAGGTATTATCAGGCTTAACCTGGAATTACTGGATCTCAAGGACACCTGCCGGAACACACAGTTAGGTGCTTGGCGACAGATTTTACACTTGAAGGTGGTTGCTAGCCAGGCAAGCATTCGAATTCAAAATGCCCTACGACCATGCCGGAACGACTGCTATCAACTGAAGCAACCAAGAATGAAGACGGTTTTACATGCTATCTGAAGCACGGAAGCGTTTAGTAGTAATGTCACTAGCGGTCATCCATTCATGACCGCAGCGGACGTTGCTTAAAATCGTTCATCGCTCTAGAACGCTACGAGCGTTTCATAATTTTTATTTAAATGTCTAAAGTTTAAACAACATTCGTTGCAGTTCACATTAAAGGCACCTCGTTACGCCAACAACTTCTGTTTAATTTCAATATCACTCAAGGCTTGCCCAATTTAAAACAGCAATTTATTAAAGTACTTACCCGCTTCGTTGATTTTACAATATTCTATTTTATGATATTTTGGAGCCCATGAAAAACGTGGCGCAATCAATCATTTTGTTGAAAACATTACACGTCATGGAGCCCTCGGGAAACAATAGACTTAAAAGTAGTCTCTCGGGTATTAAAGCTCTTTGTTGTTTGTACCTTTTTTACAATATTTGATGAATATTTTGACCGTGTGGAAATAATCTTTGTAAAATATGGTATTACTTTTTGGCGAACACATTGAGTGCAATTCAAAACGTTATAGTACTTTCATGTATATAAATCTGAGCTCAGTATTTATTGCCGCAAGTAAATCTAGCTGTATTCGTTAATTTATAAAATTAACTTTATCTAGTGTGTGTGTGTAATAAAGCGCTTTGGTAACTTAAGATCCTGAGATCGATCCTCGGATTGGAAAAATATATATACAGCCCTTGGTTTTTTACCTAATAGACTATGTTTTGACCGCTATCACAATTGTTTTTTTTTTCCTGATATGTTAGCTTTTGACCACTATCTCACCTGATGGTTAGTGATTATGTGGTCGAAGATGTAGTTCAGGCTAACCTAGAAGTACTGGATGGTAAGTGATGTTGTGGTCGAAGCTGTAGTTCAGCTTAACCTAGATTCTGTAATTATACCCGGTAGGTGGCAGTAGATTCACCCTATTACTGAGACCTTTATATTCTGCATAAGTACCTTATAGTGCATGCAAAGAAAGATTGTTCGCATTTCTCTTAATAAATCAGTTTTACTTCTTTCTTCTTTTTATTTGTTTGTAAATTGGTACTGTTTCCTAAGTTAGAGAAGTTTAAAATTATTCACGAATTTGAACAATTAGTACTTTCAAATTTTCGTAAAGTTCCGATGTCGAATAGAAGAATGATTTGAAAGTTACCGCTTTTAATATTGCCCGTTAGGCAAGTTCAATCATTATCATGTAACAATTAAAAGTTTCACGCCAAGATAAATTGCAATCAGTAAGAATCGATTTGCAAAATGCGTAAACATCGATCGTGTGATTCCGGTCTGCAATATCTCGTTAATTTGTGACCGACTTCGAAATAGGATGAGGTACTCATTTCGGCGGTTTTTTTTATGTTTGTTACCTCAGACATTTGACTGGGTGAACCGATTTTGATGAAGCTGATGCTTCCCGTGTCATTAAATTTGTAAAAAATAGTCCAGCCGTTTTTAAGTTATACTCCAATAACTGAAAAGTGTTTTCCTATCTTGATGATAATAATATAGTCATTGACAGTGAATGACAATCGATCCCGTAAGTAGCAAGGGTCACTAAAAAGGGCGAAAACTATTTTTTTAACCTAAAAATGGAACTGACATCGACACTCAAAAGTGTGAAATAACTTGTCGAAGTCGGTACCATGCACACAATATTGTCATAATAGGTACTTTTAAACTATCTTGGTACCGTCTTCATTTCCTTTTTGATTTAGATTATGTTATCGAGAAGATAACTGTGGATAAAAGTACAACGGTCGACGATAAAACTTCGCTCTGAATTTCGAAACAAAATCTTCGATCTGTCATAAATAATGTCTAACAAAAACTTTGCCCCGTTCCAAATGTTATGATTGAGAAGATGTTACATTTCGTTTACAAAGCGTTTGTTTATTATTTTGTACGTCTAGAATAGAAATTGTTTAAATTTATTTTCGACATATTCTGCATTATACAAGCTGCGGCTTCAAATATATAACCCAGGATTCCTTGTTTTACTCATACTTTATGCTGTTGAGTATAATTTGATCTGATGGTAACTGGTGCTGGGGTAGTTTGAATATGATTATCCTACACAGGCAACCTCATAATGATCAATTTAGTATATTGAGGTAAGTATATGTCACAACTTAATAATTATTGATGTAAATAAGGGATGTTTTTTTTAATTTTATTGTGACGGAACAAGCCCGAGGCCCACCTGATATTAAATGGAATAACCTCTGCCTATAACAGATGCATTTCATCAACGAAGAATTGCACTGTGCCCGTCACACTGAGACGTATTGTTGTTAGGTCTCATGTGCCTGAAATTTTACTGGCTCTCAAGGACTGCAGCCGAAACATACTGTTAGGTGCTTGGCGACAGATTTTCTACTTGAGGGTGGTCGCTAGACAGGCGGGCATTCCCAAAACTTCATACCACCATGCGGTGAAGCTCAAGCCCGCGGCGGGATTCGAACCATGGATCTTAGAAGTAAGCCATGATTTCTTTTAAAATCAATGTATATATTATATATGCCGGGTTTGAATGCCCCCCCTTTTTGCTAACTGTGAGTGTCGTAAGAGAAATTACCGGAAGGTAGGAAGCTAGATAAAATACCGGTGGGTGGGCAGCAGCACCTTCTGAGGAACTGATATCTGCCACTGATATAACTGCGTTCCCCAAGATGCCTGCAAAGCATGGGATGGCCAACCCTCCCTTAATGTGGGTATTGTGTTCAGCAGTGGTCAATCCATATATATATGAAAGAAAGAAAGAAAACATATTTATTCTAGACAGAACTGCATACAACAACATTGTAAACATAGATTAGTTAAAATGTAAAAAGAACAATCTGTTATTTTAAAATATCAACATAACATCATGAACAAACAGCACTGGTGCTGTAATAATAATAATAATAATAATAATAACGTTTATTGATATAAAAATGTTTTACAAATACAAAATACTTTTGGCCCCCAAACTAGGTAAACCTGTATCTTGGGGACCACCTTCCTATATGGTACAATTATTTGTAAATACATGTATTACCTACATTAACACTAAGTAAATGAATCAACGTAAGTTTGTATTCAAAGTGTGTACACAATATACATTTATAACTAAAGCTAAATTTACTATTATATGGTACTTCGTTATTTATGCCACGTTACTTGGCAATGTGTGTGTGTGTGTGTGTGCGCGTGTGTGTGTGCGCGTGTGTGTGTGAGTGTGTGTGTGTGTGTGTGAGAGAGAGAGATAGGAGTAGGGAAAGGAAAGATATTTGTTTTGTGGCAGGTGTGAGTTAAATTGTTAAATAGTAGTGGTTACAAATTCTTCCGTTTTTTCGTAGTCCATATTTAAGAGCATTTCATATAATTTAAATTTACTTTCCCAGTGTGTGAGCTCGTGAATATTTAAATCTTTATTAATTTTATTATATAAAAAGCTTGACATATGTGTTGTCTGGCGTATAAGGTACGCTGTTCGTGGTCGGGTGATTTTGCAAACTTTTTCTTTTCGTCTTTTTGTAGTATCAGTTTTGTTATAAGGTGTTATTATGTGCTTTCTAAGAACTATATGTAAGATGTACGTCTGTCTGATAGTTAATAATTTACAATCATCATATAATTGTCGTGTTGAGTATCTAAACGGCTTGAACAGCATAACCTTCAAAATACAACGCTGTGCTCTTTCTACTTTTAAAAGGAACGTTTTATGTGTTCCTCCCCAAATAGATATGCAATACTGTATGATTGAATGGCAAATAGATCTATAAACCATAACCAGTAGTTCCTTATTGGCAACGTGTCTCAGTTTTTTAAAAACCCATGACAATTTGCGTACTCGAGATGTTATGAGGTCAATATGAGCATGCCACGTGCACAGATCATCAATAATGACTCCTAAATATTTAAGCTCCCTGGTCCTTTTAATCTCCATGCAGTTACATATGTTACCTAAATTCTGTTCACAATCATTATGAACCTGTATTTTAAAATTATGTAAAGGCCTGGTGGAATCATTCATAGTAAAGGTCATAAAATTTGTTTTATTTAAGTTGAGGGTAAGAAGATTGCAGTTCAACCATTTGTGTACCTTCATAATACCTTGTTCGGCAAGTAATTGCACTCCCTCCCAAGTCTCCTCATGAAATACAAGTGCGGTATCATCCGCAAAGCTGAAAATAGAACCGTTGTATAATTCTATGTTGCATAAGTCGTTAATATACATCAAGAAAAGACTGGGACCGAGCACACTACCCTGCGGGACACCAACTGTCATAGGAATATCACTGCTAACAAAGTTGTTTATTTTTACGCACTGAGATCTATCTTGCAAATAACTTTTGAAAAGTTGCAGCGGTAGCCCACGTATCCCATACCTCTCCATCTTTTCAATCAAGATGGGTACGGAAACAGTGTCAAAAGCCTTTTTCAAATCTAAGAAAACACCAATCACTTTTTGCTTCTTGTCAACTAGGCTAGTCACGTGACTTATTAAGTGGTTAACGGCATCTTCAGTGCTCCTGCCCCTGCGAAAACCGAATTGAGATGATGATAGTAGAAGCTTTTTCTCCATGAACTGTATTAATTGTTTATTAAGAAGTTTTTCTAGTATTTTTGAAAGGACAGGTAGTACTGAGACAGGACGATAATTACTAACTAAGTTTCTGTCTCCATCCTTGTATATTGGGTGGATGAGAGATTTTTTAAAGATGGTAGGAAAGACACCTTTTGCAATGCACAGGTTACAAATTTTTGTAAGGTATGGAACAATAATACGCCTAGCCTTTATAATAAATAAAGTTGGTATTCTATCCCATCCTCCAGAACTGTTAGATTTTAAGTTAAGGATCAATGATTCAATTTCAGATTCAGTAGTTTCCAGTAAAACCAAAGAATCAGAAGTAAAGGGAGGTAAATTTAAATAGGTTTGTTTATTTGTGTTCAGATCATTGGAATTAGTAATAGCTTGGGCTAAGTTGGTGCCAACACATGCAAAATATTTGTTGATTTTCCCAACTGAATCATTAGGGTTGGGCTCTAGTGATAATAGTTCAGTAGGTGGGTTCTTTAGTTTATTCGTGTTTGTTATTTCTTTAATTTTATTCCACATTACTTTACTGTTATTACCAGCCTTTTCTAATTCAGATTTTTCGTGTGCTATTTTTAAGTTTCTTAATGTAAGATTACAATAATTTCTATATCGTGTGTAAGTTATTTTAAGTATCTCATTATTAGGTGATTTCTTTAATTTTAAGTGCATGCGGTCTCTGTTGCGGATACATCTTACTAAACCAATCGTAATCCATGGTTTTATAATTCTTTGGCTTCGTGGTACTGCTAAAATTTTTGTATTTATTTTTATAGAATACATAATCGCTTTAGAAAGTGCTTCAGCAGCAAGGTTGGGATCAGTCATATTAGAAATAAAGTACAGATCAGTGTTTTGTAAGTGAACCAGAGCATTATCATAGTTAATTTTATTGAAAGTTTTTGAAATTTTATTACTAATAGGGTTATTTAGGTTGAGAAGTACTACTTTATGGTCTGTGATACATGTGTTTAGAACGAGACATGTACCAGTACAATTGGATTTGATTAGTATATGGTCAAGACAGTTCATGTCCCTGGTAGGCAAGGTGTGTCCTGGTAGAAACCCTAAGCTATGCACTAGATCAAGATATCTAGAACTGTTTTGGTCATTGTTTGTAGGCTTTATATCTATGTTGATGTCTCCAACAATAAATATATTTTTATATTTATTTAGTCCGTTTACTATTGCTTCTAATGATTCAAGAAAATTGTTGATTACGCGTATTGATGGGGATCGATAAATAGATATAATAGCATTATTTTTATGTTTAACAATTAAACAGGTAGCACCATCGAAAACAGGTTCTTCTATAATACATTCCAAATGGTCTCTAGCATACGCTACTATACCATCATTTTGGTTTTTGGACTTAGTTGTGAAAAATATGTTGTAGTTAGATAATATAGGAGGCGTTTTGTGGGTTTCTAACCAGCATTCAGTCAGTATTATGAAATGGGATTTTATACCAGATCTATTAAGTAACAGTTGAAACTGGTCAAAATTTTTATAAATACTTCGGATATTAAGTGTAGTTATAGTTAACCCATTATTTTTATCGTTGAAGTAGTTATGGCAATCTTCAGGGTCACATATTAGTGAACGGGTTATTCTATAATCATCAAGCTCTGTGGATATATTGTTAATGGTGCTATCCATAATAATATGTGAGAAAAATCATTGGTACGAGTAGTGTCACTGTAGTATCAAACTTTACTGGTAGATTAATGTTGGCTAAGAGGTAGTGATAATCAGAAGACAAATATTGAGAGTGTGTTCTGCAACGGTTTAGGGTATGTGTGTGATAGTGAATTATGTGTTTATCAGGAAATTGTGATTTGGATAAATTTGTGTGTGGGGGTGTGAATAATGGCATTTTTTTAACACTAATAATAAATGTATAACATAAAAAACGGTAATTAAGACTTATCCTAAGTATGCTGTTATATTTTAGGGACACAAGAGAATAAACTAGTCACGTGGTAGTTCTTAAACGGTCGAGGTCTTCATCACTGGCGATGCGGATAGCCGGCTGGCCATCTCCTTTACGGATGTATACAAAGCCGCGGGAAGTCCAGCAGAACTTATATAAATTTGTCTTTGCGAAGTCACGTGCCTGAGTAAACAACCGCCTGTTTTTTGTAGTTAATGTCTCAGAAATAAAAACTCTTGTAGAATCCCCCTTGATACCAAACGATGAGGACTCCAATTGACCATTCCTGTCACGTTTGAACTTTTTAAGGGATTCTAGCAGTTCTTCTTTTTTAATCACAGAAGTAAATTCAACGATGATGGGCTTGTTTTCGCCTTTTGACTTTGTCCGAAAGATATCTTTAATTTCATGACTTTGAATTTGAGTGTTGAGCTTTTCACCGATCTTTACTATTATTTCTGATAAGTCTTTTTTAGTTTCACCCGCTTTGTATGTAAAATTACGTAATTCAAGGCCAGCGGCACGAGAATTCCGCTCCATAGTTTCCACTTTTTCCTCCAGGGATTTTATGTAAAGAAGAAGGTCATTTCTTTCGCTCTGCATTGTAGTTAGTTTCGTACTTAGTTTGTAATATTGCAGTGCTGCCAGAAAAGGCCTGAGCTCAGCTTAATGCTGTGGGCTAATCCCCAGCGCTTATATATATATATATATATATATATATATCCATATACAATATATATCTCTATATAATAGATATCTCTAAGATCTAATATCTTTCTGGAAATTAGTTTTTTATGATTCCTCACGTAGCGAGTCGTGGTAAGTCTCATAACACGGTGATGTTTACCTTAAAATTAAACAAATTCGTTTATTAATGAAAACATCTGTTGGTGCGTCGGTACGATAACTATTTTATCATCAAGAAAACTTCGTTAAAGCAAATTAAAACTTTATACTTTGAACGAACTTTATACCTTCAGGAATGAAGTACACGATCAAGAAGAGGACTTTGAACGGGGACTCGATCCTCCTATACATAGTGATTTCAGTAGTGTAACTGGTATTATATTTGGCGTCCACTTTATCTGGCTCTATTGAGTATAAGGTGTCAATTCTCTAAACTTAAAATCCATTGAAATTCTCTTATTTATCGTAGTTAGTCGGTTCATAGGCACTACAATCAAAGTTCTTATAATGCTTGAGAATTTTGAAGCAGTGATGGCTCAGTGGCATTGGCTATGGACTGCCGCGCAACAGGTCCGTGGTTCGAATCCCGCCGCGGGCTTAAGCTTCGCCTGGCTAGCGACCACCCTCAATTATAAAATCTGTCGCCAAGCAGCTAACAGTGTGTTCTGGCAGCTGTCCTTCAGAGCCAGTAATTCTAGTTTTAACCCTGCTAACATCTTCGACCACATCATCACTAACCATCAGGTGAGGTTGTGGTCAAAAACTTAACCATCAGCAATAAAAAATGACAGTCCTTAAAGTTTACATTTGCGTAAGTTTTACACAAATTTAATCATGTAACTTGGCGCTCTCTAAACGTCTAAACTGATGTAAAATTGCGTATAACTGATTAGAATTTTAAGTGTTACACGAATATGGATTTTAGTGGGAATAGGATAAGAACTACCATAGTTAAGATAATTTAAAATTTGGAGAATTTGTGTAGAATTAGCACCTATATTGATTTATATTAAAGTACTGGTCACATCTTCATCATCAGGTTAAAAATATTTACTTACGTACATGTCTGTGTCTGTATTAGTTTATATTTTCTGCATGATATAATATATATGAACTTGTATACAAGCAGTCCGATCCTGCCAGTTTTGTGAGGAAAATGTCTAAATTGATTGGCACATCTTTTACCTCTTTGATGTCAGTGTACCTACTGACTATATTGCTTCCTTGATGAATTAGCCAAAGTTCCGTTTTAAGCGTCGAAATTATACATTAATTAAAATTTTTGGAAAGTATTAGCATTTCTGTCGAAGCACCGTTGTTTTGCTTGTCTGATAGTTGTTAAACTTTGATGAGCTCTGGAAGACTTCAGGTTAATTTAAAATCTGCTTTGCAAATCTATTGATCAGTTATAAGCTTTATTTTCTTCAACTTCCTGTCCTTATCCAACTCCAAGAGAGGTCGGTGAAATATATATATTTCTTTCACACCGTTCCGTTGTCGGCTGTCCTTTAAACTCTTCACGCTGTCCATCTATGCTTTCTTTTATCTTCTACCACCAGATCCATCCTCATTCTTTTACTACACTCTTTTCTGGACATGTTTTTATTCCTCTTAATGACATGCTCCAACTTTACAACACTTAACAACATTTAACTTTTCTGTCACCACAATTTTAATATTGTTATGTTAGCAATAACGCCTGCTTAGCATAAAAATTACAAATTTGTAATATTTAACGACAAAATTACAAATTTACGAGCGAAATAATTATAGTCATGCGCGGGATTCGAACTCGCGTCCATCCACCCCTTTAGCCGGGGTATGCTCTAAATAACTGATCATGTTAACTTGAGATTGTGTCAAGTTAGCTTAATTGGTAAGAGCATATCCTGGCTAAAGAGGTGGATGGACGCGGGTTCGAATCCCGTACATGACTATAATTTTTTCTGTCGTATATTTGTAATTATGTAATTTCACTAGTGTTGCTACTTTTTAACTTCCTTGACGTATGTTCTCATTGCTTTTTTAATCTATTAAATTTACATCACACCTATAGATTAGAATTTGTACCAAAAGTGAATTAATGTCGTGAACTGTCTTTTTGCTTCTCCAATACCTACAAGTACCTACCTGCCAAGTACTCGTAGGTATTATTAGAAACGGGATATTTACCTATATCGTTAGTTTTGCATATTGAAATTTAAATAGTGGTGTGTGTGACAGTTATACTAATAGCATCGCCTTACCGAAAAAACGTTCTAGAAAGAGGGTAGACCAGTTTGTCTGCTCTTAGTGCCGACCATCCACCCGCATAGACTTCAGTTTACTCGTGATCATGGCGCTTGCAACAGTGCCGAATTATCGAGAGCTCAAAATCAATCAAAAACACTTTAAATACATATATATTTTGTATTTATAACTATAGTTTACAAGACCGTGACAGTTTAAAAACTCATACTCGTAGGTATCCTTATCTACTTAGGAAGAAAGAATTAGTATGAATAGTGAACTATTAATATTTTTAATTGTTTTTTTTTACAATTTAACGAATGTAAAGACACGGGTATTACAGCGTAAACAACTATGTTTTAGTCACTATCACCTTCGGAATTTGTTTCGTCTTCTATTGAAATATTCAGAAGCCTTCTTTAGGATCTATAGTGTGGTTCGTCTGTCTAGTATATTGAACTTCTTTGGGTATTATGTCATGAGACGTATATTGTAACGTATGTACTAAATAAGTAGTAAGTATTGAATTTGCTTAAGTTTCGTAAAATTTTAAGTAGACTTGTATACAGTATACAGTAACAAATAAATTATCTTATCATCCATCGACGCGTCAATGGATCTCTTCTCGCTCTACTTTCATACGTCCCCTTTGATTCCCAACACTGAGATCCATAGGATGGGATCTGCAGTTGAGAGCTTCATGGGAATGCGTGGTCGACGAGTGGTCCTGGAGTCCCAGACGCCTCTCGCCTGCATTTGTCCTGGTCCTCAAGTCGAGGTGAATATCACTGTCATTTTGGATCCATAAACTACGAGCATAGTACTGAATTTCAGAGCATACGTACAGGTATACTATATAGCATCACATGTTATTATAAACATGAATAAATCATGTCTTATATTATTGGTTAATTACCTGTACTTACCTCGCTTATACCCACACAAAGACGATACTACGAGTATTACAATGCTTCAAAAATATGATTTTCAAGCTCTATAACATACTATGGGTCTCAAAAACAAAAGTTACCATGATAATGCGCCAATGATTTGGTGTATACAAGGTTACTGCTAATTAACTGGCGATACGCGACAGGCGTGACGGGTATAGACAACAAAAACTAAAAAAAATTAAAAAAACGCTACTCCGCGGCGCGCTGCACTTCGAACCAGCGACGTCAAGCGGCGGCCGCCGTTTCAATCACTAAGCGATCGCAACGGAGCGGGTGGGTGAGCGAGCAGCTGATGCTTTTACTTAGAGATTATTCTATTTTATTGTTTTGTTAGTGATTCTAAGCCCCATACAGTATTGTGTATCGTTTATTATCTCATTGATAACTCAATGACAAGTTGAAAAATTCTTCAAAAAAAAAAAAAAAATTTCTTTTTTTCATTTTTTTTTAGTTTTCTTTATCGATACCCATCACGTCTGTTGCGTATCGCCAGTTAATTAGCAGTAACCTTGTATATTATTTAGGTACTTATGATTTTCTTTTCGAAAATACAAAGAATGATATAAGATCATGTATACTTATTCTGCCTGACGCCATCAAATATGTAGCTTTACAAACCATCTATACAAACGTCTTTCATCCACCTGCCAGTGTCTGAATTGTTGGTAAGTGGTTATGTGGTCAAAGAACTAGACAACTGCAGCCAGTCAGCATTCAATGCAAGATGCCCTGCCGGAGTTAACCTCTATAAATCTTATATAAAAGGAATCGAATCAGCTACAGCTTGATCAGAAGTATAGCTCCACCCTCACTGCCTCATTTAAACTCTATCTTCATTCGTCTTCATATAAGTAGGATCCAAGTAAAGCTTCAGTAAAATCAAGCACAAAGATCTTATAATCCATCTCCTTCATCCTAGACGTCTTGGGAGAGTAGTGATTCATTACAGTAAAATGTAAACACACATGTCTGACCATAATCCCTCGGATAAAGTCCGCTCGTAAAGTAACTCGACCTCTGTGGTTTTTACCAACGCTATGATGGGTTACTCTTTCCATATTTTGAAGCTCTCGTAGTAGAGTGAGTAAGTAGATAGTGGATAAGCAACGTTAACTGTGGTAATTGCTTGGATGGATGGCTTCAATTACTACTAAGTGCTTCCGTGTTTTGGAAGGACACCATAAGCCGTCGCGTCGGTTCTGGTTATTATTTAGCATGGATGTCGTGGGGTGGATTTCAGGCGGCTTCGAAACTCCAACCATTTGCATGGTGTGCCATGAAATTTAAAAAAAAATCGCCTCTCTTGCTACCAACGTCAAGTAGACAGTTTGTCGCCAAACACCTAAGTGTGTGTTCCGGCCGATTTCAGGGCCAGTTCCCATTCTAGGTTAAGCATGTTTTCCATTAGATGAGATTGTGGTCTAAAACTAGCCTATCGGCAAATAAAAGAAACTTAAATACAATACCTACCCGTGTCCCACCTACCTATGCGGTGGGTAAGTAGGTACTAAGTATATACTTAGTACCTACTAAAATCTTGCACATATTGGCTCTAGTTGTATGTAGCTGGCCGTCTTCTTGATTATAAGAAACTTATACGTCATTTAATATGACTAAATGATGATAATAAGCTCTATTCAATGTCCGGTAATACCCCACTTATACAACTATATATAGTAGTGTAGATACAGGAAACCCTAAGCATTCAGCAAACCCTGAGACGTGCATTCAAACGGATGGAGAAGATTCGACTGTCCAGCACCTGCTTACATAGCATAATTGGTAATGCACCAGGACGGTATTCTGGGGATTGCGGGTTCAAGTCCCGCTGGAAGTAATATTTTTCCATCTGAAATAATTTCTATGTTTCCGCTTAGCAAGCGTCTATGCTCTTATAAAATAATACTAGTCAAAATAAAAAATGGTTTCATCCATTTGGTGTTCAGTGTTGATTGTATATCAACCAACCAGCCTAAGTAAATAGTCTCCTGCTATTTGGGTAGATGTCGCCAACGTCAAAAATACGTGCATTCAAACGGATGGAGAAGATTTGACTGTCCAGTACCTGCTTCCATAGCATAATTGGTAATGCACCAGGACGGTATTCTGGGGATTGCGGGTTCATGTCCTAAACATTTTTTTTAAATGTATTATTAAATTATTAGGGTTAAACTATTAAGATATAATCGATAACACGTAATTTACTCGCACCATTTTGATGCTGCTGAGCCAAATGGCTCAATATATCCCTAAGTTTACATTATAGGTCTAGTCGTCTAGTCACATACAAATGGAAGGATATCATAGGTTTTGATTCTTCAACCTGTACTGTTAAACACACCAACTAATTATATATCTAAGCTATGTTAGTCTTACCTTAATCCCGCGGATAAAGTAGGTACAACCGGTATCAGCCGTAAAGTAAAGCGACCTCTGTGGCTTTTACCTAATGGCTATGTTAATGCTTGTTCTAAAACATGCTGCTCTCATAAACAGAATGTGTTGATTTAACTCTTACTAACTTCTGTACCGCTAGTACGAGTTTTCATACGCTATTAGATTTTACGTAACCATAAAGCTAACTTTCAAAAAAGGTCAATTTAATTTGATCGATACGTCGAGGTTAGTCAAAATATTATTTTGATGTTAATTCGTACGTGGACAGACCCGTTATTGATTCTGAAACATAAAGCTAACGTTTTCTTTCTTTTTACTTTTTTGTTGTGGCTTTCATTGTATACGTTTATCCTAATCTTATTGCATCGTGGTATTATTAATGCTAGTATCATCATCGTGGTTGTCACCGTTCAATTTAAACTACCGAAATTCTTTCGAGCACACATATATATTTTCAAGAATGTGATTACTTGATAAAATGAATATAATATTGTTTCTTTGAAAAAACCCTCTAGAATACATTCCTTAAGTAGCACGAAGTGTCCGCTCACTTCACAGGTAAAAAAAATATTGCCAGAATGTTAAGAGGTATTTACGTCATTCTCAGAAGCTTCCAACTAGATGTATAGTTAGCAGTCTCAACAAGAAAAACAGCACAGATTGTTATCATTTATATGTCAAAAATAGTGCCTCAATAGTGCTTTCTGCATACAAAGTTTCAATTATAGCGCTTCAATAAAAACTGGGATGTTGAATCAAATTGTTGAGGTACCTTCTCAAAAGGGGCAAAATTTTGGAAGGTTAAGTTTATCAAAAAATAACGGTACAAAATCTCCGAATAAAATAAAAATAATAATACTATGAATTATCAAATATTTATTTATTGATAATAACAAATACTTTTAAAATATTTTAAGAAAACAAATATTTTAAAAGTATTTGTTATTATTAAAAATGGATTTCCGCAAAGTAACGCCTGAATCTATTCATTATTTATTTATTGCGTCTCAAAATATTATACTATTGTAATGCACTTTTTCATACCATAAAAATGCATTTATGCCATACTCCGTATTATATTTCGCAGCTTAATTCGACGCGATTTATAATAACCCTCCCTTCCCCTAAATTAACTAATTATATCCCAAAAAATAAAAAATAAAAATGTGAGAAGTAGGTTGGTAGCCTTTCTTTGTTATACATCATTTATTAGGAAACTATATAAGCAAAGGTGTAGATACTGGCTCTAAACAAAATAAAGCACCGTTGAGAGTGAGATGTATAGATAAAAAAAGATTTTAGAGTTGCCACAATGCCTTTTCTGTTTTACTCAAGAAATCTAAAAATCCGTGTGTGAAGCCAAAGCCTGGGACTCAGCTACAATATGTTAATAGAAGAAATCGCGTCGAATGAAGCTGCTCATATAATAATGATCGAACTTCACGTACAGGTGAATTCGTTTGATCATTAATAGTTTACCTCGAAAACATATATTTATACTTTAGCCTGAAAATCGTTGGCTCAAGAGGTGGATGGACGCGGGTTCGCGAATCCCGCACATGACTTAATTTTTTCCTATCGTACGAGTATATTTGTGATTTTGTAATCGTTGACATTAGTTCTCAATTTTCGAAAAAAGAAGCAATCTTGTGGCATATCGGAACTGTATGCAGGATGGCTATTTAATTCCACCTTTAGCACCGTCAAAAATTCGTTTGATTATTCTTGTGAAAACTTGTGTAATGGTCATAGTGCAAGGCGCTTAGGATTAATATTACGGAGTTTTTCAATAACTTTCGCCAAACCAATGATTGTGTATTAATCACTATTTACTGTACGACGATTCACAAAAGCAACAGTTCTACGTGTCCAATTCTATTATTAAAAGAAACAATCAGCTGCATAGCGCCACTTTGCACGCGCGGCACTTTATTCGATATAAGCACATCTTGATATCGTCATCTATTACTATGTTTCACACCCTTTCCTTGAATCTAGTAAGCTTGGGATTGCAAAAACTTACGTCTGTTTTATGAATCTCAGTCTTATTGTGAGGGATCCATCGCTAGCACAGCTTTTTCACATCCGGATGTTTATTTGGGATTGGTTCATATCTATGCTATAATGGTGCCCGAATATAGTGGTAAACCACATCTCTTTCTGTTTTGATTTTATGGCGCACATAATCGATGTTTTTGTTGTTCACAGCAGTGGTCGAGTGACCATCGAGAAATTCGTCACATAGTGAGGGTCTTCTGACCTGTCAAAATATACTTATAGTCGTAGTAAGCCATACTATGATTTTTTTAACGAATAACATCCACGTACATCCATGTACGAGTAACAACCAAAACGACGCCTTTTTTTTATTCTATTGACAGCTAAAAATAAACTGTTATACTGAAACTCCCATTTTAATAATAATTTTAAAATAATACAAATATTGTAATTAAATTTTTAAATTGTGTGTATGTAATTATTCAGGTTCTAAGCCAAATTGCATGGTGCATGGTATTGCAAATGCCCACCTGGCTAGCTACCACCCTCAAGTAGAAAATCTGTCGCCAACCAACTGTGTGTTCCGGCAGCTGCCCTTGAGAGCCAGTAATTGTAGGTTAGCCTGAACAACATCTTCGACCACATCATCACCTGCCATCCGGTGAGACAGTGCTCAAATGTTATCCTATCAAGCATAAAAAAAATATCAGGCTAGTATGTAAGAAACAGCAAAGCAAAAAATGCAATATCAAAATTGTTGGGATGCGTCATTGTTAGCATGTTTAAAATTAATCGAAATTTTAGATTTGTTTACAGTTCAATTCACATTGCTCGCTCCACTTTGCTTATATACGATGCAACGGGTTTAATAATAGAAAAGTTGTTCGTATAGTCGGAAGGCTCATTAAAAATTTCAGTGGTTTCATGCCAATAAATAGTGTCTTAATGTGTGCCTAATAGTGCCCAAAGCACACAAATAGCACCAAAGTATTTTAGGGACTACTTCGAACTATGACTCAACGCCGTAATAGCTCAAGTGGTAGAGCATGTCCGGGCTACTAATAATAATTTCATTAACTTATTAGGAACCGGCTAGGACCCGCGTTATATTTACCGGAAAGATTCCGACCAGTTTCGGACTGTTTTGAAGTCCTTCGTCTGGGAGTAACGATTGCGCGAAGGGACGAGCACGGGCCTCAGCGCGTAACTGACGTTGCGATGGCGCTGTCTGCCCCGGCTCAGCTGTATTTGTCAAGTCGCCGTCAGAACTGTCACTTATCTCACTGTCACTGTCACTGTTATTGGTAAAATAGTGTTGATGACACACCACACCTACTGTATCAGTCTCACGATCCAGGCGCACAATATTGGAGTCACAGATGTTCAAGACAGTTTTCGATGCCGGTGGTATGTTTCTGGTAAATATAACGCGGGATTAGCCGGTTCCTAATAAGTTAATATGGATAAAACTCGCGATAGTTTCCAAAGTGAAGTGAAATAATTTAATTTACAAAAAAAACAGTTTCCTCTCGCTTCAATACACGCGGGCCGTGATCCCCGATCGTATCACGTAATTTTTTTTTTATCCTTGATATGGCAGCCTTTGCCCACTATCTCACCTTATGGTAAGTGATGATGTCGTCGAAGATGTTGTTCAGGCTAACCTAGAATTACTGGCTCTCAAGGACAGCTGCCGGAACACACCTTTAGGTGCTTGGCAACAGATTTTCTAATTGAGGGTAGCTAGCCAGGCGGGCATTCGTAAAATGCCCTACCACCATGCAAATATGTTGTTTACCAGGATCAGACCCATAATTTTTAAAATTTATGCATGTTTTTAGAATGTTCATGTAATAAAATCCACTTTAGTTATACCACTCCCGAAATTAACTTTGTTATACTAAAATGACAAAGTTAATTGCACTTCGTACCATTGAGTTTAGTTTTTTCTTTTATGTTACGTAACAAGCACGAGGCCCACCTGATGTTAAGCGTACCTCTGCCTATAACAGATGCATTTCATCACAAGTCATGAATTGCCCTGCGCCCGTCACTGAGACATAGTTAATAAGTCTCATGTGCCTGTATTTTCACTGGCTCTCAAGGACAGCTGCCGGAACACACCGTTAGGTTCTTGGCGGCAGATTTTCTACTTGAGGGTGGTCGCTCGCCAGGCGGGCATTCGCAAAATGCCCTTCCACCATGCGGCACCTATATCAAAAGTTGCGTCCCCAGTAGCGCAGTACGATTAAAAAATTAAAATACACTCGCTCCATACAAAAATTTTACACCCGACAGAAAGAACTGCTTCAATTTCAGATCATATCACTCTCAACGTTCATATTTCGTCCTTTCTTTGTAAGCTGTTTAACACCCTTGTTTTTATAAAAAAAAACACTTATAATAATCTTCTCACCTGCCTGTCTGTCCGTCATCATAACTGATAGGGGTCGCAAAACCGAACCAATTTTCGAAACCGGTATTTTCGGTATTGAGTTCTGAAAAATACCGGTATCCCGGTATTTTCGATATTTCCGAGATTTTTCGGTATATATTGAAATATAGACTTTTTGTAACACTAGAATAGTATTCTTAAAGGATTTCAGAGGAATATAAAAAACTTATCGACGATACAAGAATTTTCTGATTTTATACAATGAAATAAAAGTTTACAAAGTATTTTGAGCTTAAAATTTCTCTTGAGATCAAAATCAAATAGCCTCCAATGAAAACATACATTTATGTAACACTATAATTTGTAAATATGTAGTAATCTTCCAGTTAGTTTCCACAGGTAGGTATAAAATAATAAAATCAGTTACAAACATTTTGTTTGACTTGGGTCTTTAATATAAAACTACTATTGTAATCAACTTTAATCGAAAAAAATACAAAAAATTAAATTGACAATAATCAGCACTAATAGAAATAAAACGAATAAACCAAACTTTAATAAAAATATATCTTTAACACTGCTAAAGTAAAGTTTAAAAATAAACAAATACAAATGTTGATAAAGTACCTATGGATGATGCAATCTTTTTTTGAGCGATGTAATGTGATCGTTATATAACATTCTGTCTAAACTTTTGTATCTTAATCTCGAGCGCAAATGGTTACAAATGTATCCTGATGAAGAGAATGCTGTTTCTGACTCTGCACTACTTCTACTATAAGAATACATCTTAAATTATGGTAGGCCACTTTCCAATTATTGTAGGCCAACTCAAGATATTTTCCTCTAGATCCAGCGTTATCGTAAAGAGCCATTTCTATTTTGACTAATTTGTCAAATTTTATATAAACAGTGTGAATATGTATGTAGCCGTAGCATCTTTTCTAAGTGGCTCAGCCGGTGGCCTATATGGCCTCACGCCTCAGGACTTAAAAGATATATTATCTTTTAGTTCTGGTGAGGTACTCGAGACACTTCTAAGGGATGTAACGGCTTTGGTTAATTTGATGTTATCGAGTCAGGTCAACAATGAAATTACCGAAATGGTGCGAATTTTTGTGCCTATAATAAAAAAGGTGGTAGTATTAAACCTATAGCAGTATATAGCTTCCAGGCAGGTGCATGGCTTCCAGGCTGGCTGGAGTTGGTGAACTTGTCCTCATCGGAGATATCAATCAGCTGCCTTACATCGATAGAGATAATCTCTTCGTATTAAGGTACAACCGCCCTAACCTGGTCACAAACATCACCCAGGAGTTGTTATGCACGCATCGGAACCCAATGGATGTCGCGTACGCACTGAGGGAAATATACTCTGGTATATATTCCTCAGCTCCCCGTATTAAGTCTCTTGAGCTTGAAAGGTACACGGGTGCAAAAATCCCCAAATCCCTCCCGAACACCTTATTCCTGGTTCACACTCAGGAAGAAAAGGAGGCCCTAACAAGCCAGGGCTACGGAGAGGGAAAGGGATCACGCACCCTTACCATCCACGAAGCTCAGGGACTTACATACGAGTCGGTCATCGCCATCAAGACCAAGAGCAGCATGAAGCTGCACGAGAGCGTCCCGCACGCAGTCGTTGCAGTTTCACGTCATACTGGAACCTTCAGATACTACGCAGATGACGAAGAAGACGCCATAGGACGGTTCGTTAGGAAGGCGATGGTTGCGACACCAAAAGCTATCCATGATTACAACCTCAAAATGGCGATCAAAGATCGAAATAGCGTGGTAATGGAGACCCTGTTAAAATGTGACGTGGGAGAATGACAAAAAAAAAATTTTAATTTCTGTATGTTATTTTCATATATATAATATTATTGTAGTCCCAAATTATAAATATGTGTAATAATTGTAATCGTTGGCACGGGTATCCAGAGCGGTCATGCTCACATAAAGGTGTTGTCTAGCGGCGGTGTTGTGTGTCGGGTCGCCATCTTCCCTCAGAAATGGTTGAGGAAGGCGATGGCTGGCACATGCGTCAACTCGTGAGCGGGTGCTGCTAGAGAACACCGGTCTGTTCTGAATGCTAGTGCCAATGACTTAACCGGAAAAAAAAAAAAAAAAACTTTTAGCACTGTTCCCTCTTAGAATGTTGAATGTATATTTTCTAATTCTAGTAATAATTAAAAAAAAAAATATGTCACTATTAAAAAAAAGGCACGGGCCCTGGAGTCTGTGGAGTGTAGATTAATAAATAATAAAAAAAAAAAAAAAACCTATAGCAGTAGGCACCACCTATCGTCACCTCACAGTCAAAGGCAATTGTAGAAAAATGAGTGCTTTTTAAGTAATCTTTTTCAAGCACTAGGTTCCCCGGGTGATTTTGAGGCTGCTGTACATTCACTTGACACATTTCTTGATCAACATTGTGGAGATGTGCTTTTGAAGATGGATAATAAGAATTCATTTGTTTACATAGTGGTGGCACCCTTTTGACTAAAGTCGAAGATAAATTTCCGGAATTATGCCCTTTTCTTTGGCAATGCTACGGCACACCGTCAAAATTAACATACCAAATAATGATATATTATCTTCCGTAGGATGTCAACAGGGTGATCCTCTGAGACCACCCTTGCCATCCACTCAATAATTCTACGTCTCCAATCAAAACTTTACATATGGTGTGTAGGTGACGGAACATTAGGAGGCGATGCGAGCACGTATAGAAGATTTTCGTCTTATTGGCCTTGCACTAAATTTTTCCAAATGTCGAATAACAACTTCAAAAGTTTAGAAATGCTTTTAACAGATTATTCAAAGTTAACGCCCATATGGCTTTTACAATTATTATAAATTGCCTTTTCGTACCTGAATTTACATACTATTTGTTAGTTGTGGAAAGTGGAAACACAGTGAGCTTCTTTTAAGCTTGGACAACTTAGTAAAAGATACGTAAGTGTCGGTTTTGAATGTTGAGATGGATAACAGGGCTTCGTTGCAAGCTTCCCTTCCTGTGAGGTTGGGGGGCATAGGGATACGCAAAATTTCTTTTGTGGCATAACCTGTTTTTTTGTCTTCTGTACACAGTACACATAAATTAGTATAAAACTTTCTTGCACCATGGGCTCTTTTGATGTAGCATGTCTGGCTGAGGCCAAAGAGACTGAATACTGAAGACTGACTGAGAGTATTGAATTCCCAAAAATATTCTCAGAAACAGTGGGATTGGCCCCTATGCTAGATAGCACAGAAAGATATTTCAAATAAGTATCCTAGCACGGTAGATCGTGCTCGTATTCTCACTGTTGCCGTATGGAAATATGATATTTGGTTACTGGTCATCCCTTCTTTCAATACTGGTAGCCTTATAGCCATTCGCTTTTCGTCCCACTTTTAGCTTACGATTGGGTGCAAAGTGGTCTGTTGCAGATCACTGCAGGTGTAGTAGTATACTGGTTTATCAACTTGGTGACCATGACCTCTCCAGCTCTTGGAGTGCTAGGTAAACTCCCACCAAGCCAGCCTTAACGATATTATTCGCCGGGATTTTACCAGCAATACCGAACCGGATGGTCTGATGCGTGACAATGGTAAAAGACCTGACGGCACACCGTCAAATGACTCTGGCTCCGTGGAAGTTAGGGCGGCTCTTAGTGTGGGGCGCTACATGCATAGACACTTTTGCGCAGTCACATCTTTCTGAAACCAAGGTGGATCTGGCGCCACGGCTACTTCGGCAAACCAACTCAAGCGGCGCAAGTATGCTTACCTTGGTAGTGGTTACATATTTGAGCTGTTTGGTGTAGAGACGTTGGTTCGTGAGGACCAGGAGCTCATCATATTTTCCAAAATTTATCAGAGCGTAGTTGGTCGATGCGACTCGTGATCAAAATGCTAGCACCTATACTGGTAGACCTGGTAGTGGGTTGGAGCATTTGGACTGCCTGTAAGCCTGCAATGACTTGCAGGTTATCTAAAAGCTTTGATTGTAGTTACTGTAGTGTTGAATATAGTTCGAAATAATAAAGGCATACCGCCGTTTGAAAAAAAAATAATAGTTCAATAGTTAAGTTTGGTATTTACTTTTAGTTCAAGTATTTCTATTATTATTTATGTACATTTACAATAAATTGAAGTACAATACAAAATAACAACATGTCCATATACTAACAATTGTTATTTTAAAGTTAAAATGTTATTTGAATTGTGTTTTTAATAAATATCGAAAATACCAAAAATCCCGGTTTTTGTAAAATCAAAACTGGTATTTATAAGTCCTTCATTTGGCTCGGTATACCGGTATTTTCGATATCCGGGATCCCGGTTTGCGACCCCTAATAACTGACATCGAATATACATAATTATTTACGAAGAAAACGGAAGTTTATTTTCAGTTATTTTTAACCCTTGGCTCCAAAACCGCGTGTTTTTAATAAAACTTTACGTAAATAGATTTATGGGGTATAACATCGCGGGGGCGATTGATTAAGCGTTTTTCGTATGTTTTAGATGAGTAAAGACAAAGAGATAAAAAGAGATATTCTTCTGGTGAAAGCTGTCGTCTTCGGCGAAATTCTTTTTTTCTTTTCATTGTGTGGTTTTCCGGATTGGGTAATATTTTGTACCAACTAATTTGATATGCGATTTTCAGGGCATATCCTGTACTTAAACATTTACCCCCTTACTTATAAAAAATCCACTATGTAGTTGCTAAGTAATGGATAACTAAACAGTGTTTACGTAATGTTTAAATATTTCTTACTTATAAACGCTACTTAGCAACTATTTAGCTAAGCAATGGACAATGAGGTCGAACGTATTTTAAACTGACAACATTGAACTTTGGTATTATGAAAGACCCAAATTGCCAAAAAGTATGTATCTAGTGCTGAAAATCTTTAAATTAAAAAGTAAAAAAATACTATTCTTTGTTGATACCTATAGATTTTTGTACATTATGGTTAGGCGTACTGGATACTTCTGAAGCGAGTTTTTTTTTGCAATATGGTAAATTCCAAGCGCCCTAGTATTCTATGAATTCGATCCAGCAACCTATTCCAAAACATAATTGGAAATGCATTATGGAAGTCCGAATACCGTCAAATCTCGCTGGAAGTTATCTTTTTCCATTCCAAACAATACCTATGTCTACGTTTTTTTCTATGAAGCCAAGATTCCAATCTTCATATTCTTTTAATCATTCTATAGCGATTCCTTAAATCGCAGTAATATTATAAAGGCCGTAATGTGTTCTTGTGTTTCGTCTAGTGTGTTAAAACCCAATTGACCGAAACATGGGTGTTTACCTCTGCCTACCCCTTCGGGGAATACAGGCGTGATTATATGTATGTATCTAAAGTTTATGTATGTGTTTTTATCTTCTACGTGTATTAACGTTTTAACGGTTTGAGGGTTTGGTTGAAACAACGGAATAGTTAGTTTAGGTTCTCCATACTTTTCATCATCATTGTCTACGCGGGTGAAACCACGTGGCGCGGCTATAAGAAAATTACAATGAGTTCGATCACCAGATCGGATCAGATGTTGGGGTTTTAATGAGAAAATGATTTTCAGTAACAGTCCGGCGTCTAATTTGGACCTGTTTATTACCATTTGGTAATAAACTCGCGCCCTATTAAATGATATCCTTAATACAATTGAGAATATTTCGACTCCTAAAACATATTTAGTTATATTATTTACGTCTTCTTACCGGTATTCTATACCTACTATAGTAGGTATAGAGTAATATTGAATCGTCCTACCCTAACAAGGAATTTATATACCTACAATTATTAGGCTAGGGAGATAATATATTCCCCTTATGAAGGGTCAGTATATATCTCAGCTATATCAATACACAATACAAAGCAACAACATATTTAAAATATTCGCTAACAACGCATAGAACAACACAAGAACAAAATTGTAAAAAGTTTTGGCTTTGATTTTATAAACGAGAACCAACTTTATTAGTAGCAGGTATAGTATACCCGCTACCTTTCCGGCCATAATCGTGACATGGAGAACTGTTTTCCACCCAATGTTCAGCAACACACTCATATATATCAACGTGAATAGTGGTATAATCTACGAATAATAATGAATTTATTCGTAGGGTATAATACTGAAAAACCTACACCACTCATTGAGCGCATCGTTTTCCAAGTTACCTTATAATACATCCAATAGGAATATACGAGTGTGGCACGATCCTTATATTCTTAATTCAGGAACTGTACCTGCGGTATACTCTTCAATAAGATCACGAAAAGTAAGTAGGTTACGCATAATATTTATTTTATCATCCAATGTATGTTTCTACTTGCTATATTTTTACGATTTATTAACAGAGTATGTCGTGTTTATGGTTTTGTATGCCTCCTTGACAATAACCTCAATAGTAACTAAATCAGCTGATCAGAAATATGAGCGCCATCTTGCTACTTAAATATTTAAACATGGGTTGGACGGTGTTTAAATTGACAGCTGATTTAAGCAGTACTTAGGTACTGGATAAAGTTATGTAGCGTTTATGATTAAGGAATTTTGCTAATCAACGGCTTAGTAATGCTTAAAATTTAAGTAGCGTTTATAAGTATGAATGTTAATGCTGTATCAGCCGGACTGTCAACTACTAAACACAGCCTCCCCCTATTAAATGAGAGGTTAGTCGTGATCTCTACGCTTGGTAGGCGTCTTGGGGATCGCAGTTTAAGATACTAAGAGACTAAGGGTGAAATACCAGAATGTGAGTAGCAGTCCCTTCAGAGGGACTGCTACTCACATTCTGGTATTTCACCCTTAGTCGCCTCTTACGACACCCACTGGTAGAGATGGGGGGTGACATGCCAGATGGGCACCCCACGGGCAAACATTTAATAAAGATTGTTAATAATTATGTATATATTATCAGTAATATTTTTAATAGCAACGCGTATTCATATAATAAAATAGTAACTATTTATATTATTTATATTTGATTTTATATTTTCCTAATAAAGACTTGCGACTTCACCTTATTTAAATAGATATTAGTTATTTCAGTAGCAATTTTGTATAATTAGAATCTCTCGTTTTTCACCCGACACGTTACCACGGTCGATATAAATCGTTTGATACGAAGGTAGGTCAAAGTTCTGTTTTTTTTTATGTTATTGTGACGGAACAAGCTCGAGGCCCACCTGATGTTAAGTTGACTAACCTCTGCCTATAACAGATGCATTTCATCACGAATTGCACTGCGCCCGTCACTTTGAGACATAGGTAGTTGTTAAGTCTCATGTGTCTATTATTTAACTGGCTGTCAAGGACTGCTGCCGGAACACACCGTTAAATGCTTGGCAACAGATTTTCTACTTGACGGTCATCACTAGCCAGGCGGGCATTCGCAAAATGATCTTCCACCATGTGATGAAGTTCAAGCCCGTGTCGGGATTTGATCCATGGACCTGCTGCGCAGTGCATAGCCAAAGCCACTGAGCCATCACAGCTTCAAAATGGTAATATATATTTATAAGTCGAATAGACCCGACAACCTTTTTTTGGACGTAGGTTTGCCTTTAACTTCCATCTCACCTGATAGTGCGGTTGTGGATGTAGTTATCGATAACTTAGAATTTATGGCTCTAAAGAAATGTCTTTGAGAACGATATGAACCTTCTTACCTACAGTATACGAGTAACATTATTGCCAATATTGACTAGCCAACTTTATTACCTTTTACCAAACCAAAGTTAGAATGATTTCTAACTTTTCGTTAAGAAAAACAGTATAATTTACACAAAATATCTGTCTTAAGAAATTGTTTATATGAACTAATTTGTTGGGTGAAATTTAAGCTTTCACGAGAAACCTTATTAGTAGGTCGCTTATACGTTTAGGCATTCTTGTATCAAAACAAACGAAATTTTTTTTAATTGGTATTGTGGTACCGTGGGTGTCGTATGAGGCGACTAATGATAACACACCGGAAGGTGAGCAGCAGCGCTTTCTGACGAACTGATATCTCACACTGCGATCCCCAAGACGCCTGCCAAGCATGGGGATTATGGCAAACCCCCATAATGGGGAAGGCTGTGTTCAGTAGAGCTTACCACATAGCCTCCCTCAATAAGGGGGTGTTTGCCACAATCCTACCAGTGTAATATAAACAGTTCCGCAGAATGCGCACTTTTTATATATTTTTACATTATCTAGTTTTGGTCAAACACATCAAATAAGCACTACTTAATTACTACACTTACACTACACTTAATTTTTTCTCACCTTTGAAGTTAATATTATATAAAGTAGTCTTAGTTACTACGAGTTACAACAGTCATAGTATATTTTGTAGGTACTAATGTATACCAAACTGAACATCAATATGTCATCATATACAAGACGTCATTTGTCCTTTTGAGCCTGTCATTACAATATATTTCATATTCATATTTTACTCATAATAAATTCTACAAGCGGAACGATCACCTTGGAGGAGTCAAATGACTGAATGTTTCAATACTAAATTATTTATGAACAGTAAAGGTTTAGAAAACAACATGGCTTCCATAACTCATATAATTTTTTTTCACCGGCGGTATGCCTTTATTAACGAATTACTACGACTTATATTCAATACTACAGCTACTACAATAAAAGCTTTTAGACAACCTATAAGTCATTGCAGACTCACAAGCAGTCCAAATGCCCCAGCCTACTACCAGTTGGATGTAAATAATAAAAATTATACCTTATATAAATATAAATCATAATCAACAATGTCCTCTAATTGGTATACTATTTTTTTTTTTTTTCCTGTCCGGGATCATCACCTTGTCCCGGCCCGCGAGCTAACCTACCCTTATTTAATATAGGGTACCCTTATAACTATACTTTATTAATAAAACTTTATATTATATCATTATTTGCAAATCTTACAATAACTACTTATACCTAACATGCAATAAAATAGGAAAAAATAGTTAAAATTAAATTACATTTTACGTTACTCTAACATGCAGTTATCAGCATTCTTACTTTAATCTGATGTGCCAGGTTAAGTAAGGTGCCGACATTTGTTGCATGCACCGGAAATAGTCTTCACCTCATATTATCGAGGTGAGCGTTTCCCTCTTTCCTAATTATTTGCAGGGCTCGCGTGTGATCAAAGTGCTTTCTTGATAAAAATTCAGATAGTTAATTGAGTGTTTCATCGCTGGAAACCTGTTTACAGATTGGAGATTTTGACCTCTCCTCAACGGTCCTGCCTAATAATTAAAATGTGAATGCAGAAATTAAGTATATCAATTTTGCTTTCTAATAAATAAAATATAATATTTATAGCTTTCAAACATGTGTGCAGAATAACTGTAGCAATTTTGCTCTCCAAGCATCTTTTTTTTTTTATAACTAAATTTACAATACCATTTCATTATTAATTATTGTTGTATGTTGATTTAACTTAATCATTTAATCTTGATACTTAAAAATAATTATTAATACATATTATATTGCATTAATGCCTGCATAATGTTATTTATGCAATAGTAAAATTCCTCCAATTTTATCAAAATTATCTAGTTTATAGTTGATTATTGTTTAATTGATAATTTAATTACGGCCCACAATAGTATCATTAATAATTCAATAATTTATTCCAATATTATATCCAATATAATAATAGTGATAGCAGATAATAATTTAATCAATTTCCTTATTGGAGGTTTGTATAAGATATATTATAATTCTTAATAAATATTACAATTACTAGTTAGTGGTATGTTACGTGCTATCGTGAGGAAGAAATTCATGTAACAGTAGAGCCATTTGCTCTTGCTGCTCTACGAACCACCTCCTCGGCAAATTCGAGAAAAGAAGAGCGGCACTTGTCATCGTACATGAGTGAACTTAGTATATCACGACCCAAATTTTTGTTTATTTTTGTCTCACAGTCTAGTCTGAGAATCCCAAACCTTGGGCAATCTAGGAGTATGTGCTCAACTGTTTCTGCCGTAATTCCATCACAGATACATGAAGGTGATGGAGCTAGCTTGAAGCGATGTAGATATGCTTTAAATCCCCCATGACCAGTAAAAAGTTGAGCCCTGAGGTTTGTTAGTCTCAGACCAGAGAGAGCCTTGTAAGACTTCCTAATGTTAGGCAGGAACAGCTTAGTCGTTAGTTGGTATACTATTGTATATACTCACTAGCTTTCCGCCTGCGGCTCCGCCGTCAGTTACCTTGCTAAACCATCGACCTCTCTTTGCTCAATTGGGTAAAAACTATCCCATGTCCGTCCCCGGGTCTCAATCTATTGCCATACCAAATTTGTTCCAAATCGGTCCAGTAGTTTTTATGTGAATTTGTTGCATACAAAAATACAAAATACAAATATAATATTAGTTTCGATGTAGATGTAGATTAGTATATAAGTATATTACTTTTTTTTATGCCTCATATCTGCTAGCCTTTGACCACTATCTCACCTGATGGTAAGTATTATGTGGTCGAAGATGTTGTTCAGGCTAACCTAGAATTACTGGCTGTCAAGTACAGCGGCCGGAACACATCGTCAGGTGCTTGGCGACAGATTTTCTACTTGAGGGTGGCAGCTAGCCAGGCGGGCATTCGCAAAATGCCCTACCACTATGCTATAATGACTGCCACCCTAAGACGACAACCGGGACCGACGACGGCTTAACGTGCCCTCCGAAGCACGGAAGTGCTCAGTAGTAGTGTCACTAGCTAATTTCTAGGTTAGCCCGAGCAACATCTTCGACCACATCATCGCTTACCATCAGGTGAGATAGTAGTCAAAGGCTAAACTATCAGGCATAAAAAAAATAAAAAATATGGTAGTTTCTATAGCGGGGCAACATTTGAGAAGAACGATGCGGTCCGACCATACATTATATCAAACAACGAACTTCGTACCGCAAATTTAATTTTCGTTGTCTAAAGTGTCACTCGAAATACAAAAACGAAACTTCGTTGAATTGTAGTAGCGGCCCAGTTCCCCGTAGAAATAGTGATATACATCGTTATTCACGTGAAGTTTTCTGTAAAAATGCTGACAATAGCAAACCCGTTTGCCGATAAAGGTTCAAAATAGCCCGGTTTTCCTTCCATTTTAACCGTCCTCGTTACTGGAGTTGAAAGGCAAGGAACAAAAGTAATAACCTACTTAGCTATAACTCCGACCAACTTGCACTTAGTGCATTTTTCCTTTAGTGCTTATAACATAAATAAATCGTGTGCAATTTAGTTCTATAATTTATATCACGTTATCAGAAGTCTCAGGTCTCCTTTCTGATGATTATGACGTTCCCAGCCCATTACAGTGTTACTGTTCTGCTTGACACTGCGCTCGTCAATCTATGAAATTAGTTCTTGCGTCTCGTTCGTCAAGTAGTTTCAATGAATTTGATGCCCATGAACATATACTTATAACATACAAATAAATGGTGGCAATTTAGCTCTATACCTAATTTATACCTCTCACGTTCTCAGAAGTCTCAGTTGAGCTATTCAAATATGCCTTTTTTGTAATAAAAGTAAAGAAATATGGTGCTCATGACCGTATCTGACACTACGAAGGTACCCCTCATGACGGACTCTCGCTTTAGAGCCTATATAAACAGTTTTTTTTAATTCCTAAAAAATCCATATTCATGACCCTTAATTGGTTCAGGCGCCCTAATTAAAAAAGTTTAAGACTCCGCTACATAAGATACCTCAAATTAAAGAACATTAACCAAGCATGTTTTTAAAGTTGTTTGAACACCTGTAGGTATTTTATTTATTTTTTTAAAAGATATTTAAATTTACATTTTTAAAGTTTAAATGCATTGTACATAACTTTTTTGCACACAATTGAGCTTGAAACCACTTTGGTACGAAGTTATTAGCATTTAATTGACCAATTTTGGGGGTTTCGTGCTAAAATCGTAAGTCTCGTTAAAAATCAAAATCGCGCTAGATTTTTTTTTTCGGATGAATATGTTTTAAATGGTCTAGTGTATCACCCTTTCAAATTTGTGCACCCGACCACCAAACACCCTGTATATAAACCTCTTTCATGTTACAGATCTGTATTACCCGGTTAAACTGAAAATGCTCTATTTACTCGGATATAATTTGCAGTTAGGTACTGACTTAACTTTGTTGGGATAAATTACTCGATTAAATTGAAAATGCTCTGTTTATTCGCATATAATTTGCAGTTAGGTACCAACTTAACTTTGTAGGGATAATTCTATTACGCACTAGTGTATAATATTATTATGCACTATATCTATATATAATGTGTTATAGTTCGGTCTATGGCCCTAAGAACGATATAATAAAGCTCACTTTACGAGCAAGGGTGTTGAAAATATTATAAAGACATACTCGCGCCGCGACCGGAAAGCTAGTCTACACTAATACTGTACAGAGGAAAGATTTGTATTTTTGGATTTTTGTATGTTACGAATAAACTTAAAAACTTAATTTTCAGTCGGGTTTTTATTTTTTAATTAATATATACTTGTTAATTAATTTATTTAAAAATATTCGCGCGCCCTATTCGAATATTCCATAGTTCTGCTTCGCTCTCTCCGTCCTACGCCCTCAGTCTGATATTTTTAAAGGCCATTTCATCCCGACAGCTGTTTTAGGCCAGCTTGCCTACTACGTTAGTAGTACTATACTTATACTACCAACAGGTGAAATATATAATAATCCAAGGTTAGCCCATCCGCTACGTACATAAATTATATGTTTCTGAACAGGTGTAAGTAATAGGTGTTGAAACAGGAATGATCTGTACGAAAGAAACAGGTCGCGCTTACCTACATATAACCGTAACCTTCTAATAAAAAAATGTGAAAAATGTGTCGTAGTGACATATGTCAAAGTGTGTAACCGAGTGTCAGATATTTTACGACAGTCTGCCTCGTTAGTTACGTAAAGTAAAGTTTTGACTTCGATCTGTCACAAATCTTACAGTGTCAAAGTCAAAGTAAAGCCAAAATGGTTTATTTAATTTAGGTTTAAATTAATTACATTTTTTATATTAAATTGCTACATTCAATTGCTTCAATTGTTTAAGAGCCACTGCTGAAGTAGATTAAGTTAATGCGTGGGGGCAGCTGTCTTTGAGTGACAGTTCCCATACTTCACATTTACCAACTTCTATCACAACTTATACTAATATCAGGTGCCATTGTGACAATGACATTGGTAAAAAAATAAAGAAAGTGGTTTAAAGTTCAATGACCCGTATTTCTTCTGTATATATTCTTCAACAAACAAAATATACCATATTCTTACTATATACCTAAAAATTACGAAAAATCTGGTAATTTCTAAATCTTGATTAATACAAATTGTCAAATAAAATGCTTATATATAGGAGCTACGAATAAATATATATTTATTCGTACAATCATAAGATAGAACAATTATATAGAATCTTAAAATCTGTTTAATAGGTTCCTACTTATCTCCTTTTAATATTTATACATCCCATTTATGATATATATAACTAATTAGTAATATACCTTTACCTATTTATGTTGTTCGAAGGGGTGATACAGACCAATTAGGAGCTTGCAATGGAAAATAAAAGAAAATATTAATTGAATAAAGTTCAATCTCGAAGCGCGCTCAGCGTGCGTCAACTTGCTTGTCCAAAAAGCGCGAAAATTAAAGTAAGTTATACTTATATGTGAAAAGTAGCTGATGTCTGCTGTTAAGAACATCTGTAGGTCACATTTTAGCGTGAGTTAGATTGTGAAAATTCACTATCGTTGAGGAGGAGATTCAATGAATAATTGGCAAATGTGTTAAACGTGGGTTTAAAATTTTTGTTCAAGTCTTACGGATAAACTTTCAGCATAGCTTTGTTGCCAAGATTACCTTACATAGAACATATTTTCTCTGAATCAAAACAATAATCCTCTAAAGAGGAGTTCACCTTCAAAGTAATCAAAATCTGGGATAATTTTTTTATCGCTGGATTACCTACCTACTTCCACAACTACCTCAGACTTCAACAAAGTAAAGGCAAAATTGACTACATATTTTCAAAGCTATTACCCCAACTTTGCGTAAACTAAGCAAACAAGACGAACGGAGTACAATAGGTAAACTCATAACTATGCCATTTCCATGACAGCGACAAAATCCTTGAGTTTGACTCTAGATTTTCCCGCCTACTTATATACGTCAAACAAACGCTTCAGTACGAGTGAGAAAGATGTTGCCCACGTCACAGGGGTGAGGGAGACAGGAGATGAAAGCCTTCACAGAGAGTAACGATGCTGTAGTCGTGAAAAATATCTATATTTTTCCAGACAGGTAAATGCTTTGTTACGAGATTCAGGTACACCTACAGTCATATTTTTAGACTTCACACTAACATTTTGCTAAATCTTTTACAAAGTAAAGAAATTATTTGACCTTGATTCGCGCCCTTCTCACGGGAAAATCTTATTAAGCGAGTCAATTAATCTATGACAGGGTATATTCGTCGACTTAAATCCGAGTGACGGGACCTTACGCATTTACCCTTATTTTCTTATCTAAAACTGGATAGGTATTTTAGTATGTACACTAAATTCTGCTTCAAAATTCTAAATGTTTCTTGTTTAATGTCATGGAAGTGAAGGATAAGCAATTCAAAATGACTTATTCAACCTGCAGTTTACATAACCCACAAAATACTTTGCCTTCACAAAGATTATAAAATATATAGAACTGTCATCCCGTACAGCGTACACAGATAAATTTAACGACTATATCCCCGGGCACCTCCATGAAAGTTTACACGATAAATTATTTTGTACAAAGTTTATAGGCAGAAAAAACCTATAACCATAACATAGAAGCGTCTTTACTAGCTAATTAGAGGAAGATTTTATGTCCAATTAACGCCAGTGAAGAAAACAATGGCAGTCGACTACTCGGTAAATAATTTATTAGAATCTATTGTTTTAATGTAGTGTGGTGAATGAAAGTGAACGTCTGGTTAGTAATGATCGTAAACTTCATTTAGAAATAAATGTAAATACATGGTGTGGCAGTTGATGTTTTATCTCAATTATATTTTTTTATTATAATCGTCTTTTATGGAACTGTGTATATAATTGGCTTGCAACTTATGGGTATTAGTATAAACACCCATAAAGAAAAAAACATTATAACGTCATAAATTATTTCCTAATAATATAAGTATTTTATATATAAACAAACATAGTAGTAATACGAGTAATTAATAGTTACAAATAAATCGCCAAGATATGCTATTATTTTTTGTGCCCCAACTAAAATTTCCTATAAGAATTGCGTGTTCCTTCGCTGTATAGCTGGCACAATTTGTTAGTCCTAGGAAGAGAAAACCAAGGAATGCTCGCCTTTTCCCTCAGGCGACAACTTATTTAATAATATACATGGAGATATAATCTAAGAGATGAGTGTATTTACTTATATAATTATACCAAAATATTACGTTGACTAACTTCGAAATTACGATGGAGTTGCAGGAACCATCATAATGTAAATAATCCAAAGTCCAAACTACGTATTTCAATGAATTCAAGTACGCACATATCACTTCAAAGGTACAATATTAAAAAAAACTTTATCAACAACGCCAGTGTCATGTCTACAATATGCCATAATCTTTGGCGTTTATCTGTGGACTTCCCAGTCTCGCTCGACGCGTCCGAGGTCAGAGTCGTTCTGCTGAAAATGTGCCTGAAAATCATGGATATACGACCGCCTGTGTGATTTTGTGCATTGTAGAACGTTCTTATTTATTAGGTAAGTAGTAAAAGTAATCATCTGTCTAATATAACGTATCTAATCTTTGACGCTTACCTCTTTGTGTAATATGATTAATGAGTTACGGAAATACGATTTAATTTTTATTTGTAGCGATGTCAACATTATTATTATGTATATTCTTTCTATGTTCTTATATGTGACATGGTTTTTATGAGTTTGTTTTTAACTACAGTTATATTTTGGCTGAAAATGTTTATATTGAAGGCAATAAAATATAGTTAAGGCAATCTGAATCGATTTATGACTACAATTATCTTATAAACCATTTTATATGATATCAGTATGTTTACAGAACTGTTTTTTCGAACGTTTTGCACGTTATGATGATGACAGCCATATAGAAAAAAATAACGTTAACGTTATGGTAACTTCGAATATTATTTAATGTGCAGGTACATAATTTTTTTTTTATTTCTGTACGCGCGTCATAAATAAATCTGATAATACTGAGAGCTAAGAGTGTAAATGAACGATAGTTTTTTTTAATCAATGCGTTGTCGGAGAAAATAAATACTATTTTATAAATACGATTTGGCTTATATACATTTTTGTTCTTTTTATTGCCTTGATCATAATCTCACGTGATGTTTAGTGATGTATGATAGTCGAAGATTAAAAACTAGTTTAACTAATAATATAAACTGTTGCTCAACGACAACTACTGGAAACACCAACAATGTGTTTCTAGTAGTCGCTGTTGAGGTGCTTGGTGACAGGTTTTATACGCTTAATGCCCTACAACTATGCAAAAGTAGTAGTAAGTATCATGATGGGTTAATCTAAGAAATCACTATTTTTACATATACATAGGATTCGCTGTCTTCAAAAGGTTAATGCGCGGATGCTTCCTGCAACTTAGGGAAAGGGAAGGAAATAAGACCCATATCTTCTTTAGTGGGTTTTTAACCAACTGAGTGAGGTCACTATGGCTTATTATGGGCCTGAGCATTTGTGTGTGTTTGTATGTTTGTAGTATTGTTCGACGTCTTTCGAACGCCTAATCCGATCTTGATCAAAGAAAGGATAATAGGTAACTTGTTTAAATAGATTTTTTTACTTGGTATATGAGATATAGGGTCTTCGAAAACGTTTGAAATTGTCCACGTAACAAAAGTCGGTTAGATGGAGTATCATATGAATAATGTTTTTATATATGTTCACGTAAATTTTACAAAACTAACTATCGATTTATTAAAGTTCTTACAGGTGTTTGTTATTCATGTAAAAACAATATAGGTTTATAAACGTATACCTAACCTACAAAAACATCACATGTATCAAATTTAGAAAGCCGAGATACTTACATATATCTTGAAATCTATTGATCAAGTTCTACCGACCGATTCTTTGTTGAAAACAAAGTTATAAGCCTTGTACGAATCCCTAAACAGTATTAGCTTTAAAGATTGAGGAATTGAATCGAAATTACATATTGTTTGGAGTCTAACCTTGAAGCCAACAGAAACAGTTGTGCAAGAGACTCCAGGACCTTAGTAGTGTTTAAACAAGTATACATTAACTTATTAGGAACCGGCTAGGACCAGCGTTATATTTACCGGAAAGATTCCGACCAGTTTCGGACTGTTTTGAAGTCATATGTGGCTCCAATACTGTGCGCCTGGATCGTGAGACTGATACAGTTGGCAGAAGCGGATGGCCAATTTAAATCCGTAATGGTCTCCTTTTGATCAAGTTCACTCTCTTTTTTGAACAGACTCTATTGACCATTTTTAAGCAATTTTCAAGCATTTCCTTATTTTACATATTTCAAACTCCTTGGGTAGAAGTCTTAAAACCTCTATAGTGCATGCAGTCTTCTTGTAAGCATAAGAAGTCTGTGACAAGTTAACGGTTTTAAATTAAAACCAATTTATTGAGTAAGTACAGTTCTTACACTTCACGAAGGTTACATCATTCAGTTCGAGACTTTAAGAGAAACTTGTCGTTCAATATCATTGCAAGGGCAATTCGTATATGTTACTGTACTGTAGAGTGCCGACTTCATTCTGAGTCTCACTTATTATAAGTATTATCTGAAGGGGTAATCTTTTGTTATGTACAATCTGTACAAGGCAAAAGGAAACGGAGCTTTATTTAGCCCATATGAATTGGCTATTAAACTATACTACTTTAAATTTGAATAATATGAAATTCGTTTGTTTATTCCGTTTTGTTAAACGGCCGCGATGTAGGGGTTTATAACGTAAAAACAAAAACATTATCCGGCTTGAGGGGCTTAGCTCGCAGAATCAATTATATAAAATATACCTATAAGTAATTATTCTTGAGGGGTTTGGCTCGCAGAATCAATTATATAAAATATATAAGTAATTATTCTTGAGGGGTTTCGCTCGCAGAATCAATGATATAAAATATATAAGTAATTATTCGACATGTGCTTGCCTAAGTTACCTAAGAGTTTCCTCAATTGACCTAGATGTCAGTAGTACCTAGTTATAATTTTCTGTTCCATACATTAAGGATCAAGAACGTGCCTTGCATAATAAACTTAAAAGAAAATCTAAACATGTTTACAGATTCTCCCCAGAGATTTTTATTACTCTGGACTTTTCCATTAGGCAAGCGCGATCGATGGCTGCGACTTTGGCGCCTTTTTATGCAAGCTGTTCTTACAATATTTTACAATGTTATTTTTATGAGGACTCTTCTGATTATCTTCAAAGTTACAAGAGGCAGATTTTGGGGCTTTGCAGAGGCACAGAATGAATTAGTGAGTGGGAGTAAATCAAATGAGAAATAAGTATGTATTTAGTTATATTAAAATCTATGTAAGTTTAATGTAGGTAGTTATTATGTATTTATATTATAATATATGTAAGATATGTTATTGTAGGTATATATTTTAATAATATAGGTATTTATTTAAATAATACTTCGTGAATATTTAATTTGTTTTTATTTTTAAGTAATGTTTACGTAGTAAACTGCCAATCTGGCAAATTTTTGTAAAGCCTTTCTGTTCGGTTGTCTGGAAGAAATTGCTTTAAGCAATAAGACCGCCTTTTGTATACATAATTTGTGTATTAATTTTCATTGTAATGTTTTTAAGGTAAGCAAGTAAAGCAATAAAGTGTTTCTATCTATCTATAAGTAGTACTAACCTAAGGATTCAGTCAATAGGTTTGAATTTCACTGTACATAATATTATTTCGAGAATTATCAATATCTAATACAAGACTTCATCTAACAACTATTTAATAATAATTACTTATAAATTTCACTTGATGAATAAAGTAGTTTTTTTTAACTCCAAAGAAAATTCTGTATTGAAGGACGAGCTAGTGAGTGAAATTAGAGGCACAGAACCTTTTTATATCCTAATAATGACTCAATGCACTGCCACAAAGACCTTTACGGAAGTCTTTTCAGTGGCTTGTGCCTACTTTGGCAAATAACTATTAGGCAGGATTAATAATCGGATGGTATTTTTTTAATATGCTTTCTAATAACGGTCAATTATTCGTCCTCCTTACAACTAGATAACGGCACAGAATAAAAATAACGGTATGCTTTGGTAGCTGTCCTTTTCAAACAGTTGTTTTTGGTCTCATCTTAAAAGAAATCATAATTGTGAGAATTTCGTTCATCTAAAGCCTACTATACTACTATACAGATGTATGACTACAATACGTTGTTATTTTATGTATTAATCAATTGATTTTAAATCAATAATGGTAAGTTATATATTTTTCCATACAATGTGAAATAAAATTAAGACTTAAAATGTAAAAAAATATTACATAAATATCCTCTTTAAGCTGCTTATTTAATTTTTCATAGTCTATAATGAAAATTAATTTAAACTTTAAAGCATTTCTCAACAAGGCACCGTGTCAAGTATGCTTGGAATCGGAAATATGTGTTTTGTGTAGTGAAATCTTACTGTAAATTTTAACACATTATTAAGCTGTTATTTGAACTGAGTGCTAATCTGGTGTAAAGCTTATAGAGCGTGTGCCTAGACTGACAGCGTGTATGACAATTTACCGCTCTGTATTGCTGAAAAAGGTCATTTTCATATACAAATTAGAATGCTTCTAAAACATGTAATGAGTTTGAAGCGCTCGTAGCGAAGTTTACTTAGCTGTTCTCAACCGATCAGCAAAGTTAAGCAACGTCCGCTGCGGTCAGGAGTTGGATGGGTGACCGCTAGTGACATTACTACTGAGCGTTTCAGTGCTTCGGAGGGCACGTTAAGCCGTAGGTCCCGGTTGTTGTCTTAGAATGGCAGTCGTTATAGAATGGTGGTAGGGTATTTTTAGAATGCCCGCTTGGCTAGCCTAATCTGTCGCCAAGCACCTAACGGTGTGTTCCGGCAGCTGTCCTTGAGAGCCAGTACTTCTAGATAAGCTGAACAACATCTTCGACCACATCATCACTTACCATCAGGTGAGATAGTGGAAAAAAAAACAGTCAATATTTTATCATTTCTAAAAAACAGGAATCTGTAATTCTATGTCAAAATAGCTCTTAGAAAGCGGCTTTGAATTAAATTAAGTAGCTCAGTATCTGTCACAAAACTGGCAATTCCATAGCGTAAACTTGAGAAACAGACCCTCTCTCTCTCTAGTAAGATGTGGTCTCCGCTTCCTTAGACACGGTCTGCGCAATCCGAAGCTAATAAGTTTGAACATACATAGTTTTGCGACGTGTTATTTCCAAGTACATTGACAATTAATGGTTGAGCCAAGAAATGTAACCGATTTATTTATACTATTCTTAGAGTTGGCGTATATTTTAATATTTGCAGTTAAAACAAAGCAGTGGTACCTTTGAGCACTTTATTAATATCGTCTTTATATGTTCTTTTATGTTATTGTGACGGAGCAAGCTCGAGACCCTCCTGATGTTAACCTCTGCCTATAACAGATGCATTTCATGACTAGTCGCGAATTGCAATGCGCCCGCCACCTTGAGGCATAGTTATTAAGTATCATGTGCCTGTAATTTCACTGGCTCTCAAGGACTGCTGCCGGAACACACCGTTAGGTGCTTGATGACAGATTTTCTACTTGAGGGTGGTCGCTAGCCAGGCGGGTATTCGCAAAGTGCCCTACCACCATGCGATGAAGCTCAAGCACGCGACGAGATTCGAACCATGGACCTGCTACGCGGCAGTCCACAGCAAATGCCACTGAGCCATCACTGCTTCAAAATTTGCTTGTTGATTTTTCTCCAGATTCTTATTCATAATTATGTTAGAGATAAATCGGTATCAAAGTGCCTTAAGGTTGAAGCCTTATGAATAATAAAATGAAATTTTCAGGGTAGCTACCTGATAGATAGAGCAATTTTTTAAAAGGCAAACGGTAATTTTATTATTTGGTTTTATTTTTTTAAAGTCCTTTGAAGTTGTGAACATACTGGGTAATTTTATCTTTCTTGGCATTTTTTTTTATTATTCCATTCAAAGATCTAACGATAGTAAATGTTACCATACTGAATTTACCTAAGCATCTACCGCAATAATTCACGTCACCATAAATAAAAATCTCGTTGTACTCAGCGATGGGTGAAAAATAAAAAAAAAAGTCATAAATCGAAAAACGAAAATACGAAAAATTACGGAACATACCTGGGGGTGATTCAGATAGCCCTCTAGATCCTCTACCTCCCAGCTTCAGTATATCACTACTTCTTGGGACAACCTGTATAAGCCATTGAAACATTTTACTATAAATGTAACGTTACTGAAAGCAAAATTTTCAACCTTAATTTATAAATAATGATTCAAAGTCAAAGTCAAAGTCAAAATCATTTATTCAATTTAGGCGTCTATGACGCTCTTATGAAGGTCAATTACAAATTTTAGTATTGAAATATTCTACATTGTACTGCCACGTTCAGCAAATAAAGTGTATAGAGCCACTGCGAGAAGAACGGGCAAGAAACTCGGGGCCATTCTTTTAAACATCTTTTAACAATGTGTTACATACATACTATATAATAGAGTTATTACAATATTTGTTTAAATTATGTAGGTGACAGGCAATAGCTTGGCGGAGGCGGAATTTATAATAGCACATTTCTTAATCACAGTTTAGAATATTGTATTAACTTAGATTTATCTTCACTCGTGCCGTTCTCATTAAGGTTGTCGTGATTTAACAATTTTTGCTTAAGCCTTTTGTAAGCCATTTATACTTCTTTCAGTTAGTATCAAGTCAAATACAAGCCGCATTATAGAAATAAAATGACATTCAATGGACATGACATGAAAGAGAGTACTCAATGAATCGACTAACAGAATGGGGAGACAGGAGAAGACAGCGTTTCAGTTAAATAATACTCACAAGTACAATTCTTTGACAATAAATTAACATGATTAGGAGAGAAGATGAAGGCGAAGACAACATGAAATACTCGTAGGTATAATTTATTAAACCTGCTACGTCATTAAAGAGAGGAAACTAAGCTCGGAATTTCTCTTTCCGAAAATATTAAAATACAGAAGGTCCTTATTGCGAAAAGTGTCTGAGTGTTTAATAAAGCCGACCACAGACGTTTAAATCTGAAACGAACCCACTCTGCGAAATAAAACGACTGTTCTAAATAACTTCTGTACAGGACGGATTATGCAAATCAGTTAATTTTTACGGATTCCCTTTTTGCTTGATCAGCTGGACGTAGTTAAGTGTTGGGAAAAAATGATAATCCACGATACCTAAATCTTTTCTTCAGTACCATGTAATTGTAATAACTACTTGCAGTTACTAAATTACAAATTTACGAGGGAAAAAATTATAGTCATGTGCGGGATTCGAACCTGCGTCAATTCCAGAAAAAATTTGGATCATGAGTTATTTCATGTTAGCTCAATTGGTTAGAGCATACCCCGGCTAAAGGGGTGGATGGACGCGGGTTCGAATACCACACATGACTATAATTTTTTCTCTCGTAAATTTATAATTTTGTAATGTAATTCGCCAAGCAGGCGTTATTGGTTATTGCAAATATAAGAATAAAACTAAACTTAAAACTACTTGGGGTATAATACAGAAAAAGAGAAGCTATATAGAGCATTTTCCCTGAGTCATCAGCTAAGAAGTACTTAACAGTCTTATGCTAAAGTTGTACGGCATTTTATTTTAATGAGTAACAGCCCTATCGTCCACTGCTGAACACAGGCTCCCCCTTAAGGGCTTGCCATAATCCCCACGCTTGGCACGTGGCTTGAGGAGCTATGCTAGGAGGGCAGTACTTCAGTACGCGCTGCTGCCCACCTTCAACGTATTTTTATTATAGTCGCCTCTTACTGCTACTTAGGAAGATATGGTGGCGAGAAGGGAGGGGGGAGTTATGATTGCAGCACTCCGCGGGTAATATGTAGGTAAATATTATTTGCAAAACTTGGTGGGTATTTACCCTCCTCATTTTATAGAGATTTGGCTTTGCGGTGCGGCGTCTAATTTTAAAGCTTAAACAAAATTTGTCTGTGATATAATAAGCAAATTTGATTGGTAAATAAGTAAAATTATTGAATATATGAATCTCTCCGCTTTGTATTTATCTTGGATACTAGGTTCAAGGGTTCAACCATACCTTAGAAATATTTTATTTTGATATAAAATATCATCTTTCTCTGATATTTTAATTTAGCACATGCTCCGAGTATTACCAGATTGCAACCAGAGGAAAAAATATAGTCATGTGCGGGATTCGAACCTGCGCCATGAACGCCTATAGCCGGGGTATGCTCTAACCGCTAAACCAACAAGACATAATATGACGTATGACTCTTATTTTTCCTATCGTTCTTAATCATCGTATGGGGTGACATCTGTAGTTCAACTTACATTACTATACAAACCAGATTTTTTTTTAAATAAGCTTGAAACTTGTTCAAATCTAATTAACCTATGTTGTAGTTTCATGTACTTGTATATATAATATATACAATATATAAGATATATTGTAATAATATATCTTCCGTAAAAAAACATGTCACATTATGGACATCGTTACGAGATGGACCCGCGACAGAAAATACACTCCCCGAAGATGTTGGCAGAGATGCATTAGCATCCAGGAGAGAAATGTTTTGGTCCCAAGTAAAAGTGGGCGAGCCTATTCCATCTACTGACCACAGATCCAGACTCAGGACTACTACTTTGATTTTCTTTAGATTTTTTTTATATATTTTTTTCTTAATATAAATGGCATAATTGTTTTTCCTAAAGATATTGGCAGAGAAGTCTATATCGACCGTATATCAAGACTCCGTACTGATAAATTATCTTAATTTATCAACGTACGTGTTTTTTTACTATTAGGATATGCAAAATTTGCAGACCGAATACTAAATACTCAGTGGTAATACTAAAAGCTTCATCAAGACAAATTATTCAGAAACAAATGAATATACAGAATGATTACTGGAAGCATTTTCAGGTATCAGAGATTATTGTCAAAAATACTGTAATAGTCCGAGTAACGAGTTTCCTTTTTTTTTTTTCAAAGGATTTTAGGATTTTTGTTATTTCATTTACGTAAATTAGTTCATACAATTTTGCTTAAAATATTTTTTTAGTAATGAGTTCAACTTTTTTAGTTCTCATATAAGCGCGTCAAAATCCGATCGCCATAGGCTTCACTGATAAATCTAAAGATACTCCAAGAAGTACAAAGAAATATACGTCAAATGCTCGAGTGCTCGTGGCGCTTTCCATACAAACGTAGTTTCGTCATATTTTAAATACTAAGGAATATTAATAATAAATTTGTTTATTGATCAAAAAAAGTTACATTGCTTAAACACTAAGGTTCAAACTCGGTGAAACTCTCCATATCATTGAGCCTAACATCTATGCTTCTGGTATGCCAAATTTCCGTAAAATTAAGTATATTCAAAAATAATTCAATTAATCTTTTTGTATGGGAATTGTTATTTTGTTATTTTGACATTTAGGGATAAAATAAATAATGAATCAAAAAATTTGCATACATAATTTCTCAGATTTTAAACATTTAATATATAAAAAGAAAGCGCTCTGTGCACTCTATTCTTAACCTTTTCATCAAAATTACACAGCTTTGGTAAATCTAACTAGGGTTAGCATAATATTCTAAAATATTGCATGCGCGGGCGCGGTCGGGAGTGCACGTATTCCATGATGAAGCGACTCTAAAAGTCGCGAAATCGATCGAAATCATACTATTCGGCTAATTTAACGAAAGTGAAATCGTTGGCAATATTGTTAAAATATGTGTGTACTACTTACTTGCACATTTTTTCAAATACTTTATAATATAGGTATATATAAAAATATGTACTAAATTATTTGTATGCATATTAAAAAACATACCCAAACGAGTGATTGCGTCTTTTTATTATTTACTTTTCAACTAACATTAATTATCGTAGTTTTTACAAACTGTTAAAAATTCATGTTTTAAAACTAAACTTTTCTCACACCTTTTAAAAGAGATCTAAGTTGTTTGGAGCATGCAATTAAAAGTTATGATTGGAAGTTATATAAAGTTGTGGTTATTTTCAAAGTATCATTACGAAACGAAATGTGATATTTTGCTTTGAGACTTAAGTTTTGATTTCAACAAAGTTCAATATAGATTTTAAGGTTTCGATATAATTATTCCAGAACATAAGTCAATAACTTGGCAAATTGGATCTTTGAAACTGATATTAACCCATTGGCATTTAATATTTTTTCAATGTTTTGTATATGCTAGAATATTGTCTTAACCTGGCGTTACCCGGTTTTTCTCTTCCATACTCTTCAAAGAAACTGAGATGATTATTAGAATTACATTAGAATGTGGAATTAACACGTGTAGGTATACCTAGGCCCAAACAAAGCTGGCTAAATTTTAAAATTATTAGTGAGGTAAAATAAATTTTAAAGCTTGATATAGTTTGATAGGGAATAGGTATACATTCGAACAAATTGAATGACATTAGTCAACAGTTACCCGTGGGGTGCCGGGTTAGAATTGCACCTCCCCATACCATCCCGTGGGTGTCGTAAGAGGCGACTTAGGGAAAAATACTGGAAGGCGGGCAGCAGCGCCTTCTTAAGAACTGCTATCTTACACTGCGATCCCCAAGACGCCTGCCAAGCGTGGGGATTATGGCAAATACCCCCTTAATAGGGGAGGCTGTGTTCAGCAATGGACGAACCGGCTCATACAGTACAGTACAGTCAACAGTTCGACTCAGACTAAGATTCAGTCAAAGGAGATATGTTTTTTTTTATTTTTTTATATCTGATAGGCTAGCCTTTGACCACTATATCACCTATTGATAAGTGATGATGTGGTCGAAGATGTTGTTCAGGCTAGTGTAGAACTACTGTAAAACGATACAAACGCTAAATTAGTAATGTACACGTACATAAAATACACAAAGAGTGTAGTTTAAACAAAAAAATATATTCAAAATAAAAACAATAACGGACATATGTCGAATTCAACGCCGATTATCCTGACAATACAGTCATTTCAATAGCCATCATGGAAACAAAAGATCGCTTAGACGTACAAACACATCTACAATATAAATATGCAAATAACTCACAAGGTGTCGCAGAAAATAATTGAAACTCGTGTTTCACTCGTTTTAGTGAGCTAAAGAGGCACTTTGTGTTGCTGCGTAAGCATTATCCACTTAGTAAGTACGATATTTCTCCTTCGACGTGTTTTTCAAACATTTAATAAAAACTCGTAAACAAGACTTTGTTTTACAAACACGCACTGACATATACATTGGTTCACGTAGTAATACTTGGTGATTGGTTTAAGTGCCCGCGGTGGATAAATGTGTAGAGGTTTTCCACTAGCCAAAAGTTATTGTGTAATGTTTCGGGTAAAACATTGAGCTGGAGGCGCGCCTTTACTATTCTTACTGTCGTACCTATCCAAATAGCCTTGACGGCCTTACATATTGACATGAAATATTTAAGATGTACATAATCTACATAAATAAACACAGTACAGTATGTAGTATATAGTATGAACATAGAATAATATGTTAGGTTTTAAGGCCGAATGGTAGGCGAGGGCTTTTTTTTTCTTTTATGTTATTGTGACGGAACAAGCCCGAGTCCCACCTTATGTTAAGTGGACTATAACTCTGCCTATAACAGACGCATTTCGTCAACGACGAATTGCACTGTGCCCGTCACACTGAGATGTCCAGTTGTTAGGTCTCATTACCCTGTAATTTTTCTGGCTCTCAAGGACTGCTGCCGGAACACACTGTTAGGTGCTTGGCGACAGATTTTCTACTTGAGGGTGGTCGCTAGCCAGGCGGGCATTCACAAAATGCCCTTCCACCATGCGATGAAGCTCAAGCCCGCAGCGGGATTCGAACCATGGACCTGCTGCACGGCAGTCCATAGCCAATGCCACTGAGCCATCACTGCTTCAATAGGCTATTATAGATTAAATCAAGATTGGAATAATTGACATAGCACAAACGATTAACGATTATTTCGACACATTTCGATACAATTAATAAAGTTTATACGTTTCAATACGCAAAATTGAATTACAAACGTTCAAACACGATTCTAAAAAAATTTTAAGACAAAGGTTACTTCGCACTATACCTTCAAAAATAAGGAGATTATTATTTTTTGAGTAGGAGTATAATAGCCTTTTACGTTATGAATGTTAACCCTTTCCCCTGGGGTAGTGTTTTTTAAAGAATTTCCGCTTTTGAACTTTATTATTATAATAAGGTAGGTAAATTGAAACGCTCATTTTTTTTTTAGATTTAAATTATACCTAGAAGTACTATTTCTAAGACCTAGACTTTAAAGTGCCGTCAGGGACTTTGTGTTATCACAATGTTAACTTTTTGCTTCTATCAAAGTTCCTAACATTGTGATAAAAACACAGTAATGAGATACAATATTGACTTAGTAATAAATAAATTAATAGGTTTTAATTATAGATTCACCTCGTGCTATTCAACAAAACAATTTTTCTTTTCATTTACACACAAAAACACATTGCAATGCCAACATTTATTATTAGGTTTCGACTGAATCTTCAAACTACAAACCTCACACCTTCCCCTGTTCTCTACGAACTTAGGCCAATGGATCTCTGTTACCCAATCGTACGTCATTTATAGTGGAATAGGATCAGATTTGCGCTTTTTGGATGGGCCTTTCGCAGTATTAACAGTAGAAGTCTTTTTTTCTGACTAGCATCTTGCAATGTCATCAAGCCTTGAGTAACAGAGCGTCGAAAATCTTCTAAGGTAGTATGTCTTATTATAAGTCCATGAATGACATATGAATTGACAAATTAACTTATTAGGAACCGACTAGGACCCGCGTTACATTTACCGGAAAGATTCCGACCAGTTTCGGACTGTTTTGAAGACCTTCGTCTGGGAGTCACGATTGCGCGAAGCGACGAGCACGGGCCTCAGCGCGTAACTGACGTTGCGATGGCGCTGTCTGCCCCGGCTCAGCTGTATTTGTCAAGTCGCCGTCAGAACTGTCACTTATCTCACTGTCACTGTCACTGTTATTGGTAAAATAGGCCATGCCGGTGGTATATTCCACCCACAATCCCGGTTGAAGTTGGGGTAACGACATATTTCGATAGCTTCAAGTACCTTACGCAGGACGAAAAACTTTTCTCGCGCAAGAACGGACGCTTTATCGAAACGCACAAAATGACTGGAACCCGGGATGTGAGGGATGTTCTGCAACTGCCGATTTTACGGTGTCCATGTTTTTCACACTCCTTATATGTTCAGTGAGCCTGGTTGCAATATTTCGTTGCGTCTCGCCGATGTACGACTTACCACAGTCACAAGGAATCCTATACACTCCCGGGCCCCTAAAGGGTTCAATAAGATAATATGGATAAAACTCGCGATAGTTTCCAAAGTGAAGTGAATTAATAAACGTGATGTCCAGAAGACCCCTAAACAACCTGTGCCACCATTTTGGAGATTGGCGATCTATACAGTAAAAATAACGCGCTGTGATTGGCTTACGGAAACGGTACTCTAAAGGATCGTCAGTTGTAGTTAACATAAAGTGTTTTCGTACCTAAGTTATAAGACGAAAAATGTGGAGGTACGTCTAAGTACCGTAAGTAGGGAAGGGGTTAAAGGACATCAGCGCTTGACTAGAATCTTGGGGATTGAGTCAAATGACACCTGTCACAAATCTAAATGGCAGATTTAAAGTCAAGCCTGAACCACATCTTCAACCGCGTTATCACTTACCTTCAGGTAAGGTAGTAGTCAAAAGATACGCTAAAAGCAAAAAAAATTACAATATATTATGGTCACTATGACAAGCACGCAAACCCCACTCAAGCTCGAGAAAATGAATGAAAAAAGAAACAAAATTCTCCTTACACTACGGTTTAAATCATGCAAACACTGATTTAGTTGAATACATTGCAACGCTCAGTTTATAACTGAAATACGGAAATAAGCACCATAGATCAGATATATATTCGCTGTTTGCACGCAAGCAGCCATTTGATTCACTTAGCAGCCGCGCTTATGTCATCTGTCAACTGTCAATTTACTTTCGCAATTAACCGAAAATAAACTTCACTTCTATTATCGGCATTAGTAATATTGAATTTCATGGCATTCTTTTGTGAACTAGATTGATCGCTTGACGTATAAAGTAGGTACTAGCAATAAAAACAAAAACCTCCTCATCTATCTGTCAGTATTTGAGACGTTTTTGCACACGCTGCACTACCTGTTTTCTATGAGTATTAAATGCAGCCGGAGGTAAAGACATAAATAAAATCATATTACTATCGTGGTACCTGTTAAGAACATTATGAACCAATGGTTGCGTGAGTACAATGCAACTAAGGTATATTTGCGTGATTCGAACCCTACGATTAGTGTCAAGTTATCATACAACTGCCACTTTAACAGCTGTCACATTGAACAAAGTCGGATTAACAAGCACTTAACAGTGTGTTCCGCCAGCTGTCCTTGAGAGCCAGTAAATCAAGGTTCGTCTGAACAAGGTCATCGACCATGTCATTACATCAGGTGAGAGAGTGGTCAAAGGCTAGACTAACGAAATACAAATAAATGACGAATAAACATCATTCTCATTCGTAGGCAAAACAAACCCAGAAAATCATATTCCGCAGAAAATTTTCGCAATGAAGATTAACTTTTTATGTTAACATTCCAAGTAGGAACAGACTTATTAGTATTCGCAAAGCAGTTGATAAATAAAAACAAATGAAACAATAGTTTTTTTTTTTACTCTTGGCAACTTTAGTATTCCGTCGGCATAACATAAACTAAGAGCATAAAACGTCAAGAAATATGGGTCTTGAAGTTCTCTTTAGCATTCATATTTTAATGCTAAAATATTGCTGATGTAACTTGTATGAATTATAGGTACACTTAATATTTTTTATTTTATTGTGACGGAACAAGCCTGAGACTCACCTGTTGTTAAGCGAACTCACCTCTGCCTATAACAGATCCATTTCGTAATTAATTGCACTGCGCCCAACCATAAGGTTGAACTGGCCGGTCACTTCTCCATACAAACGCCGTAGGGTGATCACTCCCTTATTTGAGATTTTAAGTCCAGACTCAAGCATAATACCGATTGATATCGTCATTATCCAGGCTTGTATGATGCCAAAATTTTAAAAAGATTATTAAGTTGTAAGTTATGAGCCTCGAAAACTTTATATGAAAATGTTTCGAAGCTCATAATTCTCAAGTTAATTATTTTATTAAAATTTCGGCACCATACAAGCCTAGATAATGACGAGATCAATCGGTATTGTGCTTTATTTTGGACCTAAATCCTCAAATAAGGGAGTGATCACCCTACGACGTTTGTATGGAAAACGGGCCGGCCAGTTCACCCTTAAGACATAGTTACAAAATTACAAATATATCATAGGAAAAAATTTAAGTCATGTGAGGGAAACTAAAAAAAAAATCCTATCGTATATTTGTAATGTAATCCGCATAGCAGGCGTTATTGCAAACATAACAACATTAAAAAAAATTAGACATAGCTAGATAGATAGATAAGGCATTTATTTGTCTCTCTAATACACACGTACATTCAAATAAAGCTTACAGACAATGATAGTTTTAACTAATTCCTAATATAAAATAAATTCATGTGCTTGTGTTATTACTGGCTCTCAAGGACTGCTGCCGGAACATACTTTACGTGCTTGGCGACAGATTTTCTACTTGAAGGTGGTAGCTAGCCAGGCAAGCATTCGCAAAAAGCCCTCCCAACATGCGGTGAAGCTCAGCTAGTCTTTCTTGTCTCAGTCCATAGCTATGACCGCTGGGCCATCATTGCTTCAAAAACAAATGACTATTTCTATTTCAGTATGATTATAATTTTTTATGGGAATCACACTAAAGTCAACTTTTTGTAATAACGATATTTTTGTGTATAACTATTTATTCGGCTACCTATTTATGGGATCCAAGTATACGACGCATAATTGGCTAGTTTTTTTCTACCTTTCTCTCTAGGCCCGAATGTTTTAGTAGTTGAGATCCGATTTAGTTTCAGAAACGTATACTGCATAATTAATACCTAACATACAAGAAAAATAAGTAATGTTTTTATGAACCATCGAATGTTGTATTCACAAGAAAGTCATAAATCTTTCAACACCAAACTCATAAATTAATACCGATCTGGAATTTCGCCACCAATCTAGAATAAGTAATTTATTACCAATTGTTATTCTTCAGATATTTTGTTTATGTATTCAGCGGGGAAACAGGAAAACATCCGGTATTGTTTACTTCTGTTCATATTTTTGTAATTTTCGGAATCAGTAGGCGTAATTTTGTTAGTTCGCATTACAATTTACTTATTGGTTATTCAAGAAAGATTAGCTGAATCATATCCTTCTATGTTTGTCTAATCTAAGGCTATGAAGAGTTATAGTATTATAATATATATCAAAAACGCAAACATTAGTAATAATCCAGAGCTAGCTAGAAAACAGAAAGTTTTTTTAATACGGTCCATTTATGTTAAGTAAATATGTAGCTACGTAAAGCAATTCGGACCTCCGTCCCGGAGCGGATATCCGAGTTGACGGAGTCTGAGTTGCTACTTGCATTAGTGATAATATAAACAGAAGAGAATAAAAATATTTCATGATGGAAAATATGATTTTGGTATGAATGGAATCTTTGCAGTGATCAAAGTACAACATATAGGCCGCTTTAAGGTAGATTTTACACCACTGTTTTGTCACTTTTTTTTAAATAATAATCTAAAGTTACAAACATGCTTTTCAGTTTTTTACCCGTAAGGTTGGCTTTTTCCAACTATCTCACCAGTTAGCGAGTGATTGTGTGGTACACAGGCTTAACCTGGAATTTTCGCAATGTCGCAAGCTCTCAAACACAACTGCCGGATCACACCGTTAGATGCGTGCTGACAGATTTCCTACTTGAGAGTAAAGCAAGCAAGGCGACCATACGCAAAATGCTCTTTCACTGTGCAGTGAAGCTCAAGCCCGCATGCAGTTTCGGTATTCGTATCATGGATTCCAACTGCAGCCCATAGCTATACCCACCGTGCCATCACTGCTTTAAAATAATAATAAATTATAAATGTTATTTATGTACCTACTTAGTACAATTTGATATGATCCCTTGGATCACTATAGGATTTTTTTCAAACGATTCTTGAAACCGTTCTCTAGGTACAACCACTACAGTTCCAGAAGTTACCCCTAAAATTGTCAATCATATAAAAAATTACGTTAACCAAATTACTTTGTATCATAAAAATATATTTGAAAAGCGGCAATCTTCTCCCAATCTCGCAATCAAGTACCTTAAGTAAAAGGACCTAACGACAAAAGCAAAAAAAATATTTTGCCGCCATAGACTTCAGCGTTTACCAAGTAATTAGAGGTTATTCGGCCAAATATTGAGCTCGCCGGCAAGCTTGTAGAAAACACAACACTTTGTGTTTTCTACAAGCTTAATCTGGCTGTTAATCGTCGCTCTAAATAGTCGCAGAGAAAATCCGCAAGACACACTTCCAACAGTACTACGATACAATCACCATAGGGGTACCCACGAGCAAGGCGTCCACTTCTCATATCGCGGCGCGGGCGTTCCGTTTTTAGCTCCAGTCAAGGGGGTGTACTCGCATCCCTGAGCTGTTCAGTAATGTTCCCGCCAGCACTCACCCAACATTCAGTACATAGCAACCATAGCCATCTAGCGCCTGGTATCAAGTCGGAAAAAACAATTATTTAATCATAAATATTATAGTCAGGTCAATTTAGACATCCGAAGCTACATAAATTCCTAACAAGCTGAAAATCAGTAAGATTGTTTAAAATTTGATTAAAAATAAAATTTAAAAGTTCCTCATCTTTCCCCTGTATGGAAAAAAAAATATTCAAGTTAAAGTTTTTAGCAATTTTCACCAAAACGCCAAGTTTTATAAAACAAAAACACTACACAACTAAAGATATGTAATACATCTCTATAGTTGTGTAGTGTCTTTGAATCGTTATTTATCTAAAAGTATGGCTCGTAGAAAAAAAAAACCTTTTTTTTGTAGATAATTTTATGATCTACAATTTTCATCAAAAACGTTTTTATGATAAAATTTGCCGTTTTGGTGAAAATTGCGAAAAACTCATTTTTCTTACCTTTGACCTTGAATTTTTTTTCCATACAGGGGAAAGATAGGGGGAACTTTAAAATTTTATTTTTATTACAATGTTAAAAGTTCAAATATGTTAACTCTTTTTCATTCAAAACAAGTTCGTTTGTTTACCTATAGACATATTTTATGAACAAATTGGAGACGATCTGGCAAAGAGACAGCTCCAAAGAAAATAAGTTCTCTATACCTACCGAAACTGCATAGGGAATGTAATAATAGTTAATGCAACCAGTAGGTGATAAATTTAAATCTGTATATTCTGAAGCAATGATGGCCGAGCGGTTGTAGATATCGACTGCCGTGCTGCAGGTTTCTGGTTCGATCCCCACCGCCAGCTTGAGATTCACCGCATGTTGGAAGGGCATTTTGCGTTTGCTCGCCTGGCTAGCTACCACCCTCAAGTAGAAAATCTGTCGCCAAACATCTAACGGTGTGTTCCGGCAGCATTCCTTGAGAGCCAGTGAAATTACAGGCACATGACACTTAACAAATATGTCTCAAGGTGACGGGCGCAGTGCAACTCGTGACTTGTGATGAAATGCATCTGTTATAGGCAAAGGTTAGTCCGCTTAACATCAGGTGGGCCTCGAGCTTGTTCCGTAACAATAATATAAAAAACAATACGAAAATACAACGGCCATAAATCAGATCACATTAAAAATACTATTTATCGTAATCATTTGTAATATATATTCTTAATCCAATTTTAAATTTTACGATATCTACCACGAAAAGTACAAATATTGAGAAAACCAGGGAGATTTAAACTTCACGCGGCAAAATTTCTCCACTTTGCGGCAACCCTTTGTTTACCTTAATCGGGTTTACGTTTATTTGAAACCGGAGAAATGTGGAACATTTGAAATATTAAACAGGTTTATACCAGTTCATACCAGTTATGCCGTAGTTAAAGAGAATCTGTTATTTAAGCAAAGTTTTAATTGAAGTGGGTAGTTATAATTCTGAATGATTTACTTGAAACAATGTAGGAAAGGTAAATTTAAATGCTTGTAGAACTTTGAAACAATGTTTACGTCCAATTTTACACCCACTTATTGAAACTAATGATGTAACTTTGGTAAATTGATGTATGACAAAAGTGTTTCTGGTTTGATTATCTACTACTGGTAACCATATGTGAATATCTAAATATAGTCTTTATAACCTTTACCTCGTGTTTCTAGTACTAAAGGAGAAGAGAGTCATCAAAAGGCATGTTTTTCTTTTTTACTTTGAGCATTGACCTATATATACTAGACCCGACATCTCAAACGAATATAGTCGACCAGTGCAAGTATGCCGACCGGCATACTCTCCCCCACACGCAGCTGGGCACTCGTAGAGATTACACGCGTTTTACGTTCGAAAAATGTGTATTTAAAATACACAATTGATAATACACAATTTTCGAACGTAAGACGCGTGTAATCTCTACGAGTGCCCAGCTGCGTGTGGGGAAGAGTATGCCGGCCGGCTTATCTGCACTGGTCGACTATCTTCGTTTGAGATGTCTCGTCTAGTATATATAGGTCAATGACTTAGAGTAGTCTATCCTCATAGATATGAATTATGCCTATATATAATATTCTAGAGGATAGGACATATACTATGATCCGAAAACACGTTTCCATATATTTCTCTCGACAAAAATTTTGGGGCTCTAAAAATTCACTTAATCAATTGTAATATTGTTATGTTTGCAATAACGCCTGTTCTGCGGATTATATTACAAATTTACGAGAGACAAAATTATGGACATGTGCGGGATGACTATAATATTTTCTCTCATACATTTGTCACTTAATCAAGTGTTGTGTCTATAGTCTTCTTCTTGGTCGTGTACTTCATTACTGAAGGTCGTGTCCCTGAAAGGCCTTCAATGGCTCGATGCACATGATCTATGTGTCTATAGTAAATCGTATCAATACATTGTTTTTGTCCGATTATTATGTAGCCAGTATGTTAAATAGTAACTAAAAGATTTCGGAATTTTAATAGCTCACTGTTATACGAATTAATTCAAAAATAATTTGCTTATACTAGTTCTGTTTCACTCACTTGCACACGAAACGAGCTCTGTTGGTCCTTCGCCCTCAGTCTTAAATTTTTCAAAGACTACTTCTCCTATAATCGTAGTAAAGGGATTGGTACCTCCTGTATTGATTTTTTATCTTTAGTACCACTCCAGACGTGTAAAATATATCAACATAATATACTCGTAACTCGTAGGGCAATTACGTAATTTATTACTATCAAAATCTGATTGCAATCAAAGAAAAATGGCGGTTTTGCGATAATATATACATATTTGTGAACCAAAGCTGTAAAAAACGGATGAATTTCAGTTTGTAACAGTCTTAAATAATAACGAATATGAAACCGCCATTGTGCTATAATTTCAATCGGATTTTGTTAGTGACAAATAACATAATTGAGAAGTTTGATGGGAGGGAAAACTTATACGCAGAAAAGACCACTCCGTACTTCAGACCCTGAGAGATTTGGATGTAATGCGTGGAGATAGTAAAGCCACTGTAGTTAAAATATGAACGTTTTGTATAAGCCGGATAGTCCACTGCTGAACACAGCCTCCCCCTATATGGAGGGTTTTGCCATAATCCCCACGCTTGGCTGGTGGCTTGAGGATCGCAGTGTGAGAAATCAGTTCCTCAGAAAGTACTGCTGCCCACCTTCTCGTGTGTGATACCTTTAGTCGCCCCTAAAGGCACCCACGGCTAGAGAAAGAGGGGGGGGGGGGGGTGACATTCTTATATATATAAAAATATGAAGTTAGTACATCAGCACTTATAGCTTAGTAACCTTCTTAGCCTTCGTGAAAAATGAGAAGTAACCATTAACATTTTGATATGTACCTACAAGGAAACAGAGAAGTTTATAAAAAACAAGTCCATTAAAATCGTAGATCCCATAAAATTGATCTCAAACCACTGCTTTGCAATATATTGATGAGGATAGTGGAAGTTAAAAAACTTTGTACTTTTGTTTATAATATTTGTGGTCATGGGGATGTCGAGATATTGTAAAATCCGTTAGCTGTTAGTAATCTACGACTTTCTAGTACGAATTGCAGGCATTAACTTAGTCCGCTATATCTCAAAAAATATGAGTCTCATCATGTAAACCGCCCGTGAAGTGTCGGGGTGGAATGTCACCCATCCATCTCTACCACCCATAGGTAGAGATGTAAGAGGCGGCTAAGGGTAACACCTGAAGGTGAGCAGCAGTGCTTTCAGAGGAACTGATATCACACAGCGCCTCTTGTGATTTTTTAAAAGTGCGTTTACTTCTAATCTCGACCCACACGATATGACATCAAAAATTGCCGCTTTTTTATTTTAATTGCTAACATTTGAACATAATCTGACCTGATTGTTGATGATGTGGTCGAGACGGTAAACAGGCTAAACATAGAATATTAACTGGCTTATAACTATAGAATGTTAACTGGATTTCTTACTTGAGGGTGGTAGATAGCCAGACGGGCATTCTCAAAATGCCGTATCACAATGCGGTTATCCTCAAGCTCGCAGCATAATTTTAACCATAAACCTAGTGCGCGACATTCTTTCGCTGTTACTACTAAACTGCTTAAAACTCGTACACTGAACGAACTGAACGATGACGTATGCAATTTATTATATTTCTATTTCATTCTAGTGTTCATGATATTATATTATATTTCTATTTTATTCTTCTCCGTGCAGTGCCGGGTTAGAAATGCACCTTCCCATATCATCCCGTGGGTGTCGTAAGGGGCGACTAAGGGAAAAATACTGGAAGGTGGGCAGCAGCGCCTTCTAAAGAACTAGCAACTTACACTGCGATCCCCAAGCAGCCTGCCAAGCGTGGGGATTATGGCAAATACCCCCTTTTTAGAGGAGGCAGTGTTCAGCAGTGGACGATCAGGCTGATACAGTACAGTACAGTACTGTTCTTGATATGCTAAGAAATGCTAGGAAAGTTCTACGAAGACAGTGTCCGTAATTAACGCTTTCGATACAAACGTAGTTTCGTCATATAAATACCAAATTTTTGCACGTGGTGAGATTTTGCGAGCATGTCCATGAGCCTAATATCTACGATTCTTGTTTGACAGTTAGAGGTTGTATTAATAAAAAATAAGAATTCCCATACAAAAAGATTTATTCGAATAATTTTGAAAATAAGTACGTAATTTTACGAGAAACTGGCAAACCAGAAATTTTACCACATTCATTTCCCATTCATGGTTTTTTATGTTATTGTGACAGAACAAGCTCGAGGCCTACCTGATATTAAGCGGACTAACCTCTGCATATAACACATGCATTTCGTCAGAATTCGCGAATTGCACTGTGCCCGTCACCTTGAAACATAGTTGTTAAGTCCCATGTGCCTGTAATTGCACTGGCTTTCAAGGACTGCTGCCGGAACACACCGTTAGGTGCTTGGTGACAGATTTAGATTTATACAGATTTTCATTTGGTATATAAAATATGACGAATTAGGCTTACGGGCTTGCATACAAAATTTCACAAGTATAAAACCAAAACTTCGGAATTCTCGTTTTGTATGGGTAACCTTATTTTCAAAAATTCTGCAAAATTTCACCGTGTTTGAACACTTAAAATATGTCAAAAAACGTTTATTTGAAAAGCTTAGCTTTTAAAGCTTAGCTTTTGAAGCTCTGTAAAGACGGAAAAAAAAGAAATACGTAAATTTAAAATTTCTCTTTGGTATTACTTTATATCTCAGTATAAAATGTCGTTAAAATGTCAGATTTACTCATTCAAAACTATTTCCCGAGGTAATATAAACTTTAAGGAAATATGGTTCAGCGAGCGACCAAGATAAATTCTGCAGCTTCGTTTCGGAAATTGGAACGATAAATGAATATTCAATTTGCTGAGGTCCCTGGGGTCCGAGGTCTGATAGGTCTGCTTCAGTGTCAGACGTACTCAGCGTTCTATACCTCATATCCGTGTGCATGTTTTATGGAGGGTCAAAAACCCATCTTCAATTATTAAAAGAAAAATATATTTTCTATATTAACTTATTAAGAACCGTAAATGTCCACTTTATATTTACCGGAAGGATTCCGACCAGAAGTACTGGCTTCTGGTCGGAATCCTTCAATCCTTCAGAAAAAATCAAGTTTGTTGTATGGGTGCCCCCCTTAAATATTTATTTCATTTTATTTTATTTTAAGTATTTGTTGTTATAGCGGCAATAGAAATACATCATATGTTAAAATTTCAACTGTCTAGCTATCACCATTCTAGAGATACAGCCTGTTGACTGACGGACGGACGGACGGACAGCGAAGTCTCAGTAATAGGGTCCCGTTTTTACCCTTTGGGTACGGAACCCTAAAAATGGCACGAGTGCGTAATATACTATATTATGACACTAAAATCAGTGCATTCAAAGGCCCGTTATATACGAGCGAGTGTGTTGAAAAAATATAATGCAATCGTGCTAAGTAATCTGTGATCATATCTACACTATAATATTATAAAGAGGTACAGACCTACCAACTTATCTGTTCAGGTGGCAGAAAAAAGAACTAAAACTTTCCCTCAAATTGTGACAGTCTGTAGTTGATTTCCATGACCAGTAGCGCCCTCGAAAACTGCTCAGTTAAGTTGGTTGTACTATAAGATTTGTATTTTTGTAAGCATCGAATAAACTTAAAAACTACTGGACCGATTTGAATGAAATTTGGTATGGAAATAGTTTGAGACCCGGGGAAGGACATAGGATAGTTTTATCTAACGGCACAAAAATAGGTTTATGATTTTGTGCGATAACCGAATAACGCGCAGGCGGAGCCACGGCCGGAAAGCTACTGTCTTTATATTCCGAAAAGGTAGATGAAGATATACCTAAGATTTACATGATATGTTACGGTACTTTGTTATAGAAGGTGGGCATATTACTTTCAACCAAACATAGTAGTATCTATACCTTGTAACTATGAGTTATAAATAAATTATTGTATTGTATTGTATTGTACCTAAAAATTTATTAATTTCAGTCAAGCGATAATTTCAAATAAAAAGCATAGACTCTACCTACGAATAGTTTTGCTACAAACAGTAACATTTTCAAGTAGTTTTATCTGCACAGTGACAGAAATGCTAATTAATTATGAATTCATATTATATTCATAAAGAATGTTATGTTGCAAATAAAATTAACCTTTTACTTATATATATGCAAAAATTGGTGTGTTTACGTTACTTTATAATTACTCACCTACGAAATACCGACATGGAAAGATACCTAATTCATTCCCGGTCGCTCCAAGAGTCAAAATCTCAAGAGATTACTACGTATTGAATCGAAACGCGTCGAAAACTATTCTGGCTGGGCTACGTGGCGTTTCTAATGCCACGTTGGCAGGACATTTTATCGGAATTATGACTAATGATAATATGTGTTAGTACGTGTTAAATGGAATTTATTAAAATTTGTTCGAACGTATTCCTCAAGCATCTTCTTAGTTTTAATATTGTTAGGTTTGCAATAACGCCTGCTATGCGGATTACATTACAAAATCACAAATATACGATAGAAAAATTTTAAGTCATGTGCGGGATTTGAACCCGCGTCCTTCCACACTTGAGCCGGGGTATGCTCTAACCAATTGAGCTAACATGTTATGACGTCATAACTCAAATTTTTCCTATCGTTTTTTAACCATCGTATTGCGATGAAAAAAATTTTTCCTATCGTGTATTTGTGATTTTGTAATCTTCTTAGTTCCCGAAAGAGCGCGATAAAACTAAAATCCATCAATTTCCACGGATCTCAATAGTACATGTACCTATATGTTCAAAACATATTCTTAAATTATATTTATATAGATATTATTTACCCCAATTTACAAACGTCTAAGTACTCCTTTTCGTAGAGTGGCCAGGCTGCCAATTACCAAATTAATAATAAAAATTTCTTCTATTGTCCTTTAGCTATATAGTTTTTAATTGTTATAGATATGATTTGTGTTCCAATTTGAATTATGTATTGTACTGTAAAAGCATTCATTTAAATAGAACTAGGCTATAATAGATTAGTTAGTTTTTGCAAATCCCTTGACAAAACCTTACCAATTTCAATAACATTACTGAAATAGCCTATTATATACAATTGTAAGTCGATCATAATTCAATTTCGAGAACAAAAACTCCATTAATGGTATTAGCATAGAGAAATGTAATACTATTGTTATTAGTATGGCTTTGACTAAAATATTTCCATAGATTATGCGTAAACAATGTATTTAATTGTCTAAGCTTCTAAGACCTGGTTTTCAATCATCTGATATGAAATACAGACTCGTAAAATGTTAACCGATCAACTTTACTTGATTCTTTTTACACGACTGCACAAAAAAAAGAGTGTTATGTTTTCAGGGTTCATGTATATATGTTCATGAGTTTCTTTATTCCACCATAACTTCTTAACCAAACGGCTTAACCGATTTTAATGTATGAGATATCGTTAGATTTGTCTTGATAGCGCAAATAAAAATAAAAAAACAGATTTGCGGATTTTAGACGCCATAATGAAAAAATAATGTTTTTTCTTCCAAACCCATCGAGTAGTGTTTCCAGATGAAGGGCTTTAAAAAAGGATTCCATAAATATTCATAGCTTATTTTTCCATGGAACGATAAAATGTTTGACGGAAATAAATTATTTGCAATCGGGCTTTTTACTAATTAAATGAAAAGTGTCGGGCTTTTAAAAGTTATAAGTACTTGTAATATGATTGTATATACATGTTTTATTCTAAGGATGAGTAACTACTAACGAGATGATTGAAAATAAAATCAATTGCTCTTTAATATTTGTGCGGTTAACTAAAAAACAACAACTTAACCTTCCGAGGTTATGCCCCAAAATTTCCGCCTAGCACCGGCATTGTACTTATATAGCTTTAAGACAAGCTGATAGATCATGTTGAAATTCAACCTGACCAAACAACAACACAAACTGAGGGGTTTTAAATACCATGCAAGGACAAAAACGCTCACTATAGAAGCCTCTACCGGACAAAATTTTGAAACAGTATGGCTTAGTGGCATTGGCTATGGACTGCCGAGCAGCAGGTCCATGGTTCGAATCCCGCCGCGGGCTTGAGCTTCACTGCATGGTAGATGGGCATTTTGCAAATGCCCGCCTGGCTAGCGACCACCCTCAAATAGAAAATCTGTTGCCAAGCACCTAACGGTGTGTTCCGGTAGCTGTCCTTGAGAGCCAGTGAAATTACAGGCACATGAGATCTAACAACTGAACGTCTCAGAGTGACGGACACAGTGCAATTCGTCATTGCCAAATGCGTCTGTTATAGGCAGAGGTTAGTCCATTTAATATCAGGAGGGCTTCAGGCTTGTTTCGTCACAAACAAGTTACGAGTATATGAATCAGGAACGAATATTATTAACAATAATAATAATATACTTTATTGTGCCAAAAACAGTTTCTTACATTGGTCAGAAAAAAATATGGTATATCACTATAAATGTTAGTTATAAGTTATAAGTTAATATAGCAGTAGCAGATAATATAAATTTTTACCAAAACCTAGATTATATCTAAATCATTTTATATTCTATAAAATTGCACTCAGTTACTGACTAATTCACACTAGCCCCCACACTAGGATACCCTGTGTTGTGGGTGGTCTAGTTCTCTTCCAATGTACATTATTTTTATAAATTTGTGATCAATAGATAAGTGTAATAGATAACTGATTATTCTAAAAACATACTTACAGTTGGTATTTAGTGTACCTACTGTTGTTTTTTATAAAGGAATATAGTATGACGTGACTTTCTTAAATTATGTATGTAAGTAAGCATTACTTAAACTTTCCTACAGGTATACCAATGTTTTAACAGTAAACCAATTATAAAATTGCAAAACCGCGGAGAAAGAAGTATACATTTTAATAAATAATAGCAAAAACATACCAAAAGTATCATTCCTGACCTGAGTACATAGAGGTTGTGATATGGGAATGTTGTTTCACCACAATTGACGATAAAAATTTTTGAACATACAGAGGTTGTCACTAAAACATTATATTTAATTTAAATAACAAAGGACTGCGTTCTAAAAACCAGAACTTTGTTACATCATTTTAAAATGTCTAATGTGGGTACCTCCTTAAAAAATATTTATTTGCCATCTGACCACTGTATTACTGCAATACGTATTAGCTTACATGATGGCATAGCACACATTGCAACAGTTTGTTTATTTATATATTCTCTACTAAGATAAATTTAAGACATTATCAATAACGTGCCATGTAACGATACCACTTCCTAAATAATTCATCGCTCAGGTAGCTTACATAAACGTACATTTAAAATTTCAACACTGCGTGCGGCGCCTCTTCAAACAAATGTGGATATTTTAGGTTCCCAGGTGTTTATCATGGAAGGCTATTTTCGGCTTTTGGGCTGTTTTGACAAAAAGTACAAGGGTTGTGGATGAACATTGAAGTGAAGAAATTTTTTTTTTAATGTTATTTTGACGGAACAAGCTCAAGGCCCACCTGATGCCTATAACAGATGCATTTCATTACAAGTCATGAAGTGCACTGCGCCCGTCACGTTGAGACACAGTTGGTAAGTCTCATGTGCCTGTAATTTCACTGGCTCTCAAGGACTGCTGCCGGAACACACCGTTAGGTGCATGGCGACAGATTTTCTACTTGAGGGTGGTAGCTAGCCAGGCGAGCAATCGCAAAATGCCCTACCACCATGCGGTGAAGCTCAAGCCGGCGGTGAGGATCGAACCAGAGACCTGCGGCGCGGCAGTCCATATCTATTACCGCTCGGCCATCATTGCTTCAAAACAAGTTCTAACAGTTTGACAAAATCATGGCGTGGATTGCGGCGGCTCAGGCGGCGAGCATTTGTTTTCAACAGAGAGATTAAACTCTAAATTAAATTCTCGTGAGTTTCACACAGTCAATACAATAACCGGCAAAAACACTCACGTTGAGGATCGAATACGTCGCGCGGGTTTCGACCATATCAGATGCTCATCATCAGGGCGAGTGCGCAGCTGCGTCTGCGTGTGCCCGCCGGGACCTCGGTTCGACGTATTCTATCCCAATTTATTTTATTATTACCAATGGGCTATCATTGCTTAGGAATTATTATTATTTTTCGGAATCAATGTAATGCTGTTTAATTCGTTTAATTTTTATAACGTTTGGACTAGCTTATGGCCAAGATTAAACCTATTGTAATGCAATAATGAAGTCAAAAGCAGCAGACTTAACTAACAAGTATAGCTTCCGGAACATTATAACTTACCTTTTTAAGTATTTCACTACTCGGCTTAAGATGGGTGTATGATTTAATAAATACATTTAATGTAATTGATCATTGATCAAAATGCTGGCATCTATATGGCACAACGAATAAGCATTGCAATCGGCCCATAGGCCATACTGCCAGCATGCTGGGCGCGCTGCCAACTGGTTGCGGGCTGGAGCATTTGGACTGCTTGTGAGTCTGCAATGACTTATAGGTTGTCTAAATATTTTTATTGTAGTAGCTGTAGTGTTGTACATAGTTCATAGTGTTTTGTTTGTAAAGGTCCGATTGAAAGTTTTTGCTTTATTTAAACTATGCAAATATGAAACATACCAAATTTAGAAGATATCCCAGACAAACAACACCCTCACAAAAACCTGTAACTTTAGCAAACATGACTTGTGTTTTCAGGGAAGTAAGCCCCAGCGTGGGTGGCTGAAAGCGTTTTGCGTGTGCTCACCTACTATAATGTATTTTCGTTCCTAGATAAGTGTTATATTTTTTACAATATTTCAGCCAATATATTAGATACTAGCGGCCCGCCTCGGCTTTGCACGGGTATTTTACAAAATTATACATTTAAACACATAAAGAAGTATAGTACCACCAACTTAATTGTGCAGTTCGCGAGGGCGCTGCTGGTCAAGGAAATTAACTACAAACTGTCACAATTTGAAGGAATGTTGTAGTTCTTTTTTCTGCCGCCTGAACAGATAAGTTGGTGGGACTGTAGTTAGGTATTATCATCATAACCGTAATAGTTAGACATATGGTACTACGACTTTTTTAAAGATATTGATGTCCTCTATAAAATTGTATTAGACCACTTTGCTCCATTGTCAACATTTTCCATATCGTACGTACAGCGCCTATACGCGACATTATCGTAGTTTTCATACAGATGCCTAAGTTTTTGAAAATACTCCACTATCTCTGATGACCATAGGCCTATGGTCATCAGAGATAGTGTAGTATTCTAATGGTGAAAGAATTTTTCAAATTGGTCCATTAGTTCTTTATTATATGCGTTACATACAAAAATTCTTTTGAAACGCTCGTAGCGAAGTTTACTTAGCTGTTCTTAACCGATCAGCAAAGTTAGGCCGTTTTCTGACTAGTCGGTGCGGGAGCGGTGCGGATTCGTTTCGCTCGGTATACACGGTACCGAAAGCTTGCCGAGCGCCTATGTTTTAATGCGCGTCTTCTGATTGGCGCGGTGTGTGCGGGAGCGGGGAGGGATCGTTTCGTTTTACCGCGTCTCGGGATGCGTGTCCAGGCGCCGCTCGACATTTACCGCGCGAGGTCGTGCTTTCATCAGCAGACACACATTCTCTAAACCATGTATTTTGCTTTGTTAATACTGTAGTCAACAAGTTCAAAAGCTCTTTGTAAGTATTTTTTGACATTCTATACATCAATAAAAAAATTTCGTCATCTTGGGAAGTTCTTTAGCCGCAACAAAAAATCGGCAATTAATATTATTTTCGATATAAGGATGACGCCAATAACGTTTTCTTTTTTTACGTAGGCGATAAACATAATAACACGCCAAAATATCGTCATCACTAGAAAACGACATCTTCGGTACTGCAGAATTTTATACCGAGAATATACCGATAGGTGAGTAGGTGAAGGCGACGCGGTATCGTTTCGGTACAGACCTTACAGATCCCGCACCGCTCCCACACCGACAAGTCAGAAAACGGCCTTAAGCAACGTCGCGCGCGGTCATGAGTTGGATGGTTGAACTAGTGACATTACTACTGAGCGCTTCCGTGCTTCGGAGGGCACGTTAAGCCGTCGGTCCCGGTTGTTATCTTAAGATGGCAGTCGTTATAGCATGGTGGTAGGACAATTTGCGAATGCCCGCCTGGCTAGCTACCACCCTCAAGTAGAAAATCCGGTGTGTTCCGGCAGTTGTCCTTGAGAGCCAGTTATTCTAGGTTAGTCTGAACAACATCTTAGACCATTTCATCACTTACCATCAGGTGAGATAGTGGTCAAAGGCTAACCTATCAGGCATAAAAAAAATACTAATCTTTCCTCATTATAATATTAGTATAGAAGTACTCGTATAAAGATATATATTTCAGAAAAATACATATATTTGAACGAGGAATATAATTAAAATGTTTTTGAAACTGCGTAGGTTTCATGAGATCTATTTTTAAGTTTCCGTTCATCGTGTTCTGTAAAAAACTAATTTAAACTTCAATCTTTCTAAATTTATAGGCGTTTATTTCAAAAAAGCTATTAGTGGGTACTCATATTTATTACAAGCTGCACTGGTTTCAGCTGCGTAAAGAATGATGAATAGTGATGATGATGCTGAAGAAAAGTAGCTTGTCCAGTACCTAAACTATCTATATTCAAAGTTTCGTCCAAATCGGTTGAGCCGTTTCGACGTGAAGAAGTAATAAACATGATGACATCCTGACACACTCAAACCTGTCGCATGAATCATATTAGTGCGATTTGAATGACTTCTAGGTTAGCCTGAACAACATCTTCGACCAAATCATCACTTATCATCAGGTGAGATAGTGGTCAAAGGCTAACCTATCAGGCATAACAAAAAAAAAATGCTGTCTGCATAGTTAGTGTGGAAATTTGACATAAAATGTCATTCTGGCTTGAATCACGTCCGGGGGTTTGAACCCCAGGTAGGATCTAGTTATTAAAGGTTAGCCATAACTCCCAAGCGCTGAGGCAGTCTTGTGGATTGCAGAATGAAAACTCAAACTCTTCTGTAGGCGCTGCTGACCACCTGGTTTACTATTATCCCCCTCGTCGCATCTGTCAACTCCCATAGGAAAATATAGGGGATGTAAGTCAAAGTCAAAATCATTTATTCAATTTAGGCGTCTACGACGCTTTTCAATCAATTATAAGTTAGTATTGAAATATTCTACGTACGTAATTCTAAGCTGGCCCGTGGGGTGTTGGGCTAGAATATCACTCCCCCCAATCTCTACACCCTCGTCGAAAGAGGCGATTAAGGGTAACACACCAGAAGGTGGGTAGCCGCGCTATCCGAGGAACTGATATCTCACACTGCGATCCCTAAGACGCCTGCCAAGCATGGGGATTATGGCAAACCCCGCCTAAAGGGGAAGGCTGTTTTCAGCAGTGGACAATCCGGCTCATACAGTACAGTACTCCACGGTACTGTACTGTATTACCCTTAGTCACCTCTTTCGACACCCTCGGGTAGAGATGGGGGGTGTGATATTCTAGTCCAACACCCCACGGGCCAGGTTAAAATTACGTATGTATGATGGCAGTCGATAACTACCGGGACCGACGGCTTAATGTGCCCTCCGGAGCACCCAAGTAGAATCTCAGAAATCTGTCAAGTAGAAAATCTGCTGCCAAGCACCTAACGGTGTGTTCCGGCAGCAGTCCTTGAGAGCCAGTGCAATAACAGGCAAAATAAGACTTAACAGGTATGTCCAAAGGTGATGGGCGCAGTGCAGTTCGTCACTTGTGATGAAATGCATCTGTTATAGGCAGAGGATACCGCTTAACATCAGGTGGGCCACGCGATTGTTAGTTCACAATAACATAAAAAAAAATAAAAAAAATAGCCTAGCTGATAGAAGTAAACGTCGCTACGAGCGCTTCAAAATTAATTCAATTTAAATTCATTTGACAATTTGAGCTATAATATTAGACCTAAAACACTGTGAACACGCAAAGCGGAATCAAAACGCTGACCTAATTTTGTAAATGTGTACATTTACCTCCAAAACACGTGAATAAATTACAAAAATTGCCTAAACACGCTACCTTTATTTGGGTTATATCCACGTGACATTTTAGCACAGCAGTACAAGATTTATTATATTGACAGATTTAACCGAATTCACCAATCGATACGTGTAGATACAAAACAGTAGTACTTGTTGTCACGCTTTCTTACCGACTTCAAAAAAGGAGGAAGTACTCAATTCGTCTGTTTTTATTGATGATGAGAGCCAGTGAAATTACAGTCACATGTGAAAAGAAACTCCTGATTCTTCTCGATTATCTTACTTTATTTCACAACTATTACGACTTATATCGATATATTACTTTTCACAACCATATCTCTAACAGACTATACAATAATTCCTACACGTCCGAAGCCGATGAGTCGTCTACCCAGAATGCCTCGGCATCGCTCGGTACCACCCTTTCCCCAGTAACTCAGTGGTGGGGCGAGTACGGAATGGGAGGGGAGCACGATACCTGTGTTGCCACTTTATTAAAATCTGTGGGAGTTTTTAAATCATGACATTCGGCCATCCGGCATCGTGCTGCCCCCTGGCGCACGTATTTGTTTACATACTGTTTACAATTTTGCAGTTTACACTATTACAACTTACACTTATCAATTAAACTAGCTTAATTTGATTATTTCATTTGAACTTGGTTATATAATGGATTGATAATCATATATCTCAGTAGTTTCAACGTAGCTACGTATAGGTATTAATTTTTAAAGTATACTTATCAATTTGTTAATTATTCATTGCAAAACTAATTAAATTTTACTGATGTTAGTTGTAGTTTTAAATCATGACATTCGGTGATTACAGCTTTATATATATATTTTGACTCTAGGTATGCATATAATTCCTTATTAAATAACACTAAGAATACTTAACACTAAAAAATTAGTTATTTTATTACCATTTGTGTATAATAATAGATTATGTAAGTAAGTTGATTGTTCAATATATACAATTTATAAGTAGTTCATTTACATTTCACTTATGGGGCTATACTTACTATACTTCTAAATTTAATAATACAATATAAAATGAACAATAGTCATATATAAAATGGGACCCGTGATGACTTATGATGGTTTAATGCGTCAACGTAGCGCATGTTTAACTTTAACCCAGCTCCATATTAAATCTCTAAGTCGAGTTTGAATTTGTATACAGCACCTAGCTATTCTTGGAATAGGATCCCGTATGGTCAATGTGGTTCGGAGCGTAGTGGCTCTAACTTGCAAGAGTCGATGTCATGCCCGACTCTTGCATATCTTTATATCTTGCATGTAACCACAGGCTTTGGGCATTTGAAGAACGAGTGTCCCCTATTATGACAGTTATAACAAAGAACGGAACTGTTAGGTGAATTTGAATATGATCCAGCACTATCAAGTGTATTTAATTTATAGGCGCATTCACGTATTTTGTTATATTTTTGTGAACAAATAAAGTAAAGTAGATCCTCAGGCTCTGGACAACAGCTACAGAGTAAACAATATATAGAAAACAACAAAAATAAATGTAAAGCAGTATGAACATAATTAATGACAAAATTGGTGACATAAAAATAAAAAAAGAGATTGAACGCATAGAATATGATAATAAAATGTATACTAATCCTGTTGACATTAACGAAATATTTAATGATTTTTATATAAATTTGACTAATCTCAACTTTGTATTTAAAACAGACAAGATTAATGGAACTATGAAAACTAAAATATATCATACAATATTTTTACAACCAACTGACCCAATAGAAATATGGAAAATAATAACTAATCTAAATAACACAAATTCGGTAGGTATTGATGAATTAAGTACCAAAATGCTCAAGAAATGCGCTAACTACATAAGTGAACCTATGCGTTTCTTAGTGAATCTGTCACTTGAGGAAGGCACTTTTCCAGACGTTCTAAAAAATCCATAGTCAAACCTCTATTTAAGAAAGGTGATATAACAGATATGGACAACTACCGCCCAGTTACTTTGATACCAGTTATGTCAAAAATACTCGAAAAAGTAATATTAAACCGAATCTACGACTATGTAACAAGTCAAGATATATTAAAAGAAGAACAGTTTGGATTTCGTAGTAATAGTAGCACTTCAATAGCATGTTTTAATCTGGTTAAATGATAGTAGATTGCATAAACGAAGGAAAACCTGTCACTGCTATCTTTCTCGACATGACTAAGGCGTTTTATTATGTAGACCATAATTTACTACTTTATAAGCTTGAAACATAAACTAAATACATTTGGAGTCCCACAAGGAAGTGTGCTGGGACCTTTTCTGTTTTTATTGTACATAATAACATATACCGTATATGAATGCAAATATATTGTACGTAATTGGCTCATGACTTTGGATTACGCTGAAGTAGAATCTATGCTGCAATTTTATTGATTTACATGACTCACAAAACACCTACTTATCACCTACATCATTTAATATAATATATCTATATAAATATTTGCATATCTATTTATAATAAAGTCTTTTTATAGACTCAAACATAAAATATCATAAATAAAATAAAACAATGATATAATAAATTAATTCATAATAAAATTAAATGGATGAACGTTTGTCACTTGTACCACACATCACTACGCCAACCTAGTCTGTACCTGATTTTTAAATTTACGTATATTTTGTGCTCTGAATTTTTGTAAGTAATCGTCGCCTACCTGCCTTTGTTTATCATATCTACCCTAGACTATATAAACAGAATATTATTTATCCCCTCGGTTGTATTTGTTCTAAAATAAGTTACATATGAAGATAAAATATTTGGCTGTTAACAAATAACTACTTTCTTTTACACAGTTTAATTTGTTAGAAACCATTTGAGTAATACTGTATTAAAATTTAGTTAGATGTTATACCTAAGTATACCTCATGTTTATTTGTTATATGTTAAGTTGGTATATACCAGATTGTTTTAGATAAATTGTAACCTAAATATTAAATTAAATATATATGTATAAATCTTAATGTTAAGATAAGGAAGAGCGGGTCTACCTGGCACAGGTATTCTATACTTAAAAGGTAGTCCCTATCTTAAATTTGTAAAATGTTCAGATAAAATAAAAGATTTATTATATTATATAGGTGATCTTCCTAACGTCACATCAAAAAAACAGTACTATTTGCGGATGATACAACGTTAATTATTAAGTATACAAATCCACATACTTATGAAAATGAAATAAATATTGCGCTTGGTGAAATAATTAGCCGGTTAAAGAATAACAGTTTAAAAATTAACGTAAAGAAAACGAACATGATACAATTACGAAGCTACATGAGTCCACGCATAGAATTAAACATAACCCAGGAAAATAATAAAATAAATGATGTTAATTCAACCAATTTTCTAGGAATAATGATTGATGAGCATTGTGATTGGAAAACATACGTTAACTACGTATGTGACAAACTAGATAGGTTCATCTTTACTATAAAGAAAAGTTACGGTTAACCGTATCCACTGAAGATGCTCTCAGTGCATACCACGGATATGTATCTTCTGTGCTCTCATACGGTCTCTTACTTTGGGGCAAGAGAGCGATCTGTGGAGCCTGTAGTATAGGTAGTTGCAAACCAATTTTTAAACATTTTCGCATCTTGCCATTGGTTTGCATGTATATTAGAAATATTTGTGTTTTTGTAATTCAACATCCAAAGTACTTTACTTTATACTATATTAAGTATATATGTGAGAGATAAATTTAAACTCTACCAACCTAAATGCCAGTTAGCTATGTGTAAAAGTAATGTGTTTATTAATGCAATTAAAGTTTACAATAAATTGTGTAATTTATTTAAAGACTTGACATTCAATATTCTCAAAAAAAAGATTACATTATGGTTACTTGACAAGTTTTTACACCATAAATGATTTAAGGACATTCACAGTTTCTTAGGTACTTGTTAATGTTAATGGAATTGTATTTTAGTCTGATTTTGATTATATTTTAATATTTGACGTATTGTATTTGATAGCGAATGACATAATATTAATTTTATTATCATCGTTTGTACTTTCATAATAAATGTGTGTATTGACTTATTTTGTATAAATAAACTTTTGCACACCATTGTCATGGTAGAATGTTTAAATAACTACTTTCTTTTACACAGTTTAATTTGTTAGAAACCATTTGAGTAATACTGTATTAAAATTTAGTTAGATGTTATACCTAAGTATACCTCATGTTTATTTGTTATATGTTAAGTTGGTATATACCAGATTGTTTTAGATAAATTGTAACCTAAATATTAAATTAAATATATATGTATAAATCTTAATGTTAAGATAAGGAAGAGCGGGTCTACCTGGCACAGGTATTCTATACTTAAAAGGTAGTCCCTATCTTAAATTTGTAAAATGTTCAGATAAAATAAAAGATTTATTATATTATATAGGTGATCTTCCTAACGTCACATCAAAAAAACAGTACTATTTGCGGATGATACAACGTTAATTATTAAGTATACAAATCCACATACTTATGAAAATGAAATAAATATTGCGCTTGGTGAAATAATTAGCCGGTTAAAGAATAACAGTTTAAAAATTAACGTAAAGAAAACGAACATGATACAATTACGAAGCTACATGAGTCCACGCATAGAATTAAACATAACCCAGGAAAATAATAAAATAAATGATGTTAATTCAACCAATTTTCTAGGAATAATGATTGATGAGCATTGTGATTGGAAAACATACGTTAACTACGTATGTGACAAACTAGATAGGTTCATCTTTACTATAAAGAAAAGTTACGGTTAACCGTATCCACTGAAGATGCTCTCAGTGCATACCACGGATATGTATCTTCTGTGCTCTCATACGGTCTCTTACTTTGGGGCAAGAGAGCGATCTGTGGAGCCTGTAGTATAGGTAGTTGCAAACCAATTTTTAAACATTTTCGCATCTTGCCATTGGTTTGCATGTATATTAGAAATATTTGTGTTTTTGTAATTCAACATCCAAAGTACTTTACTTTATACTATATTAAGTATATATGTGAGAGATAAATTTAAACTCTACCAACCTAAATGCCAGTTAGCTATGTGTAAAAGTAATGTGTTTATTAATGCAATTAAAGTTTACAATAAATTGTGTAATTTATTTAAAGACTTGACATTCAATATTCTCAAAAAAAAGATTACATTATGGTTACTTGACAAGTTTTTACACCATAAATGATTTAAGGACATTCACAGTTTCTTAGGTACTTGTTAATGTTAATGGAATTGTATTTTAGTCTGATTTTGATTATATTTTAATATTTGACGTATTGTATTTGATAGCGAATGACATAATATTAATTTTATTATCATCGTTTGTACTTTCATAATAAATGTGTGTATTGACTTATTTTGTATAAATAAACTTTTGCACACCATTGTCATGGTAGAATGTTATGGACATTTTTGTAAAGCTGTACATCTGCTGTATCTGTACAACATTCCTGTGAATAAATGATTTGATTTGAACAATTCAGTGCCTTCCACGTCTAATTGTCATATCTGTAATGCCATACACAAAACATTCAACTGCTTTCCTACCTTCGATCTCACACTTAGTCAGTAAAGTTAATATTTCGTAAAAATAATCACACAGATGATCATCACTTCGGGAGGTGCGGCTCAGCATTTCTTCCAAAAGGCGGCCGTAACTCTGTCCACTTCGAAAGGCCTTTTTTAATTTTATTTGCCACTCCTCCCAAGTAAAAACTACTGTCGGAAGAGCCTCAAACCATTTCTTTGCCAGACCAACTAGTTTTTGTAATGAAGTGAATTTATTTGTTTGTCATTCCACCCATAAACAGTAGAGCACTCGTTCACTTAACGCAACCAGCACTCAATGGTTTGAGACCCTTTTGTTGGGTCAAATTCAGGAATAATATAATTATAGTTATTAATATTTAATCTATTTTCCTGGCCCTTATCTTTATTTGACTCTGCTTTCCATGATAACAATAATCTTAAAACATCCTTAGCCTCTCTCTCACTTACTCACGACTCTTACGATTCCTTCATGGTGGGATTCATCACTCGAGGTCGATGAAAAAGATGAACTGCGACATCGGGACTTCCTTTTCTGTCGCTTTTGTTTAGGTGGCTTACCAGGTGGAGTGCCTCCTCTTTAAAAAGGATTCATAATGTTTAGGATCGAATCTGAAATCATTAGATATAATCAGCGTAATAATCTGGTGCTACCCCATTTCAGTAGAAACTTCAAATATAACCTTTTAAATAAACAATTTGGTTATCTGGTAAATTTAAAATAGTTGATATTTTATAATATAACTTTATTCTTAAATGTACTATTTGTATAAAAGCAACTTAAATTTCATTAGAGATAGCTTGCGTACATCTACTATACTTTGAACAAACCAAATAACTCAGTAAGCACAACTATATGGCAGGCGCACATAACCTGTTTCATGGTGTAATAGGCACACTTAACCTATTAATATCTTACAGGCGCACTTAACCTGTTTCATGGTGTAATAGGCACACTTAACCTGTTTCATGGTGTTATAGGCACACTTAACCTATTAATACCTTACAGGCGCACTTAACCTGTTTCATGGTGTTATAGGCACACTTAACCTATTAATACCTTACAGGCGCACTTAACCTGTTTCATGGTGTAATAGGCACACTTAACCTATTAATACCTTACAGGTGCACTTAACCTGTTTCATGGTGTTATAGGCACACTTAACCTATTAATACCTTACAGGCGCACTTAACCTGTTTCATGGTGTAATAGGCACACTTAACCTATTAATATCTTACAGGCGCACTTAACCTGTTTCATGGTGTAATAGGCACACTTAACCTATTAATATCTTACAGGCGCACTTAACCTGTTTCATGGTGTAATAGACACACTTAACCTTATAAAATCTTACAGGCGCACTTACCCTGTTTCATGGTGTAATATATATAGGCATAATTAACCTATGATTCTATTCACAGGTGCACTTAACTTGTATCATATCATGGTCCAATAGGCACACGTTACCTATGATTTTACCTAACAAGCACACTGAACCATTTTGTTTAAACTACTACACATCCGATTTCCGTTATAGGTAACATTTTTTGTGATATTTTTATTAATATTATTTTATTAGTTAGAATAACGTAGCATGTCCACAGAACTCAAGCAACCACATTGTTGACGAGGGATGTTATCGGAGAGTTGCCCCAATCAAACATCCGACGACTATAGAGTTTTGTATCGTTATAATTATTTTGCATCATTAAGCACTACGAGGGAGTTGCCCCGGCCAGATGCCGCTTACAAACATAAATATGTAACGTTACTGTCGATAATAACTGACGTGGGATGTTATCGGAGAGTTGCCCCGATCATAAACATCCGACGACTACAGAGAATTGTAACGTTATAATTATATTGCAACATTAACACTACCGGGGAGTTGCCCCGGCCAAATGCTGGTTACAAACAATACTAACATTACTGTCGATAATTACTTACGTGGGATGTTATCGGGGAGTTGCCCCGATCAGAAACATCCGACGACTACAGAGATTTGTAACGTTATAATTATATTGCAACATTAACACTACCGGGGAGTTGCCCCGGCCAAATGCCAGTTACAAACAATACTAACATTACTGACGAAAATTACTTACGTGGGATGTTATCGGAGAGTTGCCCCGATCAGAAACATCCGACGACTAAAACCTTTGCATCATTATGTAGTGTACCACCGACAATACCAAGGAGTAGCCCCGGCCAAATGCCCTGATACATCTACACATCATGCATAAAACGTTATCAGAGGGTAGCCCTGACCAAACGTTTTAATTCGAAATCATTGTGGTTGCGTAAGCATGGAATAATACAAGTAAAGAAAAAAAAAACTGTTCAAATATGTAGGTAGTTTTGAAAAGGGAGATCGTTTTATTTTAAAGAAAAATCATTACAAAATATATATGTTACTGTACCTTTGTGAGTATATCCCACTTCTGAAATGAAAAGAAACTCCTGATTCTTCTCGATTATCTTACTTTATTTCACAACTATTACGACTTATATCGATATATTACTTTTCACAACCATATCTCTAACAGACTATACAATAATTCCTACACGTCCGAAGCCGATGAGTCGTCTACCCAGAATGCCTCGGCATCGCTCGGTACCACCCTTTCCCCAGTAACTCAGTGGTGGGGCGAGTACGGAATGGGAGGGGAGCACGATACCTGTGTTGCCACTTTATTAAAATCTGTGGGAGTTTTTAAATCATGACACATGAGACTTAACAACTATGTCTCAAGGTGACAGGCGCAATGTAATTCGTGAATTGTGACGAAAGGCATCTGTTATAGGCAGAGATTAGTCCGCTTAACATCAGGTGGGCCTCGAGCTTGTCCCGTCACAATAACATAAAAAAAAAATGTTTGTTACCTCAGAACTTTTGACTGGGTGAACCGATTTTGATGATTTTTATTTATTTGAAAGCTGATGTTTGCTGTGTGGTCCCTTTAAATTTCATAAAAATCGGTTTTTCCGTTTTTGAGTTAGACTCTAATAACTGAAAGGTAAGTTTCTATCTTGATGATATAGTCATTGACAGTGAATGGTGCAGTACAGTTCGCAACATTTCACAAAATGCATCTGTTATTGGCAGGGGCTACCGCTGAACATCAGGTGGGTCTCGTGCTTGTTCCATCAAAATAGCATAAAAAAAAAAGAAATAAAACAAAAACAGGCGAATCGTCTTAAATTTAAGGAATTAAAAATAAATAAAAAATATATTGTACCATACATAATCGGAAAGTAGTTCATTACATTTAATTGAATGTACCTACTTATCCGTTTCTAAGACGGTGAGCAGGAAGAAAAAGTTATATGTAATTCCATTGTTGATGTGTTTTTTTTTTTTTTTCCAATTTTTATATAGAACCTGTTTTCATAAATAGGTCAAAACACAAATGAGTTTTTATTACTAAATACGTAAAAATACTACTGGCCACTAACATTCTTTCAGATAAGGATGATAGACTTTAACGAATAATTGTACGTTGCGCACGCTCAGAATGATTTTGCGTAATAAGTATCACTGAATTGCCAACAGCTATTTACAGTAAAATAAAAAAGTTTTTTGTTTTCTTCGTAGGCAAATCCCTAGGTATGTAATCACTGAGTAGATAGCGCGATTCCGAACTCGGTTGCATTATACGATATGGCTCATACTACGCCTTCGATGGGGATCGATCAATTTCTTGCATCGGACAATCTACCCTCGTTGTGTGTACATTTCTGCCTACTAATAGCAAGATCATTTAATCCTTTCCGATCCTTTTCTGTGGACCTACACATTCAAACACCGAGCTCGCCGGTGAGCTCGAGGCAAAAATAAAGTCCCAATTAGTGTCTCTTCAAATAGTCACAGAGTTAATTTCTGTACGGCCAACTCTTAAAGGTACAACACTGCAGTTGTACCGGGGCAATTAGTTTCAACGCTCTCAATGTCTCTCAACAACGACTCAATACGAGATCCGTAGGTACCATAGTGGTGCCCTTGAGCCCATTGTCAACCCTTTAGTAGCGGTGGATGTTCGGCGCCCGCAGGAGACGGCGGTAGAAAGCTTTTTTAAAAGCTTTTCGTTTCTACGTCTGTCTCGGGAGAAGCCGCTCCAGGGCCATAAAAGGGCCTTTCTTCACCCAAAGTTCGGTAGAGTTGAACAACCGACAGTGGTAATCAACATCCAAATCCTTCCTAAACACGCAAACTCTGCGGACCTGGACTCCACAAACAATGCCTGAAGGCATTTCAAACTGTAGATATACTGTACTGTATTAGCCGGATAGTCCACTACTGAACACAGCCTCCCTCATTAAGGGGAGGGGGGGTAGCCATAATCCCCGCGCTTGGCAGGCGTCTCGGGATCACAGTTTAAGATATCAGTTCCACAGAAGGTGCTGCTGCCAATCTCCCAGTCTTTTACATTTAGTCGCCTTTTATGACACCCAGAGGTAGCAATGGGGGGGGTAACATTCTACGGCACCCCACGGGCATACTGAGAAGAATGTATTATTATATATGAGAGAAAATAGATTTAATCGCTGAAAAAGTGGTAGTTCAACATTCATTTGAATTGATTTCTCATCACATGTCTGTGACATGTATTGGTCTAACATATCTTCATTTCTGTACCAGTAAGGTAGGAAAGCTAGTTTCAACGCTCGTTAATCTGTACATTTCAGTCGAATCGTGATGCATTACAAAGTATATTAATATTATCGATTGGTTTTAAATGAGTCTCTATTGTCGGTATGCTATCGTCAAACCGTGCCACTAATTCTGTGGTAGTTTGACACGGATTGACTTTCATCATCACCTTCAATTCATATTATTTACCTAAGTGGCTGGCTTCTCTCGAGGTTCGTTCTCCAAATTGAAGTTTGCACTGCGAAAGCGGGTAAAACAACAACGCACATTGCGTTCGTTAGCTGTACCCTCTCCAAACATTATGAGCAGTTTCTGCTACGTTAGATCTGCATACTCGAATATTACTCTGACTTTCGCTGTATCCATCTTAACGTCAAAATCTGAATGTAAAAATAATGAAAGTCGAACGTCAAATCGATGTTATATGTAAATCATTATGTATAACTTGTCATTATTATGAATGTAGAACCGTCCCAAAGTCAAACACCAAGTACATTCTTTATCTGAACCGATTTTTTTTTTTTTATGTTATTGTGATGGAACAAGCGCGAGGCCCACCTGATGTTAAGCGGTATCCTCTGCCTATAACAGATGACTTCAACAAATAGTAGAGTTTATTATAAAATATTCTAATATCATAATTAAAATGTCTGGCCTATTATCAGCAACAATGTCACTATCGAAGTGGTTATAAGCAGAATAGAGTAAACATCGTAAGTTGAAGCAGTGATGGCTCAGTGGCATTGGCTATGGACTGCCGCGCAGCAGGTCCATGGTTCGAATCCCGCCCAGAGCTTAAGCTTCACCGCATGGTGGAAGGGCATTTTGCGAATGCCCGCCTGGCTAGCGACCACCCTCAAGTAGAAAATCTGTCGCCAAGCACCTAACGGTGTGTTCCGGCAGCAGTCCTTGAGAGTCAGTGAAATAACAGGCAAAATGAGACTTAACAGGTATGTCTCAAGGTGATGGGCGCAGTACAGTTCGTCACTTGTGATGAAATGCATCTGTTATAGGCAGAGAATATCGCTTAACATCAGGTGGGCCTCGCGCTTGTTCCATCACATTTCCATGGAAAATTGGATGTTCTAACTAACTTACTTCCTAGAAGCCATAGAAACGGTGTAATGAAATGGAAGTATATAATATTGCCTAATATATATTGGCCAAATGGGAAAATGATGAATTACTAAATGTATACTTTGCCATAAACGCAGCGTATATTAACTGCACAGATAAGGTGGTATCATCGGCGATAGTCTTATACAGGATTATATGTGATAACGGGTATCATCGCGTAATCAGGTAGACGAAAAACACTCATTTTGACATATTTATCTTTTATACTGGCAATTTGGTTTTATATTTAGCTAATCACTTTCATCTTGTTCATATCATTGACCTAAATAAGAGAAGTCGCTACTATATGTCTTTTCTTCAACACTTTCTTTTGTTATTGCTACGAATAAATTTCGTAGTGTTATTGTGACGGAACAAGTTAGAGGCCCAACTGATGTTAAGCGGACTAACCTCTGCCTAGAACAGATGCATTCATGCAAGTGACTAATTGCACTGCGCTCGTCACCTTGAGACATTGTTTTTAAGTCTCATGTGCCTGTAATTTTATTGGCTATCAAAGACTGCTGACTAAACACCGTTAGGTGCTTGGTGACAGTTTTTCTAGCTGCCAGGTGGGCAATCGCGGTATGCCCTTCCACCGTGCGGTGCAGCTCAAGCCAGCGGTGGGGATCAAACCAGGGACCTGCGGCACGGCAGTCCATAGCTATTACCGCTCGCACACATACACACACATTACAATTATGTTACTGTTAACACACAGTAACATAATTGACAACGCATGGATATAATAATTGTAACAATTTCAACTGCAGATTTATGGCTGGCCGCCTTCCTGACACCAACACGTCCTTCGTCCTTGGGAATGCCCCTTTTAGTAGTAAATGCACCACTTTTTGAGTAATCAGGGAGCTAATATAATAACGATTCCTAATATGATAACGTTTTACAGACCCACTAACTTATCTGTTCAGGTGGCAGAAAAAAGAACTACAATATTCCTTCAAATTGTGACAGTTTATTCCCTGATCAGCAGCGCCCTCGCCAACTGCACAGTTAAGTTGGTGGTACTATACGCTCTATGTGCAGCAAAATCATTTCAGTATAAAGTTAATTTAAAATATTGTATTTACACTACTGCCCAAAAAAAGTAATGTTATGTTTTCAGGGTTCATGTATGTGTGTATCTATGTTTGTGAGTTTCTTTATTCCGCTATAACTTCTAAACGGCTTAATCGAGTTTAATGTATAAGATAAATTGACATATCGTTAGATTTGTCTTGATAGCGCAAGTGACACTAGGTACATAAAATCAAATCAACCAGTCTGGGTCGTTAATAATATCCATAGATAATGCGTATTATGATAGTTTGTCAAAATTTACACGAGTATGATATTTTATTGAGTTTTTTTGCCGTAGGCCTTTTGTGCAGTGTCACTAAACCAATATTCTGCCGCTCCATGGCCGAAGACGACGACGTGACGTCACGTCCTGAATAATGACTACCTGATGAGAAGTTTATATAGGTATTCGTATATTGTGAAATTGATACATTCAGAGTAAAGCACAGTGCCGCGAAATTTAGAAAAAAAATTATTTCGTTGAGCGCTTTTAATCAAACGATGCGAACAAGACCCTCATGGGCACCCAAGTGCCTTTCAAAGGTTTTAATTTATTAAATAAAAATTCAGCCGCTTTACGAACCGTTTGGAGACCAACTGCGAATAACTTCTGAATTGTTCGGTTACACTTGTGTAAAATGCTGGCGAAGTGCGAGTCGAACATCGCTCTTTTAGGGTCCCGTTTTCCAAAAGCCCGTAAAAAATAAGTGTTTGTTAAGGGGTTCGTACATTTTTGTATGGAAGATGGCTCCATCCATGCGCCGCCATTTTGTTTCTTTTCAACAGAATTAGCGTACGATAAAAGTAGTATTATATGTAGCGTACACTTATGTAAACAAAATTGTAATATAGTGCCCATTACGGAAATATAGTACACCCTTTACGTTATCAACTTTATGGTAATATATATTAAAATCCATTACCGCCGATAAAAAAAAAATTTGATCACGTTTCCGAAATATTTTGAGGTAAAGATGACCATATACTACTTTATAGTACTATATTATATATTCTATACTATACTATACTACTATACTATACTACTCGCTCAATAGACTTTTAAGATCAGGTGGTCCTCGTGCTTATTACGTCATAAACCAATAAAAAAAATATTTTACTAAAAAATGTTTGTTAGAACCAACAGAAGTCAACTCTAAGAGGTTGTTAGCATTTTTGCAATAACCCTGTATACTGTTACTAAAGCAAGTTTTGTAGCGACGTGTTATTGCTATCGTCCCCGTTAATTTTCGTCTGCGCGTTGATTTGCCACAAAGTTTCTATCCCCTTTAATCACAGCTTGAAAACTGTATTAGAAGTCAGACTTTCCAGTATATAATGTTGGTAAATAGAGGAAATGGTAATAATATATCAGATTCATAACTAGTTTTGAATTTGAACACGTAACAAAAATGGTCTATAACTAGGCAATTGATTTTGACGGCCCCCATTACTTTATGATTACCTATGATAAAAAATATTATGACACTCAATGAGCTCTAGAGTATGTATCATGTATGTCCTTGAGCATAAAATCTATGCTTCTGAATTTACAGTTTAAAATATTTAGGTACCTACTTATATTTTAAACTGGCAATTAGGTACTTTTTGAAACAATAATGATGGCCGAGCGGTAATAGCTATGGCTTGAGCTTCACCGCATGGTGGAAGGGCAGTTTGCGAATGCTCGCCTGACTAGTTACCACCCTCAAGTAGAAAATCTGTCGCTAAGCACCTAACAATGTGTTTCGGCAGGAGGCCTTAAGAGCCAGAAAAGATACAGGCACATGAGACTTAACAACTGTATGTCTCAGGGTGACGGGCCCAGTTCAATTCGTCACACGATGAAATGCATCTATTATAGACAGAGGTTAATCCGCATAATGTGGGACTCGTGTTTGTTCCGTCGCAATAACTTAAACAAACTTGTCGTTTAAAATATGCCGAAACTACTTTATCGAAATAACTTCATAGCACTTTGCGTACGTTTAAGACATTTGTTCGTCTGTTCCGTCATATTCTCATTAAAAAAAAAATTGTATGATCGCCTATTAGTGCAAACGTTACTTTTAGTTGACTTTTTAGTCGTACTAGCAATTGTCATGTCATATTTAGCATCTAATAGCCCTGCAAACATTAAACGAAGGTAAGGCACGTGCATTCAATTAGTTTTGTTATGAGAACTATAAAGTTTCACGTATGCTGGTTGCCGTTTGCCGTCGACTGGCTTGTATTGCTGTCGTTTGTTCTAGTTTTGGTGCAGCTGTGTACGGGATTTGTTTACCTTTGTCTAAACAAAACACACAATAGCCTTGCATAAATTGAGTACATTTGTCACTGAAAAACAAAGCGGGGAAAATAAAGTTCCGCCGGTAAAAATGTAGGTCAGTTTTATTTGCTTTCTTAATTGTAACTGTCACATACCAGTAACATAGGTATATTGTGGTGATCCGGAGAGAGATCCATTACCGCTTCGCAGGCGGTGGTCTCCTTCTGCGAAGCGGTAATGGCGAAGAGGGAGTCCGCGGAGCGGGTCAGGGAGGTTGATGTCCATGCTGCCCCGCTCCGGTGCAGACGAACGGAGCGAGTTTATTTAGTGGGTTCAAGTCCCACACATCCCCTTCCACCACCTCCGTGGTGGTGGAGAGGCAGTGCAAAGGCATTCTTAACTGAGGGGTGGAACTTTAAAAAAATAGGTAAATTTCAGTGAATGATCAGAATTCCACTATTTACTTAACGAAAGCAGTGTTTGATTGCACCTAAGGCGCACTACAGGGCTTTTAATGCTGGCTCATTGGCAGAAAGTTTGCAGGTATAGGTATTTCCAACCCTTTCACACAAGCTTCCAACGATGGACGTTCTTATGCGGGGCTGGTGTCGGACAGTCAGTCTGTACAACATAGTAGTACGTAGAAGTCAGGCTGTAAAAGCCGTATAGAAAATTTAAGTTAGCTGTAATATCGCAAGCTACCCCTAAAATCCAGAAAATATATGTGAGCATTCTTGCTATACTAAATCATTCATCGAACAATCACCATCGATACTTGTTCTCTTATACTTGGTGGAAGGGCATTCTGCGATTGCCCACCTAGCTAGCTACCACCCAGTACCCAGAGAGCCAGTGACATTACAGGCACATGAGTCCCAACAACTGTGTCTCAAGGTGACGGTCGCAGTGAAATTTTTACTTGTGATGAAATGCATCTGTTGTAGGCAGAGGTTAGTCCACTTAACATCAGGTTTACCTCGAGCTTGTTCCGTAACATTAAATTGCTTTATTTCCTCCTTATAATTTTCAGTTCGGTACCTATGTATTAGTCTAGTTTCAAATGGAAAAGCAATAAATATTTTTTATTATTATATTATTACCGCAATCTCTCAAACGGCATATTCCAGCTATATTCAAAAAAACAATTATAATGCCTGTTCACAAGGGTGATGACACATATACCTAGTGTAGAACTATAAAGGGTTGAAAAAGTGATTCCCGTTTTGACTATGTTTTTCATTTTCATCGGTTTATCGTGATTGGTTCAAAGGCAAGCCCTTATCTTCATTTATTTTTCTCCTCATAAAATTCAAAATCAACTTCGTTCATATTCTTAATTAGTTCCTAAATTGCTTAATTATCCGCGTCAGAATCTCAATTAGCCATGGGTTCATGCGGCCGGGCGAGCAGAATGACCCTTGGAATCCCACCGGTATTAGGCCTTCGACAGACTTGATAGACCTATAATTACTGTATTGGTTTCACTTATTTGGTATTCAAAATACCATTTCTACGCGTAGGTATAGGTAACGCGAAAATTGCTGTGTCAAACTTATTATATCAAACTTTTTATATATTACATATTCTTAGCAATTTTTAGGTAAATTTTAGCAGAATATAATGAGTATATATATTCAGAAAAACTGGCCAAATGCGAGACTGACCTCGCTGTTTTAGTGTCAAGCATTTCAAGAGCACGTAAAAAAATATTAGTTTTCATAATAGCTCAAGTAGTTAAGTTTTAAGTTTTTTCCTTCGGAGGGCACGTTAAGCCGTCGTCGGCCCAGGTTGTTGTCTTAGGTACGGCATTTTGCGAATTCTTACCTGGCTAGCTACCACCCTCAAATAGAAAATCGTGGGCAAGTACCTAACGGTGTGTTCCGGTAGCTGTACTTGAACCAGTAATTCTGCGTAAGCCGGAACACCATCTTCGACCACATCATCGCCTACCATCAAGTGAGATAGTGGTCAAAGGCTAAACTAGTCAATAAAGGCCCTAAAATGAGTAACAAAAATTTTCTAATTGACATGCAACTCTGAGAAGCCTCAAATTTTTTATATTTATAACTGTATTTGTAACTCATTTAATATCAGTTGGATAACCATGTCGGCGTCTGGTTTTTACTCTGGAAGCTGAAGTTATTACAAAATTACAAATATACGAGAGGAAAAATGTAAGTCATGTGATTCGATTCGAACCCGCGTCCAACCACCCCTTTAGCCGGGGTATACTCTAAACCAATTGAGCGAACATGACAATGAGTCATAACTAATTTTTTCCTACCGTTATTTAACCATCGTATTGGGATAGAGAGCGCATATTTGTTATTGTAATGTAATCCGCATAGCAGGCATTATTGCAAACATAACAATATTAAAGCTGAAGTTATCCCAAATTACCGTATATATTTCCGTTGCACAGTGAACGCATCGACGGATAGACGAGACTGAACCAAAAATTAGCACATTATCGGACACGGTCGTTAATACGATACTATTTCATGAAATTGGAAATCCCATTATCACGTCCTCCCGGCGGCAATTCAATCTGAACAAAGCTATCAGTACGTTATACGCTGCACGGATCCAGTGCAACAACAAACAATGGCGTAAGCTTCTCTCACTTACCCATAAAGGAAATGTTTTCGGCTATCTATGAAAAGAACCGTTGGTAGTTTAACTTTTACATGGCTCTAGTTTTAGACCGTAGTCACTCAGTAAGAAAGGTTTATTATAATAACAATATATTTTATTATAATAAGCATTTATATTATTAAAATAAAATATTTTTAAGCGCTCGTAGCCAAGTTAACTTAACTGTTCTTAACCGATCAGCAAAGTTAAGCAACGTTGCGCGCGGTCATGAGTTGGATGGGTGACCACTAGTGACATTACTACTGAGCGCTTCCGTGCTTCGGAGGGCATGTTAACATGCCCTCCGTCGGTCTCGGTTGTTGTCTTAGGATGGCATTCGTTATAGCATGGTGGTAGGGCATTTTGCGAATGCCCGCCTGGCTAGCTACCACTCTCAAGTAGAAAATCAGTCGCTAAACACCTGTCCTTGAGAGCCAGTACTTCTAAGTTAGCTCGAACAACATATTCGACCACATCATCACTTACCATCAGGTGAGATAGTGGTCAAAGGCTAGTAACCTATCAGGCATAAAAAAAATGATAACAATGTAATTCTGCAACTGGAATGGATTACAATGTCTTTTGTGTTAAAGAAGCACCAGTCGCCGGCCTGGTTGTAAGCAAGTTGCCTGTCCAATACAGTTCCGAAAAAATATTAAGAAAACAACTGTACCTATTAGATTAATAAAAGAATTATAGTTTGGGAGGTGCTCGATATTTGAGTTGTTAGATTCCACCCGAATTGACCTTAGAACTTTCAACTAAAAGGTCTTAGAGCACAGAATATAGACCGCGAGATAAACAAGAAAGCGACTTAAAAGTCATAGAGTTGTGAGCTACCCTGAAAGTTTCAGCTGAATATCTAATTGGGAATCTAAATTTGAGTTGCAATATTCCACCGGGAACGATAGTGAAACAAACAAGAAAGTGACTTAATAAAAACGTGGTTGAAAAATGTCAAATATCACTTACCCCAATGTCTGAGTTAATCCACGGATAAAAGTGCCAGAGGCAATAAGATACTAAAGTAAAATTAAAATTAAGGTGAAAACTCACGTTTGTGGCGGGATATTGAAAGTTTCGCTGTTGTTACACGGTGGGTTTCGTAATCATTTTTCATGATTACGGCATTTTTAAATAATATTTCCCGTTACTTATTAGGAACCGGTTAGGACCCGCCTTACATTTACCCGAAAGATTCACAAGACGAATACAGCTGAGCCGAGGCAGACAGCGCCGTTGCAACGTCAGTTACGCGCTAAGGCCCGTGCTCATCGCTTCGCGCAATCGTGACTCCTAGACGAAGGACTTCAAAACTGTCCGAAACTGGTCGGTATCTTTACGGTAAATATAACGCGGGTCCTAGCCGGTTCCTAATAAGTTAATTTGGGTAAAACTCGCGATAGTTTTCAAAGTAAAATATTTGCCGTATAAGGCTTGAACAGTTATTGGACACACACACATGATTCCATAGATTACCCCAGATACCGTTAATATTATTTAAAAAATATTACGGTATCAGGCGATTTTTACGTTTACCTGTGCTAAATGGCAATAAATTCAATATGTACTGAAAAAAAATTATATGTTTTCTCTGAATTTCGTTTTTACGCGATAAAGTGCAATAGATAAACGCTTTGATAAAAATAAAAAAAAACCCGTCAAAGACGTTAGACTTAAAAAACATTTAGCTTTTCATAGCATGAAATATACTGTACTGTATCAGCCTGAATGTCCACTGCCTCCCCTATTATGGCGGGCTTACATAATCCCCAAGCTTGGCAGGCCTCTTGGGCAGTGTAAAATATCAGTTCCTCAGAAAGCGCGGCTGCCCACTTGGTGTATTACCCTTAGTTGCCTCTTACGACACCCAAGGGTAGAGATGGGGGGGAGGGTGCCCGGCACCCCACGGGCAAATACACTAGTTAATTATATTATCGATAATAGATATTCGATCTGTACCGTGATATATGTAAAAAATCTTGGGGTACTCATTGATAGACAACTATCATGGGAACCTCAATTGGCAGAAACCAGTCGAAAACTGTTTGCCTCAGCAGGTTCTCTACGTAGATTACGTAATTTTATTCCAATCACCACTAAAACTGCGCTTGTACAATCTCTCTTACTCCCAATACTAGATTATGCTGACGCTAGCTATCTGGATCTTACCGAAGAGCAGCTTAATAAATTAGAACGTTTGCAAAATTTTTGTATTCGTTTCATATTTGGTTTACGAAAGTATGACCATGTGTCTGAATTTCGCAATAAGCTTAAGTGGTTACCGATTCGTCTTCGCCGGAACATGCATATACTATCCATTCTTTACACCATTCTTTTTTCCCTAACACCCCATTGTATCTCAAAAAACGCTTTGAATTTATTTCTGACACATCTTCTAGACCTACACGTTCCACCAAATCTCTTGTTTTGAAGTTTTCTATACCCTCTGAACATTTTTCGGAAAAATCATTTACAGTGCAAGCTACTCGTTTGTGGAATGCCTTGCCTTTGCCAGTTCGGCAGGCAAAATCCCTCAACATTTTTAAAATAATGACTAAGGAGTACTACCTGTCCAGCTTGTCTTCAAACTGCTATTATCTGTTATAATAATGTTTGAATTGTAAATTATACGTATTATATATGTAAATGTTTGTAACTTATCTATGTGTAGTTTATATATAATTTTACATTTAATATTATGTATAATATATTGCATTTATGTAGGTATTTATTTAGGTATATGTATTTTATTATATATATATATATATATATATTATGTAAGTATTCTATGATTAATGCGTATTGATTTTATTTTAAAGTTTATGATTTCTTTGTTGCACACTACCGTTCACAAGTTTTCGTTGTCCTGTCCATCCAAAGGTTGTCTGTAAGAGATTGCTTTAGCGATAAGACCGCCGATTGTATTGCCATTTTACATATAAAATTAAGTAATACATTTGTAAATTAACACTTACATTTAACTCCCATTGTTTTTTATGTTAATTCATAGTTTTTGTAAATGATTTGTACTAATTTTTCTTTTCTTGGTATGCAATAAAGAGTTATCGTATCGTATCGTATAACGACGAGGAATAGCATCATCCTCGTCGCTACATTGGTGTAACATGCGGTAAAACCACGAGTACCAAGTCAATCTTACTTTGAAAACAATAACTTATGAAGAAAAGGCTAAAATCTTAGCTGAGCGCTTTAACTTAGACTCTATCAAGTTTAAACAATAACAAGTTAAAGTTTTATTATTCTCAGACAGTGTTGAAAACCTTTACAAGTTTCTAGGTTTCCAACTAAATTGATATCAAGTTAACAAAGTCTTCAAGTATACAGACTAGAAATCTGTCTTATTTCGTGAATAACTCGAAATTAATTTATTTACACATTGTCAAATAATTTTGAATTTATGATTTACGAAGGCATGTTTGATATGACGAGCAATTACAATGAATATGAATTACAGAAGCTAAAAACAATAAAATAAATTTTAACTTATTTTAGAAGAAGACAGACGTAGAATAACAGGCACATGAGACTTAACAGCTGTAGGGTGACGGGCGCAGTGCGATTTGTCACTTGTGACGAAATGCTTTTTGAAGCAGTGATGGCTCAGTGGCATTGGCTATGGACTGCCGCGTAGCAGGTCCATGGTTCGAATCCCGCCGCAGGCTTGAGCTTCACCGCATGGTGGAAGGGCATTTTGCGAGTGACCGCCTGGCTAGCGACCACCCTCAAGTAGAAAATCTGTAGCCAAGCACATAACGGTGTGTTCCGGCAGCTGTCCTTGAGAGCCAGTAATTCTAGGTTGAGCTTGTTAACACCTTCGACCACATCATCACTTACCATCAGGTGAAATTGTGGTCAAGGTTTACCTATCGGCAATAAAAAAAATATAAAAAAAATTACTGTTATAGGCCGAGGTTACTGCTTAACATCAGGTGGACCTCGTGCTTGTCCCGTAACAATTTGTTTACGTTGAACAGACATAGTCTATAGTATCAAAATTTCTATAACACTGTTTTTTACACTATAACAGATGCGTTCTAGCAGGTGAAATAAATAAAAACAGAACTCAATTAAAGTGCAAACATCGAAAGCTCCTCAAGACCCTTAAAGAGGCAGACTTACGTTTACAAACAGCTGAATTTCCGTTACATCAATACACTCACCTTTGCGCCAATAGGTTCTTAAGTAGGTACGTTGAGTCCTTTAGACCCTTGAAAGCTTCAGAAGTAGGTAGAAAACAAACATAGAAAATCAAAGCCTGACCAAATAAGAGTACACTCTATGACACAACCACCAGCACAATAATCCTATCTAATTAAAGTGGTTTTTCTTGGAGATATACGGACAACTTACAAAGCCTTGTTCAACCGCATTAAGTTCTCTAAAAAAAATAATGTAAGATTTTTCATTTCGTATATTTGATGCGTTTTACGCTTATATTTTCAAAGATTTGATAACATTGATTTTCTCAATAGAAATTCATCGTGTTATTTAATAAATGTAATCCTAAATCCCCTTCTCTGGCATATTACCTAAAATTGAGAGACCGAATTAATTGTGCCGACTGGAAAATTTAATGAATATTTATTCCTTAAAACATAACTAGTGCATGACAAAATCACAAATATACTATAGGATAAATTTAAGTCATGTGCGGGATTCGAACCCGCGTCCATCCACCCCTTGAGCCGTAGTACAACGCAATTGGTACTATAGATGTCGCTCCATCCCAGTACGATGGTTAAAGAACGATAGGAAAGATTTGAGACGTCATGTCATGTTAGCTCAATTGGTTAGAGCATACCCCGGCTCAAGGGGTGGATGGACGCGGGTTCGAATACCGCACATGACTTTAATTTTTCCTATCGTATATTTGTGATTTTGTAATGTAATTCGAACTCCTGGATCTAAGTTAAAATTATGTAAAGGCCTTATATTATAACTTTTTGCGTCGTCCCAAGTTCAGACAAACAAAAATATTTATATTATTTTTCTCTTTGCGGTCCCAGGCTACCAATAACACCAAATAGCTACCGGAATATCACCCCCCCCGTTGCTACATGTGGGTGTCGTAAGAGGGGACTAAAAGTGAAATAACCAGGAAGAACTAATATCCTCAATTGTGATCACCAAGACGCCTGCCAAGCGTGGGGATTATACCCCCCATGCAAACCCCCCTTTATTGGGGAGGCTGTGTTCAACAGTGGACAATCCGGGTGATACATTACAGTTCAGTATTACTTAGTGGTAATTTTGCAATAATTTCTATATAGGAATGTCTGCGAATACATCATGTGCTGTTTATTTATAAAACCAAAGGTACATGCCTGTATGAGTGCAAAGTAAAGACATACAAAAAGTTATATATAGAATAAATAGGATTTATACCTCCACATACCGGACTTATGACTAGGATACAACACAACCTAGGAGTTCCAAATTCGTCGGTTATCAGGGTATTCCGGTTATCCGGTTAACTGGCCTGTATGCTCTAGTAGGTACTGACAGCAATAAAGAAGATTAAAACTGTGGTCATTCGATTATGTGAGCATTCGAGCAATCATTCGATGGGTTGTTTTGATCGTTATTGGCTATTGAGGCTTATTGGACAATAAACAGTTCCCAACCCTTTAGAAAAGAGAAAATTCATTCTATTTTTTGAAATTGTAATACTTTAAGTGGAATAATAACGTTTTAAGGCAAGATTGGGAGAGGACATTAAGACTCAATAATTAACTTATATTAGAGAACTTCAGCAGATTTCAACTCACTTAATGATAAAATCATTTATTCTTATATTAAATTTAGTCCAATTAAGTTAAATTAACTTAACTCTACTATGCCCAGTAGAGTTCGCAGTTACTGGGCAAGAATTGCTACCAATTTCGCATTTTAGTTACCACTATTAATCTGATTTCAAAATATGTGCTTAGAAAATGTACATTCAGAACGTGAAACTAGAATACGTACCCACGGTATTTACGAGAATAAATAATACATACCGAAAATCTCGGTTATCTAAAACAATCCGATTTTTGCACGCCCTAGAAGGTACTACCTACCTGCCTGACAGCAACCTCCTTGGGAAGGTTCTCGTTGTTAGTATGACCCACTACTTCTCAAGTAGTTTGAACTACATCTAGGCCTGCAATGGCCGTTGGGTTGCCCAATGATCGAGGCTCTAGTAGAATTCTCTTTCTTTGAGTTTCTGAATCGAGGTTCGTAATTCCCGTACCGCGTAAACATGTTTTTCATCACATTTGCGAGTAAATAATTAAAGAACTTTATTTTTAAGCGGTTGGCGGATTTTTAGCTCACTCCACAGATTATACAAATGTTTCGTTCATAAACGTTCAGGGCAAACACTTACGTAGATATAAAAAGCCATGACGGGGAGTAAAAACAAGTCGACGTTTTGATACAAAAAAACTATTAAAATCGATTATTAAGAACATTTGTTAAGTATTTAAGTAACATGTCGCGAGATTACAATGAAATTCCTATTTAGATAACATTTTTAAAACATGACACTGGCAAATGCACAAGACGTGCGAGACTATATCCCGCTATAGGAAAAATAAAACTTTTTGAACAGATTTTTTCAATGCGTGTATAGTACCACCAACTTAACTGTGCAGTTTTAGAGGACGCTACTGGTCAACGAAATCAACTACAAACTGTCACAATTTAAGGGGAAAGTTTTAGTTCATTTTTCTGCCACCTGAACAGATAAGTTGGTGGGACTGTAAACTCCTTGCTTGAACTTGAATGACATGTGTGCTGTGCTATAAACAAAAAAAATACTTACCGACCTTGGGTTTCATGCCACAAAAAAAGCTCGAGGGTATTATATGGGGCGTTACGGCCAAGTTAACCTGTATGTTAGGTACTGTTTACGTGCTAGTGTGATGAAATATGTATTTTGCTGCATAATTGTAGAAGTGGTGAAAACAACACAAAAATTTTTCGACGTCATTCCAACAAAAAGGATAAATTTTGTGTTCTGAAGGGTCTGTTCGGGAAGCGTGTTACTTCGTAATAGTCGCCAACTTGTTTTAATCACATTAACATCCAACTCGACTGTTCATAAATGTCTCTCTAACATGCTATATTGCAACTTGCCTAACAATCAAATACATGTAGTATGTCAAACCCAGTTATTTTCTTTAGTTCCATTGGACGAGATTGACGAGACTGCGAAAAAAAATTATTTGACCGTGGGCCCGTGGCCAGCGGAACCACGGAAAATAACTTTTACTCCAGTATCGTTTTTCTACGAATCATTAAATTTTTCAAACACATCTGCCTGTACTGTACTGTATTGTCCTGTACTGTATCAGCCGGATTGTCCACTGTTGAACACAGCCTCCCCAATGAAGGGGGGATTTGCCATAATACAGGTATCTTGGGGATATTAGTGTGAGTCATCAGTTCCTCAGAAAGCGCTGCTGCCCACCTTCTGGTGTGTTATCCTTAGTCGCCTCTTACGACAGCCACGGGTAGAGATGGGGGTTGACATTTTAGCCCGGCACCCCATGAGCGTCTACCTACTTTACAAAATTACAAAGAAAGGATAAAAATATAGTCATGTGCGGGATTCGAACCCGCGCGTTCCATCTCTATATCCGTGATAGGGTCTGTATGTTCTAACCGCTAAGCCAACATTACATATCAGTCATTTTGTTCCTAATCATCGTATGATGAGCAACACTTATACTTCAACTTACAAAAATAAAAATATTAAAAATCTACCTACTTTCCAAATCCTAGCGCGAAATCAAAAGTCAAATGTCATATTATAATGGTAGGCACTTACAGATAGTGCTGTAATTGGTACTTACGCACTAATGTAATTACCAAACTTGAGTTCGAGTTCGCGACGACATAATTGACAAATGAGTTTTGCGACTTTGAACGTAATTTCTAACCTAATGTTAAAATGAATAAATTAATTACGTTTTCTTCTAACATATATCATTCCACCATTAAACTTTGTAAGCATTGCCAATACAAATAAGCGAATGAATAAAACGAAATGATTCAGTGGTTTTAATTGGAAAGATACTAAAAAAAATACCTTCATAAGTATCTACCTATATACATACATAAAATCATGACTCTTTCCAGTAGAAGTAAGCAGAGACCATATATTTCCACTTGCTACGATCCTTACATATCTCTTTCGCTTCATCTACACTCATCAATCCTATCATACATAAGCGTCGGTTTAGGGTACTCCTGACCTGGCTTTTCTTCAGAACGTCTTCAATCTGATTTCGACACGTTCACCTAGGTCTTCCCCTTCCAACACTTCTATAGGTATATACACACATAATTTGTGTAATAAATGAGATTTTTTTATAGCGATCTATATACAGGTTTTAATACCACTGAGAAGGGAACATTTTCAATCGCGTTCTCGAAAACGAATCTTAGAGAAAATTCACAGTTCAGTGATTTTCGGGGGTGAAGAATAGCTTTAGCTGAAACTCATCTCTGAGAAAACGTATTTTACACCAGTTCGAAGTGATAACCTCCACGAATGAACACGATATGAACCGTGAACCTCTCTGCATACTGTACAGAGAATTCAATTAATCTTCAGAGTTTTTGTGAGACAAAAAACAATCTCATCTATTTTACTGAAAAACTCAGAATTACTCATATAGATAGGAGTAAATCAGGTGCGAAGCGAAACGTGTCCCGTACACTCCTTGCAAATACCATCCGATGTGGTTGAAACATAGTCGGATTTATTTGACTTTTGCAATTACGGCCGAGCAGTTATAGCTACTGACAGCCATGCTGCAGGTCCATAGTTCGATACCGACAGCCGGCTTCAGCATCACCACATGGTAGAAAGGCATTTTGAGAATGCTCGCCTAGCTAGCTACCACCCTTAAGTAGAAAGTCTGTCGTCAAGCCCCTAACAATGTGTTCCGGCAGCACTCCTTGAGGGCCAATAAAAGACAGGCACATGAGATTAACAACTGTATGTCTTTGGGTGACGGGCGCAGAGCAATTTTTACCTTGTGATGAAATGCATGTTATAGACAGAGGTTAGTTCGCTTTATATCAGGTGGGCCTTATGCTTGTTCCGTCACAGTCAAAAAAAAATGTGATCCCGTATTTATTCAGTAAGTGAAAACTATTTTAGTTTTTATAACAAAACTTCATCATTATGTATCGCTACTATATATAGATAGTTTAAGCTATGTTCAGGCATGTCTACAAGTTCACTTTCCACATTATTTTCTTATAGCATAGTGCATAAACTATCCTTGATTTTCAAACAAAAAAAAATGTTGAGTAAATTATATACATTGTACATACTAATAATTCGAATGACTAAGAATGGAAACAATTATATGTACTTACTATACCCTAATCGCGTCAGTTATTAGACCCGACAATCAACCATTCCCAATCTAATCTTCCCCATATAATCGATAACACAATAATCGAATCACCGCACGTGAGACAAACAAACTGCAATCTATTGAGAGGGTTTATAATCGCTATATCGTATCGTAAACCTACGTGTGGGTTGGCCTGGAGTATCGATTAAAGTAGCCTAGTGCTTTAATCGATGTATAAAAGGGCTACTGTTGGTATTCACTGAAGGACAGCGAGCCGAACGCGTGGCGAAGCGTTTTATTTTCAACAGACTTCCAAAAATAATTTGAAATTAATTTAAAAGTAAAAAAACCCGACTGCAAATGGTTTTTTTACGTTTTATCGTTCCATTGAACTGAAGCAAAGCAAGCTATATATATTTATGGATCTTTTTTTAAAGCCTTTATTTTAATACCCCACTCGATAGGTTTGGAAGAAAAACAAACTTTTTTTTACAATATGGCGTCTACGAACCGCCAGTTTGTTTTTTTTATGTACCTAGTGTCATTTTCGCTGTCAAGACGAATCTAACGATTTCTGATACTGTTCGGACCGATCAACTTATCGGGCAATTGGAACGCACCCCTTTGGTAGTCGTCAATTTGTGATCTATGGATTTTTGTATGTGAAAATAACTGGAAACTTTTGCTTTGATTTTGATAGCTGTTTTTGAAAATTCTGGGACGATATATTGGGTCAGCGGTATTTAAATTGATAATTGAGTGTTTGTATTTTGAAACCGCTTTGTTCGACCCCCGCGCGTGTTAAAGACATTTGGACATTTGGTGTGTTGTGCAAACCAGCAGCGGGAACCACATTCGTCGACTAGGCAAGTCTGTTCTAATTCAATCGGCCGATTTGGTTAGATAGGTAGTCCTAAGCTTGGTTCGTCCAAATTAACGAGACTTCACGTATGGTACGTAAGTTCCATATATACTACTTGATTGATAGTGTATTTTATACCATATTTTTTACCTTGTCCTTTTCAGCCCGGTGAATCGCCGGTTGTTCAGCATTCAAAACAGATTGTCCAGGTGGAAGCCTCCCTGCCTGGGCAATCTGGAATCTTAACAGATATATTCAATCAGTTAAGCCGTTGTTTAGAACTTATGCTGGAATATAGAAACTCACAAACTTACATACATGAACCCTGAAAACATAACACTCCTTTTTTGGACAGTCATGTATAAATAGAAGGTTCCGAAGTCAACACGTATATTATTTTTAAAGGGCTTTCAAAAAAGGGGGGTCTCAATCCGATTGAATATTTTTGTGTGTGTGTGTGTGTGTTACGCGATTAGTCTACTGATGTTGATGATTATTTCTTTGTTAGATAGAAGATTTTTTAAAGCGTTCGTAGCGAAGTTTGCTTAGCTGTTCTTAACCGATCATCTAAGTTAAGCAACGTCCGCCGCAGGCATGAGTTGTATGGGTGACCGCTAGTGACATTACTACTGAGCGCTACCGTTCTTCGGGAGCCACGTTAAGCCGTCGCGTCGGTCCCAATTGTGTTGTTGTAAGATGCCACTCGTTATAGCATGGTGGTAGGGCATTTTCCGAATGCCCGCCAGGCTAGCTACCACCCTCTAGAAGAAAATCTGTCTCCAAGCACAGCCAATTCTAGGTTAACCTGAACAACATCTTCGACCACATTATCACTTACCATCAGGTGAGATAGTAGTAAAAGGCAAAATAAAAAAAACATCAATATCGCTTAAGTACTTTTTAAGTTATTATCCATTCAGTAATTTAACAACTTTAAACGGTTCAAATCGCGTATATTTATCATTATTTTTGTCCCGACGTTTCAAACACTTTGCAGTGATCGTGGTTACGGGGTGACTACACGATCACTGCAAAGTGTTGTGCAGACAGCAGATTTTTGGTGAACGTGGCAGTACAATAATATATTTCAATACTAAAATTTGTAATTGGCCTTCATAAGAGCGTCGTGGACGTCTAAATTGAATAAATGATTTTGACTTTGACTTTAAACTTTGTTCCTCGAAGCATAAATATTTGTTCTTGGCTCTGGATTTTTAGTCGATTTATTTAGAAGCTTTTGGGAGGCGAGACCTAAAATTAATCCCAAAATTTTGTTGATTTTAATGTAATATAAATATGTTTCACAGTCTGTAAGGATCATATATTTTATGTATATTCGTGTAACCTGAAATAAAGATTTATTATAAATATGATTATTTTAAACAACTCGAATTAATAACTTAAGGAGAAAACGTATCGAAATCACACAGTAGTAACATCCAATTGCGAAGAGGGTGAGACCTTGCAGCTCGGGGCGTCGACAGCAGGGGTTATTGTTATATTATAACTTATAACTTTGTAATACACAGGCTTATCGGTGAGGGCGCAAGGCTAGGGCTTTGAGCTCAAAGGGCATTGAAGGGTTGAGGCCGTTAGGTCAAGTTTTACTAAAAACTATTCGGCCCTGATAAATATATACTTGAATCAAAGTTTAATCGAAAGGTAGCTTATATATATTAATATATTTGGATAAATAAACAACGACGCATCAGATTTTGGTCTATAAATGATAATTATTCTGTTTTAAATAATCGGCTGTACAAAGGATATCGTATTGGTGTAAGACGTTTTGAGAATATTTGATGCTTGTTTATTAGGTTATTTGTTATATGAATCAGCTGTACAATTAAGATACGATAAGATAAGATAATTTTATTGCCAAAAAATATTTATAAGTAAATACAATCGTTAACTTAGATTCTAGAATAATTAAAATTCTTATTGGGTAATAGCTTGACAGCGTACCACAAACTAATTACTAAGCCTGTATCTTGGGGAATTAAAAATTATGAACAAGTATGTCATGTGTTCTGATTTCAAAGCTACCAGCAAGAATCAGCCTTGCTCATATGACAGACGTTGTGTGGTATTGTAGTACAAAACTTTTCCGTTGAGCAATAGTGACACATCATCAGGTGAATGGTTTGACGTCTCGTCTAGTAATCGTTGACTGACGTATACGTACATATGTTAATTTAGTACGGTAGTATATAAAACAAACTGGCTATATCATGGCATATTTCAAAGCAAACCATGACTTCAACCTAATTCCGTAATTCGAAACGGATTTAGGTAAATAACCGTACACAATTGAAACGAAGCAAAACAACTGCGTACAAGGACTCATCGTAAGAGCAATTCTTATCTTTATATTTACAAATCGCCTCTTGAATACACTATTTGTTGGATTTTATTTTAATCGAATACCTTTTGTCAAATGTAAACTGTCTTCAAAAGTAAGGTGCCGTCTTAGTTGGCCCAATGAGAATGTGCTAGAGTGAACTTAGGTACTTATTTCTTTTCATTTGTCTTTTTGTAACCGCGAACCATTCGCATATAAATCAAATAGCATTACTGAGCATATAGAAATAAATTGTGAGTAAAGTAGCAGATCCCTAGGATCACTTGTTGGTAATTTCCAACTTGTTCAAGTTGATTGCCTATTAAGTCGGTGGAGCGGTGCTTAGTGTGCAAGAAATAATAACTTTGTAAAGCTTTATTGTAGAATTATCTATTGTTGGAAGCTTGTCTAGTGATACCTAACTTTTTATCGACAATTACCAAAGAAAGGACACTGGCTCCAAGGTTTCATTTACGAGGACATTCTATGATAGAGGCGTATTAACATAATAACAAGTAGATACGAAACAAGATATCAGAGACATGAAAACAAAGCTGATCTGTATTGCTAAAATATGTACCTATATGTTGGAGCGTGATCACAGGCTAAAGTAGATCGGATTTCTCTCAACGTTCATCCATCAAGCCATCATGGAACGTCAAGCGGGTAGCTGTAGTGAGTTTGCTACGAGACTGGCAACACTTTTTTTAGGGAAGACATGAATGGTTTACCACCGCGAGATGAGGACCACTTTAGATGAGGGAAGGCCCTCAATGGCACTGGAGGATGAATTGCCTTGGGAGTAGAAGTCTAACTCCGTCCCCTGCGGGTGCCAAAAACGCGCCGCTACAATAAGACAAGTTGACAACGGGCTCAAGGGCAACACTGAGGTCCTGTCCTTGGCTTGAGCCGAGGTCGAGAGAGGTTGGCGAGATCGGAGCTAATGTCCCCGGTACAACAGTGTTGTACCTTTGGAGAGACACTAATCGGGATTTTATTTTAGCATCGTGCTCTTTAGTCATTTGAGAGACTGTTACTTATGCTTACGTCATTGGATATTGCATATGACTCGTCAGTCTTATAACAGCCGCCGAACAGTTAACATTGAAAGTAAAGGCCAATGCAAAAAATGAATAATCAGTATACATCAGTGATGCAAAGGACAGCAGTTCCTGAAGCAGCAAACTCTGAAGACAACGTATGTCATACGTTATGGCAAACACGCTACAATGATGATCCGTTATGAAAAAAGTGAGTTTGTGAAGAGTTCTACAATGCGAGGATTGGAATGTACATAAGATATAGTTTCGAGAATGCCAATCTAAGTTTTGGTTCACGGCTGAAAACATGTTTTATGACATATACATTAAAAGGAAGGGTTGTTGTGCGTTGCTAGCTGGCCGTAGTAGCCTCCGAACTTTGGGCAAGTGCTAAAGGCTGAATGATACAAGTCACTCAACGGGAAATCAAAACGAACTCCCCGATAAAGGACTGTATCGAGAATATAACACGATGTGATTTTTTTAATAGGAAGCAATAATTTCAATGTTAATATAAATAAAACTAAACTGGTTCAATTTAATTTATGCAACACTAATCCAATGTACATTACTTACAATAATGATGAAATTGACGAATTTGATACCTACAGATTCCTTGGAATTCAGATAGACGTGCTACCAATTTAACATTTGAATTGAAAAAAACATGTTGATCAGATGTGCCTAAAACTGAAACGTTATGTATTTGAACTTGAAAAACTCAGACAGACTGTTTCAATGGAGGCGGTACTAACGGGTATGTTTCCCTTATCTCTTTCCGAATTGTAGTCTTATAATATGGGGAAATTTAGGGTGGATGGAAATCGCTTTTAAAATACAATTACGATGTGTTATTAACTAAGCCTGGTTTGTCGAAACTTGCAAGCTACTTTTCAAGTCTCACATGTTCTTCCTTTGCCTTGTATGTACATTTTTTGTTTGCTTACAAAAGCTCATCCAGATTGTTTTTTAAACTCATAGTAAGGTTTATTCTATACAAAAATTATCACATTATGACAACCTACTATACCTGACCTCCCTGCCACAAATAATTTTTTAAGAAACCTTTATAGAACAACTAATAACCAAAATAATTATTTATTATGAACTAAAAACCATTTGGACAAACATATAAATAATTATTAATATATATTATGTATTTGTGAAATAAATTTTTGTCTTTTTTTTATGTTATTGTGACGGAACAAGCTTGAGGCCCACCTGATGTTAAGCGGACTAACCTCTGCCTATAACAGATGCATTTCGTCACAAGTCACGAATTGCACTGCGCCCGTCACCTTGAGACATAGTTCTTTAAGTCTCATGTGCCAGTAATTTCACTGGCTCGCAAGGACTGCTGCCGGAACACACCGTTAGGTGCTTGGCGACAGATTTTCTACTTGAGGGTGGTCGCTAGCCAGGCGGGCATTCGCAAAATGCCTTCTTATGAATGGAATTTGATATGTAATTAAGTCACGACTTACCATTCTATATCACTTACAACTACACAGCATCCCTATCCTTAAGCCCTAAATAATAACTGGTTTATTCTACTTTGGTGTGTAATATTCAGGTATAATATCTTGATTGTTTTCCGCATTACAGCTGATAGGATATCTTTTGACTACTATCTCGCCTGTTGTGTCAGTGATGGTGATTATGTTGCGGATTGTAAACATGTTTAAACGACAGTAGGCGCTAGATCTCAAAAACTAATATTTATTGGTATTACCGCATCATAATCTTCAACACCTGGAGAATGTGCATCGTTGAAGAAAGGAATCCCCATATAACGCTACAAAGAACGGTTATTTATTTCCTATTTTCATCCGGCTCTACGTAACTTTCTATATTATCGTCAGTCTACCTTGTGGGATACCTAAGTTGTTATTGATATCAATAAGCCTATGATTATGTTTTTGTAGGCTACGTGAAAAGAACCGTGGGTGGCTCAAGTTAAAAATATATGAATGGAGTATAGATTTCATATTTACATGGAAAATAGTTGTGTTTTCTATGGGAACTGGCTTTGTATTTAAAATCTTACTGAAACATAATTTAGTCTCCATTCACGAAAAGATACATCAAGAGTCCAATTAAATTTTATTACTAAAGTTGTTACTTTAGTAATAAAATTATCGCATCTTACTATCTTTTAACTAGCGAACTTGGCCCCACTCTTAGAAAATGATCCAAGGAAACAGGAAGTGACGTGAACATTGCCGGGTAATATGAACCTCTGAACAGAAGTCAAACTTCTTTGAAAGTGAAACCATATCAAAACAGATTGCTCTAAATGTAATTGCCATTATTAGTTAGTAGACATCTTTAATAGAAATATTAATATAAATGACCACCAACGCCAGAAAAACAGCTGATTGTTATTTGCATCCATAAGTTTACATACTGCGGACCTATTTACATTACGTCTTCTGTAATGGACGCTACTCAAGAACTTCATCGGATATTGACTTATCAGACGCTGCAGGTAGACCTGTTGCCGCTTCAAAATAGGATTAACATGGACCTGAACAACATGTTAGCTCATTACAATCTCTTTTCCTCGTAGATTTGTGCATTGCCATTATTCCGCCACTATGGGATTATTTGTCAGCTCGAGTCACCGTTGAGCTTAGCAGGTCTTGATGTTTTTTATTAAATACACTGGATTCTGTTTTCTTCTGGCTGGCATTTGCAACGTCACCTGATGTTGAGCGAGGGCTACTGCTTTTGCACTTCTGAATGACTCACTTTCTCTCTTTCTCTTTAGTTTTTCTTCTTCATTTTTCTTTCACTGGTATAAGGCTGGTTTAAACTGACAAGCTGTGTGTACCCGAATATTTTATACTAAATATTCCAGTACAAGATTAAGCTTCCTTGTAGCATAGTGGTAAAACATTCTCCTTGTCCTCTAAGTCAAAGTCAAAGCCAAAATCATTTATTCAATTTAGGCGTCTACGACGCTCTTATGAAGGTCAATTACAAATTTTAGTATTGAAATATTCTACATTGTACTGCCACGTTCAGCAAATAAATTGTATAGTGCCACTGCGAGAAGAACGGACAAGAAACTCGGGGCCATTCTTTTAAACATCTTTTAACAATGTGTTACATACTTACTATATAATAGAGTTATCACAATATTTGTTTAAATTATGTAGGTGACAGGCAATAGCTTGGCAGGCATTTTGGCCAAGATATTGCCTTCACATAGGTAAAGTTAAAATATCAATTTATTTAAAAAGATCCCTCAGAGATTCTCTACATCCTTGTCCGGCTAGCTGCCACGCCCAAGTAAAAAGTCAGTCGCCAAACTCCGCACAGTGTATTCCAGCAACTGTGCCAGTTCCCATTGTAAGTCTAGCCTGTATGCCCCATCTTAGACTACAATATGGTCATACAGCAAGTGCAATATTGAGTGGCATATACTTACTATAACATTATAAACGCGAAAGTTTTTAGGTATGGATGTATATATGGATGTCTGTTACTCTTTTACGCAAAAACTGCTGTATAGATTTTAATGAAACTTTACAATAACATAGCTTACACATCATATTAACACATAGGCTATTATTTATAGATATATTATGTGAATTGTCTAAAATATAACGATAAGTGTCAAGTAGGTAGGAAAAAATACTGCCATATTCGATCTATTCTGGCGTGCGCTGCAAAAACCTTAAGTATCTCACGTACACAATGTATAACGGAAATGTGTATCTGAAATTATGCTACAAAAAAGCTCGCGACAGCATATAACGTTTAATGTGTAAGCCATTATCGCCTAAATAGTGAACCATACTACTATAAAAAAATATAATTCATTTCTCATATTAGGTAACAAATTGATCCATATCAAACTAATATTATAAAGGCGAAAGTTTTTGAGTGTGTTTGTATGTTTATTACTTCTTCACGGTCAAACGGCTGGACCAATTTTGATGGAATTTTGTATGTAGGTAGATGAAGCGTGGGATTAACACATATTATACTGTTTATCATCATTCTCCATAACCGCGCGGGTGTAACCGCGGGGAGCAGCTATTAATTCATAAAACTGAATATGTGAATTCAATATTCAGTTTTATGAATTAATATAATATATAATTTAATATTGTGGCACAGCGCAACTAAGGCAACCTTATCCTTACATACACACACTTTACATTAGTTTTACACACTCACTCAAATTCACGCACATACCACTTATTACCCAGTATCAGCGTTTCAATTTATCTCTGTTAACCTTAAATATTGGAACGTAAAACCACTTAGTTCCATTTTTATTGTTAAACTTTCCCTCCTTGGAAATATTGTACATACACTCTCATAATTCTTAAAATTTATCATAAAATATAATCAAGTACTCTGAGCCCCAAGACACAGGCCTTCGCCTAGTTTGAGTCTTAATGTTAACAAGTGTTCCTAATATTATTAACCAACCTTACTTTGAATTATGTACAAACAGAAATGTATCTCATCTTTTGGAAATAAAAAAAAATATTAATACAGTTATACATAAGAGACAAATTCCTCCTATGTCTTTCATGAATGATTTACCGAGTGCTTGCTCATTAAAATCGATCCATGCCGCCATCTGTCACTGACAGGTCTTTGGGGTCTACCGATGTAGGCGTCCTTTGTTTCTGACATTTCCAATACGAGTATAACACGGATGTAGACTAAAATAATTTCTCACGTTTTAAACCGACTAGTCTAGTAAATTACAACTTTGTTCCCAGAGACTCGGGTATATCTCCCTATTCTACATTTCGAGTGAGTAAGACATTGGAATTAAATACACATCTTTTATCCGACTTAGAGATACAGAAAAATAACAGTTTGTGACTTTCAAAATCGACGAAAATAATGCAAACAAACGTTCACATTGGCAGACATTCAATACAATCTCAGTTTCATGGTTAACGTTAAGAAATATTTGAAAGCAATATTTTAATAGCATGGCAAGAATGTGCAAATATATGAATGAAATTTTTCCTATAGTATATTTGTAATTTTGTAATGTGTTAATATAGTTTATAAGACAATCGAAAAAAGTCAATTATTGTAATGTGATTTTGTCTTAGGTTTGCACGATTAATACACAAACTAATTGAACAACTTAACGGTTCACAAATTTTATATTTATCATCACTTAACTGGTCTGGTTAAACTAAATATACTCTGTCAATTTATGAACTGATTGTTATGATTATTTTTTACTGGGATTTTTTGTTGATCCCATTTCAGTTTTATCAAAATTTGTTAAGTAGTTTTTATGTTATAGTTGCGATTTTCACGGCATTTCCTACCTCGCACTGCCAAAATTTGGAACCAGCTGCCTGGTGAAGTATTTCCGATCAGATATGACTTAGGGGCCTTCAAGAAGAGAGCATTCCCTCCTCAAAGGCCGGCAACGCATCCTTGAGACCTCTGGTGTTGCGGATGTTCGTGGGCGACGGTAATCACTTACCACCAGGAAAGTCGCATGCTCGTTTGTCCCCATATCCCATAAAACAAATACGTAGGGATACCTATAAATCATTTAATGGTAATTGCAACTTTTTTCGATAGTGAAGTTTTGTAGAGTAAAAGAGTGACTTTTTTAAATAGAACTGATTTACAACCCTGAAAAATGTAAAATAACCTAGAAATAACTTATGGATATATATTCGGAAATGCTAATTCAAAAAACCTTGTGTTCTAGCATGGTACCGACTTCAACAATTTATTTCATACTTTTGAATGTTGGAAGTCAGTTCCATTTTTCTAATTTATTTTTTGGTACAATCTACCTAGCTATTTAACTAAAATATCTAAAAATTTACAAATTCTACTTAAAAAGACTGTTGTAATTGAATCTATTCGTGGAACTGTCTGACTTATTAACGTGATAAATCCCGGCCATTTTAATGCTATGCAATTTCTAAATTCATTAACTCTGAAATCGAGCCGTGTGCCTCGTACCTATGTGTCGTTGCCAGGTCTCTGCGGCTACCATTGTTGGTGGTTTTGTTTGTGACATTTCTTTATTACCTTTATAATTAATAGTTTTAATACTTATCACTAATCTATACGGAAATTAAAATAGATGTTTGTGTTTGTAATATTCACACTATGTGTCCATCCTTACCATTCTCGCACTGCTGTAAGAACCAGTAGTACAATTTAAAAATGATTATGTTTCTAAATATTTTTATTGTCATAAACCAACGGGTATTATGCGTGGTTGCGTGCTGCGAGGGGCTCGTAATATTTCGTTTATTATATCAATATAATAATCAGATGGGAGGCTGAGTTAGAATGTCACCTCCCTATTTCTTCCCGTGGGTGTCGTAAGAGGCGACTAAGGGAAAAGTGAGACAAATGAGCAGCATGCCACTTCTCACATCGGTATGAGTAGGGTGTAGTATGCACTAGACGCACAACGTTGTTAGCGTAAACATATTATTCGTAATTTGAGTTTCGTCCAGTGTGTTAGAGAAAACATTTTGTATGACCCTGAAACTGAGCCCGGTGAATAGCAATAGGCTCGCCCCCTATTACACATGTGACTTAAGCCCAATTGGCGAAACTTGGATGTTTACACACCTCTGCCTACCCCTATGGGGAATATTCCCCATAGGGGTAGGCAGCATATAATCACGCCTGTATGTTATTTATTAACTTTAATGTGATAAATAATCACTGATTGTCAATAGCTAGTCGGACTTCCGCTGAAGATCTCGAACTGTATGAAAGAATATCGATTTCTAGGTACATTCTGTGATTGTACAAAACCCTCAGTGGGCAAGTCCAACTCGTATTTGGCTGCTTTTTTATGATAGTCTAGCTTTTGACCACTATCTCACCTGATGGTAAGTGATGTTGTGGCCGAAGATTTTGTTCTGGCTAACGTAGAATTACTGGCTCTCAAGGACACCTGTTGAAAACACCGTTTGGTGCTTGGTGATTTTCTACTTGACGGTGGTAACTAGTCAGGCATGCATTCGAAAAATGCCCTAGCACAATGCTTAATCAACTGCCATCTGAAGACCGGGATCGGCGGCTTAATGTGCCTTTCGAAGCAATGTAAATTTTCTCAGATACTTACAAGAAAAACCAACCAATAATGCCAATAGATAGATTTGGTGAAATTTTCAGAAGCATTTAAAATGCCTGCGCAATTTCTGAGCTATCAGTTTATTTATAAACTGCACCCTGCGGGTTCCCCCGCGTAGGTAATAATGAAAAGAGATGATGTTGATGGCGAAAAGTATCATATGAGTTTATCTAACCTTTGACCAAAATTTGAAGTGAATATGTGGTCGAACATGTTGTTCAGGCTAATCTAGAATTGCTGGCTTTCATGGACAGCTACTGGAACATATCATTGGGTGTTTGGTGACAGATTTTCTACTTGAGGGACTACCCTCAGCCAGCAATTCTAGATTAGCCTGAACAACATGTTCGACCACATATTCACTTCAAATTTTGGTCTTAGGTCATAGCTACTAAGCTAACCATGCGTGTATTCGTAAAATGCCCTGCCACAATGCTATAACGACTGTCATCCTAAGATAACAACCACGACCGCCGGCTTAACGTACCCTCCGAAGCATGGGGGTTAAATGACGATGTTTAATCCGTTAAAAGTTGTTAAATATAAAATAAATTTTCGTCATGTTTAGGAGGACAGATCGGTCTGGTTGCGAGGTCACAAACACTGTCCGCATCAAATGCTCCGGAGCAGTCACCCATCCTAGTCATGACCGTTGTGGGCATTGCTTAACTTAGCTGATCGCTTAAAAACGTCTAAGCAAACTTCGCGATGAGCGCTTCAAATATCTTCATATCATTTCGCTCATGCTCATTAAAGTCGAGAAACATATTCCTACCTACATCCTCATTTCCTTCCATAAACATTTATTGTTGGTACATTTTCACACATTAAACTTGCTTGAATAAGTAATTTCAGAACTTCCACGACAGTCTCGTCACGCAATTTCAAGTGCACGGTGTGTGCTATAACTGCTATACAAAAAAAGGTCAGTAAATCAATTTTGAAATACGCTATACCTTGACCTCAATACGTAAATTATGTCCTTAATAAGTGGTTTCAAACGTATTTTTTTTATTCACACGCATTAAAAAACCTTTTTCTTTCCCGTAAAAACTCCATTCCACAGTGCGCTCACAATTCTTCTCCATATAGATCCACTATATACAAAGGATTTCTTATACAGTACCCTCAATGATTTTAAAGTGGATTAACAGTTCTCCAGTCATATTTTGTTCCCCGTACCCATAGTAACTTAACAAGCATAATTTAGTCTCTAGACTTCTACTGAAAATGTACATGCTACAGAAAAACCTGGAGATTGTGACCAACAGCAAAAAGGCGAATTTATCATTGACATAATACAGCTTATTATTTAGTAACTGAGGCCCGCGCTCAACGCTGCGCACAATCGTGACTCCCAGACGAAGAATTTCAAATAAGTTCAGAACTGGTCGGAGCTATATCCGGTAAATATTACGCGAGTCCTAGCCGGTTAATAAATAATAATTATGGACAAAACTCGTGAAAGGTTTTTAGCTCATAATACAGGTTGTCTCAAAAAAATTCAGTCACACTTCTAATGAGTAGAAAAACAACACTCATTAACATGGAGTGAAATTGAATAGCTTCGAACACAGAAGACAAACGTAATTGCAGAATCTTTTGAGATTTGGGTTTTCCGAGCAGTTTGTTGAAAAGATTTCTGAACTGATCGAAGGAGTGTTTTCTGCACCTGTTTTTCTTTGGCTCGTGGTTGTCCGTGGTCGTCCAGAATATTTCTTCTTCAGGTTTTGGACGGTTCTATTGGCTTAAAATTTGTCTCTGATGGTAGTAATGGTTTAGCGCGTTCGTGGTAGTTTTGTAAATTGTATTTTGAATCGTCTTTGTATTTCAATGGGGTTTTCGCTCTTTAGTAACATTTCAGGGCAAACTACCTTTCTTAAAAACTAATTTGATTTCCTACCTTGCTGTGATGTATTAATTACACCTCCAATACAAAAATAAATAATTTTAGAGACAGTTAAAGTGTAAGTACTTTTTTGCGACACTTTGTAGGTATCTAGTTATGCATAAAACATTTTCATACCAATTTGGACATGTATATGTAAACGATATGTAGACTAGACGATATATTTTTAGAGTCCGAACCATAAAATAGAAATAAACTGAAAGGTGAAAAAAACGTCTTCATATGGCTGTAAATATTTTTTTAGTTTAGTTGTTACCGGTTTTTTCTCTTGACGGTAAGTGATGATACAGTCAAAGATGATATTCTGTAAGGCGCTCCATGCCTTACTGCCATTATTGCAACATATTCACAAACGTAATTTCTGAGACATCGTCGTAAAGTTGTGTTTAGTGCTGAAAATATGAATTTCAAGTAATAAATTATATTTAGTGAGTGCAAAGTGGTAAACACGAAATTAATGGTTGCTAGCATCACAGATACGAATCTTTATAGCTGTATTTAAAAAAAATATGTGAAGTATTTCGTGATTTTGTTGATTGTCCTTGTATGATGGTCATACTTTATTTATTAAACAGTCGTAATAAATGTAGATACAAAAGTACACAAAGGTAATGTTTGTATTTGTGTTAGTTTATCAGCACATCAACGTCCATATTTGAACTTAAGGAGAAATTAGGGGCTTTGGCGTAACCTCCACGCTTGGCAGGCGTCTTGGGGATCGCAGTATTAAATGACAGTTCAGAAGGAGCTGCTGCCCACCTTATCGTATTTTTCCTTTCGTCACCTGCCAGATATGGGTTTCCATTCTTGTACCCCACGAGTGCTAGTTATCGTTTGTAAATTATCTGTAAATTCCGTCATTTTATTCCTGTTTTTCCTCCCCATCCAAAGGTTGTCTGGAAGAGATCACTATTAGTGATAAGGCCAACCATGGTGACACTTCACAGTGAGCTTTTTTTTATTTTAGTAATAAATTTGTATAGGTACTTGTGGTTTAATAATAAAGAATTATCTACTTATCTATTATTATATTATACCTGTGTCAAGTTTTATATTTAGTTGACTATACCGGCTGTTTGCCTTTATTAGCAAAACTTTGTAAACGTTAAACAACGAAATTTAGTTCTAGGGTCATAAGACGAAAATCATCTATAAGTATACTCGCATTTGAGAGAAAGTGGTTAAAGCATTTCGTCAAATTCAAATTCAAATTCAAATTCAAATTCAAATAATTTATTTGCCAGAATACAAACATTTCATATTACATTTTGAGTTGTTGTACAAATGTGCCGCATTAGTATTCAGTCTGCAAGCAGACGTGCAAATATTTGTCAAGTCGCAATAATTATTACTAAAATTCAATATAGTCATCCAAATACCAAACATAAAGTTTTGATTGGAGATGTCTATTTATTGATTCTTGGCTATGCTAAAGTTATTGGACCAGGAGGTTGACACCCTATGAAAGGTTGTTTTGATAGGCTAATTTTGACGGAAAAAAGGATTTACAACCGGGACGTTATTATAAAGAAATAAACAAAAAAGAAATAAACAATAGGGTGCGTTTATCTACCCAGTTCAAGGCATTTTTAATAACATCTACCTTCAAATGTACAGCAGCCTCACAACCACTCCACGAACCAAAACCGAGGTGTACTTATTGGTTGAAAAACATTACTTAAAATATTACATAATCACAAATATACGATAGGAAAAATTTAAGTCATGTGCGGGATTCGAACCCGCGTCCATCCACCCCTTGAGCCGTACTGCCTGTGACACTATATTGACTTGTAGGTTATCTAAATACATATAATACTGTAGCTGTAATATTGTGTATAGTACGTAGTATTTTGTTAATAAAGGCTTAACGCCGGTGAAAAATTAATATAAGTAATAAATGCCCTTCAATTAAAAATATCAGAAGATTGTAAAATGTTTACAGTAATTAGCAGATTTATGACTGGAACCAAATTTTATTTTATTATTTTAATAAAGTATTATAAAGTATTATTAGTACTATATATTATTATAAAGTATTTTTTCGCAGTTATAAAGATGCTATGAGCAAATTATACATATTTTCCTTTCCAAATCGAGATTCTATATTCAAACAAAAGTAAAACCTTAATTTAATTACGGTCGCTTCCATATATTGTAAACCTACCCTTGGAAATATTTCTTTTGCCTCTGGGTAAGTCGGAAACTAACTGTTTAAGATTCCAAGCCGACGCTCTCTCGTAACAAACATGCAAGAAATATTCTGTAACAAGTTTTCAGACCTCGCTTTCGGGCATAATGTTTTTGTACGTATATAAACACTATTCATAGCAAATTCACGCCCCGTCAATAGATTACAGTAGGTTGGTCTATTTTGTGTATATTGATTATTATATTAGTAATATTGTATGAATATTTTATACTTAAGGGTGAACTGGCTGGCCCGTTTTCCATACAAACGCCGTAGGGTGATCACTCCCTTAATTGAGGATTTAGGTCAAAATAAAGCCTAACACCGATTGATCTCGTCATTATCTAGGCTTGTATGATGCCGAAATTTTAATAAAATAATTAACTTGAGAATTATGAGCCTCGAAACATTTTCATATAAAGTTTTCGAGGCTCATAACTTACAACTTAAATATCTTTTTAAAATTTTGGCATCGTACAAGCCTAGATAATGACGATATCAACCGGTATTATGCTTAAGTCTGAACTTAAAATCTCAAATAAAGGAGTAATCACCCTACAGCGTTTGTATGGAAAACGGGCCGGCCAGTTCACCCTTAAGATGGAAAATCATGTCTGTGGCGAGAAATTTATAATTTAACAGTTCTTTCACGCTTGCAACTACGTTTCATAACCACTCTACAAGATCAAATAATATTTTTTTTTTTTTTTTTTTAATATATTTAATATAAGTATTCGCTTGTTTAAATAATACTGCATATTTTATATTTACTAGTTATCGGATACCAAATCATAATATATGATTCCATAAATTACCCCAAATACTTACCGACAAATATAAAAAAAAATACGATAGTGAATCGATTCAGGCGTTACTTTGTGGAGATTCATGTTAAATAATAACAAATATTTTTAAAACGTGTAGAAAACTTTAAATTAATATTTTAATAGAACACTTAAAAAATATAAAACATTGCCTCGATCGTGCGATCGAAGAGTCAAGACTTCCTGAGGATGCTGCGTGTAGAAGTGACATGCATCGAAAATTGTTCTGGTTTGGCTGCGTGGCATTTGTGACCTCACGTCGGCTTAGCAGGAAAATTAGGCGGAATTGTCACTGGATATATTTTTTAGTGTTTTATTGAAATATTAATTTAAGTAATGTTTTATTTTCAGGTTCCGTACCCAAAGGGTAAAAACGGGACCTTATTACGGAGACTTCGCTGTCCGTCAGTCCGTCCGTAGGTCACCAGGTTGTATCTCAAGAACGGTGATAGCTAGACTGTTGAAATTTTCACAGATGATGTATTTCTATTGCTTAAAATAAAATAAAATAAATATTTATGCGGGGAGCTCCAATACAACAAACTTGATTTTTTACCGTTTCTTGCTCGATACTAATAACGGTGATAGGTAGACGCTTTAACTATTCACAGAATATTTAGTTACGGAACCCTTCGTGCGCAAGTCCCACTCGCACTTGGCCGGTTTTTTAAATTTTTTTCAAAATATTTGTTACTATCTAAAAAAATACGGCTACTCGTTACCGCTAAGCCCATTAGCTATATAAAAACCAACCCCAGCTTTGTTAGGTGAGGGTGGGAAGATAATAATGCTTGCAAGTTAAACTCCATTCAAAATCTACAAATAGAAGTAACTCCACAGCTTTCGTTCTCATTATTCTCCACAAATACCGTTTCACCTCCTTAAAATAAAGTGCTAAATGCTGTCATCAACAGGATTGTAAATTCAGCGAAATTGGAGTTCCATTCCGAAATTATTCACTTTAAAAGTTTCAATCTTGACGAGATAGGTACGAATACTGAATGAATACTGGTATTCGGAGGGAGGTAATGAATGAGATTGTTTAAGAGTAAGAGCGCTTTTCATAAAAACGTAGTTTCGTCATATTTTGTACCCTAAGTGTTCAAACTCGGTGAAATTTTGTATGCATATTGCTGATCTATGCTTCAGGTTTGCTAGTTTCTCGATTTCTTACTTATTTTATCCCTAAATATCAAAATATTCTTATTTTATAGGTACGAATACTGAATGAATACTGGTATTCGGAGGGAGGTAATGAATGAGATTGTTTAAGAGCAAGAACGCTTTCCATAAAAACGTAGTTTCGTCATATTTTGTACCCTAAGTGTTCAAACTCGGTGAAATTTTGTATGCATATTGCTGAGCCTAATATCTATGCTTCAGGTTTGGTAGTTTCTCGATTTCTTACTTATTTTATCCCTAAATAGCAAAATAATAATTGCCATAACAAACGATTATTCGATTTATTTTTGAAAATACTTCATTTATCGGTAATTTGGCAAACCAGAGGCATAGGTATTAGGCTCAAGGACATACATGTACCTACTCGTAATATATCATCGAGTTTGAACTCTTAGTATTTAAAATATGACGAAACTATGTTTTTTATGGAAAGCGCCACGAGCTCTCTAGTTTTAAGTTTCCATCATTATTTTGCAAAGATATGAAATAAGGATCGATAGTGCAGGTTCAAATTTCGATTGATTACAAAACTAATCTGAACTTGAATCTAATTCTCATTACTAATGAGAGTACATTTCTAATCTTTCCTCCCAAAAAAGGAGGAGCTTCTCAATTTGAATGTATATTTTTTTGTGTGTTTTTTACGCGAGTACTATATCAGCCGGATCGTCCACTGCTGAATATAGCCTTCCCTATAAAGGGGGTATTTGCCATAATTCCCACGCTTGACAGGCAACTTGGGGATCGCAGTGCATGATGTCATTTCTTTAGAAGGTACTCCTGCCCACCTTCTAATATTTTTTTTATATAGTCGCCTCTTAACACACCCACAGGATGATATGGGGAGGTGCAATTCTAACCCGGCACACCACGAGGCGAGTACCCCGTCAATAAAGAATTGATTTTGGTGTTTTATTTTGTTGGATTGAGTATACCTCCAAGTTGGTCTAAATATTTTACGTCTAACCATGTTCTCGTTTAAGTGATGTCTTAAACCTGAACTTAAATTAGCATTTTTTAAAACACTGACAAATGCTGAAATTGTATCAGTATAGGACTGCGTAGGAGCGAAAGAGAGGCAGCAAACACAAAACTAGTAACTTAAACAAAAAATATGACTTGTCTCTCTTAATAAGAATTCGCTGTTTTATTGTAATATTCTTAAATACACCTACATATATGGATAATTAAGGTAAATACTTCATTAGCATAATTTAGAGTCACCTTTGTTATTTTACTCTATCAAGGAAATTTTATGGATTCGTGTTTTGAAATTTACTTGGCCTTAGAGATTGTGATAAAAATGAACATATAATTTTCTTACTGATGCAAACTAAATATATTATGCTAAAAATCTGTTCTAGTAAATATATTTACCACTAGTGAGCGCCTTAAGTTACAGTCTATTAACTGTATGATGTTATGATAATTGCAACTCATGTCGATGGTGAACAGTATTTTAAACTAATGACAATGATCTTGTGTGAGCAGTATTTTTTTTTTTATGCCTGATAGGTTAGCCTTTGACCACTATCTCACCTGATGGTAAGTGATGATGTGGTCGAAGATGTTGTTCAGGCTAACCTAGAAGTACTGGCTCTCAAGGATAGCTGCCGGAACACACCGTTAGGTGCTTGGCGGCAGATTTTCTACTTGAGGGTGGTAGCTAGCCAGGCGGGCATTCGCAAAATGCCCTACCACCATGCTATGACGACTGCCAACCTAAGACAACAACCGGGACCGACGGCTTAACGTGCCCTCCGAAGCACGGGAACGCCCAGTAGTAATGTCACTAGCGGTCACCCATCCAACTCATGACCGCGGGCGACGTTGCTTAACTTTGCTGATCGGTTAAGAACAGCTAAGTAAACTTCGCTACGAGCGCTTCAAAATACATATAATAATAATAATAATAATCTTTATTAGTCTCTAAAAAAAACATGAGCTAATGTTAGTAGTGTATATATATATATATATATTGTGTATGCATCACTTGCACTATGCATAACGGAACCGACATACAACGACTTACACAAGTATTATATAACTTGTGGAAGTCGGACCATGATAATATGAGGTCAGTGTTTTGAATCAGCATGACTTCAACTAGTTATTTCATACATTTCAGTGTAGGAATCCGGTTTCACATTATGTATTTCACTAATAACATTTATTCTATTCCTATTAAGTAATTAACATAAATAAATTATTTGGCGCGCGTATGAACGCATTGAATAGTTCGCTCCCGAGCATCATCATCATCACCACTTTTCGTCATTATCTACACGGAAGAAACTGTGGAGAGTCGCTAGTATAAAATACAGCCCTATACAGTATACAAATCTCTTTTATAATCTACTGCCAACTTTATTAAAGCAACATGTTCTTTTATAAACCGACAAAAGAAGAACAAAGAACTCTAATACGTCACAAATTTAATAAAAAACAAAAAACTCCGTTTCTATATTGTTCCAAACATAATTTCAACATTTTTGTTGCAGGTACAGCTTCCAAAGATTAGATTACGCGTTCAAATATGCGACAAGGACGCAAGATAAATCTCCACGAATGAATATTTCATTATGAAAATGAACGAACTCAGACACGCGAAGATGAGCTAACGAGATTCCACAATCTTGTTGATGGTATTAGTTGGAATGGTGTAAGTGGATGTGAAATGGTGATTATGGTGTGACGTCGGTGGTGATACATGGAAAAAGGGATTGGATTGTGACGTGGGTAAAGTAGTTCGTGAAGGATGGTCATTAACAGTGAAAAAAGAGTGCGATAACTCAAGTGTAAAAACGACTTAATAGTATAAACGTAAAATATATATATCTTAGGTAGTGAAACTATACAATACAATAAATCAGAAACAAGTGACAGCCAAATAATTTCAGTGAATAATTGAATAAAGAATGTTGGTGACAAAACAATAGCCTTCAAAACCGTTAACTGTCTTTATAATCTTGACGAAAATCATGCAACTGTGAGGGATTTGACTGATCAGCCATGGGTTGTCAGTTGGGCAAGCTGGCTGCCTCCGAAAGGAGAGGCAACAACACGACCGCTCTGTCTGATGGGCCACCACCAGCGACGGATCCTAGGCTACCGCTGACTGCTAAGCAGAAGTACTCAATGCTGGCCTCGTGGAAAGGCATCTCCAGAGCGATGGAGAAGACCGGCATCTGTATGTTTGTCAAGTAAGTTTCTTTATCTTTACTTATGTCTAGAGGTATTGGTATTTCACAGCTATCTTTAGGGTCACAAAATTACTTACGTCTTAGATGGTAGAGCTAGAGCCCGTGAACCCTAGACCTACGTTATTTTATAAAAGCTGAAACTTTGTCAACGCGTGCTCCTAACAGAGGTATGAACGATGTACCATTATGAAGCTTGGGTTCCGGTGGCGTTGGCAGGTAAACTGACTCTTAGACAATAGTAACCTTCTTCACTATAGTCTAAGAGTCAGTTTACCCAGTTTACGTTCTTGTGGGAGCCTTAAGAGGCGATGAAAGGGAAACAATACCAGACTCATTTTAGTAAATAATACGGGATAACTCACGTAAATAAGTCAGATAGCTCCGACTATAGTTTCAACCACATCCGGTGGTCTTTTTCAAGGAGAGCTCGGGACGCCCGCGTTGACGTCTCGCTGAGCACTGCTCAGTGCTCAGCGAGACGTATCCCGTATTATTTACTAAAATGAGTGAAAACCACGTTAGTTTTTATAACAGACTGTGGGCATCAGCACCTTATGACGAAACGACATCTGTCACTGTGACAAGCGAGCCCACCTCCCCATCCCCTCACGAGGGGGCTTTTGTTCAATAGTGTACGTCTTCTGGCTTATGTTGATTATGATGATGTACCTAGGTACTTTTAAATATTAGAACCAAGTAGTACTCATGACGAATTATAAGTGGAAAACTGATCAAATTGCGCATAGAAGGATATAATCATTTTAATTTAGAAACCAATTCATGTTGCGAAAAGAAACAATAAATATGGTAGAAAGAAAGACTTTTTCTAGGTTAATAACATTCGAAGATGTTTTAGTAAATATTTCAAATTATGTCAGGCATTCGGCCCGCTATGAAATTTAAGTCAATATTGTTATTGTACACAATGTGTGGGTGTATTTTATTGTTATAAAATAAATAAGAGTATTGGTATGGAACTCAAGTTGTTCCTCCAAAAATAGAACGATGAGTTAGTAGAGGCTACACACCAAAACCTCGATTGTAATCACACAGTCGGACGCATTTTCGACATTTTGAAGGCTTTACTTCGGTGAATGCTTAATCGTGATCTATACCATCTTATCCGCCCCCATATATTCTTTTCTATATTTATCTATCTTTTTCTTTCTTCGTACCTACAACTATACCAACAGTAACGCGGTATACGTATAGTCGATATTTCAAAATACGCTTTTAGTTCTAGGTTTATACGTACGCCTATATTACGGAACACTCTATCTTAGCCTACGAAGAAATAATAAGTCAGGAAATGTAACTGCATTAAAAAAATTACCCAACAAAAGTCCTGTCCAAGTAGTCGGGTCTTAAAAGTCGTGTCATCAGTCGGACATGTTTCTTGCAAGCTAACACACGTTAAATATTCGCGTACGTCTTCGTTTTTATCATTGTGAAATACAGTGGTGAATCATCATGCCAGCATGTGTTGTGAACTAGTGCAGAAGCCTAACAAGATTAAAATGTCCAGGGATCACTTGTCCCTAATAAGTAATCAAAATATTCGATGATGTCCAGATACGTTATCAAAGCGAGCGAGAAAAAAAACCTTCTAGATGAAAAATTTACTCACGTCATCTTGCATGGTATTGACAATACCATGCAAGATGAAGTCAATAAATTTTCATCTAGAAGGTTTTTTTTGTTTTTTTTGCTTCATGATGAAATTTTGAAATGTAAAACGATTAAATTAATATATTTTAATAACGTTAATGTATTTTGCTTATTTGTTTTGTTTCGAAGTGTGGGTACTGAGTGAATAAGAAGATTCTATGCATGCATTTAATTTATTTTACTCCTGATTGGCTATCTGTTAACTAAAATTTCACGCTACGCACGCTTCTTACTGTTATCAACCACGTCGTTGCTTACTTATTGGCCTCACATAAATGAGATAAGGGTCGGATGAAGTTGTTGTTGATTTGGGTCAATGTATACACTCATGAATTATACCATAATGTGCCTTCATTACATATATTTGAACAATTCCAACCTGTTCTGGAAAAGCGTTGAAACTACTTGAAACAAAACAAACACCACGTACATGTAAACATCGGTCCCTAGCGTCCTGTGTTCTGGGCTGGCGTTATTTACGGGTGTGAAACGCCAGAACACAAAATATACTTAAACAATTCTATTCCATCTGGCAACAGTTCACCATCCACTTAGGGCTCTTACACACTGCGGACGAGTGTACATTCTTGGCGCTTCGGTAGCAGCAGCGAGACGCGCGTGAACTCGGAACTTTTTGAAGCGCTCGTAGCGAAGTTTGCTCAGCTGTTCTGAACTGATCAGCAAAGTTAAGCAACGTCCGCCACGGGCATGAAATGGATGGTGGTGATGGAACTCTGGTGAAATACTACTGAGCGTTTCCGTGCTTCGGAGTGCACGTCAAGCCGTAGGTCCCGGTTGTTGTCTTAGGGTGGCAGGCAATATAGCATGGTGTTAGGGTACTTATTCTGCAAATGCCCGCCTGGCTAGCTACCATCTCAAGTAGAAAATCTGTCGCCAAACACCTAAAGATGTGTTTCGGCAGCTGTCCTTGAGAGCCAGTTATTCTAGGTTAGTCTGAACAACATCTTCGACCATATCATCAACAAAGGTCAGCAAAAAGGTGGTTGTCTGCGTCAGCATCAGGTAGGTTTTCTTCAGAACTCACCTCCATAGGTTAAGGTGGCCTTCGCATCAACAACTTCCTTTGTCGTGTAGAGTTGCAACTGCCGGGTCCCGTACGCACCATGCACCGCGTAACCCTTGTAATATTACGTGTCCTGTGGTTTTTGTAGTATAAATCATGAGACTTTTTTATTTCTAATAGGTTAGCCTTTCACCACAATCTCACCTAATGGTAAGTGATGATGTGGTCGAAGATGTTGTTCAGGCTAACCTAGAATTACTGGCTCTGAAAAACAGCTGCCGGAACACGGGAGGAGGATGATAACTAACCAGGCGGGCATTCGCAAGATGCTCTACCACCATGCTGTAACGACCATCCCACGACAACAACTGGGACCGACGGTTTAACGTGTCCTCCGAAGCACGGATACGCCCAGAAGTAATGTCACTAGAGGTCTCCCATCCAAGTCATGACCGCGGCGGACGTTGCTTAACTTAGCTGATCGGTTAGGAATCGCTAAGCAGACTACGCTACAAGCGGTTCAAAACTATGACTGCCAACGCGGATGCCCCGCCCTTAGTGTGCGGAGCCCTTACTGCTGTTATTTCCCCTAGGCACCCAGCTTGATATAAATTGCACAGCGGAAACTGTGGAGATGATTTACAATTATTTGCTGGGAAGAATAATGTTTCATAGAAACTGTTATATAAGTGTAGTTTAAAAGATAATATGAGATGATGTTAAGGTGAAATTGTAAGGATATAGGAAATTTATTATATCAAATTTAAGAAAAAATTAAATAGTTATAGTACGTGAGTCATTTAGAAGGCTTCTAAAAATTTAACGTTTAAGACGCTGTCAAATACTGAAATTTTGTCACTATCGGACTGCGTAGGAGTGAATGAGAGGTCACTATCACTGCCTCTCATTCACTCCTACGCAGTCCGATAGTGACAAAATTTCAGTATTCAGTACAACCGCGATCAGTTTAGGTAAAATCTGAAAGTAAGCTTAATAATACAAAACTAGTAACGTTAATCGAAAATGTAACTTTTCTTGTCCCTCTTGATAAGGTTTAACTATTTTATTAATATATTTGCATACACATTCATACGCAAATATTTAAGATATTTACGTTACAAGCATAATTAAGAGATAACCTTGCAATTTTATTGTATCGATAACATTTTAAGGAAACACGTTTCAGACTTTTCCTGGCCTAAGATAATGTGATCAAGATTAACAGCTTGATACTAAAAATCTGTTCAAGCAAAGCTATTTAGCACTTGTCAGCATCTTAATAAGAACTTCAAGAACACAATTTTAATTTGGATACTTTACTACTATTACATTTTAAATATACTTTACTACTTTTACATTTTAAATAAACGCAAAAATACTAGATACTTATTTAAGCCGTACGCTTGCATTGTACTCGCTGTAGTGAGGTGAAAAATAGTGCATTTCGCTTAACAGCAAAGTTATTTTGCGTCTCTTACTATTGAAACCCTCGCTACCTCGATACGTAAACGACTCGCTTCGCTCATGGTTCAAGTCTGATACGCCAAAAAACAAGTTTGCTTCTTTGCATAACCATTAACTATTAATTAGCAAACTATAAATACTGTGTCGCTCTAGTTCATTCTTAATCTAAGTTAATTTATTCCCAAGCTAAGTCTATAACTTATATGTTTTTATATGTTTTGAAGCAGTGATGGCTCAGTGGCATTCGCTATGGACTGCCGTGCAGCAGGTCCATGGTTCGAATCCCGCCCAGAGCATGAGCTTCACCGCATGGTGGAAGGGCATTTTGCGAATTCCCGCCTGGCTAGCGATCACGTAGAAAATCTGTCGCCAAGCACCTAACGGTGTGTTCCGGCAGCAGTCCTTGAGAGCCAGTGAAATTACAGGCAAATGAGACTTAACAAGTATGTCTCAAGGTGATGGGCGCAGTGCAGTTCGTCACTTGTGATGAAATGCATCTGTTATAGGCAGAGGATACCGCTTAACATCAGGTGGGCCTCGCGCTTGTTCCTTCACAATAACATAAAAAAAAAGGTTTGGATAATAAGAGCATTTGCCCAATTCATTTAAAAATAAAGCCGATTATAATGTATAATTAATATTGTATATTAAATATACTTGTTTGATAAATATGACTATAACCACTATCGCGTGGTAAGCTAAAATCAATATAAAAATTTTTAGAGTACAAAATAGTAAAACACATGACTGTCGCCAAATTGATAATCGTTGCAACCTTATAGTAGAAACGATTATCAAATTGCCGATTACGATTATCTAAATCAGTAATCGGCAATTCCGATTCCGATTATCACTGTGTTAAATAAAAACTTATCAACCAAACTTGCTGAACAATACTATCATTTTCAACGGCCTTTTCTTTCTTTTTCAACTAATTAACCTGTAGGTACCTAAAGTAAACTAAAGAACCCTCTGTAATTAAAAAGTATTTTTACTGATTTTAGGGGACTCCAATAACCTAACAAAATGTGCCCGTATTTACATTGCTGTGTCTTCTATCCTCTTTAAAAGCCATCACTTAATTTTCGGATATTGTGCTATGGGTATATTAATCGGTAATCGGAAAATAATCGTGCCATTAATCAAGTTTGACAATTAATCGGAATAAGACTAATTATCGTATTATAATCGTAATCGGTTGAATCCATATTTGTTACATCACAAAGAGTTTTATTTCAGTCCGTTAATTATACACCAAATAATTCGAGGCAAAATTATGAATTGTTTCATTTTCATCATAACATTTATAAAAAAGCTTATTCGGTCTAACTAAGCAACAGGCTTTAGTAAAATATCTTTCATGCTGCTCAGAAAATCTCATTATTCGCATAAAGAAACCTTTGAATCGTGTAATACCTACTTCATATTCATTATAATATTATATTCTGTACTTATATACCGCTATATAATAGCCGCGTTATTTCCTAGAATTCCGCATTCAAGCGAGAGATGTGCTGTAGGTAATCTTCATCCGGTTTGTACATGCTTATTTCAAAATCTAATAGCAGCTGTGAGCATTATGAGCCATGCTTTAGTAAAATGTTCCGTAGCGGTTGGAGAAAGTAAAGTAGTCAAAAAATAATTCCTAGGCTCAGGTTTTTATACTCAAAAACGATTGGCGTCGAGCCAGAGAATGCCTGGTCGCTCTTAACTTGTCGTAATGCTAGTTTACTGTGATGGGTGACCGCTATTTACTATGGAGTAAACTTCCGCGCTTCGAAAGGCGTCGGTCCCGGTTGTTGTCTTAGATCAGATCAGAAGCGAAGTTCGCTTAGCCGATCAGCTAAGTTAAGCAACGTCATGAGTTGGATGCGTGACTGTTAGTGACATTACTACTACGCGCTTCCGTGCTCCGGAGGGCAGCGGTCGGTCCCGGTTGTTGTCTTAGGATGGCAGTCGTTACAGCGTGATTGTAGGACATTCTGCGAATGCCTGTCTGGCTAGCTACCACCCGCAAGTAGTCTCTCGTAAAAGACCTAACGGTGTATTCCGGCAACTGTCCTCGAGCGCCGGGTCCCATTCTAGGTTAAGCCTATTTACCACCTCTGACCACATCACTTACCATCAGGTGAGATTGTGTTTAAAGGCGAGACTATCAGTAGTAAAAATAAAACCAGCCAAGAGCGATTTGACTCCCATTCCGAAGGTTCCGTACCAATATAGTATGTACCAAAAATCGTATTTTTTTTCATACAGATCGAGGTCGTTTGTGAGAGTGTGAACTGCACTTGGCCGGTTTTTATATTAGTTGTTGTACGTTAGATATTGGACTACAATTATACTAAGTTTGACGTTTGTATACATATTGCCGTATTTACGATAGAGCAAAATGGAGAAACGTATAAGAGACACGTTTAATCTATGGTGACATCCATATCTAGTTTTTGTTATTTAATTATTTGTCATACTAACAAAACACTATAAAAAAAACAACAGGCTATCTATTTCTAACTCCTTATCTTTCCAAAGATTGACGGGTTGACAGACAGCAGAGGCTTAGTAATAGGGTCCCGTTTTCTAGCGCGGAACCCTAAACTAGATTCTAAATAGTCGGTATTTTTTTTTTAAATACCATCAGTTACTGGGAAAATAAAGATATGTATCAAAATTTTCATAAACTCATTGAGGATATAAACCCACACACATTTTTTTGAAAGAAAATTAAATTTATTAATTTAGCTTCCAGTGAAAGATACTCGCAGTATAATATTTTTTCATTCCCACTTTTTACTGTTCACCCACTACATTTTACGCTTTTTCTCGTATTTTAGCCGATCACGCCCACTTCAAATTACCCATGATTGGAGACCTTCTTAAGCAGCGTCTTGTATTTTTCGACGTCTACAGGTAGATTTAGGAAGGTGCAATTCTAGCTTAGACCCCACGGAGAACTGAAACTATAGTGTCAGAAAGTTCAAGAACTTTCTGTCATGCATGGGAACTGACCGACCCTACGATTGTACGGAAAACTAACTATATTTAGCAAAATTTCGGTTGTTTAATTGTAGATACCTTTATTTGTCCCATGACACAAAATTATTCTGTGCCATCGAGGACAAATCACGTGACATTTTTTAAATATTTATAGTCTATATTTCTGAGTTATTCAGCTTCATATTGGCTACCTATTATTGTCCTCCACACGTAGAATAGTCAAATGTACTGCAACAAATACAAGAAAAAAAAAGGGTTAGCGTTTTTTTGATACAATCACTCGGAAAAGACGGAAGGACGAAGGAACGTGCCCAAAATTTTAAAAACGATATTGTTACGTTTTTATCCTTTTGCCGGGTATAAAGTACCTACTACGAGTAAATGCAATTAATTTTTCCTTCTTCGCCGTACTCTTTTAAATGTTACCGGCAGGCATAATTATGTCTTTGATAACATTTTTGCTTAGAGAAAATGACACTTAATTACTTTGAGTAAAATTTTATAGTTAATCATCTAGCATTTTGATCGGATAGTACTCATTTGGCTCAACGAAATTGCCTTGCAGGTTCTAGATTAGTAAAAATAAAATGCTGCCAGGAAGGCGGACACGCTTCCAACTGGCTACACTTCCTTCTGGCTGTACTTCCATTAGGCCTGGCTGGTATGTAGCTTAAACACTTTTCTTTTAGTGCTTGTAGTTCTAAATTCCATTAAAGGCTACGGTATAATTCTAGCAAAATGGCCGAGATTGGAATAATAATATGAACATAGCACAAAAGACGTACGACTATTTTTAACACAATTGTGAGTAAATATTAAAAAAAAAAAAACAAGTTATTTGAATAACACATACATGTGCGGTTATAGCTATGGATTGCATGCTCCATGGTTCGATCCTCACCACTGGCTTTAGCTTGGCACGGCATGGTGGGAGAGCATTTCGCGAATGCTCACCTGGCTAGCTACCCCCTTTAAATAAAAAATATGTCGCCAAGCATCTAACAGTGTGTTCAGTAAGCAGTGCTTAAGAGTCAGTGATTGAAGCAGTGATGGCTCAGTGGCATTGGCTATGGACTGCCGTGCAACAGGTCCATGGTTCGAATCCCGCCGCGGGCTTGAGCTTCACCGCATGGTGGAAGGGCATTTTGTGAATGCCCGCCTGGCTAGCGACCACCCTCAAGTAGAAAATCTGTCACCAAGCACCTCACAGTGTGTTCCGGCAGCAGTCCTTGAGAGCCAGAAAAATTACAGGCTAATGAGACCTAACAACTGGACGTCTCAGTGTGACGGGCACAGTGCAATTCGTCGTTGACGAAATGCGTCTGTTATAGGCAGAGGTTATTCCACTTAACATCAGGTGGGCCTCGGGCTTGTCCAGTCACATTAACAAAAAAAAAATTACACAATTTTTTTAAGGACAGAACTAGTAAAAGGCTTTGTACCACCATACAAGCAAAAGTAAGGAGATAATAATCTGGTTCGTATATCACTCGGTAGGTAAAAAAATCCACAGAGTAATTATAATAATAGAGTGAATGATATTTTTTTTCTTTATCCTAACTCAGCAAGCCAAACCCATGTGAATTAAAAGGGAAAATATGTATGTAAATCTACATCATATTTATATGTAATATTATACACACAATAGTAGATTGTTATAGATGGGTCGAAAGGAATCAATTGCGATAGGCACGAGGTAATTTTTTTTTTTTTTTTTTTTTATGCCTGATAGGTTAGTCTTTGACCACTATCTCACCTGATGGTAAGTGATGATGTGGTCGAAGATGTTATTCAGACTAACCTAGAATTACTGGCTCTCAAGGACAGCTGCCGGAACACACCGTTAGGTGTTTGGCGACAGATTTTCAACTTGAGGGTGGTAGCTAGCCAGGCGGGCATTCGCAAATTGCCCTACCATCATGCTATAACGACTGCCATCCTAAGATAACAACCGGGACCGACGGCTTAACGTGCCCTCCGAAGCACGGAAGTGCTCAGTAGTAATGTCACTAGCGGTCACCCATCCAACTCATGACCGCGCGCGACGTTGCTTAACTTTGCTGATCGGTTAAGAACAGCTAAGTAAACTTCGCTACGAGCGCTTCAAATTAGACTATAATTGAGGCATTTAAGCTATATTCTGAGAAGGAATTGTTGACTTTCACCCGTGTTAAACACTCTACTTTACATTCAAATGTAAGGAAAGTAAAATTTATATAGTTTTTCTGAAATATTGCTTAATAATAATATAATTAATAGTACGTAATTTTTAAAAAAATAATTGAGCAGTTAGAAAACTTTGTGAAATTTAAAGTTTAACATTGGATGGTAATATTTACAGTAAGAATTGATCACTTTAATCCATGATAAACACTACTTTCATTTCAAATATAAGGAAAGTAAAAAAAAGTCTGAATACTCTTTACTCGGAATTGATTGCTTTCGACCCTTATATAACATTTCAAAAGGTACTGTGTTTTTCCTATCAACAACAATTGAAAGACGAATAAAAGCTTCAGTATTTTCATTGTATAAGTAAGGCTATATTGGCTTATATTATTTAACTTATCTATTTTTTCAAGCAATAAACGGAATATTATTATACATTATATATAAAATAATTATTACTCTATGAAAAACTCTTTTTGATGGCAACTTACTTTAAAACTTAACTGAACACTAAGGAACACGGGCACGAAAAGAACTACTTTTTGATAGAGCTATCGCCAATGTAATAGAGCTTTTGAAGCGTGATGGCTCAGTGGCATTTGTTATGGACAGCCGCGCAGTGGGTCCATGGTTCAAATCCCGCCGCGGGCCTGAGTTTCACCGTATGGTGGTAGGGCATTTTGCGAATGCCCGCCTGGCTATCGACCACCCTCAAGCAGAAAATCTTTCACCAAGCACCTAACAGCGTGTTCCGGCAGCTGTCCTTTAGAGCCAGTTTTTTTTTTTTTTTATCCGTGATAGGTTAGCCTTTGACCACTATCTCACCTGATGGTAAGTGATGATGTGGTCGAAGATGTTGTTCAGGCTAACCTAGAAGTACTGGCTCTCAAGGACAGCTGCCGCAACACACCGTTAGGTGCTTGGCGACAGATTTTCTACTTGAGGGTGGTAGCTAGCCAAGCGGGCATTCGCAAAATGCCCTACCACCATGCTATAACGAATGCCATCCTAAGACAACAACCGGGACCGACGGCTTAACATGCCCTCCGAAGCACGGAAAAACCAGTTATTCTAGGTTAAGAGTGTTAACACCTTCAACCATTTCACACTTACCATCAGTTGAGATTGTGGTCAAAGGCTCACCTATAAAGCTTGTAGTGTAATAAGTATATTGTATACTTCAGATATCTGTGAGTATAACTATCAATTAACCCTTCCTTTAAAATATAAATATTAACAATATGAACACAATTTACGAACACACTAATAATGAATAGTTTCTTTGGAAATCCATGTTTAATAATAACAAATATTTTAATAAAACAATTAATATTTTAGTAAAACACTTATAAAATATATCTAGAGACAATTCCGCCTAATTTTCGAAGCAATGATGACCGAGCGGTTATAGCTATGGACTGCCGTGCCGCAGTACCCTGGTTCGATCCCCACCGCCGGCTTGAGCTTCAACGCATGGTGGAAGGGCATTTTGGATTGCCCGCCTGGCTAGCTACCATCCTCAAGTAGAAAAATCTGTCGCTAAGCACCTAACGGTGTGTTCCGGCAGCAGTCCTTGAGAGCCAGTGAAATTACGGGCACATGAGACTTAACAACTATGTCTCAACGTGACGGGCACAGTGCAATTCGTGACTTGTGAAGAAATGCATCTGTTATAGGCAGAGGATACCGCTTAACATCAGGTGGGCCTCAAGCTTGTTCCGTCACTATGTCATAAAAGAAAAAAAAAACCTGTTAAGCTGACGTGACGTCACAAACGCCACGCAGACAAACCGGAAGATTTTTTCCTACACAAATCATCCTCTGGAGGTCTTGAGTCTTCGAGCGCACGATCGAGCAACAATAAATGCAAACATTTGCATGGTAATTTGTATGGAAGGGCATTTTTCGAATGCAAGCATGGCTAGCTACCATCCTCAAGTAGAAAAATCTGTCGCTAAGCACCTAACGGTGTGTTCCGGCAGCAGTCCTTGAGAGCCAGTGAAATTACGGGCACATGAGACTTAACAACTATGTCTCAACGTGACGGGCACAGTGCAATTCGTGACTTGTGAAGAAATGCATCTGTTATAGGCAGAGGATACCGCTTAACATCAGGTGGGCCTCAAGCTTGTTCCGTCACTATGTCATAAAAGAAAAAAAAAACCTGTTAAGCTGACGTGACGTCACAAACGCCACGCAGACAAACCGGAAGATTTTTTCCTACACAAATCATCCTCTGGAGGTCTTGAGTCTTCGAGCGCACGATCGAGCAACAATAAATGCAAACATTTGCATGGTAATTTGTATGGAAGGGCATTTTTCGAATGCAAGCATGGCTAGCGACCACTTTCAAGTAGAAAATCTGTCGCCAAGCACCTAACGGTGTGTTCCGGCAGCAGTCCTTGAGAGCCAGTGAAATTGCAGGCACCTGGAGTTAATAACTATGTCTCAAAGTGACGGGCGCAGTTCAATTCGTGACTTGTGACGAAATGCATCTGTTATAGGCACAGGTTAGTCCGCTTAACATCAGGTGGGCTTTGAGCTTGTTCCGTCACAATAACAACAAAAATAAATTTACCCAGGAGCAAAAATATAGCTAAAAGGTATATTATGTAAGTATTATCCATAGCTAAACGTAACATAACGAAAATACTTTCTTTGAAAGTTGATGGCGTTACCAAGAAATTAGGTCAAGATTCCTCCAACCAACCACAGAAGAGCGACTTACAGATAGAAAGGCCAACTTTGAAGCAATTTTGAATAGAGAAAGATCTCGATTGACGTGTATAAGGTCCATGATGCAAATACTTGTAGGGACACATGCAACGTGAGCGCAATTTGCTAACATTGCAAAAGCAGCCTCGTGTGCTCAGTTGCCCCCCCGCGTTTGTACTGAGCGTCCGTACTTCAGCCCACTTCATTAGTATAACCTTTTATGTAACTTAACATGTAATTCTGCCGCATAATAATTAATGGTGATCACCGAAATGTAGTACTTTGATTTACCCTTCCCAATAGACAGTCAAGAACACGCATAAGGAAGAAATAAGGGCGCACACATAAGCCTGGATAGGTGACGTGCGCCACGACAGCAGATAACCTTTCATAGAACCTTACATACTGCTCCAAGAGAGTGAGTGAGTGAGTCTTACAGCATGTTGGTAGAGTATTTTGTGAATGCTCTTTTGGCTATCTACCATCTTAAGTAGAAAATGTGTCGTTTAGCACTTAATGTTGCATTCTAAACCCCAATCCAAAAACATTTATTTTTGTCTATGACGTTCTTCTAAAGCTCAGATTTTGATAAGTTTGATAGGAATTTATGGTTGTACTAGCGGCGCCAACGCGTTGATATTGTTTTTTTATTGCTGATAAGTAAGCCCTTGACCATAATTATGATCTTGATAATATTTAATATTGAATAATCTGAGCTGGTCGAAATGAAAATAAAAATTATTATTATAATCTCACCTGATGGTAAGTGATAATGTGGTCGAAGGTGTTAACACGCTTAACCTAGAATTACTGGCTCTCAAGGACAACTGCCGGAACACACCGTTAAGTGCTTGGCGACAGATTTTTTACTTGAGGGTGGTAGCTAGCCAGGAGGGCATTCACAAAATGACCTTCCACCATGCGGAAGCCCGCGGTGGGAATCGAACAATGGACCTGTTGGGCGCCAGTTCATAGTCAATGACACTGAGCCATCACTGCTACAAAAATGAATGAAATTTGACGATGATGATAACGATGAGAAGTATCCTGTGTAATACAATCTAATAATTATATAACCTAATCTTAACAATCTATATTTCAAATTACACCCAAATTGATTATGCTATTGAACAATTTTTATTATTTATGTTGTTCAACAAAAATAATTTCAGTATGAAGGTGCAACAAACATACGCACTTACAAACTTCGCATTTATTCTACTCCTTCACGCTGAAACGGCAAAATCGATTGTGATTTAATTTAAAATATAGATAGCTTAGGTTAGATTATTTAGGCGTGATTACATTTATTTGGGGACGCTACGGTCTCTTACATCAGTTGACTTTGGAATATGCATAAAAGTTTGTACAGCAAGAAAGTAAAATATTTTGAAGCGCTCGTATCGAAGTTTGCTTAGCAATTTAACCGATCAGCTTAGGTAAGCTACGTCCGCCGCGGTCATGACTTGAATGGGGGACCGCTAGTGACATTACTATCTGAGCGCTTCCGTGCTTCTGTCGTTGTTGTCTTAGGATGGCAGTCGTTATAGCATGGTAGCGAATACCCGCCTGGCTACCACCCTCAAGTAGAAAGTCTGTCGCCAAGCACCTAACGGTATGTTCCGCAACTGTCCTTGAGAGCCAGTAATTTTAGGTTTGTTTGAACAACATTTTCAACCACATCATCAGATGAGATAGTGGGTAAAGGCTAGCCTATTAGCTAAAGACAAAAAAGAAGCGCCTTTCTATTTTTTTTTTACTCTGTGACTCCTCCCCAAGCTTCCGCGTGAAGTAATATTGTAGACCCTCGTGATGCAGCTACGTAATAAAATGTTAAAAAATGTACACAAAGACCAGAACGATTTGCCGTCGCCAAATATGAGCTTTTGATCTTAATATTTCTTTAAAGATTCTTATTTCTGTCTACCATTGATATTTTAGACATAAAAAGTTGAATAAGATTGGAGAGATATCTCCTACGCTTATTGTGTTTTTAAGACAGTGTACTAAAAATTAACAAACTACCACTATTTTGAATACTGTTATGTTTGCAATAACGCCTGCTATCGTTATTTAACCATCGTATTGCATCCCAATACGGTGGTTAATGAACGATAGGAAAGATTTGAGTTATGAAGTCATGTCATGTTAGCTCAATTGGTTAGAGCATACCCCGGCTAAAGGGGTGGATGGACGCGGGTTCGATATTAAAAGTGTAAGGTTGCGTCATCATTTACAAGTATAAAACCAATTGCAAAATTGGTCTTGTTTGTAGTACAACGCAAGTTTTACTATAGATGTCGCTCCATCCCAATACGATGGTTAAAGAACGATAGGAAAGATTTGAGTTATGACGTCATGTCATATCAGCTCAATTGGTTAGAGCATACCCCGGCCAAAGGGATGGATGGACGCGAGTTCGAATCCCGCACACGACTTAAATTTTTTCTATCGTATATTTGTAATTTTGTGAAATTGCCTCTACTTTCAATTTCACATCTCTAACATGTCCATAACACGCGTTCTAAAGCGTAACTGCTATAAACATTACTATTACCGTAAACTGTACCGTAAGCATATAACATATAATAATACTACGTACCGTAAGTACACGTACGTACTCAAACACCTCGACATATTAGCTTTATCTGCTATCTCTATATTATAGAGTATCTTGTTCCTGAAAATGTAAATAAAAACAGTTGATCAACTCCATACCAAATTGGTTTTGGGATATTAAATTGTGTTAAGTGTATTAAAGGTATTGAACTGATTGACACCAAATAACCGTGCTATGTCTAAAGACTCCAAATATGTGAATAGTTTTTTTTATGTTCTTGTGACGGAACAAGCTCGAAGCCCACTTGATGTTAAGCGGTAACCTCTGCCTATTATAGGAAATCTGTCACCAAGCACCTAATGGTATGATCCGCCAGCAGTCCTTGAGAGCCAGTAATATTCCAGGCACATACGACAACTATGTCTCATCTGTTATACAGCATTTCGTGACATAGTTGTCGTATGTGCCTGTAATATTACTGGCTCTCAAAGACTGCTGGCGGATCATACTATTAGGTGCTTGGTCACAGATTCTCTACTTGAGAGTAGTAGCTAGCCAGACGAGCAATCGCAAAATGACCTTCCACTATGCAACCATTAGTACCTACTTATCGGAATTGAACAATAAAGTAACTCAACCACGCTGTTAACATTTTCCTTTTCCCTAACAGTCTAACCTTAACTCTAATCGCATAAACATAAGTATTACCGTCAGCTCTACCGTACATACTTGTTCCTATACTTATATACCTCTACATATATTAACAACATTCCATTTACTTATACAACGTATGAAAATTTCACTTATCCTTCTTACTGAAAGTATAAAAACAGTAGATAAACTCCATGCCAAATTAATATAAGGCAATATTTTATGTGCTCAATTTCAATACATCTAAAATACTAATATGCTATTTGTAATTGTTGTAAAGTTACTGTTAAGTTTTCCGTGCATCTGATAAAAAAAGATCTATCAATAACTGCCTGTTTGTCCATCTGTCACATAACAATGTATTTTCTCCGAATCTAATGGATAGAAAGTTGAGTCATGCATACTTTAATATGATATATTAAAAAAAAATGTGATTGTGATGGACTGAGCGCGACGCCCACCTGATGTTAAGCGGACTAACCTCTACTTATAACATGCATTTCGTCACCAGTCACGAATTGCACTGCGCCCGTCACTATGAGACAGTTGGTAAGTCTCATGTGCCTGTAATATATACACCGTTAGGGGCTTGGTGACAGATTTTCTACTCGAGGGTGGTAGCTAGCCCGGCGACCAATCGCAAAATGACCTTCCACCATGCAATCCATGTAGTACCTACTTATCGGAATTGAACTATAAAAAGTAACCACTCTGTCAACAATTCCCTTTTCCCTAACAGTCTAAACTTAACTCTAATCGCATAAACATAAGTATTACCGTCAGCTCTACCGTACATACTTGTTCCTACCCTTATATAGCTCTACATTATACTAACAACAATCCATTTACTTATATTATACAATTTATGAACATTTCACTTACACCCTTGTTTCTGAAAGTATAAAACAGTAGATCAACTCCATGCCAAATTGTTCTGTAAATATTTAGCCTATAAATTACCTAATTAATTAAATTCTATATTTCACTAGGCTCAATACACAGCAATCCTTTGGAAACGAAGCTTAAAATTGGATAATATTATATTAAAGGTTATATTATGAAATTGCCGATTTGTACTGGTAAATTGAAATTAGTTTTTTTTTATTTAACATAACTATTTAATCAAAACAATTACCATTTTTATATATACATTGCTGCCATCTAATGGGAAGGTTTCTTATGCCTTTGCGATAGAACTCTGGTAATCTAGATTCGACAAACTGTATGAAAGTATTTTGTACTGCCTCCTCGGAAGAAAACTTTTTATCAAGTATAAAATTGGCCAAGTCACGAAAAAAATGGTAGTCCCTTGGAGCAAGGTCTAGCGAATACGGTTGGTGACGGATGGTTTCTGATTGAAGTTCCTGTAGAGTTAAAACAGTTTCTCGTGCTGTATGAGGTCTCGCGTTATCATGGAGCAATAATGGTGAAGGTCAATTCATGATTCAGGACTGTTTCACTGCTAGTTTTGGTTTTATTGTTCAGAGTTCGGCACAGTAGACATCTGCCGTTATTGCTTGAACAAATCGGAGAATGCTATAGTGAATAACACAATGCTGAGACCACCAAACAGTTACCATTACTTTTTTTGGCTTTAGGACACTGTTGCGCCGTTTAACCTGGGGCAGCCATTGCATTCTTCGCTTACGGTTACCGTAAAGAATCCACTTTTTATCACATGTCACAATTCGATGCAATATTCCTTCATTTCTATACCGATTCAACAAGGCAACACAAGTTTCAATAAGCGTTTCTTTCTGCAGATCAGTGAAATCATAAGTCACCTATTTTGAATATATATTTTTTTATTGATTTGACGCAAATGAGTCAATATTGTTTTGAGATAAACTATTTTTATTGAGATTTGAAACAATCTATTTGTATTTGTATTGTTGGTTAGGTAACGTTAAACCATGCTGCTAATTTCTGGGTAGTTTGGCTCGAATCGGCTTCCACCATCTCTTTCTATTCATTGTTATTCACCTGTGTGGGCCGGTCCTCCATTTGGTTCGTTCTTCAAATCAAAGTTTCCATCACGAAAGCGTTAAAACCAAAATCGCACGGTGCGTTCATTAGCAGTCCTCTCTCCAAACGTAACATTGTTATTGCGAGCTGTTTCTGACGCGTTAGTTCCGCGTCGGAACTCGTATTCAAAAATCACTCGAGTTTTCGAATTACATATCCATCTTTTTTGTCTAATCTGAATAAAAGAACCACTGAAAGTCGATAATCGAAAGTTTAATTTTTTAAAAGAAGGTACCATGTGAAAAAAGATTCACTCAAAAATTTCAAACCATGAAGGTTCTATGTCGATTCGAAGTATGTACCTATTACCATAGACCTAGGATTTTTTCGCTACGTACATCCTAAACCTATACCTATTACAATAAAACGGCAATTTCATACTTTAACCCCTATTATTTCTTTTGTTGGAAACTATATTATATATATTATTTTTCATTCTATTTCGTTGTATTTACATAACCGAATTTTATAGGTGCTTAGTAGAATTCGAAGTATTAATATATAATTAAATAAAGGCAAAATATAATATGTAAGGACTTTGAGGAGATATTTGATGGGCTAATTAGAAAATAATGGTTTGTAAAAAAACTTTTTTCAAGTACATCATGTGACTTATACATCTTGTTGTGATGAATATCTATACATATCTTTCTATCCTGGAATCACGATGGGGTCAATAAACTGTGTATTCCATAACAACACGAAGGATGACAAAACAACATATTGTAGTTATAACTTCCGGTTTTTAACCCATCCGGACCGGCACGCGCTGCGGTAAAAACAGTTTAGATGGGCGCGATATTACGACCCGTGCGGCAAACTTTATATCTGTTGTGGCTTAATCTCTTATATGTTATTACTCAAAGTTATATAACACGAAACATATGAAGCAAACATACTCTGTCTAGACGTGAAAATAAACTAGGAATAAAAAGTTCACAGACTTTCCCCCGTATTCAAATGCAGGTTCCTTTCATAAAAGAAAGTCCAGTTCAACCGTAGTATTTTGAAATTCACACTTACAGAACAGAAACATTTAAGACAGCTTTTCATTACGTTTGTTATTTTAATATTTTGAATTCTGCATCTGTATGAAAACCTACCATTTGTAGCAATATTCATTGAATATTCTAATCAGAATCAAAGAGCATCGGTCGGTATTGATTTAAACAGAGATTTTATAGAGATAGAGTCGTCATCTACCCTTAAATGCGTCCATATTCTTGCGCAAACTCAAATTTTTAGGGTTCCGTAACCAATGGATAAAACCGGAACCCTATTACTGAGACTTCACTGTCTGTCCGTCCGTCTGTCACCAGGCTGTATCTGAAGAACGGTGATAGCTAGACAGTTGAAATTTTCACAGAAGATGTATTTCTATTGCCGATATAACAAATACTAAATAAAAATTAAATTAATATTTAAGGGGGGCTCCCATACAACAAACTTGTTTTTTTTTTACCGTTTCTTGCTCTATACTTATAACGGTGACAGGTACATGCTTTAACTATTCACATAATATTTAATTTCATGTTCTCATTAAACATACTTAATTAAAATAAAATAAATAATTAAGGGGGCTTCCATACAATAAAAGAGCTTTTCGCCATACCTATCCAGCTCAATCGGACACTGCAAATAGTGTCTGTTACTTGCAAGATTAGGATACAGATAATGGTACGGAACCCTTCGTGCGCGAGTCCCACTTGCACCTGGCCGTTTTTTTTACATGTTTTTTATCCCTTCTCATATCACCATACCACGCTAGTCAAGTAAGTACTCTTTAAATTCACTCATAACCTCTTTTTGATATGCTGCAGATAAAGGTAAGAAACAAGCTTACCGCTCGCATGATGGCAAGCTTAATATAGTTTACTATCAGGGTAGATGGTTGTGAAAAGATAGACAAACAGTTACAAAAAAACTAAATTTTGCTCTCACAAATTTAATATAACAATATTTAATATGTAATATGTAAACAAGATCCTATATAATGAATAGATTCAGGCGTTACTTTGCGGAAATCCATATTAAGTTATAATAAATATATTAAAAGTATATTAAGAAAACATCAAATTAATTCTTTAATTTGATGTTTTCTTAATTAAAACTTTCAAATCTCTAAAAAAATATATATAGTGACAATACCGCCTAATTTTCCTGCTAAGCCGACGTGACGTCACCTACGCCACGCAGCCAAACCGGAAGAGTATTCGACGCGTTTCGCTTCTAAACGAGGCAACCTCAGCAGGTCTTAATTCTCTGAAGAGTCTTCCGGTTTGACTGCGTGGCGTTTGTGACGTCACGTCGGCCTAGCTGGAAAATTAGGCGGAATTATCACTTTTACAATGAGAAAAACGACTTAAAGGCTTAAATCAAATTTGACCTTTTACCGTTGAATTGTAAATACGTAAGATGAATTCACAATTCTTAAGATGATTTTCACCAATCAATAAAAATTTACCATGTTTTATAATAAACACAACCGTCAAAAACGCCTTCCGTAAAGTTTTTTCAGAATTGAACTTGTTATACGATAATAATTGCAGTATTGACCTTATGGTCAATACTGCAATTATTATCCTAGAATATGGACGCATTTAAGGGTAGATGACGACTCTATCTCTATAAAATCTCTGTTTAAATCAATACCGACCGATGCTCTTTGATTCTGATTAGAATATTCAATGAATATTGCTACAAATGGTAGGTTTTCATACAGATGCAGAATTCAAAATATTAAAATAACAAACGTAATGAAAAGCTGTCTTAAATGTTTCTGTTCTGTAAGTGTGAATTTCAAAATACTACGGTTGAACTGGACTTTCTTTTATGAAAGGAACCTGCATTTGAATACGGGGGAAAGTCTGTGAACTTTTTATTCCTAGTTTATTTTCACGTCTAGACAGAGTATGTTTGCTTCAAAACCAGACCTTTGATGCTATACACATACATATTATATATATATATAAATAAGCAGTAACTGCGAGCAATTAAAAATGCCACGATCTTTAACCTTTGAGCCATGCCTTACTTTTTTTACCTTATACGGTCAAATCCACAAAAATGCATCATTGCATGGTTTTCGTCGTGGTTTTTCCAACAAAGCTCAAATGAGTTCTATGCACAATACCTTTATAATTAAAGCTACTTCTATAGTTAAGAAGTAAATACTTAATGTTGTCTTAGGTTTTCGCGATTATTACACATAGTAATTAAACAACTTTAAACGGTTTAAATCGCGTATATTTATCATTATTTTTGTCCCGACGTTTCAGTCACCCCGTGACCACGATCACTGAAAAGTGTTTGAAACGTCGAGACAAAAATAATGATAAATATACGCGATTTAAATCTTCTTAACTATAGAAGTAGCTTAAAGCTAGTAGTTTAAAGTTGTTTAATTACTAAGTAGATACTTCCTCAGGTTTCAATAAAAATACTTTACTATACTACCAATACCATACAAATAATTTCAAACCCAGAAACTGAAAATAAATATACTTGATAAAAATAATCAAAAACTAGTTAGTTCCGTATATATTTGCGTACCTATACTAACCGGCTTTAGTTGAAATTAACAATATATTTGGAAATTAATTTTTTTATTTGAAAAATTAATAAGCCCTTTAACTGTACAAGATATTTTAAATGTGTTATTTTATTGCAATTACATAGTTATATGGTGTAAATTACTTATCCGTATGACAAATTTTGTTTGTATCTACATAATTAAAAAGAGGAGTATGTAATTAAAAAGAAATATATGTGACTTGTAAAACGTTACAGTGGGTTCTTCACTGTATCCATAGAGAATGCCACGCAAACGAGGTGTTGTAGAATTCATTACCAATTCCCGATTCATCTGATAATCTGATTGGACTACAAACGCTACGATGCATTCAGAATTTCAAGCCTTTGAGGCCTTGAACAATTGAACAAACACAACACAATAGCAAAGCTGTGGTGGCATGTAGCGAGAATGACATTGAATGTGAGTTGTCGTTGTATACGAACAAGTGGAGTGGAGTTGGAAGCCTTGCTTGTTTGTTCATTTTGCATATTAGTTAGTAAATTTATACAGGGTTATTGGTTAAATGCTAACAACCTCTTAGGGTTGATAATAAATAGATTAAGGCGTTACTTTGCGGAAATCCATATTTAATAATAACAAATATTTTATGATAACATCAAATTAATATTTTAATAAAACACTTAAAAAATACAAAAATATATCTAGTGACAATTCCGTCTAATTTTCCTGTTAAGCCGACGTGACGTCACAAACGCCACGTAGCCAAACCGGAAGAATTTTTCACGCGTTTCGCTTCTACACGAAGCATCCTCAGGAGGTCTTGACTCTACGAGCGCACGATCGTGCGTCGAAAATTCTTCACTTAACAGGAAAATTAGGCGGAATTGTCACTAGATATATTTTTGTATTTTTTAAGTGTTTTATTAAAATATTAATTTGATGTTTATATAAAATATGTTAAAAATATTTGTTATTATTCGTAGGGTTGACTTCTGCTAGTCCTAAGAAACATTTTGACAAGATTTTTTATTGTATTGAAAAAAAGACTGTATGTTTTTTGTGTTTTTTTTAATATGTTTTTGAGTGAATAAGCACGAGGACCACCTGATGTCAAAAAACTCTTGTGCCTGCAATGTATTACTTCATATTTTTTATTACTTTGCTCGATTTAAATATTCAATATTTCAAAGGGACCACGACGCGGTCCAGTGTTGCCGCGGCGGGCGCTCTTGGCTCGGAGTAAGCATTAAAACACAAAAAAAATATTCAAAAAAGAAACAAACTAAACCAAAAAAAACTGTGTATTTGTTAGGACTAGAAGAAGTCAACCCTAAGTGGTTGTTAGCATTTTACCAGTAACCCTGTATGAGGTTGTAGAATTATTATTATGTATCTTGTTTTAACAAACTTACTGCTCTATCCTTGAACAGTATACTCGTATGTAAGAGGGGGTCTATACCGGACGATTCACCGCCTCAATAATTCAGCCCTGTTGCAAAATCCGTTCTTAACTGACGTCTCCCATATATAAACTTCCTGCCTGCTAAATTTCAGCTTCATATGTCAAGAAGTTTTCATATAACTGTAAAATAGTACATCGTTTGGTTTGGTAATTGTTTCTTTGTTGGCGGTGTATGATGCATTTTGTATGCACCGCCAATGTGTCTTTCTCAATATTTATATTGTTAAGTCAGCGAAAGAAGACTAATGAATTAAATACCGTGAAAAATTTAAAAATGGAAATGTTTTTTTTATGTGATAGGAGGCAAATGAGCAGGCGGATCACCTGGTGATAAGTGATCACCGTCGCCCACGAACATCCGCAACACCAGAGGCCTCGAGGATGCGTTGCCGGGCTTAGAACTTTATTATTATTCATTCATATTTAAATTTTCGGATTATTACATTGACATATTGTTGTACTGACCACTTCATAAATTTACTATTTTATTATTTGATTTTTATACATGTTGAAAGGATTTATGGGTTATTTTACCTGAAATAAATGAATTTGAATTTGAATTTGGGGATGGAATATGCTCTCTTCTTGAAGGCTTGTAAATAAATCGTTCACTATACCTACTGCATATATTGTGATTGCGGGTCTTAAGGAGTCCCGTATATGTTCATCAAACTTTTCTCATGAAATGCGTAGAATTACTTATTTGCGATACAATACGATAACTCATTATTGCATACTAACAAAAGGCGATGGACGTTGCTTAACCTAGCTGATCGGATAAGAACGGCTATGCAAATTTCACTACGAACCCTTCATAATATCTGACCGAACTATAAAAACGCTACGATACATTCAGAATTACAGCCTATAAAAGCCTTTAACAAATGAACAAGCACAACACAATAGCAAAACTGTAGACACATGTAGCATGAATAGCATGAATGCGAGCTGTTGTCAGGCATCGCATACATTCATTGTGCCACAGATCGTATACATTAGTTAGTTAACTTACAGGACGCCTTTATTAAACAAAACACTAGAAGCTATACACAACACTTCAGCTACTACAACGAAAGCATTTAGGCAACCTTAATGACGTTGCTCACAGATAGTCCAAATACTCCGGCCCACTACCAGTTGCAGCCCATCATGCTGGCAGCATTACCCCGTTAAATTGCAATACTTAATCGTTGGTCAAATAAGTGCCAGAAAATTTTATCAAGCGTTTGCATAGTTTCAGTTCAATAATTAATAATAATCATAAAATTGTTTATTTGAACTAAGGCATCTTTTTTCATTAGGTAAATGAGGCCTGGGACGTGCTGGGCTGTTAATGTTAACGCTCATCTCTTCCCGTGGATGTCGTAAAAGGTGACTAAGGGTATAATAACGGAAGATGGGCAGCAGTGTCTTGTAAGGAACGTACACTGCGATCTCCCAGACGCCACCCAGCGTGGGGATTATGGCAAAAGAAATTACAGGCATATGAGACTTAACAATTATGTTAACGTGACTTGTGACGAAATTCATGTGCTATAGGCAGAGATAGATAGATATAAAACACTTTATTTGCACAAGAACTTACAATTAACATTACAATAAAAAACTTAAACAGAATTGCACTAGTGCAAAAACTACACACTTGTTTTACACTAGTGCAGAGGTTAGTCCGCATAAAATCAGGTGGACCTCGAGCTTGTAAAAAATACCTCAGATGAAATGGCAGAAGCTATTTTCAGCAGTGGACGATCTCGCTGATACAGTACAGTACTGAATTTTGAAATAATTTTACATTAAAAATTCGCATGAATTGTCACCCCACCCCACAGCACAATCAAAGATCTGGAAAGCTATTCTCATGCAGTGATAAAAATATCACAATAGATAAATGTTGAACATAGATAATTGAACAAGACGGATATCGAATCGGTGTGACGTCTTTCTATTTCCTATTTTTGGCGATATCAATTGAACATTCACATAAAATGAACATTCATACTTAATCTTACTATGTTTGGACTTATTTTGCTATTATGTTTGGTGTTTGTATCAGAGTTGTCAACTTTTTTTATTGCTTTAGTGTGAGTAAATTGATTGTTATCTATTTTTGTTATTGACATGTTTTACTAGTTCCGATGTTAGGTAAATAACTTGAAGAAACATTTTACTGATTACTTTGCCACGGACATGACGTCATAAGGTAAGTGTCCATGTCTGTGTAGCGTTTTCGATACAAACGTAATTTCGTTATATTTTGAATATCTCCAAGTGTTCAAACTCGCTGAAATTTGCATGCAAGGAAATTCTTGAGCTTACAATTTATGCTTCTAATTTGTCAGTTTTCCGTAAAAATATGCATTTTTAGAATTATCCAGAAAGAACATTTTTAATGGAAAATTTAATTTTAACAGTTATAGATAAAACTAACAATAATACGAAAACCTGGCAAACTAAAAGCATATATTATAGGTTAATGGACATCCATGCAAAATTCCACAGAGTGTGAACACTTAGGGCCTGTTTTAGAATGTTTGAGTAAGTTCCGGTTATACCGTTATACGCAACTACGTTTGTATGGAAAGCACCATGAGGACACTTCCCTCAAACATTAATACTTTTCATGCTACCCACTTCATTTCTTAACAATGTTTGTTTGTATTATTTGTATTGTTAGGTTAGGTTCCTCATGGCAGGGTCGCCTTGTGGGGACGAGAGGTGGCGTCCGGGGAACTAGTGTCTAATTGTAAATGAGACGTCCGATCGTGTTGAGATCCTTTCGTTACTGTCATACATATTAAAACACTATTACATGTTCCTTAACCTAATACCTTACACACTAGTTTCATAACGCAGTAATGCGCACCATTGTGCAGTAATGCTAACCTAAATAGTTTATCTTTGTAAAACTGGGAGCATTACCTACTTCATTTATTGACTATGATGGATGTGGTAAAGATTAGCATCTTTGGCGTCAAATTGAGCTGACTTTCAAATCTGGCTGCTAGAGAACCACGGTAAATGCTCGGCGAGAGATTTTCCAAAACTACTTGCCAGGTGAATATGCAAGGTACTTTGCCACCATGATGTGAAGCATAACTACGCTGTAGGATCTGAACATACGATGGCCAGCCAACACACACACGCAAAACACACACACACGCGAAACTAACACCAACGACACATCTTTTAAATTAGATTCCTGAACGTGGCTCCACGTTATTTAATCCCATAAAGATACACGCAGAGCTCATCGCATTCCACTTTTTAATCAAATACACTTTGCTGGAGTCTGAAAGGATCCGATAATAATATTTTCAGGTAGAGTTGCCATGTAATTCCCCGTGAAGCAATATGTACGATTGAATGCTTTTATTGACTTGCGATCGATGATTTCAATGTAAAGATACGCCAACGCTAAGAAACTGTGAAGCAAATTCTTCAGCAAATTGTTGACTTGGGTAGCAAATGCTAAGAATTAATGCTAACGTTTTTTACTGATATTTAAAATATACATAATGATGTAACCCTGTACACAGCACTCTACGTCTACCAAACAGTTTATTATCATTTTTATTTTATTAGTGTTAATTAAACAACAAACTTTTTTTCTCTACACTAATATATATAATCGCAAACTGTGCCCGACTCGGTTGCCACCGACATTTCAAAATGGGGTCTGGCCTATCCTTACTAAGTAATACACATAAATCAATGCTTGCGATCGTGTTTTTACGTTTTCCATTCGGCAACGTTCGGCGATTCCTATCGGAATGTAAGGATTGGAAAGGGGTTAAGTTTAGCTGATAAATTTAATTGGAACTTTTGTTGCGATTATTTTCCTGGGATTGGATTTATGAGGCTTATTTTTATTGTGATAGGAATGCTTTGTGTTGGAGTTATTCTGGAATATGAATCAAAGAGAGAAGTTGGTAAATCGATACTGGGTGGTTAGTTTACTCTACGATAAACATACATAACGTTTCGGAAAGATAGGTAGATTTTCATGTATATCTAATTTCTACGATCTTCGAAGCTCTCTTGCTAACTACACTTTCATTATATTCTTGATACATACCCTACTACGGCGCTATGACTTGGCGTTTTTCAAAACGTTTCCAGAGAATTCGTTCGGTTGTTTTCCCCTTTACCTATTCCATTGCCTGCTGTTTTCTTTCTTTGTCAATTTCCTTTTGTCCATCCTTTCTAGACATGAGTAATATATAGTATACTTGTATGTCCATTTCATGCAAGTTTTACCTTCTTTGGGCACTATTATATGTTTTTCTTTTTTAACCTTGGACTCAAAAAGTCCTAAATTGTATATGAGTATTTAGCATTTCTGCTACTAAACAGGTGAATTGATTTATATGCAGTTTATTTTTATTTACTATTAAAGGCTAATATTAACCTGGAGTGTAATTTTTATATATGCTGGATAAAACACTGTTCTTATGTCCCATTTTGTGAAGGTATTTAGGAATACTGATTGATTATTATGTAGCTTATCAAAAAAGTTAGATAACCTTAGCGGGAGACCGATCCGCATTTGGCCATCCATCCGCATTTAGATAACATCCAAAAACTATCTGCAAATCCTAAAAAAAGTTGCACAAAGTATAATTAGATAGAAGAAATAAAATGTTCGTTTCATTTTGCGAAGAACAAATACAAACTCGAACAATGAACGCCACCAATTGAAGTAGATACTAAGTTCATTGGGAAAGCTGGATAAGTTTTACAAAGGAAAGAGTTCACTAAAAAGAAGAACCTAGTTCATGCTAATATACGTTGGGAAAAGTTCATTTTAATTCACAATCCAGTGAGCTCTTAAAGAGAGTTCTTATTGAATTTTCTGACTGCAGATATATAGTTCGAGTTAGTTTTTTTTGGTTTTCAGGGCTTGTTTTTATTTTTATTTCAGGTGCTTTGAACTAATATCAGATTTTTCTTTATTTTCCTGTTTATTTAATGAGGAGAACGACAATATGTGTTCTCTACAGTTAGTAGTATATTAAGCAATGGTTATGAAGCAATACCGCCGTCCGCCCGTGAAAAATGCAATGTTTTTCATCGTATTTGCGAGTAAGTAAATATATATGAATTATAGCTTTAATACACAAGTCAGCACAACTATTATTACGAAATACGTGAACGTTTTTAAGCGGATGGCGGGGTTTTTGCCGACACCATAAATTATACAAATGTTACGTTCAGAAACGTTAAGGGCAGATACTTATAGGTATACAGCCATGACGGAATGTAAAAAAAATATTCGACGATTTGATATAAAAAAACGATTAAAATCGATTATTAAGAAAAGCAAAGTTAAGCAATGTCCGCCGCGGTCATGACTTGAATGGGTGACCGCTAGTGACATTACTACTGAGCGCTTCAGTGCTTCGGAGGGCACGTTAAGCCATCGGTCCCGGTTGTTGTCTTAGGATGGCAGTCATTACAACATGTTGGTAGGGCATTTTGCGAATGCCCGTCTGGCTAGCTACCACCCTCAAGTAGAAAATCTGTCGCCAAGCACCTAACGGTGTGTTCCGGCACCTGTCCTTGAGAGCCAGTAATTCTAGGTTAGCCTGAACAACATCTTCGACCACATCATCACTTACTATCAGGTGAGATAGTGGTCAAAGGCTAAACTATCAGGCATAAAAATTTTAGTTGAGTATTTATGTAACATTTAGCGAGATTGAAATGAAATTCCTGCTTAGATAACATTTTAAGACAATTTTTCAATTGCGTGTATTTATACTCCATGCTTGAACTTGCATAACCTGTTGTGTGCTGTGCCATAAACTAAAAAAAAACTTACCGACCTTGGGTTTCATGAGAAAAAGAAAGTTCGAGGGTTTTATATGGAGCATCACGGCCAAATTAACCTGTATGTGTAGATACTGTTTACGTGCAAGTGTGATGAAAAAAAGTAAGCGATAGTTTTGTTTTCTCTTCACAAAGACCCGATAACAAATTGTGTAAGATTAAATCTTCAGTTTTTGTGATGCTTCTAAAGTGTGCAGGAGGTGCCTACTATGCTATATAACACAGTCCACAATTTCCAAGTACCGACTAGGTCAAGAAGTCATAGCTCCGGTCTAGACAAGTACATAGGTACCTGCGGTGCAGTAGGAAATAGGCAGTTAGCGGTCAGTAGCAATAAGCGTGCCATTGTGCGCTTATTGGATCGTCAAGTAGCAATCTTGTTCTAATTGCCAGCGGTTGGCCTAGTAAGGGAGGGATTGGGTGAGTACACGTCTGTGAGTAGGGGTACATAACTCATCATCCATCCCTTGCCTTGCCAATCTGGGTTTTGTTTAATAATGTCTACTATCATTTGAAGCAGTGATAGCTCAGTGGCATTGGCTATGGATTGCCGCGCAGCAGATCCATGGTTCGAATCCCGCCGCGGGCTTTAGATTCACCGCATGGTGGAACGGAATTTTGCGATTGCTCGCCTGGCTAGCGACCACCCTCAAGTAGAAAATCTGTCGCCAAGCAGCAGTCCTTGAGAGCCAGTGAAATTACAGGCACATGAGACTTAACAACTATGTCTCAAGGTGACGGGCGCAGTGCCATTCGTGACTTGTGACGAAATGCATCTGTGATAGGCAGAGGTCAGTCCGCTTAACATCAGGTGGGCCTCGAGCTTGTCCTGTCATAATAACATAAAAAAAATAACTATCTCAAGATAATGAATAGATTTAGGCGTTACTTAGCGAAAATCAATATTTAATAATAATAATAATAAAGTGAATAATAATAACAAAATATTATTTTAGTAAAATACTTAGTCGTCCACTGTTGAACAAAGGCCCCTTCCAAAGAACGCCATAAAGAACGGCTGCTTGAACCCATTGACTATCCACGACTTTAACGATGTCGTCAGTCCACCTGGTGGGAGCCTACCAACTCTACGTATTCCAGTGTAATGAGGTAACCACTCCAAAACTTTTCCTCCCCATCGGTTATCAGTTCGTCGAGCAATGTAGCCCGCCCATTGCCACTTCAACTTGCAAATTCTGAGAGCAATGACGGTGAGTTTGGTTCTTTGGCGAATATACACGTTCCGGATTTTATCGCGCAAAGACACTCCGAGTGTAGCTCTCTCCATAGCTCGTTGAGCGACCCTGAGCTTGTCCATAAGGGCCACAGATAAGGACCACATCTCAGTGCCGTAAGTCATCACTGGCAACACACCCTGGTTGAAGACTTTGGTCTTCAGGCTCTGCGGGATGTTCGACGAGGAGATGTAACTTCCCGAACGCTGCTCATCCGAGTTGGATTATTTGGTCTCTTTTTTTTTTAGTATATAACTAAAAATATATCTTGGAACAATTCCGCCTAAAGGGATTTTCCATAATACCCACGCTTGGCAGGCGTGTTGGGGATCGCAGTGTGAGATTTCCTCGTTCCTCAAAAAAAGCTGCTGCCCACCTTCTGGAGATAGGATGGTGACACCCTCAAGTAGAATATATGTCGCCAAGCACCTTACGTTATGTTCCGGCAGTGTCCTTCCCAGAGCTAGTAAAGCTGTTAACACCTTCGACTACATCATCACTGATTTTGATTGAGATTTTGGTCAAAGGCTTAACAATCAGCAATGAAAATAAATGTTAAAATTATACTTACTAAATTATATCTAGTGACTATTCCACCTAAATTTCTAAGTGAGCCGATGTGACGTCACAGACACCACGATAGCCCAGCTGGAATATTTTTTGAAACTTTCGTTTATACACGTCTTAGTACTACTTAACTTTTCGCGCTCGAGGCGTCAGGACATCCCGAAGATGTTTCGTCGAATTATGGCTGAGTCTTGAGCGATATGAGTTATTCAAGTTAAGGAATCGTTTTAATTACCACGCACCCACATTTGGGGAAGATTGGTTACACTTCTAATTAATGAAATGAAAGCGCTGAAATTCTCGGTATATGATGTTACATAGTAAAACTATATTTGACGAAGTAAATTATGGATGGTGTAGTGTTATTGTTCGTATCCTGTTTAATTTGTAATAAAATCAAGTCATTGTGTTTATTGTGATAGCATATTACTAGCCAGCTTTTTTCAGTGACTTTTCCAGTGAGTGCTCGCGTGGTATTGTTAAAATGTGTTAATTAATAATAACGTATATTTTAAAAATATTTTAACTAAACTAATGTTTTTTTTATACAAAAACAGTTAAAAATATTTTAAAAAATGTGAAAATGTAGTCTAAATTTCCTGCTAAGCCGACGTGACGTAATAAAAGCTACGAAACTGGAAAAAACATCGCATTTCGCGCGAAGTTTTCTGCACGAAGCATAGCATTAGAAATATTTTTATATTTTCTTAGGGAAGTCCAACCAGAGGCCACCTAGAGAAGAGAGAATAATTTTAAGAGAATATTTTTTATTATCAAAAACACATCAACCAAATTATGAAATGCGAAAAGTTAAAAGTTGATCAGCCCGGCTAGCATGTGCACCACGAGTAAATTTTGTCCTCATTTTATCTCATGTATAATAGACATATCGCACTATGTCTACGAGTGCTAACATGGCAGGGCAAAGAACTCGTCCTTGTATACCTGTATTTTGGCTACCCGTGGCTACTTGTCGACCAACACTAACATGCGCGCCTCAGTTTAAATCGATTTTTGACACTTATCTGCGAGTATTTGCGTGAATTTTCTCTTCCTACTTTTTGAGGACGAGATAAATCTGTAGCCTATCTCGCGCGTCCCAGTATAATGGGGGCGATCGACGATTTAGTACAAATTTACTTTCCGTCCAGTGTTAGCAGACCCGTAATATGTGTGTGTGTAATAAATACAATAACGAAATTTGAAATTGAACATAACTCGCGAACTTTTGTGCGCAGCTTAAATTCAATATCTTTGAATAAAGCGGTAGGTAGTGTTTTCAACTATTTTTAATTATTATATACTATATGTTTTATTATAAAAACGTTAGTTTTTATAACTTTTTTCACGGTTTAACGGTTTTCACTCATTTTAGTAAATAATACGGGATTACTGACGTGAATAAGTCAGATAGCACCGACTATAGTTTCAACGACAAAACAACAAACTATAGTAACTATATTAATATTATAGAATATATATATTATTAGTATAGAATACACCGATATCAGATAGCTTCGACATACTATTAATATATATATTCTATAATATTAATATAGTTACTATAGTTTGTTGTTTTGTCGTTGAAACTATAGTCGGAGCTATCTGACTTATTCACGTGAGTTATCCCGTATTATTTACTAAAATACTATATGTTACTGATTACTAAAAAAACAGTTATATGTTAGTAAATCAGTAGGTAGTAAAAATATATTAAAATTTTAATGAAATTCGCAGCAGTCAATATTTAAAGTAATGTAAATGAATAACTACTTTCACGGTTCCGTACCCAATATGTTGCTATAGAATATTAATAGGTACTTATATTGTTTAATGAAACGAAAAACATATAAGCTGATAGGGATAAAACAGATAGGGAAAAAAAAGTTTTTATCACAGCTACTGAACTAGTTTTTAGGGTCCCATTTATTTGTTCTTTATTTAACAAAACATGAAATAATATTTTATAGCAACATAACTATCGTCAAAAAAGATACAAATAAAATACTTAATGCCTAAAAGTCGGCAACTCAATGTATCATTATTTTGAAAATTACATCAACGGGAACAGTTTTTAATCATAAACTTCATAGCCATCATACCTAACATAATTCCTAATGAAGTGTTGAGAACGGGAAAAATTAATTAATCGTTCATAAAAGTATGGTATTTTATTGGTTCACAGTCCATCACTGCTTATTTCCTAAAACTGTTCCAAATTCAAAAATCGTCCACAGATAATCTCAATGAACAGATCTTAGCGTGGTGCGGCCGCTGCTATCGTCCGCCACTTGTCTCTCGTGTCGTGCGTGACATCTCTTATTTGCACATGCTAGCCAGGCTGGTATGTCAAGCGTTTGAAGTGGGTCTCAAACTAGGCAAATCCTGTATCTTGGGCACCCTTGGGGACGTTACAATAAGATTTTTATCACACAGAGTTGTACATGTTCACGAATCAAGGAATCATGAACTGAATATATCATTATGAGGAGGATTACTTGACTGCATAATGTTTATTTGAGTAAGTCATTTGCGTGGGGGCATGTGTACGTGTATGTGTGTAAGGGGGAAGCGATGTGAGGGAATAAGTGTGAATATATAGCTTTAAACAGGAGGACAAAAATGCAAATATTTTGATTGTAAGTTGAAATTGGCATAGGAGCAGTCATGACTTCTATTGTTATGGGTTAAAACTCGCTGCATTTCACAAATCTCTCTGTGTAAACATAGGAGAGAGAGAGCAACCATCTTCTAATTTTTCTTTTTGCCTCTACAAAGTGTAGGTTTCTTACGTCAACTCTTCTGCAGACTGAATTGAACGTATAAATATTGACATACTTTGGGAGACGTTTGGCAAAAGTGGTATTCGTATAGTACCTAACCACGATTGAAGAGTGAAGACCTCCTAATGATCTTCATGTATGAAACTTTTCGCGATACGTGTTGAAAATTTTACCGGTTTGCTACGTGGCGGTTATGACGTCACGCCGTCTTAGCAGGAAAATTAGGCGAAATTATTACTAGACATTTTTATATTCTATTAAATATTTTTATAAAACATGAATTTAATGTATTATTAAAATATTTGAAAAATAATTGTTATGATTAAATATGTATATCTGCAAAATAACGCCTGAACCTATTAATTTTATATTTTTATAAAAGATTATAGCTATAGGACTCAGTGATGGTCTAGCAGCATCTCATCGCGGACTTGATATATTGCTAGTAGAAAATGTGTCGCGAAGTACCCAGCAGCGGTGTGTTCCAGCAACACAAAGACAAGCTCCCAAGAACATTGGAACCTTTACTATATTCTCGAAACATGTCATATTATCACACTATTATCATTTATCAACAAGTGAGATAACTAGTAGTCAAATGATAAGCTGTATAGAATGTTAAGCTCTCCCTGGACTTTACGTGCTAATTCGTAGTACTTACGACTTTATGCATGTATTTTATTCTTCGTTCCCGCTCCATGTCACACAATGAATTATTCAAACCCCATATTCAAACCTAACTAAATGAAAGTCATATATTGCTAAGCCGGGTAATTGCGGTATACGAAGATTTTAAGCGCTTAATTTACTATCATAGGAAATATCTACAAGTTGTTTAATAATTGATAAAAATAGAATAATCTGTTCTCTTTTCAGTTAATGTACCAGATTTACAAACATAACATTAATTATTTTGTAGTGACCAATCTCCCGCACCTTGTTTTACGAATTAAAGTAAACATAGCCAACTTCAGAGTTCTATCTCTTGTATAAAGATTCATCAAATTAACTAAAAAAAGAAAACTGTGCATCAGGCATATAATCCTGTTGACAAATAGTGTACTAGAATATCGATAGTTAATCGTCATTGTAGAAAAAAAAATAAAGATCTTGCGCCAATTTCCACGAATTATATCAGCAGTTTACCACGATATATTGCGTTTAATAAAGTGTAATTCCAAACAGATATTATATGAAAAGAAAGTTCATTCTTTAATTAATCTGATCTTTAATAAATTGTGCTATTAACTCTGTTTTGTTAGACAAGAAAAAATATTTAACATAACTCGAAATGCTCATAAATTGAAATGTACAAGCGCGAGGCGATCAGTACCGCGCGAGCGCTCATCGAGGTAGGACCTGCGTTCGTTTTGCCTTGCTCTGACGTCTCGTACGTGGAACGCTTAGACGCAAGTTTATAGTGCGACCACAGAGTTTTGATCATGTCTTTATTTTTTTAAGTAACAAACTATACTTTATTTTTGTTGTCCATAATATTATTATTGTTGTCTTGTTATGTAACTACCTCTTTAGTTTCTGTTCATCCATTGTGTTAAAAAAAAGAAACGTCACAATTATGCAGTCTTATAGCGTTATTGGAAAAATGCTAACAACCTCAGAACGTTGACTTCTTCTTTTTGGTCTGCTAGTTTTTATATTATTCTAGTTTAATTTAGTAACTCACTATAACTTTTGTTTTAGAAGGATAAGATGACAGGCGAATAATTGATTTCCAATATTTTTAGATTCAGTTAATGTCTCGTGCGTCCAATCTGTCCACCTCCTATGACAAAATCGTCCAAACTGCTCACGTTTTTTTATCCCGCGACGCCCCGTAACGTTTTTTTGTAGTACTAAGTAGTTTTCCATTACCTAAACATGTCACCCTAACATCCCCATACCCCAATATATTACCTATACCATACAAAAAATAACATTTTCATACATTTAGTTTGAGTGGATCAAACAGCGAATAAAAATATATTTTTCCAGATTTTGAGGTATTTTGTTTTTTAATCGAGTTTATTTGTGGCAGTCTCCAATCAACATATAAACTTCTTGGTACCAATGCAATCCTCATCATATTCTCTTTACGGGAAAAGAAATGAAAATAGACCTTTTCATGGAAAATTTTACAGGAAAATGGGTTTGAACAGACGACGAAAATGGCGGGAAACGGCATTTTTTATATATTTTTTTTCCGAAACTATTCCACCTACAACTTTGTTTTTTTTTTAATGTGTGTATTTATTATGGTTCTTTACCCATGAATAATACCAGATTGTAAGGATAAATATTTTATAAGTAGTAACGAGATTAAAACAACGCGATTTTTTTTAAGAATTTTGGCGGGAAAACTGTACATAAGCGGATTTTATTTTTTTTCTCAAAAACTATACCACCTACGAATTTGGTTTTTCTTTTGATATGATTATTCAGATGTAATCTATACACCTGAATTGTTTCAGATGTTTAGGTTTACAGGTTTAAAAGTAGTTACGAGATTATTTATTACGTAAATTTCGATCGGTGAGTGTTTGCGCGGCAAAATGCATCGAGTGAAAGTTATTTTTTTTCATTTCATGATTTGAGTAACTTCTCGTTACCATGGAGTAATGCGGTTTTTTTTGTTGTATAGCCAATGATAGTAGCTTACTAACAACGTTTAAATAATATCGATCGGATAAATACAAGCTTTACACTAAACCTTTTTTTTCGACCACCGGAATTCCAGCCGTAACAAAAACAGGGGTCAAATAAAAAAATCTATAAAAAAAAAAGTTATCAATCCTTATCCTTTTAATTTCTTTTAACATCGTTATTGACTTATTGCCTATACAAATGCAAAATTACAGCTTTCTAGGTTAATTACTTTAGAAGTAGTTACGAGATTATTTTTAAATGACATAAATCTATACAAAATTTTGGCGCCAAAATGTAATTTGAGCTGGTTTCAGATTTCATATCAATTTTAAACATACTTTCTGTTATATCAGAATATTATGGATTTTTTCTCGCATAGCCAAGGATCCATCCTCACGAAAACCGTTTGAATTATGAAAATCGAACTTACGCAGATTTTATGGTGAATATGTAAACACGACTATTAACCGCTAACCGGCAGGCCGGTTGGGACACATAAGAGAAAATCCGGCAGGCCGGAGGATACGCGCCTAAGGATAAGTGAACACAGCGATAACTTCAGCAGGAAATTAAACTACCTTCCTAATTTGTACAAAACGGCCTCCCGGCTTTTCCATCATTTGTACAAACCGGGATACCAGTTAGCGGTCGATAGTCATATTTACAAATTTACCATAAAATCTGCGTAAGTGTTTTCTGCGTAAGTTTAAGTTTTAAAGCAGTGGTGGCTCAGTGGCATTGGCTATGGACTGCCGCGTAGCAGGTCCATGGTTCGAATCCCGCCCAGAGCTTGAGCTTCACCGCATGGTGGAAGGGCATTTTGCGAATGCCCGCCTGGCTAGCGACCACCCTCTAGTAGAAAATCTGTCGCCAAGCACCTAACGGTGAGTTCCGGCAGCAGTCCTTGAGAGCCAGTGAAATAGCAGACAAAAATGAGACTTAACAGGTATGTCTCAAGGTGATGGGCGCAGTGCAGTTCGTCACTTGTGATGAAATGCATCTGTTATAGGCAGAGGATACCGCATAACATCAGGTGGTCCTCGCGCTTGTTCCATCACAATAACATAAAAAAATAAATAAAAAAAAAGTCCGACTTTCATAATCCAACTGGTTTTCAAAAGAATGCATCCTTGCCCATACAAGAAAGAATCCATACTTTTCTGAGATAACGGAAGTATTTTGAATATTTTGATGAAATCTGAAACCAGCACAAATTAGATTTTGACCCCAAAATATTACGTCATTTCATATTAATCTCGTAACTACGTCAACAGTTATAAACCTAGAAAAACGCAATTTTGCATATGTATAAGTCATTTTTCGCTCGATACATTTTGCAACGCAAACACTTACCGATGCAAATTTGCGTATTAAATAATCTCGTAACTAATTTTAAACTTCTAAACCAAAAAATCTGAAATAATACAAGTGTATAAATTATATGTAAATAATAATATCAAAGAAGGACCAAAGCCGTAGGTGGTATAGTTTTTCAGAAAAAAATATTGCTCTCCAATACAGTTTTCCCGCCAAAGTTCTTAAAACAATTGGGTTGTTTTAATCTTGTTACTTTAAAATATTTGGCGTAAAAATCTGTATCAATTCATGGCTAAAGAACAATATTAAATTATCATATTAAAAGAAGAATCGAAGTTCTAGGTGAGTCTAGTTACGAAAAAATAAAAATAGCAATTAAATTACTATTTCCCACCATTTTTGTCGTGTGTTCAAACCCCATTTCCAGTATTTTTTTTCTATAAAAAGGTGTATTATCATTTATTTTCCATAGAGGAAATAGTGAGCATAAGAGTATATAGTGAGGATTGCATTGGTACCAAGAAGTATATATGTTGATTATAGATTGCATCAAAGATATTCGATTTAAAAACAAAAAAACCTCAAAATATGTAAATATATATTTACATTTCGCTGTTTGGGCTACTCAAACTAAATGGATGAAAATGTAATTTTTTTAAAGGTATAGGTGATATATTGTGGTATGGGAATATGAGGGTGACATGTTTAAGTAATGGAAAACCAAAAACGTCATGGGACGTTTGTGGTTGGTACTGAGTTGTTTTCCAGATGCACAGAAAAATAAACCTCAGTCCTATGCATGGTCATTATGGCAGACAGTGTTAACGACTGGATATATATACTGTGTAGAGTGTGAACGAGGAAAATAGCAATTTTTGGAAAATTTCAAAGAAAGAGCTTTTAGTCCGCAGCTTTTAATCAATGCCGTTACGTCAAATATTTATATAATTTTAAGCCGTATAATTATTTAATTATTTAAGTTTATTGTTACAATAAATGATTCAAACATTTCTATTGTTTATTCATCAAGGATGAAATGTAAATATACGATTCACGATGTAGGTTGACTACTTAATGTACATGCTTACTTCTTTTCTATAACATTAGCAAGTAATCGACAAGAAATTGATTATTTACTCATGCCAATCACACAATTTTTAAATTCGCAACTTACATTTCTTTATTAATGAGTGCTAGTATCAAAATATGTTACTCACAGTCACGCTATTCCCTCGTCACTTCTTTCGCTTGTGTATGCGATGCGCTGGCATTTACCTAAACTTCAGTAGCGTGATTTTGTGAAATGGCTCACAGGATTAAATTATAGTCAGCTTGTCAATAATGTGATTTAAAAGAATCATTAAATTTACTTTACTTTTTCTATCTAAAAGATAAGGTAGAAATTATAATATGTTATTCTAATTATGTTTCGTTATTCTACTTATGTAAGAAAGGATTGATGAGTGTAGATGAAACGAAAGAAATTTGTAAGGATCGTAGCAAGTTAGTGGAAATCTGTGATCTCTGCCTACCCCGGGAAAGAGGCGGTATTTTATGTATGTGTGTATTCTAAATTCGAGCTGACATATCCACAACAAGAAAAACCAAGGTGACCAAGGAGGTTGCGTCTATGAGCCATTGGAAAAAGTTTAATGAGAATGAGGAACTTATCTTTTTGACAAAAGCCACAAGCTAAAACATGACACTGGGAAATGCACACCTCTTGTACGTGTCCAAATCTCGAGAGAAGGGAAAAAAACCCACAAGCTCTTAGAGATTTCTTGTATTCTACTATATAGCCTTAAAGGTTTGTGCCTTCTTTTAAATCGACTAAGTATTGAGAAAACGGCATCAAAGTAAAAACGTTGTATACTTATTTATAAATTGTATGGCGAAACTGATTTGATTTGGTCGCCAGACGCTTTGGAAATGTTACTTTTCTCGTACAAAATTCAAAGAAAGCAGAAACTCAAACGCCATTCGACGATAACTAACAACAAAGTCTTAACTACGAAGAACGGAAGAATAAAGGTAACTACGAAGACTTAATGAATACCTTAGGTATCTACGCTCAGAATTCAAGAATTATTATCAGAATGTCATTTGTGTTCCATACTTATTGCACATGCATATAAAACAATATTATGTTTTTAGCCCTATTACTCCCGGATCATTATTATGGTAATACATATTCCTACTTTCAAAATACTTACAAAATTATACCTGTCCTAGCTACCACCCACAAGCAGAAAATCTGTCACCAAGCACCTATGCAGCAGTCCTTGAGAGCCAGTAAAATTACAGGCACCTGAGTCTCAACAGCTGTATGTCTCAGAGTGCCTTGCGCAGTGCAGTTCGTCACTTGTGACGAAATGCATAGGCAGAGGTTATCGCTTAACATCAGGTGCTCATGCTTAATCCGTCACGATTGCATAAATAACAACAAAAAACCAGCGAAGTGCGAGTCGGACTCGCGCACCGAGGATTCCGTACAAACCTGCAGGTATATAAGTAAAAGTCATTGCATTTTATTACTAAATGAAATCCTATATAAAACTAAAAAAAATTTTGCTTTTCGTAATTTTACCTTTATCTGTGCGTTGTGAGACGTTGCTTTGTACGAAATTTCAAGATTCTGTGTTCACGGGAAGTACCCTGTAGGTTTTGATTCCCTTGCGAGAGTTTTTGATTGCGTTGGTTTAGAAATTTCATTATTTCACAGCTTGAAATGACATTAGACCTGAGTATTTGATATGAATTTCACCTTGACACCTCGACGCGTTCCTGAGAAAAAGGGTCTTCACAGACAGAGAGACGGACAACAAAGTGATACTATAAGGGTTCCGTTTGTTCCTTTTGAGGTACGGAACCCTAAAATAATTAAATTACGGTGAAATGCTAATGAGCTGTATAGCACCTCTTACCCCGACGTTTAAGGCTACGTAAGGCTTACCCAAACTTATAGGATTTATCATTGTCTTTTGCGCCCTTATTCAACTGACTACACGCTGGTATACGACGAAAGAGAATTTCTAAGATGGTTTGTTCCCAAATTTTTATGGCCAACCCATAAAAACGGAACCTTATCACAATTATATGCAGTGTTCATTGTTAGAGAAAGCCGTGTTACCGGCCTCTTTATACATATCGATTTAACAGAAGGCAGATGACGACCTTCACTATTTGCTATCCTTATCTTGCTTATGTTGGGTCAGTGCCACATGTTTTCTATATTTATATGACATTTCATATAAAAATATTGGCTTCGGGTTTTTCCGCCGCAAACCTAACCAAGTTTATAACTTTTAATATTGTTATATTTGCAATAACGCCTGCTCGGTGACATAATTACAAATGTACTAAAAAAAAATATAGTCATTTGCGGGATACAAACCCTCACATGACTATAATTATTCTCTAGTAAAATTATAAGGTTGCGTCATCATTTACAAGTTCAAAAACAATTGCAAAATTGATCATGTTTGTAGTACAACGCAAGTTGAACTATAGGTGTCGCTCCATTACAATACGTGAGTGAGTCCGATGGTTAAATAAAGCACGAGAGGAAAAAAATTAGTTATGAGTCATTGTCATGGTAGCTCAAGCGGTCAGAGCATATCCCGGCTATAGGAGTGGATGGACGCGGGTTCGAATCCCGCACATGACTATAATTTTTTCTCTCGAAAATTTGTAACTGGGAATACTTGTTGGTATTTAACATGGATATATCAGTAAAATCTGTAGGTAAAATTGTGATACAAAAATAATTAATTATAATTCATCGTGATATCATTAATTTGTCTAATACAATAGAGGTTATCTGTACTAAGTAAGCCAAATGCCGCTTTGCGGGCCGGATTCACTCGAGCGGCTCAATTTCCTGACGGTATCTCATTCAGGGCAGACAAATTGAGACTGTACAAATATATGAACTTATATACAACGCGTGGATCATTTATGACCACAGATAATTAAATTAGTAAATATTATTCAATCATTTTCAGACGTTGGGTCTATATACACCGTGTCCCAAAATTCAACGATAAGCCGGCATCGGTGCATGGACCTACTCATGACTACTCGGGAAAAAAAAAAAAAAATTATAACTCTTTTTTTTTTTGAAATACAGAGACTTTTATAAAGTTGCGCCAACTTTTAATAAAACTTGCCATGGTAGTGTCCATACTTTTTTTTTAACCCAGACTATAGAAAGTGCATAGAATGTTAAAATCTATGAAAATTATAAGAAAAAATTTTTTTTTTACTTATTTTTGTAAAATAACTACAGACTTTCTGTACTTTTAAAGGATTGTGGTAGATAGCCGTCCTTCTTAGGTTGCTAATGCACAAAAAATATCAAAAATATGTCAAAAATTGTGGTCATGGTAGTTGAAAATAGCATAATGGGTATCGAATATCGATGAAATTTATAAAAGTCTCTGTAATTAATAAAAAAAACAGTTATAATTTTTTTTTTCCGAGGAGTCATGAGTAGGTCCATGCTCCGATGCCGGCTTATCGTTGAATTTTGGGACACGCTGTATACATACTAAGTTTAAACAAAATCTAAGTTTATCTTGCAAGGTTGTCAAATTATTGTACTTGATCACGTATCTAATAAGCGAGATTCGGCACAGTTTTTTCCAATATTAAAATATATATTGTAGCACTTATTAAGTTGATGACACCTGTAACGGGTAAACGTAATATTCTATAATTTTGCCGGCTTTTGGGGGTAACTTATGTAATCATGTGCATTGGTGTATAATTTTTTTTTTTCGAAATATTACGGGCAATATTATTTTAATCTGACAAATAACATATTCATGTTTAACATAAACCATAAGGCAATGAATTTAATCTTAGCTACTCTAATAAATGTATATTTTTTTAATATCCCGCGACAGACGTGAGTTTCCTCCTTAATAATTTTAGAGAGCTCCCAACGAATCCCATTGAAATAGAACCGCTTTTTTTCAAAAATTCCCATCAGATCCCAAAAATCTGTTAGTCTCTGTCTCTCATCGGATCCCACCTAAGAAATCATTGTTTTTATAATCGTCGACGTAAGTGCTATGTTACTAAACTGACGGCCGAGCTTCAGTGGGGTCAGAGTGCGTTGTATGGTGGCCATCTTGAATTCCGTTATTTTGGATTACAACACTTAAAAGCAATCTATTATCAAAGGTACCAGGCGAGCATAGTCATGAAAGAGATACATAATAGTGATATTTTGCGCTTGGACTAACTTAGAACAATATATAGAAGTAATATATAAATAAAAGGTAGTTAACATACTATACTATTTTCTATAGTGTTTAGCTGGTCATTTGTGACTAATAAATATACTGCCTTAGATAAGTGCCTACTATTGCAGATCAGAAAATTCTAGCTTCTATTTTAATATTCTATTTTAGACTTTTACCGACGTTGATATAATAACATTAAAAATATGTTCCAACAGCATTTATTGGTTGTTTTGCTACTTGATTTTGTGTTAGAATCGATTAGAGTGCTAAATAATATTTTGTGGGTTCCCTAGTAATATACATTCAAAGGGATCCGTTGTATGGGATCGGATGGCACCTGTCATAATGATACATGCAATGACAATAATGATTCTATTATATACCATCAATAAGTGCTACCTTTCGGATAAGTCGCAAATATGCTCTTTGCTAGCTCTATTACCCGCTAAATATACATCAAAGCCTTACATAGATATACATGCTGAAATAGGTGACGTGCTGTTCATTCAACGCATTTTTTTCACTACGTAGGCCCCGATCAACTTATGCACCAAACTCATCCTTACCTCCATAAAACTGCAGAATCACTTTTTGCTTAAAAAACGCAATCATAAGACTTTTTCTAAGAATATAATTGTCACGGCTATTTGGAAACAATTGCAAATTCTACCCAAGTTTAAACACTGTTTCCTCCGCCGTGTTTCGTACTAGCCCTCGACCTATATCTGAGGCAGGTAAAATAGGCCCCTTGGGGAGCAATGGCGACTTCCCTTGTACTTGTGGGTGGAGCCAATTATCATTATTGTGGCGTAATCGTGCGGCCACAACATTTAATTGGATACTTTATATCATATCATGAGGTTTTGTTAAAATTGTGCCGTAGTCTTAGTCTTGATACTTCCAAACTCCGCGGATAAAATAACAAGTATAAAATCTTGAGCCAAGCACCTAACATGACTTATATAAACGAACCAAAATTGGGTGGAATTGTACATAATGACCCTAATAGGGTATAGCAATGTGTAGCGGAACAATAATCGAGGCATCCTTAAAAAAATCTTCAAGAGTATAGTAACACTTTTCGAGCAGTATATTTTTTAGGACTCGGGAGGAATTTGTGTAAATTTTTTCCTAGTGTAGATCTTGAGAACCAATGAAATTACAGGTACATGAGACTTAAACAATATGTCTCAAGTTGACGGGCGCAGTACAATTCGTGACTTGTGATGAAATGCATCTGTTATAGGCAGAGATTAGTCCGCTTAACATCAGGTGGGCCTCGAGCTTGTTCCGTCACAATTACATAAAAAAATAGTAATTTGTGGGATTTGAAGCCACACCATCCACCCCTATGGCCGGGGTATGCTTTGACCTGCTTAGCGGTTGACATGTGAAAATCGTAAGACAACATATTAGAGCGACGGCATAATGTCACAAATAATGTGCCCTTCGAAGCACGGAAGTGGTCAGTAGTAAACACTAGCGGTCACCCATCCAAGTGATGACCGCGGCGGACGTTGCTTAACAGGATTGTTTTGGACAAAACACTATATTTGATAAACGATACTAGGAAATTATGTCAACGAAAAATCACATACCTACCTACTTATATAATAATAATAGTTTATTTTCAAAAATAATGTACAATCTACTTACAAACTAAATAAGGTTCATATTATTATTAATTGTAACAAAAAGCTATGGCTTGTATGTTTCTCTAGTCTGTTATTCACACAGAACCTACACAAAAAAAGATTTCTTGTGTTGTAGGCTCTGCAAACCCTTCAAGTGTACAATAATATTAAACATAATAAGAAAAAATAGACAATTACAGCAAATGAGTATTACAGTGTGGTACATAACTACGTGAAGTTGTTGAATTACCTCTTAAAAGTAAATAAATAAAATTGAAATAATCATTGTGTTGTAAGTATTTTTTTTTTTAATTATTAGGACTTAAATGTACCGAAAATTTGTAATATAATATAACATCTAAACTTTCACTCACACACACCCTCACACACACACACACACACATCATACACACACACAAACCTCGCACATCATACACACACACAAAATCACACAAACACATTAAAAAAAAACGCTTGCCGAATTAGTTATCTCAATTTAGACCCTAATGGAGTGAACTAGCTCTCACGGAATCCTACCTTGAGAGCTAGAGTTTATTTATAAAAGTTTGAAATTGCAAACATTGTCTTGATTTAGAATAGTGCTAAGATAATTAAGTTCAACAGTTTTGTAACAAAGAAATAAATAAATTTAAATTTGTTGATTGGTTAAGAATGATTAAGAAAGCTACGCTACAAGTGCTTCATATATTAAGCCAAAACCCACCATAAAGTAAAATAACCAATAACTCCTTACGCGTCCCTTCTTCAATTTAGATGGATTGAGTACGGAAGGGTTTCTTGGAACGTAAACCCTTTTAAATTGAGGGATGGTATTGTATTCAGATTGATTTCACCTCTTTTTAACAAACTTCAGAAAAAAGGTCGGACCGTGTTTATGTTTAATAAATGTTTCATTTTTTATGGTTAAAACCGTGAACGGACGGCAAGGAACGGTTTTTTCTAGCTGACTACTTCATTCGAAAAAAATAAACTGAAATGTTGAATACATTTCAGTTTGCTATTATATTTTACATAGCTTTTGTACGATAGATACTCGTAAGTTAGTCTTTGACTACTATATAACTTCTTAGTAAGTGATGCCGTGGCTGAGGAAGGCAGGTCCGCCTTGACCATGAACAGGATCTTGCTGAAATACATGTCAACGGAATATTCTCGAAATCGTTACTGATAGGGATAGTTGTCCCTACCAGTAAGAATTTCAGAGAAAATGTTCTTGAAATCTCTACAACCAACCACAATGAATATTTAAAAATCCCCACTATTTTGAACAATTAACAAATGTAGAATTAAAATTATTAATATTTTTATAGAAATACGACTGACTTCAAACATTTGAACTGAGTTTTAAGTGAGAATTTAATATATTTAATTTAAGCCCATTTTCGCTTATTTTTTTGTGTGATTGTAGTAATAACAATGTCCAAAGACCGATATGTGTATTACTTGAACTATGTGCATATTCACACATATGTCTATTCGTAGTGGGGATTACGATAATATTTTACCAAAACTACTTGGGATGGTTATTTGGAATTATGGGAGTAGTAGCATTTTAGAATGGTACTTACTTCATAAAATATTTCTTACTTTTAAGCTCCAAACTTCCCAGGCATGCTTATGAAATGTCCTGCTATATATATATATATGCTGTGGATGCAAAGTTGAGAAATTAAATACTGTATCAGCCGGATCGTCCACTGCTTTCCCCTTAGTCGCCTTTTGCGACACCCACAGATAGCAATGGGGGGTGACATTCTATCCCGGCACCCCACAGGATAGCCCGCATTTCATAATATTGTAACATTTTTAGCATATAAGGAATGGGGGCAGTATCTGTCATATTTTTCTTTTTTTCTCGTTATCAACTGAATATTCTATTCTACCATTAGCCTTTGCCCTTCGGACCTTATTACTAAAACTATATTGCTACCCCTATAAAATCGTTTATAGCCCGTATAAAAAAATATACTTGGTTCCTGCGAGGAAATTTAATCCCTAAACCTATAGAAATAGAGTGGAATGTTAAGTGCTGCTTCGTATTTAAAGGTTCTTGAAGAGCCACTTAAGGTTGTAATTCGTGTTTTATGCTTAAAGCCTTCGGTGTGTAACTATTGAAGAATGTAAATCATGCGAAACGCTTCAGGCGCCTTAAAATAACTTTGAGCAAACGTTGGAAACAGGTTGCTATAAAAGTATTTACAGGCGCTTATATGGGTTGAAGTAGGAAGTTAGAGTAGAATCTTCTCTGAGATAATTAAATTTTGTTACGTAAAGATAAATACTTCTGTTAATGAATTAAGATTTATTTAGGGAGCAAAGCTTTGCTTCGTGATCGCTTTCCCCTGTAATTGTGGCTGATTGTACTTAAGTATTCCTAAAATAACGTAGCAGGAATTGTCAAATAGAATTTGTTAGTCTAATGCCGTACATTTGTGTATACAATTGACTTTAGATAAAATGTTTAGATTTCTTGTTAGTGTTATTTGGCGTAAAAAATTTCATACATACGATGTGCCGCTGCAAGAATCGGGTACAGTTCTAATTTTTATGCAATTAGAGCAAAAAATATTACAAAAAAAAAAAAAGTTACATCATCGCATAAATTTGACTATCTTACTGTTTTTTTTAGTATATACATAAACTTCATTTCGTTTAGTTAATTAACGAAATATAAATATTAGCGAATTATCTAATTATAATTATTAAATAATGTTATGTACAATAATTGATAAATTTAACCGTTTATAAATTAAGGTATTTGAAAACTTATAGGTATTTTTGAACATGTTTATGAGGTAGATTGTAAATGGTATATTTTAATAATAAAAACTTTGTACATTGTACAACCTGCAGTCATGTGCAATAAATGAATTTGAATTTGAATTAGACGTGACGAGATTCCGACGTGATCGCCAACAAAGAAAATCATTAAAAAAAAATCTTTTAGTAAATTGCATTAATATCATCTTCCTACCCTTAACGCATTTGCTGGGGTTGGTAATATATTAGCTTTATCTACCAACACAAAGTACACTATAGAATTATAAAAAGCTTTATTTTGGTTTTATGGCCGGCCACCTTACCCTGCTCGGGTATGCTATGGGAATGTTCTTATATATGGTATACCCGCTACCTTAGATATTGAGATATATTAAGAGATATATTGTTATTACCATGAGGTGTTGAAACATCCTAATTACATCGGGCGATGCCCCGTCCACCCACTGGACTTTCCCACGGTGGGTGGACGGGGAATTCAAGTTTCCCCCTCCACCCACTGCACTAGAGTTGGAACCAAATCAACTGCTTCATTGGGGCCCAATCCCTGCCAATGAGTCGGTTGTTGACTAAACTCCTCTTTTTGTAACGGTGCGTTTTTAGCACCCGCAGAAGATGGATGTTCTACCGGCGCTTCATGCCTTCTGCACCCAACCCTCTTTAACCCTGCCAACTAAAAACAACCGTGCAAAAAGCTTGTAGGAAAATGTCAAGTATAGGTACGCTGAACCCAAAATATAGCCACAATTCAAATTAAATCGTAAATCTGAGTAATCGCAGCCTCACGCCGTGCCGTCACAAAGGTACTGACGTCATATTACCTCCAATGACGTCATCAAAAGCCTCCCGCCTCTCCCAGAGAAAGCTCCCGTCCTACATTTATTGCTCTGAAATTAAATTATTTCCCTTATTCTCTATGCCTCGACATTGTATTCTATTTCATATTATTGTAAGGAGCCGATGAAATGTATTTCTATTATTCATAAGTCTATGTTGGAGAGTTTGATACTAATAATGTCGTAGCGTTTTTTTAGTGCCTAATATAGACAGGCGGCCCACCTGATGTGGTAACCATGTGGTTACCAACACCAAAAGGGCTACCAATGCGCTGATGACCTCAAACCTAACTGTCTCTAAATTTAAAATTATCTAAATTAAAGTTACAACTTCGACCACATCACCACTTACCATTGACCAAGACTGTGGTCAGGCTTAGCTATCAGCTAAATATAAAGAAAACACATTTACACATTATGGTGAAATAAAAATCTCACATACATACAAAAATAATGCTCCTTTTTGGCAGTCGTCTAATGAAATAATTTTATAGATTGTTTATTTAGTTTGGAGTGATATTATGAGTTTGCCCCTTTAGCTCTTTGTCCACCAAAAAATAAAACAAATATAATAAATTCAAGGTAGTTACAATAACACAAAGGAACCATAAAAGTAAAACACGAAGAGAGGGAAAAAAATATACACAGATGGATCTTAAAAAGTCAAACTATGAACATGTTTTTTAGAAAAAGTGTACGGTTTATGTTTATAAATATAATTGAAATATTATAATATTCTTGATGACACTACAATGCCTGACACGAAATAAGATACTCGAAATTCTCTGGATAGAAAAAAAAACATGCAAATCTGTAAAACTTTGCATGGAGGAAGGGCATTTTACGATTGCCCGCCTGGCTACCACCCTCAAGTAGAAAATCTGTCGCAAAGCACCTAACGGTGTGTTAACCAGTGAAATAACAGGCACATGAGACTAAACAACTATGTCTCAAGGTGACGGTCGCAATGCGATTCGTCACTTGTGATGAAATGCATCTGTTCTAGGCATAGGTTAGTCCTCTTAACATTAGGTGGGCCTCGAGCTTGTTCCGTCACAATAACATAAGTCGGGTGATGGGGGGGGGGGTGATATTCCATCCCGGTACCCCACGTGCTCCACGGCTATTTAAATATTGCTTAGTTCTGTTTCGCACACTCGCATCCAAAACGAGGTATCTACGTCCTACGCTCTCAGTCTGACATTTTAATTCCACTTCGCCTTAATGTTGCGGGCAATAGGAGAATAATCAGCTTTCGCCACCTACCTACTCATCTTTAAACATGAGTATATTATTTATATATTTTTACCTGATATGTTAGCCTTTGACCACTATTTCACCTGATGGTAAGTGATGATGTGGTCAAAGATGTTGTTCAGATTAACCTAGAATTATTGGCTAGCAAGGACAGCTGCCAGGACACAGATGCTAGACAGATTTTCTACTTGAGGGCGGTATCTATTCAGGTGGGCATTCGCCAAATGCCCTACCACAATGCGATATCGAATTCCAAGACTACAACTGAGACCGTTAGCTTAACGTGCCCTCCGAAGCACGGAAGCGCTCAGTAAGTTCACTAGCGGTCATCCATCCAACTCATGACCGTTGCGGACGTTGCTTATAACTTAGCTGAACGGCACCAAATCTCTACGAGCGTTTCGAGCATTTTTATCAACTTACAGACTTGTTTTAATACTTATCTGAAGTACTGCAACGTGGCCAATCATTTTAGGGTTCCATAATAGAAAACGGGTACCTATTACTAAGCGTATTACCTCCAACCGAACTTACATACTTGTTTTAGGACTTACTTATTTCCTTAGAGAAGCACTGCAACGTGGCCAATCATTTTAGGGTTCCGTATTTGAAGGAACCTATTACTAAGCCTAGGCTCTCCGTCCGTCTAAACGTAAAAAAGCTGTATATTTAGATCGGTTATAGAAAGCCGATTGAATATAACAAAATATAAGATAGTAAGGTGGATTCTTTAACAAATAATCATAATGACAAAAGTTAAAAATAAAAGGAGGTCTCTATAAAGGTAACGTAACGTATCCCACTTGTCCGGTTATTTAATGTTATGAAGAAATGTGACAGACAAGTCGCTCGCCGAATGGTAAGCCTGTGCATCACCCTTCACGTTCTGCTCGCACCTACGAATAAAATTGATTATTGTTTGATACGAATACGTCTGTTATACACAGTGTCTGTATCCGCTTCGGCCACATTCGAAACCGGTTCCTAAATAAGAATAATATTCCTTCTTTTGAAATTGGTTTCGACAAAAGAATATTATTTCTCCTTTCGAAATTGGTTTCGACAAAAGAATAAATAAAAATTAAATATAAACTCCTCTTTCGAAACTCTCAAATTCAGAATTAACATCAAATCGATCGATGATCTTTATCGCAATCTGTATCAGTATCGTAATTTCACTTGCTACAGTGCCTTTCTAACCTAAAAACAGTAATGTTTGCACACTACTAATATTTGAATATATCACACTGCAATCAGAGAGTGGGTACACAAGGAAAGCTACCAGTCCTACGGGTCTTACCACAATGTAAAAAAAAATCTTTAGTGGTAATCACTACAATTGTAATCAATTTAAGTAGGTACCTATGTAACTTGTGGGGTTAGAATGTCAACCCCCTCATTTCTTCCCGTGGGTGTCGTAAGAGGCGATAAGGGAAAATTACCAGAAGTTCCCACCTTCCTTCTAGCAATGCCTTCTGAATAACTGACAACATCTACTGCGATCCCTAAGACAGCTGCAAAGCGTGGCCATGATGGCAAATCCCCCCTAGGAGAGCTTGTGCAATGGTGGACGTCCCGGTTTATGTTTTTTTTTATGCCTGATAGGTTAGCCTTTGACAATTATCTCACCTGATGGTAAGTGATGATGTGGTCGAAGATGTTGTTCAAGCAAACCTATAAGTACTGGCTCTCAAGGACAGGTGCCGGAACACACATTAGGTGCTTGGTGACAGATTTTCTACTTGAGGGTGGTAGCTAGCAAGGCGGGCATTCGCAAAATGCCCTACCACCATGCTATAACGACTGCCATCCTAAGACAACAACCAAAACCGACGGCTTAACGTGCCCTCCGAAGCACGGAATCACTCAGCTGTAATGTAACTAGCGGTCACCCATTCAACTCATGACCGCGGGCGACGTTGCTTAACTTTGCTGATCGGTTGAGAACAGCTAAGTAAACTTAGCTACGAGCGCTTCGAACATGTGTGTACATATATATAGGTACTGTTTATATATTTGTACTATGTACTTTTTATATATTTTTTTTTTAATGGCTGTATGCCTTTATTAAACAAATACAACAAACTATATACAACACTACAGTTACTACAATACTACAGCTACTACAGTAAAAGCATTTGGACTCATAGGGAGTTCAAATGCTCTAGCCCACTATCAGTTGGCAGCGTGCCCAGCATGCTGGCAGCATTGCCCCGTTGAATTGCAATGCTTATTCTTTGAGCCAAATAGGTGCCAGCATTTTGATCACGCGTCGCATCGACCAAGCGCTCTGATAAATTTTGGAAAATACGATGAGCTCCCGGTCCCCACGGACCCAACGTCTCTACACCAAACGGCTCAAATATGTAACCCATACCGAGGGTAGCATATTTGCGCCGCTTGAGTTGCTCTGCCGAAGTAGCCGCGGCGCCAGCCCTCACGTGCAACATCTTTCACTTCGGTCAAAAGGGTGCCTCTATCTAATGAGTTGAATGCATTTTTAACATCCACCTTCAAAAGCACATCTCCACAATTTTGATCAAAAAATGTGCGAAGTGAATGTACAGCAGCCTCACAACCACCCTGAGAGCCAAAACCGAGTTGTAGTGGTTGAAAAAGATTACTTAAAAAAGCAACCTTTTTCCTACAACCACATTTGGCTGTGAGGCGACGATAAGTGGTGCCTACTGCTATAGGCCTAATACCACCATCTTTTTTATTAAGGGCACATAAATTCAAAAAATTAAAACAACATCAAATTAACCAAAGCCGTCACATCCCTCAGAAGTGTCTCGCCTACCTCACCAGAACTAAAAGATAAAATATCTTTTAAGTGCTGAGGCGTCAGGCCATCTAGACCACCGGCTGAGCCACTTCGAAAAGATGCCACGGCTGCAGAAACATCCTGTGGGGTCACCTCAACAATGTCATTATTTTGTTCAGGAGAGTCGGGAAGGTGGAGACCTGCAGTTGCAGACGGATGCTTTTCTATTAGGGAATTCAACGTGTCAGATGTGAAATGGGCGATTGTATCACTCGAAAACAAGATGCGTGCCGCTTTTTTGATGTCACCATCATTAATTTTGTTTTCTACTATTTTAATAGTAGCTGAATCGACATTATTTGTTTTTGTATTCCGCCGCAGTGGCGGAATTATTAAAGTTGAGCCAAAAGATTGCTCTTCCCGTGCCTTGTATTTCACGCAGTTTTCCTTTACTCTAGTTGTAAGGGATTTTTTGTTAGAAGGATCAAAATTTACGTGAAATACGTGGTACGGGAATGCTAGAAGATGCTCCCAGGCTTGCCTAGTATTAGTAGCCAAAACGTTTTTAATCGAAGAAGATAACGATTGGGCAACAGAAATTCTCGCACCCCGAGGTATGCGTTTTTGTTAAAAGGCAACAAATCTCTTTAGTAGATTGTAGTTCTCTAAGGTTTTGTTTCTAATGTCATATTTATCAATTTGTTCTATCGTGTCAAATAAGTAAAAATAAATGTCTTCCTTTTCTCAAATTAATATCCTTGTATTACTATAAATCCACCCAGAAACTATCTGGTTATGGGCTCACAACGCTCTGGCTAGCTGATTTTGCAGGGTGATATTATAGTAAAAGGTCGGCGGTAAAGTCGAAAGTAAAAAAAAGGGAGACGGCGGCGGTTCCAGTCGTTCGATTGTTGTTGCGGTAAAGTACATTAAAGTTTAAAATGGACAGCATAGATTCAAAGTCAAAGTCAAAGTCAAAATCATTTATTCAATTTAGGCGTCTACGACGCTCTTATGAAGGTCAATTACAAATTTTAGTATTGAAATATTCTACATTGTACTGCCACGTTCAGCAAATAAATTGTATAGAGCCACTGCGAGAAGAACGGGCAAGAAACTCGGGGCCATTCTTTTAAACATCTTTTAACAATGTGTTACATACATACTATATAATAGAGTTATTACAATATTTGTTTAAATTATGTAGGTGACAGGCAATAGCTTGGCGGAGGCGGAATTGTCCAGGCATTTTTGTCGTTTATGTAATCAGAAACTGTGTAGTAGGATTTTTTAATCAATATGTTTTTCACATGCAACTTGAATTTCCCTTCTGTGAGCGTTGTAATATGTTTGGGAACTTTATTATAAAACCGCACACAATTACCTAAGAAGGACCTTTTATTTGTCTTTGCTAATCTAAAACCTGGCACCACTATTTTATCTTTATTCCTAGTATTGTAATCGTGATTGTCACTGTTTAATTTAAATTTACTCAAATTTTTACGAACATACATAATATTTTCAAATATATACAGACTTGGTAAAGTTAAAATATCAATTTCTTTAAAAAGATCCCTCACAGATTCCCTAGGACCCATTTTATATATGGCTCGAATTGCACGCTTTTGTATGATAAAGATTGTCTCTATCTCAGCAGCAGTTCCCCACAGCAATACGCCATACGACATAATACTGTGGAAGTACGCGAAATAAACTAGCCGAGCAGTAGCTACGTCTGTTAACTGTCTTATCCTAAGAACTGCATATGCAGCAGAACTAAGTCTTCCGGAGAGATCATGTATATGTGGATCCCATTGTAAAGTGGAATCCATTTTGATTCCCAGGAAGACTGTCGCTTTGTCAATAGGGAGTTTATCTGGGCCAAGCTTTATGTTTGGTTCAACATAAGGAACATTTGGTAAAGAAAACTTTAAACATTTCGTCTTTTTTGAATTTAGGAGAAGATTATTAGCGGCAAACCATTTACAAATCTTAGATAATACATTATTTACATGCGTCAGTTCACTGTCTTTCCTATCTACTTTAAAAATCAGAGAGGTATCATCTGCGAATAAAACAATATCGCAGAAATCTTTGACCATGCAAGGCAGATCATTAATATATGTTAGAAACAGAAAAGGTCCCAAAATTGATCCCTGTGGTACTCCCATTTTTACCAATGACCCGGAAGAAGTATTGCCATTTATTCCAACCCTCTGTAGCCTGTCTGACAGATATGACTCTATAAGATTCAGAGCTTTCCCACGAATACCATAGTGGGAAAGTTTACGAATCAGAGTGCAGTGCTCTACACAGTCGAATGCCTTGGAAAGATCACAAAATACGCCAATAGCATCATGTGAACTCTCCCAGGCTTCCAGTATATGCGACATCAATTGAACACCTGCATCTGTTGTGGATTTGCTCTTGGTGAAACCAAACTGATTCTCATTTAATAAATTATGCTTGTTAAAATGGGATAGTAGTTGTTTGAGCATAATTTTTTCGAATACTTTACTCAGAACAGGTAAGATGGAAATAGGTCTATAATTGCAAGGGTCAGATGTAGACCCCGACTTTAAAATTGGAGTGATTTTACTTTGTTTCATTAAATCGGGGAAGTTTCCACTATCGACACAAAGATTGAATATTGTTTCTAAATATGGTGCAATAATGTAAATTATAGACTCTACCACTTTTACTGACATACCCCACAAGTCTTCAGTACTCTTTATGTTTAAACTTTGAAATGTTTTTATAATTTCAAATCTTGTGGTGTGTCTGAAAGAAAAGTCCGGTGATTTGCTTGGAAAATTATTTTTTAACATAGTTTCTGCTACATTGGGACAAGAATCCAATGACTTAGTGGCTTCTAGGGGCAAGGTAGAAAAAAAATTTTCAAATATATTCGCCACTTGTATTGAATCAGAGATTTGATTTTTATCAATAGTTAAGACATATGTTGAATCTCTAGGTTTATTTTTACCAGTTTCACTATTTATAGTCTTCCAAATGGTTTTTATTTTATTTTTAGACTTGCTAATTTTGTTTCTAATAAAAAGAGATTTAGCACACAAGCAAACAGATTTGAACATTTTTGAATACTTCCTTAACGAATTCAATAACGAAGTTGGAAGGCAATTCCAACTGGAGCAGTTGGAAATTCAAACTTCGGGTGCTGCTAAAGGCGGCGGATGTATATAGCGTGGTTGATGACTCTGTACCACGACCTACTGATGATGACAAGGAAAGCGTAAAACGATGGAGTTCCAAGGACGCTAAAGCACAAGGTATCATTGTGTCAAGGTTATCTGACAAGGTAATTAATCAAGTCATTAGTTGCGAAACAGCATCAGAGATATGGTTGAAGCTACATACTATTTTTGAACAAAAAGGTGAATTGTCGGTTCATCTTATACAGCAACAATTTTTCTCTCTCGAATATAAACCAACAGAAACCGTGTCCGAGTTTTTAAGTAGAGTTGAGGAAATTTTGGTTCGACTGAAAGCATTGAATTCTGCAGTTCCGGAGAGTATGGCAATAACAAAAATTACTTCGAGCCTCCCAGTTCAGTATCAGCATTTCGTTTCTGCATGGGAATCGGTACCAATTGAAAACCGTACCATAAGTGAATTGTCATCGCGTCTACTGGTTGAGGAGCAGCGCTATCTTGCTCGTAATGGAAATATTGACAACTCTGGCTCTGCTCTAGCAGCAATAAATCAAAATAGGAAGTGTTTTAAGTGTGGCAAACCGGGACATTATAAAAAAGACTGTAATACTAGTTTAATTTGTACATACTGTAAAAAATCAGGTCATATTGTAAAAAATTGTTGGTTTAAGAGAAATAATAAGTCAGTATCAACTAATAGTAGCTCAGCAAGCAATGCTTTTAGTGTCTCTGTGCTGTCAGCATTAAATGTCAATTCACAAAATGTTTCAAAAACTGAGTGGGTGATGGATAGTGGTGCCACAGAGCATATGTGTCATTCACAAGGTCTGTTTAAAAATTATAGGCCCTATAAAAAGGAAATCTTAATAGGTGACGGTTCAGTCATCGAGGCCATAGGTATAGGAGAGGTAAAGTTACTTGCATATAACGGAAAAGACTGGATTACTACTACCTTATACAATGTGTTACACATTCCAAGCATACAGGTAAATTTGTTTTCAGTTAGCTCAGCAACAGATAAAGGGTATGCTTTAAAATTGAACAGCAATATCTGTGAGTTTATAAAAAAAGACTGCGAACATGCAGGTACTATTGCTCTGAGAAGGGATAAATTGTATATTATGCAGTTTAAGTATGAAGATAGCAATGCATTAGTGGGTCAACTTGTAAATAATTTAGAGGAATGGCATAATAAAATGTGTCATTTAAATATTGAACAGGTCAAGGTTATATTAAGAAGAAACAATATTGATTTTACAAGTAGTGACAGCAGTGAAAGTTTAACTTGTGTTCCATGTGTTAAAGGTAAGATGCACAAACAACCGTTTAATTTGAGTTTAAATAAAAGTGACAAGCCTGGTCAGTTATTCCATCTCGATTTATGTGGACCGATGGAACAAACTTCTTTAGGTGGAGTAAGATTTTATTTACTCATTAAGGACGATTTTTCAAAGTTTAACACGGTTTACTTTCTTAAAAACAAATCTGAAACTGTAGGCAAGGTTAGAGGTTTTTTGCGATACGTCACAAAGAATTTAAGTTATAAAGTAGAGTTCATCCGGTCAGATGGGGGGACAGAATTTGTGAATAAAGAAATGAAAGCCCTCACTGACGAAATGGGAATAGTCCATCAGACCAGCGTAGCATACACGCCGGAACAAAATGGTCGTGCGGAACGCGAGATTCGTACGATTAATGAAGCGGCTAGGTCTATCTTAATATCTGCAAATTTGGACAAAATTCTATGGGCTGAAGCAGTAAATTCTGCGGTTTACGTTTTGAATAGGACGGGTTCAAGCAGAACCAAAGATAAGACACCATTTGAAGTATGGTTTAAAAAAGAATTATTTGACGTTACCCAGCTAAAGATATTTGGTTCACGTGTTCTTGTTCATGTTCCTGATCAAAAAAGAAAGAAGTGGGATAGTAAAGCTGAGGAAGGATACTTTGTGGGATATGGTGATACAACAAAAGGTTTTAGAATTTACTTTCCACATAAAAATGACGTACTGATTAAGAGGGAAGTTGTTTTTATAAAACAATTTAACGTCAACATAGATGTCAATCAAGTTCAAGTACAGGATTCAGAAAAGCCTTTTTATATAGCAAACAAAATGTTACAGCCAGAAGAATCCATAGAAACAGAATGTATAAAAGAATCTGATGAACAGGAAGAAGGTGAATTTCATAGCTTTCTTGAAGACGGCCAAAATCAAGTGACAATTGGTGAAGATGAAAATCAAAATGAAATTGAACACAAACAAACAGAAGAATTTAGCCAGAACAGTATGTCTCATGTAAACGAAACTATGGAAACAAATAAGAGGTGTCAGAGGAATAAAAAAGTACCTGAAAAATTTAAAGATTATGAGTTGAATTATTTAACGGCTGATAATAATAATTCTACTCCTCAAACATACGAAGAAGCAATGAAAAGTAAAGATAGATTAATGTGGGAAGAAGCGATTAAAAAAGAAATAGATACATTAATAGAAAATAACACGTGGGAAGAAGTGAATGAAGTACCAAAAGGAGTCAAGGTCATCTCTAGCAAATGGGTATTTAAAATAAAGATAGGAAGTAATGAGACTATATACAAAGCTCGATTGGTTGCACGGGGTTTTGAACAACCAAACTGTGATTTAGATGCTGAAGTCTATTCTCCCGTTGCTAAGTTACCAACTTTTAGAGTAGTTATGGCTGTTGCTAATAAGCTAAAACTGCCAGTATACCAAATGGATGTAGTAGGAGCCTTTTTACACGGAGATATAGAAGAAGAGGTCTATTTAAAGCTTCCAGATGGTACACTATGTAAGCTAAACAAGTCCTTATACGGTCTTAAAAGATCTCCCAAGTATTGGAACAAAAAGTTTGATATGTTTATGCAAAAAGAAGGGTTCCAAAAGTCAAAAACTGATCTTTGCCTATATTTCAAACGACAAAACGGAAAGTTCATGTACTTGTTACTTTATGTAGACGATATTTTATACTTTGGCTCAGCTGAGTCAGAAATAAAGACACTAAAGGACCGTCTTAATAGTAATTTTAAAATGAAAGATTTAGGTTTAGCGACTAATTATCTCGGGATCCAGATTAGACAAGAAAATAACAAAACAGTTTTAAGCCAAGAAAAATATCTGAAGAAAGTTTTAGAAAAATTTGAAATGCAGGATTGCAAACCAGTAGATACCCCTATGGATCAAAATTTTGATCTTCAACTTTTAAACAGAGAATCTTCGGAGAGTCAGCTTATTGAAACAAAGTGTAGGCAACTAATAGGTAATTTAATGTATGCTGTTTGCGGTACACGGCCAGATCTGTGCGTAAGCGTTAGTTTTTTAAGTAGATTTCAACACTGTGCAAGTGAACTTCTGTACAAGTGTCTTAAAAGAGTCTTAAGATATGTAAAAGGTACACTTAATCTTGCTTTGGTGTATGACAGCACATCAGACACTGAAATCCAAGGTTACGTTGATTCTGACTGGGGTGGGAATGTCAAGGACAGGAAATCCACTACTGGATTTTTCTTAAAAGTGTTTAATTGTTTAACTGTTTGGTATTGTAAAAAACAGGCTTCCGTTTCATTATCATCTGCAGAATCTGAATATGTGGCTCTAAGTTATGCAATATGTGAAGCATTGTGGCTCAAGAATATTATGAAAGATTTTGATCTTTCTAATTGTAAAATATTATTGTTTGAGGACAATCAATCAGTTATAAATATTTGTCAGAATAATGAAAATAACAAACGTCTGAAACATCTTGATATCCGATATCATTTCATAGTTGAAAAGGTTGCCAACAAAGAAATAATTCTGAAATATGTTAAGTCATCTGATAATATTGCAGATATGTTAACAAAGCCTTTGGGAAAAATATTGTTTGTTAATTAAGGAACTACATACTCAAAAGTGTTTTATTTTAAGTTGTCATTCAGTTCGTAAACAAAAGTTGATTGTAAACGTAGAGTTGGTAGGTTGGTTAATCGAAGTTGTTTCTAACATGTCATAAGTTTTAAAGATTATTTTTGAAGAAGTCAATGTTTTAGTTAAGTAATTAGACTCAAGTTATGGAGAGTAGGTACTATCCTAAAAGCTCTATGTGTCAACTAAATATAAATGTGAGATAAGATATTTGTTGAAGGGGGGTGTTAAAAGGCAACAAATCTCTTTAGTAGATTGTAGTTCTCTAAGGTTTTGTTTCTAATGTCATATTTATCAATTTGTTCTATCGTGTCAAATAAGTAAAAATAAATGTCTTCCTTTTCTCAAATTAATATCCTTGTATTACTATAAATCCACCCAGAAACTATCTGTTTTATAACGGGAATATTATTTTTGTACGAGCTTAAAACCTCCCAAAACGGTTTGGCAGGGGTAGCAGGGCTCGCAACACTGCTACCACTTACTGTTAGATTATTTATTGGCGCCGAAAGGGGAATTTCCGAACTTTTATGACACCTTTTTTGGTGAATTTTGAGGCCTTTTTGACCTTTAAAATATCGAGCCTGGGGGCACTGCGGACACAACATCTGGCTGTCTTGCGATACAAAGGTCCCAACTACTGCATTCATTGTTTGGGTACAAAGCATTGTTTACAAAATAAATCAAAGCTTATCTTAGAATCTCTAGGGTGACGTCTCGACCCGGATGAAGTCTCGCGTCAACAACGTCGTCGAAGTCCGTAGTGCGCAGGTGTCGCAGGCAGCGTTGCCATGGAAACAAAAAATAACCGATTAGATATTAATAAGCTAATGAAACTAACTACAGAGGCCCACAGGAGCCCTACAAACAATACCTCGCAAAATTCCAAGAGGAAGAATGCGGTTGATGGGCAGATAATGCCTATCTACTATCTGAAAATAAAATTAATTATTTTTTGTAAACAAATCTGAAATTTACTGACCTGTCAAATTCAAAGATCATAGACAACTTTAAAAAAGTACCTTTTTATATACTTGTTTGTAACGTAATAAATAACGTTCTACAAATACGACTTCACTATTTCACAAAAAAAAAATCAGATGATTTTCCTTATACTATATTCTATTTTTGGCTCTATCAGGGAAAACTCTTTTATATTACGTTACAATTACTTAGTGGAGACTAGTCACACAGATACTTGGATATATCGTCTCATTTACCGAAAAATAAAATTTTATGAAGTGATAACGATCGGCAACTTTAGAAATAACATAAAATTTAAGGGTTCTCATCGTTTGATATAATGTTATGGATTCCACGTAAGCGGAGCAAGACTCGTTACTCACGAGTAATGGGTTTCCATCAAACAAATTACTTAGGTGAATATATTTGTAAATTACTTACGTTGATATTTTGTCTAATAATTCATGTTATGATCGGATTTTATATATGTGCCGGGCTAGAATGTCACCCCTCCCCCCGCTATTCGATGTCGATGCGCAGCAGCGCCTTCTGAAGAACTGATATCCCAAAGATGCCTGCCAAGCCTAGGGATTATGGCAACCCCCATATGGCATCCCCTTCAAAAGGGGAGGCCAGGAGGCAGCAGTCAATCAATCGGGCTCATATAGTAGTAGTAGTCACTAACCGAACCTAACTGCAAAGAATGACTTCCATACTTGTGCATAACTTAAAAATTATTGATATCCGAAAATGATGGCAATTATTTTCAATGTACTCATGGAAGATAGTAAAGTACCTTATATATTTAATATTGCATTAAGCAAGCCTTGACAAATTATAATAATTAAGCAACTATAGTCCAAGAACGTGAAGAGAGAACGGTACAGAACTAAAGTTTCACTACTACACGCACAGCTATGTGTGCGTAACTAATCAGTGACAAGACACGCGGGGGCTGCAGCGCCCACAGGGTTGCCCGCTCGAGTGCGAAACAGGTTTGGACCAGCTCATTCAGCAATAAAAAAATTCGTAGCTTTCTTTTTCCTTGCTGTTTCTCTGCATATCACTACTCACACCATTCATGCACTATTCTTCTTCACGAAGTCTTACTTTTTCTTTCGCTGGTGCTATTGCCAGCTTGCGCTGATATATCGACATTGCCATCTTTTCGTCATTCGTTGGCTTCTTTCGTTTCTTAACATTCAGCCTAGGTACATAACGCTTAATATTACGACATATATGAAGATATTATAAATTTTAACCCATAAGTTTCGTTTCCATATGACTATGTGTTACGAGGCTGGCGAAATCCGGATGCATCGAATCTCTTTATACCTAATAGATATGAAGAGATTAACTTCTCAATATAAAGGATAATATTGAACCAGGTCCCTGGTTAAATATTATCCGAACAAACTTATCTATAATGAAATGAAAGCGAAATATCAGTCGCAAAGATAATTCGCTCTCTTATCACTAAAGAGATAAGTATTTAAAAAATATATTTATGTCTAAGAACCTATAGATAAATACCATCCGCACCTGAATAATAGCATGAGATGGTATATATATGATCGAGTCATAAATGATTTTGGTATTACGTTTGTGTGGGAAAAAAATCTCGCTTTCCAAACAAACGTTACTTCTTTACTTTGAAAACTATCGCGAGTAATATCCATATTAACTTATTAGGAATCGGCTAGGACCCGCGTTATATTCCGACCAGTTTCGGACTGTTTTGAAATCTTTCGTCTGGAGTCACGATTGCGCGAAGCGACGAGCTCGCGCCTCAGCGCGTAACTGACGTTACCACACAGAAAAAAATTACACTACGTATATTTTTAAGCCAAGAGAGCTGTTATTCTTAATAGTATAGTTTATATATAAGACAATGTTATCTTAACTTGAAACATTTGTATCAATCAAAGAAATTCACTTCTCTTGCATTAAGAATAAATTATTCTTATTTTTTATTCTGAAACTGAGAATTCCATGCTTAATTCAATACTTCATATTATTCTTCCAAGACATTGACCTATTATTAATCCGAGAATAGAGTTCGCTTTTCATTTAAGAATATATATTTTCTATACAAGAACATCCCATTTCTGAAATTAAATTATTTATTTTTTCTTGGTCGAAAACAATATTATTCTTAATGATAAAATATTATATAAGATTATACTTGAATCAAGAATGATTTTCTTAAAGTGAATAATAATGTTACTACACTTCGATGAAGATTATTTTTCTTAATATAAGAATAAACAGGTATTGGCTTTAAGCATCATATACTTATATTAAAAACTTTATTACTTTTTCAGATAAGAACATTAAATGTATCACAGGAAGATTCAGTATACTTGGAATAATAAGTTCATAGTTTAACATTACAACTACAATTTTTACAAATATATTTTTTAAATAAAATTCTCTTAATTGAAAGGCAGCAAATATTTCTCAATTAAAGAATATACAAATATTTGCTTTAAGTATGATATTATTGAAATAAAATGTACTAGAATTTTCGAGTTGAGTAGGTATATTAAAATTCTCCAAGATTTTTCACACATATTTTCAAACAAATATTCACATCAAAATTTCTATTTTTTTAAGAGGTGACATATATATTCTGGATCCAAAACAATTATTTACTCGGCTGAACAGAGAAAATCTTTAAACAAAAAGCATTTTATTTATTTTATGAATATTTCCCTTGTTGAAACAAAATAAAACGCTTTTCAATCAAATAATATACAAATGTTTATTCTAAGCATAATATTTGGAAATAATAAAAATTACAATTGACAATATAAGTATATATACTTATATTATCAATTGTAATATTCTTCTGAATTATTCTTAGTTCCAGAATAAATATTTATAAAACAAATACACATCAAAAATTATAAAATGTCATAGTCTTGTATGAAGGCATGTTATCTGGAATCAAAACAATTATTTACACGGCTTAACAGAGAAATTCTTTAAGCAAAAAATATATGAAGCGCTCGTAGCGAAGTTTACTTAGCTGTTCTCAACCGATCAGCAAAGTTAAGCAACGTCGCGCGCGGTCATGAGTTGGATGGGTGACCGCTAGTGACATTACTACTGAGCGTTTCCGTGCTTCGGAGGGCACGTTAAGCCGTCGGTCCCGGTTGTCGTCTTAGGATGGCAGTCGTTATAGCATGGTGGTAGGGCATTTTGCGAATGCCCGCCTGGCTAGCTACCACCCTCAAGTAGAAAGTCTGTCGCCAAGCACCTAACGGTGTGTTCCGGCAGCTGTCCTTGAGAGCCAGTACTTCTAGGTTAGCCTGAACAACATCTTCGACCACATCATCACTTACCATCAGGTGAGATAGTGGTCAAAGGCTAACCAATCAGGTATAAAAAAAAAAAAAAAATATTTAGTTTAGGATTATTTTCCTAATTGAAACTAAGCATTTGCTTCGTTTCGCGTTACAACAAATGTTTACTCAAAGCATAATGATCCTGAAATAAATATTGAAAAAAGTACTTGAAGAATTGTCAAGTTAATATGTTCCATAATAAATATATATTTTTGTCAATAAAAAACTTTTATTTTTAATACCGTTAGGTTTACAATAACGCCTGCTATGCGGATTACATTACAAAAACATCCCGCACATGACTTAAAATTTTTGAATATTTGTGTTTTTTTTTTAACTTTTATTCACTGAAACGAAAAGAACATTGTGGAAATAAGTAAATTTATTTTTATCTGAGAAATGGATATTGAAGATTTACATTAACTATAATATAGGTAGTCCGGAACTTGGAACCTACCTAACATTAATACTTTAACGTAGTTTTTTTTATATGCTTGATTAGCCTTTGACCACTATCTCACCTGATGGTAAGTGATGATGTGGTCGAAAATGTTGTTTAGACTAACCTAGTATTACTGGCTCTCAAGCACAGCTGCCGGAACACACCGTTAGGTGCTTGGCTTTAAACTTTCAATTGACAAAGCAACAGTTATTTTTTTTTATGTTATTGTGACGGAACAAGCCCGAGGCCCACCTGATGTTAAGTGGACTAACCTCTGCCTATAACAGACGCATTTCGTCAACGACGAATTGCACTGTGCCTATCACACTGAGACGTCCAGTTGTTAGGTCTCATTAGCCTGTAATTTTTCTGGCTCTCAAGGACTGCTGCCGGAACACACTGTTAGGTACTTGGCGACAGATTTTCTACTTGAGGGTGGTCGCTAGCCAGGCGGGCATTCACAAAATGCCCTTCCACCATGCGGTGAAGCTCAAGCCCGCGGCGGGATTCGAACCATGGACCTGCTGCACGGCAGTCCATAGCCAAAGCCACTAAGCCATCACTGCTTGAATTCATTCAAATCACTGCGTTCCTTCTAGGGACACAGATTCAACATTGCAATGGGGTCCCTATATTAGAACTCTGTCAGGAAGACTTAGTTATGCAGCATATGCGGTTCGTAAAATTAGACAATTGACTGATGTAGCTACGGCGCACTTTGCGTATATTCATATTCATATTCATTTATTCATTCATAAGTTTCAGGTACAATTTAGAAATTAATAATAATAATAAGAATGTAGTTCCGCTAAAACTTGTCTTTACAGACGTATGAATACAATTGCAAATTAATTAATGTCAAGAAAATTCAATACAAATTATACCAATAAATGTCAATAAAATCTAAAATTATATATAAACACATGTCAAATGAAAGCTACTTATTTTAATCTTTATAATTTATAATCAAAAAATTCATTTAAACTATAGAAACATTTCTCAGCAAGCCACCGCGTCAATTGTGTTCTGAATCGATTAAATGTCAGGTCTTTGAAGTTATTAGGAATTTTATTATAAATTTTAATACACATTATGTAGCTATTATTTGAGCTTAGTGTTAATCTGGTGTATGGCCTATAGAGTGTGTGCCTGTATTGTGAGCGTGTAGAATGACAGCTTAACGCGCTGTATTGCTGAAAAAGGTATTCATTTTTATACACAAACAGGCCTGCTTCTAAAACATACAATGAAGTGACTGCCAATATTTTATTATTTCTGAAAAACGGTCGACAGGAATCCGTTTGTTGTATGCCGTAAATAGCTCTTAAACAGCGTTTTTGAATTATAAAGAGTCGCTCAATATCTGTGCATCTACCCCAAATGACAATACCATAGCGTAAAATTGAGTTGACATACCCGTAATAAGCTGTAGTCGCTGCTTTTTTAGAAACAGTCTGTGCAATCTGTCTTAGTGGATAAACGAAGCTATTTAGTTTCGAGCATAGTTTCGCAACATGTTGTTTCCAATTACAAAAACAGTCAATGGTTAAGCCAAGAAATGTGACCAAATTGATTTCTTCTATTTGCTTGCAATTATATGATACTTGCAGTTGCAATTGCGTACTGTTTATAGTGCGTGGTTGTAAAATTTTAGTTTTTTCTATATTCACCTTTAAATTATTTGATGCAAGCCAATCAATGGCATCTGTGAGCGCTTTTTTAATACTATTTTCTTATGAAGAATTTTTGGTTCCTTCTACAACAATAGTAGTGTCATCGGCGAACAAGATGCATTTGTGTTTAATTGCATTAGGAAAGTCATTGATGTATAAAAGAAACAACAATGGACCCAGAATGCTTCCTTGAGGTACCCCATAGTTGTTTGGTAAGAAGTCCGATGTATGTATTTCAAGCGATCTACTTATTTCATTATACTTACTTATATATATTACTTACATTATACGTACTTCCACAACTGTCATATTATGGCATATTGCTTTGGGTTTCAGCATCATCATTGTATATTTTTGAAAATATAATACATATCCGTTAAAATATATCGATATTTATGTTAAATAGTGACCATCATCAGTACAACACTAGAAATAAAGACAAAATAGTCGTTTCTAGTTTTAGGTTAGTGAAAACAAACAAAATCCCAAAATACATAACTGAGATCAGAGAAAGGAAATTCAAGTCTCACGAAAATGCGTACGATGATGTTTGTGATTATTTAGAAGACGATGTATATAGGCGAGAACAGTGGAAATGAAATGAAATGAATATATAATTCACTAATGTGGAGCCAAAACATCATTATAGTTATATAAGTTCCTATACTATCTGACCCGGCAAACGTCAATCTGCCATATATATGTACATATAAATACAAAAAAACATTAGAACCTCGAAGTCAGAAGGAAATTGGATTTAGCATGTGACACAATGTTGTTAATTTTTCTTTTATTGATTAGGTACATTCATTAATGCACGGCGGCATATATTAGGTCCTTACATATGAAATTGGCGTTTTGTATGGGAGGAACAAAAAGTCGAATATTTTTTAATATAATATATTTAATTAATCAAAGTATGAACCATTATTTTCTATGCACTTTTGCCATCTCATAGGTAGTTCATTGATCCCTTTACTAAAAAAACCAGTCGGACGGGAATCAATAAAATCTTTGAAGGCGATTTGGACTGCCCCATCGGAGTTGAATTTTTTCCCTTGCAAGAAGTTATCCAAATTTCGAAAAAAATGGTAATCTGTTGGAGCAAGGTCCGGGGAGTACGGAGGATGTCTTAGACTTTCCAATTGAAGCTCTTCTAATTTAGTAGCCGTCTGTAGCGCAGTGTGTGGTCTAGCGTTGTCGTGAAGCAGCAGTGGCGTGGAGCGATTGACCAGCCTAGGTTGTTTAGCCGCTAGCTTTTCCATCATGGTTTGCAATTCCTGACAATAGACATCAGCCGTAATAGTCTGGCCAGATTTGAAAAAACTGTAATGAACAATACCGGCACTAGTCCACCAAACGCTTACAAGTAACTTTTTTGGGGTTAATTTTCGCTTGGGGCAGGATTTGGCTGGCTGGCCAGGATCTAACCATTGCGCTGAGCGCTTCCGATTATCGTAAAGAACCCATTTTTCATCACAGGTAATGATTCGGTTTAAAATACCTTCATTATTGTGCCGGTTTTGGTAATGTAACGCAGCAGTCGACGCGCGTTTGCCGGTTTGTTTCAGTCAATTCGTGAGGTACCCACCTTTCAAGCTTTTTAATCTTCCCAATTTGCTTCAAGTGAATTAAAACAGTTTTATCACTAACATCGCAGCCTGCAGCTAACTCGGACGTGGTTTGCGATGGATCCGCTTCCACAATAGCCTTCAACTCTTCATTATCAACTTGAGTCTCAGGCCGTCCACGGGGCTTGTTCTGCAGGTCGAAATTTCCAGAACGAAAACGTTGGAACCAAAAACGAACTGTGTTTTCTTTTGCAACACGACCGCCATACACATCATTCACCCTTCGAGTTGTTTCCGCAGCACTAGTGCCACGGCGGAACTCGTACTCGTAAATAATGCGATATTTAAGGTTTTCCATTTTGTAAAATGAGTGACGCAAACAGAAAAAAACAGAAGAAAAAAAACAAATGAATGACGATCATCGAAGCACAAATACATGAGTCTATAGCTGTACAAATTTGAATTTGGAATTCCTTACCAAAGAGGAGAAATTCGTGATTAAAGTGGCCAGTACGAAAAACGCCAATTTCATATGTAAGGACCTAATATATATAGCGTCGCTAAAACAAATATTTTTCATGCAAGAAAAACTCAAGTAATTATTCTAATTCCAAGAATTCCATTCTACGATAAACCACGCAATGTTGCCACGTTATAATATGTCGATACTATAGTAGTATTCCAACAAACATAAGCAAATTTTATCTTTTACTCTGTATCGTTCGCAACTTCTGAAGCAGTGATAGCTCAGTGGCATTGGCTATGGACTGCCGCGCATCAGGTCCATGATTTGAATCACGCCGCGGGCTTGAGCTTCATCGCATGGTGGAAGGATATTTTGCGAATGCCCCCTGGCTAGCGACACTCAAGTAGAAAATATGTCGCCAAGCACCTAACGGTGTATTCCGGCAGCTGTCCTTGAGAGCTAGTGAAATTTCAGGCACATGATACTTAACAGCTATGTCTCAAGATGACGGGCGCAGTGCAATTCGTGACTTGTGACGAAATGCATCTGTCATAGGCAGAGATTAGTCCACTCAACATCAGGTGGGCATCCAGCTTGTTCCGCCACAATAACATAAAAAAAAAGATATTCGTCCACGTCAGTTCTTATATTATTAAATCTAAATAACCCTGTTTTATGATAGTTACGTAGCTTAGATTCTAAGATTAATCTTTAGTTTGCAAGCGCTGACGATTTTTTTTAAAGAAACTATATGATAATGTTTTCTTAGGTTTTCGCGATTATAAATGTTGATGATGTTGTGTATTAATACTACTTTTTTATTATTAATAAACAACATCATCAAACTAACAATATTTCTATACTTCAGACCCAGAAAATCATGTCATATCACCAGTTCATAATTGCCATTGCGATAATTATTTTGTCTTTGTTTCTCCATATCTTTATATATTAACCTCTGTCTTTATTACCATTCAACAATATTTTTTTGTTTAAAATAGTATATAGGATGATATATAATTTGAGTATACTATTGAAGTGGTCCCATTATTTTCATTTAACCCACTTCGAAAATAAGGAGGAGGTTATATGTCCTGTTGCCCCCATACAAAAACTATTTCGATCACTAGCTCTGTGCAATACAGTCACAAACCTATCCCAAGAGAACTATACATGTTTTGAGATAAAAATCCATCCAAAATTTCTCATCAATAATATTATAATAAGATTAATAAGAAATAAAATTGTCTTGATATCTTTTTCATAAAAAGTTTTTGTGTTTACTATATTTGTTTATTATTTCATAGATTTTGTTATAAAACCGCGCACCGTTCCCTAAAAAAAGGCTTAATTTGGTTTTTAATAATTTAAAACTATAATTATGAACAACTTTATGTATACAGGCGTTCCTATAGTTTAAATCAGTATATTGAATATTTTTTTTGTACACCCATTTTATTTTCAAAACATACAAGGTTAACATAAATTACTAATTCTAGTTAAGGATTCGTGAGTTTTTATCTCACATAGAGTATGAACTCTACGTTTTCGTGAAAAAACCTGTACATCGTCGCATAAATGACGTCAACAATTTATCGTAATAGTTAATTGTGTTTATGGAATGTAGTAATTTATACTATGACCTGGCAACACTGGTGGTAGCGCGTCCCCACGCTCCGACTCTTAGTCTGTATTGACTCCCTACTACCAAACGTATTTCACATTTCACAATCTAACTCATTAGTAGTGAACTCGCAGTTATAGTGATACTGTTCATACTTTAGATGCTGAGTAATCTTAAAGACGCCACTAGGTAATACTATTAGAAAAAAACTCAAAAGAACTCAGAAGATGGAAGAGTTACTGGACCAATAAAAGTGATAAACAATTTTACAGGTATGTATGTATATTAAACGGTTACTTCAATTTTGTTTATTTGTATAGAGTGTAGATAATATAATATCGTGTATATTAAGCTGCTAATAACCCTTATTTAGTTAATTTCGAAACGCCGTCGATGAAAATTACTTGATCCAAGAATGTGTTTGTTGGTTTCAGATAATATAAATCCAGAGCAGTTAAGATATGTATTGGATACCTATTAAATGAACTGTGCCCATCTATTGGTATACGCAAAAAATCAAGAACTTCGAGAATTCCTCATTTCAATGGTAGGTATGTTATATACTCGTAGGTTTACCACACATGATTTTCCATACACACATGATTTAATATCTTATATATAATTGTGTTTTATATTTCAGATGAATATTGATTCGGATAAAAAAGTATCCGAACAGCAATGGAAACTTTATTCAAAATGGAATAGGTATCTCGATGAAATAATAACAAGGAGTCTTCAATTACAGACGAAGCTATATTAATTGAATTGGAGGATGTAAAGGAGGTCACTGAACTTGGTATGTAACACTTTTTTGAAAAATTGATATATATATATAACTACCAAACAAGTATATACATAAGTAATATAAATAGTATGCTGTTCAGCTAACCTCTGTTGAAACATGTGTTTTACAACGTGAAAACCTAAGACAACATTATGTGTTTTACAAATTATATTCTGATATAAAGTAAAATTATGTATATTTCAGACAAGAAAGCCATCAGACAAATAAAGCTGCTCTGCCGGATTATACCGCCGTTGGGGAGATTAAATGGAAAATTGAAATTTTCTACATTTGAATGCATAGGGCATAGTTGTGAATGTTGTGATAAGTTTTTAATAGTTTATCTATGAGGAAGTAATTTTAATTTAGTCTACAATGCCTTCAAAAAAGTAAAGCTACATTTTACTTATTTTTTTTATTTTGAACGAAGTCAGAATTAGTTTCTTACATTTGTTAGGAGCTTAGATGTTAAGACTAAAAATGTTTGTTAAATTTTTCGATCATCAGTTTCTTCATACGTCATATTTTTTGTTTAAAAGTATATTTATAAAGTAGTTCACTAGATTGCCTATCAGTATGATTATGTTGTCTAACGCCAATGACAATAATGAGAAAATAATATTCAATATTAATATTTTGGTTTTTGTTAACTTACAATATGATTACGTTGTAGTGAATATTACTATATTAGTTTTATTACTAATGTCATCAGATTATTTATTACAAATGTTATTGTTTTAATTACTCCTGTTTGATTGCTTTAAGTGTGGTTAACCTTGTTTTATTTTAAAAAGTTGTTTATTTTATTATTATGTGTAAATATCACAGGAAAGGTTTTCCCGGTAAAATATGTATTCTATTAGTGCGTTAGCTTATCTGATATCTATATTGTAATAAATTTGTAACTACACTTTTTATGAAATTTTATGTAGCGAAAATTATCTGGTCTAACGAGAATGTAATTTCTTGATTTGTTATGTGTTGATATTATTTTTACATTAAGAAAATTTAATTTTACATTGATCATTTGATACTTTATTAAACTAAGACACCACAAATCTTCCTCACAAGAAATTATATTCTCGAAACGAAATTCATAATCTAATAGTTTAAAACTAAGCTATTATTCAAATGAGAGGATAATATGATTAAAATAAAACTTAAATTTATTGAATCAAGATAATATTATTGTCCATACATTAATTGTTTTTCTCAAAATAAAACGCATAATTACTTTAATCCAGAATGAATTATTATTCACCCATATATATTATCACTTGAAACAAAGCCTATTTTTATTTCTTCAAGATAGCGTGATCATTATTATAAGAAATTGGAGTCTTAAAATATTAAATAATTTCTCTTACATCAAGTATAGATTGTTTTCATTGAAAAATAATATCGATTTACATTGAAACTAAGATTTATCCAATCAAAACATCATTGATTCTCACGAAAAGCAGTAAGCTTCTTAAATTAAACAAATGAAATGATTAATTTAAGAAAACATCTAATTTGCCTTAAGAATATGATATAGTTGGAATAAAACTAAATTTTATTGAACGAAGAAAGAATTATCCATACAACAAGAAACTTCAGACTCACAACGAAAAAATATTTCTCTTTTATAAAGAATAGCTGTTTTGAAACAATAATAGATTATCATTTACTTAAAAATAGGTTTAGTTAAATTAAAAATAATAAAGTGCTTGTTTTAAAATAGCGACTGCTTAAACGAATATATCATATCTTGCTGTAATTATTATTGATGTGCCTTCCGGAAAACATACAGCATTGCTGTGAAGAAGCAGTCGTATACTTATCTTGTAATCTGTGGTCGTCTACATCACCTGTTTTACCATAGACAATTTAGTTCGCCTTTCTGCCACTACGTGGCGCTAGCAAGGGCGCCGGAACCGACGCCATCTTCTACAAAGTTCATAGCGTTGTGTACTTTCGTCACGAGTGGTCGAAATCCACAAAAATCTATTAAATCCTTTAATATTTCAAAAGTTTTTGTCCGTTAATAGTTAAATAACTTAAAATCATAGTGACTAGTCTACTGATTTCAATAAGAAATTGACGTAATCTACGGAAATTATTAAAAAAAAAAAAAAAAAAAAAACTTTTCGGAGCAATGGATCGCAATTCCGATCAGAATACCAAGGACCATAATTACTCCCGAACACCGGATATAACTCAAGAAAAGGATTCGTGCCGAGAAGATGAGGAAAATTCAAGCTCGAGTTGTTCCAGTAACGAGGAAGAAGGCGAGGGACCTCCACGCAAGAAGCAAAGGCTGGATCCGCAGGTACCGGTCGATCCAAGGATCGACGCATTATACAACCAGGTCAGTTTCCTTACTAATTTTATAATGCATCAAAATTGTATGCCTGATAGTAACGGATCCAGTATTCAAGTAAATTCAGACCAACCAATTAATCCAAGTTCAAGTTTTCTGACCAATCCCTCGGCTTCAACATCAAAAGTTCTGGAACTAGGTACATGTAAGACGGATTTCAATGAGAAAAAATGCTTGAAACCCGCTGATGATAAGAGATTAAAACAACTTATCGATTTACACCACTTTAATACGCCCTTATGGCAACATGTACGTTATACTAATGCATTGGCTGAGATGACAGCAACACCGGGTTTCTGCAATCTTAAGATAAACGATGAACTGTGTTGTTTAAATAAAGGCAAAGATTTCCTGGCACCTACTGAACTAGTTATGGCTGGAATAACCAATGCTTTGTTGTATCAGAGAGAATTGTTACAATCAGGCTTACAAGAAATATTAGATTGGGCAGTAAAAAATCCTAGTGAATTGAATGGCGATAATCTTTATAACAAAATGAGTACAACATTCGGTGAGTCGTCTGCTTCTTACAAAAACTCTGAACGAACATTGCAAATTGTCTGCGGTAAGAGGGCTGAATGTGTGGAGATAAGACGCTCGAGACTAATAGCGGAAATACCGAATAAAAATATACAAGCTGCTCTGAACAACATACCACCCAGTGAGGAGTATATGTTCGATAAAACAAAGTTATTATCGCTCATTCAGTCCCTCGGAGGACCCCATCATTGGTTAACGCCAACACAAGCCTACAAATCGAATGAGAAGCCTAATATCAAGCGAAAGCTTAATGAACCGTCAACTTCGAGAGACTATAGTCAATCAAAAACTAGCTTTCATAACAAGGACAGGAAACAACAGACTAAACAGAATTACAGAGGCAAGGCAGATAACAATAAACAAACAAAAAAATTTACATTTCGTAACAAAGACAGAAAGAAATGACTATCCGACACAGCTATTCAGGGGGGGTCAACTAGCCAGGTTCAAGGAGAAATGGCAGGCAATGGGTGCCAACAAATTCATTATATCCACAATCACGGGTTCACGAATACCCCTTTTCAAAAAACCCCCTTTAATTTGGCCGTCAGAAACGGTAATGAATCGTTTTGCTACAAAAACGTCTCCTGCCATGTCTCAAATAATTCAGGAACTTTTGGATCAAAATATCCTTCAGACTGTTGCAAAGAAAACCCCGAGTTTCATCTCCAAGCTTTTTCTGCGGAAGAAAAGCGATGGTTCAATGCGCCCCATATTCGATCTTCGGGAGCTAAACAAATATGTGAAGACCAAACAATTTCAACTGATTTCACACGCAACGGTTCCAGACTTTCTCCAACCTGGAGATTGGATGGTAAAAGTCGACATTTCGCAGGCCTACTTTCATGTCCCTATCGAAAAGGCGCACAGGCCGTTTCTGAGGCTCACTTATCAAAACCGACTATACGAGATGACCTGCCTTCCTTTTGGTCTGGCTTCAGCACCTCACCTTTTTTCTTCTGTAACATGCTGGGTCGCGGAGACCTTGCGTGCAAAGGAATGTCGAGTGCTAATCTACTTAGACGATTTTATTTTGGTACACCAAGACCGAACCAAGCTAAGTCTTCAGGCTGCGGAAGCCGTAAGACACTTGGAGCACCTGGGCTGGAGAATCAATTTCCAAAAATCTGTATTAACACCAACACAGGACTTGGAATATCTAGGGATACGGTGGCAAACGATCAAAAACAAAATGGCTCTGCCACCGAAGAAAATAAACAGGCTCAACGAAACTCTAGATCTGTACTTACAAAAAACTCACATGAATTTGAGGCAATTGCAAACATTACTGGGGCAGTTGAATTTCGCAAACTTTGTCATCCCCCGTGGCAGACTACATTGCCGAAATTCCCAAATTTTCTTACGACATTTCGACAAGAGGCACCCCCGTCAAGTGCAACTGATTCCTCAGAACGTGTATCAGGAGATGATGTGGTGGCGCGGAGCTACACAACACTCCTTACCGATACACAAGAAACCTGTGTCTCACTTTCTTGCGACGGACGCTTCGGATGTGGGTTGGGGTGCCCAACTCGATGGGAAAGCAATGTCGGGTGTATGGTCAGCCCATCAAATACGATGGCACAGCAACAAAAAAGAGTTATACGCAGTGTTCACAGCAATCGACAAGAACTCGGAAAGGCTTGTAGACTCACATGTACTAATCCAGTCCGACAACCGAACCTTGATAGCGTACATTCGGAAAGAAGGAGGGACAAAATCGCTAACGTTGCTGTATTTCACACTCAAACTTCTGAAACTTGCAGACAAGTTCAACATAACACTGTCAGCGTATTACCTCCCGGGCAGGTACAATATAATAGCGGACAGGTTATCTCGAGGGAAATACCCTGCAGAATGGCATCTTATGCCCAAGGCAACTGCGGAAGTCTTTCAGAAATGGGGCCGACCGGAAATAGATCTATTTGCGTCACGAAAGACTGCTGTAGTGCGGAACTACGTATCGATAGACTGCAAAGATCGATCAGCAAGTTACACAGATGCCTTCAGCAGAACTTGGAATTACGATCTAGCTTGGGTGTTTCCTCCTCCCAGCTTAATACCCAGAGTGTTAGCACATCTGAACAGGGCCAAGGGAACTTACTTGATAGTGGCTCCAGAATGGCCCCAAGCCTTCTGGCTACAAGACCTGAAATCGAGGGCACTGGATGTCCCTCACGAGCTCCAGAACCTGTCAGAAACCCTGATAGATGTCACAACATCACAACCACCTCCACAAGTGCAGACATTAACCCTGAAAATCTGGAAAATTGGGGGTGGGGAGAACAAATAAAAGATTGGTCTATACGGGAAAAAGATATATTGCGAAACAGTTGGCGACAATCCACACTCACTACATACCTTCCAGCTATAAAACGTTGGTTATCGTGGTGTTCCAGTGCCGTGGTGAACCCGAAAACTCCTCAGTCCACTGATGTAGCCAGATTTCTTATACATCTATTATTGAACGAAAATCTATCGTACAGTACTATTCTGGTGCACAAATCGGCTGTTATGACATTTTGTGGGCCTCATGTAGAACAACAAGCTTTTTCAAACTTCATAATCAAACACGTTCTCAAAGCAATTGGAATGGCTAAACCTAAAGCGTTAAAATCTTCAGTTACATGGGATCCCAGAATCGTACTAAATTGGCTATCATCTAACCCAGCCAAAGACACTTTATTCGAATTAGCTCGAAGGACAGCTACTGTTCTTTTGTTGGCTTCGGGCCGCAGAGTTCACGATTTGACGCTTTTAAGGATCTCATCAGATAGTTTCTACGACAATGGTGATAATATTTTTTTAGTGCCCGTCTTTGGATCTAAAACCGACACTCACAATCACCGTCAATCTGCTTGGAAACTATCGAAACATCAAGACATAAACATATGTCCAGTCACACTAATTAGATCCTTAATAGAAAAAATGCAACCTAGAAGATCTGAAAACAAAAACAATTTAAATAATCTTTTCATTACGGTATGTGGTAGTATTAAAGCAGCCTCACGCACTGTAATTGGGAATTGGATACGTACAGTTCTCAAGGACAGTGGTATCAGTGCATCTCCGGGAAGCTGCAGGTCAGCAGTGGCTTCTCTACGGTGGCTAGATAATCAACCGATTGATGATATCCTGTCTTGCGGAAATTGGAAATCATCCAACACTTTTTTCAATCATTACTGTCGTGAGATAGAAATTCCTAGAGAAGGTCTTAACACCTTTTTTAACACATTTACTCCGTCCTGATATAACTTATAAGATAAAATCGTAATTAATGCTAGTACTTTCAGTATAGTATGTACCTATATTATATGATATTTGATAATTCTTAATTAGAATCAAATCCATACTAAACATAAATTATATGTCAAAAAGATTGATTAGTTACATGTAATGTTTGTATATATTAGTAATTAATAACTTTTCATTAAAAAGTATTGATTTAAAACTCATCATAGCGTTGTGCTTTATAATAATAGAAACCTTACTTCACCAGCAGATAACAAACACGTCTTCACAGCAATGCTGTATGTTTTCCGGAAGGCACATCAATATGACGGTTTTACAATACAATAAAACCGATATTATGTGCCGAAAGGAAAACATACAGCATTGCGGAAAGTACTTCCTGGCGAAGACTATGAACTTTGTAGAAGAAGAGGCGTCGGTTCCGGCGCCCTTGCTAGCGCCACGTAGTGGCAGACAGGCGAACTAAATTGTCTATGGTAAAACAGGTGATGTAGACGACCACAGATTACAAGATAAGTATACGACTGCTTCTTCACAGCAATGCTGTATGTTTTCCTTTCGGCACATAATATCGGTTTTATTGTATTGTAAAACCGTCATATTTTTTTTAAGTTAAAACACTATTATACTTAATATAACGATTTGGTGTTTCAAGCGGACTAAATTCTTCTTGTTTTAAACGAAAAATTTGTCATTTGCTAGTAATTTTTTTGTTGATTTAATGACATTAGTCTTCTTGACAAGAATGCGATGTCTTATTCCAACAATATCATATACTTAAACACAAACTATGTAATTCTTCATTTAAGATATCATGCTTATTTGACACGAAGAATCCGGATATTCTTGCCATGCGAGACATTAAATATACTTGAACGTAGTATTTAGGACAACAAAATATTATTCTAGAACTAAATAACATATTTTTAGTTTAAAAAAGCCAATTTGAAACAATCTTATGCTGATGTCAAGTATACGTTGTTTTAGCCATATACAAATCATTATTATTCTTGACCAATAGAATAATTCTTGCACAAAGAATACTTTTTTTTCTGTGCATAGAACATATACTAATACTACGTATAGAATGCACACTCCTCTGCCTCCACCAATCGAGCCTTCTTCACCCCGCCACCGATTCTGAGCTGGCGCGGAGCTGACTTAAACTAGAGACATGCCACATGCGCACGACGCGCGACGACGCGGCGACGTGACGAAGTAGGTTACCAAGGTTTCGGCCTCATTTTATTTTATAAAACGAGGTTGTCATTCTTGGTAAACTACACTTTATCTACCTACCTATTTGTCGTTATTCAGTTATACAGTACCTTATAAAAAATCGGTAATTTACCATTGACCTTTAAATACTAGACGAGACATCTCAAACGATGATAGTCGACAAGTGCAGGTATGCCGGCCGGCATACTCTCCCTCACACGCAGCTGGGCACTCGTAGAGATTACACGCGCTTACGTTCAAATATTGGGTTTATTATTCTTTTTATTCCTGGTAGGCTTTTGACCACTATCTCACCTGATGGTAAGTGATGATGTGCTCGAAGATGTTGTTCAGGCTAACCTAGCTGGCTCTCAAGGACAGCTGCCGGAACACGTCGTTTGGTGCTTGGCGACAGATTTTCTACTTGAGGGTGGTAGCTAGCCAGACGGGCATTCGCAAAATGCCCTACCGCCATGCTATAGTCAACTACCCTCGCCTAGTTGAGATGTCGCGTCTAGTATATATAGGTCAATGTAATATACAGTACTTTATCGTAGTATTTTTTTCTTTATTAATTCATCTATATTATAGTTTTTTTTTTACTTTTGAAACCATAGCGAGTAGTTTGCAAGTTTTAACCGTTTAATGATACGTTTTGTACAGTGTAGGTATATATTATTGTATAAGTAATGGAGTGAAATGTGAAGTATTGTTACCTACTTGTGTGTTGGATATGCCTACGTCCTACGTGATTGAGAAATTGAGTTGGATTGTTGTGCTTGTAAATGTTTCTGCGGGTAACCTACGCATAACATACGAAATCTAGTAGTAAAGAAGAAATAAATAACAGTATCAAAAGATTGTTAGGTAGGTAAGTATAATAATTATTCATACGTTCACAACCTTAGACTTCCCGCACACATTTACACGTGTACAAAAACAACATTTGTTTCTATGTGTAGTGTCTGTGTAATAGGTAGTTCTACCGCGGCTTTTGTATTGGGAATGAGTCGAGTGTCCAGGGTGTGACGTTACGACTGCGCTGTCTGCCTCGGCTCAGCTGCATTTGTCAAGTCACCGTCAGAACTGTCACTTGTCTCACTGTCACTGTTATTGGTAAAATAGTGTTGATGACACACCACACTGTCTGTATCCGTGTGTATATTTACCATGCCGGTGGTATATTCCACCTACAATCTTCGTCCTATTTTAAAAACCTACTATACCCCTTATTTGGAATCGTGTCATACTCAAAGAATACCTCTTTAGCTTAGTACTGGTGATATTTTATAAACATAACATATATACCTAATTATGAAGCGATAATGAATATTTTCTAAAGTGTTCAAAATTGGTGAAACTTTGCATCCATGTCCTTGAGCTTAATATCTATATTACTTTTTGCCTCTATCAACTACGAAAAATTGAGGTAACTGATTACGATTTCACATTTTTAACTTACTAAATCTGTATTAACTGAATTGAAAAATCAGTAAAAATAAGATACGTTACTTTTATTACACCTTCAAAATCTTTTTGGTCAAATCAATTGTCTTTTTTTTGCTATCCAACATAGTACATTATGATAAAAGTGCGGTAAGTTGAAAATTACAGCCGATGCGATATTGCTACAAGAAAGCAGAGGCTGTAATTATCAAAGCGCACGTATGTCATACGACGTTTTTCAACACACTTGCGAGGAACAAATACGAAAATATTTACTTTATCTTTTTAATAGCCATAATAATCTGATTAAAAAGGTTTATAATTAAATCTTCTAAAGTTCTACTTCAGTAGGTAAAAATCTCTTTGGTTTGATTTATATGAAATCGAATGAAACACACCACAATCTCCTTGATGAAAATGTGGAAACGTAGAAAAATAGCGTCATAGACTACATTATGATACTAAAATCGTACATTTGGGCCCGTTACCAGTGTGTTGAAAAAGTACATTAACTTGTTAGGACAGTGACCGCATCGTTTATATGCCTTCACTGTGTTAGGATTATGTCATTATAATATTAATGAATGAATTACATTTTGTCGCGGAAGGTAGGTAGCCTTATGCAAATATTCTTATCTACATAGGAAGATGTGAGAAAACATGAGTTTGAGGCTTTCCCTAACACCTTTAAGAGTTTCATACATACATACAATTACGCCTGTATTCCCTGGAGGGGTAGGCAGAGGTCTGTAAACACCCTCATTTCGCCAATTGGGTTTTGATCACATGTAATACGGGTCGAGCCTATTGCCATTCACCGGGCACAGTTTCAGCGTCATACAAAATGTTTTCTATAGCACACTGGACGAAACACAAGAACATATTACGAATGATATGTTTACGCTAGCAACATATAAGATCGGTACACAAGAACATATTGTATGAAAACCTAGTAGGGTACTAAGTTGCTATACAGCCCTGTTGTGCGTCTAATGCACACGACACCCTACTCACATCCACATGAGAAGTGGCATGCTGTTCATTTGGCGCACTTTTCCCTTAGTTGCCTCTTGCGACACACACGGGAAGAAATGGGGAGGGGAACTAAACCCCCAGTGCAATCTTCGCCCCAGTGCAATCTTCGCATGTTTCTTTGAGTTTCGTAATGTAACAATATTCCACATTACTTCACTAAGCCGTGGAACCTACAACTCCAGAGACTACAATTTTCCTCTAGTTGAGTTAAATAAATACATTTATAAAGTGTAAAGACGCGTTGTGAATGCCGCTTTCTTAAGTAAGTTATCATTATCAATTGCGTCCGAGGTATTTAAACGAATGTGTGAGAGCACTAGGTTTGAGGGTGTAGTGGATAATTATGCACTGTACATTCCTCTCCCAGTAATATAATACAAATCTTATCAGGAACAACTTTCCAACTGTGTTTATGAAACTTTATTGGTAATCATCAAAAATCTTCGTACCGTTATTTTATTTTTTGGTTCTACCTTTTTATGCCATCGGCGTGCTGACTGTTTTAAAAATAAAACAAGTACCATAATCTAACTAATTAATAATCCATTGTTTAATTTAGTTTTATGTTATTGTGATGGAACAAGCTCGAGACCCACCTGATGTTTAGCGGACTAACATCTGCCTAGAACTGCGTTTCATCACATGTGATGAATCGCACTGCGCCCTTGAGATATAGTTGTTAAGTCTCATGTGCCTGTAATTTCACTGGCTCTCAAAGACTGCTGTCGGAAAACACCGTTAGCTGCTTGACGACAGCGATAACGCCATATTTGAAGAAGTGTGACTGAAAAGTTAAGTAGACCTTTCTATACCACTTTTATCGCATTATTTGTTAATCATTAACACAAATACAAACTGTTTATTTTCCCATATAAACAAACAGGATATAAAAAAATACTTGAATACTATAGTCCTAAGATAATACACAGTATACCTAAATATGTACCTTCCATTAGCAGCCGTACTAGGTTAACCTGTGTTACGTCTGCTAAGTATGTATTCCGACAAATATGTAACTAGGTAAATTTGTTACTGCAATAATTATACATTTGTAAACACGTAATTAATTTGTATAACTGTAACTGTATCAGCCGGATCGTCCACTGCTGAACAGCCTCCCCTATTAAGGGGGTATTTGTCATAATCCCCACGCTTGGCAGGCGGCTTGGGGATCGCAGTATAAGATGGAAGTTCTTTAAAAGGCGCTGCTGCCCACCTTCCAGTATTTTTCCCTTAGTCGCGTATCTTACGACACCCACGGGATGATATGGGGAGATGCAATTCTAATCCGGCACCCCACGGGGTTTTATAACTATTAATTTGTATAACACTACAAAATACATAATAACAACAAATATTATAATTATTATAGCTAACGGGATATTTACCGTGTTTTTGATTTGTTTTGAGCTCTCGATATACGAAATATTGAGAGCTCAAAACCAAAAACGCGGTAAATATCCCGTTAGCTATAATAATTATATTGTTAATGACCGTGACAGTTTAAAAACAACAAATATACCTATCATACGGAGGATAATCAATCATTGATAATGACAACAATAGAAATTACAATAGAATTCATAACTGGCCAAATTTGGAATTGATAATGCTAATGGGTTAAGTGGGTCCATGCGTGAAGGTAAAGTGGAGATATACGTTAACCGTCAAGGGAGCCAACTGATGTGAAATTGCTGCTAGTCGTGAATTTCAGGATTGTGTTGCCATGGAAATTGAATCATCTTGGGCCGATTTCCAACTTCCCGGAGGTAGAAAATCCAATTCAACCGTCGCACTGAAACTTAAATACAACCTCCTTTCCGAGTTTGAGAGATACAAATAAAATAAGTTTTTAGTTGATCATGAAGTTATACCGCCAATTTCGATGGTGTATTTGTAATTCTTGATAAGATTTTTTTCCTTTACTAAAAATTACCATTTTTTTTTATACTGCAACATCATTGGACGTCTATGTTGACAGTTGCTTATCATAATTATTTTGTTTGTTACTAAAGTAACTGTTTTAATATTTTTGAAGATATTTATGGGTAATTTATGGAATCATGTGGTGTTCAATAAGTTCGCTAGATAATACAAGCATTTTTTTATACTTGATAGGTTAGCGTTTGACCACTATCTCACCTGTACGTGATGATGTGGTCGAAGATGTTGTTCAGTCTAACTTAGAATTACTAGGTCTCAATGACAGCAGCCGGAATACACTTTTAGGTGCTTGGCGACAGATTTTCTACTTGAGGGTGGTAGCAAGCCAGGCGGGCATTCGCAAAATGCCCTGCCACCATGCTATAATGCTATAATGACTGCCATCCTAAGACGACAACCGGGACCGACGGCTTAAAATGCTTTAGAAGCACGGAAGCACTCGGTAGTAATGTCACTAGCGGTCACCCATCCAAGTCATGACCAACGGCGGGCGTTGCTTAACTTTGTCAATCAATTAAGAAAAGCTAAGCAAACTTACCTGCGAGCGCTTCTAAATTATTTTCTAAGATCATTATTATGTAGAAGGGTTAGCAAAACTAAAAGCAGCTATAAGCATGAAACTGTTTAAGTTTTGAGTTTCCCGCTAGACACGAGAGTTTGCTACAATTTTGCAACACAAGCACGTCGCGCAATAAAACTAAGTTTATCCACACCTAACGTCTCCAACTTTCAACCTGGTTCTACTGAGGCAAAGCAAACGTCTTTCAAAGACATTTATCTGACAGAAATAGCTATATTCGGCCATTTTAGGTGAAATTCGGATTAGCGCTTGGAAAAGTTGGAAAATAGTTCAAAGTGTTCAAACCGCAGCTGGGAGTGCTTCAGGGTATTACGAGGTAGTAGGGTGAATGTGGTGGTAGGGCGGGCGGCGAGCGGAATTATGGGGATGTTCGTTTGATATATGTTTTTCAATGTTACGGCAGAAACACATTTTAGATTAATGTATCTCTTTGAAGGTAACGACAATGAGAATAAAGAACCACTTCTCATGCAAAAGAGTAGTGGTTCAACTTTTTGGCATTATTATTTGTTATGAAATTTGCTATGTTAAGGCATGAAAATTCAAATTGTCTTCCGATTACCTGCCCCGCAGGGTGGCGGACTAGAATGTTACCCCACCTATTGCTACCTGTGGGTATCGAAAGAGGCGACTAACGGTAAAATACCAGAAGGTGGGCAGCAGCGCCTTCTGAGGAACATAAACTGCGAACCCCAAGACGCCTGCCGAGCGTGGGGATTATGGCAAATCCCCCCTTAATGAGTGAGGCTGTGATCAGCAGTGGACAATCCGGCTGATACAGTACAGAATAATACCTATTACTGTTCTAAAGAGAGTTGAACTCCCATACAGCTACCGCTTTGACTGCGGACCCAACAAGTTCAGAAATGACGCGCACAATATTTTAACCTGTCAAGAATAAAAAAAAACACGTAAAAAGTGATACGACCGCGGCGAACGTATCACTCTCAAAATCCCAATAAGGGTTATTATTGAAGCCGATCGTGATAACAACTTATAGTTAGCTATTTGCGCTCTAACAGCCGTGTTTTTTTTTGTATATCATAGATTAGCCTTTGACCACTATCTCACCTGATGGTAAGTGATGATGAGGTCGAAAATGTTGTCCAGGCTAACCTAGAATTACTGGCTCTCAAGGACAGCTGCCGGAACACACCGTTAAGTGCTTGGTGACAGATTTTCTATTTTAGGGTGGTAGCTAGCCAGCCGTGCATTCGCAAAATGCTCTACCACCATGCTATAACGACTGCCATCCTAAAACGACATCTGGGACCTACAGCTTAAAACGTGCCCTCTGAACGCAAGGTATTGCTCAGTTGAAATGTCAATAGCGGTCACCCATCCAACTCATGGCCGCGGTGGACGTTGCTTAACTTTGCTGATCGGTTTTTAAGCAGCGATGGCTCAGTGGCATTGGCTATAGACTGCCGTGGGATCCGTCCATGGTTCGGATCCTGCCGCGGGTTTCAGCTTCAGCGCATGGTGGAAGGACATTTTGCGAATGCTCGCCAGGCTAGTGACCACCCTCAAGTAGAAAATCTGTAGCCAAGCACCTAACAGTGTGTTTCAGCAACAGTCCTTGAGAGCCAGTAAAATTACAGGCACAGAGACCTAACAACTGTACGTCTCAGTGTATCGGGCAAAGTGCAATTCATCGTTAACGAAATGCAACTGGTATAGGCAGAAGTTAGTCCACTTAACATCAGGTGGGCTTCGGGCTTGTTTCGTCAATAACATAAAAAAGGTTAAGAACAGCTACGCAAACTTCGCTACGAGCGCTTCGAACTTCTTACGTTTCACTCGCTATTTACGTTCAACCCCATAGGTAGATAAAATTGGGTATCTGACGGGGATCACTTTAAACCTGTACGGTATCGATCGTGGCCTGAAGCACTGAGCAAGTAATATTTTGGTCTGAAGCGAACTGACTGACAAACTACGATCCGTTTATTTATTTATGAGAGACGGCAAGCATTTGATCTCATTCACATGATGCCAATATAGTAATAGCTAGAAAACGCATGCCTAGCCGATATAGATTTTTTCTCTTTACACGAAGGTTCAAAAATGTATTGAATTCAAATTCACTACATTTAAAATTATTTCAATCTTATTTTACCAATGGGAAACTTTGATTAATAATTGTATTTGTATTAATTGTTTCAATTATTGTTTTTATTTTAGCATTTATAGTCTAGCCTTTGACCACTACCTGATCGGATGGTACGTAAGATAAAGTGGGTGTTATCGACCACATCATTACAGTACCATGAGATGAAAATCGATCTGGTAATCACAAAAAAGACTTGAAAAATATGTTAAAAAAATTGGAACCTACTTCTAACACTGAAAACCATGAAATAACTTGTAAGAGTCGGACCATGAAAAGTGTAGCTCAGAGTGTTTTAAATCAGCATGGTACGGACTCCTACAAATTGTTTCATACCTACTTTGTAGCGTTCGGTTTCCAGTTCCTTTTTAGGGTTCCGTACCCAAAGTGTAAAAACAGGATTCTATTAATGAGAATTCGCTATCCGTCCGTCCATCCGTCCGTCTGTCACCAGGCTATGTATCTCAAGAACGGTGATAGCTAGATAGTTGACATTTTCACAGATGATGTATTGCTATTGCCGCTATAACAACAAATACTAAAATAAAATAAAATAAATATTTAAGGTGGGCTTCCATACAATTAAAGACGTTTTCGTCGTATCTACCCATAGCTCAGTCGGACACTGCGAAAAGTGTCAGTAACATGCAAGATTATGTTATAGATAATGGTACGGAACCCTACGTTCGCGAGTCCCACTCGCACTTGGCCGTTTTTTTTTATTTTTACTTCATATCTTTAGACGCAAAGCTTATACGAAGATCTATAAAAGAAGTCTTATTTGCTTATCCCAAGTACTTATCATAAATAAGTTAAAGGAGAAGCAGGATTTAATGTCAGTTGAGTGGGACGAAAAGGGACGACGTAATTGAAATGTGCAATTTGATCCCAATGATTTCACAGATCTTATATTTATTTTTTACTAAGGAGTATATCTGGGAAACTGAATCTTATTTGCTATGTTAATGGAAAATGTAAATTATGATGGTATAATGAAAGACCAATTTCTTTTTTAGGGTTCCGTGCTAGAAAACGGGACCCTATTACTGAGCCTCGACAAGCCGTCCTCTAAAGGCTACGAATAATGATTTAAAGAAATGTAAGTCAAGCTCCAAAAACAGCAGAACACAAACATTACCGCGGCGGGCGTGGTTTAAGAAGTGTACCGTGCGGCGCAATAACATTGCCTTGACGCGATCAATCCGATGCGATTATTTCTAAGTGCCAAAGCAGTTAAGTAATCCAATTGAATTTTTGAAGCAATGATAGCCGAGCGGTAATTGCTATCGACTGCCGTGCCGCAGTACCCTGGTTCGATCCCCACCGCCGGCTTGAGCTTCACCTCATGGTGGAAGGGCATTTTGCGATTGCCCACCTGGCTAGCTACCACTCTCAAGCAGAAAGTCTGTCGCCAAGCACCGAAAGGTGTGTTCCGGCAGTAGTCCTTGAGAGCCAGTGAAATTACAGGCACAATGAGACTTAACAACTATGTCTCAATGTGACGGGCGCAGTGCAATTCGTGACTTGTGATGAATTGCAACTATTATAGGCAGAGGTTAGTCCACTTAACATCAGGTGGGCCTCGAGCTTGTTCCATCACAGTAAAAAAAATAAAAAATTAATTTAAAAGTTTGTGCGCGTCATTCCTGAACTTGTTGGGTCCGCAGTCAAAGCGGTAGCTGTATGGGAGTTCAACTGTCTTTAGAACAGTAATAGGTAGCCGCTTAATAATAGGTATTATGTACTGTATCAGCCGGATTGTCCACTGCTGAACACAGCCTCGCTCATTAAAGGGGGATTTGCTATAATCCCCACGCTCGGCAGGCGTCTTGGGGTTCGCAGTTTAAGTTCCTCAGAAGGCGCTGCTGCCCACCTTCTGCTATTTTACCTTTAGTCGCCTCTTTCGACACCCACAGGTAGCAATAGGTGAGGTGACATTCTAGCCCTGCACCCTGCGGGGCAGGTAATCGGAAGACAATTTAAATATTCACAGAAAATGCCTTAGTATAGCGAATTGCATAACAAATAATAATGCCAAAAAGTTGAAAAGAATAGGGGTCCCATACAAGAAATGTGTTTTCTTTTTACTCCGTCGTATAATTTTTCAGCGTAAAAACATAGAAACGTCGTACTTGGCATGATTATAGTCCAATCTCCATCGTATAAACACAAATAATAGAACCGGCGAAGTGTTGATCAACTCCCTCTATGTTCCTTAGAGTGTATTTAAAAGAATTTTATGAATGTACTATTACATTATGTGTTATACGGAACTCTCGGTGTGTTAGTCCTCGCCTTGGCCGGTTTTATTTCATTATGTTATGATCTTCAACAGATGTTTTATTAATTCCTCATAAAAGTCGTCGTCCCTCCTCCCCAGTCGTAAGTGTACTATATCCACGCACTAAGTAAGGGAGCAAATGACAACACGGTGTCTGGTTGGCCACTGGTTTATTATCTAGTTTGCATGCTGTATTAAAGGAAGCGTACCTATAGCGTACACACATACATATATAGCGTATACACATACCTACAGCGTTACCCACACATAGGTATATTGAAGCAGTGATGGCTCAGTGGCGTTGGCTATGGACTGCCGCGCAGCAGGTCCATGGTTCGAATCCCGCCCAGAGCTTGAGCTTCACCGCATGGTGGAAGGGCATTTTGCGAATGCCCTTCTAGCAACCACCCTCAAGTTGAAAATCTGTCGCCAAGCACCTAACGGTGTGTTCCGGCAGCAGTCCTTGAGAGCCAGTGAAATAACAGGCAAAATGAGGCTTAACAGGCATGTCTCATGGTGATGGGCGCTGTGCAGTTCGTCACTTGTGATGAAATGCATTTGTTATAGGCAGAGGATACCGCTTAACATCAGGTGGGACTCGCGCTTGTTCCTTCACAATAACATTATAGCGTATACCCACACATAGATATGCGTACCTATAGCGTATACCCACACATAGATATATTTACGTGTAACTGCATTACGTATATCACAGTAAGAGGTGACGAAATAAATATACCATAAGGCGGACAGCAGTGCCTTTTGAAGTATTGCTATATTTCACTGTGAAACTCAACGCCTGACAAAAATTCTTTTTTTTTTTGGTTCTGTTGCTAGGTCTTCATATTGTTCTTGTACACGTAATTCGCTTGATTTGGAGCTTTATTTAAAATATCTTATTATTATTTAGTATATTAGGAGTTGATAGGTGGACTGACGACATCGTTAAAGTTGCGGGTAGCCAATGGTTAAAAGCGGCTAATATAATAATAGCCGTTCTTTGTGGCGTTCTATGGGGGAGGCATTTGTTCAACAGTGGACATCTTCCAGCTGATGATGATGATTTTGTATATTTATTGAATGATTATATTTGTTATGGGTAAAGTACTATTCTATATTTTTGGCGGTTTTTGAGGGTAACTTATGGAATTATATGCTGTACTGTAGTGTATCAGCCGGATCGTCCGCTGCTGAACACAGCCTATTAAGGGGGTATTTGCCATAATCCCCACGTTTGGCAGGCGGCTTGGGGATCGCAGTGTAATATAGTAGTTCTTAAGAAGGCGCTGCTGCCCACCTTCCAGTATTTTTCCCTCAGTCGCCTCTTACGACACCCACGGAATGATATGGGGAGATGCAATTCTATCCCGGCACCCCACGGGGAGTGAGAATTATATGCATTGATGTTCATTTCGACCATTAATAATAAAAACTCCCAAATGCTGCCATGATCATGCAGAATGGCTGCCAATGAAGCTACAAATGCGATAAAATTGTTTAAAATTAAAATTTCCCTCCAATCACGTAATTTGCACCTTAATCATATCTTTTTAACCTTACTTAAACTTGCAACCTTCCTCTTCCACAGATTATTCGAGGAGAACCAAGACCTCCTAAACATGTTCGAGAAGTTTCGCCAATGCCGGACGAAAGAGGAACAGATCAACTCCATGGAGCTGGCAGAACACGCCAACAACGTGATGAATACCCTGGATGAAGGCATCAAGGGTCTGGATGATCTGGACAACTTCTTCGAATACATTCATCAGGTTGGCGCCAGCCATAGGAGGATACCGGGTTTCAAGGTGGAATATTTTTGGGTAAGTTGACTAAGTGATTTAAAATTTTAATCTTTTATAGGGTCTCCTATTTAATAGGTAAACTGGAACCTTAATGATGAGACTCTGTCTGTCCGTCTATATGCGATGGCAACATAACTTTTAAAAAAAAGTAAAAAGAAGAACATTTTGGTCCCAAAAATTAATATTGTATTATAGATTCAGTTATTTTTAGGGAACTCCAAACTATATCTACACTAATATTATAAAAAGGAAACATTTATATTTTTGTATGCAACGAAACATAATAACTACTAAACCGATTTGTATGAAATTTGGTATGGAAATAGTTTGAGACCCGGGAAAGGACATAGGATAGTTTTTATCCAACTGCGCTAAAAAAGTTAATGGTTTTGCATGATAACCGACATAGGCAGAGCCGCAGCCGGAAAGCTAGTACGTAATAAGCAGCTAAAAGAAAATATTGTTTATATCCTAGCATAGGGTGCCAGGGCCCATGGGGTATCCCCCATCTCTACCCGTGGGAGTCGTAAGAGGCGACTAAGGGTAACGCACCAGAAGGTGGGCAACAATTATTTCTGAGGAACTGATATCTCACACTGCGATCCCCAAGTCGCCTGTCAAGCGTGGTGATTATGGCAAACCCCCCATAATGGGAGAGGTTGTGTTCAGTAGTGGACAGTCCGGCTGATACAGTACAGTACATAGCATGGGGAGTAATAATCATATAGAGCTCATTGAGTAAGAATACAAGAGTAAATTTTCACTATTCACTAATATTGTACGAATTATCATGAAAAGTTATTGAACAACAATGCACACAATTATAAACTGGTAAGGGCTGGCTGAAAGAGGCAAAGGTATTAAAAATTAGGTTCATCCGTAGCTAAAATAAAATTTTGAATTTTCCACCATAGACATCAGCGTTTCCTATAACGCCACCATTACCCCCCTTTTTTATGTAATGAGCGGCAAGCAAGCATAAGGCCCGCCAGATGGTAAGCGGCTAGCGTCACCTATAGACTTCTGCAATACTACTGATACTGTCAATGCGTTGCCGACTCTTAAGGACTCTATTAGTCCCCTTTTTTTAAATGACCCATGTCATATTTATGAGGAAAGACTGAATAAAAAAGGTCGTTCCACATTTTTTCGGTATGCGGCAAAAACAACCCCTTGAAATGGGCGGTGTGGGATGTCCAAGCCTGCAAAATGTGAGGATAAGCATCAAGACCTTGTCGAGACGTGTGATGGTAAAATTGGTTAGGTGAAATAAGGTTAAAGAGCTGGGCAGAGCATCCCCAATGTACAATCGATAGAATACACATAGCGAACCGATGTCTCTTCGGATGCTAAGTGATCCCAGAGTGTCAGCTAGTTCAGGATCGTCAACATTTCTAGTGGCTCTTCGCTGTAGGGAGTCTAGAGGTTGTAGCAAATACTTCGGCGGACCGTTCCATAAGTGGGAGCAATACTCCATGTGGGGACGGACCTGCGCTTTGCAAGTACCGATACACACTGGGCATATACCATAGACTGACTGCCACGGATATTGAAAGAGTTACACAATCCACGTTTGTAAAAAAGTTGGGAGATTTGCGTTTGCTCTCAGAAAATTAATTAAAACTTCATCACAAAAAACAGCAGTCTGTGCGTACCACGGAAATGTGGCTTCCAATTTGATCTACGGTCTACTGCTATGGGGTAATTCCGTCAATGCTCCTGCAGTTTTTGGGACACAAAAAAAATGTGTTAGGGCTATTACAGGAGCGAAAAGAACTGACAGTTGCAAGCCAATGTTCAAAAAATTAAATTTACTCTCCTTATCTTCCATGCATATATTTGAAGCATGTAAAATTTTATATTAATAATTTTGATGTAAAGACTGCTAGAATACCGCGTAAGGTGAAAAAAGCATATCTTGTTCTACCTTCAAATGACGCCAAGACCGTATTCTATAGAAATAGTATATATGTAAAGTGCACTAAATTGTAACATCATTTGCCAGATAAAATTAAAAATATGACTTTTAAACAATTTATAAATAATTTATTCAATATAATAATGAACAAATGCTATTATGATATTGATGACTTTTAGAATGATAAAACACTTGACATAATTTCCAATAATAACATGTATAATATGATTGAATGATTTAATCTGAGCAAATTTATTTTATATTATGTTTGAATTATAGTATGTAATAAACCTATTATATAATATTGTAAGCCGCAACAGGCCAGATATGGAGAACATAAAACCTCTATTAAGACCATATTGTAACCCATATTGCAATAAACATTCTTGATTCTTGATAGAAAACGTAAATGAGAAAGCCTAAGAAAGTTTAAATTTTATTCTTCAAAGGGTATCCATACAAATACAAAAGTAAAAGATACCGAGAATATCTGTTACCTTTCGCTCGAGGAAACATTTTCCCAAGTTCGCAACAGTGTCAATATTCGAGGAATTGATGTATCAAGTTATGATCGATTCCTATTTGCGCGAATTCCATTTCGGAATGTATATTTTATTATTTGCCCGTTGGCTCGGCTCGTTTGCCATTTTTCTTGTTACTCTCGTATTATTTCTATAGGTATTTATTCAACACATTACAGGTAATTTATACGAAAGCAAGATTGCTATTTGATCGATGTTTTTGTCTTACTCTGTGTCCGCTGCCGCAGAAGGTTGTAATTATACTGGTGATTGCGCAGAGTTATAGGTAGGTACCATAATTTTGATAATATGCCCTTCTTATGCTATATTTCATGCTTTGAAGCGCTCGTAGCTAAGTTTTCTTAGCTGTTCTTAACCGATCAGCAAAGTCCGCCGCGGTCATGGTTGGATGAGTGACATTACTATGAGTGCTTCCGTGCTTCGGAGGGCACGTTCCCGGTTGTCATCTTAGGACGGCAGTCGTTATAGCATGGTGGTAGGGCATTTTGCGAATGCCCGCCTTGCTAGCTGCCATCCTCAAGTAGAAAATCTGTCACCAAGCACCTAACGGTGTGTTCCAGCCGCTGTCCTTGAGAGGTAGTAATTCTAGGTTATCCTGAACAATATCTTCGACCACATTACCACCTATCATCAGGTGAGATAGTGGTCAAAGGCTAATTCCTATCAAGCTTAAAAAAATTTATTTAAAACATAATTTTCAGAATGAAAGGCTATAAGTATCGAAGTGGCTAACCCATCGCTTCACCTGCATGTCGTTTTCAGCTCAATGACCCTTCGAGTAATATTGATTTTCCGCCCAATCGGTCGTTTGTATTCGTCCCTTGAAATGTGAAACATTACAGCTGACCCTTATTTGATAAACGTACGAATTGACAGGGTTAGGGCCAAATGTGGATGCCGTGTACTCAAGAGCAACTCGTGAGCGGAGCGAATAAAATATGTATACGACCTTTATCAATCAAAATTGTATCGGTCACCATCCGTTTCACGTAGCAAATTAGCGTTTTCGGAATGTGATAATAAAGGGTCGAAATACATTTTGTGATTGTGTTGTGGAAGTTCATCATTAGCTTATGACGTCCAAATTTGAACAAAGGTTTTCCCGATTGGGAGGGTTTGTCATAGTAGCTTGGCATGCGTCTTGAGGAACGCAATATAAGATGGCTGTTCTTCAGACGGTGTTGCCCACACTCTGGTATATTCCCTTCGTTGCAATTAATGCCCAATACGCCACAAGAGGTTCTGCAACTAAAATTTATATTAATATAAATTGAATATTTTTATTTTTGCAATAACGCATGCTCTGTGGTTTACATTACAAAATGACGAGAGGAAAAATTATAGTCACAGGCAGGATATCAAACGCGTCATCCACCCCTAAATCCAGGGCATACTCTAATGTTTAAGCTAACATGACATAATATATGAATCATAAGTCTAATTTGTCCTCTCCTCCTTTAACCATCGTCTGGAGATGGAGCGACTACCAAGTTTGTCTTGTTTGTAGTACAACGTAAGTTGAACTACATTGTTATATATGGTTATTAGCTTTAAACTTGCTAATAGTGACGCAATCCTATAAATTTAATATTTATATTTTTGCTCTGCTGATAACATTTCAAAATGACGATAGGAATTGTTATTAATATAATTTTACAATTATATCCATAACAATTTTATGTCAATACTAAACCTTCATTTGATAATAACAAATATTTTTAAAATATTTTAAGAAAAGATAAATGAATATTTGAATAAAACACTTAAAAAAGATAAAAATATATGTAGTGACAATTCCGTCTAATTTTTCTGTTAAGCCGACGTGACGTCACAAACGCCACGCAGCCAAACCGGAAGAATCTTTGACGCGTTTCGCTTCTACACGAAGCATCTTCAGGAGGTTTTGACTCTACGAGCGCACGATCGAGAATTCTCGATCGTGCGCTCGCGATTTTAAATGTGTTATGTAAATATTAATTTGATGTTTTCTTAAAATATTTTAAAAATATTTCTTATTATTAAATATGGATTTCCGCAAAGTCTGAATCTATTCATAACATTCATTTGACTTAAATTTTTCCAATCGTATATTTGTAATTTTGTTATGTAATCCGCATAGCAGGCGTTATTGCAAACATATCAATATTAAAATTAATTTTTAAAGTTCTGTGTATTTTTCTTATATTAAGCAAACAGGGACGGAAAATACAACACATCAAAATATTTTCCACGAAATTCCTTTATAAAACTTTTCCAAGGAACGCAATTATTTTCTTTCGCGTATAGAATTATTTTCTTGATACTATGAATAATTACGTACACTTTACGAATTGATTACATTAGTCTCAGTCTAAATGTATGTGTAGTATACTCTATTGTAGGCAATTTATTCAGGAGACAGGGACAAATGTTTCCTTTGCTGTGCTCTGGCCAGAAGAAAGGGACCAGACCAGGCATTGTTAATTACAGGCTATTAGGTAAGAATCTAGCATTTTGATAGGTACTTATGTTGTCTTAGGTTTTCGCGATTATTACACATAGTACCACGGCAGTCACCCCGTGACCACGATCACTGCAAAGGGTTTGAAACGTCGGGACAAAAATAATGATAAATATACGCGATTTAAACCGTTTAAAGTTGTTTAGTAAAATTAATATAGGTACTTATGTACTTATGTGTTCAACTATTGAGTAAAGTGGTTTTTGAAGCTTGATCCCGAGCTATACTCGCTGCCAAATAGTATGGCAATAGATTTCGTATATTTTTGAGTTGTTTATTTGTACAGCATCCTTGTAGGCCCTGTATCATGAAATTCTAGCGATACGAGTTTATAAAACTCGTATCGCTAGAATTATGAGACGATATGAGATATAACACACACTAACAGAACAGTGAGAGAAATAAAGAAATATGAACTAAAAAACTTCCTGAAACTCCTTGAAACATTTTCACCTCCATCGAGAGATAATAAGATGCCTGTTATTTTGCTTTATGTTTTTTTTCTCTATATAAGTTTGATTCGGAAAATTTACAGCTTGACATTGTTGCCATAAGCAAAGTATGTTCTTTTTTATTAACCTCCGGTAGTTACCTCCACTTGTCACCACAGACGGGCTCTGCGCCGGTGCATCCCGTAACTGACGATAGAAGTTTGCGTGATTTCGCGCCAAGTGTTTTTATTGCTTATCATTATTACTTCATAAGTAAGTAGAAACTGAACAAGTGCAATATGTGATTTCATTAGATAAATATGAATACATATATTGATTATTGGGTGCAAATTAGTTTGTAAAATATCATCGCATTATTTATTATTTTTCGTACTGGACAGTCCCCAAAAAAGGAGAGGTTTGCCATAATCCTCACGCTTGTCTAGCGTCTTGTTGATCGCAGTTTAAAATATGAGTCCCTCACAAGACGCTGCAGCTCACCTTCCATTTGACCCTTAGTCGCCTCTTAGACAGCCACAGGTACACTCTCCCAGCACGCCACGGGGATTACTTTTCGTGCGTAAATAAATTCCAAAAGTTTGTTTGAAATTCGATTCAATTTTCCTCACTTTCGCTTTTGAACACCAAAACGGCCGGAGATGAGAACAATAAATTATTAAATCCGTGACGGTGAGGACTGACCCGTGGGGTGCCGGGCTAAAATTAAACCCTTCCATATCTACCTTTGGGAGTCGTAGGAGGTGACGAAGGGAATTTGAACCAAAAGGTGTGCAGCAGTGCCCCTAATCGATCTGCGATCCCAAGAAGTCTGTCATACGTAGTTATGTATAATGGTAAACCGCATCTTGGAGGAGGTGTTTGTTCCACGGTGGAAGCACAGAAAGGACGTGGAAGTATATACAAGGTGTCCCAAGAAGTAGTGATATACTAAAGCTGGGAGGTAGAGGACCTAGAGGGCTATCTGAATCACCCCATGTATGTTCCGCGATTTTTCGTATTTTCGGAGTTATGACTTTTTTAATTTTTCATATATAAAAACTTAGAGCAGTATTAATTCACAACACAAAAAAAAATCGTTGAGCGCTATTTACTATGTAAACTTATACGCTTAGCTGGTGCTATAGTAAAAAAAGCTTTCACAAGCTACAGCTCCTGCATTGAATTTGATGAGCAACCGATCTATCTTCACAAGCTGTCAGCTTATCGTAATTAAGTCATCGAAAGTAATTAAATATATGTATTATTTTATATACTATTAATTGTCGTATCGATCTTAATCAGAAATAGTTCTAATACAAACACTACTCTATCGGCACTCGGTGTTCCGGCGCTCACAAATCCGTCACGTCCATTAGTCCGGCGTTTTCTAACTTAGCTCTCCTACTCTGTAATCCAGCAGGTTTAATACAAAAGTGCCGGATTGCAGAGCGTGCATTGTTGTTTGTCGTTCTGTAGTACAGTCACGACCTAGACAGTAATACGTGTCTCATTTATATTTTATGCGTAGAAGCATAATTTGAACAAAATGGCGGTCAAAAACAGTAAACATGAATCTCATCTTTTGAAAAATAAATGTAAGTTCTACGATGAGACAGTGGAGAGAATCAAGATTAGCTGATCAATATAGCGTGCGGTAATTTACGATATCAAATATAATGGTGAAAAGATCTAAAGCTTCGCTAACACAGCATTGAGATACAACCAATCATAAATATTGATCAAGCCCATTGTACTGTACTGTATCAGCCGGATTGTCCACTGCTGTACACAGCCCGGGACGGTACCAGATCGAAGCCTTAGACTCGATAGATAACCGAGCTAAGAAGCTCATTGGTGACGATGCGTTGGTGGAGGCTAGACTCCAAATCCTCGAGCATAGACGCAAAGTTGCTAGTTTATCGGTTTTTACAGGACAGGACACTTCGGAGAATGTGCTATAGATTTACACAACCTTATTCCTTCCTCTCCTTTTTTTCATCGGACAACAAGACGCACAGGTTCACGGCATCCACACATGGTCGATATCCCGAAAATACGCACAAAGCGTTTTAAATCTAGTTCTAAAAACGGGTACGACCGAATTATGGAACACCCTACCAGCGTCTCTATTTCCCAATATATAAAATATATAAAGTCTTCAAGGACACAGTAAACAGGTATTTGCTAGGCACTTGCCTAGTCGTGGTCGACGGTAGAGCATACTTATGCTCTACCGTCGACCACGACGTCACTTTCCATCAGGTGAGATTGCGGTCAAATGCTTGCTTATCATAATAAAAAAAAAAGAAATGCCTCCCCCACCATGTGCCAGAATCCCCACGCTTGGTATGTATCTTGGGGATCGCAGTATGAGATATCAGTTCGTCAGAAATCTACTGCCCACCTTTTGGTATGTTACCCTTAGTCGCCTCTTACGACACCCACGCGTAGAAAACGGGGGGTGACATTCTAGGTTCCCGTGGGCCTTCAACGAGTATTCAGTCGCCTGCAATAAGAAGTATACACTTCGTAATTTTCAAAATAATGTGATGTCGCTAAGTTATTAATAATCGAAGTTAACTTTAACATGAGTAAAAATATCCAACTTATTCTTTGATTTTAAGATACTTCTGATTACATAGAGAAAAGCAGAACTCTTTGCCACTATTTTGAAAATTACAATGTGTATACTTCTTATTGCAGGCGACGGTACTCTGAAAATATGTATATCACGCGGAGCCGATATCGTCTATTTATGAATTAAATTCAATTGCTTTTATTAACTACTAGCTCTCCGGCCGCGGCTCCACCCGCTATATCAGTTATCGCGCAATTCTATTATATCCTTTATATAATCCTTTTTTTGCGCAGTTCGATAAAAACAATCCTATGTCCTTTCCCGGGTCAAACTATTACCATTCCAAATTTCAACCAAATCGGTTCAGTAGTTTTTATGTTTACTCCTTGCATACAAAGTACAAAAATACAAATTCTTCCTCTTTATATTATTAGTGTAGAGTGTAGTTTTTTTTTTTTATGTGACGGAACTAGCTCGAGGCCCACCTGATCTTGAGTGGACTAGCTGCCTATAACAGATGCATTTCGTCATAATTCACGAATTGCACTGCGCCCGTCACCTTGAGACATAGTTGTGCCTGTAATTTCACTGACTTTCAAGGTGCTTGGCGACAGATTTTGTACTTGAGGGTCGCTAGCCAGGCGGGCATTCGCAAAATGCCCCTCCACCATGTCATGTAGATGATGCGCATGGATTAAATTTATTTATAACTAGCTAGCTGATATTTCCTTCCCATAGAAATCCAATGATCCGGCGTTTCCGACAATTCGGCATAGTAGAAAAATAAATGAGGCGGGATTACCGAGTGCCTACTGTATAATTTCTTGGCCATTACAAATTCTCATTTCATTATTAACATCTGAGAAATTCAAATTGCTTCCGTCCTACTCAAGACCTACTAAATTAACATACATTACTCCTTAGAAACATTCGTTTGTTATCTCCTTCCACAAACATTGCGTAGGTGTGTTTATTTTTTCGTCTACAATGTTATTTTTTCATGCACACACAACACCTAAATTCATATGGTTGGTGAGGTCACGAGCTGACCCTGGACAACCGGAAATAGCCGCTCTGGCTCACTTCCGGGCCCTTTCTTCACTTCGTTATGTTCATTTCATATTTCATAAGTACCAGGGTGTAGCTTCCGATATTTTTATAAAAGATGAATGTGTTTTTCCGTGACTATTTTTGCTAGTGAGTATAAATTGCTGTTTTGTATTGAACATTTTGAAGCAGTGATGGCTCAGTGGCATTAGCTATGGACTGCCGCGCAGCAGGTCCATGGTTCGAATCCCGCCCAGAGCTTGAGCTTCACCGCATGGTGGAAGGGCATTTTGCGAATGCCCGCCTGTCTAGTGATCACCCTCAAGTAGAAAGTCTGTCGCCAAGCACCGAAAGGTGTGTTCCGGCAGTAGTCCTTGAGAGCCAGTGAAATTACAGGCACAATGAGACTTAACAACTATGTATCAATGTGACGGGCGCAGTGCAGTTCGTGAGTTGTCATGAAATGCATCTGTAATAGGCAGAGATTAGTCCACTTAACATCAGGTGGGCCTCGCGCTTGTTCCGTCACAATAATATAAAAAAAAGAACATTAAGAGAGCAGTCTATTTTTTTTTAATATAATTGTGACGGAACAAGCACGAGGCCCACCTGATGTTAAGCGGACTAATCTCTGCCTATTACAGATGCATTTCATCATAAGTCACCAATTGCACTGCGCCCATCACCTTGAGACGTATTTGTTAAAAGTCAAGTGCCTGTAAATTCACTGGCTCTCAAGGACTGCTCCTGGAACACACCGTTAGGTGCTTGTGAGGCTGCTGCGCGGCAGTCCATAGCCAATGCCATCACTGCTTCATATATATGTATATATATATATATATATATATTTTCATGCTGATACGTACGCCTTTGACCACAGTCTCACCTGACATGGTAAGTGATGATGTGGTCAAACGTCTTAACTGGCTTAATTACTGGCTACTACAAATGACTGTCTCTAACCGCCGGAACACACCGTTAGGTGCTTGGCAACAGATTTTCTACTTGAGGGTGGTCTCTAGCCAGGCGGGTATTCGCAAAATGCCCTTCCACCATGCGATGAAGCTCAAGCCCGCGGCGGGATTTGAACTATGGAACTGCGGCATTCCATAGCCAATGCCACTGAGCCATCACTGCTTCAAAGATATAGGAATGAATGTTAGTAACCTTTTTTATTATTATTTGAATAATGAGATCGTGACGGTACACGCACGAGGCCTACATGCACAGATCAAAAACCCAGGGTTCATAGTCTTTGCCCACATGATGTTAAGCAGATACCTCTGCCTATAAGAGATGCATTTCTTCATAATTGACAAATTACACTGCGCCCATCACCCTGAGACATACAGTTGTTAAGTCTCAAGTGCCTGTCATTTTACTGGCTCTCTAGAACTCCTGCCGAAACAAGTTACATGTGATACTTTGATCTCATAAGTAATTTAATTAGAAACGAAATATATATATTCCATGCGGGGTTGTAGATAATAAACGTACTAGAGCTATTAACAACTCATTATTACGTCATGTTAGATCTTCACGGTGTCGATTTATGAAGTAATCACCAATTGAAATTTAAGATATAGTTTTTCAAAATTATTTATTTGTACGTAACGTCGTCACAGACGTCGTGCTCGGACCTGTTCCAGTCCTATAATTTTAATCAATTAACTGGAGAAGTGCGAGTTAGGATCTATTGGTGATCCGCTCGGGAACAGCCAGTATAAGGAGATATTTTTGTTCGTTTTGTAGACTAATTTTAGAGTAGACGTAGAGAATTTCATAGGTCAGTACACCAAATGTTAAGATTTCAAAGTAACTAATTTAGTCCTTGAGAAAGACCCTCTAACCAAATTGGTTCCAAATTGATACATGAGACAGTGCTCCATTTGTTTGTATTTTTAACCGACTTCAAAATATATATATATATATATTTTTTATGTTATTGTGTTGATGTTAAGTGGTATCCTCTGCCTATAACAGATGCATTTCATCACAAGTGACGAACTGCACTGCGCCCATCACCTTGAGACATACCTGTTAAGTCTCATTTTGCCTGTAATTTCACTGGCTCTCAAGGACTGCTGCCGGAACACACCGCCAGTAATTAAGCAAGCGTTAGGTGCTTGGCGACAGATTTTCTACTTGAAATAGGAGGAGGTTCTCAATTCGACTGTATTTTTTGTAATTTTTTTCTACATTCCAAAGTTGGTTCTTGTTATAATAATAAACCATTTATTTCAGGCAACTTAGCATTATAAATTACAAATATTTTATGTGGGCCCATTTGATTTATCCCTAATAATGCGTAATTTAGGCTTGAAGTAGCTTTTTTTTGTTTTAATTTTACGGACGGACAGTCTAACATGCAACTGTAGGTATCATGAAGCGGACTCCATTGTGCCCTTTGGACAAGGAATATTAAAAAGTAACAACACAGCAGAGAAGTCAGCAAGTCATTTGATTGTATTCAATGTTATAAAGCACTTGCTCTACAATAAAGTCAACTTATGCTGACAAATTACGATCATCAGTAGAACGATCTTGAGATAGTTCACGGCGACTATATTGAGTTCTCTACTCAGAATAACTCCTATATAAGGTATTTGTTGTTTCCGTCACCACGACACCGAGGTGTTTCTACCGTTGCAATACACTTTCTGTCCACGAAATTTATCTTCGTCTGTATGAATATGCTGCTTTTAAGGCGTGTGAGAGCACTTAAGTTTGTCTGAGCTTTTACGTTAAGGCGGGAATACACATGACTGTAGCTGGCACATTTGCAGAAAAGCTCCTTGCACATGCCGTCTACTTTCTTGTGTATACGCTTACTGGCATTCCTGTGTCTGCCACGCAAGTAGATAGCACAACATTTGATTTATTGGTATGCAACGTGAGGGAGAGGCCGCGGGGTGCTGTCTCGTAAACTGGTTTGTGTATACGTCTTGCAAATACAGGCATGCAAATTACATGCAAGTTTAACTTGCAAATCTATCCTCATTGAACTAGTAACTCCTATATGCCGTTAACAAGCATGCAAGCTACTGTTCCTTTCTACAGGCATGTGTATCTTTGGCTTTAGAATAGTTTGAAAGACAGAAGGAATATTCAGTTGCGCGTGAAAAACATTTTGATTAAGAAATCGTACTACACAGTTTGTGATTACTTAAACGACGAAAATGCTTGGACAACTCCGCATGTGCCCAGCTATCGCCTGTCGCCTACGAAATTAAATCAAATATTGTAATAATTTTATTATATAGTCGTAGTATGTAAAATAATAGCCTCGTATTTCTTGCCCGTTCCTCTCGCCGTGGCTCTATTCACTTATTTTGTTGAATGTGGTAGTACAGTTATATTTCAATATTACAATTTTGACCTTCATTAGACGCCTAAATTGAACAAACGATTTTGACTTTGACTTTGAGGCAGCGTCCTTCAAACAATAGACAATATTGCTGCGGTAGATTTTTAATTTACTGCAGTAAAATTACAAGCAAATGAGCTGGAGAGAATTGGAATGTATATGTTCCAATAAGTCAGTGCATATTGAATGCCATTACATATGGCAGCGATTTAATAATAGTCGCAATATAAATAAATCACTAGGGATATGCTTAGGATATGTCATAATGCCTTTTTTTACTGCTGACAGGCTAACCATTGGCCATAATCTCACCTGATTGTACCTAAGTGATGATGTGGTTCAAAGTGGTAAACAGAAGTAACTAGGACTGGGAACTAGGTTTAACTAGCCCTCAAGGACAGCTACCGGCTCTGTGCTTGGCGACATATTTTTTCCTTGGGAGAGGTTAATGGCCAGGCTATGAAGTCCTTAGCAGTAAATGTCACTAGTTATCGCAATCCAATCAATAAGCGTTATAATGAACACGTTAATAAATTATAGATCAGGAACCATATTTTTTTTTTATACTTTATAGAGTAGCCTGAGCTGATGGTAAGTAATGATGTGGTAGAAGATATTGTTCAGGCTAACCTAAAATTAATGTCTCTCAATGACAGCTGCCGGTTAGGTGCTTGGCGACAGAGTTTCTACTTGAGGGTGGTAGTCTGGCGCTCTACCTCCGTACTATAACGACTGCCATCCTAAGACCACAACCGGGACCGACGTGCCCTCCAAAGTGTCCATACTATTACACTAGCGGTCCAAGTCATGACCACGGCGGGAGCGGATGTTGCTTAAGGCTAGAGTGCCCGCAGCTCTTTCTATACAAACGTAATTTCATCAAGTGTTCAAACTCCGTGAAATTCGGCATGCATATCCCTGAGTCATATGAGTATCTATCCTTCTGGTTTGCTAGTATTTCGATTTATCATGTATTTTATCCCTAAGTGTGAAAATAAGAATGCCCTTTCAAACGATCTTCCCGAATATTTTTGATAATACTTAATTATACGACAAACTGGAAAAGATATTATGCTCGAGGAGATGCATGCAAAATTTCACCGAGTTTGAACAAATAAACTACTTACGTTTGTAAGAAAAGCGCTACGAGTACTCTAGCCTTAACTTAGCTGATCGGTTATAAAATATTTTGTTATGTGTGGCTAAGCAAACTACGATAGGAATAAATAAATTAGCTTAAAAAATAAATGTTTCCACAACTGGAATATGATCTTAGAAAATAATTTTTACTTACGACTTTTGACTTTAACTATCTTACTGTATCAGCCGGATTGTCCACTGCTGTTCCAGCCTCCCCTGTTATAGAGGGTTTGCCATAACCCCCACGCTTGGCAGGCGTCCTGGGGATCGCAGTGTGAGATTTCAGTTCCTCAGAAAGCGCTGCCCACCTTCTGGTGTGTTACACTTAGTAGCCTCTTACGACACCCACGGGTAGAGATGGGGGGGTTACATTCTAGCCTAACCCCCACCACTTACTGCGTCACAAACATACATGCTGTAGCATTCGTTTTGTATGATTGAAAGTTGCCTGTAGTTTTTAATTATACCACACTAATTCTTTTACTTATTAGCAGTAGACCACATCAATGCTTAACATCAGGCAGGGTGTGGTCAAACGCAAATCTATTATGAATAAAAAAAAAGTAAAATTACTCTTAATTTATTTACTAACCTTACACGTAAGAAATATACCAGCAGATACAAACAATTTTTGGACAAATTATATTTTAATGACCTTAATAATTAAAGCGACTGTGAGCTATTGTTTCCCCACAAATTGTTTAATTACTATTATGTATTATGTTTTATCTATTTTATTACATGTTGAAATAAGTGGCTTCGTTCTACCCATAGGCTTATGAGCGTAGCGAAAAAATCCTAGGTCTGTGGTTCTACCAGACTAGATTATTCACATTACGACCCAATTAACAACAAGTTTTGACAGCTCTGCATTCAATAAGCATCCAGCATATCCACAGAGTAATAACTACAATAGAGAGAGTGATATTACGTTTTTAAATCGTGTCCAAAAGCTACCGAGTTGGACCTAGCGAGTCTATCTTATATATATTCAATAATTATATATGAATGAAAATATATAATATTTATAAACATCTTTTTTATGTTTCAATGTTATATTATACATACCTACAAAATATGTTTTTCAATGTTGTGTTTTTTGGTCCATAAATAACAACTGAAGGATGAATAAAAGATCCGAAGTTATTATTGTACACGTTAGTTTTTACTTAACACCATATTGGTTTATATTATTTACCTTAGCTATTAATTCAAGCAAAAAAATATGCATAGATAAGTGCCATTTTTTCGAGATACTTATTACGGAATTAACCTTTTTTTTTCATTTCATTTACTTTAGATTATTAACTTGAACCAGTGGGTAGGACCCACTCCTAACCCGCGATATATTTACTGGAAAGATTCCGATCAGTTTTTGATGGCCTTCCTCTGAGAGTCACGATTGCGCAAAACGACGATCTTCAGCGCATAACTGAATCAATTTTATAACAATAATTTCAAAGTGAAATTTTCTTCACATATACACGACACGCTGCCAAAGCCATAGACGGTCTCTATTCTAATTATTACTCTATGAACATATCAGTTAAATCATTTTTACATTATATTTATGCGCTCTGACTGCCAGACACTAAAAGCATTAAAAAGTTTACGATGTAATATAACTATCAAACAAAATTGTTGCAATGTTGATGTTTCTATTTTTGTTTTCAGAAAATTGAGGCGCCTTTCCTTGCGGCCGTGGAGTCTACACTCGGAGACCGGTACACGCCAAATGTAGAAAACATCTACAAAATAACCATAAAGTTTATACTAGAGACACTCGTCGATGGGTATGAGAAAGCTGGTAACAAAGCAACGTGAGTTTAGTTAGCAAAACGAAATTCGAAAATGGATGGGCCAAATTCCAAAACCTAAAACGAACGGGCTCAGATTGTGGCGTCGAAGCTACGAATTCGAAATAGTTTCTTTCGAATCGAACTTTTTGAATACGATTTTCCAGAATAGGAACTTGTCAATTGAACTTTCCACAACAGAGATAAACTTTCCAGAACGGAAGTGAACGAATTGAAAATGTGTGCTCTGTGAATGCGTTTTTGGTATCTTGTGTTTGTTTCATAATTATGTGTACATTAATGTTTCATATTGTGTAAGCTGGGAACATAAATACATTGGTGTGCTTTTATTAGTTTAAATAGCAATTGTAGATATTAGCATGAAATATTGTATCGAGTAAGAATTTTACCAAAAAAAAGGAATAGATGTCAACTTGCGCTTACTAGATTTAATTTTGTTATTAAGATTTAATTACGATTAACTACTAATCATAATGTTTAACTTGTAACTTATATTAAAATGCACAATTATGTTGGCTGGTCCAATTACTCTATTTAACTTTATTTAGTTATAGTAAATGTATTAACTTTCTTATTTGAACTATTTTACTTACAAGTTTATGTCTTCCGGTCTTGTACGCATTATAGTTTTGTATTATTATCGTTAACTAAATATATTTAGGTATACAATTACCTTTATTTTCCTTATTATTTCCAAAGTAATTATTAGATACAGTTAAGTCATTTTTTGTCAAATGATATGTTACATCACCAGTGAAATTTGAAATGAATTTGAATTCAATGCTGAGATGAATATTTTAAACTAAAACTTAAGAATATCATGTTTTGACTTCCCCTTCATCGTAGCAAAATTATGATGAGTAGGTATTACTTTGTAAGTTTCCTAAAGCCATTATTTAAGTTATTTTGACGAAACAAGCCCGAGGCCCACCTGATGTTAAGTGGACTAACCTCTGCCTATAACAGATGCATTTCGACAACGACGAACTTGCACTGTGCCCGTCACACTGAGACGTACAGTTGATAGGTCTCATATGCCTGTAATTTTAATTAATCAAACAATATGTTTATGCTTTTATCACTGAGTTATTCCATTTATATCTAGTGATATAAACATACTTTTAGATGCCTTTTACACGTCACATAACTATGATAACGGATGTGTTGTATTTTAGAAATGTTTACCAACTGAATGTTGATATCTTTTTATACTAGTTACCGCACTCATTGTGTATTCAAGTATTCAAATGCACGTGAACAAAAATGTGTAAATAAGGTAGTAATTTTTCAAAATTAATTGTTGTAAAGATCAAAAAAATAATTTTGTTTATCGGATTACCCATATTTTTGTTGATAGTCCTCACGATCAATTACCTAAAATGTAAATGTACTACTTATATATCATGCCACATTAAATATTTACTTCACAATGTAAAAAGGAATAAATTACAATTTTGTTCGCAATCTTTAAGGTTGAACTGGCCGGTCGCTTCTCCATACAAACGCCTTAGGGTGATCAATCCCTTATTTGAGATTTTAGGTCCAGAATTAAGCATAATACCAATTGACCTCGTCATTATCTAGGCTTGTATGATGCCGCAATTTTAAGAAGATAATTAAGTTGAAAGTTATGATCCTCGGAAATGTTATATGAAAATGTTTCGAATCTCATAACTCTCAAGTTAATTATCTTATTAAAATTTCGGCATCATACAAGCCTAGATAATGACGAGATCAATCGGTATTATGCTTTGTTTTGGACCTAAATCCTCAAATAAGGGAGCGATCACCCTACGGCGTTTGTATGGAAAACTGACCGGCCAGTTCACCCTTAATATAGAAGCAAAAAAATATTTACACTATTTGTACAGTCAGAATTACCCTTTAAAATATAACTAGGCATTATGTACAAATCATCAAATTGATGTTAAATTATATCTAAAAAGGATGTCATTGTAGCAACCACGATATACGTTAAAATAATTATTGGGTTTTGACTTATTTACTTATGTAAAATGTCATATAGTCTTAACCTCTCTAGTCCACACGATCAATTACCTATTTAATACAAAATGCATTCAATTCAGAATATAAATAGAAAATAAATGTCAATTTGGTATTAATATTTTTATTGTGAAACAAATACAAAGATATAAGACTACATACAAAGGTACTTGTAGCTTCAGTTTTATATGAAAATCAAATTATTAATTACAAATGATCAAATCAAGGTACATTATACCTAACAATAGCGTTCCTATAGCAAGCACGATGTACAAGTAAATATATGTATATTATTATTTTATAATTAATAAATCTGTTGAGCTATAATCATTTCGAATGTATTGTGCCAATGAATCTTAATAAAACTTATTGTAGTCACAAAGTTGGTATTGTGTGATAGATGAATTTGTAAATCAATAAATAGTTTGCATGTTTTAATTCATAATTGTTCTAATATTTTAAGTTCTATTATAATATTTATAATTTTGTTACTAACTTGACTACGCTTCTTGACTATTCATGGTAAACATCTTATTTACTTTTATGAACCTATATTTTATAAATTACTTAACTTATATAATGAAGTTTTAATTTCAATAAATTAATAAACGCTCAAAACTATACTTCACTTTAATATTAAATAAAGTTAATTTAGGGTACCTTATCTTTCCTATTTTTTTTTTTTTTTTTTTTTATTCCTGATAGGTTAGCCTTTGACCACTATCTCACCTGATGGTAAGTGATGATGTGGTCGAAGATGTTGTTCAGGCTAACCTAGAAGTTCCTGTGTTCCTGTTTTCAGTTTCTGTTCTGAGTAGCCGTTCGACTTAAGTAATCAGCAACCCTTAGACCTTAAATTAGAGAAACAACTACGAGTGTAAAATAGGAATGCATTTCAAGGTATTGAATATTTCTGGAAACAGGCATAAGCTCAGAAAATGTAAATCATCAAAAAATATATTCTACCTCTTTTGTTTGCTGAATCGTTTGTACATCTATTTCGTTTTATTTTTCTAAAATAAAAAAAAAAATCTTGATTCCTTTTAATTAAGAATAAGTAAGTTTTAGGCTGTATTGTATAATTGTTACTAATTTGTAAAATTGTAATAGTAAATATTTATATAACAGAATTTAATTATGCCATGAATGTGTTGTTCGTAATGTATAATTTTAATAATTAAAATCGGTGTAATAAAGTGTTACTTTTGTTTTAAATAAATAACTCAAAATTTTAGATTGGTTTAATTTATTATATTTGCAAAATATTATCGAAGATGACGACGTTGAAAATGTAGTTTCCTGTATTATTTCTATGCTAAAATATCTATGCTGAAATCATAATAATTCTTTAATTGTTAATTAATTACTACAAATCTACTCGCACTGCAAAAAAAAGCGTTATCGTTTGAAGTTGTGTAATAGAAATTTTAACGCTTTAACGATTCTAAATTTGAAGTAAAACATAAAAGAGATGTTAGTAGGCAGCCTTAGTATGGCGAAAAGTCATATGATAGTAAAGACCACAGACGAAAACCTAACACTAAGCTAGCATCTATTCGTACAGAAATAATTTAATAATACCCAGATGAGGTATACGTGACGTCAAAATAATAAAATAGGTATATAGTAATACATCAAAATACCTACGCAGAACGCACACACATCACTTTTACCGTCACAGAGCAGGAAAAATACAAAAAAATGGCCTTATCGATACACCTAATACTAAAGATAATGTTACGTAATAATCTCTATTATTGTTTTATGCAGTTATGTAGTGAATTACTACTTTATTGCGGAAGTACAGGCGAGATGGAGAAAATAATCAGACCGCAAATGGTATTTGCTATAAGGATATTGGGCAACCGGTATCGTTTGTGTTTACTGGACAAAAACTAAGGACTGTAACCATTGTCGGCTGAGTGAAAACTTTTTGTCCAACAGGCTATATTAATACCTCAACCATAACGATGATAATTATAAAACCAGCTACATTTAGTGTACAATCATCGTCTAGTCTGTGAATGGCAGGAAACTTCTATATTGTAACAGTGAGTACTTTTGCAACTTAGTAACAGCCGCCAGTTTTGGTCTTCAAATGGTATAGTTCCGTCAAACTAAACATCATTGAAGACATGTTGGTGTCGCGATAAAATCAACAATAGGAACTCGTAACCCAAGGTGTTAAAGTTCATAATAGCATAAAATAATGAAGTTAAAACTTAATGACGTATGGTAGCCATAATGTCGTAAAAGGATATGACATTATCATACAATCGACGCACGTCATAAAATTGTATGGTGCCAGCCCTGGTGGTGTAGGGATGGGACACTGGCGCTTACTATTTTATATTATTGTTAAATAAAAACACATTCTTATACAATAATATAAGTAACCTAAAGGTTAGACAACAACAATATTATTTTAATTTAATAAATTTTTTATTCATTCTAAATTAAATAAAAATTTGTAACTACAACTCCAGAATTCCAAATTATATCACTGTTTCATTACCTGAAGTTTAATTAGAACAAAGCAAAACTTAGTTTGAATATTTTTTTTACGTTCACTGTTGAAATCTACTTAATTATAAATCTGACCTAATAAAAAATTATGATGAGGTAGAAGATGGAGCGTACTGGCATGAGAGGTACCTCTAGGATTAAGAGACGTTACTTAATCCTTGAAGATTCCCAAGTTACAGTTATCATAAAGAAGAGCACTGGCAACTTGTTCTTCTTTTTTATATCTTTACTGTTTGTATTATTAAAAATTTATGTAAAACGCTGTGATCGTGATGCTCGATAGCAAGGAATATCAGGAACGAATGTCGTGTCTCCACACGCCTTGTCTTCTGATAATTGATTAAGGAAACGTGCCTATAATACCTAACTAACCTAATGCAAGAAATGATAACCTAAAGCATTAGGAACATCTCGTCTAATCTCGTTACCGTCCCGAAAAAATCTAATCATTAATTCATTACTCCACTAAAACTAACCCACATTTTGACGTGCGCAATTTTGTCCCATGTCGTTCACATCCCGTTCCGTGCTCGTGTCGTGATGTCGTCGGACGATAACTTCCATCTACAAATTGGATTCCCCGGTCACCGGCAAAATTACTCACGAAACTGACGATGCTGGAATAATAAAGAGTTTCCACTGAACTCTACCAATATTATCTTTATTCTACACAATTTTAAAGATAAACCATCATAAAGTCGGTACTAGATCGTCTAATTTGAATATTGTTGTCTTAGCTCGGGGATTTTCTAGCGCTCGCTTTATATTTTAATGAATTCCAACTTCGCTTAAATGAAATAAATGCTTTTAGAGATAACAGTTTTGTTTTTCATACAAAAATATAGTCAGTTGAAGTTATTCATATTGGGTGATTTTAAGTTGCTAGTTTTATATTTTGCTATCCTGATATCTGAACCACGACAGAATAGCTATTTGTATTAAGTTAATGTAAGATATATTATAACAATCAATATAATCTAAGTATTTCTAATGATAATTCTTACAACAATTACTTAAGACAAGAATTATGTAATTCAAACAAGAAATAAAAACACAAGAAGATATTGGATAAAATAAATTATTTGTAATGATAATGAATAGATTCAAGGGTTACTTCGCGTAAATCCATATTTAATAAACAAATATTTTAAGAAATTATTATAATATTTTATAATAAAACTGTTGGAAAATATAAAAAAGTAATCTACTCATAACTCATAGTTTTCTCGATCGTGCGCTTGAAGAGTCAAGACGTCCTGAGTTTACTTCGTATAGAAGCGAGACGCGTCGAAAATTCTTCCGGTTTGGCTGCGTGGCGTTTGTGAAGTCACGTCGGCTGAACAGGAAAATTAGGCGGAACTGTTACTAGATTTTTTTTTTTTAATATCTGTTATTATAGAGTCCAGAATATTTGACCGTATTTAATTACTTTTTACTAACCTGAGTATTTCTTTTTACAAATCTGATGTCACATCACTAAACTGTGTTTTGCATGTGCACGGAGTCAGTATCAAAAAGTCAATCAGTCGCATCACTTCTAATAGTGACAGTAATTATTATTTAAAATTAATAATAATTTTAAACTTACGACTACAATAACGGAAAATAACTAGAAGTCGTTATTGAAAAATAATGACTTATAGCATTAACTCTAATCGAATTTTAATCGCTGCTCTTAAAACCAGTGAGTATTGTACGAAGATTATTTGAAATATAGAAAAATATAGACCGAGTGTTACGTTGAAACGCACAGAACAAAAATGGTTTATTTATAGAACAGTTGGAATTTACTGCATATGATTTCACATCCGAGCTTTTAGATACTCGGATGAAAAGCGAGTAGGTAACTAGCAAGTGACTGAGATAAAAGTGTTCGCAAAAATAAAGAGTGACTTCGATGTGAATAAATTTACAAAAATATTTGAAAAAATATTCAAGACTATTGGATAATACAGCTAAAATGGAAATCCGATTTTGAATTTTCAGTGCCAAATCTACACCGTATTACGAATTCTCAAACATGAATTTCAACTGCCAAATTATTCAGTATTTTAATTAAAGTTCCACTTTTATGAGTGAAAATATAAACTTTAAAATAAGTGTTTACGGTGGTTTATAAAACAATAAATATGGGTTGTGAACTGACGAAATTAGCATCATCTGAGCTGAACAACCACGATGCAATCGACCGGCCCCCGCCTGCCGTGGACCCTCGCTCTCCATTGACCGCCAAGCAGCAGTACTGCATGCTGGCTTCGTGGAAGGGCATCTTCAGAGAAATTGAGAAAACTGGAGTCTTGTTATTCATAAAGTAAGTACTGTAGGAATAATAAGTATAGATGTAAAGTCAAAAACTTTAGTAAAGGTTATCTTTAACAGACATTAAGTAAATGCTTAGCTCGTTTACTTCAAAAACGAGTTTCTATTAATTTGTAATAAAATAGAACAACGTAATTGAATTGCCCTCCACAAACATTTAGTAAAATCATCCCAGATATAATTTGATTTAGGTATGTCTTTCATAGAAACACAACTTTAAATAAGAGTGGACTGTATCTATAAATTAATGATGAAGTTGGTTATATATATGTAACCAACTTTATCATACTCTCTATATATATATATATATATATATAGAATATGATGTATGATATGATAAAGTTGGTTACATATATATATAACCAACTTCATCTATATATATATATATATATATATATATATATAAAATTCTCGTGTCACAGTTTTCGTTGCCATATTCCTCCGAAACGGCTTGACCGATTTTGATGCAATTTTTTGTGCTTATCCGGTATCTATGAGAATCGAATTTTCGAAGCGCTCGTAGCGAAGTTTACTTAGCTGTTCTCAACCGATCGGCAAAGTTAAGCAACGTCGCCCGCGGTCATGAGTTGGATGGGTGACCGCTAGTGACATTACTACTGAGCATTTCCGTGCTTCGGAGGGCACGTTAAGCCGTCGGTCCCGGTTGTTGTCTTAGGATGGCAGTCGTCATAGCATGGTGGTAGGGCATTTTGCGAATGCTCGCCTGGCTAGCTACCACCCTCAAGTAGAAAATCTGTCGCCAAGCACCTAACGGTGTGTTCCGGCAGCTGTCCTTGAGAGCCAGTAATACTAGGTTAGCCTGAACAACATCTTCGACCACATCATCACTTACCATCAGGTGAGATAGTGGTCAAAGGCTAACCTATCAAGGATAAAAAAAAATAAAAAAAATAAAAAAAAAATCGGCCAACATCTTTTCATCCCCTAAATGTTAGGGGTAGTCCCCCCTAAATTTTATTTTTTAGACAAAATTTTTAATTTCTATTTTTTTATGATACAACATACAAAAATACATACAATCCTCAATTTTCACCCTTCTACGATCAACCCTTATATGGCAAAACAACGTTTGCCGGGTCAGCTAGTATATATATATATATATATATATCCAGACATTTACCACACCAGCATTCTTATCAGGTGTTTTTTTTTATTAAAAAAATCCATTGATGGTAGAGTCGCTAGCATCACGACTGCAGTTTGCCTTACAGTTGCAGAATTACCGTTCAGCGTGACACTGAACTATTCTCATAACTTCGAGAAATTAGTTCGTGTGTCTCGTTCACCTTATTTTACATGATATAATTATATATGCCTTTCTCATTGAATATTTATATACTACTGCTTCGAGACAGAAATACTGACACTTGGTTAATACCGTGATGTCAGATTGTCTGTCAGATAACATATATACAGGGTTATTGGTAAAATGCTAACAACCTCTTAGGGTTGACTTCTGCTAGTCCTAAGAAAGATTTTGAGTTTTTTTTTTTTACTTTTTTTTTTTTTTATATATGTTTTTGACTGAATAGGCACGAGGACCACATGATTTCAAAAGTCTCTTGTGCCAGTAATGTATTATTTCATATTTGTATTACCTTGCTCGATGTAAATATATATATATATATATATATATATATATATATATATATATATATAAAATTCTCGTGTCACAGTTTTCGTTGCCATATTCCGCCGAAACGGCTTGACCGATTTTGATGCAATTTTTTGTGCTTATCCGGTATCTATGAGAATCGGCCAACATCTTTTCATCCCCTAAATGTTAGGGGTAGTCCCCCCTAAATTTTATTTTTTAGACAAAATTTTTAATTTCTATTTTTTTATGATACAACATACAAAAATACATACAATCCTCAATTTTCACCCTTCTACGATCAACCCTTATATGGCAAAACAACGTTTGCCGGGTCAGCTAGTATATTATATATATATATATCCAGACATTTACCACACCAGCATTCTTATCAGGTGTTTTTTTTTATTAAAAAAATCCATTGATGGTAGAGTCGCTAGCATCACGACTGCAGTTTGCCTTACAGTTGCAGAATTACCGTTCAGCGTGACACTGAACTATTCTCATAACTTCGAGAAATTAGTTCGTGTGTCTCGTTCACCTTATTTTACATGATATAATTATATATGCCTTTCTCATTGAATATTTATATACTACTGCTTCGAGACAGAAATACTGACACTTGGTTAATACCGTAATGTCAGATTGTCTGTCAGATAACATATATACAGGGTTATTGGTAAAATGCTAACAACCTCTTAGGGTTGACTTCTGCTAGTCCTAAGAAAGATTTTGAGTTTTTTTTTTTACTTTTTTTTTGTTTTTTTATATGTTTTTGACTGAATAGGCACGAGGACCACATGATTTCAAAAGTCTCTTGTGCCAGTAATGTATTATTTCATATTTGTATTACCTTGCTCGATGTAAATATTCAAAACTCTATTCAAAGGGACCACGACGCGGTCCGGTGTTGCCGCAGCGGGAGCTCTGGGCTCGGAGTAGGAATTAAACCCGAAAAAAAATAAAGAGCTAATAAAAAAAAAAATTATTTTCAAACACAGTCAGTAAAGTACAGTCCCTAATTTCACGATCGTAAGCCGTCGATAACAGTTATCTACAACAGTTCCATACTTGCAATGGGGGATATGATTCGTTAAATTTATCGATCATAGCGATTCGGTAATTTAACGAGCCATACTACGGTACTTGCACTGCAGTATCGTTTTCCTATGAAACCATTAATTGAGATGTCACAGTATCATGAGACCACAATGAACCAACTTCCCGCGTCGTTTTGAAGCGCTCGTAGCAAAGTTGACTTAGCTGTTCTTAACCGATCAGCAAAGTTAAGCAACGTCGCCCGCGGTCATGAGTTGGATGGGTGACCGCTAGTGACATTACTACTGAGCGTTTCCGTGCTTCGGAGGGCACATTAAGCCGTCGGTCCCGGTTGTTGTCTTAGGATGGCAGTCGTTATAGCATGGTGGTAGGGCATTTTGAATGCCCTACCACCATGCCTGGCTAGCTACCACCCTCAAGTAGAAAATCTGTCGCCAAGCACCTAACGGTGTGTTCCGGCAGCTGTCCTTGAGAGCCAGTACTTCTAGGTTAGTCTGAACAACATCTTCGATCACATCATCACTTACCATCAGGTGAGATAGTGGTCAAAGGCTAACCTAGCATGCAAAAAAAAAAAAAAAATGATAGGAGACCACAGATCTACTACCATGTACCTACCTAAGTAGAATAAGAAAAATAGTCCACTTGGTAAACCGAAGATTATGACCTATCTTTCGTATTCCAATAACCCTTCAAGAGGCCATGAACATCGGTCTACCGAGTAGACCATTTTATGATCCCCTGATCATAACATATTTTTTATGCCAATTTTACTACTTGTTTGAGCTACATACTCGTACTACTCAAATATTGCACGTTTTATTTTAAATAAAATCAAGTCCAATATTTCATGAAACAGAATTCATCATCGTTTCTTACACATCAAATTCTTTTTCGATATATTTTTACAAGCATTATAAGTATTAGAAAATGTTGCATCAGCCGGATCATCCACTGCTGAAAACAGCCTCCCCGCTAAGGGGGGATTAGATTAATCACAATTGCTTGGCCGGCGTCTTGGGGATCGCAGTGTGAGACGGCAGTTCTTCAGAAGGCGCACGCACCTTTAGGTATTTCTCCTTTAATCGCCTCTTAAGACTCCCACGGGAATATATGGGAGGTGTGGGGTTGAAATTTTAGCCCGGTACCTCACAGTGCGTTGTTATCTTAGTGTTTGTACTATAGACGTACTAAACTGAAATAATCACAGCTCAATCAAAATAAAACAATCACATCGTCACGCTTGTATTCCCAGAAAAGGTAGGCAAAAGTTTCCAGTTAGTCACTAAAAATATGCGGAATGCTATTATATGGATTTGATAGTAAGGCATACGCCTTACACTACACTACTAACTATATACAATACAAACTATATACAAAAGATACTACAAAGAAAGCATTAACACGACCTAAAGGCCAACGCAGGCCCACAGCTGGCCCAAATGCTATAATCTAACACACTACCAGTTAGCAACGTGCATACTGGCAGCAAGGATTGTTGCGCCAAATAAGTGCCAGCATTTTGATCACGCTTCGCATCGACCAAGCGCTGTGATAAGTTTTGGAAAAATAAGATGAGCTACTGGGACCCGTGTAACTAATGTCTCGTTATATACACGTGTACGTATGAAAATGTATATTAAAATATATTTATTAAATAAATAAGTTTGAAATGTCATTTTAAATTCCGAATGTTAATAATCCCTCCGTTGTTCGTTATCCTCATTATTGAGGGTCGTGACCTCCTCCGTCAATTATTCGCTCCTTGATAAGTGAGCACCATGTCGATCTGATGGCTGCAATTTTTAGTGTTTATATTTATGTTTTTGTGTTAATAATACAAAAACATAAATATGAAAATTAATTTTGTTGTTATTAATAGTTGAACATTACAATGCCTATATATGAAAGTCATAAGTTCAACTTACCAAAAATCACAATACCTAATGCTTGAAATTATTACATTTAGTATACATAGAATTGAAATACTAATTAGAAACACTAAAATATAGTCTGTAAATCCAGTGAAACCTATGTCCTGATGTAAATTGATACTTATAAATGTATATAATATATATTTTACTCTGTAAATACCACAAATCATCACCGTTTAAGTAAATGCAGTAAATTTGTACAAATGACGGTAAGTATTTAATAATGGTCTACAATTATTGTAAAACGTGGAGTAAAACGTAGTTTTTTTTTTTTTGTAGCGACATTGATTATTTAAAAATATAATTCACTACATATACCATTTTTATTATTGGAATTTATTAGTTTATTTCGTCGTCGCATATATATCAGACTGCCTTAGTCATTTTACATGACAAATTAAATGCTCTAACACTTGTCTTCTGGCACATCGCCGGCCGCTGCAGCGGAACGCTCGCTTCGCTCGCTCGCTTGGATCGCGCATCGTAGTCAAAGTGCTTCACTCGTCGTCGTACCTATATATGACTTTGCCTGAGACTAGTCATGAAAAGTGTACTATATTAAACAAAACCTAATTTCCTAACAGAATTATATCAAACGTACGTATAATAATATGTCAAATCATCAATGTATCGATTATATATATCATATATCACCTATTTGGCTCAAAGAATAAGCATTGCAATTCAACGGGGCAATGCTGCCAGCATGCTGGGCACGCTGCCAACTGATAGTGGGTTAGAGCATTTGGACTCCCTATGAGTCCAAATGCTTTTACTGTAGTAGCTGTAGTATTGTAGTAGCTGTACTGTTATTTATAGTTTGTAGTATTTGTTTAATAAAGGCATACCGCCAGAAAAAAAATGTATCGATAAAAAATAAGATAATAACAAATACTTTTAAAATATTTTAAGAAAACATCAAATTAATATTTTAATAAAACACTTAAAAATATAAAAATATATCTAGTGACAATTCCGCTTAATTTTCCTGCTAAGCCGACGTGACGTCACAAACGCCACGCAGCCAAACCGGAAGAATTTTCGACGCGTTTCGCTTCTACACGAAGCATCCTCAGGAGGTCTTGACTCTTCGAGCGCACGATCGCGAATTTCTTTAATATTTCTCGATCGTGCGCTCGAAGAGTCAAGACCTCCTGAGGATGCTTCGTGTAGAAGCGAAACGCGTCGAAAATTCTTCCGGTTTGGCTGCGTGGCGTTTGTGACGTCACGTCGGCTTAGCAGGAAAATTAAGCGGAATTGTCACTAGATATATTTTTAAGTGTTTTATTAAAATATTAATTTGATGTTTTCTTAAAATATTTTAAAAGTATTTGTTATTATTAAAAATGGATTTCCGCAAAGTAACGCCTGAATCTATTCATTAAAAAATAAGATACTTAAACAGTGTATAAAATTAGTAGTATATAAAATTATAGTATAACAGTAGATCGATACATATTTTGAACCTAGATTATACAAATTTCTTACCATTATTAACATTGACCGTTATGTATCTTGGCTGTTATATATTTTGAATTTCGACTTTTTGTACTTACAACTTATGAAATTATGTATTTTGACCATTCGGTATTATGAAATGATGCATTTTGAACTTATTTATCATAAACTAATATATTTTAACCTTATAAATGTTGATATTGCATTAGCAATAAGACCACCGATTGTGTTGCCATTGTACAACTATTATTATGTTTAAATTAAGTACACTTTGTGTTTTTTTCTTTAATTTTATTGGTATGCAATAAAGTCCCCGAGCTCTCCTTGAAAACCGGATGTGGTTGAAACTATAGTCGGAGCTATCTGACTTATTTACGTGAGTTATCCCGTATTATTTACTAATATTCAATAAAGAGTTATCGTATCGTATCGTATACGTACCCCTCTACAACAATTGTTTATTTTGTATTGTTTATACTCAACATATAGTACTGTTAGCATTTACTTATGATTCATATGGTTGATACATTGATACGGATGTTTATTAAAAAGAATAACATTGAATAATTTGCAAAAGCTCTCAGTTTATCTTCAGAGTTCAGCAACAGCCAACACCTGCGAAATATCTCTTGATGGAAATGACGCAGACACTTTACGAAGCAGAACACCGATTCTTTAATTCTGATAGCGGTAGGTACTAATTTCCATTAGTATATTAGTACTTTACTATGGTGTGTAAGTGTTGGATAAAAGAAGCTCGTTTGTATTTGTAACAGGTATCAAACATTACATTAGTAAATTGTTGACTTCAAAATAAATAGCAGAACTAGCTCATATCATGACTTATGACCATTATGTAAGCAATTTTTTTAGAGTTCAAATGTATTGTTAAGAAACGTTTAGCGCACATAGTAAACATGAAAGCAAGCTTGCATGGTGGTATGGCATTTTGCGAATGCACGCCTGGCTAGCCACCACCCTATGTAGACAATAAGTCGCCAAGCACCTAATGGTGTTTCTAAATATCATTACAAGCACTATCGCGTGCTAAGCGAAAATATATTTAACAAATTATTGGAGTACAAAATTTTATGCCCAAGGCGGGAATCGAACCCGCGTCCTCCGATATCGCGTCGGATGCCTAAACTCCTCGGCCACCTGGACACGGCATTGGTAGCCGAAATTTCATAAACCTAATGGTGTGTTCCAGCTGCCCTTGAGAGCCAGTTATTCTAGGTTAGCCTGAACAACATCTTCTACCACATCATCACTTACTATTAGGTGAGATTGTGGTCAAAGGATTACCTATCAGCAACAAAAACAAAAACTTAACCCCATTGGTATAGCCGCCAATAAATTTTACAGATATGCAAAAACATTTTCCAGTTAATTGACTGTCACTTAATAATTCCTTGACTGATTTTAATGAAATAATGGAACCAGACCCACGAGATACCTTTTTTGGAAGTTGGTTTAGTGGATACTCTACTATGAGTAATGGAGAATCCATGTTTCATCAGACACGTCACAACTCAATCTTAATCTCTTCATTTCTGTGCCAACTCTAATGAGTTATGGTTAAAACAAGGCAAGCTTAATTGCGTGGTTATCTACTCGTATATACAGCAGTTAATTTCACTATATTTTTATTTTACAAATTTTGCATCGTTGTAAACGTTGAACCATGACCCTAATTCTTTGGTTGTTTGATAAAGATCGGTTTCGACCAATACTTGCTATAAGTCTGGTCTTCTAAATAGTTTATTCTTCAAATCAGAGTTTCCACTATGAAAATATGAAACAAAAAAGAACCAGTAGTTAAAATTACAGACATGTGAGACTCCACACGTCTCAACATGTTACGCTCCAAGAATTTGGAAAATGTTTTCTTCGCTTAGCACACGATAGTGTTTTTAATCATTTTTTGATAAATATAAGGGTAGCGACTTTTTGCGAGAGGTGTTTGAAATAGCATTTCTTTCCGTCAGAAGAAGTCTGGTTGTCTGGTTGATGACCGCGCACCGACCCTGTGACGGTTAAAGTAATACAAAGTAGCGCAAAATTTCGGCTCGAAAGATTAGATTCCAGTGGCTGAGAGGAAATTGGAGGACGAGGGTTCCATTCCCGTCCGGAATATCAAAAATGTGCTCCAATATTTTCTAAAAGTGTCATTATTATGTTAGTACCTAAATGTTGAAATTTTTTTAATAAAAACTTTTGGCAAATTAAACCATGCTAGTTAACTGTAAATCAAAATACGTTAAGCATCGACTTCATACTTTAGCGCACTTCTTATTGAAGCGTTTGTAGCGAAGTTTGCTTAGCTGTTCTTAACCGATCAGCAAAGTTAAGCAACTTCATAAGTTGGATGGGTGACCGCTAGCGACATTACTACTGAGCGCTTTCGTGCTTCGGAGTGCACGTTAAGCCGTCGCTCCCGGTTGTTGTCCCGCCTGGATAGCTACCATCTAAAAGGAGAAATTCTGTCGCCAAGCACCTAACTGTGTATTCCGGCAGCTATCCTTGAGAACCAATAATTTTTAGGTTAGCCTGAACGACATCTTCGATCACATTATCACTTACCATCAGGTGAGAAAGTGGTCACAGGTTAACTTATCAAGCATTAAAAAACACACAACAGTAGAGAGAGAGACTCCCGAGACGCATTCGCCAGTAAAAGCATTGATTATAATCGAATGTACAGAACACAGATAAGTAGAATACGTTTGTATTCTCTTCAGTGGGTTATCTATACCCACTGAAGAGAATACAAACGTATTCTACTTATCTGTGTTCTGTACATTCGATTATAATCAATGCTTTTACTGGCGAATGCGTCTCGGGAGTGTTAAGAATTTTTTAACAATAGATTACCAAAGTCTATTGACGTAGTTTGCCAAATGTACGGCATAGAGGTGCATGTACATAAACAAGTGAATTGATTAATATACGACGATAATATTATCAATTTATTACCATAAACTTTTATAGAATAGAAGTGCTTACGCATATAATTCATAAAATGAAGATGTTTATTATTTTTTCTCTCAATTTGTCTTAGCCTGCTTAAGATTCACTCGCACGTGATTATTTTCCATAGTTTATCTATTCTTGTTACAAGAATAACACTAAAATGGCCTGTATTTTTGTTTTATTTTATTATTATTCATTACATCGTGAAGGATATAAATATCAGTAGGAATATAGAAATAAGCGTACGCGGGAAAAGAGCATAGAATCTCTATGGTATTTCATCCTATTATAGACATATAAAATAGTTTTGGGACAGTACATTTCCTGGCAAACTCGTTCACAGAGTTGCACTGATACTAAATCAAAATATGTATTAAAATTTAATATTGTTAGGTTCGCAATAACGCCTGCTATGCGGATTTCATTACAAAATCACAAATATACGATAGGAAAAATTAAAATCCCGCACATGACTTAAATTTTTCCTATAGTATATTTGTGATTTTGTAATGTAATAAATTACCACAATATATTAAACAATTACCTTTGCACAAATTTAAGCGTGAACTAACGTTCTGGTTGCTGCATTATGCCTAAGCCTCATCTAAGCATGCTCTCTTGATGAATATTTTATTTTTAAGGCGCATGGTTAGTTATATTCGATTAGATATAAGAAACCTGTTTACCATAACAATATGTACTTCCTACTTCTAGAAATTAAATTTTCATTATAAGTTTTTGCATGCCAGTAATTTGGTGAAATGTGTGAGACCTTAAATTGATTTACTTTCAACAACATTATTGTACTCCCATTTGAAGCAAATAAATGATATTCTATTCTATTCTAAAATATATTGCAAAATTTAGTTTGGAGCATATTCAGCAGGCCTGCATAAGCTAACAAATAATCTGAATTAAATATTGTTTAATTAAACGAATTGCTTCGTACACTACCTCATGAATTACGAGAACTAAATTACTGGAGTGAAGAGATTTCTATAGCCATAATATTATGATTAAAACTATCATGGGTGGATTTATTTCCGTCTCTCGCGGACTCCAAAGATAACAAGAGTTTATTTGATGGTTATTTTAGTTCTGCTACTTGCGGCTGCTGTAATACGTAGACTAATATTCTGAGGTCACGAATTGCACTGCGCCCGTCACCTTGAGACATAGATGTTAAGTCTCATGTACCTGTAATTTCACTGGCTCGCAAGGACTGCTGCCGGAACACACTGTTAGGTGCTTGGCAACATATTTTCTAAAGTCTTTGAAATGTAGGTACTTGTGATATCGATCACAGTATTTTTTTTTTAATTTCGGTCTAGAGTGGGACGTTAGGGCGGTTACTGCGCGAGTACTATAATTTTTCAACCGTTTTTGACTAGTTCCTTTTTCCAGACTGCTAAGGGGTTATGTTTTCGCGCGTGTTTTGTATTTAGGTGTTTGTTTGTAAATTTATTTATTACCTCGTATCTTCCAATCGGCTGGATATATTTCGACAATTAAGAACTATGATTATATTCGTCTTTAAAACTAAAGTGCTGTTACTTTAAAGTGGCAAAACAAAATAGCGATGTTTTGGCGCGCTATAGTAATACGTTGATAAAAATAAATTAACCAAACCTATAGAGTCAGTAATAAATGTATTTAAAAGAGGATTACAAATTATATAAAAATAATATGTTTGAATTTAATTAGTATTTTGGGTGTATTCTAAATAGTTAGAATAAATATTAATAAAAAAACATCCACTAAAAATACCAAAACAAGATTGAAAAATATAGCAGGCGGGATCCATTTGCAAATTATATAAGCTGAAAGAAAACTCTTAACACTTAATTAAATTATACAATTATTTATTTTATCGATTTTGTGGTGTGAGACTCGGTGCCACTGCTTTTTCAATATGTAGGTACATAATATAATATTTTCTAATAAAACCTTTAAGTATTTTGTAATTTTCAATTTATATCCTACATATAAATCTAAATCCAAAACTAGAGAACCTATTTTTATGACACTCGCACTGTCCCGTAAGTTCAAAAAAAACGTAAGCCATTAAAAAACAATAACTTATAATTTGATGATTTTTTTCTTTTAGAAATTGTTATATACATATAATTTTGTTCCTGTAATAATAATTGGCAAGATATATATATACAATAAACCTAGTTATGCAGGGTTCAGCTATGCAAACATCAGATAAAAAATATTAGATTTTAAAAATGACAACCGACCACATTTTAACCCTTGTGACCACAGAACGTATCTTTTAAACAACCAAAATTTTCTTTTAATTTTTGTCCTGTACCTGTATGTAAATTTCACATTGAAAACTATCCCGAGTTTTATCTATATTAACTTATTAGTAACCGGCTAGGACCCGCGTTATATTTACCGGAAAAATTCCGACCAGTTTCGGACTGTTTTGAAGTAAATATAACGCGGGTCCTAGCCGGTTACTAAGATTATATTTCAAGTGGATATGGGATAAGTAATTAGGCATCTATGATTAAAAAAAACGGACGTAAGTGTCACCAAATACTAAGGTGGAGTTCCGGGCAAATTTCGCTTGATATAAGATTCATTTCTGCAGAACTATCAATATTTGTGTACATCGTACTATCAACATTGTGTGTAATCTGGTGTAATAAATCATAACCGATACGAACTATACGAATAACTTATAATGTTCGCCGAGGGAGAGCATTAATATACTATCAATGAGCAATGAGTACTCGTGTACCTAGTCCAATTATATGGATTTTGTATTTAAAGTATAAATACAAAATCCTGGATAAAATAGTAAGGAAAATACTAGTAAGTAATAAAAAGCAAAGCCCATTTCAATATATTGCTTATTTTTGAGCGCTTCAGACATGCTCCGGATCTGTTGTACTACTGAGTATTTTAAGTGGTATTAAAAAAGATAAGCCATATTTCTCGTACCTACTGCTAAGAAAATTTAAGCAATACCTTTTTTTCATTGTTGATAGGTAAGCCTTTTACCACATCTCGCCTGGTGGTAAGTGATGATGTGGTCGAAGATGTTGTTCAGGCTAACCTAGAAATACTGGTTAGGTGCTTGGCGACAGATTTTCTACTTGAGGGTGGTAGCTAGCCAGGTGGGCATTCGCAAAATGCCAAATGCCCTACCACCATGCTGTAACGACTGTCATCCTAAGACATCATCTGGGACCGACGGCTTAACGTGCCCTCCGAAACACAGAAGCGCTCAGTAGTAATTTAGTTGTTTATTGATTTATTCCACACAGAACAAAAAGCAATTAAAAAGAAATAATATAACAATGTAATGTATCAGACCTGAATTGTAATGTCACTAGCGGTCACCCATCCAACACATGACCGCAGCGGACGTTACTTAACTTTGCCGATCGGTTAAGAACGGCTAAACAAAGTTCGCTATGAGCGCTTCACTCGGGTTTTAATACTAATTACAGCATTTAATACAGAACACATTGGAATATTAGGCTACATTAAAAAAGCGCATAAAAATCGGTCCATTTGTTTAGGAGATACGATGTCACAAACAGACAAGGACACACTCAGACACGTCAAACTTAAAACCCGTCTTTTTATGGTGGTTTAAAAGCATCTTAAAAACAACAAATGTACAACATGTATCAAGTACAACATGACATATTTAAAATTTTCATAACCTAGAATATCCTGATAAATAATTATGCAAATGAAAATGCAATTACGGATAAATCGAGCTTACGTAGGCTCACCATAATTAATCTGCCAAGCACAGCTTCCGATATGACACGTGTTTGTTATGCTTGGTGTTTGATTGGTGTGATGAATTATTAAATACAGAATTCCATTTCCTCATAGTAACTAATTAGTCTTTTTGGTATATAGAAGTCCTTTCGTAGATATTGAATCTAGCAAGCTAACAAACGTGGTACTCAACTAATACGAACTTAATCCACTTGTTTTTTTTTACTGCCTTTTTATAGACAAACTGTTAAATACAATGTTAAGTGATGGTAAGTCATGATGCGATCCAAAGTTGTGAGGCATAACCTAATATGGGAACTAGCTCTCAGAATAGCCGTCGGAGCATATATCGTTAGGTACCTGGTGACACATTTTCTACTTGAAAGTTTTAGCTAGCCAGGCGGTCATTCGCAAAATGCTCTAGTACTATGTTATAAACACAGTTTTACAACCCATAAATAGGGAGTATATTGTAGTACTATGCTATAGTGGTAGCTTCCCTAAGACAGGAAACAGCACTCATTTGAAAACGGAACTACTTTCAGCTGTTTTTTCAAAACGTATCCCTCGTTTTTGTATTGTTAATTACGGCCACCGATTGCGGACTGTCCCTCGTCGATAGGTAGTATAACCGAAAGTAATTAGCAAAAATTTGGCAGTTTTATTGAAAATTTTGGCATATGGTTAAGAATATTTCCATTTCAAAGTTATTTCGGCAATTTTACAATTCAAAACACGAGAGCGGTACATATCAAACATCCCCAATAATTTCCCATATTAAGTGATACACGAATGTGACTTTAGTGTGAACAGAATAAGGAGTAACATGTTGCACAAAAATTTAATTATACAATTTGTTTAGAATCAACACCACAAAATATTAAAATCTTCGAGGCATTAAAATGGTTTTTATTTTTGAACTGCATATCAGCAGTTCAAAAATAAAACCAGTAAAAAAGAGATTTTTGTAACCTACCTTTTGGAATTTATGAAAAATTTTAACAGCATTTTCATGCTTGTAGCTGGATTTCGTAACCATTCTACAAGATGATGATATTTACGAGTTTAAATTAATATTGCTCGTATGTGGACAATAATGCACATGGTTCGCTTGACGCACATTGACGCTTTTAGGGGTAATAAATATTACCCCTAAAAGCGTCAAAAATATTTGATACTATCGACGATCTTACAACAAAACCTATAAATATTAAAATGTTGAATTTCCCAAAGGCAGGAACGCTCAAGGTATATATAATACCTTATTCCTTAATTAAAACGGAACTACAAGTACTTCTGAAAACTTGCACACTCTTGTTTCACCGAAAATAATCGAAATTTACCCAGTAGTTTTGAACGATGTAATTTTTTTTTAATATTCTGTTTAATTCTCGATTTCTTTAGATTTGATATGTAAATTTTAAATATCTTATTTTAAAATGTACTAGTCAGTAATATATAATATAATCGCAATCATCTATATTCTTATAGAATATATTTCATACTATTTTAATTTTAATTATGTATAAATTGCTTACTTGCTTTAACATTTGAACCAGAATGAAATATGTACGAATAAAACAACAATTAAACTTGGCCCGTACAGGTTTTCACGATTTGTAATTTGTAATTTTGTTAAGTTTTCACCAGTTGAAGGGTTAACTTATTTTTTATAATAATTGCATAACCGATCACGTCACTGCGGTCATTTTGTAGCTGATTGGGTGACCGCTAGTAGCAGTTACTATTGGGCGTATCCGTGCTTCTGATCGGCCCTGGTTGCTGTATTAGGGAAGCAACCACTCTAGCATAGTTTTACAATCTACTCCCTATTTATGGATTGTAAAACTGTGCTTATAGCGTAGTGCTTGAGCACTTTGTGAATCCCCGCCTGACTAGCTACTTCTTTCAAATAAAAATTGTGTCACTCCTTTTGAGTAACATTATGTAGGCAGATAGGGGAATATGTCAACAACATATCGTCTCGCTTAACGTTGTCATCATCAGCAGCCGACATGCCGTTCACTCGTTGAACAAGCCTGCCCCGTTTATTTGCCGGAATCTGGCAGGCGTTTTGGGGACCGCAGTGTAAGATGCTTCGAAGGGCACAATAAGTCGTCGGTCCCGGTTGTTGTCTTAAGATGGCAGTCGTTATAGCATGGTGTTAGGGCATGTTGCGAATGCCCGCCTGGCTAGCTACCACTCTCATGTAGAAATCTGTCACGAAGCACCTAACGGTGTGTTCCGGCAGCTGCTGTCCTTGAGAACCATTAATTTTAGGTTAGCCTGAATAACATCTTCGACCACATCATCACTTACTCTCAGGTGAGATTGTGGTCAAAAGCTAATCTACCAGGGAAAAAAAAATATTGCCTGTTCTTCAACCGCCGCTGTTACCCATCTTCTTCCATTCGTCGCCTATAACGACACCCATACGAAAATATGGGGTTTGAAGCCAAGTGGTTTGATTTTTTGTATTAGTTCTAGAGCTATGGCTTTGAATCATTTGTACTACCAGTCGAAATACTGAGTAGTATCGACAACTCATCTGGGAACTGATGATGAGTATTTGCTGATGTTAAATTTTACTATCTTATTCATAATTTCCATTGGTTGACCTTAGAGTACGAATTTCCTAGAATTGCAAATAGTGTAGGGCCACGAGTGCTCGTTGCTGATTGATAGCATATTAATGCTCTCCCTAGACGAATTTATAAGTTATTCGTACTGGTATCGGTTATGATTTATTACATCAGATTAAGTACACAAATATTGAGAGTTCTGCAGAGATGAACCTTATTATTACAAGCGGAATTTGCGCGGAACTTCACGTTGGTATTCGGTGACATTACGTCCGTTTATTCAAACATAGAAACCTAGTACCTTTTTTTGTATTAGGATGTAACATTTTTGTACCAACCGAGAGTAGTTTTGTTTCATATTAGTAGAACGCAGCTAGCTAATAGCTCGTGCAATTCTTGATGTACCAAAAGTTGCGAGTAGTTTTTTTTTCGATAATTTGTATGTTCTTTCTGTTGTTTTTCAAAATATATCTCTCGTGTTTATGTTGCGGCCACTGATTGCGTACTGTCCCTCGTCGATAGGTAGTATAACTGAAAAGTAATTAGCATAAAATGGCAGTTTTATTGGACATAACGGCATTTGGTTAGTGATAAAATAATTTCATAAAATAAGTTATTTTGGTACTTCTACGATCCAAACACGAGGGTTTGAAATTTCCAGTATTCTGATAGATTTCTGATTTTGCGCTTCTACATAATTATAGATCTACAGGGGAGGGGTCAAGAACGTAGACATTTTTTTGTTGTTGCTTGTTTTAAGGTCGTCGAACTGCAATTATCACGTAACACGCGAGATTTGGATATTCTTAAAGTGATATCTAATGTAGTTATTTATGTAATAATTATTGATATATCAGGTGGTAATACTTAAAAAAATTACAATTGTATGTGAATTTTAAACAATGCAATTACCATATCTGTTATTGATCTAAAAATTTCACATAATGTAATAATCGGTAGGTACCTTTAAATTTAATATTACTTGTTAAAATAAAAAACTAAATAACATATCACACGAAAATAAATTACTCATATAATATTATCCAAAATATGACTATTTATTGTGAAAAAATTGAACAGTATGACACACTAAATTTATATCATTACAATAACATTGATTTATTCTGTTAAATATGTCAAAACCATCTTCAATATATAATAGAAAAATGAAAAAAAATATAATAATTAAAACAGTTTCAATGTCGTAAATACAAAGGTTAGATCCACAAGGTAAGTTTTGTTTAGAGTTTTGTCCCCCGATTGAGTCTCAGTAGTGTATGTGCGTCTATTGCATGCTTGTCTTCATGTATTTGTCTTTAATTAAAACGTATCATATACAATGGAAAAGTAGCTGTGTGCATTTTAAGCTTTACTCCACAATATATTGTCGTCATTTAGAGCGTACCCTATCTTCGTTGTTTTACCGCCACAGACGTGAGTTTCCACTTTAAATATCAATATGTCAGTAAAATTGGTTGCTTTTAAGATTAACCAGTTTTTAGTAATATTTTTATTTTTCTCCTCCTTTTGGGTGTTAACAACATATCGTCCCGCTTAACGTTGTCATCATCATCAGCAGCAGACATGCCGTTCACTCTTTGAACAAGCCTACCCTTTTTTTATCGGAATCCCTACACTTGGCTGGCGTTTTGGGGACCGCAGTGTAAGATGCTTCGGAAGCCGTCGGTTCCGGTTGTTGTCTTAGGATGGCAGTCGTTATAGCATGGCAGTCGTTATAGCATGGCAGTCGTTATAGCATGGCAGTCGTTATAGCATGGTGGTAGGGCATTTTGCGAACACCCGCCTGGCTAACTACCACCCTCAAGTAGAAATCTGTCGCGAAGTACCTAACGGTGTGTTCCGGCAGCTGCTGTCATTGAGAACCAGTAATTCTAGATGAGACTGACTGAACAACATCTTCAACCACATCATTATTTACAATCAGGTTAGATTGTGGTCAAAAGCTAAATTGTCAGGCATAAAAAAAAAGATTGACAGTTCTTCAGCAGCCGCTGCTGCCCATCTTCATCCTTTCGTCGCCTATAACGACACTTATACGAAAATTCTGGGAGGGAAAGGGGGTTTGAAACCTGACTGGTTTGATTTTTTGTAGTAGTATAGGAGATGGCTCTGATTCATTTGTACCACAAGTCGAAATACTCAGTAGTACCTACAACTCATCTGAGAACTGATGACGAGTAGTTGCTGGTACTTTACACATTACTTTCTCATTCATAATTTTTGGCTTTAGAATACAAATTTCCGAGAAATGCAAATAGTGTAGGGCCACGAGTGCTCGTTGCTGATTACATGTTAATGCTCTCCCTCGACGAATTTATAAGTTATTCGTACTGGTATCGGTTATGATTTATTACATCAGATTTAGTACACAAATATTGAGAGTTCTGCAGAAATGAATTATATTATTACAGAATTTGCCCGGAACTTCACATAGGTATTCGGTGACTTACGTCCGTTTATTGTATCATAGATACCTAAGCATTGTTTATGTCGGATGTAAAAATTTTGTACTAACCAATAGTAGTTTTTTTTTTTCAGATTAATAGTACGCAGCTAGATGCAATTCTTGATGTACAAAAAGTTGCGAGTAGTTTTTCGATATTTTTTGTGTTTTTTCAGTTGTCGAAATGTATCTCTCGTGTTTGCTTTGTTCATTGCGGTCACTGATTGCGTACTGTCCCTCGTCGATAGGTATAGATAAAATGGCAGTTTTATTGGAAATCTCGGCATTTGGTTAGTAATAAAATAATTTCATAAAATAAGATATTTTGATACCCTACGATAAAAACACGAGGGTTTGAAATTTCCAGTATTACACTAATATTTCCGATATATAGCACCGATAGCGCCCAAACAAATAGGAAACGATTGGGGATTACCGCCCCACCGTTTCCCATTTGTTTGGGCGCGATCGGAAATAGTGTAATACTGGAAACTTCACTCGAAAATTCACCTTATGTTAGGTGTACAGATTGTCATACATTTGAAATTTAACAGAATTTAAATAGTATTTACAGCGTTGCATCAATAAATGCGTCTTTGGCTGCACACTAACTGATTTTGATGCTTTAGATGGTAAAGGACAGATTAAGTGACGTATGCATCCACTAATATTGAGCTGGGCAGAGACAGGACATAAATTACAGGGAACAACTTTAGGCTTTATATATTTATGGATTTAGTTGTTAATTAAAGGAATATTTTTTTTTACGAAAGGTCAGGCTTACTTCGCTTTGGGCCGGGTTGATCACTCTCAGCTCCTGCGATTAGTTGGCTAGATCCTATAAATTCACTATATTACCACACGATCAAAATTCTCTTGAAGAATTGAACCGCTTCCGTAAATTATAATTTTCATGTGTCTGTTTTGTCTGGGAAGCAATTAATAATTTGTAAATTGTGCCCGACTTATATAAGGAACACAGTTTTTGTTCATAAAACTGTGCCGGGACAGTAAGAGTATTTTAAAAATCCAACTGCCAAAATTAGGTATTCAACGCAGGCTTTCAGCTCATAATATCATAGCAGAAAGAGCTTTCTACTATGATAATATAGTCTGTTAAACCGATGTAGAGTTTACTTTGTTTATATTTTATTTTCATTTAATTTTCTATTCTCAATCTTATTTCGGGCTTTTTAAAACATAACTTTTACTTTTTTAAATATTTATTTTATCTACAACTATCTAGAACGCGCAGGATAAGTGATTAGCAACCATAGGTTAATACGCTGACAAGTGCTAAATAGCTATACGAACAGATTTTTACCAAAATGTATTTATTTTGTAGAAGTAAGAACATTTTATGTTAATATTGATCACATTATCTAAGGACAAGACAAGTCCGAAGCACGTTTTCTTAAAATTTTCGCGATCGAATAACACTGCAAAGATGACTCTAAATTACGCTTGTATCGTAAGTATATTAATTATTTACGTATGAATGTGTATGAAAATATATTAAGAAAATAGGAAAACGGACATGAAAAAGAAAAGCGACAAGAAAAGTTACATTTTCGATTTACGTTACTAGTTTTGTGTTATTAAGCTTACTTTCGGATTTTACCTAAACTGATCGCGATTTCACCATCGCTGCCTCTCTTTCGGTCCTATGTAGTCCGGTAGTGACAAAATGTCAGCATTTGACAGCATCTTAATTTAATAATTAAGCGTAGAGTAAGCTTCTTAGGCTTAGAGTGGTTATTATCTCTCGATGATGTCAGAACAAACCGTTGTAAATGGAGATTTCAGCCGACTAGTCAACTTTCCTCAAAACGCTCAACATCATGCAAAATCTTGTTTTCTAACACCGGTTCCAGGTTCAAACGAAAATGTTTCTAAACTTTTAGACCTCAATATTATGTTTAAGGTAGGAATAAAAGGCTATCTCTATACAAATAAACTCTGTTTTTTATCTGAAATGATGAGGACCATAAACACGGGACGGCGCCGTCGTAAAATATGAAATTACTGTTCCACTTACCTGGACTAGGTCGACTAATTTTATGATGGGTTGGAAGTACGACTAGTACGCTTTGCAAAGGAAATACCTAGAAGTATATAAAATAAAAATATTTTTAATGTACAAATAAGTCAAATTTTAATATTCATTGACACATATAGTCCAACAGATCAGATGCGCGCTCGTAGCGAAGTTTGCTTAGCTGTTCTCAACCGATCAGCAAAGTTAAGCAACGTCTGCCGCGGTCGTGACTTGGATGGGTGACCGTGACCGCTAGTGACATTACTACTGAGCGCTTCCGTGCTTCGGAGGGCACGTTAAGCCGTCGGTCCCGGTTGTTATCTAGGATGGCAGTCGTTAAAGCATGGTGGTAGGGCATCTTGCGAATGCCTGCCTGGCTAGCTACCACCCTCAAGTAGAAAATCTTTCGCCAAACACCTAGCGATGTGTTTTTTTTTTTTTATGCCTGATAGGTTAGCCTTTGACCACTATCTCACCTGATGGTAAGTGATGATGTGGTCGAAGATGTTGTTCAGGCTAACCTAGAAGTACTGGCTCTCAAGGACAGCTGCCGGAACACACCGTTAGGTGCTTGGCGACAGATTTTCTACTTGAGGGTGGTAGCTAGCCAGGCAGGCATTCGCAAGATGCCCTACCACCATGCAAAAACACACACCGTGCAAGATACCAAAGCACCGTGTTCCGGCAGCTGTCCTTGGGAGCCAGTAGTTCTAGGTTAGCCACTTACTATCAGCTGAGATAGTGGTCAAAGGCTAACCTATGAAGTTTAAAAAAAATGATGCATCGTTTGTTTCAAGGATCAGTTACTTAAACAAGTCTTGGTGCATTTCGCGACTACACGCCTGGTTAACTAACACCAAAGAATAAAAAAATGGTCGCCAGCAATCATTGGTTTGTTCATTCAATTGAAGACACCGTTTGATAACGGCGGGTTCTGACAGCTGTACTTGAAATTCTAGATAAGCCTACAGAACTTTTTCGTCCGCATCATCACTTACCATCAGGTAAGGTAGCTAAGCAATAAAAAATACACAAAAATCACTTATAAACTATTTTTTTTTCTAATAACCATACACAAATATAGCAAACCGACCAAAATGATTTTTTTTCACCGGCGGTATGCCTTTATTAACAAAATACTACGAGCTATAGCTACAATAAAAGTCTTTAGACGACCTATAACTCATTGCAGACTCTCAGGCAATCCAAATACTCCAGCCCACTACCAGTTGCCAATGATGATGAAATCATGATGCCTGCATACACAACATTATTATATTTTTTGGGTGACCGCTAGTGACATTACTACTGATCGTTTCCGTGTTTCGGAGGGCACGTTAAGCCGTCTGTCCTGCGGTTGTTGTCTTAGGATGGCAGTCGTTATATTTAACATGGTGATAGGGTACTTTGCGAATGCCCACCTGGCTAGCTACCACTTTCAAGTAGAAAATCTGTCGCCAAGCACCTAACAGTGTTCCAGCAGCTGTCCTTGAGAGCCAGTAATTCTAGGTTAGCCACTTACCATCAGGTGATATAGTGGTCAAAGGCTAACCTATCGCAGGCATAAAAAAAAACATATATCATAGATCCATGGTAAAACAAACCCAAAGGTATTATTATTATATGTTCTACACCCAAAGGGTCATCCGGTGTCAGTGAACTCCACAAAGTTACAAAACTGTCACGATACTTTGACGTTTTCATGTCGAATTGATATCGAACCTGATGCCATATCTATAAATACAAGGTAAATGATAGGATGTGTTTACGTAGGTACGTTTGGAGGTGTTTACACAAGTACGTTGATTTGGTGCGTGCGGCTCCACCAAACGTGATACTCGTATATCACATAATAGATCCTTGAATAACAGAATTTGTTTATTTGGACCTGTTCCTTGCTGTTGATTTGTTCCTTCAATTGACGACGACGTATATTTGTGTAAAGCGCATACATATATGCTTTCTCGGGGCTTAAATGTTCTATTCAAAATTTTTGTGTTCGTACATTCTTGTTGTAACAGGAAATCCTAATGCGAGGGCATGATTGACAAGTTGTGTTGAAAATGTAACCGACTTCAACACTCAAATGTGTGAAATAACTTGTTGTCGGTACCATGGTTCAAAAGTACCTATTATCACAATATTGTGCGCACGGTACCGACTTCGACAAGTTATTTCACACATTTGAGTGTAGCAGTCGGTTGCATTTTTATTTTAAAAATAATTCACCCTTTTTAGTGACCCTTGCTAGTTATGGGATCGAAGATATACACTTTTCAGTTATTGGAGTGTAACTCAAAAACGGCTTCACCGTTTTTGAAGAAATTTAAATGAGACCAAACGGCAAGCATCAGCTTCCAAACAAAAAATAATCATCAAAATCGGTTCTCCCAGTCAAAAGTTCCGAGGTAACAAACAAAAACCAGACGAATTGAGTCCTCCTTTCTTTGGAAGGCGGTCAAAAATATATAACATTTTCTAAAAACGTCTCCTGCCGTAGTTTTTCGAAACATTGAGCAAAAACTTGTAAACAATAACATTGTTCCGCGTCGTCACAAGAGACTATACGCAGAAATTTTGTTTAAAAAAGACGCATTACATTATCTAATGGATTCAGGTCATTGATTGGTTGAAAATTGAAATGCTAGTGCCCCCAGTGCGAGTTAAATGTAAGTAAATATTTAGATGCTCTCACCGAGATACGGAAAGCTTGACACGTGGATTTTATTTCAACCATAGGCAAAAGTTTCATGCGTTCGTGTTCAATGTTGCGAAAAACATTGGCAGGAGACGCGCCTTTAGAAATCGCTTCAGGGTTTGTTGGTGTTTGGCAAGTAAGTACATAACTTAAGCGACACCGATTACTTAATAGGGTTCCGTACCCAAAGGGTAAAAACGGGACCCTATTACTGAGACTTCGCTGTCCGTCCGTCTGTCACCAGGCTGTTTCTCAAGAACGCTGAGAGCTACACAATTGAAATTTTCACAGATGATGTACTTCTAGTGCCGCTATAACAACAAATAATAAAAATAAAACAAAATAAATATTTTTCCCCATACAACAAACTAATTTTTTTTACCGTTTCTTGCTCGATACTAATAGCGGTGACTAGTACACGCTTTAACTATTAACACAATATTTAGTTTTATGTTATCTGTAAATATAATTAATTAAAATAAAATAAAATAAATAATTAAGGGGGCTCCCATACAATAAAAGGGGTTTTCGCCGTTCCTACCCAGCTCAATCGAACACTGCGAAAAGTGTCTGTAACTTGCAAGATTATGTTACATATAATGGTATGGAACCCTTCGTGCGCGAGTCCCACTCGCACTTGGCCGGTTTTTTTTACTTTTGCAGGGCTGATCTATCCACAAACCAACCATCAACAAGATATCGGAACAAGATCGAACAAGATTCGGAAGCAGTGATGGCTCAGTGGCATTGGCTATGGATTGCCGCGCAGCAGGTCAATGGCTCGAATCCCGCCCAGAGCTTGAGCTTCATCGCATGGTGGAAGGGCATTTTGCGAATGCCCGCCTGGCCAGAGACCACCCTCAAGTAGAAAATCTGTCGCCAAGCACCTAACGGTGTGTTCCGGCAGCAATCCTTGAGAGCCAGTGAAATAACAGGCAAAATGAGACTTAACAGGTATGTCTCAAGGTGATGGGCGCAGTGCAGTTCGTCACTTGTGATGAAATGCATCTGTTATAGGCAGAGGATACCGTTTAACATCAGGTGGGCCTCGCGCTTGTTCCTTCACAATAATTTAAAAAAATATATATATATACGCCCCGACATCAGCACCAGACTCAGTCAAAATTATTATTGATTTAAGTTTAATTGTTAATTAGGTACATTAAAATGTACCCGTAATTGAAGTGTTATGTATCATTAAAAATGATTTATTAACACACATAATTGTTTATATTATACTTTATAAAGGATACAAACAGAAACCCTGAATCTTATCTGTAATATATTGTGTTCATTATTTCCCCGCGATCCCTAATTAAGGAAATGATATGACAATTTTTTTCGACCGAAACATGACTGTCCATTTTTGCAGTCGTTCATCTTCATTCAAAGTAGAAAAAGGAAATATTTAATACAAAACATTGTGTGGAGTGGGTAGATAAAGCTGATATAGCTCTTTCATCATTATGAATTAATTTAACACGGTCCCTGTCACAACTTTTTAAGCTAAATAGCCTAGCACGTTCAATAGACTTCTATCCTGTGATATGTTTCATGGATCATGGCAGCGTAGAGACATTTACTTCTGCACGCTTGAGAGCCATTAATGTTTGGTTTTAGTTTCTGTACTGCTTATTATATAATTTAGTAAAAACAAAACTAAGAACTATATCGAGTTCTTACTTTTGTTTTGTTCACACGAATAAAAACCTATCACTATAGTTGATTTAAAACGTCCTTCAAAATTATTCAGTGCAAAAATTAGTTAAAATATTGTTTGATGTTTACTGCCTTACGACGTCTGTTTTTAAATGCTTTCTTCTATATTTAATCAGTTTATTTTAACTTAAGCGTTATGTATCTTTAATAATGCTTCGTAGATCGACTTTGATTGGTTTAACGTAACGAGTTCTGAAACAAATTTGTTATATCATAATAAGTGATAATATTTTAACGAATCTCCCGAAGATTTACTACATAATCGTCGTAGCATGTCCGATGCGAAAACAGTACAGTATACTATCACAGTCAGTGGAAATATTGACTATTGAAATGCTATATTATATACATTCTCCGACACACTTACTAATATAATACAGGGTTATTGGTAAAATGCCAACAAACTCTTACGGTTGACCTCTGCTAGTCCTAACAAACATTGATGCTGATTTTTGTTTAAAAAAAATGTTTTTTTTTGTTTTACTGCCTACTCCGAACCAAGAACGCCCGCCGCGGCAACACTGGACCGCGCCGTGTTCCCTTTGAATAGAGTTTTGAATTTTAACATCGAGCAAAGTATTAAAATTTATGAAATAATACATAACAGACACAAGAGACTTTTAGCATCGTGCTTATTCAGTCAAAAACATATAAAAAACACAAAAGAAAATAAAAACTGTAAATTTCAAAACAAAAATAAAATCATTTTAAAATGATTCTTAGGACTAGCAGAAATCAACCCTAAGAGGTTGTTAGCATTTTACAACCCTGTATAAAATAATCAATGAATTTCAAATAAATTCACATAATATTATTTTTGCAATAACGATGTTTACCGGATTACATTGTTGATTGCTAGTCATGTGCGGGATTCGAACCCGCATCATCCACCCCTATAGCCGGGGTAGGCTCTCCGCATATGATTATAATTTTTCTTCTCGTAAATTTGTAATTGTGTAACTTCACATAATTTATTAATAAGATTATTCCATGTTACTTTGTACATTCAAGAACGAAGCCTTGGATAACTGGGTCGCCAGTAACAAACATTCTATGCCAAATATCATAATCATGAATTTCAGCCAACCCCTTTTCTATAAACGTTTCATAAATAATAATATTTACGGCACGTTGACCGTGTAATGGGAAAAGGCATTTTGTACAACGAAAATTTAATTGCCACCTCTTTGGACATAAATAGGATTTTGCCCTTTCGTAAGCATTGTCTTCGAGTTTATTTCAGAAATTCCCACTTGAGCAATTCTCATTATTCTCGATGATGAGAATTTTGCCCAGGAGTGGTGATTTTACTTTACTCTTCATTTGTGGGCGGGTTTTACGCTCGTTTTACGTTTACTGTTATCATTGGCATTGCGTGGTACCCCTGACTTGTTATGTCTCGGCTACCAGCAGTGCATTTTTTTTTATTGCTGATAAGTAAGCCTTTGACCACAATCTTATCTGATGGTAAGAGATGATGTGGTCCGAAAGTATTAACACGCTTATAAAATACTAATATTAAAATACTAAACCATGCGATACTAAAGGTTTTTATAAACAATTTCATATTTTTACCTAAGCTCTTTAGCAGAGGTGAAAGACTTTTTGTTCTAATAGCTTTTTAAACAAAAGGCAGCTCGACATTTTTACAGTATCTGTGTTATGTTAAATTATGTTTTGTTGAAGTATTAAAAAAGAAATATTTATTTTCTTACCCATGACGGATGGAACGTGACGACGACGGGGGTATATATGGGTTTGGGGTTAGTGGTTGTTTGTCAGTATGTTTTCCTCAGAAACTTCTAGATAGATTTCAATGCGGTTTTTTACATTGTACAGCTGTCATTTCAGACGTAATTCTAGGTTTGAACAATACTTTGACCACATCAACTTACCGTGAGGTGAGATACCACATGGTCAAAGGCTAGCCTATCAGCGATAAATACTAAAAAAACCGGCCAAGTGCGAGTGGGACTCGTGCACGAAGGGTTCCTATCTGTAACCTAATCTTGCAAGTTACAGACACTTGTGCAATGTCCGATTGAGCTCGGTAGGTACGGCGAAAACCTCTTTTGTTGTATGGGTTTAATATACATAATTATTTATTATATTTTATTTTAATTAATTATATTTAAAGAGAACATAAAACTAAACGGTAAAAAAATAAGTTTGTTTTGAGCCCCCCTTATTTGATTTTATTTTTAGTATTTTTTGTTATGGCGGCAATAGAAATAAGTCATCTGTGAAAATTTCAACTGTCTATATAGCTATCACCGTTCTTGAGATACAGCCTGGTGACAGACGGACTGACAGCGAAGTCTCAGTAATAGGGTCCCGTTTTATAGCCTTTGGGTACGGAACCCTAAAAACAAGTTACAACTTCACCAGTAATGGTCTACACTCGATATTACCATTAGTCCATTATTATACATTTAGGTACCATTCAGTCGATTATGAATTTTCACAAGCCAAAAACCAAAATAAAAATAAACCTATGCACTCAAGTCCTTATAAGACGACTACAATCAAATGGGTCACTCCACAACGATGACGTCATGACGCCAAACTTGTAAATGATTGTAGTCAAACCGTGCTATTGTCAGCCTTATAAGTATGTGAATCACGAACGTGATCTAGTAGTGTATATTTTTTTAGAGCAACATTGTGTAGTACAATGATAGGAAACCTCACCTTTTTAACTGAAACTCAAACCGGGTAAGGATAATAGATGCAGTTTTTCCTGAATTCTATTCTTTTAATCTGCGTTAACCTCTTATTCACCCTGGTGACCTCTTAAAACGGATTTGAGCAAAAATTATTTGTGATGATTAGGGTTTCACCACCAACATTTTATAAATGCTGAGCGCAAAGCAGATTTTATTCAGTATTATTTTCATATTGATTGGAAACATTCCGTACACACCTACAAGATTTTTTTTACCAGAAAATGGAACCAAGTTCTACACTCAAATGTGTGAAAAAACTTGTTGAAGCCGGACCATCATGATTCAAAAGTACAATATTGTGCGCATGGTACCGACTTCGACAGGTTATTTCACACATATTCGTTCCATTTTTTGGTTAAAAAAAAATAGAAGTAAATAAAATCTGCTTTCCGCTCAGCATTTATAAAATTTTACAAACACAAATAATTCTCGCTTAATTTTCAACGACGAATCGAGTACCTCCTAATTTTTTTCGGAAAAATCAATCGGAAAAAAGAATGACAAGTTTTTGTCGGTTAGTACATATTTAACTAGCCTTTATCCTTTTGTATATGACTGTACTTTAGAAGTGCGCGCGAGTTGACGACAAAAAAAATAGGTAAACTTGGAAGGTGCCAACTCGCGTGCACTCGCGAGTTGACAAATAAGTCGGCATTCTCATTCAAAAATTCGCTGAATAAATAAGTATTTATGGTTTTCAATAATCCTCTCCTAACCCTGAAACTCAAAACATAATAATGATAGAGCAGATATAAAACCTTTAATTATCGGTAATAACCAATTACAAAGCCTGGTTTAATAGTATAGGGCCTGGGACCTAGAATGTAGTTTAAAGGATTTATTATATGTAACTTGTTTAGTTAAGGAAATATCGTTGAAATCTGTCGTGTCAACTTGTGATGGCCCGAAATGTAGTAACACTGTACACAGAAAAAGATATAAGTACCGTATAAATACTTTATCTCCGTGAATAGTATTTGCTGATAAAATAAAATATCTGAAATCGGAATCGTTACCGAGATATACGTGCCACCAGATAATGTATAAAATACATTTTCAACATAAATTGTATCTAAATATACAGGTTACCTTTGCCATAATGCCCCATATAATACCCTCCAGCTTTCTTTTTGTCATGAAACCCAAGGTTGGTAAGTTTTTTTTTATATTTTTTTATTTATAGGATAGCACATAGTTCAAGCAAGTTCAAGCAAGGAGTTCACACGTAATTTTAAAATTTTCTTAAAATGTTATCTAAACAGGAATTTCATTGCAATCTCGCTACATGTTACTTAAATCTCAACTAATGTTTTAAATAATCGATTTTAATAGTTTTTTGTGTCAACACGTCGAAATTACTTATTTTTTTACACTCCGTCATAGCTGTATACCTACGTAAGTATTTGCATTTAATGTTTCTGAACGAAACATTTGTATCATCTGTGGTGTGGGCAAAAATACCGCTAGCCGCTTCAAAAAATGTTCACGTATTTCGTAATAATAGTTGTGCTGACTTGTGTATTAAAGCAAATAGTATTCATATTTATTTACGAGCTAATGTGATGAAAAACATTGTACGTTTCACGGGCGGTACGGGAATTACGAACCTCGACTCAGAAAGCCCTCAGTCTTCGACTAGAGCCTCGATCGTAATTCGTTACTTACCGCATTTAATACACAATGTACTATTAAGCTTAGAAGTAAGTGGTATCTTTTTTAATCTAAATAATTAATCACATGCAAATATAATTTTTTATCGCATTTTTATGGTACATTAACTTGAGATGGACCGATTACCCTGTGGAAAGCATCACGCCTGTCTATTGCAGTGTCACCATTCTCCTTCTACTTACATTGCACTGCGCTTGTCACTCCTAGACTAGTTACCTTTTGTTTGCCGACCAATTTCACTCGCTCGCTACCCCCCTTCACGTCAGAACACGGGCTTGCACACTACCACTTCGAGGCAGATTAAGACTCTGCAGTGGTTCCCACCAAAACGTTGCTGTAGTGAACTACCAGGTATACCTATATTTATACAACCTGATGTATATTTTCTTTACTAGTGCTATGAGACCTAGCTTCTTCCCAGATTTCATGATTCTAGGTCAACGGGAAATATAGCTAACCAGGTTTTGCTAAGTAAATTATCGATCTCGTCTCCGTCGATTGATACGTCAAAATAAGTGAGGTACGAGTAGATAGCTATATAGCTTGATTTTGTTGACTTAAAGCCTTGAACTATTTATCTACACTTCTAATGGTCTGTAGACCTTAATATTTCGGTATGTTTGTTGTTATTATGTCTATTTTTAGTGTTATACATGTTTGTGAAGCGCTCGTAGCGAAGTTTACTTAGCTGTTCTCAACCGATCAGCAAAGTTAAGCAACGTCGCCCGCGGTCATGAGTGGGATGGGTGACCGCTAGTGACATTACTACTGAGCGCTTCCGTGCTTCGGAGGGCACGTTAAGCCGTCGGTGCCGGTTGTCTTCTTGGGATGGCAGTCGTTATAACATGGTAGTAGGGCATTTTGCGAATGCCCGCCTGGCTAGCTACCACCCTCAAGTAGAAAATCTGTCGCCAAGCAACTAACGGTGTGTTCCGGGAACTGTCCTTGAGAGCCAATACTTCTAGGTTAGCCTGAACAACATCTTCATAAAAGGATAACCTATCGGCAGAAAAAAAAACTATTTTATATAAATGGATAACGTGTCTATAAATGTACAATTATTGCAGTAACAACAATTTGTATTTCATATTATATTCAATTTGATACCTCAACCCGTTACCAAGACAAAAGTGTCTTGCCATACCGACCGAGAGACAGACAAGAAATTGAGTCCTGTAAGGGACTGTTTTTAGGGTTCTGGGGCAAAACAGAGCCCAACTAATGAGGCTCTGTATATTCGTCCGTATGTCACTGCTCTATCTTGTAATCACCAGTGTTATCAGATATAAACTTGAATTATGATATATTATGAAAATTTTAATTAAAAAAATACAAAAAGTCAATTTTTATACAAATATACATTTTACTCGGTTCAAAGACCACATGGGTGCAAAATTAATTGAAACTTGAGACAGTGAAGGATTCTAGAGAAAATATGAGCATACCGAAGGTTTGAAAGGTGATGAAGGTGTTTGATTGAAGGGATGCAATATTATAACTTTGTTGCCGAGCGCAACACACAATTTCTAACCTCATTCTAGCGAGAAAATCTCTCAGTTCAAGAAAACCAGATTATAAAAGGTAAAAAAAAGGTTATAAATTATAAAATGTAAATTTGCGTTACCTAATTTGTTTTTTTTTATGCCTGATAGGTTTGCCTCTGACCACTAACTCACCTGATGGTAAGAGATGGTGTGGTCGAAGATGTTGTTCAAACTAACCTAGAATTACTGGCTCTCTAGAACAGCTGCCGGAACACACCGTCAGGTGCTTGGCGACAGATTTTCAACTTGATGGTGGTAGCTAACCAGGCGGGCATTCGCAATATGCCCTAACACCATGCTATATCGACGGCCATCCTAAGACAACAACCAGGACCGACGACGGCTTAAAGTGTCCTCCGAAGCACGGAAGCGCTCAGTAGTAATGTTACTAGCGGTCACCCATCCAAGTTATGACCCCGGCGGACGTTGCTTAACTTTGCTGATCGGTTAAGAACGGTTAAGTAAACATCGCAAAGAGCGCGAGCGTTTCAAATTTTTTTTGTAAAAATGAATAGTAAAATAACAAAAACTATTACTACTAAAATTATTTATAAAGGTTCGAATTTCATGAACCACACGCCTATATAAAAAGGACTTTTCTTCGCAGATTTCGAATGATAAACACCTTACCGAGCTTATGAGGTAGATAAGTTTTTTCAGGACTTAAAACTTCTGAAAAACAATTAAGTTGAATTTGTTGTCCAATATCCCTTATGGGTCAATGTTTAAGTTTTCATTCATTTCCATTTACGGGGTAAAGACCCATGACGTACGTACGGAGGGACAGACAGCCCTAAAAACGGCAATATATAATGCACTACAGAATCCTTCGTAAAAAATCAAAGCCAGTCCGGCAATTGGCCAGTGGTTTTTAATTGGAAGTATACGGTACCTTAAAAACAGTACAAAGTTCTGGAAGTTTCTATCTATTCTATAAAAACTAGACACATCAAAGCAAACCTGTAACACAAGCACGAACTTTCCCAAAAATAAATCACCAAAGTATTTCAATAAACCGTTTCACAAACACCGACAGAAATGCTAAGCACCTCACCTCCATCTCATTAAACCTGAAACATCTCATCACGGGGCTCTTCCTGGGAAATCAATTTTCTCAGTACACAGAGTGATACGAGGAAGTACTATACAATACAACAACACTTTATTGCACACCAACGAAGAGAAACAAACAAAACTCTTAAACAGGTAATAGAAGACAATCAGTTTAGTGATCTTATCGCTAAGCAGCAACCTCTCCTGGACAAGTTTTGGATGAAGAAAATATGCATATAATTATTCCTCAAATTTAGTACATATGCAGTGCATTGGGAATTGGCACAGGGTTAAACCCGTAGTACCGTAATACTATTTCCAGCGAATTTTGCCACAATTTTTACCTTTAGATTCTAATCCGAAGTCCGGCATAGCCTTTCTTTATCATGTTCATAAAATAAGAATGTCGGAACTATGTATGCACTCGCACGAAACAGAAATATTTGAAGGGACAAAAATAGGCGATATGCAGATTTAAACTACGTTTAACCATTCACTATTTCAATTACTATCTTTAAGTAATTCATTATTAAGTAATTTTAGGAATATTTCTATATCAAATAAAGATTTTGCTGCATCCTTACCATATGCTGAATATACGTCCGCCATCACTCCAACAAATTAAATCTCAATGATATCGGCCGAGATCGGTGACGATGATTACAAATGTCCTATGTACGAGCGTTCATTTGCGGTAATACCATTAGACAACAGTTCAAGATAATATAGTGATTACATTAATGTCATTAATTGGTATTTAATATTTTTTTATATTTTAGTTGAGACAAACTGAAGACTAGACCGGCAGGGCGATTATGTATTTTTATATTGGTTGATTGTCAGCATATAAATGCCATAAATAATCTGGGTTCACTAACCTCTACTAATACGCGTATGCTAGAATCGAATCTTGAAGACTTGTTTAAGTGCAATTTAAAATATTTAAGGTACTTACTATTAATGCATCTTTCAATTCTTAAGCAAAGGCGAAGTAATAAATTTAATTAAATTTATAATAATATATTTAGTTCCCGGACGGTTGATCGAAAAATTGTGGCATCATTTTCGGGCTACGATCATGGTCAGTGCACCAATTTGGAGGTCAATGTTTCCATTGCCGTTCTGTTTCCTTTAGTCGGTTGCTGACTAGCATTTTTAAAGTATCGATTTCAAACATAATTCAAAATTACATATTACCCGTACAGGTATGCTATTACTGTATGCGATATGAACTTACGTACGTTTCATTTTTACAGTATGTTTTATTTTCACTCAAAGGCTTTTAACAATGAAAATAAACATATTTATGTGATCCATCTTATACTTAGAGCAACACAGTCTACTACCATTACATATTACTCTAACCGCTGAGGATTGGCTGTGAATATACTTATATGTTAACAATAAATTTATATTGTTATGAATTAAATACCGATATGTAAGTGTTAATATAGTAGACCTTTATATAAAAGTAATGGTAAAGCTACGACGTATGTAATTCATGGATAAATCGAGAGAATATCAGTAATCAAAAACGAGAACTTTTGAATTTCACGATCGTACGTTGCATTCGAAGAGTCAAAACCTCCTGAGGATGCTTAGTTTAGAAGCGAAACGCGTCGAAAGTTCTTCCGGTATGGCTTCGTAGCGTTTTTGACGTCACGTAGGCTTAACAGGAAAAGTAGTCGGAATTGACACTTAATATATTTCGTATTTTTTAAAGTTTCTAATATATTAATTTAATGTTTTCTTGATATAATTTTAAATATTTTTTATTTGTTAAATGGATTTCCGCAAATTAACGCATGATTCGTATTCAATAAAAAACGATATTGCTATGACTATCTTGTTGTACTTATTGGCAATTTTGATGTCAGCCAGTATAAAAATAATAGAAAACACTCTTAACCAGTGTAAAGCGATGGGTGCTTGGCAGAGGCACCAAATGAAAGAGGATTATGTTAGTGTATTGAGACTGTATTTAGACCTCCTTAACTTACATTATCCATCTCTTATATACAACAATAATTGGTAAGTACCAACATCCAGTCAGTCGTGCTTGATACCTGTAACAGAGGTTATCGGACGAGACGTGCTAATCTACATATAAATCATCGTTTCTCTTAATTATCTACGACCGCAGTCTCATGTAGGCACCATTTTTTTCTTTTAAGACATTGTTCTTAAATCTCATGTGCTTGTAATTTCACTGGCTCTCAAGGAATGCTGGCGATATATTTTCTACTTGAGGGTTGTAGCTAGCCAAGCGGGCAATTGCAAAATGCCCTTCCACCATGCGGTAAAGCTCAAGCCGGTGGTGGGAATCAAACCAGGGACCTGCAGCACGGCAGTCCATAGCTATTACCGCTCGGCCATCATTGCTTCAAAAACGTATCACATCATGTACCTACTACAATTGTATGTATTCGTACCTACCACTTTCAATAATACGTATACCTACTCAGAAAACAATTCCTCAACCTGCTCCGCCTGCTCCTCCTTCAACCTCATCAGCATTAAATACATAAACAGCATTCGCTCGTACAGTCGTAATAATAAAACAGGGTGGAGGTACAGTGTAATCAAATGCAGTGGCCCAACTCGCGCCTCTTAAAAACTATCATGAAAAACAAACGCTGTGGTGTTTCAAACTTATAATAGTAATATAATTCTGAGATTCGTACTACCTAGGAGCATAATCGTCACGAAACAGTAATGTTCAAATAGAGATACATCTTTCGCACAAAAAGTTCCAATACAAATTAACAAGTAAGCATCTTCCTTGACCTGTATTAGCAGCTGATTGCCGGCCAGAACGTAAGCCAGTACCAAAATCTAACAAATTGTTGAAAGATTCAGAGCAACTTGGCGACTATGACCGCCTCAATATGTCCAAAATGCGAGAAAGTAGGATATAATACGCCTTATACACAAAACCATTAATACTTACAAAATAGTATATGAACAGATTGAATTTAATAAGTTTCCTATCAATTGACATGGAAGGACGTCTATTTGTTGCATACCATAATGAAAATAGAATTTACTAACACATTTTAACTCAATGACTAAGGGTTCAATACCAAAATTGAATTTGTTTATATATTTAATACCTACCCGTAGATAGGTTTTAAAGAAAGTTAGTCAAATTATGATATTGCGGCAATTTTTGCCATGATTCACAGGTAATTTTAGGATGCTACACGCTTGCTCTCACACACATGTCACTCCGTCAGTTGTCCGTTAAATACAGAATATGTATTTGACGCATAAAGCTATACGTTAAGACGAATATCCCAACAAATAGTTACAGTATCATATATATACCACAAAATAGTTTTTCCCCCTTTGGCAAGCGGATTGCCGCGGGCATTCGGAACGGTCATGCTCACGATAATGTGTAGTCAGGTCGCCCTCTTCCCTCACAAATGGTTGAGGAGGACGATGGCTAGCTCGCGTGTCAACTCGTGAACGAGTGCTGCTTGACTTGGACACTGGTCCTTTCGGAATGTCTGTGCAAACCAGTTTGTAACTTTTTTGTAAAAGTATATATACTAGGTATAATTAGCATACCTTATAACTGTGTTCCCCCTGAGTATGTAAGAAAGCTCCCCATAGTAATATAATTAATTAAAAAATCTACTAAATCTTATAAAAAAATGTTTGATTAGAATGATTATGATATAAATAAAAAACATAACAACAAATAAACGAAACCAGCCAAGCTTATCAGGACACGAGTTATGAACACCAAATTAAATTAAAAAATAACTTATTATTATGTTTTCATTCAATTTGACATGATCCATATCAGCGATGTAACATTAAAGTTATAATTACATTAACAACCACTTATTTTACCAGGTACCTAAGACGGCTTTAGCTATTTGTCCCACCTCAGTGTCAGATACTCTGCAGCAGCACAAATGTGCAAAAACTACAGCATTTAGGCATGAACAGCGCCTGTTTCGAGTGAAATTACTGGGCAAACGAGACATAATAACTATCCCCTCGGACTGACGGACGGTGTCCAGTGTTTTTCAGAATGAGAACACTGCAACTGTAATGGACAGTAGTGACACTTGTTCGTCTCCTCACTTTATAGCCTAAAAAATCTTTGTTCATGCAAATATGACATATCGTAAGTTTAAGCACTGTGTTTGGGTTTTCTGTGAAGCCTGGAGGGTGTATGTGCACTTGTTCTCTGCTTTATATAGGGTGATAACTATGGATATTTGTTAGGTACTATTCACAGGTACATCGAGAAACCACATTTTTGTTATTAAAATAAATTGTGGTTGAATTGAATTTCGATAGGGCTGTTTGCATGACAACCCTGACAGTAGACTTACTTCAGTCATAGTAGAAAGAGAGGTAGTAGGGCCGGAGATGGGGCCCAATCCGCGATATAATTACCTACCACACTTGTCTGTCTCAGGGTTGTCACTTTTAGCAAAATTTTAATTTAGTGCCTAGAAATTGGCAACGGCCGGGAAGATGTGTTTTTTACTTATGCTGTGTGGGTTCAGGGTAAGTGAGGTCGGTTTTACCTAAACCATGATGAAGCCTTTCACGATGATAGAAAGAGCGACAGAAGATACCTATGTGGTTGCGGGGCCAGAGACGGGCGACGCGGGGCGGTGATGTGTACGAGTACCTACGGTAGTTTACGTGAGTTTACTGATAGTACTGTCAACCAATTCACTAGTTTAAAGCCCGGCCCTTGCCAAAGATGACACATCTCTGTATAGCTAATTTAGTGATTCAATAAAGTTCAACAATAGTTTTCCTAACAAATACAGAAATGTATTCAAGATTCAGAACAGTACTATTTATAAAAAAAGCGCCGTTTCGGACACGCCCATATGTAAGGTTTCGTAGTTCATGTGTAGTTATTGCGTTAGTTTTCTATTGTTTGTAAGTTTTGTTAGTTTTCGCAAACATTTTATATGAAAAACCCAAAATAACTTTGCTTCTGTAATTTGATGCTAAATACCTTTATATTTCGAAAACTATAACTTACATTTTTAAAAGTTGTACTATGGGAGTTATTGGTGGAACTAAAAATATGTAAAAATGGGGCTTTGATAGCAATATCTCGAGACAGACACATTCAATTAACTTTGTTTCAATCTTACTACTTACTACTACCTACCTACAATACTGAGAAATCGGCATGACTAAATGTAAACAAAGCAATAGCGGCATATCAATTGACAGATCAAATATACCTAGGTAATACATTGTAGTGGGAAAGTAGGCCTGCCTACTTCGTCTGCCTGTTAGAAAACTACCAAATAAAAGCTATAGGTATCTCACTCATCATCAATTAAAAATTATAGGTATGCTAGAATAACTTGCTTACCTTTCCTGTTCAGTAGGTAATCTGAACAAAGACAACTCTGAAATAGATGAACTGTTTAAACAGCCAAATACAGCAATAAGTTCTCCTGCGATTATCACACATTTTTAATTTATTTAGAGGTGCCGAAAAGTCGTGACGCTCAAACTTTGTGCGATGTTAGCCCCGACTGGCGCACGGTCGAAATGTCGTTGTTAGAGTGTGCGTGCGGGACGCATAGATATTATGGCGCACACATACAAGCCGCGCGCGGTGCGTTTGTATGAAGATAACTTACATCCCACCCTTTCTACTATGCTTCAGTAGCGAATCTGTCATGAAGCACCTAATGATATGATTTGGAAGCTATCTTGTAGAACTAGTTTATGACTGATTTAGCCTTATCATCTTCAACCGCATCATTACATAAAAACAGGTGAAATAAACCTGAAAGGCACATCTATCAGGAAGTGAAAATATTGAATCTTAGAGCTTAATAGCTTCTATTATATATCCAAAAATAAAATTCCAAGGTGAATTTTTCAATCACGTGTCTAAGGTTTTGTGCGTGTGAACTCTATTACTAGTCTAAGCTGTCTCAGGTCCATCAGTCCGTCCTATCATTTGAATGGTAACAGGAAGCTGGTTGAATTTGTGTGTTTAAAAAATACCCCTTAAGCCGGTGGTGTCAAGGGTACGAAAGGGTTATAAGGGCAGATTTTAAGCGCTCGTTGTGGTGGTAAAGCTCTCGTAACGGAGCATTGAAGCGTTCTTAGCGGATCTTGTCCAGTCATTTTTCATCGATCAGCTTAGTTATTTTTTTTTTGCGAATGATTGCGTGATGTCCATTGGTGGGCGCTTCCGCAAACACGCTTTACAAGCTAAAAGTCGCTAGTTCTAATCTCACTGGGTGATATTCTTTTTTTATAACCATTTTTTCTCTTTATTTTTTTCTATTACCTACTGAATTATATATTATAAAATGGCCAAAAAAATAACTACGAAACTAAACAAATACCCTGCTTGCTATAAATGTCAAAAAAAATGAAGACTAAAGAGATACTACGCTGTTCCTATTGTAAAAAAATATTTCGATATAAATTGTGCTGAAGTATCGAGCACAAGGTTTAATATTATAGAAAAATGTAAAAGGGAAGGGTGGAAGTGCCAAACATGGCTAACGGACCAGCGTCGAGTAAAACGGCAATCCTTCCTAAGGCAGTCTTTCTCAATCCATTGCATAAATCGGAAGATGAGCAGTCAACATGTAGGAGTCAATAGACATTTTAACGACTACTTTTCAAAATGATAAGGACTACTTCCTTTTATTCCTTCCGTTTATGAAAGAAATTACACAATTAAAATTAGAATCACCAACAGCTCACAAAGCAATTGAAAATTTAATGCTAGGAAATAGCTAATTTAAGAAACAATTTGTTGCAAAAGACAACCTTTATGTATATATACTATATACTGCGATAAGTACCTCTAAAAAGCGAAATCTTTAGCCAAACAGGGTACAGCATCAAATAAATCGTCTAAAAAATATTAAAACGAGCAATAGCTTTAAACTATTCGAGCTTAGAAGTAAACAATACGAGTAAAATATCACCAACTACTGTTAACAATATATCGAAGGAAAAAAATAGAAAAACGTTAAAAATCACGTTTCTTGTATGAAGACCAGCTTTTATTAAAACATTATGCTATATGTATATACTCATATACTCATTTATTGATAAAATAAATTTTACATGTCAAGTTACATATTATGTTGGGTATACATGTGTATACATCTATAAGAAATAATTATTCAAACACAAAAAAATAAAAAATCATAATAATAAAAACTTTTAGAGTCAATTACAAAAATAATAATTAATAATAGAAATAATATGGATATAACAACTTACGAAATAATATCTACAATGTCATGAACTCGTCAAATCTATAGAACGTTTGCACGATAAGCCAGCGCTTCAGACGGGACTTGAAGCAGGCCATGCTGGACGCTGCGACTACATCGTCGGGGAGCTTATTGTAGACGGCGGGACCCAGTATATGGGTCAATTTGCTGGACTTGGCAAGGGAGCGTGATACTGCCGCGAGCTTGTTGGAGTTGCGGGTGCTGTACGAGTGAGTGTCACTGTTTTTCTTGTATAGTGCCAAGTTGTCTCTCACATATACTGCCACCTGAAAAATCAAGATGGCAGGCAATGTGAGAATGCCCAGTTCTTTAAAATACGGTCTCGCGGAGGTGTCTCGCGGTATTCGCACAATCGCTCTTACGGCGCGCTTCTGCATTCGGAAGACTCTTTCCCAGTGTGCGCAACGCGCCCAGAGCTCCGCGCCGTACTGCAGCAGCGAGTGCACCGTCGCGAAGTATCACGCGCGTGACACCTCAACGGGGGCCACTCGGGACACTCTACTGAGCGCATAACAGGCGCTTCCTAATTTTCCATATCTTAGGCAATCCGCCATACCAACACATATTCCGTGAAATATCCAATTGGCCACCTATTACGGTTTCAGACAGCCCTTTAAAGGTCAGACGGACGGACAGACGAACGTCCGGCTTCCGTCAGCTGAGGCTATAAGGTCCCGTTTTCTAGTACAGAACTCTAAAAATAACGATAAAAGTATATACACAGAACAAATCAAAAATAGAACCCTTGGCTTGCGAGTCCGGCTCGCTTTTGCACAGATTATTATGCAAGATATTTATCGTAGTTCTAAGTAAGTTTATACATTATTTTATCAAAAGATTTCTTACGAATAATTAAAGATTTCTCTTATGATGAAGATGAAGATATTTATCGTAGTTCTAAGTAAGCTTATACATTATTTTATCATAAGATTTCTTACGAATAATTAAAGATTTCTCTTATGATGAAGATGAAGATATTTATCGTAGTTCTAAGTAAGTTTATACATTATTTTATCATAAGATTTCTTACGAATAATTAAAGATTTCTCTTATGATGAAGATGAAGATATTTGTCGTAGTTCTAAGTAAGTTTATACATTATTTTATCATAAGATTTCTTACGAATAATTAAAGATTTCTCTTATGATGAAGATGGAGATATTTATCGTAGTTCTAAGTAAGTTTATACATTATTTTATCATAAGATTTCTTACGAATAATTAAAGATTTCCCTTATGATGAAGATGAAGATATTTATCGTAGTTCTAAGTAAGTTTATACATTATTTTATCATAAGATTTCTTACGAATAATTAAAGATTTCCCTTATGATGAAGATGAAGATATTTATCGTAGTTCTAAGTAAGTTTATACATTATTTTATCATAAGATTTCTTACGAATAATTAAAGATTTCCCTTATGATGAAGATGAAGATATTTATCGTAGTTCTAAGTAAGTTTATACTGTATTTTATCATAAGATAAGAAATCTTATAATAAAATATTACATTCGTAAGTTTATATTTAAGTTTACATTATTTTAGAGAAATCTTTAGTTATTCAATTAAAGATTTCTCTATAAATCTTTAATATTCAATTAAAGATTTCTCTTATGATAAAATAAACTTACTTAGAACTACGATAAATATCGTGCACAATAATACATTTTTGTCATTTCGGGATACTTCTATAGTGTTTCCACTATGGAAGTATCCCGAAATGACAAAAATGTGTAGAGGCTTTTCATTCCTATCTACATATAATCAAATATGCGCGATGTGTTTGTAGTTTAGAACTCGTGTGGCAGACGTTGAATCTGTGCATTTGAATAAGGTATTAGCATATATTAGTTGCTTCAGACAGCCCTAACTTTATAATGGCTTCCTTGTAAGGGTGGTGTGTCACCGGTCACATTTTGTTTGTCTAATCTTTGTCTAAGGGTTCAAAACTTGCTTTATTTCATATCAAATCCAATGACATAGTTTATTTACAAGAATGCAAGTAAAGAAGATCTTAAAAATATACACACAGTTATACTCTGTCTGCGAGCCAATAAAATTGCAATTTAAATAAGTGTTATATTTTACTTACTTTATTTGTACATTCATATTCTTTGAATTTCCTAACACTATAAAAACAATTATTTAGCAGCCATGCAGTCAATTCATTTTTAAATATCATACTTCATATCGTTTGGTTGTATCTACATATAAATATTGGTGTACTTGTAGATTTTAACAATAAATACAAAACAGCACATAGTTATATTAAAAACGTTTTAAAATGTCAAAAAAGAGCAATCTGATTAATAAATGGTTTAAAAAAACGTAGCTCGGCAAGAAAATACTTCAAACGAAACAAAATAATGACTGTGATTTCACTTTACATTTACAAAAGCTTATTAGAAATACATACGGATAGGGAAAACTTATTAAGAAAGAAGGATGTAATTCCATACTACCTACGTCGTAATGAACATTTAGTTATACCACAAACTAGGCTAGCCAAAGTCCGTAATCAGGGCCGTTGCTTTAAACTATTGATGTATGATAAGTTGCCAATTAGTATTACTAAATTAAATTTTAAGGAATTCAAGCAAACGGTAGACTTTTTTCCAAAATAATCCATATTATAGTGTTAATGAGTACATGTCAATGCACATCTTGGAAACGTCATTCTTGTGTCAGGAACCAGCATTATTACCAATATTAGAAAGTAGTTAATTAAGGTTTTTAATTTGTGTTATATGTTCATGATGTTTAGAATAAAAATTTCAAAATGTAAAATTGACCTGCTTGTAACGAATGTTATCTTATGGCTAATAAATGATATTGATATTTATCTTTATCTTTAAATACTAAATATATATGTACACTTTTACAACTTAAACATACTAAGGTAAACAATAAAACTTTAATATCATAATATTTAAATTAGTCGATTTTTGAAAAAGAAGAAAATTATAGCTATATACTGTACTGTATCAGCCCAGTCGTCCACTGCTGAACACAGCCTCCCCCATTATGGCGGAGATTTCCCTTAATCCCCACACTTGGCAGGCATCTTGAAGATCGTAGTGTGAGATATCAGGTCCTCAGAAACCGCTGCTACCCATCTTCGGGTGTTAGGTACCCTTAGTCGCCTCTTACAACACCTACGGTTAGAGATGGGGGGTGACAGTCTAGCCCGGCATCCCACGGCCTATATATAAAATAGGTATTATTTGTCATAAGGACTAGAAAGAAAGAAAGAAAGAAAAGAAGTTTATTCAATACTACAACAGAAATATTATAACCATGTTAAACTTAATCCTATAAAGTTATACAATGTTAACAATTTTCTTAAATATATATTCGGTAGTGAGATGTCCAGTAGTATTGAATGAGCCTTGTCTCAGCATAATGCTTATTGTCTAAGACAAAAGCGCTGATTTTCAGCCAAGACCCTAAGAAATAAAAAAAAAAATTGTGTTAAAGCTCTGGCTAGTTACTAAGCTTACATACTATAATATATACACGATTAATTATTAAAGAGACATTAATTCATTCAATATAGAACACTGTTTATACACATAATAATAATAAATATAAATGTATAATAATATTAAATATATATATTTATATACATAATAATAAATAATATTATAATGAACAATACATATACACATAATAATAATAAATGTAAATGTATATTAATATTAAATATATATTTATATACATAACAATAAATAATATTATAATGAACAATACATATACACATAATAATATCATTTAATAAATAAGTAGGTATGTATCGAAAAAGAACAAGGAATATATTCACATTTTAAAATATAATGACTGCTGCAACGAGGCACGTGTGTTCACCATGTTTAGGTCTGTATAATTTTCAAATGGTATAATAGCATTATAAGTACTCGTAAATATTAGGTTAAAATTCACTTCTCTGCATAAGGCTGTCAGCATCTCAGAGGAGTTAATTCCACAAAATTGAATCTTACAAAAATGAAAAATCTATATTTATATTTTCATGTATTTTTTGTTGACTAATGAGATATCTTTTTAAATGTAATTTAAATGAGCTTATTGTATTAATTTTTTTTATCGGTGGAGGCAAATTATTCCAGCACTTGGTAGCTGCATAGTGAAAACCACCTTTAAATGACATCGTGCGATGACGTGGTATTGAAATTTGCAGGGTACCGTGCCTTCTGGATGACGGTCTGTTTGTACCGGCCCAATCAAACTTATCATACAAGTATGAAGGACTCCTAAAATTAATTACGTTGAAAAGCAGACATGCCAAGTGTAGCTTACGACGAGATTTCATTTTGAGTGCATAATGTCTATTTAGAAAAGGTGTTACATGACTACGAGGTGGTATCGCAAAACAGAATCTCGCGCAAGCATTCTGAACACGTTGTATAAGACGCTGTGTCCGTGAGAGTAGTCGAGGGCCGTAAACAACGTCAGCGTTATTTAACTTAGAAAGAACAAGGGTTTCAACAAGTTGAATACGGAGCTCTTCACACAGATACGGTCGTAATTTATATATGGTTTTGAGTCTATAGAAACAGTTACGGACACATTCAGCTATGTGGTTTTCAAATCTCAGCTCACAGTCCATATTTAAACCAAGATTACGTGCTATGAAAACCTGTTCTATTTTTTCGCCCATAATCGATACGCTGAGATTTGTTGGCAATGAAAGCAACTGATGTCTGGTACCCAGAACCATGAATTTAGTTTTGGATGCATTGAGTAAAAGATTATTGTTTCCAGACCATATGGTTATCCTATTTAGATCTTCTGTTAGTTGTTTTAGGGCTCTCTCGTGTTCTTGTGGTGTAAAATCTATGTATATTTGAATGTCGTCAGCATACATGTGATATTTGCAGTGTTTGATACAATTAATAATATCTGCGCTGTACAAAATGAATAAAATAGGACCCAAAATAGAACCTTGAGGGACCCCTCTTTTTAGCTCACTAACTTTCGAAAAACGTGGATGCCCAGAAGGTTGTTGCAATTCTACGCATTGGCGACGATTAGTAAGATAACTGTGGAACCATTTAAGCGCACTTTGATGAAAACCATAATAACGTAACTTGGAAAGGAGCAGTGAAATATTTAAGGCATCAAAAGCGCGAGAAAAATCTAGTAACACCAAAAGCGTGCACCTGCCCTGATCCTGAGAACTCAATATATTATCGGTGACGTCCAATAATGCGGTAGCAGTACTCTTGCCTTTTCTGAAGCCCGACTGCACCTGTGGAAGAATGTTGTTAACTTCCAGGTATCTAGTTAACTGTTGACATACTACTTTTTCCATGACTTTAGATATGCAAGGCAAGATACTAATAGGTCTGAGGTCTTTTACCTGTGTTGGATTATTATTTTTAGGCAAGGGACGGACAATAGCCATTTTCCAAACTTCTGGAAAAGTTGATGTGGTTATTGAAGCATTGACTATTGTTGTCAATGTCGCTAGTGAGTGTGGTAGTGTCAGAAGTAACATATCAAGTGAGACATGATCAGAACCTACAGCATTAGATTTTATACTTTTTATGATTTTAAAGATACAATTTGAGTCAGTTGGTTTTATTTTGAATTCTAAATCAGAGTTCAATCTGTGAAACTCGTAGTACGTAAGCTGGGATATTGAGACGTCTGCATTTCCAGGCACATTCAAAAAATGGTCATTTATTGCATCTGCATTATCAAAATATGTAGGGATTTCAACGTCATTTTTTGCAGGTAATAATGTTGACTTCAAGTTTTTCCAAAGCGCTTTAGGGTCCTGTATTTTATTATTTATGTTATGTTTATAGTAAGCAATTTTTTCAAAATATATTGAACTATTAACTAATGACTTAAGTCTTTTATAATATTGCTTTTTTACTTCTGATTTAGTATGTCTGAATGAGGACAAAGCTTCATTGCGTAGGTGCATCATGAACTTAACATTATCACTGATCCAAGGATATCTACGCTCCTTAATAATGAATGTCTTTAGCGGTGCGTAAATGTCAAATAACGATAATATAATTGAGTTAAACATGGAAACCATGCTATCAACATCTTCAGCAGAAAATATCGTTTCCCAGGAGATCAAATCCAAATATCTATTAAATGATTTAATGTCAATATTTTTTATTGGACGATATGTTATTGCGCGGGGGATTATTTTGTCCCGCCTTATATTGAATTCGCAGACAACAAAAGAGTGACCATACAATTTTCCCGGTGGCTCAACTAATACATGCCTAGGTAGCATGTCTGTACATACAATGTCAATTAGCGATTGACTAGTGTCAGTGAAGTGAGTTGGCGAAGTAACTATTTGGGTAAGGTTCAGACACTGTAAAGTAAGATTAAGTTTTTTCGTTTTGCTATCATTTAAATTTAACATATCTGCATTAAAACCCCCCAATACTACCAAGCCGTCACAATCGGAGAAAGAGTTTATTGAGTCAGTTAATGCATCCAAGAACAATTCAAAGTCGAGCCATGGAGGACGGTATGCAGTGCCAATCACAAGCTTTTTGCTATTTACTTTAAGAGATAGCCACATCTGTTCAATGGTACCGGCAGCGGCGGAGCGTGGTTCGATAGGGTGAGGACGCGTACGCGCATTAACTCCACACCTGATATAAAACCCAACCCCACCGCCTCGGCCATAGCGAATTTCAGTTGGCCTTGGGATGTGCCTGAGTCGGTATCCAGGTATGGTTGGTGCTCGACCACTTTCACCATGCCGCAACCAAGTCTCGTTTATAGCCATAATGTCCACGCCGTGCCTATCCATGCCAGCAATAAAATCATCGTGGTTGGTACCCAGAGATCCTGGGTTGTGTAGGCCGATTTTTAAGAACTTCCTACCATACATATTTTATACGAAATATATTATAAGTGTATATATATACGTATAAATACAATATATAGTGCAGATAAGATATATACAAACAATAGAATAAGAATTCAATAATAATAATATAAATTATAAACTAATCAATAGGTGCTTTCTAAAACAGGTCACCCCTGCCGGGTAAGTACATCAATAAACAGAAAAATCAGAACAAACATCTTAATTTATATATAACCCAACGAATAAATTTACAAAAAATAACTTCTTAGTGTTTTAAGTATAAATTTTAAGGCCAAACAACAAATGAGAAGTCCACAGAATTATATTAGGTAGGTACTTAAACTAATGTAGAAGGTACTATTAATTATTCTGTGATATATACAAGTATCAGCATTGTTATGACTGAGTACTAAGTACTAAGTAGGCAGGCATATTAAAATAGTAGGAAGGTGATGAATAATACCTAGCCGCTTATCATTGGTTCCTCCCTTTTTCCTCCTGATTGCATAAATACTCAGGTATTAAAAGGGTAAAAAAATAATAATAAAAAAAAAATAAAAAAAATACAGGTATTTCATACAACTAAGTGGTATGGATTATTAATATCTGAGGCTCTCTCAAACGTGTAATATTTGCTAACGATATCAATAAATTTTTGAATAACTTCACTGATCCTCAGTACTTATCTACCTACTTACAGCTAAGTAAAAACACTTTTTAATGTAATAATTATAAGTAGTTTTCTTACTGGCTCTACATCTGATTACACAGATAACTATTGAATAAAAACAATATATATATACCTATATCGGGAAACAAACTATTGCACATTGATTTTATCCTATATAGACTTAACAAATACTAACTGACCAAGAATAGGTACACTATATTTTCACTATAGTTTCAGTGTGTTTAAAACCAAGTTTAAATTATTTTTGACAACTAAGGCTTATTATTCCATTAATGAATGTTTTGCCGATAAAATTTGAATTTATGAATTGTAATATATTATTATATAATTGACATGACTGTAACATTGATGATGTGAATAAAATGTATGTAGTATAAATGTTTTGTGTATGTTCTGTTAAGTTATTGTTTATTTAATTTAATCACACAAATATTGTCTGACTTGTATTGGAATGAATCATTAATCAAAAATTTGCAAATAGTTTAAACATGGCTGATAATTTATATTACCTACTTGCTTAATTAAATAGGTGCATGTGTTTTTATACAATAATGTTGCATACCTCAAACAGGTAAAACATGGCGAACAAAACATTGTTAACAATAACATCTGTAATTTAATTTTAACCCATGTATAAGCAAATAAATAATTTGAATATATAGTTAAGCCTATGCAATACCATGATTCCCACAGTACTTAGCATATTAATTTACTCATTAAAAGAGAAGAAAAATAGCTAGAAAGATAGTTTAACCTTGTAGTTTTGTAAGTAGTGCTAACTTTTTTTTTGAGTTGCGCCTCTTTTTGCTTTAGTAGGTGCTGTTTCTTTAGGCTTGGGTGCGGCAGGTTTTTGGAGCTTCTCAACAGCTGGGGTTTCAACTTTATCTAGTTCAGCAATACTAATTAAGTGACGATGAGATCCATCATGAGCAATAACGTGTATAACACCGCCCCGCGTCCAGCACTTGTTAACACCAAAACGCATTCGAGCAGCCGTGAAGGCTTCATGCCTGGGCTTGGTCAGAAATTCTGTTACAGTCAAACCCGTGCCTTTCAGTGCTTTTTTTGCGTACCATAATTTGTTGCGAATGGTAAGATCACATACCTTAAGAAATATCGGGCGGGGCTTATCTGATACAGATAAGCGACCCATTCGATGACAACGTCTAACATGCAAGGCAGAAAAATCTGTGACCTTAAGTTGCTCGTTGACCGCTTTCACAGCGATGGCCGATATGTCTTCTGTATTCTGCTCAGGTACTCCGTGGATAAGAAGTACCTTCCGACGTGCTCTCATCTCTTGGCAGTCCAATTCGAGGGCAAGAAGGCTTATCTGCTCCTGAAGAGATTTTATTGCAGCCATAACAAAGGATCTGAAGGACGAGAACTCTTCTGCCAATGACGTACCACAAGCTGCAGTTGGCGACTTAATAATCTCAAGTTGCATTGCATCCATTTTTTGAAGAACAAGTCGCTCTAATTTTTCTTGTGACTTTAATATGGCCTCCATTTTGCAATGTTCACTAGGTATCGATATTTGAAATGTAATAAAAAGCCAACAGCACGTTAGTGCACTATGAAAATAACACTCCCCGGCAGGTAATATTACGTATTCTTTACTAACACATTGATTTAGTGTAGTTTATTAACAGTAATTTAAATAAAATATGAGCAGCTGTTTTACTTGAATGTCTCACGCAATGTTGCCAGCGCAGAAAAAAAAGACTAGATAATATATTGCTGACTATTAACTAAACCAAATAATTATAGATGAACACAGCTTCTTATAAATAATGTTACAAACAGATGTACCTATATATCAGAATCTGTGATGGGCTACGAAGAGCTAGCAATTTCAAGTTGGCCTAAAAATATATATACATAATTTCTCGTGGTTCAGTGGTCACTTTAAAGTTTCATTATATCTTTAAAAATATGTATGCTGCATTCACAGTTTTTTTCAATATCTACTGCCTCAACGAGATTGTGACTGACTCGAAAGGTGAAAAAATAATGTATTTTATGATAACAATCGAAAGGGTTAATTGTAAATTAATTTTATCGTAAAGAACATAGTGTCGTATATAAAAGAAAGTCCATAAAAATTAACATTCTCTGACCACAATTGGTGTGTATTATATCTTGTAACATTAAGACCTGGATTTCAATGATCAGATATAAAATATCATACCCAAATTTAGATTTAATGAACTTGTCCTTTAAACTATCTTTCCTTTTAATTTATATTGGTGGTATAAATATTTTATTGCTGGGTATAGTAACTATCTGATGATTGAAGAACCGGATAATTACACTTCATTTAATAACATACAGGCTCTTTGTAATATACTCTATTTCTTTATACTATAACTACTATACTATTTGACTACTGAAAAACTCGCCTAAAGCAAGTAAAGGTAATAAAAGCGCCCTAAACGAGGTTCTTAATTAGCAAATTAAGAGGTTTTGTGTACCGTCCTTTGTCTATATAAACAGGGTGAAGACGTAGATTAAGATCCCTCCAGCGATCCTTGGACAGTGAACCGAATGGCCCTTCTGCTAGTTTATTATTTTGCTCAATTTAATCTTTGAATGAATTAAATGATCAAAATAATCAACTAGTTCATTTGCATAGACGGTACATTTCACCCAGTCGCTTTGAGGTTCAGAAAATCTTATCAATTTAGCTCTGGAAATTTTAGTTATACAGTACATTGAGTATTTAATAAATCAGTTGTATTGTATCTTATGTACTCGGTTGGAAGTGGTTAAATTATTACCTACTATTACTTCATATATATTTTCTTCTCTAACCACCGAATCGTCTTAATAAGTAATTTTATCTCACAACAAATACAAATATATATTCAGTGATATGTAATTTGCGCCTTTTGAGGAACTGATATCTTAAATTTCGATCCCAAGACGCCTGCCAAGCGTGGGGATTATGGCAACCCCTCCCTCCCTTCTGTTCAGTAGTGGAAAATCCAGCTGATACAGTACAGATATGTAATTTAGCCGATTGCAGCGTACTTATGTACATTGACAAGACGTCGTTGAATAGCTGAAATAATTTACGACGACTTTTGCTTCTACACGAAGCATCGTCAGTAGGTATTGAGTCTCTGAGCGTACGATCGAGTTGAAACTACAAACAAGACAAATTTTGCAATTAGATACAAACTTGTTTACGACGACGAACTATAGATGTCGCCCCCCATACGATAAGGATTTATAGTCAAACTTCATTGGTCATGTTGGCTTAGCGGTTAGTTTATCCCGGCTATAGGGGTAGAAGATTCCTTTCGTTGTAATTTTTTAATGTTACGCGTAATTGCAACAAAAAAATAATAATACGGTTTATCCTTATCCCCGTAATATACGCCTCGTGGGGTGCCGGGCTAGAATGTTTCTCCCCCCATTAGCGAGGTAGCTAACAATGACTAAAACGTAAACGTACTCGAAGTTTGTTCGCTAGCATGAAAAATAACCGACTGGCCACTTTAAAGCCTGGCCTACTTGAGCATGACTTTTATTGCGTAAATATTAAACGCAATTACATATCCTGACTTATTATTTACTAGTTACTCCCCGCGGTTTCACTCGCGTAGTGATGGATGATGATGATGATGAAAATTATCCTGTGTTATCCAGTGTCTCATCTACCTCTATGCCAAATTTGATCAAAATGTATCCCGCCGTTTGACCGTGAAGAAGTATCAATCACACTCATAAACTTTCGCCTTTACTAGCTGCGCCCTGCGGTTACACCCGCGTGGTGATTATGATGATGAAAAGTATCGTATGTGTCAATCCAGCGCCTCATCTACCTCTATAGGAAATTTCATCAAAATTTGAGCGTGGTTAAGTAACAAAAAACACACACAAACGTCCACCTTTATAATATTAGTTTGATAATATTAGTGAGAAGTGTGATTCGTAGTGCCTGCCGCTATCATACACTAAGGGACTGTTTCAGAATGTTCGAGTAAGTTCCGGTTATACTACCCAGAACATCGGCAATAATGATAACAATAGAATTTTATTCATAAATTGACCATAGTGTGGCAGCCGATGCCAAGGGATTAATAAATAAAACACTATCTTTGCGTTTCACAGTCATCGATTTAGCCTATCCATCGGTTAAAGCTTGAAACGCGCTGCATGTTAACTGTCATTTTTATCATTCAGTTATTTAATGTCCTGGGTAGTATAACCGGAACTTACTCGAACATTCTGAAACAAGTATTTACTTTGTTAAACAACTCCACTTAGGAGTTGTTCAACAAAGTAAATACTTGTGAAAACTATGAACTTGAAAATGTATCATGTAACCGTAATCGCTATCTCTCAAATGCGATGAAATTACCTAAACGAGGTTCTTAAGTGGCAAATTAAGAGTTTCGCGTACAGTGACTACCATCCTTTGTTTACATAAACAGTACTAAGTCAGTAGTACCTGAACGACACCGACCGGTGACCTGTGTCTCTACTGTTAATTTATTCTTTGACTACATTTAACCCTAGAGGGCTACTAGCTCGTTTACATAGACGAAACATTTCGCCGAGTTCCTTTGACGTTATCAAAATCTGGTTACTTACATTTGGTAAACGTTTTATTAATCTTAACAAAATAGAGTAAGTAAATTATGTATTGTTTTTTCTGGACTTTCACTAGCTGTGTCTAAATTATACAAGTAAGTTGTAACTAAAATTATAAAATTACAAATCATCATTTAAGACTATAGAAGTAAGGTTTGTATTAAGTACTGAGGCACTAATTGCGTATGGTCTGTAGGCATGATATCATGATAAAACTAAAAATAGCATAACTGAAGTTAATGAAATTTGTTTGGCACAAATAAATACACAAACCTTCCTAAGCAACCATTAAAAAAAACACACACGTATCTGCTTAAAAACCACAGAGCAATCGAAGTGCCCTTTTTCTTCCCCCATTATAGTTTAATTTGCGATCGTTACTTAATATTATTAAAACTAATATTATTCAACAAAAAAACAAGCAACTGAATTCGGCAACAATTTTATTGATTTATTTATTGTGATTATGTTTATTTTATTATATTATTATGATTATGTTGCAACTCGAACCGTCTAAAATCTTCTTAAAAAATTAATCACTTGCATACTTATTTATACCTATTCGTCATAAGATATTAATATTAGGTACAAAATCATAATTAAGTTCAAAAAGTTACCATAGTATACCTAGATACAAATCAATAAAAACATTTTATTAGTTTTCCCATCAAACACGTTACCGCCCACGTTAAAAGTGATTCTTCACCGAAAATACGTAGGTATGAGAACCTAAGGCATCTGTGTATATTAACACCAGTTTTATGTATACAAATTACGAGTATTACGACTTGTCCCGTTCATTATTCTTTGAATAAACCCCAAAATGTATTCTCAATTCAACCGACGCTACCATAGAGAAATATTATTCATTTATCTATGCCATAACTCAGTCCAGACGTGGCCTTTCATATTTGCTTTGTCTACCTGCAGACATATACATCACATCACATACGGTACTGAAGTAAGGCTTGTCTTATTTCAGGTCTCTTTATATGTTATTTGTATAAAACTATCGTGATTGAACAAATACTACTGGTGTTAAGTGCTACAGAAGCAGTTATCAAGTGGCGAACTGCAATGCGTCTATCACACATTACTGCTTGGCAGTAAAAATTGTTATGGTGGCAGTACTTCCCCGGAAGAATTGACACAAAGAAATCTACTAAATTAGCTGTTTACTTTCAAATAACTCATGATGGGCAGTGTTCCTTCTTATCACACATTCACACACATTTCAATGAATTCTTGATATTTTTCGTGGTATCCCTAAATATTTTATAGTAAAAAAGGGTGTATCTCTTAAGGTATCTTGGATCACTCAGTGTCTTATACCATATATTATATCGAGGGGAAAGTGTTGAAGAACTCGGAATTTGACCATCAATCGTCCCGACAGAGCACGCTGTTTCAACTATATGAAGGAGCAATCTGAAGCAGTGATGGCTCAGTGGCATTGGCTATTGGCTACTGCCGCGAAGCAGGTCCATGGTTCAAATCCAGCCGCGGGCTTGAGCTTCAGCGCATGGTGGTAGGGCATTTTAAGAATACCTTGCTAGCGACCACCCTCAAGTAGAAAATCTGTCGCCAAGCACCTTACGGTGTGTTCCGGCAGCAGTCTTTGACAGCCAGTGAAATTACAGGCTCATGAGACTTAACAACTATGTCACAAGGTAACGGGCGCAGTGCAATTCGTGACTTGTGACGAAAATGCATCTGTTATAGGCAGGTGTTAGTCAGCTTAACATCAAGTGGGCCTAGTGAAAAAAATAATGTGGATGAAGTTTAGCCGTCCAAAACTGCATGCTGAAGAATCCCTGAAGCAATACGTCAATTTTTCAGTTGTGTTTTCATATTTAGGCTACAAATGACTTAAAAATGACAAAAACTAAGTTTTAGCTGTGACAGCTCTCGAAGGGACAGTTGATGTATTACTTTTCATATTTAACTTTATATTTAGGTTATAAATTACTTAAAAATGTCTAAATAACTCTGTGTCAGGTCTTAGATGTGACAGCTCTCGAAGGGATATTTGATATTTTACTTTTCATATTTGAATTTATATTTAGGCTACAAATGAGTTAAAAATGAGTACAAATAGCTCTTAGCTGTGACAGGTTTCGAAGCGACACCTTGATGTTTTACTTTTCATATTTGACTTTATATCTTAGGGTATTAATGACTATAAATATGTTTTGGAGTGACAGATGATGTTGCATGCTGCATGTATCCAGGTTTCAAATTAGGGCTGACTTCGACTTTAACAATACCAACATTCAGGACTTGGGGGTAACAGCTATCAAGGTGACATTCCTCGTGCGTCTTCATACCTCGAAAAGTCTTAATAGCCTTTCGGTATATTAGATATACAGCCTTAAGGCTAAGACTTTAAACCTACGCGTATTTAAATACGCGTAGGTTTAAAGTTTTGTGTACACTTTGAAAAGATACGCAATAAACCTAATTACGTGTGGGAAAAACCGCTAATGGAAACTTTACGTCATAACTATTTTACGGATTTTCGTTATTGTTTCAGGCTCTTCGAAGAAAACGAAGAACTTTTGACCCTCTTCGATAAATTTGAAACTCTCAAGACCAAGAACGAACTCCATCATTCAGAAGAGCTGGCTGAACACGCCATGAAAGTCATGCACACTTTGGACGAAGGCATAAAGGGCCTAGGGGATGTAGACACATTCTTCGCGCACATCAGACACATCGGGGCTACGCATCATCAGGTGCCAGGATTCAAGTCGGAAAATTTCTGGGTTTGTAACAAGTATTTGATTTAAACTATTTTATAAGATAGATACAATTTTATGAGTAAATTAGATATAATTTAAATATCGTAAAAGTAGTCGTATCTATTCTATTGCAACTCCCTATATCTTCCCATGGGTGTCGTAAGAGTGGGCAGCATCGCCTTCTAAAGAACTGCTATCTTACTCTGCGATCCCCAAGATCCTCGCCTGCCAAGTGTGGATCCCCACACTTGGCAAATACCCACTTAATATGGGGAGGGTGTGTTCGATTTTAACTTTCCTATACATAACTAAGATATAATGGAAAATAAATTCGAACTCTCAGGTTCAACTATTCCTTTTGTCATGATATTCAAGCTTATTCGAAGAGCAGGCGTTAATGCAATTAAATACTACTACATATAAGATTAAAATAGTCTTTCAACTGGGTCAAACTTGTTGGCGATATGAAAAGATGATGAGAGCATGTCAACTATAATATCCATACAAAAAAAATTACCAACTTCGAGTCGGGCTTTGCTCCTTATAATAATAATGATAATAATTTCGCTTTTTTCGATGATGAATTCATATTGATAAAAATACTAATGAAATTAATATAGAAACAACAAAAAAACATCCAAACAAAGTAAAATAATAAGTTTAACATAAAGTTTTGAAGCACTCGTAGTGAAGTATGCTTAGCCGTTCTAAACCGATCAGAAAAGTTAAGCAACGTCCGCCGCGGTCATGAGATGTATGGGTGACCGCTGGTGACAATACTACTGAGCGATTCCGTGCTTCGGACGGCACGTTAAGCCGTCGGTCCAGGTTTTTGTCTTAGGATGACAGTAGTTATAGCATGGTGGTAGTGCATTTTGCGAATGCCCGCCTAGCTAGCTACCACCCTCAAGTAGAAAATCTGTCCCCAAGCACCTAACAGTGTGTTCCGGCAGCTGTCCTTGATTGCCAGTAAGTCTAGATTAGCCTGAACAATATCTTCGACCACATCATCCCTTACCAGGTGAGTTAGTGGTCAAAGGCTAACACCTATCAGAAATAAAAAAATAAAAAAGTTCCGTTAAATGCCATTTCATGTCCGTAAGAGTAAAAAAACTTTTGAACGCAGGTATAAAACTATATAATATTATATAATAGCACATAAGTAACTGAAACTTTCAGATTCCTCACTTGTTAAGTTTTTGAGAAAATACGGGTCTATCTCTAACTTAATTTTCGAACATATGTACCTAATGTACTTTTATATGAGCTGTAGCCGACGACAGCCCACTTGTTAGGGTGCAAAAAAGACCTTACTAACAACTACCTTCCCATATTTTGGAGCCTAATAAAATAGAAAAATAATGTAATCGAATTTTTAGTCCAATATTCATCTTTGGGACAACGTTTCACTTAATCTTCTTATATATAAAATTCTCGTGTCACAGTTTTCGTTGCCATACTCCTCCGAAACGGCTTGACCGATTTTGATGAAATTTTTTGTGCTTATCCGGTATCTATGAGAATCGGCCGACATTTATTTTTCATCCCCCTAAATGTTATGGTGTCCACCACTAAATATTTTTTTTTATTTTTTAGACAAAATTTTTAATTTCTTTTTTTTTATGATACAACATACAAAAATACACACAATCCTCAATTTTCACCCTTCTACAATCAACCCTTATTTTTTAATAGCCAAAATTATTTATATGGCAAAGCAACGTTTGCCGGGTCAGCTAGTTGAAATATAAAAAAAAATGGTTTTGTACTTAATTCCGTTTACGAGCTTGACCCGTGACATTACGGACGGACAAAATACGGACAGAAAGCGAAGAAGCTCATTACTAGTTTTGCCCTTTTGGTACGTAACGTTTAGGAGGACCGGGAAAAGAAGCTCCCACAGAAAAATAGGTATATGAACAAAGTGATGCTGTCTCGCTGCTAAACGCCCGAACATAATTGTGCGATAAGGCAGCTTCTTCAAGTTTTGACTTAGAATTGGCACATAATTTGCGTTCTGGGAGAAAACTTTTCTCCTATAGTAAACATTAAACAAATAGATGCAAGTTATGAGAAAATATCGGTATATAAATACCCGTTCATTCAAATTCCTTTAATATAATGATTAAAATCAACACTTATGAACCTGGTTATTGATAACATCATCAAAATTTCCAAAAGTCATCAAAATCGGTAATTGTTTAGGGGGGTAGAAACGTTTTCTCTTTTTGTATGAAAATTCGAGATTCCCTCCATTCTTAAATGAATTTCATTGTCTATTGTACTGAACCTACTGTTACCTACTGTTAGATACACATTTCATGAGGAAGCGTCATCATGCCTATTTAGTTACTATTGTGTATGGATTTTCATATTGGGCTTTACAGTGGTTGTACATAAATGGTTTTAAATATGTTGTTCTGTTTGTCTGTGAATTTTCGTGCGTAACGTCACTTGCTGTACCCAACGGAAGACCAGCGCTGGTTCTATTCGCAGCCAGCATTATTCTGAGTTGAACGGTTTATGGCAAAAAAACTATGATGTAGGTATTGCACCAACAAAGTATGTTGTATTTTTTATTTTGACTGTTTTTTTTGTCACAAATAAAGCTATGTCTATCATGAACAGAGTTCCTATTAGGTAAAAAAAAGATAAAAATAACCTTTTCATAACAACACAATTTTATGTCCCAACAATTTTGGCCAATCTTTTATATGACGTACGCTAACAAGAACAAACGTTCGGAATATCAGGAAAACGGTAAAGTACTGTTATAAAGTTTCTCGAGTCAATCGTCCCGAAGTAATTGAGAGTGAGCAAAGATATTGAATAAAATTTACTTTGTTCTTTCATTCGTACAAAATGGTGCACTTTAGAAACTCCACTTCGCAGTGATAGAAATATTCTTTGTAAGCGGAAGTTTCATCGGAATATGGTGAAATGCACATAGATTGGTCAATCATAAAGCTTTATTTTAAGATTTTGTGACTGTGTTTTAAGCTGTTTTTCAATTGAAATGGTTTAGATGATCATTTAATTACGCTATTGTTAGTGGTTACCTCACTGTTACTGTATAGTTAGTACTTAGTAAGTACTTAAGTAATAAAGTACTAAGCAGAGTACTTACTGTAACAGATGACTCGTCTACTGCTGATCACAGTCTCCCCTATTAAGAGGGTATTTGCCATAATCCCCACGCTTGGCTGGTGGCTTGGGAATCACAGTGTAAGTTGGCAATTCTTTAGAAGGTGCTGCTGCCCAAATTCCAGTATTTTTCCCTTAGTCGCCTCTTACGACACCCACGGGATGCAGGCAGGTGCAATTCTTACCCGACCCCACACGGGGCATATAGCCGTAGTAAGCCGAGTGCTTACGTTTTTATAATGATATGATATATATGATATGTATTAAGTAGAATGAATTAATTAATTATATATTATTATTTATTATATTAATTATGAATAGATTCAGGCGTTACTTTGCGGAAATCCATTTTTAATAATAACAAATACAATTCTCGATCGTGAGCTCGAAGAGTGAAGACCTCCTGAGGATGCTTCGTGTAGAAGCGAAACGCGACCAAAATTCTTCCGGTTTGGCTGCGTGGCGTTTGTGACGTCACCTCGGCTTAGCAGGAAAATGTTGCTATACCTAGTTCAACAGTTAATAGTGCCTACACAAGCTCTGCTAAATCTAAGTGCTTCAAAGGGCCCGTATTTACCCTAATCATAGATAAATTATTTAATCATGCCTTTGTATAGCTGTTGATAGTAAAGACACCTAGTGCCGACTCTACACACGTGGTGCAAAGGCAGGAACATGATGTTATTTTATGTTGTAGCAAACGAAGCTGAGCGCTAAAACTAAGACATTTTATCTCCTTTTTTTTCAGAAAATTGAGCAACCATTTTTAAAAGCTGCAAAGACGACTCTTGGCGATAGATACACTCCGAACATAGAGAACATTTACAAACTGACCATCAAATTCATATTAGAAAATCTGGTCAAAGGTTACGAAGACGCTGGAAAACAAAATGGTGGGACCTGATGAAATTGAAAATGTTGACAATATCAGTAAGATAAGTACGCGAAAATCGAGGCGGCTTCCCAGGTACCGCGACTATTCGAATTTCTACAACAGATTAAGATTAATAGATCAGAAGAAGATCAATAAGATGTTGCTGAATAATAAATGACCTCTGAAAGTATTGAAATTATCAGCAAATTAGTAGTGCCGATCCGCCAAATCACGCACCGTGGGCAGTCAGCTTTATAGTTTCCCAAAAGTCTCGGCAACAATTTTTCCGTACGTATGGCTGGCTATCTATTATAAAATTGAGTTGCTTGGGTTGAGGCATTGACTCGCGGTACTCGATGTATACGTAGACATGGTTAATTGCGGTTTCTACTTAGGTTTTCTATTATCAGTATCTTCGACGTACGTCTCGTACCGTCCCATCAGTTTTTTTATACGTATGAAATCTGAATAATATTTGTGAATTATTGTTTTTACTAAAAACTATCAAAAAATATATGTATGTGAAATAATATAATTTTGTCCTAGATTAGATATATACCAGAAGATTCTGTAAATGAGTACTATTTTCAAGAAAAAAAATGTGGTTAAAATGTTTAAATATTATTATTATTTGTACGAAAGTGTTACATAAATTGTTTTTTTTATTGTTATATCGTAGCTTAGGGACAAAAAATATGTATATAAAATTATATAATACTCTCTATAGCTATGTAGTGCTATTGTAAGGTACGAATTTTAAATTGTTTTTTTTTATTGTTATATCGTAGCTTACGGACAAAAAGTATATATATCAAATTATATAATACTCTCTATAGCTATGTAATTCTATTGTAAGGTACGAAATTTGTAAGAATAATCCATTTAGCAAGTTTACATTACGTCGATATAAACAAATTATATAAAATGTTATAATATAAAATATTATAATAAGCAAACTATTCAAGCTCGAATATCGTAAACTATTTTAGTTAGTGGCTGGATCACCCAAAGCTGGTTTTTGATCAGTATTTTCATCAAAATGCAGTACAGTCGCATGATAGCGATAACTGAAAAAATGTCGATGAACCATTTCATTGTGTTAAGATACTTTTGATAGTTGAAAATTAATTCTTCATACCTCACAGGGCTCAAGGCACAAAAGCAAAAAGTAAATGGCTGACACATTGACTGACATTTGTAAATGGGCCTTAATATGCTCCATGTCTCCTTGCATGGAGAACTGCATCATACCATTTCAGCCAATTTCCAATTACCAGAGAAGTTAGAAGTACACCCAGGCTACCTCTTCAAGCGTATAAATACGTGATAATATATTTAGTTTTTTTATTGGTAAGTTATTTCTTATGTAGTATTACAGTATAGATTATATGCATGATATTATTATTAAATTTAAGTTAATAAAGTCAAACTTCGAAATGAACTGTATTTGTATTAATAAACGCTATAGAAATTAATTCCGACTTATTTGAACCCATTCCTAACAGTATGCATAGTAATTAAACAACTTTAAACGCGTATTTTTATCATTATTTTTGTCACGACCTTTCCTATTATTTTGTCACTACTTGGTTTTATGTAACACTTAATTTATTAAGAAAATAATTTCTTAATAACTTAAGTGACATACTACCGTCAGAAATTTTATTTTAATCATGACGTTCTCTATTCACGCAGTATTCGCTAACAAAATCCAGAGGTTTTGTAGATTTGTGTTGGCCTTGGGATTAATTTAATTTGATAACAGGATTCCAAGCAGTTGGTACTTGCCAACCATCATCTCAATTGATATTTGGGTACTTTTTGGTTTCAATAGCCTCACGTAACATTCTTGGCATAAACCGGGTCTCTCTGGCGAGGATTTGTGGATTGTCGAACCGAATGTAGTGGTTGGGTTTGTACTAAGCATGTTCACAAACCGCAGACTTGGCCGAGCATCTGTTCTTCATGTCAGCAATGTGTTATTTTACCCGGATGCCAACGCTCTTCTTTGTTTGCCCAATGAATGACAGCCCACATTCACAATCAAGCTTGTAAATATCTGCATCTTGTAGGGGAATATTGCACTTGACAGGTCTTAAAAATTGGTTGATCTTCTTGTGCGGCTTGAAGAAAGTTCTTATTAAAGCTCGTATTAAGATATTACCAATTTTGTCCGTGACACCCTTAATGTAAGGGAAGATGGTAGGTTGTTAACTGTGGAAGGCTTGGGCCGGCTTCTGTGACGCATTCGTGGGAATTTGTGATAATTGCATTGCAGTACTTATTTTACATACTGAAGCAGGAGCTTCAGTACACAGAGCACATGGCATCTGCGATACTGACCATCGTTCTCGTATCGACCAGTGATATATAAAACCAATTAATCACCCCGTGATCTCGATCACTGCAAAGTGTTTGAAACGTCGGGACAAAAATAATGATAAATATACGCGATTTAAACCGTTTAAAGTCGTTTAATTACTACGTGTTATAATCTCGAAAACCTAAAACAACATTCTGTCAGTGAAACTTTTGGGCAACGAGTACTCAGATCAGAGAAACAACCTTGTTTCTCTGATCTGAACATACTGATATGAACGTACTTACATACATTGTGTTTTGACCTCACATCCTGCGTTCGGTATCATAACTTATGAAATATTTTTAGTTATTGAATAGTTCAGCAAAGAAGCCATGAAAGTAGTTAATCAATCAGCCTCGATGTTAGTCTACCTGTCTATATAAATGATACTTACCTACTTAGATATATTTTTATAATAATAATACACGTAAAATAAAAAATAAAAAATTATGTTGGTTGGATTAATAAATAAAGTGAATAATAATATTTATTGTTATTATTATATTATAATTATTATATAATATATTATATTCTTAGATATATTGAAGAAAACAATATGTTAACTGAGTTTCCCTCAATTTCATATCCCCAATGACTTTTTTGTGTGATGGTGGCGGAACAAGCTCGAGGCCCACCTGATGTTAATGGATAACCTCTGCATATATCAGATGCATTTCAAATGACAACAGTGACAAACTGCACATACAGTTGTTGAGTCTCATGTATCTGTAATTTTACCGGCACCCAAGGACTGCTGCTGGAACACACTGTTAGGTACTTGGCGACAGATTTTTTACTTGAGAGTGGTAGCTAGCCAGGCGGACAAGCGCAAAATTCCTTCCCACCGTGCGGTAAAGCTCAAGCCGTTGGTGGGGATCGAACCATGGACCTGCGGCACCGCAGACCATAGCTGTAACCGCTCGGCTGTCATTGCTTCAAAATTACAGTAAAGGTTTGGAAAAGCTTAAGATAAGTAAGTACTGGCTGCTAATTGGAGGAGAACCCTCCTCGTGTTCTCAGTAGACTAGATAATTACAATTACTGATCGAGTTTAAAATCATGGGATAATTAAGAGCGCATAGATATATGAGTTTTAATTCGATTTGGGTTCCGTGGGTGCGATACTTTATTGAATGTAGGTGTATGCATAGATCGATACTTGTTAGCGGGTGAAGCAATCGTAACTAAGTAGAAAATAAGCACTTATTGCAATAAAAAAACGACTCAATTTTGTATTAAGTTTAATTTTATTCATTCGTCGATATTACGAAAATACGCACAGAGCGATTTAAATCCAGCTTTATAATGCGTACGCCCGAAATATAGAATACCCTACCAGCAGCGTTTCTATTTCCCGATAGATAATTATAATTTGGAAGTCTTCAAGTACAGAGTAAACAAGTATCTGCTAGGCAAGCATGTTCCACCGTCCGCCGCGTCATCACTTTCCATCAGGTGAGAATGCGATCAAATGTTTGCTCATCTAATTTAAAATAAACTCTAGCTAAGTACCAACTTTTATTGTAACCCCAGAAATGTCCAGAAATTAACCTTGATCTGGCAACCCTACATCAGATTCCACAACTGGATAATATGGAGGTGAGTTTACCATGTACCCCAGTTGTAAGCAAGTACTGTCTGGTTGACACTTACAATTACAAATGTATACATTACATTCTAACAATTTCATTTCATTACGATCGCCCTGCTGATGCTACATGGTGCGCTCGTTTGCTCTAAACTTCGTTTTAAAACGGCTGATCAAGTATGTATCATCATTATTCCCTGTGCTTGGATAAAAAAAATAGTAGCTATCGAAATCGGCTAAACCATGTACTACTAATAAGTAATACTTTTCTTTTATATTCACGATGCCCGACTCAGAACGACACACACATAGACAAATGCTTCAAACTTAGAACACAATACCGAAAATACACTTCCAATTCACACAACCTACCTTACCTTAATACTTCTTTTGTCGAGAGTCATAAATAGGGTTTATGTTTCGAAATTTTGGTTCCTAATATTATTTATGAGTACTACATATCTAACCTTATTACTGTTTTATTCCAAATGAATGATATTACTTAACACAAACAAAATGTGCTGTTGATCTAAAAATGTCAAACTGTGTATAGTCGGTGCCAAATAGCATGGCAATAGATTTAGTATATTTTAGATTTGTTTATTTGTACCATTGCATCCTTTTAGGCCCTGTACCACGAAATTCTAGCGATACGAGCTAGAATCGATCGTATCGCTAGAATTTCGTGGTACAGGGCCTACAAGGACTAATCTAATCGACTATAAAAACTTTCCTGATTTGCGATAATAAATAACATGCCTGAAATTATACATTTGGGTTGTCTTTTTCAAATGCCCTTTTAACCGCGAAATCATGCATAACATTCGAATTTAATATTCAAGGCTCCCTTTTGACGTCCAATTTTATATTACATCGTTACGTTAGCAAACTCCACTTTTCACTCACAAATATTTACATTTTCCGTTGAAAAATTAGCATTTGATATTACAAAAGGAAAGCGTGAGGGAGAGTGTTAATTTTGTCACTGTACCTACACAGTGACAAAATTAACAAGATCTTAAAGGAGCTCGAGGTTGCGAGAAAGATAGGTTAATTATAAATACACATACTCATTTACGTTGTCTAGCTAGATTAAGGTAGCAAAGAGCAGCTTTAATTTTGAATATATGGCCATAGTAAAGCTCAGTAAGCAACTAGAGTTAAAAAAAAGTGACTGAAGATGAAGTGGATATTAAAAAATTACGGACTGGCGGTGAAGGACGGAGAGACTCGCACATTGATTTGATTTTGATTCAAATAATGTAATTAACTTGATAGTCAGCAATTTCTTTTCTCTTCAAATAAATTCATATAAAAGTGAGCATTTTAAATACAAAAAAATCTTTCAGATGTTGTGCCACTTTACTAAATATTATTTAGAAATAAAGGTTTGACATGATTTACTATATCCATCATAGACATAAGATTTTTTCGCTACGCTCAAGCCTATGATATCCATAGACACAAAACTTGATTAAGATAAAGTTAAGAGCTGTATTCATGATTTTTCTGTAGAGAGAAATTTAAGGAATCGTTTTTTTTCGCTTCATTATAAAATCAGCACAGTATTTGTTATATCCTCTAAATTTCATATATTTTATTGATATCTCTTATAGGACGTACACTCTTTTCAAAAAAACATGTTCAAGATTTGCCTTTTTGAGGCTCACTTCACCTGAATATCCAGAATTTCTGTAACTATGGAGACTAGATCAACGGACATTGCTATTTTATCTCAATGTATGTTATATTAATATTTAATATGTACCAAGTCCTCGCGATGGAAGTTGGCTGAATCACAAAATAGAATATAACACTTAAGTAACATTTCCAAAATATATGATTTTCAATCACTATCGTAAGCATACCGAATAAAACAATCGCACATTTTAAAGAGGAACATTACGTCAAATAATAACAGTACAAGGAATTTTATTTCAAGGCAATATTTTAAGAATAGTTTGAAAAAATGGCTTTCAGAACAAGCTCCTTATGAGTTTGCTTTCAAAGAGGAAATTACTTTAGATTACCAATTTATTCTAAACATTACCACCTACATTGTTCCTATTACCATAATGTATCTTTTACAATTTTGATAGTACTTCGTCAAATAAATACAAAAAACATGGTATCAGCTGGTTATATAAAGAAACATATCTAAAATTTTATGTTTTTTAGTTTATTTTAATGTTATTGTGACGGAACAAGCTCGAGGCCCACCTGATGTTAAGCGGTAACCTCTACCTATAACAGATGCATTTCGTCAAGTGACAAACTGCACTGCGCCCATCACCTTGATACAAAGTTATTAAGTCTCATGTGCCAATGTTACCAGCTCTCAAGGACTGCTGCCGGAACATACTGTTAGTTCTTTGGCGAAAGATTTCCTATTTGAGGGTGGTCGCTAGCCACGCGGACATTCGCAAAATGCCCTTCCACCATGCGGTGAAGCTCAAGCCCGCAGCGGGATTCGAACCATGGACCTGTGGCACGGCAGTCCATAGTCAATGCCACTGAGTTATCCCTAATGCTTAAATTTGCTGTTTAAAAATGTTCAACACTAAATTCATGCCTCTGCTATTGACCTCGTTAGCGACATTCTAGAAGCATTCGATTCCCACCCAAAGTAAAAATTTAGTGAACTTATAATTTGTTTACCTTTATGTACTTGAGTTGCAGTAGTTACAAATGTGTAAGGTAGATTCAGTTAATATACAGAAGATTTCTAGCGTTAAAAATCCAGTATAGGTAATCTGTAATGGTAAGGAAATAAAAAAGACACAGCATTGTAAATGATCCCCTATTAAAATGTACCTATCGTTTTTCCACCCCAGTCTCAGTTGTGTACAAACAACATGTCGATGTACGCGTTTGCATTTCCCTTTGTTGTTGTGTACACGACTTTGTAACACGAAACATTCGGAATACAAATGATGTGTTCTGTGTTACGAGCAGGGAATTATTATGTGGAAAGTGCGTGTAAGGTAATCAAATTGGTCCAGGAGGGCGATTCTGCTTTAAATTAAGAAAAGATACCTTTGTAACATTTAACTTTTCTGTTGATATTAAGCTAGAATTGCGCCCCTCCATATCGTGCTGGAGGTGAAGTAAATGGTGAGGAAGGGAAAAAACCAGGCAGCATTATCTACTGAAGAGTTGCTATCTTACTGCGATTGGCGACCCAAGACGTCTTCCAAGCGTGGGGATTATGGTACCCTAAAGACTTTTATTCAACGGTTCATCAGGTACACGTTATGATGATTATGATTGATAATGACGGTGGTTACCCACGTCTGTTACTTGATGATCCATTTCTTTATATACCATCTTTAGGCCCCGTCGAGTGTTAGAAGTGCACCCTCCACCTTCTTATGGGAGTCGTAAGAGGTGACGAATGGAAATACCAGAAGATGGGGAGCAACGCCTTCTGAAGAACTGCGATCTTACACTACAATCCCCAAGCCAAGCAAGGGGATTAGTGGAAGAGGCTGGTTAGCGACCACCCTCAAGTAGAAAATCTGTCGCCAAGCACCTAACGATGTGTTCCGTCAGCAGTCCTTAAGAGCCAGTGAAATTACAGGCACATGAGACTTAAGAACTAGTCTCAAGATGACGGGCGCAGTGCAATTCGTGACTTGTGACGAAATGCATCTGTTATAGGCAGAGGTCAGTCCACTTAACATCAGGTGGGCCTCGAGCTTGTTCCATCACAATAACATAAAAAAATAAAAAGATACCCGTAGGCGTAATATTGAGAGTATTTACCTTTTCGCTATATAAGAAATACAATGATATTATGATAATACTTAAAGTATTATTTTTTAATGAAAAAATAGGAGAATACTCGCGGAGACTGGTTGGAACTAAAGTTCCAACAACATCCGGAGGTCTTTTACAAGGAGTGTCTGGGACGCTTGCGGTAACATCGCGCTTTGATATGTTTACTTTAAGGCATCATTGTAAAGGTTTTTGTGGCGAATAAAGGCACATATCACAATCCAAGTGAGAGTTGAAATATTCTGATCTGCTAAATCACCCGTCAGATTGTAGGTAGTCGATTTGTACTAATAGATAAGCTTCTGTCTACTAAGTGCTACTTTTTATATATCGTGGAATGGGGTTAAATTGATTGGAAATTGACAAACAAGTGCCCGTAACTTTTGATACATTTCATTTTTTTATTTGGATAAAATATATATTTATAGGTATTTTGAGTAGATTCATATACGGAATTTTTTCAAACATTGATTCACTGGTTTTAGTGACTTGTTATCAACTTCACACATGAAATGGGGCTACTTTGATAATTGCTGTTTTTAGTATTAAAATTAAAAGTAACCCCAAAATGGAGTAGAAAACAAAAAACACCTTAAAATTTAGACCACTGACCAAAAATTTACGGTGAATTATTATTTTTTGGGTGGCTTTGATAATTAGGGTAAATTTGATAACAAATAAAACAAACATTTTTATTAAATGTTCCAGCAAAGTTGCCTTTAATTGGATTTAAAAAATCAACAAATCAAAAATCACTTATTAAGCAAAATAAAAACCAATGCAAGTTACACTTTTTAGCATTAATAGGAATCAAATTAATCATCACAGATCTTGTTACCTAATTATATTTGAGATCAATATATTAAAAAAAATAGACTGAAACTTATAATTCTACAACATTAATGTCTGTGGGAAAAACATAAGCACTTCGTTCTAATTGAGGTTTTGGAAGATACATAATTATATCTGTTACTTCAATGATAGAAATATCATCTTCAACAATCCGAAATTGCTTTCTATTTTTTTTTATGGATTTTAAAACCTTTGACGACGATTTTATTCTTTTTACATCTTCTATAAAACAAACATACTTATATGTTTTTTTTTCCCTGTGTGGACTGAAATTTTGCAAGAACAAAATTGCCAACTTCTGGACTCTCACATTGATTGGAGTCACTTACGGCTTCATTTTCCTTCTCATTTGATGGCCCCACTTTCTCAACATCCAAACGTATTGATTGGACTTCTTCGTGCGTATCATTATAAAGATAATAAAGGCTCTTGTACAGCTCTGTCCTCAACTTCATCTTGTTCTGATTCTTTAGAATCAACCATAGCCACACTTTTACCGGGTTCAACGAAATATCTAGTTTTTTTTTCTTTGCTGGCGGAGCTTCATTACCATACCGTTGGTCTTTTAAATAAGACACCAAAACATGTCTGACCGGATTATCAGCTTCAATTTCATCACGTGGCAACTTGTTCAACACTTTATCTTTGTCCCATGGATAAATTCCGGTAGCTGCAAAGCTGCTGATCAAATTGCGTGATATTGCTGAACTGTTGCTGGAAAGTGAATTATTATCATTCTTGTTGGCAACTTGATCCATTTGAACAAACACACTTTTAAAAGACTTGGAAAAGCATCTTTTGCAACAGCGCTCATTTTTGGGTTCTTTGATTTCCAATTTTCAAGCATCTTCCTCCATGCTGTTTTCATTGGTCGGAAGAACCCAACATCCAACGGCTGGCACAGATGCGTAGAGTTCGGAACAAGGCATATAAATCTGATGTTGTTTTCGTGGCAGGTTTTCAGAACATCCTCGTCTAGGTGAGAGGACAGGTTATCGCCGATTATTACTTTTGGGCCTTCCAATATGTTTGCGTGTGGTAAAAATGTTGACCAAAACCAGTCACGAAAGGTCGGACCATCGATCCATCCACTTTAAGTACGATTATAGCGCGAACCTCGGCTGCAGCAAGGTTCTGAACAACACGGTTTGCCCACTATGCCGCGCTCTTTCCAGGTGTCATATAAATGTGTGTAATTAAAAATGTTGGAAGATGGTATACCCTCAACTTCAGTCTTTAAATGTTCAAAATATTTGTTTACCGAGTCAGGCCCAATTTTTGCCCTTGCTTTTTTAATATTTGAAGCAACTCTTTGGCTAAAATCATTTTATGTCTCTTCAAAACGCTAAGAGCCCAATCATGTCCTGGCAAATTATTAGAAAATTTTATAATATGTTTGCCTTGTCTGTCCAAATACGCTTTAGCAATCATGCGTAAGTCTAACGCCTTCAAAGGGAATCTCCAGTCCGCACATGTTCCTGCTGCTATAAGCAGGGCTTTTTCTTCAGCGTAGGTAAATACAATTTGACCATCAACAGTTCTTGTGTGTAACCCCTTAAACCGGTTATACAGTGTCCCAAAGGATATTTTATATTGTATTGAAGCGGCGTGAATAGACAAATCTCCATCTGTGACTTTGGTAAAGCTTCTTCAAGGTCATCTGCAGTATAATTTTTGTAAGCTCGCATGCCAGGTGTCTTTTTGTAAGTCCGCACCATCTTGATATTAAATAATTATTAGCCTGTGAACAATGTGGGGCGAGTGTGATAACCAAGCAATTTACATTCATTATATTTTGCACTGCTGCAAGGGGCTACTTTGATAACTATCAATGTCGACCCACCAAATTTATCAAAGTAACCCCGGGAATAAAATATGTTCCAACCTTAAAATGGTGCATTGTAGGAAAGAGGTTATTTTATATTTATATACCCATTAATAATAGAATTAAGATATACTAGTATCATCTTCCTATTGCCCAGGGTCAGGTCTGCATAATAGAAGTTTTCATGGTTATGAATTCTTACCTTGAGAAGGGTATCAATAAAATTATTTTTTCTGCACTTAGGAGCAACGCACACGCACATTCACCAGGTGACAAGATGGCTGAAATGTCAATGTTACCAACATAAAAAAAAATTCGGGTGCGTTCCATTTTCACCGAAATATTCGATAAAATCCAAATATTTTTTGTTATCATCAATGTCGCTGCCTTTCGAAAGTCGCGCCGTTCCACGGTACTGTTTAGTTGGAATAAAATACGGTGGTTGGAAGGAAACCCGCACGTTCAATCCCCACGCTATAACATTTTACAATATGCAGTAAGTAGTCATGCTTTTAATCATAGCAACTCCAATAATTATATTTAGGAGATAATGATAAAACCAACTCCCACGCCACACTCACTGATGTTTTAGTTAGAAGTAAGGTGAGGTATCTTAAGGTCACACTAAGGTGTGTTTACAAGAATAACAAAAACAACGGTGCGAATGAACATGAGTTTTCCATCAGAGCGATTTAGCTCAAAACTAAAAATAATACGTTCATATTATCCTGTGAAGGTTTTCTACGTTTTACTTTTACATGCTATTGTACTTAAACTGATGTGTCCCTTGAAGGGACCATACGTCGCTGCCTTTATCCTTTTGATTTGGCAGGCAATTTAATGGAAAAAACCTTTTATTGTTATTTATAAGTAAGTAGATTATCTAGAGCGTAGCGTTACGCGTACAACGAAGCGTTAGAAATATTAACGTCATTTTATGTTAAACCACGTGGGGTCTATATTATTTATGAAACTTTAAGAAAAAATATGGTATTTTACCTGTTGGTTAGCTTGTTCACGTACAGAACTTTTTGAAGAAGATAATATTGTGTGATGTTCCTGTAAAGCTATCGCTACCATTACAACATTTTACTTTTTTTATGTTATCTTGACGGAACTAGCCCGAGGCCCACCTGATGTTAAGTGGACCAATCTCAGTGTGACTAGACTCATTTCGTCAACAACGAATTGCACTGCGCCCGTCACACTGAGACGTACAGTTGTTAGGTCTCATGTGCCTGTAATTTTTCTGGCTCTCAAGGACTGCTGCCGAAACACACTGTTAAGTGCTTGGCCACAGATTTTCTACTTGAGGGTGGTCGCTAACCAGGCGGGCATTCGCAAAAAGCCCTTCCACCATGCGGTGAAGCTCAAGCCGCGGCGGGATTCGAACCATGGACTTGATGTACGCAGGTCCATGGTTCGAATGCGACGTTCGTGCACCCAAAAAATAATTTACTTATGAGTTTACCACAAAATTTCGTGTTGAACTGAAGTATGGTATGGGGCATCCCGTCAATTCTACACTAAGTAAATTATTTTTTACCCTTACTTGGCGAACTTTTTGAGGGTTTTATATTTCTATATTTTTGGGTGCAGTATACAATTCTATATTTAATCTATGACACATTAACGATACGATAAAAATATAAATCATCTTCTTAACGAGATATGAAAGACCCGACTTTTTACATTTCTATGTTCTTGTATCATCCTTAGTGTTGTTGTATAAAACATATTGCACCTTCTTCACCTACTTGGGGATAAGGGTAGGAAAGCCCATCATGAATCTAGTTTTTTTAATAATAATATCGTTACTGTTTTTAATCAACGTTATGGTGGAAGATGCCATCAAGTAAGAAATATATAAGGAAGCAAATCTGACAAAACTAATTTATCAGCTAGGTATGTGGGGTTTTTGCTAGCGTTTGATCTCTATCTCACCAAATGGACATGTCAATATGGTCTCAGATGCCGCAAGTAGGTTTAGTAGGTCCCTGTTCACTTTAAACTTGAGCAGTGCTGAGTTGAACGCCTTCGAAAACCATCCCGATTCTTAGAAATCTAATAAATTTTAGCTTCAAACACGTCGCATAATGTTGCTTGTTGGTGGTATTTCAATAATAGAAGAATATAACCTCGGTGATTATCTAGTATGGCAAAACGGTAACGGGGTATACCATTATGCAACTCAAGCACTCACCAAATTTTAAACTTTATACAGTCAGACTCCCTGATCCTAATACCAGGATCGGCTGTGGATATAGTTATTGGCAACACGTCATCACTGATGAACCTTTTGGTATATCAACCTCTGGTGGCAATTATTACAAAGCTGGAACATACTACCATAAACAGGAGCGCTTGTACAATATTTTCCTACTGGTCTATTGTCTATTGATTATATGGGATATTTTTATCCACTCTTTGTTACGGCGTTAATTCTTGGATATTTCTGTCCATGATCCTTGAATTCCATTATCAAACACATGGATTATTATTATTATACTCTGAGATAAGAAATAATAATCTAAACGCTAATATGTACGCAATTCTCACTACGCACCCTAATTGATGCAAAATTCGTAAATAAAATAGGGACGTGAGGAAAGCTCATTTCCTTGGAGAGTATTATTGTCCTCGGGGACTGTTACATTTATCCAGAAATCTGATGGAAATGTTTTACGGTATTGTATGTAACAAGGTCTTACAGTTGAAAATAATTAATGCTTCGTATACTATGAGTACTCGTATATGGTAAAATGGGTCATCAGGTTGGTTAGACATTTTATAATTATATACCAACGATCCTTTTTTCTACTGGCGTCGTATTGATTACGTGATTTTTAATAAGCGGTCAAGCGCGTGTCAGGCCACGCGTAATGTAGGGTTCCGTAGTAGCCCGTTATAATAATATAGAATAGTTCTGTTGTTCTTTTTCTTTTTATCTCTCTACCTATAACTTTCTAAACAATTTGTTCTTTTGTTTATAAATTGTGATTGCACGTGTAGACTGTTGTTGACCGTGACTATTAAGTTGGAATATACGTTTCTTAGTTCCTCACAAACTTTTTTCTTCTCTCCATTTAACGACACCTCTCTATAACGCCATACAATGCACAGTCCCTTGAGTTTACACTGTATATATATATACATCTATATATAGTGTAAACTATATAACGACACTGAAGGACTGTGCATGTATATGCATGTATATACATATATATATATACATATATTATATATTCAAGAACCAACAAACAGAGTCACAATATTTTCCTAATGAAAAATTATTCTTATTTATAATAATAATTATGAGATGGCGAGGATGAGGTCTAAAAAGTACCTTATACTCGTACCGAAGCTACTCGATCAACTCTGTACAGTCATATCTGTGACTTATGATATAGGTCATCTGTATGACCTATCTAATTGTTGCCTTCTAGAGTTTAATTGCAATAATTTATATTTATTTAGCAGCTCTTCATAATGGTTTAATATTATGCAATTAATACAATAATTCGTTATTGAAGTTACTAGATGACCTTATGACAAAATTAAATATTTTTAAACCACGTGTTATTATTATATTTTGAATATTTACAAGACCGACTAATTTACTATCTAATATAATAATATTAATCCGTTATGTCTTGAACTTCATCAAAGTTAGAATCCCATAACACATATGTAAAATTACATATTACAAATCACATACCCTTCACGTGCACGTATACTCAAACATACATAAACAAGCACCGACACATACACCTTTCAAATTCCTTACAAACATTCACTTAAACTCGTACACCAATACTACACCACAGAATAATGACTACACGTAAATATTAATTATTAAAAATATACAAAATGACGTTAATTTCGAAAAAAACATTTCGTTATATATTTTTCCTATATGTATATATGTTTCAATGTATTGGTTCAATTTTGAATTGTTACTAAATAGTATATATAAAAGAAAATATATAGATGTGTTACAGATTCTCTAAAGCCAGGAAGAACCTGGCTCTTGAGATACAGGCCACCAGCCTAGTTTTAGAGTCATAGACTCATCATAAATGTATCACAGTAAGGAAGAATAAAATTAATTTGTATTTGTATTAAATTATTTGTTTTTCGTCTTAGGAGTAAAATTATATTTAATAAAATACACTAAAAATCTGCCCAGATCCTTTTGGAATTTTAAGTGATCTTGATAAGTATTTATAGAATGATACATTTTCAGGTCATCGGCAAGTAATAGCAATTTAAAAAACTTAAAATATTTTTAGTAAACACAGTGTTTGTTTGTTTGTTATTTATTGTCTACGTTTTAAATATTTCAGTAAAGCTTCGATAAGGCGGGCAAAATTGAGATTGGGCGATAGTTTGCTATAACTTTTAATAATCCTTAGGGTGAATATATGGTGGACTGGATAACAAATAGTGTCAGCCGTGTATTTAAGAACTTATGGTGAAACATTATTAACTGCAGCGCCCTTAGTTGGATCGAGCCTATGTAGTTCCGATTTGATAAACATTTGATTATAGTAAAACAAACATCACTGATAGTTAAATCTGGCTTGTGGTTCACGTGCATCATCTTCAGAAATATAAAATGTATTATCTGCATTATAACCGTCGGTAACAGTTGAGGGTTCAAATACTAATTGGAAGTGATTCGAGCAAATGTTACTAATATCTAATTGGTCACTTGCTGTTTTTGGAGCCCCCATCTTTGTAGCAGTCTTGTCTGCCCTACCCCTACAGTGTTTTTTTATAAGCCGGAGACGCGGAGAGGGAGAGGATTAATTATTTTCATGAAGAAGAAGCTTATTTTGGGAAATTTCGTTAGTATTTAAAAAAACTATAGGTTTCTGTAACACCCCCTCCCATCAATGGGGAATATTCCGCCCTCACTCCCCCTCCTCATTGCATAAAATATATACATATACCATATCTAAAGTCCTTCCAATGTATGTAGATACACATATTTTTTTAATATTATTATTATTAAAAATTAATAGTTTCCGTAATCCCCAACCCCCCTGGGGGGATGCTACAACCACCCTCTCCCCCCTCCACCCCTTCCTATAGTACATAAGTATGTATATCGATTCTAAAGTCCTTCCACTACTTCATTTTAGTAACTTTAAAGGATTTATTCTAAGAATTTTGTATATGGTACAAAATTATCTAACACCCAAGTTCAACGACTATTACTGCTAAAGTAATAAAGTTATCTTAATCGCTATAATTTTCCTTAAAAGTTCATGAACTGCACTATCATCATGAATTTTTTCAGATTTTTCAAGCCAGCAGTTTAGGTTTTAGAGGGGGGGGGACGCCCTAGGAACAAAAATTTGCACTTTAAAGTTGAATATTTCGTAAATGAAGCATTAAATCGTGAAATGGTATTAGCAACCCCTAAATCATTTCAAAATACCTATTCAATGATACCCCACTCGATGGGATAAACGACGAAAAAAAAATTCATAACCACATCACTTGTATGGGAGCTACCCTAAAAAAAATTTTTTTTCAAAATTTTATTTTACCACTTTGTCGGCGTGGTAAGTTTACATACCCGTACAAAATTGCAGCTTTCTAGTACAAACGGTCTCTTAGCAAAACCTCGGACAGACGGACAGACAGACGGACATGACGAAACTATAAGGGTTCCTTGTAGGTACTACGGAACCCTAAAAAGGGGAAGTTTTGTGGCAATTTTTAGCTGTAATTGTGTAGACACCTACTTGACAATTATAGTATATCTCAATAGTTTCACTTCATAGAGCGGGGTACCGCCATTTGTCTGTCTATGGTCTTGTCTATTTATTTAGCCGTATCGTACGCTCGTGCTCATGCACACTATGGCAAATTTGTAGCGTGTCCAGTGTGCGTTGATTTATTTCAAGGGATCATAATTAACAATCATAAAATTCGTGTCTGTAGGTAGCTACAAATTGATTTAATATAGTACACCCTACATTACAGATATTAGACACACATAAAACTTTGAGATATGGACAACCTACGTATCTAATCTAGAGTAGGCGTTCAAATCTCTTACAGGGCCCAAGTCAAACTATTTTTTGTCTTCCTTGCTCTGTTGTATAGATGAATATCTTCTCTTCTCGCCTCCCCCAGCTGACTGACACGCGCAGGCATAACATTATTCTCTTGTTGTAGGTATCCTTGGCCCAATTTTATTAAAAATTTACGCAAAGTCACTGTTGGACATTCTCGTGAAGTTTGAAACAAATATTAGTATACTTAACGAAAATCAGTTCCTGACCATGTTAGTTATGGTATCCCGTCTATTCAAATATGGTCAAAACCACGCCCGTTTTCTCTTTAGGTTTGTTTAGGTGATGATACATCAATTTAAATGAAGGAACAGCCTCGCTCTCTGCCATTTTATGTGAAATTGCTGCACCTGTGTTGAGTTGAGACATACATATCATGTACCTATCAGTGTTTTTCAGGTGTATGAACTTATTTGCTCAGCAATGCAGAAGCTGGAATATATTCGGCAATGTATCGCTGTAAATATTGCTGTCCTATAGTTTTCAATAATATCTATGTCTAGCAAGATGCAATATTTGCAGCACGTTTACCAGCCCTTTATAGAAACCTACGATGAACCTTTTCAAGAGACCTGATCTTAAAAGCTCAAATCCTACCTTTTCATAGCCAAAAAGCTAGCCATGATATACACGGATATCCGGTGGGACTGTGGAAGTACGTATTGCTCTAATGTGCTTCACGTTATACGGGTTAGTAACGTCACTATATTGGATACACTATCTTATACAGCTGATAGTTTAAGCTTTTGACCACCTCTAAGTTGTTGCTAAGTGATACTATAATAGAGAATGGTAAAAAGGCAAATATAGCAAAGGTTAATATAGCAAATATTGCTTCTCAAGAACAGTTGCTGCAGCACACCTTCAGGTACTTGGTGACCTTCCACTAGTGGGGTATGGCTAGCCAGGCGAGCGTTAACAAAATGGCGTTGAGATTCGAACTAACGGATCCTTTATGCAACTGTCCATAGCCACTGTGCCGTTACTGCTTCATAAAATCCCTGCTTTCGAAAGAAGCCCATATTTGAACAGAGTTTACATTTTCAAGATGAAGCACAGTCGCAAACTACATTTAGCTTGCCTTCACTTTGGAGTAATTAAACAGTAGCTCCGACTTCATAATAAGTTATCATGGATTTCTAGTCGAAGTTCAATTAGTTCCCGGCAGTGTGCTATGCAACTGTATACCACATCACAAAACAATGTCTTTCAGAGGTAGTTCCCGCTACGCCACGACTAAATGTTCGAACAATATACATGGGGCACACTAAAAGTTTTGCACTTCTATATAATTGGAACTATTTGAATTTCGAACGTTACATTTTTTTAAAAGACTGCAACCTTTATAGTAATAAAATAAAATTGGCGGGAAATCATATGTCAATTGGTTTTTTTTCACACATCAAAGTTTTACGTACGCAACGAAAATGGAATTGAGTCGAAAAGATTTTAGAGTAACATGTTGTTTTTTTAAGTTACGCAAAACTTTTAGTGTGACACACGTATACCTACCACCGCCAAACCTGCTCGGTGTAAAAAGTTTTAGATTTAAATAAAATAAGTTTGCATCAAAAAGTCAGGAAACATTAAAACTCGACACAAGTGCCATATAGATACTATTTACTCGCCATTATTTCATATCAATTTTTCAACTCTGAAAATCTGTTGGTCATTCATGAAAGTGAAAAACAATAACTATATTATTTATGGAATTCTATCTAATTATTATTGATGTTGCATATAATATGTATCATCTCTTTGAAGTATGTTTATTTTTGTTGTTTTTGGAATTTGTATTTTTAACATGTGGGTACTTACTACTACAAAATTTGGTAACTTTTTTTATCACCATTGTAGACGTGTTCTGGTGACGTAACACACTGAGTCAATCGGAAGACCAGCGCTGGTTTATAACTAGCATTTATACTTGATGGTTCTAATTTATGACGGGTAGATTTAACTTAATGTTGCATGTTCAATACACACCATTTCTTAAATAATTCTTAAATTTCTAATATGTATGTATATCGGTGTTACAAGTTTTCGTAAATAAAATATATTTCATTTCTTTTTAACTTCAGAACAGCATCGAAATCGTATTAGATGTTCGAAAGTTTCACGAGACATTACAGACAAAGGCTTCAAATTTATAACAAGCCTCTGAGCGTTTTGTAAAACACTAATCCTGGTGAGAACAGACCATTATTTTAAGATTCACGATATTGTAAGCTCTAATCCAATCCGTTGAACAAGTACTAGAAAACAGTGCTTTTTGTGGCGTTAATTATGTAAGTTTAGGCGTTTTATGCACCTAGTCCCGCTCGAGGATTTTATACTCTAAAAGTTGTAAATATGATTCTCGGATAGCACTCAATAGTGCTTGTTATCATATTTAGAGACTTTTAAATTATTTAAATCATACAAGTTTAATATTATTTTTATCTTATCGAAGACGACGTGAGAACGTTTCAAGAAAACACTTTGGAGTGATCGTGGTCGCGGGGTGACCGAAACTTAAACGTCGCGATCGCGAAGGAAAGAAGCGAGAGGAGCTGCGGTTCACAAATTATCCTTTGACGAAATGTGCAGCCAATTAGCGGAGCGAGGGATAATGGAATGTTTGTCTAGCCCCGCCTTATTACTAAAACCATCTTGACGGTGAATAGCAACAGCTCGATAATCATTGGTTATTCCATTCACTACAATAGTTCCAGTAGTAGCAACTTGGGGGTGCATATTAAGGACCAACATTTATTTACTTCTTCTATAAGGTAATGAAACCATCTTGACGGTAAATAGCAACAGCTCGATAATCATTGGTTATTTCATTCACTACAATAGTTCCAGTAGTAGCAACTTGGGGGTGCATATTAAGGACCAACATTTATTTACTTCTTCTATAAGGTAATGAAACCATCTTGACGGTGAATAGCAACAGCTTGATAATCATTGGTTATTCCATTCACTACAATAGTTCCAGTAGTAGCAACTTGGGAGTGGCATATTAAGGTCCAACATTTATTTACTTCTTCTACAAAGTAATGAGGTGTGAAGGTGATTTAAATTGTGTCTTTAGACGCCGTTGAAGTCAAAGTACGTAAAACTTTTAATATTTTAGAAATAATTTTATACGAGCTATTTCTTCCTCTAATTTTCTATATCGTGAAGTATAATTAAATTTCAGGTATTTATTTCAATCAAATGCTTCACTAGGTTTCAAAGTTTCCTGAAATAAAATAATAGAATGAGCTGTACAATATTAGTAGTTACTTACACTATCTAGTGTAAGTAACTACTAATATGATGCAACAGTTATATTTAGCTTCATCTATACATACTAAGTATGGTATATATTATTTGTAATCTGTCACCTTTATTCCTAAATGCAAATTCTAAGAACACTGCTAAGTGCACCTTTTTTTTCTGAGTCCTTTTATGTGCTGTCCAGTTGTTTGCATCGTCGTTGAAATTCTAGGAACAAGTTTTTGTGTTTTATGTTGAACTGTATAGATTACATATAAGATATACAACTGTAAAGATGTTTAACTTTTATTTAACCAGTCATTCCAAAGATTGATTTGAAGTAAATCTAGTATATTAATATCCCGTTTACGGTGGATATGGAATCCAACCTTAACTTAACAGTTCCTTAGTCTCCTGTTTAGTTGGGTGTCCTCAAAGACTTTGAGGTCCACCGTAAATTTTTGATTCCGCAAAGATGAGAAGGCGCAAAGCCTGTTATGTCCCTTTTCATACAATTAATACATACAAAATTGTATTATTGTTAATTATTTGATATCTCTTGACAGACACACGACACCGTCGTCGGCCCCGGCATAAAGAATAAAGCAAAACGGCATAAAGCAAAACCAGCGATTTTTAGTATTATTGTTGTACACTTAAAAATAAAAACGAATAAAAAAGATACTTACATACTATAAATAATCAAATCAGCCCTCCTCAAAACCCAGACACTAAACAAGACATCACACGGATTGAAGCCTCTTTTCACTAGATTTTGTTACGTGCCAGCAACCATATTTTATGCACCATATTTTATTTTCTAAATAAATGCAAATAAAACGTAATTATTGATGTTTCTACTGTTTTATATAAGTAAATAAATAATTTTATTGGGGCAATAACTTTGATAACAAAACAGTACAAACTATATACTACACTGGGTAGTGACAGCTCCTACTGCATCAGCCAGATTGTCTACTGCACAGCCTCCCCCATTAAGTAGGGGTTTGCCATAATCCCTTCGCTTGACAGGCGTCTTGGGGACTGCAGTTTGAGATATCGGTTACTCAAAAGGCGCTGTTGCCCACCTTCCGGTATTTTACATTCAGTCGCCTATTACGACACCCACAGGTAGCCATAGGGGACGACATTCTAGGCACACACCTGCTACACCGAATGCATTTAGACCACCTAAAGCCATTGCATGCGGTCTCACAGGCAGGCCAAATGCCCACTACCAGTTGACAACGTGCCCAGCTTTTGGCAGCATTGATATGCCTTTTTGTTGAGCTAATTTACCTAGGTTCCAGCATTTTAACGTTAAATCAACCAAGCAATCTGAAATAATAATTATAAAGACTTTTTGAAGGGTTAATTATTATTAATACTTACCTACCAATCTTAGTTTAACGTACACTTTGTAACTAATAAATAAGATTATTTGGCCACCTACAATCTGCCAATAATATGGATACATTTAAGTAAGAAACAGTGTACCTACACAAATGACTTTCAGAGGAGTGACAAGGGGTGCTTTAATTGGGATGTCTCAAGAACGGCTTAATTACATTCAAACTACTCAATTGTGCGACAGAAGGCTTTGGAGAAATGTTGATACTAAAGGTATAGATACTAACATGCAGGTTGTAAAGGAAACTCTGGTATAGATAATAAGGAAAGGTAAAGGGTACACATAGAGGATATAGATACCCATATTTTTGAGTGCAGCAGTATTTATACTTCCTTATAAAAATGTAAGACGATTACGTAGATACTTAAAGGACATTATATAACCATATTACTCTTCGATAACGGAAAGTATTTAAAATCTTGAAATGATACCTGAAACCAGTTCAAATTACATTTTGGTGCCAAAATATTACGTTATTTAATAATAATCACGTAACTACTTTTACAGTAATGAACCTAATAAGCTGTTATTTTGAATGTGTATAGGCAACAAGTGAATAATGGTGGTAAAAGTAATTTCAAGAATTAAGATAAAAAAGATTTGAAAAAGAAGATAAATAACGGGAAATGTTATATTTAAATCTTTTTCTTGATATTTTTTCCCTGAAAACACTCACCATGTAAATTTGCGTAATAATCTCATGACTACTTCTAAACTACTAAACCTAGGAAGCTGAGATAATTCAAGTGTCAAATAAGAAACAAATCAAAAATAAGAACCAAAGACGTGATGACATAGTTTTACAGAAAAAAATAATATAAATATAAATTGCTCTCTTAAACATTTCCCCCCTTATTTTACTTTCAATTTTATATTTTTGAATAATCAACACTCTATTCGGACAAGTGTCACTAACAACGAATTCGATAATGACGTTGTTGGCCAATAAGATGAAAACCGTCTACAATTACTAACAAGGCATCTAATAACTACAGTCCTACCTCCTAAGTACAGTAGATACATTTCATAAGGTCCCGTTATCCAAATACCAATCGTGGATCTACGCGACCGACCCGGGATGATGGCGGAATTACACACGTTTCGCAACGGTGAATCCACACCTATCGAATCTGCGACTCAGAGGAGTGCATATGTCAAATTATACCGGCTGAACGGACCGGCTTACTTGAGACGACTGACCCTCTCAAAAGCCCGTTGGATGCCATCTAGCCGAAAGTTGGGCAGCAGCGCCTTCTGATGAACTACTATCTTACCAAGACGCCTGCCAATGCCTAGGATTAAAGCAAACTCCCCAAATGGGATAGGCTGTGTTCAGCACTGAATAATCCAGCTGATACAGTAAGTTTCGATTGGAGACGTTGAATAAATATTACTTGCTCATTGATGACAATACATTAGTGATGGGTACTAGACTCCAAACTTCACTTTGAAGACGCGGTCAACCTATACATCGTTTATCCTCCATAAATTGTCGATAGACATTAAAATGCACAGGAACGAGGCATCCGTAAATGGTCGTTATGCCAAAAAAATAGTCGAGAGCGCTCTCGCTTGACTTTTATTATCCGTAATACCTACGGTCGATTTATGGAACACTCTAGCTGCTGTAACTCTATTTCCCGACACACAACACCAATATTATAAATGCGAAAGTTTTTGAATGCGAGTGTGTATGGTTGTTACTTAGTCGCGCTGAAACGGTTGAACTGATTTGGATAAAACTTGGAATATATTAAAGTATTAAGTATGTTTAAGAAGATAAGACAGGTCCTCGCCGCGAGTAAATTTTGTCTGCTCTTTATCTCGTGTAAAATAGACATATCGCGTATGTCTACGAGTGTTAACATGACAGGGCAAACAAAGCGTCCGTATTTACTTCTAATTTGTGTTAAACTTGTCGACCAACACTAACATGCGCGCTTTAGTTTAATCGATATTTGACACTTGTGAGTATCTGCGTGAGTTTTCTTTTCCTGATGTTTAAGGACGAAATAAATCGGTAGTCCGTCCTAATCGGTCCAAGTATAATGGTAGAAATCGACGATTTTATATACGATAGTACAAATTTACTTTCCTTTCAGTATTAGCAGAGCCGTAATTTTTGAGTTTGCAATCTATATAATGGCGAAATTTGAATTTGTACACAACTCATGAACTCTGTGTAGGTATGATACAATATATTTGAATGAAGCTATAACTGTTTTCAACTATTTATAATATAAATAAAGTGTTGGTTGCTGATTACTCAAAGAAGCATGTTTAAGAAGTGAATTATTTATTACTTACATTTAAAAAAATCAGTAGGTATTTAAAATGTATTAAAATTTTCATGAAATTTGCAACAGTAAACATTTAAAGTAATCTAAATGAATAATTTATTTTTAGGGTTCCGTACCCAATATATTGTAATAAAATTATAATGATTTCTTAAATGCTATGTTGCTCGACTTTTCTCTTTTACTTACTACTTAGCATTCATCATCAAGAAAAATAGATAAGCAACCATGGTCACAAAAGATAAAAATGAAATAAATACTTGATGCAGAAAATCGCCAATTCAACTTACACCTATGTAATTTCTTTGAAAATCACATCAACGGGAGTAGATTTTAATCATAAAACCATTGTAATTCCTAATGAAGTGTTGAGAACGGTAAAAATGTTACATGGTTCATAAAAGTATAGTATTTAATGGTCTTTTTTTATTTTTTAGCCTTTGACTACTATCTCACCTAATAGTAAGTGATGATGTGGTCGAAGATGTCGATCAGGCTTACCTAGAATTACTTGGCTCTCAAGGACAGCTGCCGGAACCCACCTTTAGGTGCTTGGCGGCAGATTTTCTACTTAAGGGTGGTAGCTAGCCAGGCCGGCAATCCCAAAATGCCCTCCCACCATGCTATAACGACTGTCATCCTAAGACAACAACCGGGACCGACGACGGCTTAATGTGCTCTCCGAAGCAGGGACGCGCTCAGTAGTAATGTCACTAGCGGTCACCCATCTGACTCATGACCGCGGCGGACGTTGCTTAACATTGCTGATCGGTTCAGAATCGCTAAGCAAACTTCGCTACGAGCGCTTCAAGATCAAGTCTCAAGTCCATCACTGCCTATTTCATAAAACTGTTCGCAATTAAACCAACAAATAGCTCAATGGAAGAATGAGTAAAGAATCGTCCATAGATAATCTCAATGAACGGATCTTTACGTGGTGCGGCCGCTGCTATCTATCTTCCGCCAATTGTCTACGAACGAGAAAATACTCTCTCGTGTCATGCGTGACATATTTCTTATTTGCATGGGCTAGCTCCGATCTAGGTCGATTATCTAGATCTATCCGACCTAGATCGCCACCATAATACAGGAATAATGTATGAGATACCTTTTATAATCATCACTTTTCATTATGTCTACGTGTGCCGCGGGTTGTAGAGGAATAATACAGTGCTCCTCAAGATTCCGGCCGACGACAGTTCCGCCTTGTCGTGGCGGTGGGGCTCAGTAGCCTTCGTCACACACGGTGAAGCGAAAAGGAACCGCACTCCACTGGGCTTTGCCTATAAGTCCACAATGGATTTATTCAACGCTTTCCACAGAAGTATTTTTATCATATTACCTTATTAGTACAGTTCGTAATATGCGATAGTTGTTTATTATTATATTATTAGATATATATATATGTATTACAAGATAATATTTATACCATTTACATACGTACGATAAACGTACAGGTTAGGTTCAATGTAAAAACTACAACTCTAATCCTTTGGTGGCACCACTTCTGCTAAAGTATTCGATTTCCACTACTTGGCTTAGCATAAGCGCTGTTCCAAACATCTCTAAATACAAATATGAGGCTAAGCACTACATTATGGCAAATTAAAGCATTAAAGTTCACACTTTAACATGTATCTGAATCTCAGATACAAGTCTTAGAGATGTTGTCCGGCCAGGTCTAGGTCTATTAGTTGGCCGAGGCTGGGCATAATAATCGTCGAACAGTGAATTGGAGCCAACAAGTAATGGCGAAAACGCACTTCTTCGAAAATATTTTGTTATATAAACACTGGCAACCTTATTATTTCAAATCAGTATTAAGAGACCGTTACTGGACATGTTACCCCACAACAATTAATAATTATCATAATGTCGATTGTTACTCCTATTCAGGTTCTGTTTAATAAGTTTCAGTTTTAGAAATAGAGTTTCAGTGCAATTTTGTAAAATAGATGTTCGGGGAACGATTGTAAAATAAAATATTGCTAGAAAAACATACCTACGAGTACATTGTTAGTTTATTACTGGAAAGAATCTGCACTGACGTCAAATTGCCATGGGGTTGCCATACGCCCGGAAATTTGCGGATATGTCGGGTATTTTCGATCTTAGTGTACGAAATGTGGCGCGAAGTTTTGAGATGGTCGGATTATACACAAAGTCATTAATCAATATTTAATTATTATTGTTTGTCATCAAATTTATATCAAGAGTAAGAAATCCTTCTATTCGTTCTTTATTCGAAAAATGCTAACAACCTCTTAGGGTTGACTTCTGCTAATCCAAAGAAATATTTTGAGGTGTTTTTTATTTCTTTTTGACAGAATAAGTACGATGATTACCTGATCTTATAAGTCTCTTGTGGGTGTAATTTATTATTTCATATTTTTTATTACTTGGCTCGATGTAAATATTTGAAGGGAGCGCGGCGCGGTCCACTGTTGCCGCGGCGGGAGCTTTTGACTCGGAGCAGGCATTACAAAAACAAAAAAAAACATCTCATAATGTTTATTAGGACTAGCAGAACTCAATCCTAAAAGGTTGTAAGCATTTTTCCAATATTTTTTTTTATATATTTACATAAATATACTTTACAATTTTCTTGTTGGAGCGCAAATATGTTGGAGCTAGAATTATACATTATTTTGAAGCAAATGTCCGACATTTGGTCCTGTTGTCCGGAATTATCACCAGATTTCTTTTTCAATAAGGTAACCCTATCGCTGGCTCATATCCGGCTACTCGGTATTAATTTTATGTTAAATTTTTGGCAGCATTACTTTGGATTGAATTGATGTTTTCATTTATCTAACAAATCATGTCTTCATATACCTAATTTTTAAAAAAGTAAACAGATGTATCTAAATACATTTGTTTTGCCAGATATTTTTTGTTCCTATGTATGTAATACAGGGCGAATTTTTGTCATGTAACGGGCTCAGATTCAGACTCCGGACTACATTACTGAAACTTCGTAAGTTACAAAAATAGAATAACTGTTTGACCCGGGTATCAAACCAATGAATTTGAAAATTTTAAATGACGCTTTACACCGTTTGATGATCGAGTCAGTCTGACTAGGTACGGTGTCAGCCGGATTGTCCACTGCTGAATACAGCCTCCCCCATTATGGGGCGCATTTCACATAATTCCCACGCTTGGCATTCGTCTTGGGGATCGCAGTGTTAGATTTAGATTAGATATATAGTTTAGTGTTAGATATCAGTTCCTCAGAAAGCGCTTCTGCCTACCTTCTGGTGTGTTACCCTTAGTCGCCTCTTACGATACCCACGGTTACTTATGGGGGGTGACATTCTAGCCCGCCACCCCACGGGACTGACTAGGTACTTACAAATTTTCCGTCAAGATGTACGTATGACCAGCTTTACGAAGCATATGGTCTCTAGATCGTTGACTTAAAGAAATTGTCTATTCTTTTTTTATCTCCTTCCATAAATGTTTGTTCTGACCTTTGGATAAGCCGCGGGCAGAATACCTTAAGTACATAACAGTTAAACAAGGAACATTTAAAAATTAATTTATTCTACTATTTACTCTAAACATCGAAAACTAAATGCAAATTCAAAACATACTTATATATTACACCTGCCCATGCCCCTCCGAGTAACGGACCAATCCAAAAGACCCAATGATATGTCCAGATGTTCATCATTATGGCTGGCCCCAATGACTTCACAGGGTTCAAAGACCCTGTATACGAAATGCAGGCACATTGACAAGCTGTTAGACTAAGGCCTATAGCTAAAGGAGCCGACCCTAATCCCCTTCCGCCTCTATCAGGGTCAAATACGCTTAAAGCTACAGCAACTAGAATGAAGCTCAATAGAAGTTCCAGGCCGAAGACTTGGATTACTTGAAGATTTTCATGTGGAATAGTAGCTCCTAGGTTACCTCTACTTGCGGGTTCTGATAAGCCATAAGCAATAGCTGCGCCTGAAACCAAAAGACACCATTTCTAGGACTCAATTGTTACATCAAATTATCATAACATTATTTTGTTCATGTAAAGGTTTATTTATAAACTGTATTTCTTTAGATATTTTTTTATCTATCTCTTAAATTAACTATCAAATTTTGTCTAATCTGTGGATACATATTTGAGCCGTTTGGTGCAGACTTTGCGTCCGTGGGGGCCGGGAGCTTATCTTTTTATCCACAACTTAACAGAGCGCGTGGTCGATGCGACGCGTGATCAAATTGCTGGCACTTATTTGGCTCAACTAATAAGCATTGCAAACCATGCTTTCCACGCTGCCAACTGGCCTGCAATGGCCTTTGGGTTTCCTAAATGCTTTCAGTATAGGTGTATTAAATAGACAAATAGAAAATATTATTGTATATCTAAACTTCTAAACTAATTTAATAAATAGGAAAGATTTGATAGTTTGTTTGTTTTTTGTATTGAATAGGCTCTGAAGCTACTGGACAGATTAGGATGAAATTTGGTATGGAAATAGTTTGAAACACGGGGAAGGACAAAGGGTAGTTTTTATCCAAGTGCGCAAAAAGAGGTTAATGATTTTGCACGATAACCGATCACCTGGACAGATTAGGATGAAATTTGTTATGGAAATAGTTTGAGACACGGGGAAGGACATAGGATAGTTTTATCCAACTCCGCAAAAAGAGGTTAATGGTTTTTCGATAACCGATCTACTGGACAAAAAAAGGATGAATTTTGGTATGGAAATAGTTTGAGACACGGGGAAGGACGTACATAAGGTAGTTTTTATCCAACTGCGCAAAAAGAGGTTAATGGTTTTGCACGATAACCGATCTACTGGACCGATTAGGATGAAATTTGGTATGGAAATGGTTTAAGACACGGAGAAGGACATGGATAGATTTTATCTGACTGCGCAAAAAGAGGTTAATGGTTTTGCACGATAACCGAACTACTGGACCGATTAGGATGAAATTTGGTATGGAAATGGTTTAAGACACGGGGAAGGACATAAGATAGATTTTATCCAACTGCGCAAAAAGAGGTTAATGATTTTGCGCGATAACCGATATACCGGCCGGAAAGCTAGATTATTAATTTATTACTTAAATAAAACAAAAAATTCAAAACGTTATAAAAAATAACATTAGAACAAAAAAATAATATAAGTAAAAGTTCATTGAAATAATTATATTCAAACAGTCTTTATTATTTTCTTTTCTTAGTAACCTGACTCAAATAGGAGGGTTCATGTGTGTATATATTAATTATTAATATATTATATATTTTTTTGTTAAATACCCGTGCGAAGCTGGGGTGGGCTGCTAGTAGAAAATATATATGTAGTTTATTTAGTTTATGAAGAATACCCACCGGTAAAAATATACAATCACATATCATACAGAGAGACAGTTATAATGTTCGGACGGATAAAGAAATTGAAAAAAAGCATTCTATAAACACTTTTATGTCGAATTCAATAGTTAGATATTAATATATTTCATTTTGCCCTAACTGTCATAACATTTATTCGGTTTCTGCGCAAATAGAACAAAACAGCTTACAATAACAGGCTTAATTACAGGCTGTACCTATTATGTTTGTACCTTAGCGTTTCACGTTTACCCCTTCCTTGAGGAATAAAGTAGTCAGGCTCACTTGCCGAGGTCTGTATCAGCCGGCTCGTCTACAGTTGAACACAGCCTCCACTATAAGGGGGGTATTTGCCGTAATCCCCACGCTTGGCAGGCGGCTTGGGGATCGCAGTGTAAGTTGGCAGTTCTTTAGAAGGCGCTACTGCGCAACTTTCAGTATAATATATAATAAAATATAATATACATATTGATATATAAAAATTGATATTAGTTTTAATTCAGTTCGGGAGCATTAGCATATTTCTGACTCGCACTTGGACAGTTTTTGTTATGCTATCTTCAACCCGGATGTCTTACAAACAAAATATGGCATTTTTAGTGTTTCCAACGCTTGTTGACGACAAAAGATGGTGGCAACATGTCTGTGGAGTTAGGTACTATAATAACACCAAGATTGGCGTTTGTGTGTATGTTGTTTTTACAAGAGTTCATAAACAAAAAACGTTAAAAAAAAAATTATTCATGCAAGGGAAACCCTCCTAATTTTTTTTTAGTTTTTAGGGTTCAATACGTTTCCAAAGGCTAAAAACGGATCCTTGTCTGTCACCAGACTGTATCTCATGAACCGTGGTAGCTAGACAGTGAAATTTTCACATATGATGTATTTCTGTTGCAAGTATAACATCTAATACAATATATCGTCGAAGTACGAGTTGGACGAAGGGTTCTGTTACGGCGCGGGTCAGGATTTGAGTTTTAAAAAAGAAAACTATTTAATTTACACTAAACTTATATTATCAAAATATGGAAATAGCAAAAGAAATGGTATACAAATAAATCGTCTAACCGCGACGAAGTTCCAGCCCGTTCTGCCTTTACCTAAAAAGGTTGAAATAGCAATAATAATGTCTCGACTAAAAGTGCAACTGCAGCGGTTTTACCTTCATAGGATGCACACGTATATGGCATTGTAACAACCCCCCCTTTAAGATGGATCATCACGGATAGAGTGATGAGGAATTGACATGAACACTGGCTTGAACTTCGTTAAGGCAAAGTAACTATAACTTAGGCATTAATTACATTAAATCGTTAAACAAAATTTAATTAGAATTTAATTAGACCCATCTATATAAGTTTCTAAGGTAATTATATTGTATCTACTTCTACGACACAGTAAATGAAAATGTTAATAAGAAGTAATAGTACACTAACACAGTATATTAGATTAGACATAGCAAGTAGGTATAGATATAAACTAAAATTATATTCATATAATCATTGTACAAGATATAGAAACGGAATACAGAGCTATTAGTTGCAATTTCTCGTAATAGTAAACAACTAAGTGTTTTATCTGACTAAAGACTATATGCATATATGTAGTAGGTATAATAAATGTATCAGATGTCGACCTTTAAAGTTAAACATTGTCTCCCGGTTTAATAATGTTTCGTTTAGATATACGGCTATAGGTAGCATCGAACTCGTCATCGGATACATCTATATTTCTTTCACCTTGCATTACGTTAACATTATGTACAGGCTTTGTACTTATTTTAGACTTTGTATTACACTGGTTGAAGATCGTAATGCAGCATTGAGACTGTGTACTGGTAGATTTTAACAGTTTTCTAGCCTTATACAATAAAAATAATAAACTTAAAATTGATATAATATAACCCACTGAAACGTAGTGGTGACCATAAGTTTGAAAGTGTGACGGACTTTCTACCTTATTTAATTCCTTCTCTAGTTCGTTCATCGAAACACTAGCATGTAGTAAAGAATTAAGATTCCCGATATTGTTTAACTTCACAAAGGGAAGATTCGTTAGAGTCTGGGTTTTTGATGCTTTGTTACAACAGTCATCTTTTAGTAAATTAAAGTTTGATATAGTTTTCACTGTGGTATTCAACACATAAACGTCACTGGGCGTAAATTGTAAAGTTTTGAAATATGCTTTGCATTTCTTTGGTAACGTTAGTATACCTGTACCGAACAAGATATCGTCGTATGTTTCACTCTCACACGTGATATGACACTTTCCTGGTTCTGATTGCACATATATCCAACGGTTGTTACTTATTTTATGGAAAACGTCTATGTCGCCTTTCAGTAGTTTTACTTCACACTGGTTAGGTAAATTCACAATTGCTTCGGTAAGCAACATTGTCTCACAAGTAGGATTGGCTATGGTTGACGACACGGATGCGTCGGCTAATTCACACACGTAACACATTCCGGGCACAATTCTGCAGTTATCGACAGAACTTAGCAGCGAGTAGAATAGATGATCTACTGTTATTGTTATATAAGGTTTATTAGGAGCAATTAGGGCAAAGGTATCGGGTTTTGAAATATCATAGGGAACTGGCATAGGGATAATATGGTAAAGATTATACGTCTGAGGAAGTACCAGCGGGATACTGACTATAATAATTATTTTCTGGTTATGATAATAACTAACAAGCTGAGAAATGTCAATCAAGTGGTGAACATTTTCCAGTGACACAGAGATAGGTAGTTCGCAATGTCGTGGTAAACTATTCCTATGTGTTTCCAATTCGTTGTATAATTGTTGCGGACTTAGTACGGTTGGGTGCAAAATATTAAGCTTACTAAACAAAATAGCGTTATTGATATCTTCAATATCGAATGAAATAGAAATAATTATGCTTTCTAGCGAATTTAATAATAAATTAAGCTTGGCTTTTATCTCTACTTTATCACTTAGATTTGATAGCTGTTCGAAAGAATGGCTTATCATTTCGAAGTTTTTATTCAATCGTTTTTCGTTTTCTTCGACTTTGGAAAAGGTGCTGTTGAATGTTGAAATAGTAGACTTTATGACGTGAATGTTATCTTTCATTAGATGTATCAACTGTTTTTCATCCGATTGTACTTTATCTATTGCTTCGGAGTAGCGAATAGCGTCGTCATTATCTAAGGTTCCAAACAAGGTTTTAAGCAAGGATCCACCTGCGTCGACTAAACCACGTTTTACACGAGTAGGTTGACTGTTGGAGATTAAGTGAGATACAGAGGAGAATTTTTTGATATTGTTTAAGTGTTGACTTTCCAAGGAGGACAGAGAGTTATTGCATTCCAGTTGAATCTTTGAAGAGGTAGTTATGCAGAAGACTTTTACTTTTTCAAATAAATTTTCTACCGAACTCAAATGAGGTTGAACATCACATATATCTATGAAGGTTACTATGTCCCCACTTATCATTACTAAATTTTACGTCTAACAACTTATCGTAATAAAGTCCGGAACTGTCTACTATAGCAGCAGAGAAGAGATGACTCGAACATGAAGAATGTAGATTATGTCTGAAATAGAAGAAAGTTTATTGTGAGGGATTGTCAGCGGCTAGTTTAATTTCGTCGTAATGATGACGCACGTGACGCCTGTTGATAAGTAGTGTAACTGTATGATTTCCGTTTATTTTAATGACCTGATATGGACCTTTCCATACTGGCAAAAAGGACTTGTTTTGTTTGTGGTGGCATTTTAAGTACACCATATCACCGACGTTGTACGTCACAGGTTTTGTATGTGCGTCGTAATATTTCTTCGACCTTTCTTTAGAAAATTGAATGTTTTCAAGGGCTTTTTGTCTACTGTAAAATAATCGGTGATTTAGAGCTCGTATGTAATCGGTGTAGGTATTTGTTTCGATAGTGTCGATGGACTTTGGGACGTAAGGTTTAAAACCGAATAGTAGCTCGAATGGGGTGAAGCCGGTGGTAGAATGGACATTCGTGTTATATGAGTACATTGCCGTGTTTAGATACAGGTCCCATGCGTTAGGGCTGTCATTGACAAAAGGTCGCAAGTATTCCTTTAATGTGGAATGACTTCTCTCAAGTGCACCCGAAGTTTGAGGGTGATACGGAGACGCAAGTACGTGTTTTATTCCAAATAAGTGTTCTAATTGGCGGAAGACTTCAGAGCAGAAATTCGTACCTTGATCTGTTACGATCATTTTAGGAATGCCAATATGAGAGATAAAATGCACGAACTTTTTAGCGGTCTCTTCAGCGGAACATGTTTGTAAGGGATAAGCTTGGGAGTATTTAGTGAGATCGTCTTGTATTGTAAGAATGAACTTGTACGCGAACTCATATGTTTCCGGAAGGGGCCCGACGATATCTAGAAATACTTTTTCTGTTGGACGTGTCGCAGTAGATGTTATTATCATGGGAGCACGGTTTGTTTGTCTTAAAGGCTTGTTAATTTGACAGGATTTGCAGGCTTTTACATAGTTTTCGATGTCAGTTCTCATGTTTTTCCACCAATACATGGACTTAATGCGTTCTAGCATTCGAGCTATTCCTGGGTGGCCAGCTGTAGGAGAGTCATGATTTTCTTTGAGAATTTTTCTAACTTCATCGGGTGTAGGGAAGAATATATTGTTGTGGTATATATGTACTTTGATACCAGAGTCGTGGAATAAAAAGGAAATAATATTGTATATTTTTGTGAAAGAAAGTTTCGTAAAAGGATTAGAAAAATCGGATATGGCAACTTCCTTTTCTTCCAGCCACCAGTGCTTCACCATATCACGGTAATCGCATAAAAGGTTAAATATATCTTTGTACGAAATTTCATCGTAGTGATGTACTGTCAGGAAAAGATGAGTAAACATATGTTTATCGTTGGCAGTATTAAATAAAGTATGTAGTTCTCTTTCGGTATCACGGATGCAGGGGTCGCTTGTTGATACCGATAGTATTTCGGAGCAATAGGGGATTGAATCGTCTAAATCTAGGGCAGTAGGGTAAGCAATCAGTTTACATTTCGCTCTTAGGAGGGATTCATTATGTTCTTCGATTACGGTATTGTAAGATGCAGAGGGTGAATTACGGCAAATTTGTAAGTACTTTTCGTAAGTTGTTGAGGTTGACGGTGAACTCAGTGGAGCAGTGACAATGGAAGGTGGATCCGGTCGAACAGCGGAACTAGAAGGTGGATCTGGCGGCGCAGCTGAAGCTGTAGGGGAACTTATTGGGGCAGCGGAAGGCAGAGGTGAGTTTTGTATGTCATTTGAGGTTAAGGGTAGATTCGAAAGGTCGTCAGAGTTTAAGGGTTGGTTTAGTAAATCATCAATGTCAGTGGGTAGATTCAGTAGGTCATCAAGATTCGAGGGCGGACTCAATATGTCATCTATATTTAAAGGTATATCCAGTGGATCATTGGATGTCGAGGGTAAATTCTGTGGTTCTTCATCTATGGACAAAATAAGTGGATTTCTAGAGAGTGAGTCAGCGTTTCCATTAAGTTTTCCTTTTTTATATTCAATCGCGTAGTCGAACTCCTCAAGCTTAAGACGCCATCGAACTAATTTTGAACTGGGATCTTTACAGCTGAATAGCCATTGTAAGGGCTTATGATCGGTCACGATCTTGAACTTGTGACCAAAAAGATAAGGGCGAAATACTTTTGTGCCAAATATGATGGCCAAACATTCTTTTTCGGTGGTAGAGTAATTACCCTCTGCTTTATTTAAGGTTCTGGACGCGAAAGCTATAGGTAAATCTTTTCCTACATCGCCCTGAGATAGTATTGCAGATATAGCGTAATTGGAGGCATCGGTGGTGAGAACAAAAGGTTTGGTAAAATCTGGATATTGGAGTATGGGGGCTGAAGTTATTTTAGATTTAAGGAGGTCGAATGCTTTTTGTTGTTCTGGCATCCAAATAAATTTAGTTTCTTTCTTTAAGAGACTGGTTAATGGCTTGGAGATGTGGGAAAAGTTGTCGATAAAGCGTCTATAGTAGCCGATTAATCCGAGAAATGATTTTATGTCTTTAGGTGTTTTAGGGAGTGGGAATTTAGCAACGCATTCAATTTTTTTAGGATCAGGTCTCACTCCTTGATGGGATATGATATGTCCAAGATATTGAACTTCTTTACGAAGAAATTCACTTTTGTCAGGTTGTAGTTTGAGGTTATGGTGGCGTAATCTTTTGAACACAAGGTCTATACTTTCAATATGAGACTTTAGGTTTGAATTATGGATTATTACGTCATCCATGTACGTATAGCAATGGAGGCCTTGGAGACCCGTCAAAACGACGTTCATAAGACGTTGAAATGTGGAAGGGGCGTTGCGGAGCCCAAATGGCATCCGGGTGAACTCGTAATGTCCAGACGGTACTGAAAACGCAGTTTTTTCGGTGTCCTTGATTTCCACCTGGTGAAATGATGATGCAAGGTCAAGCGTTGTAAAATATTTACTATGGCCCAACTGATCTAAAATATCTGTGATGTTTGGAATGGGATAGGCATCACCGATTGTGATCTCATTTAAGCGGCGGTAGTCTATTACAATTCGCCATTTGATTTTACCAGATGCATCAGCCTTTTTTGGAACAACCCATATAGGTGCTGACCAGGGTGAAATAGAAGGTCGGATAATATTTTGGTTTAGCATTTCTTGTATCTGTCTATTTACTTCTTCCTTGTGGCATTCAGGGAATCTATAGCTCTTTACATGAATTGGATTTTCAGAAGTAGTGCGGATTTCATGTTGAATTGAACTAGTATGAGTTAACTGATCTCCTTCGAGATGGAAAATATCGGAGTATTTGGAACAGAGATCTCGTAACAACGTTTCATCTTCAGCATTCATGTGATCACAGCGTAATGCATTTTGTAACCTGCGATCGCGGTCGGACTCTATAGTCATGACGCAGGGTATTTCCGCGGGGTCGAGGCTTGCATTCTCATCGTCGAAAGGTTGTGTTGAATCAATGGGTTCTAGTATTTGTTCAACAGGTTCGAGAGTGAGTGTAAGATTTTCTAATAAAGTTTCTGTGACAGAAGTGTTTAGGACGGAAATGACAACTCGATTTTTAGAATTAACATGAACTAGACACTTGGAAAAGTAGAGTTCTGGGTAATCGGATCTAGTAGTTTCTAAAATCAACCCTTCTTTGATCTCGGGATTGGTAACGAAACATTCAATAAACATTTCACTTCGAGCGGGAACTTTGTAAACCGTCTTTGTCATTTTAATGTTGAAAAACCTTTCAGGATTGTCTAATATTTCCAATCTAGATTTAGCATATCTAATATTTGCTCCGTAGGCTTTCATAAAACTTGTACCGATTATACCATCATAATCGAGATTGATTTCTTTCCCCACAACATGGAAATAGAATGGCAAATGATCCGTTTTGGATCTGATTAGACTCAACATAAACTTGCCTTTGGTTTTGGCGTAGGAATGAACATCATTAATACCTTTGAATTTTACTGTATGGTTTTCTAATTTGGGCAATGGTGAAAGGCTAGATTCTCTAATAAGACAGAGCGAACTTCCAGAATCGATCAAGAGGCGGAGAGGGGTACTGGAATGAGAGGTAAGTACTTCCACATACGGAAGTGAAGATTTATCTTCTCTTATGTCATAAATCACAATGTTTTCACTGTTTTTATGTTCACCTTCTGACTTTTTATTTTCTGTTTCAGGTTCAACAGTGAGACCGGAAGGTGCGGCGGGGCTGGCAGCGAGTAGATTAAGACTTCTAATATTAACATTGTGTTTTTCAGGTATGTTGAACGCACTTGACTTTGGCGTTTTACTGCAGTCATCAGAAACGGAGCGATTACGTGAAACAAGGGAAAATGACTTAGTACGACGATCATCAGAAGCATAGAGATCATATGATAATGTAGATGGCGGTTTGGTATAACGCCTGTCTTGAGATGCAGTGGGACTATTTGACACAAACGATTCGGTAATATGATGGTCAACAGAAACAGTGGGACCATATGATACAGAGGATGGCGACTTTATATGACAATGGTCTTGAGAGGCAGTGGGACCGTGTATAACAGAAGATAATTTAGTGTTACGGTAGTCCTTAGACGCAGTGGGACTATATGATGCAGTGGTTGAAGGCTTAGTATTGTGATGGTCATGAGACGCAGTGAGACCACCTGTTCTAGCATTTTGATAGTCTTGAGAAGCAGTGTGACTATTCGATACAGTGGGTAACGGTTTAGTAATACGACGGCCATGGGATACAGTGGAACCATATGATACAGAGTATGAAGGCTTGAAACTACGATAGCCTTGAGAATCAGTGGGATTATTCGATGCAGTGATTAAGGATTTTATATGGTCCTTGGATGCAGTGGGGCTAAGTGCACAGTTATCACTTGAAACACTTGTGGTTAAGCGTCCTGCGACAACGTCACTGTACCGTCTAACAGGAGACGGTGATTTTGAAATCGGTGCAGTGGTTTTTGTGCCTACTTTGTTAACGGGTATACGACGGCACTCGTTCGATACCCGCGACTTTAGTTTAAATTCTCATGAATGTTGTAAGTTTCGTTCACGTCAGGCGGCGGTGACTCGATGGCTATATGGTTCTGTCGCTGTGGTACAAAATTACCTTGGCGTGAATTATTTATGCGTCTCTTAATACATTGGGAGATGTCATGACCCGGGTGTTTACAGTACCTGCAGAATATGGTATTACTATTTTGTTGTGGCTGCTGCCTTTGGACGACGGGAGGCTTTTGGAAAAAGGGCCTATCTGGTTGGTGTGGACCAACAGGCTGTGAGGCAATCGATCTTTTTGCGCGACAGTCTCGTTCTATATGTCCCGGTTTGCTACAATACCGACATACAATACGGGCAGTAGTAGGTCGTCCCTTTGACATAAGGTTTTGAATTTTTTCCTCACTGATAGCTATATTTATAGCTGCGTTGAGCGATTTCACATCCCTAGATCGCACGAGCGTGCTAATGTTTGGATGGAGGCCTAAACAGAAGGTATGTAACCCTAAATCTTCTGTCATTGCTATCCTACCTGGTAAATCTTTCTTATATGTCTCGGAGTTATGAATTTCTGACTGTAGTTCTGTGACATATGTCTCAACGCGTAACGCAAACTGGGCTACCGTTTCGTTCGGCAGCTGTCGACATGATTGTAATTCGAGTAATATATGTGAATAGTGTTTGCGTTCACCAAAATTTTGTTGTAAGAAAATCTTGAGCTCTTCAAAGGTATCGAAAAGTTTTGTGGAACAAGCAATCTGCGCTTTTCCGTCTAATTTAGAAATAATATATTTCAACAATAACTCTTTCTGACTCTTGGAAGCCAACTCTAACGCATTCTTACAGTTTGTTAGGAATGCTTGTAATGTTTCTCGTTCTCCTTTATATGGACTTATAAAATTGCACAAAACATTGATTGGAAACTCATTTGATACAGGTTCACTCGGCTTATCTGATGAGTCACTCTTTAGAGACATGACGACAAAAAATATAAAAAATACTCGTACAAAATAAGATATCTAACTATGTATATTGAGCACTCGCATCAATATAAATTGACGATTTTATAAAAACAATAAAAAGGATATAAGTACAGGATTCAGTGGAATCAAGGAGATATGACAATAGCAGAAAATAACAATTCTACTCACAGTACAATTGCGATTTGGAGAACGGCAGGTATCATTTTTCAGCGGGAGTCACGTTGCTCAGCGACAGCGGGCGGCGCGCCGCCCGCTGTCGCAAATCAGAGGATCAGATGAGAGAAGAAGCATGTTGAGGATGTCTTCGTTAGATGTTTGTCTACTCTTCTTCCTTGAATGATGTTCCCTGAATCTTCTGAAGTCTTTATTGCGGGCCTCTGAAGCTTCTTCTGATAGACTCCCAATTGGCACAATAGCATTTTCGGCTATTATATCACCTCCGTGGATTAATAATTTGTGGACAGTTGAGGACATGTAATACCAATTATAAAGTTCTACATATCTTTCGGCAGTTAATTTGGTATACTCTTTAAACTTAGGCACATCAATTATCTCACCAGAAGTGATTGCCTGCAGAATCACGGCAAACCTGTAGATAAGGTTTTCATCCAGTCCTGTTATTGCTGCAGTTTTCTCAGGAAACTCGAAAAACCTTCTCGCAGTATTACCATCGTTAGTTGTGCCTGACCCTTGTTTAACGATGTCGATCAAGAGATTAAGATCATCTCTGAATCGATCTTGGATAAGCTTTTTTCTGGTCTGTAACAGTATCTTGTGAGATTCCTCCCTCGCAGACCACTTCTTAAAATCGAGGCGATAAGCTATGTGTAAAAGACATTCCATTACATTAATACGGGCATGTAGTGGTGACAATCCAAATTCATAGGAACCAGTAGAAACGGTCTTTGACGTTACATTATCTAACTGATTCATTTCGGTTGGCTTAGCCAAACACAGGTAGCAGGCCGCATTTGATTTAGCTTCCGAGAGATATGTACAAATTTTGCCATCGATCATTGTTAATAACAATTGATGACTAATCTCATTTGCTTGGTATTTTGTGGAAATCAAAGCCTGGATTTCATTATCCATTCTAGTTTTTTCATTCATGACAACTTCTTTGCTCTCCTTCAAAAAACTGAACTGCACTGGGCGGCAATATGTAGAAGAGCAGGGTTTTGGATTTATCCAAATAGTATCACCTTCTCCTGTTGTTAACTTTAGAGGAACCAAAGAGGTCATAAATATGCTGGAATCATCTTGCTCACTGTCTATTTTCTGCTTATATCTACTTTGGTTGGATGCACCGTCAAATCCCCACTTCGATATTAAAATCAATTGCTTGCCTTGTATTTCACTAGTACTAGGAAGACTTTCAATAATCCTGGTCACTGTTAAATCTAGTAATGCTTGGAGTGCAATCGAAGCTGAGCTATCCGTTATGGTCACAAATGTCTCCGGAGGGTAACACTGAAGCTTAGCCTTTTGAAGTTTATAATACGACGGATATATATCTTTCGAACCTTCTCGAGTTGTTGTTTCCCTCAAAGTGATGTATTGCCATTTTGATAATTTTAATGAAAGCAACAAACCCAGTGCTTTCTCTGGTGAAAATAATACTTTAGGGACTGGTTTTTTGATCATTTCCTTAATTCTTGCTGTTGCATCTGGATTTTTTAACATGTATTCAATAACGTATGCAATATCCTCACGACCATCTTGTTTTAAAAGTGCTGCAGCTGAATATGCTAATTCAACAGGTTCTTCATCTTTATGTTCATTTGATCTCCTCTTCTTCTGCTTGTTGCTTAAATCTTCAAAGGGCTTTCGCGACCTTTTTGTCATTGTTGAAGCCGATATCATCGTTGACGTTGATGGTAAGGGTTCAGCATAAGTACTTTCATTTACCGATTCTTGTATGAGCAAATTTGTTTGTACGCAGCTTGGCCAGTCAATATTTGCCTCAAGCCAATTGGAATAATCACGTCTAAAAATATCAGGTTTGCGGTGGGATCTTATCCATCTCTTCTGAACAGCCCGTGTGAATTTCCGACAAAATTCCTTGAGGGTAACACGGTCTTCATCGGAAAGGCTAGAATCTAGTCGATTAACAAGCGTGTTAAATAATATTTCGTGATCGAATTTAGTATTCTGACTACTCAGAATAACAAACAAGTCCAAGTTTGAAATTACACTTTCCATTATTCACAATCACGGGGTAAGCGGGTAGGTAGATACTATTAGTTGTTAGCAGTAGAAGTACTCAAAATGAACTGAAGCTACATAATTTGATTTTTGACTATTTATAGGTATTGACTAATTATGAGGGTACTATTTTTTCTTAATTTATAATTAGTTTTGGTAATGAGGGTATCATTATCACAACTAATTTTGAAATTAAGCAGCATTTGTCACTTTAGATGTTATATTCATTTACTTAATTAGGTACAATATTAATTAGTATTAACGGAAGTAACGGAGGTCATTAACAAATGAGTACTTAACCATAAGAAGTAACGGAGGTCATAAACAAATGACTACTTAACCATTAGAAGTAACGGAGGTCATTAACAAATGACTACTTAACCATTAGAAGTAACGGAGGTCATTAAGTTAGTTATTAGTCACCATTACTGGTGACTAGATTAGATTCAAAAATATATAATTTATTATTACCGTGCAAGTTGTATTGAGACGTGAAAATGTTTTGGTTAACAGTCTTGTGATTTCTTAGAAAGTTTTCTGTTAAGATTTATAAAATACCCTAAACTAGAACTAATAATCGCATATTTTAGCATTACAAACAGTCATCAATATAAAAAAAAATTAATAACTTTGACGATTTTTAAAAAAAAAATCGCAAGTGGTGCCGCAAAACAAAGTATATCAAAAAATCATAAATAATTAGTACTATATACGTGTGCAAGGATATAACGGCCAAACTTGTGATTACGGAGATATTGACATTTTATATGTTAGTCCCATACAAATTTTTCAAAAAAAAATTATATCTTGCCTATTTGTGCTCACAATTGTCGCACATCCCATTTTATAGTATAACAATGATTAACAGAACTCGTCCCAAGCAAAAAAATTGACCTTTAATAATTCAAGATTCTATGTCTATGAAAGACGAGTTTCGATCTACTGTGCGGCGGCGGCGGCGGCGGTGTGCGGCGGCTACTACGAATGCGACGGCCTCAGGTAGGTACCAATTTCAGGTCGACGCGATGGCAGCGGCACGCGGCGGCGCAGTTACCAGGCTGCGCAGTTGTAGCGGTGCGGAGCACGACAGTAACTGCGTGAGGTTATCGGTTCACACGGACTGTGTGGTGATATCGGAACACAGGGTAAGATTTCCAGGCCGATACAGCGTTGATCTCGATCAGCTAAGGTCAGGATGCGGAGTTCTCTAAGCGGCTCACAGCCAGCACAGACGGGTATATGCCGCACGATGACAGTCCTGGAGCTAGCTGCCTGTGGTAATCGGCGACAGAAGCGTAGCGCAGCGTTAACAGTGAAAGTCACTGTTTCCGTGAATAACACGACTTTGACCGTATGAGATGGTTAGCACGATACTTCGCCAACCATCCCACTTCTGACACCACTGTTACGGCGCGGGTCAGGATTTGAGTTTTAAAAAAGAAAACTATTTAATTTACACTAAACTTATATTATCAAAATATGGAAATAGCAAAAGAAATGGTATACAAATAAATCGTCTAACCGCGACGAAGTTCCAGCCCGTTCTGCCTTTACCTAAAAAGGTTGAAATAGCAATAATAATATCTCGACTAAAAGTGCAACTGCAGCGGTTTTACCTTCATAGGATGCACACGTATATGGCATTGTAACAGTTCCGTAACCTTCGTGAAAACAAAAAACAAAGGCTATAATGTAGTGTCTAACGTTGTATAGTATGGAACCATTTGTGCGCGAGACCGACTCGCACTTGGCCGATTTTTTATTAATTGATAGGAACACAATATATTCTGATATTTTTTACGGCCGGACAGAGAATTGGACAATGTAGGCTTATTAGAGTTTTATTATTTCATATTGAACCCTTAAAAGCAAAACCAGCCAGTGTAATGACCAGAGCACAGAGAAAAGTAAGTAAACATAAAGTAAATTCAATAAAATCTTTGTAAAGAATTACCAAATGTTAGACTAATTCTCTTATAATCTGTGCCATGTTTAATAGTTCTACCATAATGCATCTGTAGTCAACCTCAAATTGCCTTATGTCAGATTCATATGTAAATGTCAAACGGACACGAGACACTTCAACTTGAACGGTAGACTGACATACACGAGTTGTAAAATTATAATGTATTAAATCCTTAAAAATCACACCAATCTTACTTTAATTTCTGAGATAAGGACCTGATCCTTCATCTCAGAAGTGGGATAGGACGTACAAGCCCACTAGTTACAAGTATTTAACGATTAAGAAGAAAAAACTTCGCACTGGGTAGTTGTGTTCACCCGACATTGGCATGGAAAATCTACATCCTGTACCATGCAGAAGAACAAGTCCAAGCTACAGAACGCCATCTTTTCCACGATCAGTCATTATAGCACCACTTGCTCCATCAGTGCCTACTTACACTGAAAATCACGTGCATCGAAAAAGTACTAGAAGACGGATGAAAAACACTTCAAAGGAGAGAAGAGTAACCGATTACCGCAAATGCAGAATGGATTCCAGACGGCCTATAGTTGATTCGGCGGAACACTCGATGTCAAGCGGCAGGTCGAGTCGTTCTCGAGAGCGCCGAGAACGTTCCCATCATCGAAGCAGAAGATCTAGCCGCAGATGCATGCGTGAACACCGACCTAGTCGCAGTCATAAGCGGAGACGCAGTCACAACAGGATCCACAGGCGCAGGCAGAGTTGCAGTGCTACGGCGAGTTCCAGTGATGACCGGAGCCGCAGCCACGACAGGATCCGCGGACGCAAGCGGAGTTGCATGACAATGGCGAGTTCCAGCCACGAGTGGAATCAAGACCATTACAAGATTCCCAGGAGCAAGAAGAGCGACGTCGTAAGCAGGGGTGGCAGCCACAACAGCGGAGAACGGAGTCAACAGGGCCGAAGTAACGAACACCCTGGCAGTGAGTCACATGATCGAGAGCACGTAGGTAACCTGAATCCTAATAATCAGGCATTTATTACTGAATTACTCAAAGTTTTAAGTAGTACCCGACCAGAAGGGAATAAATTCCCAATGTTAGGTAACATTCTCCCGGAATTCAACCCTATGATCAAAGGTCAGACCATACATATGTGGTTAAGTAAGGTAGAAGAATGTGCGAAGCTTTATAATTGGGGCGATGACCAAATCATTCACTACGCATTACCCAAATTATCAGGCGTCGCTCGATCGTGGTATCAGGCTCTGCCATCTATGTCCTTTTCGTGGTGAGAATGGAAACTTAAACTTGTGGAATCCTTCCCTAGTAGGGAAGATTATGCCGAGCTACTAACGGAGATGTTGGCAAAACGCGTTAGGTACAACGAACCTCTTGAAATCTATTATTACGATAAAATCTGTTGGGAAATTAAAAGATTTATTTTATTCTTTACAAGACCATTGTTATTTAATGACAGATGACAAGACATTTCTTTCTTTTTATAAAAATACAAACTACGTCTAATTAGTACAATGAGGTACGATATCTCACATTTCCTCCCTTAATTAGAGTAGTAGAGAACAGTTTTTAGTTAGATAAAATAGCAAATAAACATTAAAGGTTACAAGGTTACAAGGTAGGTATAAAATATTAATAACATAAAAACATTAAGTGACACCCATCCGCTTAATACACTTGTGATGTTTCAGAGGACCAAGAGGTTTAGTGAGAACATCTGCAGGTAACTCATCTGTGGGCATATATCGCAATTCTACAACCTTATCTATAACCTTTTCTCTTAAAAAATGATATTTAATATCTATATGCTTAGTCCTATTGTGGTGGACTGGATTCAGAGCCATTGCTTGTGCACTCTGACTATCTGTGAAAATGACGACTTTGTAAGACTTGCCTGTTAATTCATTAACTAGTCTTTTAAGAAAACACGCTTCACGCGTCGTGGTCGACAAAGCTACAAACTCACTTTCAGCAGACGAAAGACTCACTGTCGGTTGCTTTCTTGATTCCCAAGAAATCGGACCACCTGCAAGTTTAAAGTAGTAGCCCGTATAAGATCGTCGAGTTTCAGGACAGTTCGCAAAATCGGAATCACTGTAACCTTGCAACGTATCATTGTCGTCCAACTTCCTGAAAGTTATACCAACATCTTTAGTTGCACTTAAATAACGAAGACATCGTTTTGCAGCATTCCAATGAGTCGAATCATTTTTGGAGTTAAATTGACTCAAATAACTAACAGCGTGTGCTATGTCCGGTCTTGTATTGACCGCCAGGAACATGAGAGATCCAATCAGTGCCTGATATGGATAGCTTGACTCACCTGTTCCAGGTACCAGTTTCTTTAGTGCAAGAGGCGTTGGTGCTGGCTTGCACGCTGCCATATTGTACTTTTTAAGCAATCCATCAACATAACTTTGTTGGGATATTTTTATTGAGTCTTTTGAGCAACTCACATTAATTCCTGTGAAGAATTTTATTATTCCAAGATCTTTGGTGGAAAAACATTTCTGAAGTTCACATTTGAAGTTGTCAAACGTGACATCATTTTTGTACAGAACGACAATGTCATCCACATAGACGGCCAGAATCAAAGAGTTTTCGTTCGAAATATTTTTGGTAAAGACACAAGACTCCGAAGGAGATTGGTCAAAACCTAGAGAGGTCAAAGTTTGCTTTAACTTTGTATTCCAGGCTCTAGGTGCCTGTTTTAAGCCATATAAGGACTTTTTCAGCAAACATACCTTATTTTCCTCCCTATTTTGAACAAAACCTTGAGGCTGCAACATATACACTTCTTCGCAGTATCAACGTCCATATGTCGAACTTTGTAGCCATTTTGCACTGCTAGCGCTAGTAGGGTCCGTAGAGACGAGTTCCGTACAACTGGAGAAAAAGTCTCAAAATAATCTACACCTTCCACTTGTGTATAGCCTTTCACTACTAGCCGTGCTTTGTACTTCACAATGTTACCATCAGCATCTCGCTTAAGTTTATAAACCCACTTACAAGGGATACAAGATTTATGAGATGGTTTATCCACCAGCGTCCAAGTATCCTTTTCGAGTAAAGCGTTATACTCCTCATTCATTGCATTTATCCAGTTATCTCTGTCGTCGCTAGTGACGGCTTCATGATAACATTTTGGATCATTATGTAGTATATTGTCATCGAAACTGCTATACGAAAAATAATCTGGTGGCTTACGGACTCTTTCCGGATATTTTCTAGTAGGACTTTCAGCACTATCACTGGATTCATTTGAGGGAACCGATGAATGGCTGATTTGTTGTTCTGTGTCACCAGACTGAGTCTCTTCTTCATCAATATGTTCATCAGCGTCTGTAAAATCGTCGCTCTGCTCATCAAGCACCACTTCCCCTTCTACTGATGATGATGACGGGGATGGAATCTCTTGATGTGATGATGATGAAGTCTGCGATAACAAATGAATCACATTAGAGTTCACAGTACTAGTGTCAGGCTGACCACACTGAACTTTTAGCCCTGTAAAATTACTTTCAAAGAAAGTAACATCTCGAGACTTTATTAACTTCCTTGGAGTTTCCGCATTACGGAAATAATAGCTTCTTGGGTCATCTGAATACCCAACGAAGATATTTTCAGTAGCTTTCATGTCCAATTTTGTTCTCTGACATGAAGGCACATGAACCAAAGCTCTGCAACCGAATACCTTCAAATGAGACAAATCCGGTTTCTTTCCATACCACATTTCAAACGGTGTTTTACCGTCAAGTGCGCGATGAGGCGACCTATTCTTTAAATAGACACTAGTCTCTGCTGCATCCTGCCAATATGCCTTGGAGAGAGATGCTTGTGATAATAAAGAACGAGCCTTCTCCACAATACTACGATTGCAACGTTCACTGACACCGTTCTGTTGAGGACTATAAGGCACCGTTGTTTGATGTCGTATGCCTTGAGACTCAAAATAGTCTGTCAATTCTCTATTGACATACTCTGAGCCATTATCTGAGTGAACAGTGTGAATCTTTACACCAGTTTGTCGCTCAACAAGTGATTGGAAAGTACAAAAGTGCTTCTTCACTTCGGTCTTAGAGGCCATGCAATAAATAAATATCAAACGTGTAAAGTCATCTACAAAAATAATAAAGTAGTTATTACCTTTGAAAGATGTAGTGGACATCGGTCCACAGACGTCAGTATGGATCAATTGCAGCACTGATGTAGCTTTTTGATACTTTACGCTTTTAAATGGCTTACGTGCTTGCTTAGCTTCTATGCACGATACACATGGTTCCTTATCAACCTCTGTATACTCCACTCCAGTAGCTAACCCTTTCCTTAAATGATCCATTCCAATGCGACAGAGGTGCCCAAGACGCTTGTGCCAAAGCTGAAACTTAGAAACCTCAGAGAGCACATTATACGCAGAAACATTTTCAGGCAATTTAACTGAACAGTCCAAATTGTACAGTCCACCACCAAAGGAGCCGTGCAAAATAGATTCCTTAACAAAAGATACATCATCAGTCTTATAAAAATTACATCCATTTATATCAAAAACAATTGATAGTCCCTTCTCGACTACTTTCTTAACCGACAGTAAATTACAGCTAAGACCAGGAACATGTACTACGTCACTAATTTTATTGACTATGGAGTTTGTTTCTACCATTATATCACCGACACCTACTGCTGGCAACTTTTCGCCGTTTGCCACGGTAATGGTTCCTTTGTCAATATTTCTGTATGTATTGAACCATTCAGCATGTGACGGCATGTGGGTTGTCGCACCAGAATCTATTATCCACTGACCAGAGTTGTGACTCGGTGCAGATAAAGCCAAATCTTCCACACATGATGAAGTCGAGTTTTCTTGACTTTGTCCATTTTTAGTTACTGCTAACCCCTTTTCAGTAGAACCGGCTGATTTCTTAGTCTTGTTAAGGGGACACTTCGGGCTTTTATGCCCAGGCTTCTGACACTTGTAACAAATAATTGGCTTTTTATGTGAAGATCTTAACGCAGCATCTTGGTCTTGTGAGCTTCCAGCCATTTCACTAAGTAACTTAGTTTTTACTAGTTCAGAAGTTACTTGTACGTTACTGTTTTCTAAAGCCATAATCAATGGTTCATACCGAGCAGTCAGTCCACCAAGCATTATTGCTGCTAATGAGCTGTCATCTATTACCTTTCCTATATCTGCTAAATCTTGAGCAGTGCTTGTAATTGCCGTTATGTAAGACTCTAAATTCTCAAAATCAGACAAACAATACCTGTAGAGTCTTCTTTCTAGATTTAACTTACGACCCAGACCTTTGTCTTCATAAGCTGAACTAAGCGCATCCCATGCTTCTTTCGCCGACGTAGCAGTTCTTACATGCGTGATGGCAGCAGCATCAACAGTTAGGCATATTTTTGATAGAGCCTTCAGGTCATTTCGGGTACGTACTTCAGGAGACGATTTATCAGTATCGTCGTAACCACATACTGCACACCATAAGTCCTCGTGAATAAGAAGCATCCTCATTTTAAATTTCCAAGAGGTATATCCATCGCGACTTTTTAATATTGGTATCCCATGGAAATTTGAATTATTCATATTGACTTTTAATTTACCACCAAATCTTTTTCTAAATAAGATTATAATGCAAATCTTTTTCTAAATAAGATCAAAAAGCTGTATCGTGCTGATAACGAATGTTGGGAAATTAAAAGATTTATTTTATTCTTTACAAGACCATTGTTATTTAATGACAGATGACAAGACATTTCTTTCTTTTTATAAAAATACAAACTACGTCTAATTAGTACAATGAGGTACGATATCTCACATTATCAATGTGTTAAATCGCTGCGAGATATACGGTAAGCGTGCCGTTGATTGTTTGCTGTATGGAATAGACGATCGTTCATTAAGGCTAGGCGCGAAAGCTGCAAAATGTCAGGAGCCGGAAGAAGTGTTGCAATATTTCCAATCAACAAAACGACAGCCGCCGGATACTGAAAGGTTTAATAGAATAATTCATGATAGAATGCCAAATAGTAGCACTCCAGAGGGTCCCAGTGTTAATCTCAAGCAGTACAATAGTTCTAATAGCACGAAAATGGTAGCATCTAGCAGTTCCACCACTGGTACGATTGGAAAGTGTTACAACTGTGACGAGCCTGGGCATTTCAGCTTTAAATGTCCTAAAAAGATACTTAAGTGTAATGTATGTAGCAGATTAGGACACACTACTACCAACTGTCCTAAATTACCGAATGTCTCCAAAAACAACGCAGACACCGTGTTAGATAAATCTGTTCTGCAAGTAGAAACCGAAAATACGAATGATAAATATGACTAGACGGTTCGATGATGGAGGGCTACGTTGATTTAGGAAGTCAGTGTAACTGAGGCACAGTGAAGCGACTAAACTAGGTATCACTTGGACTTGTGATAACCTGCCAACAATGTTTAGGTTGTAATATTGTCATGCCCATAGGTGTCGCGAATGTAGAAATTAAAATACAAGATGTCATAGAAAGAGTGGATGTTTTTACTGTTGGGGATAGTATTATTAAATACTCGGTATTACGAGTCATTACGAGGTCATAGCTTTACGGAAAAACCTGGAATTATCATAATAAAAATCATGCCAAATGACAGGTTTCTTGTAGAAGATACGCCTTTCATTAGAAAAGGTAGCAAAAGATATGAAAACATCGTAGTACTTGACAAGATTCATCCTTGGCTTAATTTTACTGGATGTTATCACATCCAGTCACCATTCACTATCGTGAAGGTAGCGTGAGTGATGGGAATGATGATAGTTCTGACCCGACCGGTGATTAGCGATAAAGTTAATTGACAAGGTTTTATATGGTATGATACAATAACGGATATATTGATGATGGTGATAATTATAATGCATTTTTGCGGAATGTGAATGTAATAGTTGAAAACGCGATTGTGATTGTGATTATTGAATAATAATAAAATAGTTTAAAATAATAACATTTTTATTCCAGATTCTTTAGATTTAATATGATGGAGCATAGGCTATGAGCGATCAGTGCAGAAAGCGAATGGTGTTGGGCAACCACACCGCACAGATGATCGCAGATCATAGCAGACTATGCAAGAATGAGATTGCGAACTAGATTAAAGATCTGATTATGAGCGACGTTTGTTATGAGTGACCAGTGTATCATTATCACTTTAATTACGAGTATAAAAATATACAATACACAGATGGTCGCAGATCATTAACAAGCGTTGCAGGAATATCGACAAGACTATGTATTATTTAGTTTTAATGTTTAATGTATATATCTTTTCGTCTTTCTTCCATTATGTATTTAGTTGTTGTCATATATTGTTTCTTATGAAATTAACATTTGTGAGAGGACTCACCTTTAGAGGATGGCCGAGTTGTTAGACTAATTCTCTTATAATCTGTGCCATGTTTAATAGTTCTACCATAATGCATCTTTAGTCAACCTCAAATTGCCTTATGTCAGATTCATATGTAAATGTCAAACGGACACGAGACACTTCAACTTGAACGGTAGACTGACATACACGAGTTGTAAAATTATAATGTATTAAATCCTTAAAAATCACACCAATCTTACTTTAATTTCTGAGATAAGGACCTGATCCTTCACAAATAAGAAAAACATAGGACCAAATTATGCAGTCGCGGAAACTACATGCAAATATTCAGGTAGTAAAATAATAGCCAATTTTTCTATCCGATGGATAAACGGTTGGACGAAGAACAATCTAGTTTCCAAAGGCGTTACCCATAGTCCGCAAGTTTCGCAACCCAATTTCAGCAAACGAGAGTTTATACCTAAGAACTTTGGACTCAAGCTTTTAGTTTGGGTTCAGTCAAAGAACAAGAACACTCAGAAAATTTTGCTTAAAAAAGTGTTTATGAATAATATAATGTACGAGTAATACCAGTTATCATTTATTTTGAATCTTTGACTATTTGTTAAACAAATACGAACGTTCCAATTAAAAAAACAAACACTGTTGCTATATTTAAGAAATGGTCTTCACATTGCAATTTTACTTTGAAAATGATGCTAATTATGGAATTCACAAGTATTTAAAAAATAATCTGGAACCTTCTTCCACTACTCATGAAATCACTTCTTGCAGTTTGTACCATGCTGATTCATATCACTCACATTACCATGGTCGTACTTCCGCAAGTTATATTATACATTTCAGTGTAAGAAGTGGTTCCTATTGTAGTATGATGACATATTTAATCGAAGGATTAAATAAAAACTTACTAGATCATTGTCACCTGCCTAAAAATATTGTTTAACATCGACAAGAGATGCAATTAACATAAAAATCTTCCAGGTTTTGTTTGGAGTTGTCATCTCCAGGTATCCACACCTTTTTCAGTTAATTGACCGTAACTTAAAAACTACTCAACCGATGTTGCTGAAACTTAATTATAACCAATTTAGAGGTATACTCTACCCAAGACTTCGAGAAAGTAACCCGAAGAGACGCCATTCTATTAGCTTTGTAAGAAACACATTTCTGTAAATTATTCTCATATCGAAACACGTTCTAATTGGCTAAGCAACGACCACGTGATTTATAGTGATGGGACGGAATGAATGTGCAATTTTAATCGATATCGATATAGTGCATATTTAGAACATCAACGTGGTAATATATGTATAAACATCTTAAGCGTTGAGTGTGAATTCTATTTATGCTTGGCTGTAAGAAGTAGGTAAACAATGGAAACTACTGTGTAACAAAACCTAATGTGAGCAAATTACAACGTCAAATACACTTACAAACTGCTGTATTGGCAGGATTGTCCACTTCCGAACACATCCTCCACCATTTAGGGAGAGTTTGCCAAGAGTAACAGGTTTAGGTATAAAATAAGTATTTGAGTGTGTTTAGATATACATAAAACTAATTCAAACAAGTAAAATAAAGATCTTTTATACAATACATATAATAAATTGAATAATAATAATAATGGCTATATAATAAGTGTATAGGTGTAGTAGATATTTTACTAACTATGTAAGACAAAACTATATAGATAGAAATTAATAAGTTGTACGATATATGTTTAAATTCCACTGTATCTTTTAGAAGCAGTGATGGTCCAGATGACTATGAATTTTCGTGTAGAAATTCATGGTCATGATTGATTCCAACAATGGTTCATCCATGGTTGGAATCAAAATTTTACCATAAGAAGGGTAACATAATATCGACAATTATCTATATAAAATCGATATACACAATAAGCACTGTAATCACAACACTAGGAGGAAGGATATTTTAAATTTGGAGTGTGTCCGATACAACACACTAGTTGCCAGATAGACCGAACCATGAATTCCACTCTCGAGGTTAGTTTCTCGATGACCCAAGAAAAACATCAAAACTCAACAAGAAATCAATTCAAAGTCAAAATCAAAGTCAGTCTTATCTTAAGTCAATCAAACTTAATTATTAATACCGGCCACACGTTGAAAGATAACGCCTCAGAATAATTGTAACGCGCGCTGGAAGGCACTTTGTGTTTACATTTTGTACTAGACCCCACAGACCATCAGAAAGTTTCTGAAGCGGACGTCCGCTTCTGACGCCCGCTGGATGCACGCCGATCGGACATCAGAAATTTGTATTATCAGAATGTTTGCAAGAACGCTCTCCTTTAATTTTGTACTAGACTCGCATACCATCAGAACTTCGCATCAGACGGCAGTGTGGCCAACTACTTTTCTAGATTCTCACATGGATTTTTCTTATTAATTGAAGATGAGATATGTGACAGAAAATAGGCCAACATTAATAGGATACGTTGAAATATATTTTTATTGTTATTTAGGGTTTGTTAGTTATTTTTTTAATTGAAATTCTATTTGGTTTTCTTTATCAGTAAGAATATTCCTTTGACACTAGTTTACCAAAAACTTATTAAAAAACCAAAATATAACATTCTATGTAATTTTTACCAGCTTCTAATTTTCATAATTTAATCATAATATAATATTAAAATGTCTTTATTTAAATCAAAAATGTTACATAAGTGTTAACAAAAGTAATGCCAAAATATTTACTAAACTTACATATCTTAACACGAGGAGGGTCGTTAGTAGCTGTGCTAGGATTCCCTGTGTTACAGCTACTACGATTCTTATTTTTGGACCTGGCCCAGTACTTAATTTAACTTATATATTGATTTAATTAAGTACTGGGCCAGAAAGGCAATGGCTACAAGCGGCTAATAGCCGTTCTTTGAGGCGTTCTATGGGGGAGGCCTTTGTTCAATAGTGGACGTCTTCCAGCTGATGATGATGATGATGACTGGGCCAGACCATTACCTATAATTATTAACTACTCCTACTAGTACTTTGAAATAAACTTTTAGTAATTGCTACAGTATTTATACAATTTGGTAAAGTATTTTTATTATTACAATAAAAAAATAATATTATATTCATTTATAATATATTTCTTACTAAATGGTATGTTTTACAATCGAATGCACATATGAATTAAGCTTAAATCATTCCTTTATATCATTTTGTACGCTGGTGAAATCGCGGGGCACAGCTAGTATAAAAAAAATGTTTTGTATCAATTTATACATGGAAGTGAAAATACATTAAAAATAGTATTTTAATATGATATAAAAATAGTATCTAAGTACACCCGAAGTGTCAAGACCTTTTGAAGATGCTTTGAGTAGAAGCGAAGCCACCGAAAATTTTACTGCGCAGAACATTTAGAAGAAAATATCACTAGATTTATATTGAAATGATAATACAAAATATTAACGTATATTCTTAAAATATTATTTTAAAAACTTGTAATTTGAAAAACTAACTATTGATTTCCGCAAAGTATATAACGCCTGAATCTACTGCTTAATAAATAACTTTTATAGTGTGACTACTATGTTAAACTTATTTATTTTCTCGTCACTGATGCTCACTATGAAATTTCGAAGCAATGATAGCCAAGCGGCAATAGATCTGGACTGCCGTGCTGCAGGTCAATGGTTCGGTCCCCACCGTTGGCTTTTGTTCACTTGGGCATTTTACTAATGCTCGCCTGGCTAGCTACAACCCTCAAGTAGAATATATGTCACCTAAACGTCATAATAGTGTATCCCAGGTCCCAGCAGCAGGCCTTGAGACCCAGGAAATACAAGCACTTGAAACTTAACAACTGTATGTACCAGGTTGATGTGCGCAGTGAAGTTCGTCACTTATCATCAGGTGGACCTCTTGCGTGTTCCGTCACAAACCCATAAAAAAGGTATAGATGGCAAAAAATATCTTAAAATGGCAACACTGAACCACCACCGGAAAAACATCTAATATGCGGGGTGCATCCGGCGCGCATTTGAATATTTCTAACAGACGTTTTCTTACAATGTGCGGCCGCTCTAAGTTAGACTGTATAGCCTGCCAGTTGTAGGACGAATAGTTTCATACGAGAACGTACACTTCAAATGACATTTATTGACAAAAGTTGTAACAGTGATCTTTAGTGTAGTTTTGAAAGAAGTAGTCGCATTTTGACGCCTAGTGGTGAAAAATATAGGTAATTGAATAGAATAGCGAATTGCTTAAGAGATTCAGCACATTCACATTGGACGACATTCTACCTAAAGAGGTGAGCTTGGTGGATCACAATCTCTTCGATGCTCATAAGCAGATTGTATATAGCTAGCAAAAAGTTCTTTGAAAACATTTAATAAACAAACTTTCCTCGTGGACCTTTTTTCAGTGTCGCAGAACTTTCTGAGTGTCCCACGAACTTATCTGATTCCCAGGATATTTCTTACTTTAAACTTTCATACGAAGTTAGCTACCGCTTTCCGTATTATATTTTGTATAACTAAATGAGGTTGGTATATCTCTGGGGAAATATCTAAGCTCTAATCTAGCTGAAGGATTATACGTTAAACATAAATGTTCAATTAAAAAAACCTTTCTATCCATACCCACGTATGCGGTGTTGATGCAATGTTTTCTATAACAACACAAATCGATAACACATTATTCTCTCTATAACATAAAACGAAAATACAAGAGTATATAGTATAGAAACATTCGACTTGGGTTTCAGCCGCCTTCCTGGCACCAACCCTCTGTGATTGGTCATGTTGATAGTGCGATACTACTTTTTTAAATATGTTGGTGTTGTCTTATAAGTGTCTTGAATTTAAGTAATCTGTACTGATAAGGGATTAAGCGGGTAAACCAATTTCAGCTGTCGGTGGTCGTAAGAGGCGAGTAAGGTTAAGACACCAGAATGTGAAGCAGCGCTATCTGAGGAACTGATATCTCACACTGCGATCCCCAAGACGCCTGCCAAGAGTTATGGCAAACCCCCCCATAATGCAGGAGTCTGAGTTCAGCAGCAGGACAATCCGGCTGATAAAGATACCAGTACAGTTACTCAATATAGCTTTGATATAAATAGGTAGGCCCCGCATGGTTACCCAGGATTTGAATTCTCCCGCGTTATGTTTATTATTAGGTGGAATGTATAGTAGGTATTATGGGAATGATCAACCGGCTCTCTGCCGACCTCGAGTAGAAAATTTGTCGCCTAACACCTACTAGTATGTGTCCGCCAGCTGTCCTCGTAAGCCAGTTCCCATTCTAGACAGCCTGGACAACATCTATGGTCACTATCTATGGTAGGATGCTGCCCATGCTCCACCTAAATTCTTCATTTGGGCGCAGCCCGAGACTTCCTAATGAACACATGCTTCACCTATCAACTACGAACTGTTGAAATGGTTTTCAAGGACTTCGTTATACATACGAGATATATCACAAGTTGTCAAAGTGTAGCTTGTGTGTTTATTTGGATTTGGTCACAATATTACCTTTTTATAAATTCCAATTTACTGAGCAGGCGTAATATAACCGATTCCCAGGTGAGCGAAGCCGCGCGTCAGCTATTATAAAATAAGTTTATTGCGTAGCTAAATACAACTTTACTGCTAATTAATTGGCGATACGTGACATGCGTGATGGGTAAAAACAAACAAAAATAAAAATCTATGTTGTTTTTAGTTCAATTAGTGTAATTAAATGAGTGATGTACAGTACTGCAGGGTGTTAAGAATCACATACAAAATAATATGAAAGCACAGGTAATATTATCAACGTGAAATTACTCGCGTGAATAAGCACTCAAAACAATCGTTACCAGAAGACAGCACTTCTAAATCAGATTAATTCTTTCTTTCTTTAGAACTTAACAAGAAGATGGAAGATAAGGCTAAATTAGCCTCTCAGAAACTTGGTTTTCGGAAAGGTGAGACAGTACTTCAAGTTGGCCCATCGCCTACAACTTTATAAGGCACAGTTACACATGCAGTACTGCTCCCACATCTGGGCGGGGGCTCCCACATCCCCAGTACCAGCTCCTTCCATTTAAACGCATTCAACGCAGAGTGACTCAAATCGTCGATTATAAAGCTCTTTCCGATCAACTCGACTCTTTGGCACGGCATCGAGATTTTGGATCAATCTGCATCTTTTACCGTATTTTTCACGGGGAGTGTTCCGAGAAACAGTTCCTAAAGTGAGCTTGCAGCTGAATTTCGCCTGGATGTCCCGACGTCATATAGATGTCTGTTAGTAATCGCATGTTTGTAAGCGATTTTAATGGCATTATCTACCTCCCCCTGCCACTATGTGAAATCAGCTGTCATGTGAATTACTTTCGAACCGATATGACTTAGGAGCCTTCAAGACAGCATATTTTCTCCTCAAAGGCCGGCAACGCATCTCCGAAACCTGTGGTGTTGCGGATGAACGCGGACCATGGTGATCACATACCATCAGGTGAGCCGCATGCTCATTTCCCTCCTATACCACAAAAATAAGTAACCAAACATATATAAAACATGTACTTACCTACAATACTCCCAATTACTTGAACGACCACATAGCACAACGCCCTTAAAGGCTTTATATAACCACATACCATCGCCCCGACTGTCACTGCTGGATTTATATGTCCACCAGATACGTTTCCCAATATCTGAACAATAGAAGCAACCAGTAGGCCATTGGCAAAGGCTATTGTAACGTTAGTGGGTACTGGATCACTAGCGACCAGGAGACTCAGGGCTAGGTATAGAAATGTTCCAAAAAATTCAGCAAAAAGTTGCTTCAGAAGAACCTTCCAGTTTTTCATCTCTTCTACTCCAAGGATTGATTTTATTGACATTTTGAACTTCTCTGTAGGAGCTTATGGTACGACTTATGTTTCGTTATATTTAAATCTTGCTTGTCTCAAAGAAAATACTAGATACCAACGTCACAGTTGTGTCCGTAGGTACAAAATTTGCAGACTGTTGAATGATAATCTAGTTGGCTTTTGGATATTTTCTTTTTGAAAACAACAAGGTAACAGTCTGTACTTACAGGATCTATAGGAAACTAGCTTCCGCCCGTTCGCCTTCTTGTAAATCGTTTAAGTAGATAGGTATATGTCGACTACTCAGAAAATCTGGATAATACCAGCTTATAATCATCATTCATCTCCTTGAATCATGGAACAAAGTTCTATTTCCAAGGCTTATAAATAAGTCAATGGAATTAACAATAACAAGTATTTGGAAAACTAGTAATTTTCTTAAGTCGGAGAGGAGACGAATTATCTTCGGGTCGTTATGAATGTCACTCAAAATGGGTTTTTGAGTTATGATGACGTAAAGTTCATGTTGCTTTTTCCTTCAGGCTTACCCTGACAGTTATAAACATCGGTTTTGATAATTGAGATAATAATAGGTCAATAGTTTTGGCCACTGAATAAAGTAATTATTTGAGTGATATGTCGGATTTACCCGACATATCACTCAAATAATTTTACATTTTTTATTTACAATAGCCTTCTACAGAATAGCCCATTTCAGAACTACTTTTTTTTATGTTATTGTGATGCGACAAGGGCGAGGCTCACCTGATGTTAAGCAGTATCCTCTGCCTATAACAGATGCATTTCATCAAGTGACAAACTGCACTGCGCCCATCACCTTGAGACATACCTGTTAAGTCTCATTTTGCCTGTTATTTCACTGGTTCTCAAGGACTGCTGCCGGAACACACCGTTAGGTGCTTGGCGACAGATTTTCTACTTGAGGGTGGTCGCTAGAAAATATTTCTGTCTGTTTGTGTCTATATATGTATTTTCTTTTTGATCATTCGGAATTAACCTTGTCTGCTACATACGAGAACTGCATAAAAACTTAAGCCACATAGTTGTATTGTATTCATACTCTGACTGTATTGTCATAAAAACATTAATCTAGGGAATAAATAAACAGTAAATTTAATAACTTGCCCGTATTCCAGATTAGAATTACTTATATCGGCATTAATGTATGCTGAATATGAGAATATTAAAATATTCACGGGTTCGAAACCCTCTACCTTCTAGCTTCTAGTTTGGTAGCTAATTATTTGTTTTCATCTAATAGAATTTTTATATTCGTCATTAAAGATCTTCGGGTAAATCCGGTAGTCCAACGCAAAATTCGCGAATCGCAATTGTAAAACATGTATAAATTAATCAAAAAAGAAAAAATCCGATTGCATATTATTAATTTTCATTAATAATAAATAATATGCAATCGGAATGAAATGTAGCTCTTTTGATACCCTATTCGATAGGTTTGGAAGAAAAATATTTTTTGCAACTCACTATATGGCGTCTGGCCGTCAGTTTGTTTTTCTATTTTGTTTATGTGCTCAGTGTCACTTGCGACTTGCGTTATCACGACGAATCTAACGATCTTTCATAAATCAAAATCGGTTAATTAAGAAAGAGTTGTGGTGGAATAAAAAAACTCACAAACATACATACATATACATACCCTGAAAAATAGAACTCTCTTATTTTGGGCAGTCGTAAAAAAATTACACGTACAGACGCTTGAGGGGCAAGGGGGGACGTATATTAAAAAGCTATTTTCGGAATTAGCCGAGTGCACTTATGTAAAATCATACTGAAATATTAAAATGTCTAGCGCCGTACGTTTCATTAACTTCTACACTAGGAATATCATCATATTCATATCATCTATAGGATACATCAATTAAGCAATATAATTGTGGTAAGCAAACTTATGGGCAATAATGAAATGTAGCCACTCGTTAGGGACACAATAGTTTTATCTATTACACTAATAAAAATTCTTATCTTAATCCAAAGTTATTCAAAAATAAGAGTTCTCTGCGTACCCCAAAGTTATCTAACCCACGTAAAGCAATGGCGTGGGTAGTTCGCCGTTACGTGCCTACCCTTTTGATAATTAAATTTGTTTCGTCCCCTCGTAAAACTGATCTCATATACCCTACTATCTACCGTCTTGGGTTTTATACGTACCTACTGAGATAGATATAGACGTAGCGTGTGTAACGTGACGCTAATGACTTAATGCCGAGCAGTTTGATTCACGGCTAATTCAGCTTATCATTGAGTACTGTTTTAATATTGTTTGCCATAACGCCTGCTGTGCGGATTACATTACACATATGATACATCCCGCACATGACTTAAATTTTTCCTGTCGTATATTTGTGATTTTGTATTGAGTACTGTTGCCGACCGACCTTAAGAAATTATATTACTAATAAGAACTAAAATTAAACAATTTACTATAACTTAAGAAACAACGGCTCAGCACTAGGCTCTAGGCCCGTATCGTGGATACCTAAATAATATCGATGTATATGATATAGGTTTATAAAATAGACACGAAATTGGAGGTATTATTACAATTTAAATTTATGGCGTATCTTATTGGTAAGAAAGTTTCACAAATAATGTTTGATATTAACATGGTTAAACCTCTTTTGCTACTTGCTGTTTTTCTATAATTTGACATAAGAAAAGAACTTATTGTAGTAGTATGTAACAGTTTTTTATTTGAGTTATGACGTAAAAAAGTATTTTGCATAAAAATATATTTATATTCTGCTTTTTCCTTTAGTTTTCATTTATAGATCTGTTTTCCGCATCGGTTTCAAGTACTTATTGTTTTTTAAGATGAACTCTGGACGTGTATAGACATAGAACAATTTTTTATGTTGTAGCTATGTAGAGTACAGACCTATTCACTTACGAAGGCCCCCTCACAGTAAATATTTTATGCGCTTATAAACTGGTAGACCTCATTTGTACATTATTTCTTAGTGTGGGAGTAAATGCTAAAGATAGGTACAGTGACACTATAAAATATAAAATAAGTTCGCCTAGGTTGGCAGTAGGACACCCCCGCGCACTTGCAGAGGTTGCATGGATGTTTGATTAATTGTTCTGTATATTTGCACTTGTAAATATTCGATAAGTTTGCCAATTCATGCGATTCCACGATTCGTGAATTTACAAAAACTGTCCTTTCAAAACCGAATCATTTTACTGGAAAAACCGTATCAGAAGAAAACTCACTTAATAAGTGTGAATTCTGATAATATCAGAATTTAAATTAAGTATAGTTTATTGTGAGTCTTGTGATATCGTAAAAAATCAGCAGTTGAGGGTATCAACATCTTTTTTTTTATGCCTGATAGGTTAGCCTTTGATCACTATCTCACTTGATGGTAAGTGATGACGTGGTCGAAGATGTTGTTCAGGCTAACCTAGAAGTACTGGCTCTCAAGGACAGCTGCCGGAACACACCGTTAGGTGCTTGGCGACAGATTTTCTATTTGAGGGTGATAGCTAGCCAGGCGGGCATTCGCAAAATGCCCTACCACCATGCTATAACGACTGCCATCCTAAGACGACAACCGGGACCGATGGCTTAACGTGCCCTCCGAAGCACGGAAACGCTCAGTAGTAATGTCACTAGCGGTCACCCATCCAACTGATGACCGCGCGCGACGTTGCTTAACTTTGCTGATCGGTTGAGAACAGCTAAGTAAACTTCGCTACGAGCGCTTCACTCACAAAAATATATCGTGCTTGCCCCCCGTATAGCCTTAAAGACGATGTGTTGAACATGATGACTCTTTATTTTCAAATACTTCCCAAATTTTGTTTGCTGTATAAGGATTATTTATTAATACCACAGCCACCACAGGTCAGTAATACACTTCAAATCCTTAGTGTATGGTAGGTAAGTACCTACAATTAATAAAGTGTGTTCGTTGGTCGAGTCAGTCGTTTTACTTACGTAGATTAAGTCCAACATTCATTAGACGAACCTCACGCCGCACTCAATCACGCACAATCCGTCGCGTCGTCGCCCACACACTAAATGAGCCCTCAGTCGCTTGTGAAAATTGTGAACCTTGGTGAGCCTTCACCCGTCTTTGACCGCCATGCCACCGATGCTTTCAAAACGCGCTAAGTCGCGCTTTTCCACATACACCAACAAGATATTTATATAAATTTACTTAAGTAGGTATATAGCAATATTAAGATTACTGTAAACGACACCGAATAAAACAATAGGCATTAGATAATAGGGGTTAAAGTATGAATTTTTCGCTTTTTTTGTAATAGGTAGGTACTTCGAATTGACATAGAACCTTCATGGTTTGATATTTTTGAGTGAAACTTTTTTTACATTGTACCTATGTATACGATCGACTTTCAGTTGTTTTTTTATTCAGCTTAGACAACAAAGATAGATACTTCAAAAATACGAGTAATTTTTGAATACGAGTTCCGTCCGACGCGAAACTAACGCGGCAGAAAACAGCTCGCAATAACAATGTTGCGTTTGGAGAGACCTAATTAACGCACCTTGCGATTTTGATTTAAACGCTTTTGTGATGGAAGCTTTGATTTGAAGAACGAACCACGTTGAAGCCCACACGGGTCCACCCGGCTAGCATGCGCGCCACGAGTAAATTTTGTCTACACTTTATCTCGTGTAAAATAGACATACCACACTATGTCTACGAATGCTAACATGGCAGGGCAAAGAACTCGTCCATGTTTACCTGTATTTTGGCTACCCGTGGCTACTTGTCGACCAACACTACACACCAACACAGGTCAAACGCCGCAACAGTGTCCTAAAGCGAAATTTACCAATTAAAAAGGTAATGGTAACTGTTAGGTGGTCTCAGCATGGCATGCATGATTTGCACAATAGCTTTCTCTGATCTGGTCAAGCAATAACGGCAGATGTCTACTGTGCCGAACTCCGAAGAATGATAGCAAAACTTGCAGTGATACAGGTGCGACTCATGAATCGAGTTAGGTATATCGTAAAGGCATAAATGACTTCCAATGATTAGATGGCAGCAATGTATGGTTAACAATGGTAATTATTATGATTAAATAAATTTGTTAAGTTAAAAAAGAAATTGAACTTTTCAGTACAAATCGGCAATTTCATACTTTAACCAATATTATTGACAATGATCGATGGTATTATTTTTATATTCTCGTCGGTACATCTATAATTATACTGTACAGTGTAATACAAAGAATAATGTAAATAATCATTCTAAGTTCTGTATTCGATTAACTAATAAATTCATCAGCTCATAAAATGGCTCTAATTTCAGCGCAATTACCTAGGCAAAGTGTGAATTTTTCATAGCGTTTTTTTCACTGTGACTTTAAAAGTGAGTTACAGAGTTTATTTTTTTTATAGTACTGGTTGATTCCTTTGTTCTTAAAAAAATCGATACAAAAAGATCGTGTTCAAACTGTAGTGTGTAGTATAGTGTAGTGTGTAGGTAAAAATAAATTAATGTGCGACATCACATCCCAACTTAAAGTGCAAATAAATAAATATGTACTTACTCATTTCATAAAACTTCGTATTTGAATAGATAATTTCAACTTGTACGTGTTTAATATACAGGGTTATTGGTAAAATGCTAACGTCTTCATGTTGACTTCTGCTAGTCCTAACAAACATATTGAAATAGAAATATAAAAGTTTTTTTATGTGTTTGTTTATGTGTATATGATGGATTACGCACAAGGACCACCTGATGTCAAAGTCTCTTGTGTCTGTAATATAATTTTTCATATTTTTATTGCGTAGCTAGCTAGAAGTAAATACTTATTCAAAACTCTATTCAAAGGGTGTGCGGCGCGCGCGGTCCAGTGTTGCCGCAGCAGCGCTCTTAAAATAATTGATAAAAAGATTGAAAGCCATGCTACAGGCAATTTCGCCAGGTCAATGTAAAGATACATTGAAATTTAAAGATTGTACTAAAGCCACCATGGAGCTATACATTGATTTGTATGATTGGTTTTATATGCCTGCGAGTGTTCATAAAGTACTAGCTCACGGAGCTTCTATGCCCATTGGAAAGTTATACGAAAAAGTTGCTGAAGCACGAAATAAAGATTTCCGGAGATATCGTGAACATCATTCGAGAAAATTCTGTACCTACTTTTTCTAGAGAAGACAACTAGAATCCTTTTAACAATCATGGTAGTTTACATTCTGCATATTACTTATTTAAAAAATATTAGTTTTATGAATGTTGTAGGTATTGCATTATCTGCAAATACTTGTTTAATTAGATATATGTAATAATTAAAAAACAGTCAAATTATTTATTTGCGGCAAAATATCTCGAATAAATTACACTATTATAGGTGGGTCACCAATCATCGCACCCGTTTGTATTCATCCAGTTTTTTATCTCTTCTGTGTATTTATGTAGGAAACCTTAAAAAAAACAAGTGGCAAAGTTAAGCCGGGACAGCAGAGTAGTAATATAAAAATCTTTATTGATATGGTTGGTAATAAAAATATAAATGCTAGGCTTAAATACTGACTGCTGTTTTATCGTTTCTATTATAAGTATATGTAATCTAAGTTGTGTAATTTCGATGGAAAATGTCGACAACGTCTATAATTTAGTAAATTTCCAACACTAGCCTGCCCGTGCTTTCGCCAAAACGAGACAATGCTTGCAACAGCTGCCATGTGGAACTGAGACAACTAACGATCTTTACATAATTAGTACCAGTTTACGCTGACCCCTAATATAACCAGGAAGGCAAGATTATCTGACTTATGAATTAAATCTTATACCTTCTTTTTGGTCATTTTAACACAAAGATAACTTTTCATACCATTTCACTATAAAAGTAGCAATTTTATCTTATTTTGTTAACTCCAAACAAATTTTCTATGGCGCTAGAGCACGGGAACATATAGGCGCTCACGGGCTCACTTGGGGCGTAATCCATTTGACGCCAATTTCGTTATTTTCGATAATTTTAATCACATTTTGTCTATGGTTCATACTAAATGTGGAACCATAGACGCAAGCAAAATGTGGTCAAAATAATCGAAAATAACTCAAATGGAGTACGCCCTTTGTCGTAACTGAAGCTATGACAGTATTATTATATGTTCTATGGCTATGATTCAAAGTGTTCATTTATATCGAAGCATTTGCATTGATGCGTGGCGCACGACCTCCGTCTTGTTTGCGGAATCTATAGGGGGTAATCTGTGCACTGGACGAACCGCAAACATAACATTCACATGCAGATTCGACTGCGGACTGGTGCGCCTGTTGCATAAAATAGGGTAGTTGACACAGTCTAAAATAAAATACAGTGTAACGTTAACATGATAGTAGTTGGAGCACATGACTCGATGAAATTAACAAATTATTTATTCTGCACTATTTTCTTTAAACAAATTGATTCTATTCTGATTAAACAAAATGTGTTTAAATTTTCTTTAAGTCACGTGAACTCAAACGGAAGTAAAGGCGGAAATGATGTTGAAGTCAACGTACTTAAAACTTTAATTTTTTTGAAATAATTTTATACGAGCATTTTCTTCCTCTAATTTTCTATATCGTGAAGTATAATTAAATTTCAGGTATTTATTTGAATCATTTGATTCAAATCTGCTTCACTAGGTTTCAAAGTTTCCTGAAATAAAATAATAGAATGAGCTATACATTATTAGTAGTTACCTACACTAGATAATGCAACAGTTATATTTAGCTTAACCTATACATACTAAGTATGATATATATATATATATATATATATATTATATATATTATTTGTAATCTGTCACCTTTATTCCTAAATGCAAATTCTAAGAACACTGCTAAGTGCACCTCTTTTTTTTGTTTAGTTGAAATTCTATGAACAAGTTTTTGTGGTTTTTATTGAACTGTAATCTTCTCTTTTTATTTTATTTAACCAGTCATTTATTTTATTTAACAGTGTTTTCCATAATCCCTTCGCTTGACAGGCGTCTTGGGGAACGCAGTTTGAGATATCGGTTACTCAAAAGGCGCTGTTGCCCACCTTCCGGTATTTTACATTCAGTCGCCATTACGACACCCACAGGTAGCCATAGGGGACGACTTTCTAGGCACACACCTACTACAACGAATGCATTTAGACCACCTAAAGCCATTGCGGTCTCACAGAGAAGCCAAATGTTCATGCTCACTACCAGTTGGCAACATGGCCAGCTTGCTAGCAGCATTGATGTGCTTATTTGTTGAACCAATTTACCTAGGTTCCAGCATTTTAACGTTAAATCGACCAAGCAATCTGAAATAATAATTATAAAGACTTTTTGAAGGGTTAATTTTTATTAATACTTACCTACCAATCTTTGTTTTACGTACACTTTGTAACTAATAAAGAACATTATTTGACCACCTACAATCTGCCAATAATATGGATAAATTTAAGTAAGAAATAGCTAGGTGTAAGTAGAGAACGACGGGAAGTTAGTGTACCTACCAAATGACTTTCAGAGGAGTGACAAGGGGTGCTTTAATTGGGATGTCTCAAGAACGGCTTAATTACATTCAAACAACTCAATGGGATAGTTGACACAGTCTAAAATAAAATACAATGTAACGTTAACATGATAGTAGTTGGAGCACATAACTCGATGAAATTAACAAATCATTTATTCTGCATTGGATTAACTTTATTTTGAATAAACAAAATGTGCTTAAATTTTCTGTAAGTCACGTGATCTCAAACGGAAGTAAAGGCGGAAATGATGTCATAAGGACAAAAACAAAGGCACAGAATAGGTAATAGTAATTAAAAGTTTGCTTTCAAAGGTTTTGACAGTGACAGTTGACATTAATCATTGCTAATAGCAAGCAACCCACAAAATGTCGCATCACTATGGATTTACTATTTGGGCCCCTATTACACTATCAAATCCATTGGATCCCATATATTTAATAGTGTAATACGTACATTTGACTCACTTATCTTTGATCATATTTCGCCGTGAAATTTGATCAAAGATCAGCATAGATAATAAAACCCAAACTCGGAACAAGAATCTATGGAAACTTTTTGCAATCATTACTCATAGTAATACATAAACAGTTGGAAAAGCTTATGTTTATCATTATTTTTATCCGATGTCACTGCACGCCATTGTCTCGATCACTTGAAAGTGTTTACATTTCGGGATTACAAAAATGTTCAATAAAATAGCGATTTTGAACCGTTTAAAGTTGTTTAATTACAATGTATGAAAAGGAATTGATAATGCTGCCACTCATGTATCTGTGCTTCAAACTGTGTTGGTTCTGTGATTATGGGTATGTTCCATTAGTCGCTAAGAACGTAAATTTCGATAATTTTGATCACATTCTGCGTCTGTGGTTGTGATCACGTGATCGTTTGTAACTGTCATCCCCGTTCCATTTTTTGATAAGAACGCTAAGAATGCCACTTAAATTTGCCACTTCTGTCACTTTTGACATTAGATGTAGCGTTTAAGGCGAAAATAACGCCAAGACCCATATGGAAAACTTTTTGGGAGTGTGATCGTTTTTAGCGTTTTTAGCGAATCTCACTCAAATGGTACGTACCCTATTTTATTCTGTCTACATACACCCCTACACTATGGTACACATTCTGCCGAACAATCTGTATAATCGAATCTAAAATCGATTACGCGGCCGCCATTGAATGATGTTTTAGCGCCAATTTTACAAGTTGAAATAAAAAGATGGATTTCTAGTATTTCAAGACTCCTAAAAAAATATAAAAATGCTAGGTGTATATTTCAGTGTCCTAAATAATTTAACATACTTTAAAAAAACAAGTCAACTACCCTATTGCGGCCTTTATTTGTTCAGTGATTGATAGTCCTACATCATGGAAGTAATAAGTACTAGTTGTAAGTGGTACTTATTACTTCTATGCCCTACGTCTAGCTTGCTCAACTTGCTCCTAGCCCTACATACCCTTATAATCTATGGGTTGTTATAATTTCTGCTGCCAATGTCAATAATTAAAATCTTATGGGGTACGTTCCTGCAAGTCTTCGGAGCGCGGATACACCCGCGCCGCTCCAGCACTCCAATCGAGCGTAATTTTTACCTGGCCAGATTTGATAGTACATGTTACGGGCGACCTGTCAGAGTTAATTTTGCCTTATCTAGCCATGGACATATATCTATGGACTGGAAATATCTATAAATTTAACGTGTATACCTAAAACATTAATATAGTAATTTAAATGGCTGCGATCTTATGACGAAAAAATATAACGATTTTATCGATATCGATAAATTATGAGATTATGGTATATACAACTGAGGCAATAGTATACATAGATGCATTTTTTTTTTTTTTTAATGCTTGATAGGTTAGCCTTTGACCACTATCTCACCTGATGGTAAGTGATGATGTGGTCGAAGATGTTGTTCAGGTTAACCTAGAAGTACTGGCTCTCAAGGACAGCTGCCGGAACACACCGTTAGGTGCTTGGCGACAGTTTTTCTACTTGAGGGTGGTAGCTAGCCAGGCGGGCATTCGCAAAATGCCCTACCACCATACTATAACGACTGCCATCCTAAGACAACAACCGGGACCGACGGCTTAACGTGCCCTCCGAAGCACGGAAACGCTCAGTAGTAATGTCACTAGCGGTCACCCATCCAACTCCTGACCGCGCGCGACGTTGCTTAACTTTGCTGATCGGTTGAGAACAGCTAAGTAAACTTCGCTACGAGCGCTTCAAATGCATGTGGATAATAAGCACACACCCTACGAATAAGTACGTAAAAAAGTGTAACTCTCATACAGTTACCACTTCGATTTCGGAATCATCAAGTTCACAATTAACAATACACACACAATCTTCCAAATTCAATCGGATTGGCTAATTGATTTGGCACTTAGAAATTATCGCATATGATTGGTCGCCTAAAGTTAATGCTGTTGTGCTGCACGGTACACTTTTTAAACCACGCCAGCCGTAGTGAGGTCTGCCATCTACCGTTTATGAGCGTTGCTTTTATTTCTCTAAACATTTATTCGTATCACACACCGTTATACAGCACAGGGCATCCCAGGCAAACAAATAATACATATCTACATACTCCTATAAGTGTATGAAATATTTCTTACAATATAATTTATTCTGATGCCACAAAATATCTACCTACAGAAACTTATTGAACGCGTGAGAAATGAGCCGCATATTAGTGATAATACGTGATAAGCGCTTTTAAGCTTTAGTCAAAGTCAAAGTCAAAATCATTTATTAAATTTAGGCGTCTACGACGCTCTTATGAAGGTCAATTACAAATTTTAGTATTGAAATATTCTACATTGTACTGCCACGTTCATCAAATAAATTGTGTAGAGCCACTGCGAGAAGAACGGGCAAGAAACTCGGGGCCATTCTTTTAAACATCTTTTAACAATGTGTTACATACTTACTATATAATAGAGTTATTACAATATTTGTTTAAATGATGTAGGTGACAGGCAATAGCTTGGCGGAGGCGGAATTGTCCAGGATTTTGTCGTTTATGTAATCAGAAACTGTGTAGTAGGATTTTTTAATCAATATGTTTTTCACATGCAACTTGAATTTCCCTTCTGTGAGCGTTGTAATATGTTTGGGAACTTTACTATAAAACCGCACACAATTATTTGAGAAGGTCCTTTTATTTGTCTTTGCTAATCTAAAACCTGGCACCGCTATTTTATCTTTATTCCTAGTATTGTAATCGTGATTGTCACTGATTAATTTAAATTTGCTCAAATTTTTACGAACATACATAATATTTTCATATATTCTAGACTTGGTAAAGTTAAAATATTAATTTCTTTAAAAAGATCCCTCACAGATTCCCTAGGACCCATTTTATATATGGGATCAGGAGGCATCTTTACACACACAGAGGTGGGAGCCGCGGTAAAGCGGTCACGACCCCGGTTTTGTAATGTTCGAATTTGTATGGAACCCCACACATAGCAAGCGGTAGCGATCCGGCGTGGTGCGATCTGTGACGCGGGACGATCATTACCACAAACAGGAGATCGCACGACGGAAAGGACGCGGTTGGAGGCAGGTCGGACAGTGACGGGCGCTGTATTCTACGGTAGTCCGTACAAGCTGTCACAGAGTGAAGCGGTTGCGGAGCGATCTGAGAGCGGGAGAACGAGTTGAATATTTTCTCAACTTTAGTAACTGATTTTCTAAAACTAATTTAATTAGCTAGACCTCACCAATGTTTTTATTATATTAAAGACAGAAACTACAAAAACATATTACAAAATACCTACCTAATACCTTGGTAAAAGATATCAAAAGTACTAAATCAAACTCCCCAAACAAATCTCATTTATTGTTTATGTCGTGTACCCAAATCCTTTTGGGTATGCGTTTTTTCTTTTGCCACAATGATAATAAAGCAGAAGTTCTTCTTGTGCTGGCCATGCCTCTGTCCGACATGGTGCTGCGCTACAATCGTTGTGAACAATTTGACCGATTTTCATGTCACACCGGCTGCCTCCCGCCGCGGGCTGCGGGTGATATCCTTGTGTGGAATGGTCCGGACCGCGACCGGTTCGCGCCGGATCGCTTTACCGTGGCTCAAAAGTCAAAATAATTTATTGAATTTAGGCGTCTACGACGCTCTTATAAAGGTCGATTACAAATTTTAGTATTGAAATATTCTATAAAGTGGTGCCACGTCCAGCAAAAAAAAATTTATAGAGCCACTGCGAGAAGAACGGGCAAGAAACTCGGGGTCATTCTTTGAAGCGTCTTGTAATACTATTGTTTTTTTTTTTTTTTTTTTTGCTTTAGTATCAAAAAAGACGTATATTATTATTTGTGCTGTTTAATCATGCCGCACCTCAACCGAGAAACAAAATAGGAGTTCTGGTGCAATATTACACAGGTCCACCATTTGATTTAGTAATCATGTATGTAAAATAACACAACTGTACTGTACTGTATCAGCCGGATCGTCCACTGTTGAACACAGCCTCCCCTATAAAGGGGGTATTTGCCATAAGCCCCACGCTTGGCAGGCGGCTTGGGAATCGCAGTGTAAGATGGCAGTTGATTTGAAGTCGCTGCTGCCCACCTTCCAGTATTCTTCCCTTAGTCGCCTTTTACGACTCTTCTATTATTTTCGTAGAGTTTTTCGTTAAGTTTTTATTATTTGGTTACACAATGCCGAAAAGAACAAAAAAATACTGTTTTGAATAGCGAATGTCCCAAATTTGTGGTTCGCCTGCGAAATTATTATGAGCGTGTCAATATGGCGGACAGTGGGGGACGGCAAACGGTCTCAAGCAACAGAATGTCATGAGGAGATGAACTTTATGGATGATGGAGATGAACTGATTTCGGACTGTTCAAAGAGTGGTTTTTAACATTAGTGGAAAATCTTCATGGACTACATATAAATATTATAGATGATGATGAAGATAACAATAATGACCTTGATCTAGGCTGTGCACCATTATTTCTATAATTGTTCAGTTTCTATAATAGCTTTGAGTTCCGATGCTTAGTTTTATTTCACCCTAAAAGACGTTTTACAAAAATTATAATTATTTCGATTATTCTACTAAATATGCTGACTGACCGAAAATATATACACGAAGCGGAATCGTTATCGTGGGAGGGCTTTTACTATAGCATTAATAATTTACTATTAATTAAATAGATAAGAAATTGTTCAAAATTCCAAATCCATACTGCATAAACATGCAACTATCAATTGCAAGATTTATGAGAATAATAATCGAACACATTTATTACAGATTATACACCAGTCATCACCCCATCCCTACTACAGTGACCTGTAAACATTATCAAGCTTTTGACAGACCATATTTTTTGCCTGAAGCTTTGCTGAAACGCAGCCACATTCTCTTGACGTCATTGTATTGAAGAAAATTATGTTTTTCCTATGACGTCTTCTTCACTGAAGTTTCTTTCTTTTCAGTTCATAAGAGTTTCCGTTTTCATTCACTGTTTTACAGTTGCATTTGCATGAATATAACAAAACAAGAATGAGTACTTTTAACCAGATAAATTTGTGAAATCCATTAGGAGAGGCTCGCCAAAAATGGAATCAAATAGTGACTGCGACGAGAATGAAATACCAATCTGGCAAGAACCGCGGTGCGAGCCTCTGGGAGCGGCCAAAGAAGAGGCTCCATGCGATGAAGAAGTGGCAGAACAATCTGGGGACAGACTGCACGCGCTGGAAGAAGAACAAGAGATTTTATCCTCCTCAGTGTTTTCCCTGACTTCACATCTGGCTCAAATCGAGTTTAGATTGAGACAGATAATAAACACTCCTACAGAAAAGAGAGATGATATGTTGAAGGCTTTAGAAGAGTATACGGTACGTGCTTGTGGTGCGACAGACTCGCGTACGGCTCCCCAGGGCAGTTCCGGCGAGCCTTCGTGTGGTGAGTGCGCTGAACTCGAACATAAGATAAAAAAACAACGCGCCCGCATATCTGACTTTATGCAACGACTGAAGGCCCAACTTGTAGAACTTGATCAATTCACATCTAATGTTTCAAAAATTGACCCTACACAAAGATCTATGATACAATACCTTCAGGCACAACTGAACCAGAGTTTAGAAGAAGGTTGTCATCAACAACCAATGACAGCTGATGAGTTAACACAGCAAATCAATTGTGCTGTTCACCAGTATGCAGAAAAGCAGCTATCCAAAGATGAAATCATCAGCAAACTACAAACTCACATAGAAGAAATGCAAAGGTTCATAAATCTGATGAAATCCCCTGAAGAAGTGGATAAAACAAACAAAAATAAGACACCAGGCAATTCTGGAAAGTTTGATAAAACTTTTAATGGGAGTAAAGTCAAGGATGATCTGCGAGGAGAAACAATTGATTTGATGCGAAAGGCCTCCAATATGATGCAAATTGTGGCTGTCTCACACTTTGGCTGTTCTTTAGATTCGAGCAGAAGATATGAGCCAGCCAAGAACTCAAATATAGTCACTCACTGGGGCAATTTGAGAGCTAAACTAGAAATGTCAATAGATGCTGTACTACGCCTTGTATCTAGAGAGAGACCTTCACAGTCAATAATGGACAGCTATGATAGTGAATCTGAAGAAGACAGTATTACTATAAACGATGCACCCCTCACTATGACTGTACGTAAGCATTTAGCTGTGAATTTAAGAGATCTTTTACAACACGGGCTTTCAGGCGCTGAATCTACTTCCCTAGTTCCTATTATAGGCTGCTTCCCTGTTCGAAGATCATCTTCATCACGCTCTATACATATCTGGGAGTTAATCTTGCACTACTATGAACTGAATGATGGGGACCGATTTAATTCTACACCCGCTAGAAAGTTAAGTCAAAGTTTTAACTTGGATATAGTAGGAGGAACAGCTATAACCAATAAACAGAGCTTATTAAGTGCTATAGAGAGTATTGTAGCTTCACACACTCCATACAAGAGAAGTTATGATGCTCATTTTAAGGCTTTTGTTTGTGCAGCATTAAATGCACAGAAGCTTGTTTTGTGGTTGAACACCATATTGAAAAGTCGTTCTCTCATTGACTCACACTATTCTTCAACAAGTTATGTGGTGAATACGGGCTTTCAAGATGCTTTGCAGAGTTTGGATCAGTTGACTCAACACCATTTTGACTTGCCTGTCGATCTTGCCGTTAAGCAATTTCAGAATATCAAAGATGTATTTATGTAAATTTAACTAATTTAAGAGTACACTTTTATACATAATCGTACAGTTTATGATGCCTTCCACACTAGCATGCATATAGATTATTGTACTTAAATTAATTCTAGTCTTAATGTTACAAAATAGAATGGTCACAATGGTACAAAATGGCCCTTACAGTTGTTATGTTTTATAGATTTATTTTATAATAATCACAAATGTAACCTTATTTTTATGCTCTCTAAAACTGAATCATAGACATTCCAGTGAGATCTCTATTGAATATTTAGTAATTAATTGTGATAAATTGTATCAAACATTTACCAAAGATGTACCAAAAATGTATTATTCCTAGTGTTATATGGCGCTGATGAAAATTGCTAATTATACTGTAGTCAAAGCAGCATTATGGACTAATTTTATTTAACCTACAAAAAATCCTAACACAGCTTTACAGCTTTCTGCATTCTAACATGGTGGTGCTAAACAACCAACCAGACAATATTCCATTTACATATTTTATTGCCTATCAAAGGATTAGTATAGCAATTAAAAGTTTTATTGTTTTATATTAGATTGACAAAACCACCTTACAAAATTACAATGAAAAGAAATATTTTTAACTATGCGAGGGATACAAACCCACTAGGGACATTTCTAATTTTTTTTCCTTTCATTGTAGTTTTGTAAGCTTATTCGCTTAGCAGGCATTAATGCAAAATTATAATGTCAGAAAACCACCTCACTTAGAAATTTTGCTATATGTTGATTATGGAGATTTGGGTCTATTATCTAAGAAGGGTCCTTCTTCAAATTGTGTCCCACTAAAGCTTGGACTTTCTCAGAAAAACCTGTCAACCTGACTTCACTATATATTATTACCCTTTAAAAGATGGGCACATTATGTCAGTGGTATCAGAAGAATCTGTAATAACTATATTTTCCTGAATAATAGTAATTTCATCTAAATGACTATAGAAATTTGTATAGTGTGCATAATTTCAGCGCACAATTGGCTAACAAATGCTAAACAAATAAATATCAGCCAAGAGCGAGTGGAGCTGGCGCTAGGGATCCTAAGCTTAATATAAAAATAATGTAGTATACGTATATAGGTATGTCGGTTTCATTCATTCTTTATAGCCAGATAGCTACCTCACACTTAAAGCAATCCAGAGTCCGTGTTGGTCTAAGACCTCACATAACAATTTTCGAAGCTGAGAAGGCCCAGAGACTATATGACCATGGACAGCCAAACAGAAGGTCCGGGGCACAGAGTACTTTTTTATTGGTCCGTGGTTTAAATGTAATCACGGCCGCGCCAGCTCGATTAGGGAAATCAGTCGTCAAGCGCCTAACCGTGTTCCGACGGCTGTTCTAGAGAGCCAGAGCCTATTTTTTTTATGTTATTGTGACGGAACAAGCCGAGGCCTACCTGATGTTAAGTGGACTAACCACTGCCTATAACAGATGCATTTCGTCAACGACGAATTGCACTGTGCACGTCACAGTGAGACGTACAGTTGTTAGGTCTCATGTGTCTGTAATTTCACTGGCTCTCAAGGACTGCTGCCGGAACACACTGTTAGGTGCTTGGCGACAGATTTTCTACTTGAGGGTGGTCGCTAAGTCGCTAGCCAGGCGGGCATTCGCAAAATGCCCTTCCACCATGCTGTGAAGCTCAAGCCCGCGGCGGGATTCGAACCATGGACCTGCTGCACGGCAGTCCATAGCCAATGCCACTGAGCCATCACTGCTTCAAAATTCTAGGTTAGCTTTGACCACATCATCTGGCGAGATAGTGCTCAAAGAGTAGGAAATCTTTCGACTAGTCATTTCATCCACTGTCACCTCTTGTACACTGAGTAAGCAATACAACGTCTCTTGTATTCTAAACCAATAAACGTAGGGATTCCCTTAATTAATCATCTACTTTCATAAATTTCTGCCCTATCCAATCCAACGTTTCCTTATTTTGTAACTAATATTTGAAATTTTGTAAGAAATTGTGTTTGATGCCCGTTTTTCTCCTGGTTAGATACTATGTTGTATCAGCGTCACTCACCAAATTTCCGCTACATTTATAAATAGTTTATATTACTTGTAAATGTAGCGGAAATTATCTGTATTATGTAATACATGTGTGACTAGTATGTAATAATTATTAGGACTTTATAAGAATTATGAACATTGGTGAAGGACTCGTGGTCCCGACACTCACTCCCACTGGTGGCAACATTGTATACCACGGATATCACTGTGGACCCGTAGTTCCAATTACAACTCTACAATTGCTGAAAATAATATGTATCTTACATACATAAATAAATGCGTAACGCACATATTTTATAAATCTAAACAGATTTCTAGGGGCCACGGATAGCAATTTTGAACTCTGTTAGTGCCCTTTTGAAGCTTACCTAGTGATAGGTAACCCTAGATAGAGGTGAATTTTATGATTAATGTTATATTGTTTACATTATTATTATTTTTTTTTTTTGTTGTTATATCATATACATATTTTTATAGTTTCATTTATATGACCAATTTAAGTTTTCTTTTATTATACAGGATTATTGGAAAAAATAGTTTTACAATGGGAGAAGTGAGAAACAAAATTTCACTACTTTCAATGTGGAACTGTCCAATGAAACTAGTGAGAACGTTCCGAACTTTGCGAATACCAAAGAAATAAAAACAAAGATAAAAAGCACATAATACTCAGACTTCATTTATTCCAAGATCACAATAAATATTACCACAACAATAAATAAAAACATTAAAAACATATATAAAAATTCATCAGACGTGTAGTACCTACATTTTTAAATAGTAACTATGTATGTATAAGTCGATATATAGTTTCTGGATGCCCGATCATTACCAATCAGTATCAAGTACACTGTCTTTATTTTCAACTAGCTTTCCGGCCGCGGCTCCACTCGCGCCTATGTCGGTTATTGCGCAAAACCTCTTTTTTCGCAGTTGGATAAAAACTATCCTATGTCCTTCCCTGGGTCTCAAACTATTTCCATACCAAATTTCATCCAATCGGTCCAGTAGTTTTTAAGTTTATTCGATGCATACAAAAATACAAATCTTTCCTCTTTATAATATTAGTGTAGATTATAGTATTACTAGCTGCGTTCCGCGGTTACACCCGCGTGGGTGATAATGATACTGATGAAAAATATCCTACGTGTTAATACAGCGCCTCGTCTACCTCTATACCAAATTTCATAAGCATTGGTCCAGACGTTTGAGCGTGAGGATGTCATAGACATACTCAACAATCGAGAAAAAATAATTTTATTCCTATCGTTTTTGTTTTTTGTGGTTTGGGTTGTCATTTCTGAGATAATCGTAGTTATTGCTACCTTACTGATTGATTCTATCAGCCATATTGTCACTCACAAACTTTCAGACACTCAAGACAACAAGAAAGACCTAGACAAAGAACGAGGCCTACTTGATGTTAAGTGGATTAACTTCTGCCTATTACTTTCACTTGCACTGTGCCCGTCACACTGAGACAAGTCTCAGGTGCCTGTAGTTTGTATAGCTCTCAAGGACTGCTGCCGGAACCACACTGTTAAGTGCTTGGCGACAGATTTTCTACTTGAGGGTGGTAGCTAGCCAGGTGAGCATTCGCAAATGCCCATCCACCACGCGTTGAAGCTCAAGCCGGCGGTGGGGATCGAACCAGGGACCTGCGGCACGGCAGTCCATAGCCATTACCGCACGGCCATCATTCCTTCAAAACTTACATAAATAAATATACTTCTAATAAACTTTTTATTTATCCGAGACATCCGAGATGTTTTATAATAAGACCATATTGAAGGCAATACGACACAACATCTGTGCCCACAGTAGCAGACCATCAATTCGTGAGTAAATCATATAACCAGCGATTGTCATTGATTAGGCTGCCAGAAACTAAAGAAGAGTCTTCTCGTGCCGACCCTACTTGGCATATTTGCACAAACATTTGCCTCACTTGGCCTCTAGATGCTAAAATTAACTATTTTTATCTGACGTCATGAAATACAATCCATTAAAAAAAACCTAGGTAACCTGTCATTCCACAAAGGGAATTGGTAAGAAACTTGCTTGGTGGTAGGGCATTTTGCGAATGCCCGCCTGGCTAGCTACCACCCTCAAGTAGAAAATCTGTCGCCAAGCACCTAACGGTGTGTTCCGGCAGCGGTCCTTGAGAGCCAGTACTTCTAGGTTAGCCTGTACAACATCTTCGACCACATCATCACTTACCATCAGGTGAGATAGTGGTCAAAGGCTAACCTATCAGGCATAAAAAAAAAAAAAAAAAAACGCGTTTTTCTGTACTATATTGATAATTTGGTGGCTGTAAAAATATTTTGTATGACAAATATTTGTGCACATTGTTGTTTCTAGTATTACTATACTAGAAACTACACCGTTATGTCCCTATATCTGTTTTTTTTTTTTTTTTTGCCGACTTCATATAATGAGGAGGTACTCAATTCGTCTGTTTTTTTTAACGTGCTTCACTGGACATTTGCAAATCAGAAGACAAATGGGTAATTTTGACCGTTACTAAGTGTTTACTTAGGGCCTAGCATGTCTTCAGGCCTGACCCATTGGTCAAACTGTTCCGATGTCAAGTGACCGAGTTTGATGGCTGCTTCTTTCAGTGTGGTACCTTCTTTGTGCGCCGTTTTTGCTATCGCTGCAGCCTGGAAATAAAATATTTCTAGTTTTATTAATATATTAAATAAATACATATAATTGATATGCTGTCTATTGACGGCATTCATTGCTATGCGGACGTCAGTACAGGGGACACCCATTACACGGGCCGTGCAAATATCCCTCGTTTTGAGGTGGAGGAAAGCCGCGAACGGCTGGTGTCTGAAATCGAGAGAACACTAACTTGTGTCTCCCATTGGGGTCGACTTAACCAAGTCCATTTCAACCCCACGAAGACTCAAGCCTGCGCGTTCACCGCTAAGAAAACCCCATGGTCTGTGGCTCCCCAAGTCCAGAATACTTTCTTAAACTTCAGTCAAAGCATCGGGATCCTTGGCGTCGACGTTTTGTTCCGAAGTCACTTGGAAGAAAAGGTGAAGCTGGCTTCCAAAAAGCTTGGAGTGCTCAACAGAGCGAGGCAGTACTTCACATCGGAGCAAAGACTGCAACTTTATAAGTCGCAGGTCCGGCCTCATATGGAGTATTGGTGTCATCTGTGGGCGGGAGCACCTGGATACCAGCTTGGGCCTTTTGACTCGGTTCGGCGACGTGCCATCAGAATTGCTGACGATCCCGAGCTCACAAGCGGTTTAGAGCCCCTTAGTCTGAGGAGAGACTTTGCCTCCTTATGCGTTATACCGCTTGTACAATGGATTGTACTTTTCATCCAACTCCTGACCGCGGCGGACGTTGCTTAACTTTGCTAATCGGTTAAGAACAGCTAAGCAAACTTCGCTACGAGCGCTTCAAATCATAATTCGACGCGGGCAGAAGCTAGCTAACGTACAAATTTCATGTCTCACCTTATCGTATCCAATGTGTGGGTTGAGCGCCGTTACCAACATCAGCGATTCTCGCATGATCTTAGCGATCATAACCTCGTTAGCTTTGATTCCGCACGCACAGTTCTTATTGAAAGCTTGGCAACCGTCACCTGTAGAACAAGAAGTACTATTTATAACCAAACAGCTATAATATCGGAGTATAGACAGCTCTTTAGCCTTGCGGCATATAATGTAACGTTCTCTAAATGTCACTAAACCAAGCTACAAGTGTAGCTAGCCTAGTATATCGGCGTATTCGTCCGGTCTGGATTATTCTACGGTGCGTGCTGCGTCCGAAGGGATCAGAGCTATTCGTGTTAATACATCTGTAAGAGACGCCTTCTAGGTGAATATAAATATTAGGTACTCAGTGCTTTGCGAGCTGAAGTACACTTTATTGCTTCGTAGCTAGAGTCGGTTATTTAGTGGAATGCCTTTTTATTCTGTGGCTTAACGTCACATTCTCAAATTGTCTCATATTTTATATATTTGAAGCGCTCGTAGCGAAGTTTGTTTAGTCATTCTGAACCGATCAGCAAAGTTAAGCAACGTCGTCGCGGTCATGAGTTAGAGTGACCGCAGGTGACAATACTACTGAGCGTTTCAGTGCTTCGGAGGGTACGTTAAGCCATATCCGTCCCGGTTGGTGGTGGTAGGGTATTTTGCGATTTCTCGCCTGGCTAGCTACAGCTACTACTAATTTCAAGAAGAAAACCTGTCTTCAAGCACCTAACGGCGTGTTCCGGGAGCTGTCCGTTGTAACGTTTGATGACGACTATTGTAACATGATATCAGCCTGTCTCTGCTGATGTCACATAATATTACTTATAACAAATATTGAAAGCATTCACCTATGAGCCTGATAGAGCGCAGCACGTTTGCCACCATCATAGTCTTGAACACGTTGAGCTCGAAGTGTCCGTTGCTGCCGCCGACTGTACACGCCACGTGGTTGCCGTACACTTGAGCCGCTATCATCGTCAAAGCTTCACATTGTGTAGGATTCACTTTGCCTGGGAAACGAAATATTCAGTGTTTAACTGTAGGTACTCAGACAATAGACTTTTGATCGCAAGCATCGTTTTTTTTGTATTGCTTTCGACAGTATTTAGAGTTGATTAGCATATCTGAGCGATCATCTGCGATGGACAGGGCACACCCTGAGAGGGTCAGAGAAATGGGGCAAAACAATAATTGATTGGTATCCCGCACACAAGAGGAATAGAGGAAGACGATACAAAAAATGGGAAGAAGACATAAAAACAGTCGAGGGCAATATAGACAAAGAGAAGACTGGAAAAAGTTGGAGGAGGCCTATGCCAAATTAAGGCAGTTATTATTAAATGGATATGGTTGTGGAAGATAGATTTAATTTAGTGTAAGGAACTAACTATCCGAAATAAAGGCTTTTATGATTATTATACTATATTAGCATATCTGAGTGCGAACGTAAGACTTATAAACTACAAGTCAAATAAGCGCATGAAGCAGTGATGGCTCAGTGGCATTGGCTATGGACTGCCGCGCAGCAGGTCCATGGTTCGAATCCCGCCCAGAGCTTGAGCTTCACCGCATGGTGGAAGGGCATTTTGCGAATGCCCGCCTGGCTAGCGACCACCCTCATGTAGAAAATCTGTCGCCAAGCACCTAACGGTGTGTTCCGGCAGCAGTCCATGAGAGCCAGTGAAATAACAGGCAAAATGAGACTTAACAGGTATGTCTCAAGTTGATGGGCGCAGTGCAGTTCGTCACTTGTGATGAAATGCATCTGTTATAGGCAGAGGATACCGCTTAACATCAGGTGGGCCTCGCGCTTGTTCCATCACAATTACATTTTAAAAAAAAAAAAAAAAAAAACCGCAGTTAATAAGCAGCATGCCATATAAATATCAGCGTTAGTAAACTGGTAAGGCAACATTTTTTTTATCATAGAATCGATTTATAATAAGCTTATTACATTTAATTTCTGATTGCCGCGCTCAAACACGTCGAATTAACTCATAAATAATATTTTATGCATTGAATTTTATCACTTTAAGGGTGAACTGGTCGGTCCGGTCTCCATACAAACGTCGAAGGGTGATCACTCCCTTATTTGAGGATTTAGGTCCAAAACAAAGCATGATATCGATCTCTTTATTATCTAGGCTTGTATCCTAAAATTTTTTTAATAAGTTAATTAACTTTAGACTTATGAGCCTTGAAACATTTTTTTATAAAGTTTTAGAGGATCATAATTTTTAAACTTAAAAATGATTTTAAATTTTCTTTACAAGCCTAGATAATGACGAGATCAATCGATGTCACGCTTAGTTCTGAACCTAAAATCTCAAATAAGGGAGTGATCGCCCTACGACGTTTGTATGTAGAAGTGACCAGTTCAACCTTAATTTGTTTAATTAGCGTAAAGAAAACAGCGTACTGTTTTCTTTTATTGAGGGAGGTATTGCTACGTACATTTTAAAACTTTTTCTGATAATCTTATAGATTGATGATGATGGGCGCAGTATTGATGGGCCACTTGTGACTAACTGCATCTGTTATAGGAAGAGGTTGGACCAGGTGGACCTCGTGCTTGCTCCATCACGAGAGCATAAAACATACATTTTCCTTGAACTTAGATAACCTAGTACTTAGTTCCGATCTAACTAGTTCTGTTCTACCAAAAGCAGAATAGGTAAAAGCATTAACGAGACGGCGAGAAACTATTATCATGTCTCGATTTCTTATAGCGTCTGAAAGCGGCACTCTTATATGAGAGAATATAACAAAAAGAAATATGTATGTAAAAAACGACAAAAGCATTCAATTATCATAAAATATAAGTACTACTCGCCTGTTAACACTGAAACATGCAAAATTCTTATGTTTTTAATAAATATTAAACCTATACAACAACCAGCAGTACTGTCATAAGAATTTGGCAATTATAATAAAAAAAAACACATTCCGATATCATTTATTTAAATTTAGCAATAAATTAACACTCATAAACAACATAATGATTTCAACAAAAATCAGCTTCACAAAAAGTACACATCTTTAATACAGATAGATTCACCAAGTACATAAACTTACATTTACTTGTTTACGTAAATTGCTCAAAATAACCAAAACGGCATTTGTTCAAACAAATTTGTAATCATTATCAGTAGGCGCGTTCCGTTTTGCGCTTTAGGGTAGATTTATATTAGACCGCCCCGGCCCGGACACGGCCCGGTCTAATATAAATCATCCCTTAAGCAGCGTGAGCATGCTTAAAATGGTTCCGAGATGCAATAACAGCTACGAAAAAATCTATGACGTCATCAAGCGTTACAACGCTCACGACTTCAAGGTACAGTGCGGCCAGTGAGAGAATGCGTTTGACAGTTCATTTTATTAATATTGTTTTCCCCTCTCAAAGTAACATAGACAGTCTGATGACATAATACTGTATCAGTCAGACATTTAAATGTTCAAAAATTCATCCATTTACAAGCCACAACGACAACAAAAACCCGTACTGTCAAACGCATTCTCTCGGCGGCCGGACCATAGTGCAGTGTGAACATGAAACAGCTGTCATTGCATTCCTAATAAACAACAAAAGTTCCCTATTACTTTAAAAATTGTGCGTTATTCCATAGAGACTAAAGTAAGACCGTTTTGTTATTTTGGTTGATAAATCTTACTCATTGAAAACATGAATTGATGTTTCGTTCGCGCGCGTTGGTGCTTCAAAATTGTTCTTATATGCATGTAAGCGTCATTACTATCGGTACACTTTCCATTTCGGAATAACTACCTTACGTACAAACGTATACCTTATAAGCGCAAAACGGAATACTCCCTAGGTAAATTAATTTTACTGTAAATGCTTCTAAAATTACTGAAAGTTACATTGCAATCAATCAATCACTCAATGTCACGTACTCCGTAAAAACCTCGATTTATCAAACAGTAATTTTATGATATAGTAAATAAAAATATATTTTTATATCTGTAACTTTTGTTGGCACTACTAAAATTGTAAAACACATACAAAATGTTGAATATAATTAAAAAAAAACAAAGCTCAGCTAACTGAATGTTTGCTCTGGAAAACCTAGTTTTAAGCCTCGAATACACTATCATATTATATAAAGGTAACTAAAGCTGTGTCTCCATCAAACAAAAGTTGGCTAAGTTATGTGTTGCTAACACAACAGTTTCTGTAAATCTGGGTCTTTAACAAACAAAAACTGGCTAATATTTGCGTCTTTAACACATGTTGGTGACAAAAGATACCAATATTTATACGGTGTAGATTTTCGAAGTTGCCATTTTTTTTTGGTGAAGACTCAGCTTGAACTGTGTTCCTTTAAATATATTATATGATAGTGTAACACGGGCTTTACATTTGAGTGTTGATTGTAGTTCTACTTACAGTAGAATATTTAAGTATGTCCAACTTAAATATTCTATTATGTATTTTTCAGAACAATATTATGGTTAAATGTACGTACATTTAACCATAATATTGTTCTGAAAAATAATACTTACATATAATTTTGTAATACAAATCATGGTAAAATATCTACACATATTTCTTTAAATTACAATAATATTGGATAACTGAGGCATTCAATATTATTATATATTGAATATATTATATTGCCAACAAAATTCTACATGAATTCTGATCGACACTAATCAATTTACAGATCAAAACTGCACTTTTTCTTTGAATAAAATATCGTAGTCTTTAGCACGATAAGATATTACATTAAAATAAAAAATATAATATGAAATTTGACTCTGGTAACATTATGGTAACATGTGGAAAATTAAGAAATCAAATAGGGCGGATCGAAAATAACTTCTCATGATGACTCGGGGAAGGAGTGGAGTTACAGTTGTCTTAACACCTGTTATAGTGACCTATGTAATTATTATGTGTTATGTCAATCCAGAGTATTATAAAACATTAATAGATATATTTTTTACTACAGACCCCTTAAGGTGCCGGGCTAGAATGTCACCCTCCCCATTGCTACCTGTGGGTGTCGTAAGAGGCGACTAAAGGTAAAATACCGGAAAGTGAACAGCAGCGCCTTCTGAGGAACTGATGTTTTAACCTGCGATCTCCAAGACGCCTACCAAGCGTGGGGATTATTTCAACTCTCAACCCAATTTTTTTATATTTTGGGCGCATTCGATTCCTTTTAGAATCAATTATTAAAAAAACTTTTAAATTACACTTTGATATCTTCAATATATTAGAGTATATTTTCCTTAGTTTCACAAATCAATTACTAATTGTTTGTTTACATGTTTAAGTACATATTAATTTTACGTTTCTTTTATACACTAGACAAATCATAATAACGCGATAGTTACAGTGATACCAACTATCTGTTGAGTCTACACTCGACATAACTGTATGGCGCTGTCAGTAAGAAAAAACCAAAATAAAGATGTTATAAAATATACACTTCATTTATCTGTCAATCCACAACATTTATTAATATATTATTCTTTTTTGTTTGTAAATTTTCGAAGACTTCATTTGTTTGTTAATTTTTGTAAGACTGTATGAGACTTTACCATTTCTCTAGACTTGGTAACTGGTCATTTTAGTGCACCTATTAATGGCCTCAGATTCACTTTCTAAGTTAGGGGTCATATCCAGACGTTGTATTAGTGATGGCAGATTTTTTCAGCAACTCTACAGATAATGTTGGTGGTACTGTCAAATGATTTTCTTTACAGATTATTTACTTAGGGCCGAGCATGTTCTCAGGCCTAACCCACTGTTCAAACTGCTCCTTTGTCAAATGTCCGAGTTTGATGGCGGCTTCTTTGAGCGTGGTGCCCTCTTTATGTGCAGTCTTTGCAATAGCTGCAGCCTGTAATGAAACATTGTTGGTTGAACAAGTATAAAATTTCAATTACCTATTTATATTTTCGGTTTGATTTGTTATGATGAATGTTTTTGTTTTGAAAGCGTTATTATATGATGGGATGATTTTTAAAGACCACCTTATCTGTTGTTGATTCTGTGGCTTGCTATTCTGAAACTGGCTCTCGAGGACAGCTACCGGAACACACCGTTTGGCGCTTGGCGACATATTTTCTACTTGGTAACTAACCAGGCTATCATTCACAAAATTCTCTACTACAAATTTTGTTAAGTTTGAATACCCAGTAGGATTCAGACCATGAACTCTTTGTCCGGCAGTCTATAGTCATCTATAGTATATAGTCAAGGTTCAAGTTATTTTTCAATTACTTCAAAATGTACAAGAGAATGATTAGCAAAAACTTCAAGTTATTTTCACATACAAAAATCCACAGAATCAAGTTAAATACAATGCATGAAAGCACTCGTGTTATATTTTTATAGCGCATTGGGCACACAAATAGGTCTTATTACTGTTGTATACGTAAGAAGTTGAGTTAGGCATGGGACAGTAGTAAAATGCATTTCAAAGATGGACCACTAGGAAAGTTCGGGCAGTCTTACGACTCAGAATCATGACATAGCCACTAGCTTATGTACGGCAACTGGGTCCCATATTTTTCTCTTTCTCTCTCTGAGGAAGGCGTGTCTCAGCAGTGGGAACGTGACGGACTGATACCGTTGTTCCACTCCCGGGAAGATAAGAAAGGTAGATGTTTAGTGTAGATTTGAAGCGCTCGTAGCGAAGTTTACTTAGCTGTTCTCAACCGATCAGCAAAGTTAAGCTACGTCGCGCGCGGTCATGAGTTGGATGGGTGACCGCTAGTGACATTGCTACTGAGCGCTTCCGTGCTTCGGAGGCCACGTTAAGTCCCGGTTGTTATCTTAGGATTGCAGTCGTTATAGCATGGTGGTAGGGCATTTTGCGAATGCCCGCCTGGCTAGCTACCACCGTCAATTAGAAAATGTGTGCGTTCCGGCAGCTGTCCTTGAGAGCCAGTACTTCTAGGTTAGCCTGAACAACATCTTCGACCACATCATCACTTACCATCAGGTGAGATAGTGGTCAAAGACTAACCTATCAGGCATAAAAAAAACAGTAAAATTAAGTAAAGCTATGTTGGTACCCCGATTTAAAATACCTTATCATATCCGATGTGTGGGTTCAGCGCCGTGACGAGCATAAGCGACTCGTTCATGATTTTGGCGATTTGTGCCTCATTAGCCTTGATTCCAACCGCGCAGTTCTTGTTGAACGCTTGGCAACCGTCACCTGGAAACCAGTAGATTAAAGTTTTAGTATAAAACGGTTCTGTAATAGGAAATTTCTTCACTAACTTCATTAATAGAGCTATCAAGCATTTCTGCACTTTGCATTGTCTTGTTTTTGTTTGATGGACAAAGAAGCCATGGAATTGATTACTAATGCGTGAAATATGAGAATTACTATTATTTCATGTGACGAATGCAATGACATACAATACAGGGCAGACTAAACCTGTAGCCTTAGGATAGATTCCCATTGAAGAGGCAGCAGCCAGAAGTTTTACTGACATAACATTTCCTATTATCTCGCTATCAGTACAATAGTATCATTTCAAAGACTTGCATAAGTCGCGCGGCCGCCCGCGGCCCAACACAGTCAATTCTCTCATCATATACTATAGAAATATATAATGCTATATATAAATATAAACCTTCCTCTTGAATCATTATATTTATTTTAAAATCACCGCATAAAAATCCATTGCATAGTTTTAAAGATCTAAGCATACACATAGGGACAGACAGACAGCGGGATGCGACTTTGTTTTATACTATGTAGTGATAACAGGATGATATATAATTATTGCTCTCCATTAAAAAAAAACCCAACATTACACGCGGCTGTTCATATCTATTGCTCAGGGTCATCGTTACTTCAAACTATACAAAATTGAAAGAACTTACCAATAAGTCTGATAGAACGAAGCACATTAGCCACCATCATGGGCTTGAACACGTTCAGTTCAAAATGTCCATTGCTACCTCCAATAGTGCACGCCACGTGGTTACCCATCACTTGGGCCGCGACCATGGTTAGCGCTTCGCATTGGGTAGGGTTCACTTTACCTGGAAAATACACGTTGTTATATAAATAGAAGTTGATAAATAATAAAATAGTTCTAAATATATTTAAATATAGATTACATGCGTGCTAAGCGAAAATCACTTTTATTAGGGGACAAAATTCATTTCCCAAGCGGGAACCTAACCCGCGTCCCCCGGATTTGCTGTTCCGATGATGTCAGCGCGAATCAGCGGAGCGCGGATTCGATTCCCGCTCGGGACAAAAATATTGTGCCCAAATAATTTGTAAATACACATTGTTACAGGGATAGGATTTTGTTCCATAAATTCATAGTAAAGTTACTAAAAAAATCTACTACGACTTAAGAAGTACTTCTACTATATATTATATAGATATATATATTAATGATATATGCAATGCTGTGATGGCATATTTTTGGAGTATGATGCTCGTTTTTCTGTGTTGCTATTATATAATCTCTGTTATGATGTCAACTGATCACTACACAAACCAAGATAATCTACAGTACATAATGATTAGCAAAATGATGGGAAAGGCATTGCTTACATCGCCATTATTTCCCGGATAGTAGAAGAGGAAGCAATTTCTTCAGTTTTTGTACTGTTAAATGATTCTTCTTTCTTCAACAATTTAATTCACAATTATTTTTACCGTCTCCGTAAAGACATTTTAAACTTCTTCATTTGTGAGAGTATTTCTAAAGCACTGTTATAGTTGCAATAAGGTAATAAAAGGATATAGTTATTTGACGAGCTGTACTCTGTATCAGCCGGATCATCCACTGCTGAACAAAACCTCCCAACATTGAGGAAGAGAGGGGGGGTGGGTTGCCATAATCTTTACGTCTGCAGGCGGCTTGAGGATCGCAGTGTAAGATGGCAGCTCTTCAGGAGACGCTGGTATCCACCTTCTGTTATTTTCCACCATTGTCCTCTATTACGACCCCACAGGTGGATATGGCGGCATTGTGTATTCTAGTACGGCACCCCACGGGTATGTAATTAATATTACTTATGTGTCAGCCAGATTGACCACCACTGAATACAGCCTCCCCTATTAAGGGGGATTTGCAAACTTGCAACTGAATAAAAACTTGCATAGTACAAATCGAAATAAGTCATAGAATCGAAAGTATGGAAACTCACGACAGAGGACATCTTAAGGAGTCTGTACGAGAAAATGGAATACTCTTAATAAGCCCACAATATCTGTCCTTGCTCCAATGCCCGTCTGTCCTTTATTTAAAAAGACTGTATCTTTTAACCGCAATAGGTAGCCAGTTGAAATTTTCAACGAATATGTACTCGTATCAGTATATATAACGGACTGTGCAAAAAAATCTAACAAAGAAGAGAAGAGTCCACAGTATTATGTCGTATGGCGTATTGCTGTGGGGAACTGCTGCTGAGATAGAAACAATCTTTACCATACAAAAGCGTGCAATTCGAGCCATATATAAAATGGGTCCTAGGGAATCTGTGAGGGATCTTTTTAAAGAAATTGATATTTTAACTTTACCAAGTCTGTATATATTTGAAAATATTATGTATGTTCGTAAAAATTTGAGTAAATTTAAATTAAACAGTGACAATCACGATTACAATACTAGGAATAAAGATAAAATAGTGGTGCCAGGTTTTAGATTAGCAAAGACAAATAAAAGGTCCTTCTTAGGTAATTGTGTGCGGTTTTATAATAAAGCTCCTAAACATATTACAACGCTCACAGAAGGGAAATTCAAGTTGCATGTGAAAAACATATTGATTAAAAAATCCTACTACACAGTTTCTGATTACATAAACGACAAAAATGCCTGGACAATTCCGCCTCCGCCAAGCTATTGCCTGTCACCTACATAATTTAAACAAATATTGTAATAACTCTATTATATAGTATGTATGTAACACATTGTTAAAAGATGTTTAAAAGAATGGCCGGTTGCCCGTTCTTCTCGCAGTGGCTCTATACAATTTATTTGCTGAACGTGGCAGTAGAATGTAGAATATTTCAATACTAAAATTTGTAATTGACCTTCATAAGAGCGTCGTAGACGCCTAAATTGAATAAATGATTTTGACTTTGACTTTGAGAAAGTGTGAACATAAATTGTTTTTTTTTTGCAAATATTTATTATTTCCGTATGCAAATATGTTAGTTAACTTACCAGGCATAATAGATGATCCGGGTTCGTTTTCCGGCAGCATAATCTCGGCCAGGCCGCACCTGGGACCGGAAGCCAACAATCTGATGTCGTTGCCGATCTTCATGAGCGAGACGGCGATAGTGTTCAGAGCTCCCGACACTTCGACCATGGCGTCGTGACACGCGAGGGCTTCGAACTTGTTTGGAGCTGTTTCGAATGGGATTCCTGAAATTATAGATATTAGAACGTAAGTCCGGTAGAAGGAGAGTTCAAAATTAAACAGTGACAATCACGATAACTACACTGGGAATAAAGATAGAATACCGGGCCAGGTTTTAGATTAGCAAAGACAAATAAAAGGTAATCGTGTGCGGTTTTATATTAAATATCCCAAACCTATCCTAGTAGGTAAATTCAAGTTGCACGTGAAAAGCATGTTGATTAAGAAATCCTACTACACAATTTGTGAATACGACAAAAATGCTTGAACAATTCCGCCTTTGCCAGGCTATCTCCTGTCACCGACGTAATTTAAACAAATATTGTAATAATTTTATTATATACTAACTTTTATTACAGACTGGCCCCGAGTTTCTTGCCCGTTCTTCTCGCAGTGGCTCTATATTTTTTTATGCTGAACGTGGTACGCACAATGTAGAATATTTCAATATTAAAATTTTTAATTGACCTTCATAAGAGCGTCGTAGACCTAAATTGAATAAATGATTTTGACTTTGACAAACTATTCTCTATCTATATATATATATAGGTATCGGATTTTTAACTTTTGTTCAGATTCATTTCCCATAGATACAACTACTTATATAGTAGATATTTTTTTAGCAGTAGTAATGTCACTAGCGGTCACCCATCCAACTCACGACCGCGGCAGACGTTGCTTAACTTTGCTGATCGGTTAACGGCTTAGCAAACTTCGCTACGAGCGCTTCATTTCTTTATGATGTAGCCTGATGTACCACCGTTGTAGATATATAACGGCAATTAGAATTTCAAGTGATTGCCCGTGACGGATTATTACTTTTTATACTTTTTACATCCGACGATATATGTAAGATGATTCAGCTGTTAAAGTGACTGATGAATATATTTTTGCCTTGAGACTAATTTCAATTCACTTAAAAATACCCTCAGGTTGGTGTTATTGTGAAAAGCTATCAGGTGACAGCTGAGACCGTGACAGATGTGTTATTTTTAGGTTTGGGCTTTAACCGCCTAAAACTTACATGATACATCAATCTATTCAATTTCATATAATATATTAGTTTGACAGCTGTAAAGCGTCTCACTGAGATCTTTGTAATGGATGAAAGCTTTCCAACTTATAAAAGCTATAAGTATATCTCTTAATAACTATTAATTTCAGACTAATCGTTTCTTTACAGAAAATATAGACGTCTTATGGAATGCTGGGATATAAACATGATATCAGTTCATTCCATGACCTTGAGCAAAGACTTATCATTAGGTAATGTTTGCAACAATCCCCACGCTTGGCAGTCGACTTAAGGATCACACGTGGCATTTTTCCCTTTGTCGCCTCTTGCGACTCCCACATAAAGACAAGGGAAGGTGTTTTTTTATTGCTTATAGGTAAGGGCTTAACGATCAGCAATAAAAAAAATAACCACAATCTCACCTGATAAGTAAGTGAAGATGTGGAAGGTGTTAACAGGCTTAACCTAAAAGTACTGGCTCTCAAGGACAGCTGCCGGAACACACCGTTAGGTGCTTTAGGCGACTGATTTTCGACTTGAGGGTGGTCGCTAGCCAGGCGGGCATCAGCAAAATTCCCTTCCACCATGCGGTAAAGTTCAACCCCGCGGTGGGATTCGAACCATGGCCCTGCTGCGCTGCAGTCCAAAGCCATTGCCAGTGAGCCATCACTGCTCCATTCTAACCCAGCACCAAATAGTAATACTGTAACAGCCGACTCGTCCACTGCTGAACACAGTCTCCCATTTTAAGCGGGTATTTGCCATAATCCCCACGCTTGGCAGGCGGCTTGGGGATCGCAGTATAAGATGGCAGTTCTTTAGAAGGTGTGGCTGCCCACCTTCCAGTATTTTTCCCTTAGTCGCCTCTTACAACACCCACGGGATGATATGGGGAGGTGCAATTCTACTTCCCGGCACCACGCCGAGGCTGATAATAGCTGCAAAAAGAAATAACAGTACCGGTGAGTGAGGCGATCTCCGCGGCACACTTCTCAGCGAAGCCGATGCGCGTGTTGAGTCCCGTGCCGACGGCCGTGCCGCCCAGCGCCAGGTAGTGCAGCCGCGGCAGCGTGGCGCACACGCGCTCGATGCCGTACTTCAGCTGCACCGCGTACCCGCTGAACTCCTGCCCGAGCGACAGCGGGACCGCGTCCATCAAATGGGTCCTACAATACATTCATTGATTTGAAGCGATCGATACGAAGCTTAACCACGTGAAATTAAAAAACTTTACAGTTTTTTCGCGCTTTGGTAACCATTCTACAGGATCGTGGTATTTGCGGACTTTATATATTGGTCATATTATCTTTCAAAGTCAAGCGCCGATGCATCCCGAAAAGCCTCAAAAATATGAAATATTACGATTAATGGTCACTATTCAATATATAATCAGATACATACAAGATATCTTTAAAAAAAATATTTTCGTATTGTGTGATCAAGTAAAATAGACAGCCTAACAACAATACCAAAAACATTTTTAATTTTGTTTTTCCCGCCGTAAATGTCAACGCCGATTTCTGGCGGGAGATTTAAAAACTAAAATGTTTTTTCGCTTATGTGGATAAGTTTGGTAATAATTGAACACATGTCACATGGGATTCACTACAACACATGTCACATCCGTTAGGTGATTGGCGATATTTTCTACTTGAGGGTGGTAGCTATCCAGGTGGTCATTCTCAAAATGCCCTATCACCATGCCATAACGACTGTCATCCTAAGACGACAACCGGGACCGACGACTTAACGTGCCCTGCGAAGCACGGAAGCGCTCAGTAGTAATAGCGCTCACTAGCCACTAGCGGTCACCCATTCTCAGCGGAAAATTATAGATGCAGTAGAATTCTTGTTATTTTCTTACCTGCCAATCTTGATGATCTTCTCGAACTCCTTGCTCTTGTTCTCCAATGTGTTCTGAAGCGCCACAAGGCCGGGCATAAGACGATCGCGCAGCTCCATAGCCACAGCAATGTGCATGGCAGTAGGGTAAGTGTCGTTGGAGCTCTGAGATTTGTTAACGTGGTCGTTGGGATGGACTGGATCCTTGCTGCCCAGTTTTCCGCCTAGGATTTGAATGGCACGGTTGGCTATCACCTGAAATTGAGGTAAGAGTGTGTGAGTTGTGACACTTATGACTATACGCCTATAGGTACATAATTTTTATTTTTAAATGTAATGGAGTGGCAAACAAGTAGACGGACCTGATGTTTAATGCGTTGCCGACCCTGTAAGACTTTTAACACCCTTTTGAAGGAATACATACTGTAGTTCTGCGGAAAAACGCTAGGTGGAAGATCATTACACATTTTGCAAGTATGCGGTAAAAAGGAACGCATAAATCGAGCTGTTTGAGACTTCTAGGACTCGATTATGTGTGGATGAGCTTTTAACCGGTGACGCGAGGTACGATGATAGAATCGCGAGGTCGGTATAAGATCACTACGTGAGAGCATTCCCCGTTATAGAGCCTGTAGAATATACAGAGCGAACCGATGTCTCTACGGAGGTTCAGTGGCTCAAAGTGGTCAGAAAGCTCGGGGTCGTCAACAATTGGGACCGTTCGCCGCTGAATAGAATCGAGAGACTGAAGTTGGTACTTTGGTGCGCCATTCCAGAGGTTAGTATTAAGTGTGATCTTTTTTTCCTGTCGGTAAGCAAGGCTGATGATGACCAAGGATGTCCAAGGATGTAGTTGAAGATGGTTTAAGCTTAACCTAAAATGGCAACTGGATCACAAGGAGAGCTGTCGAAGCACACTGTCAAGCGCTTGGCAACAGATTATTTACTTTTAGGGACAGTTAGCTGGTTAGTTATGCCCGACTAGGCAGGCATAGACAAAATGCCTTACCACTACATTATTATCACGTCAACCTTCACACTCTCGCGTGAACCTTAGGAATGAACCACAGGCTCATTTTACGAGTATGACGGTGACATAAGCTTTGCACATGCAGAACATGAATTCGTCCGCGTTTACTACGTTTGTATTATCCCACGTTCGCAGGTAACAAATTTTATTGGGTGTTTTTCTTTCCACAACTTAAGTATTTTTAATATAATTTTTTTATTTGCTGAACGCACATTAGACACAATTAGGAATTTTGCTTTACTTTATTGCAATTTTAACACCCTGATTACCCAAACCCTAGCGGAGATGCTAACTACAGCACTCAAAAAGGAGGGTTGGCGTCATATCATATAGTAATTTTTTTTTTATATTATTATGGCAAAATTCAGACGGAAGTGGTATAATGGATAGTATCGGTTGAAAGACTTGCACAAGTATGAGCGACCATCACCAATTGCCGAACTAGACGCTACCAACCGCTGTCCATGTCGGTGTGCATAGATACTTAGACCCTGTGTTGTCGTGTGTATTATTTACGAAGACATATTAACCCCACATTATTGGGATAAGGGTTGAAAGAAACATAGAAACATTAGCATCTTAAGATGTTAATTATTATTGTATTTGCTTGAATAACAATATTGGCAGCAATATGCTTCCCATTTAAGAAATAATACTACTAAATACAAAAGGCAAATAATAAATAACCTATAAATAGTACCTTTACTATGCCGAATGAGCTCTCGACTGTACAAGTGCAGCACAGAACTACTGGTTTGTAAGGCTAAGATTCAGAGACTTTTATGTGAGACAGTTTGAGACCAGTCTTAGCCAATCGTCGGCTCAGCCAATCTTTAAATTTCGTATTATGAGCTGTAAGCCCGCGAGTTCTACTTACCGCGGTCTTAGCTAAGATCACACCCTATTACTCATGGCAGTTTTTACTAATGGATTATTTACCGGTTTTTGTTCATCTGCAGTTGACGTAAAACTACAAGAACAGCAATATTTGAAATGTCATTGGAGTGAGTGAAACAAAAATGATCTGATGTGAGTACCTATTTTCATGTAGCAACATCATGATCGTAGGTACGAGTATGACAAGAAATTTCTTCAACGCTTTCCATAGCGTTTTTGATCGTAATCGTAAATTTTATAATATGCAATAGATGTTTTAATTTTCTTAAATGATGTTCTTAGATTTTAAATATCGAAAGGTATAAGTACAGGTTTAAATTTAAAAAAAACTATGCTTGTCCGCGCCACTCCTGCTTTGAGACAGACTAAAGTAATGGGTTTCCACTACTTGGCTTAGCATACCACGCACTAAGTTTAAGCGCTGTTCGAAACAACTCTGAATACAAGTATGAAGCTCATTACTTATTATAGCAAACATTTTGACAAGTGAAAGCATTAGTTCACGCTTAGATTTACCTCTGAATCTCAGCCTAAGTATTTCTATGGAACTAAACGTACAATGAAGCACAGCGACTGCACTTGACAGTCGATTGGCAGTCGACAGTTCGGAATATTGCCTTTATGGTAATGAGTGGCTAAAACATTTCGATTTAGTTTACCTCATTGGTGTTCATGTTGGACTGAGTTCCAGAACCAGTCTGCCAGATGACGAGGGGGAAGTGGCCTTCGCGATACAGCTTCCCGGAGATCACGTCATCGCACGCCTTCATAATGGCCTCAGCTGTTCAAACATTACATCATAAGTAACTTGCAGTTAACGTTTATAAAGCGCTTATAGCTAGTTTTTGCTGTTCTGAATTTTACACTGGAGCAATGATTGGGGCAATAGCTATGGACTGCCACGCTGAAGGCCCAGGGTTCGAATCCAGCCGCGGGCTTGAGCTTCACCAAATAGTAGTAGGGCGTTTTGAATTTGCGAATGCCCGCCTATCTAGTTATCACATTCAAGTTTAAAATCTGTCGCCAATCACATCCAACGGCAGTCCTTCAGAGTCAGTAAATTTATATTTAGCTTATTTACTGTTTCGACCACATCATCATGATGATGTCGTAAATTGAGCACCAAGTAATCAAAACATATTTTTTTTAAATAATTTACGTCTAATTACTTTACTTTGTTGAAGCAGTGATGGCTCAGTGGCATTGGCTATGGAATGCCGTGCCGCAGGTTCATGGTTCAAATCCCGCCGCGAGCTTGAGCTTCACCGCGTGGTGGAAGGGCATTTTGTGAATGCCCGCCTGGCTAGCGACCACGACCACCACTCAAGTAAAAAACCTATTGACAAGCACCTAACGGTGTGTTGCGGAAGCAGTCATTGCGAGCCAGTGAAATTACAGGCACGTGAGACTTAACAATTATGTCTTAAGGTGACGGGCGCAGTGCAATTCGTGACTTGTGACGAAATGCATCTGTTATAGGCAGAGGTTAACGCGCTTAACATCAGGTGGGCCTCGTGATTGATCAGTCACAATGACATTGCTATTAAATTTATTGTTTATTTATGCCCGGTGCAAGCGAACTTAAATGGCTTTTTATGCTTTAGTACGAAAAAGTCAGCTAACAATGTACAAGAGCATTTAATTATTATTTTATTTTAAACTAGTGTGCCCAGGCTTCGCACGAGTTATTAACAAAAATATCAAAATTAAATGTTCATCATAGATAATGTAGGATTCTAACGGTGCAAGATTTTTTTAAATCGGTCCAGTACTTTTTAAATTTAGTCGTGTCCATACAAAAATACAAATCTTTCCTCTTTATAATATTAGTGTGGATTGCTAAATGATGTTCAGTTTGTAATATATTTAGTGTAGAAAGTTCGCCTGGGTCTTTAATACCACCCATAGATCGGGGATATTACTTAAGACCCAGATATATATTTTGTCGAAAAAGAAGAATACTGTTCATTTCCCCGCAATAAAAGTGAAAATCTCCGTGTACAACTCGTGCATAAAACACATTGTAGTCTCTACTTAAAAAGTCTCGACCAAAAGACTTGTTTTATGCACTTAATATACAATCTACTAATTGATTAAGTTACTTCCCTACCACTTTTCAGAAAGATCTAACCTGGCGTTTCATAGATATCGTCAAACTAGCAAATACATACAAAATACTCGTTGTCGAAGAAATCTATATTCCCTGGGTCAATTATTATGGACATGTGATGAATATGTGTAATAATAAACTTTAACTTAAGTGACTACTTTAGCCACGATCCCACCACGTAAGTGATGATATGGTAGAAGGTGGTTATCAGATCAGGATGAACCTATAATGGGAACCGGGGGCGTTGGGGGTGGAATAGATGAAATCAATGTGTGAGTACTGAGCTGACAGTTGATAAGACAGAGAGGAAGAAGAATAAATGTGGAGCAGACCAACCTTGCGCGGGATAAGGACAGGACAAGGAAGAAATAACCTAACAATGGTGCTATGATGATATAAAAATAAAGCTCAAGATACTACGAGTATATACCACTCTTACACTCGAACACTTACTTTTTCACTTTCCATGCTCGTAAAGTTTTTGTTTAGGCCCGATGTAAGCGGACTTAAACGATTTTTATGCCTTAGTGCTTAAACGGCTTTTTATGGCCTAGGGCTCAAAAATCTACTTTTTACGTACAAATGCATAAGAATCATTATTTTATTTAAAATTTTTCAACAAGGTTAAGTTTGTGATAGTATATTTCATGCAATAAGTTTGTCTGGGTTTTAAATAATACCCATAGATAAAGGTATTATTAAAGACCCAGACAAAAAATATAATGATACGAAACTTAAAATAGAACATTGTTCAAATATCAGTTTCAATTTAAATGAAGTATAGAAATATTGTGTTATTTAAAATATAATTTTAATTAGTTCGGTGAAAGCAGAGTTAATACAATGCACAAAACCTATTATAGTTTCGAGTTAAATATTAGCTCTCGCCTGAAACTAGTTTGAATCACCAATATGTTCTTATATGAGCCACATAGTACCTTTTCTTGTATGAATTTGCGTTGTGGGTACTTTTCAAAATATTCACATGTGGTTAGGCTACAATTTAAAAGGAAACTGACTGACAATTACACTGATATTACCTATATTTATTTCTATTTATATACATTATACGAGATAATTTTGAAAAATGTGACAACAAAATAAAGATTCATCATAAGGGAGTTAATTGTTTTAAAGTTACACTTAGTTCTGTGTTTTAAAATGCTATCGGTATATAATCTATATATCTATAATAATATATATCTCAGTGTCTCCCCGTGGGGTGTTGGGTTAGAATTGCACCTCCCCATATCATCCCGTGCGTGTCGTAAGAGGCGACTCAGGGAAAAATACTGGAAGGTGGGCAGCAGCGCTTTCTAAAGAACTGCTATCTTATACTGCGATCCCCAAGCCGCCTGCCAAGCGTGGGGATTATGGCAAATACCCCCCTTAATAGGGGAGGCTGTGTTCAGCATTGGACGATCCGCCTGATACAGTAAAGTACAGTATATCTCAGTGTAATAGGCTTTTAAACTGCGTATCCACCAAAGATGAGCAAGGATATTGAGCTGTTCAGAGGAAAAATCCACCAATTGAATCTCTTAATATTCTAAGTGCATTATGCCATTGTTGTCGAGTGCCAGTTTCAAAATAAACTTACCAACTTTCTTGTTTAGACCAAATTCGATGTTAACTTTAGCGGCGGCCTTCTTTAAAATGCCGAAAGCGACGATAACGGGATACTGTAAACAAAAATAAAAAAAAATTAAGTGCTTGCTTTATTTTATTATTGTTTGAATATTTTTTCTTGGCACTTTCAAGTGAATTAAGAGACAGTCAAATTTGTTTTCATACATATGCGAAGCACCTGTCCTACGCCTCCGGCGCGGCAATGTGCTAGAAACTTAAGAATTGGTAATTTCCATCAAAGATTTAAACAAGATAACAGCTATAGTTCTAGAATTCCATTCCCCCTATCTTTCTGTGGGAGTCGTGACAGGCGACTAAAGGAAAAACGCCAGCCGGTGGGGAGCAGCGCCTTCTGAAGAACTGCAATCTTTCACTGCGCCCACTAAGCCAAACCGCCAAGCGTGGGGACTATTAACGGGGGAGGCTGTTCAATGGACCATACAATATTGTATAGATACCCCCGTAGGGTGCCGGGCTAAACTTCCATCCCCCCTATCTTCCAGTGGGAGTCGTGACAGACGACTAAAGGAAAAACGCCAGCAGGTGGGGAGCAGCGCCTTCTGAAGAACTGCAATCTTACACTGCGCCCACTAAGCCGAGCCGCCAAGCGTGGGGATTATTAACGAGGAAGGTTATGTTCAACGGACCATACAATATTGTATAGAATCTATACAAGTTTATAATACAAAATAATAATGATCTATACTATAGATCATTGTTATTTTGTATTGTAAAGTAATAACGATTGTGATTGTTTATTGTGACCGATATTCATAGATGAAAAATAGACAAGGGTGGTGTGCAACATACATATACCAACTTTATCATATCTGGCCATGTTCTCATGGAACACGTCCGCAAAACAATATCATCGCCTAGAATGTACATAGAAATTGATAAAATGAACCTCAAAACCACAAACGATATTTGTCAATACAGTTTCTATGATAAGGCACTTTGGTCTAATTGTCACACGGTGGCCCATATTTCTTAAAACCGCAACTTTTTTTTAATTAACATGTGATATGAATTATCAATGCGCGATATACAATAAGTTTTACAACATCGGAAAACTTCGCAAAATCTTAAAAGTTCTGAAGAAATTAAAACAAAAGCTTTTTTGCACATTTTATGTGAAAAATGATGGCAGCCATATCTATCTTATTATAATTTTAATAACTGTTCCTAAATCTAAGTAGGCAAGTCTCTCAGTGAGCGTTCTGACTACCAAGCGAACATCCCTGAGCGAGTATAGCTCTTATCGCTGCGACAAACTACACTCGAGAGCAATGAATCCGGGTCACTTAAAGAATCCTAAAAATCTCGGAAACTAAAAATGCTAGGTTAATGCAATAAATTGTATTTAATAGACAATGTAATACTCCTTAAATGAAGGTATTAAAACTTCTTAGTTATTGTAAAGTTATATCATAAAAAAATCAAATTTGAAAAAGGGCCACTTTCGAAGATGGAACTACGAAATTACAGCATTTGGTTTTGCTTTTGTTTGTAATCTGTCATTTATGTGGGTACATAAACCATGTTGATAGTGCTCTATATTCATTATTCAAGCTGAAATTATGTCGCTTACGCCTGAAGAATGCACCAGAATACTTACAATGCTGGAAACCGGCCGGAGTCAGCGCGATACAGCCAGGACTGTCGGTGTGTCGCTGTCAACAGTACAAAGAGTTCTCCGACGTTACGAAGAAACTGGTTCTAACCTACGCAGACCAGGAACGGGCAGAACCAGGTGTACCACAGCACGAGAAGACCGATACTTGGTGAACACCATGCTTCGAAATCGCTTTCTCACAGGAACTGAACTCACCAATCAGTTTCGACGCCTCGGAGGAAGTAACCCAAGTGCATGGACAGTAAGACGTCGGCTTGCTGAATCTAACTTAAAACCCCTTAGACCTGCAAACGGCCCTAAACTGGAGCGTGGGCATCGTATTTCGAGACTAAGATATGCCCAGAGCCACGTAAATTGGAGTATTGAAGATTGGTCAAAAGTTATGTTCTCCGACGAATCAAAATTTATGCTCTACAAGCACGATGGAAGACACAGAGTGTATCGAAGACCAGGGGAAAGATTCAAGCAAGCATGCATCGAAGAAAAAGTAGCCTACGGTGGTGGGTCTGTACTTGTGTGGGCCGGAATTTCTTCTGAAAGTCGCACAGAGCCGGTGATCATAGAAAACGGCTCTTTAACTAGCGTAAGATATGTGGAAGAAATCCTCAATGATCACGTTGGTCCATTTATGGTCAATTTAGGTGAGGATGCTATATTTATGCATGACAATGCCCGACCTCATACAGGTAGGATTGTGAATGACTACCTTCAAGAGATGAACATTACTCGTATGGAGTGGCCAGCGCGCAGCCCGGATATCAACCCGATCGAGCATGCTTGGGACGAGCTAGGCAGATGCGTAAAACAACGAAACCCTCCCCCAATCACGCTTCGTGAGCTCAAAATTGCTCTCACAGAGGAATGGGAGAATATTCCCCAAAATCGTATAAGGAACTTGGTGTACAGCATGCCAAACCGCGTAAACGCAGTAATGGAAGCACGAGGAGGCAATACGAAGTATTAAAATTCAAGCAAATCGTAATAAAGTTCAAAAATTTCATGTTTCCTATTTTTGTTTTAAGGAGAGATCAGCAGTTTTTTTCTTTATGTAATTTTGTGTTAATAAAATGTATGGTGACTCATATTTTTTTTACTTTCATTTAAGGAGTATTACATTGTCTATTAAATATAATTTATTGCATTAACCTATCATTTTTAGTTTCCGAGATTTTTAACATTCTTTAAGTGACCCGGATTCATTGCTCTCGAGTGTAGTAAAAAAATCGCGGGCAGCGTGATCATTTAGCTATACCAACTATTAATATATAGTATATTTGAGGCAGGATCTTTTTTACGTTTCTGGAGCGACGAAATAGTCGATAGCTACTAGCTTTCTTGCTGGTGGGACCACAAGCACAGCCTATAGAGAGGAAGAGGCGTAGGCCACCGGGTTCCAATTGCAACCACCCTGACATAACGCACTTGCTTCATTCACTCATCCTTCGTGATTAGATCTGTAGACTATCCTGTGTGGGTGGTGTCGTAAGAGGTGGGTGTCGCTTTCTAAGAAACTGATATCTCACACTGCGATCCCCAAAACGCCTGCCAAGCGAGGGGATTATGCCAAACCCCCACTCCTCCAGACTGTGCTCAGCAGTAGACGATCCGGTTGATACAATAAAAATAAAATAAAGTGTAGGTATATATTTTACGTTAGCTTTTACCATTTACCGCATCCTAAGTATCACATCTCTACAATGATCCAAACCGGATTGAAAGCAATTAGATATTGAACGCTTCGTGATCAAAAAGGGCATTTGTTTTTAATCTATTTATTTAAATCAACAACAATAACATATGTACACATAAACGTACGTTAAAGTAGCAAAGCTTTGTTATCAGCAGTAATAACCTTATCGGCTGTGTATTATGAAGTAACATTACTAATAAAATTACAATATAATATTATGATCGGGGACATTTATTAGGTCATGGGTATCAACAAAACAAGTTGCTTACTAGGCTACAGACATCTAGCTATATTTATTAAATAAAATGTTTAGTATGTGTGCAGGTGTATAATTCTTTAAGCAATTAATATTATATAGAAGTCTCAAAATTTTCTTTCTGCATTCGATGATCTAAGATTGAAGCTTATATATACCGTAAAATGATTAATATGAACAATATTCCCAATATTAAAAACAAAGTTGTCTTTGAAAAATGTATGAAGGCGTAAAACGGAGAGACTTCGTTTCGCATGCGAGTTATTTTTTAAATAAATTCATTTTTATTTGCATGGTGGTAGGGCATTTTGCGATTGCCCGCCTGGTTAGATACCACTCTCAAGTAGAAAATCTGTCACCAAGCACCTAACGGTGTGTTCCGGCAGCTGTACTTGAGAGCCAGTAATTCTAGATTAGCCTGAACAACATTTTCGACCACATCATCACCTACCGTCAGGTGAGATAGTGGTCAAAGACTAACCTATCAAGCATAAAAAATAATATAAAATAGAAGTGAGCTTTTTAAAAAAGGAAATATCTTTCATGTACTTTATCACTTATCACATGGTTGCTACATAATATTTGGTAATAAACTTTGTATTTATACGATTTACTTTAGAGACACAAAACATTATTTGCCATGTATTATCAGTAGTATTTGCCATGTCTTCTTGAGTATTATATATTTTATTCTATTTGTAGCACTTTCTAAAAAAGATGTAAAAAACCCCTTTTTAAAACTCGGTTCGCCTTAATGCAAGCGAGCTTCAGCGGATCTTTAAAACTGCAGCAGGTAGGGTAAAGGGTATGTGCAGAATGTGCAGAGGATCTCGTAGTAACGACTTGCAGCTCATAAATATTTAACAAATGGAGTACATGAGGCCGTGGATTTATATGAAACGAAGGTGTATGGTGCATTTCAAACAGTTACAAAATGTAATGTTCCAATATATTGATCACGTACGTACGTTATCAAGGTAAAGTTAAATCATTGCCAGCTCGACATGATGTATAAGTATATTTGAACAGTTTTTGAAGCAATGATACCCGAGCGGTTATAGCTATGGACTGCGGTGCCACAGGTCCATGGTTCGATCCCCGCCGCGCCGGCTTGAGCTTCAATGCATGGTGGAAGGGCATTTTGCGAATGCCCGCCTGGCTAGGTACCACCCTCAAGCAGAAAATTTGTTGCCAAGCACCTAACAGTGTGTTCCGGCAGCAGTCCTTGAGAGAGTCCAGAAAAATTACAGGCACTTGAGACTTAACAACTGTAAGTTTGTCTCAGTGTGGCAATGGTTAGTTTGCTTAACATCAGGTGGGCCTCGTGCTTGTATGTAAGTGTGACGGATCAAGCACGAGGCCCACCTGATGTTAAGCGGACTAACCTCTGCCTATAACAGATGCATTTCGTCACAAGTCACGAATTGCACTGCGCCCGTCACCTTGAGACATAGTTGTTAAGTCTCATGTGCCTGTAATTTCACTGGCTCTCAAGGACTGCTGCCGGAACACACCGTTAAGTGCTTGGCGACATATTTTCTACTTGAGGGTGGTCGCTAGCCAGGCGGGCATTCGCAAAATGCCCTTCCACCATGCTTTGAAGCTCAAGCCCGCGGCGGGATTCGAACCATGGACCTGCGGCACGGCAGTCCATAGCCAATGCCCCTGAGTCCTGAGCATCCGCAATGAACAATATCGTTCATTTCTATTGTTCTAATTATCTACGATGCGCATGGGTCTTCTTTTTTTTTTTTTTTTATTTTTTATGCCTGATAGGTTAGCCTTTGACCACTATCTCACCTGATGGTAAGTGATGATGTGGTCGAAGATGTTGTTCAGGCTAACCTAGAAGTACTGGCTCTCAAGGACAGCTGCCGGAACACACCGTTAGGTGCTTGGCGACAGACTTTCTACTTGAGGGTGGTAGCTAGCCAGGCGGGCATTCGCAAAATGCCCTACCACCATGCTATAACGACTGCCATCCTAAGACGACAACCGGGACCGACGGCTTAACGTGCCCTCCGAAGCACGGAAACGCTCAGTAGTAATGTCACGAGCGGTCACCCATCCAACTCCTGACCGCGCGCGACGTTGCTTAACTTTGCTGATCGGTTGAGAACAGCTAAGTAAACTTCGCTACGAGCGCTTCTTTACCGGAATAGACGTATCCTAGCTTCTGCAGCCCTGCAGTCCATAGCTAATACTCGACCATCATTGCTTACATACTTTCGTTATTTCTTATTAAAAAACTGGATATCTAAATAATTTATGGCCGCCTAGCAAATTAAGGCACATGTAAGAGCTAAATAAGAATTAAATTTGGGTTGGATTTGGCATTGTTTTTTTTTGTGGACTATAGTCTCATCATATTTCACGCTTGTTCGTGTTACCATCTTAACGATAAAAAAAAACAGAAAGTCCTTCAAGTAAACCTCCCTTTTTATTTTAAAATTTTTGTTTTTATAAATAAAACAAGCCAAGTGCAAGTTGGACATCCAGGCAAAAACGATAATTGTAATTTAAATTTAATTTACTAATATTAAAAAGAATTTGTTAGACAATCTTACTAGTCATTCTAATACAAGTATAGTCATTTTAATATTGTTAGGTTTGCAATAACGCCTGCTATGCGGATTACATTACAAAATCACAAATATACGATAGGAAAAATTTAAGTCATGTGCGGGATCCATCCCAATACGATGGTTAAAGAACGATAGGAAAGATTTGAGTTATGACGTCATGTCATGTTAGCTCAATTGGTTAGAGCATACCCCGGCTCAATTGGATGGGTGGATGGACGCGGATCCCGCACATGACTTTAATTTTTCCTATCGTATATTTGTGATTTTGCAAGTATTCAACCATTCTAACCAAACCATTTGAACGTTTCAACCCTCCTCTACCTATTACGGTTCATAACATCCCTTGAAAAGTAGGACGGACGGCCAGCTGGGGCTTAGTACATATTAGGGTCGATAAGTTTTGAAATATAAGTATATGAAGAATTATTCTTATAGCTATAAGCTGCTTACAGCAGCAAAAGTATTACTGATAGGCTGAACAGTACGCATCGAAGCATCTAAATGACAAAAGTATGATAATTACACGCCATTGTGTCATAATGTTCACGAAATCCATTGTCTTGTTGCCTTGTTATCTAAGAAATACGAACATGAACCGAAACGTGACCACAAGAACAGTACATAATCGTTACGGTTTTCCGTTGGACGTAAAACTAAATAGATACTCTTATAATAAATTAACCTATTAGAATAATATATACCATTTTTTCCCTTAATATGATTACAAGCACTACCGCGTGGAAAGTTAAAATCACAAATATAAATTTTTAAAACACAATATTTTTCATGAGGAGGAATCGATCCCACGTACCCCGGTTTAGTGCACCGGTTTAGTCCACCGAGTATCTTTGACTATAATATATACCTTATCTATTGATAAGGTATTTATTATATTTAGGTTTATTATATATAGGTAAAAGCAACAGAAATGTGTGTGAATGTATTTTTGTCACTGAAAATTTTGACCATATATCTCAACTCGTAAATTCAATTTATATCAAGTTCCTTTCTACCAATGAAGATCAGAAGAAATGAATACTTACGGGCATGCGTTCTTCGATGCCTCCAATGGGGAAGTTCATAACGGATCTGACGGTTTGAGCGCCGTACAGCTTGTCATCAGGCACGTCCAGCTCCCCCATGGTATCTTTCTCCTTCCTCTGAAAATAACGGGAGGTCTATGTTTTAATCTGTTTGTGACCTCTTCAATGTAATTGAAGAATGCGTCAAGTTATTTTAACAAACGAGACAATGTGTTTACTGATATAAAGAATGTGATTTTGTTTAAACATTGAAGGGTCTAATCATTTTATTTTGGGTAAGATTATGTGAGTACCTATGGTAAGTGAGAACATAAAATCAGTTGAAAATATTTGTGTATATTTTTAATTTTAGAGTTTTTATTAACTAATTTCATGATTACATTTTTACTGACGGAACACGCTCGTCGCCCTAATAATGTTAAGAGGTAATATCTGCCGATAACAGATGCAGTTCGTCAAAAATTACGAACTTCACTGCGCCCATCACCATGAGACAAACAGTTGTTAAATTTATTTATTTATTTATTTTCCATACATACAACTATCCTTACAGGTATACAATATCAATACAATAGAGTAGCTATATTTCATGTGACTGTACTAGCTCTCAACGACTTTAAGTACTCAAGGACTGCTGCCAGAACAAACTGTTAGGTGCTTGGCGACAGATTTTCTACAAGGGGATAGTAGCTAGTCAGGCGTAACAATGACCTGCGACATGGCAGTCCATAGCTATTTCCGCTCGCCTACCACTGCTTCAATATGATGATAATAAATTATGATAAGGCGAGAAGTAAGAAAATAATCGTAAAGTATACACAATACTATTAAACTATACATCGAAATAAATAATTGTAATCAGCACATATGCCGGTAATAATATGCTTAAAATATAATACATGCAATATTACGAATGAATAGCGAGTAAAATATTTGAATAATGACTCTTTCAGTCTTCACATAAAGTTGCATAATAATGCCAATCATTCAAGTAAAGCGTGTAACTAAAGATCTATTCAGACCGCGAAATGCAATTATTGTATAATGCTAAATAACCAAACTAATTCTAGGTTAGCCTGAACAACATCTTCTACCACATCATCACTTACCACCAGGTGAGATAGAAGTCAAAGGCTAACCTATCAGGCATAATAAAAAAAGAACTTTAGAATAAAGCTGAAAAATAATAACTAATTCCTATGTAGCAGTTACCTGGCCAAGGGACCATAGTCACTGCAAAGGGCATGAAACGTCGCGAAATATAATGAAAATTTGTGAACGATGTGGATTTTAATTCACTAAACATCTTCGATAACGATATAGGTATAACAAGTGTGCTGCGAAAACTTAAAAATAACTTAAACAACTACAGTATATCCACTCAACAGCTGACGTGCTTGCCAGACGGGCCAGCCCAAATTTATTAATACAGCCGGCAAAACTTCTGGTAATCGAGGTTCATCTCATAAAAAATATAGCTTTAGTTTCCGTGGAGTAAGTATATAAGTATATGTTAAGTAAATATTTGATTAACTTGAAAAATATTATTTGAACACTTACGTATGTAATTTTCTTCCCTTCCTCGGGGTTCAAACAAATAGTGCACGCCATATTTACAATATTCACAAATTTACAATTATCGAAATAATATCACGTGAATTTATCGGCCACAGTTGAAATGTCACTATGACAACGTTTACGACAAAAGACGAGCTACTGTCTTTATGGACTCAACCTCCTTTGAATAGTGATCAGGATGGAGTGCTAGTTACTTGATTGTTTAGTGACGACTGTCTTTCGGTGCACTATTCCGACAATAAAAGGGTGTTGTGAATGAGGCGCTCCGGGGCGCTATTTTAACAAGCTTTTAGGAGCGAAATGAACGAGCCACGACGCGAACCGAAAGGCCGAACTGAGAGCGTACAACCGGTCTCTTGTCCCCTCCACAAACTACAAATATACTCTCGATTGCGCGACGATACTTTATTTTTTATCAGTTTTGCAATTATAACCGTACTCGGTAGCCGTGGAGACTGGAGACTGTATGGAGACTGAGCCGTCTGAGGAATGATTTGTTTTCGTTCAACCCGAACAGCAGATAGCAGTTTATCAATTCGCGTGTTTGTTTTAACAATTCTCAACTATATTTGCATAGTTAATAGACACTGAGTTACGTTGCGTAAGCCATTACAAAATACATATAAGGCAACTCTGCTTTATATGTATGATTACATGCTCATATATCAAGGTGTAGAATTATAAATGCGAATCTGGGAACGAAATTTAATAAAACTTAAACAGTTTTTAGGGTAGGTCGACCCCTATAGGATCACTTGGTTTTCTCAGGAACGCGTATGGGTATTAAGTTAAAATTTACACACGACATTTGGGTCTATGATTACTACAAGAGATTTGAGCTGTGAAAGAATCAAACTTGTAAGTCAACGCGACCAAAAGATGTTTGTGCGATTTCAAAAAGAAATCAAAACCTTTAGGGTACTTCCCGTTGACCTAGATTCGGAAATTTTGACAAGAAGCAGTCTTAAAGCACATGTAGATACAACAAAGGAAATTATCTGATAACCGTAAATGTACCTACCGAGTTTAACAACAACGAAAAAAAAGTACTACAAAGTACAAATTTCTTCTATCGTAACAACGGTAACACATACTATCGTCAAACATATTATAGTATAATATCTAATGTACCTACAATAACAAATAATAAACTGGCCAAGTTTAGAAACAGACTCCCGCTAAGATTCATGAACTGTATCGCAAAAAAAATCGATTAAGATTAATTAAACGTCCTGGGAAAGAATGTACGACGAAACGTATTCTTTGCTAGGACAGGAAAACGGTGTATGAGTCCAACGCGCACTTAGCTGGTTTTGTCCCAGCTATAGATACCTATAATATATATACCTATAGCTATACCTTAGGTTGTGTAACAATCATACATGATCATGGAATTCGCGGCAATAAAATAATATTAATCATTAAACTCGTTGAACCCGACTAATTAATTACTACCCACTAAAACCATTCAAAGTATTGAAAATTACGCTCTCTCGTAACAAATGTAATCAGTTACATAATTAATCAATAAAAAAACTTGTGTGCTTGTGCATTGAGTGAGCACCCTCAGAAAAAAATCAATAAAATAGGATAATTTAGTAAAAGCTCTAAAACAATTGTAAAACCAATATCCCTTTTTGTAAAAAGGTAAAACAGAAGATAAATCGTTTGTAATGTGCTCACTCAGTTCTCACAGAAAATCGTCAATATCTTCAAATCTATTGAGTTTACAAAAATAAATTGTATACTAGGTTTTTAGTAAAACTTGTGAAGAATATAAGTATCAATGGACAGATTGCCTAGTGCCGTATTTAAATTTACAAATAGATAATTATGCTCACTCAATCCTCCATTTTCGCAAGGGCCGATTGCTCTCTAGTAAACTATATAATTAAACTTCGTTATATTACTCGTGTTTAGTACACGTTCAATAGGATTTCGTAACATACTAAACGAAAGTCTATTGTGATACATATATAAGTAATAAATAATTTTATGTGCTCACTCAATCCACACATTTATGAAAACCAAAAAACATGAATATCTTCAGATTTGTTACCATTACAAAAAGTCCAGATAGCTCATGTTTTAGTAAATTTTTTTACTAAATATCTGCCATTTCACTTCTAATTAAACTTGTTTACTTTATGAGATATACTTATTTTATTGTTTGTATGAAATTTCGTACTATAGGGTAACCATATTTTATGTATATGTTTGTTCCAATGTTTTTTTTTCTTTTATAATGGCTTCACATATCCCCATATCGATTAATATGGTCGAGTTCATTTGTTCTTAAAGAAGTTCCGATACAAAAAAGATCGTGTTCAATAGTACAAATAAATTAATGAACCTTTTGTTTGCTCTTTTCATAAAACTTCGTATTTAAATCGATAATTTCAAATTGAACGTGTTAAATAAATAAAGCTTTTTCCAAATATAACTTTTATTTTCTCTGCATTAAAGAAAACTTTGAATTGCCCATTTCGTACGTGGCTAAAACGCTGTCCGCGAAAAGCCAAAAAAAAAAACTTCATTCTTTAGTCTATGGCCAATTGCCATGCGCGCGCATAGGAAAACAGATAAATTTTCCCCGCCATTGCAAAAAAATATTCACAACTCGTTTTCACTGTTGAAATAATGGTTATTATTAATTAAGATAAGTACTAGATATGAAGAAAATTATTTTTTAGTACTATTTCCTTCAAGTGTGTTGGAAAACGTTGTATGATACTCGTGTGTGTGTGGCATTGATGATTACCGTCCTCGGCTCTCTGAGGGCTCGGGTCACAATGGCACCTCAGCAGTAATCATACCTACATTACACACTTGTACCACAATGTAACCCACAACATTGACTTTTCATTTACCTGACTAAACTCGACCTACATATTATGTATCGTGTTTCTTTGTTTCTGTAAATTACAGAATTATATTGTATTGTCTATATTATACTGAAAATAGAGAAGTATAGGCAAAAATGTTTGTAGGTACTAACTTAGAAGAAAAACAAAAAAAGGCGTAGGCCAAAAAACCTAAAATTAGCTACATAATTAAAATGAAATAAGATTTTTGAAAAAAAAACTGTCTTGGATATACTTTTAAGCATATCTTAAAAAGTACTGCACAGATGTCGATGAAATTTGGTTTATGGATAAATATTAGAATAGATCCCGAAATTTATGAACTTTCTTTTTATTCTGAGACTTAATTAGTTTTTCAATGTTATTGCTTTTATTATCTATTATTACTTACTAATTAATGGTGGCTGACAATCCATCCCGTAAGTAGCATGGCTCAATGAAAAGGGTGAATATTAAAAGAAAATTCCAATAAATGGAACTGACGTCAACATTAAAAATGTGTCAAATAACTGTATGATGCTCTGCCGCAGATTCCACTATAGTTAAAACCTTTTAATTATATCTTAAAATGATATACTTCGAACGCGTTTTCAATGTCGGTAACATGAGCACAAAATTGTCATACTCGTAATAGTTGCCTTTGAATTATCGTGGTATCGACGACGTGGCGAGCGACGTCAACAAGTAATTTCACACATTTAAAAATTGGTTCGAATTACTTGTAAAAAAAAAATCACGAATTATGTTGATTTTTATTTGAGTAGTGTCAATGTTTACAATCGATAGTTATTATCTATTATCAATATCACTTCAGCACTACTTTCGTAGAACTGTCGCAGTAACCAAACTAAATACATAGGTTTTTTAAGGAATTGAGGAGGGAAAGTGTCAACATTGTGAATTTTGTATTTTTTTCCGAAAATATTGATTCTGAGATTTTATACGTAATTATGGTGGATAATCAACCATTAAGTGTGTTACGAGTGTAGGCAAGTGACACACGGCTTTTCGTGATTCAAATTATTCCAACAATTAGGTACTTGCAACTTTGACATTTGCGCTCGCAGTAAAAGTTCTATATCTCAACAACCTCCCAACCAACTTAGCTCATATACAGACTTGCAAATTCTATTAGTATAAGCTAATTTTCTGTCGAAATTCATTAAGTCACATTCTCTCGGTCAAAAAGTAGCCTGTGTGTTCCATGTCCTAATTATGTATCAAATATCATCGCAATCAAATTTTATCAAAATAAAAAGGAAGTTCATAAGCTTCGGGATCTATTCTAATATTTATCCATAAAACAAATTTCATTGAAATCTGTGCAGTACTTTTTAAGATATGCTTGAAAGTATGTTCACAACAGATAGTTTTTTTTAGAAAATTCTTATTTCATTTTCATTATCTAGCTAATTTTAGGTTTTTTGGCCTACGGTTTTTTTGTTTTTCTTCTAAGTTAGTACCTACAAACATTTTTACCTATACTTCTCTATTTTCAGTATAACATAGACAATACAATATAATTCTGTAATTTACAGAAACAAACTAACACCATACATATGTAGGTCGAGTTTAGTCGGGTAAATGAAAAGTCAATGTTGTGGGTTACATTGTGGTTTGTACCACGTGTTTGTAATGTATGATTACTGCTGTGCTGTGGCGCCATTGTGACCCGAGCCCTCAGAGAGCCGAGGACGGTAATCATCAATGCCACACACACGAGTATCATACAACATTTTTCAACACACTTGTGAAGGAAATAGTACTAAAAATAACTTTCTTCATGTCTAGTACTTATCATTTTTTTTTACCGGCGGTATGCCTTTATTAACAAAATACTACAAACTATATACTACACTACAGCTACTACAATAACAGCATTTGGACTCATAGGCAGTCCAAATGCTCTAGCCCACTATCAGTTGGCAGCGTGCCCAGCATATATTAATTTATTAATAATTAATATATGCTGATTAATTATTATTAAATAATAATTAATTAATAATAACTATTATTTCAACAGTTAAAACGAGTAATGAATATTTTTTTGCAATGGCGGGGAAAATTTATCTGTTTTCCTATGCCACCGCATGGCGATTGGCCAAAGAATGAAGTTTCTTTTTTTTTTGGCTTTTCGCGTATAGCATTTTAGCCACGTATGAAATGGGCAATTCAAAGTTTTCTTTAATGCAGAGAAAATAAAAGTTATATTTGGAAAAAGCTTTATTTATTTAACACGTTCAATTTGAAATTATCGATTTAAATACGAAGTTTTATGAAAAGAGCAAACAAAAGGTTCATTAATTTATTTGTACTATTGAACACGATCTTTTTTGTATCGGAACTTCTTTAAGAACAAATGAACTCGACCATATTAATCGATATGGGGATATGTGAAGCCATTATAAAATAAAAAAACATTGGAACAAACATATACATAAAATATGGTTACCCTATAGTACGAAATTTCATACAAACAATAAAATAAGTATATCACATAAAGTAAACAAGTTTGATTAGAAGTGAAATGGCAGATATTTAGTAAAAATTTTTACTAAAACATGAGCTATCTGGACTTTTTGTAATGGTAACAAATCCGAAGATATTCATGTTTTTTGGTTTTCATAAATGTGTGGATTGAGTGAGCACATAAAATTATTTATTACTTATATATGTATCACAATAGACTTTCGTTTAGTATGTTACGAAATCCTATTGAACATGTACTAAACACGAGTAATATAACGAAGTTTAATTATATAGTTTATTAGAGAGCAATCGGCCCTTGCGAAAATGGAGGATTGAGTGAGCATAATTATCTATTTGTAAATTTTTAAATACGGCACTAGGCAATCTGTCCATTGATACTTATATTCTTCACAAGTTTTACTAAAAACCTAGTATACAATTTATTTTTGTAAACTCAATAGATTTGAAGATATTGACGATTTTCTGTGAGAACTGAGTGAGCACATTACAAACGATTTATCTTCTGTTTTACCTTTTTACAAAAAGGGATATTGGTTTTACAATTGTTTTAGAACTTTTACTAAATTATCCTATTTTATTAAAAATTTTCTGAGGGTGCTCACTCAATGCACACGCACACAAAAAACTTCACTAGGTAATGTAAAAAATATAATCCCAAATTCGCGTTAAGACATATCCAACCGAGGTCCTAGACACAAGAGCAAAATAATAAAACTTGAATTTACCGCCAAAGACGTTCGGCGTTCATTTAAGTTAATTGTATTTAAAAATACTCCATGGTTGAGATGTATAGCAAATTAATTTGTCACACTACATTCTAGTTGCTACGTTGTCTTACAACATCAGCCTGTGTATAAAATGTTCGGTGGGAATAGGCTTATTCAAAAACCTGGCCATGTAAGATTCAGGTCTCGTTCTTCTAGGATTCCGCATCCCATCAGCCCATAAAAAAAAAACAGTTCGTCAAGCCAACAGTAATTTACGTCTCACCTCTAGCGTATCTACTCCGATCATACCTGATACAAAGAGCGATGGAATCAGGTACGGACAGTACCACACAGTACCAGTAGAACATCCTCTTGGACACGTAGTAAATTTCAACAATCTTGCATCTATTATAACTTGTCACAGACATTTAAGTCACATTTTTTGGCTGTATTTCTATGCAAGGGTTCCATGCTGAGCGACTTTTTTTTAGATATTAGTACCTATATATATTCGTTGGAATTATTCAATGTTTATCGTTATTAAAAGACAATTTAATGTAAAAAGGTTTCATTTGAAATTATAAGGATAATATCCAAGAATAACATTAACATGCATTAGTTTTGAAACCATGATGTGGTCACGACCCCCAGCATTGGGGAAACGACTCAAGGAGGAGGAGGCATTAGTTAGAATAAGGTAAATTATCACCCTTAACATAAATCATTTTTCGGTATTACTTTACTATGGTACTAGGAATACAAGAATACCTGCCATCAATTCATTTAAAATATTTTATAGAGGAGACACGCTTTTTCAATATTTTATTGGCAATATTAATGTTATTTATGGGTTTGCGTACAAAAATTCATTCTATATTATATCATTCGAGCTTAAACTTACGTATATACCCGTAACAAATGTATTCAACTCAATCACTACATATAAAACAATGTCTCTTCCCGCTGCCTGTCCCTATATACCTATGCTTACATCTTTAAAACTACGCAATGGATTTTGGTGTGAGTGATTTAAGAGGTATGTGTTTACGTATAATACATGCATAATATAGAAGAGAAAATGTGATAATTTTAGAGGTTTTTTTTATGATGTAAATAAATACATTCATTGCTCTTACACCAAACGCTGGCTGAACCCTACGAGATAGATCAAAATAATGTACTACAGTACAGTATTGTACACCTTAAAAAGTTCTATAAAAAAGTCCGCAATGCCGCCGTCGATTTTGTAAAAGAAAGGTCATCCACAAAATCTAAATCCGCCAGACATATTTGTATACTCAACAATTCTAAAACGCATAGTACTTATAGAACTTACTGTGCCGTGGGAAACGAAGATACCTAAAGAACCACACAATAAAAACAAACAAATATTAAATAAACAAATATTAAACAAACAAATATTATGACCTAACAAATGAATTAACCAAATACGGTTATGTGGTTCATTTATATGCTGTAGAAATTGGAGCAAGGGGTATACCAGCGAAATCCCTATATAACCTACTTAAAGAACTTGGCCTGTAAAGAATCACCGTAACTTTCATCCTAGAACGTGTATCTAAGGCGGCATTAGTAGGATCCTACCAAATTTGGTTAGGCCGGAGAGGAGGTTGAGCGGTGAAGGGGAGCATTGATGACATAGTAAACTTCCCCTACTCCCTGAATTGCAACTCCCAGGCCCTTCTGGCCTCTTCCTCTGCAACGTTATGGAACCGGCAACCTCACGGTGAATCCATGAAATGCAAAGTAAGTCGTTTCTTATCTATATTTTGACAATGAAGATAGGTTATATACTGAACCCAGTCTTATGAATAACAACAGAATGTAGTCAACTAATTTTGATCGTTCAACAGCAATGTATATTGCCCGATTTTCCACTATATTTTACATAATATCTTTGCAAACTTTAACTTCTTCCTGACATATTCATAATAGCAATGTAACAGCTAACAAATAGGAAAAGAAGTAGGAATTTACTACTATTTTATCAAATTTAGTGTATAGTTAAGCCAGTATACTTTTCATTAATACTTTACCAGACTTGAATCCACCGCAGAATTACTGGCTCTCAAAGAAGCTGCCGGAACCAACCCTTAGGTGCTTGGCAACAAATTTTGTGGTGTTAGCTATCCAATCTCAGCGCTCCTTTTTCTATGAGTTTTCTACTGCCCGCCTAAAAGTCTTAAACACCCACGAAGAGGCGTTATCGCCCATGTTGAGAACCTATGATGTAATAAAATAACCTAAAAATGTTTTATGCTTCACTAAGATTTTACGCTCTACACCTTTTCATGATTCATATCGCATAACTATGCTTTTATCAGAATTTAATATTTTTTCTATGTGCTTTAAACCATTTTTTTAAGATGCCTGTAACATTTGTATGTAAATTTTATTTTAGTCTGTAATTCCAACTGCTGATTAGATAATGTCTTCATAGTTTTTGTAGTTCTGCTTTGAGCCTTCTCTTTTTTAACGATCACAGCCTTGCACCACTTGATACATAGCTGGTGTTCCAGTATATATTCATCTTGTCCAATATGCTGTCATAGTTATTACTTATTAGTTACCCCACAGCATTTTATGATTTCCAAGCTTTTAAAATATTCACTCCTTTTATTTATTACTAGCTTACCCGTCGTGGCTCCGCCCGCGGGTATATCGGTTATCGCATAAAACCGTTAACCTCTTTTTGCGCAGTTGGATAAAAACTATCCTATGTCGTTCCCCGTGTCTCAAACTATTTCCATACCAAATTAAATCTTAATCGGTCCAGTAGTTTCGGAGCCTATTCAATGCAAACAAACAAAAAGTCTTTCCTCTTTATTATATTAGTTTAGATTAGATATCTTATACATACTTGTATGTACATTTAACTACTATATACCTTGTTGGTAAGTGATGATGAGGTAGAAGATAGTAAAGAAGATTTTTTTTTCCTTTTTTAAGAAAAAAAAGAGATGGCAGAGAGCCAGTTCTTATTGGGATGACTTCCAGAGCACACCGTTATGTGCTTGGTGATGAAGACAGATTTTCTACTTCAAGGTGAAAGTCAGCATCTAGAAGGATTCACATTTTGTGAATGAGCATTCTCCTCAGAAATTTTTATCTAGCTACTTTTTTTAGCTTTTTCTACATAACATATAGCTTTTACATCCAATACATATTAAACAACTTCTGTCCGATTACACTCTTCTGATGTCATAACCTTTGAAAAGACCAGTCCATCATCTTACGACCAGGAAGTGGTCAGTATGAATGCCAAATGCACACACCCTAGTGACCGGAAAAACTTTAAGTGACTTCAAAAAAGGAGGAGGTACTCAATGCGTATTTTTTGTTAATCAGACCTTTAAACTAGGTAAACCGATTTAGATTTTTATTTGCAGGCTGATGCTTCCCTTGTGGTCGCATTTAAATTTCATAAACATTGGTCAAGCCGTTTTTGAGTTACACTACAATAACTGAAAAGTGTTTTCCTCTGGATGAGTCATTGACAGTGAATGACAATCGATCCTGTAAGTAGCAAGGGTCACTAAAGAGGGTGAATTTTTAAGAAAACATCAAATTAATATTTAAATAAAACACTTAAAAAATATAAAACTATATCTAGTGACAATTCCGCCTAATTTTCCTGCTAAGCCGACGTGACGTCACAAACGCCACGCTGCCAGACCGGAAGAATTTTCGACGCGTTTCGCTTCTACACGAAGCATCCTCAGGAGGTCTTGACTCTACGAGCGCACGATCAAGACTGAGCGGCCGGCGGCTCAGCACGCCTTTATATAGACGAGCTGAGTCAGCACGCCTTTATCTAGACTCGAGCGTGAGTCACTGCTCTTTGTTGTAGCTAACAATTGGTGAGTTATACGTTTTTAAAGTGACAATGACATCATAATGGCCATAAATTGATTACAAATAATAATTTTAAATTATATATATTATGCAATGTGTTTTGAATATGTATAGTGTAAAAAATATTACAAAATTACTTCCAGAACTACTTCGAATCCATCCTGTTTCACTCCTACCTTGGGTAGCTAGAGAATTATTTCAAATCACCCAACTTTATTACTCTCATAATCTTAAGAACTATTCTGAAACTCCCAAAACTCAGCTCTTGCTTCTCTATCTCCGTAAGATATTTTACATGTTAATCTGTACTGATTGTATGTATGTAAAAAGTCAACTTGAGTAGAAAACATTCTGTTATCAATTCAAACCATCCCCCACAGTATTGTAGATATAGTAATATCCACTTTATATAGTTGTACTGTTGTCCAATCCCACCTATAATAATGTGTTAATGTTTTCCCAGAGCCAACATCTCACTCTTCAAGCACCTAATTGTGTCTTACAATTTCCGATAGGTAATCTGTAAGTTATTATAGTGCTATAACGCTTCACAACTTGGTGTCAAAACTGCTGTTATAAAATGAAACTGTAGACACTTGGTACAAAATTTGTATTGAAAACGCTTTTTTCATGTTATTGCTGCCAAAGATAATGGATGTAGTGACCATGGCAAACTAAAACTACCCAATTTTTATCTGAAAAAATTATAATACTTTAAAACCACTTGGCAATATCGCTCACTCGGAAAATGATACTTAACTGTATACTGTGTTTCATGGTGATGGGCACAATGAAGTTAGTAACAAGTGACAATATGCATCTGTTATAAGCTGAGGTTACCACTTAACATCAGGTGGGCCTTGTCCATGTTCAGTAACAATAACAGCAAAAAAACAACAGTTATCTTACTCCACCTGCTCCACCTATAACACTCAAGTTACAAAAGAGATTACAAAAGGGTCAATAAATTCAGCACTATCAATTAGGCATTTGTATACACAACTATGCCAGATTTAAGCATTATTAGGGAAGTTCTTCTTCTTCTTCATAAATGACTCTAATCATTGCTTTGACGATATACTGCCAATGTCTTGTCTGTGTGGCTAGTGTACAGTATAAGATTTTTTTTATGTAATTAAGGTAAAATAATTTGCAAATAAATGTTACTAAATAAGTACGCACATATTCTCAACATACTCGTTTGAAGCATAGCAACACCATAACACATTATAGGGGCACATTATTTTAGAATTAGAACAGTACATAAATTACAGAACCACAGTGAATTATATCATAGTAATCATTAGAAAAATGTTATCTAATGAGTGATAAACGCATAACTATATTTTAAATATATGGATAAGCTAAGTATCATCTTGTTGTTTTTATATTAAGGGCTGTGGATATTGGGAAATAAATGAAAAAATATATTAATTAACCAACATTAACAATTGAATATGTGAACCCAGGTTTGCAGCATACTAAGTACAAGAACTCCAAACCCAGGTTGATTTATTGTATCCCAAACATGAGTGTTTTGGGCAGTTATTTAATATATTAGACAGTTATGTTGTTAATTTATATGCTATAGAATTCGGAGCAAGGGGTATACCAGCAAAATCCCTACATATCCTACAAAAAGACCTTGAACTATCAAGAACAACCATAACTTCCATCCTAGAACATGCATCTAAGGGGCGGCATTAGTAGAATCTTACCAAATTTGGTTAGGCAGAGGAGGAGCAGTGAAGGGTAACATTGATGAATTTGTCATTCTCTCTCTCTCTCTCTTTGTATGGAAATTACAAGATTTCAAACAGCATAAGACTTTGTTTTTAATAAAATTCTATATTTCTATAATAATTGGTATGTGAATGTGTTTGTTACTTAGAAAAATTGTGTCGAATCATAATAAAAATGTATTGTAGGTCCCTTTTCAGGTTACATTACTGTCTCTATTTGCTTAATGTTACTATCAGTGTTCACATGGCATGAAAAACTAGACCGGGTTAGTTTTGGATTGAACATGTATACAACTCTTTCCAAAATCATACTTCTTATATAACTTATCTATTCACATTAACAGCTTGAGTGGAGAGGATTAATTTATGTTTTTTTTTTTATGTTATTGTGAAGGAACAAGCGCGAGGCCCACCTAATGTTAAGCGGTATCCTCTGCCTATAACAGATGCAATTCATCACAAGTGATGAACTGCGCTGCGCCCGTCACATTGAGACATAGTTGTTAAGTCTCATTGTGCTTGTTATTTCACTGGCTCTCAAGGACTGCTGCCGGAAAACACCGTTAGGTGCTTGGCGACAGATTTTCTACTTGAGGGTGGTCGCTAGCCAGGCGGGCATTCGCAAAATGCCCTTCCACCATGCGGTGAAGCTCAAGCTCTGGGCGGGATTCGAACCATGGATCTGCTGCGCGGCAGTCAGAGCCATCACTGCTGATTTTATTGAAATTGACAGGCTTAGACTTTTGAATATAGCCTTTATGGGACTACCACATTTTCAATCATATAGACACACGCAGGTACACTGATTGAGTCAGAAATGTGTGAAGAGTTTTTTGTAAGAGACATTGTAAACATAAACAGGGCCACAATTTGCGGGAAAACCACCTTCGCCGGTCATACGTACCTAGATAAAATATGTATGATGAATAAACTGGCTCTGATACTTTTTTACGGACACCATTGGACATTCTTATCAAAGTTTTCTCGTAAACCATTTCTAATTTGGGCTTATATTGAGGATGAAGTAACTATAAAACTAACCGGTTGACCGTTATGCAACTTACTTTGGTGACATCAGTTGTGTGGATATTGCACTTGTTTACGATGCGAACGACACTACGGAAGTTCTTTGAGGAATTAACTATAGCAGAAGATAATTTAAACATGGATAAAGCCATGATTTACAGTAAATAACTTCGCTTTAATTTCGGACAAAAATCACAAGGAAAAATCAAATTCCGATCGCCTCTTGCCAGGATATTCAGCTATCTGCCACTGTCACTGTCAACTTCAACTATGACTTCTATTTACAATCAGTCAATTTAAATATGTTTGTATGGATTGAACGTTTACCATTTTTCTGTTACATGATTAAACCAGAGGTTGTCGCAAAATGCGAAGATATATAAATTGAACGCTAATTTAGTAGTTCAACCTTAAACTGAACGCGTCTTTTTCAATTCGAGTCGAGTTTGGTCATACAAAGTTCATGGTATAATTCTAAGATCTAGAATGTATAATTCATGTAGTACAAAGTAACTGTAATTATTAATAACTAATAACCAATTGAAAGCAAATGCATGTGAGCGCAACAGTATAACCATAAACAGTTGGTCTAGTTCTATTTAATTGATCCAGTAATGTAATGTCGTTTTGTATACGAATCTTCAATTTATTTTTAAATATACTGAATAAACCTGCATTTTATACTTTCTTTGGCAGTTTACTTTACATTTTTAGGGTTCCGTAGTACCTACAAGGAAACCTTATAGTTTCGTCATGTCCGTCTGCCTGTCCGTCTGTCCGAGGTTTTGCTATGAGACCGTTAGCACTAGAAAGCTGTAATTTGGTAGGTGTATGTACTATATTAATCACGCCGACAAAGATAATATAAAATTTTGAAAAAAAATTTTTTTTGTGTAGCTCCCATATTTATATGATTTGAGGATGAAATTTTTTTTCGTCGTCCACCCCATCGTGTGGGGTGCAGTAGAATAGGTCTTTTAAAATTATTTAGGGGTTGCTAACACTATTTTTCGATGTAATGGCCCATTTACGAAATATTAAACTTTCAAGTGCACATTTTTGTTCCTATAGGGCGTCATATTGTCACTCCCCTGCCAGCAACCCCCCCCCCAAGAAAGAATGGTAGGATATTCTCCTTACATATTTATTTTTAATGCAACCAATAGAAATGTTGTACAAACTCCAGTGCTGTTAGTGCGAATATATGGACATCATCCGCCTTTCAACGTTACAGTACCAACTGAACGTGACTGTAGGTATATGCAACATAAGCGGATAATAAAAAAATGCTTTTCTAAAGCAGATTATCAAGTAATACATGATCTAGTAAAACAGGAAGTATTGGCTGGTACCTTTCTGAAAATAATACAGCTGAGTATGCTGTAAATAATTTTTATAAACTGTCTACGGCATCATATCCAATAATGTACCATGAAAATCATAACAAATTGCAGTTTAACCATTTAGTTCAATTCATCCCTAAGGCAAATATTTAACGATAAGAGGAAAGCATGGATAAAATGGAAAATATATGGTAACTTATCGGATTTTGAGACTGTTGCATTATACAGGATTATTGGTAAAATGCTAACAACCTCTTAGGGTCGACTTCTGCTAGTTCTAAGAAACATTTTAAGATGATTTTTTTTGTTTTGAAAAACAAAAAAAAATCCTTTAATTTATTTTGTGTTTTTTTATATATTTTTGACTGAATAAGCACGAGGACCACCTGGTGTCAAAAGTCTCTTGTGCCTGTAATGTATTATTTCAAAATTTTTGTTACTTTGCTCGATGTATATATTCAAAACTGTATTCAAAGGGAGCGTGGCTTGGTCTAATGTTGCCGCGGCGAGCACTCTTGGCTCGGAGTAGGCGGTTAAAAACATTAGATAATAGAAAAAAAAAAAAAATATACACCCTAAAATTTTTGTTATTACTAGCAGAAGTCAACCCTAAGAGGTTGTTAGCATTTTACCAATAACCCTGTATAGGCACATACTTGAAATTAGTTCAGAAATATGTTACAAAATTCCATTTAGAAAGTTTAAATACTGTTAAGTACAACATCAAATATTTTTGGCCTTACATTGCAAATAAAAAGAGAAAAAGGGATGTCCCAAGTTGCATCAGCTATGAAGAAAAAACAGCACGTGACTCAGTAGACTTTACTCGAATTACTTACAATCAGTATTTGAGCCCTCAAATATTACCGACGGATATAATGCAGATAATATATTTTATATATGTGCAGATAACTGCACGTCAGATTTAATTATCAGTGATGTACGTTATATACGTATATATAGTTTTAAACTGAAAGTACGTAGCTACGTAGCTCGGTCCAACTAAGGGTATTTCAAGACATTCGAGTTATCGAATGTCAAGGGAAATGCAAAAAAATACGAAATAAGAGATTCTTTAAGGAGCACAGACTTTTCTTCTTAGAGCATTTGGTTTCTTTGTAAATTTGGAATATAGATGTCAAATATTCGTAACCAAACAGCATTTTAATTAATTTATTTTGGGCAATCTGTAGGTAAAGTCTTGTTCTTGGAGCGCTGCCTAATATTTTAATTAAGTACAGAAGAAGTGGCTTAACTAAAGAATTGTATATAATTTGACGAATTGTCTTAGGTAGGGATCGTACTATACCACGTAGTGAACCTAGTAGTGAGATTAGTTTTGTACGCATATCATTAATATCTATGTTCCAGTTTAGATGACAATCAAATCTAAATAAGCTAAATAACCCCAAGTATTTTTCAGATTGTTTTTCAGCAAGTATTTTTGGGCAACCTTTAGTGGTATGTGGGGAAGTTTTTTTTGTTTTTAGCTTTAAAAATAATGTTACTAGTTTTTTACGCATTAATCATGAAAAAGTTATCCTGAAATCAGTTAACTAAATAAATAAAATGTAAAGGTCTTCTTGAGCGTTAGCAATCAGAACACATATTGAGGCTCCAAAATAAAAGACATATGTGTCATCTGCGCTGCGTACAAGGACACGTTTCCGTGAAAATGAATCTTATGTATTGAATTCATATATATATAAGAAACAAGAGTGGACCCAGAATTGATACTTGGGGGATACCGGAAGATATGCTCTGGGCTTTACTCAGAAAGTCACCTATTTTTACTTTTTGTGACTTATCAGCCAGATATGATTCAACAATTTTAAAAATTGTATCTTCGATCCAATATTTTGCAATTTCTGAATAAGGATTGAGTGACTTACGGTGTCAATTAAAGGTCAATTTATAATATAATAATAATAATAAATAATAATTATAAATCTTTTATTTTGTCTGAATATTTTTACAAATTTGAGGTAGGGACTGCCTTTTAAGTAAAGATAAAATATAGTGAGTGGGTGACTTCCTTATTTTAACATTAAGATTAATACAAATATATATATAATTTAATATTTAGGTTACAATTTATATAAAACAATCTAGTAGATTCCAACTTAATAAATAACAAATAAACAGGAGGTTTACTTAGGTATAACGTCTAACTAAATTTAAATACATTTCAGTATTACTCAAATGGTGTCTAACAAATTAAACTGTGAATGAAAGAAGGTAGTTGTTTGTTTACAAGCCAAACATTTTATCTTCTTATGTAACTTATTTTAGAACAAAAATAACCGAGGGGAAAAATTATATTCTGTTGATATAGTCTATGGTGGATATAATAAACAAATGCAGGTAGGCGACGATTACTTACAAAATGTAGAGTAAAAAATATACGTTAACTTAAAAAACAGGTACAGTATAGGTTGGCGGAGTGATGTGTGGTACAATTGACAAACGTTCATCCATATAATTTTATTATGAATTAAATTATCCTACCATATACAGGGTTATTGGGAAAATGCTAACAACCTCTTAGGGTTGACTTCTGCTAGTCCTATGAAACATTTTGAGATATTTTTTTAACGGTTATGAAAAAAAAAACAAATTGTTTTTATATTTTTTGTTTGTTTTATTGCCTACTCCGAGTCTAGATCTCCCGCCGCGGCAATACCGGACTGCGCCGTGGTCCTTGGAATAGAGTTTTGAATATTTAAATCGAGCAATGTAATAAAAATATGATATAATACATTACAGGCACAAGAGGTTTTTGACAACTGACACCAGGTGTTTCTCGTGCTTTTATTCAGTCAAAAACATATAAAAAATCATATAATTAAAATTAAAAAAAAAAATCAAAAAAAAAATGACCTCAAAATGTTTCGTAGGGCTAGCAGAAGTCAACCCTAAGATGTTGTTAGCATTTTACTAATAACTCAGAGTATACAGAGTAATCTTTTTCTCATCTATATTAGCTTACATTTTGGTGATTTGATATGCTGTTGTTGCTGACAATGTGTTAGATTGCTACAATACACAACACACCCTCATCCCTTCTTAAACACTCACAAAACTGAAGTTAATTTCCTCCCCCCACTGCCACACACACACACACATACACACATACACACACACACTTACACACAAATACACTCGCACTTTCACACGCACACTTTAAAATAACTCGCGCATGTTTGTTTAACATCATTATTACCATATTCTTTTATTTTCATTGAATTTTATCGGTGGTATGCCTTTATTAACAAAACCCTGCAAACTATACGCACCATTCTGGCCACTACAGCGAAAGCGTTTTGGCAATTTAGGAGCTATTGCAGGCCTACAGATAGCCCAAATGCTCCAACCTAGTACACATATTTTAAATAGGTATACCACCCTTTACATATTATTAATTTCGAAATGTGATACGGTAAAATAGATAACTTACATACCGAAATCCTTAGTTATAATTTAGTTATGTCTTGCTGAAAATGGAGGGTGTTGTTGTCTGTACTACAGTTTTAATACTACAACAGGCAACAACGATTTGACTAAGAAATTTTTCATGTCCATATTTGTACAAATAGTACAACCCAAAGCCTAATATTTTGTAAGTACCTACCACCTAAGAAATATGTCAAATAAACATTATTATCATTATTATTATTGCGATATAAATCCATACGGTTGTAGAAATAAGTAATGATTACTTGTCAATACGTGAGTGTAACACCGTTTCTATCGTTATATTACCACCAACTTAACTGTGCAGTTTTCGAGGGCGCTACTGGTCATGGAAATCAACTACAGACTGTCACAATTTGAGGGAAAGTTTTAGTTCTTTTTTCTGCCACCTGAACAGATTAGTTGGTGCGTCTGTAACTATATTTGCTTGAAGATTATTATACTACTATATATATATGAACACAACTGTTAAAGCTGTGTGTCTTGAAAATAAATGTTTGAAACATAAAAAAAATTCACCATACAAAATTTGGCATGTCACCAACACGTGTTATAAGCACTAAAATTGATAGATTTATGTTTCATGCAAATCTAAGAATGTGTGTTAGGGGCTTTAGCTCAGCATTCACAATAAAAGGAAAATCTTGAACGCATTTTTAGTTATGAACGCATCAGACCGCAAGTGCTGCCTCTAGTGGCAGACGAGCAAAAATATCGTTGAATCGGGCTTCCTCGGCTTTTCTCGGGTCAGTCACGCCTAGACTCGTTCGGAAAGCGAAACCAAATTCATTCGACGGCGATGTACGAAGACTGATGCTCTTGTCGTGGACTCTGAAAAAACGTGCTATTTTATTCATTGCTACGGGCTTTGATACTCGATAAAGATATTTTTGTATAGTCAATGTTGTGATATAAACCGTCGCATAACTTATGGTGTTTAGTGTTAACGTTACGAAATTAGTGAAATTATACAGTGTGTGGTGCAATTTAGTGTCCGTTCACATATCTGGATTCCAAAGGATTGTTGTTTTACTCAGAAAAGATCTCGAATAAGGTGAGTTTTAGTCGGATTCCGCCGAAGAAGTTTTATCCACGCGATACGTTTATCAGCAACGGAATGGATGGCTTCCATTTATCGACTCGCGTGCGCCGTAATGGCTGACTTTTTCTCTGGAAAGGATGTTATTGAGATCGTGTCGGTCGGCCCCTAACTGTAATTGTAGTAATGAAGGAGTAATATTTGCAATGGGATGGGTTTTGTGTTGTGAAGCGTGTGGGAGGATAGCGTGGGTGGCGACAGGGAATGTAATCAACTGGAATTGTTGGTCTAGAGAGCGACCGGTCGCTTCGCCGTGCATGCCATCGTACACAAAGCAGTCAAAGCTCAGTTCATTCAAATAAGTTTCTGAAGATCTTGTTCATGATTCTATATAATTTAAAACTACATGTGACGTCTGATTAGCTGAGAAGGTACTTGTAATCCATGTGACATCATGTCCATGACCTCACATTCCGAGGAACATAATAATTCGTCATAGTAAAAAATCCTTCGGTTTTTGTTTGCACCTAGAAGCATATAGGTAAATTATTCAAAGTGGTAGGTAGACTAGAAAGTTTACCTAATTTGTAGATGTAATTTAAAATGAATTATCCCTAATTCGACGTATTGTCCATGACCTCACATTCCGAGGAACATAATAATTCGTCATAGTAAAAAATCCTTCGGTTTTTGTTTGCACCTAGAAGCATATAGGTAAATTATTCAAAGTGGTAGGTAGACTAGAAAGTTTACCTAATTTGTAGATGTAATTTAAAATGAATTATCCCTAATTCGACGTATACGTCAAATTAAGGAATGAATTATCCCTAATTTGACGTATACGTTAAATTAAGGATAATTATAATTATTGGCCTTATGTGACATTTTATTAATTATAATTATTGGCCTTATGTGTAAATATTATTTATTGTACTAAATTAATCCAGATTATTATTTTTACAAAGAAATGTGTCACTTAATTATGTATACTTCAGCTTGCAATGCCCTTACAGGGCACATAATTATTACTACCTCAAGACACATTTATCTGTCTGTAATCACTTATATTATGTTTGCATGAAAAAATGAATAGATATGCATATCAATCAGGCACATCTTCACATACCACAATAATTTACCAGTAGATAAATTTTGACTAAGATTCCCTTTAGAACCCTGCAAAAGAAATACAACCTTTGTGGTCAAGGTGTAAACAATTTATGTGGTTGAAAGTAATCAATTCACCTGAAATTATTTTCTACATGATGAAATTTCAAAGATGATAAGATAAATATTGAAGGAGCCATCAACAATACCACAACTATAAACATTATTATATGTACCATTATTCTCTCTAAGCCATTCAGATTACTTCAGTGAACAAGAGTAGGAAAATAAATTTATATGTATTTATTTGTGTTACTAAACTTCTTGACAAATAATCATTTTCTTTTCATTACCTGTAGTTGAATTTCTTTTTGTCTCAAGCTTCTGTTTCTCTTTGTTTATATGACTCACTTTTAAATATTATATATACATACAATTTACAATACAACCAATACAGTATGTTCTAAATGTAAGGATTTTGTATCTAATTATGTAATGAAAATAAAAGAAAGTATGTTTTAAAATTGTATGCTAAATCTTGTATTGGTCTTTGTGTGAGATTAAGCATATAAATTTTATGTTATATTTTTGCAGTCCTTTGACTACTATCTTGCTTGGTTGTACATGTTGATGCATTTGAAGATGGCGTTCAGGCTTACCTAAATTATTGAATCTCAAGGTCAGCTGCTTTGACTCACTGTTAGAGTTTGGTGACCAATTTTCTACTGAAGGGTGGTAGCTATGGTAGGCATTTGCAAAATGCCCTACCAGCATACTATAACAAGTGCCATCCTTAGACAACAACCAATACTGATGGCTTTACATGCCCTTCGACACATGGACATACTCTCTCCACAAGATTTATGACACTAGCATGTATGGACATTGGCAGAATTGTGACAATATGCCACAGAAGCCATTATATAAAGTCAAGTATGTCATTGGATATAATTTCACAATAAACGTTTTTTGATTTTACAAATTTCAAATCCAAGCCTAACTCCTTAGACTCTTTTGATGGACATGTATAAAAAACGTTACAAAAGTCCTGAGGATATTGGTGTTATGTCTTTCAGACCTGATATATTTTTGTACTCAAAAAATCTTAAATGCATAATACAGAACTTACTGTGACGTGGGAAACAAACATACCTAAAGACCACACAATAAAAACTAATAAATATTATGGCTTAACAAATGAATTAACCAAAAACGGTTATGTGGTTAATTTATATTCTGTATAAGTCGGAGCAAGGGGTATACCCGCAAAAACCCTATACAACCTACTAAAAGACCTTGGCCTATCAAGAACAACCGTAACTTCCGTCCTAGAATGTGTATCCAAGACGGAATTAGTAGGATCTTACCAAATTTTGTTGGGCAGGGGTGGAGGCTCTAGCGGTGATAGGAAGCATTCATGCATCATAAAGGGGCCCCATAATCTTACTCACTGGGTTGCAAATCCCAGGCACCTTAAGTTGGGCCTCTTCCTCTGCAAGGCTATGGACCTGGCAACTGCATGGTGAATCCATGGAATGCCGTAATAATTTCTATGTTTTTGCTTAGCATGCGTTAATGCTCTTATAAAAGAATACTAGTCAAAATAAAAAATGGTTTCATCAATTTGGTGTTCAGTGTTGATCGTATAACAACCTACCAGCCTAAGTAAGTAACCCTTTGCTAATTGGGTAGATGCATCCAACGTCAAAAAAACGTGCATTCAAAAGGTTGGAGGATTTTCGTAAGTTGGGTGACCCATTTTGGCCAGCCGGCAGCTGGTATCTTTATGGTACAAGCATAAGGAATAAGGAGAGGTAAGGCTCAGAAAGCTTAAAAATAACACATGGTCAATACTCTTGCCTTGCAACATTTGATTACTCCGTCTTGTGATTTTCATTTGGTTTGTCCCACAACATCTTTCTGTAAATATTTCTGTTATACTTCCATAACCTCTTGCCTTTGGTCTGTAGAGGCCACAAAAAGATTGGGTGAATTCTGTCTTGCCATTATAAGAGCCCCATTTTCTTTGTTTTCAAACATTTATCAAGCCAAGAGGTGTGATATATATATTTGTTCATAAAGATGGCAATATTTTAATGTTTCATAAAAATTTTAATGTGCTGTTTTATGTACTTTTAATTTTATGCCTTATTTGACTTGGTTCTGGAAATTGTAAAATAAAACTTGTTTAAATTCAACCGTTTTTAATGTAAATCTACCATTTAAAACTTTGAATTGACATGATCTGAGCAAATCTTCATATATAATAAAAGTATTGTCTGTATATAATATAAAGTAATGTATGACTTTATATAGTAACGTGACAACATTTTGTTGATTTTTGTATAACCAAACACAACTCCTAAAGTCTGGCACTGCCACACTTTAGGTCTTAATGTCTGGCAGTGCCAGTCCCTGAAAGTCAGATCAAACCAGGGTTAACCTTTGCAACATCTTTGACCTTATCAACAACATTCAGGTGAAACAGTGTTCAAAGACTACTTTAATGTAACCATAATTAAAAAAAAACATAAGACTTATTTCCGCATGCTGCAACTAAGGTAAACAAAACTACTTTGGGAAACCATTGAAACGGAACTTGATAAATTCAAGCTTAACTCAATTCTCGCACTTGATGTAGAGCTCCAATTTTTACTAGCATAACTTCGAAACACACAATTTCCAGCATTTAATCCAACTTAACATTATTATTTTCACAAGATTTTCACTAGCATCATAGAATTGCAGTCAATCACATAGGAGATCCTTTACATGGCAACAATCACAATATTCACTACCATGTAAACTAAATGCAATGAAATTGTTGGTGGTAAAATTGTTTTTATGTAAAAACAGAATCAAAGTCAACATCTGAACTTTTTTAAGCTGAACATAGTTTAGTTAAATGTATTTAGCACACTTAGCATTCACAAGTTTGGAAGCAGTAATGGCTCAGTGGCATCGGCTATGGACTGCCGTGCAGCAGGTCCTTGGTTCAAATCCCGCTGCGGACTTGAGCTTCAATACGTTGAAGCTCAAGTCCGCAGCGGGATTTGAACCAAGGACCTGCTGCACGGCAGTCCATAGCCAATGCCACTGAGCCATTACACGTATGGTGGAAGGGCATTTTTCGAATGCCCACCTGGCTAGCGACCAACCTCAAGTAGAAAATCTGTCGCCAAGCAACTAATAGTGTGATCTGGCAGCAGTCCTTGAAAGGCAGTAGATTTCAGGCACATAAGACCTAACAACTGTATGTTTCAGTGTGACGGGCACAGTGCAATTTGTTGTTTACAAAATGCATCTGTTATAGGCAAAGATTAGTCTGCTTAACATCATGTGGGCCTTGGGCTTGTTCCGTCACAATAATAAAAAAAAAGTCGTGAAATCCGCATATCTCGGTTTATGAAAACCTAAATACACTGCCTTATTGAGTTGGAAATCATAGCTTTGGGATTTTATTGGGCCCAGGGTTTAATTCCCTGTTTGGATGGTTATTACATTTTCAGGAGCAGTCTGGAGTATGGAACTGGCCTGTGGGTGGCAATAGTTTCACCCCACAAATCATATCTGGCGAATAGTGCCTGTTTAGACCTCTGCATATCCTATAAGAGATGTTTAGATGTGATGATATTATGTTAAATAATAAAACATATTTATGTTATCTTCATAATACTTTCCAAAGTGCAAGTATTTGAATTAATCTGAGTTCGGAGTTGACCCCAAATAGCACACCTCATTCAGATCCAAGATAATCTCTAATAGTGTATTTTTTTAATTAAGCAGGTTTTTTTGGTTTATAGCTGAAAGGCTAGCCTTTGACCACCATCTCGCATGATGGTCAGTGATGATATGGTGGAAGATGTTGTTCAGGCTAGGTTAGCCTCACTCATCTTGAGAGCAAGTAATTCTAGGTTAGAAGTACTGGCTCTCAAGGACAGCTGCTAGAACACACTGTTAGCTGCTTGGTGACAGATATTATACTTGAGGGTGGTAGCTAGCCCGGTGGGCATTTGTAAAATGCCCTCCGTGCTGTAAAAACTGCCATCCTAAGACAACAACTGAGACCAATGGCTTAATGTGCCCTCTGAAGCATGGAAGCGCTCAGTAGTAATGCCACTAGCGGTCACCCATCCAAATCCTGACCACGTCGGACGTTGCTCAACTTACCTGATTTGTTAAGAATGGCTATAAAACTTTGCTTCGCTCGCTTATCGCTTAAAAAAATATGAATATATTTTTGTATTCTTGTAGTAATTTGAATAGACAAAGCAAAGGTATTTGGTGTTGGGCAACCACAACCTTATTTTGATCCCAATCCCAATATACATTCTTGATAGTCGCTCCAAACTATCAGTATGATAATAGAGATTTTAACACAATACATTTTTTGTTTCACACTAATAAAATTTTGTGAATGACTAATAAAGCGGAGCAGCATACAAGAAAAATATCCATGGAAATGATTTATTTCCCCATTGCTAATTCTAATTACACCACAGTTAAAATTCATATATCTGTCATATGCACACATACTCCATTCCCATAAAGCATTAGTGAGGCAAAGTATGGTTCCAGAGACCTGTTGTGTTAAAAGTAAAGAAAATGTCTCACTAGGAACCTTACAATTTAAATGTAAGGACCATAATTAAAAGTATTGCTTAGAAATGAGGCTGTGAATGGGTTGAGAAATTGCAAATTTTTGGCTATTTATATATGATTATTACAGTTGTTTTATTCATTATCATGCCATTATCATAATGTAAGAAACATTGTGAAATAGATTACATTCTTATTCTTATCCCTATTAGAAGGTGGGGTCGGTAAAGTGTGATTGGTAATGGAAAAGCATGCAAATATTGTAAAGACTATTTATTCATCCAATATGAATAGGAAGACTCTGTGTTGTTGAGGTTTCTTTCTTGCGTTGTTACAAAGGACTCCCAACTATCCGAAGATAATTTAGCCCTGGTCTCGATTCTAACCCAAAAATAGTTTGGCTGTTAGTATTACATTCAGCAGCTTGAGTTGGTGGGTCATCAGAATAGGCACACTACGGATGGCAGAAGAGAGAGTAAAAGGATTCTGCTTAGCATTAAACACACGTGGCTCTTCGAAGTATTGTATTTGACCAAAATGGAATCACCCCATTTGAAGACTGCCTGTACGGCCAAATCATTGACTCTGTGACATCATATACACATTGATCATTGACACCAGAACGCGGCTTTGCCGTTTGGCGACATGTGTTTGTCTGATGGGTAGGGACATGCCGTGCCTGAATCCTACTACCTGATATTTTCGCCCATTTAGCACTACCCCGGAAAAACTCAACATCACGCTTTTCCTCACACTGCCTTCATTCATAGGTGACATAGCATCACACATACTTCACAAAGATTTCATATCAAATGCATTAATTACGTTTTTAAAGAACGATGGTTAAAGAACGATAGGAAAAACTTTACTTATGACTCATTGTCATGTTAGCTCAATTGATTAAAGCATACCCCGGCTAATAGGGTGGTTGGACGCGGGTTCGAATCCCGCACATGACTTAAATTTTTCCTCTCGTATATTTGTAGTAGGTAATATTTTTTTTTTTTTTTTTTTTTTTTTTTTTTTTTTTTTTTTTTTTTTTAAATAGCAAAACTTCATTCAAGACAGTCATTTTCATTGTATGTTTTCTTCGATTACATGGGTACATAGATTTGCGAAATATCATAAAACTTATTGACCCTTTCATTAAAGCTAAACGAACCTACAACAGCACTGAGCTGAGTTGTACGTTATATAAAGAAACCCTAGTAAATTGTTCCGCATTTGTCACTGATGGCTCTAAAGAAACAAATAATCATTGCATTGGCGCTACTTTTTTGACGAAATGAACAAAAGTACCGTGAAATTGAAAATCAACAGATATGTTTCAATTATCAACGCGGAAGTTATTGCCATGAGGCCTTGTCGAATTTTGAATCCAACAACTTTGAGAAATGTGTGTATGTTACGTACTCAAAAAGTGCCCTACAACACGTGGCTTGACCTTTCGAGTTATACATTTTACATTTATAATACATTTAATACATTTTATTTCTCAACTAGTTACAATTATGTTTCGTATATCATAAATCATAATATATTACTGACATAAATCTATTTCATAATTACATGTAAGTATCCAAATCCCTGTACCCTGTACTAGTATTAACTGTGTTACAGGGTTACATTAACTGTGTTACAGGGTTACTAATAAGTTGTTAGTTTTAGAATGGTGGACCGAGTGTAATCTTTGATTTCGTTATTGTTTAGAAAACAACATGCAACAACATAATATGGGGATATATTACATCTCTAACTCATAATTTTTATTGTTACAGGTCTCGTTTTCGAGGTCAAACCGCTGAAAACGCACTATGAGAGTGCGCTTTACATGCTCATGATTATAGCATAGTACAGAACATTTTCTAGAAGCCCGTACCCATCGCAGCACCATGGCAATCCAGTGAGTCTCCACCATATTATGTCACTATCGATGTTTTCAGTTGATCCGTTATTTTCATTTTATTTATAGTTACGCTACCACGTTCACTCCCTCGTTGCGAACAGCATGCCAAGTTATTGTTTTAGTTGTCCCTCTTTATGATGATGCTGAGGCTTTCGTCGGCGTGTGACTTCTATCATTGCACTGACCGCGTCGGATCGCCGTGACCGCGCTATCTGCGTACTAACCTATTTTTGAACGATCTAATAAGTATTCATGTCGGTGCAAGTTCCTCACCGAGCCGTAAACAATGCTTTCATTCGTACTTATCTCATTAATGAACATTATTTTATTTTGATATCATTTACTTACTCAGCATCGATATAATGACATAAATTATTAGTTGTTATTGTGCAATTCCGTAAAAATAGGTTGGTACCGATATCGTTATCTGTAAAGAGGGTCACCGCGTGAAGTATGTAGCTCGCGAATTCGTTCCGATCGCACTGGACCTCTCCGAGCCAAAGCGTGTACTTGTGCGGGTTTAATTTGTCTGATTCGCGACGATCGCGCTATAGAATCAAAAGTAGGCTAGGGCTTACAGTAGAGTCAAATAGAATAAAGAGACGGCGCGCGTCGGCGGAGCGGTGCGGTGCGATGGAAAGAACGCGGCGGAAGCGGCCGGAGCGGTCGGGCGTGAGCATTGCGCCTGACTGGGTGTATCGCGTTCCAGATGCGTGGGGCGGGCGGGCTGCGGCGCAAAGAGCGGACGGCGGTGTGCGCGGTAGGCTGCCGGCCACATGCCCCGGCGCTATGTGGCGCGTACTGCTGGCCCTCGGGGCCGCGTGCGCCGCCGCGCACGCCAACCAGGACGTGGTGCGAACATTCACCGATCCAGTAGTAACCTCGCCTACCTCGCTGTTCGACCACCTGGTCGTCGACCGCAACACGGGCCGAGTCTACATCGGTGCTGTTAACAGAATATACCAGCTATCTCCTGACTTGGAAGTCGCTCAATCGATTGTCACAGGCCCCGTCAACGACTCCGCCCAATGCACTTACGACTGCCCATCTAACTTCATCAAGAAGCCCACGGACAATGTCAACAAGGCACTTGTTATAGATTATGCGACAAGCCGGCTGATCACGTGTGGTTCTGTTCTCCAGGGATTGTGCTCTGTGCGGAACTTGAACAATATCTCTCATGATGTGCGTGAAGTCCGAGAGCCAGTTGTGGCAAACAATGCTACATCGTCGACTGTTGCCTTTATTGCACCAGGGCCGCCGAATCCACCGATGACTCAAGTTATGTACGTGGGGGTCACATTTACAGGCAACTCGCCCTATCGATCCGAAGTTCCTACTGTGAGCAGCCGGTCTCTTGAGGATGACCGACTATTTATGATAGCCAGAACGGCAGTTACGACTGGTACTAGAATGTTTGTCAATTCGTTATCACGAGAGCGCTATCCTATAAATTATGTATACGGATTCAGTTCTGAAGGATTCAGCTATTTTCTGACAACGCAGCTAAGAGGAGTGGGCTCAGACACCTACTACAGCAAGTTAGTTCGGGTATGCCACGACGATGAAAATTATTACTCGTACACTGAAATACCTATGTCATGTACAGGAGAAGGCGGTGGAAACTACGGATACAACCTCGTGCAAGCAGCCTTTGTAGGGAAAGCTGGATCTGTTTTGGCTGGAGAACTTGGTATAACTGCTCAACATGACGTTCTCTTCGCTGCATTCAGCCAAAGCGAATCAATTAACACCAATAAACCTTCCAATCTCTCAGCTCTTTGTGTATATTCGTTGAAAGCTATCCGCCGAAAATTTATGCAGAATATAAAGACATGCTTCAGTGGCAACGGCTCTAGAGGACTTGATTTTATATCTCCTTCTCACGCTTGCATCGGTACGAAACTGCAGTCGATAAGTGAAGATTTTTGCGGGTTAGATGTAAATACTCCTCTTGGAGGGGAACAACCAGTAGAGGCAGTACCGGTGGCGGTGTTTAGCAAAAGACTGACGGCGGTGGCAGCTACGGCGACCGGTGATTACACAGTGGTATTCGCGGGTACTGCCGAAGGACACCTGAAGAAGATCGTTGTCGAGAGTGCCTCTTCAGCGTTCGAATACGGAGACATCGTTGTCGACAAAGGCTCACCAGTGAACAAAGACCTATTCTTCGATACTCAATTGATGCATTTATATGTAATGACTGAACGTAAAGTGTCTAAAGTTAAAGTTCAAGAGTGTAGCGTATACAAATCGTGTTTAACGTGTCTCGGAGCCAAAGACCCTTATTGCGGGTGGTGTTCTCTCGAAAATAAGTGCAGCTTGCGTTCAGACTGCCAAGATGCAGCTAAAGATCCTCTATATTGGATCTCTTATCGTAGTGGACGTTGTACGACGATTACACAAGTAACGCCAAACCAGTTGCAACGAACGACAGCTAGAACCCTAGATTTATTAATAGAAAACTTGCCTACTCTTAATGGACAATTCTTATGTGCATTTACAGCTTTAGATCGTACTCTTATAACCAATGCCACCAGAAAAACATACGGGGTAAATTGTACAACTCCGCGCACCGACACGCTTCCCTCGATCCCCACCGGTCAACATCATTTTACGGCGAAACTGTCGGTGCGCACCACACAAGGGCCTGATTTCGTAGCTACCAACTTTACGTTTTTCGACTGCAACACGTACAGCTCGTGCACTCAGTGCGTTAGTTCCTCCTTCCCATGCGATTGGTGCGTTGATGGACACCGTTGCACGCACGATACCGCCGAAAACTGCCGAAACGACATCCTCGTTACCGGTGTAAGTCGAATCGGTCCCAGTTATCGCTCAGGCCCCGGATTTTGTCCCACTATCAATTCAACGTCCGACGGCACAAATGAAATTTTAGTTCCATCCGGTGTAAAGAAAGCCATAAAAGTCAAAGTCCACATAATAGGCCAATTTATTGTTCAGACGAGGTTTGTTTGTCAATTCAACATAGAGGGACGCGTGACTCATGTAAATGCCCAACTTCTCGCCGACACCATTTACTGCGAAGCCGTTGAGTTTACGTACACGTCGCGTGCTCCTAACATTACAGCTTCTTTCGCAGTTATATGGGGTGGTTCGAAGCCTTTAGATAATCCGGATAATACTCACATACTCATTTACCGGTGTAACGATATGGCTGACAACTGCGGCATGTGTCTAGCTCTACCGGAGAAATTCGGATGTGGGTGGTGTCAAGGGTCTGATAAATGCGAAGTGCAGGAACAATGCGGTGCTCCTAGCGTGTGGTTGAATCGAACACAAACCTGTCCAAATCCAGAAATTCATTCGTTTCGGCCGCAACTCGGGCCTTGGGACGGAGGTACAAACATAACCATTGAAGGCATAAATCTAGGGCGAAACATATCCGATATTTATAACGGTGTCACCATAGCGGGCATCAAATGTCAGCCGATCATAGAATTATACGTTAAAACCAGACAGATCGTTTGTACCGTTGATGGGCCGGGAGAGGAAGTTCCTCGAGATGGTCCGGTAGTAGTACGCGTGGCGGACTATCGCGGAGAATCGACACATCATTACGCCTTTGTAAACCCAAAAATAAATTCTATACAACCGAAATACGGGCCTCAGTCCGGAGGCACTAAATTGCGTATCACGGGTGAATATCTAAATGCGGGAAGCAATATTCAGGCCTTTATCGATGATTTACCTTGTGCTATTTTGTCGGTATCACACGAAGAGGCTGTCTGTAGAACTAGTCACTCTTACCAACTCATAATGGGAACCCTGCGAATGCGTTTCGATAACGGTATGAGAACATTAGAGCGCGAAAAGTTTGAATACATTGAGGATCCCGTCGTAGTTTCAGTCGAATCCGGTCCCCCTTTGATAAGTCAAAGAAAACAACCTAAAGGTATACCCTCAGGCGGGATAAACATCAAAGTGATGGGTCGAAACTTCCATTCCATACAATTCCCACAAATATACGTGTATCACGATAATCGACCTTACATCGCGCCTTGTCACAGGGTCGATTTCCAAACGCATCTCATTTGCGAATCTCCTGGTATTGAAAGTGCTGGACTCAATCTAGATCCAGATAGACCCTTAGAATTAGAGTACGGTTTCAATATGGACGACGTACAAAGCGTACAAAATCTCACTTCCAAAACGGGCAATGGCTTCTTGCTTTATCCGGATCCTTTATATGAAAAGTTCGATGAGGATGTCAAGTATTATAAGTCTGAATATTTAACGATAAACGGACAAAATTTAGATAGGGCTTGCACGGAAGGAGATGTAGAGGTTCATATCGGTGAAAGTTTGTGTAACGTTACTTCTTTAGGACGGCATCAGTTGACGTGTAGGCCACCATCGCGCGATGAGCTTCCAGACGGTGTGGACACTCCCGAAGTCGTCGTCAGAGTAGGACGTGCATTGACATACAAAATCGGTAAATTGTCATATTCATCTCAAGCTGGTCTGCAAGCAGCTATCGGCAAACCCGCGTTAGTTGGGATAGGTATAAGTATATGTGCGTTACTATTAATCTTTTTCGGATTTTTAATTATGTATAGAAGAAAATCAACCGAGAATATTAGGGTATTAAAAAATATGCAAGAGCAAATGGATATTTTAGAATTAAGAGTAGCTGCTGAATGTAAGGAAGCGTTTGCTGAATTACAGACAGAAATGACGGATCTGACGGGTGAAGTGACGGGCGGGATACCATTCTTAGATTATCGCACGTATGCTATGAAGATTCTGTTCCCTAACATTGACGACCATGCCGTCCTACAGTGGGAACGTCCAGAGCTTAATAGAAGAGAGAAAGGTCTGAAAATGTTCGGGCAGCTAATTATGCATAAAACATTCCTCCTATTATTTATTCGTACCTTAGAAAGTAATAGATATTTTTCCATGCGCGATCGCGTTAATGTAGCTTCTCTTATTATGGTTACTCTGCAGAGTAAAATGGAATATTGCACTGATGTGTTAAAGACTTTATTAGCCGAGTTGATAGAAAAGTGTATGGAAGGTAAAAATCATCCTAAGTTATTGTTAAGACGCACTGAAAGCGTTGCCGAGAAAATGTTGAGTGCTTGGTTTACGTTTTTGCTGTACAAATTCCTTCGCGAGTGCGCCGGTGAACCTCTGTATCTCCTGTTTAGGTCCATGAAAGGCCAAGTGGACAAAGGACCTGTCGATGCCATAACCTCCGAGGCGCGATATTCTCTTAGCGAAGAGAAATTGATCAGGCAATCAATAGATTTCAAACCCATTTTGGTAAATGTATCGATATCGCAACAGACGTTTTTCGTCAGTGGCTTAGAGGCTACTACTGAGAATGTTCAAGTAAAAGTTCTGGACTGTGATACAATAAGTCAAGTGAAAGAAAAATGTCTAGATGCCATTTACCGTGCAACCCCCTACTCTCAAAGGCCGAGTCGTGACGAACTCGATTTAGAATGGCGTACGGGCGCCAGCGGTCGCTTGATTCTCTATGATGAAGATAGCACCACTAAATGCGAAAGCGAGTGGCGCAAGCTCAACACACTCAACCATTATCGCGTACCGGATGGCGCTTGTCTTAGTCTTGTCGCGAAACAAAGCTCAGTTTACAACCTCTCTAATATGGAGAAAAACGATAAATCCCACACTTATGAAACACTTAATCGCGGTAAATACGGTTCAGCGAGCCCGCCGGCCAGCCCGCTCAAATACGATCACGGTGGCGGTTTCAAATATTGGCATCTGGTGAGGCATCACGACGATGACGCACGCAAAGAGGGAGATCGTGGCAATAAAATGGTCTCGGAAATATACCTCACTCGGCTTCTCGCCACTAAAGGCACGTTGCAAAAGTTTGTCGATGATTTATTCGAGACTATTTTCAGCACTGCTCATCGTGGCTCCGCACTGCCGCTCGCTATAAAGTATATGTTCGATTTCCTCGATGACCAGGCGCTACAGCACGCGATCTCCGATCCCGAAGTAGTTCACACATGGAAGAGTAATTCTCTCCCGCTTCGTTTCTGGGTAAATCTCATAAAGAATCCCAACTTCGTCTTTGATGTTCATAAGTCCAATACAGTAGATTCTTGCTTGTCAGTAATCGCGCAAACTTTCATGGACTCGTGCTCCACCTCCGATCACATCTTAGGTAAAGACTCGCCGTCGTCAAAGCTCCTGTACGCCAAAGACATTCCTGTGTACAAGGATTGGGTTGAGCGTTATTACGCAGATATAAAGTTGATGCCGGCCATATCGGATCAGGACATGAACGCTATGCTGGCGGAGGAGTCGCGACTCCACACGAAGGAGTTCAACACTAACTGCGCGCTGAATGAGCTGTACGCGTATGCAGAGCGATACAACGAGCAGTTGACGGTAACGCTTGAGGAGGACGAGTTCTCGCAGAAGCAGCGGCTCGCGTACCGCCTCGAGCAGGTGCACAGCCTCATGGCGCACGACTACAACGTGTGAACTGCTTTTAGAAGCAGCCTCGCACATAGATGTGACTCTGTGCGCCACTGCCGGCTGTGCAACCCCACCGCGCCCTGTAAATAAAGCCCCCGCACATATCTTTGCTGGCAACTCTTTTGTACATATTAGATAGTGTACAGACTATTGTAATTGTAATTTTTGTATAATTTCTGCGATCCGATGTCGTTTTTTAATTTTATATTATGAAATATGAACTTTGTATTATTGATTTTTACACGACGAGCCCGACCTGCCGCGGTCGGGCAACCAGTAAGCATTAATATTGAAAAATAAATTGTGTATGTCTATGTGTGCTCGCGTCGTACGAGTTAATTGTTACGTCGAATTGGTGTAAAATGTGTGTCTCAAATCGCATATGTGAGCTCGGCGGCGAGCGACGATTTCGCTCGCCGGCGGGCGATTTTTAAATTTATACTCGCATCTACTTAACGAAATAACCGACAGTGAATCCATGATCATAAATAAATATCGTCGAATGTAATGTGTGTTTGATTGGGATACGGCGGAACGGCGCAGCGGCATTGTCCGCGCACGACGAAAGCCCCCGCATTACGGCAGCTGTCGGCAGGGAGAACGCGGTACGGATCCATGCTCGTCTCGCTAGCTCGCGGAACCCTTGTCGGTCGCGTCACTCGGTGTGCGAGCACTGTTGCTGTCCAGCACGTCACATTTCATATCACCACTCATGTGTATGTCGTTGCGTTGGCTCCGAGTCCGACCCTGAGGGTTGCGAAGCGCGCGTGGCGTGCGGCGAGACGGTCATGGATGAACCCACGCGGCCCTGCTTTCAGCTGGTACGCGAGGATCGTCGCGCGAACGACATTTGCCGTCATCAACAACATATACTGCATCCCGGCTTACGTCGTGTGGATGATGGTGCTGCGCCTTCTCAGACCCATATGCGCTCCCCTATATTGGAAGATTGAAGGGCTCATGTACCACTGGCTGCTCGCGATGGTCTCCATGTGGTCCTGGACGGCTGGATATGAGAGTGAGTACGTTTTCTTCTATGGACGTGGCGCGTCGAAGTTTTATGACCTTAACGATCATCCTTTGTTTATCACACTTTGAATAGCGTAATTAACATCTCTCCGGTAATATTCCGATTGCGTTTAAGATAGTTAAAAGCGTGAATAGTTAACATCTTAACACACTTTTACCATTGTTCTCGGTATGGTATAGTTGCGTGACGAAAACGGCTGTTTACTCGAAAAAGTGTACTTATTTTGTTATACGACGCGCCACTCCGATATTTATGGCTGGTGTATAAAACGGTACCCTTGAAATGGCGACAGAATTATAATTAATATGCAATACGACCTGAAAAACCGTTTAGGTAAATACAACCGAATGGTACATTGGATTATACTATATGGTATTAAATCGAATGAATGTAGCTCTACATGGAAACTTGTTATGGCTAAAATCTTGCCGGATCTAAAATGTAGGTAGGCGATATGATGAGCATACTGCAAGAGCGTCAAAACAATACCGTCAGGCCTTTTGTGTAGTTAATTCGTCACTGCTGAGACATGTTTGGACAAGTAGAGGAACATATCTTTTGGACTTATGGTAAGTACACTTCTTTGTATAAAAATTATAGTAATTTAAGACTTAGGGCACCGACATGGTAGTAATATGATAAGATTACACGGGATATAAGTAGCGGAATGCGCTTAGCTGATGAAATATGTCCAGTATTCATATCTTCTTCAAGGTTGACCTGTATATCTAAACTTCTCAACTAATATTATAAGGAGGAAATATTTGTTTGCATTGAATAGGTTCTGAAATTACTGCATCGATTAGGAAAATTCTTTTACCGTTTGAATCCTACATTATCCCTGATGAAATAGGCGATAGGATATGTTCAAAAAGCTTTTTTAAATACCTGTGAGAAGCCGGGGCGGGCCGCTAGTACTACATAAATCAGCAGCATTTATTAGCCTGACGACAGTCCTTTAAACGGTTAGGCCAAACTAAGTAATAAATGAGATCATCTTGATACTCGTCCTATCAAGTTACTAGAATAGTTGCAGTCGGTAACTCATGCAAATTTTACATATTATGTAGAAATGTTCGTGATGGAATGTGAACCTGCAACATTTAGGCGTTGAAGTGAATGACCTTTGAGCTTTGCTAATATAGAAAATGACTCATTTACGTGAACAAATGTTCGTGTTGCTGATTATCATTGAAATTGGAAACTTCAATAATGTCTTTCTTGAGAAAATATATTCAGCCCATTACATACCAATCACTATCAAGTTCACTACTGTCATCTAATTAGTCACATACTTACAGTCATTTCTATAGAGCAGTTTTTTTTATTTGTCCATGAAAGTGGCTATATGGTTCTATATGGCTCTAATGATATCTTATCAACCTTTGTTATATCATATCTTTAAAAAAATGCCGTCTATAGTTTATTTTCCTTGAGTTATCACTTTGCGCCATATTTTCGGTTACCATGAGCGATAACAATATTCGAAGATTGGCGCGTGACTCGTGACACTGAATGTCTAAAACAGCTATGAATCATATGGTAAGGGTTGACTCGAGGTCTGTATTGTTTGTATGAACGGTGTATTATAAATTACTTCTACATGCCTCAACCTCAGACAGAATATTCTCCTCAGGCCTCAACCAGATTACCTCAATGCCACCAGGATTAACAGTGCTAATCTAGCTTAAAAAATACGCTCGCCTGACCGGCTAGCACACTTCTGGCGACAACAAATAGTATTGCTTTCAATATATTTAGATAATATCCTATATTGCGCAACTTAAATTTAATTTGTTGCGTGTGTGTGTCCGTGGGTCCGTAATTGATTTTCGAATTCGAACAATGGTTTCGAAACTGTTTTCTGTTGCGAACGAGTGCCATTCGGGACCGGTCCGCCGGCGGCGCGGGCTGTATTGACCTTATGCGGCTGCGTAGTTTATGTACGGCCGCCTGAGGACGGTCGATGACCGCCTAGCCTCCCTGCCTCCCTCACTTCCTACCTCCATACCGCGCTAGGAATGCTACCCAACCCCCACTCGTCATGTCATGTTGCATTTCGATTGGCGAATTTGCATGCTGCCGGCTCTAGATAGAATATCGAAATATTCTCGTATTGACACGTGGTGAAAGCATGGCCACGAGAAAGTCCCATTGCAGGATTATTTTTCACTCAGCCCGTCGCAGTGGGCAGATTTAGAGCATGTGGTCGCGCTAGTTTTTGCGGTGATTGATGCCTCACTAACGGATATAGCATTCAACACATTGGCATTTTGGAACGTGTGGATCTGACTGTTGAATGTGTTCGGCATCGTTTTAGATAACTAATCAATCACAATCTAAGTGGGGCGAACCCGTATTCGATATCTGATAGAGGCTTCTTAACATCTTGTTTAAAAACAGGACACGGTTAAATTTTTGTAGAGTGTAAGCTATATGTATAGATGGTGTAATGTTAATCCAAGACATACATACTATAGCCGTGACCTTAGGTTTAGCTTTACACACGTAATAGCGTTAAAGGATATCATATACAGAAGGAAATACAAAACACCTGTGTGTATATTAAAAAGTAAACGATTTCGGCCTTGTATTGTAAACAACCGCTTTTAACATCCAGCAGAGTTATATTAACACAACTATTTATGCGGTTAGTGGTTCCGTAAAACATCTATAAATTAAGTACATATTATATAAATGGGTTAGTATATAGAATTTCAATGAATGATGGCGCCAAACCAAATTAACTTTGTGTTTTTTAACACCGCTGAAGCGGCTACGATTCTCAGCTATCCTAAAACGAATCTGGTTTTGAATATTCAAGTTGAGTCCATCATACGCGCTCACAATACTAATAGGAATTATGATAAGACTGATGTCGATGTCATGCAATCCATCTTTAACTGAATGTCAGGCAAAACATAAACCATGCCAATTGACATAATTCTATTACATTATCTACGACAGTTATTTTGATTTGTTTATCTACACTTATATTATAAAGAGGAAATATTTGTATTTATTATGCAACGAATAAACTTTAAAACTTCTGGACCGATTAGGATGAAAATCGGTATGGAAATATTTTGAGACCCGGGGAAGGACATAGGATAGATATCAAACTGCGCGAAAAGAGGTTAATGGTTTTGCGCGATAACCGAAATACGCGCGGGCGGAGCCGCGACTGGAAAGCTAGTGATTCATATTTCAAGTGTTGTTGTTGTTGTGCCTGTTTTACAAAAAATTACAAGCAACTACATTTCTCTGGACAATTTCTGCAGTTTTATGGGGACAGCTGGAAAGTCAATTGCCTTCTCCAGGCAAAGTTGCGCGCTCCGGACTGCAAGATGAAATATCTTGTCAGAAAAATCCAATATCACTTTTTCAACCCGCGAAGAGACGCCGGTCCTGACCTCGCGGTATAAGAATTGATGCTCATCTCATGTCATTGAACATTTCACTGTGTGCCCAGTGTTATGACAAATAGACGCAACTATTATATATTTTGGGTACCAATGATTTAATACATTTAAAATTCCTATCACGAAAGAACTAAAGGCAAAATTAACATTGAAAGAGACAATGATATTCAAGTCGTGTCCGTTCACGGTCATTTCCATCGCTACTGTATGATACATTCGAAGAGTTATAAATTCCTTTCTGCTCCATCCTTCGATTGTCCAGATTCAAATTGAAGTCTTCCTGTGAATTTGTGGCGGACACGAGTCTCGTCAATCGCACGTCGTGGATTAAAACTTTTAAGGGAAGAATTATCATTTTTTCTTTTTAGATGTTTGCATATAAGAGCATTCTCCGATAATTCAACGAAAAATCTCAATAACTGCTAGTAATTGTAGTAGTAGTATAAGTACACACGTGGATTCTACTAAAGTAAATAGTATTTGAAACGTTACAAGAAAACAAACCTGGTTGAAATACGGCAAACTGTCTAAACTTGATGGCAACGTCCGTAGATGCAGATATTCAATCCTCTAGTTTAATCCTCATCTCCTAGCTGATCTGGTGCGTATATTTTTGATTACAGAATAAATCCTATTTATTCTCGTTTTTCTTCGTGGGGTTGTCTGACAAGATCAACCATCATTAATCAATATGAAATTAGGGTCCAAGTATCGTTTTGAAATTTAATTTTCCACAAATTCAATGTCTTATTAATTAATACGTTAGGTTTGACAGTTTTTTTAACCAATTGCACCTACATGTCTGTTTTCCATTAAATGGCAATAATAACCCGGTTGTATGACGTGTCACTGTTGACGATATTTTAGTTTTATTGTCTTTCGCAAGATGCGTCAGGTTCGCTTTTCTGGAAATAATATGGTTACTGAGTAATTGGATAAACGTTCGAAATTCTCAAATGCTGTTACGTTCAGCTTCACTCATTATAATACCACAAAAGATATTTAAATGAATTTAAGTTCTATTTTCTATAGAGTTGAATCCAAAATAAGTCTCTCCTTTTAATGTTACAAATCAAGAATGGAATGAAAATGGATGATTAAACGGATAAGTAAAATTTTTATTCCTTGAAGGTTATGTTATGATTCATGCATCCTGCTGGTATAAGTTTAAAATTGTAAATCAACAATATTAATTGGCTATTGTTTAAGAATAAAGATTTATGACTCAACTTTCCTTCGTTGAACTGAAATCGCCATAGCGTCACTAGTCTCTTTTATTTACGAACGTGGAACGGGTTTGGTATCCTTTCCTCCAACCGGGACGAAGTAGGCTCTCGGTTGCAGCCACCGTTAACCAATTATCGTTAAGGTTGTATAAGCAACCTGTATAATAACAGCTGCTGAATAAAAGATTACCCTTATGATGATATTGAATCCTGGAATCGAAAAGAAGAAGCACACACGCCCATCGTAGTGGAGCCAAGACACTGGAACTGATACAACCAGTTTCATGAATTATTGAATAGTTGTGCCTCGATAATTTCTACGGCCTTCGTACGGAAATAGTGAAGCGGCATGTTCCATTTTATCTCCGGCTATTACATTAGCAATTGAAATACTTTCTGGATACTGTTTCCGTTTTAGAAATGTTGGTGAAATCGCGACGTTTATAGTTCTATACGGTCCTCGTTCTTAAAAATAGTTATCTTAGCAAGGACGGTCTCTTGTATACTGAGGAATTTCGCGTTCGTTTTAAAGCGACAGTTGTCAACTATCGCGATTGCATCGCCTGTTATCTGAGCTAGCGTCAAAAAGACTTCATCTCTTGGGAGCAATGTAAAGTGAAATCTTTGTCGGTCTCTTTCCGTGGTAGAGGCCAAGTCGTGAGTTGAATTGCGGCCCATGTACTATGCTTACAAAAACACTTGTAACAAAGAACTGGTTGTGCCGCGGCTTTGTGAGCTATCTTTCAATAAGACTCGCCTGCGAGATATTTTAGATTTTAGTCTCTGTTGTTTTTTGAAATTGATATCCCAGATGGGGGTTTCACTCACGAATGTCGTGATAATATATTCTCAATGCAAAAGTATCATGATTCATTCATGATAGTGATGAATCACCAAACTTTGATATAGGTATTAATTACAGTAATTATAAGTACAATATTTAAGTACATTCATACCAAATAATTTCTAAGTACGTACATAACAAAAAAAAAAATTTTAAGACATGCGTACCCAGTATGTGCGCACGTACCTACCTAATTATGTTATTATCAGCAATGGCTACCTAGAAATGTTGATATGAATTAAATTCTTCTAAGCTAGCACCCGTATAAAGTAGAGTGTTATTCACCGTGTTAGTATTCGTATAGCTAGCATGGTTGTTCAACCGATCTTCAGTTATCCACAATTTCGACAATATAGAACGTACAAGTATTAACATCAGACATGGTATGCATATGCGTACATTAGTTCACCACAAAAGCACTAGAGCACAGCGAGATCTTGCAATAAAACCACATTGCCATACAAATGTATTTGTGGTTGTGGCCTGTCCGAGTTTTCCACCAATCAGAAGGCTTCGTACTATGTGTGCGTGGTTTTGTTCGTATTACGGCCATTGTTTGCAAGCGCTCTGTGCGGCGTAAATGTGTGGTGCTGGTGTGGTATGTCGGATCATATTTTTTGAGTGCACTAAGCGCGACAGCTGCTAAAAATAAATGTGGATTTGATTCCACGCTCAATCTCGAGCGACACGTGTTCAGGCCGTTTGAAGCGATATATGAATGTTTACTTTGTGGCAACTTATATGTGACACAGACCTGTGAATATGGAAGGATAATCCCACTTTATGGAGGTTTCACATTAATATCAAGTTCATCATAGAGTACAGGCAATGACCGTACCTTCACCAGTATACGAGTCATTACTGGCGTTAGGAAAGTTACTAAGGTTTTTATAGGGCACCGTAACAGAAAAAGGAATCTTAATAATCACTTTGTAGTATGTCTGTTTGTCAAGAATCCTTTTCTCTGGAGTGCGAAGAGGTATCAATTTGAAACTTATATCAAATACTTGGGGCTACGGCCTCTTTCAGCTCTGACTAAGTCAAACTTGTACGTCAACGTGATCAAAGTCAAAATCATTTATTCAATTTAGTCATTTACGACTTTGTTATGAAGGTCAATTACAAATTTTAATATTGAATATTCTATAGCCTAAGTAAAGCAAAAAAAAAAATTGTACCAATGATATGACCGTTTTTGTAGCACAACACACACGAGATTTAACAACCATGTCTCAAGATGACGGGCGCAGTGCAATTCGTGATGAAATGCATCTGTTCTAGGCAGAGGTAAGTCCGCATAACATCAGGTGGGCCTCGAGTTTGTTCCGTCACAACAACATAAAAAAAAGAAGCGTCACGCCTTACTTTTACAGGGACACCTGGAATGTTGAACATTTACGCAAATGAGAGGATACAGCTTTGTCTTATCTAATACAGATACAATTTATGCTACCGGGGATATGGTTATGCCAATCACAATTTTTTTTAGGGTAGATAAGGTTAAAAAGGATACACTGCAATAATGCAAAATAATAACCAAAATCTAACAGAATTTCATGCAATTAACTTAAGATTTATAGATATTAAGAATATCAAATTATGAGCAATAGAGGAACAAATTACTTATTTACCTTAATCAATTACTAATTTAAAAAGTAGCTGCGTTCTGTAGCTTTAATAAGTTAATTAGTCACAGTAGCAACAAAAAGGGCACAAAACTGATTGTTAAAGAAAGACTGAATCATTGCGGCACCGAAATTGATTGTAAAAGGAAAACAACGGCCTTCCGCTGCGCTGCCAGCGCCGACGTGATTTGTGCTTCTACTCGACAGAGTTGGTCTCTTGACGTCAGCGTTAAGATTTATTGACGTAAGCTTAGGTGGAGCTGCAATTGGTTTGTGATGTATGGAAGCCGGAGATTTTAGAATCTTAAATGTTACTATAAACAAAGCAAAACTGTATAACAAGAGAGTACGCTGGCATAACGACATAGATAAAAGAAAAAACGTCCTTCCGGCGCACGATCACAATATAATAATGTGCTTCTTGGTAGTATTAGTTTAAGGATGCTAGTGCTGCGCACAGATAAAATATCTGCTCTGTGGTGTTTAGTAATATTGATATAAGTTTGTTTACTTAAAATGTGATAATGGTGTCAGTGGTGTAACTTACCGTGGAAGCCCTACAAATTATTGTAGAGCAAAATAATAGAATCGTAGAATTCACTTTTAAAAGTTTATTGATAAGACTATAACTAAATAAGGACTGAAACCTGTAAGTACTGTACTGTATCAGCCGGATTGTCCATTCACACAGCCTCCCACATTATGGGGTGGTTTGCCATAATCCCCACGCTTGGCAGACGTCTTGGGGATCGCAGTTTGAGATATCAGTTCCTCAGAAAGCGTTGCTCACCTTCTGGTGTGTTACCCTTAGTCGCCTCTTACGACACCCACGGGTAGAGATGGCGGGGTGACATTCTAGCCCGTCGCCCCACGGGAAAACCGGTAAGTATATCATCGAATCTGTCGTGTGGGAGAAAGTCAACGGCAATCGAATTCAATTTTTTTTTCTTGTCTTAACTGCAGCTCATGGAACAACTCTTAGGTGCTTGACAATGGATTTTCTTAAGGTGGTCTCAAATAGCACAGCTTGCGAAAATTGCCCTACCATCATGTGGTGAGTGCCCGCGACAGGATTCAACCATGCGCAGATGTCCGTGACCATTGTATTCATTGACCATCATTGCTTTGAAAATTTTGAAATATTCTTAGTAATTGTCACGCTATTGAAGTATTTAGCTGTACCCGTGAGGTGCTGGGCTAGAATCGCACCCCCTTGGCTTGATGTGGGAGTCGAAGAGGTGACGAAACGAAAAATGTCTGAAGAGCAGCAACGTCTTCTGAAGAATCTTACGCTACACTGGTGGATGTTATGGCTGTTGATGATGAGATACATCGGCAAAAATTTTAAAACTAATCTATGCACCATGATGCGACGCAGGTGCGATAGATTAAACAAGTACATAATATTAGTACCTCTTCTTATTTCTAAATATTTTTGTAATATGTTAATGTCATTTATTTAAATGAATACGAAAGTTTACGAGGCAGGCTACCTATGCGAAGCACTACCACGGAATACTAGAGTACGATATCAGAGGGGCGCCTGAAGTTCGGGAGGGGTACTCGAGCACGGCCGCGGTGTCAGCTAGTCCGCCACATACATACGCGCCGACCACACGTCGCTCTCTAGCATGTGCCTATTTTGATCTCGAATCGCTATTATTTTCTCCTTATCTCCTACAACACCAATGTACTCTTTTAAAGTAATTCTCGTTAATGTTCAATATGTCAGCGCTGTGTCACATTTAATTAAAATCAAACAAGTATTTATTAACGTGACGATATCGCTACCCAAGCGATACCTCGCCGACCAGCTTTGTTACATATGCACTACGTTCACAACCGGAATAATTTCAACAGTTAGCTAAAACGAGATGGTTTTAGAATTTCAATAATATGACTAAGGTTTTTGTTTCCGAGAATGCTTATTGTTTGAACCTCATAATAAAACACTTCCTTTGAATTAACACGGATATAATTTTTTTTATGTATGGCAGGCGTAAGCCGACGGAAGTGCATGTAGATTCATGAATATTGATGAAGTGAGGGCCTTATGCAAGGAAAGAAGTGGCGCTACCGCCTCTCTGATTAAAAATGGATTTAGCTCGATGATATCGGAAAACGATAGTGCTAAAGTACCTACTAGCACAATGGGGCCATTCCGGAGATTTGCATGAAAACTGCAGCGCGTAATTTTCATGTAATAACATCTTATTTCACCAACTTTCAGATTAGAATTTTTGTTAGAACACCTAGGTGTTCCACGGTTTAAAAATATCTCCCGTGGAACACCTACGGATTTCGGGTGTTCTACGTTCATACATTTCAGACGGGTCTGCTTTTGTTAGTTAAATAATATATTAGCTGTATGAGATGTAGAATCGTAAATATTATTTATAGATGTCTACAATCACAAAGGAAAATAAAAAAGATCTACAATGGGGTCATTCAGAAGACCTTCTTAAAAATTGCAAACAAATATTTTCATATATGTATAAAGAAGTATATTTCTAAGGTAAGTAAAATTAGCGCGTGCGAATTGCTGTATGTAATATATAATGGAGTATATTATATCTAACAGTCTTCAATCACATAAACTGAACAGACACGCCCAGGCTTCATACGGGACCATGGTATTTGGCATGTGTACCATTTTAAATGCACCAATAGGAATTTAGTATTTTTTTCTATTGCTTAAAGGTTTGTTATTTTACTTCAATCTCGAGAGTTGGTAATTTACGATATCGTCGATAATGTTAGCCTAAAATTACTGGACCTCAAGGACAGCTGAAGTACAGCCAGAACACATAGCCAGCTTGGTCGACGATGGATTTTCTTCTTGAGGGGACGGTAGTTAGCCAGCATTAGGAATTGGGTAATTTAAGGGGCTACAACCAAGGTTCGAAAATAAACATATACAACATATGCAGGAGTCCATAGCCATTACCACGGCGCTTCAATTTAGAAGCTATTCTGCAACAAAAAGACGTGTGATAAAACTAAAGCACAAAATTTACAGTTGCGATAGCCGGTGCGGTTGAGGCACCCGATGCCTGAAGCGGGATCGAACCCAACTAGAGACGGAAATTGTGTTCTCTACAAATTTGTGAAGGCAAGCAGTGCCTGCTTGCCTCTTGGATGCAATGAAAGTATGATGGTAATGTATGTTCTATTACTGCTAAGTAAACTCTCATTGTATGAATTAAATTATTCTTATACTATTTAGAATCAGGATCACCCTTGATTTTGATTATCGTTGTATAATATAATTGTTTATAATGTGCACTAAACAATAAGAGAAATTGTTTCAGTTAATATTTATTTAAATATACTTACATCGATTTTATGAATACAGCCGTGACGGTAAGTATTGAGGAAAGTCACTCTTCTTGCACTAACTCTGACTCTTCTAACAACTAGATGATAAGTGATAATGGTCCTGCTTCAAATCTTCCAGGTTTATAGAATACTTACCAGTACAGATTGTGAAGCAGTGATCACAGTGGCAATAGCTATGGACTGACTTGCAGGGGTCTATGGATGGAATCCCGCCTCAAGCATGAGCTTCACTGCAATTTGCGGATCCCGTCTGGCTACCCATCCACACGTATAAAATCTGTCACCAAGCACCTAAAGGTGTGTTCCAGCAGCTGTCCTTGAGAGCCAGTAATTCTAGGTTAGCCTGAACTACATCATCGACGGCATCATCAGTTACATTCAAGTGGGATAGTTGGCGCAGACTAACCTATAAACAATATGTAATATTATTAAAACTCATGCACATTTTTGATTAATTGATTAGGACAGGTTATTCACGTGATATTTACCTATAACACTTACGTGTTGCCGATGTCACACTGTCGATCCTTACATCGACGACACGAAGTGTTAGGTAAATATCTCGTCGATAACCTCTCCTAATCAATTAATCAATATAATATGTGTTTCAGCAGCTAACCTTTTTTAGGCTAGGTTATGCTTGTTTACCTCCCTCGACCACATCCTCACTAATCAACAAGTGGATTAAAACTAGGTACCAGTGTATATCAGCGTTTTCAATATTTGTTGTTTAAAGAGAGGGTATTGTTGCAACATACTAATACTGAAATTTTAAATTCCTAAGTTCTAGCCGAACTTTAGATAATGTCTAAAATATTTATATTTGCTACAAAAAACCTTTACAATAGTATCGTCACAAAAATAGTCTCAAATTTGTAACTTTGACAAATTCTTTTCTAAAAAACGTTCAAAAAGAATATATATTCTTACTACACTCAATACTAAACTCATTTTAGACTAAGTGTAGTTACATACAGAAATACAAATCTTTCCCCTTAATATTACTATAGATTGAAGAATTCCCATTGAAAACGGTATTTCGAATAGTTTCCATAGTACTTAATATTATGGAAAACTGGGACATCAGAAGCATAGATATTAATCTCAAGGAAATGCATATACAATTTCAGTGAGTTCGAACACTTAGGGTCTGTTTCAGAATGTACGAGTAAGTTCCGGTTATACTACCCAGAACATATTTAATAAATCGGTTAAGGTTGAACTGGCCGGTCACTTCTCCATGTACAAACGTCGTAGGGTGATCACTCCCTTATTTGAGGTTTAGGTACAGAATTAACCATAATACCGATTGATATCGTCATTATCTAGGCTTGTATGATGCCAAAATTTTAAAAAGATAATTAAATCGTAAGTTATTTGCCTCGAAAACTTAATATGAAAATGTTTCGAGGCTCATAATTCTCAAGTTAATTATTTTATTAAAATTTCGGCAACATACAAGCCTACTACTACTACTAGTACCAAGCAAGCCAAGATAATGACGAGATCAATCGATATTATACTTTATTTTGGACCTAAAACCTCAAATAAGGCAGTGATCACCCTATGACGTTTGTATGGAGAACGGGCCGGCCAGTTCACCCTTAAAGCTTGAAACGCGCTGCATGTTAACTGTCATTTTTATCATTCAGTTATTTTATGTTCTGGGTAGTATAACCGGAACTTACTCGAACATTCTGAAACAGGCCTTTAGTATTTAAAATATGACAAAGCTGCCTTAGTATTGAAAACACTACGAATAAACTCCTTTTTTCCTTAAAACTGTTAGTATCTTGCATCGATATAAAAAACCTGACAAAGTTTGGTACTTACGTAACATTTTACAACTGCAACCTGTAGTCTCAGTCTCATTATTCATCAATGAAAGTAACAAAATAACAATGCAAAAAACCGTAACGGTTCTACGGATGCAATAGGAAGGAGAAAAAACGGTTAGTTCCGCGAACTGGCAAATATCTAATCGTTGATTTCGCAACGTTCTCTGAAAGTACGCATAATGGGCCCGTTAGTGAGACAGGCCGTATCGATTGCTTGAAGCCACGATTCGGGGAAATATATAACAGAAGTTATGGGAAATAAATAATGTTGCTGATGGCGGTGCGGTGACACGCCTAGCCGCATTGAATAGAAACCAAACATTCAGCCAGCTATATTACAAAATACCTAACTTATCCTTTCCTTATTCTTATGATAATACCAAGGGGCAACTACCACCTCCTAATTCAGTCTTATTTTAATCCTACATTTTTTCAATTCGCACTACCATATATAATTATGGTAAATAACATTAGAACTTCAACTTGATAGCGGGCTGCACGCATTGAATTAAGTCATTTGTGCGATAGACTTAGCACTATATGAATATTATTGTTTTACCATTAGAACTTCAACGTGAGTACAGGCTGCATTGAATTAAGTCATTAGTACGAGCACTATATCACCATTATTGTTTTAATGCCGGTCGTGGTACGAATCTCAGTATTAATAAGTATTTTGAGCTTGAAATAATGACGGTGGTATGTATTTCATTATCGTTTTAAATGATGAGGGTTGGGGTATTGATTGTGATTCTCTCTAGTCTTTTTTTTATTGCTGACAGGTAGGGATAGTACTACCTCACTTTATAGTTTGTGATGATGCGATCGAATTTATTCAGACACAAACCTAGAATTCTGGCTCTCAAATACACCAGCACGAATTTTCTACTTGAGGGTGGTAGCTAGACGGGCATTCGCAAAATATTCTACAACCATGCAAAATTATTACTATATATTTTTTTATATTGTTATGATTGCAATAACGCCTGCTATGCGGATTACATTACAAAATTACAAATATTAGACAGGAAATTTTTTTTTTTTTTTTTCCCCGCACATGACTTAAATTTTTCCTGTCGTATATTTGTAATTTTGTAATTATTACTATATATTTTATACCACACTAAGGACCTACGCAAAACATGGATCGGTGATAAAAATTTAATGATACTTTAGATGCCCAGTTCTTAGGTGCGCTAAGTCCAGCTATCGCCGGAGGCTTCGCTTTCGTAGGATTCCTCGCGAACTATTCCTACTCAGAATATCAGGATTAGCCAGGTTATGTCTTTTACCATTGTCGACCACATCATTACTTACCATCCAGTAAGATTAAGGTCAAAGGGAAATACAAAATATATATTATAAGCGCCCACTATCAAGTAGATTCAAGTATTAAGAAGTTTTTTTACCTAAATCCCCTCTTAATTTCCACGAATTCGGCAAGTACTGACAAAATTACCTGCATTTGGAAAGTTGTGTTCTGGACGCGACTTTATAGGGGCACGTTAGCACAGCAGAAATATATGACACAATAATTGTCACTACATATATTTTCATATATATTGATTTTCTAAAATTATGCTATTCTTAAAATGGTTTCAATATTTTTTGGTATTTAAAACATTTTAAGAATAGTTTTTTTTTATCTATTAATTATTCATTATCTATTAATTATCTGAAGTTGTAGTGAAGACTGTATAGTTATACAGTTAATAGTTATTATTATAGCAATAATTCTGTTATAAATCACACATATACGAAATAATTTTACCGCAGTAATTCAAAACCCATGGGAGTCATAAACTTTAATTCAATACTTAATCGAAATAAACACCGCTTGTAATTCTTATCTGACGCTGATTCATTGTGATGTTAAATTTCTTGTTGACATTCCAAACGTTCCACAACCTGTATTCATAATTGAAAACCACACGGGAAAAACACGGAATTTCAGTAGGAAATTCAAACTTGACTAACTGCCTATCAATCATATGTGACTGTGAAAAGTTTATTTTCGTGCAAATAAAGCAAAATCATATAAAGACAAAGATGACATAGTATTTGAAAACCAGGAAAAACTTGCCTAATTGCGAATCGTGCCGCTTTTTTTAGCTTTGCAAGCTACGATTTGCAAGCAACAAATTATTTTTATCGTTTACCAGGCGTTAACAATAAAATACTATGTTGGTTTTGATCACAGCTTCAAAACTGTTTTATAAGACGGCGTTCATAGTAAGTATATGTTGTTTAAATACAGAATACAGTAAGTACATAGTATATATAACATTTCTGATTCCTAACTAGTTTAGTTTTTAAGATAATCCCGTAGCAAAAATGAATATATAATAATAATAGCTTTTTATTTCAGACTCTGGGATCCATATTATAATGTTAAGGGAATGTCAAAAAAAATATATATAAATTCTATGTAAAAAAAAACATCATAAAACCAAATGTGTAAAAAAAATCTTTAATAAATCGTTACTTAGGTCACAATAGCAATCCAGTGCTTACACGTTGCAGTGTGCATAAGTCTATCGTCTATCTTGCGCTGTATAGCGTTCAATGAGTATACACGGGACGGGATACAGTGAACGTTTAAGACGTACGGCAATACCATTTCAGACCCATAAGATGCTTGAAAATGTTATTGGATGCCACACGTATCACGTGATGCCCTTTCTTTGTGTACTTAGACTTGACCAGACTTGACACGTGTAAAATGTTTGACAGAAAGACCTAAAAAGTGTAATTTCACGTCAGCCGCCGCTATATATTTTTTTTGATACCTATGTTACAGTTACAACCCGTTCTTAGTCACAACGCATATTCTCTAGTTTTTATTAGTTTTCACTTCACTAAAATACCTTTGTTGCATAACAGCATTACAACTAGAAATAACTGCTACTTAAAAATGAACATGAGCGAAAACTAGTACTAACTAGACAAAACGCGTTTTCTGGAAATGCTTCAGTTTTTGTTTTAACCGATTTCAAAGTTCATAGTGCTCTGGTCGCATGTCAAGGGTTTATTCGCTGCATATGTAAGAAAAGGAGTAGAAATAAGAGATATCTTTGTAAAAATAAATGTAATAGTCCAGCATATTAGTAAATAAGGGCTAGTATCTCGGAATGAGAGTCAGCTATAGACTTGTATAAACCTTTATTATGGCACCCTAAAACTTGTCACAAAACCTACTTACTGTGGGGTGTCCGCGAATACAGATATTCCAAGATCAAAGGAAAAAGTCAATCTTTTACACATTTCTTGCATATATCTCGTTTCCTAAGGGCTATTTGTATTTACTATATAAATTTTCTTCAGCTATTGTTTAAACAGTTTTTTTACATACGCGCTCTTCCCTAAATCTCAAAATGGTTAAAGAGCGCGCGCAGTGTTTAACTATTTAGAGTAGCATTCGAGGTCAACCTGTCCCGATTAAAACACGACGTATAAAGTTTGTAAATTATTGATAAATGTATAGTTCTAAATAATAAGCATCTTTTGATAAACTATTACTATTATAAATACGATTATAATTAATATATTTTTTCAATAATTCAGTTTCTATTCATTAATTAAGACTTACCTACTCGTGTAATTATAAAGTTACTACTCGTAAGAGAATAACTTTGTTTTTTATTTAAGTAGAAAATAATAAAGTACACCTTCATTGAAATCCGTAAATTTAGAAATTCTTTGAAAACGTTAAAAATTATACCTGGGAAGGAATAATTATAGTAGAGTTACTGGACTCTAGGTTAGCCTGAACAACATCTTCAACCACATCATCATTAACCATCGGGTGAGATAGTGGTCAAGGGATAGTGTAAATAAAAAATGAAATATTACCTCCTGTTAAATTTCTGAAATTTTCCATGCCTATCCCTGAGCTTAATTACTACGCTTCTGGTTTGCCAGTTTTTTCGATTTATATTTTATTTTCGCCCTAAATGTGAGAATGAATATTCCCAAACAAAACTATTTTTGAATATACTTAATTTTCCCGGAAAACTGGCAAACCTGGCATAGATATTAAAATCAAGGACGTGCATGCTAAATTTCACCGAGTTTTATCACTTGGTATTTAAAATATGCCGTAACTACTTTTGTATGAAAAGCGCTTCGTGCACACTTCCCTTGAATATAAGGCGTCTTGGTTTTGTGTTCAGGTTTCTACAAGCACTGGCTCAAATGACAGACCACGTAACTGCAAGTCTATATGTATAGGTATATATACTTATTTCCATACCACCTGTGAAACCAGTGATATCCACCGTCAACCGTCTTCCGTCGGACACTTGGGACTGGAATGTACGTCCGTCCGCCCATCTAATATTCTGTGGTCACACAAGGGTCGTTGAACAAACAATCCAACTAGAATGCTTTTGTTTACCTTCTTGTATAATATATAATATATGCTGTCCGACGTAGCACTAGTCAGCATGGTTGGCTATTCACAATCTTTGATTGCAATCAAAATCTACAAGGAGAAAAAATAAGGTTAGTGTGCATGTAAAGCTTTCCATATAAATGTAGTTTTGTCATATTTTTAATACCAAGTGTTCAAACTCGGAGATATCGGTCCTAGAGCCGATTTATGCTTCTGGTTTGCCTGTTATTTTGTTTAAGAAAAACCGTTTAGTTCAGAAAAATAGTTTTAAAATGAAATATAGAAATTTTAGGTTTGCAACTCATTCCCTTTTTGAGACATACGGAGAGGCAGCGAAGATTCGTTCAAAGAGTTCTGTTTTACGCACAGATATCTGTGGTTTTAGCCTTTGTGTGCGGAACCCTTAAAACAATATTCCTTTAACAGTCAAATTAATGAGAAAAAACATGATTTTCGTCATTTTGTCAGAGATGGAAATGAAGATGTAGCTATACAACCTGTGCCATGACTGCTAAGTATCGATTACAACTGCGATAGAAGTTCGAGGAGTTTTACACTAAACCATAATAATTTATCTACTTACATAGAACGAAATGGAAATTTTCGAATTATTGTAAACTATATTGTGATACCGTGGTATATTGAGACGAATTTCTTAGCATTCCATAGATTTACCGTGCGGGTGCCGCATGCCGGGTCCATATCGTTGCAGAGGAAGAGGCCAGATGGCCTGGGACTTGCAACCAGGGAGTAGGGTTAAAGGGCCCCTTTACGATGTCATCAATGCCTTTCACCGCTCGCCTAATGCCGCCTTAGATACACGTTGTAGGATGGAGTTGCGGTTGTTCTTAACAGGCCAAGGTCTTTCACTAGGTTATACTGGGATTTCGCTGGTATACACCTTGCTCCAACTTCTACAGCAAACAAATAAGTTCAATTAATTGGACAATTATTTGACATACCATACAAGTTCGAAGTAGATACCTTCCAACAAACTCTCTGCCTCCTTAAGCAACATTTGTAGTTCGAACAATTTGTGTTAAGTAACAGTTCCATACGAGTTAACGTATCTCCAAATATTCCATGTTGAAAATAAAATGGGCTACATCACTCTATTACAAAGCACGTGGCCGTAAAACTGTTTGCTCAACAATATGTCTGTCGGCGTGCTCGTTTCCCAACCGAGAACTATCTGTTAGTATTTACCCGCGAAAGCGTCCGCATTTGTATATCGATAGTTTTCTTAACAGGCCAATGAACTGCATACCTGGCCGGTGATTACGATATATTTACGTATGTAAACACTGCCAAGAAATGCTCAGGCTGTAATAATATTCCTCATAAACTACAAACAAATGGCCAATGATTATAAAATATGTGCGATAGTTTCATAATACGATAGTGTATCACATCATCAACAGTAACGTCCACCGTTTTACAAAGCCTCCCCCCATGAATTTATTGTGGACCGCTGTTTAATATGGCAGTTCTTCAGCAGGCGCTCATGAATCGGGGTGAAAAACATATACAGGGTGCCCGGTAATGAATGGATAACCTTAAATTAGGTATTTGTATATCTAATGGCCATTCAGAAAAAAAACAGAACAAAAAAAAATCAAGTATTACCAAAGTTATGGTCTTTTTAATAAACAAACATATTCATTTTGCCAAAGTTTAAGCATCCATAGCGTAAAAAAAAAGTATGAATACACATGTGACCAATCATTTTAAAATAAAGTGTGCCTAAAGCCGGTTTCAAAATGGTATTTGTTTTATTATTTAAATTTATTTTTATTATTATTGTTTTTTTTTTTTTTGTTCTGTTTTTTTTCTGATTATAAACAAATACCTAATTTAAGGTTATCCATTCATTACCGGGCACCCTGTATATAAAAAAACTTCTGAATTTAATTGTGGATGGACATAGGACGGAGGAAAACCGTATAAGGTCTGCATGGATTTTGTGAAGAATGATGTGTATGAAAAATGTCGGTACTAATCTGACAAGTAATAGAACAGAATAGAAGAAGAATATCTTGTCAGTTGAGATAAAACGTTTTGCGAAAATAGTTCTAACGGAGAAAAAATATTCTACCTGTCTCATCTCTAGAACCTAGAAGAAAAAAATAATAGTGAATAGGTCTTCTAGGTAAGCGCGCTCTATCGATCGCATCATCACTTAACATCAGGTGAGATAGTGGTCAAGTGCTACTCAGTTCAGTATAAAAAAAAAACAAAAAAGAACTCATTTAATCTTGTTGCCTAATGATGCTTGGTCACCCAGTCAATGTATCCGTATAGAGTATAAAACGTATCCATACTACCGATTTGGAAGTTCAGCATCGTTGTCGATTATTATTTGTTTCAAAATCTTAGACATAAAATAAATTGGCAAAATTGTTATAACATTTACCAAACGATGATTTATCTACGAACCATTATATTTTGCAGATATTACTCCTCAATTCACAAATCGAATTCCATCCGTAAGTAGGTAGTTCAAATTTATAAAATGCAATATGGAACGTGTCAAGCCTTGCAACACGCTACAGAATTTGCTCGCTCCGATTCCGCTGAATAGCTAGAAAACCCTATTGAACGATTCTTGGTAGGATATTGGGTGTTCTGTGAAAACCTGGCATACGGGAGACGACAAATATCTAAACCTCGAGCAATAAACAGCTCATAGAGGAACATAACTCCACACACGGATGTCCAAATTCATTTGCTCCAGTACTCTAAACAAACATATCATCGCATACTGCGTGCAGTCCATACGTTAAATATAATTAGTGTCTGCATGTTTATTGTTCAAAATGCCAGAAAGCATCGGGTCTGGTGCATGTCTCCCACAAACTTGCATTGATAACTGTTCTAAAAATAACGCGACGTGGTTGTTTTAGGCGATTTTAACTTGGGTTCGGTGTTTTGTGTCTGTATCACATCTTGTTTATAAAGGAGATGGATGTGTTCTTTGATTGAATGGAAGCTCTTATATTTTATCGCTACTGATGGTATGGATAAATGCTATAAAAGTGGTTGATATAAAATTTAATCTCTCAAATGTCTGATAAATGCTCTTTAATGTTATGGGAACATGTTGAAGTAGATTCCGATCTTATGAGTTGAGTTTAATGATTGTTTTTGATGATTTAAACGGTTGAGCAAACGAATCAGAAGTCTATTCGTTGTTGGAATATAGTTCTCTATTAAATATGGTTTGTTCATTCGACGACTCTGCCTTGGAAAGTGGCATTCCTTGCGCCCTACCCGTTTAACACCTACATAATATACGAAAAATTCATTCACGATCCGGCGACGCCTCTCAGACCCAGTGTGAGAGCTGAAATCCAGAACCGGTTTGTCGACCATTCTGGAATCCGATCCTTGAACTTGTTTATAACAACTTTTTTTGTTTCACGACATGTGACGACGTGTACGGAGCCGTGCCACCAGACAGCGATGATGGATGGCCTCCAGCGGGGACCTGAAAGGGGACGTTTGTTTAATTTTCTGGAAGGTTTAATTATCCCTAGAGATATGAATAGAGCGTTGTATATTGAGACGTTCTTTGTAATTAACAAGACGAATGTTGTATTGGCGTTGAGTGATTGTTGGAAGAGCTATTGAATGCATACTAATGCTTTTCAAGAGTTTAATGAAACTTGCTGTTAGATATATGTGATTTGGTATCTTGAACAAAAAATTTGTCAAACTCTAACATTCTACACAGCCCGATAGAGATATTTTATTGAATTTCTCAATAGAAGAATTAAGATAGCATAATAATTGAAGAACTTTATCAAACATGACAGAGAATATAGTCTTCGACAGACCAAGAGCAGATCAGTAGTAGCAGCTTGGGTTGACATCGGGCCCTTATATGAATGATTGTATAAAGGAACGAGATTTTTACCCATGATATTCTATTATTTTGAGTTCCTGAAATTTTGTTTATGTTACATTATGCTGTGATCGCGGGCTATTTGTAAATGTCCCCCAAACAAAATTAGTGGGCATGTTAGTTCTAATCAAATACTTTCATCTAGTCTTACACCCTCCAGAAAACACAGACTTTGATTTAATTTTAATTGAAAATATGGATTCTATAGGTTGTTTAAGTGCGCTGTCGTATGATTGAACATAATGCATCTGTGTTAAGTAATGTACTTAAACTTTGCCCAGAAAAGAAAATCGAAGTGATGAATTAGAAAATCCACAATATTGTTTGCTTGTAAATGAAGAAAAGTATTGATTTCGTCTGCAGCCGTTAGTCCATCGCACAACTTAACAATCCTGCCATTAAATTTCAATTGGTTTACAATTTAAGAAGATGTTACAGTTATGCCAAGATTTTAGCACTAGCTATAAGGATGTAAGGCATTAAAACACGTTAACATGCAGATTAATGAGTGCAGAATTTGTGGGAAATTAATGGATTAGACTAGTGAATCTTAGTCTTGAATAAAAAATACAACATATTTAATAAATAATAATGTATAAATTACTCTTTACTCTACGTAAAATGTAACCATAACTATCCACTTTTTTTTAAATATTGTTATTTTTGCAATAACGCCTGCTATGCGACGCGGGTTCAAATCCAGATCCATGACTTAAAATTCCTATCGTATATTTGTAATTTTGTAACATAGCTTTCCACATTGTGATATAAGCCAAAAATTTAGTGGTCAGAAAAGCCATAAAAATGTTTTGAAACCAATTAACCCGGTCCATATAAGTACAAGGTGTAAAATGTATTCCTAGATAGGTAGGTACTTGTTGCAACCTAATGTTTACAATTTCCGCCTACACAGGATAATACCCAGGCGGAAGTGAGTTCACGACCTGAGCGTTGCTATCTATCTAGCACTACCTACCTACATACTTCATGCCTATTTATAAGCCGATAGTTCATTGACTGAGATATTGATAGCCCAGTAGATGTTTATTTTTGATAAGCCGCCTACGAAATACAGATGGTGACTAGGTATATCCTGAACTACCAGTTTACGTGCTTACACCTGCTCTATCAGATATCTCCTAATTGCCAGTGTAATAATACGCAAATAGAATATTTTAACAATTTATGATATTTTAACATGAATTCGATTTTTAATAATACCTAAGACTTTTACGCATTACGGGTAGTGTTTTCACGAAGCACTTTCTATACAAAGTTTCGTCATATTATAAATACCAAGTGTTCCAATTCGGTGAAATTTTAATGCATGTCGTTAAGCTAATATTCTTCTATGAGATTTTAGTTAGCCAATTTTCCGTAAAATTATCTATTTTAAAATATACGGAAAAAAATTGTAGCATGAGAATTCTGATTTTAAGTTTTTCTTTTCTTTTGTATGTTTTTGTGACGGAACAAGCTCGGGGCATACCTGATGTTAAGCGGAGTAACCTCTGCCTAGAACAGATGCATTTCATCACATGTGACGAATTGCACTGCGCCCGTCACCTTGAGACATAGTTGTTAAGTCTCATGTGCCTGTGATTTAACTGGCTCTCAAGGACTGATGCCAGAACACGCCGTTAGGTGCTTGGCGACAGATATTCTACCTGAGGGTGGTATTTATGAAACAAACTACAAAACGGAACCCTGGAAATTAGGCCTATGGTCATGCATGTCAAATTTTACCAAGGAACACGTGGTAAAAATTTGTTTAAAACGTTTGTATATAGAAAGCGCAACTAATGCACTCTAACCTCTCCTGACTGTTTTAGAAAGCATTTCACTGGAGTTGTACATCAGGCCTTCGTTTCCACGTGCTATGGGTCTTTGCGTTCATTAGTCCAAATTTCGTCGCTCTATCTAGGTCTAAGGCCTTATCTTTAGAAACCTTAGGCGAAGCAGTCTTAGCGTTTACTGATCCTTTCATCTGCCATAAACTCAGCCGACGTAAGTTTTCACTCTGCAGCAACGTCTCGTACTCGCCAGTCTTCTACGGTTTTCTAGGTAAAAACATATAGTAAGTATAGTAAGGTAGGTTAAGGGTGAACTGGCCGGTCAGTTCTCCATACAAACGCCGTAGGGTGATCACTCCCTTATTTGAGATTTTAGGTTCAGACTTAAGCATAATACCGATTGATATCGTCATTATCTAGGCTTGTATGATCTCAACATTTTAAAAAGATAATTAAGTTGTAAGTTATGTTATGAGCCTCGAAAACTTTAGATGAAAATGTTTCGAGGCTCATAATTCTCGAGTTAATTATTTTATTAAAATTTCGGCATCATACAAGCCTAGATAATGACGAGATCAATCGGTATTATGCTTTATTTTAGACCTAAATCCTCAAATAAGGGAGTGATCACCCTACTGAGTTTGTATAGAGAACGGGCCGGCCATTTCACCCTGAAGTAAGCAAATACATAAGCATCTGGAATCGAACAATCCATAAAGTGTAATAAGAATTTCCTATTGAAGGAGATCAGTAGTTTCAACCGCACTCCAAACCTTGAAGTCTATTACTTAGTTATACTGGTTATTTATTTTAATAACAGATCTTTTACGCAATTGAATATGATGATGATATTTAATTACTTCTTCTACTCGTCTACTTTATACAAAATATACCAGCATTAACACGACGTGTTCTTAGTGTTGACTGAGATGTGCTGATCTGTTTATATCTAAGCTATACTACTGTAGACGTTCAAATACTACACACTGGATATGATCTGCCTTTAGAAACAAGTTTAAAATTACTATGATCACGTTTTGCAAACAGTACTTGGCTAGGTTACAGTCGTTGTGGACACGTGCCCTACGTATGTAGGTATAGTGTGGCTACCAAAAGATTATGAGCTGTTCCTACCAAATGAGCTTACTTATATATCTTGAGCGCTAGCACTGAGCTAAAGCTAGCGCTCTTACTCATCCGTGTGTATGTATCCTTATGAACTTTAGTAAGATTATTATATTACCAACGGTTAGAGACCTAAGGTGAAAATACCCACTTAACAACGTCCTTTACATGAAAGCTGTCGGTTATTAGCCTATTGCCAGCCAGCTGTCGGCTAATCTCGCTGCTCCTTATTGCTGACTGATTCATCTTCAATCCACCTTGGTGGATCGGTCAGGGTGTCGGGCTGTGGCCCCTTACCCTTGCTTGAACTCTGGGGGACACTGCCCCCAGGTATTTCTCCTTCACGTAGGCTACTCTAGTATTGCCGCTCTACGTGAAGTATGCAGTGCACAATCTGTGCTTCCAGTAGGGTTATGTGACTTGGTCACTACACTCTTCCTGGTGTTTGATTGTTTGATGCTTTGTGTTGTTTTGGTATCATGTCATATCCTCATGGCTCCGCCTCCTCCTCAGAAGCTGATAATAATAGGAGCTCCCGGGGCAGCGGTCGCCATGGGTATTTGTTGTCCGGTGGTCTTGCGTGTAGGGGGGCTAGCCCTTGAAGATGTGTGTGGGGTCCGTTGTCCGCCGTGTCATACATCTTCCTATCCAGGCGGACAACGAACCGCTCCACGGTCTCTATCGCCGTGTCCTTGTTGATCGTTGCGTTGCGGACATATCGCCCTGCTCCTGTGGCAATCCTGAGGGATATGTTCTGCTGCGTTTGGATGCGCTTTTTGTTGGTTTTCGAACATAGTGCGAACCAGGCTGGGGATGCGTATGTCAGTCTTGACCTAATGTACGATTTGTAAATCCCCAGCTTGGTCCGCAGTGGCAGCCTTGATCCCAGCACCGGTCGGAGCAGGGCTCGGGCGGCTCTTGCGTTTCTGATAGCGTGGTTAACGTGGGGCGTCATGGTGAGCCTTTTGTCTATTACGACTCCCAGGTACTTGACGCTGCTTTGCCACGCTATCTCCTGATCATACATCTTCAGGTTGATTTTGGGGTCGTACTTCCTGCTGATGGAGATGGCTGCGGTTTTGGCTACATTGACAGCTATTCGCCAATAGTCCAGCCATTCTGGCAGCAGGTCTAATTGCTTCTGCATTGTCTTTGCGGCTATCATGGGGCTGCCAGAAGAGGTCATAAATGCGCTGTCATCCGCAAACAGCGCAAGTGTTACCCTCTCCTCCTGCTGCCATGATTGCTTAGGTAGCTTGGGTATGTCATCCGCGTATGCCGCGTATAGTAATGGCGAGAGGCAGCTGCCCTGCGGGACGCCTGCTTGTATGGGTTTGGTGCACGAGTCCCTTTGTTCTACTGACACGTAGAATTGTCTATTTGTGAGGAACTCGTGCAGGATCTTCAAGTATTGCTTGTTGAGCTCTGTCTGTGCCAACTTGTAGAGAAGGCCCTCGTGCCACACTCGATCGAAGGCCTTCTCTACATCGAGGAAAACGGCCACCGTGTGCTTGTTGGTATTTAAGCGGTGCGTCATCTGGTGTATGACCCTCGTCAGTTGGAGTGTAGTCGAGTGGGCTCTCCTGAACCCAAATTGTTCCTCTCTGATACTGATCGAGGGTCTTATTCGGTTCAATAGTAATCTCTCGAATAATTTGCCTAGGTGGGGCAGCAGTGATATAGGTCTGTATGAGGCGGGTTGTCTGCGATCTTTGCCAGATTTGGGTATCATAATTACCCTGGCCTTCTTCCACTCTTCGGGGAAGTGGCCCGTCCGAAGTATACCATTAAATAATTGGGTAATGGTAGTGATTCCCTTTCTGGGTAATTGGTGGATGGCGGCGATAGGCAGTCCGTCGTGGCCTGCGGCCTTCCTCCTTGGGAGCCGTCTGATCGCCTTCCACGTTTCCTTAGGAGATATGAATTCCACCCCTTCGAGTGATGGGGGTGGTTCGATCTTATAATCCTGCATCCATTTATCGATCATCTCATGGTGAGTGCGGGTAGCATCACTTGCGTTAGGACGGACGGGGTGTAGCGTGAATTGCTGTTCTAGGTGGTTTGCGAACAGTCTGGCCCTATCTTGGGGTGCGTATTTCCGCACTCCGTCCTCCATCAGCGGGTATGTGGGTTGGACCGATCTGGTGAGCTTCCTGTTCAACTGGTGAAGGTTCGTCGTTGCTTCAGTTGCATGGTCTATTTCCTCTTCCCAAGATGCCCCTCTCCAAGACTGCACTTCAAGGGCTATTTTGTCCTTGAGTGTATTTAACTTCTTCTTGAGTATGGGGCATCTGGTACTGGCCCACTGCTTCCTTAGCAATCTCTTTGCTGTGAGATCGCGTTGTATATTAATGGGTAGTTCCCATTTCCTGGATGGGGGTTTGGTCATCTTAGTGTTTTGCTCTTTGGCTACTTGCATTCTACTGGTCACCTGCCTAGTAGCTGTTTCGATTTCTTCAGCTGATTTCAGTGGGCCCACACTGATGTCATCCAGAGCTTTTGCATAGGCCTGCCAGTTGACCCTTTGCACCAGGTTTCTGGTTATTGACGTGGCGGTGAGGTTGACTGTGACAAGTATGGGGAGGTGCTGCTCGTCCAGGTCGTACAGCACCTCCACACCTATACTGCCTCTGAGCCCCTGGTATGCCACCACATCGAGGACATCCGCTCGGTGACTGGGGATTATAGGTATGTGGGTAGGCTCATCCGGCCCAATGATTTCAAAGTTGCCTCTTTCGGCTGCGTTGTATAGTGTTCGGCCTTGCGGTGTTATGATTCTGGAGCCCCAGGTCGTATGCTTCGCATTAAAGTCTCCTACCATGATTGTGGGTCTCTCCTCGTCCAGGACTTTGGTGAAGTCCTGCGATACAAGTGTTGACGCTGGTGGTCTATATGCTGCGTATACTCTCAGCTCTCCCTGGTTTGTCTTGAGCATAACGCCGTTTGCGATGAGCTCAATTAGGTTGGGTGTAGGTAGAGCGTCGTGGATGATATCCCGGCGAACTAGCACTGCAGTGCCTCTGTATGCTCTATCATTAGCAGTGAGGCAGTCCAGCCTGTAGGTATAATAATTGTTGATTTTAAAGTCAATGGACGGCTTTAGTTTTGTTTCTCCTAGCAGTACTAGGTGAGCCTGTTGGGTCTGGGCTAGTAATGTAAGCGCTGCCTTTTTGCTCCGGATACCTCCAGAGTTCCAGTATATAATTCTGAGGTTTTTATCCATAATGCATGTTGGACAGCATGTTTAGTCCCCTCCTTGCCACCTCCTGGATGTTGCCACCCGAGGCCAGGGAGACAAGCAGGTCCGTCAAGATCCCTATAATCATGACTAGAGGGTTCATGCCGCTGCTTGCTGGATAGTATGAATAGGTGGGTTGTGTTCCCATTGGTGCTTGTTGGGGGTAGTGAGGCCCCGCGGGTTGTGGGGGGGCATCTGCCCGAGGTTGTCTTGGGTCCGGTTGTGGGGCCGTGCCCCATGGTGCTCTTGTTACCCAAACCGGCTGTGATTGCCGTCTAGTCCCCTCCTGCCTGTCTTGTAGCTCGTGTTGCAGTGGGAGTCTGCGTCCCATTAAGGGCGCTATATGATGGGGGGGAGGGGGCGGATGGAATGGGGGGTTCCTCCCCTCCCTTTGTTCTTGTGGTTGTTCGCCACGATGCCTTGGGTCTTGCGTGTGCTGCGTGGCCTGGCCGGGGATCGGGGCGGGCGTATGGGTAGGGGCACTGTGTGGTTGCCCCTCCCTTGGTTCTGGGCGGGGTGCCTTGGGCCGGCTTGTGGAGCGGCGTTGCACTTGGATGGGTATGAACTCATGTGCTGCCGGTGCTCTTCTGCTGGTGCCAGGCTCTACTGGTGCTGCTGTTGTTGTTGTTGTTGGCCTTTGGTTGGGTAGTGGTGTTGAGGCTGCGGAGGGGGCTGATATTGCCGGAGTCTTTCGCCTCGCGGATTTCGCCCTCCTATCCTTTTTCTTTTTTCTTGTGGGAAGTGGGGCCCCCCTAGCTGTGGGGGGGTTAGCTGCTGTGGGTTGTATGAGGTCTATGTGGTGCATCATAGGCCATGCGTTTACATCCCCTGTCGCAGGGATTGGCGCGGGTGCGTATTGTGTAGGTTGGTATCTTCGTTGCTCTGTTGCCTGTATGTCGGCGGGTTGGCCCCTATTTATAGGAGGGGGTACCCTTAATCCCCTTCTTCTTGCCTCTCTTATAAATTGAGGGCATCGCCTGCTGCATGCCACGTGGGGGCCTTTGCAATTTGCACATGTGGGTTTATGGCTGCGGGGTTTGTCACAATCCCCAGCACTGTGCTCCCCTGCACACTTGACACAGCGTTGTGGTTTATGGCAGCCGCCTGACGCATGCCCAAATTGTTGGCAGCGGTGGCATTGCGGTACTATCCCGCCTTTGGGTGCCCATCCCTCGATTACTATCCCGGGGATGTTGAGTATCTCTGTCGTTGCATAGAGTCTCGTACGCTCTGTATCGCTGAGCCGTTCTAGTGACACGAAGTACACCGGGCTGGCCCTTCCTCGCTTTGGGATGATTTCCTTAACGTATTTGGGCGTGAACCCTTTCGCCTCTAAGTCCTTCTTTATCTCTTCGGGCGGTATGAAGAACGTGAGGCCTTTGATGGCCACTTTAAGTGGTAAGTCCTCCTCTACGGCATAACAATGCCAGGCAACTGTTTTGTCAGTATCCGCTTCTTCGGTAAGGCACCTTTGCACTACACGGAATTCTTCCGCGGAGCGGGCTGTGAAGCGGAACCCTTTGCCTACGGGCTTAACATTTAATGCATGTCCTAGCTTTGCTTTTATTTTCGCAAATACTGGGATCCAATTGTTTAATGATTCAATCATTATGGGTGGGTAGCCTTTTATTACCTCTGGTTGCTTGTCACGAGTGCTTTCTGGTCCTTTACCCGGTAGAGAACCACAAGCATCGGAGGTATTAGGGTTTTGTACATCTAGTAAATAGCACACATAAACGTTAATGAATAGGTTTGTTTTATTTCCTACATGACCCTGGCATTTGTGTAATGGGGAGGCTCCACATCTAATGGCCTTATGATTGCTTGGTACATTTTAGTTGAAAATCTTTGTATTCAGATTTTTTACTTGAGTTTTATGGCGTGTTCAATAGCAATTGCTAGATATATACAGCACCTACATTTTTGCTTACAGCAGTAGTACTGTTCCTGAAAAAAACTACCAAAAAATGGAACCGACTTGAATACTCAAATGTGTGAAATATCTTGTTGAAGTCGGTACCTTGATGGTTCAAAGTACCTATAATCACAATATTGTGGGCATGGTATTGGTCGACTTCGACAAGTTATCTCACTAATTTGGGTATCGAAAGCAATTCGAATGTTTGGTAAAAAAAAAAAATGTCCTTTTCACGGGTCACTAAGCCTTGCTACTTATGGGATCGATTGTCATTCACTGTCAATGACTATATCATCAAGATAGGAAAATACTTTTCAGTTATTGGAGTGTAACTCAAAAATAGCTTGACCGATTTTGATGAAATTTAAATGGGACCACGCAGCTTCACTGGCATCAGCATTCAAATAAAAAAATCATCAAATCGTTTTACACAGACAAAAGTTATGAGGTAAAAAACATAAAAAATACAGACGAATTAAATACCACCTCCTTTTTTTAGTCGTAGTTTTAGTAATTCTAGGGTAACCTTATTAGTAATTCTAGTTTAGCCAACATATTCGACCACAACCTTACATTAGGTGTGAAGTGGCAAAAGGCTAACCTGTCATCTATAAATATATATTTTTATATAAATATATATATATAAAAAGAATTTGGCCCACTCTATACACCGTGTCCCAAAATTCAACGATAAGCCGGCATCGGTGCATGGACCTAATCATGACTCCTCGGAAAAAAAAAAAAAAAATTATAACTGTTTTTTTTTTATTAATTACAGAGACTTTTATAAATTTCATCGATATTCGATACCCATTATGCTATTTTCAACTACCATGACCACAATTTTTGACATATTTTTGATATTTTTGTGCATTAGCAACCTAAGAAGGACGGCTATCTACCACAATCCTTTAAAATTACAGAAAGTCTGTAGTTATTTTACAAAAATCAGTAAAAAAAAATTTTTTTCTTATAATTTTCATAGATTTTAACATTCTATGCACTTTCTATAGTCTGGGTTAAAAAAAAAAGTATGGACACTACCATGGCAAGTTTTATTAAAAGTTGGCGCAACTAGTTAAAAGTCTCTGTAATTAAAAAAAAAAGAGTTATAATTTTTTTTTATTTTTTCCCGAGTAGTCATGAGTAGGTCCATGCACCGATGCCGGCTTATCGTTGAATTTTGGGACACGGTGTATATATAGGTAACTAAACAGGTGTCCTATTGGTTTTATTGACCTACTTTGTTCGTATTTTAACAATGACAGGTATTTGCGTGGGTTGCTCGTTCGATTAAAAACACAACAAGCCAAATTGATAGCTAGCCATCGATTTCAGTCTATGTAACGCTAAGAATATAATTCAGTTTTCTTAACTAGTCCTATACCTGGACTCAAAGATTCCTCTAATTTATTTATTCTATTATACCTACGTGGAAATCTATGGTCTCAGTCTACCCCTACGGGAAAGATGCGTGTTTTCTGTATGTATGTATACCTACATGTATTAGCATCATATCATATATATTACGTATATCACATCAACAACCATAACGTTGACAGGCGTCTTAGGGATCGTAGCGTAAGATGGAAGTCCTTCGGAAGGGGCTGCTGCCTACTTTCTGGTGGCACTTCACGGAGAATTACTGATTATAGATCTATACTACTCGTGTATTTCAATAGAAAAATATATTTTAGAGACTAATAGAACCCACGTCTTCTAATTAATAATAAGACCATAAATAAAATCAGTTTATTAGTCAATCTTCTTGAAGTCTACACATCGTTTAAAGACTAAAGTGACGCATTAAAACTTCCAACTTTCACCTAAACAAAAGTCTCATTGTTTCGACCTACCCCTCACTGATAAGGAGACTTTGACCTATGTTAATGGCGGCGCTTAATCAGCTTTTTATCTCTTTAGATAGCTACCAAGGTTAATTACCAAAGATAAAACAAGTTACGATTTGTTAGGAAATGGTGCTCGGGCGTTGGGCAACACTTTAAATTAATAGACAGAGTTAACGTAAAGTCAATCTTCATTTGAAGAAGATTAATTTTGACCCAAGAATATTCAAGTCTTTATATTTTTGATTGATTAAGACATTAATTAGTTATGGTATACCTACCTTGTTGGAGATCGAAAATTAGTGATTTCAATAAAATATTTTGTATCTAAAATATTACTGACCTTACTTACGCTGTGACTAATGATCGTTTAGTATAGTCTATTACATTATCATTTAAGGCACGGTGATGCAAATATTTGCCTGCATAGCTACAACCCTCAAGTAGCAAATCTCTCGCCAAGCACCAAAATGCCTGAACAACTTCTCACGTCCGTTGAGATAGTAGTCAAATGCTAGCCTATCAGCAATGAAGAATTAGATAAGTCGTTACATGTTTCAGAGTTATGGCCTCCTATCTTACGTTCCTGTGTAATCTTATTTTATAGTTCGTATCTAGCTACTCCATACCCTGCTTTAGGTTAAGAGTCTGATGTGCGTCTAACAGGCCTATTATTGAATCGTACAGAGAGGCATACTGTTGAATCCGATGGAATTATATGAAACGTTTTGGATTCAAGCTGATAATTATTAGTATGTATATAAAGCTTATCGTATAGTTCGAAGCAATGATGCTCAGTGGCATCGGTTATGGACTGCCGCGCAGCATGTCCATGGTTCGAATCCCGCCGCGGGCTTGAGCTTCACCGCATGGTGGAACGGCATTAGCCGCCTGGCTAGCGACCACCCTCAAGTAGAAAATCTGTCGCCAAGCACCTAACGGTGTTTTCGGGCAGCTGTCCTTGAAAGTCAGTAATTCTAGGTTAAGCCTGTTATTACCTTCGACCACATCATCACTTACCATCAATTGAGTATGTGGTCAAAAGATTACTTAACCGCAATTTAAAAAAAACTATTCGGGTGTGCTAGGTACACATAACCGAGCTATAGGTGTCTCAACTTTCCCTTTATCATTTCAACATGTACCTACCTACTTCAACGTTTATAAAGCAATTTAGTGGGTTGACAGCCGATAACTTCCAGCTTTAAATTGCTCCTATTGCTATACATTAGTGAATTGACCACGTAGGTAAATTAGCCTACAACCACGCCTATATCTGATCGAGCAGCGGACTATACTTTAGAAACATTGACTAAATTATATGATTACATAGGTAGGTGACTAAGTACTTACATAGTAGAACGAACTACGAATAAATATATAAAGAAGTCTATCTCTCATAAACTGCTTTGATTTTGGACTCGTCAAGTTCATTATAAAACGGCACAAACTCCAAATTTAAATTGGATTGTTTAATTGATTATAATAATAATAAAGCCTTTATTTCGGATAGTTAGTTCCTTACACTAAATTAAATCTATCTTCGACAACCATATCCGTTTGCCCTAATTTGGCATAGGCCTCCTCCAACTTTTTCCAGTCTTCTCTTTCTCTGGCTACTCTAGACCACATATTGCCCGCGACTGTTTTTATATCGTCTTAGTACTGGATTTGTTTTGTCTGTTCTGGTTTTGCATGGCAATGTTCGTAGTTCCTTAAAGTTGAAGGGTTGTAGTCATCTTCCCCCACGGTGACTAGCCGGATTGGGGTGCTTTTGTTCGTTTTTGTATTTTGTTTGTTTATGTTTAGTTTTGTTTTCCGGTTGTCGATGCTAATTAGTTTTTTTGTCTCTGATAGTGATAGTGATGCTGGATCTGGTCCTGGTTACAAAATTATCTAGGTTAAATTTGTTAATTTTTTTCGGTGCAGATGTTGGTACTTGGCTCGGAGAGTTTTGGGGAGATTCTATCTGGTCTCTCTTTCTTTTTACAATGTTGTCTTCTTTTGGGTCTTTCACTATCAGCTTGTCTTTCCTAATATAGGCTATTTTGCCTTTTTGACGTTCTTGTAACATTTGCGGTGTCAGCTCTTTCCTCTTCTCTAAGGTTTCTTTTGAAAAATCTTCCTTGATATATATGCCTGAGCTAAGTTTATTCTTACTTTTGAAAATTAAATTTCTTCTCCATAATGTAGTAAAACTTACTAGTAGGGGACGCGTTTTTTGGCTTTTTGGACCTAATCTGTAGGCGTTGTTTATTTCATTTGGTGGTATTGTTATTTTGATTTCTTTTTCAATCAACTTTATAATAAAGTCGATTATAGAGCCGCTTTTTTCAGCTTCGTCCACTCCAAAAAATATCAAATTAGCTTTTCTCTTCTCGTCCTCTAAAAAGTTTATTTTTTGTTTCATAGTTACAACTTGATTTTTCAAACATTTATTTTCCTCCAGCACAGCTGCTAATTTCTCATCCGTGCTCTTCGAAACACTTTCCGTAACTGCTTTAGTTATTTCGATAGTTTGCAATGCCATTTGCTCTTTAATTTCGTGAAGTAGATGAACCATCGTGATTTGATTTGCCATGATTTGCGGGAGATTTCCTGGTGTGGCAACACTTATACCGTGGCAACTCAATGTGTGACGTATGTCAGCTAACAGCTGACAATTGGCGTTTGACAAGGTTGACGTTTACTTTCGCGTTGGATGACAATTGACTTTTGTGTTGTAATGTTGTCGGTACTCACTCGTTGGTTATACTAACTTCAGGCACCTTTTTCTAACCTCAAATTTATAGGGACCAATATTTACGGTGCAGAAATCTTCCAATAGCTTCCTTTGCTTGTTATATTTGTAGTTGAATGACTGTGTTAACACCACTTTTGACGATTTTAACACTTTTGTGAACTTTTAACTTCAATTGCAGTGATTTAGATTTATATTGGCGGGAGCAACGACAATGTATGTTTACTGGTATGACACCGGAACCGGAATCAATTTTAATTTTAGGAGTTTAATTGATTAGTTGCTTAGAAATTATCGCATCCGATTGGTCGCAAGGGAATGTTGTTGCGTCGCACGACATACCTTTAAAACCACGCCCTCCGAGGTAAGGTTTGCGATCTACTGTTTTTTGAGCTTGACTTTCATTTCTTTACATATTCGTAGAGTACGGAACTTGTATGTTATTTAGGTAGGTATGTTGCTAGTTGATAAACAAAATGATCTATTCCGGTTCAATGATTACTCATATTTTCGCCGATATTTACAAATACTCGTGATAATAACATAAATATAATGAATCACCTAAATGACTCAATTAATTTAAATCGGGAGCGATTGAAAGAGAAAACCGATTCCGTCGGCTGTCGACTTCTAATTCAATTACAAAACGCCTCTAGTTAAGTTTTATGGTATCATGTTTGACCGCTTATGTAATTGATACGTAGGGCTACCTTCGTTATATATGTATTTTGGTTTAATTACGAGAATAATAGCTTTGACCGTTCGATGCTCTTAGAGAGTATTGGGCCAGTTGAATACAAAAGGTTATTAAAAAAAATCTAAATGTTATCTTCATTGATGCAAGTAACTTTTAAGAAGTCGACGGCTTGGTTCCTATTATCTTCGTTTATGGTGATTGTGGCGAAAACATCAATATTGGCCCCGAATCGCCAACCAGGTACAGGTATGTGGGGCCGAAATATATTGTATTGGTTTCCCTAATATAAAAGCTAACCTCGTTTAGCACTCAATAATTATTTTTTTTCTAATTTTTCTAAGACTCAAATGCTGAAATTCTATCACTATCGGATTGCCTAGGAGTGGAAGAGGCAGCGATGATAAAATATCGGACTCTTTGGGTGAAAAACTAAATAAGTATTATTAACACTATAGGAACTTAATCGAAAATATAACTGAACTTGTCACTATTGATAAGGAGTTGCTATGAATAAATAATATATAACGCAAATATATTAATTATTCATAGCAACTCCTTATCAATAGTAATTAAGTAAGCGTAATTTAGAGTCAACTCTGACCTTAGAAAATATCTTCAATATTATATCATTGCTTCAAACTAAATATATTTTCCTAAAAATCTGTTCAAGTCCAAGTTAAGAAGTTAGCACTTGTCAGCCCCTTAATGTCAGTAGGTAAATGTATATGTATTTTACAGCTTATTCAAATAATTAGTAACATTACAATTAGTACATTGCTTCAAGTCTATAAACTTCGTAATCGAGAAACTTTCGATTCTTTGCATTGTGTGGTTGAAAGACTTTGAGACATAAATTTTCTTATCTGATGAAATAGAAAATACAGGTTCAAGAATTGTACCGTAGCCCGTAGTACACAGCCATATGTAAAACTATATATGTATATTGTATTATAATGTAAGCTAGTATGCAGACCGTCAACCGGACTGACATCCTGTCAGGATGTAGAACTAGAAAGTAATTTCTTTGAAATTGCCGTTTTTGTGAAATAGAGTGGTGGTATGAAGTATTGACTACTACTGTATTATAATATATACTATTAATGATACTACTACACTTAAAGTTACATATTACATAGTAATCTTTATGTTAGTTCCGCTAGGTATGTAATCAGTTAATTACATTGAGAACTTATTAACACTAATCAACATTTTTTTTTCCTTACATGGATGTAAATAGTTACTTTCTTTAGTCGACATAGTTGCAATTCTAGCGGCACCCCATGGTCAATATCTACTACCTCTGAATATACACACATCAAACGCCACCAATAGCCTAGGGATCAAGTACGTTTTCGAGTATTGTCGCAATAGAGGATTTTATTCGTGTGCTTTTCTGACGAGTCTCGTTTCGGTATGCGGCCTGATACAAGACGTACTTACTCGAGTTTTGAGCAGCTCTGGACGTCAAGAACGTTTAAAATTCTGTCAAGAAGTTCACCCATATGCAGGGGAACAATAATGGTTTGGGCCGGTATTTGGATCTGTGGAAGAACAGATCTCATTTGGATCAGGGGCAACCTCAATGCTAAGATTTATGCGGAGAGTATTGTTTCAGAAGTGATCATCTTTTTGCGAAGCCGTTTGGGTAATTCGTTTCGTCTAATGCACGATAATGCACGTTCACACACGGCTAGAGTCGTAACTCGCACTCTTGCCGATGCTCGCATTAACGTTCTGCCGTGGCCTGCTCAATTGCCAGACCTCAATCCCATTGAACATGCATGGAATATTATGCTACAAAGAAGAGCTCTGTCAAGTATGGAGGCCGTGTATCCCACTACAGCTTTTTGACTTGTTACAAATAACGTGAGCGGCCATTTCTTAAAGTGATTTTAAGCATGCCAAATCGCTGTGCTTGTGTGATTAGTGCAAATGGCAGAAACACAGATTATTAATTAATATAATTTTACAGTAAACATAGCAAAAAACCTTTTTTTTAGTTTTTCTGTCATTTGATTGAAGACGTTAACTTAGGTTACATTCCTTTAAATTGCAAAAAAAAAAAGTTATATACACACATAATATAGGGATTCGTTGTTAACTTAAACAGGAATTAAATTAAAAAACCAGTCTGAAAATACATGATCCCTATGCACTTTTGATATGTGTATATAATCTGCTTAATATATAATATCATCATAACACAACTAACAACTAAACTTTGTACCTATCAGCAACTATCTATCCCAACCTAAATGGAAATAAGTTTTGTCATTATACATCTAAATTAATGATGCCCATTCACGTCCCACGCTAGAACCTCTATTCATAAAGATAACTTGGCCCTTCCTACACGTGCTTTGTCTAAATTCCATAAACAAAGCTATAACCTTTCTCAAACCTGTCAGGGACACCTACGCGACCCATCGAGGAACTTGTATCGGGTCATATTGAAAGAAAAACATTTGGGTTTTTGGTTCGATGAATGTCGCAGCCCTGATTCAATGTGGTAAAGTATTATTCAGGTTGGGATGACTGTTTTTGGATGTTAAGAAGTAAGTAAAACCTCAGTAAAAATTATACATCATTAGTTTCAAAGAACAGTGCTGTGGATCTGTAGATCACATGATAAACATCGAATAACGTTTGCGACTGTCTTTAAAGATGACCTACGGATTTGATTGAGGATATGTTTTACGCAAAGTCGTCATGTCTGTGCACTCTGGACCGATGCAAAATTACCTACATAATTTAATAGAATAATCTCAATTTAAGAAAGGTCATTTTTAGTGTTATACGAATATGAATTTTAGTGTGAATAGAATAAGAACTACCATAGTTTAGAGAATTTGTGTAAAAGGGACAGTTAGTGTTTTACTTTTCATGTCTACAAATGATATCACGTTATTTACTCCAATTACATTTTGGTACATCGTGCGACTTGTTATCACACTCGACCTAGACTACTGATAAGGAATGATAAGATGAAGTGACACCAGGCGGATCTACCGCGTCGCTGTTAGCTCTGTATTAAATACCTACCGACAAAATAACTATTTGATTGAAATCGCATGATGGAGTAATGCACCGACCTACCTATGCTAATGTTAAACAAAGCATTAACCTAACTACAGCTAGCTCTGTTGTGTTGAGACTGTTGCTAGAGCTGTAGACAGCAAAGGTGATCCGATCCGAGCTGATAATACGTACATACATAAAGTCACGCCTGTTTCTCGGAAGGGTAGGCAAATATCATGGATTTCACAGAAAACAAATGTTACGGATGTCACTGACCTAGCTTTATAATAGGATTTCAAAATAATTTGTCTCCGCATAGCATAATAAAATCATGGTCAACATCGTCGTCGTTAATCGAAAGAGGTCTTCTTTTGAACATAGACCTCCCAAAATAAACGGCACGAGACAATAAATTACTCTAAATTTCCTGAACGATGCCCTAGTAGGATTCTTTGGGTGATATCTTTGGTCGAACTAGAACCAATCTAACTGGGTCTGTTCTGATATATAATCATTTTCCTCTACTCCCTGACTCCTAAAGGTTTAGGTAACCCAAAGTAGATGGTCCGCTTTTAACTTGCTATAATTTTGAATTTAAGTGTCGTTTTCATTGCTGTTAGGCTAGCCTTTGTAAAGATGATCAAGGTGGTCAGCAGTCTTAACCTAGAACAGAATGTCATAGCTGTTCATCAACCTACGCCACATCATCACTTACCAATAGGTGGGTTACAGACAACCTATCAGCTGTAAAATAAGAGTTACTTAAGTTTATTTCAGTATGGGTTTTTAAAGAGTCCCCTCATGGACATGCTCAAGACACTCATTGTTTATTTCGTCCCTACAAGCCCTATGTACTAGCTTCTACCACTGTTCGCATCCAGCTAGGCGCCGGAAGCATTTATGTTATTAGAATCGAACATTTTCTGGGTTTTGTTTATGGGCAAAGGCGAGAGCAGAGCATAGAAGCATGGAAAAACAGCTGAGCATCAAGCTTAAAAAGGTCACGTCTGGCTAATGGTACTTCATGGCGTATAGTTTTAAATTCTATCCCAAACCCAAGTCACATCCATGTTTACACTATGATAGGACCTCTCCTCGCGCACCAGGTGTCAACGTTTGTCACATTTTTTCTCCCATTTTGAGATACCACAACGCTCAGGCGGGTGCGGGCGATACCGGGATCATATTTGCCAAGGGGATTTAAATTCATTTCTATCAGTTGTGCAAATGTTTGTCGTGCGGCAGTTACAGATTAAATAATAAAAATACTGTGTAGTTTTTATCGGATTTATTTGTCGGTAAAAATGTATTCAATAAAATATCAACATTTACCTACACTGGCATTGACCCGCTATTCGGAGAGGCCTTAGGTAACTAAGCAGTAGGTACCTAAACGTTCTGACTGATGTCTGTGATAGTTGGTCCGATATTGTCAGTCGTTTGGCTTTTACACCTAAGTAACATCAACAACGGTTAAATAATGATAAATAACTTGCATAAACAACTGATAGAGTTTGACATTCACAAGGTGTAGCATTCGTATCTTATGAGTACTTACTTATAGCACAAGTGGTTCTTGATAATCTTAGGCTTTATTTTAGAAACAACTGTAGGTATCGTGGAGATAGACACCATAAACTTCATAATAAATGTTCTTGAAATTGCTTTAACCTTTTTGTTCACAAAACATTGAGTGAATACCACTTCACAAATGTACCCGACGATTTAAGTTGGTGGTATGTTCCATTGAGTACAGAGTAAATTACTACGATCATAAATAGTTGTTCTGAAATATCTTTTTTAATGTTATTGTGACGGAACAAGCACGAGGTCCACCTGATGTTAAGCGGACTAACCTCTGGCTTATAACATATCCATTTCGTCCGAACGAATTGTATTGCGGCCGTCACACTGAGACATACAGTTGTTAAGTCTCCTGTGCCTGTAATTTTTCTAGCTCAAGTACTTCTGCCGGAACACACTGTTAGGTGCATGATGCTTTGGCAGATTTTCTACTCTAGGATGGTAGCTAGCCAGGCGAGCAATCGCAAAATGCCCTCCCACCATGCATGATCCAGACTGAAAGAAAAGGATATGGACACTACCGCCTAGATTTATCACAACTGTTAATCAAAGCTTGACTTGAACACTAAAAAATACATACGGCAAAAATGAAACTCTACATAAAACTGTTCTGTATAAATCTGAAACTTATGAGTTTCAGAAAGTTCTCAAACATAAGAAAATCGTTCCATAGTTTACTAGCTGTCCATAAATTCCGAGTCATAAAGCTCACAAAAGCAGCGGAACAAGTTCTCCGTGCCGGATACGTGTACCGTCAACTCGATGTGCGTGTGCGCAGGAATCCGCCCTTTACTTTCCACGGCGCACGCATTCTTTTAATTGGTTTCGTGAATGCTGTAGGGCTGCCAGTCGTGAAAAGTTATCGCTAATATATATAGTTTAAAGAGTAAAAAATCTTTGTATAGAAAAAAATATTATCTATAAATACATACCTACTAACCTATATAACTCAAAAAATAGTCAAAATAACCGGGCTAGAATTACACCCTCCATATATTCCTGTGGGAATCATGAGGGCGAAGATCCAGGCAAATATCAGAAGATGGCCGGCAGCACCTTCTGAAGAACTGACATCTTATACTGCGATGATGATGTGATGAAGCCGTAAATAGCTAGGACATGATAGTTAATAACCTCGCGCCACGCGGACAAGGCCGAGAGCTGCAACTAGTTTTTTACTATACAAAAAAAGCAACGTTCTACAATTCTATCATGATAGTCACTTTCTATTATGTGAGACAACCGCTAAATGATACCCGAAATTATAACTATACGGTAACTTAATTGCCTGTAACTTTACCAACCAACGCAACGCTACATTTTGTTTTCCTTACGTATCTTCACTCGCTGAGTTAATTAACCGTTTAGCCATGACTTATGTGATAACAGCCCGTAAGCCGTTAGTTATGTTGGCGTAAGCTCATAACTTCCTCAGTATGCTCGACTTATGAAATTCAAGGTACTTTGCGGATTTATGTCACCTGCCTGCTCGAAATATTACCTTTTATACCCGCTGCACACATCACTTTATGTATACCACGATATGCGTCTACTTTGCGTTTTGTGACTTGACTTTTGATATCTGCTTTGACAAGAATCACGTTTCTATGAAGACGACTAAAACTGAGGAAAAGGAAATTGCAAAACACGCTGCAAGATTCCTTGGTAACTTAATTAGTGTAACGCTGCTTGTACGCTGACGGGGTTATGCCGCAAGATCTAATATAAATTCAGGTGGAGCTAGGGGAGAGTTTTCGTTTGGACGATGTTAACACTATTTAAGTTCTTGAAACGTTCAGCTTTTCGTCAAAGTTTAACGTTACAAATTTTGTAGTGAGGGTATTTTCATAAATAACTATTTGTGCATGAATTATTTTCTTAGGTGAAATTGGCCGATGCTGACGTTGTTGAGGAATGTACAAAAAGCGTTGGCTTGGAAGGTATGATCGGTGACAAGTGCAAAAGTTAACAGTACAAGAAATTTTCAAAATCGCTACGAAGAGCAACTCTCGTGGTTTTTCAACCATCCGTTCATGGCGCTGGGCTATACTGTTCTAATCTGAGCTACCGTGGTGATATTAAAAATTAACTCCAAAAATAAACCTAGCTACAGAGACGACGCGACATGTAGAGTTCAATGTTGTATGATCTACTAAGAGGACTAATTTATCAACCCTTAAGTGGTTCGAAAAATGTTTTCGTTTTGATTTTGTCAGCAAATTATTGCTTTACTCGACGCGTAGGGCTTCTATACAAATCATCATCAGAAGGTCTTGATGCTTCGAGTGCACTATTGAGATATCTCGATCGGAGGCCAAATTGGCACTTATTATATTTTTATACTTTTAAAGTAAGTAAAAAAGAAACAAAGTTTGGTAAATTAGGCCCAAACATATGAGTTAGGTAGCAACCCTAATCCAGATGCTTGTCTCGTCACGGGAGACGGAGGATGTGGCATGAATGTGTAAACATGTAAGTAAAAAAAAACATCATTAAGAACATTGCCGTGAAAGGGTCCGAGACTTTTAGGGGTAGTGTTTGTTGGTCCAATATGGATCTTTTGAATTTTTGAGATGTGTAGGGCGAGGACGGATGTGAGAACTATTTTTGGTACTGACGAATGAGAAATTTTAATTGAGAATTTTAAATATGGGTTTGTAGATAAAATGCACGCATTAATTATCATGATACCAATCACATAGATCTTAGATAAGATCGCAAATAATTTGATTTTATTACCTTGGATGACAGGTATTTCTGAACTACAGTGATTTCGATAAAATTTATATGGAACCAAACTGAAAAATCATCCTTTGATGGTTTATTTATTTCATATCATATTAATCCACATATCTTAATTATTTTAAACAATAACATAATTTTAAAATCTAACATTTAATTAAGAATTTACACAATGTAGTGTTAACTTTAAAGAGGGAAGCAAATTTGTTATCATTATTATATAAAAAACTGCACATAACGAAAAAAATTAAACTTTATTAGTCCTAATACTTAAAAGTTAGTAATGTTTATTTTACTTACTTTGTGCTTAACCTGCAAGCTGCAGGAGCAGTTAAAAAAACATTTTAAATTTCGATTCATAAATGACGCAGTGTTGAGGTAGAAATCTGTTTCAAGCCATACAACCGAACTGAGGACTTCCTAATTTTTTTGCAGTCGGTTTAAAATACAATTGAACTGTATCTAAGTATCTATTTTTAATACTGTACTGTATCAGCCGGGTTGTCCACTGCTGAACAGAGCCATTAAGGGGGGTTTGCCATAATCCCCAATCTTGACAGGCGTCTTGGGGATCGCAGTTTAAGATCAAATCCTCAAAAGGCGTTGGTGCCTTTCGTTATTTTACCTTTAGTCCCCTTTTACGACACCCACAGTTAGCAATGGGTGTGGCATTCTAACTCGGCATTACGATTTGTAATAAAAGCCGAAATTTTGGTGTTGTTGAAATTTTTTGATCAGAATTATTGATCTCCAATAATACTATTGACTTAGCAACAACCATATTATTATAACTCTTGAATAATAACCGGTTATAAATAACGAAATGGCTGCAGAAGCGGCAACTAAGACATCTTTGAAGTAATTTTCCAAATTGAACCGGGATGATATAAATTTATCCGGAAATGCCAGCTGGGCTATTCATCACGAGAAACGTTTACCGTACTTAGTACCTATCTCCTACCTTTCATTAGTGTCGAGCGGCCATTATGTTCCGCTTCTTGTCTCCGGTCGAACTGTGTCAGCTAGTGTCACATACTTAGGGTATGTTCCATTAGTCGCTAAGACCGTTATTTTCGATAATTTTGATCACATCTGCGTCTATGGTTGTGATCAAGTGATCGTTTGTAACTGTCATCCCCGTTCCATTTTTGGATAAGAACGCTAAGAATGCCACTAAAATTTGTCACTTTTGACATTAGATGTAGCGTTTAAGGCGAAAATAACGCCAAGACCCATGTGGAACAACTTTTTGGGAGTGTGATCGTTTTTAGCGTTTTTAGCGAATCTCACTCAAATGGTATGCACCCTTTGTATGGCTGATATATACAGGTATGTCTTATTTTGTTTACTCTGAAGGTGAACTCTTCTGAGGACCATTGTTTAGAAAAAAGAATGTTTTGGTCCGACATTTTGGGAACTCTGTGCTGAACTCGGTACCCCTGTAAGCAGTTATGAGGTATACACAAAAAAATACAGTCAAATAAGAAATATATTTTTTTTAAGTCTGTTAATTATTGGTTAAAACCCCTCAACGATGCTGAATTTTCAAGTCTAACTTTCGCTAAAATTTTACTAATTACATATATCCATAATATAAAACAAAGCCGTGTTGAAATGTTTCAATCAATCAGTGATAATAATAGGAGGATATGACTGCTGAGCCGCAGGACCATGTTGCGATCCCTACCGCCAGCTTGAGCTTCACCGCATGGTGGAAGGGCATTTAGTGAGTGCTCACCTGGGTAGCTCTCTAACCACCCTCAAGTAGAAAATGCAGCTGTGTGTTCTATTAGCGTGAAAGGTAGTAAAATTACAAGCATTTGAGACTTAATAATTGTGTGTATCACACGGCCACAAGTGACGAACTACATCTGTTATAGGCAGAGATCAGGTGCGCCTCGAGTAAGTTATGTCGCAATCACATCAAAAAAGAAAACAAATTCGGATAATCGCATCCATGTGAAAAGTATTTATTTTTCTCGCGCATTTCTTACGAACAAACAACGTCGCAGGGACCACGTGCAGCGCGCTTTCATATAATATTTTATTCATGTTTCGTTTTATTTTCAGTGACAAGATACTAATTTATCTGAATCGCCTCCTTAACTAAGTACAAATTTATTCAATTACTTAAATCAATTGTTCAGTATCTCCTGCTAATGACCCACACACCAAACATAATATCAGACATACAAACAGGTCAAAAATATTTTAGAAGATTTGAACTTAGGTACTTCTTTCTCTTGATGTTTTTAAGCCTGCGGTTCTCTCTTAGTCTTCTGACGCTAATACTCAACAAGGAAGTCGAAACAAACGACGTTCAAAGTATGTACCTATAAGGTGGACGGACGACATTATTAAGGTCACTGAAATACGCTGGATGCAGGCCGCTTCCAACCGTTCTATTTGGAAATCTACGGGGGAGGCATATATTCAGCAGCGACCGCTTGCGGGTGAAATGATGACTGATGATGATCGAATAGATATCGACAAAATCGATATAGAAATCAACAAAAAATACAAACAAGGCAAAGTCCTACGTAAAGAACGTATCTGTAAAAGTGTGTCACGCAAGTGATTCCACCGACCGATGTTGTTTTGTTAGACTAAGGAACTAATACGGAATCTGTGGATGCTCGTCAAACAAAATACTCTTGGAATAACAAGTACGATTAAATCTGTACCTAACTACTATGTGAAGTCATCAGACGGACCTTTCAACCAATAGGTAATATAACGTTTGCCACGTGATAAGAGAGGTAAACAATGTATAATGCATTTTCAATATACATCTAGTTATATTATACATATAACTATAGTTAAGAACCATATTATACAACCATTACTTACTCGTAGTATATATACGTATATATTTCGCTTAGTCGTTTTTAACCTATCAATGAAGTTAACCAACGCCCGCTGTGTTCTTGACTTGGATGGGTGACCGCTTTTGGCATTACTACTGACTGAGCGCTTCCTTGCTTCTGAGGGCACGTTAAGCCGTCGGTCCCGGTTGTTATCTTAGGATGGCATTCGTTATAGCATGGTGGTATGGCATTTCAGTATTTTGGCGAATGTCCGCCTGGCTAGTTACCACCCTCAAGTAGAAAATATGTCGCCAAGCACTAAACGGCGTGTTCCTGGAGCTGTCCTTGAGATCAAGAAATTGTAGGTAAGCCTGAAAAACATCTTCCACTACATCGCTCACCATCGGTCCAAAAATATCTATTTGCTTAAAATTAAAAACATATTTATGATACAGTCTAATACTCTAATCGCAATATTGATGGTAACAGCCATTAACCTGGACCTTGGTTTAATGGCCATATAATCTACCAAGAAGCAGTGTTGAATTACTCAAACTGTTGGCATGACCAGTGGCTTGTGACCTCTTTATGTATGGGTGATTCATACATCTCCGGTTTTTCATTATTATGTAGTACTCGTATATGGCTTGCCCCTTATACATAATTAATAGCCATGACGTCCACTATTTGAACAAAGGGGAAGGGGAGGCCTTTTTAGTAGTAGGGGGTTGCCATAATCCCTACGCTCGGCAGGTGCCTTGGGGATTGTAGTGTAATATGGCAGTTCTTCAGGCGGCGCTGCTGCCCACATTTTGTTATTGTTCCCTTATCCACTTTCAATTTCCACAAGAAGATATGGTGCTCCTTATATACACGCAACTAATACGTGTCTGATGGAGTTTGGGCGTAAGACAACTCTGTCGCTCTGCCTACCCACTACGGAGAATACAGGCTTTTTAGTATATATATTTGTAAGCATATGTGTAATAGGTATAAGAAACGAAAACTGGCCAAAATTAATGATCGCACTAGTATGTTCCGTATGTAGTTTTTAGGGTTCCGTACCCAAAAAGTAAAAACGGGATCCTATTACTAAGACTCCACTGTCCGTCTGTCTGTCACCAGGCTGTATCTCAAGAATATCACTCAACTGTCTAGCTATCACAGGTTATAGTGGATTTTTTCTACAGATGATGTATATCTTGCCGTTATAACTACAAAACAAAAATCGGCCAAGGGCGAGTCGTACTCGCGCACAAAGGGTTCCGTCCCTTCGTGAAAACTAAATATGGTTATAATATAGGATCTAATGTTGTATAGATAATTGTAAGGAATCATTCGTGCGCAAATCCGACTTCTACTAGGCCGATTTTTATTTAATTTACTCCATTTCATCCAAAGTCAATAAACACGTCACACAACCACCTAAAATCGTAACCTGTTCCAGCTTTTTAAAACTCAGTAGAACAAAACAGTTTACCCAGTAACATATCTCCTATACTGTCCAACTACAGTAGATAAAGGCTGGACTGCAGACAGGAGGTAGAGCGTCATTATCTCACATATGATACCAGCGTCCGGTCCGGAGCGATGACCGGGGCTATCTCTCTATTTACTTATGTACGTGCACTTCGTTCTGTTGAAGACTTGGAGCTACCGGAATGCTGCATGATAGTTTATTGATGCATTAAATTAACGTTTGTAGGGTTCCGTACTAGGAAACTCGACTCCTTTCTACGCTTTCCGTCCATCGTAATAGCTGTATATTCCGGAACGTTGTTACAGAATATGTGCCAGATTGTCTAAACATAAAATAAGACATTTATAAATTATTAAAGCAATATGTTTTTGGTTCCGGACTGGAAAAAGTTTTGTGTTCAAATAATTTGTAAATGTGATTTTCGCTTAGCACTTAATAGGTCTTGTACAACGCGATTAAAATAAGAATAGGACGGGCTCTCGGCTAACTTCACTCATATTCACTCTAATAAGTACGATCAGCAGAACAAACTTAAAAATAGTGCAGTGCCATATATTTATACGTAATTTTAAATGAGCGACCCGGAATTGTTAATTTTAATAAATTCATATTTTTAAGGTTGACAGCACAGACGCCATCTTGGTTTGATGAAAACGCGGGTTTTAGGGTCTTATTTCTCCGACAGTGTACATCTACGCGACACGTTTCCGAGTGTATTTTCTCGTTTAATTTGTTTTTTTGACTGTTTAATTTGTTCTTGTTGACTGTTTAATATGTTTTTGGTGAGTCAGGATGGGCCATCTAGACATGCGGCATCGAAGAGCAAAGCGATTCAAATTAAGATACCAAGTACAAAATATTGCTAACAAATAAAATCACTTCAAATTATTTCTGTTTGCTGTAACTACAGTCACCTACAATTTCGTTTACCTACCTATGACTACTTGTTTTTTTCACAACTGGTACCACATAAACGTGTGTTAAGTTTTCAGGTTTCATGTATGTATGTATGTTTGCTATTTTCTTTATTTCACCATAACTTTTAATTTAACCGATTTTAATGAACGAGACATCGTTAGATTTATCTTGATAGCTCAAGTGACACTATGTACATAAAAAATAAAAAACAAACTGGTGGATTTTAGACGCCATACAGTGAGAAAAGCAATTTATTTTTTCTTCCAAAGCCATCGTGTTGGGTATCAAAATGATTGGCTTTAAAAAATGATTCCATAAATATATTAACTGGAAGTTTTAATTTCAATGGAACGATAAAACACTAAGGGCCTGTTTCAGAATATTCAAGTAAGTTCCGGTTATACTACCCAGAACATAAAATAACTGAATGATAAAAATGACAGTTAACATGCAGCGCGTTTCAAGCTTTAATGGATGGATAGGCTAAATCGATGACTGGGAAACGCAAAGATAGTGTCTTATTTATTAAATATGTTCTGGGTAGTATAACCGGAACTTACTCGTAAATTCGGAAACAGGCCCTTAACGAAAATAAATTATTTGCAGTCCGGTTTTATAATTTTCTTTATTAATTTATATATTTATATATATATAAGTTTTCTCATTTCTTTTTTTGCACACTGTACCAAGTTCTAGTTTAGACGTCACAACATGGCGCTAGGCCGATCCTATTCTTATTTTAATCGCATTGTACATATTTTACGAAATAATAATAAAACAAATGAAAGAGAACGAAAGGTCTATTTTTTAGTTACTTTTATACATCGTAAAAACGGTATGGCATACAAGTCGTAATTTTTTTTTCACAACGAAAAGTGATTAATTTGATTATTTTTGGTACTTAACTGTATGCAATAATCAAAGATCAATGGCGCCGAGGTGCAGGTCGGACCAACGTTTAAGGATTCCGAACAATATACCTAACAATTTTTTGTAGCAAATACAACAAGTTTATGATCAATATAGGTGGTCCGTGGTAGGTACGTCTTGGTACGGAACCAGGGCGACAACGACTCTCACTTGGCCGGTTTCTTATAAAGACGCCAACTATATTCTTTCATGCGGTGATATTTCAGAGTATGTAACTCTAAACAAACGGTCTCCGTACCATTGACCTATATATAAAAGACGCGACATCTCAAACGAAATTCGTCGACCTGTGCAGATATGCCGGCCGGCATACTCTCCCACACCACACATGCAGTTGGGCACTCGTAGAGATTACACGCGCTTTACGTTCGAAAATTGTGTATTATCAATTGTGTATTTTGCATAAACAATATTCGAACGTAAAGCGCGTGTAATCTCTACGAGTGTCCAGCTGCGTGTGGGGGAAAGTATGCCGCCTGGCATATCTGCACTGGTCGACTAATTTCGTTTGAGATGTCGCGTCTAGTATATATAGGTCAATGCTCCGTACCAAGTATCTACTACCAACCAACACACTATACATTTCTGGTAATGCACTGTCTATCAGCGGTCTATAGTGGTAGAGCACCTAGATCACTATGTGCATGACAAAGCCCCATTAAAACTATGGCAATGGACTTTTCATTAAAACATCATGGGTACTCGTATAACACGTATGTACACATCGTGATAATAATAATAATAATAATAAATAAATAAGCCTTTTATTCCCAAAATAGCACTATACAGTAACAAAATACATTTATATGAATACATTTTACTCTAATAATTTACATTACAGTTTTAATTTTTTTTTATTTTAATTTTTAGGTTCGGGCACCCAAAACTGGGCGTAGGCCTCCTCCATAAGTTGCCACTTAAATCTATCTTGCGCGAATCTCGTCCACGTCTCGCCTGCTATTTCTACGACGTCATCTCGCCATCTCCGTCTTGGTCTACCTCTAGGCCTTGCATTGTCGCGTGGACACCAATGCAAAATACGTTCGCTCCAGCGTCCGTCTGTACTCCTTGCAATGTGGCCAGCCCACATCCACTTCAAATGGCAGAGCATGCTTGCTGCATCGATTATTTTGGTAGTTTTTCTAATTTCTTCGTTTCTGACACATCGTGATAAAATGAATAAATCATTAAAATCGTTAAGACTGAGTAAATGCCAGTTAACAGTATCTTTTGAGACGGCGCGCGGTTACTGGACGTTCGACACATCACACTTAACCTTTGCAACAGCCTTCCCAAAATCGACCATATCTTTATCACCGGCAAACACGTTCTCCAACCCATCTCATTTTTAAATAACCCTTATCTCGTTGCACTAAGAACTACTTTGAAACCGCCGCTGAATGATGTAACCACGACTATCAACGGTGAGTCAGTCATGCTTGACCGGTCGAAATGACGATTAAAATAGAGATAAAAATATCTTGAAAACATCCACCGTGCAAATTGCACATTAAACTGACGTCCTCTATTCCTAACGGAGTAGGGTCGTAAATGCCATCGGTTGTTATGGTACATGTATTTTATTGCAAGCGTGCCGCGTATATAGGGGCCTTAAGATTGTGTTGCCACGAATCTGTTTGTAACTCGGATTCCCCAATTTAGTCAAGGACGTCTATAACGAAATGCTGTTAATAAAATGTTAATACCTACAAGTAGGTTGTATTGATTTCTAAAATTCCCAGTATTTTTTAAGGCCTGATACGTTAGCCTTTGACCACTATCTCACCTGATGGTAAGTGATGATGTGGTCGGTGATGTTGTTCAGGCTAACCTAGAATTACTGGCTCTTGAGGACAGCTGCCGGAACACACCGCTAGGTGTTTGGCGACAGATTTTCTACTTGAGGGTGGTAGTTAGCCAGGCGGGCATTCGGAAAATGCCCTACTACCATTCTATATCAACTGCCGTCCTAAGACAACAACCGGGACCGACGGCTTAACGTGCCTTCCGAAGCACAGTAGCGTTCAGTAGTAATGTCACTAGCGGTCACCCATCCAACTCATGAAGTTGCTTAACTTTGCTGATCGGTTAAGAACAGCTAAGGAAACTTTGCGACGCGCACTTCTAGTTCGGCAAAAGATGCATCTGTAGAAAAGCCAAAGTAGGTCAGCATCAGTTTAAGATGATAAGTTTTGGCATGTTAACGATAAGAGGTACAGGTCTTTCAACAAATGTCAGTCAGGTAGCAAGTACATGATAGGTGTCAAAAATACAAAATAGCAGATTCAAGCTGGCCGTCATAAACAGTGCTAATCCAATTCCTCCATTTTTTAAAGATCTAAAAAGGCGTGATGGTATGTTTCTAAAATATTTAGTCTGCATCCCTAAGTATTGCAACGCTTAGTGTACCTTAAATTTGGGAAATTTAGTTCGTGTCTGCGAATTTTCGAGGAAGACTACTTATTCTGCACAACTGTATATATATTCTGAGCATGGTATTTTAGAATACTGGCAACCTTATGGAGCCCTTGTGTGGCGCAGTCAAGTTTACGGTTCAATTTCCTAAGTCTCTACAGCTACACTTTGTTTATGTGGATGCATATTTAGACATACCTACTTGGGCTGTGTGTAGATTAGACTTAGTAAGAACTTGCTTTGTGACTAAACCTAGAGCCATTCAGTCTGGCGGTCTAGCATCAATGGACTTCAGCTTCTTGCCGAAGCAATGTTAGACAAGTGGTACTAGCTATTGACTGCAGTGCTGCAGGTCCGAAATTCGATCTCCACCGCAGGCTTGAACTTCACTGCATGGTGGAAGGGCATTTTGCGAGTGATCACCTGGCTATATACCATACCCTAATAGAAAATCTGTCGCCAAGCACCTAAAAGTGTATTCCGGCAGCAGTCCCTGAGAGCCAGTAAAATTACAGGCGCATGAAACTTAACAACTCTGTCTCAGGGTCGATGTGCAACTGCATTTGTGCCGGTTGTTGTGAGAGATTACTGCTTAATTAGAACTAACGAAAAAAGACGGAACAAGATCGAAGCCCATCTGATGTTAAGCGGAGTAACCTCTGCCTATAACAGATGCATTTCATTTCATCACAAGTCACGAATTGCACTGCGCCCGTCACTTTGAGACAAAGTTGTTAAGTCTTATGTGCCTGTAATTTCACTGGCTCTCAAAGACTGCTGCTGGAACACACCGTTAGGTGATTGACGACAGATTTTCTACTTGGGTGGAAGGGCATTTTGCGATTGCCCGCCTGGCTAGCTACCACCCTGGTAGCTAGCCAGGCGGGCAATCGCAAAATGCCCTTCCACCATGCGGTGAACCAGGGTACTGCGGCACGGCAGTCCATATCTATTACCGCTCGGTCATCATTGCTTCAAGATATCAGGTGGGCCTAGTGCTTGTTCCGTCAAAAAGAAGCCAAACTGTCCAATAGAGACACAACATTTTAAAAGAGAAACAATACCGTGTCAATCTTTAATTCGTTAACTGACTCAACACGGGTGTGGTGTCTACAATGCAATTGTTTATATATTAAAACCTGTAAAAACGTTAAATTTGAAAATATAGTGCTGTATTTTCACACCTATGTGGTTGTATCATGTCTTCAATAACTGGACTAGGTACTGTTTCATCATTTTGATGGAGTATACCGAGCACAGATATATCGTATCACAGATCACAGCTTGGAGGTAAAAAAAACTAGTTGATGCTTCAAAGTCGATTCAAATTGTAATGTTTTATTTATTTCTAGTTCAATGCGTATAACCTGCGTTTATTTTACCATCATATAGATCTGCTTGGTTGTTCCTTAGCAAGATAATCTGTAGGGTAAATACAATAAACGTGATTTATTGATTAATATATAATATAATATCTCGTCAGCATTCTAGCGCTGTTGCGGAATCCATGGATACATCCTCTGTTATTTTCATTGTTCTTGCAACGTTTGCCGCGTGTATTAAAATAGTCATATAGGTTATCTGTGTCCTTTGAACTTAAAGATTTGTATTGGTTTGTTGTATAATTAAGTATACAATGTCTCTTGACAGAGTTTTAAAACCATGTGCATGTCTCTGTTTAACGTGATTGACTATGTAAATGTCATCCACGTGTTCGAAATGACCTTGGTCAAAAATCAATGTCCATATAAATACTTCTTGTTGTTATTTAATCATAATCTATTGTACTGGCATTTTATTCCGCGTGATTATTATTACGCTTATGTACTAATAAATTGCCATGCGATAGTCAAAGCGCGTGTACTATAAATACACGATTACTTTCCCGCAGTAAAAGAATATGTGACAGAGCTGCGCGAAGGACCAATTTTTTTTAAATATATTTGTGACGGAACAAACTCGAGGCCTACCTGATGCTAAGCGGACTAACCTCTGCCTATAACAGGTGCATTTGATAACAAGTCACGAATTGCACTGCGCCCATCACCTTGAGACTGTTGCGCGGCAGTCCATAGCCAATGCCTCTGAGCCATCACTGCTTCAAAGTATGTACCTGAATTGTTTATGTAAAATATCCCGTTAATGGCAAGACATGGCAACACAAATGGGCTTCCACATCAAGCTTAATAGTTATTTTGACCATACAACTTAGATAATAGGAAATTAAAATAGCACTAGGAAGTAAGAAATTAAAAATGTATTTTGCTTTTGTCCTTTTTAGAGCTCTAGCGAGCGAAGTACTGCCATAATAAAAAAAATGTCACATCCAAGAGTTTCAAAAGCAGTTAGGGTATCAGCTAGATGAATAAAAAAAACTGTTCCTAATCAGCATACATTATAATTATGAATATGAGACATTTTGCTTCAGAATACCTTTTAGTAAAACCACAAGGAAAATCTATTTAAGGTCCAACCAAAGCCCCATTATCAGCTTCTACTATAGTAAACAAGAAATATGATCCTGCTAAGCCAAAGTTATATAGGAAAATCGAATTACAGAGAAAAATAAAGACTGTAATTCGACGTATTCAGACGTAATTTCATGAACATAAATCAACATCCATAAAAATACTACAACAAACAAAAATCGAGTTTCGCAGTTCGAGCCCGTAACGCACTCGATTTTACTCCGGAAATGTGTAAAACATGCAAATCGAATGAGAACCGAACGTTCAGTCCCATATTATGACTGATTTATAGTATTATCATTCGAACGAAATGATATTTTGATCGAATCAGTGTGTGAATGTTCCATACTGAGGAGATAGAGAGAAGATATGCATCTCTTGAGTGGATGTGAGACTGTATTTTAGAGAGGTCAAAGATAGTCGTAACCTTAAAAAAGCCATTCATTTCTTTCCTTATTGTCAGTGAATATATATGGTTTATGGTGAATATGTAATAAGAAATTAAAAAAATGGACCAATAGGAAGTTAGATTCGGTATGAACTTTTAAATATAATATTAATAAGAATGGGAAAAGCAGTACTTACTTAAGCGGACATTAATTATATGACGATTGTGTAAAACTTGATATTATGTGTATGTATTGACAAACTGTATTGGTCATCCATTCCCAGTTAACTTTAACTGGGAATGGATGACCAATATAGTTTGGCCAAAAAAAATGTATCTTGCATGACACAACTGAAGTGTCGTAGCGAAGTTTTGAAGCGCTCGTAGCGAAGTTTAGTTAGCTGTTCTCAACCGATCAGCAAAGTTAAGCAACGTCGCGCGCGGTCAGGAGTTGGATGGGTGACCGCTAGTGACATTACTACTGAGCGTTTCCGTGCTTCGGAGGGCACGTTAAGCCGTCGGTCCCGGTTGTCGTCTTAGGATGGCAGTCGTTATAGCATGGTGGTAGGGCATTTTGCGAATGCCCGCCTGGCTAGCTACCACCCTCAAGTAGAAAGTCTGTTGCCAAGCACCTAACGGTGTGTTCCGGCAGCTGTCTTTGAGAGCCAGTACTTCTAGGTTAGCCTGAACAACATCTTCGACCACATCATCACTTACCATCAGGTGAGATAGTGGTCAAAGGCTAACCTATCAAGCATAAAAAAAAACATGACTAAACTATGTAGGTACAATAACAGATATTTACCAGACACGTTTACATCCCTTAGATAGTCCCTTTTTATATTCTTTAGTATATCGCACATCTGATCTACCATCCTACCAAAAGAATGTACGCAATAACAAAGTTTCTAATCTTGACCTGATATAATATTTGAACATCAGTATGGTTCTACCTTCGCCATTATTTAATATAATTTATTTCAAGTATTTACTAACTACATCCCACCAAACACACGAGTGAATACCTCTGAAGTGCCTTCCACTTATTAGAGGAAGGAAATCCATAAAATCCTGTCCATTGACCTAGATTCAACGCTCTGCAATCGGCCTTGTTTTCGTTAGGTGTTTGACATGCTTGGAATTAACACTCTGGTCTCATTAGCGAGGCAAACGGAGCGCGACTGTTAGTGCTGGTTGAACTTTGTACCCACTGTTTATATTGGCAATCAACTGATGCGATGATCACAGGGCATTGGGGCCTAATCCGGGTCAAATGGGATTCGTTTTGATACATTGAATGGAAAGTTTCATGCGGTCGCGTGGGTGTCCGTGTATGTTTTGGGAGTATACTCGTACATACTACCTATATATCTATTCGAACGTCTTTCAGCGGACTTAAGGTTGAACTGACCGGTCGCTTCTTCATATAAACGCCGTAGGGTGATCACTCCCTTATGTGAGATTTTAGGTCCAGAATTAAGCAGAACACGCAAAGTTAATGTCAAAAATATGTACTATCACCTTATTTTTGTCAACTTTGAACTTTTATTATTCCACACAAAAGATAATTAAGTTGCAAGTTATGAGCCTCGAAAACTTTCTATGAATTGTTTTGAGGCTCATAACTCTCAAGTTAATTATCTTATTAAAAATTCGGCATCATACAAGCCTAGATAATGACGAGATCAATCGGTATTATGCTTTGTTTTGGACCGAAATCCTCAAATAAGGGAGTGATCACCCTACCACGTTTGTATGGAGAACGGGCCGGCCAGTTCACCCTTAAGACATGAGCCACATCAATCAAAGTAAAATGAGCCTTTCGAAGTAGGCCACGTATGAGCAGCACCCTGACTATCGAAAGTGTGTATCGGTGATGGTGATCGCTTTCCATCATCAGTGGCAGCGAACTGTTGTCTGCTTGTTTGATATAAAAAGTGAATAGGTTTATTTGGCGACCGTATTTCCTTTATTGATAATATTTTACAACTGGCCGTTTTACAAGTATCATTATTTAAATTTGGCAATGTAATTTGTTTAAAAGTAATTTTGTTTTTATAATTTGACAGTCTTATATGTTTTTGTGGTTTGTAGTTCAGTATTTTTTTTTCTATTTTTTTGTGTGGTTAGCGATAACGTATCTGTGGTTCTCTTCAAGGTTTTAGTTTTATTGATAGGGGCTTCAATTTTAAGTAATTTAATAAATATGTAAAAGCACCTGATGTTATTGCCTACTGCTATGAGACGTACTAAAAAGTTAACCTGAGTTTATAAATTCAGGGGGATATTCTATATTTTATCATTTATTAACTTTTTTTGCGGGACAGCCTGTTGGGAAATATATGCAATAGAATTAAATGGAGCAAATGTCCAATTAGTTTAACGCACATTGCAAGTATTTATATCTGTATCATGTCACTATGTTTTTCTCCAATATTCTACTTCAATCTCCAATTCATATTTTGTTAAATGCGTTTTCAAACAGACAACAAACCGAACACATGTCGAAGCCTTTTGACGTTTACTAGAATCGCAGAAGCAAACTGTGTGTTACATTATATTACAAAATAAAAATGCGTCGCCACCAATTCGTTTTACTGTCTGTTTGATAAGGCCTCAAACAAAAGATAGGGAATTATTGTCATTGACCATTAATTTGTATTATTAACCTGTCCACAGCATTCTGTCTATACAAACATAAGAGCCAGTAATTGTATGGTTGTATGACAAATTGCTGTGGGAAATAGGTTATGGACATCTGTGAATATAACAATTTACATCCGATGTGCCCGTGGTGGACGTAATTTTTACTTGTACGAGGTATATGCATTCCAGTTTCTATAATTAAACCTCTTCAAGAATTTTTAATTATATGTGATCTTTATAAATGCTCACGGACTAACTACTATGCTATCTCCTAAGCTAGTATAGCCGAGGATTCAAAATACAAGAACTTTTTTGTTTATAAATGAAGTAAGTACAATGCGAATAAAAAGAATAGGATCGGCCTAGCGCCATGTTGTGACGTCAAAACTAGAACTTGGTACAGTGTGCAAAAAAGAAATGGTAAAACATGTATAAATTAATAAAGAAAATAAAAAACCCGACTGCATAATATATTTTTCGTTAACCGTTTTATCGATCCATTGAAATTAAAACTGCAAATTGATAAATTTATGGACTCGTTTTTAAAAGCCCTTCATTTTGATACCCAATACGATGCCATTGGAAGAACAAATAAATTGTTTTTCTCACTACCTATATGGCGTCTAAAATCTACCAGTTTGTTTTTTTCTGTACATAGTGTCACTTGAGCTATCAAGATAAATCTAACGATATCTCGTATATTAAATTGGTTAAATCGTTTTTCTAAACGGTTATGGTGAAATAAAGAAACTCACAAACATGCGTATGTATGTATGAACCCTGAAAACTTAACACACGTTTATGTGCGCAGTCGTGTAAAAAACAAGAAGTCCTAGGTGGGTAAACGAAGATGTAACATATGGCACGGCTCTATTTTTAAGTTTGTTCTGCTGATCATACTTATTAGAGTGAATATGAGTGAAGTTAGCCGAGAGCCCGTCCTATTCTTATTTTAATCGCATTGTATAGACTTTTCTACTCAATATAGCACATTAATAAATAACGGTATAGAATGAAAGTTTTACTACTACACGCGTAGCTATGTGTGCGTAACTAGTCACTGACAGGAGGCGCGGTGGTGGCAGCGGCAACAGCGGCGTCCGCTCGGATGCTGAACCAATTTTAATCAGCTCAGTGAGCAGACAAAGTTGTCGTAGCTTTAATTCTGTTCCTTTTATTTATTCATATGATATTAGTGTCATCACTGTGGTTCCGTATTCAAGAGGCATAATGGAGGCGTCTGTCGCTCCTGGTCCACTCCCGTCCGTATGTTACGCTCTATAGCTCGTAAACGGAATGAGTTATAAACCAAAAGGGTTGATATAATGTGCATGTATAACATTTAACAAAAGATATTGGACTAGAAATTCAATATAATTATTTTGAAGGGCGCTCCAATCTCCAATACATGCTGATAGCCGAAAGGAAACTTGTTTACGAATATAAAAATAGCATGGAGTCCTCGTTAAGAGTTTATTGAGAATAAAACAGATATAATAAAAATATTTTTTCAAAGCAAAAACGTCAATAAGTATTTTACATTATTACAAATATACGATAGGAAAAATTTAAGTCATGTGCGTATGTCATGTTAACTCAATTGGTTAGGGCATACCCCGGCTAAAGGGGTGGATGGACGCGGGTTCGAATCCCGCACATGACTTAAATTTTTCAAAAATGAAAAATTATTATTATTTTATCTCTTTTATTCTCAATGAGCTCTTAACGAGGACGAGATCAGAGCTATGCGATAGAACCAGTGACGCCTTGTAGGTGAATATAAGTTTTAGGTACTACGCGCTTGGCTGTGGTATCTGTCCTAGTAATTTTTTTTATTAATAATTATTTTCTATGCGACGCTTTTATTTTCTGTTCCATACAGAGGGTTAATCGCAACTATTGTTTTGTATTTATTCGGTATCATTTCGGTTTTTGACAGCTACATATTAAACGGCGACATTACTAAGTTTATATTCACCGTCTCGCAATACTCATATATGCTGCACAAAATAAACACACTTTAATATACCCAACGAATTAAAATCAAAAATTCAAGGTACATTTTCATCGCGTTGATAATTATACAGTAGTGTCGGGAAAACCACGAATAAAGTGCTATATTTGTCGCTTATCTGTGTGATAGTATCGAAATTTATTACTGGTTTGATGGCATGTGATGACCGCCCCTTCTGATAGTTACTGTGTGTAAGCCGCACAGTAGGCTTTTAAAAAACAGATAGATTTTTACCGATAGGCTAGCTTTGAGGTGAAGTGAGTCTCAGACAAGCAAGCTTTTGACCGCAGTCTCACCTGATGGAAAGTGACTACGCGGTCGACGGTGAGGCATGCTTGCCTAGCAAATTACCTGTTTACTCTGAACTTGAAGACTTCCAGACTATATATCGGGAAATAGAGACGCTGGTAGGGTGTTCCATAATTCGACCGTACGCGTTATAAAACTAGATTTAAAACGCTCTGTGCGTATTTTCGGGATATCGACCATGTGTGGATGCCGTGTTCCTGTGCGTTTTGTTGTCCGATGAAAAAAAGGAGAGGAGGGAATAAGGTTGTGTAAAAATCGACCGCACATTCTACGAGAAGGTTGTACATGTTTTTTAGAAAGAGTGTACGCCTTACGATAATGAATACAATATACATTGTTCCAGAGGAAATGACAAATACAATGCCTAATTCGAAAACATGATTCCATATATTACACTCAATAGAAAAAAGTCATGAACAGCTCTAAAATTACGTTTAGTTAACTTTTGTGTCTATATGTACTTATAGTAAATCGTATCAATAAACAAATTTTATTTCTAATTATTATATAGCAAGCAAGGGACACAGTACAGGTTTTTTTTTGCATTTTTAAAAACCTGACCTCTACATGATTTAATTTTATAGAAATCGCTCACGTTCTTTAAATATTTCGTCGTTTCTTTTCTCTCCCTCGCATGCTCAAAGAAGTATCCCCGTAACACACCCTCAGTCAGACATTTTTAAAATGTTATTACGGGTTTTCTAAACAATACAATACATTTTTTTATACCGTAGAAACGGTAACTAATTGGACATGTAGTTATGTCCAATTAGGTGCGGTTGTAATTCAAACTCTAAAATAAATATAAAATCATAATTAAAACTTCATAGGACTTCTGCTAGGTATCCCGAACTGTGAAATATAAAGATTTTTTTGTATATAACTATAAAAAAAATACTGTGTGCTCTTAATGCGAGTGAGACAGATATATATGAGACAGATATATTACTCTTCAATCAGGACCGCACTTAGCCTGTTTTCATTTTAAGAATGCCAAGAGATAACAAGATTTGAACATTGACCGCCAGCTGACCTTGGCTCTCATTAAATAAATGTTTTTTGTTGATTCTCATATTTTTCCAATTGTTATTCTCGCTTCTTGATAATGATACACTTTCTTCTGAAGTTCCAAAAGTATGAGTTAAAAGTATCGTCAAATTTGGCAAATCATTTTAAAAAAATGCTTACTGCGCTTAACGGGAAGTGCTGTGTAGCGGTTCGCAATTAAAGTTATATCTTTTTATTGCACGTTAAGGCTCTGCCACAGATTAAGTGTTAGTATCTACGTGTACAGCCTTCAAGCAAAAATGTAGCCGAACAGGGTTGGCACCTGCTCTGTTCTATTTAAAGGCATCAACGGTGCTTGCTGATATGGTCAAGTTGTTTTTTGTTTTGTCTCGTAATGGCCGGTGTCCTGTCTGCTTAATCATAACAGCATCTTGGAGGAGTTGGAAGGAAATGACGTTTGTTAATGGGCAGAATAAGTACATAGTTACTTATGCGATGTAAATTAATTATATTCTATGATTATTGCATATTAAGTAATTGACAGATTAATGAAGTCGGTACTTAGTACACACATACCTTTAATACAATATTGCATTTTTTTTATGCGTGATAGGTTACCCTTTGACCACTATCTCACCTGATGGTAAGTGATGATGTGGTCGAAGATGTTGTTCAGGCTAACCTAGAAGTACTGGCTCGTAAGAAAGAAGTAAGTAGCATTAACTATTTTATGGTAAAAAATTTGATTGTGATAGTTTTGTCTTTTTTATTTCGAAATATACGATTTGTCGGATGTTCGAGGGAAATAACCTTATTAGTGCCATCTGAGGATAGACCACGCATGCTTTAATTATATCTTAAATTAAAGATACAACATTTTTTTTCGTAAAATCATATTTATATTTATTTGTTCATTGAATGTTAGGTTAGTACTCAAAATTTAATTACACATCACACACTGAGTACAGAAACAGTCGGTTCGTCCACTGCTGAACACAGCCTCCCCTAGAAGCGCGAGCGAAGCGTCTTCGTTTCAACTTGGGTATGTCTGGTGGACAGATAAACTACGCATTTCTCAACTGATTCCATTGAAATGAGCAGGTTCCAAAATAGTTTGCAATTTTTTGTCGATTCAGTTTTTAGAAAACGATAGATATATGGGGGTTGAAAAGGGAAAATAAACATTTCTGTGATGGAAATCGTTTAGCTAACAAAACTACTAAATCATTTTTCAATTTTAAGATCATAAGACATCACCATTGTTATTTATTTTGTTTAAAGAAGAAAGTTATTTATTTTTACCTATTTTGTTTTGTTCTAATTTTTTTTGATACCTTTTGTCGGTTATATACTGTCAGCCTCGTTAAGGGTTTCAGTATACTTAACACCAAAATGAAGAAAGGAAGATGAATTCTGATCCAAGAAAACTATCAAGACATATATTTAGATGTGGGAAAATTAAAAAGTGGGATTTAAGGATCGCTTCAGGCCCGAACTAGACCCACTGCGCATATTGCATTCATACAGTAACCGCTTGTTTACATAGTTTATACTTTACAGTAACGCAGCGTCTAACTCTGCATTAGTAAAGTAATAAAGGTGTTAAGCCATTACGCAAATATACAGGCCAAAAATATAAATTAAAAAGTGAATTTCAACAACAATGTAAATCGCTTGTATGTTCACACAAAGGTCTTCGCAAACGGAGCGTGAATGGGACGTTTCACGTAACAATGCCATTGTGTACGGACACTTTCGCAAATTCTATGTAAATAAATATGTTTTTGCATGTATTTTCAGGTTTTTAGAAGGTATTTTCTGGCTGTTTTGTTGGCCATTTATGTTTGGTGGTGTCGTATGTTGCTGTTATGTGAATGGTTTAAAAACAACGTGGAACAAGATTAGTGTATCGTGTCTACCTAATAAAAAAAAAATTAAGCAATAAAAATACCCACAGCGTGCTACCACTTGATATCTGTGGGTGTCTTAAGAGGCGACTAAAGGTAAAATACCGGAAGGTTGGTAGCAGCACTTTCTGAAGAACTGATACCTTAATACTGCAATTCCCAAGACGCCTGCCAAGCGTGGGGATTATGGCAAACCCCCCCCCTCCCCTCCCCTTAATGGGGCTGTGTTCAGCAGTGGACAATGCGGCTGATACGGTAATAAAAATATTTCCTTGCGTCTGGGATAAAAGAATGACCTCATATAGGTCAATCAGGGTAGTAAACTATGATTCATTGTTATTAGTAACAGGCCGTTTAAATTATTCATTGCTCTAACTTGAACTTCGAATATTCCAAGAATACTCCACAAATTAACAATAACAGTGGTGTTACCAAGCTTAAATTGATTATGTAGTCTTAGGCTTTCGCGATTATTACACATAGTAATTAAACAACTTTAACCGGTTTAAAGTTATTTAATTACTATATGATTATGTAGACCTTCCAATTATCAAATTACAACGATTCCAATACGGACATATATATTTTACAAGTGCTCGTAGTGAGTTTGCTTAGTCGTTCACTGATCAGCTAAGTTAAGCTACGTCCTCCGCAGTCATGACTTGTATATATGGGTGATCGTTAGTGACATTACTTCTGAGCGCTTCCGTGCCTCAGAGGGCACGTTAAACTGTACCGGTTGTTGTCTTAGGATTGCAGTCGTTATAGCATGGTGGTAGGGCAGGACATGTTGCGATGGGCGCAAGGCTAGCTACCACCCTCAAGTAGAAAATCTGTCGCCAAGCACCTAAGGGTGTGTCCCGGCAGCTGTCCTTGAGAGCTAGTAATTCTAGGTTAGCCTGAACAACATCTTCGACCACGTCATCACTTACCATTAGGTGAGATATTTTCTATTGGCGACAGATTTTCTACTTAAAGGTTGGTAGCTAGCCTTGCGCCCATCGCAACATGTCCTGCCCTACCACCATGCTATAACGACTGCAATCCTAAGACAACAACCGGTACAGTTTAACGTGCCCTCTGAGGCACGGAAGCGCTCAGTAGTAATGTCACTAACGGTCACCCATCCAACTCATGACCGCGGGCGACGTTGCTTAACTTTGCTGATCGGTTAAGAACAGCTAACTAAATTTTGTAGGATGCAAAATGGTATTCGTCACCAACAAGAATTAATGACAATCAAGCAACATAGTTACATATCATTTATATCATCAGAGGGTCAACAAAACATTCAATTCCATGAAATTATTACAACATTCAGAAAAATATCTACAATTTAAATATGGATTTCCGCAAAGTACCTTACGCCTGAATCTATTCATTATCACAAGATCATATTTGATCCTTTACCCCACGCTTGGGGACATTATGATATTTCTTCCCTAACAAAACAGGATATCGAAGAACATAATATGAGAAATATGTTTCGTTAACGGGGACATCACAAGAACAAAACAGAAAAAGCTATTACAAGTTACGAGCTGCACCTCGCGGATTGTTATCCCATTTGATAGAGCAGTACCTAAACTACCCATATTCCAAGTTCCATCTTAATCGGTTCGGCCGTTTCAGCGTGAAGGAGTAACACACTCGAATCCTCACCTACTCACTCACATTATCTCACATCCTAACTGACACACAAACATTCTCATGTATAATATTTATGTTTTTTTTATGTCTGATAGGTTATCCTTTGACCACTGTCTCACCTGATGGTAAGTGATGATGTGGTCGAAGATGTTGTTCAGGCTAACCTAGAGTTACTGGCTGTCTAGGACAGGTGCCGGATCACACCGTTAGGCGCTTGGCGACAGATTTTCTACTCGAGAGTGGTAGCTACCCAGACGGGCATGAATTCGCAAAGCGCCCTACCACCATGCAAGATAGTGTAATGACTGATGACTAATGAGACTCGTGTGAGGAACCAAGCAATTTTGTTTATAATATATGTTCTTGTATGTAAAAGTTAATCAAATTATTAGTTTATTACGTACCAAAATGGCGTCCTACGAAACCGACATCTTGACATTTGTGCTACTATAGAATTCTTTGATCTTCTTAGTGAGGTTGGTAAATAGGAACTGTATTCAAAGTACCATATAAATCGGTTCAGCCATTTCAGCGTGAAGGAGTAACAAACACACATTCACATGCTCACTCACTCACATATCTGTCATAATATGTGCTCAAATTCTAACCGACACAAACATTCTCATTTATAATAATAGTGTTATGTGATGAGACTCCTGTAATTAAGTTAATTTGTGGAACCTAGCAATTTTGTTTATAATAAATATCTTTGTATTTAAAACTTAATCAAATAATTGGTTTATTTCGTACCAAGATGGCGTCCTACAAAACCGACATTTTGACATTTGTGCAGTTATAGAATTCTTTGATCTTAGTGAGGTTGGTAAATAGTGACCTTATTCAAAGTACCATCTAAATCGGTTCAGCCATTTCAGCGTGAAGGAGTAACAAACACACATTCACATGCTCACTCACTCACATATCTGTCATAATATGTGCTCACTTCTAACTGACACACAAACATTCTCACCTATAATATTAATGTGATAATGTAATGAGAGTCCTGTAATTAAGATAGTCTGTGGAACCTAGCAATATTGTTTATAATAAATAATGTTATATTTAAAACTAAATAAAATAATTGGTTTATTTCGTACCAAAATGGCGTCCTACGAAACCGACATCTTGACATTTGTGCCACTATAGAATTCTTTGATGTTCTTAGTGAGGTTGGTAAATAGTGACCTTATTCAAAGTACCATCTAAATCGGTTCAGCCATTTCAGCGTGAAAGAGTAACAAACACATTCACATGCTTACTCACTCACATATCTGTCATAATATGTGCTCACATCCTAACCGACACAAACATTCTCATTTATAATAATAGTGTAATGTGATGAGACTCCTGTAGTTAAGTTAATTTGTAGAACCTAGTAATTTTGTTTATAATAAATATTCTTGTATTTAAAACTTAATCAAATAATTGGTTTATTTCGTACCAAAATGGCATCCTACGAAACCGACATCTTGACATTTGTGCCACTATATAATTCTTTGTTCTTCTTAGTGAGGTTGGTAAATAGTGACCTTATTAGTAAATAGTGATACTTATAAGTACCATCTAAATCGGTTCAGCCATTTCAGCGTGAAGGAGTGACAAACACACATTCACATGCTCACTCACTCACATATCTGTCATAATATGTGCTCACTTCTAACCGACACACAAACATTCTCACTTATAATATTAATGTGATAATGTAATGAGACTTGTAATTAAGTTAGTTTGTGGAACCTAGCAATTTTGTTTATAGTATATCTTCTTGTATTTAAAACTTAATCAAATAATTGGTTTATTTCGTACCAAAATGGCGTCCTACGAAACCATCTTGGCTTTTGTACCGCTATAGAATTCTTTGATGTTCTTAGTGAGGTTGGTAAATAGTAACTGTATTCTATGGTCTCACATTAGTTAAGTTGTCGGCAATTAAAGTTACCATCAGTAACGACTCACTAATTGGTCCCCGCTTTCATGTCATATCTCAAAGGCGATCTCTTAGATACGTGATATAGTAACCATTAGTAGATTACTTCGTTATGTGAGTAACTTTGGTACACTTGATATGTATGTAAGGTAAGCATGTATTGCTTAAGCTTGTTTGACTTAGATGATCGATACTTAGTAGACAAGGACTGTCGTGAAGTGTATCAATTATGCTTTGTTTTGAAGGATACTCTCCATGATTGTAGGTAAGACTCGAGCCAAGATAATTAGAATCCACTCAGATATTATTCACTGTAAGTTGAGTCGTACTATCTTGATAAAACATAGACTGAGAAAATATTGATTTGAAGGGTTTGGGTTGCGGAGAAATTACATGCATATGAGACTTAAAAAGCGTTGCAGAGGTTACCGCTTAACACCAGGTGGGCCTCGTGATTCGTACCGTCACAATTACAAAAAAAAAACTAAATATGATTACAAGCACTATCGCATACTAAACGAAAAACACATTTACAAATTAGTAGAGCACATTTTTTTTGTCCCGGGTGTTAATCGACCTGGCCTTCTCCGATTTTGCGCTGGATTCCTAGACCACCACTGGAACATACTCGTTCGAGGCTAAACTTTGTGCTCCGTCTTAGGGGAGGGTATGTCGTCATCAACCAGACTACTAGACTTCATCTTATCGAAGGAAGCCAAGTGTTTTAGGCCTCCGGCGCGAAATTGGATGCGCGATCGACTCGATTCTCGACCAGCAAAAAATTATGTACTCCTAATAGTTTGCAGAAGAAAAATAGGTTTATTTGCCATGGCAACTTTTTATATTTTGTTAAGAGTATATCAGGACCACAAAAATTGCTTATGAAATGTAATTTAGGTATACTGTACCTTTATATTTTTTTTATGGTTTATAGTAGAACAAAGTAGCTGGCGGCGCACCTGGTGGTAAGTCACCAGTGCTCCCGGACATCCGCAACATCTTAGGTATCAAGGATGCTGACATTTGGGAAGGGTTATATGTTCTTTTCTTGGAGGTTCCTAAGTCGTAACAGTTCTGAAATACTTCGGAGGCAGCTGGTTTCACATTGTGGCAGTGCGAGGCAGAAAATGCCATGAGAATCGCACGGTTGTAGAGTTCCAGACGCCGACATGACATTGATGCTCTGTCATCTGACATACTTTATGCTCTGTCGTGACGTCCGATGACGAAATACAGGTATTAAATCAGACAGTTCCTCGGAACACTCACCGTTATGAATGCGATAAAGTACATTACAAAATCACAAATATACGACAGGAAAAATTTAAGTCATGTGCGGGATTCGAACCCGCGTCCATCCACCTCTTGAGCCGGGGTATGCTCTAACCAATTGAGCTAACATGACATTGTAATGTAACCCGCATAGCAGGCGTTATTGCAAACCTAACAATATTAAAAAAATGCGATAAAGTACGTTCGTATGTATTCGCCTTGATTAATAATCCTTAAGTTTATGCATATTGGCCATATTGTAACTTTATTAGGTGAGATTCTGGTAAACGAAAGCCTAACAACAGTTTTAAAGAAGGGGAATCCGGGGCTCCTTAGGGATATGTTACGGTGAATACTTATATGATTTGTGTGTGAAAGACAAGTTTAATTAAGTATCTTTAATTAAGTAAACGTGTATTACTAGTAATAATGCAGATTTTGTTAATAGATAGAGATACACACTAGATAGAAACACTATTGAAACACCTTAAATATAAAAAATAGTTAAAACAGAAACACAATTCAAAATAAGGTATCAATTGGCGGTCTTATCGCTGAAAACGATCTCTTCCAGAGAACCATTAATATTCAGGTTAATAGTTGTAGTAATAAGAGCTTCGTTCAATATGGTTAAATTGTCCAACAGCGCTGGGGCAAATGAGGGCTGATCAAAAAATGGTTTATTGTATTTATTGCTCTATGCCATGAAAACAGAGCATTTCCACATATAGGTACGCTAGATGCCGTTTCTATATTGTATAAATTGAAATGATATGATAGATTCTTACGCTTCATCCAAGTTAAAGTTCACCTAATGTAGTCATTATCAACATATAAAATTATATCCTGTATCACGGAAAACAAGCGTGTACTCCTGCTATACGAACAGATTCAAGTAAGATTATATGAATGCATTCTATCTTGACAACATTTAGTAATGTAATATCTTCAACACAGTTATTTAAATATATTATTGTATCCATTATCCGACGGGTTCAACGTTCGTCGCGCTTGTTGTTACATTATACACCATATTTTGCAATAACACGAGCTATTTCAGCTCCATTTCGTAATACACTTCGTTAGGTTAATTCGGAATGAGGCTAACTAGGACTGCATGTGTGTCGGTTCTAATGGGCATGCATTGTTAAGAAAGTATGTGTCGTGAATTTTATAGTTAATAGGTAGCTGTGCAGAAATAGATTCGAAGGTGGGAGATGTTTCTATGACAATAAAAGGGCAAAAGAAGGAAAATTATATAGCAAATAAATATCGTGCTAGATCCAAAAGGTGTTGAAACACTCTTTCGAGGGCTCATAAAAGATTTAAGGTAGTGGGAGAAATAAAATTTACAAGAGCTATATTACCCAATATTTTATTGGGTAACATGGGTCGTGGTTTTACGTTCACTTGGGTATTATGGTGCGTGTTATCGTAACTACCACTCTCCTGCGCTTTATCGTTCGAGCAGCAGTGCAGACGGGCAGTGCAGTGCAGACGGGCAGTCCAGTGCAGACAGGCAGTGCAGTGCAGACGGGGCCGCTCGACGTAGCGGGGCAGTGTCGTAGCTGACGGTCGCTTGTGGTCAGTGGTTCCCCGTTGAATAGCGAGGTGGAAGGCGATTGTGCCTGGACGGTGGTCCCTGGAATCCATCACAACCAGACAATTTAGGAAGTGCCTATTATCCTTGTTGACTGTGGCATCTCTTGCACTGATCGAACGACATTCCAGCAAGAAGCAATGGTAGGCGATGAGTGCAAAATTACTAGTCAATGATGTGGCAGTCATACAAGGAGAATCAAAAACAATGCGTTGTATATGACATGATATTTTAATTAAAGGATAATTCTGTTCTGATAGTAGTATAATTTATCGATAGAAGAAATATTTTTATAATTAACAAAATTGTACTTCAGAACTATCCTTTAATAGTCAATGGTTTAACACCCTAAGTATGTAAGGTTTCTTTGAAAAGTTACAGTTATGATGAAATGAAAGATAGCGGTCAAGGTTACACAAAGGTGGCCGTTATGTTATATGAAGTAAAGATGTTTACTACGAATAAATAGATACTTTTACGGATGAGATAGAAAACAGCATTATCAATGTAGTAAATAGGTAGATTGTGTTTACCAGATAAAGTTTCACAAAATAATAGCAGTTACGATACACAATAGCAATACCTTTTAACATCGAGTCACAACTAGGTACCTACAGCTAGTCAAATAACACCACAACACTCACCCGAGAGGGAAAACACAGCACTAATGTTAAATACTAATGAGAAATACTTCGTTATATAATTTATAGTATAGTTCAGGATATTATATTTGTGGATTAGGACACAAAAATAAACGACGCGTAGGTAGCAGAATAAAAATGCAGCCGTTATGATGCGAGCTAACCGTTCTGCAATCGCCTCCGTTCGCACTCCCACCGCTTGCTTCATGCCAGTTTATTCGTCATGAAGTTGTTATACGATGAGTCAGCGCGCTGCGCCGCCATCGTCAAACTTGGATCTTTAATTATAACATACAAATGGTGATGGCGCGAGAATTTAAAATTATGTTACTCTTTACTGAAATTATTTTCCTATTAGATATTTATATAGAACTAAATGTGACGAAGTCGTTACATACCCCCCTTTTTAGGTCAGGATTTTCCTAAGATAAATCCACTAATATAATACTGTTGACATTATCTTAGCTTAACTTAAAGTCCTTGATATGCCAAGTTCCTAGCTTTTGACCAGCCATATCTTCCAGTTCGTATACGAGATTAGATTTTTTTCCTACTATACGACATTTTATGTATTTGGGGGCTAATTTCTTGGAAAATCTAGCATCTTTATCACTTTGATAAAAGGTGCGCTTCCAAACCGTGTCGCCTATATTGAAATCAAACTTTTTACGTCGGAGATTGTAATGAGTGCTGTTTCGGGAATGTGCTTTTAGTAATGAAATTTGCACAGCATCGAAAGTTTTTCTCAATACACCTCTATTTTCTGCGTAAGAATCACGAGGTGTAAATATTATATCTTCTTCAATGTCTGCATCGACATAGTGAGAACCGCAACTAATCAATTCACGGCCGAAGACAAGGAATGATGGTGTGAAATTAGTTACTTCGTTAACTGCAGTGTTAATAGCAAATTGTATTTTTGGAATATTATGATCCCATGTTCTGTGATCATCCTCAATAAACGTAGATACTGCAGTCATAATTGTTTTATTATATCGTTCCACTGAATTCACTTGTGGTGTGTATAACGGAGTATAATAAACATTAGGAATTTTATAGTGCAAGAACAAATTTTTCATAATATTGCTTGTAAATTGTTTCCCGTTGTCCATTAAGATGGTGCTAGGTATTCCGTGAACAAGAAAGATGTTATCTTCCAAGATTTTGGAGATAATTTCTGATGTAGCCCGCCGGATGGGAAAGAGTAGGCAGTATTTAGAAAAGCAACAATTTACTACTAATAAAAATGTGTTTTGTTTTCTACTTGCAGGTAAGGGACCAACTAGATCAATGCTCAGCATTTGAAATGGGCGAGAACATTCTTTAGGCCTGCCCATAGTACCGAGTGTTGAATGGTTGGCATGTTTATAAGAATGGCATACATTACAACTGGATACAAAGGTGGTAACATCATGGTGCATACTAGGCCAAAAGTACTTCAGCGTTAGGCGCTTATGTGTTTTAAAGATGCCAAAGTGACCAGAAGTGGGCTCGCTATGATTCTGAGCAATAATCTCGTGACGTTTTTCTGATGGAATAACCTCTTTCCATGCAAATTCCCTAGTGAGAGGATTGAGAGACTTCATGTACCGGTATAGTTTACCATCAGTAATGCGATAGTTAAGGAAAGATGTCGGTGAATTCTGGCATCCTTGATAGATATTGAGGTACCAAGCATCGTTAGTATTAGGAGATGAAATATCTTGTTCAGCGTTAGAATCGTTAATAGCTGATATTGTAACTGAACGAGATAAGCTATCTGGTACAACATTTTCGGAGCCTTTACGATGCTTAATCTCGAAATTGTACGCCGATAGTCGAACACCCCAGCGAGCTAATCTTCCTGTGGGGTTGTTTAGATTTAAAAACCACTTCAAGGATGAGTGGTCCGTAAACACTGTGAAGATCAACCCGTTCTCCAAATAGCATCGCCAGTGTTCAATAGCAGTCAGCACAGCCAATGCCTCTCTTTCTGTTGCACTATAGTTTCGTTCCTGCTTAGACAGTGACTTGCTCATATAGGCAATGACTTTTTCCTCGCCCTTCAAAGTTTGGGTAAGCACCGCTCCCATACCGTAGTCACTTGCATCTGTGTGAACTTCGAAAGGCTTAGAGTAGTCTGGGCAAGAGAGTATTGGGGCGGAGACTAAATGAGTTTTTAGTTTTTTGAAAGCCTTGTCGGCTTCATCTGACCATGAAAAAGGAGGTGCATTTTTACTTTGCGAAGTCAGTTTATTTAAAGGAGCTGCTAAGCTACTGAAATTGGGTATAAACCTTCGATACCAAGAGGCGGTACCTACAAAACGACGAACCTCTTTACGATTAGATGGAGTAGGGTAGTTCGTAATTGACTCAACCTTTTCAGGATCAGCATGGAGACCTTTGGCATCTACAATGTATCCCAAGTATTTTAGTTGTGATCTGAAAAATTGGCTCTTAGTAAAGTTGATGGTAAGGTTGGCAGTTTTCAACTTTTCAAGAACGCGTTTCAGCAAGGATATGTGATGTTCAAAAGATTGCGACACAATTATGACGTCATCGACAAAGACAAATACTTTATGTTCGAACTCAGGGCCGTAGAACAAGATATCGACAAGTCTTTGTTGTGTAGCTGGCGCATTGGTTAACCCAAAAGCCATAGACTTAAATTGAAACGTACCACGTGACGGAACGTAAAATGCCGTTTTGCATCTGTCCTGCTCACGGATTAATACCTGCCAAAAACTTTTAGAGAGGTCTAAACTAGTAAGATATCTAGCGTCACGAAGGTTATCGAGAATCTCAGCAATGTAAGGTAGACTATACGCATCCTTTTTAGTTACAGCATTTAGTTTTCTGCTGTCAAGACAGAACCTTAATTCACCGTTTTTCTTTGGAGTGAGAAGAACGGGTGACGACCAAGGGCTCTCACATGGCTCAACAACATCTTCCCTAAGCATGTCGTCGAGTTGTTCAACAAGGACACGTTGTTTTTCAGGTGACATCCTGTAGTAGCGTTGACGTATGGGGGCAGCATCTCCAGTGTCAATCGGGTGTGTAATTAGTGAAGTACGACCTAAACCGCGTTCTTCATAGGAGATAGTACGAAATTCCGAAATTAAGTTATCCGCCGTCAGTTTTTGTTCCTCAGTAAGATTGTCGTAAGAAAGTATGGAGTTGCTTGGTTCATCAAGCAAATTGGTAATCAATTGTTTCTCAGAGTCTTTGCAGTATATTATGGAGTCAAGATACTTTGGAAATAGACCAAAAGTTCGCCAAAAGTCCATGCCCAATATCAGTGAGTTCGTGATACTTGGTATAACGTGAATGTTTAGATTGTGAGTTTGGTTTTGAAATTCAACCGGAAGGTTGATTACACCTATTGAATTAACCATCTCACCACCCGCTGTTATGAATTGGGTTGGTTCGCTGTCTTTTATTTCGGAAACTGAGGCTAATAAACTCAAATGAGACATGTTACCAATAATAGTTACACTAGAACCAGTATCAAGTAATCCGGTTAACTTTTTACCATTAATATTAACCGTAACATATGGACGAGACCGATTAGTATTATTTGTGTCATTGCGGATTGAAGAAACAGTATTGTAAGTGAAAAATTTTGAGATGAAGTTTAACCAGTGCCCCCATTCGGTGGGATTGCAATTATTTTTATCCGATGACTTACAATAATTGTCTGTCCAATCCTGATAGCCTAGTTTTTTGAAGTTTGACGGTTTTGAGTAGGGTTACAGTCCGGGCAATCAGGGTAACGCACATTTTTCTTCCCGCACTTAAAACAGATTAAGAAACGATCCTGCTTGCAGGTATTCAGTGAGTGACTATTAGTTCTGCATCTTGGACAGAAGACTGGCCTCGGCGAGGCAAAAGACAAGGCGTTAACGGCTGCCCCATCTTCATGTTCTAAAACATCATGTGGTTCAATTGCATTTATAGTATTAGGTTTATTTATTGTATTGTGATTATAATTATTAGAATTAGGGTTTGTGTTTCTAACTTGATAATTATAGTTATGATCTTGTTTGTTATTTAGATATCGGTTTGAAAAGGGCGCGGCGGCATAGTAGCTATTAGACCTATATGCAAACTCAGGTGCTAAGGTGCTACCGGTAGCTTTTGGAGGTTCGCGAAATTGTGTAAACTTGGCCTGAACATTTTCATAGTTACGGCATACACATTTCAGTGCATCTATCGTTTTTATAGGCAGAGAAGCAGCCAAAGTATTTGCGTAACATGGACGAATATTATGCATCAATATATCTAGTTTCTCCTCCTCTGAGAAGGGTTTAGTCAATCTTGAAAACATGCCGTGCATTATTGATAGGTATATCGTTATATTTTCACTGTCACCTTGAGTACGTGAGCGTATTTCGGCGGCAAATTTATAATCAAAATCAGGGCTACTGAAGTCTTCTTTTAAAAGTTCACATAGTTCTTTCCACGAAGTAACGTTATTTTTATTGTATCGATACCAGTGCAAGGCATCATCGACAAATAGATCATAAGCTAGTGAGAGTATTTTTTCATAGGAGATACCTCTTGCTTCAACAAATTCTTCTACCTTCAATATAAAAGAGCGAACACATGACTTGCCTGAAAATTTTAGTTTGCTAATATCTGTAGTGAGATTGCGATCACATGAAACTGAGAGGGTAGCGGTTTCCACTGAAGTTTCGGGTGCAGCACTAGGAGACAATTTGCTTTGAAGGCTATTAGGCCTCAATGAGTTTAATTCTTTGTACTGGGAGTGAAAGTTTGAGAAACAAGTTTTATAACTTTCAGCAACTTCAGGGCCATCAACTATCCGGTTCATTCTGTGATAAATGTGGTTTAATAGGGTTTCAGTTCTACTAAATAGGTTTTTATCGAATTTAGTTCGTAGTTGACTAAGATTGTTGTAAGATTTCGAAAGAGATTCTTTAACTGATTTTATGTCATCAACTGGGTCTAAATGAGACTCTTAAATGTCTTCTGATGGCAACTGAATCGAGAGCTTAACGATTTGCTTGCGTAATGATTGGACGGAGTCACTCGTGCCACCGCGAAGTTCGACTTCATACTCAAGTTCACTTCTCTGTAGTGAAAGAAATTTGACATTGTACGACATGTTTTTGAACCTCTGGGCGTGTGTTGCAATATTATAACTAATGACAATATCCAATAACAATAATTTTGTAAGAATTAAGATCTACTCTCCAATCGACAGTTAAAAAAAATTGAGGTTGTAGTTATATGGTTGCAATTAAATACTCTTCTTAGTTCTAATAAGAAATATAACAATAATGAGTCAGTTTTGTTTTATCTTAACAACCATATCACAACAATTGCATGCAACATATAACTAAAGTATGCCAATATACTTCTATAATATAGTAATATATACTTATAATTAGCTTAGAAGTAAAGTGTCATAGCCAGCACCAAGAATAACTAGAAAATTGCTCATTAACGCAAATACTAACAAAGTGAACGTAACCTGTAGCCGGGCGCCAATGAAACACTCTTTCGAGGGCTCATAAAAGATTTAAGGTAGTGGGAGAAATAAAATTTACAAGAGCTATATTACCCAATATTTTATTGGGTAACATGGGTCGTGGTTTTACGTTCACTTGGGTATTATGGTGCGTGTTATCGTAACTACCACTCTCCTGCGCTTTATCGTTCGAGCAGCAGTGCAGACGGGCAGTGCAGTGCAGACGGGCAGTCCAGTGCAGACAGGCAGTGCAGTGCAGACGGGGCCGCTCGACGTAGCGGGGCAGTGTCGTAGCTGACGGTCGCTTGTGGTCAGTGGTTCCCCGTTGAATAGCGAGGTGGAAGGCGATTGTGCCTGGACGGTGGTCCCTGGAATCCATCACAACCAGACAATTTAGGAAGTGCCTATTATCCTTGTTGACTGTGGCATCTCTTGCACTGATCGAACGACATTCCAGCAAGAAGCAATGGTAGGCGATGAGTGCAAAATTACTAGTCAATGATGTGGCAGTCATACAAGGAGAATCAAAAACAATGCGTTGTATATGACATGATATTTTAATTAAAGGATAATTCTGTTCTGATAGTAGTATAATTTATCGATAGAAGAAATATTTTTATAATTAACAAAATTGTACTTCAGAACTATCCTTTAATAGTCAATGGTTTAACACCCTAAGTATGTAAGGTTTCTTTGAAAAGTTACAGTTATGATGAAATGAAAGATAGCGGTCAAGGTTACACAAAGGTGGCCGTTATGTTATATGAAGTAAAGATGTTTACTACGAATAAATAGATACTTTTACGGATGAGATAGAAAACAGCATTATCAATGTAGTAAATAGGTAGATTGTGTTTACCAGATAAAGTTTCACAAAATAATAGCAGTTACGATACACAATAGCAATACCTTTTAACATCGAGTCACAACTAGGTACCTACAGCTAGTCAAATAACACCACAACACTCACCCGAGAGGGAAAACACAGCACTAATGTTAAATACTAATGAGAAATACTTCGTTATATAATTTATAGTATAGTTCAGGATATTATATTTGTGGATTAGGACACAAAAATAAACGACGCGTAGGTAGCAGAATAAAAATGCAGCCGTTATGATGCGAGCTAACCGTTCTGCAATCGCCTCCGTTCGCACTCCCACCGCTTGCTTCATGCCAGTTTATTCGTCATGAAGTTGTTATACGATGAGTCAGCGCGCTGCGCCGCCATCGTCAAACTTGGATCTTTAATTATAACATACAAATGGTGATGGCGCGAGAATTTAAAATTATGTTACTCTTTACTGAAATTATTTTCCTATTAGATATTTATATAGAACTAAATGTGACGAAGTCGTTACAGTGTAGGTAGTATAAACATATATTTATTATATGATGTAACTAAAATTTACTTCGTACAAAATTTTTACATTCTAAGTTCATGAGAAGTACCCTGTAGGTTTTGATTCCCTTGCACTGAGAAAAATCTAAAGTCAAAAGCGCCCTAATGACGGCCAATTTATATGGTACGAAGGCAAAAAACCGACCAAAAAAAAACCGTAAATACGTACAAAAATGCCTTCCAACTAGAAGGCGTTAAACGAGGTCAGTGAAGGCGAATGTTTCTTTTCGTCTTCAGTTAAGGTGTATTTTGTGGTCTTTCTTAAATATTGACTTTTCGATGAGGCTGATTAAGTCGTACGTCATAGTGATAATCACCGTATATAAACCGCCGTAAAAGTAAGGTATATTTTATGGTCAATACTGCAATTATTATCGTATAACAAGTTCAATTCTGAAAAGACTTTACGGAAGGCGTTTTATGACGGTTTTGTTTATTATAAAACATGGTACTTTTTTATTGATTGATGAAAATCATCTTAAGACTTTTGAATTCACCTTGCGTAGTTACAATTCAACGGTAAAAGGTCAAATTTGATTTAAGCTCCAAAGTAGTTTTTCTCAGTGTGCGAATGTCGAAAATTTTCGGTTTAAACGGCTGTATCTTTTGATTGCGTTGGCTTAGAAATTTGATTTTTTCACAACTCCAAGGGACAGTAGACCTGAGTATATGATTGATATGAATTTCAGTTTGATACCTCCACGCGTTCCTGGGAAAAAAGGTCTTTACAGCGGGTGGACAACAAAGTTATCCTTATTTGTAAATGTGATCCTATAAGAGTTCAGTTTCATTTCCTTTTGAGGTACTGAACCCTAAAAACCGAACATTATAAAGTACAGGCCATAATGTAATTGTGTCATAATCAATCATAATTATCTACAATATTCAAAGGACGGTATTGAAGTACAAGATCTCTTAACTTATTTTATTAGAAAAAGGTTCATAATTTTTAGTTATAAATCTAAAGTTTCGATTTATGAACGACTTAAAACTTATTCACCTTAACCTTTCCCTTTGCATGTGTAATAAAAAAAATATAAAGATATTAAAAAGATCCAATTTAGGTATTTGTACCTCCTGTGTCATCTCATTTTCAAGCCGAATCCATTAGACAAAAATAGAAAAAACGAGCCTAATTTAAATGTCCACAAGAAGTCACGTTTTAAAACTCAATAACAAAATTTACGTAAATCATTCTTCATAGCAGTTAAGGTTTCACTACCTTACCGTTACTTAGCGCTAACGTTAAGGCGAAGACTCCATGACCGATTTTTCGGCTATTATACGTTTGATCTTTTGTTGCCTTTGTTAGATAGTAGGGCTGGCCTGAGATCATGAGATACCGCAAAAAAAGTAAAAAGATCTATACGGTTGTTTTGTTGCTTTGTACCGCAAGCTTATAGGTCTTTGTTGGGAGAACTCAAATCTTTATAGTGTATAGAATAGTAGTCATGTAAGTACCTATCTATATTTATTAAAGGGTGTGGGATATGGATCGGGGTGTTCTGCTGAAATTCACGCAAACACTTTTTTAGACTCGACATCACGTCGATGTCTGGAAGTGCACAACCTTGCAATTTTCACGGCATTTCCTACTTCGCACTGCCACAATTTGGAACCAGCTGCCTGATCAACATATACGACTTAGGGGCCTTCAAGAAAATAGCATATTCCCTCCTCGAAGGCCGTCAACGCATCCTCGAAACCTCTGGTGTTGCGGATGTTCGTGGGCGACGGTGATCACTTACCACCAGGTGAACCACCTGCTCGTTTGCCACACGGAAAAGTCAGTAAAAGTACTTGAATATGTGATGCAATTCTTAATAGATTTAATTTATTTAATAGCGTTATTAACTTTCATATTACCTAAGTATTAACAAAACAATTTGAGAATGAAAATAAATTATTATAATAATTATTAATCAGAAATGATGGGGTTTAGCACGGGGTTTATATAACGTGAGTACCGTCATCGCTTATTTTCAATCATCGAAGCGCTTGGTTAAAATTTGTTGGTTGTTGCGACAGTTATGTATAAGCTGTTTCATGTGTTCTCTCATAGCTGAATCAGGGCCAGTTTCACCTAACTAAGGTATAACTATACAAGGATAAGTTTATTCTCTGTAACCAACAAAATGTAATAGACTTTTGTCAATAGACGTCCAATGATATTACAATATTTTAAATTTGCTGTGGTGTTGCCTTCCATGAATCAGCCAGACGACTGCATAAATAAAAAAAAATACCCAACATTTAAAAATTATACCGTTGAATTTGGTGGTATAGCTACAAAAACTAAAAACAAATATGGCCACTTTGCTACAGCTGTTCATGCATTCTATTTCTATATCCACGCTGCTGTCACTTGTCATAAAAGTACAAAACCAAGGAGTTTTTTCACGATAGGAATCAAACAATTTTAAAATCTGCTGTTACGTTTGACGTTCTATGATAACAAAGGCCTACTACGTTTTGATGGGTTATTGTAAAAAATGATCCTCGTATTAAACTTTATTTGTTAAATTGGGCCTTAATGTATATTCATCTTCGTATATATTGTAAGATGATTAATTGACCGCATCACATGCGTGTTAAGTGACTAATATTATTAAATGCGTTTGTGCATTTAAATGTGTATTGACATTAAAATACAGTCCCACCAACTTATCTGTTCAGGCGGCAGAAAAAAGAACTACAACATTCCTTCAAATTTTGACAGTTTGTAGTTGATTACCTTGACCAGCAGCGCCCTCGCGAACTGCACAGTTTAGTTGGTGGTACTATAGATTTTGTAACATCTTTTCTGCCCTCACAACATTCTTGCCGATAACAACCCTACAAAAACTAAGATGGCGTCTTTCAAAATGGCGTTACCAATATAAAACGATTCGTAATTGGTTGTCGGCGTTTCTCGCCGGTGGGTTATGGGGCCTATTTGTAATTAATCTTAATTAACGATTTGGTAATGGATGCGAAACAAACTGTTTTGTACTAACTTTTTGTCAAGGCAGACAGAGGGTAAGGTTATCGGATTAATTGAAGGTAAGCAGTAGCGTTATTTTTTAAGTTACAACGAAAGAAAATAAATCCATAAGATTCTAACTAAATACGCGACTAATCTCGGGTGGATTGGTGTTGTGTTTTGGGGACATACTCCACTCAAATGAGCTTTAAGTACAGCAGATTGATTCCATATTTATCTAGTAAACCACTAAAATAAATTTTCATCGTGGAAATACAGCATACCTAGAAATAATTTTCATAATCTGTGAGTGAAAAAATATTGTTCATACGACTAATTATTAAAAATTAAATGATACAAATAAATCGACGTATTCTGAATGTGTTGGTTTTACAGAGTAGGTATATTAAAGTACATGGTGGACCGAAATATCAGTATCCTGTACAGTTTTGATTTTGAGATAGTCACCGTAATAAAATGGACTAAAAATATTTTTACCATAATATGGATTCGACTTCAACACAAATGTTAACATGATGAAGTCGGTACCATGATGGTTCAAAGTACCTACCTATTATCACAATATTGTGCGCATGGTACCGACTTCGACAAGTTATTTCACACATTTGAGTGTTGAAGTCGGTTCCATTTACATTTGTAAAAAAAATGTCACCCTTTTTTGTAACCCTTGCTACTTATGGGATTGATTGTCATTCACTGTCAATGACTACATCATCAAGATAGGAAAATACTTTTCAGTTACTGGAGTGTTCAAAAACGGCTCGACCGATTTTGATGAAATTTAAATGGGACCAGAAGAATCATCAAAATCGGTTCATGCAGTCAAAAGACGTGAGGTAACAAACATAAAAAAACACAGGCGAATTGAGTATCTCCTCCTGTTTTCTATGTCGGTAAAAATGTAGAGCTATGACGGCTATCTATTTCTTTATTTCTATAAGGAAAAAATATAAAACATATGTTTGTCTTCTACTTAATGAGCTCTACACGATGACATCCAAGTTATAACATCCTTTTGTTTTTTTTTATGCCTGATAGTTTATAGCTATATAGGCTAGCCTTTGATTACTATCTCACCGGATGGCAAGAGATGATGTGGTTGAAGATGTACCTTTTATTATTTTATAATTATAATTTTCAGTGTACAGAATTTTAAACATATTTTTTGACAAACAAAATTGGAAAAGTAACTAGAATTGTACAGAATAGACTGGCTCAAAAGACCAAGATGTAAGTTCGTATGATTTGAGTACCTAAACGTTATATCCCATTACTCGTTTTAACAAGACGTACGTACGAGTGTACCTAATATGTGCCAATACAAGCACACAAGGGCCACAATAGCAACTAGCACATCTATTTCCATTTTCTATAAAAGATACACTACAATAGCACACTGACCTCCTTCGTCCAGCAATTAAAACGTTCAGCTCGGAATATGACGTTATATGACATGACACGATGTTCCATTCATGATTTCTGAATGGACGCTGACTTGTGAGACTATTTTAATGTTGATGTTGATGACGCAATTGTGGGCAATTAACGAGTCAGTTCTCTGATTAGGAATATTGTAAGCATTGTTTCATATACTAATGTTGAATGCTGTAAAAGGGGAGTAAGGAGCTTTTTTGTGGTGTTCGAAATACAAATACAAAATTTATCGCTGCACTTTTTTTTGTATGTTATTGTAACGGAACATGCTCGAGGCCCACCTGATGTTAAGCGGACTGGCCTCTGCCTATAACAGATGCATTTCGTCACAAGTCACGAATTGCACTGCGCACGTCACCTTGAGACGTAGTTGTTAAGTCTCATGTGCCTGTAATTTCACTAGCTCTCAAGGATTGCTGCTGGGACACACCGCTAGGTGCTTGGCGACAGGATTTCTACTTGAGGGTGGCGCTAGCCAGGCGGGCAATCGCAAAATGCCCTTCCTCCATACGGTGAAGCTCAAGCCCGCGGCGGGATTCGAACCATGGACCTGCTGCGCGGCAGTCCATTGCCAATGACAATGAGCTATCACTGTTTCAAAAAAAAAAATTAAAGATTTGAACACCGTACAAGAAAAAGTAACTGTACTGCTATTTTTGGATGACTGGACTATAATGGTATGACGTCATACAGAAAAATATTGTAATACAGATATTCATACCGGTAAACACTCCCTGATTTCGAAACAGTGATAGTCGAGCGGTAATAGCTGTGGACTGCCGTGCTGCAGTTCCATGATTCGATCCCCACCAACGGCTGAAGCTATAGCTTCACCACATGGTGAAAGGGCATTTTCCGATTGCTCGCCTCGATAACAATGACCCTAAAGTAGAAAATCTGTCGCTAAGCAGTCCTTGAGAAACGGTAACTACAGGAATAAAATTACAGGCACAAGAGACTTAACAACTGTATGTCTCAGGGTGATGGACGTAATGTAGTCACTTGTGACAAAATGTATCTGTTATAGGCAGAGGTTACTGCTGAACATAAGGTGGTTCTGTCACAATCCATATGTATATCTTGTTGTATAAACTTAGCTTATTTTTACTTCTTCTAAGAAAGGCATAATAATTAAGTGAATAAATTTAGATGGGAGAAGCGACTGGCACTCGAACACACAGTTTTTATTAACTAGTTCGGGAGCCGATGGATTCAACAAGTGATACCTGTAACGTTTTTATGCTAAACCAATTATTATTATTATTACTGAAAAATAAAATAATGAGTTGTGCCAAAGAAAGCCGCGCGTTTTGAAGCGCTCGTAGCGAAGTTTACTTAGCTGTTCTTAACCGATCAGCAAAGTAAAGCAACGTCCGCCGCGGTCATGAGTTAGAAGGGTGACCGTTAGTGACATTACTACTGAGCGCTTCCGCGCTTCGGAGGGCACGTTAAGCCGTCGGTCCCGGTTGTTGTCTTAGGATGGCAGTCGTTACAGCATGGTGGTAGGGCGTTTCACGAATGCCCGCCTGGCTAGCTACCACCCTCAAGTAGAAAATCTGTCGCCAAGCACCTAACGGTGTGTTCCGGCAGCTGTCCTTGAGAGCCAGTGCATCTAGGTTAGCCTGAACAACATCTTCGACCACATCATCACTTACCATCAGGTGAGATAGTGGTCAAAGGCTAACCTATCTGACATAAAAAAAAGAAAAAAAAAGCCGTTCAAAATCAAATTTCTTGACGAAGCACTTACAAAGGGTAATTATTTGAAGTACCAAACTAAGGCTGCGTATCCACAAGCTGCGTGTGGCTTGAGTTGTTAGGAAAAAATGCATCAATAGGTTCCTAGCTTCGCCGAGCGTAGCGATCTTATTGGTGGATGTTTTCTTGCTCGCCGATTACCTTCCTCACACTTCTTAGTCTCTACACTCTTGACAGAGTGGTCCTGGTCGTCACATCAGGAGTGGTGACACGCCTCACAATCCGTCGCCATGCCTCTCGCACCGCTGCCTTCCTGGTACACTCGTGGAGTGGGCGATCTAGAGCAGCTTTCACTTGGTCTGTCCTATGCGTGTGTGATCTACCGCGAGCTCATTTGCCGTCCTCTATTCCCAGCACTACAAGGCGTTCCACAATGTCCAAAGAAACTGAGAATGCGACTATGTACGATGGAAAAAAGGCGTTGTTTGCCTAGAGTTCGGCAAGTATGGAAATGTTGGTTCGATGTTGAGTCCTTGATATGTTGAGGATTTTTCTCCAGTACCACATTTCCAGAGCGTCTTCTTTTTTTTCCCAGTCTGTCATAGGGTCAATGTCTCAGCACCGTAGATAAATACTTCTTCAGACATCTCTGGTGAACACGCAGCCTAACCTGAACCGCTGACGTGACCTTTACTTCATTATTAGGCCTATTAGTGTCGAATCAAGATTGCAACAATTTGTGTTGATGCTCATGGGCTCTGTGGGATATTTTGGAACTTATAATGGTGAAAGCGAAAGGAATGGAAAGCAAAGTGAATTAGGTATGACCGTAAGTTCCTCTTGATCCGTCGTAGTAAATTACCGTTTTTTAAATTTCGTTATAACAGTTTACTTGGTCCACATCATCATTAAAAGCAATGACGTCTACCGTGGAACTAATGCAACTTATATAAATACATTTGATATACACATATCAAATGTAGTTATTTTTTATTATGTGAAATATGGATAATAAAATAAAACATAATAGTTTATGGCTTGCTTACTTACAGGAATAATTATACTAAATACATCTTAAATAAAAAAATGACATCCCTATCTCTCTCTAATGTTGAAGATTTCTTTTTTGAAGCGCTCGTAGCGTAGTTTGCTTAGTCGTTCTTAACCGATCAGCTAATTTGAACAACGTCCGCCGCGGTCATGACTTGGATGGGTGATCGCTTGTGACATTACTACTGAGCGTGCACGTGCTTCGGAGGGCACGTTAAGCCGTCGGTCCCGGTTGTTTTCTTAGGTTGGCAGTCGTTACAGCATGGTGATAGGGCTAATTACTGTTACTGTTTCAGCCGGATTGTACACTGCTGAACACAGCCTCCCCCATTATGGGGGTTTTGCTATAATCCCCACGCTTGGCAAGTGTCTTGGGGAACACTGTTTAAGATATCTTCTGATAGTTCTGTTAATCAGTCGTTTATGCAACTGTCGCGTAAGGTGATCATTAGCATTACCGGCTGGTTAAATTAACGTATCGTTAATTATTGTTTGACTACTGTGGACTGCCTCGATTCATGTTCATATTAGAAAATATACTACCCACATAATGCATAATGAACATTCTAATGTTAAATAAATACTGATTAATATTAAAATTCGAATGTGTAGGTGGTAGGGCATTTTGCAAATCTATGCCTATCTAATGAAGCCTGTCTTCTGCCATCCTCCAGTAGAAAATCTGGCTCACGTAAAACAACTTTGGACTAATATCTTCAAAATAACCTAAAGCGACCCAAATTGATGGAGATTAAATGGGACTTATATTGAAAGTAGGTATACTCTATGTCTATATAGAAAAGAAACATATACCTTTAATACACCAAACTTATTAATTTAAATTCTAATTATTAATAATAGGTTGACATCGCGGAGACTAATGATCCTTTCAATGGAGAAAGTAAGTCGTAGAAAGTGAAACAGATTATCTCAGTAAACGGAGCGCGTGTTGAGAGATGTCTCTCATACAAAATACAGTACTCTATCGCTAATCTGTCATCACAGAATTCTGTCTAATGATCATCGGATAACTTAAAATGTAACAACTTATAATTTAAATAAGGAACAATTATCTATTTTTATGTTAAGATGCTATTTACTTTGTATAAATTGATTCTACTCTTTAGGCTTGATTTTTTGCAAAATATATAGTCGTCTTTGAAAAATGCCCATCTGAGGGCGTTCAGATTTTATTGACATCTGTATACTCTACTAAAACTAAAAAATACTACTCACTACTCTTTCTAAAAAATATGTTCAAAATTTGCCTTATGAAGATTCTCTTCCCCTTAATTGAAGATTGCCGGGCAAAAGGTAGGCACTGATGCCCACCATCCGGTAGTATAAATACCGAAACGTGGGCAGCAGCGCCTTCTGGGGATATCTTAAACTGCGATCCCCCAGACACCTGCCAAGCGTGGGGATTATGGCAAATACCCCTTAATGGTGGAGACTGTGTTCAGCAGTGGACAATCCAGCTGGTACAGTAATTGAAGGTTCAATTAAAAAATCTTAGGCTATAAACACATTTTTGAAATTATTTCAAATAATGCCACATATTACAAACGGACCGGCCAGTTCACCCTTAATGGGAAAATACTCATTTTGAAACGAAATTGAACCAGCTGATGGTCTACATGGTAATTGAGATTTTAGCACTACCGTTTCATGTGTGTAAGTAATCAACTTAACGTTTCACTTTGATAAATTAAGAAAGGATTCCGTGAGAAAATAAAATTATTTTTTATGTATCCGTAAGTTGTAAAAAGTACATAAACTACTTACATACACTAGTTTTTACATGCAAATGCATCGTAGGTCGATTAGGTAAGGTTATATAATCTTAAAAAAATGTGTATAGTCGGCTATAACATCAGACCTGAGGGAATGTCGGACTTGGCATGATGATTGGACATTTTGTGAATAGCTGCCAGGCTAGTTACCATCCTCAAGTAGAAAATCTGTCGCTAAGCACCTAACGGTATGTTCGACAACTGTCCTTGAGAGCCAGTATAGTACGAGCGGTCAAATATGTTGTTCAGGCTAACCTATTGGTTCACGAATCATTGCATTTGGTAAGATATTGGTCAAAGGATACCAGATATCTTAAAAAGACAGACTATTTTTATAATGAATAGATTCAGGCGTTACTTTGCGGAAATCCATTTTTAATAATAACAAATATTTTAAAAGTATTTTAAGAAAACATTTAATTAATTATTTAATAAAACACTTAAAAAATCTTTATAAAAATGATATATATCTAGTGACAATTCCGCCTAATTTCCTGTTAAGCCGACGTGACGTCACAAACGCCACGCAGCCAAACCGGAAGAGTATTCGACGCGTTTCGCTTCTAAACGAAGCATCTTCGGGAGGTCTTGACTCTACGAGCGCACGAGACTCGATCGTGCGCTATATATGACCTGAAAAAAAAAAGAAAAAACTCACTACACTACACTCTAATTTGACTGGGTGAAGCGATTTTGATGATTTTTATTTTTTATTTGAAAGCTGATGCTTGTTATGTGGTCCCATTTAAATTTCATCAAATCGGTCAAGCCGTTTTTGAGTTACACTCCAATAACTGAAAAGTATTTTCCTACCTTTGTGATATTTTTGAATCCGTGCCGCAGATCCCTGGTTCGATCCCCACCGCCAGCTTGAGCTTCACCGCATGGTGGAATGGCATTTTGCGATTGCCCGCCTGGCTTGCTACCACCCTCAAGGAGAAAATCTGTGGCCAAGCACCTAACGGTGTGTTCCGGCAGCAGTCCTTGGGAGCCAGTGAAATTACAGGCAAATGAGACTTAACAACTATGTCTCAAGGTGACGGGCGCAGAGCAATTCGTCACTTGTGATGAAATGCATCTGTTCTAGGCAGAGGTTAGTCCGCTTAACATCAGGTGGGCCTCGAACTTGTACCGTCACAAAAACATTAAATAAAGTCATTGACAGTGAATGACAATCGATCCCATAAGTAGCAAGGGTCACTAAAAAGGGTAAAATATTTTTTTTACTCTAAAAATGGAACCGATTTCTACACTCAAATGTGTGAAATAACTTGTCGAAGTCGGTACCATGCGCACAATATTGTGATAATAGGTACTTTTGAAACATCATAGTCGGTACCATGATTGAAGTCGGTACTTCAACAAGTTATTTCATGCGGTTGAGGGTTGAAGTTGGTTCCCTTTTTTGTAATTTTTTTCTTTATAGTAAAAGTATATGAAAAACAAAATTAGGTATGTAAGCACGTCTTTTTTAACAGACTACAAAAAAAGAAGTTTCTCGTTTCGACTGTATTTTTTTGTGTGTGTTCACAGGATCTACCGATTTGGATGGTTTTTTTTAATGTGGAAGCTTGTTTCATGTGGTCCCATTTAAATTTGAGTGAGAGCTGACGAGTAGTATTTGTGTTATCCCTAATAATACGTATTTTATGTTTGAAGTCGGGTTTTATTGTTAAAATTTTATGTAAATATCATCATCATCATCAGCCGGAAGACGTCCACTGTTGAACAAAGGCCTCCCCCATATAACGCCACAAAGAACGGCTATTAGCCACTTGTAACCACTGGCTACCCGCGACTTTCACGATGTCGTCAGTCCACCTGGTGTAATGTAAATGTAAATATACCGTCTGTATATTTATTTATAGACGTGAGTTTATTCCACTGACGTTAATCATAATGGATCAGAACTCAGAAGCATAATATTCTAATTCTAAACATTCAATTCACGAACACAAATAGATGTGACTTCATTATTGAAAATGATGCATCCGCGTAGGACTAATTTTATCATAGTTGACTGAAAATAGTCTGACAAAATTTTTGTCATCAGTGTTGAAATTAGCTTAAATAAGCCTTTAGGTAGGTACAGTGTGACACCATTAATTATTGCTTAAACTATTTGAATGAATTTGATTCGTTGTAGGTGTTTGCTTGCGTTTAGAAATTGGAAAACTTTCACTGACCATATTTTTTTAATATCAAATACGTTTTTAATACTTTTATTATTGCAATAGCATATGCTCCATGGATTATATTAAAAAATCACAAAATTACGACGGGTAAAATTATAGTAATGTTCCAATATAATATGAAAGAATATAGATTCGAATCCGGGACAACCACCCATATAATATTTCCCTAAAAAAAAAAAATTTCAGTTGTTCGCAGTTTTAAGTGATCAAAATGATATATTTTATTATAGGTGTATACCTGGATTAAAATATAGTATATAGTAAAATATATCATTTTAATACTAAAATGATATATTTTACTATATATACTATATTTTACTACTATATTTTAATCCAGGGCCTAAACTACCTGTATAAGTTTCACTGAAATCAGTTCAGCTTGAAAGAATAACAAACTTACATCCTCATTCAGTCACAAAGCATTCGCATTTATAATATACTTAAGTGTGATCTTGTGATACTCGGAAGCACTACAGCTTAGTAAGGAGTTCCTGTCCTGCTTACTATTTCGCCGTTGCGGTGTTTGAACGCTTCACTCCATTATGATGTAATAGAGATGTATATAGCGTTACATTTTGTGATTTTCATAATTATATCCGTATTTACCTATACAAGAGGTTAATGAATTTAAAACCTCATCTTCCGTAGTTCCTTAGAACCTATCTCCTCTATCAAATGTTATTGTCGGGAACCATAATACCCCTTTAGCCTCGAGGACGGGAAGCGCTTTGTCCGACATTAATTAAACATCCTATCCAAGCTCTGGGGCTGAGGACCTCTTTGGGAAACTGTTCTGGGTCTTACGTAGTGACTTGCACTATACGAGTATCTGCGTTTGGTTGTAATTATTGGCAACTGAACTATCGCGTTAATAATGTATTTAGTACTTTATAGAAACTATTGACTTCCAGAAAAGGGTGGACTTTCTCAAATTGACTCATTTGTTAAGTTAGACTTTAACCGATTTGTATGGATTTTTAGTCTTTTTATTGCTAATAGGCTTTCCTTTGGCGACTTTCCGACCTGATGGTAAGTGATGATGCGGTTGGAGATGTTGTTTAGGTAAACGTAGAATTACTGGTGCTCCAGGACAGCTGTCAGAATCAACGTTAGGTGCTAGACTAAAATTTTTTTGAAGGAATGGGAGTTTACAGCTAAACATGGCAAAGTGAAAAGTTGAATTAGAACGAAATTTTTCATCAATCAGCCTGACTGTCCCCTGCTAAACACGGCTTCCCACACGATGGGGGGATTTGCTATAATCCCCACGCTTGGCAGGCGTCTTAGGGACTGCAGTGTGAGATATCAGTTCCCAGAAAGCGCTGCTGGTGTGTTACCCTTCGTCGCCTCTTACGACAAACACGGGAAGAGAGATGGGGGGTGACATTCTAGCCCGGCACCGCACGGGCAATTTTGCATATTAAAGTAAAAATAATAAAGAAACATGATAGATGTATTGACGTTGAGAATTTGAATATTCCAAAAATATGTTTCTTAATTTTTGTGCAAATTCGTAACGTACAACGCTGTACAACGGTTTAGGTATTTAAACATTACCAAAGTTTTTTTGTAAATTCAATCCCTAAAAGTGTGAAAAGTGGGTTCAAATATTCGAAAATATATATATAAATATTATAGATTAGATACGTATGTACGTATCTAATCTATAATACCTACACCGATTAAATTGATATATATTATGGATTGTTTTGTGTCATATCATTCTTTACGGGAAAGTCTCCATGTAAATTTTGTTAGCTTTTGTATTTCACTTTTGAAGTGTCTACAATAAAAAAAATGGTCTAGAAAACTTCCCACAATCGTTATTTGATATTGAACATATAGTATTGTGCGATAAAATTGGAATATAATCTACCAAACAAATAGTTGAAAAGTGGCCAAAAAACTTGAAAACCAGTTTGATGCCAACGCAAACTTAGTGATCGTAAACCACTTGTATCTACTTGATCTCCTCGAAACAAGTATCATAAACGACAAATATAAACACTAATTTGAAAAGAATTTCGTCCATAAATATCATTAGTCCAAAATCTAAATTGCTAAAGGCTTCTTATACCAAAAACGACTAAAACTTTACAATTAATTACACAACCGGTTTTTTTAGGATGGCAAGACCGCTCATTTTATATGCGAATAGAATACACATTGATTATTTATAAATAGGAGAATACAAGGTAATCGATTTTAAATCATTCTCTTGAATAAAAACTAATTTTTACTCCAATAAAAAATCTTGCAGTAGGTAATGTGTTGTGGCAAGTACTATGTAAATAATGCTAACAGTAGTCTGTTTCAACACATTTACAGTGATCTGCTACACTCGTTAATAAATAAAACTTAATTAAAAATATAATAATTAAATATTAAAATACATACTTAGATAAGCAAGCTTGGTCTACAGGGAAGAATTCTAAATTATTTAATAAGCTCTAAAGGTAAATCTCCTGCTAATGTTTTGCCCGGAACACTACACTAAAATAAGAAACGTTTGTCTATGGTTGAAACAAAAACTTGGTTGGTCAATACCTGAGCAAGTAATACTACGTGAACCAATATATACATTGTACAGTGTGTGTTTCTGAAACAAAGTTATGTGCATAGGCACTTACGTTGCGCGACGACAACAAACTTATGTGTGCTAATTTTGTTGAATGTTTCGAAATAAAAACGTCAGGGGAGAAGCGTCTTTACGTAGCTTATAGGGGTACCCATGTTTTTTTAAACTAGCCTTTTAGTATTGCAATATGTTGGACATGAGTAATATACTTTTTTTTTTAATATTGTTAGGTTTGCAATAACGCCTGCTATGCGGATTACATTACATAATCACAAATATACAATAGGAAAAAAAAATCCCGCACATGACTTAAATTTTTTCTATCGTATATTTGTGATTTTGTAAAAATAATACTTATTACTAAATAGTAGGTACTTATCTACTTCGGTTTAATAAGTTGGCATCGGACTGGACCACTATGACCAATTTATGAATGAAATTCTATTGTTATAATTATCGCCGATGCCAATGGGTGTCGCGTGGGGCATTGTGTTCAGTGCCGTGTGATTTAATTATAGTTTGTTTTTGCTTTAAATCTAAGAATTTCTTTAACAGTGCTCTTAAAAATGAATCTCCGTTCCGTGTTCGTCTCAAATTTTAATGGTAACGAAATTTGGTGACTGATAATTATATTATAAATAGTTGATGTTTTCCCTTTCAAATTAATTTTGTTGGTATAAAATCGTAAAAAATACACTATTTTGGTTTCAAACTGAATACGTGCATACAAAATTCTGCATCTAACGCAGTTCTGGAGATCTCAAGCGCTGTTTTCCATAGCGTCCTCGTGGCACCAATAAAACCCACGCACACTGTAAACATTGCAGTCTTATTGGCTAAATTGTAAATACACAAACTATTAGTACACACTAATGTATGATTGGACACAGATGATGTAGCAGTTAGTTAACGTTTAGTCAGCGACCTTGCGGCATGAGTAACGCGGTCGTCAAACTATAGTCCATAGTCTAACCACGAAATATATAGATGTGATTTTCGTTGGAAGCATTTTAATTTTTGTGTTACGAAATTTTAATCATTTAAGAATTATATTTTTTTATAGCTGATACGTTAGCCTTTGACCACTAGCTTACGTGAAGAGTAGTGATGATGTGGTCGAAGATGTTGTTCAGGCTAACCTAGAGATACTGGCTTTCAAGGATTGCTGCTGGGATACACCGTTAGGCGTATTGCGTCAGACTTTCTACTTGAGGGTGGTAGCTTGCCAGGCGGGCATTCGTAAAATGCCCTACCAACACGCTGATGACAGAGATGTTTAACACGTTTTACCGGATATGTGCTTTGATAGATAATATGCCAAAATTTAAAACATGCTCGCTTAGTACCTATCTAAGAAAAAAAGTTTATTATACAAATGGTGATTATTTACGAGTAGAAGACAAATATGCTTGGGTCGGGGAATTCCAACTCTGCCAAGCTACTGTAAGTCACCTATGTAGCAATTTTTTTTTTTTCTTTTTTCTTTTTTTTTCTTTAAATATTGTTAATAATACTATTATAATAGACTAAGGATACTCATCGTAGAATAATAAAGACAAGCATACAAATAATGGGCCCGAGTATCTTGATCTGCTTAGGTTTTTTTATGGAATGGTGACGTAACTCGCACGAGGCCCCACCCCACCTGATGTTAAAATTATTATAATTTAAAATTATTATAATTGATTATTATGTTCACTATATTCTACCCTTAATGGGTGTGCAAAATTTCGGTTTACATGTCAGTGAAAAACCGTATAAGTTAAGCGATAGCATTTATTTATTTATCATCCAAACAATATAAATAAATAATAAATAAATATAAATTAAATAAATAAATATAAAAAATTAATAATAATAATAAATAAATATATAAATAAATATAAATATATACATAAATCAACATCTGCCTATGACAGTGTATTTCATCACAAGTGACGAACTGCACTGCGCTAATCACCCGGAGACATACCGTTGTTAAGTCTCATGTGCCTGTAATATCATGCCAGTAGAATATTTTATAGTAAAATTTTGTAATTGACCTTCATAAGAATGTCGTAGACGCAAACATGTAATAAATTATTTTGTCTGAATTTTTAAGGTGCGTTCCATCCAGCAACTACCCTCAAGCATCAGTTGCAATTTTTAGCCTACCATAGCTTATAAACAGCTAGGTCACCAGAAATAATTGTATAATTTTTTTGCCATGTAAACCTACTACAAAATCAATAAGTCTATGTGACAGGATCAGAACCGAATACTAAAATATTATTTTATTTATTCGGCTAATTTATTTATCGTCACTACACCTACAGGGTGCCCGGTAATGAATGTATAACCTTAAATTAGGTATTTGTATATCTAATGGCCATTCAGAAAAAAAAACAGAACAAAAAAAAATAAAAAAATAATAAAAATAATAAAACAAATACCATTTTGAAACCGGCTCTAGGCACACTTTATTTTAAAATGATTGGTCATATGTGTATTCATACTTTTTTTTTACGCTATGGATGCTTAATCTTTGGCAAAATGAATATGTTTGTTTATTAAAAAGACCATAACTTTGGTACTACTTGATTTTTTTTTGTTCTGTTTTATTTTTCTAAATGGCCATTAGATATACAAATACCTAATTTAAGGTTATCTATTCATTACCGGGCACCCTGTATATTTACCACCTACATTTCCAGACGCTGGACTGCTATAATATTCTTGCTCATGAGAAACCCCCAATAACAGTTCATCGAGCCCAATACCTCGAGAACGCGACGATATCACCACTTGACCAGAGAGGCAGGACTTTTATCGTCATATAGTTATTTATTAAAACCAGCCAGATATGTCTCTGCAACTATAACCTTTGTACAAGGAACAGCACCATAAATTTATTCTTCGATAAAATAAATCCTCTTTAATTTTGAAGGCGCTCGAAAGAATCAGAAATTAGATCATAAATTCGCTTCGGCTCTTCCCCGAGACTTATCTACAATATTTATAGAGCTGATAGTGTAATAGGTAGTTGACTGTTTAACGATGTAGGTATACCTTGTCGTAACTTTTGTTATCTAGGTATTTCATTTAAATTCTTTGGGACATCATGCATATCTTGGTGGTTCGACTATAGTTTTGGTGTAGCTGCGCTTGCTGCTGGCTTGGAAATTTATGTTGTCAGCAACATAAAAAAAAAAAAAAACACTTTGTAGTAAAATTTCTATTTTACAACAAAGTGTTTTTTTTTAATGTTATTGTGGCGGAACAAGCACGAGGCCCACCTGATGTTTAGCGGTATCCTCTGCCTATAACAGATGTATTTCATCACAAGTGACGAACTGCACTGCGCCTATCACCTTGACATACACAGACATACTTGTTCAGTCTCATTTTGCCTGTAATTTCACTGGCTCTCAAGGACTGCTGCCGGAACGGTGTGTACCGTTAGGTGCTTGGCGACAGATTTTCTACTTGAGGGTGGTAGCTAGCCAGGCGGGCATTCGCAAAATACCCTTCCACCATGCGGTAAAGCTCAAGCCCGTGGCGGGATTCGAACCATGGACCTGCTGCGTGGCAGTCCATAGCCAATGCCACTGAGCCATCACCGCTTCAAGTATTGTACAGTACAGTGGTACTGCCCACTTTCTGGTGTTTTCGTCGCCTCTTACGCCTACCATAGTAAGATACGGGGTGGGGGTTAGTTTACCCTGTCGTAACTTTTGTTATCTAGGTATTTCATCTAAATTCTTTTGAATGCATATCTAGTTGTTTCGTCTATAGTTTTGGTGTGGTTGCGCTTGCAGCTTTCTCAGAAATTTGTTGAGTCAGCTTCTAATTTACTCTAGCGCAACACTGTACTGCCCACCTTCTGGTATTTTCGTCGCCTCTTACGACTATCATGGTAAAATACGGGGGTTAGTTTACCTTTGTAGTCGAGGTAATATATTAAAATTTGTTTGGATGCATATCTTGGTTGTTCGACTATAGTTTTGGTGTGGTTGCGCTTGCAGCTTTCTCAGAAATTTGTTTTGTCAGCTTCTAATTTACTCTAGCGCAACACTGTACTGCCCACCTTCTGGTATTTTCGTCGCCTCTTACGACTATCATGGTAAAATACGGGGGTTAGTTTACCTTTGTAGTCGAGGTAATATATTAAAATTTGTTTGGATGCATATCTTGGTTGTTCGACTATAGTTTTGGTGTGATTGCGCTTGCAGCTTTCTCAGAAATTTGTTTTGTCAGCTTCTAATTTACTCTAGCGCAACACTGTACTGCCCACCTTCTGGTATTTTCGTCGCCTCTTACGACTATCATGGTAAAATACGGGGGTTAGTTTACCTTTGTAGTCGAGGTAATATATTAAAATTTGTTTGGATGCATATCTTGGTTGTTCGACTATAGTTTTGGTGTGATTGCGCTTGCAGCTTTCTCAGAAATTTGTTTTGTCAGCTTCTAATTTACTCTAGCGCAACACTGTACTGCCCACCTTCTGGTATTTTCGTCGCCTCTTACGACTATCATGGTAAAATACGGGGGTTAGTTTACCTTTGTAGTCGAGGTAATATATTAAAATTTGTTTGGATGCATATCTTGGTTGTTCGACTATAGTTTTGGTGTGATTGCGCTTGCAGCTTTCTCAGAAATTTGTTTTGTCAGCTTCTAATTTACTCTAGCCCAACACTGTACTGACCACCTTCTGGTATTTTCGTCGCCTCTTACGACTACCATGGTAAAATACGGGCGGGGGTTAGTTTAACTTTGTAGTCGAGGTAATATATTAAAATTTGTTTGGATGCATATCTTGGTTGTTCGACTATAGTTTTGGTGTGATTGCGCTTGCAGCTTTCTCAGAAATTTGTTTTGTCAGCTTCTAATTTACTCTAGCGCAACACTGTACTGCCCACCTTCTGGTATTTTCGTCGCCTCTTACGACTATCATGGTAAAATACGGGGGTTAGTTTACCTTTGTAGTCGAGGTAATATATTAAAATTTGTTTGGATGCATATCTTGGTTGTTCGACTATAGTTTTGGTGTGATTGCGCTTGCAGCTTTCTCAGAAATTTGTTTTGTCAGCTTCTAATTTACTCTAGCGCAACACTGTACTGCCCACCTTCTGGTATTTTCGTCGCCTCTTACGACTATCATGGTAAAATACGGGGGTTAGTTTACCTTTGTAGTCGAGGTAATATATTAAAATTTGTTTGGATGCATATCTTGGTTGTTCGACTATAGTTTTTGTGTGGCTGCGCTTGCTGCTTGCTTGGAAATGTATTATGTTAGCATCTAATTTACTATACTCCAACACTGTACTACCTACTATCTGATGTTTTCGGCGCCTCTTACGACTACTTCAGTATGATACGGGGTGGGGGTAGTTATCTTTTTACATCCGATAAAATATAATATCCTGTTGTGTTCTTGTCTTGTTCTTGAAAATATATTATATATTATTTGATAAATTCCGAGATTAATAGCGATACCAAATAATGTCTTTAGACTTAATACTTTCTTAATTAATAATGGAATTAAATGTATACAGACCCACCAACTTATCTGTTCAGGTGGCAGAAAAAAGAACTACAACATTCTTTCAAATTGTGACAGTTTGTATTTGATTTCCTTGATCAGCAGCGCCCTCGCCAACTGCACAGTTAAGTTGGTGGTACTATAAATCAAGACTTACCAGATAAAAACAACTTGTTCTAACAACATACTTAGGTATATACAAACAGACATAGTTCCTCAGTTTTTATGGTATACCTAATACACCATTCGCTTTACGTTATCTAAAGTATTAATCGATGTATTCATTTTTAATGGCTGTTAGTTAAAACTTAAAGATTAGTTTTATCAGATTTAATGGCCTTTGCAGTTTCGTTCCGTACTAATTGGTAGATAAATATCAATAGCTTGCATAAATTAACACTTAACGCTTCTGCTCGATTATGATTTGATGCTACTTATTGCTTAATGCTTTCCATACTTGGTGTTAGGTTAAATATCTTTGAATATAACATCATACTTTTAATGAGAGGTCAACATGTTTGGATCACATTAAATGAAGCGCTCGTAGCGAAGTTTGCTAAGACGTTGTTGACCGATCAGTTAAGTTATGAAACGTCCGCCGCGCTCTAGACTTAGATGGGTGAACGCTAGTGACATTACTACTGAGCGCTTTCGTGCTTTCGGTTGTTGCCTAAGGATTGCAGTAGTTATAGCATGGTGTTAGGGCATTTTGTGAATGCCGGCCTGGCTAGCTGCCACCCTCGAGTAGAAAATCTGTCGCCAAGCACCTAACTATGACTTCCGGCAGCTGTCCTTAAGAACCAGTAATTTAGATAAGCCTGAACAACATCTTCGATAGAGCTATTCGTCAGTTACTGTTGGTCACCTTACCTACATTTTCCATTTCGCGATATGACTATTTCGTTATTGGTCTATTATCTAGATTGCCCATGTCGCGATACGGCTATTTTCCTAGTTTTTTTTTTTATAAATTGGTATTTTTCTTACTTAATTATGATTTTGGCCTGATTTACGTTATATCAAACTGATTCAATATAAACAACTTTAAATGTGACATTAATTTTGTGTGTCTTTAATTTTCATCATTCGGATGAAACCGCAGATTGCAGCGAAGCCTCCATTTTAAACTCAATGGACTTCAGTCTCAATACGCAAATACGAGGTTAGCCTGAACAACATTCTCGACCACATCATCACTTACCATCAGGTGAGATAGTGGTCAAAGGCTTACCTATCAGCCAAAAAACCTCTCGTTGGTTTTAGGAATATCATGATTAAGCCCACTGCGTTTCAGGTACGCAGCGAGCAAACGATTACGTACAAGTAACTGTAAAAAAAGACATCATTATGGGTGCTTACCATTTGAAGTTAGATTCGCTAAAAACGATCACACTCCCAAAAAGTTGTTCCACATGGGTCTTGGCGTTATTTTCGCCATAAACGCTACATCTAATGTCAAAAGTGACAGAAGTGGCAAATTTTAGTGGCATTCTTAGCGTTCTCATCCTAAATGGAACAGGGGATGACAGTTACAAACGATCACAGTGATCACAACCATAGACGCAGAATGTGATTAAAATTATCGAAAATAACGTTCTTAGCGACAAATGGAATATACCTTACATATTTTAACAAAAATAGCTTACCAAAACCAGCCTACATAATCGTGAACCAAAATAACTCACAGAAATGGTTTATTCACGTCCCCTGTCCAACTAAAAAGGGGAAATACGAACTAGAGGTGAAATATGCTCGTGTTAATAAATAATCAGCCGTATCTACCTACTCTGTACCTTGCCTATGACAGAGGCGACCGGTAAGGCCCACGTAAGAGCGGTCAGGCGCGTCTCATGTTGAATATTCAATTAGTTTCTCACATAAATCAATGGTCGAGTAGCCGTTTCGTGGACATATAATATATAATACCTACCTACGTTTCTATATGTAGGTAGGTATCATGAACGTCACCTCACCTGCCTACCCTTAGATCAAGTGTGTGCGGTTAGTTTTCTATAGAAAGAATACGTTGTAGAAACTTTTGGCTTCATTTTTATAGCCGCTCACCTGCCTGACCTCTACATTTTATGGGAGTGCTCTCAGTGGAATCCCATTCACATTAAACGAATTTTAACTCTTAGTAACCCTATACGACATCCAAGAGGAGGATGTAGGTAACTGTTCGTCATTTGGTTCACAAATCATATTGGAGAAAATATCTTTGTTGTGACAGATCATATAGCTAGTAAAAGAAAATGCATGCCTAGAACAAGTATAAAAAAATTTCGACCAAGCTTCAAGGGTACTACGGCCTTTAACCTTCTGTCAACCTGCGTTCTATACATTGACTTGCCTAAAATATATCCCAATGAGAATCAAAATAAGTGTCTCTTGGAGGCAGGAGGGTATTGATGGAACGAAGCCGCTCGAGGCTTAGTAAAATGGTTCCGTTTTCTATTACAGAACTCTAAAAACGATATCCCTGTGGTCAATTAACTACTTTGATTATGTTATTACCAAGAGGAAACAGTTTTTTCTAATAATTTTGTATACTACTGGTGTTATTATAATTGCGGAAACTGTTGTTTTTGCCAATTAAAATTTGAATGTCGCCTCTGACATACTATGTCACCACAAATTATTTTATCCTAAGAATCTGATATTACAATGATAACCTTTGTTTTGCGAATCTGGTATTATGCTTCAAAGCCAATTTACTTGGACATAACTGAATTAGAGTGATCTTGCATCGCGTTCAGTCAGTGATGTTAGAATTTTGTAGTGAAACTTTGTGTTGTCTTTCAACGATACATATTATTGCTTAATATATATCTACATCTACACTATAATATTATAAATTCTAGGTTAGCCTGAACAACATCTTTGACCACATCATCACTTGCCATCAGGTGAGATAGTGATGGCCACCACAAGCACCCACAAGCATAAAAAAGAGGAAAGAATTGTATTTTTGTATGCAACGAATAAACTTAACACCTACTGGACCGATTTGGATGAAATTTTATATGGAAATAGTTTGAGACCCGGGAAGGACATGAGATTTTATCCAACTACGCCTCGTTCTCTTCTTCGCGCGGAACGGCGTGCCCCACACGGACGCGCAAACTGCGCAAAAAGAGTTTAATGGTTTTGCGCGATAACCGAAGAACGCGCGGGCGGTGCCGCGGCCGGAAAGCTAGTGTTTTAAAAATCAGCCAATAATAAATCTTGCTGACCGAGGAGAGAAAGAGACAGATTATGTGTTTAAGGGTCGCCTTCCTTCTGTCCATATCTAGTCCATCATCGTCTCCGTCATCCATACTGTCACAGATTACATAATAGCCATAGTGATCCATACAATACCTACAAGGAAACAAGTATCAATTAATTAAAAATCTAAAAACCCGATTACAAATTATTTATTATCGTTAAGTGTTTTATCGTTCATTGAAATTAAAATTGCGAATTATATTATATTCATGGAATCGTTATTTAAAGCCCTTAATTTTGATAATCCATTAGATGGGTTAGGAAGAAAAAATCACTCACAATATGTCGTCTTAACCCGCCAGTCTGTTTTTATTTATTTTCTATGTACCTAGTGTGCGATAGTGACCTGGAGCAACTCATGGTGACTGGCAAGGTGGATGGCAAGCGCCCAAGGGGTCGTAGTCCGTTAAGATGGTCTGACCAAATCCGCACAGCTTTGGACTGCAATTTACACGACGCACTCCATGACGCCAAAGATAGGCATAAGTGGCGGGACACCGTCAAGACAAAAGTGCTCCAAAAGCGGGGTAACCACGACCCTCAGTAATGAGGAGAACGACGCGAGGAGGAGGAGTGTGCGATATCAAGACTAATCTAACAGTATCTCGTACATGACAACCCGATAAGCCGTTAAGAAGTTACGGTGGAATAAAGAAACTCACATACATACATACATGAACCCTGAAAACATTACAATCTTTTTTTAGGGCAGTCGTGTAAAAATACTACTAGACGACATTTTGAGTAGATAGTAAATCACATTTGAAATTACAGGCTTACATGGTGGGCTATTTATATGAGTCAGTATGGGCAAGTCTTATACTATAAATTATATAATATACCTTCTTAGGAACCATGTAATCGATATGAGTGACAGGAAAATACGTATTCATAGATTTAAAAAAACTAATTAATTACTAAAGTTCAGTAATCGGAGATGGTCGTTGGAGAAAAGAACTTACATTATTTCAAAGTTTCTCTATATCGCTTTTGTAGGTCATACGCATTCCTTTGAAACATGATTTCTAAAATGAATTGTATTTCATATCCTATAATTGATAACTTCCCCCAAAAAGGAATTGGTACAAATGGTCATGGAACAAAATGTGCTTAAAAACAGACTTTAATGCACTAGACCACAAAGTGCAGCTTAAAACCAACATAAATAAGAACATTAGTCCGTTTAAACCCAGCATAAATAAGAAAATTACGAGCATGACATTAAAAAAAAAGTCAATCTATACGCATAATAATATTAGGTCCTTACATATGAAATTGGCGTTTTTCGTACTGGCCACTTTAATCACGAATTTCTCCTCTTTGGTAAGGAATTCCAAATTCAAATTTGTACAGCTATAGACTCATGTATTTGTGCTTCGATGATTGTCATTCATTTGTTTTTTTTCTTCTGTTTTTTTCTGTTTGCGTCACTCATTTTACAAAATGGAAAACCTTAAATATCGCATTATTTACGAGTACGAGTTCCGCCGTGGCACTAGTGCTGCGGAAACAACTCGAAGGGTGAATGATGTGTATGGCGGTCGTGTTGCAAAAGAAAACACAGTTCGTTTTTGGTTCCAACGTTTTCGTTCTGGAAATTTCGACCTGCAGAACAAGCCCCGTGGACGGCCTGAGACTCAAGTTGATAATGAAGAGTTGAAGGCTATTGTGGAAGCGGATCCATCGCAAACCACGTCCGAGTTAGCTGCAGGCTGCGATGTTAGTGATAAAACTGTTTTAATTCACTTGAAGCAAATTGGGAAGATTAAAAAGCTTGAAAGGTGGGTACCTCACGAATTGACTGAAACAAACCGGCAAACGCGCGTCGACTGCTGCGTTACATTACTAAACCGGCACAATAATTAAGGTATTTTAAACTGAATCATTACCTGTGATGAAAAATGGGTTCTTTACAATAATCGGAAGCGCTCAGCGCAATGGTTAGATCCTGGCCAGCCAGCCAAATCCTGCCCCAAGCGAAAATTAACCCCAAAAAAGTTACTTGTAAGCGTTTGGTGGACTAGTGCCGGTATTGTTCATTACAGTTTTTTCAAATCTGGCCAGACTATTACGGCTGATGTCTATTGTCAGGAATTGCAAACCATGATGGAAAAGCTAGCGGCTAAACAACCTAGGCTGGTCAATCGCTCCACGCCACTGCTGCTTCACGACAACGCTAGACCACACACTGCGCTACAGACGGCTACTAAATTAGAAGAGCTTCAATTTGAAAGTCTAAGACATCCTCCGTACTCCCCGGACCTTGCTCCAACAGATTACCATTTTTTTCGAAATTTGGATATCTTCTTGCAAGGGAAAAAATTCAACTCCGATGGGGCAGTCCAAATCGCCTTCAAAGATTTTATTGATTCCCGTCCGACTGGTTTTTTTTAGTAAAGGGATCAATGAACTACCTATGAGATGGCAAAAGTGCATAGAAAATAATGGTTCATACTTTGATTAATTAAATATATTATATTAAAAAATATTCGACTTTTTGTTCCTCCCATACAAAACGCCAATTTCATATGTAAGGACCTAATATGTGATAGGAAATATAATATGAAAATCCCTTATGCACTTTTAGTAGGTACTAAAGAACCAAACCAACCAATCCTAATAAAATAACAAAATCTAATTTAATATACCTATATTTTGTACAACAATTATGGCAAAATTTATCCTTTCTAACTCTAACACCTTTTTAAACGAAATAACTACATATAAAAAAGTATAATAGACACATAGAAAGACGGTATAAAGAACTTTTGTTAACCATGAGATAGTGTCTAGCCCTAACCCATCCTTTCCCTCCTAATCCATTCCACAAGGCAATATCATACCTAATCTGCAATATATTAAAATGGCTATTTGTCTTCCCGTCCCGGTAATATTATCCTGATATCGGAGGTGCGAGGTGGTAAATTTTCATTAATATAAGTATAGTATATAGTTGCGGGTAGCATCGCACCCTTATTTTAGTGTAGTGAACACCCTGTGAATTCGTTGTGTGGTAGCAGATTAAATAATAGTTACTGCGTGCTATTATTATTAAATATGTCGGTAAACTCGTAGTATAGAATTAATGATAGGAAGGATTATCTCTGTGTATTTATGTAGGCTTGTAGGCACTTTTTGAAGACGTTACTTGATTGAATTAACAATCCTATTCATTTCCATGTACAAATGTAGCTTTGCTAAAGATTGTTTTATAATTAATACGAAATATTTTGTGTAAATTCCAAACCATTCATAAAATAAATGGTAAATTTAACCCTTTTCTACAGCATCATCACGTACCATCAGGTAATGTTGTGGTCAAAGGCTAGCCTATCAGCTATAAAAAAGAAACAGTATCAATCTCACTATTATGTATATTATGCGAATGTTAAGAAACCGTTGATTGAATTTTGATGAAACTTGGAAATTACGTTTAAAGATAAAAAGTATCCCTTGTCCTTATCAAGAATAAGCGTAAATGGTACTTTTTATCCCTACTCATCCTATCCTGTCTTTATCCAGAAGAATAAAGACATTATATACTTTTAATCTTTGATGAGTAGTTCTCGAGGGACATTATAACAACGAAGTAAAAGGAGTTAAAAATATTACAAAATCATCACGCCAACATTTTTTTTTATTTACCGTTCCAAAATATTCTGAAATATGATTGATATTTCTTTCTAAAAATAACTCATAACATAAATACAAGTACCTATAATGTATGTATATCAAACTGCTTGCGCAATTCACCATAAAATATAGATAATATCTCAAGTTCCCACTAAATCGAACATGCAATAAACATTAAAGATAAGTCTGCATCGGTTCGCAAGCGATAAATTCAAGCGGTGATATTTGTAACTCATTAATATGTTCTGCTAAAGGACGCCAGTAAGACCCGCATCACTAGTGTGAACTTAAGTTCAACCACAGCTAATCCACAGTAAAAAGGACCAGAAGGATCACTCCGTACAGCCTTTCCACTAAATAAGCGACTCTAGTTACGAAGCAATAAAGTGCACTTCAGCTTGCAAATCACGGAGTACCTAATATTTATATTCACCTACAAGACGTCTCTGTTTCTATCGCATAGCTCGGATCTCTTCTGACGCGGTACTCACCGTAGAATAATCCCGTCCGAACGGATCCGATGTACTTGTACCTTTGTACATAATCGCGGAGTGAACCAGGGTTGACTAAACCTAGAAAACGTCCGATCTTCATCTTCATATTATAGTGATCCGACCGATTACAACCTTACATTATAAGGTGGAACCTCACTGGTCTGTGGCAGAAAATTCTAAATTTAAACAGTTTTATCGCGCTTATAGCTAGGTTTGGTATTCAACATGATCATTGCAAATAGTATTACTCATATCATATTGCAAGATTATTGAATACTAATGCAGATGGTTCCGTAAGTAAACGTTTAAAGTTTTGGTTTTTTGGTAGATCTATCGGTATCTTGTAGGTCTGGACTTCCTAAGTCTTGTAAGTTTTTCATCCTAATTTAGGTACTTAAACATGCAGTTCGGAAAACTAAACACTTTTTTGCATGTGTGGCGCCATCGTATAAACTTCATTGAGTACTCTAATAAAAATAAATAAATGTGAGCCCGTCAAAGGTGTCAATTTTAAACTGTTTTAGTCACGAGGGTATATCTCAAAAACTAAACTGATTAACAAACTGTAATATCGGTATATTACGTTGCCTGAAAGAGATTGTTGCCCAGCAATAAGGCCGCCGATTGTACTGTTTCTAAGAATCATTATTTTGTAACTAGTATTAATTATTTCAAAGTGCTATAAGGTGTTATCTAATTCTTCCGGTTTGGCTGCGTGGCGTTTGTGACGTCACGTCGGCTTAACAGGAAAATTAGGCGGAATTGTCATTAGATATTAATTTTTATTTTTTAAGTGTTTTATTAAAATATTAATTTGATGTTTTCATAAAATATTTTAAAAATATTTGTTATTATTAGTGTTATCTATCTATATTGTGTATTATTTTTCTCTATTTAACCAACAAATACTGAAAATTGATTCACAATGTAGCTTTGCAATGTGAAACCCTTAATGAGGTGAGGCCGGACTCGCCTATATTTTTCTTTATTTAGTTTAGTACAAGGATCCAAAATCAGACTATAACATAGGAGCGAAGTCATAAGGGCCCGCAGTGCCCTGAGAACCGAACCTCCTTGACCGATTCGTGATTGAAATTTATTATAACCGCGGACGATTTGAATGCTGTTGGGGAATTCGCTTCGCTATTAATAGGTCTCATTGCGATCGTATCTTTGCACAATATTGTTTGATGACAATAAACTGCTAAGGAATGTAGGCATTCTCATGTTCGTGATTATGGTTCGGTTTGAGTTTATTCTCAGCGGTCGTGAGTAGTGTGTGAGCGGAGTGAGTCTACTGATTTGTTGTGTGAACTTCTTCTACCACTTGTAGATGAAGTCGGATCTCGAAGTCAGTGATGGCTCAGTTGCATTGGCTATAGACTGACGCGCAGCAGGTCCATGGTTCGAATCGGAATTCGGCTTGAGCTTCACCGCATGGTGGAAGGGCATTTTGTGAATGCCAACCTGGCAAGCGACAAACCTCAAATAGAAAATCTGTCACCAAGCACCTAACGGTGTGTTCCGGCAGCAGTCCTTGAGAGCCGGTGAAATTACAGGCACATGAGACCTAACAACTATGTCTCAAAGGTGACGGGCGCAGTGCAATTCGTGACTTGTGACGAAATACATCTGTTATAGGCAGAGGTTAGTCCGCTTAACATCAGGCGGGCCTCGAGCTTGTTCAGTCACAATAACATAAAAAAAAAACTTCCTGTGTCCTTTTTCTTGCCGATAGAGACCTTTGATGACGATCTTACATGTTGGTGAGTGATAACGTGGTCGAAGCCGGTAGCAAGCATATTCTAGAATGAGAACTTAGCCTTTCAAGGGCAGTTTTTTATAGCTGATAGGTTAGCCTTTGACCACTATCTCACCTGATGGTAAGTGATGATATGGTCGAGTGTGTTGTTCAGGCTAACCTTGAATTACTGGCTCTTAAGCCCAGCTGCCGAAACACAGCGTTAGGTGCTTGATGACAGATTTTCTACTTGAGGATGGTAGCTAGCCAGGTGGACATGGCCATAATGCCCTACCACCATGCTCTATCGACTGCCATCGTAAGACAACAACTCAGACCGACAGCTTAACGTGCCCTCCGAAGCACGGAAGCGCTCAGTAGTAATGTCACTAGCGGTCAGTTGCTGACACATAGTGCGTAGCTACAGAATTTATATTTGAAAGAGGTAGATACTTAGCCAGCCACATAAGCGGGTATATTCGTAAAATGCTCTACCACATATTGTAATGTTTTTTGTAGGTATTTAATTTTGCGAACAAACTGAAGTAGGTATTTATTCTATATTGTTTCGAATAGCGTCATAAATTGATTATTTAGCATGAGATCGATTGATTGCCGTCGGCTTTACACAATTTAGCTATAATAAATTGTGTTGGGTAAAAGACTACTAAGGGTACTGAATAAGCAGATTACTGTACATACATAGTCGCCCCGAAAAGGGGCGTACCTACAACAGGGCACTTTTTAACCGAAACGCAGCGCTAACAAGGAGGGTGACGCTGCACACGCTCTTCTTGGTACTATAACCAACGAGCATTCCCGATAGGGGATTTGTTCCCCGTAGGGTGCCTGGCTAGAATGTTACTCCCCCATCTCTACCCGTGGGTGTCGTAAGAGGCGAGTAAGGGTAACACACCAGAAAGGTCAGCAGCGCTTTCTGATGTACTGTACTGATATCTCACACTGCGGTCCCCAAGACGCCTGCCAAGCGTGGGGATCATGGCAATTCCCCCCAAAATGGGGAGGCAGATGAGGACAATCCGGCTAATACAGTATACAGTACAGTATGTGTCCTTAGTGAAAACACACAATATGTTTTCACCGTCCCTACATAACGTGGGTTCATGGTAGGAAAACTATATGATATGGAAACTCTCATAGTTCAACTATCATTAAGCAGTTCACATATGCTAGTAAATAATAATAAAAAATACGAGGCCTATAGGTTTATTTATGTAGTTACGTAGTGTAGTGAGAGATTTAGTCTCTGAATCTGAATACGACTTACACATTTTGGGTAAGTAATTGTAAGTTGTAAGTAATATCCAATGTTTCTTTACACGTTTCCTACAATCTACATCTTGCCTATAACTCACAATAAAACAAACTACGTACGTACAAAAATCTTGTCTCTCCCTACTTATCATCTTTTATTCATTTCTCTCATACATCGTCTCAACGACTCCTTATCTTATTTCGCTGACTATTGAAGTGTTATTCAGATTGGAACTGAAGAGGCGCGAGTTGAAGAGGCAATGGAAGTTGTTACAAGTTTTATTGTTTTAATAGCTGAGAGGCGAGATAAGGTGCTGTTTGTTGAACAACTTGAAGAGTTTCGAGCAGGTAGCTGAAGTTTGGATGTTTTTGTGCCGAGAATTGTTATTGTCTACTGAGCGATATAAAAGCTTAGCCTGAATTTATTGGCCTAGAGTTATTCGCTTATATGTGCTTATACTTATCTACTTAAATGTTATTGGTTCTGGTGTGAACACTCCACCGTGACAGATTGTTATGTTTTGCCTCAATACTATAGCAAGTATCTCCATACGTCGGCGAATATCAATGTAAGTTGTAGGTATAGCTCGTATTGCGTAGTGTTAAGTCCTATATTTGTACATGATCTTACTCCACTTTGGTTAGCATCCGTAGCTTTTGACTATAGTTTGGGATTGTACCCTGAAACTAATTTATCCTTAAGAATATACGTTAAATAATATCTCTAACTCGCATACTATAGATAGCAATAGTGTGCAAGTGAGATGCAATGATTATCGGCGCCATTTTGGATTCGTTTCTTCATTCAACCGGTTTATAGTTACTGTTTTGTCTGTAATGTCATAATATAAATTACAAAATTTGTAATAAGAAGAATATACTTGCGACGAGGATGACGATGGTTAAAATTAAATGCCGTTAGCAGTTCAGAGTTAAAATTTATTGCTTACATTTTTATAATTGTTTTTTCTTCAGACTTTCTTTACTTCTCTCTAATATTGGTTGAATTTAAAAAGGTTTTTTATAGCACCGAGGGCAAGACTAATTTTACTGCTATTTGTAGTTTTGTTAGGTCAGTGTAATATTTTTTCCTAACCAAATGTTTAATGAGGACACGACATAAAGAGAAACGTGCCATCTAATAATTTTTAATTTGTGATTATTGGGAAAATAATAATAATAAATATCATCAATTCAAAATTCTTGAATTACAACAAAAAAATGCAATATTTCAATTATACGTAATTTAAAATAAAGTAACGTTTGTGTGACTTCTTTTGTTGCATATTAGATGACAAATAATTTATATCATAGGTAGTATCTATTTCATTCTCCGCACCCAATATTCTACCATTCACATAAACTTTTTGATGCAACACGCGTTTCAGAAAAATAATTTTATGCAAAATACCAGTCAGTACCACAGTTCGAAAAAAGATGTACCAATACGCCTTCCGCTGGTCAAAAGCCAGTTTTAACGAAAGCAATAACGGGTCGGACACACTCGATCCCATCCCATGACTTATGCCGTAAACAAAAACAATTTAGCCGACCTACATCCGCGAACAAATCCAAACGTTCCCAGTGCACTCTTTCCGATTTATTGCAACGGTTTTCACAGATCGGTGTGGCATACACAGTGCTGTATTTCGCCCGTTGAAAGCCAATTTAGATTTTTGCTTTTGAAATATATGTATGTGTAATAGAGAATAGATAAAAGGTAAAGGGTTTCAGGAACTTAACGTACCTAATTTACGGTGAAGGTAATATTGTATTCGTTAAAAGTTTTGTTTTTAAGAGAGTAGTAGATTTAATAAAAAAAATATTTAAAAAAAATTACCCTTCTATGATGATGATGATGTGGTCGAAGATGTTGTCAGGCTTAACCTAGAATTACTGGCTCTCAAGGACAACTGCCGGAACACACCGTTAAGTGCTTGGTGACATGTTTTCTACTTGAGGGTGGTCGCTAGCCAGGCGGGCATTTGCAAAATGCCCTTCCCCTGGTGGAAGTCCCACCATGCGGTGAAGCTCAAGCCCGCGGCGGGATTCGAACCATGGACCTGATGCGCGGCAGTCCATAGTCAAGGCAACTGAGCCATCACTGCTTCTGAAATACAATGATTATTTCACTTGTCATGCTTTTGAAAGTTCTTATGCCCGATGTAAGCGGACTTAAACGACTTTTTATGCTGTAGTGTAACAGCCTTATTTTTATTACAAGTGTATAAAAAAGTTATTTTACTTAAAATTGTTTAAAAATGTTAAGTTTGTAAATCTTTTTCATGTAAAAAGAGGTCTTTCATAATACCCATAGGTCAGGAGTTTTATTAAAGACTCAGACATAAATATTTGAATATGACAATGACATTTAAAATAGAGCGTTGTTCGAATATCCGATATTTTAATTAATATTACCTTCCACATATTTTTTCTTTACCATTTACTCACAATTGAAGTGAAAAGCTTAGTGTTTAATTCGTGCCTAAAACGCATTTTAACCTTACTCAAATATGAGCCCTATGCACGTCTCGGCTAAAATGATTTGTTGTATGTAATCGTTGTACAATCTACCATTTATAGAAGTTGATACTAACAAGTTTTAGATTGTTAGAAAATCGCGACATCACGACCCTTCAGGAGTTCAGAATCACTCTCACATGAGGCACCCGCCTCCTATGAAGGAAGAACAATGGGACTCGAAGGGTGTTCATTGTTCCTAACTCCTTGAAGAGAGCTGTTTTGTAAATATCCACGTCGTCGTGTTAAATTGCTGAGAGATATGATAATGAGGGGCTTAACCTCTTCTACTCGTGCGGGATTATACATCCGCTTAATTTATTGCTTCAGTGGATTTTGGAGTATTTTGGTACATAACGCTGCCTCTCTTTCCCTCTATGCCTGACTGCCAAAAACAAAAACTATTAGACGTTGACTGCCGTCATTTCAAATCAAAACATAATAATTCAGTGGCTTGTTGTCGACGATGTTGATTGTGCTGGCTGTCATATAGGTTATCAACAAATACCGAATCGTTTTGACTGTTAGCTCGGGCGTGTTTTCTAAAAAAACAATGTTCAGATCATTTTCACCGTTAAAAAATATTTATAAATACAAGTGTCAATATACGAGTATGTTGGCTTTTTAGACAATGTAATTCGATGCGAAGGATCTTGAAGTGTAATCAAAATAAATAAAAAATATACTTCCTAACGCGTCCAAAAGTAATGAGAACAATAGAATTTCATTCATAAAATGAACAATATCGTCCACGCGGATACGAATGTTTAATTATAGTAGGAAACTGTTCATTCATTCACCATTTGATTGATGAAAGGGGCATTTGGTTAATTTCCATGGATGTTATTATATTTCTTAAAATATTGACTGTTACTTTCTATGGCGTATATTAGTGATTAGAAAATCGAAAACTTTTTCTTTCTTTTGTATCCCAATTGTCCGAAGGCATGCCTGAAGTACTGGGGCGTTTAGTTTGGCGTTTTGTGTTAGTACAACGCCTTCTCGATTTTTTTTCGATTCAATTAATTTCAAATAATCCATGGTACCTATGTGTTATTCAAAATAAAATTGGGGCTACTTAGTTTTAGATATTATATTAATGAATTCTTACATTCTATTTACAGTTTCGATTTCAAAGAAATCCTTTCAAACACATCTATTAATCAGCTTATTCCCCAAGCCCCGTATATCATTTTACCAACGAGTGAACACGGATAAGGACGGATTCAGAAAAAAACCCGGATCAGAGCGTTCGCTCGCTCGTACAGAAAACACCCCATTAAGTAATTTTTTCTACCTAAATCTAATTTTGAGGGTTGGCAGCCCATATGGTCCTCTGGGATCCACCACGCATTCAGAGAAAAATCACCTCTATAAAAATAGGGTAAGGCTAGTAATAGCTTGGGATGTCATACGTCATCAACCCCTGAGATGGACAGCGAGGCAGCTGCCAGCAAATGCACTGTACGATTTCAACCCTCCAAATGCAATGTTGTATAATAATAATAAATTCTCAAAGACAAGGTAATATTGCGCTGTTTTGGGGTGGTCGTGTAAGGGTTGGTGCAATTATCAGGAGATTCTTTCCTAGTTGTGCTCAATGTTTTTTGAAACGTGAAAATAAGTGGAGCCCTATCGCAAGGCGAAATGATTTTTTTGTTCCCATGAGAATCAATGCAAGGCGCAATTGCATATTTGTAGATGGCAATTCAAGTTGACAGAGTAACAGTTGTGAATTGCACAATCCCTGTTTTGATCAAAATAGGGTTCGTTCAGGTCTCGAAAAGTATTTTGTTGACATGCGTGAATGGAACTGATTGTATGTAAGAAATCCGATAACATTCTTATGACGTGTAGAGAAAGAAATTGAGAATGAATGGGTGAGCACAGAGATGTTTAAAAATATGGAATTTTATTTTTCTATGTAGGTATGGGAAGTGCTGCTGATTCATCATTTTGGCATCCGCGTGGACGATCGTCCATTTATGAATGAAGTTTTATTGTTCTCATTATCTGGGAAGCGCATGGATTAATTGCAATCTCGTATAACTTCAGTATTTTTTCTCCTTTTTAACCGAATTCAATAGGAGGAGGTTCTCAATTTGGTTGTATGTTTTTTTGTAAATTTGTTATCTCATAAATGCGTTATTGATAAATAGTGTGCGTGCTACAGTTCTGATTGGTCCCTTAGAATATTCATCATAATCAGATTAGTAGTGAAGTGAATAGAAAAAAACCTAAATGTCATCCACCACACAACTTTAATTATGAAAAAAAGTTTCTTTTTTTTAACTAATTATTCCATAATTAGCCACATTATAATGAATGGATTCATATAGAATTCATATATTAGAGTTTTTACCATGCAGGGACTTCGTAAACTCACCCACACACTCTCCCCCAAAACAAAGCGTACATATTTTTAAAGGATCCCATAAAAACCTCACTCTGGTCGGGCTTACAGCAATTGTTGTCTTGTTCTTAAGTGACACCCGGAGCCGCGGCGACAATACTGCCTAATCTATTTGCACAAAGCGCTACCACAATGCCGTGAACCCGTCTCACAAAAGAGTGTTTACTTAAACCCCTTTCACACCTCTATTGTTCAACGACCATCCACACAAGAGCTGCCGCGATTACTCCAAAACTCCCCTATTGCACCCAACTCTCTGGGGGAGATCAGAAGCAGGGTAGTTCAGGGTTGTGTGGTAATATGTCGACTGAATAGCAGTAATGCTGAATCGAGTGGTCTTGCGGAGTGCGCTGGAATTTTAAACATGAGGCGTTGATATATTTTTGAACGTGCTGCTTTTTGTTTGTTGCGGTGTTGGATGTTGGAACGCCATCAAAACACGTCATTAGAAGGTGAGAATGTTTGTTTATAATGAGTATGAGGCTCACTGTGTGCACAGAATACAGTCACTAATTAATTACAAAATTACTACGGTTTTTTTTAATTTCAGAAAGAATTTAATTCGTCAAATACATTTGTATTGTTTAGTCTGAAGTTATATAGATTACAAATACCTAGTATCTTTGGTTTTCGCGATCATCAAACATTGTTTTAAAATCTCTTTTTATAATTCAATTCACGTGTGTTCTAAGCTTGTCCCGTTATTCTAGCGTTTTAAACAAAATATTTAAAAATTATTTACGATATATTTTTTGTTTTTATTTATAGCAACACTATCTCACCTTATGGTAAGTGGTGATGTGGTCTAAGATGTTGTTAAAGCTAACATAGTATTACTGGCTCACAAGGACAGCTAACGGGACACGCCGTTAGGTGCTTGGCGACCTATTTTCTACTTGAGGATGTGCACTTTATGGACTGCAATATGATTTGTGATAATAATTATATTTGTATCTATATAAATCGTAAAGACTGCATAAATAATAATATTTATATTACCTGGTTTAATAAAGAAAAAATCTAAAATGGTGACAAAAATCATTACATCTCACTTTTACACTATATACAGCAATATTGTGCAAGCGAGAGGTAATGATTATGGGCGCCGTTTAAGATTCGTTACTTTATTATACTGGCTTATATGAAAAATACCTAAAAATACAATAGTTCTAAGATGACGTAATTAGCCAGTAATTCTAGGTTAAGCCTGTTAACACCTTCGACCACATAATCACTTACCATCAGGTGAGATTGTGGTCAAGGATCACGTATCAGCAATAAAAAAAAACGCAGTTGAAAGAAAAAATAATGATAAACAAAGGCACGTATTTTATTTACTTACAACTTACATGCGATGTCATATACAAGTTGATCACGGAGACTATTAGTAGACATCCAAACTACTTCAAAAGACTCTCACAACAGATGTTGTGCTCTGCCAGCCAGTGTCACTAGAGCTCCTATGTTCTCTCGACTCTGGGCATGTAATTTGACAAAAGAGCTAGCTAGCTTCAGTAAGTAGCCTTTATTACATTTCTAAAAGATTCTCTCTTTAGAATTTGACATTAAACATCTATTTGTTGTCTTCTTCACTCTCGTTATCTATCATTCTATAAGTAAGTTTCTAGATTTTGTATGAGCTACGCGGTCTTAAAATGTAAAGATTAAGTATCAAATGGCAATGGCTATAATTTGCTATCCACCACAATACTACTAAAATTAAATTTAGTTCATAAGTTCTTATATGGTTGACGCTAAAATCTAAATGATAAATAACACATAAAAAGGATAAGCCTAAAGTTGTATTAATTCAATTTTAAGTCAAGTTGGTACCAATAAAATTAAGAATACGACTAATTCTCCTCGCTATTGCATAGAATCAATTTAATTTTAGGATTTCTACATTTTAATATATTCCATACCAATGCGGATTTTAAATTAAACGAAATAATAACTTTGTATGTTACTATAAGTTCAATTTGTGATGCCTAACAGAATTACGTCACTTATCAGATGATGTAAACGTAATTACGTAATTCTGTTAGGCATCACATCTTACCCTTATCCAAATTAAGTGGAGTTGGTACAGCGGATTCTTCGCTATAAAAAATATTACAACAAATTGTAACTGAACCAACTCCTTGAGATGAGAGTTCCTAATCGCAGTATAATCCCTGCTAATCATCGTATAGAAGTGTAAAGTAAGACTAAAGTGGTAATACTTGTTGTGTGCTTGATGGACAAGGATATGCCCATTGATACCTCGCCATAGAGGCGCTCCTTATTGGGAGCATTATATGAGCAAGGCATGTTCAATACAAAGCGCGCCCTGACTGTCCTAACGCCGCCACACTACATCCCCTACTTGGACTGATCGGTTTGCATTAGTTTACCTTTAAATGTGAGGGTGAGACCAAGTCACAGTAAAAAACCACCACAACAAGTAAACTGCTGCAATAAGTATTTCTACTCACACATTGAAACTTTTGTGGTTTGACCGGAGAGTTTCTGTAAATTCACAACTACAATGAAATGTGACTTCTTATCATTAATTTTTGTTTGTACATGTCTTGCAAGACAATATTAACAGCGTCGTTAATATTGTAAGTATGGTAGTAAACGTCAACTTTTATCGTTACATAAACTATAAAAGCTTGTACTAGGGGTACTGAACTTTGAATACTTTGCCACAATGCCTGAAATCTGAAATATCTCAGTCTCAAAATGCTTGAAATACAATACGACACGTTCACAATGCCAGGGGTCTATCTACAGTGGTCGCCAAGTTGCAGGGGTGCGAAGGGCGCTGTCCCACGTGCACGGACCCCACGCGTCGAAAGCACAAGTGATTTAGTAGCTATTACAAAAAAACTTTTAAAAGGAGATAGTACACGTTTGGACTGTTGTTTGTTGGTTGGAACGGCTCATTGGTGATTTATAATTTGGGATGTAATTTCAGTAATGGTGCTGGGAATGGTCTTATTTGCTGAGTGGAATTAACAAATTAAACACGATAATGGTCGATTTTTTTATTTCAAATATGATTTATTATGGGAAGACCAATCTTGTTGCAATCGTAAACAAATAAAATATAAATCGAAAACCTGAATTATTAAGCATAAATAATTAAATTTCTTTTAAATTAATAATGAGCTACGAGTTGCTTAAATTATTGACTGCCTCATTGGTCTAGGGCTGGAAATTGTAGGTGGATTATTGGATTTTTATGACAGCATTTTCAGTGCCTGTTATACCGGTGTCTGGAAGATGGAATTGGGCTGGGTATATGAAAACAATCTCGATCGCATGAGCATCAGACAAGCGGCTTCTGGCGAAATTTGGTTCCTTGGTAAACTCCGTTTACGCCTATAGGGACGTAAACTCATGTTGATATGTTATGAAATGTGTTAAGGAGAAAACATGAATAATATTTGGCAGCCACGCTACAATCAAATCTTCGTTTTAGTGGGAATGCTGCACAAAGCCTTTAATCTTCATAACCCTTATACACGATATATGAAACACTATGTTTTAAATTAATTTAGCAAAACAGGAGCTTTCCATCCTCTTTGTTGTATTACCTACGTTTTCTAATTAATTCCTGTATCCGACAGCGTCTAGACAAGACTGCGTCTGAGTCTTCTTTGATCAGGCTTAGTCAAGTATAAGGCTTAGTTAAGAAAACTCATTATCTTGCTATCATTCCACGTCAAGTACAGCATTATCTAGATGTAGAGTTTTGGAATTTTCAATATGAGTTTACTAGAATAAGTATAATTATTGTTTCTTTGTAAACCCCGATGACAAAGGTGGAGTGTTAAAGATAAGATGGAAATAATAAGGATTAATTTCCTTCTTAAGACTAATCACTTCCTAATGTACAAATTTACACGATTTTTACTTTAATTCGGTACTTAATAACGCACATATGCGCACATAATGCACATAATCTTTTTTTTTTTAATTTTAACTGGTTATGTCTACGTAAATTAATAATTGACCCTCTCACACCAATTTGTTGAAAATGAGTCAATATTGTGGGTGAACTCGCGTCTAACCAAAACGCTAGTTTCTTGGTTGTTGTATTGTTGTATGTATAGCTTCCATTTTACTGACTTTAGTCATCGTTATTTACCTTAGTCTCTGGTTTTCCTTGTAATTCATTCTTGCCGACGTTCCTTCTACGAAGTAAAAGGCACAGTGCGTTAGACGTATGCTCTTCAAACGCATCATTAATATTGCGCTCTCTGCTACGTTTGAACTTTGAACAATGAAACTTTGTATACTGAAAAATGTGTGCATTATCACATAGAGATTAAAATAAGACTTTCCGTTTAGTTATTTTGGTTGAAAAATCTTACTCTTTAAATACACATGCACGGATGATTTGTTCGGACGCTTTGGCACCTCATAATCCTTCCGACTTGCTTGTGAACGTCATAATTGTTTGTACACTTTCCATTTCGGAACAGCTACATTCTTAATTACAAACGCATGCATTGTAAGCACAAAACGGAATACTGCCTTAGTGTGGGGTAAATGCTAACGGTGCATACAGTATACAATAGAATAATATGATGAGTCTAAGTAGGCAGTAGTAGTTGCAACTTCATTAAAAATTTAAGGAAGGTCGCGCTGGGTTCATAAGTGAAAATGTGTGTACAAAGATTGAATGCCCAGTACGTACATCTCTAAACAAACGTCAACACATCGGAAGGTAGGTAGGTACCTACGGTAGTAGAGTCCATTCGATGAACAGTAATTGTCCATTATCAGGATCACAAAACGTCAGTAAGCTATCAAGCTGTCTCTCGGGCTTGTAAGCTTCGTAGGAAGACCCAAGTGTGGGACCTAGTAAGTGCCTACTGCCTAGTAATCCGTCAGTTCGGCTGGCAATTAGCAATATACGTTTGGCCTGGACCACAAGCGCAAGCGGTGGGAAGAACGAAATGACAAATTACTTATTTATTACCGCCTAGCAAAAGAAACTAACAAAATAATTAATTTAAAACGAGACTGCACTAAAAATACCAAACTAAGATTGAGAATCCCGCCATAAGTTTAGTTGCAAACGGAACCCATTAATTTTATAGTTTGCAATTGGGTCCCACCTACCTTATACTACTTAATACGGGATTTTCTTATTTTCAATCTTGTTTCAGTATTTTTAGTACACTCGGTTTTTTATTTTTTTATTATTTAATTAATTATAGACTTTCTAGTGTCCTACAAATTTTATACATAGAAGATATATTGTTGTTACCTTTTACTTTATTTTATTTTCATACCCTACTCAATAAGTTTTTTTTTATTAATCTATTACTATGCCGCGTAAAAAATCTTCCGTTTGGATTTTTTTTAACACCCACCTAATGACACTTGGATTTGTAACACGAATATAACCATACCTTAAATTTCGAAATCCATCCATAGGTGACGGTACAAGTTAATAAAGAAATTTACAAACAAACATACGTGCATACAAGATACGCACGAAAAACATAACCCTGCCTTGGCAGTCGGGTAATAAACCAAGGAAAGTCGACGCGGATTTACATATCTATTTTGTGTATGGTCATGTAATCTTAATAATTAATTTTGTTGGAATTTACTTTTCTACTATACCTATTAGTAGGTTCCATTTAAACATAACCTTTAACCTTTTTGAAGCGCTCGTAGCGAAGTTTACTTAGCTGTTCTCAATCGATCAGCAAAGTTAAGCAACGTCGCGCGCGGTCATGAGTTGGATGGGTGACCGCTAGTGACATTACTACTGAGCGTTTCCGTGCTTCGGAGGGCACGTTAAGCCGTCGGTCCCGGTTGTCGTCTTAGGATGGCAGTCGTTATAGCTTGGTGGTAGGGCATTTTGCGAATGCCCGCCTGGCTAGCTACCACCCTCAAGTAGAAAATCTGTCGCCAAGCACCTTACGGTGTGTTCCGGCAGCTGTCCTTGAGAGCCAGTACTTCTAGGTTAGCCTGAACAACATCTTCGACCACATCATCACTTACCATCAGGTGAGATAGTGGTCAAAGGCTAAACTATCAAGCATAAAAAAAAAAAAAAAAAAAATAACCTGTTACGACTCCCACAGAAAGAAGAGGGGGGGGGGGGGGGATTTTAGCCCGGCGCCCCACGGGGATCCGCTGTTAAGTCTGACAAGATAATTACAACAATTTCCAGTGGCAACCATTGTGGGTGAGAGCAACAACGTTATGCATGCTGTATGCATCACTGAAAAGAAGAAAGTATCAAAATAAGTCAACATCTTAATGAATGTTAATACTCTCGTTCAGACTGCGTAAATGCTTATATTAATAAAACTAATAAGTAAACATATTCTTAATAAATATACCATGGGGACACTATGTGTTCTACGTGTTTATTCCCGCTCCAAGTTATATACTTGGGCCACAATTCTGGCATTCACAAAGCCTTAGACCCTGGTCAGTAAGCTGACCAAATTGGAGCTGCTTGATACTTTGCCTAAATTGGGAACTAACTAGGTCGAAGTATTAAGACTCTATATTGGTTAGTTGTTTGCGCAAAACTAAGTATTGTTTGCTGCTTAGTGTATAGTGCGGATGCCCGCCTGGCTAGCTACCACCCTCAAGTAGAAAATCTGTCAGCAAGCACCTAACGGTGTGTTTCGGCGGCTGTCTTTGAGGGTCAGTTGGAATAACATCTTAGACCACATCATAACTTACCATCAGGTGATAGCCGATAAGATATAAAAAACGCTTGCCCAGAGGTAATGACTTTGGACTGCCGCGCTGTTGTCCGTAGTTTAAATCTTACCACAGGATTTATAGCTTCACTAATAAAAAGTGGCTTTTGTAACATGCAGAATATGGAACAGATCTGATACATATGCTGAGAACTGTATGGATTTGTTTTACTTTACTAATGCATTGAACGCGTTTCTACTTAGCTGTTATAATGAAATTCCTATGACTACAAACATGTCTAACGACTGACCGAGTTCCCAGAACGTCTGGGACCTGACGGCCTTCTCTCTGACTCATACGGCCAATAAATATTTTAGTACTTTACCGTTATAATATATTTCAAGTATCCATTCGTAGCTGGGGAAATACTGAATTTAGTTATTGCGAAAGAGTAGTTAAACGTTATCATAACGTCCGGTCACTTCAGTTAAAGTTGTTTGCATTTCCATCTCATATTGACTGTTATTAATCTGTAATGTTTTCGCATTTGTGTCATATTAACTATTAGGTAATCTGTGTGCTTGTACAGCGTCATTTGGTTAGATCATCGATAAGGTAGCTGATACGTGAGGAAAATATGAATCAGTTATGTATATGGTATCTACATAGTAAATATGTTCACGTGGATAGGCACTGGTTTTCTACATCTAAAAGTTAAAAATACGGACAATTGTGTACGTATAAAACTCAACCCTTTGGCACTGCGTAGACATGTTGGACCACACTGCTTCTTTTATCGTATCTATCACGGGGAGGGTTCCGCGGAACTGTTCGACTTAATCCGACGACTTAGTCCCGACGAAGCATGATGTTTCATCAATTTCATGTCTACGTCTGGAAGTCCACAACCGTGCGATTCTCATGGGATTTTCTGCCTTATGCGGCCACTTTGTGGATCCTGTGATGTATGTCCGAACCAATGTAAAACAAATGATAACACAAACGGTAGCGGTAGTATACTAATAACGAGAGTAATCCCAATCAAGGTGGCGACAGGTACAGCAACCGGCCATGACACTGAAGCCGTAACTTGTCAAGTTACGTCCTGTGTAGTGTTAGTGAAAACATATTTTAATATAAAGTTCTTGTGTTTGTATTGTTAGATAAGATATGTTATACCGTCTCCAAATTACTGTGATAACGGTAGAAAGATGTCTCTGTGGTAACGATATGATTTTTATCCCCAACTGATTATAGGAGGCTGGCCTTTGACGTAGTTCTTGCCAGTTTGTAAGTAATGATGAATGATTGTGGTTGAAAGTGGTAGCAGTCTAGAACTGTTTACAGACTGTATGTAGACATTGTCTACTTATGTTATGGATGGTATATACTTTACTAAGTGAGCATGTAAAATGTCATATTGCATGATTTTTTTGAAATCAATGGCCTTTACTTAAATAATCCACTAGACAGTCAAGTCTATTCATAATCAAACTGTAATGGAATTGTGTTCTATTACCAAATTAATTAAATACATGACAAAGAACTAACAATATTGCCTTCTAGAAATCAATAAGTAGCTATTTGAACAACTATACAACCCAAATAAATCAAATCTTAGGAGTAAAATACTGTAGTGAATATAAAGAGAACCATCTTAAGTGGAACACAATATAGTTTCATATTAAGGTTCATAGAATTACGAGGTGCCTATATACTATTTCTGAAACAAAGTTAGAAAGTAAATTAAAAACCCGAAACCACAGTTTTAAAATGAGTTGTCATGCTTTTACTAGGACTGTTTTATTACACTTACATGCGGTCTGTCATGCTCATGTACGATCCAAAGAATTAACACAAGGGTAGTAAGGGGTGCAGTTCAAATAATAGCGATTAAGCCCTGCGAGCGGCGCCTTTGAATCCGGTCAAATATAGCGATCGCGCCGTGCGTTCTCACGGTTGCACGCGATGAGGTGTGGTTGCAGTGCTAGTGGGTTCATATGTCGAGCCACTGGTGGGCATGAAACTTACAGAGTTCCGATTCGATATCAAGATGATTGAATGGGTAATTCTTAAATTGAATTATATGTACTCATTAATTCAGAAATAAGGGTAACGACAACCATCTGTTATCAATTCAACACTGCCATTCAGCAAAGCTCTGTATGGTACGGTGCTTCATTGCACATTTTCTCTATGCCTCATACCGCATGGTGTGTTCACAAAAGACAAAGCGAGGTGGTGTTGAAACTTTAATTTGCGTACATTTCCAGAGATGGCATTGAAAAAAAAATAGAACATAAGTTATATGAATTTTTTTATTAATATATAAATTTGACATAAAAAGATTTTATATTTTATTTTGAAAGTGACCGGTTTAGTAATAACATAAAATTTTTCATCCGCTCCGCTTGTGTTGTGTTCGAGTAGCCCCACCTCAAGTGCGGCTTTCGGGGCTTAATAGAAGGGTAGGTTCCTTAATAATTCATTTAGAAAAGGGCATTTTAAAATCTTCCTTTTGCTTACTTTGTTATTGATTTACTCGTTGATGGATTTGTTTACGGAATGTGATTGGTTTTTTTGTATTATTATTTTACGTTGCCCAACTATTTTAGCTGAGTCTTTTTTGTGCACCGATTGTTTTTATAACTTCTATGAGCATTATTAAGAGCCTTAGCGTGATGAAGATATTTTGATGATAACTTATACCTTTGCTCTTTATCACTATCTCACCTGTCGACAATGGCAGGGTACAGTTGCTATAGGTACTTGTTCGCCTGATGTCGTGATAGACAAAGACGACTTGCGATTTGGTCATTGGCGACAGATTTTCGAATGAAGTAAGCCAGGCGATCATATAATACACTCTTCCACTATAAAAATACCATGATGAAGTTAACATCGATTTTCTTACAAGTTTTTAAGCATCTTTATTATCATTGGTCAAAAAAATAACCTATGCTCAAACATAACTTCTTCGATGCTTTGATAGAGTTTCAACGACCATGTTTACGAGTGAAATAGTTTCTTGCCAAAAACGTCTAATAAAGAAAGATACACAACTAGAACACAACTATTGTTTAACTATAATGATAATGAACTTCGTTTTGACACTTGAACTCGATAATGGCCATTGTTTACTATGGAAAATGTAACAATGAAGGTTTTTTCCAATACTAGTAAGACAAAAATGCTCTAGGTAATCTACAAAGAAAGAGAGAGAGAGAGAGAGACCTACACGAATTAGAAATATGTTTTAAACGCTGTTAACATCTCTTATATTTTTTGAACATACATAAACATTAGATGCATCTATTCGTCACAAACGCCGCAAATCATTTTCTATTATAAGATTTTTACTTTTACTATTTAAATAGCTTTATTTTATATGAAAAATGCGCTATTGCGTGTTCGTCCAGAGAGCTAAGTAATTTTATCGCCCCCTTTCCTCTTCTTAATGCCTTCATTGTTTGATAATGAAAGTGAATTATAGCTCCATTGTGTCACATGCAGCACATTCACCTTATGGACTTACATTCATGATCATTTTACTACCGTGTCGCTATAACAAAACCAAGACTTTTAGGTACTGCTGAACAGAACACGTACAGAAATATGTATTTAGACAAAGCCCTAAAGAGTTGTCGTGTTGCGTTTGTGTATGTGCATTACCTACCCACGATTATATTTTCATTACGCTCTTCCTGTGGATGACGGTCAACAAATGTTTGATCGATGCTTTGATTTGTTACCGATTGGGAAATTTTGAAGGAAGTAGACGCCGCGTATCATGGAAGACAGGTTTTAACTAGGCGCAATATGTTCTCACGCGTACGTATAATTTATAAAATCTTTCGCTGTTTTATGCATGCCTGTTTTACTCAGGATACTCTGCTATCTTTATGTTACTACTTAGTACTTTATGAGTTAACTCTAGTTGTACTTGATAATTTAGTACATTTCTTCTATGACTAAGTAGTTTTTCTATACAGCCGAAAATATTTATTTTTAACCGGCGGTATGCCTTTATTATCAAAATACTACGTTCTATATAAAACACTACAGCTACTACAATACAAGCACATAGACAGCCTGTAAGTCATTGCAGACTCACAGGCAGTCCAAATGCTTCAGACCACTACCAGTTGGCAACGTGCCCAGCATGCTGGCAACATTGCCCCGTTGAATTTCAATGCTATTTCGTTGAGCCAAATAGGTGCCTTTCCCGAAAATTGAGTTAAACCTTTTCACTATATTAATCTTATATTTATTTGATTAAAACTTATATTTATTGTTATTCAACAAACTTTCCATAGTCAAATACCTGGATCACTTGAAGATATTTAGTGTATATGTGTCCAGAAGCAGATATTTTTTTTAAAAGAAAGAGCCTTTATATTAACTGTTTTAATTATTTTAAGGAGGTTTTTTATTCAGGTTGATCAATTATGCGTTAAAACCTTGTTTACCATCGTCCCCTCGAACTTGACCGCTACTTTTTTCTATCTATAACGGTAATCTAAGAAAAAACACGCACTTCATACCGTCACGATAATCGTGTACACAGCGTACACTCCATTCATCTGATATTCTTCCAAAACTAGATAGTTTGGAGATCTGATGGTAATACAATTTTTCTTGTCTCGTTCTACTCCATACTTTCTACATTTACCTATCTTTGTCTAGCATCAAATCCAAGTTTAAACGGATTCGCTATAACGCTCACGCGCATTGAAGTTTCGACCAACTTTCATAGCGATTTTGGACTTTGTCTCTGTATCACAAAGGTTCATAATAGAGCAACAGAGAAAGAGGAAAGATCCCAGCTCTATTTACACCAGTCGTGACTGCATTTCTACGGTAAAGTACGCCTTGATATTTCTCTGTTTGGGATTTTGTGCGGTGTTGAAAGGAGATGGACTACTTTCAAGCCTCTTTGAAATTTAAGTCCTATGTTATTAAGATTAGAGTACAAATTAGTGTAAGTTATGCTTTGTTAGGTCGTGGGTATAGCCTGGAGTGACGGGCGGACGAATGGTATTGTGTAACACCGCAGGGGATTCGATTCCTTATTTATGCATTTGTTGGTTTGGTAGACCTCCATTTAAGTTCAAAGTTTAAGGGACTGCCTTATAGCGATGTGAGGTTATTGTCAAATTATACCATATTAGCTGCGCCCGGCGGTCTTCCCCGCATAGACAATGATGAAAAGTGACGATAGATCATTCATTCATTTCGTATCAATGGCTAATTGACTCTTAAATAATGTTTGCCCAATGGGAGGCCACCTCCACGGCGCTGTTAAGATGCATATTTGATGTCATCTTGTGTGCAAGTCGTCGGACACTGGTCACATGACAGTAAATGTGCCATATTTTGCTCAGGGGCACCACACTCACATTCCACATCTAACTTGTCCTTTATTCCCTATTTGGCCAGGTTGCTTTTGTAACTACCAACTTGGGTACGGAGTCTGTTGAGTGACTTCCAAATTGGCCACTGCAGTTCGTTACCAGATGATGATAAAAAGTGTCCTTTGTTCACCCAGGACATAAACTATCTATATTCAACATTTTCTTCCAATTGGTATTAACGAGGTTTTCACTTATTAGTTTGATTCTATTTTGGCTCAAGGAATAAACATTGCAATCCAACGGGGCAATGCTATCAACGTGCTGAGCACGCTGCCAACTGGTAGCGGGCATTTGGACTAGGTATCTGTAGGCCTTTAGGTTTCTAAATGCTTTCATTATAGTAGTATGTTAAGGCTAGAGTGCTCGTGGCGCTTTCCATATAAATGTAGTTTCGTCATATTTTAAATACTAAGTGTTCAAACTCTGTGAAACTTCGCATGTATATCCTTGAGCCCAATATCTATGCTTCTGGTTTGCCAGATTTCCGAAGTATTTTAAAAAATAAATCGAAAAATAATTTTGTATGGGGATTATTATTTTGACATTTATGGTTAAAATAAATAACAAATCGATAAACTATAACCAGAAGCATAGATATTAGACTCAGCAATATGCATACAAAAATGCACCGAGTTTGAACATTTGGTATATAAAATATGACGAAACTACGTTTGTATAAAAAGCGCTTCGTTCACTCTACTTATTACAATAAAGAGCATTAATTTGTATGTCCGTTGGTATGTTATGCCCAGGTAAGTATATACATATACAAACAAATTTAACAACTCACAAAAGAAAGCACCAATACATAAAGTTGTTCAATCATTTCAAAATGCAAAGATACCCGATGTGCCGAAGACAGATATATAATAAATATTAACTTAACATTATAGTAACTATTGTATAATCTGCGTCATAACCAGCAGTATCAAATCCCTATATGGAGGATTAAAGTGAGGCGGTTCTACTCGTAGGTACTTTACTTGGGTATTGCTATGAGATTTTATTTCGGATTCACCTCGACCAGCTTACGATGAACTCTAGACCTTTCGGCTATTTTGTAATTTAACTGTAAGAAATGAGATAACGTTATAGGTACATACTATACGTAGAAGGTACAGGTATACACAGGAAAGATAATTGTTATTGTGCTTGGCTTCAAAGTTCTCATTTTTCGCGAGTAGTTATCTACTTGCGTTGTCTTAGGTTTTCGCGATTATTACACATAGTTGATTGATGTGTGTGTGACCACGATCACACGACACATCATAAATATACGCTATTTAAACCTTCGTCGTAAAGTTTTTCTCTCCGTTTTTTTGTAAATCTATTTGTAACGGAACAAGCACGATGCCCACCTGATGTTAAGCGGTAACCACTGCCTATAACAGATGCATTTCATCACAAGTGACGAACTGCACTGCGCCCATCACACTGAGACATATACAGTTGTTGAGTCTCATGTGCCTGTAATTTTACTGGCTCTCAAGGACAGCTGCCGGAACACACCGTTAGGTGCTTGGCGACAGATTATCTACTTGAGGGTGGTCGCTAGCTAGGCAGGCATTTGCAAAATGCCCTTCCACCGTGCGGTGAAGCTCAAGCCCGCGGCGGGATTCGACCATGGACCTGCTGCGCGGCAGTCCATAGCCAATGCCACTGAGCCATCACTGCTTCAAGACTGTGCTAGTTGTTTTGCGGTTTTAGTCAGCTACGGCGGAACACCATGTGAATTTTCAGTCGGATGTGGATCCCTATTTTATACACCCCTCACCCCGATATCACTCACCTGCTCCCCGGGGGATTTAAGCGTAGATGCATTTACCCCACACAAAAAAGGCTTGCCGAATCGACATATGTATTGTTGGATTAGACCACCTACTTACGTACGTACTTACCAGCAAGTTTTAAGAAACTGCGTGAGACCTGAGGACATAAATGCGATTCGATTCAGTTGAAGTTTAGATTTAGTTTAGCCAGGCATTATAGGTTTCCAAACGTAAGGGTATTTGAAGGACTTCAAAGAGATTGGATCATACCACGTCTGAGTCACATGATGAGATAATTTCATAGAAATGTAAACAATCTTCAACTTTTTGAAGTATATTGTCCATGATTACTTACTTATTTTCTCATATATAGAATGATAAAAAGTAGAGTGTAATAATAACTCGCAAAATTATTTAACATTGCGCGCCGTCTTTTGAATCCCTCGCTGCGATTATGATTCCACTTTAGAATCATGACATGATCGATATGGATGAGTCATGTCACGATGAGATAATTTCGTAGAAATGTGCTCTGTAATAATGAATATGTGAAATTTGCTTGGGATTCAGCTAAGGTTTAATTATTATAAATCAAACTAACTCGGCTTTATTCTGTGATTGTTTATTCTCTAAACTAAAGCACAATATTGTACTTAAAATTCTATATTCAAGAATAGTTAAGGTACCTATACTAGTATGGTGTTTGAAGCAGTGATGGCTCAGTGGCATTGGCTATGGACTGCCGCGCAGCAGGTCCATGGTTCGAATCCCGCCGCGGGCTTGAGCTTCACCGCATTGTGGAAGGGCATTTTGCGAATACCCGCCTGGCTATCGACCACCCTCAAGTAGAAAATCTGTCGCCAAGCACCTAACGGTGTGTTCTGACAGCAGTCCTTGAGAGCCAGTGAAATTACAGGCACATGCAGGCGAGGTTAGTTCGCTCAACATCAGGTAGGCCTCGAGCTTGTACCGTCTTAATATAACTGTCTTGTAACCTCTTAATTTTTTGAAGTCGGTTAAATTTCAATTGAATTCATAGAAAAATGGCGGTTTTGCAATCTATATAATTGCGAAACACGTGCTATTTTTTGCACTTGTTACTAACTTAACGTTGTTATTAACTCAATTAATAATAGCTTTAGATGGCAACAAATGTGAATATGTATCGAAAAGCAACCTTTTCCATGATTTCAATCAGATAATGTTAGTAAAAAACTAGATAAGCCATTGTTGCTCATGTGCTCCCGCACGTTATTATTGACGTGTGTCTCAATCGCTTCTATACTTCTACGAAGCGTAACATAAACAGCCGTAACGTCTATACCATTGAATAAAGACCTCCTTGGGGCTTGCCATAATTCCGAAGCTTGGCAGGCGTCTTGGGAATCGCAGAGTAAGGTGGCATTTCTTCAGAAGGCGCTGCAGCCCACATTCTGTTATTTTTACCTTAGTCGCCCATTATGACTCCTATACAAACGTATCGATAATATGAATATAATTCACGAAAGTTTAAAAAAAAGTATTGAATATAATTCCTTAACAAAAAGGTAAACGTCACGAAAAATCTCTAAGTTATATATTGGTATTGTAGATTGGATGTGTGTTCGAATCGGGCTCGTGGTTGAAATTGTCACTTTCGTCATGATGTTAAAATAATATTAAAATGTTTCAGATCTCTATTCCCTAAACTATGTCTTCATCAAACGTGCACTGCACATGAACTACGTCCATCCTAAATCCAAGGGTCTTCTTACATCGGTCGTTGCACGCTACAGTTACCTTTATGGAATTCCATGCAATCTCGAGAGGTTCTATAGGCCAACTGTGTAAATCGTACGTTGCCCTGACCTCTGACCCATTGTATCTACTGGATATTCCATTGTGCATTACAAAACGGTTAACGGGTTACTTGTAGGTGTAACAGGATTTACTATTTGTTGACAACAACTAGGGTAAATTGCTTACAACATTATGAGGAAAATAAAAAATTTACTGCGTCTTTAAGACGGTTAAATCATCAGGACGAAAGTATAATTTGAACTATATCTGGCTTTATCATGGTAGCCTAGATTGCCAAGGCATGTCTGGACGGATGGTGGAAGGTTCAGATGACGCTCGTGTTTATAAAATCTTCTTATTCTTTGTAAGGTTATTCGGTAAGTTATTAAAGGAAAAGTCACATAGAATACCTTGGTTTGTTTGGGGTTCTGCAGAACTGATGCAAGAAGAGAGAAGCGAAAGTGAACGAGCTTGCCTATTGGTTTTTAACATATCAACTGCGGTATTTTTTTGGATGGTTGACCTATAGTGGCATTTACTACTGAGCGGCGAAGGGAACGGCACCGATTGTCTGGTGGCACTCGTTATGGCATGAACGTAGGGCATTTTGCGAATGCCCGCCTGAGACTTAACAACTGCATGTCTCAAGGTGATGGGCGGAGTGCACTTCGTCTTGTTAGGAAATGCATCTGTCATAGGCAGAAGTTGCCGCGAAACTTCAGGTAGACCTCGTGCATGTTCAGTAACAAACAAAAACTGCAAAAAAATGTCATAAAGCACCTAATGGGTGTTCCGGCATCTCCGGCATTTAGCCCCGAGAGCCAGTTCATGTTCTAACTTAAGGATGTATACTGTGATTAACCACATCATCACTTACCATCAGTCAAGATAGAGGTCCAAACTATCAAAAAGTAAATAAACTATAATACATAGGTATTTTCCCCCCCCAATATTTGTCTTTAAACTGTGAGAATTAAGTTTAGTTAGTTGTTTTAAAACATCTTCCTAAGCAAGATATCTGGATGGATATTACCGCCGCCTTGTGTAATATTAATCTGCTAAGAATACACTTTTGAGTTTCAGATTGAAAGACAGGACCATATCACAAAATCCTCTTCTACAAAAGTTTGTGTGGATGTGTTAGTTAATTACCGCTCCCTTTTAATATCGATGAACGGATTTTGATGATATTTTGTATATTCTTCAGGTAGTGGATACTTTTACCACCTTTTTTTGAAGCGCTCGTAGCGAAGTTTACTTAGCTGTTCTTAACCGATCAGCAAAGTTAAGCAACGTCGCCCACGGTCATGAGTTGGATGGGTGACCGCTAGTGACATTACTACTGAGCGCTTCCGTGCTTCGGAGGGCACGTTAAGCCGTCGGTCTTGGTTGTTGTCTAAGGATGGCAGTCGTTATAGCATAGTGGTAGGGCATTTTGCGAATGCCCGCCTGGCTAGCTACCACCCCGGAGAAGAAAATCTGTCGCCAGACACCTAACGCTGTGTTCCGGCAGCTGTCCTTGAGAGCCAGTACTTCTAGGATAAACTGAACAACATCTTCGACCACATCATCACATACCATCAGGTGAGATAATGGTCCAAGGCTAACCTTATCAGGTATAAAAAAAATCTCGCAGTAGGCATCTTGGATAAATAGGATACTTTTACCACATCCGTTAGTAGGCATCGTGGACAAATCAGATATGGCCAAATACAATTGTGTTTGCAAATTATGGCCTCGAGGCAGGATATGTGCCACTGCGGTGGTACTTGGTGGTACCCTTTATCGGATTCTTGCTGAAGGGACCTAAGACCTGGTAAAATAAGCGATACTTTTACCTCAGTCGATAGTAGGCATCGTGTTACGAGATATTCGAAAATAATGTCAAGTCTGATTAAATTATAATTAACTGTACGATATCATACAAGACAGGCCGAGATAATATTCATATTGCCCTCTGGCCCTTGCCCAGATCGTCCTCCAGACTGCCTCAGAAGTCGTCTGGTCAATCCGACCATTATTCATAATTACTATTGATGTATTGCTGAGCTGTGCGTAATGAAACGACAGTTGATTTATGTGTTGCCTATTTAGGAATATTAACGTCCAATTTTGGAAAAGTATGCAAGATATAATGTCTTTGCTAAATTGGCATTCAAGCAGTTTTGTTGACGCGGTTTTGGCTTGGAAATGCCATCACTGAGCCTCTACCGCGGATTATTAATTGATTTATTTTTGAAGATTTAAAGAAGCTGATAGAATAAAGGACACGCTTCTCGGTTTTCGCCAAACGTTAATCGGCAAATCTTCTTGTAACATTTTACGCTCTAAATAATTTACATAGCATCAGAATAGTGTTTTTTTTAAATATTTTCTTTGACGATGTTCCCCATTAAAAACATAAACAAGATACTTTTTAGCGATTTCATGATTATTGAATGAGGGATATTTTCCTTTTACACGCTTATAACTAGCTGATCAGCTCTTGACTATATCTGCATGGACATAAATATATGTAATGATTATTAATCCACGATACAAAAATCTTCCTATACTAAATTTATGAAATAACTTCTTGATGTTGATGTACCTTCTAGATGTACCATCCAGATTCAAAACCCTCTATATAAGCTCACGTTTTCATAGTCCGACTTCCATAAGTATTTTCATACTTTTCAATTATGGAAGTCGGTTCTGTTTTTTCTCTCTCTTTCACTGATGCTTACAGCTTACAAGATCGATTGTCTCTTACCTACAATACTGGTCACCATGTACAAGAATTTTAATTTTCATTCTGTCATCCAAGTTCAGGTAAATGGTTATATTATATAAATATTTATATAATGATTATATTATATAAATAATAAAATATTGGCAAATGATTTTTTTAGTTAATTGAATGTAACTTAAAAACAATGTCGCGACCCAAAAGAAAGATTCATCAAAATTGGTCTAGTAACAAGTAAAGCGTGATGAAAATGATAAATGTATGCAATTTGGTACATTAACAGTACATGAGTTACAAGATTCATTCAATCACCTCTGTACCATGGCTCAATCAGAATCTTTTTCAAACGAATATAATATGCTAAAACGAAACTTACCATTAAATCACAAATCCAGGCTATTATCACTATCACCATTCTTAGATTCTAACAATTTGATAAGAGTAGGGGGCAGGATAGACGCATCCAACTGCTCATATACCAGAAAACACCCCATATCTAAGTGTCGGCTTTAGAACCTTCCTGCTCATAATGGAAGTTAGTTTAATATTCGTCAAACAAATTGGCCGGCTTTACAATGAAGTTCCATGACTAATTTTACCAGTAAAGATTATGATTATCTGCAAAGCTAGTAGTATTGAGTACCTACAAGTAATTTTCTCGTATTATTCAATTACTAGGAACTGTTTTTCTTTTGTTGATAATATACCATTTGGTTGGCGGTTTACCGTTTGCCCTATTTTAATGTATCGTTCACTGAACTGATTTATTGAATTATTCATTGTTTTTGTTAATATAATGTGTAAGTATAAATACTTAGTATTAAGTAGGTTTGTTACATTTTCAACTTTAAATTCGTTAATATAAGTCTCAAACTGCAATTGTTCATGATTGAATATATCTTTTATGAAAACTTAATTATTTTGCGAAGCGGGGTCTTTGTGGCAACTTGTACGTTGAGCATTTGTTTATAGGCACAATTTTCCCGCTGTACCCGATGTTCCTTTACTTTATTTGTTTGGTGGCTTGATGGATGAAGGCGATGTGGCGCAGTCTGTTCTCACACACCAACAAGTTTGTACAGTCATTGTACATCGCAAGGCATAGCAAATACATTAAAATTCTACCATACCTAGGATAACTTGTAACTGTGGCTACGTTTCTGATAAATGTATAAACATCTCATATATAAATAGTAATTAAACAACTTTAAACGGTTTAAATTTGTTTAATTACTATGTGTAATAATCGCGAAAACCTAAGACAACATTATCTCATATATAACTTAACCTCAATTAATTGGTTGAAATGACGCAGCGTTGTTTCGTGACTTTATCTATCTTTTGAAGTAGCGGTGGCTGGTTTAAGCTTCACCGCATGGAGGATGGAAGAGCATTTTGCGAATGCCCGCCTGCTTAACTCTTAACTATCATCTTCAAGTAGAGATCTGTCGCCAAGCACCTTAGGGTGCGTTCCGACAGCTATCACTGACAGCCAGTTATTCTAAATCAAGTCGGTTAACACCGTCGAACAACATCGTTCCTTACCATCTGAGATTGTGATCGAAAGCCCTATTTAGCAATAAAAAAACGTTAAACATATGGTATACACATTCAGACGTCTTCTTTATTCTCCTACCCTTCCATCTGGTACAACCACGCAAAGTGTCAAGGTCGAGTAAGAAATTCCAATCATAAAATATATGTCTTACCTTAAATCCAAATTAGAACGACTTATTCCAAAGCCCTTCAATATCCAATATCCTAAAGCTAACCTTTGACTGACCTTTACATTAATACCTTACACTATATTAGCACCTTGCAGCTAGTACGTATCAATGTAACTATGTCTTCGGTCGCATAGGGATAAGGTCCAAAAGAGTTATATTACTATCGATGACATTAACAATGTCATTGATACGTGATAAATATAACAGTGGCTACTTTTCTTCTCTCTACTACAGATGGTTTGTCTTTGTAGCGCTTTCCATTTAAACAAACGTAGTAATGTCATATTTAAACGCCAAGTGTTCAAACCCCTAAAAATATTTCAATTAAATCGTTGTTTCTGGTTTGCCAGATTTCTGTTTTTTTTTTTAAACTATTAATGTTATATTAACTATTCCCACTAATACAATTTTTGGTTAAATTAATAAATACACAATACAATAAAAAACTGGCAATGACATAACTACGTTTGTATGGCAAGCGTTACGAAGACACATAAAAATAAAGAAACGATGTACGAAGACTACGTCTTTTTTGAAAAACGGGATCCCGTGTAATTTAAATTGAGTGACTGTGCGTGAAATTATTACTACATATATTTTCTGTGACCTCCTTATTACTTATGAGTTAAGGTCGATATTGGTCGCAATTCTGTTGGCTAAAAACTAAATAAAATTTTGTAAAGTTAGATTTAGAAATGTCAAATGAACATTCCTTATTCTGTTGGCGCCATAGTTTAGTTAATTCGCTGTAAAATTGTTGAAGTTACTAAACTTAGTAAATATTGCTTGCATATTTGCTATTCTGTTGTACCATAATTTAGTCAGATTAGGTAGTAGTAGATAGGTAGATCATAGATAGTTAAACCTAATATTAATCAACATGTAAATTGGTGTTGATAACGCTGTAATGTTCTCCAAATAATTTATTTTTGCGGATTTTATCATAATAACGGTTTTCTTAGTCGGATAAACAATGGAGCATGATGCAGCTATGTGGTTGCTAGACTTGTGAGTTCTCCGGAAAGGATTCTATTTTTCGGTAGTTATGCTTTAGAGCATAACTATATAAAAAAGCTTATAGGCAAACTTGGATTTATAAAATCTTTGCACACAATGTAATACCCAGAGGGGTGTGTTTAAATAACCACTTTTCATCAGATCTATTTATATTATTTTAGTAGGTAGAGTAACCTTCGATAGACTTCTGACTTTCTTATTTTTTTATATGAAATCACCATTACATCCTGATACTGAACCTAAGTTTTCGAGATTGCAAAGCGACCTGTTGAAGATGCCAAGCAACGTTTCAAAAACATAATTTTTGAACTTTATCACAGGATTCGAATATAAATAAAGTTCCATAGGTAAAAAAACACGTACCAAAGACTAAATAAAATTTACAAAACAACTTGAATCGTGCGCCATCTAGCGTAGAGTAGCGGCAAAGTGAATTATATTGAGTATTAATAACTTGCCGTTTTAAATTTAGTTCAAGGTAACAGCAGAATGACTTTTTAGAAATCCTAAAACTAAAATTAGAATTTTTTTATCAGTCCGTATAGTTAGTGAGCGTACAACAGAATTGCTGCCATTGTCAATAAAATATTGGCATCAGGCATGACAGCTATTAGGCAGAATCCATAAGATTTAAATATATTAATAGAAATTAATATATTAATTAAAAGTAGAATTCCGTATTCTTGTATAAACTGTAAAAATATGTTCTATAAATGGTATCGATAGCATGAGTATCGATGGTGTATTCGCAACTCTAAGAAGCCACGTATTGGGAACATCTCACAAAAGGGTTCTTTCGCTAAAGTATTGCCGACTACGGAGAAAATGAATTTTCTTGAACAAATATTACCTAAGCCCTTTGAAATGAAAATGTGTTATTTGAAGAGTTGGGATGAAATGTGGGTGTTTGGAAGCCGAAACCTGTTAAAATAAAACATTTGTTTGTACTGATGTATTTCGTTTATATTATTGGTAATTCGGTTATTTGAGGCCTGGATGGAAATGACTTTCTTATTTCTTCTAAATAAAGTACGTAATAAAATAGGTTTTGAAGTTTATTTTATACAGTAAAACATAACATATTTCTTTCAAGACATTGTGTATTTTTGCTTTATGAATATAATATGTTGAGACTCACTCCTACACATCGATGTATATTATATTATTGTTATTATTACTGTACTTTATCATCCGGATAGTCCATTGTTGAGTACAGCCTTTCCCATTAAGGGGAGTTGGCCATAATCCCCACGCTTGGTAGGTGGCTTGGGGATTGAAGATGTAATGGCATCTTCAGAAGGTGCTGCTGCCCATTTCTTTTCATTTAGTCTCCTCTTACGGCTCCCACAGAAAGATATGGAGGGTGCAATTCTAACCCGGCACCATACAAGGCAATTATTATTACTACTAATCATAATCCTGGTTTTGAGTATAAAACAGTCCAGGTACCCGGATTTTCTCTATAAAGAATTGATATCTTTAAAATTTTCCTCATCTTATTCCTGCCCTTATCGTATGCTGAATTGACGTACCACGTCCGAAACAGTATTGTTGAAATTACTGTTTGGTTCTGAATTAAAAAACAGAGACTTGAGGTTATTACCATTGCTAAGAGATCATGCTGAAAAGTCCAAGATTATATATACGACTGTAGTAGGTCATCGGTAAAAATACAAGGAAATTAACAATGGTATTGTTTCTTCAACTGCCGGGTAGCAATGACACAAGACAATCAGCATATTATACCTCTTAGTCGACTCTTACGACATCTAATTGGGTGGATATTCAAACAGACATCATAAACTTTAATACATTTTGAAACTAGTTTGCATGTTCACTTACACTCCTGTTTGAAACTGCAGTGATACTACAATCTGTCTACTGTGCTGTCCGATAGAAAAGGCCCCCTTTTGTTTTTGGCCCTTCGACTCTCTTAATTAGCATTATCCTTCAATCATCATTTGTCACATTGTCACTTTCTATCTGTCAAACTGTCAGGCTCCATCTGTCACTCTGTCAGCTACCATACACATTGAAGGGGAAGAAGGGACTTAATATAGTTAGTTCTATTAGGTTACATTTGAGTAGGTTGCTGAATTCTATGATTATTTGTTAGATTCGAAAGTTTCTACGATAGCTTATTTTGCTGTCAAAACAAAACAGATATATTGTGACAAAGCTAATATTGTACAAAACAAGTATACATTATTTAAAAAGTAAAATCCCGACTGCAAATTGTTTATTTTCGTTAAACGTTTTATCGTTCCATTGCAATTATAATTGCATGCAATATATATTTATGGAATCGTCTTTTAAATCCTTCATTTTGAAACCCAATCGATGGATTTGGAAAAAAAAAATATATCACAATATGGCGTCTAAAATACACGTGTATACTATTTTTTATGTATCCGGTGTTACTTGCGATATCAAGACAAATCTAATGACATTTATTACTTTAAAATCGGTTTAGTTGTTAAGAAGTAATGGTGGAATAAGGAAACTCACAAACCTACATACATGAACCCAGAAAAGATACCACTCCTTTTTTAGGCAGTCGTGTAAAAATATAGAAAACGGAACCGAACTTTGATACTGAAAAATACTCGTATGAAATAACTTATTATTGAAAAGAATAAAATAAATTGTATTAATTATAATGAATAGATTCAGGCGTTACTTTGCGGAAATCCATATTTAATAATAACAAATATTTTTAAAATATTTTACGAAAACATTAAATTAATATTTTAATAAAACACTTACAAACACACTTTTATTATATAGGCGGAATTGTCACTAGATATATTTTTATATTTTTTAGTGTTTTTATATTTTAATATTTTTTAAGTGTTTTATTAAAATATTAATTTGATGTTTTCGTAAAATATTTTAAAAATATTTGTTATTGTATTAATTATTGAAATCGATACCCATGATTTGATTCAAATCAATATGAGATTCCATTTTCGTGGTCCAGCTTTTTGTATGTTATCGTGATGGAAAAGCAGATCCACCTGGTGTTGAGTGCCCTGAGACATATAAAAAAATTAAGTTTCATATGCCTGTAATTTAACCGGCACGCATACTCTTCATACCGGATCACAGTAATGTGAACATTGCTGCTTGGCGGTATAAATACACTTGTAAGTCTTGAAACTTATACAGTAATCTCTGTAAAACTAAAGTGTTCTGTAAAAAATATAGTTTTGTTGTTAGCTGATCAAAAAATCGTTACTAGATCAGGGGCCCAACTCCCACCTTTTAAAAACTATAATGGAAAACCAACATCATTCTTTCTAACTTCAAATATTGATACTAAGAGTCGTACCACGGCCGTCACGAAACAATAATGTTCATATAGCGCTATCTCTATCGCACAAATGTCTTGATTCAATGCATGCAGCCCGCTCTCGCGTTGAAGTTCTAATGTAATTTTACTGTAGTGACATGTGGTACATAGTGCAAATCTAAATTATTAATGTACGTTTAAAATAAGACTGAATTAAGAGATGGGAGTTGGCCGCCAGCTTCTCACCATTATGTACGTATTAAACATATGGAACTCCACTGGCTTACAAAATTTCGGTTCGTTCGGAAACTTAGCTGAAAAATCAAATATCAATTTGGAACCGCAAAGACACGCACCGAAGTAATATTTGGAGCAACTTACGAAACGATTTGAGTGTTTTCAAGTCGACATGTACATACATATTTTTTGGATTAGAGAACCTCTCTCTGATTTCAAGTACATTAAAAAGATGTAAAAAAATTACAAATCGAGTGAAAAAATTATAATCATGTGCGGGGTTCGAACCCGCGTCCATCCACCCCTTTAGCTCCGTCCGATACGACGGTTGGAGAAACGAGAGCAAAAATTAGAGTTATGAGTCATTGTGTCATGTTAGTTTAATTGGTTAGAGCATACTCCGGCTAAAGGGGTGGATGGACGCAGGTTCGAATCCCGCACACGACTATAATTTTTTCTCTTGTAATTTTGTAATGTTATTCGCCAAGCAGGCGTTATTGTAAACACAACAATAATAAAAAGCTTTCAGCTTAATCTCAATTTTCTTTTTTGTATCTGTGAAAAAAACGATGTAAGTTTTTTATCGATTCGATGTACTACTTGCCAACGTTTCCACAACCAAAGGGGAATGATAAAAAATACTCACAGTGCGGTAAATGCCATGTGACTAATGATTTAAGCCATGACCTATGGGTTGCTTTTGGGGTTCCGTGACAAATAATGTTCGTTGCGTGATGTTAGCTATAAATTGCGTGGTGCTCATGCATTTTTTGGTGTTCTTTGGGATAGCAGATATATGTTTGGAGGCAATAGTTAGAATCGATTTGATGATTGTTTCAAGTTTTTTGTTAAGCACGTGTTATTAGTGCTTGAGTTGATTGTTCAACGATATCATTTTTACACGACTGCCCAAAAAAGAAGTGTTATGTTTTCAGGGTTCATGTATGTATGTTTGTGAGTATCTTTATTGGAATAAAGATACTCACAATTATTTCTAAACAGCTTAACCGTTTATAATGTTTGAGATATCGTTAGATTCGTCTTGATAGTACAGGTGACAATGGGTGTATAAAAAAAAAACAGAAAACAAACTGGCGGAATGAGGACGCCACAGTTGTGTGTGTATTCTTCCAACACAAAAAATCATGAAATCACTTGTTGTAGTCGGTGCCATGCTGATTTAAAACACTGATCTCACATTACCATGGTCTGACTTCCACATAATTTCATATTTTTTAACAGAATTCCAAAAAAGGTAATTTTTTTAGTGTCAGAAATAGGTTTCGTTTTTTTTTTTAAATATCGGGTTTTAGTTATGCATACTGAATGAAGGTATTAACAAGCTTAAACTAGAATTAGTGGCTCTCAAGGGCAGCTGTTTTGAGACATGTCAAGCTACTTCGCCACTGACTGCGTATTTGAGGGTCGCAGCTAGCATGGCGTCGAGGCGGCCATTTTGGTGGGATACAAACCTTTTACACGGCTATCCATAGCCTTTGAAGCTGGACCAACACTGCTTCTAATAAAACTACGTCTTCTGACTTTCTTAATGTGAGTAACTAGGGTTTTATTTTCAGCATAATTATATATAATCTTCAGCAACTCAAACAGACTCGCCAATGCCACACACCGTGTCAAATTAAGCTACTATTGGTATCTTAATTTGTCCAAAAACTATACAAAAGAGTCACCCACCTGTCCTCGTATTATACTTTTAAAACTTCATCATTTGAAACAGTGATGGCTCAGTGGCATTGGCTATGGACTGCCACGCAGCAGGTCCATGGTTCGAATCCCCTCACTAGCATGAGCTTCACCGCATGGTGGAAGGGCATTTTGCGATTGCCCGTCTGGCTAGCGACCACCCTTAAGTAGAAAATCTGTCGCCAAGCACCTAACAGTGTGTTCCGGCAGCACTTCTTGAGAGGCAGTAAAATTACTGGCATGTGAGACCTAAAAACTGTACGTCTCAGTGTGACGGGCACAGTGCAATTCGTCGTTGACGAAATGCGTCTGTTATAGGCAGAGGTTAGTCCACTCAACATCAGGTGGGACTCGGGCTTGTTCCGTCACAATAACATAACAAAAATCTGTTTCTCATAATAAGGAGGTACAGTACGCCTAGAATATGTACAAATAGATTGGGTATGAAACATCTTGAATCTCATGTGCCTGAAATTATTATAATTCTAAGAAAAGTGTTCAAAATAGCTTATTTATAAAACATTATTTGATGAAGAAAACTTCAAATGAACCGGTAATTATTCTTGCTAAAGATTGTGTACACGCGAAGAAATTGTTTATAAAGCCATTTTCTTGGAAATAAAGGGAATTAGATTTTTTTAGCTAAGCGTTAATTGTGTAAGTAGGTACTGGAATCAAGCAAGAGGCATACAACGACCTTAGGTGTTTAAAGCAATGATGGCCGAGCGGTAATAGCTATGGACTGCCGCGCCGCAGTACCCTGGTTCGATCCCCATCGCCGGCTTGAGCTTCACCGCATGGTGGAAGGGCTTTTTGCGATCGCCCGCCTGGCTAGCTACCACCCTCAAGTAGAAAATCTGTCGCCAAGCACCTAACGGTGTCCGGTCATAGTCCTTGAGAGCCAGTGAAATTACAAGCACATGACACTTAACAACTATGTCTCAAGGTGACGGGCGCAGTGCAATTCGTGACTTGTGACGAAATGCATCTGTTATAGGCAGAGGTTAGTCCGCTTAACATCAGGTGGTTCCGTCACAATAACATAACATTAAAAAAAAATTAAGCATTGATAATAAAGGTATCCGATATATTGCTCGTATATGATCCCATGGGGTGCCGAGTTAGAATTGCACCTCCTCATATCTTCCCGTGGGTGTCGTAAGAGGCGACTAAGGGAAAAATACTGGAAGATGGGCAGCAGCACCTTCTAAAGAACTGCCACCTTACACTGCGATCCCCAAGCCGCTTGCCAAGCGTGGAGATTATGGCAATCACCCCCCTAAATAGGGGAGGCTGTGTTCAGGAGTGGACGATCCGGCTGAAACAGTACAGTAAATGATCAACATTATAAGTTGTATTGGTTAATAGTACAACATGCACCTACGTCCTATACTAAATCTGAGCAAATAAATACTAATATTCAATAAAAAGCATTGAAATTACAACAGTCATGTATATAAGAGGCAATAATGTCTTAAGGTTGAACTGGCCGATCACTTCTCCATACAAACGCCGTAGGTTGATCACTCCCTTATTTGAGATTTTAAGTCCAGACTTAAGCATAATACCGATTGATATCGTCATTATCTAGGCTTGTATGATGCCACAATTTTAAAAAGATAATTAATTTGTATGTTATGAGCCTCGAAAACTTTATATGAAAATGTTTCGAGGCTCATAATTCTCAAATTAATTATTTTATTAAAATTTTGGCATCATACAAGCCTAGATAATGACGAGATCAATTGGTATTATGTTTTGTTTTTGACCTCAATCCTCAAATAAGGGAGTAATCACCCTACGACGTTTGTATGAAGCACGGGCCGGCCAGTTCACCCTTAACGTTTGGTCTCATGTTATAGGATGGCGAACCTATTGCCATTATTACCTACCTACATTCTCTTTTTATTTATTTACTTATAGCTTATACCCTAGCCTTTGACTACAATCTCAACTGTTGGTAAGAGATGTGGTCGAAGGTGTTGTTCAGGCTTACCTACAATTCAGTAGGTTAGTAGTAATGTCACTAACTGTCACCCAACCAAGTCATGACTGCGGCGGACGTTGCTTAACTTAGCTAGTCGGTTAAGAACGGCTAAGCAAACTTCACTACGAGCTCTTCGAAACTGTTATCATATACATATAAAAACCGGCCAAGTGCGAGTGGGACTCGCGCACGAAGGGTTCCGTAACTAAATATTCTATGAATAGTTAAAGCGTCTACCTGTCACCGTTATTAGTATCGAGCAAGGAACGGTAAAAAAAATAAGTTTGTTGTATGGGATCCTCTCTTAAATATTTATTTTATTTTATTTTTTGTATTTGTTGTTATAGCGGCAACAGAAATACATCATCTGTGAAAATTTCAACTGTCTAGCTATCACCGTTCTTGAGATACAGCCTGGTGACACAGAGCGTCCGGACGGACGGACGTAGGGACATCGAAGTCTCAGTAATAGGGTCACGTTTTTACCCTTTGGGCACGGAACCCTACAAAGGGTCGAAAGTGGTTTGACAGTAAAACTGGCCGTTGACTCTTTGGTTTGAATATAGCTTTAAACTCTTAAACCTAATAAGAACTGTACCATTACGGGATCAAACCCAAAAACTAGAGATCACATCACAACATCTCTCACGACACTTCTGTGACTTTACCAACTAGGTAGGTCAAAAATTAACAATAAAACAAACTTTGGATATCAAACACAAATAACCTGTTGCAGTATTGGCTAGAAACCAGAAACAAAGGTAAAACTTAAAAGAACGGCGTCAAATGACAAAAGTGGGCCGATTTCCGCTACAAGTTGCAAGTTCAAACATGTTTCTAGGGTAAGCATAAATTATGTAAGTCTACGTTAAAATATAAAACTTTGGTATGTTCTCTCATGTTTGTAATATACTTAATCCCAGGAGCAAGTTATCATCAATTTTAAACATCTAAATATTTCTAAATATGATAACAAGCACTGTCGCGTGCAAAGTGAAAGTCACTTTTACTCATTATTGGACCACAATTTTTCCTTCCCCGGGCGGGAATCGAACCCGCTTCCACCGATTTTGCGCTGAATGCCTATTCCTCTCTGCCGACAGGAATAGGTTAAATAAAATTATGTGCTTCAATAATTTGTATATGTGTAAATGTAATCTAAAAATACTCTAATAATAAATAGCAGCTTCAAATGATGTATTATTACCTATTACTTAGATTTGTTTAATTGTGTGCCTATTCTCGGAATGTCATAATTAATTTCAATTTAGACTGTTAGTTCGCTAAATAGTACTGTATCAGCTGGTTTGTCCACCTCTGAACACAGCCTCCTACATTGAGGAGAGTTCTGCCATAATCCCCACGCTTAGCAGGAGTCTTCGGGATCGCAGTTGCCCACTAGGCGCTGCTGCCCACCTTCCAGTATTTTACCTTTATGAACACTCACAGGTAGCAATGGTGGGCGGTGACATTCTAGCCCGGCACCCCACGGGCGAAATAGTAATATCGTGAAATATGAGGTCACGCTCAAAACATTTTCTTTATTATGCAATAAAATAAGTACATAACAGTGTCGCGATTTATTTGTTGCAAACCAAATTGTTTTAATTTTCTTTTCACGTTTGAAAATGGCACATTCCACTAGAAAACATACTGCTTCAATATCATTTGAAACCAGTCAGTCACGACATTTGGATCATTTACTGTACATTATACAATTATCATTTTTGATAATTGTATAGCTGGTAATATGCGTGTAGACAGCAGGGTAAACGTAATTTTTGATGTTTGAGACGGTTGTAAGGATGACTTGAATTATTATCATGTTCAATAACTTTTATAATATTATGCGCATTAGCAATGTGGTTAATTATATTATTACTTGATCATGTACAATCGTAGCTACAAAACCAAAACAACTGATTGTTTTTTAATATCCCGACAAAGACGTGCGTATCCGCCTTAAAATGTTTTTTTCTAAACAAATGATAACATAATAATGAATCAAATTTATTTTATTTTCCACTTGTGTTATTTTCCAACCCTAGCACATTATGCGCGTGACAGCGTAGGTAACTACGCCGGGGGCGGGCAGTATCGCCCGATATCAAAGGCGTTTCACTACTTTAGGGAGTATATTATATTACTATACTGAGAATATATCCAGTGTCTTGTGTTTGGTGAATAAGCTATGTACTAATATAACCTACTGATTTTGACTAAAATATGACTTGATCCCGGGATGTCCAAAACTGTGGTAACCCCAATGTTTGCGACACCTGATGCCGGAGCATTGTACTTACGTTACGAATGTTCGACCTGTGAAATAAGAAAATGTTTTAATGCCGTTTATTTATTTATTTGAATGTTCAATAGAATTTTAAATTTAAGGATCACTGTTGGGTAGAGTAGGGTAAAAACCCGACTAACCTGGCAAGCAATTTTGTTCTGCCTGCGGTCCGAATCTCTACAATAAACTAGAACGAGTGAAGCCGCAAGAACTTTTGTATCTGCAACTTTGCAGAACTCAAACCAATTTGGCTTGTATTGTTGATTGTACTTTACGTATATTTGATTTATGGTATAGAAAAAAATGCGCTGTTTATGCTCTTGATTGAATGATTTTGTGTGTTACAACATGGTTACAACTCTACAGTAATCAAATATTTTGAACTGCAAAATGCAATAGCAATGTCCAAGGATAGCGCATGTAATTAGTAAAAACAAACTTGTATATTAATTAATTCCAGCCACATCCAAACTCTAAGTCCGAACCGAAGGTAGTTCCAAGCCCAAGTCCCCATAATACTCCAAAACAACATTGTACAACAACCCAACTCACAAGACTACCAGCGTAACTCTCTAAACTAGCAAACGTATAAATTATCCAGCTAGAGCAAACACAAGTGTATCCGACATCGCAAATGTGTCCGACATTGCAAGTGTCCCGGACACTTCGATACACTCCGTACAGATTTATATCTTGAACGGTGAAACATTTGTACTGGCGTTAAATATTTCAAGTTCCCGCTGAACAATTGTAGGCGGACGGTGAAAAATGTGCTTGGAATTTTAGTTTAAATTCGTTGAAAAATATTTCACTCTACGAATATGTCATAATTCCATACCTCGTCTTATGTCGATATAATGGAGAAAAATTTTACGCTTAGCACGAAGTGGTCTTTGAAAAATGTCGGACTAAGGGCGAAAGACTGGAAGACCTCGTTTAGCATGCGAGTCGGTGAAACAAAACTACGTAATATTTAATTAGCGGGAGCGAATTTTGTACATGTCTCCAAAAAAATTATATATTTTATATATTTTTTTTGGAGACAAAAAATTATATATACACACATTAAAATTGCCTTGGGATCATGTATATTTTGCCCTATAAAAAATATTCAATTAATATTTACCAAATCTACTTATCCAGACTGGTTTTTTAATTTAATTCTTATGTTTATGTTAACTACGGATCCCTATATTATGTATGAAAAAAGGAAAATTTAAATTATTGCTATTTCAAGAAATGTAACCTTAGTTAATGTTGTCAATCAAATGGCAGAAAAACTAAAAAAAATAGGACTTTTGCTATGTTTACTAAAATTATATGAATTATTAATCTGTGTTTCTACCATTTACACTAATCACACAACCACCGCGATTTGGCATGCTTAAAATCAGTTCATCAAAATCACTTTGTGAAATGGCCACCCACGTTAATTAAACAAGTCAAAAAGCTGTTGTGGGGTATGCAGGGCATTCATACTTGGCAGAGCTCTTCTTTGTAGCATATCATGACTTCGGGTGAGGAATCAGCTGGCTGATGCGGTTCACATCCTGGCTGTAAAAGATATTCATTCTGCCTCAGGCTTTCTGGTTTACCCAAGTGAGAAATTCTTGTTATTTCCCCCTGATAAAACGTTATCATTTCGAGCTGCAGTTTCAATAGTTGTGTGCAGTTGGTCGATTGCGTTAGTTTTACCAATATCTCTTCTAGTGGGCGCCGCGTCGGCTGGCGCCGGCTTTGCACTGCATTTAAGGATGGCACCTTCCGATTAAATAACAAACCTTTGAATGATTCACTTGGATTTTTGCTATAAATATCGATATCTGAACACTTTATAGATCGATATTTTGTAGTCTTGTAGTAAAAAAATATTTATAGCTTTGAATTTATGATACACATTTGTGGTTTTAAAATGTGGTGAAAATGTGATGTCATCGTGGTGATTTCATTGAATCATTATCTAGTTCCGACGATTTGACGTTGTTAGTAAAGTGGATTTTTGAATTACAATTTTATTAAAATGGCATTACTATCGGTCAGCCTATACAAAGCGGTGGGCATATTTGCAATACTTGGGTGCCTCTAATGTATTGTCTACAAAGCAGGATTAATTTCGTCCTATTTTTAGTGTCGTATATATTTTGAATGGCAAAAGCACAAAGTAATGTTTGCCGTGGGTGTGACAACCCTTTTCAGTCTTATTCTTGGTGACATCCTATTGAAAACACAGTAGTGGGTAGGTGGTATTGTATTTTGTTGTTAATACCTATGTATTAACAACTTCTAAATTTTGTTACAAAATCATCCATCTTAGAAAAATAATTTATGAATTATCTCAACTTGATCGTAGAATTACCAATACTTTTCATACACTGATATTTCTTTATCTATTCCGTTGGGTGCCGAGCTAGAATGTCACCCTCCACATCTCTTCTCGTGGGTTGGTCGTAAGAGGTGACTCAGTGTAAAATACCGGATGGTGGGCAGCATCATCTGAGAAACTGCTTAGAATATAATTAATTAGAATCTTACACTGCGATCCCCAAGACGCCTGCCAAGCGTGGGAATTATGACAGATCTCCCCAAAAAAGTTAGGTACTACTCGTATTGTTCAAGTGGAACCAGTGGGCCAAGCGGGGGCTGTGCTTCTTTAATACGTAAAAGATATACCTAAAGTTAACTCACTGCTTTTACCCGTACACCGTCTTTTTTATGCTTATCACAAAAGAAATGTTAGGTACTTTTTTCTGGCCGAGCGGAACCTGGGCCGAGTGGGCGCTGAGCTTTTTTAATATGTAAAAAAAATATTATTATTGCTGTGGGTTCAGAGAATTTCGGGTTAGAATGTTTTTAGAAGGTACGTAATTACTGTGAATAAGGGTATGAGCGTAAGGATAGCGTATGTCTATTTAAGTTTCTTTGTACATTCACAAGGACACTTGCAAATGTAATTACTGGGTAATCGAGACATAGGAACTAACTTCTCTAGCGCAGTGCAGTGTCAAGCAGAACTATGACGGCGTGATCAGGCGTGTGACATGTCTGTCTCACCTTTTTATAAATAGAAACATATTGATGTAATTAATAGATCTACGAAAAATTTATTCTTAGGAATAGATTCAGGCTGCGTGGCGTTTGTGACGTCACATCGGCTTGGCAGGAAAGTTAGGCGGAATTGTCACTAGATATATATTTTATGCTTTTTAAGTGTTTTATTAAAATATTTATTGAATGTTTTATAATATGTTTTAAAATATTTTAATAATATTTGTTATTATTCAAAACATATTTCAATGCTGTTCGTAGATATGACGTTAATAATTACCTACTATTACAGCCACGATGTCAATTGTTGAACAAATGATTCCCCACAGAGAGAGAGAAAGAGGAACCAGGCGTCTTGGAGATCGTAGTGTAAGATGGCAGTTCTGCAGAAGGCGCTGCTGCCCACCTTTGGTATTTTTCCTTCGTCGTCTCATACGACTCCCACTGGACGATATGGAGATGGAACTCTATCCCGGCAGCCTATGGAGTAGTAACATACTTATTAGTAACTAATCACGCACTACCTAACATGCTAGTACGGAGCTACTGGAGTCCTTTAGATTTCAGAAACTGTGTTGTGGTAAACCAAACTAGAATAGATGATGATAATTAAAAAATGAACAATCTATACGAATAAATATGTAAAGAAGTATGTGTACAGCTGCCGCTTTGATTTCGGACTCATCAAGTTCACCAATAACAAAACATCGGTATGTTCCAAATTCAATTGGATTGGTTAATTGTTTTGGCGCTTAGAAATGATTGCATCCGGTACACTTTTTAAACCACGCCCACCGCGGTAAGCTTTTCATCCTGCTCTGAGCTTGACTTACATTTCTTTACATATTTATTCGTAGTGAACAATATATATATATATATATTTTTTATGCCTTATAGGTTAGCCTTTGACCACTATCTCACCTGATGGTAAGTGATGATGTGGTCGAAGATGTTGTTCAGGCTAACCTAGAAGTACTGGCTCTCAAGGACAACTGCCGGAACACCGTTAGGTGCTTGGCGACAGATTTTCTACTTGAGGGTGGTAGCTCGCATTTCATTTGCTTTGGGCATTCGCAAAATGACCTACCACCATGCTATAACGACTGCCATCCTAAGACAACAACCGGGACTGACGGCTTAACGTGCCCTCCGAAGCACGGAAACGCTCAGTAGTAATGTCACTAGCGGTCACCCATCCAACTCATGACCGCGCGCGACGTTGCTTAACTTTGCTGATCGGTTGAGAACAGCTAAGTAAACTTCGCTACGAGCACTTCAAATATGATTCAATAAATAAAATAACTAATATAAACCGCATTCATGTTGTTAGGTATCGCATAGATATTAATGCACATTGGAATGGAACAAGTACTCGTTCCTACAGTCCTATCATGAGGATTTCCTGTACAATGCACGAATGACCTCATCTATTGCGTAATCGTTGCTCTCTTATCAGCCGTGGATTGTCAACTGGACACACTGGAATATTACCAGTTCGGTAGACTTAAACCAACAGACCTAATAGATAATAGGACAAGATAAGCTTTATACCTCCTACATTATCTAGTTTATAAAAAAGTAATATTCATCTCTGGATTAAACGCACATTAATCATCAGATTAAAAATTTGTCAGTATAGATATGCTGATCACTGGTGAGGCCTGTGAAGCTCTGGTATCAGAGCTTGCTTAGTCTTTCCTAACCGATTAGCCACGTCCTGTTCATGACTTGGATGGGTGACCGCTAGTGCCATTTACCTACTATTGAGCACTAAGGCTTCTTAAGTCTTCGAAGCGCTTTCCATACAAACATAGTTTTGCCATATTTTAAATACCAAGTGTTTAAACTCAGTAAAATTTTGCACGCATCTCCTTGAGCCTGATGGGCAGTTTTGGCGGATAGTCGCTCATGTGGGGAAAAGATTCTCCAGCCAGAGAGAAGATACGAGTCCAGCTGCCCAGGGTACTCCGGACGTTGGTAATGAAAACGTCACACATGGGAGGCTCTTTTCTTGCGCCCCATCCTTGAGCCTAAATATCTATGCTTGAAATAATCGTTTTGCATGGGAATTCTTTATTCACATTTAGAGGGAAAATAAATAAAAAAAACTGGCATACCAGAAGCGTACATAAAGCGTTGTGTATTTTAAAATTTTAGCGCTTTTTGGACAAAGAAAGGGTCATAGCCGCCACGCGCAGCGCACATCGTGATCGAACTTTGTTTAATTCGTATTTTGTTTAATTTTCCGGTACAAGCTCCTAATTAACTGCATCGCCCCTTTAAGCCCTCGGTCTCGGTTGTAGTCTTAGAATGGCAGTCGTTTTAGCATTGTGGTTGGGTATTTTGCGAATGCCCTCGAGTAGACAATCTGTCGCTAAGCACCTAATGGTATGTGCCGGTAGCTGTCCTTGACGAGCCAGTAATTCTAGGTTAGTCTGAACAACATCTTCGACCGCATCATAACTCCCCATCGGAGAGATGATGGTCAAAGGTAACCTATCTGTAATAAAAATAAAGTGCGGTCTAGCTTGGGCTGGTAAAGTTTCGGATTGGATTTCATGGCCGGCACCCTTTACGCCACTTATTTGCGAGTAATCTTGTTTGTAGTTATACTCGCTACCTATCAGTGATGGGGACTCTAAGATGCTAAAGAGTACTGCGCCTAATGTGCAACAACGCCCTACTCACTTCGACGTGAGTATTATATGCTTTTCTGCACATTTATTAGCACATTTTTGTATTTTAGTCTCTTGTGATATGTTTTTTTCAATCATAAAATATCAACACGAGTCTTATTCTATGAGCTCTATATTTAATCGAAATATGTGTTTTTGTTTCAGGTAAGTCAACTTTGGCGATAACCCAAACTTTTACTACAAAATGTATTGGTAAGCATATTATAATAGGTAAGTACGCTAAATGGTTCTTGGATTTTCTACATACTAGGAACGCAATTAAATCCCCATAAGAGGGATATACATTATCTTTGTCTTTAGTAAAGTACATTATAGTACAGTATAGTCCTTTAGTTGAAACGGGAAACGGTAAGGATAGCTAATCGCTTTAGTACGATTCTACTTCCCTTTTAACTAGCATTAAACATTATCGCTATATATTTCCGTTTAAAGTGACGCTCCCCCTGCCCCCGCTCAATATCCCGCTGGTCTCTGTATTCACTACTCACTGTACTTTAAACCGAAGTTTTAGTACCTAACAGTTTAGTCGAGTGCATTAGTGAATGGCTGGAGGACGAGCTGACACCGGTGTATGCTTACATTGCATATACAAAACTTCATCCATTTACGTGAAGTCATGCTGAAATGGTCCCAAGACATGTCATTACAGTACTGTACACCACTATACAGTTTGAGAGCCAAAATGTAAACCATGAATGTTTATTGGATATATAAAAATGTGTTATATAAAAACTGGCTGCTAAACTGGCAAAGCATGTACTGCCATTAAAGATATAGTGAACATACCAAATTTCGGTGAGATTTGAGACATTTTGATGAGTAAACATAAACACGTGTCAACGCGTCCTCCCTCAATTCGCACTAATACACTGGACTAAACTGGGCCGCTACTACAATTCGACGAAGTTTTGTTTTTCGTGTTTTAATACAGAGGAATTAACGAACATTCTCACATGGTAAGAGTCTGAGAGTCCTAGTTATGGATCAGCGAGAGGTGTCCCTACTGTTCTAGAAAATACAGGTTAGATATTTAGAATTTACGTTAATGTCTGTGTTCTCAATAGGTATTTATATCCTCATTAGTGGTTGTGTTCTTTCTGCATATTTAGAACTCGACTGACTACTTATAAGCAAACGAATAAGTTATAATTTCATAGTTAGAAAATGTACAAACCATACGAATCCGATAAAAAAAAGTTATTCAGTATCTATACAGGCAAATGCTTGCAAGTCTATGCTACGAACGAAGTTAAACAAAAGTAAGCCAATACGTGTTTTCGATACTATGAAGTTCGATACTACGACGAATTATAGTACTAAAATGTCGGTTTACAACTTTACACTACAGGGAGTAGCGAGGACAGTGGGGTGATGAGCGGGAGCATCACTTGAAACAGAAATAAAAAGTGATTCTAATGGATGCTAGTTGAAGAAATGTAAGTAGAATTATACTAAAGCATCCAGCTCTCGCCACCGTTTACATGTTTCAACTAAAGCACTCTACTAAAGACTAAGATAATTTAAATAGCTCTTTACTGTTTGTCAATAAACCTTTAATATCTATATAACATTTACAAGTGAAGACAGCACAAAAATTCTTTCAGATATTTTCATGTATAAATATTTTCTGAAGAAAACCCCTCATCAGAAAGACAAGAGAAATTGCGAGGCTTTGAAACTGTCTTAGCGTTAGCACATAAATTTGTATGCTTAGTTCTTATATATGCTTCTTTTCGTTTTGATATACTTCCTATACACTCTCGTAGACAGCAACAATGTTTCTTCAGTAACTTCGTTGCACAATAACAGCAAAAACGTATTTATAAGAAGAAAACCCTTGAGTATTTTATCAAAATGCAGTCACCTTCAACGTCTTCTTTAGAATTCTTCATACAACATCGATTCAATTACGTTGTATTCAAGTTCTCCTGAAGCGCCAAATTGATCTCCTACGTGTCACTTCTAGACGACGTGCTGAGAATACTGCAGTTTGCTTCATATAGATCGCTGGATATGTTAGACAGATGTACAGATGCACTCCATCTGGGCGTGCTTGGATGATAAATGGTTTGAGAAACAGAAGCATAGCTAATAAGGTATAGTAAATATTATTGACTATATCGCTTCCAAATGTAAGTGTGAAATTTAACTGTTTAGATTTAAAAGTGGGTGTCGTAAGAAGCGACTAAGGGAAAAATACTGGAAGGTGGGCAGCAGCACCTTCTTAAGAACTGCCTCTTATACTGCGATCCCAAAGCCGCCTTACGTGCCTGCCAAGCGTGGGGATTATGGCAAATAACCCCTTAATAGGGGAGGCTCAGCAGTGGACGAGTCTGCTGTTACAGTAGATTTAAAATAGCAATGACGTATTGACTACAGAGAAGACGAACGAGAAGAGAGACGTATTTACTAAAGAGAAAGTTGCTATAATTGAGTAACATGAGTTGGTCCAGGGAGGCCTCACAATCACGTGACATTGCTGTGCAAAGTTATCCTTCAGCTGAAAAGGTTTAACGTCCTACAGGGAAAGAGTCCTATCATTTAACCGACATCAAAAGAGGAGGATATCGATTATACACTTATGGAACTGCATAATACACCTTACAGACCAAAATTATGTCTAATGTCCATGTTGCAACCGTACCAGTAGTTGATGGATAACGATACAATTAAAGTTGTTGACCATTATATTTAATTAGGACAGACTGTCTTGTTAGGTAAGTCCAACTTCGACAAAGAGGTGCCCTGAAGTATAGAAATTGAATGGGCAGCGTTCGGAAAGTTACGCGACATCTTCTCGACGAACATCCCGTAGAGCCTGAAGACCAAAGTCTTCAAACAGTGTGTATTTCCAGTCTTATGACACTGAGGCGTAGTACTTAAATGTGGTCTTTATGGACAAGCTTCAGAGTCGCTCAGAGTTAAAACGATGGAGAGAGGTATGCTTGAAGTTTCTTTGCACGATAACATTCGGAAAGAGGATATTCGCCGAAGAACCAAAGTCACCGACATAGCTTTCAGAATTAGAAGTCGCAATGGGCGGGCCACATTAATCGACGAACTGATAACCTTTTCAATAAAATAAATATTATCGGACTAATCTGTAAAAAGTTATGAGTGGTCATACATAAACAAAAAAATACACATTTTGAATTGAGAACCTCCTCCTTTTGGGAAGTCGGTAAAAAACTACCAATATTTAGACTCCATTTAACTAAGTAGGTATTGTAACGAGAGCTCCGATCCGATCTCCAATTTCATCACTTACCAATCCATCCATTATAACAAAACAATCTAATCAGATCAGTGTTTCTTAATCCGGTCCACTTAACAGTATATCACTATGATTTATCACGACTATTATAGTGCCGTTATTTGCTAAAAATAACGAGGCCTAGTGAAATTTCTAATTGCAATATAATGGTAAATCAGTAGATCAATGTTAATCAGGTGATTGATCTTTAAGCGATGATTTCACGTTGGCAGTGTTTATTGACTGCGAGTAAATGCTCTAGGGGTTGAGCTTTATCGATGATTGTTTGCCTGGTTAGCTCAAGGAGAATATCTGTCGTCAAGCATCTAATACTGTGATCTAGCAGGTGTTCTTGAGAGCTTTTAAGCTTAACGTCTTCGATTACATAATCACTTATTAACCGGTGAGAATATGGTCCAGGTGGTAGGTCCTTAGCAAAAGACCATCTGGGTGGGGATCACTGCAGTATCAGGTATATTGTCTACTACTGCTACAAGAAAAATTACGAAGGGCGCTGAAGCAAGTAAATTACTGGTTTGTAGTGGATGTTATTTTATCTGTGGTCAGAGACTAACATAAAAACATGCTTATACAGAAGACTTTACCAGGTGGTCTCTATAGCAAGAACCTTTCTTGGTGGGTATAGTAAGCAGTAGTGAGCAAATACTTCTAAGAAAACGCTACTGTGCTTAGGCGTGAAGGATACTGAAGCATGTTAAATTACTAGGCAAACGGGACGTAAGAACATAAATCTCAGAGTGTCGAGTGCAGTGCAGTGCCAAACAGAAGGAGGACGGTGATACTGCAGCTGTAATTGACAGTCGTGACTCTTATCATCAGGTGCCTGTCTCACATAAAAAGGGCAAAATAATCATGAACATTTTAGGATCTTGATTGGATTGAAGCAAAAATTAAGTACTATTTACGATTTTAAAAGGTCCAACTTAGACTCAAAAACATTTTATAATATTAGTAATAACGTAAAACACAACCCCAAAAAAGACAAGTAAACAGTCTTGCGACTGTTATTACTCCTCTGCTCTGCATAGCCTTATATTTTAAATTATAATAATTGTGTTTTACATTATGTCATAAATAAACTACAGGTCTGTAGACTGTTCTATTGACCTTTTGTGTATGCTCAATAAATTTCGTACTTTCAGCATAAAGATTACAAACTTTATAGATTATAAAATTCAATTCTGCTAACAATTAATTATGTATTATTTTATGCTTACTCTATATCCGTATATATATTATCTCTTTCTCAGTGACATAAAACAAGATACCGCGATGCTACCTAACCGGGAGCGTCATGGCTACTACCTACGCTTTTCGATATGTGGTGTTACATTCCTTACTGCACCTGTTTATATGAATCTCACGATAAAGTTATCGACAGTCGGCGCACACTGGACAAAGGCCCATCCGAAACGGGCCGAGTTTAGCGCCCCGTGGGAAATAACGGACGTTTCTTTTTGTCCGCGACGGTATTGGAGATTGTATCGGCTGGCGGTTTGGGATGAGGTGCTGGTCAGGCGAACAAGCGATTATTGTAATTTGGCCCGTCTGATATTAAGTATTTCTCCTGTCTATAATAAGTACTGACATTATCTCTGAAGCAACAAGACTTAGACATGAAATAACATAAATCATACATAATAATTGTTATTATTAAATATGGATTTCCGCAAAGTAACGCCTGAATCTATTCATACATAACGACGGTTTGTTCTGGCAGCTGTCCTTGAAAGGCTTAGAATTCTAGGTTTGCCTGAACAACATCTTCGACTGCATCATGGATATTGTTAAATCTATCAACAATACAAAATCAAACAAAAAAAAACCGACTTCAAACATAAATTATGCATTATTAAGGATAACTCAAACGCTACTCTTCAGATTTCACTTAAACTAATGGGACCACAAGATAATCGTTTCAACAATCAATTTTGAAGCGCTCGTAGCGAAGTTTACTTAGCTGTTCTCAACCGATCGGCAAAGTTAAGCAACGTCGCGCGCGGTCAGGAGTTGGATGGGTGACCGCTAGTGACATTACTACTGAGCGTTTCCGTGCTTCGGAGGGCACGTTAAGCCGTCGGTCCCGGTTGTCGTCTTAGGATGGCAGTCGTTATAGCATGGTGGTAGGGCATTTTGCGAATGCCCGACTGGCTAGCTACCACCCTCAAGTAGAAAATCTGTCGCCAAGCACCTAACGGTGTGTTCCGGCAGCTGTCCTTGAGAGCCAGTTCTTCTAGGTTAGCCTGAACAACATCTTCGACCACATCATCACTTACCATCAGGTGAGATAGTGGTCAAGGGCTAACCTATCAAGCATAAAAAAAAAAAAAAAACTCCAGCTTTCGAATATAAAAAAATCATGAAAATCGGTACACTATTTTAACAAGCACTATGCCTCCTGATATTAAGCGGGCTAACCTCTGCCTATAACAGATACATTTCATCACAAGTCACGAATTGAACTGCGTCCGTCACTTTGAGACATAGTTGTTAACTCTCATGTGCCAGTCATTACACTGAACTGCTGCCGGAACACTTGGCTTGGCGACAGATTTACTACTTGAGGGTGATAGCTAGCCAGGCGGGCAATTGCAAAATGCCCATCCACCATGCGGTAAAGTTGTACACCATGTAAATAGTTATGAGGCAACAACAAAACAATAAAGTCGAGATGTGAACCTCCTCCGTTATTGAACTCGGTTAAACATCTTAAATCATTTTCTCCTATATTTTTGTCACTTCTTACTTTTCTGCTACTAAGCGACAAAAATAAGAAAGGACTTCCTTGAAAAAAATAATGCTAAATAATTAGCATTTTAATTTTTCAAGGAAGTTCTTTCTTACCTTTGTCGCTTGTTTTGATTTTATAATAGGTATTCTTCTCGTATATTTTCCTTTATTGGAGAGTAAATTGAACGCTAAAAGCTCCAACCTTACACCACATACAGATGATATTGTGTCGTGTTGTTATTATGAGCAGCGTCGGGAGGCGAAATTATGCAATTTGCGGCCCGTATTGTACATTCTCATACTTTGAAAATACATTCAGATGTTTGAGACGTTATTATACCCTAGTAAATAGCGGTGAGATAATTCGACAGCAAAACACTTTGAGGTACTAAATATTTCCATTGGAAAGATCTTTAAATAAGTTACCCTTAAAGATTTTATCACTTAAAGAAGTAATCTTATTACATGGATTTAGTAGAATTTAAGTGAGAGGACTCCTTCTGAGCATGTGAAGTTCTATTTAATAATAAGTTGTAATACAATTATTAGCATTGGTGTTTGACCTGTATTCAAAATTTTGATAAAAGATGTACCTTGAAGGGTCCCGAGTTAGTTTGTTAATGGCTTCCTTTACCCTTTTTTTTTTATAAACATGGCAGTAGAATGTCTTTAATGGTTTTTGTTATGCTATGGGCCGTCATGGTGTTTTAAGCGGTTACCTCTGCCTTTTCAAATGCAGTTTTTCGCAAGTTGCGAACTGCACTGCGCCTATCACCCTTGGATGTTAAGTCTCGTGTGAAATTTATTCTTGAAAGTGGTAGTTAGTCCAGGGATTGCATTTGAAAAATACCCAACCACAATTCTGCAAAGCTCAAGTTCGCAAATGCGCCGCTGTGACAGCCCGATCAGAGAGTCATTATCGCTACAGATTTTTTTTACTTATTATATTACAAATTACGTATACAAACTATTGGAGCACAAAATTGTCCTGAATCGAATCCGAATCCTCCGATATCCTGTCGGATGCCTTTTCCACCCGGCCAGCAGAACATACTCGTTCGAGCCAAACTTTAGTGGTCTAATTGTATTACTTTAACGGTCATAGGGTTTTTTATGCATGGTAGGTGACTTTGACCTTTGACCACCACTATCTAACTTGATGGTAAGTGATGTTGTGGCAGTAGATGTTGTTCAGGCTAACCTAGAATATATTGTGTTATATAATGTCACTGGCTCTCAAGGACAGCTGCCGGAACACACCGTTACGTGCTTGGCGATAGATTTTCTACTTGAGGGTGGTTGTTAGTCAGGCGGGCATTCGCAAAATGCACTTCCACCACGCGGTGAAGCTATAGCCCGGTGACGGTATATACATATTTTTTTATTTTTATGTTATTGTGTCGGAACAAGCTCGAGGCCCACCTGATGTTAAGCGGACTAACTTCTGCCTATAACAGATGCATTTCATCACAAGTCATGAATTGCACTGCGCCCGTCACTTGAGACATAGTTGTTAAGTCTCATGTGCCTGTAATTTAACTGGCTCACAAGGACAGCTGCCGGAATACACCGTTAGGTGCTTGGAGACAGATTCTCTACTTACTTGAAGGTAGTCGCTAGCCAGGCGGGCATTCGCAAAACGTCCTTCCACCATGCGGTGAAGCTCAAGCTCGCGGCGGGATTCAAACCATGGACCTGCTGCGCGGCAGTCCATAGCCAATGCCACTGAGATCACTGCTTCATAAATATTTTAGGCTAACACTTTTTTATTTGAAAATTTTATCGAAATCTTTAGTCTAGCCTTAGACCACTATATCATATTTTGGTAAGTGATGTGGTAGAAGATGTTAAACAGGTTATATGCCTGTTTTACATCCTAGACCTAACCTAGAATGGAAACTGGCACTCCCTTGACACCGTGCAGATGCTTGGCAGATTTTCAAATCTAAGTTTTATGAAGCGCTCGTAGCGAAGTTTACTTAGCTATTCTCAACCGATCAGCAAAGTTAAGCAACGTCGCGCGCGGTCAGGAGTTGGATGGGTGACCGCTAGTGACATTACTACTGAGCGTTTCCGTGCTTCGGAGGGCACGTTAAGCCGTCGGTCCCGGTTGTCGTCTTAGGATGGCAGTCGTTATAGCATGGTGGTAGGGCATTTTGCGAATGCCCGCCTGGCTAGCTACCACCCTCAAGTAGAAAGTCGGTCGCCAAGCTCCTAACGGTGTGTTCCGGCAGCTGTCCTTGAGAGCCAGTACTTCTAGGTTAGCCTGAACAACATCTTCGACCACATCATCACTTACTTAGGTGAGATAGTGGTCAAAGGCTAAACTATCAGGCATAAAAAAAAAAAAAAAAAAGTGGTAGCTCGCTATACCACCATGCAGTGAAGTTCAAGACGGTTGAACTCGAACCATAGACCGGGTATAGCTGCCACCCTCAAGTAGAAAATCTGTCGTCAATCATCTGACAGTGTATTCCGGCATCTGTCCTTGAGAGCCAGTTTACATTCTCGATTAAGACGCTGTCAAATGCTGAATTTTTGTCACTATCGGACTACGTAGGAGTGAAAGAGAGGCAACGATGGTGAAATCTCGATCAGTTTCGGTAAAATCTGAAAGAAAGCTTAACAACACAAAACTAGAAACGTAAATCGAAAACATAACTTTTCTTGTCCCTCTAAATAAAGTTTTGCTTTTTTATTAATATAGTTTAATACACATTAATTCGTAAATAATTAAGATATTTACGTTAGAAGCTTAATTTAGAGTCAACTTTGCAATTTTGTTCTATCGAGAAAATTTTAAGGAAACGTGTTTCGGACTTTTCTTGGCTTTAGATAATGTGACCAAAATTAATATATAATTTTCTTACTGATACAAACTCAATACATTTTTCTAGAAATCTGTTCAAGTAAACCCATTTAGCACTTGTCAGCGCCTTAAGTAAGTCGATTAAGTATTTACTATTAAATAATTAAATATGGATTTCCGCAAAGTAACGCCGTCTATTATATTGAACTATCTTCGTCCACATAAGCACTATATACCATCTAGTGACATTGTGGTCAAAGGCCAATCTATTGGCTTTTAAAATACCAACGCGTAAGAATTTATTATAGCCACTGGCCATTGCTTCAATAGTTATGCCAATAAAGTTTACACCCATCATCTGCTACTAAAATCACCTGTTTTACGACATCAAACAATTTGCAATATTTTCACAGTTACGGCACACAAATTACTTAGTTGTGTACAATAAAGGATTTCACACTTTGTTGAAGACATAAAACGTTTTCGCACAATGTTAGGTGCAGTTCTAGCTATTTAACCAGGGTACTTCGGTAAGGCGTTAAATTTGTACGCCTTATGCCTCATAGGTTAGGCTTTGACCACTATCTCACCTGATGGTAAGTGATGATGTGGTCGAAGATGTTGTTCAGGCTACCCTTGAAGTACTGGCCCTCAAGGATAGCTGCCGGAACACACCGTTAGGTGCTTGGCGACAGATTTTCTATTTGAGGGTGGTAGCTAGTCAGGTGGGCATTAGAAAAATGCCCTACCACCATGCTATAACGACTGCCATCCTAAGACAACAACCGGGACCGACGGCTTAACGTGCCCTCCGAAGCACGGAAACGCTCAGTAGTAATGTCATTAGCGGTCACCCATCCAACTAATGACCGCGGACGACGTTGCTTAACTTTGCTGAGCGGTTGAAAACAGCTAAGTAAACTTCACTACGAGCGCTTAAAAAGCGCTTCTCATTAATATAATTTAGATTTAACAAAAAAAAAACTGGCCAAGTGGGAGTGGGACTCGCGCACAAAGTATCCCGTAACTAAATATTCTGATAGTTAAAGCGTCTACCGTTATTAGTATCGAGCAAGAAACGGTAAAAAATTCAAGTTTGTTGTATGGGGGCCCCCCTTAAATGCGGCAATAGAAATACATCATCTGTGAAAATTACAACTGCCTAGCTATCACCGTTCTTGACATACAGCCTGGTGACAGACGGACGGACAGGGAAGTCTCAGTAACAGGGTCCCGTTTTTACATTTGGGTACGGAATCCTAAAAAAAAACGACTTCCAACAGAAAATATTCTAAAACAAGAAATGCACTCAAACTAAATAAACCAAATAATCGTAAACCGTTTTTTTTTTGTTTATTTTACATCGATAAGTGAAAATGAGAACGTTATCAATATTGTTGTAGCCAATTAAATACGCATTATAAGAGATAACTCAAATACTTCTTGTCAGATCTCACTGAAATTTAAATGGGACCCATGACAAGCTTTCGAATAAAAAAAAATACCAAAAATGTAACTGACTTCAACCCTCCCGTGTGAAATAACTTGTTGAAGTCGGTACCATGATGGTTCAAGTACCTATTATCACAAGATTGTGCGCATGGTACCGACTTCGACAAGTTATTTTACACACGTGAGTGTATGTGTAAAAGAAGTAGGTTCCACTTTTTTGGTAAAAATTTTTTTTATCCTTTTCTAGTGACACTCGCTTCTTATGGATTTTACTTATTTCCTTTGAGGTATTGTCACATTATGGTCGAGTTTTATAATAATCAGGCGCAAAAATGTTTTATACAGACATTGCCTGTAAAGTTATAGACAGTAGAGATTTTATAAGTCTAAAAATGCACGCCGCTCCGTACTGAACCAGCCGGATCGTTCGATGCTGAATACTGGCTCCCCTATTAAGGGGGCATTTGCCATAATCCCCAAGCTTGACAGGCGGCTTGGAGATCGCAGTGTAAGATGGCCGTTGTTTAGAAGGCGCTGCTGCCCACCTTCTAGTATATTTCCCTCAGGAGTCTCTTACGACACCCACGCGAAGATATGTGAGGGTGTAATTTTAAACCGGCATCCAAAGGGGATCCCAAGGGTTTCCTTTTAATTTTGATAGGAGTCCGTGCAACGACTATGACTGAAAAAAAAACAAAGATATTGGCAAGGTTGCGTGTATTTATTGCATAGATATACTTATTTTCATGAAAAATATCTTATAAGGTTTACCATAATCCCTACGCTCGGCAGGCGTCTAAGGATCTTAGTGTAAGATTGCAGCTCTTAGGAATTGTTCCTTTCTCAACATCGTAAGAGATGTAAATCTCTTACGATGTATACTGTACTGTACTGTAACAGACGACTCGTCCACCGCTGAACACAGCCTCCCCTACTAAGGGGTTATTTACCATAATCCCCACGATTGGCAGGCGGCTTGGGTATCGCAGTGTAAGATGGCAGTTCTTTAGAAGGTGCTGCCCACCTTCCAGTGTTTTTACCTTAGTCGCCTCTTACGACACCCACGGAATGATATAAGGTGGTGCAATTCTAACCCGGCCCCCAACGGGGGATATACTTCTGACTAAATTCGACTTCATATTCATCTGTCTGGTATATATCTTTGTCTATTTATTATTTCCATAAAATGTGTTTATTGGACAACTTACCAACAAACTAAAGCAGTATAACTTTACGCCATGTTGTGTTGTTTCCTGACGGTAGTCCAAATTTTATAGCTTCACAGCAAGCAATGTTTTGTTGTCTTAACGATAAAATCTGAAAATCAGTCGTAACTTTTGTTTACTTATTCGCCAGCAATGTATCGCGTAGTTGTATTGGTTTTATCTATTTATCCTACTTAAAAGTTTCTAGAATTCTGTGGCCGTGTGATAGTTTGTTATCACTTGCTTCCGAGTCGAACGAATTTTAATGAAATTTGGTACTGATTCCGTAAGTCTTATGATCTTGGAATCTACAAATGAACAAGCGTGTCATATGTATCGTATATACAAACTGTACCGCATCAGCTGGATTGTGAATTGCTGAGCATAGCCTCCCCCATTACGGTGGGGTTTGCCACTATCCCCATGCTTGGCAGGCATCTTGGGGATCGTAGAGTAAGATATAATTTCTTTAGAAAGCGTTGCTGCCCACCTTCTGGTATGTTACCCGAAGTCGCCTTATACGACACGACACCCAGCATGGGTAGAGATGGGGGATGATTATAAACCATTCTAGCCTGGCACCCTACGGTCGGTCTATACTAACACTGATTGAGAATTATTACAAATAAAAAGGTTTCTATTTTATCAAATAAAAAAGCCTAAAATGAACATCTCTATGTACGACTGACTAAAGTGTGTAAATGAAGTAGTAAATGATGTTTTATAAATAGTTATGACTAGTTTCCGGTCGCGGCTCCGCCCGCGCGTAGTTTGCTTATCGAGCAA